>CM057459.1:811475000-813975000 GCA_016271365.2 Neoceratodus forsteri
TGGCATTGCATGCCACCGACAGCAGGTGCAGAATGCTGCGGCAAGGCTGATTACAGGAGTTAAATTCTCTAACCATATTACACCTGTGCTGCATCGGCTGAACTGTGTGCCAGTTCAGGCACATCTTTTGAAACTAGTTTTGTTAAAATACTAAGCCCTACACAAATAGGTTCAGTCACGTTTGAGATCTCTTGGCCTTAAATGCTATGGGCTGCTCTCTTCTTCTCCATGATGCACTTTTACTGGCACATCCATCTCAAACACTCTTTATCTAGACATCATTGTTTGGAACTTATTTTCACATTGTTGATGGAGTTCCTCCTCAGTGAAAGTGTTGAAAAGATGTTGAAATCTTATCCTTTTCATCAGGTGTTCTGCACAGTTTGTTATATTCAGTACATTAATGACTAGCTGGAAGTTGTAACACATGAACTTAGCCACACCTTGGACCCTATTTTCCTTAAGGGTTGAACATCTTGGATGTCAGGCTGTATCCAGTGCCATAAATCATGGAAACTGACATAAAACTTGATCTCCTTTGAAAATAAAGCACTTAATTTTTTCCACAATTTGGATGCTGCTGATAGAGTGGTAATCCACTTGCACATCAATGTCCTCCATGTTAAATTCCTGCCCTAGGTGTTTATAGTGATGCAAATTTGCATAATTGATTTTATTTTATTATACCATGGCAGAAATCCAAACTGCCAAATGGTGTATTTTGATTGACTAGCTGGCTGGCATCTTTCTACCATGGTGAATCCTACCATATACCCACGGCAAATTTGCAAGCCAGTTACATCTACATGAGAAGCACTCTGACCCCTAACACAAAAGGGATATCCACCATGTTGGATTCCCAGTAAACACCAACATTCTACACTCCTCAATGTAAACTAAACAAAGTGTTCCAAAACCATATCAGAATGTGAAATGCTCAGTAGTAATTTTAAAATTCTTCCCAGGAAACAGTTCTGTACCACTGCATCCACCTCACTTGTTGCTCTCTCTCACTTTTCAGATGGCTTCCACTTGCTCTCCATCTCTGCTCCATCCCAGTCTGAGTCTTCTTTGCTGCTGCTCCACTCACTCCCTCTCTCAGTAGTCCATAAATTAGAATTGAAAAGAAATAAAATGGCAGTTGAAAATAAATTCCCCAAATACCACTGTGACTGGATTGTACCTGCAAACTCATACCCAGAAGTACCCCTCGCCTCCATCACAAAACCCAGAAATACAACCCAGGACTATTTTGTCTCACACCGCAATAAAGTACAGAAAACTATATAAAATGAAAAAAAAGGGGCCATGGTATAATCACTTTAGTCCACTTGAGGGTTGGGTTATAGGGGATTTACCATGGCTGGTGAGGATTTGAATACTCAGCCTCATGACCTGTGGCCAAACCATGCCAGCCATGGTAAACCCTCCATAACCCTTTATCCTCTCATGGTTTATTGCTTAAATAGTATCTAGGATGCAACAGTATCATCAACCTTGTCTCCATTTGGGTAAATTGATGGGGACTCTGGTCAAGAGGACCTGTTGACCTACAGTACTTGGAAAGTCATAGTCTCATGATAATAAATAGCACAGATTTGTGGCAGGAGACCTTGTCAGACCATCCTGGTTGTATTTTTGTACTGAATTACATGGGTGGTGGCTAAAGGTCAAGCAGTACATCCACTGTACAGTACTTTGACTTCAACATGGCATATTACTCAGTGGCAGACAATAGGTTGCTAAAGGTAGAGTACCTGGGATCAATGAAGGATCAAACAAAGAAACAGATAATTTGTCAGTTAAATGGGTTGGATGCTGTCTAGGAGAAGGCAGCGAGGGTGGTAGTTAATGAGGTTAAATTGTGGGAAAAGTAGGTCACCAGTGGGTTTCCACAGGGGTCGGCCTTGAGACCTGCTCTTTTCAATATGTTCATCAGTGACATAGAAGAAGATATACAGGGCAAAACGTGTCTCACTGCAGAAGGAACTAAGTTCTGTAGCAGGTACATAGTGAAGCGGGATGAGGAGTTGCATATTGACCTGCAAATGTAGAGAGATGTTCTGAGGTTTGGTAGCTGAGATTTCATGCCAAAAGTGCAAGGTGATACACATAGGGAGTAAGACTCATAGGATAGAATACTAGATTGGGTGGCTTAGGTTGGAAACTTCTTCAGAGAAAGAGGATTTAGAAGTCATTATCAGTGACTCCTTACACAGACTTGACAATTCAATAAGGCCTACAGCAAGGCCACCAGAATGCCTGGATGCATTGGTAGGGGTTTTATACTAGGAGAAAAGTGATAATACTGCCTCTGTATAGGTCACTGGTGAAGCATCATGTGGAATACTGTGCCCAGTTTTGGAGTCCCCACCTGAGGAAAGACAGAAGCACTTGAGACAGTGTAGGAAAGACAACTAAGATGAACACATATACATTAGAGGCCAGATGAGAGAGGGGTGACAAGAAAAAGTCCTGCAAGTTCCTGAAAGGAATGAACAAGGTTAACTATGATAAGATAGTCAACAGGAATAGTGGGTCAGTAACAAAGGGAAGCTGAGGAGAGGTGATAGATTTAGGAGGGATGTGAGAAGATTTTACTTTATGGAGAGAGTTGTTTAGCCATGAATCAGCCTACTAGCTGAGGTGGTTGGAGAAAAAAATCATAAAAGGGTTCAAGCAAGACTTAACAGAATAAGTGGTTTTACACAGGGGTTAGCAGTACAGTAGGGAATAAGGGGTTCAATTGTAAAACTGGTAGATTATAGACTATAGGGTGTAGTAGGGTAACAAAGTAGGGCAGACTGGATGAACTGATACTCATTTTCTGACAACAAAGTCTATCTTTCTATGCTGCTATACAACTGCTCTCAAGCATCTAGTAATGCCTATAGAATGGAGAACAGTGGACATGGTACACCTGAACAAAAGAAGAGGAAAATGAGCATAGGAACTACAGGCTGGTCAGTTGTTTTTTATCAGTATTTGGCAACAGAAACTGTAGTCAATGAGAGGCTAGTGGAGTTCCTAGAAGCAAAAGGCCTGCAAGATGAAAAGCAGAATGGATTTGTGTAGGGAAATCTGATTAATCTTTTGACAGAGTAACAAGACTGTTGATAAAGGACACGCAGTTGACATAATGTATCAAGATTTAAGCAAGGTGTTGGATTCCATTCCACTTCAGTAGCTGATAAAAAACTAGGGGATCTCAGGGTGGACAATGAACTGACAAGATGGAAGGATAGCTGGCTAAGGGGATGCAAGGTTATAGATATATGGGAATTCTTTGGTGTCAAAGAGAGGTCAATAGTGGGATCACACAAGGGTCAGTATCTGAGCCAGTATTCTTTATCATCTTTATCAAGTGAAATAGGAGATGTTATCAGGAAAAATCTGCTTCTTTGCAGATAATCTCAGGCTCTGTAGAATTGTTGATTGTGAGGAGGAATTTTCGATTTGAAGGAAAACCTAGAGGGATTCTGATGTGGTCAATGATCTGACAGCTGGGCTTCAATGCCAAAAACTGCAAAGTCAATTATGTAGACAGCATAAATCCTGGGGTTGAGCTCAGGCTTGGAGTAACAGTTACCATGTCTGAGGGAGAAAAAAGATCTATGAGTAGAAATTACTAACAAACAATAATCATCAGCACAGTGTAACAAAGGGGCAGGATGGTGAACAAAATCTTAAGATGCATTATTTGGAGAAGGTAAAGCAGCAGGAGAAAAGAGGTAATCTTGCTCCTGAACAGAGCCTGGTGAGATGGCACCTGGAATCATGTGCAATTTTGGAACTCTCACCAAAGAAAGGATATGTACAGATTGTAAATGGTGTAGAGGGCATCAACCAATATGATACAAGGCCAACAAGGGGGATGTATGAACAGATACTGGGGAGCTTCAACATGCACTAATTGGGGAAGGAAACAGAGAGGGGTATGACTGCACAGTTAAATGCTGGTAAGACATAAACAAAGTGGACTCAAATTAACTGTTCACAGTGAGTGACAACACTAATACTAGTGTGAATAACTAAACATTGGTTGGGGTAAGTTTAAGTAGGATATTAGAAAGTACTTATTTTGGGACTGGGTGGTGGAGTTATGCAATTAATTGCTAATGGCACTGATCATTCAAAAACAGAGGAAGGATTCAAACAGGAGTTGGATAAACATGAAAGGCTGGCCACTGGAGCCGAGAATGTCTGGGCCGTGGTCATTGACCCCTAGAAGATGTGTATATCCTTCTAGCAGTTGTTTATGTTTTTATGTTTCTGTGTCCTTACTCTACATTTCAGCCACCACTCACAATCTGCTTACAGAACACAGGAACACAATATTTAAGCAATATTTCACAACATACTGTGCATTGTGCTAGGATAATGGCATGCTTTCAGTGGGTTACAGTAATTCTAAGTAATTTAAAACAAGAATACAAAAAGGAAACAGCAGAAATATAAATCACAGTATAAATGGTACTAAAGGGTCCAAAGGAAGTCTGGGAAGTGTAAAATAATTTTGTAATTAAATGAAATGTACTGTGTGGTTACCTGCATTCAAATCAGTAATCCTTTGCCTTCTCAGCAAACAGTGAATTAGTGTGCCCTGAGCTACAGGTATGGGAATTGTAGTTCCTGTGGAGTAGAGGTTAAGCCATAACCTAGCAAACAGGTAATGGGGATCTAATCTTAGCAGGTGATTTACCTTCAGAAATTGGTGTTCTCAGCTAAAATTACTTCTCATAAAATTTACTATTCAACAACACACTGCCGTGAGCTGCCACCCAGAGAGTTTCCAGCTTTAAAAAAAGGAAAACAAATGTTTAAGTCCCTGCTAGGATTTGGCCTGCTGATTCTTTGCCTGCTAAGGAAACACACATTCAATGTGTCACTGAGCTGCAGGTTAACGATCTGCAGTTCCTACGATGTAGAGGTTATGATACATCTGCAAAACAGATGTCTGGGGTGTGATTCCAGCAGACAATTTACCTTCACAAATAATTATTCTTAGCAACATTTTCTTCTCATATAATTTACTATTCCACTTGGCACAACCATGAACTGCTATTCAATTGAATTTCCATCTTTTTAAATTGAGTAAACTTTATTGAACTTTAAAAAAAATAATACAAATAAGAAAGCAACACAAGCACAACAAAATAATGAGAAATATACACAAGAAACTACAAAACACATAGGGCCAGATATTTAAAAGTGCACCCTGAACTTGTGCAATGGGATGCACAGTGCAATCCAGGTGCGCCACAGGACACAAAGCAATTTTCAGCTGATGCGCTATAGAAATGCACCTGCACAAACCACACTGAATATAGCACAAATGCACCATTGTGCAAACACACATGCACCAGAGCAATTTGAACTGTGCAGGAGTAAGAGTGATGCTGAATACAGCAGGTTGATCAAGTGCACCATGCTCAGAAACACAGGCAGGGCTGTGCAAAGGCACAGGAGCATGGAAGAGGATACAGGGAGAACCACAAGGGACAATGGCTGGGAGGCACAGAGCCCAATGGCCATGGACAATGCACAGAGCCCCACACAGACCCTGGCAACCAATGTGACAGAGTGCAGAGCAGCCATGGAACAGATGGCCACAGGGACTGAGCACCCCATGACCACAGCCCTAACAGCCAACACAGGACAGGCAGTGACTGTAGCCATTGTGTAGGGCACCATGCATGTACAGTGTGCCACAGTAACACTGTCACACAGGCACAGGGTGGTATGGTGCATGCACCACACAACACATACAGACACAGGACACAGCACCACATAGCACAGCAGCACGGGAAAGAGCAACAGTCAGGGGGTACCATGATGCACATGTAGACATGGGCACATGGCACCATGGCATGCACAGAGCAGGGCCACAGCCCACACCCATTTAACAGTGGCACAGAGGGATGTGAGACACAGGCCACTGTCTACCTACCATACCCAGACTGCAGGTACACCACAGGCAAAGACAGGTACTTGCCAGATCACAGCAATGTACAACACCAGCACAGAGCAGTACCAAGCATGTGAGGGGAACACAGAAACACACAAGCAAATGGTAGTAAACAGTTTAATACAACAGGTATGAAAATATTAAACAACTATGTACAGAATAGCTGACATGGAAAAAACAGGGAAGGGCAATGGCACAAAAGCAGTGCAGGGTCCAATGGAGTATGAAATGATATAGGGATGGGAATGGGTAGGGTGAGCAAGGAAAACATCAGGACAGTTCAAATGGGTTGGGGTGCATGGGAGGTAAACCTGTGGTAACAAGGGCAGCATCCTGAAACTATCTCTACAGCTGGCAGATGGCCATTCTTATCCAGCGCACCTCCACCACCAGCTCCCGTGTTGCTACCAGCAGCCTCCTGCTCAGATGGATGCGCAGTGCCATCCAGGAGATCATCCTCAGTGTGAGCTGCTGTAGCTGCAGCATGCCACCACCCAGGATGCCACCATCCCAATGTCCACTACCTGGCCCTGGATGACCTATTCAAAGGAAACACAGAACAGCCACTAAGTAACAGGTCCCACACAGCAAATGGCCACTGCCCCCACCTAGGTCTGTGTGTGTCAGGGACAGTGGTGTTGCACTCCCATGGATGATGCCACCAACACCATGTGCACAGCAGACAACCAAGCAGCCCAGGTCGCCAGCCCACACATGTACTGTGTGGCATGCCGTAGAGTGCCATGCACCATCTCCCATGCACAGGTAACTCACAGTGAGGGACTGATACCCCATGGGCAACACAAGAGCAGTCCATCAGCAGCATGTGTGCACTGTGGGGCACTCACAGCCACCACCAGTGACAGCAACAAGATAGCACCACACAGAAGCCACATGCGTGATGGGACCACCACAAGCTGCGACCAATACAAGCAGCTGTGGCAATGTGCCAATACCGCCATAGCCCTGCATGGCAGCATTGTCCTGCTATGTACTGGCCCCCTATCCCATACCTGGTAACTGATGGTTGATGCAGACTGCACACACTCACCTGCCTCCTGTCCCACTGGCCCAGCTGCAGCACCATTGACAGGTCACTGCCCTATGCTAGTGGCCTCTGCCCTGACCCTCCTATGCACCTCTAGCCCTATAAAGGAAACACATACAGAAAGGACCATGAGTGGTATGCCATCAACAGACACCCATCCCCTGGTCCATGCATGCTGGTCACTGCACCCAACGATGCAGCAGCCCATGCAGTGACACTGTCAAGGCCACTGGCACTGTGCAACACAGTGTCACACAGAGCACAGCACCACCACACCCCAGTACCCACACACCCTAACAGGGCTGACTTGCCCTGTGTGCAGGTGCACACATACCTGCTGCACACCCAAATGCTCAAAGACTGGACAGAGGCAGCATGCAATGCATGGACACACATAGCTGGTTGAGGTACCGAACCATGGTGGGCACGGTCCTGCAGTCTCTGCAGCTGATCTAGATCATGATGCCACAGGCCCCATAATGATAGAAGCACTGTTCTCCTATCCTGCCCACACCTGTGCACCTCTCCAGGCCCTCAGTCACAGGGCTCACACCTGGGACCATGCTCCCTGCAAGTCCTCTGCCCCAAACAGTTGATCCTCCAATGGAGCCACCAATGCCACCAGATTGGCTATCTCCACTCAATCCAGATCCTGGACCACCTCTCAAGTCCCCCAGCATGTGCCATGCTCACCGTGCAGTTGATCATCAGTGCTGTGCAATTTGTCACCTAATAGTAACACATGTAGCACTGCTGCACCAGTTGTGTGACAGGAAAACAGGGCACACTATCACTTAGCACCTATCTGTGCGATAGATTTGCATAATCGTGGCCTATCACGCAATACTGCACAAGCACAACACTGGAAATGTGGGCGGGAGTTCGGGGTCACGTCTTGTGGTGTGTTTAGACACCATCCTGTGAAGGGCATGCATCACCGCACATACCACACAACAATGGTGCAGTGACTGCACAAGCAAGGACAATGGCATGATGCAGCAGAGCGAGTGCACTCTACATCTGAATTGCACATCTGTTCTGATGCGTGGCATGCACCTACAGATGCATGCACTGTAGGACTTGCATGCACAGTGCAATCGGATGCAAGATACATGGTAAAGGACAGTACAGAGCTGCATGTGCACATGACAACTGTGATAATACACATCGTGCATGCACGAAGTGTTCCTGTGAATTACTCCGGCACAATCATGTTGCACATGACACTACGGTTGCACATGGAGCAGTTCTGCAATATTCACCCAGTTTGTGCAAATAACCTCATAAGCCTATGCCAGGCTCAAGTGCAGCCTTTAGGTAAGACTGTTCACATTGTGAAATACCACTGTTGTGCACTGCTGAGATCCAATGCTGCACTGTAACAGGGATTGCTACTATGTCGATCATTGGTGCACCGTTACTGTTCACAGGATGCAGCATGTCAGATTTGAGGGTGCTGAGGAGCAGGTGCCTGCCAGCAAGCACAGGTCGAACTTCAGTAAGGACGAGAAGCATGCCTGTTTGAGACCTACCTGGAGAGGAGGACCTACTGAATGGGGCCACTGGGACCACACAGGCCTGTTCAATGGGTGAGATGAGGTGGCAGTATATGTCAATGCCCATGGACACCACAACTGCAGTGCACAGGAATGCAAGAAAAGATGGGCACAGACAGGAGGAGCATCAAGGAGAATATAGCTGCCACCAGGGCATCTGGCAATATGATGGGGTGGACTATAGACAGCACCTGTCCTGTCAGTGGGGAGGAGCTTGCAACAGCCACCATCAGCCGAGCAGCCATTGAGGGTGTCCTGGGGTAGGTTTCCAGACAGGAGGCAGCCTGTCACAGCACTGTAAGTACTACAATAGGGGTTGGGGGAAGCATGTGCATTCCACTAGTGTACCTGGTACAGTGCAGGAGTGTGGCTACCCTATTCCCAATGTGGCATGTTGTGGTGCATGACATGCATGGCTACTCTGTGCACTGATGTGGTCCCCTGTGTGCTGTGTCAGCAGCATTGGGCATGTGATGGTAGGGGTGTGCAGGTCCAGGGGTGCATGTCATTCTGCACACCCTATGGCTGTGCACTGGCACGTGTTCTGGAGCCTGCACAGACACAGTGGTCACATTCATCAGCACGGTACACTGCACAGGGCATGCTCATGTGGGGAGCTATATGGAGGGGACATGACTGCCAGACTTGTGCAAGTGCATCACACCGCTGTATGTCTGCACATGTGGGGCCATATGTCCTGTGCCATCCATGTGGTATGGCAAATATTGCATGCAGTGACACAATGACAGACTCTGGTGGGGCCTGGCACACCTGTGTCATGCATGCGGACATTGCACAGTACACACAACTACACGATTGCAACAACGACACGTTAACACCACCCATTCTGCCTTCCAGCTCCATCACACCTCAGGGGTGTTGCGCAGGCTGAGATTGACAACATGCCACATGATGATGATGCTGTGCCATCCACTTCAACTGGTATTGTGGCCACAAGGTGGTACCATACCAGTATGGGACTGGTGGAGTTCCTTGGACTGGGGACAAAGATCCACTGGCCGACCTCATTCTCATGGATGACCTACTGGTGGTTGTGCCAGCAACACAGGATGACAATGCACTTAACAGTGATGATGACTTCACCCTGATCCTGGGTAGTACCAGTGTTGTCACACCACCCTGGGGACAGGTGTTAGCATAGGCAGTGGCAGGCAGGCCAGGCGGCATGTTGAACATGCAGGCCCACCACCCCATGCCCACTCAGTGACATGTGGTGCTGCTGCTGTTGCTGGTGCTGGCCAGGGACGGGAGCTGGTGTGGTCACTGGTGCTGCAGGGCAGAGTTCAGCAGGCTGCTGGTATGCTTCATGGCCTGTGAGGGATACTGTGCAGCACTCCCAGGGGCCACTCTTGGCACACAATCAGTCCCCAACACATGCATGGACCCCTGTGCAGCATTCTCAGTCAAGGGATGTTGCACAGCATGCCACCACCCCTCCAGCCTGTCCGCGACAGCACCATTATATGCCTGGTGCTGACAGGCTGGATGAACACACCAGGCTGTGCTTGGGCAAAGATACATGTACTGTGGGTTGAGGTGCACCAGCTGGCGGATCGAGGGACATTGGATGTGCTCAGCTGATTGCTGAGATCCAGCAACTGCCAGAGGCCATGACCGCATCACAGGACCACATAGCCAGAACCATCGCTGGCCTGCAATGGTCACAGCAGGGCATGCAGGATTCCCCATGGCACTATGTCAATACCACAGACTTGACATCTGGTGACCCCAGTGAGGCTGCTGCCACCCACTGCCATGCCCATCCCTGATACACCCGGCAATGGTCTGTTTGCCAGTCTGTAAACACCTGTGAGCACCCAGTCACATTCTCAGGCCTCTACCCCTGGGAATGTGTTGATGACACCACCTGTAGCTGTAGTGCAGCCTGTGCCTGCCACATAGTCAGAGTGTGACTGCCCATATGGCTGTAGTGGCCGTGGTTCACACAGTATTCCTGATGGGTGCACTGCCAAGTCCTGTTTCCTGCTGGTGTTGCCAGCTGTGCACTGTCTGGTCCTAGCCTTGTTGCATGCTGTTGCATATGTGTGGTCTGGGTCATGGCTAGCATGTGTGAGGGCAGGTCTGCTCGACCATGTGGCATGGGCATGATGGGTGCAGCACTGTTGTCGGCATTGCCTGTGTCCAATGCTTGACCTCTGATCCATGCCACAGCCTGCTGTACTGCTGTGTGTGTATTTCTCTCCCTCATTGGTGTCAGTGTGGCTCAGTTGGTAGCACATCCACCTCTGGACCAGAAGGTCATGGGTTCTCGTCCCACACCAGGATTGGACTTGCACCTAAAAATCGCTGGCATCTGAGTGCAGTGTTGGGGGTGCTGTACTGCTGGGGTGTGCACGTCCTTCGGATGAAACGTTAAACCGAGGTCCCTTCTACCCATCCTGGTGTTGTCCTGGTGGGTGTCCAGGTGGAAGTAAAAGAACCCAGGGCACTCTTCACAAAGAGTAGGAACATTCTGTGTCCTGGCCAACATTCCCCTTCCCATAAACTGTTCATGTAATTATCCAGGCTGTGTGGGTGATGATGTGCGTATATGGCCACCACACATTCAGTCATTTCACTACCAGTCTAGCATTGCTTGTAAAGCACTTTGGATGTATGAAAAGCACTATATAAATTCTGATTCTTCTTCTTCTTCATTGCACCTTTCTGTGTGTCCCACCTGATGCCCTGTGCCCTGCTGTGCACCCTATGGTGGCACGCTGTGTGTGCCTGCCTGTGTTCATCCACATCTGTGTATGTACACAGCACATGGAGTGGTTGCTTCTGCCTGTCTTGCTCCATTGGGGTGGGGGTGTGGGGTGTGCATGCCTGCATGTCCACCAGTGTGTGCAGTGTGCAGACTGTGACCCTGCATGCTTGTGTGTGTGTGTGTGTGTGTGTGTGTTGTGTGTGTGTGTTGCGCCATGCATAAACAACTGCCCAATGTGGTACTCACCTGTGGTTCCCAAAGTGCTCCTCAACAATGGTGTCTCATGCCTACTGGCATGGGCTGCCAGCCTTGGTTCCTCCTCTATGGGTGGCTGAACACCCCATCCAGCTGATCCTTATCATCATCGGTGCTATTGCCCTCATCTACCTGGACAGTTATCTCACAGTCAATGGCCATGTTGTGCAGCATACAACAAGCCAGGAATAGGCCACAGGCTTTCACAGGGATCTACTGTAGGGCACCACTGGATCTATCTAGGCATCTTAAGCATGCCAAAGACACCTCTATGATATTGCATGTGGTGATGTGTGCCTCCTTGTATCACTCCTCTGCACCATTGGATGTTCGGATGGGACTGAGCAGCCAGGGTTGAGGGGTATGCACTGTCACCTGTGGGGAGAGTACATGTGATGGTTAATGCTTGTCATTCCTGTTTCTACCACACACCTCCAGTTCACACTGGCACCACCTGCCACCAGGTGTGCCCTGGACATGGCCTCTCTTGCATGGCTGCTGTGCCACCATCCATGTCTCGCTATTTGTGTTCTTCATTCCTGGGCACCTCTGTCCTTGCTTCACTGCACTGTTGCCTTCCTCCTTTCCTGTCCTATCCCTCACCTATCACTGTCCTCATTCCCTATCTCCCCAACATGCAGCTGTGTGGTGTACTGCACATCAGCTGTTTCCCTCCTCCCGGGCCCTACTCACCTAGTAGGTGACTCATGGGGATCACCCCACTCTCAAACAGCTGGCACTGGATGGACTGGTGCCTTGTACTCCCAGGTGTGTGACACACATTGACGATACACCCAGTGGCATTGCACACCACCTGTCAGTTGATCGAGTGGTAGGCCTTTCTGTTGATGTAAACTGCACCTTCTGGGCCAGCTGTGTGTGTATGGCCACATAGGTGCAGTCAATGGCCCCTATCACACCTATCATGCATGCCACCCTGTGAATTCCTTCATGTTTGCTGTATGCTCTGCTTGTGTGCTTGGGAATGTTATGTACTCCGAAGCATGTGGCAATAGAGCCTTGAGGACCTGGGTGAGGAGGCAGGATGTGGCCAACTGTGAGATACCTGTGGGTGCGCCCACTGGTTTCTGGAAGGTGCCCGTGGTGAGCAGGCACATTACTGCTGTTACCTTGGTCTCCACTGTCATGGCATGACTCCTTCTGGTGGATGTCTGTAGCTCTTCATGGCACAGCTCACATAGCTGCCTCAGAATTGCCCTGTTCAGATGGTACTGGCCCACTGTATCTGTGTCCCCATAGTCCTCAAATGTGAGCGAGTACGGTTCTGTCTCTGTTGCATACCACTAATTGGCCCTTCCTTGGCCATGTTGCTGTTCCTTCCTCCTCTTCACCCCCTCATCACCTGCTCCATTATGAATGGTGCTGCATCCATAACTATTGATCTCCTGGATTGAGCCTCTGCTGTGTGTGTGGTTGAGCCGCCTTCATTTCTGCTTAATTCTGCATGGCACATTCTGTGAGTTGCTCAACAGTTGCGCATGTTTTTCGACTGAATATACCATTGCACATCTTATTCATGGTTATGTCACCTGTACTTGCAGCATACATTACTGTTGTGCAGCTGCACAACAGGAATTGCGCTATGCATTCATGCTGTTTGACTATGGCTCTGGGGCGCAGTTCAGTGTTTGTGCCCCATGCAATTCTATTGCACAGTGTGCAACTCCCTTGAATATCTAGCCCATAGCCTACAACCTAACAATTAACATACAAACAATACAACAAGAAGCCCTCCCATCACCCCACCCAGAATCTGGAATGCAGTGAAGCTAAAATATAATATTAAAGAGGTATTCACATAAAACAAGATCTAAAACATTAAACATTATATACATTCTAAATATGAATTCAGCAGAAACAGTAATGAAAAGTCAAACTAAAAAGACGAGTGTGGTTAGGAGGTGCCCTCTGTATCAAATAGATTACAACAATAGAGTGTGTAAGGGTTCCCAAATCTTGCAATAAGCCTCAAAGTGATCTACCAGGCTGGTAAGCTGTTTCCTTGCCTGAAAGGCAAATAAAATGTCTTCATGCCATTCCGCATACGAAGGTATATCCTGATCATACCAGTGCCTCAAAAAGACTTTCCTAGCACACATGGAAATTAAGGCCATATATTTTTCTACTTTACAAAGGGTTTATCTTTATAATCCCCAGTTAAGCAGATATCTGGAGAAAACAGTTGATCCAACCCCAATATAAGATCCAGTCTTGAATGGATAGAGGCAAAAATAGAGAAGCACTAGGGCATTCCCAGAAAATGTGGAAAGGCATCACCAGATGAGACTCACCATGACTACATAAACCAAATTGCATAAAATGATATTATCATATTTAATATATTTACAGTATGTAAATCTCACCAAATAACAGATCAATCATGCATTCCCTGCAAAACAGGGAGCACTCGAGTCCAATAAACTGCTGCACCCTCACGTTCTTGGGAAGTAAGGATTAAAACTGAAAATACAAAGGATACAGGTGTGTAGACAATACCCGAGTTACGAAGGTAGAATGTATTAACCATATTCGTTGGATCACTGAGAACCAAAGTGGTGAAGCAATGAATGTGTGAGCTGCATGTATTAAAAACAATCCTGGTCAGACACACTGTAGAAGTGTTGCACTTCAGCAGACTTAAGCAAAGCACCATTCGATACAATGTGGTTAACCAATTGGATGTCAGGATAAAGCCAAAGAGGATGCAAGACCTCACTTGCCACCTTAAAATTTAGATTACTCACAATAGGCTGAGATGTATCCTGAATGGGATCAAGGCAAAGCTGCCTTTAATGTTGCCTGTGAACTTTCAACAAAACTTCTATAGGTGTGTCCCGAAGGGGCTGGGGGATGTGATTAGTTGGCAAATATGGCAAAGAGGTAATGTTGATATGTGGTTGTTTACACAAAAAAGCTTAATTTCCAACCATTGGGGTGGTATAGGAAAGAGAGATCTCTCCCAAGCTGTCCCAGGTTTTCCATCTTACATAGAAACATAGAATCTGACTGCAAATAAAAGCCACTTAGTCTGACCAGTCTGCCAGTTTTCTCTAACAACATTCTCACTGCAGACCCTACTTGACCTACAACTCTTTTCCTGCCCCTTCCTTTCCCTATGATTCTCTTGTACCTGTCACATGCATTCTTAAACCCCACCACTTTTTGTCCCCATCCTCTGCTGGAAGGCTGTTCATAGAATCCACCACTCTTTCTGTGAAGAAGTACATCTTCATTTCTCTCCCTTAATATACCCCCTTCCAACTTCTTATCATGTCCCCTTGCTCTAAAGCACCTTTTTTAGAGAAATATTACTTCCTTTCTGTATCTTATTTTCTCCATGAGTTTTTAAGGGCCTCTGCTATATCTCCCTTACCCTCTTCTCTTGCAGGGTGTAGATATTGAGGTCCTTTAGTCTCTCATTGTAGGGTGTTTGATACAGAACCTGCACCAATTTAATTTCCTCCTCCAGACTTCCTCAGCTCTGTCTATGTCCTTAGGGAGATGTGGTCTCCAGATCTGGACACAGTGCTCATGGTCAGGTCTTACCAGTAATCTATACAGGGCAACACCACCTTCCTAGTTCTGCAGGTGGTATCCCTTCCTGTGCACCAAGCATCCCACTAGCCCTCCTGACTAGCTTGTAACGCTTCCTGGCCACCTTTGGTCACCCAATATGATTACCCCCAGTTTTCTTTCCTGCTTGGTTGTCATCAATACCATTCCATCCATTTTGTACTCCGCTTCTGAGTTTCTGTGCCTAAGTGCATTATTTTGCACTTTTCGAATTGAAACCCAACTCTCATACCCTTGACCACTTTCTCAGGTCTTTGTTCATTCTGTCCACCCCCAAGCATTCACCATGTTGCAGATCCTGATGTCATCCACAAAGAGGCAGACACTCCTTCCAGCTTTTATGCAACATCACTTATAAGGGCATTTAAGAGGACCATTCCTCAGCACTGATCCCTGAGTCATCCCACTGTCGCTTTCACTTCCCTCAGAGTGAACTACATTTACCACCATCTTCTGTTGTTAGTCTCCTAAAATGATTTCTCACCCAGTTTAACACCTCCCCCAAGCTACCCTGCTTGCTCACTAGACTCCTAAATGGAATGATGTCAAAAGCCATACAGAAATTCACATAGCCTGCATCCACTGCACCTCCTAATCTTATTCCTTGGTCACCCAATCAAAGATATTTATCAGATTTGTCTAACGTAACCTCCCTCCCATGCCCTTATGTCCTGTAAGCTATTGATTCAAGATATTCCACAGTTATTTCCTTCAGCAATGTTTCCATCAACATTCCCACCCCCGATGTCAGGCTGACAGGCCTGCGATTTCCACCCTCTTCCTGCTACCACTTTTGTGAAGTGGGATTACATCAGCCCTCCAGAACCACTCTGGCTCCCAGTGATCTCCTAAATGGAACTGTCAGAGTTGCATTCAGTACCTCCTGAGCTCCCACAACTGCCATGGATGCACCCTGTCTTGCCCCATTGCTTTATCAACCTTCAGATTAGTGAGTGCCTTCAGGACTTTCTCCTCTGAAAAAGACTAGTATTCACCTCCACATCTTCAAGGCTTCTGTTACTTTTGTGTAGTCTCTCCCTGTCCCTTCCTCTGTGAACACTGAGCAGAAGTACGTATTTTTTCAAGATGTCTGTCTTTTCTTGATCCCCTCTGTACCATCCCCCTTCCCATTTTAACCTTACAGTCCTTCACTTGGTTTTCCTCTTCTCTCATATCTAAGTAAAAGTGTTGTGTCCTCTTTTGATACCACCTGGGCTTGTCTCTATTCAGTTTTAACTTTGTCACCTATTGCTTTCCCTGCTTTCCTCTGTTTTCCCTGATGTACCTCTCCATCCTCCTCCTTTACTTCTTCTTTGTATCTTCTGCATGTAACCTTTTTAGCCTTTATCTTTTCTGCCACCTCTTTGAGAACCATAGCAGTCTATTTTCCTCTTGCTTTTGTCTACTTACTTGATGCAGAGATTTGATGTCTTTATCATGTACCTTTTAGCTTGCCCACAGTAGCTCCAACCCTTCAACTTCCTCCTCACCAGTTCATCCCTGAGGCATTCACCTATCTTTGTAAATCTGCACTTCTAAAGACTAGGACCCTTGTCCATGTGTGATTCAATTGTGTGGTTGTCCTTATAATGAACCACACTGCATGGTGATCACTGGTCCCTTGGTGGCCTCCCACCCTGATGTCTTCAACAATGTCCCTGTGAGTGAGTATCAGGTCCAGTACTGCCCCATTATGAGTGGGCTCACTGACTAGTATCCTGAGGAATGCCCCTGCAGGAGTCCAGAATGTCCTGCTTCTAGCTAAAGCCACAGCTGTGAAGCTTCCATCTACATCCAACAGACTGAAGTCATCCACCAGCAGCACCTCTCCTTTCTGTCATTTTGAAAATGGCTTCCAACAGCACCTATTCTAACTTCTCTCTCGTGATGGAGGTCTGTAGATCACACCTGTCTGAACGTGGTTCTGTTCTCTGAATCCAGGGTGACCTACAGTACCTCTGCTCTCCCACAATTCCCTGTATCTTTATTGCTTTTATGTTTTCTTCACTTCAGGCACCACACCCTTTCTTTCCTTCTCACCATGTCCTTCTTGAGCAGAGTGTAGCCTAGTATGACCATGTCCCAGTCATGGTTTTCAGTGCACCATAACTTAGTAATGGCAACAATATCCAGCTTGGGCTCTGCTGTGATGGCCTCTAGGTCTGGAATCTTATTTCCTAGACTTCTAGCATTTGTGCACATGGCCTTCAGATTTTGTTTTCACTCTGCTTGTTTCTCCCCTTTCCTTTGTACCCTCCTCCTCCCCCTCTCTTTTAATGTTTCTGCCCCCATTACTATCACTCTGTTTTCTACATTACTTTGCAGCCTGTGGGGTTCCTCTCCCTTGGGATCTCTGCCTTTTACTTTAGAGTGTGGAGGGAGGGTAATTTCTGTCTCCCCAATTTCTTCCTCCACCCCTTTCAGCTAGTATAAATGTTCACTGAGTGACATTTAAACATCCACTGTGGACTGCAGTTCTCTTGTTGGAAAGATATAGGCTATCACCCTGTATAGGCCCTCATCTTGCCAGGTGAGTCCCCAATCTCCAATGTAGCCAAACCCTCCTCTCTGTACCATTCTTTCAGCCATGAGCTGAAGGATCTTGTGTGGAAAATGTCTCCTCTCCCCACCCATTGACAGGCAGCACCTCCAGTGAAAACTAGTGAGCATACCTGCCTAAGACTATTCCACTGTTCCTAAACTTCCTCTGCACTATCAGCCATTTCCCTAGTCAGGTCATTTGTCTTCATGTGGACAATGACATCAAGCTGTTCTTCTTATCAGCTACCCTAGCAATTCCTAGGATACATTTGCCATCACTCTGGGCCATGGCACCATAAACACCTAACCTAAATCTCTACCCTACCTATTCCCAGATCTATCCCCTGACAATCATGCCCCCACAAGCGCTTGCTTCCTCATCCTTATCTCTTGGGTGCTGTCCCACCTCCTTTGGGTCTCCACTGTGGAATTTACTACATCCTTCCTGGCCACTGCCATAGGTGCCTCCTTGGCAGCCCCCAATGAAGTAGAAACTTTATAGTGGTACCAATTGAGGAATGCTAAAAGTTGAAACATGTTTAGGTCACTGCCAGGATTCAAACTATGTCTACCTGATTTTAAATCACTGATCCGTTTCCTGCTAAGAAAACACACATACAGTATGCTGCTAAGGTGCAGGTAAGGGTGTTGCATTTTCTGTGTTGTAGAGTTATGTCACAACCTGTGAAGCATGCAACTGGGTATCTAATCCCAGCAGGGGATTAACTTTATAAATTGTTGCTCTTTTCTAAGTTTACTTCTCATATAAGTTATAATTACAACTCCACACCACCATGAATCACCACTCAAGTGAGTTTCCATTTTAGAAAAAGTTTGAGTTATTTTCAGGATCTGAATGAACCATTTATACTTTTCATGCCAATAAAATGCACATTCAGTATGCCACTGAGCAGCTGGTAAGTGAGAAGCAGTTCATGTTACACAGAGGTTATGTCACACCTGCAAACAGGTGACTAGGGATCTAATCCCAGTAGGTGATCATCTTTACAAATGGTTGTTCTTAGCTGACTGTACTTATATAATTTATGATTCCAACTCCACAGCACCATGAATTACAACTTAAGTGAGTACCCATCTTACAAAAACATTTTGAGAAACATTTTACATCTCTGATCAGATTTGAACCACTGATGATTTGCCTTCTAAACAAACACACAGACATTGTGCTACTGATCATCAGAAAAGTTAATTGCAGTTCCTATGATGTAGAGGTTATGTCACACCTGCAAAACTGGTGACTGGGGATCTAATACCAGCAGGTGATGTACCATCATTAATTGTTGTTCTAAGCTACATTTTCATCCTATATAATGTACTATTCCACTCCATACAAATATGAATTGCTACTCAATCAAGTTTCCATCTTAGAAAAAGCTGATAAATGTCCATGTCTGTGCCAGATTCAAACCATATATACCTGAATTTAACTGCTGATCATTTGTTAAGTAAGTGAACATACATTCAATGTTCAATTGAACTGCAGATAATGGAGTTTCATTTCCTATGCTGTAGATGTTATGTCACAACTTGTAAAACAGGTGACTGGGGATCTAATCCTAGAAGGTGATTTGCCTTAACAAATTGTTGTTCTTAGCTAATTTACTTCTCATTTAATTTACTATTCAAACTCCACACCACCATGAATCATGACTCAATTGCATTTCCATCTTGTGAAAAAAAGATGTTTTAGGCAAAAACTAGTGCAGCGAGAACATCCGGGACTGGAAGGGAGAAGCCAGAGAGGGAGAGAGGGGCAGCAGGTCAGCTCTCAGGGTGGGGCTGACCAAGCGAGCAGACATGAAAGACCATTAGGCCTATTCTGCTGACATTTTAGTATGTTAGTAAGTCTCTGCCATGATTTGAGCAGCTGATCCTTTGTCTGATTAAGAGATGCATAGTCAGTGTGTCACTGAGCTATGAGTAAGTGAGCTGCAGTTCCTATGGTGGAGAGGTTATGTCAAAACCTGCAAAGCAGGTGACTCAAATGTAATAAGACCTAGACAAACCACAGCTGGGATTAATTTACATGACTACAACATACTGTACAACTAAGTTCAGTTACCTGAAAGTCTGCTATTTAGCTCCACTGAAACCCTTCACTACAGTCTTCAATGACATATAACAATTTCTTTCTTATAACAAAAGTGTAGTGAGAAAGAAAAACAAATTGTGCAATGCACAGAATCAAACCTACCCTTGTGTAGATCTGAAATCCTATACCAAGACTAAAAGCCCTATCGCTGGCGTCATCAATGACATCATGCAGCTCAATCACTCACACTGAATGTAACATTAAACTTGACTAAATGCACAATAAATGCACAAAAGAGTATGCATGACCACAATAGGTGCTAACAGCAATGTTGCTGGCACCTAAATAGTTATCCACTTGAGAATGTACAGTGTTTATGGGTGACCAGAAGGTGGTAGCAGAAAGTTATTATCTTCCTTGTGTAGTGCTGGATAGGCAGTGCTGAAGAAACAGCATGCATTGAGGACAGTGTGAGTTGAACTGAGTTCTGGAGAGCAGTGAAAGTAAGAACCCTGTGGGAGGCAGAACTAAAATCAAGTATATTAAACTGGCAGCCACAGTCATTAGTGGTTGACTGGCAGTGAGAGTAAGAGATGGAGGGAGTGGCTGAAAAGCTATTACTTGGAGCCACAGTAGTGAGGACACAAAGATGTGGAAAGTGGTGCTGAAGCAATTAATTGGAGCTGCAGTCTGCAACTGAAGTTAACACTTTTGACAAAAGATAATGACATTATATGGTTGTGTAGAGATAGTGTCATTCCTGTGATTCCTCATCATTGTGTTTTAAAACGCCATTTATTGAGCTTCTTTTAATTGAACATGAGCAAGTAGACAGTTGGCAGCAGCAGCAGGAGGTGATATCACAGAGGCTGAGTGGGGATAAAGAGGACTCAGAACTTATTCCTGTGCTGTTGTGGTGGGATTTCAGCATAGGGTTCTGAGGTCCACAGCCAATCAGTTTTCTAGATTTTCTCATCCCATTTCATAATTCTTAGTATTACACATCAATGTCATTTGACTGATGTATTTTATTCAGGAACAAATCTGAGGTTTCCATTGGAAACTCTTTCTTTTGAGTTCTGATTTGCTTGAAATTCTCCATTTAACACAATGAGTTATACTAAATGGTATAATAAGTTACACTGAATTGTATAATATACTGCATTTTAAAGTGTTGCACTTTTTCTTGATTTCAATGCATGTCCAGGAAAGTAATGCATAGCTAAATAATATAATAATTTATTGAGTCAATATATTAATACTGGTTCAGAGCTGCTCTGAGATACTATAGCAAAGAGCAGTGCCATATGCTATTAAACACATTTCTATTACTATACTGGTCAATGTCTTCTTTCTGAACAATGATTGACATACCAACATGGCATTGTAATTCAGTGTAACAACTTCTGTTGAGTTAAATTTAACACTGGGGATAGATAGTTAATTTTCTGGTATACTTAGCCAGTGTCTCTACCCATTTTATAGCTAGAAAACAGAATCACAGCAATATTTTGACTAGCTGAAGACCATGAAGGACTGCAAGCCACTGGCTGGATTAAAATATTAACTATGGTCTTACAGTGTATATTTTCTAAATCTACATATGAAATTTCTCTAGAGTAACACTGTTAAGTTACATGACTTTTAACTGAATCTCAACTAATGATACAGGGTATCACTTTTGATTGTCTAAGGTAATTTTCACATACATTAGAAATTTCACAGGCTGGAATTGCATTCTTCAAATTATGTAAAGGCCCCAGAGGTAGCAGTTTTGATAAATGTTTCAGTAAACAACGTGCACACTCTGTCTACTCTGACTACATGATTACCACAATTGAAAAAATTAGATGAAATTTAAAATCTATGAACAAAGTCTTTTTAGGTTTCATTTAATTTATTAAAAACAAAAGCTGGTGCTTTTGACTGTGTTATCTTTTGAGGTTGGTTACCAGTATAATCTTAATGAAGGAGTTTACATTCTGACAAATCATATTTTTGTAAGCTTAATTATGATTTCAACTTCCAGGCTAATCTGAATTCCATAGAAATGAATCAGTTTCAATATAATTTTATTCACAGGATTTATGTCAGGATGTACTGTAATATTAGTGAAATGTAACACCAAGTACGGCATTAAAAAGCAATGGCCATTTTATGGGTTTCATAGGTTATGTGTGTGCCTAGTCATGCACACGTTTGATTTATGCATTATGCATATATTGCATCACTGAATCTCAGTCCATGAGGTGATTTTTATCCCACGTTTACAGATGATTTGATTAAAATCCAAATATATAACTTGTGCTGAAGGGCAACCTTTGTTGTTAGTAACAGCACATAAAAGCTCAGTGGTAATAAGGAAAGTCAAAAATACTGCTGACTTGAGGAGTAATGAAATTTAAATGCATTTGGAAAATATCGCTGGTGGCAAAATTACCATCAATATACATTTTAAATTTTCAGAGATATTGGAAGGATGTAATTGCATAAAACTTTTATCATTAAAGTCTCATGGCATGACTACCCATAAAAAGGAAAATGCATGCTTAAATTTGGATTTGCATTGTCAGACTTCTGAGTTTAAATCAAGTGTTTTCTTCAGCACCAGTTTAGTCACTTTGTGTTCCTGCTTAGTGAGGAAATCTTAATTTTTTCTGTTACTCTAGTATATTACAACAGCTAGGCCCCATATTCAGATGTCATGCACTTCAGTGTGCTTAAATGTTTAATGCACTGTATCTCCGTGGTGGTATATGAAGTGCTAATAAAACATTGTGCAGTGGGTAATGCAAGCATTAAAAGGTATGAATATTGCTGCATAGTGTTAAATCACACTCAACACAAACAGCCCAGTAAAGTGCAAGCGCAAATGTACTGTGCCACTGAAATGCCAATATGAAGAACAGCATCTGAGCAGGAGGTAAGCAGTGAGTCAACAAACAGTGTGGCGTGACCACCATGACTGAGTGATAAAGCACAGAAAGAACTATTAAGTGACATAATAATGTCTTGATTCCCTTAAAATGAGACAAATGGCAACATATAAGCCTGGCAGTTGCATACAATGTGTGGTTCATATAACACATATTAGACTGTCACTCTACAACTGTGATGGTGTTGTTTACCTAGAAGGTAAACCACACTGCTATGGTGAGAATGCTGCCGAGCTACACTGTTATGATAATTAGCAGTTGCATCAGAGGGACTGGATAGTTACCAGCAGTGAAAGGCACATGATGCTGCAAAACAGTTCACATATTGGTGGTGTATAAGCACAGAGCAGTTTACTGGTGTCAGGAACTCACATGGCCCAGTGATGGTGAGGCAACAACTTTAGATATCAGGAAAAGAATACAGCAATACCACATAAGCGAATTATCCAATAACCACAAAACACATTTTGCTTAAATAAACATGTTTTACTGAAACAATGCTAAAACTTCCAGCAATAGAACACAGTGGTGTGGTCTACAAAATAAGACCCTCATCCCTAAAAGGGACACAACAGCTGTCCAAGAAACACCCTCCCACATGTTGCTTACCCACAACTGAACAGAGCAACAGAAATAGCAAAATATGGTCAGACCTGATATGGCAGTGGAGAACTTTTAGAGTGGCAAGAACACTGAAAAGAATATGTGGTGCACTTGCTACACGAGTCAGCCATAACTAATACTGTAGCAATTACAGTACTGTGCATGTGTGATACTTGCACATCGCAGTTTGCCAGAAGTCAGCCATCAATGTGGCATTGACATGACTACTTTATGCACAATATTCATGCATGTGCAGTTTAAGTCTGCACCGCCATGTTGCATATGGTAGTCATCACTTCCACAGTTAGAAGTAATGTGCTGGAAGGACTGCATAAACAGAATCATTCAAAACTATGCCAGAGCACTCTGGCAGCACATTGGATAGTGGTTCAGTCATGTGCTTCACAGTACTCTCATACAAATCTGATGATGGCATAACATCTGTGGAGCTCAGCTCATGCAGCCATAAAATCAGACTCAGGAGGAGACTATTAACAAACTAGAAATTGGGTCTGGGACTTGCTTGTCATCATATTCATTGTCTGATTCTTTTCTAGCAGTAATTTCTGGTAAATGTGCCTTAGCCATATTGATCTCAGTGCTGCTAGACTACTTCTGGTTTTCCCCTGATTGTAGTAGGCAGGGGATAAAATCAGCGTTTAAGTAAAAGCTGCGGTGGTGGCACTGTCTGAAAAAAGTGATACCCATGGTTGTCTGCACATTTTAGAAATGACCCTTTCCTTGATTTTGCAGTAATAAATCTGACCCTTTAACACAAAACAAAGAGACAGTTATGGCCTCTACCCTCCCCTTTTGCTTCAAGTGAGGAATGTAATTATGGGTTTGCATCAGATGCAGTGGCAGCCATAGATGCATACTATTGTTAAATAGTAATAAACCGTATGTAAAGCTTGTTTTTTTTTGTTTGAATGTGTGCTTTCTTAATGTTGTCAATACCACTCCACCCATTTTGTACTCTGCCCTTGGATTTCTGTGTCCCAAGTGCATTATTTTACATTTTGTGTTGAAATCTAACTGTCAAACCCTTGATCACTGTTCAAGTAAGTCTTCTAAGGTCTCTGCTCATACTTTTCCATCCTGCTGCAGATCTTGGTATCATCATGCAGAGTTAAACCTTCCTTCCCTGTACTTAGCAATTTCACTTATAAAGACATTAAAGAGAGCCAGGTTTAGCACTGATCCCTGAAGTAACCCCCACCCCAAATCACATTCCCTTCTTTGGAGTGAACTCCATTTACTAGCAGTCTCTGTCACCTATCCTTTAACTCATTTCTTACCAAACAGATGCATTTTGTTTTCTTTCAGAGCCAACACAGGTAGGAGTCCTGCAGAACAAATGTAACTTTTCAGAAAATAATTAAGTTACACATACACAGTCAGCAAGGAAGTTGTTAATGACGCAAATATATTTCAAATGAGCCTATTCACTAAGCTGCACTAATTATAGTTATTAAACTATGGCCATCTGATTACCTGAATATTCATTTTCATCACAATTTCCACCTTTTAGATGGCTACATTTAAAAAATATATATAAAGAATTTAGATTATTGACTACCCTCATTTGAAAGGTACTTTTGTCCTGAGCAACTTTCATGCTGGTTGTGTATGTGTAACATGTATACATTCCAAGATATTTACATTTGATTGGCAGGACTCTAATGTGTTTGCACAGAAAGCAGAAAAATTAGACTGTTTTGAAGCGCATTAGGAGTCATACTAACATACTAAGAAACCAGCAGAAGGGCATTAGGTCTTTCTTGTCTGCTTGTATTGCAGGGTCCAGAGCTTGAGTTACTGTCACTGCCCCCAACTCCTCCCATCCTCCCCAATCATGATCCTTACTTTCCCTGTGCCTATCCCAGCCTCACTTGAAGCTGCCCACTGTATTCAATGAGATCACCTCTTCCAGCAGCGCATTTCAAGTGTCCATCACCATCTCTGTCAAGAAGTGCTTCCTGCACACCCTCTTAAACCTCCCACCTTCCAGCTTAAGACTGTGCCATCTTATGTTATGGTTTCTACTTAATTTAAAGAGATCCTCCTTATCCACCTTATATATCACTTTAAAGTACCTTAAGTTCCCAATCATGTCCCTCTCTCCTGTCCTCCATGGAGTACATGTTCAGTACCTCATATACCTTACCCTGCTGACCCTCTACCACCTTTGTAGCCCTCCTCTATCTTCTTCAGCATGTTAATGCCCTTTTGAGGTGTAGGCACCAATACTGAACTCCATACTATAGATGTAGTCTTACCAGTGACCTGTACAAAGGGCAGTATAACCTCCTCTCTCCTACTACAGATCTCCTAGCTATGCATCCCAGCATCTTGTTTGCCTTGCTGCTTTCGTGCACTGTGTGGAGTGCTTCAGTTCACTAGTGACCATCACTCTCAAGTCCTTCTCATTCTTTGATGCAGATACCAGGACTCTACCAAGCAAGTACTCTGTCTTGGGATACTTGGCTCAAATATGCATAACTTTGCATTTCTTGGCATTGAAGCCATGCTTCAAGATCCTGGACCACCTCCCAGCTTTTCAGGTCATCATGTAGGTCCCATATCCTTCAGCTGTGTCAACTCTACCGCAGAGCTTGGTGTTGTCAGAGAAAAGGCACATTTTTCCTTTTACCATCCACAATGTCAATGATGAAGACATTGAACAACACCAGTCCCAGCATTGAGACCTGCAGTACCCCACTGGTGACCTCTCTGGTTCCCAATAACTCTCCCCCACAACAATCCTCTGGGTTCTGTCCCAGCCAGTTTTCCACCCATCTTACCATCTTATCCCCAACCCCAAGATCCACCAACTTCCTGATCAACCTTTTGTGGGCCACAGAATCAAAGGCCTTGCTGAAACCTAGATAGAGGTTGTCTACTGCTTGGCCCCTATCTACAGTCTTAGTGACACAATCAAAGAAGTCAATCAGATTTGTTTTAGATGATCTCCCCATGAATCCATGCTGAATCAAATCCTGCAGACCATGCTCCTCTAGATATTCCACCAACATTTCCTTTATTATGGTCTCAATGAGCTTGTCCACAATTGAGGTCAGACTAACGGTCTGTAATGCCCTGGGTCATTCTTGGGTTTGCTTTTGCAGAGGGGCACTACATATGCTGTTCTCTAGTTCATGGTAGTACCTGACTCTAGTGAACTATTAAATAGGTCTGGCTGTGGCCCTGCCAGCTCCTCAGCCAGTGCCCTTGGTACTCTTGGATGTACTCTGTCTGGTCCTGGTAATTTGTCCACTTTTAATGCTAGCAGCCCATCCCTCGCTCTGTCCTTCGCTATCACTACATCTGTGTTCCCTTCTCCCCTGCTCCTCTCTCTCTTCTGAATGCACTGGTCCATCCATCTCCCCAGTGATGATGGAACAGAAGTATTCATTTAGTATCTCTGCTTTTCCACTATTATCCTCCACTCACTCCTCCCTTTCTTAGCCTTACAATACCTTCCTTCTAGTCTCTTTTCACTAATTTAGCAAAAGAAAGACTTCTCCTCCTTCTTAATTCCTTCAGCTGCTGTATCTGCAGTTTCTTCTGTGCTTTAGTTCGCTGGACTTCTTTACTTGCCTCACTAGCTAACCTTAGGTAATTTCCCATCCACCTTCTCTCTCTTTCTCTCTCTTCTTGGTTTTCTGAATTTTCTAGGCCAGCCTCCTTTTCATTACTACCTGGGCAACCCCAGAACTGAACCAGCTGGGTGCTTTGGCCTTACAGGGAGGGGAGGACAGGGAGAAGTACTTGACAGAATCGAAGGAGGTGACAAGGGCAGTAAGGGAGCCAAAGCATCTACGGAACTCAGGCTGGCACAAAGCATTAAGAAGGGGAGAAGGACTTCTTTAAGTACATCAGGGAGAAAAGAGCTGTAAGGACCACATAGTAAGGATTAGGAAGGAGGGGGATGGTGGAAGTAGGAAGTGTATAAGGCAGAAACACTAAATGAGTACTTCTGCTCAGTATTTACTAAAGAGAAGAGGGTGACACCTAAAGTGGGAGAAATGGCAGGAAACAGGGAGGAAGGGATGACAGATGGGGAAATCATGGAGGGCAGAGTTCAAGAGGGTTTGAAGGCACTGAGGGTGGACAAGGCACCAGGCCCAGATAGCATCCACCCAGGTTACTGAAGGAGCTGGCAGAGGTCCTTCAGGACCTTGGCAGACCTATTTAATGCCTCACTACATTTGAGGTGTGTACCTCAGGACTGGAGGATGGCTCATGGTGCCCCTCCACAAGAGTGGCCCCAAGGATGAACCGGGAAACTACAGACCAGTGAGCCTCACATCCATTGTGGGTAAGCTAATGGAGACTATCCTGAAGGAGAGGCTGGTGGCCCTCCCTAGAGGCCAAAGGACTACAGGACAGCAGACAGCATGGCTTCATATGTGGCAGATCCTGTCAAACCAACCTGGTGGAGTTCTATGACTGGGTAACTAGACAACTGGACAGAGGCCATGCAGTGGATGTCCTGTATCTGACTTCAGTAAGGCATTTGACTCGGTGCCACATGGAAGGCTGGGAAGGAAGTTAGTAGGCACTGGGGCAGGTGCAAAGCTGGTGAGATGGGTAGGAAACTGGCTTCAGGGAAGGCAACAGAGGGTGGTGGTGGGTGGGGAGCTCACACCCAAGGGCAGGATGAGCAGTGTTCCACAGGACTCGGTGTTGGGACCAGTGTTGTTTGGGATATTCATTGCAGACATATCATGGGATATTAAGAGCAAGATCAGTCTGTTTGCTGATGATACCAAGGTAGGTGCAGTGGTGGATGACCTAGGGGATGGAAGGGTTTGCAGGATGATCTGGCAAAGCTTGAAACCTGGTCAGACACCTGGCAACTGGGGTTTAATGCCAAAAGTGCAAGGTGTTGCATTTTGGGATGAAGAACCCAAGGAGGAGTTACCAGATGGGGAGTGCAGCTAGCCCAGACAGAGGAGGAGAAGGATCTGGGTGTGCTCATTACAGGGTCAATGAACAACTCGGCACAATGTAGGAAGGCAGCTGCAAAGGCCAACAAAATGCTGGGTTGTATTGCAAGGGTATATCCTTGAGGAGGGAGGAGGTGGATTCTGCCACTGTATAGGTCATTAGTTAGACCACACCTGGAGTACTGTGTGCAGTACTGGTGCCCATATCTGAAGAGGACATTAAGTTACTGGAGGTGGTGCAAGGCAACAAAGATGATCAAGGGGCTGGGGACTTATACAAGAGGAGGTTGATGGAGTTGAACATGTACTCACTGGAGGAGAGGAGGGATGGGTGACATGATTGAAACCTTTAAATACATGAAAGGAATAAACAAGATGGGTACAGAGGGCTGTTCAAAGTAAGGAGGGAGGGCCACCAGGGGCCATGATATGAGACTGGACAGAGGAAGGTTCTGGAGGGAGATGAGGAGACACTTTTTACAGAGAGGGTGGTGGCTGGGTGGAATGCGTTACCTGCAGAGTGGTATCCAGTAGAACAGTTGATTGCTTCAAAAGGGATGAGACAGGACAAGGGGGAGGGTTAATGATGAGGGGAAGGGTAGAAGGGGCAGCTGCAGAATAAGGGTGCTAGCTGCACATTCGAAGCAGACTTGATAGACCTCTAGGCCTTTATCTGGTGGCAAACCTCAGTATGTCTGCTATGTTCATACCCCTGAGCCTATCACCTTCTCTGTTGCAACTAGTATTCCTTCCATAATGATGAAGTACCTTGGTTCACCCCCATATTTGGTCTGAAGCTCGCCAGGTGGCTCCTTAGAACTTCATCCATTTTTCTGAAGTCCACCCTTCTAAAATCCAAGATTTTGGTCTTGGTGGGGATGCTTTCCCTACCCATATCTAACTGGAACCAAAGTATGTAATGGTCACTCCCACCCAATGGCTCCTGAGTGTTATTTCCTGTACATGCTCCCCATTTATGAGTACAAGATCATCACTTGCCCCTGCTTTTGTTGGTTCTGTGATGCACTGTGTCAGGAACCCACTCTGCAGTCCTTCCAAGATCATCTGACTTCTAGTATATGTTGTGGATGGTAGTCTCCAGTCCACCTTGGGCAGGTTGAAGTCCCCACATTACCATCTCTTCTTTCCATAGCTTCCAATATTTGTTAGCTCAGTTCCTGACCCTCTCCTCATCTTGTTTGGGTGGTCTGTTAGACACCCTCAATCTCCCCTTTCTCCTCTATTGGTCCATAACTGAACCTGTTATGCTTCCACCTCCCTTCCACCAACTTCTCCTCATGCAAGTTATTCCCTACCTTATATAAACTACCACCTCTCCCCTTCCCAACCACCCTGTCCCTTCTGTATAGTTTATATCCAGGGATCACAAGGTCCCAGTCATTGTGTGGTGATGTTCAAATCTTCATATCTGCTGTGATGTCCACCTTCCTGTCTGCTAATAGTGCATGCAGATTATCTATCTTGTTTCAAGACTCTGCACATTCAGAGACGCCACCCTCCACCTAGAATCTGACTTTCCTTCCTTTCTCCTATTCTACTCTTCACATTTCTTCCATCTGTCATGCCAAACAAATGTAGATACATCTAAAAGTATAAAATTACACATAACCAGCCAGCATGAAAGTTGTTCAGGACAAAAGGCCTTTCAAATGAGGGAAGTCACTAATCTAAATCTTTATATATTTTTTTTTTAAAAAGCCATCAGAAATATGAATTTTGTAAAACAAAAATGGAAATACAGGTGATAGATAACTATATTTTACAAAATATAAGGAATTTAGATTAGTGACTACCCTCATTTGAAAGGTCCTTTGTCCTGAACAACTTTCATGCTGGTTGATTTTGCACACCTTGAATAGTTTTAAAGATATTTAGATTTGTTTGAATGTGTGCACATGTGCTAAGAATTCTGCACAGTGCCTTAGGATGCTCAGAGACAAGCAGACTGGTGTTCTGTCTCCAACATTCTAAACACACAATGGGTATGAATGAGTTAAAGCAGGCATGAGGAGACAAGCTTGTCTGGTCTACTCAACAAAAATAATTTCATTGAACTGGCCTAGTGATTCGCAAACATAAGACTGTATAGAAATGCAGTAGGAATCATGCCAAACAAAATGTAAATATATCTAAAAGTGTAGAAGTTACACATATAGAACCAGTATGACAATTACTCAGGACAAAAAGCCCTTCAAATGAGCCTGTTCACTAAGCTGAACTAATTATACTAATTATAGTTATTGAACTATGGCCATCTGATTACCTGAATTTTCATTTTCTTTATAATTTCCACCTTTCGGATGTCTATATTTAAAACATATTTAATGAATTCAGATTAGTGACTACTTCCATTTGAAGGGTGGTGTTGTCTGCAGCAATTTCCATGCTGGTTGTGTATGGGTAACTTGTATACTTTCTGAGATATTTACATTTGTTTGGCTTTACTCCTGCCATATTCACTGAGAGATAAAATAAAATGATGCCATTTGGAAGCTTAGTAGGAGTCATGCCAAACAATTGTAAATATATCTAAAAGTATACACATACACAACCATCATGAAAGTTGTTATGACAAAATACTGTTCAAATGAGGGGGTCACCAGGGCTTCAGTTAATTTATTTTTGTGGAAGTCAAATACTTCCATGAGTGAAAATCTGGAAGCCATTCCAATTTTTGGAAATAAAAATACTTCCCAGATCCCACAGTTTGAAAGACACTATTCTGAGAAGGATCAATTTATGGATGTTAACACAAATATTAGTGGTAAAATGCAATTTCTTTTAGGCAAATCCATAATTTCTTAACTTTTGTACCTTCAGTTTTGGAGGTCATCCAGTTTTGCTTTTACATTTGGAAGTCAGTGACTTTCTCCATCTTTAATTTGGAATTTTTGCCTTATTTTTTGAGTCAAATACTTCCAAATGTGATTAACTGAAGTTCTGAGGGTCACTAATCTAAATTCTTTATATTTCTAAAATAGCTTTCAAATGTGAATTTTATAAAATAATACAGGTAATAAGCTGACCATATTTTATAAAATATAAGGAAGTCAGATTAGTGACTACCCTCATGTAAAATATCATTTTGTCCTGAACAACTTTCACACTGGTTGTTTGTGTGCACTTTGAACAGGTTTACAGATATTTAAATTTGTTTGGAATGTGTGCACATTTGCTAAGAATTCTGCACTGTGCCTTAGGATTTTCAGAAACAAGCAGACTGATGTTCTGTCTCCAGCATTGTAAACAGAAAGATGACAGTATGCAATTTAAATGGCATAGTGACTTGCATTTGTGGAAGGATACACTGAAAACTCCAAAATGTGTGCTATGGTATCCCGTTTTTCCAGATGAGCTACAGAAAGATGGCTATAGGCTCTGCCAAACCAAACCAAACACCTGACCCTCATTTTCTATCATTTAGCCATCTGTGTCCTGTTGGGTCTGTGGTTTCCACATTATGACAATAAGCTCATGGGATGATGGTAGTATTTATTTATTTTTATTTTTATGTTTTATTTATTTGAAAATTGGTAACTGGGAAAGGCACATTGAGCTAAGATTAATTTTCAGGTGCAACCCAGGCATGGGAAGAGTAGAGACAAATATATATCCTGGACACAGTGACAGTACATAGTGCAATTACATAGCACTAAACAGCTCACAGCTACAGTAAGGTAGAACAGAAAACATGATTTAAAACAGGAGTAAGTGCAGTAAGAACAAGAAAAATCAGGCATTTTGTCCACACCTATACTAGGTTGGAGGAAATTGTAAGGAGGGAGTCAGTTAGGGAAAACGGTAGTGGGGAAAGGTAAGGAGATTCAGCTGGTACCTCAAGGAAACGGGAGGGAATGAAATGGAATGAGAATGAGACTAGGTTACAGAGTGAAGGAAGATAATAGGAAAGGCTGATTGCCCAGCAGAGGAATGTGGATAAGAAGTGTAAAAAGTGCAAGGACACCTGGAGCAGACAGAGCAGAGGGAGAGAGGATGGAGGAAAGGAGTGAGAAGCGGTGAGAGAGAATGGATGCAAGCTAGTATTTGGATATGAATGAGGCACAATGGTTTTGGTGAAGTGAATGTAGAGGAAGAATGGATGAGGAGGACTACAGTGAGCAATGGTGGGTATGAGAAGTGGATTTGGCAGCAAAATAACAGCAACATAACAGAAGAAGTTGTACAGGATGTCCACTCTAGGCCAAGAAGTGAAGGGAGGTGCCATAGACCACATATGCATAGTCAAAGAGCTGGAGAACTATTTTGGTGATAAGCTCATGACATGCCTGCAGAGTCAGACAGTCTTTATTGTAGTAAAATACATCAAGTTTAGGTGGAGCTTGGTGTGGATAGTGTCAGTGTGGGCAGAGAAGTCAAGTTTGCTATCTAGCAACATGTTGAGGTATCTGAATGAATGAACTACTTCAAGATGGATGCCATCCAAGTTGCAGAAGATAGGCAGAGGAAGTAGTGTTTGACTGGTGTCAAAGGTCATGGATACATTTTATTTTGTGTTGACCTAGTGTTGGTTAGATGGAAACCAGTGAGGACATTATGGAAGTCTTGCTGGAGAAGAACTTCCATGGCTGTAGTGGAGGGACCGGAGGTATAAGTGATTGTGCCATCTGCATTTATGTGGGGTGGTCATTAAGGAAGATGGAGAACAGGATGGGTCCCAGGATGGAGCCCTTTGTACCACAGCCTGGATACCAAGTAGAGGTGACAGGGCACTACCAAGCTGTACTAACTGCAGTCAGCACAAGAGGTAAGAATGGAAACAGTCTACAGCAGGGCCTGAGAGGCCAGTGGAACTCAACTTATCTAGAAGGAGAGGGTGGGACATCGAGCCAATGTCATTGGCCAGATTGATGAAAATCACAGCTGAGATGTGCCCCTGATCCTTCCATGAAAAGACAGAGTCAGTTACACACAGCAGGGAGGAGATGGTGGAGTGATGTTTCCAGATGCCAGACTGGAACAGGGAGAGGAAATTGGTGGAGTACAGAAAAATCAAAGAGTATAGTGTAGGTAAGTTTCTCTTGCAGTTTAGCAAGGGAAGGGTGGAGGAGATTCGTGGATGGTACCTAGGAGGAAGGGTCCCCCTTGTGGAGTGGAAGAACTTGGCCAGCTTCCAGCATTGAAATAACAACTGCCATTGCAAGCATTGACAACAACATATTGTTGTCCACTATCATCCATTCAGAAGCAGTAATGACATTGACTGCTGGCCTTATGGCAGGAAGAATGAGAACATGACAGCACAGCAGCTGGTTCCTTCTTCTGTGGCCAGATCACCTTGGTGCATCTGCATATCTAGTAAGTGACCGATAAAAGAGAGATTATACATGTTAGCATGCAGTATAGTCACATAATGCACAGCTAAAAAGAACATGGGCCACAAGGACTGTACCACCAATCAAATAGCAGACTGTAGCCACTTAGATGTGAGTATGTGGGCACAAACACAAGGAGACTAGTCCTCTGCATAAATCCTCTAGCTCACTGCAATAACTATTCTGCCAAACAAGAGACCCATTACAAAGAATGAAGCAGGGAAAACAATTAAAACTTGTATAGATCAGGGAACATCAGTGAATCATGCAGAATAGACATGTGTACCTCACATATAGAAGTATAGAAAGATAGAATTTGTTGGCAGAAAAGGACTGCTTGGCACACCAAGTCTGCCCAGATGTCTCATTCATAATCTATCTCTACAGACCCTATCTGTTCTCTAGCAACCCTCGCGATTTCTGCCTTTTTCTAATATACACCTATTTCTATCTCATGCATGTTTGAAACATCAACTATTTCAGCCTCCATCACTTCTGTTAGTAGCCTGTTCCAGGTGTCTACCAATATTACAGTGAATAAATATTTCTCATCCTCCTGAACTTCCCCACTCCAGCTTCATTGCCTGTCCTGTGGTTCAGGTGCTGTTTCATACTATAAATAGATGCCCCTCACCCTGTTCATCACTTGAAGTACTTTTAGTTCTTTATCATGTTACCTCTCTCTCTCTCATCCAGGAGGTACACATTGAGTTCATCACTCTCTCCTTGTTTGACTTCTCAGGCAACCCATGCACCATTTTAGTTGCCCTCCTCTGGATCATCCCCAACCTGTCTATGTATGTTAATTTTGAAATTCACTGCACTGGTGTAAACATGCATAACTTTTTGTTCAGGAAAAGAATTACCTACAAAGGAAGGGTATGGTCATGGGGGCAGCGTGCCCCAAACCTTTGCTAATATATATTTGGGTATATGGGAGAGTAGGTACATCAAGGACCCCATGGTTAATCCCTTCCACTCTAAAATTCTATGGTACTGTAGGTATATAGATTGTTTTATATATATATATATATATTTGCAATGGAATGATACAGAACTGTCGAATTAAAAATTTTTGAGCACAGTAATGAAAATCTAGAATTTACAGTTAAACACAGTGCAGCACAAATTGAGCACCTGGGCTTGTTGATTGTAGTCAAGGAAGAGGTCTCTTAAGACAGATCTTTACATATACAGTACGTATCAGTAATTTGTTCTGGTCAATGATAGCTGTTACCCAAGGCACATCATGAACAATATACCATGAAGTCAGTTGATAAGTAAAAAAAATTTCTGATGAAAGGGATTATAATCTTAGAGTAGCAGAGATGAAACATTGTTTTCATGAAAGGGGTATTCAGAGGAATATGTTCAGAGTGCTTTACTTAAAACAAGACAGACAGGGATAGCCTGCTGAAATTCAATCAGAGGTTAAATGTACCAAGCAGAACAAGCTTAATTTTGTAATGACATATTCCACAAACTCTCATAAGGTGGCTGAGATAGTTAGAAATAACTGGTTTGTCCTGCATACAGACCCAATCATATGCACACACACCAGTGACACCCTCCCATATGTTTATAGACAATGAAATAGACTGTTGAATATGCTAGTCAGTAGCATACAACCAGTAGAAGAGAGGTCACCTGGTTACCAATCTCACAGGCATTTAGTGTACAAATTGCATACATTGCCCTGTAATATGCAATACATAAAACCTTTAGTGTCCCAGGGTTTCTGAAACATTTCAAATTAATCATGTTATTAACATTGTGCTGCACAAACTGAGTACCTGGACTTGTTGATTGTAGTCAAGTAAGAGAGGTCTCTTAAGACAAACCTTTTCAGAAAGAGTACGTGCACCAATTCTATTCTAGTCAATGGTAGCTGCCACCCAAGACAAGTCGTGAACAATATACCATTAAGCCTGTTGCTTAGAGTGAAACAGAATCATTCTGATGAAAGGGATTATAATCTTTGAGTAGCAGAGATGAAACATTGTTTTCATGAAAGGGTACTCAGAGGAAAATATTCTAGTACTTTATTTAAAACAGACATGAGAGACAGGGATAGCATGCTGAGATCCAGTCAGAGATAAAATGTACGCCAGGAGGACAAACTTAATTTTGTAATTACATGTTCCCACATTCTCATAAGGTGGCTGAGATAGTCAGAAAGAATTGGTTTGTTCTGCAGATACACCCAACCCTATGCAAACACACCAGTGATACCCCCATTTCTTTATAGACAAGGAAATAACCTGAAGGATATGCTTGTCAATAGTGTATAACCAGTAGAAAGAGAGGCAGCTGGTTATCAATCCCCAGGCACTTGTAAGTGTACTAAGTGCATACTTTGCCCTGTAATATGCAATACAAAAACCTTTAGTGTCCCAGGGTTTCTAAAACATTTCTAATTCATCATTTTATTAATTGCTCAACCACCAGTATTATTTACAGTATTTAGCCCCTGCAGTTTTCGACCTTACTATGTGGACAAACAGCCCATATGTTTAAAACAAGGGTCAGTGAGCATTAAGTGATCTCAGCAGGGAGGTTATGGAAAATGCCCAGGCTGAACATGTCAGCAAATCAGGCAAGGGCATACTTTTTAATTTGAGGGCATCAATAGGATCAAACTCAGTTAAATGGGAGGGATCTATCAAATCTCCTCTTTAGTTGAGAATCAATGTTAATATATATTTACTTATTTATTTATTTTAATAGTTTCACCAGGAATGACATACTGAGCTGAAACAACTCATTTTCAGATGTGTCCGGGGTGGGGAGTCCAACAAGACAAATAGAACTGAATACATTGTAGTTAAAGCAAATTAACTATCACATACAAAACAAACAGCATCGGGTAGAAAACAAATTATGTACACTGGATGAATACATAAACAGAATCTATACTGAATAAATGCAAAAGGAAGCAGTTAAGCTAGCTGTACAGAAAAGCAGGCTTTTAGAAACTAAGCCAAACTAGTAGATAATTAGAAGAGTCTAATGGAGCAGGATTGGAAGGATATTAGGTGAGGAGATAAGAGTAAAGACAGTAAAAAACAAGGCAAGGGAGAAGAGTAAGGGAGGAAATACAGGGCAGATACAGAAGAGGTCACAGCAGTTACAAGGGCGATAATGGAATTTGAGGAGACGAGGGTTGAGAGAGCATAAGGAAGAGTCTGAGCATATTGAGAGGGGAGAGAATTTCAATGTTTAGGAAGCGGTAGGAGAAGGCAGCCTGACCAGCAGAGGATATCATAGTAGGGAGTGTAGGGAGCAGAAATCAGAGATACGAAGGTTGTAGGAGAGGGGGAAGGAGAGGAGAGGAACGATAAGTAACGGAGGGAACCCAGCCAGAATTTATCAATAAAGAAGGAACAATGAGAAAGGCACCTTTGCTTCAAGTAAGGAAAGGGAAAGGGAGGACTAAAGGGAGCAATCGTGAGTGTGGGACAGGCAAGCCAAGGCAAAGCGACAGAAGGAGGAAGAGAGAATCCAGCCTTAAAAGGGTGGACTTCAGACAGTGTTGTAGACAAGATCTCCATAGTCAAAAATGTGGAGAATCATTTGCTGAATAATGGCTCTGTGAGTCAGCATGGGGATGCAACCACAGTTCCTGTAAAAGTACCAAGTTGAGAGTGTAGTTTTTGTGGATGGCATCCACATACCCAGAAAAATTGAGATGACAAATGAGTCAGACCCAGGGGAACTTAAAGGTGGGAACATGGTAGCAGGAAGAGACAGGGAACTACAGACCAGTCAGTCTTACCTCGGTAGTGGGCAAGATTATGGAGGCACTCCTTAAGGAAAGGATAGCGTAACACCTGGAATCCATAGGAGCACAGGATCCAAGACAGCATGGGTTTACAATAGGAAGGTCCTGTCAAACTAATCTCATAGATTTCTTTGACTGGGTAACCAGAGTTGTGGACCAAGGGGTACAGTTGATGTCGCCTACCTTGACTTCAGCAAAGCTTTTGATACTGTTCCACATAGAAGATTGATTAATAAGCTGGGTAGGCTAAGGGTGGGTCAGATGTTGGTAAACTGGGTGGCAAACTGGCTGGTGGGCAGAAAACAGAGAGTGGTGGTAAATGGTATGCAGTCAGAAGAGATGCAAGTCACAAGTGGGATACCTCAGGATCAGTCTTTGGGCCAGTCCTCTTCAATATCTTCATCAGTGACATTGCAGATGAACTGGAGGGTAAGGTTTGTCTGTTTGCAGATGACTCCAAGATCTGCAACAGAGTAGATGATCCAGATGGGGTGGGCAGAATGAGAAGAGATCTGGATAAACTGGCAAAATGGTCAGAAGAGTGGCAACTGGGTTTAATGCAATGAAGTGCAAGATCATATCTAGCCTTCTTAAAAGTGTTTAATTATGGAGGGCAGTGAGAGAGATGCCAGAAGTGGCTCACACCATAGGGTTATTGTCAAACTTTCCTGAAAGAAATGCACACTAAAACATGTTCCCTGTGAGAAGCTCCTCCCACCATTCACTGATGCCTATGACTGATAGGAGAGCCTGGTAGAGGCTACAGGGCATCTCTTTAGATAGTAAGCATCCTCATGTGCTGGTGAGCACACGAATGGCACAACCCACAATGTCAAGGCCAACTGCATACCACTGTGGACATTTCACACCTGCTGTTCAGCTCCTTCCACTGCAAGGGACCCCAGCTCCCTGTGCTTATCTTCTGCTCCCTGCTCTGCCTGATGGCTGGCCCTGGTTTCTGCTCCTGCTGGGTCATGTGTAATTCTCACTGGACCCCTCCTGACCCTGGTTCCTGTGGGAGGAAATACAGGATACATCTAACCAAACAGTATGGACAGCACAATGTTTGTGCAGCATTATAGACAGATGCATCATGCAACACTGAGCACACAGTCATAGTACTGTCATAAACATGATCAACAGCATATGTTATGTGTGTACCTAATGTTATCCTAATTGGTATATGTATCACATCAATGCACATGTGCATTCACTGTGTACCACACAGAGGATAAGGAATGCACATGCTTCAAACAATACTACTATGGATGATACGTGTTATGTACATTGGCAGTTTGTTGCAGAATATTACCATTCTTAATCACATTGTCAGCAATCTGAGATGTATACATCAGAAGCATAAAACCAACTATGTCAATCCACAATGGCAATGCATGCCCACAGTGATATTGCAAATGGTGAGAACACTGTACAGTTGTTTAGTCCATGTACAGTATGCAACCATGAAGTGAATAACCTTGCACAATGCATACCCAGACACCGTCTTGCATTTGTGTGGTGTTACTAGGAGGCACAATATTCACAGAGTACTGTGTGATGGCACATGCAACACATAATCATTGTATCAACAATGCACATTCACAGACTGCTTTGCTGTAAGGAACATTTGCAACATTTGACCACACACATGAATGATACATTCTAGACAAAGCACCAATCTAATGGTGCTATACACCATGGTGCTCTTCTCTGGTACATGTCTGAGCATATGCCACTATGTGGGCACCAGAGCAGCCCCAACAAGAAAAACATGATATGGCATTGTGGGGAATGCAGACAGCAGTAACAATGTGGTACACATGCTCACCAGCTGTTGGCCACCAACTCTTGGCCTCCTGCCAAAAAGACTATTGCCAGTGCAGATGTCCAATGTGATCACTACCTAGCAGGTGCGCTTGATATTGATTTGCTACCTAACAGAGCTTATAACAGCCAGTACACAGTGGTGTACAATACTTTAGATACTAGGATTATAATAGTCACAAGCATACATAAGAGTTGTTCTAGTTATCATGCAAATGTACAGAAATATGTACACTAGCTATGTGGGCCTATACACTTGGATAAGGCATGCATTAAAGCAGGTTGTGGCACTGATTTTCCTTAGTACACTCCCACTCACCACTGTTACACAGCTGGGTCCCTGCTCACGTCACCACAAGGCATTCTACCTGTGACAGCACTGGACAGCACTGCCCACCACACCATGGCATCTCATAAAACTACCCTTGATAGACTCCCATATGTCCATGTGGCAGGGGCAGTATGGAATATTGTGGGTGTAAAGGCTCCACAGTTTATGGTTGGAAGGTGTCCACCACTGAGTATATGCATCATATGCAGCTGCATACTTGATATGGGTCTGTTCACTGTTGCAGTGAAGTCTTCAAAGACAAACTGTATGCCATGCAACAGCACTGTGCAACACTCACCCTCTTCTACTTTTATCACTCTACAGATGCATGTATACTCAAAGAGAAGAACCAGGCAGGCCCAACATAGTCAACAGTCAGGGTCATGAGGGAGTTGGAGCAATAACCATCACTGCAGGAATCAGCTTGGAAGAAGAACCACCCCATCACCATCCTCCATTTCACCAAGGAGGAGAATGCCATGCAGGTTGACTAGGTTATTGTGCCTCTGACTCAGGAGGGAATGATCATGACAATGAGGTTGAAAAGACACTCATTACTGGCCTCTTTCTAATGGGCAATAATGGATGAGCACGCATTGCAGAACAGGACAAGTGTGTCCTCCAGTATTTCAGCAGTAACAAGCATCACTCCTGAGGCAAATTAATTGGCTTTGGATGGACCGCAGCAAGGGCACTAACACATAGTGTGGTAACCCATCACCAGTTGTGAATGATTCATGCCATGCACCAGATCATTGTGCACCTGCACTGGTTGAACAGACATGCCCCTAGCTCCACCCTGTCAAGGTGCATAGTATGCTGCAGAGCACAGGCACCTCCTGCAGGCTACTGTCACTGCCCAGGAGTCATTCATACAGGATTTTCACATGTTGCCATTCAGCTGCAGGATGAGTGTGTTGTTGCTCAACATGTTATCCTGGCGATTGTGATGACCATAGGCCTGCCTACAATTGCAAAGTTAGTCTTGACGCACACAGCTATGGTGACACAGAGGACAGCTGTCATGCGGGATATGGCATAGCTCTGCAGTTATTGGACATGGCCATGTACTAAGAAGATTTGACAGCTGGCATTTAAAACCTCTAATGGTGACACCATGTTGTGTGCACATACCTACAGTAGTATTGGGGATCCTGCACTGCAGTTACACCACATACGCAGAGCATGACTACCTGACCTCTTCATTGGAAATTACTTGACATTCATGGATGTGAACATGGTTGACTTAACTTGTTTAACTTGGTGTATATAGACAAAGTAGGCAGAAAGCCCATTTAATTGTCTCCCACTCATAGTGGGTTTATTAGTTGATGGTCTTATGTAGTAAATATTCATCTAACCTTATTTTAAATATGTCTTATGCTGAAGACTCCATTATATTCCAGGAAGATTGTTCCCATCATTGGAGCATGTATATTATAATAGTTTTGATGTCAGGTAGTTCATGCTCTGTGTATGACTGTCTATCATGTGATCTTAAATTTACATTCTTCTGAATCCTTTATATTACATTGTTCCATTAATACCATATCTCTCATAATTTGATACATTAGTAATAAATCGCCTCTTGTTCTTCTGGTCTCCAAGGAAAATAGATTTAAACTCACGAGTCTTTCGCTATAATCCATATTTTTAGTCCCTTAATGGATTTAGTCATTCTTCTTTGCACTCTTTCAACCTGTGTAATATCTTTTGAGATTATGGCTCCAAATTGGAGATCCATAATCTAGGTATGGTAAGACATACATCCTATATAATTTCAGAACACAGTCCTTATTCCTAGAAATAAAGGGTTTTTTAATGGAATGGATAATACTATTACATTTTCTTACTGTCTTGATTATATGTGAACCTGAGGATAATTGTGAGTTTATCCATACTCCAAGATCTTTTTCACATTTACTATTTTTTATAGGTTCTCCATTAAGGAAATATTGATATTTAGGATTTCTTTACCAAAGCGTATTACTCACATTGATTTCATTAAATTTCATATTATTTGTCTCACCCCATAATTCAATTTTCTTAAGGCTATCACGTAATTCTTTATGCTTTAATAAGGATGCAACTTCCCACCTACTTTTGTATCATCAGCAAATTTAGTGATGACTGAATCCAGACCATAAACCATATCACTTATATGTAGACCGAATAGAATTGGGGCCAACACCGAACCCTGGGGACTCCACTAGAAACACTACCTTCATCTGAGAGAACAGAATTTATTCTAACCCTTTGTTTTCTGTTTGTCAACCAATTTCCAATCCATCTCACTATATATTTATTTAAACCTAAGTTAGACAATTTCTGTATAAATTTATTATGTGGTACCATATCAAATGCCTTTCACAGATCCAAGAAGATTACATCTACAGGTTTCCCATCATCTAAATTACTGCTAACATGATTATAGAATGATAGCAAATTGGTATTACATGAAAGTCCTTTCTTAAAGCCATGTTGAAATGTGTCCTGTAAACCCAATACCACTATATCATTCTCTATTCTATTTCTTCATGGTGTACAGACCTTTCACAGAAACTAGCAATCACCTACCATGCCTCACCACAAAGTCTCCATAACCCATGTCATCCATGAGTTGGGGGACTCTGCTAGGGCTTGTGGTTACGTGAAGCACACACCTAGGGCATTGGTGCCCACTCCTGTGGTGGCATTCCCCACTTTATGGTCCACTCAGCAAACTGCTGTTATTTTGTTGCCCATTTTGTCCCACACAGTGAACAGCTGCTTTTTATGTTGGCTTTATGCATGCGCAAGCAACATCTTATGCAAGTGCGGGTCTTGGGGGCATGGCTCCTGTTGGATTTAATACAGGCACGCATCAGTAGGTGCGCCCTCATTCCCCAATCAGCCTGCATGCCACCACCACACCATGCATACATAATGGGGTGAGCACATCAAAGCAAAGGTCTGCTGCAATCATCATAAGCAACGGTCCTTTGCTTGACGTGCTTGCTGCCATTATGGCCATGGTTGGTAAGTGGGTGGCCGCCTCACCTTTGTTGACATCGGGTGCCCAATCCCCTGTCGGCAACCCCCGTGTTTGTGTGCCGACGGGAGCCCACTCCCTGTCAGCATCCCCTCAGCTTTGCGCCCCTGCTTTCTTTGCGCCGATGGGGAGCCTACCCCATTGGCATCACCCCCATTGTTGAATGCCAAGGGGTGCCCAATCCCTTGATCACACTCCCCCCTTCTTTGTTTGCCAGCAGGAGTGCCCAATCCCAGCTGCGCCTAATCCCCGTCGGCTACTGACACCCCCAAAAACACTTAGGTGGCACACTGGGAGCCCACCACAGCATGCCAAATGCCTGCTGCAAAACTGTCCGACAACAGTTTTCTTTTTTCACCTGGAAAACGAAAACCATCCCATCGTAGTCTATATCCCCCTCCTCCCCACCGCACCCACCCACTGTGCACCCTGCCTCCCTCACCCCCAACCCCATACTTCTACCTCCAGACTCTGGAGCAACAATCTTCAGTGGACTGGGAACACATCTGCACTCTTCAAAGCCGACTGCGAACTGAGGAAATGCTGGTAGCTGTATAATGCAATGAATATTCAATTCAGTGCTTTAGAGTAACTGGTAATTGCTAGTTTTCTTTTAAACTTAGATTGAGGGCTTTTAGTGACACTATAATTTCTTTGTTGTCTTTACTTATAATTGTTTTGGGCTGTTGAAAATTTAAAACATAGTGGTGGTGTAATTCTGTGCTGTCTTTAATTGCTGCAAATTTTATCTTGGCTTGTCTGACTGCCCTGTAGTTGGGTGAAGGTGTTAATTGTCTGGCCTCTGACCCCAGCTACGTGGATAACTGGAGGTGGGCTTAGTCAGAGTTGAAGTAGCAAGTAGAGTTCATTTTCTCAGAAGAAGCCAGAAGGGGAAGGAAGGAAGGAAACATATTCAATTCAGTGCTTTAGAGTAACTGGTAATTGCTATTTTTCTTTTAAACTTAGATTGAGGGCTTTTAGTGACACTATAATTTCTTTGTTGTCTTTACTTATAATTGTTTTTGGGCTGTTGAAAATTTAAAACATAGTGGTGGTGTAATTCTGTGCTGTCTTTAATTGCTGCAAATTCCCCTTCCCCAACTCTTAATTATATGCCCTGTTAAATCTGATTGACAGGAGCTAAACACAGGGTATAGTAAGGGGTGTGAAGTAGGAGGGCATAAGGGGAAGAAGCCCACCTCAGCACGACAAGTGTTTTGATTCATTTATTTAGTTATTGTTTTCTTTTTCTTAAAAAAAAAAATTATCTGAGGATCAGTGGCAGGATTTTTAGGACAGTAAATTAATAAAAAGGAATTAGGAGAGCTTCAGTAACAGACAAGTAGTGGAATTGTGGTATAATGTGGGAGTGGTGCAATGCAGTGGCTGTGGGGCAGCCATATTCAGGCAGACCTTCTGGACACTGAGGTGCTGCCCATCTGCATGCATCTCTCTGGACTGCGGGAAGAGGTAGCCAGACCCAGAGCGAAGTAAACTGGGTCAGGAGTACCATCACTCCTATCCAGGGACCACCCAGTCCAATGCAACTGCCTCAAAGGATGCCGAGAACGAGGAGCACTTGGATGACAGTGGGCTCAGGGAGGGTTAGAGCGGTCAGGCAGAGGCACATCCCAGATCCTATTCCACCTAAGAACTCATATGCCACACTGGCGAATGAGGACAACCAAATAGAGGTACCCAGAGAAGTGGAAGGAAATGATGTGGAGGTTAGCCAGGAGGTGACCTCAGCGGGAAAGCAGTGGACCCCAGAAGAGGAGGAAGCAATCCTGGTGGGGACTCCATCATAAGAGGGATCCAGCTAGGGACACAGGAGGTGGAGGACAGGGAGGTGAGGTGCCTACCAGGTGCCATGGCATGGAGGGATGGAAGGAAGATCCTGGGGATCACTGGGAAGGCAAGACGGAGGGTGATCTGGATGTCATTATCCACCTAGGTACTAATGACCTGGCAAATGGGGAGCCAAAGGAAGTTCAAGAAGAGTTTAGGAAACTGGGAGGGTCTCAAGCAAGTAGCTACTTCTGTCACTTTCTCAGAAGTACTACCTGTGAGAGGCAAGGGAGAGCATAGAGTGCATGCACCAGGAACTTTAACTCATGGTTGAAGAACTGGTGCTGTGAGGAAGGGTTTGGATTCATTGGTGACTGGGGACCCACCTGGAGGGATGGAGGTTTGTTCAAGCCTGACAGCCTGCATCCATCCTGGAGGGGAATCCAAGCACTCAATGATAAGTTTAAATGCTACATTGACAAGCATTTAAACTAGCAAAGGGGTGGCAGGCCAGCAAGGAGGGTACCTACTTGCTCACCCCCACAGCTAGCAGTGGAACCAATGAACCAGAGGAGTGGCTATCTCGCAAAGCAGTGTGCAAAGATGGAGATTAGTGCCCAAGAGGTGGATAAGGAAAAGGGCAAAATTCAGCAGAAGGGCAGACAGCAAGGAGAACCAGGGATAAATGACAACCAAGTAAGGGGCTGAGTAGAACTGGAAATAGTCTAGGAGGTCAAATCATGGAAAGCTATGTGCAAATGCCAGGAGCCTTAGCAACAAGATGGAAGATCTGGAGGCTGTCATGGTGCAGTCAGACTTGGACATTGTGGCCATCACTGAAACCTGGTGTAATGATAACCACGACTGGGAGATGGCCATACCTGGCTACAACATATTCAGAAGAGACAGAGCAGGCAGGAAGGAGGAGGAGTGGCACTGTGTGTGAAAATGACATAAGGGCCACAGAGATCCAGGAGGAACAAAATGGGGAGATACTGCGGTTAAGCTGGAAAGGAAAATGGGACAGCCATCCGCACAGGTGTGGTCTATAGACCACCAGCACAGGAGGAAGAAACAGATAGGAGTTGATGCTAGCCATCCAAAGGATGGCAGACAAGGGTGAGGTAGTACTGGTTGGAGACTTCAATATTCCAGACGTGGACTGGAGCATCCCAGCAGCAGCATCAACTAGAGCAGATTTATCCTGGACTCCTTCAGGGTGCCTTCCTCAAGCAACTGGTCATGGAACCAACTCAGCAGAAGGCAATACTGGACCTTGTGCTCACAAACAGGGACAGTGTGATGGGGGTAACAGTGGGGAGCACCTGGGAAACAGTGACCACCAGTCATTGTGGTTTGAAATCACAGAAAGAGCAGAACCAAACCACACAAAAACATGTATCCTGGATTTTAGGGGCAGACTTTGGGAAAATGGGGAGATACTTGAAAGAGGCATTAAGGGGAATGGGACAGGAATCAGGGGTTGAGGAACAGTGGGCAGTATTTAAAATGGGGATTACAAGAACAACAGAATTATGCATTAAGCAGGTTAGCAAGAGGAAAGGAAGAGGAGACCATTATGGTTTTCCAAAGAGGTAGCAAAGAAAGTGAAAGCCAAAAGATTGCATTCAGGCAATACAAAAGACACAGGCAGAAGGGGATAGGGAGAAGTACCAGGAGAAGCAAAGCGAGGCAGGGAGGTCAGTAAGGGAAGCCAAAGCTCAGACAGAAGAGCACATTGCAAAATCAGTGGGTAGAGGGACAAAACCTTTTACAGGTACATAAGTGAAAAAAGAAAGACAAAGGGAGGGATAGTGAGACTGAAGGGGAGGATGGGGGCCACATGGAGGATGACAACAGTAAAGCTGACATATTGAACAGGTATTTCTGCTCAGTCTTTACTGAGGAAGAGGAGGGTAATGGGTCTGAAGGAGTACAAGGGGTGAGAATGGTGCAGAAATGGACACAAGTCCCTTTACACGAGAAGGGTCCTGAAGGAAATGGAAGTAATAAGAGTTGATAAAGCAATGGGGCCAGGCAGGGTGCACCCAGGGTCCTTAAAGAACTAAGAGAGGTGGTGGCTGAACCTCTGGCTATCCTGTTTAGCAGATCACTGGAAACAAGGGAGGTACCTAAAGACTGGAGGACAGCAGATGTAGTCCCCTTATACAAAAGTGGGAACAAAGAGGAAGCAGGGAACTACAGACCAGTCAGCCTCACCTCGGTAGTGGGGAAGATCATGGAAGCACTACTGAAGGAGAGATTGGTAGAACATCTGGTTGTCAATGGACTACAGGACCCAAGGCAGCATGGTTTCACCAGGGGAGTCATGTCAGACCAACCTCGTTGAATTTTTAACTGGGTGACTAGGAGGTGGATCAGGGAGGCGGTGGACATGGCCTATCTGGACTTCAGCAAGGCCTTTGACACTGTGCCACATAGAAGACTATTACACAAACTGGGGAATATGGGTGTGGGCTGGACAGTAGTGTGGTGGGTAGGTAACTGGCTGGGTGGCAGGACACAGAGGGTGGTGGTAAATGGCTGTCACTCCACAGAGGAAGAGTGAGCAGTGGGGTACCACAGGGATCAGTGCTGGGACCTGTCCTATTCAACATCTTCATCAGTGACACTGCATAGGACCTAGAAGGCAGAATTTCACTGTTCACTGATGACACAAAACTATGTAACAGAGTAGACACACCAGAGGGTGTAGACAGAATGAGAAGCAACCTGCAGAAACTTGAAGAATGGTCAGGGTTTGGCAGTTGAAATTCAATGCAAAGAAGTGCAAGATAATGCATATGGGGCACAAAAACCCTGGCACAATATATCAGTTGGGGGTGAGGATATAGCATGCACCAAGCAGGAAAGGGATCTTGGGGTTATCATCTCTGATGACCTCAAGGTAGGAAACAGTGTGACAAGGCAGCAGGTAAAGCAAATAGGATGCTGGGATGTATAGCGAGGGCATCACCAGCAGGAAAAGGGAGGTCATAATTCCGCTATACAAGACACTAGTGAGGCCCCACCTGGAGTACAGTGTACAGTTCTGGAGACCATACCTCACGTAAGGACATAGACAGGGTAGAGAAGGTTCAGAGGAGGGCAACAAAGATGGTGCATGGATTGCATCACAAGTCCTATGAAGACAGGTTGAAGGAACTGAACATGTACTCCCTGGAGGAGAGGAGGAGAGAGGAGATATGATAGAGACATACAAGTATCTTTTCAGGCAGGAACAGGGTGCAGGAAAACACTATTTTAAGTGAAAAGACGTTCCAGGACTAGAGGGCATGGGATGAAGTTGGAGGAGGATGATTCAGAGGAAACATGTGAAAGAATTTCTTCACAGAACGGGTGGTGGACAAGTGGAACACCCGGCCAGAGGAAGTGGTGGGGGCTGAAACAATCACGGGATTTAAGAATGCATGGGATAGACATAAAGGAATTCTGGAGGTCAGGGTAAGGGCAACAGACTTCTAGGAAAACAAACTGAACTTACAAGCTCAAATGGGCAAACTGGGTGGGCCATAGGCCCTTATCTGCTGACACTGTCTATGTATCTATGTATCTATGAATGGGTTTTTCAACTTTGCTGCATATCTCAGGCGCTTCTTGGAATTTTGGCACCAAATTTTCAAGCATGGGGTTTTTGGGCCCCTCCTCATGAATTATGTCACTGTCATGGCGTTATGAAGCCTTGGAAGGTGATTTCGCAGTCACTGAACGAAATCACCTTTAGGGACCATTAACAAAATGATAGTGCCAGTGTTCATGGGGTGGCCTCTCAAATAGCCTATGTTCCAAATCTGGTGGGAAAAATCCAACAAATGCCTGTTTCATGAGTGTGCATTGCACAGCTGTTAACAGGTCAGAACTTCATTCGGCAATATTTTAACTCTGTATTTTCAGCATTGGCATTTTTGTGCACCTCCTTGTGAACAGTACAGCTGTCATTTTCCACATCCTGCCTGAAATGTGTTTCCACACTTCACGACACAATCTGCGCAGTCGCTGTAGGTAAATCAGTGTTTGGGCCAGATTATGAAAATGACAGTGACACAGTTCATGAGCAGAGCTCCTAGAATGCCTATGTTGAAGATTTGAAGCTGATACTCCATTAAATGACTGTCATTACGGCGTCGTTGGTAGATTACCGCATGCTCTACCCGTCGTGCATTTGTGATATTTTCACTCTGCATTTTCACCTTTGCCATTTTACACACCTCTTGATGAACAGTACAGCTGTCACTTCACATATCCTGCCCAAAATGTGTTTCCACACTTCCGGCGCAGAATAGCGTGGTTGCTGTGCAAAATCACTTCTTGGGACACTTTCAGGAAATGACAGTGACACTGTACATAAGCAGAGGTGCTAAAAATCTATGTTGAAAATTTGGTGCCTACGCCCACAAACTGGCAGTGTTGCAAGCATGCTCTATATTTCCCACGCACCTTGCAACTGCTAAAATTTGTATATTTGTATGCCACATTTTCAGCACTGGCGCTTAATTACACCTCCTTATGAACTGTGAAGCTGTCATTTTTCACATCCTGCCCAGCATGTTTTCCCGCACTGCACTAACAAACACCACAGGAACACCCTAATGCCTCTCACTCTCTCTGCAGGGTGGGGTGGGTTGGCATCAGTTCAATACTTGACTACCACCCTATGCTGCATCTCTAACTCCTGCAGTGCCAATGGCAGCAAGACAACATTCGGCATTGACAAATGCTTGTTTAAATATCCCATGCTCTCTGCTTCACCCAGTGATGCTCTTTTTAGTTGCCCCACCTATCTCTCACATGTAGAAACTGCTTCTTTTTATTTTTCCCACCCTGCTTGTCCACACAATGAACTGTTGTTTCCTCTCCTCCCATTTCTTTGTTTGACTGTAGTGATTATAGTAGCACGGTAGCAACACTATAGTTAGGGCTGAGTAGGTGTTTCTATGTTAAACCTCAAACTTTGCACTTTAGTATCTTCAGAACAATTCAACGGATTGCATAAAATTTTGCATGCATAGTCTCAGGGATAGATCTATTGATGTAAAATGTGTTGTTCTGGTTAAATGTGCAGATTCTGAGATGCGATAGCCAAAACATGTAAAAATTGCATTTTTTTCCCTTTTTTTGCCATCACTTAGTGCTCAGATGGTTTGAAATTTTGGTCTGAAATGTTTCAGGGTAGAAAGGGCTTGCTCTACAGATGTGCCTTTCACTGGTTTGGTGAAACAATATTAATCCATTCCAAAGGTATTCAATTTTAGCATTTCAGTTCTGAGCATGCTCAGCTCAGTCTGTTGGATAGCTGCTTGGAATGAAAAATAATTTGGTCCATACAAAAAGGATCCTTTTTATATGCATATCATTCTTTTCATGAGGAAAAACTCCTTTTGTATAGTTTCCATTTTTTCCAAAAATTAACATACTCAAAACTCTCAAAATGACCCCTCCCATAGATACCAACACGTTTTTTTTTTTCATCGAGACCCCGTTAGGTGGATTCTGCTGTTAACTGTTCCTAAAATAATTCCCAAATGTGTTTTTCCATTTTTACATCTTGTTTTGTAACTCGCTTCAGTTTTTTGTTTTTTTTCCATTTGGCCATACAAAAACAGAATGTGGCCATATCCTTCACAGGAAAGAAGATTTGGAGAAAAACTAAGTATCAATTCTTTTTTTTTGTATGAAAAGTGAAAAAAGCTACATAAGTGAAAAGAGGGACAAAAAGAACAATATGATTAGGTTAAGGAAGGGAATGATGGTTAGATGAGGATATGAGCAAAGCAGAAGTATTAAATGAATACTTCTCCGTATTTACAAGAGAAAAGGACGGCCAGTGCCCCAGGGAACAGAAGGAGAGAGGGATGGAGAGTGAAGTGGTAATAGAGGTTGAAAAGGGACAGAGGGCTGCTGATACTGAAGGCAGACACATTCCTGGGTTCAGATGGCATACATCCCAGGGTGCTGAAAGAGCTAGTAGAGGACCTGGTAGGACCACTGGCTGGTCTCTTTAATGGATACCTGGAGTTGGGCATCATGCTGCTGGACTGGAAAATGGCACATGTGGTACCCCTACATGACAGCAGACCCTGGACATCCGGGAACTATAGACAGGTCAATCTGACCTCGATAGTACATAAACTTATAGAGACCATTCATATGGAAAGGCTGGTGAGATACATTGAAGAGAATAGTCTATAGGATGAGAGGTAGCATGAGTTTGTAGCAGGCATATTGTGTCAAACAAACCTAATCAAATTCTTTGATTGGGTCACAAGGTGGTAGACAGCAGCCAGGCAATGGACATCATATTCCTGGACTTCAGCAAGGCCTTTGATTCTATACCACACAGAAGGCTCATCAGAAACTGATGGATCTAGGTGTGGGGAGAAACTGGTAAGGTGGGTAGACAACTGTCTGAGTGGCAGAACCCGAGAGTAGTAGTGGGGTGAGAGTTCTCCAGCCCCAACGAGGTCACAGTCATGGTCCCACAAGGATCATGCTGGTGCCAGTTTTGTTCAATGTCTTCATAAGTGACATTAGGTGAAGGCATTAAAGGCAAGATGTGCATGTTAGCAGATGACACCAGACTCTCGGGGGCAGGGTAGACACAAAGGAAGGGACACAGGATCTGCAGGAGGACCTAGGTAAACTCAAGATATGGTCAGGAATCTGGCAACTAGGTTTCAATGCCAAAAAGTGCAAAGTGGTGCACACTGGGGCCAGGAATCCTAGGATGGAGTATTACCTGGAGGGGAGGTCAGGTAGCTGCTTAGATGAAGAAAGAATCTGGGGAAGGAATTACTAGAGACTTAAAACACACCACAAAATGCAAAAAGGCAGCAACAAAGGCTAAATGGATGTTGGGGTGTATTACCAGGGAATTCAGTAGGATGAGGAGCAAGGTAATTTTGCCATTGTACAGTTCATTAGTAAGACCACATTTGAACATGAGGCAAGGTATTGACATCCATACCTTAAGAAAGACATCACATGCTGGAGAAGGTCCAAAGGAGAGCAACCAAGATGATGCAGGATCAACAGAATAGGTCATATAAGGAGAGGATAGGAGCCCTAAGGATGTACTCCATGGAAGAAAGGAGAGAGGGGTGACATGATAGAGACCTTCAAATATATGAAGGGTATTAACAGAGTGGAAAGAGAGGTATATTTAAAATGAGTGACAACAGAACCACAAGGAGGCATAGCTTACATTTGAAGAGATGAAGTTTAGGAATGATGTTAGGAACCTTTTTTTTGAGAGGATGGTGATCACATGGAATCGCGCCAGAGGATGTGATCTCAATAAAAGATGGTGGGTGGTTTTAAGAATGCCTGAGACAAGCACATAGGGAACCCATGGGACAGAGGAGGGTAGAACAGAGGAGGGGGTGATGTGGGGCAGGGTCATTGGTTTAAGCCAAGAACACTGCATCATTTTCTGAACAGACTCGATAGACCTATAGGCCTTCTTCTGTTGGCTTTTCACATGTTCATACATTAGTATGAAGGGATCCTTGTGAGCTGCTGTTTTGTTCATGCAAGAAAAGGATGCCTGCATATGAAAAAGAATTTTGACTTAGTTTTTCTTTCCAGTTCTTTTCCCATGAAGGAATAATTTTTTTCATGAGCTTTTTTCATTCATACGGAAAGGAAGCCCTCATACAAAGAATCCAGACTTAGTTCTTTTCCAAATTCTCTTTTCATATGAAGGAATCTTTTTTCATTAGCTTTTTCGTTCATACAAAAAGGATTCAATCGTAAGAAAAAATTATTTTGACTTTGTTTTTCCTGATTCTTTTTTGTATTAAGCCACCTTTTTCGTATGTGTTTTTCATTTGTTCAAAGAAGATGCCTTCATAAAAAAGAATTTGGACTTAGTTTTATTCCCTGACTTTTTTTGTATGAAAGCATCCATTTCACATGGGTTTTCTTATCATACAAAAGGATTCCTTCATACAAAAAGTTTTGGATTTGCAGTAATTTTTTTTTTTTATCCAGGTTTGAACTTCAACAAGTCATACCTCTTTCAATACTGGGACTTAAAACAATCTATATATCAAACAAAAGGTCTTAATGAGTACTCCCAGCACAATACTTAACTCCCCTCCCAAAGAAAATTTAGGGGCATATAAAAAGGCAAAAAATAAACAAGTATTCACATTTCGATAGGATAACACTGGAACTTTAACAAGCCATACCTTCTTGAATATTTGGACTTAAGGGATAATCTACATATCAAAACAAAAGGTCTTAAATAGCATTAATGGAGTAGCATACCCCCTCAACTATAAATGGGGCAATTTAAAAGAAGCATAAAAGATAAACAAATGCAATCTCCCATAGGATAACATTGTGATTTTAGCAAGCCATACAATCAAAGAAAGAATTTCCTTTTTGGTGAAAATGGAAACACAGGGCCCTCTGGGCCCTGTGCTTCTATAACAACATGGATGTATGTATGTATGTAATGTATGGAGGGATGGGAGCACTGGGCCCAGAGGGCCTGCACTCTCACAGGCAAATTATATGATGGTACTATTTCAAAAGTAAGAAATTTATTGCAAAAGATTTGTTAATGCAGTACTTAGGGTTAAACTGACAAAGTAAGGAAATATGGCCTTATGGTTTCCAACCCTAAGACCCCACTTCCATGCTGCAGGCAGCAGCAAGATAAACCATTATGGTTTCAATTCTCCTGCATCTTCACAAATTAGGCATGGGGTGTGCCTTGGGGTTATCAGTTCTAACGCTCATCCCATTCTCATATACTGTAACATTTCAGCTTATTTACTGATGGAATGGCATAGCAAGGTAGGATCAATCTCAAGGCACACCCATACCTGATTTGTGAAGATACAGGAGCAGTGAAACTGTGATGGTCTTTCCTGTTGTTGCCTACTTTTGTTGGTTTAACCTCAACTAGAGCATTAATGGAGTTTTTGCAATGAATTATTTAGTACATGTTTCTGTTGTGACACAGTATTACATTATAGAAACATAGAAACATAGAAGTTGATGGCAGATAAGGACCGTAAGGCCCATCCAGTCTGCCCATTTCTTTCTACCTTATAAATGTGCCATCGCCTTGCTCTGTCAGTGACCTATCTATTCATAGTCATTTGTATTGCTCCCTTATGCCTATCCCATGCCTGTTTGAAGCCCTGCACTGTATTCATAGCCACCACTTCTTGTGGTAAGCCATTCCATGCATCCACCACCCTTTCTGTGAAAAGAATTTCCTCACATTCCCCTTAATCGGCCTCCTCTAATCTCATGCTGTGTCCTCTTGTCCTGCTATTTTTCTTATATTTAAACATGTTAGACTCTTTCACCTTGTTTATGCCCTTAAGGTGTTTGAATGCCTCGATCATATCACCTCTCTCCTCCTTTGCTCAAGGGTATACATATTGAGCTCCGTTAATCTGTCCTCGTATGTCTTCTGATGCAGTCCCTGCACCATTTTGGTTGCCCTTCTCTGGACTGCCTCAATTTGGTTAATGTCCTTGTGAAGGTGTGGCCTCCAATACTGCATGCAGTACTCCAGATGGGGCCTAACCAATGTCTTGTACAGAGGGGATTATTACCTCCTCTTACGACTTAGGATACCCCTACTAATACACCCTAACACCCCTAGCCTTACCTACTGCTTTAGAGGTCTGCTTGGATGATTTTAGGTCATCAGTGATGATGATGCCCAAGTCTCTTTCTTCCTTTGTGACTGCTAGCAACTCCCTCCCAGCCTATAAGTGGCTTCAGGGTTTCTCTTCTATGTGCATGATTTTGCACTTCTTTGCATTAAATCCCAGTTGCCACTCTTCTGACCATTCTGCTAGTTTATCCAGATCTCTTCTCATTCTGCCCACCCCATCTGGCTCATCTACTCTGTTGCAGATCTTGGTGTCATCTGCAAACAGACAAGCCTTACCCTCTAGTCCATCTGCAAGGTCACTAATGAAGATGTTGAATAGGACTGGCCCCAGGACTGATCCCTGAGGTACCCCACTTGTGACTTGCATCTCTTCTGACTGTATACCATTTACCACCACTCTCTGTTTCTGCCAGTCAACCAGTTTGCCACCCAGTTGACCAACTTCTGACCCACCCTGAGCCTACCCAGCTTATTTATCAATCTTCTATGTGGAACAGTGTCAAAAGCTTTGCTGAAGTCAAGGTAAGCGACATCAACTGCTCCCCTTGGTCCACAACTCTGGTTACCCAGTCAAAGAAATCAATGAGATTAGTTTGACAGGACCTTCCTTTGTAAACCCATGCTGTCTTGGATCCTGTGCCCCTATGGATTCCAGGTGTTGCACTATCTTTTCCTTAAGGAGTGCCTCCATAATCTTGCCCACTACTGAGGTAAGACTGACCGGTCTGTAGTTCCCGCCTCCTCCCTGCTACCACTCTTGTGGGCGGGATCACATGAGCCCTTCTCCAGCCTTCTGGGACCTCTCCTGTGCTCAGAGACTCACTAAACAATTCTGCTAATGGCTCTGCTAGTTATTTTAAACATCTTTGTGTCTCCTTTGTAGTTTGACCATACCATTGACATCCAAGGTTTTCAGCAATGAGTCTTTCCTAGATGTCTCATGACCAACTTGCCAGTCTATACAGTCCTATCTGTGAGGTGCTCCTGTATGCTGGGGTCTGCTGCATCTACATCTGCATGTATGTTGCCCACAGGGCACTGCAAGGGTACTCCATAGTATAATGTAATACCGTGGAGAACACAAGGTGCAATAAATATCTTGAAGACCTTAGCTGGGCTATATTTACAGCACTACCACAGCTGTCAAGGCATCTGCAGTGTACATATGGCCCCAATATTCAGAAATACGCCTGGCAATGGTTCATGTGGTGGCTCGGTGCAACTAAGTTGTACTGGTGCAACTCAGGGATATATTCAAAGAGATGAGCCATGGTGCATCTCCTCTCAATATATCAGGTAATGCGCATTGTGCAAATATGATGCACATGCATCCCCAGACAGTGCAAAATAGCAGGAATGGGAACTACACCAGTGCAACAGAGTTACGCTGTGTGCAAATTTTTGCTATTCAGCCAGCAGTATGCAAATGGAACCATAATGTATGCAAGGCACAACGGGGCCATTTGCATGTCATTATGATCCTTTGCATGAGTTATGCAGGGCTGGCCAGCGAAATGCACATGGTGCCCTGTACAGCATGTCCCAGGATCAGGCACTGCAGTACAACACCCCATCCCAAGCTACCACTCACCAGTAGCACAGAACATTATACAACCTGGTGGTCCAGTGGTGCTCCCCACAGTTCCGAGCACCGATATTAATATAAAATACCATCCTGGTATAGTGGTACCCCCATCCCTCCCATAGCTCCAATTGCTGATATTAATATAAGAATACTGCCCTGGTAGTCTAGTCATACCCTCCACCCCTTCTGTAGCTCCGATCACTGACAGCAATAATGTAATTAGTCTCTGGTGGTCCAGTGGACCCCCAACCCCCACCCACACAGGACTCCCAGCCACCCAACTCCCTTCCTGTCATCAGTGGGCAGTAGCATACCCACCTGCATACCTCCACTGCTCTTGTTGAATGACAGCATACAGTATGGGCTGCAATCCCATTGGTCCACACTGTGGAAAATGGGCTTGCAGTGCATACTGTAATAGTCATTCACAATATGTGAATGAAGTCATTCATTCATATAATTGTGAATGACTGTTACAGTATACACTGTAAGCCCATTGGTTCATAGGTGGACCATCGTGATTGCAGCCCATACTGTACACTCGTCATTTGGTGGGCAGCTGAAGAGGTATGCAGGTGGGTATGCTGCTGCCCGCCGATGACAGGGAAGAGCTGGGTGGGCTGAGGATCCTGTGTGGGTGGGGTGGGTGGGGAACATTGGACCACCAGGACATTTTAGGGTGCTTGTGCATAGGGTATGGGAGGAGGCCACCCACAGCTAGTGGTTGCTTGAAGCACCTTGCATTATGGCAGCTGTCCTGTGGGTGGCCACCATTTGGACCATATTTTTCTGTCTCAACCTTGTACCAGTATGTGGTGCATTTCAGGTAATGTAGCATATGTGCCACACATCCTGGGCTGAATATCAGAATGTGCCACATATGCATGGGCAAGCCATTGGAGATGCACAATACAAAATCTTTCTGCCAGCGAATGGGAATTGGCGCTGCACACTTCCCCTTTGAATATTGCCTCATGGCACATTTCTGGTGTTGCACTGGTGCACTTCAGTTGCACCAGGCGCATTCCTTTGAATATCTAGCCCATTGTGTATATTAGTATCCCTAGCACACTCAATAGTTTTGTGGGTTGCTATATGGACATTATTGTACCTCTCTTGGCAGTAGATGTGGGATGCAGTGAGGGTAACATCATACATTGCCTTATGGGGTTTCACTGTCTCCTGTAGATTAGTACAAGTTCAGTATTATTTACTGCTAGTACTTCATACAGTATGGATGTTTTTGCCTTGTTATCTAAGTGGAAGCAGTCTGGGATTTGTTCATCTTAAAACATCAGGCACAGAATGGAACTGTGCCAGATGAAGGCATCATATGCCCTTCCATAATACTAAGCCATAACATTCATGAGTGATCTGTGTCATCATATACTATCTGCATATTAGGAGTAGAAGCCTTCATCACTGATATAGGCATGCAACCTCCCTGGTGGTCTTTACATGGCCAGATCAAGCAACCACTGGCACCAAACATAGATAGCCTGTCTGCAACCTGATGGAATTGCTGAATTTTGTAACTGTCTCTGCCTGGGTGCAGTGGAAGGAGATGAGATCCACCACCCTGTGCAGCAGTCCATTCAGTAATTGTGAAAGCAGGTGCAACATTGCAATCCAGATGATCCCAGTGGTGTTCCTTTTGGAATATGCAATATTCTCTTAGCTAAGAATCACATAGCCGTGGTTGCTTTAAGCTCCCCAGACATTGCATGGCTACTTTGCTTGGCAATGGTTTGGTTATCATGCAACAATTCACACAGAAACACAAGAAAAGAATGGTTCAGTCTGTACTGGCACAGTCTGATTATCACATAACTCAGTGAATCGTGTCATGTTCAATACACTCTATGTGCTGCATACTGCCTACAAGGATGCCTTCTCGTTCTGCCTTGTTCTGTTCCCTGATGAGCTGCATGAGTGGAATGACTTGGGTTGTTACAAAGTGTGGGACTCTTCTGCTTGCCTGATATTGTCCTGTCGGGTATTTGTGTCTGTTTGTGCTTGAGTAAAACATGCTCTTGGTCATCCTTAAATTACACAGAGGTAATTGGCTTTTAGAACACTGGTAGGTGTTTACAATCATGTAATGTGTGCAAGTCTCAGACACCTGTTTGTGAGCCACATACATTTTAGTGCCGCCAAGTTATTATTTTTTTTTAAATGTAGTGCATCTACAATGACTGAAAACTGCCAGGAGAGTTTAGTAATTTCATTATTTTTTAATTTATTGACTGTGATAGGCACACTGAGCCTAGGCTCATATCCAGGTATGACGTGGGGTGGGGATACAACAGGGAGTGAAACAGCAATAACAAAGTGACAAGAATTGGTCCATGAAAATGCACAATAAAAATCACAGTACGAGTAATATATTTCATAGAAAGACAAAAACAATGTAAAAGTGTACATGTATTTTCTTTATGGGTAGCCAGATCGATGGTTAAGAGAACATGCTGACAGTGTAGGCCAAGACATTTGAACAGAGCCAGTGAGGTGTAAAATATTACAGAGTACACTAAGTTGTAGGCCATAGAACTGAGCAGGCATAAATGGATAAAAAGGCGAAATAGTAGAGGGTGTGGAAAGAACATAGGTGGTTATAGTATGGAGAAGATGAAGAAGCCTAGCTGCAGGGTATTCTTTTGTGATGTGTGTCAAGAAGAGTGGTTTGAGAGAGTGCAGGAGAGAGAGACAGATGGAGAGAGAGTGAGAAAGAGAGAGAGAGAGAGAGAGAGAGAGAGGCTGTTCAAAGGGTAGGAAGCCAGAGAAGGCAGACTGGCCTGCTATAGTTTTACTGTGAGGGATATGAAAGGAATGAGCAGCAGATGAACAGAAGGAGTGGGAAGAGGGGATGGCTGTGTTAAGGAGAGAGGTAAGTCTGTCTTTCTGTCTCTGTCTGTCTGTCTGTCTGTCTGTCTGTCTGTCTGTCTGTCTTTCTGTCTATCTATCTATCTATCTATCTATCTATCTATCTATCCATCTATCTATCTAACTAGTTTTGAACACTAGTGGTGAATCTCAAGGCTCGACATAGCCCAAGCAGAATGTCTTTACAAAAGGAGGTGTTCTCAAGGATTGCATTTTACTACTGACTAGTATAGGATTATCAGGTTACTCTGTAACCTAGGAAAGTGTCATTTAACATTTGATGAATATAGAGACCATTTTCAGTACAAGCCTCAACTGTGCACTGGAAGATGGAGAGATCTATTGCTGTGAAGTTAATCCATAAAAGGGGTATTTGAAAGCTCCAAATATACATCATAAAAATCCACATGACCACCCATCTCAAAATTATCCTTCAGCAGTAGGTCAGCCAGCTTCTTTGATGTATTACAGTCTAACAACTGCCCACTCTGGTGCATGCTAAGAAATTCCTGAAAAAGGACATTGTCCCTGGATTCGAAGCAGGCCTGTACCAGAGGACCTGAGGCATAGTTAAGGACCTCACATCAGGTTCTTCCACAGTCAAAACCATAAACATCATGTCACATACATTCTTCACAGTGCAATACAGTTACCAGGATTTAAAGAGCATAAGTGCACTCAGTGAGCTGACATTGACCACAGTACAACAGAAATTTGACATTTGTAAAACCTTGAGAACTGAAGCAGTCAGGCACTGCACCAATGTGATGCTGAAGGCAAAATAGCTGTTGACTTTAGCTATACTGGTGAACTCCACAATGAACTTTGAGACGTTTCCAAGATAAGCTTCATTATTAACCAGCAACAAGTGCTCCAGCACCTCTCCTTCATCAGTTGCCTGAGCAGCCACATCATTCACCACCCCACTACTTGCTGCAGTCCTTCCTCTGTGCTCAGATTAGTGAGCATGCAGCTCACATGCAGCTGTTTTGTGCCAGCCTCACTCCTAGATGCAATAAGCTCATTCCTCAGGCTCTGCAGCTGGTTCCTGACCAGGCTAAGAGCACAAAATTGAGCCATCATGCACACAGGTTCACAGATTCAATACCAGGCTGTGACTAAACCCTTAGAGATGCCTATGATGATGATGCAGAGTGCCTTCCCAAGGTCTGCAACTCCATTCACCTGCTGCTCCATCTCATTCTCTACATCTCACCATTTCATGATAACCATTTTATAGTTTGCACTGCCCAAACACCTACTGCACCAATCCCAATCATGTTCATCCCAAATACCTTTCTCCGCCTACTTGGAATGCACCCATGGGACATAAACTACATTTTCCCCCTCATTTAACTCTTTGTATTCATAGAACTCCTACAATATGTACCTGAAATGCCATTTTTATTTATTTTAGTTTTTGTTGACCAGGTAAATGTACCAGACAAATTCTATCTATTTTCATGCATAACCCAGGAAGAGGAATACAGATGAATGCCAACTGACCTTGAACCAGATTAAGCTGTTGGTGTTTTTTTTCAGTGAATGGGAAATGTTTGGCCAGGGCACCGGGAAATTCCCTACTCTGCCAGCAGGGGACCTTGCTTCCCGTGAGCAGCTGGGTGGCCACTTCCTTTGCTACCGATGGAGATGGATATGCAGGAGGCTGGGAAGTTGGTCTCAACCCCAACTGTGGATGTTCCTGAGGCTGAAATATTTTCAGAAGCTTCAGAATTTATGGTAAATGACTGACAGAAAATATGAAAGTTGATGCATTTGTACAAGAAGACATGGTAAAAGAAAAATGAAAGGTAGCTGAGTTATAACCAGAAACTGTGAAACAACCAAATACCAATTTGGCTTCTAAGTTACAAGCTTTGATGGCAGAAAAGGAACTTAAATTCACCCAGAGAAGACAGGTGTTAGCAGCTGCTTTGGCCAATGCTGCTAAGAATGGACGCGAGGTCTGGTCCTGCCTTGCCTAGCAACCAGACTCCTCAGTTTAGTTTCTCCAAGGAAATGCCCAAGACACGGGACTTTCAACTGATGCTATTGATACAGTATTTCAAAAGGATCCTAAAGATCAGAAAGTGACAACTGTGTTTTCTTTTTGCGGCATGCTCTAAATGCCATGGGTTTCAAAAACAGTAAAACCTACAGAAAACTGCATACTATGGGCAGACAGCACAGAGTTCATGGAGGTTCTCTGGACAGTAGAATAATCCTGATGGATGGCAGGCTAAGCTCAATTACCTGATACAGGAAAATGGATTTCAGGAGTTTCCACCATTCGCATCCTAGAGTAAGCATGATAGAAAAACGTTCTACTGTTACAACTAACACTAAAAATATAGAAGCCCAGGATATTCCTCCTACTTCACTGATTGTGCTAAGAATAGTGAACAAAATACTACAGAGATTATGGATCATTACTCTAGGTTTCCTCTGATATTACACTCAGAAATAACTTTAACACAAACTCCAGTTCTTTGCTACCGCAAAATACAAGTCCCCCTCCCCACCTCTGGTCACTGAGATTGTGGAGAACTCTATGAGTGATCTGTCTCTTTTGACAGAACATCTGGAAGAACCAACAAATATGGAACACCAGAAGGGCCTCCAACTGCATGTAATACAGAACAACCAAGACCAAACTCTAGGTCATATACTTCTTTGTTTCAGGCTCCTATTTATGCTGCCAAATGGCACAATTCTGTATGTCTTTTGTATAAGGGGATGGAAACATTTCCTGACAGGAAATTGTAGCTAGAACGTTATTGAAAGACAGCCTACATTTTTATGCTCCAGAAGTATATGCTCTAATTCACGTCTCAGAAGAGTCTTCATTTGATATAAAATTTAAGCTCAATAATGGTCTGGAAAAGTTTTGGAAAGGTATAATCTGGTAAAACATTCTCCCTATGGGCACCTCTTGAAGTAATTCCTGACTAGACCTGCTCACCAAACTATCATGGTCTTGTTCAGAAATGAAGGGGTGAGCGTCACAGATTTAACCTTTGGCTTAAGCAGAGATACAAAGTGGTAGGCCACCCAGAGGCAATTTTTGACATGGAGGACATTTGGATGGGGGTTGGTGGATTAAAGTAATTCTGAAATCTACAGACACTGGGTTGCAACATCTACCCAACTGCTTTTTTAGGTAGAGACAGGAGGATCCTGTTTTATGAGGTACAACCAAAGCCTGATATAAATGTGTGATGCCAGGGCACATCAGTAGTGTCTGTGACAGGTTGCACTGCACACTCTGCAACAGCCTAGGCCATACCTGGGAGCAGTGTTAAAAAACACAGCTACTGTATATGCAATCTTTGTGAGATGGCAGGACACTCTTATGCCACTTGTCCACAGGCAGCTCAAAGACAAACAGCTACATCTGATTTTAATAAATAAAGGCTCCTGATAGCTGTAGCTCAGAGATCACATTTTTCAGCAGTTCCTCAGTGCCCTATTCCTCCACAACCATCACACTCCCCACAGTGGTGCATCCACTGACACCAGAAGTTCAAGAGAGGACCAACCCTTAAAGGTAACTGACTCCTCCTCCATTCCTTACATGAGGATAGTATTCCACTACTTATGAGGTAACAGTATCAGAAGGTTCCCAGTATTGTTTCCACGTACACGAGCCAGGATACAAGGGTAGTGCCTCCCACTACCCCATGACCTTTAGCTAAAGACCAATAACAAACACAGATGATTACTAGAGAAGACAAAACTGAGACAGCCAGCTTCAAAGATAGCCAAAATAGCTACTACTCCTACTTCAAACAGATTTCAGGCTTTGCAACAACACTCTGAATTTTCAAAAGATTCCCAAGTTAGTATAGATCCAGGGAGGGTACCTCTGAAATTGAGGCAAATGAGATAGAAGAATGAGACCCAGGGCAGTTAAAACAACAATGAGGATGGCAGGGGAAAATCTAAGAATGCCAAATGGAAACCACCGAAGACCTATTTTTCATTTCAAAACTATAAATGGCAACCTCTGCCACCTGTTGTTCCATAAATGTGAACAGTGTTAAAATAAACAAAAGCAGGCATTAGTATTTTCACATCTTGGAGCAAACAAGGATAATGTTATTTTCTGCAGGACACCAGGCTCCGCACAGTGGCAGAAACCACTTATGCTTCCAAATAGTGGTATACTGGAGTTTCATACTGATCCCTAGGACTGGAGGCTTGCTCAGGGCTTGTTATTCTTTTCAAAACATTGACATGAAATTGGTGAAACTCATTGACTTGGTTCCTGGCAGAGACTTGATTTTGGATATTTTTCTTCATAAAACATATTTCCAGTAAATCAACACATATGCTCCAAAAATATCTGACAGAGTGGAAATATTTAAGCAAATACAACCATATGTACATACCTTACAAAATATTATTCGGGAGGGATTTCAATTCTAGGTTGACTATACAAGATAGAGGCAGAGGAATGGCAACCAGGAAAATATTCAGCAATATGTCATGTTTACAGTCTATTATGCAAATTGCGAATTTAGGGGATGCATATTACCAGGTGAACTCAAGAACAGATCCTACCTTTCATAAAGGTGCCTTAGCAACTCAAATTGAGTTTTTCTTTACAAATAAATCTACCTTTACAGTCAGCTTCCATTACCCCTGTAGAATAGTCACACTATGGTGAGTTGAATTTAACAGTAGACTCTCAGCCTATTCAACCACAAGGCCAGGATTATGGAAAGTGAACTGCTTCCTTTTATTACAGGAAGAAGTTAAGCAACATCTGAAATATTTTCTTATAAGAAAAAATTGATATATGAGATGTATGATGCCCCATGCTTTGGTGGTCAGACACAAAACAGATTGAACAGAACTCTTAAAATCTATTAGTACGGCCTATAGGGATAATGATTATTATCAATATTTACGTAACTGTAAACAACTACAATTTCTCATGTCACTTGCACAGACCCTAAAACATGACTTCACAGAACAAATTAGAGCAATAAAAGAGATTATAAAATATTTTCATAATAAACAATCAAATACTGTACATTAAAATGCAACAGGCTTATGCTACACAAGGGACTTCCACTACTATATGTCCTTTCATGAGCTGTAAAGACAGAATTAACTAAGAAAATGGAAGCAGTCCAAGGGGCAAATAATGAGATAAAAACTAAGCCACAGGACATTATGGTGAAAGTCACAAAACATGCAAAACCATTATTTAATGGAAAACAGTAAACTCTGAAGATATTGCCCTATATTTAGAGCAATTGGACATTCCCAACTGTCCCACCTCTCTTTAAATGAACTGATGAGACCTATAGAATAGGATGAAGTAACACAGGCTATATCTACTTTTAAATACAAGAAAAGCCACGGAGAATGATGGCCTGATGGTGGAATTATATAAATTGATGAGTGAAACTATAGCTGGCAAATTGGCTGCAGCATATAATTTTATGCTGAACAAATCACAGCTACCCTTAGAAAGGGCTGGGGATATTCTCATTTTCTCTATAAAAAGGAGAGAAACAACATTTAAAGAATTGGAGACCAATGAGTTTATAGAACGTTGATTTTAAAATATTAATGAAAATTTTAAATAAATGATTATTGACCACAGCCTTATATCATCTCTCTGCACAAACCTGTACAGCACCAGGTAGGTCTACCACTGGCCAATTGATATTGTTAAGAGAAATGTTTGAAAGAAAAACACCCCGGTGTAAGTGGCTATATACTGTCCTTGGATCAAAAAGTGCTTTTGATTCAGTCAGTCACCAGTTCCTATGGCTAATCTTAAAATATTATGGTATACCAGAGTTATTTATTACTTGGATACAGAAATTATATAAAAATACAACAATGATGCCTTATGTCAATGGTAAATGTGACCGATGGTACCCATACAGAAAGAAATTAGGCAAGGCTGCCCAATCAGCCCCTTTTATATCTATTCAGTATAGATCCTCTACTCAGGAAAGTCAACAAGGACATTCCACCCATTACTATGGGGCAGAGAACTTCTCCTTTTCAGCTATGGCATATGCGGACGACGATGTACAATGGCCCCAAATATAAGAGACGAGAAAGAGCTGTATGTACCTGCCCAGATTAAAGTGCAGTTTCAGGGCTTCCTAAGTAAAAATAAATGTGTAGGGACAGAATTAGGACACCTTACACAACGAGACAAACTATTATAGATATTCACCTAACTAGAGACCCAATAAGGATCCTTGGTATATAATTTGGTCCAGACACACATGACCTCCACAGCTGGGACAAAAAGTTAGAAATTGGTAGAGTGAAGGTTCAAAAATGGAATTGTTGGCCTTTAAGTAAAACAAAGTGTATTTATTTAATAAAACATACTACCTATTTTATTTTTATTAGTCAAGTTTTTCCTCCCCAAAGCAAGGGACACAGCCCTTTTGAGTATTTTTCAGGCCATATGGGGCAGTCAGCTCTAACTTTAAAACTTAATATTTTATATCTGCAAGTTAATAAAGGAGGTTTGAATATGGTTAATCCGGTCCTTTTTATATTGTCCATTTTATTCACCAATCTATAGCCACATTTATGTAACATTAGAAAATTCTGGGAGATTTATTTGTTTCCTTTGTACATATATGGTTCCCAGAATGGGAGGATGGGACACAGAGACTTATAAAATCTAGCCCTAATTCCATCCCATATTTACAGATTGTATTTGTGAAAATGAAATCTTGGAAAATTACAAATTTAATGGTATCATCCAACTCTAAAAACAACTTTATACAAAGGTTCTGGAGACTAATTTCATAGAACAAATAACCTTTCCAAATAGAGATGCAGTGAAATTTTAATCCTCGGTGAAGTGGACACGAAGTGATTACTTCATGTTAATGGAGCACAACATGAAGTGGGCACTGCGGAGTGCTCACTGCTATTATTATTACTACTACTACATTATGCCTTAATGCGAAGTAAGGCAAAGTGAGAAGAGAATAGGCAGTGCCCCACACATCACATGGCTTACAGTACTGTAAGTCACATGCTTTAGCCAGGCAGGAAGGAAGTGAGTCAGGAAGCAGCTTCACTTTCTTCTATGCTCAGAGAAGGAGAAAACTTTGTGAGAGGAGACTAGGAGTGAAAGTGCTTGATTGCCGCTTACGCTTCAGTAATGAAGAAAACCAACAGCTTTTTAAAAGCTATATCTTTATTTAGTTTTTATATTGTATTTGTGTGCTTTTTGTTCATAAATTTTTTTAAAGTTTTGTTTTGTTTGTGAGTGTGTGTGTGACTGACTGTGTGTGTCAGTGAGTGTCAGTGTGTGTGTGTGTGTCAGCCCAGGGACTTTTGTGTCAGGATGGACCCAGGAAAAGGTGATTCACTGGCCCGTGGCACGGTCGGTGAGGAATGTGTATATGTGGGTGACAGGGCAGTCATGTCATGCTGGACTGCTCCCGACTCCTGGGTGTTGCTTCCCCCATGTTAAAGCAACAGGAGGAGCAGCAGCAGCACCAGTGCCACCAGTGGCTGCTGTGCATCCACCTTCTCCACCACTACCACCACCACCACTGGTAGCAGCTGTAGGGGCTCTAGCAGCACCCCTCCTCCACCTCCACAGTCACAGGAGATGACCCTGAAAAATGTAGGTGGTGGGGCTCATGCAAGGACTGTGTCTGGTCCCTCTACAGCTCCCCAGTATGGGAGATTTTTAACTCTGAGGGGAGACAGCACAGTGGTGGTGCACCATCTGTGAGGTGTGCTGGTGCACAGTGGCCCCATGGGACACATTTGGGGACTGGTGGCTAGCACACCCACATGCTCAACCACCACAGGGCAGAGTGATGGGCTGCCATAGAAGAGGCCATGTGTCCACCTGCTTTCCCTTCCATGGCAGTGGCTGAGGGTGCTGCTGGGGTGGGAGTTGTGCCTCTCAGTTACTGCCACAGCAGGAGGAGGACCAGGCAGCAGCTGCTCCACCACCACCACAGCCACCAGCACCACCCTGTCCACCACCACCCCACTACCTGGATTCCCTGTTGCAGTGGACCCTGCCACTGTCCCTGCAACACAGGCTGACATCGCCCTGGTGTGGGCAGCTCTTGAAGAAAACAATCAGAGGGTTAGTGCTTGCAGAAGCAGGTCAACAAAATAGAACAGCAGCAGCAAATAGTTACAATGCTGCACATGCTGCTGGACCACCATGGCATCCCATAGCCACAGTAACTTACAGGATTGTTTTATGCCCCCACCACCCCACTGCTGTTTTGTAGTGTTTTGTGTGTTTTCTTTGTTGTTGTTTAATTATACACATTTTCCTTTCAGTGGACTCTTTCTTGCACCCCATAGTGCAATACATTTCTGTGAAAAATGCCGTAATTTCATTACGGTGTGTCCGCGTGAGGAGGAATTCCACGTTCTGAAAATCTGCCCACATTCTGCCTCCCTTTTTCAACAGCGTTAGGATGTGATGCCAGAGGACAGCACATGGCGTTCCAGAGTGACTATCCAATTGTCTGTCAGCTTCTGAATGTTTCTTTATGTTATAATGGTCAGTTTGTGGTGAAACGTGTGGGCACATTTCCAGTAAGAAGAGCCTTTTTAATGGAAACATTCCCACATTTCACCACAAAGTCAACCTTATAACATAAGGAAACATTGGGATAGCTGCCAGACATGGAAACATTCCCACATTTCACCACAAAGTCAACCTTATAACATAAGGAAACATTGGGATAGCTGCTGGACATTCACTATAGTGTAGCATGCACCCGCGCCCCTGGCATCACATCCTAACATTGCTGAGAAAGGGGGCAGAATGTGGGCAGCTTTTTCTGAATGGTAATTCCTCCATCACATGACACACTGTAATGAAATTATAGACGGTTTTCACAGAAATATATTGCACTCTGTGGAGCAAGAAATATTCCAGTAGAGCAAAGGCCCCACATATTAGATTATGTGCATCACCATAACTATGTAATGTGGTAAATCTCTGTAAAGCAGCAGCACAACAATCTGTTGAGAACTCGGACCTACATTTTTAATGCTGTGTTACAACTTCCTTTACTTACATCCTGACTGACTGGAATGATATGAGAATTTGCAGTAGTTGAGTCTGCTGTACAACCTTTTTTCATGTGTGAAATAATGAAATAAGCATTCCTTTTAAACTAGTGCTGACCAGGTCTTTGTCATTGTTTTCCTCTGCTTTTCTCCATCACATCAGTTAGTTGTTATATATCACTTCTGTTGTTAATTAACAGTTATGGAGCAGGCAGTGTTTTATGACACCATGGAACAATAGTTATTGAAAAGCAGCTGCAAATAAATACAAACCTGGTCAGAACAATATTGGAAAGTGTGCTCATTTCTTTTCATACATGAAAAAAGTAGTCAATAAGCAAAGCACTTCTGAAAGACAACAGGATCAGAGTCTGCTGTGGCTTCTCAGAACGTTTTCTTTATTAAAACAATGCCCCTACGTTCGCTGCTATGAGCTTGATAACTGGGCTCTTTTATACATCTAATTTGAAAAATAAATACATTTTTAAGTCTTGACTCTCACTCTGATTACTGCTAAATGCACCAACTATTAAATGCATGTATCTACCTTTAAAATACAAATTTCAAAGCCTCCAGGCACATGAATCATTCAAAATCAAATTCACTCTTCTCCTAACAAAAAATTATTAGTCATATAATCAATTGTACAATCACCACAAAATTAAAGCCGTGCAAAATGTGACATAAGTGTAAAACAACTTAAGCCTCCATACGCATACCTTGGGAAGCCTACTAGCATGGTTCTTGTTTTATGGTTTTAATCACTTCAAATAAATCTGCAGATATAAAAAATATAACTGTCTTCAATCCACAGGTTTGTGTGTATTATAAAATATTACATTTAATTCTTTTATTTATTCCAAATAACTTGAACTCACCCTCTTAGCTTGAAAAATGTCTCAAGGCTTTCTAATGAGCCAGTTTCTGTTTTAAAATATATCCGTAGGTTTGATAATGACCGTAATAGTACTGCCATTATGGCATCTAGCGTAAATACGCTGAAGCAGCTTGCCTGCTTCCCAGAGCTGCTGTTCCTCTTGAACAGCCTGAGTTTCCATGGGAGTGATGTTGTCACTGCCGAAACTCTAGTGTATCAGAGAGCATTGTAAGCAACTAAACACACATTCTCAACTATATGGGTATGTGCCGCTGTACACTCAGGCTGCTCGTGTAGTGACTGGCTTAATATTTGGGTGTAAACTAGTCTTAAATGAATTTATTAGCCATGAAAGAGGATAACACTTTTGAAGGGATATAACGGATGGCAGCAAATCATATATTGATCACACATTGTTGTACCAGACATATAATTAAGGATTCATTTTCAAAACCATTCATTTTCAGAAATATACTGGAAAACAAATCAACAATGCAGATTGGCTGGTGGAAATTTGATTACACATTTATCCTCCACTACTAACAATGTTATTAATCAATTCCAACTTTTTATGTACTGAAGTTGATACTCCAAACCCATTTTATATGCATTGTAAAACACACCAACATTACCTACAAATAAACTGCTATCAAAATAAATTTCACAATACCAATGTACATACTTAATCTTGTAGAAAATCGAATACCATTCACAGATACACATGAAAAATAATTTGCAATAATGACATAAATTAAAAGCAAGCTCACCAATTACAATCAATATTCATGCCTATCACAGGATCTAATGTTTTAAACTAAATATCCATTTCATCTCCATTTTATCCAATCATTTTATAATTTCCACCCCTCATAGGTTGTTTTACCATCTCGAGACCCCAAAACCTCAGGAAGCTCCTGTGTGACCTGCATCATTGAAATGTATAGCTACTGGTGATTTATCATTTTATTTCTTATATCACTTTTATGTTCACCTATCCTTATTTTGAGTGCTCTTTTAGTTTGTCCCACATACAATTTATCACTAGGACATTGTAATACATAAATTACACCTTCAGTGTTACAGTCAATATGCTCCTTAATATGGAATTCTTCATTGTAGTGAGGATGTTTAAAGAAGATTTTTTGCTAGTGTTGTTGCATACTGCACATTTACCACACTAGTCATCCCGGTTGTAGTGGCCCCAGTAGTAATTGTGCTTTTATTCATATCATGACGTTCAAACTGTGAATGTACCAATCTATCTTTTAAATTCTTTACTTTTTTGATACTACAATGGGTTTTGATTATATGACTTAATACTTGGATTGTCCATGGCTACTAAGTGCCAATGTTTGTTAATGATTTGTCTAATTTGCGTCATCTTATGATTGTATTTAGTGGCAAAAACTAGTCTGTCCTTTTTGGACTCTGTTTCTTACTTAAAAGTTGTTCACGTGTCATTTTTCGATTCTATCACTTGCTTATACTAAATTTTTTGGGATAGCTCCTTTCTTTAAATCTGTTTAACATATCTTGTTTATACTACATAATCCCTGTTTTCCTTACAATTCACTTTCTCTTACTAATTTGAATAGGAGATACTATTTTTAGTTTCAATTCATGAAAACTTGTGTTATGTAGGAAGGTGTTTCTATCCGTGCTTTTCCTAAATAATGATGTGCTAAACAAGGAATCTGATATTTTAATCTGTAAATCTAGGAATGGTATTGCTGTCTTATTGTAATCTAATGTAAACTGTAAATTTGTATCAAAATTGTTTAATAATGCATTAAATAACTGTAGTTCCTGTACAGGTTCCAGTCCACACAGACAAAATATGTCATCTATAAACCTCTTCCAAAACTTTATATAATTTTTATAGATTTTGTTTCTGAATTAAAAATGTATTCTTCTTCAAAAATAATCATATATGCATTTGCATAACTGAGAACAATTATTGCTACCCATGGCTGTCCTTTTTCCTGTTGATAGAATTTACCCTCAAATTCAAAATAATTATTTTATAAAATAAATGTAGCTAATTCTTGTAACAAAATGGTTCTGGGGAGTTTCCCTCTGGTCTTTTTCAAAACTTTACCCATTTTATAACTCCTCCCTATCACGGGATAGAGGTATACAAATCTTTTACATCCCAGGTAACCAACATTATTTCTTTCAAATCATTTCATTTAACACAATTTCTAATTTTTTAATTAAGTCCATAGAGTCTTGTATATGAATCACTTTTTTCTATAAAAGGTTGAAATAGTAGTTGACATATTTTGAAACTGGATCGAAAACTGAATCAATTCCTGAAACAATTGGTCTACCCAGTGGGTCTGACATATTTTATGTATTTTTGGTATAGGAATAAAATGTAGGAATTCTTGGGAATTCTTTTAGCAGTATCTTCATTTCCCATTCTTGTAACCAATTAAGGTCTACGAATTCTGCAATAATTCCCTCAATTTATTTTGGATAAATAACATGGATCACACTTCAAATTGAATAATTAACCCTATTGTCTAGTAGTTTTAAACACATAGATCTATATTGTTCTCTGTCTTGAATGACAATCCCACCCCCCTTTGTCTGCCTGTTTGATAATTGTCAGTATCCCTGCTCAAATTATCTAAAAGCTATCCTTTGTTCCTTAGTGAGATTTTGATGGGTGGCCACAACAAGCTTTTGTCTTTAAATAAAGCCAGAACTTCCTTTTCTACTAATGTGCAAAACATTCTATTCCATGATTTTTTTGTCTATGGGGGACTGAACTTGGATTTTTATATTCAAAGCTTGTTTTAGCCTCCGTTCTTCACTTATTGAAATATTTTCTTCTCCAAATAAATTTGTAATTCTTAAATTTCTGAAAAATCCTTGTAAATCTCCACATTAAATCGAACAAGTTTACAGATTTGTGAAGGTGCAAAACTCAATCCTAAGTCCTAATACACTAGCTTCAGCTACTCAGCTTCATTACTAAGATTAAAATGAGATTGCTTCTAGTCTCTCTGACAAATCTCTCCCGTCCATATTGTTGTTCTTATTAATAAGAACAACAAATATGGACGAAAACTTATCGAAAAGACTAAGATCAACCTAATTTAATAATAGGAAGCTAAGTAACAGTAACATCTATAAAGACAAAAGCTCATTGTGGCCATACCCAATCAAAATCTCACTAAGAACAAAGGATAGTTTTAGATAATTTGAGCAGGATACTGGTATAATTATCAAACAGGCAGACAAAGGGGTGGGATTGTCATTCAAGACAGAGAACAATATAGATCTATGTGTTTAAAACTACTAGACAATAGGGTTAATTATTCAATTTTGAAGGTTGATCCGACGTTATTTATCCAAAATAAATTGAGGGAATTATTGCAGAATTCAGAGACCTTAATTGGTTACAAGAATGGGAAATGAGGATACTGATAATAGAATTCCAAGAATTCCTACATTTTATTCTATATCAAAAATACATAAAATATGTCAGACCATCTGGTAGACCAATTGTTTCAGGAATTGATTCAGTTTTTCAATCCAGTTTAAAAATATGTCAACTACTATTTACAACCTTTAATAGAAAAAGTGATTCATATATACAAGACTCTATGGACTTAATTAAAAAATTAGAAATTGTGTTAAATGAAATGATTTGAAAGAAATAATGTTGGTTACCTGGGATGTAAAAGATTTATATACCTCTATCCCATAGGGAGGGAGTTATAACATGGGTAAAGTTTTGAAAAAGACCAGAAGGGAAACCCCCAGAACCATTTTTGTTACAAGAATTAGCTACATTTATTTTACAAAATAATTATTTTGAATTTGAGGGTAAATTCTATCAACAGGAAAAAGGGACAGCCATGGTAGCACAATTGTCCTAGTTATGCAAATGCATATATGATTATTTTGAAGAAGAATACATTTTTATTCAGAAAAACATCTTTAAAAATTATATAAAGTTTGAAAGAGGTTTATAGATGACATATTTTGTCTGTGGACTGAAACTGTACAGGAACCACAGTTATTTAATGCATTATTAAATAATTTTGATACAAATTTACAGTTTACATTAGATTACAATAAGACAGCAATACCATTCCTAGATTTACAGATTAAAATATCAGATTCCTTGTTTAGCACATCATTATTTAGAAAAGACGGATAGAAACACTACTACATAACACAAGTTTTCATGAATTGAAACTAAAATAGTATCTCCTATTCAAAATTATTAAGAGTAAAAGCGAATTGTAAGGAAAACAGGATTATGTAGTGCATAAACAAGATATGTTAAACAGATTTAAAGAAAGGGCTATCCCAAAAATTCTAGTACAAGCAAGTGATAGAATCAAAAATGACACGTGAACAACTTTAAGTAAGAAACAGAGTCCAAAAAGGACAGACTAGTTTTTCCACTAAATACAATCATAAGATGACACAAATTAGACAAATCATTAACAAACATTGGCACTTAGCAGCCATGGACAATCAAAGTATTAAGTCGATGCAATCAAAACCCATTGTAGTATCAAAAAGTAAAGAATTTAAAAGATAGATTGGTACATTCACAGTTTGAACGTCATGATATGAATAAAGCACATTATTACTGGGGCCACTACAACCGGGATGACTAGGTGATAAATGTGCAGCACGCATAACACTAGCAAAAATCTTCTTTTAAACATCCTCACTACAATGAAGAATTCCATATTAAGGAGCATATTGACTGTAACACTGAAGGTGTAATTTATGCATTATAATGTCCTGAGATAAATTGTATGAGAGACAAACTAAAAGAGCACTCAAAATAAGGATAGGTGAACATAAAAGTGATATAAGAAATAAAATGATAAATCACCAGTAGCTATACATTTCAATGATGCAGGTCACACAGGAGCTTCCTGAGGTTTTGGGGGTCTCGAGATGGTAAAACAACCTATGAGGGGTGGAAATTATAAAAATGATTGGATAAAATGGAGATGAAATGGATATTTAGTTTAAAAACATTAGATCCTGTGATAGGCATGAATATTGATTGTAATTGGCAAGCTTGCTTTAATTTATGTCATTATTGCAAATTATTTTCATGTGTATCTGTGGAATGGTATTGCTTGATTTCTACAAGATTAAGTATGTACATTGGTATTGTGAAATTTATTTTTGATAGCAGTTTATTTGTAGGTAATGTTGGTGTGTTTTACAATGCATATAAAATGGGTTTGGAGTATCAACTTCAGTACATAAAAAGTTGGAATTGATTAATAACATTGTTAGTAGTGGAGGATATACAATTCTAATTTTTAATTAAGTCCATAGAGTCTGTATATATGAATCACTTTTTTCTATTAAAGGTTGTAGAATGTAGTTGATATATTTTGAAACTGGGACCGAAAACTGAATCAATTCCTGAAACACTTGGTCTACCCGTGGGTCTGACATATTTTCTTATGTATTTTTGGTATAGAATAAAATGTAGGAATTTTGGAATTCTTTTAGCAGTATCTTCTATTTCCCATTCCTTGTAACCTAATTAAGGTCTACTTAATCTCTGCCACACTTCAATTTCTTTTGATAAATAACGTCGGATCACCCTTCAAAATTGAATAATCTCTATTGTCTAGTAGTTTTAAACATTATAGATCTATATTGTTCTCTGTCTTGAATGACAATCCCACCCCCTTTGTCTGCCTCGTTTGATAATTATCCTGTATCCCTGCTCAAAATTATCTAAAGCTATCCTTGTTCCTTAGTGAGATTTTGATGGGGTGGCCACAAGCTTTTGTCTTAAATAAAGCCAGAACTTCCTTTCTACTAATGTGCAAAAACATTCTATTCCATGATTTTTGTCTATGGGGGGACTGAACTTGGATTTTATATTCAAAGCTTGTTTTAGCCTCCGTTCTTCACTTATTGAAATATTTTCTTCTCCAAATAAATTTGTAATTTTAAATTTCTGAAAATCCTTGTAAATCTCCCATTAAATCGAACAAGTTTACAGGTTGTGAAGGTGCAAAACTCAATCTCATTCTATTGTTATTAGTTATCAGCTTCCTATTAAGATTAAGATAGATTATTACAGTTTTCGATACCTTCTCGTTCATATTTGTTGTTCTTATTAATAAGAACAACAAATATGGACAGGAGATTTGTCAGAGAGACGCAGAAGTAATCCCTATTTTTAATTTTAGTAATAGGAAGCTGAGTGAAGCTGAAGCTAGTGTATTTAAAGACAAAAGCTCATTGTGGCCACCCCATCAAAATCTCACTAAGGAACAAAGGATAGCTTTAGATAATTTGAGCAGGGATACTGGTATAATTATCAAACAGGCAGACAAAGGGGGTGGGATTGTCATTCAAGACAGAGAACAATATAGATCTATGTGTTTAAAACTACTAGACAATAGGGTTAATTATTCAATTTTGAAGGTTGATCCGACGTTATTTATCCAAAATAAATTGAGGGAATTATTGGCAGAATTCGTAGACCTTAATTGGTTACAAGAATGGGAAATGAGGATACTGATAATAGAATTCCCAAGAATTCCTACATTTTATTCTATATCAAAAATACATAAAAATATGTCAGACCCACTGGGTAGACCAATTGTTTCAGGAATTGATTCAGTTTTCAATCCAGTTTAAAAATATGTCAACTACCATTTACAACCTTTAATAGAAAAAAGTGATTCATATATACAAGACTCTATGGACTTAATTAAAAAATTAGAAATTGTGTTAAATGAAAATGATTTGAAAGAAATAATGTTGGTTACCTGGGATGTAAAAGATTTATATACCTCTATCCCACATAGGGAGGGAGTTATAAATATGGGTAAAGTTTTGAAAAAAGACCAGAAGGGAAACTCCCCAGAACCATTTTGTTACAAGAATTAGCTACATTTATTTTACAAAATAATTATTTTGAATTTGAGGGTAAATTCTATCAACAGGAAAAAGGGACAGCCATGGGTAGCACAATTGCTCTCAGTTATGCAAATGCATATATGATTATTTTTGAAGAAGAATACATTTTTAATTCAGAAAAAAACATCTTTAAAAATTATATAAAGTTTTGAAAGAGGTTTATAGATGACATATTTTGTCTGTGGACTGGAACTGTACAGGAACTACAGTTATTTAATGCATTATTAAATAATTTTGATACAAATTTACAGTTTACATTAGATTACAATAAGACAGCAATACCATTCCTAGATTTACAGATTAAAATATCAGATTCCTTGTTTAGCACATCATTATTTAGGAAAAGCACGGATAGAAACACCTTACTACATAACACAAGTTTTCATGAATTGAAACTAAAAAATAGTATCTCCTATTCAAAATTATTAAGAGTAAAGCGTAATTGTAAGGAAAACAGGGATTATGTAGTGCATAAACAAGATATGTTAAACAGATTTAAAGAAAGGGCTATCCCAAAAAAATTCTAGTACAAGCAAGTGATAGAATCAAAAATGACACGTGAACAACTTTTAAGTAAGAAACAGAGTCCAAAAAAGGACAGACTAGTTTTTGCCACTAAATACAATCATAAGATGACACAAATTAGACAAATCATTAACAAACATTGGCACTTAGCAGCCATGGACAATCAAAGTATTAAGTCGTTGCAATCAAAACCCATTGTAGTATCAAAAAAGTAAAGAATTTAAAAGATAGATTGGTACATTCACAGTTTGAACGTCATGATATGAATAAAGCACAATTACTACTGGGGCCACTACAACCGGGGATGACTAGGTGTGATAAATGTGCAGTACGCAATAACACTAGCAAAAAATCTTCTTTTAAACATCCTCACTACAATGAAGAATTCCATATTAAGGAGCATATTGACTGTAACACTGAAGGTGTAATTTATGCATTATAATGTCCTTGTGATAAATTGTATGAGAGACAAACTAAAAGAGCACTCAAAATAAGGATAGGTGAACATAAAAGTGATATAAGAAATAAAAATGATAAATCACCAGTAGCTATACATTTCAATGATGCAGGTCACACAGGAGCTTCCCTGAGGTTTTGGGGTCTCGAGATGGTAAAACAACCTATGAGGGGTGGAAATTATAAAAAATGATTGGATAAAATGGAGATGAAATGGATATTTAGTTTAAAAACATTAGATCCTGTGATAGGCATGAATATTGATTGTAATTGGCAAGCTTGCTTTTAATTTATGTCATTATTGCAAATTATTTTTCATGTGTATCTGTGAATGGTATTGCTGATTTCTCTACAAGATTAAGTATGTACATTGGTATTGTGAAATTTATTTTGATAGCAGTTTATTTGTAGGTAATGTTGGTGTGTTTTACAATGCATATAAAATGGGTTTGGAGTATCAACTTCAGTACATAAAAAGTTGGAATTGATTAATAACATTGTTAGTAGTGGAGGATAAATGTGTAATCAAATTTCCACCAGCCAATCTGCATTGTTGGTTAGTTTTCCAGTATCTTTCTGAAAATGAATGGTTTTGAAAATGAATCCTTAATTATATGTCTGGTACAACAATGTTGTGATCAATATATGATTTGCTGCAATCTGTTATATCCCTTCAAAAGTGTTATCCTCTTTCATGGCTAATAAATTCATTTAAGACTAGTTTACACCAAATATTAAGCCAGCCACTACCGAGCAGCCTGAGGTACTGCCACACATACCCATAGGTTGGGAATGTGTGTTTAGTTGCTTACAAAGCTCGCGATATCGCTGAGAGTTTCGGGCAGTGACAACGTCACTCCCACGGGAAACTCAGGCTGTTCAAGAGGAACAGCAGCTCTGGGAAGCAGGCAAGCGTTTCAGTGTATTTTGGCGTTAGACGCCATAACGGGCAGTACTATTACGGGTCATTATCAAACCCTACGGATATATTTTAAAACAGAAACTGGCTCATTAGAAAGCCTTGAGACATTTTTCAAGTTAAGAGGGTGAGTGCAAGTTATTTGGAATAAATAAAAAGAATTAAATGTAATATTTTATAATACACACAAACCTGTGGATTGAAGACAGTTATATTTTTTATATCTACAGATTTATTTGAAGTGCATTAAAACCATAAAAACAAGAACCTCGCTAGTAGGCTTCCCAAGGTATGCGTGTTATGGGGGGTTTAAGTTGTTTTACACTTATGTCACATTTTGGCACAGCTTTAATTTTGTGGTGATTGTACAATTGATTATATGACGAATAATTTTTTTGTTAGGGAGAAGAGTGAATTTGATTTTGAATGATTCATTTGCCCGGAGGCTTTGAAATTTGTATTTTGAAGGTAGATACATGCATTTAATAGTTGGCGCATTTAGCAGTAATCAGAATGAGAGTCAAGACTTAAAAAATGTATTTTATTTTTCAAATTAGATGTATAAAAGAGCCCCGTTATCAAGCTCATAGCAACGAAACGTAGGGGCATTGTTTTAATAAAGAAAACATTCTGAGAAGCCACAGCAGACTCCGGATCCTGTTATCTTTCAGAAGTCTACTTCACCCTTTCGGAGTTTGGAAACATTTTTCATAAGATATTATCATTTCCCAGATATTAGTGTATATTAATTAAGTAAAGCAGACATAAATTGTGAAAAGAAGCGTATCATTCAAGTCACAACTCGGAGGTAACTAGTGGTGGCTGTGGCAATGTAAAGTAGCATATAAAAGTAAAGTTCAAAATTGTCATGCCATTCTTGCAATGCTGCTTTAATTGTAATGTTATTATGACATCATGAGCTCACACCAATCACAGAACACACAAAACGGGCATAGAGTCCCCAGATTTTTTCTGCAGTCCCAAAATGCATCCTCGTTGTGTGCAAAAATTGACAAGTGGTAACATAGTGAAATGAGAGTGTTTCAGCACATACAAAGTCCCCCAGAATTAATGGCACACTCAGTCATGCGCAGTGGTGGCACAGAGTCCCAGATTTTTTCTGCAGGCCCAAAATGCATCCTCCTTGTGTGCAAAAAATTGATAAGTGGTAGCACAGTGAAATGAGAGTGTTTCAGCACATACAAAGTCCCCCAGAATTAATGGTGCACTCAGTCATGCTCACAGTGGTGGCACAGAGTCCCAGATTTTTTCTGCAGGCCCAAAATTCATCCTCCTTGTGTGCAGAAAATTGACAAGTGGTAACACAGTGAAATGGGAGTGTTTTAGCACATACAAAGCCTCCCAGAATTAATGGCATACTCAGTCATGAGCACAGTGGTGGCACAGAGTCCCAGATTTTTTCTGCAGGCCCAAAATGCATCCTTCTTGTGTGCAGAAAATTGACAAGTGGTAACACAGTGAAATGAGACTGTTTCAGCACATACAAAGTCCTGAGTATAAAATGATGACCTTGAGTGTCCTGTTGCTGGTCCAATGTGTACTTTGAGGTGATTCGCGCAAATGCAATGTGATCATCTCAACTGGATTTAAGGGTGCCCTTTGGCTGTACACTAATAGTAGCCTTGGTTAGTATATATATATATATATATATATATATATATATATATATATAGATATATATATATATATATATACTGTATATATAATAGATGCAAAAAAACTCCATTTAATGCATCAGTTAGGGTTGTTCCACAGTGACAAAAGCGAGAAATTTGATGCTAGGTTGAAACACCTTGCACCCTCCAGCCCACCCCCAACTGGAATCGGCATGCAGTTGTCGTTAGCCCCAACTCACCCCATCACATGTGGAAAGAAGCTGAGGAATAGGAGAATGGGGTGAGAGTTAGGATCGATGACCCCAACGCACACCCCGATTCTAATTGTGGGGGTGGGCTGTGGGGGTGCAAAGGGGGTTTCAACCCTAACATCGAATTTCCTCGCTTTTGTCACTGTGGAACAACCCTAACTGATGCATTAAAAGGAGTTTTTTTGCCTCTAATTTCCCTTGTTTTTGAGAATGATAATGAGAAAATATGAATGTAATGTGGCGGCGGGAGCCAGTGGCAGAAGTGCGGGCCCCTGTGGGCCCCACACTCCAGCAACGTGATGTCTTGTCACATAGTAACATTGTGGCCACAAACATAAATCATAATGCGCATGGTGACGCAAAGCAAAACAGAAAGAGAAACAGTACTTTAGACAGAAATGTTAAAAACAACGCAAACAGAACCGCAAATGAAAACGCAATGGGTAACGCACATGGTGGCATAAACGTGAACGGTAAGTGAAACGGGTATGGAACCCCAAGCGGAAACGGTAATGGTAACAGTAATGTAAGCGCACAGGCTGGTTTTCCCCAAAAGCTTCATAGAGAAAGACAGTGAGTACAAAGAATGTATGCAAAATACTGACTCTCAGAACAGAAAAATGAGAACTTGGAATAGTAAATTGCTTACATCTCAGGAACTGTATGACATAGAAAACAAATTTAAAAGTCATATGAATTATCACTTTCCTGGCTAGTTAACGGGGGCTAAGTATTTTTTAGATGAAAAGTCCATATCTCGCACCGTTTCCGAGATACGGGCCCTGAAAGGCGTGGCGAACGCTAATGTTATCCTATGGGAAAAAAAACAAGTTCAGAGTGCCATAACTTTGCCTCCCTGTAATATGTTTTCACCAAACCACTGTTAGGCACATCTGTGGGATGTTGGCTGTGTTCCCTGCAAATTTCAGCCCACAACTCCAAACCGTTCTTTTGCAGCGGGGTGCCAAAGAATTGCTGTCATTTTCCCACAGCCTAGAAAAGTACTGTCGCAATTTGCGAAAGCTTTCGCAAAAATTTGCAACACTTTTGTGAGTACGACACTGCTTTGTGAAAGTACTTTTTCCAGAAATCTGAAAAATATATTTCTGGGGTGTTTTACCCCAAAATAAAGACATGGCTAGCATCCTCAGCGTCCGACTAGGTGAATACAAAAAGAATTAGGTTGCTAGAGGGTCCCAAATTTAAATGCCAAGCATTTTGTCTGATCATCAACTGAAAACAACATGGCAGATTTGCTACAGTAAAAGGGCCATTTGCGAAAGTAAAACTGCATTTACCGTTATCGAACTTTTTTAACTTTTCTCATTGACTTATAATGGAACTTGTTTTTTGAATAACTTTTGAATCATTTAATATTTTTCACTTAATTTTGAAAGGCAACATCAGAACCCCGTCAGCATTCCCTGAAGATGTTGATTGTCGTTCAAGTCTGCAGTACCTGTGGTGCAACCTAGAATTCCAAAAAAGCACAACGCATTTCAGGATCATGCTAATAACCTGCAGCTTATAACCAACTGAACAGTCTGGCAGATCCTGGGTGTATGGGTCTTGATTCTGTATTCCAATTTCAGCAGTCTGTTATCGGTTAAAGATTATTACGCGCAATTTTGCTCATAAATGGCTCTCATCTAATTCATAGCACCACTGCTACCATAACATATATATATGTTAGGTAGCACGGTAGTCTACCACAGTTAGGGCTGAGGAGCCATTTCTATGTTAAACCCCAAATTTGCACCTTAATAACTTTAAAACCATTTAACAGATTTACCTGAAATTTGGAATACATGATCAAAAGCCATAGGCCTTGGGATCTGCCAGGTTTCGCATTGCTCGGATATACGGCCGCGGGAATTGCTACATGATCTGTGCACTGCTTACACTTTTCTGATTCTCCACGGTCGCACCTACAGGTCGTGACGGTTTATGCTGACAGGTCCAAAATCTTCAGGGAGCATGTGAATAGGGTTCCCAATGTGCCTTTCAAAGATTTTGTGAAAAAATATTAAACGGTTCAAAAGTTATTCAAAAAACAGTTTACCATTATAAGTCAATGGGAAAAGTTAACAAAAAGTTCGACAGTGTCGCAAATGCACTTTTTAGTGTCGCAAATGGCCCTGTTAGTGTCGCAAATCCGCCATCTTGTTTTCAGTTGGTGATGAGAAAATGGTTGGTATTTAAAATTGAGACCTCTAGCAGTCTAATTTTTTGTATTCACCTAGTCGGGCCCTGAGGATGCTAGCTATGTCTTTATTTAGTGAAATAATTCCAGAAATATGTTTTTCAAATTTCTGGAAAAGTAGTGTCTCAAAGTAGTGTCGAATGCGTTAAAGTGTCGTATTTTTTTGAGAAAGCTTCAATCATGACATTACTTTATGGTTACTATGGCCAAAATAACAGCAATTCTTTGGCTCTCCGCTGCAAAAGAACGGTTGGGAGTTTTAGGCTGAAATTTGGAGGGAATGCAGAAGACATCTCACAGATGTGCCTTTGAGTGTTGTTTTGATAAAATATTACATGGCGGCAAAGTTGCAGCACTCCAAATTTGACGGTTTTTCCCATAGGATAACATTACAGTGCCCAACGCATTGCAGAAATCCTTTGGCACCCTGCTGCAAAATAACGGTTTGGTCCTTTTTCCTGAAATTTGAAGGGAAGACAGCCAACAGCCCACAGATGTGCTTTTAGTAGTTTGGTGAAAAACATTACAGGGAGGCAAAGTTATGGTGCTCCAAACTTTTCTTTTTTTCCCATAGGATAACATTACAGCATTCGCCACGCCTTTCAGGGCCTGTATCTCGAAAACGGTGTGAGATACGAACTTTTCGTCAGAAAATTTCTTAGCCCCCAGTATTCAAATTAGCCAGGACAGTTGTAAATAATATGACTTTTAAATTTTTTTTCTATGTCATACGGTTCCTGAGATATAATGTATTTAGTATTCCAAGATCTCATTTTCTGAGCCGATACTCATTATTATGCATACATTATTTCTACTCACTGTCTTTCTCTATGCAGGTTTTGGGGAAGACCAGCCTGTGCACTTTACATTACTGTTACTGTTGCCTTTCCACTTGTGGTTCTGTACCCGCTTCACCTCATTGATGATGCTCACGCCACCATGTGCAGTATCGCTTATGCTTACTTGCGCCTATGCTTGTTACTTTTTTGCCATTTCTGTCTACAGTACTGTTTCTCTTCTGTTTCACTTTTGCGCACCATGGCCATTGACATTTCTGTTTGCAGGCACCATGTTACTATGTGACAACACATCACGTGGCAGACCATTCCCGTCTACGCCACCATGTGCGTTACCCTTTCTGTTCTCATTCGTGCTTGTGTTACCATGTGTGATACTGTTAGCATTTCTGTTTGCATTGCTGTCCCTGTTAGTATGCCACAACACATCATGTGGGGCCCTCTGGGCCCCGCGCTCCCGCCATCGTATTATGTGGTGGGCCCTGGTGCCCTGCCGGCTGCATTACATTCACTATTTCTCGTTATCTTCTCAAAAATAAGGGAAATTAGAGGCAAAACTCCATTTAATGCATTAGTTAGTGTTGTTCCACAGTGACAAAAGTGAGAAAATTTGCTGTTAGGGTTGAAACCCCACTTGCACCCCCACTCACCTCCCACTGGCATTGGGGTGTGCATTGGGATCGTAGTCCTAACTGTCACCTCATTGTATTATACTTCTGCTGCTTTATACATGTCATGGGGTGAGAGTTAGGGCTGATGATCCCAATGCACACCCCAATGCCAGCACGTGTGTCATCCTGATGCTTTAATTTGTGCTTGTGTTTCTGTTACTTTTTGCCATTTCCGTACAGTACCGCTTATCTTCTGTTTCACTTAACATCAGCATGCCCATTGACATTTGTGTTTGCAGGCACCATGTTACTATGTGACAACACATCACATGGCAGACCATTCCCGTCTACGCCACCATGTGTGTTACCCTTTCTGTTCTCATTTGTGCTTGTGTTACCATGTGTGCCACTGTTAGCATTTCTGTTTGCATTGCTGTCCCTGTTAGTATGCCACAAGACATCATGTGGCGGGATCATGGGGCACAAAGGGCCCTGCACCCCCGCCGCTGCATCACATTCACTATTTCTTGTTATCATTCTGAAAAAGAAGGGAAATTAGAGTTAAAAAACTCAGTTTAATGCATTAGTTAGGGTTGTTCCACAGCGACAAAAGTGAGGAAATTCACTGTTAGGGTTGGAAACAGCAACTCCGAGCTCATTCACCCAGCACTGACACACACAGACACATACAGGTGTGTGCTAGGCATGAGGTGTGGCTGAGTGGTACATGTCTCTATAGGGTGATTGACCAGACCATTAACACAATTCTTGGGAGTGACTTATTGCTATAATAATAAAACATGTTTTTAAACAGTTTTAAACCTTGTTCAGTATATCGTCAACCTCTTCATGTATGGTAATAAAACATTAACATAAGGTTGTAGGATGTTTGCAGCCAATGAGAAATGTCTTTGTCAGACTGTGAAGTACATAGTAGTGACTGAATGGTACATGTATAGTCACAGCTGTGACCTGTTGGGTGCCGGACGTAGGCACCTTGGTATAGTAATAATGACTGCATAGGCACAAGAAAAGTAAGTACATTGCTGAGTTTTTACACTGTTAGGAATTCTGTCAAATGTGTGCATGCAATGTGCACATCGTTGTATATCCTGTGATACTGACTGTATGTCATAGGTACCAAACAAATTGATGAGGTATAGTTGTAGCAGTATTAGTAAACATTGATTTGTATGCTTAAGTCATAGACACTTAGTTTTATGTCATAATGGTATTTAAAGTAAGGAGTCGTACAGGTGGTTGTGGTTTTCAAAAATTTATTGCCAATTTGTGAAATGGAGAAAGGTCCAATCAAGAGGAAATTTAGTTAACAGAAGAGTCTCACAATACATCTATGTATGTGTGCAATCATTGCTTGTCAAATATGTAAATGTGTAAGAATAATAATAACTGCATAATATGGATTGGAGTAAGTGTGATATAATAGGAAACTAATCAGGTGTTGTGTGTTTCTAGTTGTGTTTCAGTACTCACTACTTTTATGTGAGGAAGTAGTTTCTGACATCTGACCTGGAATTTATTAGTCAGGCTGAAGCTGTGGCGCTCATTATATATGTACTATTGAATGTGAATGGATTTTGTAAAATGCAACTTTTTAAAATGGTTGTGTTGTAATTATGTGTAGTGCAGTACTTGTGTGTTATGTTAATAAGGCAATGTAGTAGGTTTGAAGTGTGATTACATACATGATAGACAAGGTTTTGTTGTAATTGTGACTGCTCAATGTGGATGTTCCTGGGGTGGCTAAAACCATATGCTGACTGTCAAGTTGTACAATTTACACAAACGTAAGTTTTGTGACATTTGATTGATATTATTTCATTATATGTCACTGACTAGGCGCAAATGGAAAATTCCCACCCGACCCCTCAATTGAGGCGATCATAAATATTGTCAGGAACAAGTATGCAGTTTGTTGTGATCAGCAACAGTGCCTGATTTACAATTGCCAATATTTTTTACATACGGTAGAATTACTTATGTGACAAGTAAAAAAAATATAATATTTTTACATGAACAAATGACATATTATCAATTCTTACATTGGCTTCTTGTAAATTCTTAACTTGGAAATACTAAAACTGTCATGGAATGCATTTTTTAACAAACTTATGGTTAATTAAATGTTGTTACTATAGTGCTGAATAATATGTTAAATATTCACTTGTACTTAGTGCTACACTACTATTTTTAGTACAAGTATCAAACTAGCTATTAACAATGTACACCTGAATACAAATTTTTATATTATGTACACGTAATTTTAAACACATGTAAGAGCTGTAAATGAGATTCAGCAATTGATTCTTATTTACAGTTGTGTAATTCAGCTTTTTGCATTATCAATAAAGGTAGTTGTTTTTACATATGTACATATATTAGTATTACGATGAAAGCGTGATAGTTCTAAACTGTTGCATGGTGATCAAATGATGTTCTCTATGTCAAGAGTCACTAGAAAATTGAAGTGTTGATAGACAACTTGTGCCAGAGTGGAATGTTTGCTGAATGTTATAGGGTAGCTCTGAAGTTATCTACGATAATAACTGAGAAGTCTTCTTTGTTTGCCAAAGAGTAAGAGCTATAAGTCATATCAATTTGTTGTTATATATGAGTTGATACATGGATTTTAAAGAGATGTACAGAGGAGGAGAGTAGTAAGTCCTCACGTTTTCAGATGCACATCTGATAGACATGTAATCATGGTTTTCTAGTGATCGTGAATATTGTTGGCGCTTGACAGCCACTACAACAATTTTCATGTAGTCACCGATCCACACAAGATCTCAACATGTTACAGCGTATGTAATGTCTGTATTAGAATACCATCTGTTGAAACTGTATTGTTTATTTACAGTTGTACATTATACAACATTGTAATGAGGCATGAATGTTTTTGGGACAAAGTAGTCATTTTAAAATGCAACATGTTTTGTCCTATTCTTCTGAAATATGAAGGTTGTCATAATTCTTCAATATTAGAAGATATGCATTTTTCAAGTGCCGTGGCAGTTTCTGTTTAAAAGTCATTGTAGAATCATCACACTCTAACCATCCAGTTCTGCACCTTAGTAACGAGGTGTAATGGCCAGAATGCATGGATTGACCATGGTGATAGATTATACTGTGAGTGTCAAACACTGATTGGTTGAAGACTATTCTACTAGCTGTGTAATCTGTGATAGGAGTATCAACTCTGAGCCTGTTGTGGTCAAATCTGTGCAACTATACAACAGATATTGAGATGAACTCCTTAGACGTATGGACTGGGAGCATCTGCCTCACCTTCCATTGCGGCATGACGACATTCAGCATTAGGTGAATAGCTGTCAAAATTTGACACTTTTGGTTTCAGGGACAAAGAGAGTTATCCACAGCATGTCTTGTGTGGTTTCACGCCAGAATTGCCACATGAAACACATACATATTTTGTAACATATGTTACTGTGAAGTACTGCCGCATTGTGGTGCCATCTTCATCCAGGTTGTTTATGACAGCATCATAAACTCAGTAGTGTCTTGGTTGTGTCGTCTGCAGCAAATGTACTACATCAGCATATGTAGATAACACCTGTCGTAGTGGTGTTAGTGACTGCAGTTACTGTTAGAGTGGTCAGTCATGTTGATAATCTGCTTCAAAGCGTTTGATAGGGGATTGTCTTGTGAAGCAGATATTGCCTGCACAAAGTAGGCATGTGTAGAAAAACTTGCATAGCTGAGTTAGCATAGCAGTTTACTCTACTGCTGTTGTCAAAGACTGGTACAGCAGCTACACCAATTGATTTCTGATGAATTGCTAGTTGTGAATGTTTACTTGAAGTTGTGGCCTTTGCTGAACTCTTTTTTGTTGACTCACTTTGGAAGCTTGTGCTGTTTGTTGCTACCTGCTGTGACTGAATCTGTGTGAGACAGACAGATATGTAGGCAGTGGTATTAAAGACATTTGTGGCTGATGTAGAGTATGTAACCTGTTGTACTCAAGAATACATAGCTTGTCAGCTCAGATTTCTGAGGTGCTATATCAATGATGCAATCCAGAAAGGCTCGTGACACGTGAAAGTGCAACGTAGCTCATGCCATCCTTGAAAATGTCTGTACCTATGTCTACCATTGCTGAATCCAACTCAACCCTTGAGATTTGTGAATGGAGACAGCATATGTACCACATAATGGGAACTGTTTCCGTTTACGTAGATATCCTTAAAACCCGAATTTTATGCAGGTTATGATCTATGTGTACAGAGAAAGTTCCGTTGTCAAAGTGCACTTACAAGTGTCTCAATATATGTCTTCTGGACATTATAGATAAAGTCAGTGATGTTTCCTGTGGCACCGCTTACATACCTTTTGCTCTACATCTAGATTACATCGCAGTATGATATGCATTCTTACAAACTGTGAGAATAGTTTGGGCCAGCTGTTCGTGAAACATCTGACTTCAGTTCACTTAGTCGTCAGTCATCTTCATATTAGCTTTCTATCAAGAATTACGCCATCAACTGTATCAACTGTATGCAGAGTTAGAATCTTGGTTTTCTTTGTAGCATTAGATTGTTGAATTCAGCGCATTTCTTTAGTCGTTGGCATAAGACACACTATGTGTCTGCTAGCAGAGTATATATCACTGAAGACATTACATGCTGTTTCTATGCATGTACTATGTACTGTGATTTTTGATCATTTAGCATACAACATGTTCTGGTGATAGAGAACCTGTACAAGCTTCATCTAAAAGTGATTTGTAAGCTAGATCACTACTTTAGGCGTGCTGTTGTCAGACAACTCAACATAGGTAAATAATTCCATATGTTATAGCCTGCAATGCAACCGAGGATATTAGCTTTTTTGGCAGTCAGAGTTGTAAATACATGCTCTGATTGACTGGTGTGTTGTAAAAGGTCTCCCAACACAAGAATACTTTTGCCACCAAATGGCACTCCATCATCAGTACCTAAGATCTGCTGTAGACGAGATGAATACAGCAGGCGTTAGACATTGGAGACCATGCTGATTTCGTCAACAATGAGTAACTGCATCTTTGGAGCATGGAACGGAGCTGAGATGCAAACCTCAAATGACAGTTTACATGATACTCTCCAGTTCTCCATGTCTGACTGGCAACATAAAGAGATGGTAATGTTACTCCACCAATGTTGTGTATGCTGCTAGTCCTGTGGGAGAAACACAGCAACAGACACTGAAGAGCTGTCACACTGACTCGTACTTCTGCAGTGATGGCTTCAATCAGTAAAACTCTTTCCTGTGCCAGCTTTTGAACCGCTAATAACGTTAGTAGTGGCTTGTACTGAGTGCAGTCACATTGTTTTGTTTCATGTAGTATAATGTTGGACAGCTTCAACCACTTGGAGGAACTGTATGCTGCAGCTGATTTAGTCTTCTCTTAAGTCAGCTGGGTTGACCATAGAGTGTGTGCCATGCTGCATGGCTGTCTCCATTCTGTGATTAACACTTCTGGGGCATTTAAGGGCAGAGGGTCACCCTAGAACACCTTTTGTCCTGGATCAAGGTTGTCTTGTGAACTAACTGGAATGTCTTCCTAGTTGTTTCTCTGCCTCTCAAGCTGTTTTTCTCAGCTTTTAGTCTTTGTATATATGTCTGTGAGTACCAGTTTGGAAATTCTAGTGAGATTGAACTTTGTCTTGAGTGTGTCAGGAGTCACCTTTAATTCAGGACTCAATTTCCAGGGTGCCAATAGGAATAGGAGAGCAAAGTAGTAATGTTCTGTGCTCTCGATGTGCCTAGATGCAGTTTGTAGTGATCTATAAGCCATGGCTTGTGCCTCTTCACAAGACAGCCATCTAGTCCATTGACCTTGCAAATGTGGTGTGTTAAGTCAGGTGCTGCACCTGTCTAGTAGTCATACCACTTAGCCATCTCAAACAGACACATATCATTCATGTCATTGTGTCTACATGGTAGTATGTGTCATCAGGTTATTCTTCAAGATATGTTTTGAAGAAGGTGCATTGACAGCGATCTCCTCAATTTCGCATTAGGAATTAGTACATCGCCTGCTTTCTCTTGTAGTTCACACTGGAGGAAACGTACAGCAGTCAGACTTTCCATACAGATGATGTACCCATTAAGCAGTCACTGGCTTCGTAAGCTCCACTACTCTGTGTGAAAGAGTCTTCAAACCCAGTGACCACAGCTGAGATGTCAGGCTTTTGATTGAAGTGGCAATATCTTCCCAAAGATCTTGCGTGCTAGTCTGTTCATGTTTGGTTATGTACGAAGTGACATAACGAACCAGAGCCAGTGAGTTGTCAGCCACAAACTGAACATCTATGTTTGCTTGCCACATTAGGAGAATAGATGGGTTAGTAATCATTGATGTACACCTCTTTTCATCCCTGCACCTGTATACCTCTTGGTTGATTTTGCCTTCGCGTGGTAGCCGCATTGCTGAGAAAAGGTCATTCATGGCACCTATTCTGATTAAACTCATCTAGAACCAAAGTTACATTGTGTGAAATACCAATTAGATTTGTTCTTACTACCGCCGGCAATAGTTTTTGTGCAAATATGTCGTTGAAACTTTGTACCAACTCTCCATATGTAAGACTGTCATATTTGTCTGGAAATGACAAGTGATATATTTTTGATGCATCGATAGCACTTCTGCTGCTTCATGTTCACCAATGCGTGATGCATCCTTGATCCACAATAACATATGGATATGAGGGGCACCTTGCTTGATATTCTGTCCTCCAAAAGTAATGTTCTACAATACCTAGAGGAGTATTGTCTTTGACAAGATGAAAGAGAATGTCATGGAACCGCTTTAGAAAATGTCTCCAGATAGACACATAGGATCAATTGAACACATTTCTCCGATAGTCATCTGTATGAGATGCTCGACATCGGAATTTGCCTCAACAGTTCAACGAGTTCGCCCAGGCATAGCTCATACAACCAAGGTGACAAACCATGTGGCTGCACCATACCGTGAGTATTGTTTATCACTTCCCGAGTATCTGCGATACTAACTATTCTTTGTGCGCATAGACTTGAAAGTATGGAAGACAGGTTCACTGCACATTTTCATCTTTCTGCTTTAATTTCTTGAAATTGAGCAGCTGTTATTCCATCTAGTGGACTTGTTAGATGAATGGTATGTGCATAGATGCAGACAGAATGCTGAGTTCACTCTCCCAGAGCAGATGGAACAGGTACTGTATGTTACGTCGAATTTTCCATCTTTGCTTCAGGACATGGCTAGTGCGGTACTTAGCACCCTATACCCGTACTTCTTTTTCATCTAGGTGTCCACCTGACCTTTTTGAAATAGGTCTGGGAATCAGCTGCGTTTTCTAGTGCTGCCTCCCAAATGCTGACAGGCTCACCCTTCCACCTGCTTCATTTGATAGAGATCAATGTTGTTCTCATGGATCTCTTCCATGTAGTGGGTGAATGTACTGTTCATATACATTGTCACTTGTCTGTGTACTGACCTTCTGAATGATTGGCTTACTTTTCTAATAGATCATGTTGGAGAGAGACTGGCCATCTGATCTATGTCAAGGTCTATATAAAAGGAATTGTTACTCTTTAAATAAGCCAGAGCAAGCTTTACCTTTGTACATTGACATCATTGCCAGATGACTTTTGCCTTTGTAGGCACACCATTTACAAGAATGACCAAGCTATTTTCTGTTGAGATTGCTTGAACATTTTCCTGTAGAGGAAGTGTAGATACATCACAGAACCCTTTAGAGATCTAACAAGCTCTTTCTGTGGAATGTTCTGTGTCTTTGTGTTTAGACGTAGAATCGCTTGGAATGGTTTCTATTGTTCGAATTAGAATATGTTCAAACATATTCAATGTTGGAAATCTCACTTTGTGTGACATCTGTTTCCATGTTGTTTTAGCATTGACCTTGTTGGCAAAGTGTTACACTTCAGTTTTGAAAAACAGTGTTTGTATAGCACAATGGTGTCTTGTAAGTGAAAGTCAGATTTGCAGCAAGAATGCTGCCAGGCAGAACCACATGTCATTGTATGGTGACAAGGTTTCTAGGTTGACTGTGACTGTTTGTTTTCTTGTAGCACAAACGGTTGCATGACACACATACAGAATCAAACTTGAGACTTTGCAACCTCAAACTTAGCAATTTCCTTCCCGTATTGTTTCAGAATGTAATTTTCAACACTGAAACAGATTTTTCCACAGAAGTGTTACACTGAAAACTAGTTGTTTCTGGTACAGAAGTACTGTTGCAGTTTTTTAGGAAACTGATACACCCTGCATGTCACCTGACTGCAATAAGTCATTTAAACAAGTGTACTGATGTACAGCTCGTTGTACTTCATATACTCTGTAGACAAAGTTTCGTATGCCTGTTTGATGCACTGTAAGCATCCGCATGTTGTGAAAAATACTATCACAAACACCACCATCGAGACATGCAATTGAATGACCCATGAGGTCCAGTATGTGGCGGATTTCACAATGGTCAATTTCTGTAAATAGTTTATGTCTCTTTATGCATCTGTTATTACGAATAGGTTAACAAAGTGTTCTACTTTTTAAATGATGATTGCCTACGTTTGCATGTATCATCACATGACCATGTCAGGCAGTGCTATTTTATTGAAGAGTGTGGTTGGACCACAGTCATCATCACTATCCAATTGATTCTCATCACAGATACCGAGGACATTTTTTAGTTTGCCGGACTCATCAATAGTGAACGTCTGTTGTTTTGTAAAGTAATCATCAGACTCTTCCCAGAAATATGGTTCTGAGTGCTGTGTGTGCAGCCACTGTCCTGTGAAAACATGACAGAAGTTGTCAACAGTCAAACAAGGATAATGTTGAGGCCTTTTTTTAATGGCATATACAAGTTTCCTGAATTGTTCAATCACATGGCACATTTTATGCCACAATCGTTGTAGTACAAACAGTGCTCTGTTGACAAGAGTTCGTACTTTCAGACGTAAATTCATCAGAGAAAGGTGACTCTCGCTCTTTTATGGGTGTGTCAGAGCTTGAGCAGCAGTAAGTCTTTCGATCTTTGGCTTTACTTGCTAGTGATCGGAAATACTTTCTTTCTGAGTTGTAAGTCACTGTTTTTGATTTTCCAGTGTTGTTTTGAGCATCTCTTGATGGTTGCACTCAAATAAGTTGTGTTTCCATCTGAGAGATCGGTATAACATTTGTAATGGTATACATTTTTGCTTTTCTGTTAAGGATTTTGTTTGGTTCTGCAGTGACTTGATGTAAGGGGTCAGTGTGCAGTAAAGGTCTGTTGATGTTCATGTTTGGGTGTGCCTTTACTGTTTTGTTTGTTGCCCTTATACAACAGTGTAGTACTATTATACTGCTCTCATTTTGAGACACATCTATGTCTGTATTTAGTTGGCATTTTTTGGTATAATGGTTGACAGTGACAGTAAGCAGTCTTACAGAAGTATCAGGCACCTGTATGAGAGAGAGAAATAAAAAAGTTTTAGAATAGGTTTCAGTAAATTTCTTATAACAGTGTGTATTGATAGAATAGTACGTTAAGTATGTTAACAATTTGGTAAAAACCATAACTAAATGATATTTTTTATGAATGTGCATTGCGCAGCTGCTACGTAATATCAGAAGTTTGTTCATTCTCAATATTTTAGTACACATGTAAAACTGTTTTTTTTTTCACATGTGTTCTTATGATTAGGATAGGTGATTTTTTACCTGTGGATGAACATGTGTTTTCTACCATGTGGTGTGTGATGGTATAGTCAGTATGATAGTTTAGTATATGGTAGAGCAAAAAACTTAAGAGTGATAGTGTGCATTACCAAATCTGTTACAATTACTATGTTTACAGTTAGAGGAGGACATAGCAGTATTACTGTTGTGTGAGTGTGTGTACCACAGTTGGTAGAAATAATAACTTTGCATGTTCACGAAATTTCAATATCGCTACTGCATATTATCAACATTGTGTTTTTGTACCTGCTGTGTATCACTATTGTAGCTGTTATTTTTTTTACAACATGGAAAAATGTTTTTCTGCACATGTACTTGTGCAATGCTGCAGTTCATTGATGAAATAATGTGTGGGGCACAGTCACAAAATTACTGTGGCTGTGTTTGTGAACAGACAACTTAAACTGAATATGCTGGAAAATTTGTAAGAATTTGAAATATTGATTTACATAAGTCACAGTGCAGTTCACATGTACAATTTCGTAAGTTTATGTTTTGTCATACTTTTCAGTTGAGAATTTACTATTTGCTTTCAACCCACAACGCTGTGAATAGTACAGATTTCATTAGTCACATCTTGAACAATAGTGTGCTTTTTGCTTATGCTGCTTTTCACTCAGTTAATGTGAGAAATTACTATATGGTAGAAATGTTTAAACATAAAGTGACACTGTTATGAGCAGAGGTCTTAAAATGGATATATGATGGACATTTGGTGTGAAAATATAACAAATTAGTGTTTTGCAAGTCTGCATTGCACAGTTGTTATGCACGCTTGGAACATTGTATCTAAGATATCTGCACTGCACTGAGTTTGAAGCAGGTATGCAGCAGATTATGTGTTTAAATTGAAAATTGAGCTATTTTTCCATAGAATCTGAAATTGTGTCAATATATAGAAAGTCTTGAAAATTGCTGGTGTACGAAAGTGTGAAAAAATTATTTGATGCATTGATGTAAATAGGTTGTGTTTCCGTGCGTTCAACAATACGGTCAAAAACCTGCTTCGAGACTTGAGCACTTCTAGGTATACTTTGCCTTCCTGCTATCGTAGTGTCGCAATGTTACCCATGCATTCAACAGCATGGCAAAAAGTAATGTCGAACTTTACATCGCAAATTTTACTGCATATCGAAGTGTCAAAATGTATTTCTGCATTCAACAGTAGAGTTAATCTAACACTTGGGAGTGGCTTAAGCATTCATTATCGAATCATTAAACAGTGTGTTTGAGTGACACATAGCTCTATCAATGAAATTTAAGATTTGTCAGGCCACTTCTGAGAAATCGAATCAGAGACGGACAACACTGAAGAAGAAGTAAACAGGATTCATTTTGAATATTGCTGAGAAAAGTAGTTTGAAACTGTAAGGTTGTAGTCTATCTACACATGATATTTTCTAGTATTAAAAACTTCTAGAACATGTACATACTATCAATCAAAACGTTTTTTTCTGTTTAATTCTCTATAATGTTAATTGTTATGTGTAGTGCTATATTCTTAAGAGAAAATACTTTAAAGTGAGAAAGCATTTTAGTACTAACTTGTACAGATACAGTTGCAAATAGAGAATAGGAAGGTGCGTGGGTTGTATGACAAAATGGAACCAATCAGACTTGTTTCTGATGTTGTAATTGTTTAAACTGCTTATGAAAAAGGATGCATTTTTGCAGTTCTCAGTGTTTCAGATTTTTGCAGACATAGTCTAGTGTATTGAATGCATGAGTTACATTGGTTGATGAAGCCAGAGCAGGAGGGAATGTTTTTTTTTTATTTGTGTGTTTTGTCTGAATGCACTGGTAGCTTGAAATAGAGTAAAATATCAGTTTGATTTTCAGTGCTGTCTGTCACTGCAGGCTGAACAGTCCTTTCTAGTAGCTTCCTCTGTACAGTTCTGAGTTTAAAAACTTAGAATGGCAGAAAATAGCAAGATTTCCGTGATAGTTGAAGCAGTTACATTAGGCGGCAGTTGAGTTCTAGTTCGTAGTGATTTTGGGAGGACCTGCAGCTCGGTGCTTGTAAGATGGTTTGTGTCGGTGGTATGAGATGGGAACATCTTATGCCGCCATGCATAGACTTGAACTCACTCTCCCATATACTGCTAGTCATCTTGGGCAATGATTTGGGCTCCGGCGCGGGTAATTTGTTATAGAGCAAGTTGACCTGCTTCTATTGTGTCTGTGTTGCTCCTGTATTATCATTTTTCAGATATTACGGATAGGGTCTGGCAAGCAGAACATCATATGTATCTGATTGACAGAGCTTGCAGAAAAGTAAATGTACAAATAACTGCTTTTCTACCCCATGCATGGAATGTATACTATCGTCGCCAGTAATTACTATATAATGATTGGCTCTTACCAGATGGTGTACATTTTCACCTTTTTGTAATTGCCATTTCTTGGAGACCTCAGATGGAATCCTCAAAGTCCTTTAGGGTGTCGACTGTTTGAGAAATATTACAGTATACACAAGGTTCTTTCAGAACCATATAAATGTGGTGTAATAGATCAACTGCATGTATCATTCACATACATGCCATATATATTTTGTTTGGTATATTAGAATAGTGGGACACAGCATTAGTAATTTACCTGCTGCTGTCAGTTCACAATTGTATGATGTTAATCAAATATCAAAGTGTTATCGAGTTCTTTCTGAACTGTAATGTCTGGTCGTGGAATAGAGCTGCGCCATCAGTCACACACATGTAACTGTGACTGTGCATACTGTGGATAACTTGGCCAAATCTATTGTAATGTGACACTTTGTTGTTAGTAATATTAACAGTATTGTGGGATGCACATGGATCGATCATGCAAGGTGTCAACAGACCATTTCATATTATCTTGGCGTTGTTGTATGCGCTTAATGTTTAAATTAGTAACTGTTGTTGATAGTGTGATTGAGCACGTTGTGTAGTGTCTCCATCATCTTTGTGATAATGATTTTAAAACTGGCTGTTTGGTAACAAAATACTGCTGTTGATAGTGCAGTCTTCCTTTCATTTATTATGGTTAACTTTTCATTATCACTTGTGAGTGTTTTCACTATCTTGGTTGGGTTGGCTGCGGTTACAGTTGAAGTACATAACAGTCTTTTAATACATCAAACTTAAATTATGTGAAGCAGTTGTGGTGCCATGGTATGCCATAGCTATATTTTAAGGTAAATCTTGGTTGGTGAGAGGTGATGACAGATGCAGTACTGGTTTGCTTTTGGTGGAGGTACATTGTTTCTCTCATGTTGATCTGTATAATGCTGCTCCACTGTGTTTGTTTTTTTTTTTCTTTTGTGGTAGCTTCAATGTGTGTGCTGCAATAATGGGTTTGTTTGTAGATGTTTGTATGATGGCAAATATTAGATGTAAAGTGTGTAGAGTGTTACGTAAAAATATAACTTGTTTTAAAAAATGTCATTCAATGTAGAGTGGTATGAGTTACTGATGATTGTATGTGATATACTGACAGTGTATTTGTATGCCTGTAAATATTTATATTAACTGCAAAATTTATAGATACAGTGTTCTGTGTTTTTATGTGATATAATAGAAAAATTTTAACACATGCAACATGGCAGTATTTAGTACATTCTTTTTGCAGAAATGAGACCTGAATTTGAGAGAGGTGGTGGCGCTGTCGGGCAGTTCAGGCACGTGGAAGTGCATGTACTGTCGTGGCGCTAAAGAAAGTTGACAGTATGGGCACCGTCATACCTATCTATGTTTGATACTTAAGTTAGGAATAAAGTGCCTCGCAAATGAAAGTGGAAGCTGTGCGCGGTGGTTTATGGGCTGAAGCAGGGCAGATACCGACCAAGACACTGCTGGTACTACTGCTGTGGCTTTGGGAGGCGGCGGAAGCCAAACGCTGGGATGGTCTCCACATCGTGAGTGTATGATGATATTTCCATAACAATAATATTTAGATATTTAGTACTGTATGCAAATTGAGACATCATGTTCATGGTACTAATGGTTGATCACTACACATTTGAGACATGTCAATTTTGTCTGACATTGCAAGTGAAGTGCAGCTGGTGGTGTGTGAACTGTCCATGGTACAGATTCATGCTACTGTTGTTTGTATAAGTCATCTGTACATCACATTGGGTTCAGTCTAACATAGAATGTTGCCATGAACATACCTTATATGTCCTGCACTGCTGTTGAATGGCAGATTTTCAACATAGTCACATAGTTAAGTAATTTTTCCGGTGTTTTTGTGATCTGAATCCCTGCATCATCTCAAACTGTCAGTAGTTGCATGACAGTAATATTGGTGTTGTACTATTCTTACCCTGCTAGAAATGTTGAGACTATGTCTGTTCACATACTAGGTACATTGTTGGTAACAAGGTCACTTTCTCCCAACTGAGGTGGCTATAGTCAAATTAACCAGCTTAGGTGGGTCCCAGGGTGGTTGCCTGGCAACATTGGCTGGACAACAGGACACAGAAGGTACTTGTAAATGAGTCCACTCTGAAGCTAGGCGGTTACTAGTGGGTATTGCAGGGTTCAGTATTGGTCAGTCCTTAATGTCTTCATCAGTTGGGTATTGCAGAGGACTGAAGGAAGAGTATGCTTGCAGATGACAAAAGATCTGCAACAGGGTTTATACACAAGGAGGTGGGAAAGGATGAAAGGACTATGTTGTGTTGTTGTTGCGGCTCAATCAGGATGTTACATTTGGTGTACATACTCAGTTTTGCTTGATCTCACTGAGCATGCAGTACCTGGTCAGGGGTGGGGTTGTCTCGTTTATTTGGCGGTTTTTGTTATTTCTGTCACCTGCTACTGATGTCTGTCATTGGTTGTGTTGACTTGGTCCTCCCGTACTTGAATGTGTGTGTGTGTCAGTGTCTGTGTGCTGGGGGTGGGTGGGTTGGGTTTCAACCCTAACAGCTATTTTCACTTTGTCACTGTGGAACCCCGCTGATGCATTAAACGTAGTTTTTTATGAATATATATATATATATATATATATATATATGTATGTATGTGTTATAGGCAAAAACTTGTTTTTCTTAGTGGGGTTCTTACAGTGAGTGAGGAAACTTCTGGCTGTTCGTTCACCTCGCCGGGCATTGGGATATCCGCCCTAACTCTCACCTCATGACATGTAAAGCAGCAGAAGTATAGGACAATGGGGTGAGAGTTAGGACCCGCAGTCCCAATCGCACCCCAATGCCCGTTGGGGGTGGGTGGGGGTACGAGGGGGGCTTTCAACCTAACAGCGAATTTTCTCTCACTTTTGTCATGCTGTGGAACAAGCTAACTAATGCATTAAACGGAGTTTTTGCTCTAATTTCCTTCTTTTGAGAATGATAGCAGAAATAGTGAATGTAATGCAGCTGGCGAGTGCGGGAGGCCCTTTGGGGGCCCGCTCCTCTACATGTTGTGTGTGGCATACTAACGGGACTTAGCATCGAAACAGAAATGCTAACAGTGGCGCATATGGTACCACGCTAATGAATGAGAACAGAAAGGGCCCATACGGCGGCGTAGATGGAATGGTCTGTCACGGATGTGTTGTCACATAGTAACATGGTGCCTGCAAACAGAAATGTCAATGGGCATGGTGATGTAAAGTGAAACAGTGAGATAAACAGCACTGTAGACAGAAATGGCAAAAATAACAAGGAAAACGCAAGCGCAAAATGAAAACACATAAAGCGATAACGCATACGGTGGCGCAGGACGCCAATGGTAAGTGTGAAACGGGTACGGATCCGCGCAGAAAGGGCAACAGTAACAGTAATGGCTCGCAGGCTGGTTTTTCCCTAAACCTGCATTGAGAAAGACAGTGAGTACAAATAATATGCAAAATAATGAGTATTAGCGCAGAAAATGAGATCTTGGAATACTAAATACATTATATCTCAGGAACTGTCGTGACGTAGAAAAAAATGTAAAAGTCATATTATTTACAACTGTCCTGACAATTTGAATCTTAGCCCATTGTGGGACTAAGAAATTTTTCCGACGGAAAACCGTGATCTCGCACCATTTCCGAGATACGGGCCTCTAAAGCGTGTGATCACCGTAATGTTATCCTATGGAAAAAAGAAGGCTGAGCGGTCATAATTGCCTCCTGTAATGTTTTTCACCAAACTACTGAAAGGCACATCTCTGTGGCTGTTGAGTATCTTCCTCAAATTTCAGGAAAAGAAAAAGACCGTCGTTATTTTGCAGCAGGGCTCCAAATGATTTCTGTTAGGTGTCGGGCGCCATAATGTTATCCCTATGGGAAAAATCGGTCATTTTGGAGTGCTCATTTTCTTGCCGCCATGTGATATTTTTCACCAAACTACTGAAAGGCACATCTGTGTACTGTTGGCTGTCTTCCCTCAAATTTCAGGAAAAAAGACCAAACCGTTATTTTGCAGCAGGGTGCCAAGAGTTCCTGTAATGCTTCGGGCGCGTAATGTTATCCTATGGGAAAAATGTCAACTTTGGAGTGCCATACCTTGCCGTCCGTGTATGTTTTTCAATACAACACTGAAAGGCACATCTGTGAGATGTCGGCTGCGTTCCCTCAAATTTCAGCCAAACTCCCAGCAGTTGTTTGCCGGTGCAGTGCCAAAAGAATTGCCATCATTTCCCACAGACTAAGAAAATTACTGTCTCAATTTGCGAAAGCTTTTCGCAGAAATTTCATTGACACTTTCGTGAGCAACGAAAGTAATTTGCGAAAGTACTTTTTCCAGAAATTTGAAAAACATATTTCTGGGTGTTTATCAATAAAAAATAAAGACATGGCAAGCATCCTCAGGGCCCGACTCAGGTGAATACAAAAAATTAGGTTGCTAGAGGGTCCCAAATTTAAATGCCAACCATTTTCTGATCACCAACTGAAAACAAAATGGGCGATTTGCGAAAGTAACAGGCCCATTTTTGAAAGTAAAAATGCATTTGCGAAAGTGTTGAACTTTTTGTTAACTTTTCCCATTGACTTATAATGGGAAACTGTTTTTTGAATAACTTTTGAACCGTTTAATATTTTTTCACTAAATCTTTGAAAGGCACATTGGGGACCCTGGCTGCACATTCCCTGAAGATTTTGGGCCGATCACACTAAAATCGTAATGGCCCTGTAGGCGCGACCACAGAATTCCAGAAAAGCGAACGCCAAGACAGATCAAGGCCCTAATAACTCACAGCCGGTTATCCAACCAGTACAAAACTGGGATCCTAAGGCCTACAGTTATTGATCATAAATTCCAAATTTCAGGCTAAATCCATCAAACAGTTGCAAAGTTATTAAGGTGCAAAGTTTTGGGGTTTAACATAGAAAATGGTTTCCTCAACTCTCACTCTGGTAGCACTCACTGTTGCTACCATAATATCGAATGAATAGATAGATAGATGGGAGTTGGGGATATGTGGATAGATAGATAGATAGACATAGGATAGATAGATAGATAGATAGATAGATAGATATAAGGTGTGTATTTTGTAGGTGTGGAGGGGGGTTAACATGAACATGTACTCATGGTATTGTTCTGCATCACAGGTCACACATAAACTGTTGGTGTGCACATTCCAGTGCACTAAAACTGGAAATGGATAATTCTCAAGCACAAGAAGGTAAATATTTTTTTTGGGGGGGGTCATATTTGCTGGTTTGTCTGTAATGGTTTCTTATTTTGTTACTTCTTCACAGATTTCATCTGCATTCTTCTTCAGTCTGGTTATTGTTAATGATGGTCATGGTCATCTAATGAAATGACTTCTGCATGTGCATGTGTGCCCAAGCCTGGGGGCTGGGGGTGCCTGATGTTGAAGAACTTTTTTCGATAAGGCCAGTTTGACAGAACAACAATGCATCTGGAAGTTTCATAAAAAAAGCAATGAATGACTTCTTATAACTTCATTTCCCTCCCTGGTTCTTAAGCTCTTCTCAAGCCAAGTTACACTGAAACCCACATCTTGTCAACTAACACAACCTGTGTGTAAAATATTTGCAGAAGTCTTTCCAAAACAATAAAATAGATGAAATAAAATCTTCATACACCAGAATGGATTTCACATGGATATTCCATCAGGTTCAATTCTCTCTGTACAGTACAGCTGCAGTACCATTCCACCTAGTTTTAGCGATGGAGACTTTTTGTTAACTGTAAAGAAACAAAATAAGTGTACCATATGTGTTTCACATTGTGGCTCTGAAATGCTACAGAAAACAAAGCATACAACTGAAGGAAATGAAGCAGCATAACAAACATGAGTACACATACTCATTTTATGGTTTAAATATTAAGCAGCTGTGGCTGATGAATGTGGTGGTCTGGACAGACTCAGGCACAGTGGTGGCAGTGGCTAACAGCAGTCCCAGTGGTGGTGGTTGTGGTGGTGATCCGAGGGGGTGGACAAACTCAGGCTTAGTGGTGGCAGTGGCTAACAGCATTCCCGGTGGTGGTGGTGGTGGTCCAGGGGGGCAGACAGACTCAGGCTCAGTGGTGGCAGTGGCTAATAGCAGTCCCGGTGGTGGTGGTCCAGGGGCGGACAGACTCAGGCTCAGTGGTGGCAGTGGCTAACAGCAGTCCCGGTGGTGGTGGTGGTGGTGGTCCAGAGGGGAAGACAGACTCAGGCTCAGTAGTGGCAGTGGCTAACAGCAGTCCCGGTGTTGGTGGTGATCTGGGTGTCAGACAGACTCAGGCTCAGTGGTTGCAGTGGCTAACAGCAGTCCCAGTGGTGGTGGTCTGGGGGGGTGGACAGGCTCAGGCTCAGTGGTGGCAGTGGCTAACAGCAGTCCCAGTGGTGGTGGTCCGGGGGGTGAACAGACTCAGGCTCAGTGGTGGCAGTGGCTAAGAGCAGTCCCGGTGGTGGTCTGGGGGGCACACCGCCTTTGGAAAACTTCAGTTAAAACCTACCAACATTAACCACATCATCATCCACATAAATAAAGCTGCCCTCACAGTCATCGATGTCTGAAGTCTGACCACTGGCAAGTTCTTTCTACATTGTGTCATCATCTATGTCAGTGGTGTGCCGTTTCAGGCAGCCACTGCCAGTGCCACCAGGATGGCCCATTTCCACATCAGCAAGACCACCATGACTAGGCCGGGGTATGAATATCAAGGTTGCAGTCTCTGCTGGTATGTGCCTCTCATTCATTTTAGTAAATGTTAGCAAACTAACATTTGCAGGAGACAGGTTTGTCTGATGATCCCTGACTATTGCACCTGCTGAGCTGAATACCCTCTCAACACTTACACTGGAGGGTGGACATGTGAGGTACTTCAGTGTCACTGCAGTCAGCTCTGACCATTCACTGCCTTTCCACTCCAGTACAAAAGAGGATCTTCAGTTACTGTCAGATGCCTGTTTTCAGACAAATATGACTCAACTATTCTCTGTGCCACACTAAGTCCAGTTGTTGATGCATCAGCCTGTTCTCCAGAATCAATTATTTCACAAATACCCACTTGGGACAAAGCCTCTCAAAGCGGGTTGATGCCAGCCACTTTGTATGACAGACCACATGGAACTGCAGTCCCCTTCCTCTTGCAGGATATGCTTGATGGTCCTCCAGGTACACCTTCAGCTGGATTATGCTGCTGAGGTTTTCTGACCTTGGCATGTGACTTCTGTGCCCCATGAACTAAGTGCACCAGTTGACCACTGATAGTTTTTAGCTGTTCAGGCCCTCCCTCCAGTACTGATGCAATTCCATGTTTGTATCGTGGGTCCAGCATTGTTGCTATAGTAAAGTTGTTACTACACTGAATGCTCAGAATGTGATGATTCTGGTCGAATACTGTCAGCATGTGTTGCAGCAACATACTTCTACCACCATCTCCCTCAACATCAAGACTATGCTGTACATTCACCAATGTCTGCCTCAGCACCCACAGCAGTGGAATTGATTGGCTAATGGGGGAAGACTCGCCATACACTGCCTGTGTGGCATGTTCAAAAGGCCGCAAAATTGTTATTACAGAGTCCATGAGGCGCCACTGTTCAGTCGTCATAGACATGGAGGCTCTGGAATTGTAACAGCTAGTGTACATCACAAGATATTCTGAAATGGCTTTGTATTGTTCATACAACCTCTCTGCCATGTATAAAGTAGAGTTCCATCAGGTGACAACTTCCAGCTTCAAGCAGTGCTGAGGCAGACTGTTTTGTATCTGCAACTGCCGCAGTTGGTCACGGGCCTTTCCAGATCTTGAAAAGTGAGAGCAGATATGTCGTGCAATGGTCAGCATTTCCTTTATATCAGGGTGCTGCAGAAACTCCTGAACCACAAAATTTAAACAGTGGGTCATATATGGAACATGAAAAAACACACCATTCGTGATGCATTTCACCACATTTGACCCATTGTCACTTGTTATGATCCCAGCTCTCAGGGACAGAGGGTTTAGACATCTGTCAATTTCAGTCAGTACCGCATCCAACATGTTCTCACCAGTGTGCGAACAGGTCACAATATGCATAGCAATTATTGCATGCTGTCGAATTCCTGGAAGATTGCTACCACAACAATCCACCTTACTGCACTGATTATTCACACTACCAACATCAAAAACAACCCCCGGCACCTGCCCCCAGTGTGCAGTTATACACAGATATGAACTCTCCACTGTTTTGCCACTTTTCCACATATTCATACTTAAATGGATGAATGGAGAGGAGGAATGTTGAAGGGCACGTCTTACTGAGTCGGACACAGTGCGGAACAACTCGGGGACAGCACGGGTAGAAAAGTATGTCCTAGATGGGACTTTCTATTTTGGACAGGCTCATGCAGCAAACCACCGGAACCCAGAATTCTCCACAAAGGAGAAGAGCAAAAGATCAATTGCCAGCATTTCCACTACAGCAGCATTAAGTTCACATGACACTATATGATTCGGGAGGTAGTTCAGCTTATGCACAAAAACACTCTGTAATGTGGGCTGACTTAAACGTTTTACATGGGGAGTGATCACAAATGGTTGTGATCTGTGATGAATGGCATTGGAAGGGGGTGGAGTGTTGACATTTAATGAAGACGGTTGCACAGGTGATGATGACAAACCCAGAAATACTGTTATTTTGCCAGATTTGCCAGATTTGCACTAGACATACTGCGTTCACCACCACCACCACCAAAAACTGCTACTCTCACCAGCACTGGACAACATTTCAAAGTCATTATGGTCCTTCACCTCATCATGCCTGTAGTAATCCTCTGCTCTTATTACCTCACTACTGCACACATTTAATATCCTACTGGATTTAACAGTCATGGAAGGGGATAACATGCTGGCTATGGTTGTCGGTGACAAGGGTGAACACCCCACTGTGGTATTAGCTGCCAGCTTGTGCTGGGTCCACAGTGACAAGTACCTATTCTTAAGTTGTGTATGCTGAGCTCCTGTGCCCAGATGGCTCCCCTTTTTACCTCGACTCACACGCACATGGCAAACCTGTCAGATTGCAACTGACTCATCATTTGCATCTTGAGCAAAAAAATCCCAAACAAGGGATTGTGATGCTCTGCTTTTAACATGTCCATGATGTGGCTTACTTAAGTCCATTATTTTAAGCACTGAAGTGGGTGGGGGGCACGTGATGTTTCAGGCACTGCACACCTGGACTGACTGACCACCACGACTACCTATCATATTGATTACTGGGTCATCATCATCATCAACTAAAACTGGTAGATCACAAGTTTTTACAGGGGAAGGATTCCTGCAAACAGACTCAGACACAGACACTTTGAATTTCTTTTTCTCTGGTTTCCAACTGCGGTCAAGTACATCATCATATTCATCAATGTCACACACTTCCACATCTTCTGCTTGGATGCTAGCATGTGGACTGCATGTTGCAACAACAGCAACATCATCATCATCATCACATTCATCATCAGCATCTACACCACCATCACCACCATTACCTGATATTTTTTCACCACACTGTGAAGCACTGCATGGAAAATGCGTGACGTTAACTGCCACGGTGGACAGAATATCACATTGTATGCTATCATTGACATGATTATCAGAATCCTCATATTCCGTTACTTAGATGTTATTGGGAAGTATGACATCATCTACACTGCCACTCACTTGCACTGCTTCATACTCATTATTTTTGGATATGGTACACTGGTCGAAATTAGAACTTGATGCAGCAGTACTAATACTACCATCACCACCACTAACACCAGTAACACTAACACCACAGGCTTGGAAAACATAATCTCCTCCTACTATGAGTGAAGCTACTGATTGGGCTGTAAAAAACATTGTAGGAGAAATACCTTTCCTCACATCAGCAATGCACTTCTGCATCTGCATAATACTACCATGCCCACAGACTAACTTACTGCCAAAATTGCCATGGCGAGAAACAGCTTTGCTTGCATGTCTCTTTGCAGGCATTTTGGGGGATCAGCCACAATATTATAACCAAATTCAGATTTTGATACATTCGCTGTCTGAGTGGGGGACACTGGATGTGAAGCCAAAAAAACAACTGTAGCTTCAGCAACAGTTAAGAGACTAGTCTGAGACTGTCACACAATGAAAACAACTTCAGTAACCAGTGGTGCTGATGAGGTCATAAAAACAATCCAAACTGATAAAAAAAAATTCCTTTTGAACGTGGGGGTGGGAGGGGAGCACTGAATGCAGACAGTGCAGATTTTTACAGCACTACAAGCAGCAAAACAAAGAACAGATACCACGATCACAGTACAAAATCAGGCAGCTGCAGTGGATAGCAGGTTCACACTGCTGCGCCTGCAATTACACTAGTCTGTGGCACAATAAAAGGTGTATTATTTGATGCACGCAACACTGCACATACACTCACACACAGAACAGTTTGTCTACAATGCTGAATGAGTAATGCATTGCAAATGCAAAAGTTCAGTACTATGTCACGTTACGTATTGTAATGTAAACAACCTGAAATTATGAACTGCTCCACCACATCCACACACAAACAGCAAGAACATTTCAACTATTACTGACAATATTACTGTGTGTACATTAACACTGTCAGTTATATAACACAAATATAACCAAAAATCAAAGAAATCACTATTTCTCCAACTTAAATCTACCTACATCACAGATACGCCCTTCCCCCAAAGCACACTGTCACTGTCTTTCACCATACGCACTCAGTGTTGTAAATTAATATTCAAAATCCACACAAAAACAAAAACGCTTTATCATATGAGCACAGGAGGGTTTCCTACAATCGACGAACTAAAGTTGGAGCCCCCAAAAAAACACAAAAATGCTTTTTTAACAGCTTTTACAAGATTTCTATCACAGACAGCTATCAGAGCACACTGTCTCCTACTCCTTCCTACACATACTACCCTGAGCTGAGGCTGTGCAGATCAATATAGAGCCCATCTGACCTGAAATCCCATAAATCACTGCAAAATGTGCCTTCATAGCTCAAAAACAAGGCAAAGTGAGGTGAAGTGCACTGTCCGCAATGCACTTCACCTTAAATTTGGCAGAGTAGTGGTCTGAGGAGGCAGAGTAATGTGAAGTTATTGTTTCCAATGGACTCTGCATCCTCACAATAAAGCAAAGTACTCTGCTTCGCTTTGTGGAGCACTCCACGAATCCGCCTTTGCTCCGCTATCACTTTGCGGGGCGGATTAAGCCCACTTTGCCCACCATTATTTGCAAAATGTCCCAACAATTATCTCTCAACTCTGCAAAAATTAATTACTAAGATGTGTATCCCTCCAAAACAAAAACATGTACATTGGCTATGCTGCCACAAGAGACTTAATGTTAGGGACAACCAAAACCACAAGCAAATGAAGGAAAGAATCTGTTCTAGACCTGGTTGCATTCAATAACCAGAAACCATGAGGCACTTATTTTTTTCCTGTTCGTAATATGACAAACATTTGGTCATATGTAGCTCGTGTATGGAATGAAAGCTGTTTTTCTACAGTTACATATGAAGTGCTTATTTATGGTGTCTACCCTAAACAGTGGCTTAAATGGGAAAGGAGTATTTTGAGTGTTTTATTTTCTGTTTTAAAATGGGTTATATGGATAGCAGAAGTCTCCTCACTTTGCAACAAAAGCAAATATTGCATATTGAGATAGTGCATAAGGTTATGAAAGAACTAAAATGCATTTATTCTTTTGAAACAAAAAAATATGCTCATTGGGAATTATTATTAAACTGGAGACACTGCCTTGGATCACCAATACTTATGTTCCTGTCACATACTGTAAATAAGCCACTTAACTTTATTTTAAAAGAATACGGTTTTGCGAGCAGCGACTGACAAATTAGATTTGATTATTAAGTTATTTTCCTTTGTTGTATTGTTTTCCTTTTTTCTGTACATACTGTATGTATACAATTTGTTACGGTTAACTGATGTAATATGTATTACTATGTTGTATAATTCTGCAAATAAAACAAATTCCCCTACTCCTTTCGAGAAGTGCTATGGGATCTTTAACTTCCACCTGAACTACCACCAGAACAGGCAGATGGGACCTTGGTTTAACGTCTCATCTGAAAGATGGCACCTCAGGAGTGCAGCACCCCCCTCATGCTGTACTACAGTGTTATTATTGGGATTAAACCCAAGTGCCTGGTGTGGGAATAGAACCCACAGCTTTCTGATCTCCCAGCCCTATAGGTGAGTGAGCTACCTGCTGAGTCACTGACACTCGCACACTACCCAAATAACAATACTCCAGGATACACAACCCTTGCTTGTCATCCAGTATCCCACTCTTATTATTCCTGGATTGCACCTCATGAACTTGGGGCACCATTCCCTACCCAGCACCCTACCGTTCAGATCAGTGGGAAACTACACAAGGATACAAAATTACCATTCTCCACCTAGGACCCCACTACTCACACATGCCGAACAATATTCTTTTACATGGAACCCCCATTCTGTACCTACCACTCAGGTCTCTGTACACATGGAAAAGCATGGACACAGAACTGCCATTCCCCACCCAGCACGCCACTGATCCTATCATGGAATGATACTCTTTCACACAGATTTATCATACTGCACTGACCAACCCAGTGTCATTACCCAGAGAACAACCCTTAGGACACAAAATCAATATTCTCCACCCAGTAATCCACTCCTCTCACACATGGAACAATACTATTCTACCTGGAATCCCCATTCTATACCTACCACTTCTAGTCTCAGTACCCAAGGAGCACCCCCTCAATGACACCTTACCCCCATTCTCCCTCCAACATTTCACTCCTCCAAAATGCAGAACATTATCCTTTTACAATGACATACCATTCTGTACCTGCCCACCCCCATGAACCCAAATCCCCCATTCCCTAACCAGAATGCCACTCTTCTTCCCTGTGCTCCCTTTCAGCCCCCACTATTCATACCCACAGACCCACCTTTGGATGCCTAATCACCATTCCCCCCATCACTCTACTCCTCCCACTTGTAGTTCAGGGTAAAGAGGAAACAATTCCTACTTCTTATAATTTGCCGCAAGTATGTAACTTCTTGTATCATTTTGCTTTATGAAGTTCACACTTCATGGAAAAACCTGTGTGAAGTGTACGTGTTTGACACTGTATGGTGATATTAACTTTGCAAAGTGTGGCAATGTGGCCACTTCACAGAATCTCTGTTAAATGTGAAATAGCCACTTTGTGGCATCTTTGTCCATAAAGTTCCACTTCACAACTGGCCTACCCACCAGTGGAACAGTACTCCTTCTCATAACCACAATTCTATGCCTAGCAGCCCAATCTCACTACTCCCAGAACATTCCCATGGATGCAGAACAACCCTTCCCTACCCAGAAACCTGCACTTCCAACAGTGCTTAAGGAAGAATGCTCCTCTTCCACCATTCTCTACTTATCACCCCACTGTAAGTACCCAGAGAATGACACTCCTGGACATTGAACCATCATTCCCCACCCAGCACCCCACCCTTTCCACCAAAGGAGCAATGCTCCTTTACATAGAAACACCATTCTTACCTAACATCCCACTTTTCCTACCCAGTTACCCCCCCCATGTACACAGAACCATCATTCCTAATCCTGTGCCCAACCCTTCCCTCTTAGTAAACATTATTCCTTCACACAGAACCCACATTCTATACCTACCACCCCACTCTTCCTGCTACCTGAACCCCGCTACACTCCCACTGACATGAAAGCACTGTTCTCTGTCTAGAACCCCACTCCTCCTACCTGTGGAACAGTATTTCTTCACACAAACCCCTTAGTAAAATCAAGATACACTAATCATTCCTCTCTGTCCTTTTTTCTGTTCTTTATTTTAGTAATTCATTTCAATAATCAAGGGTTATGTTGTGAGGATGCTACTGTCAGGATCATTCTCACACCAAGGTTCAAACAAAAGTGTAACCCTCTTTTTGTGTGCCTCAAACATGGACCACCATTTCAGCATGGTACGTTGCATAAAGGCGTTACACTGACAAGGTATGTACCAATTGCATGTGTCAGGACATTCACAGCTTGTTCACTTTTAATCATTTGATTCCCAAAATCTAGGGGCATGTTCCAAGATTCCTGATAGACAACATACACCCAAAGTTTGAACCCCAGCTGCAGAATTGGTTTCTTGTGCAACAAACACACAGCCGCTGTGGCCTGCTGACGTCTGTCATCATAATGTGGAAATGTATAAAACAACTCAAATAAAACAACTGTGAACAAAAGATACATTTTATGAAAAAAAATAATACATCACGGTTAAGTACCTCAACATTTCGTATGCACTATACTCATTATCAACATTATTAAGTGACCAAAGACAATCAAAAAAATCTGTGTAGTGAGTCCAATTCATTTCCCCATCTATCATTCTCCAATACTGAAAACAGAACATGACATTTTGCCATTTTCTTCTCTCTAGTAAAAAGTATTTCGTTTCAAACTCTGTGTTTAAACCTTCACATTTGTTGCATTAAAGATGATGAACCAAAAGCTTTCTCATTTAAATACTAATCTACTGCAGCACTATTAGTACTGTCATCAGTAGTTGACATCTAAAAGGGAGTGTTTATCAAAACACAAACAGCTTTTGAAAAAGTATTTATTGATCCAAGATGTGTCAGGCTTTTACTGCCCTTGTGATGTCCACCTTTTAATTATATCAGCTTAAAAAGAATAAAAGAATCAACGGATCAACTATTTTGAAAAATGTGGATGCTAACTTGTCATTTTTTATTGAAGGTTTGAGTGTCCAATTTTCTTTGTGAGTACAATGTTAGCTTGTACTGTGAGCACCACCAACCCAGTACAAACTTTTTTAATGTTTCTTACATATACAGTACACTTACTAGGTTCATGAATCTTAAAGGAATGACTGGCAGGAGAACAATATCAGTAGCTACTTTGTGGAGTCTTTAAGTTATCAATTAAAGACACACTGATAGTCAAAAGCTATCACAGATGAGTAGTGAACTAAAACATAGCTGATTTTCACCATCAGGGAATAAGGTGTTGACCAAAGCATTGAACAAGTTACTGTTCATAACCCCACAGAAGCATACCAAACAGTATGGGAGTAAAGTTATGATCATTTGAAGAAGCACATGGAATGCAGCAATATTCGCACATTGCCATCTTGTTTGATAGAATGAAGTCAAAAGCAGCCAGCCTTCTGAAATATACAAAAATGCAGTGTCTTGCTTAAAAACAAGTGCTGCATATAGAAATTTGCAGTTGCCCAAAGATGCTGAACATTTCAGAGACAAACCGAAATAGGATGATCTGTATAGTGTGTTAAAACTGCATTTCACCATAAACCATTTTGTTCTTCATTACGAGATTTTGAAAGACTTTGGAATTGTAATTTCACTTTCCAAGCTGTAACAGATACGAATGGGTGTGCTGCAGTGTATCAGCACTTCACTCCTTTCATGATACTGGATTTCAAATTAGAGACTGTTATGAATCACCCTTGATTTTTCTATAACAACTTTTTCTAGGAGGAACCAGACATGGTGGTTGCCCTACTAATTCATGATAAGCTGACAACTCATATTCATAAAGTGTTCTTTAACACCATTAAAAATTGTGTACTGCAAATAAACACTGGTCAGATAAGCATAGCAACTGACAGAGAAGTTGCAGATGTAAGGGCAATAGATTATACATTTTCAAAAGCTCACCATGTCATCTGCTGTAACAGCTTGCTAAAGGATATTGAGATGGGGTGACAAAACATGATGAAACAATCTTGCTCTTTCCTTGTGAGATGATTAAGGGATTGTAATTATGTGATAAAACTGTTCCATGAGAAAAGCTTTGTATGCAGTATTTCTAGGTATGTTACCATTCCAATTGATAAAAAAAAAACAGTAACTAACTTAGAAAACTGAAGGCCAGATCAAGAAAGTATAAATAAGATTACCAGGTACCATGGCCGAAAGAAAGTTTAGCAACAGTTACTGTCCAGGATTCACTGGAGATGGGAAAAAAAACTGATGATGTGTAAGAGGAATGGTCAGACATTGAGGAAGAACTTGATGACATAATTTTTGAGAAATTTCAGGAAAGAAGCTCACCAACATCAAATAAAAAAGGAACAATATAAAATGGAGGAAGACAGGAAAGAAGAAAAAAATCCAAAGGAACGCAAAAAGAAAAGGAAGTACAAAAGAAAAGACAAGAATGAAAAGAAACCTGAGGAGGAAGAAAAGAAACAGGAGTTGAAAAGAAAGAGGAGGATGAAACTGCACCATGGTCAAGCATTTCTAAATTTCCAAAGATGCAAACAGTATAAATAAGCAACATTGCAATTAATCGGCTTTGAAATGTGATCCCTGGAAGCAAAGGTTGGCCCAACCAATACAATTATGGGTGGATTAATTGCTTTCAGAACTGGAAAGGAATTGTTTCAAGATTAACATGTAAGTGCATACTTATTCAGCGCACGTGTCATGTCTGCAGTGTTGACGGATACCTTGATTGGAGGGGGGTGTATTAAACCATGCATGAGGTAGTATTATGTACAAGAATATATTGATAATTCAAAGTCACATCAGGGACAACCACTAGGGGCCCAATTTTCAAAGATGTTAGACTGACGCAAGGGACTTGCATCAAAAGATTGTGATGCAAGGGATGACTTCCATCATGACTTGCATGACTTGTGGCATTTTCAGTTGTCTAACACAGCCTACGCCAAACCCAATGAAGCTGTGCCAAATCCCCTTGCATCATGGTTATGGCAAACATTCTGGCACCAGGTAGCAAGGGGGCTTGCACCATGGTGGTACTGCAACACCCCCTTTTTCAGGATTTTGTAAGCCCCACCATGGATGCAGCAAGGGGCTCAACATAGATCAGCCATAAGGTGGTCTCAGCACCTTGTGCCAGTGCCACACACTGTGGCAAATGGGGAGGCCTGAATGTGGTTGCGGGCAGAAGGCATGAGGGTATAGTTGGGAGACACGTGCATGAATGGGATTGATGTGGCACCTGGTGGTGTGTGTATGAATTTGTATTTATTCCAGCAATGTCAATCACTGCATTGTAGATTACTACATAACACTGTACCTGTACATTCTACTTTATATACATTAGGAATTTCAAATCCAACACATCCATGGAGGGGCACATGCTATTTCCATTTGAATATGCTGCCCTGTTATTCGGACATCAAATTTGACCCTTTGTTTGTGTTGGATTTGAACTGTCTAATGTATATACAGTAGAATGTATAGGTAAAAAACACTGTAGTAATCTTCACAATAGTTAGAGACATTGCTATGATAAATACAATGGCATACGCACCCTGTCGGGTGACACAACAATCCCATTTATGCCCGCTGTCTCCCCAACTCCCCATGCCACCTCATTTGCCCCTTCTGCCCTGACCCCTCTTGTGCACAAACTTCACTACCACCCACAAAACATCCCAGCCCCTCCAGTGTTGCACTGGGCGGGGGGGGGTGGATCCCTGTGGCAATTTCTGCAGGTGAGCAAACTGTTTGGCACAGCTGTCAAATTGTGGCTCACCTGGGAAGTTTGGCACAGGGTGTCTGGTGCACCCAGAGTTTTCTGCAGCCCTGGAGCAATGCAACTCACATTGCTCTAATGGTTCTTTAAAAATTGAACCCCCGTGTGTTAATTCTGGTTTTCTATACATGGCTCATGATAGGTTTTCTTGACCCAAACCATGAAACAGTATTTATCATAAGATTAAGGTCCTGTAACAAATGTTGACTTACAGCCATGTTTCCCACATTGTGAGGCTAGCTTCCCTGCAGAGGCCTCAACCTGTCCCAAGGTAGGCTCAGGCAAGCCTGAAAAGGCACTGTTTTTGAATTTTTAGTTTTTTATATTTTGTGTGATGGAATGAGGCAAACAGAAAGTGACCAATGGCAGGTAAATGTATTTCTGTACAAACTGATGAAAGTTACAGATTGGTAAAAAAATGCCTTTTTTTACCAATCTGTAACTTTCTGATTACTAGTGTTGATTGGTATTGGCTCCTGCTCAAAACAAGTGTTTTGTTTTTTCCTGAGGTGGCTGGGCTGGATTCGTACTTCTTTGGAGTGTACAAACTGATGATCAGGAAAAGCAAGCTGAACTAACCTCATCTATTGATGAGACCCAGGAAACGAAACAAGATACAATTTACTGTAGGAGTAACAGTACGAAACAAAATGTACAAAAGTACAAACAAATAGGAACAATGTGCAAATTATGAGTGGTAACAATTGACCCATTACACTTGTGACAGAGCAAATACAAGAGCTAAGCAAAGATATACCAGGAGCAAGAGCACGAGGGAAAAAAATGATTCCTGAGAAGTTGCTTAAGAGCATGCTAAGAGTGGAAGAGGAGGAAGTGGGTAGGAAGGTTGTTCCAGTTGTTGGGCAAATGGACATGGAAAGCAGTTTGACACCTGATGGTACTGAAGTGAAGGGTAGAAATAATTCAAGAGTCAAAACAGAGGAGCAAGTAGGCTGAACTAGGGAGCTGTGGGGCTATTGGGAGGGGGACAATAAGGTGAATGCAGGTGTGTTATTTTTGGTATACTGTGTAAGGTATGATTTTTTCCATGGGAGGCCCAATATTATTTTTATGTTTATGGGAGATCACAAGTTTTTCCATGGCTTGTGGGAGGCTCACTGAGACAAAGTCTAAGAACTTATGACTTACAGTACTAAAGCATCAAGGAAAGGAGTTAAGCAATTGTATGGTCTCTCTGGTAACTTGTGTGGCCCAAATGGTAATCCTTATCAAACTAACTTGTTTAACTAAGGTGTTCATGTGTGTCTTTAAATTCACATGTTGTACAGTGGAACAAGTGTATCCATTCCAGATGAATTGGCATAGTGTATTGCTACCAAACTGACCAACACTTCAGAAAGGTATTATTCACTGAGGAAAATGGCGTCATAGAAATTGAGAAAATCACCAGAAAGCAAAGTTCTGGTTGCAAGAAAAAACATGCTACTGAATATAGCAAGCACACTTGAATTTGTTTTTCGTCCTTTGTCTGAATATTTAAGAACCAAGTGGGCAATATGCAAAGTGAATTCTCTGCGGAGGCAGCCAACAGATTCATGAAATGTACTGTGTGCAGGCTGGTGTCTTTGCATGATTCACCATGAATGTTTTCCAGACAGCACACTGGGCACAGAAAGTAAGTTCTGGAGTGCCGTATGCAAAATGTGAAACTGATTAATACATACTGCATCATGCTGAAAGACAATCAGTGACTTACAGTAATACAAATAATTAATGTAATACTGTGAACAATAATACACATAATGTAATCTCTAGTACCTGATGAGGTACAGCAGTCAGACAGTTTCAGTACATCACATTAATTAACAAGATACTACCAAATTAATTAATGTTTTGCTCTTTAAATATATTGCCTCAGTTAATGAGCATATCGTTGACAGTTTCTTCATTGCAATATAAAAATGTGCAGCACCGTTACAATTCTGTCTTCAGTAAATGCATAGAGCTAACAATAATAAATGAGTACACCTCTAAGTAGAGTCATCTGTTCATTAACGAGCCATAAAATAAAAAAGTAAAATCTGAACATGATCTTGTCAGTGGCTCTTCAAGTGGCAGATTAGGTTCTTTTACAGTTGTAGTGGTTCTGAGTTAATTTTTTATACTTCTTTTATTAAAAATTCAATATTATGTGCAATCAGTGATAACAGTAGAGAGAAGTGTTAAAAATTCAAAAGTGCTACTGACACCATCAGAATGAATCATTTTAAATAGTATTACATTAATAACCAAACTGAACAACTTAGTTATGGACCCTTAGATTTGCTCAAACAAGTCTAGGTGGTATAAACACTCTATATTATATATAAACACTGCACTGCATCTTAAAGTTAATAATGTAGCTCTTAGTATTGTTAGTATTGTTAGTGGTATGGCTGTTTGTGTGACTGTAGTTTCATTAGTGGTGTACAGTGGGCTTTCTGGTGGAACAGTATGTGTCTGGGGAGGTCTATGAATCAGGCCAGGATTGTGTACGAGGCGTCACAACTTCTCAATTTGTGGCCTTTTACCAACTTTCCAGTCTCAACCACTACAGCTCGCCACTGTCAGGAGGTCGGGATTAAGAGTTTCAGCATTGGTCGATTATGGCGGGGTGGACGGCTGATGGGAGTAGGACTGAGGTTATCAACTGCAGAAGGTGCCCTGAGTGTTTACAGAACCTCAAGAGAGGCCAGAAGTGTTTGATTCCTGTCCCCAGGGTTCCCACCAGACCGAGTGGGCTGGTAACCAGAAGGGCAACACTATCCACCAATCCCCCGAGGACAGTGATTTGCACTGCCAGATTGATCAGGAACAAGACTGCAATTATAGTGGACTTGATTTACACAGTTGATCTGGCTTGCATCACAGAAACCTAAGTGGGTGACAATGGTGGTCCTGTTTTAGAGGCCGCCGCCGCCCCCCCTGGGGGATACGGTAGTGCACTGCCCCAGAGTGGAACGCAGAGGCAAGGAGCTGGCCATTTGCTTCATACCTGAACTTGGCTTCACCATGCACCCAGTTGGAAAGACAGGATCCTTTGAAAGTGTGGCCATGTGTTGGGGTGCAGGCAGAGGTTGCAGGATCCTCCTGATTTACTGCCCCTCTGGGGTGGCAGTTGAATTCCTGCAGGCGGTAGCTGATTTTGTCATTGGTGAAACATTGGAGTCCCCCAGATGTTTAATTCTGGGAGACTTCAGTGTTTGGGCCAACAACAAATCTTCAAGTTAGTTTACAACCTCATTCAGATGATGTCATCTCTGGGCCTGTCACAGGAAGTTTGATCTGTGACCCCACAGGGCGGTCACATGCTGAACCTGGTTTTCTCACTGGGGTTTGATGTCACTAGTCTGAAGACTGATTGGGTTGTTTGGTCTGATAATTACACGGTGGGGTTCTTATTCAGGGCCCCCCTGAAACTCTCTCCCTGCAGAGATAGTAAGCTACCACCCTTTGAGGGGTTTGACCCCAGAGGGATTTCTGATGGTAGCCAGTCTAAATAGTATGAGTAGTGCTTGCATAGGGGGTATGGGTGAAGCCGTCACCACCTATAATATGGTAATGTCAGCAGCAATCAGCTCTCGTACCAGTCTGTTTTATGACTCAAATCCTCTCACTTGAGGTCCCCCTGGTTCAATGGGGAGCTCAAGGCGATGAAGATTTTTGGTCGGAGGTTAGAGAGCTGCTGGCAGAGGTCCAGGTCAGAGGTGGACATACTGGCCCAGCGCTCCCATTTTGGGGAGTATCAGGGGGCAATCACCCATAAGAAGGCAGCATTCCTGTCCACAGAGATTGCTGGCCAGAAGAATCAACCAACTGTGCTCTTTCAGACTGTGGACAGGCTTTTAATACCAGCCTGTCTACAGTCAAAAAAAGCCTTTACTGACTCTTTATGCAAAGAGTTTGCTCACTTCTTCTCAGAAAGGGTGTCCACCATCCAGCTATGCATACCGCCAGTGAGCCATTACATGGCTGATAGTGGTCACCTTGGGCATCTGGTGAACACTCCACCTGGTTGGGGGGAGTTTAAACTAGTGGAGGCAATTGAGGTCACTCAGATTGTTCTTGGGTTGAAGCACTCATATTGCGAACTGGACCCGATGCTGATGCACTTCTTAGTGAGATGTGTGGACACCATTGGCCCGGTGCTCGCCTTGATTGTCCGGTGCTCACTCTCAGAGGGGGTCTTCCCAGATGCTTTGAAGGAGGCACTGGTTAGACCACTTCTGAAGAAACCATCTTTAGATCCTGACATCAGGGTGAATTACCGTTCAATCTCCAACCTCCCATTTTTAGGGAAGGTTGTTGAGAAGGTTGTGGTGCTTCAGCCTGAGGAACACCTTGTGGCTTTTGATTTGTACAGGCCTCTCCAATCATGGTTTTGTGCCAGGCATAGCATGGAAGCCGCATTGGTTCAGGTGCATAATGACCTCCTCAGGGCTAGAGATAAAGGAGAATGGACAATTCCAGTTATCCTCAACCTCTCCTCAGTTTTTGACATGGTAGACCATTGTGTGTTGCTTGACTGCCTGAGAGAATTCTGTGGACTCACCAGCACTGTTTTTTGCTGGTTTGAATCCTTTCTCATGAGTAGGAGGCAAAGGGGTGGTGATGGGAAATTCCTTGTCCTCCCCTAGCCTCCTGTAATGTTCAGTTCCTCAGGGTTCAGTCTCATCACCAGTGTTGTTTGCTGTGTATGTGCTGCCTCTGGGAGAGCTCATTAGGAAGTACAGTTTGGGTTTTCTTTTCTATGCAGATGATACCCAGCTGTATCATTCGTTTTCCCTTGGACATCAAATGTGGTGGAAGTGCTAAATGCATATCTTGCAGAGATCAATGACTGGATGGCCTCCAGTTGGTTGTGACTGAACCCTGATAAGATGGAGTTACTGGTCATGGAGTAGAACAGTAGGTGTGATAGGATGGCCTCAGGTGCAGAAACAGTCTTGTTCCTGGGATCTGTCCCTTTGAAGGCCTCCTCTAGGATGCAAGATCTTGGTATGACCTTTGACAGAGGATTGACATTTGAAGCTTGGGTGTCATCCATTGTCTGGACCAGCTTCTACCATATTAGGAATATCACCAGGATCAAGCCCCTAGTTCTGCCCCTGGATCTCCCCACCTTGGTGCACGCCTTTGTGATGTCAAGGCTAGACTACTGTAATGCACTCTACCTTGGGGTCTCGGGAGGTATCCCATGTAGGCTGCAGCTAGTGCAGAACTCAGCTACCAGGTTGCTGATGGAGCAGTTGAAATACTGCTACATCATCCTGGTGCTGCATGAATTACACTGGATGCTGGTCAGGTGGTGGATCCCCTGTAAGTGGTCTTGCTCACATTTAAGTCCCTACATGGACTGGGAGCTGGATACCTCTCTGACCTTCTCTCACCTACTGCCTTGGTCTGCACCCTCCAGTCCTCCTCTAGGGGCTGCTTTGCGTTTCCCAGTATGAGGTTGAAGACTGCCAGCAACAGAGCATTTAGTGTCACCGGCCCCATCCTGTGGAATTTGCTTCCATCATCTGTGCAGAAGGCCCCTTCGGTGGAGGTATTGAAGGCTCACCCCTAGACCCACCTGTTTAATTAGGCCTTCGTAGACACTGTATAGTAAATCTTAGTTTTAGGATAGCCAACACTAGTTACTGTTTTTAGCTTAGATCTTATTTATTTAATTGCATGGTCTGCTATTTACTGCTGATAATTTTATTATTTTATTGATAGCTTTGTTGTTGTGTACAGCACCCAGAGCCTCCAGGATTGGGTGACTGGAACAATAAAATTTGTCCTGCCTTGCCTAATATAAGGAATAGAACTAACCGACCTTTATTATTGTCCCCCTTCCCACCACCAGAAAGTAAACATGTTTGCTGATATTCAAATAGGTTGAACAGTAAGTCTTCAGCTTCAACCATCATATTGCTCAGTCAGCTTAATCCACCTCTTCTTGCTCCACATGAAATAACTTCCATGTAGTCTACCTGTTAATGTAAGAAGGCAGATGGTTCTGAACCAGATAATAAGCCTCTCCATTTGCTGTATTTGTGTGAAGACAGCTTTCCATTATGAGACTGTTGGGCAATCTATTTGCAACCACCTTTGTGTAATGGACTTAGAGGCAGCTGTCACGAGTATATTCCATAAATAAGAGCTTTTTTTCTGCTTTATAGAGTGAGGTCTCACTACCAAAATGAGATTGTGAAATGTAAGTGGGGTGGATAATGAAAAAATTATGTAAAGTGAGACTTGTACACCTTGCCAGAACTGTTAGAGAATAGGACAAAAAATTGGCATATCAGGCTCCTGCTTCACTTGTTTCTAACATATGCCATGGGATAACACAAACTATCACCCCCCCCAAAAAAAAAAAAAAAACTTGATACACGTGCAGATAACCCCCTAGCACTCGGGGAGACCAAATGTGACTAAAAACTTCCAGTGCAGTAACCATGTCTTCATCCTGTTGGGATGTCCTAACATCTTTAAAGCTATAATCTGTCATTTGGAAATAATACAGCCTATCAGCTGGCCTGCAGTGAAATGTTTGTGCACACTCCTGAAGAAGCAGAGATCTCCATTCAGTAGCTGCCAGGAGGTGCTCAGCTCCACTCAGGCCTGTTGCCTAAACCAATATGGGCATTAAATAAAGTTGTTAGGAGTGGAGTCCCTCTTTTCCATAAGATATAGACTCTTCCAGGGTGCTTGAATGGTTCAATAAGACTGCTGACCTTGTGAGAGGGCTATTTGCATCTGTTCTGCTTTCCAGTATCCTGCCAGATGAGGTGGAGCCCATTTCACTTGGGTTCTATTCAGGTGCAGCATGCTCTGTCGAACCCATGGTCTACTTCCCTTCCATACAAAACTCTGCAGCTGTTTTGCTGAGCATTAAGCACTGATTTGATGGCTGGGAAGGACAAACATTGAAAAAAAATACAGGAATTGGGACAGGGTATGCATTTTTGTGGCTTGTATTCTAGATCAGAAGTGGAGAAGTAGCAAAGTTCATCTATGGAAGACTAGCCAAAAAAAACTTATACATAGGTGGGTGTTGGAGCAGGAGAGATTGGGAGTGTCAGGCTGAGCAGGAGCCCAGGTATTAAAAGGGCTGTAGAGTGGGGTCCTCTCTGCCTCATCATGATCCCCAGTGAGCCCCCTAGGAATGGGGGGCATATAGCCGATGGTCTAACTGCTCCATCTCCTCCTGTTCAGTGTGCATTGTATAATACCAGGTTTCTGAAAAATACAACCTGCATGATTTCAGATTGGATTACACATTCCACTAGGGACCTGATCTAAGTTATTAAATCCTGGTTGGAGGATGCCTTTTGGCCTCTCCTTGAGGCAGCAATCCTTAATGGATATTCAGTAATTCACTCCCTGAATTGAAAGTGTGTGGGTGGGAGTGTGGAGGCCATCTGTTTTAGATCTTGTTTAAGCCTGACAGCACTACCTGTAAAGGAGACAGGGATGTTTGAATGCATGGCTGTGATGGGTGTGGCAGGTGTGAAGTATAGAAAACTCCTGGACTATCACCCTCTGGGGAGGACCAGGAGTTTCTAAAGGAATTTGTGAACTTCCTCATCGACTTTGTATCAGATGCCTCTAATCTGATTGCATTGGAAGACTTCAGTGTTTGGGTCAATGATGAATCCTCACAATCTGCTCAGCAGTTCCTTCAGCTTATGGATTCACTGGGCTTAACATAGCCTGTTTCCACTGCCACCCATGAGCACACCCATGCCTTGGATCTTGCTTACTCTCAAGGAGTGGACGTCATTGATTTATTTATTTATAAATACATAAATAAATCAATGATGTCCAAGTGGATCCAGTGTGGTGGTCAGAGCTCTTTGCTGTGCAGTTCCTAGCAGGAACCCTCTGTAAAATTACCCCCCCCCCCCACTGGAGATGTTTTGTTATTGCCCATTACAAAATCTGACACCTGGTAAGCTCCTTGATGCACTGGATGTTTTGGGCATGAAAACAGCCTGTGAAGAGGGTTCACTGGATGTCCTTAAGGGATATAAATTGGCCATATCAATGGCATTGGACTTCATCACAGCAATCTTTGTCCACCCACTGATCTCCCACCACAGTCTGCCATGGTATAACAATGAGCTTGGTGGATGAAAGCAAAAAGGTGGAAGCTGGAGCATCCCACTCAGTGCATAAAAATATGGCTCTGAGATCTCATTACAGGGACTGTGAGAGGTCAAGAACTCTGAGAAAGGCAGAGTTCCTATCACAGATTATTGCCTCAGGTAGGAATCAGACAGTCCAGCTCTTCCATACAATGGACAGGCTGATTTATCCAGTCTGCCTACAATCCAGGGGAGAGTTGTCTCAGGAAAAGGTTGACAAGGTTGGCCAGAAGTGGCTCAGTGGCAAGGCAGGAAGGCACTCTGTAGGTTTAGGTGATTTGTTAACCAATTTCTGTGAATGATGTTCCCGATGTAGTCTCAAGTTTGAGCCCCATCTGCTGTGACTCAGACTCAAGACCAACATGGCTGTTGGTGAGTAGCCATGAAGCCCTGTGCACAACTTTTGCAGAAATCATTTGGTGTTCACTCTCAGAAGGTGATTTCCTAGATGCCTTTAAAAATAGGGTGTGAGATCCCTTCTGAAGAAGCCATAATTGGACCTAGAGATGGTGATGAACAATAAACCTGTTTTGAATCTTCCCCTTTTAGGAAAGGTGATTGACAAGGTGATAGAGAATGTGGTGGCTGTACAGCGTGTGACCCACTTAATGAATTTAGACAACTATGAGACATTTCAGTTTGAGTTCCTGCTTTGCCACAGCATTGAGACTGTGGTCATTAGGGTGTTTAATGACCTGTTCCTGGTGAGGGATGGGGAAGTGATTTATACTCATTCCCCTCAATCAGCTGTCAGTGTGCGACACTGTGGATGATAGAGTGTCGATAGAACAACTTGTGGAATATAGAGGTCTTGCCAGAACAATTTTGAGTTTGTCCAAGTCCTTCTTACTAGTAGATCACTGAAGGACGTGATGTACTTTTTCATAATAGCCAAGAATGGTCAGCTATGCGGTTCTGCAAGGGTCAGTTCTATCTCTCTTGTTTATCACAATTTATATGCTTTCTTGACTATGGGTCATTATACAGTATGACTTCAGTTTTAACTGCTATGCAGATGAGACTCAGCTGTTCTTGTCTGTTAAAGATGATACGCTGACAGCAGTTACAGTGTTGGATCAATGCCTTCAGAAGATCATGGACTGCAATGCCTCTAGCTGGCACCACACCAGAACATAGCTATTATTGGTTTAACTGGTTCCTCAATGAATTGTGGACAAGTGAGAAGTCATCAGGGCACCATCCCTGAATGACATGCCCATGGTCATCATGAATAGGCTGAAGAATCTGGGAGTAATAGTGGTTCGGTTTTGATACTTGAATGTCAGGTGGCTGCCATTATCAGCAGTAGATTTTTTTGACTAAGAAATATCTCTTGGATCAAACACTATCTCAGACCCAGGACCTGACGAACCCAGTACATGCCTTGGAGACCTTAAGACTGGACAGCTTTAACACTCTTTACCAGGGGTATCAAGTAGCTTGGTGTGTCACCTATAGCTGGTGCACAATGCCAGAGTCAGGTTGATGTCCAGATCTTCCTATTTGGATCACATAACACATGTGCTGCTGCAGTTGCACTGGCTACCTATTAGCTGATGTGCCTCCTAATAAGATTGCGTTTTATGAGTATACAAAATTTTATTCCAGTAAACTTCAACAGATCCAATTTAATGTTTTCCATATAACCTACTTGACTCCCACACGGCTACATAAATTTAATTTGGAAATAGATTAAAACTGTCAAAGATGTCAGGAAAACACAGACTGTTAATTCATGTTTCTTACCTGTAAAAAATTAACAAAGTATTGGGATACTATTTTTACCATGCTGGAGCTTGCTACAGGAGTGAAGGTTAAGAAGGATCCTATTGCTGTATTACTGGGTCATTATAACTGGGCTGTGAACTTGCAAGATCAACAGAGTTTATTAATATCTTTAGCTTTTCTTATAGCCAAGAAGGTTATTTTAATGAGTTGGAAAGACATTTGTCCCCCATCAGTTAGACTATGGTTTAATTTAATGATAGGTTTATACTCATTGGAGAGAATACCCTATTTTAGGGAGGATAAATCAGATCTATTTCAAGAAATGTGGAATCTGTTTATAACTGTAACTAAGGAGTTTAAAAATATTTAGAAAGGTGTATATATATACTCCTAATTGGCCAGTAGGAAAAATGGTATAAAGGCATATATATTGTATATACCTAGATTTTGACCACTTAACTTAGCTAGGTAAGATGCATTTATATGTGAACTTTATAAAGAAATGCAGTAATGTTGTGACACTATTTGTTTTTTATGTATCTTTTAGATATGAGGGTAATAGCCAATGAAATGCATTTCATCTGCCTGCTGAATTGTGAGATAAACTTATGTTCTAGTATGCTTTTTGAAAAAAAAAGTAAAAGGTGATGCACTTCCTTCTCTGTCTTGTCATTAACCTACAAGGCCCTACATGGATTGGGGTCTGACTGCCTTAAAGACCTCATAGCCTAGTATGCTCCTGATTGTCCACTCTGCTCCATTAAGTGTATGTTTTTGGTTGTCCTCAGGGCCCTTTGGAAGGGTTCCATGTCATGATAGCAATTGTGGAATGGCGAATCATCTCAGTGGCACTGAACCCACAGTGCAAACACTTTTAGAACCTTCTTTTCATGCAGGGAGCTTCACACCCCCACACCCCCTAATATATATTCCAACTTGGAGGGAACACTCGGGGATGGGGGAACCATCGGTCACAAAAATGTGTCGGCACTGTGCTTCTGTCGCTGTTGCGATGATTCGCCATTTTATATTCACTTTCTTCACAGGTTACCCTTTCAAAGCTTTCTGGGAGAGGACCTTTATGGTGGTAGCTTCATGTTTATGCAGCTCCTTTCTATATCAGTAGAAAAGTTCAGCCCCAGCTGTCAGTTTCAAAAAGGGCTGAAACCCATTTACTGTATTTATGTTAGCTTTCAATCTAGACTAGTTGGAATTGATACAAGCCTGCTGCATGTTAGAAATGTTATTTATTGATGTTATTTATACTGTGGTTCAGTTATGTATGTCTAGTATATTATATCATGTTTTGTGAAGTGCTTCAAGACATTTGGATGGGGTGCAATATAAACATAAATACCTCACCTTTCCTTACCCTTCAAGGCTCCTTCTTAAAGGATATAACTATCAGCTATTTCACATAGACTCAGAACAATCTCCAAATATTTTAACATGAGTATCCGCCATTTCATGGGGGAATTTCATTTGGATCTACTATTTAACATGGGCATGGAACATTAAAACCTCAGTTTTGGTAGTGTTCAAAGCATATCAAGAGAGCCTGGGAAAAGTTTCCACTAACTTTATTAATGCAGCAAAGGATGACATTGTTTCACTCAGGTAAAGGAGCACTTCATTTGCATAGACGATTTAAGCTAAAGGTCAATGAAGAGTGCAAATAAATTCAGGGAAAGGAGCACCCCTGTTAAGTCTCCCTACCCAACTGAAATTTTGATGAAACATTTCCATTAGACCAGGTATATGCATGGAGTGAGTTATGAAGTGTGCATATACAAGCAGTAACGGTCTCATGAAAACCAAAGCTGTCAAGGACTCCATACAGGTTCTCCAAGATACCTGATCAAAGGCCTTTTTTGCATCTCATCTCATTAAAGAGTCTGGGTGTCTGATTTTGTTCAGGTGCTCTATAATATGCAACATATGGCAAATAGTATCTTATGCATGGCAGCTCATCACAAAGCCAACTTGATCCTAGTAAATAATTTGTGAGATAACAAGTTTAAAATACGTTTTACTGCTGCATGGTGATGTCACCATGCTGACGCATTGCTATTAGTAGGAGAAAGCACTGGACAGGATTGTGGAACTGTGGTGTTCTACTGAGCAGTTTAGTTTTAGAAATGACTCACTACTCCGTTGTTCTCTTAATTTACTACAATGGTTTGTTTGTGTCTGCCATTCCCCCCATTTCTGCCTGAACTCTATGCACTATTTCATTGGAGGACTGTAAGTTTCAGTTCCATATTTTGAATTTCACTTTGTTTTAAGCCATTTTAGAGTTTTTTTAGCAAGCGGTTCAGGAAGTAATTGCTTTGGCCCTTGAAGCACAGCTTAATCAGTAATTGCTGTGAGTCATTTGGGGGCATATCGGATAAATAGCTTTATGCATAGTTCAATTCAAAAGGTTTATTGCTTCAGCAAAAACTTTTACAAAACATACAGACATAACATTTTTATAATCCAAAACAATTACATGAAGCAATAGCTTATACTATATATATTGAACATGATTAAAAGTTTGTAAAAACAGTACACATTCAGCATATTGCATTACTACATCTCAATTTGGAGTATCCTTTTCTTTCTAGAATTACTTCCTTTTATACAAGATTGTCCAGATAAGTTAAAAAAAGTCAGGCAACATGAAAAAGCTATTATTTCAGAGTAATAGTCCAGTCATCCCATTATTAATCAGCAACTAAAACCATCCACAATGCCTCTGAGGATTCCAAGCTGCAATAATTGTATGCACCTTATAGGGATCCACCAAATATAAAAAAAAAAACAACTAAAAAAAGGCTAAAGTTCCAATAACTCCCCAAATCAAACCTAATGGTTAAACCTGGGATGAGGTGTTTCATACTTGCTGGTCCTTAATTGGGCAAGCTTTCCTTTAACCCAAAACGGGCTTCTTAAATATCAAAAGCAAAGCCATTTATTGTATGAAGTAGCCCTTTTCTTGATGTTATGCAGGCAGTTTTATGCCTAACTGATAGTTTTTTTTTTTTTTACTAGGTTTGCTCTTTAGTAGCTGTATTACTTAGTGTCCTCATTTTGCCTCATCCACTGCAAGATTGGCTGTGCCATCCTGCTGCAGAGCAGAGTGTCTGTAATGTAATTTTGTCATTTGAATTGACCACAGCTTTCATTTCCTCTAGTAGCGCTTGCCTCACATTCCCCTCATGGCTGGCAGTGTATCCATCAACAGCTGTCAACACTACGGGAGGTGTAACCTCTGTATGTGAGAGGATGAATTTTGGTGCTGGTTCTTGTGAACTACTTGCATTTTTGGGGTGGCAGTGCTTGTTCCTGAATTGTAGTATACAGTACGTATTTCAGGATAGCACCCTGATCTTCTTTACAGTGTATGCCTGGTATGTGTTAGTGTGTGCCGGCCTGTGTTAGTAACGCTTATAGGGAGAGTCATGCATGGCATGTTTTACTGCGCTTGAAAAAATTTGCATGTAGTACTGGGAGTGCTTTTCTAAGTTGAAGACCCTCTGTTTGTTCTCCATGCAGGGCTGCTGTTCATGGTGTAACTAATGTGTGGGACATAAATATTGATGCTGTGTCCCCTCATGTGTACATATTCTGTGGTGTTTCTTATGTTGCTCTATTTTTAGTTGGATTGGGTCGTGGCATGAAAATCTGTCTCATTCTGTGGCATTTTGTATTTATGTGTGACATTATGTCACCGTAGTTCACCTGCCATGCATGGTGACATATTTATGTAGCTTTGGAGTATTTCCCAAATAACAGACATCTGTCATATCGCAATGCAAGTCTGACGTACATGTTTGTGTAGGGTTGCATTGTGTAGTGTAATTGGTGGTATTGAAAGGTGTCATAGACTGGTGCTAACTCAAGAATCTGTAGTGTATTGCTGACGGCATACGTGGTAGTTGTTGGATAACATAGTGGTTATTTAGTTAGAGTGTGTGTGTGTGTGTGTGTGGTGTTGTGTGACTGGTGATGGTGTGTAGTCCTATAATAAAGAATCACAATTTTTTTTCACCTGTTTTTCTGACATATGAATTAGTCACTGTGTATAAATGTGTACCTATGTCAAGCTTGCTTAGATTCATTGGTGTGTGATTTTAGGAAATCACCTTAGTGTCCCCTCATGTGTGTCCATTCCCATACTGTAGTAGTCTCCCCCTGGACACTTCAGGTTGACACCCTTCCTCTCATTTATAAGCTTTTTTCGCTTGTCATAGAATGTCTGGAAGCTGACAACTGCAAGTGTGTGAAGGGGATCAATACAGTGACAAGAGATGTATAGATACAAGCTCTATAGTGCATGAATTGTAAGTGGAGTGGTGTTAGGTTTTGGGGCAACGTTAGGAGATATTATGTCATGGAAAGAGTGGTTGAGCCTTTGTACTGATTGTTGGAGGAGATGGTGAGGGCCAGTAATGTTTAGGTTTGAAGAGGACCTGGGATAAGCACAAGTGGTAGTCAAGTGAAGGAGAGGGGAGCCTTGGAAGGAAGGGAAGGGGGAAGTAGAAAGGAGGAAGTTGCACAGTTTATTAGCCATGAGGTTTTTTTATGTTCTGGTGTCTCATGTATATGAATATTTGGATATTCTTTCCATTTTTTTCCATTAGCAGTGTCTAGGTTATATTTTCCTGACATTTCAATGCAACCACTGTTATGAAGGGGCGCCATTGTTGACTTGCTGCAGTCCTCTGGTGCCCACCCTGTAACCAAAGTCTATGTGACTAACCCTAAAAGTGAATCCAACAGTACCCACATAAATTTATTTTGAAATCCATCATGCAGTCAATCAGTTCCCATGTCCATGCCCACCCTCAACTTACTGTACCTGAAACTTCCCTTACCTTTGTCTAACTGATTTGTTTAGTACCACCCCCACACAAGCACCCCCACACACACACACACACACATATACTATGCTATGTTCACTTGGTTGTTGTCCATTCCTTCTTCCCTCATGTGTTTTGAAAATTGAGCTTAGATAAGTATTGATGACTTTAATTTTATTTCTTGTGATCTTCGGCAATCTACATCTCTATCTCAATGTAATGTTATCATATGCCCCACCTTCTTTCTTTTCCTTTTTTTGTAAGGAAAGTATGTGATGTCTCAACATGTGTCTCACTTTGTGAAGTTGTTTTAAATGCATGCTATATCCTCAATGATCTGACCTGAAACCCTCAGTCTCTCTTTGTAAGTTTTTTCAACCTCCTTCATATGTGTCATGTAATGGTCCCCAAATGTAATTGTATGTTATGGATATAAATCTCTGCATTCCCAATTGAATATTTTCATCCTCCATTTTTGTCTGTTGTTCCATACTCTTTTGACAGATCCCTCTGTCTCTTTGAAGTGGATCATTTTTTTTCCTTATGATTTCATTGCACTCTTCACAACATCTTCCGCTCTCTCACTTCCTTACAGGTTTTCCTCCTCAGTCTGGCTACATATGTTTGCCTTGAGTTTAGGATCTTTGAGATGGTAGCAGTAGCCTGATTTTTAGATGTAACTTTGCTGTCTGTGCACTGGTTACAACGCATGAGGCTAACACACATTCTCACCCTTACATTTTATCCTAATTGGTTTGGATAATTTCATGCATTTTTCTCTCTCTCTCTTTTGGGGTCTCCTTGTCCAGCTTCTGCACAAAGGAACCATTTAGTTTTAGTAGGGTGTCCCCACTCCTAAGTGACTTTGTTGTTGAGATATTGAATTTTGTACATGGGATATGTAGGTGTCATGCCATGTCCTTTGTGTATTACTGTTGTTCTATGATTATTCAGGGTGTCCTTATTGTGTTCAGTTTGATCTAGCATTGAGTGGTGCAAATCTTATTACTTTTGCTAATGAACAAATATTTACATAATATATGTGAAGGTGTGTGTGCTATTTTTCTGTGTGTTTTCTCATTATCTCTGTTTGTATGTGTTACTCATCATGTGAGGTAATAATCTGTTTTGTGCTGTTGCCAGTTTTGAGAATATCAGTGGCGCCACTCAATCTAAGTAGTCAGAATGCTATTTTGTTGTGCAGTCAGATGCAAGAACGACTATTCTAGAGGTTGCAGTTTTTATCTGTTTCTGACTGATAAGGGGCATCGAAAGCAATGGATTGCTGCAGTGAAATGTGCATGCTGGTTCCCTGCTACTCATAGTGTTCTGTGTTTGGATCACTTTGAGGATGATCAATTTCAGATTCGTCCATCTGTGCTGCAGAGTATTGGCTTTCATCCTGGTCAGCGATGATTGAAGAAGGAAGAGGAGGCAGTGCCCATGATTTTTTCTCACGTGATGACTGTCAGAAAGCGCAGAAGTGAAGCACTGGAGAAGAGACTCTGCATTGAGGTAAATGCTTTTGCTAAATTGCACAGTAATTGACTCCTTTGTTTGTGTGTGCAGTATTGATGATGGAATGGTTGATGTGAGCGGGTGGGTTTTGGAATCGTGGCTCATCGTGGGTTGACCTGGGCTGATTTAACTGTACATAAGGTGGTTCTTTTATACATGTTGTGGAAGGGCACATTGCTTAGTACTGTAAATCTTAATTGCTTGTGCATGGAGCATTTCACCCGGTAAACATGGTAGAGCCTGAATGGTGATGAGGCCTAGTCAATTTCACTCTTCAAACAACATGAAGTCTTGCTGTATTCTGACATATGTAGTTAGCCCTAGCACTTGAACTGCTCTGGAGAGGAAAGAGTTAACCCTATGTCAGAGCATAGAACAATGGCCTCGAGCTCATTTCAAACCTCTGTCTGCAGCACTTCAAAGTGTAACTGTCAGATTCTTTACTCCGGCTAACTGAACAGTCGCTCCGGAGATTGTTCCTTCGCTTGTCATTTCGGTCCTGGTAAAACATCAGTTTTGTACCATTTTTTGTCTTTATTTTTTTGGTTCAGATCCATGTCTGTGGTACAGTAAGAGTTGTAGGTAGTGGACTTTAGTTTAATTACTGTTTATTTATGTGTGGAAATTATAAACTTTGTCAATCGGTCCGGTTAGGAACCGATTGTGTTGTTTTTAGTTTTATTCTTTAATTTCTTAGTGTGAGGTACCAGTCCCTATTGGTTTCAAAAAAACATAATTTTTAGAAGTTTATCTACACGGCCCGTAACACAGTTGGTAACTGATAGGGGGGGTCTTGCCTAGCTTTTAAGCTGCTAAAGGGTAAGTGGTTAGGATGGCTACATCTGAGAAACCCAAGAGAAAACCAGGCCCACTGGGTTTCAACACTGTAGTGAGTGTGGGGATGCCTTTGCTAAGGCAGACCCTCACACTACCTATGTTTATTGTCTGGGGTTTGACCACCTCAATTCAGACTGCCAAATCTGCAAAAACTTTCCAAAGGCCACCCTGGACAAGAGATTGGGTAGGCTTAGGGAAAAGGAGACTGAGAATTACGCTGATCCGGATGGCCAGCCCGGTTTGGTTTTGACCGAACTTGGGGGAGTGCCCACTCACCTGGGCGATACTTCCTCGGGCAAAAGGAGAGCTGATCCTTAGGGGTCGGTTCCATCAAAGAGAAAGAAAAAATTGGCCGGTTCAGATCCAGAACTGTTATGTCCAACCACTGAAGAGATAGCCAGGGTGATTAGTATTGTGGAATCGCTCCATTCAGTTCCGTCCAATTAGGTGTCTCCTGCTAGGTGCTCGGTTCGGTTGGTTCCTCCGGTTCTCGAATATTGACCGAATGATTATTATGAACTGGATTTGGAAGGGGAAGAAGGGTACGATGACGACGATGATGATGATGATGAGGATGATGGTGTGGAAGGTCTGGATGAGCCCATTGAACCAGACATCTCCCCAGACAGACCTTCTAATGTTTCCTCTCCCAGGCTTTCTGAGTCCCCATCCCACTATTTATTCTATAAAAAAGTGTCAGAAACCCTCCAGCTTCCTCTGGTTGAAGCTGTTGAGGAACAAGAAAAGCCTGAATGTGTAGAAATGATGGACATCCCAGAGTCCAAGAGGCTGTCTATTCCCCTCCATAATTCTCTTGGGAAACAGACACAAAAATTCTTCAAACACCAAATTCTTTACCTCCTGTGGACAAGAGAATGGGCAGGAGGTATATGCTGTCAGGCTCAGATATGGAGTTCTTACTCCAACAATGCAGCCATGTTGGGGTAATGCAGGCTGCAGCCTGTGACAAGGCTACCATACCCTTGGTTTTACACTCCCCCCCAGGATAAAGACTCTAGGAAGGTGGATGCTATGGCCAAAAAACAGTACTTGGCATCCTCCTTGGGACTCAGGCAGGCAAACTATATGGCCTACATAGCCAGATACCAGAAGTCCAGATGGGATACTGTTCTAGAACTGGCTAAACAGGCTTCCCCCCAGCTAGACAAGGAGCTGGAGGAGGTGGCTGCTGATAGGACTGAGGCATCTAAGATCCAATTTCATGCTGCTGTGGAATCAAATGATGTGTCATCAAGAGCCATGGCTCCATCTGTGTCTCTTTGGAGATTTGCTTGGCTCAGATGTACTAGCCTCTCACAGGACACTCAGGCTAAGGCCATGGATTTTCCTGTGGTGGGCAATTCTCTGTTTGGGGAGCAGACAGAGAATTACATGAAAAAGATTGATGAGTACAGGACCACCTATAGGAGTGCACAGGCCAAGGAAAGGCAGGCAACTCCTCAGAAGCAGCAGTCTAGGGGTAGAGGCAGGGCTTTTCACAGGCCTTTCTACCAGGGACAGACCTCCTCTCCTTTTCCTCAGTGGGGGTTCTTCAGAGGGAGAGGCAAAAGGGGGGTGAGCAGGACTGCATCCTCCTCCAAGTCTAAGGCTCCTGCCAAGCAGATACCCTGATGTGTCAGCCCGGGTCAACACCCCTATTCCAGTAGGAGGCAGGCTGGTTTACTACTTCCAGGCCTGGAAGTCTGTTACCTCAGACAAGTGTGTTCAGGAGGTAGTAAGCCAGGGACTGGCCCTCAGCTTCAAAAAATTTCCAAAACTGAGGGTCAGATTTTTTCCACCTGCAAACATCTCTGAAACCATTGCCCTAGAGGCAGAGATTTCCTCTCTGCTAGCTCTCAGAGCCAAATAGAGAGTTCCTACTCCACACAGGGGCAAGGGTCTGTACTCCAGATACTTCCTTAACCCAAAAAAGACAGGGGAGTGAGTGGCAGCCCATCCTAGACCTAAGATACCTAAACAAGCACCTTGTCAAGCCAAGATTCAAAATGGTGACTCTGGGAGTAATTCTTCCCTCTCTGAGGCCAGGGGATTGGTTGGCCTCCCTGGACCTCAAGGATGTCTATTTTCACATTCCCATCAGGTGCTCCCACAGAAAGTACCTCAGGTTTGAATTGCCTTCAGGCCATTATCAGTTCAGAACCATGCCCTTCAGGCTAACATCAGCTCCAAAGGTGTTCACAAAATGCCTAGCAGTAGTAGTAGCCTTTCTCATGAGTCAAAAAATCTCCATTTTTCTATACCCAGATGACTGGCTCATTGTGGGACAGTCCCCAGACCAAGTCAAGTCAGACCTACAAGTAACACAACAATTGCTCACTTCCCTGGGGTTTCTCCTCAATCTACCAAAATCAGTTCTCAAACCAGTACAACTCCTGACCTTCATAGGGATAGAGTTGTATACTGTCCAAGCAAAGGCTTTTCTCCCTCTAGCAAGGGTAAAGACCCTTACAGACCTCGCTTCTTCCTTCCGCCTTCTGGTGTCTCGACCAGCAAGACATTTTCTTCAGCTCCTAGGCCACATGGCAGCGTTCACTGCAGTGGTACAGGGAGCCAGATTTCAGATGAGGGACATTCAGTTTCATCTGAGGTCCTTTTGGTCCCAAAAAAAGATCCTCTAACCAAATTGATCCCAGTGACTCAGACACTGATCCAGGCTCCCTAATGGTGGTTGGATCAGGACAATCTCAGGCAAAGAGTCAAATTCATCTGTCAGACTCATTCAGTGGTACTAACCACAGATGCTTCTCTTCTAGGCTGGGTGGTTCACTTAGGTACCCTGTCAGCACAGGGAATGTGGTCCCCTCAGGGGTCTCGTCTTCGTATTAATCTTCTGGAGCTCAGGCAGTATTCCTGGCTCTCCAAGCTTTCTCAGACTTAGTAAGGAACAAGGTGATTCAGGTCAGAACAGACACTAGCACCACCATGTGGTACATCAACAAGCAGGGAGGCACTCAGTCTATGGCCTTGTGCATGGAAGCCATGAAAATTTGGTCTCTGATTTATGCCCTACAGGCATCTCTGGTAGCAGTCCATCTACCAGGAAAGGACAATGTGCTAGCAGATGATCTGAACAGGATATCTCAGGGCTATCACGAATGGGCTCTGTACCCCTTCATTTTGAAAGTAGTCTTCTTAAAGTGGAGCACTCCAGAGATAGATCTCTTTGCAGCCCTGGACAATCATCAACTTCCCCTCTTCTGTTGCAGACATCCAGTCATGAGCACAATTCCCCTTGATGCTCTGGTTCTGGATTGGGGGTGGAATTCCTTTATGCCTTTCCTCCCTTTCCCCTGTTATTGAAGCTCCTGGTCAAGATCAGGTCACAACTGTGCAAGGTGATCCTGATTGCACCAGACTGGGCCAGACAGCCTTGGTATCCCCTGTTGATGTCCCTAGCAGTCCCTCTTCCACTATCTCTTCCCAAGAGGCACAACCTGTTAACTGCCTCTCAGGGGAAAATATGGTACTCCAATCTTCAGTCTCTCAACCTCAAGGCTTGGCTCTTGAAGAGTTAGAGTATGCAAGTCTGCACCTGCCTCAGGGGGTCTTGGATATTCTTAAAGCCTCTCGAAAACCTGCCACCAGAAAAACTTATAATTCTATTTGGAAGAAATTCAGCATCTGGTGCTCCAGTAAGGATGTTTTACCTGTCACTGCTGATCTGGCTACTGTTCTGGATTATATGGTTCATCTCAATGGTCTAGGTCTCAGGCCAGCCACTCTGAAAGTGCACTTAGCAGCTGTCTCTGCTTTTCTGTCAATGGGGAAGGCTTCATCCCTTTCATCTCACCCTGTTTTCTGTAAGTTCGTTAAAGGGTTGCTTCACACCAACCCTCCCTTTAAGGAACCTACCCCTGCTTGGAATCTCAATGTTTGCATTGCTCAGCTTATGCAACCACCTTTTGAGCAAATGGCTTGAGTAGAACTTAAGTACTTGATTTTGAAATCTGTGTTCCTGGTAGCTATCACATCTACCAGGCATATTAGTGAGTTACAAGCTCTGTCAGTGGAGCAGGATTTTATCTCATTCCATAGAGATAAGGTGGTCCTTAGAACCAATAGGACGTTCTTACCCAGGGTGGTTTCAGATTTTCATCTGAACCAGTCCGTGTCTCTTCCTGTGTTCTTCACTGATCACTCTTCTTCAGGAGAAAGAAGGTTACACAGTTTGGATGTTAAGAGGGCACTTAGTTACTACATTGAGCATACTGAGGCACTTAGGTTTGACTGTTCTCAGCTGTTTCTCACTTATGGTGAAGTTGGAATGGGTAAACCTGCTACTAAGAGAACTATTGCCAGGTGGATTGTCTTTTGTAATCAATTCTGCTATGAAAAGCTAGGCAAAATACCCCCCTCAGGCCTGAGGGCTCATTCGAATAGGGGTACATCTGCTTCTCTAGATGGGGCCAGAGATATACCTTTGTTAGAAATATGCAAAACAACCACCTGGAAAACAGTCCATACATTTACCAAGCATTGCTCTCTGGATATCCAGGCTAGGAGTGATGGCAGGTTTGGTACAGCAGTACTGCAAGGCCTATTCCCAAAATAGGTTTGGTACCCTCCTCCTGGGAGGTACTGCTTGGTAGTCTGCATATGTCAGAATACAGCAAGACTTCATGTTGTTTGAAGAAAAAAATACTCACCTTAGTAACTGTGTTTCTTCTAATGGAGTCTTGTTGTACTCTGACCTCCTTCCCTGCCTCCCCTCTCAGAATCTGTTTTTGGGAAATGGGCAGGCAGGTACAGTGTTGCACCTCAGGGGTGTACTTGGCACTCCTCCCTTTTAGGAGGGGGAGTTGGTTTTCACTTAAGTTGTTTTTGTAGTTTTATTTTTGGTCTGCTACCTGGTTATTTTTTTTGGTTCTTGACTTGAGTCTTTTGGGGACCCACAAATCTATTGCCTGTTAGCTATTGTATTTATAATTTCCACTTCGAAGGTGTAGTTAGTTAGTATTAGCTCATAAGAATCTGGCAGTTACACTTTGAAGTGCTGCAGACAGAGGTTTGAACTGAGCTTGAGCCCAACATCCTATGCTCTGGCATAGAGTTAACTCTTTCCTCTCTGGAGCAGTTCAAGTGCTGGGGCTAACTGCATATGTCACAATACTGCAAGACTCCTTTAGAAGAAACACAATTACTAAGGTTAGTAATTTTTTTTTCCTACATCTCTCCCCCCCCCCGCATTCTTCCTTTCAGGGAGCTAATTGAATACAGGTGGAAAATGGTAACAGCTGAATTAGTCTAAGTGGGGCAGATAGCCGAAGTGTATTATAAGTGCTTTGGGACATAAAACACATTTTAAGGGAACATGAGGGTATGAAGATGATTTAGGAGAGTCAAATCAAATAGTAGGTGGAGGGCATATGGTGAATAAAGTAATGTAATGTTAACAAATGACTTTTGCATGTGAAATGAGGATGCATTCTGTGAGGTTTTGTTTGGTAATGCATACTTTGACATAGTAGCAGAAACTGTGTCATGGTACTCTGCTATTATGCACTTAGATATTAATTTGCTTGGTCCTGCAGTGTTCTAAAGGGCTAGAAGATAGGACAGGAAGGGGTGAAGCTACACATACCACTATGTACGTAGGAAATGGTTTCTAGTATCTATAAGTGGTTGTGCTCAGGATGCAGGTGAATGATCCAAACACGGGCTATTTTAGTGTGGATATGGTATGGAACAGTAGAAATTGAATACAAGGATTACAGGTGGCAGGGCAGCTGATGACCTGTGTTCACCACTTGGTGTTGCTTAGCATGGACACAGGGTGTCAAGGTAGACACACAATTGCCACCTTATTAGTTGGAAGGATGGTGGTTTTTAGATGGCAATATGTATAAGAGCAGTCATGGGGAAGGGAGGGTAATAGTGTCTGTGGAAGATCAATTGCATAAGGTGTAGTGTAATGCAATGCATTTTAGAAACAAATTTCTTATGGTACTGGCTAAAAAGACAAGAAGAAGGTTAACAGAATGGATTGGTGAAGCGGTTTGTTTGTAATTAAGAGCTAATAGGGCAAGTGCCAGATAATACAGTGAGAACCAAAAGGGGGGATGACCATGTGGTGTTCCTGTAATATTGCATTGATACATATAAAGTGCTAGTATAGTTTAGGCACATACATAGTAAGGCTTTGAACATAATGTATGGTACGTACATGACTCTGTGTCAACATGCTGATTGTTGGTGCCCCGGGGTGATTGAGGGAAGAGCAGTCCCCCTTTGACAGTTTAGGAACTGAAACACGCTGACTCTGATGTGAAAGTTTGCCACTATTCACTGTAACAATATGTTTTTATTAGTGAGCCTTCAGTTTTGCAGCTGTCTAGTTCTGTGTGATGTCTTCATTTCATTGTAGCTGCATCCTGAGCTGGCAAAAACAGCAATAGTGATACATACTACTCTTAGTAAGGCACAACAGGGTATGGGTTTTTGGTGGATTTACCCACACCTTGTGTAGTTTGTAATGAGGTGCATCTAAGTCAAACTAAGAAAATGAAAACTTCAATAGTATGTATTCCTATGCTATGTAATAGTAATAAGCCATGGTGTGGTGTCGGCAATGGACAGATTTACCCATTTATGTTCCTCATGAACAAACCACAGCCGACATGTGTGCATCCTGCCATCACCCACATCTGGTTTTGGCATATTCCTTCTGAATGTAATATGTGGCTTAATATTTCTATAATTATAAGTATTCTTTTTTTAGTTGATATTCTGCATTGGTTCACAGTTGGCTTAATACGGTTCTACCCTTATCTGGTAGAGCAACATTGTATAACATACACCAACCACAGTTGTGAATGTCAGTAAAGTGTAATGTGATTGTGGAGTATTGATGTATGAGATCTGAGGTAGTCACAATACCAGCTAAATTACTCAGTTTGCACGTTCATGCGCTGTCTATGCAACCTGATGTTGTATTTGTGATTGAAATGCAAAAATATGATGTTTTCCTTAATGTTCAATTTTTTAAAGGTATTAACAGAACTTGGGTTACTGCAGAGTAAATCAAGAAAAGTAGTGGTTGATGAGCTAGATGGAAGTACAGATGTTCAAAAAGATGATCACCTAGATGTGTCTGGACACAGTGCTGAACTTGAAGCTACCCACAGTGGCATGTGCCACATGGCAACACAAACTGATGAACCGGTATGTGTGTCCTCCCATGAAACATTGAATACAGCTGTTGGACTTGTTCAGTGTGTATATAATTGACTATACATCAACTGTATCCCAATTGTGCACTGACACTTGCCGGCAGCTGTGTACCGTTGATGCGTTTTGCACCATCTTCTTAGTATAGTTGGAGTTCTCAGGGTAACAGAGAACAAGATATATCCATGGGTGATCTCACTGCTCAAGCAGTGTGGTAAATGTATATAGGATGCTTTCCAGTATAGGCTGGGGAATCACAAGCAGGTGTTGGGTGTGCCTGTTTCCCCTGTGTCACGTTATGGGGATTCCACATCTAGCACATGGTGTTTCATTCTGGTGTTATTATATGTGCAAGGATATAGCTTTAAGTGAAATGATTATGTGAATGGTGAGGTAATTTTTTCCTGAGATGTGCAGCCTTTGTTTGAAACTTTACATAATAGGTAGTTTAGCAATAGTCAATAGTCTGTGCTTGAAGGTGATACATAGAAGGGTGCAAATGTCAGCAATTGTCTTCACAATGTTTGAAGTTGCAGAACATCTGTTTATTGTTGTGTCTCACAATGTGAGGTAATGTTGTTTGGGGTGGGGCTTTGCATCTCTCAATGTCTCTTAAATATGCTACATTTTCTCGATGTAGCACATTTTACAGATAAGAAGCTGAGAGGTGTGGGCAACAGTTTATCTTCTTTTTTGTTATTAATATATGCCTATTGTTATATATTGGGCCAGGTCAGAATCATACCCTCCCCTTGGGTTTTGCTGACCAAAGCAGTTACCTTTTCAGTGCAGTAAATGTCTGAATTTCTGAGCTAGTCATTTAGAACTTGTGGCTATTTGGAAGTATGGGTGATAGTAGCAAAAGTTTGACAGGGGACTTCGAAGGAGCAAATGCTTTAGCATATGACCTCAAGTTGCATGGAATGGGGGCCATCGTAGATTACACAGAATGTGAAATAGAAAGTAGCAAAAAAGGGAGCCATAAATGCATTTCTGAAACAGGGATCGCTACCTAGGTGGTTGTGAGAAGCATCCATGGTAAACTTTTTGTTTTGTAGCTATCCTTTGTCTCCCTCTGTTTACTGTAGTCCATTCATTATACCATATATCATGAGGCCATATGCTGCATCACTTTCAATCCCTCAACAACCCCTTCCCCCCATCCCCCAAGTCAACCTTTTGTCAGAATCGCCCATATAATGCAAACTATCCACAAGGCCTAAATGACTGGTTTAATAAATTGACAAAGGGCTGGCAAGGAACTGCAAAATGAGCTTGACATCTATGCATGTAAACACAAGAAGGACACTGCTTTCTGGAGGCCAAGTCTGAGGCATGTGAGACTGGTCGAGGTAGTTATTTGTCATCACTTATGGATGGGCTGTGCCTGGACAGTGTGGGACAATAAGCAGAGGGTTGCAGAGAAGTGCTGTGTTTAGATCTGGTCAGGTTTGGCTGTGGCCAGCAGTGCACAGCATCAGTTAACAGGTAAGTCAAATTTGACTTAAATGTTATAGTCAGCTATTTAGCAGATCTCTTTTCATGACTGGACTTGTTTGTGTATTTTTGAACATATGAACTTATGAAATTTGTTAGAAGATAAAGGCCTAGTGATCTTTTGAGTCTGGTTGGAAGTGAAGATAGCATCCATTATTCTGCGGCTGCATACAATGATTGCTCCAAGACGAAGTTCTGGAAAAGTGGGGTAGGTGGTCCAGGATCTTGCATTTCATCCTGAATGCCACAAAATATAAATTTATGCATATAGGACTCAAGAATCCCAGGACAGAGTACTATCTGGGTGCTGTCCTAGTATCTGCATCAGAGGAGGAGAAGAAAGAATTTGGGAGTGATGATCACTAGTGAATAGAAGCAATCCCCACAGTTCAAGAAAGCATCAGCAAATGCTAATTATATTCTGGAAGGCATAGCTATGGGGATCAGTAGTAGGAGAGAGGATGTTATACTGCCCTTGTACAGGCCACTGGTATAGTTGCATCTACAGTATGGAGTTCAGTATGGGTGGCCACACCTCAAAAAGGACAGTAACCTGCTGGATAAGGTCCAGAGGAGGGCTACAAAGATGTTAGCTGGTCAGCATGGCAAGGCATACAAGGAGAAGTTGAGGGCTCTGCACATGTAGTCCCTAGAAGACAGGATACATAGAGAGGTGACATGTTTGAGACCTTTAAGTACTTCAAATGGATAAATAAGGTTGATAATATGAGTCTCTTTAAGCTGAGAAGTAGCCATAACACAGGGGGGCACAGACTTAAGCTGGAGCGTGGGAGGTTTAGAATGGAGTTCAGGAAGCACTTCTTCACAGAGAGGGTGGTGTATACTTGGAATGATCTGCAGCAAGAAGTCTTCCAGAATAAGTCATCTCATTGAAGATAGTGGGCAGATTTAAGAGAGGCTGGGATAGGCATAGGGGAAGGTAAGGATCATGGGAAGTGAAGATGGGAGGAGTGGGAGGGAGGGCTGGGATACTGGTTAAAGCTGTCGAACCTGCAATACGAGCAGACTTGATAGATCAAATGACCTCCTTCAGCTGTTTTTGTTGTTTGTCATATGAAAAAATGTAGATTTCCTTTTTTTGTGTTGAGTTGGCATTACTGGTTGTACTAAGTAGATGTTGATCTCCCTTTAGGTCCTTTGCTCAAAGTACTGTCAAACAATGAAAACAGTACCAAATGGAATGGGGAGGACAAAATTCATTCATGGAACACAAATGATTCCACTGGTTGTCCACATAGGTGTGTAGGTGTATCTGGATCTCAGAAGCACCACTTCCACTGGCACACAATGTAAAATTCTGTCTGACAGTCTTCCATCAATTGTGGATGATGATGATGGCATCAGCGAAGCTGATGAAACTGAAGTTGACAACATTGATGGTGACCCAGATTGGACCATGCATGCATCAACAGACTCTGAAACAGAGTTTGGTGACAGCATCATAGAGGAGTAAGTGAAATAAAGGGATGCCATTCCATATTTGTTTTGACCTTGTGTGGTTTTACTGTAATTGTATAGCTCATTCCACCTTTTTTTTCAGCTTGACCTAATTAAGGGAATCCCAATACATGGTTAATGAAAGTAACTTTATTGTGTTTGAAAGTCCCCTTGTGATGCTGCTCAAGTTGTGCTCAGTCTGCCTTGGAAATTGCTATGTGTTTTAACAAAATCTGGTTGGCAGCATGGCTGTCATGATCCAAGTGTGTGAGAAGGGACATAGTCAGACTTGGGTGAATCAGCCACAGCATGGTTTACTGTCAATTGGAAATTTATTGTAGGTGAGTTGTATTCTATTTACTGGAGGCAGTCCTGTCCGGATGATCAATTTGCTGAAGCACCTAAAAATTCCAAGTGTATCCATCCGAACATATACACTCATGCAGTCTGCATACATGATCCCTGCTGTATGCCAAGTATGACCCCGAAGTCAAGAATCACTACTCTCAACCTTTCCTGATAACTCTGCTAGATTAGGAGGAGATGCACAATGTTGCTCACTGGGGCATATGGCAAAATTTGGATCATACTCAGTAATGGACCTCATGTGGTCAAAAATAATTGATTTGCAACTTGTTCAGGTACAGTTTCGGTGTAATTAGGTTCATCCTGCCATGTGAAACATATGTAATGTAGGTTATGTGGTTGATCCTGTTATTGATGTAATGTAAGCAATAATTGAAAGAAATATGTAGTAGATATCGCCACTGTGGTTTTCCATAAGGACACTGTACTTTCACTTTCTGTCCAAACAGTCATGCTACATGTTTGTGCAGAACAAGATAGTACAGTAGCATTATGAAATAACATAGTGGCGGGGGCAAACAGATATATTTTTAAAATATTGAGTATTCCAAAAACATTATACATATATATATATACAGAAAATGTGGGTCTTTTTTGACACCCAGTGCGCCATACCAATCACACAGTGAATTACTTTAAAAAAGATCAAGTAACCATACTCAAAAAGCTTCTTGTTAAAGTGCATATGTGCAAAATGTTGAAGTTGTTTGGTGGGGCTCTACGGCTGCTGTAAGGTCTTTTTTCACACAATAAAGTATGTCATAATTTTGTAGAAATACCTCCTGAGTGTGTTTACTTAAGCAATATGCCATGGCTGGGAATGGTTATATTGGTGGATTTACCATGACTGGTGTGGTTCTGTCACTAGGCGCAGCTGAGTGCCTTAACCACACCAGAAGTGGTAAATCCACCCGTATACCCACTCCCTGTAATGGTATATTGCTATCATACATATATAAATAAATGTGTTACCATTACACCCCTCCTAATGATTGATGCAAGAATAATACTATGACGTATAATACACATTGGGCATGGACATGTTCTAGGCAGAATGTCGTGGTCTAGGGTTAGTATATCAATAAAAAACTGGAATACTGGAGTTTAATGGATATCTCCTAAGCTACTGTCATACAATAGGGGTGTGGGTGGTAGGAGTTTGGGTTGGAGAGCCTAGGAGAATATTATCTTTTCAGCTTCTTTAGTAAAATACAGACAGTATTGAACTACATAGTAACTGTGTTAGCGTATTGTTTGTTCTTCACCAATATATAGTTACTCTTGTTTTCTTTCTACAGTCCAATGAAGTAAAGAATTCCAATGCTATGGAATTTTAAGGTCTGAAGAGGTGTATTGCTAAAGTATGATCATGTGGTGCTGTGATTAAGAGTTTTACCACAGACAGACATGTTTCTGTCCAGAAATACTTGCATGACTGAACCTGACATACAGCATTGGTTTGATGTGTGGCACATGGCTAAAGGTAGTCCTGTTGAGTGGGTTTACACATATCATAGTATGCTGTAATGATTTACCTATGTAATATTGTGCAATAAATATTTTGATCATGTTATGGTCATAATGTAGGAATTAAAAACTTGAAATGAAAGGAAAAAGAAAAGATTGCAACATTTTCAGTGACTGGTCAAAGTCAATCAGCAATCATGTGTACTGGTGCGCTAGCAGCAGTGGTGGTAATGGTGATTTAGACAAGGTCAAGTGGCATTCTATAACCAATCATGTCATAAACAAGCACTGTGACCATGGATCTGAGTACAGCGAATACTCACATGGTTCTCTTGAAGATAGAAAATGGATGACACCTGGTTCATGAAATGCTGCAATACAACATATTTACAGTATATTTACGAATGATAAGAGTATAAGCATATTGTGTGACAATAGGATTGTGCTGTATCTGCAGAAGTATTCAATCTGTATCCCTTCTTTTTTGCTGTCACCCTCTGTAGACATTTCCTCTCATTTATTCTGCCTCAGTATCCCTCCCTTGGTCTTTCTTTACTCCCTATAAAATGTTTTATTACCCTTCTTAACAGAGTTGACTATCTTCCCCTCAGTATGGGCGTCTGCTATTCTGACTACCTCCCCTGCCTCCTTTGGCTGTAATTGGTTCAGTTCTCTGTTCTGCTCCTGTTGTGCTCCTTTATACTTACTGAATGCTTGCTGTTTGTTTCGACACTTCCTATACTATGTAACTCTCTCCCCTGAGCAGCTGCTCCCATGATCCTGAGAAGTCACATACCATCTCTCCAAGACATGACATCTGTCAGGCACCATACATTCCTCTCCCTTCCTTCTTCCACTTCTACCCCTCTATTGATTGAGTTGCTTCCCTGCCCTGTGGGTTTCCTTGCCACCGTCCTGTGTGTAATGTGGTGCCCATCTGCAATCTGCAACGTATTGCTGTACCATGTATTTACTATTTTTTTGTAACTGCAATTAGGAAGCAAACCATACAAGAAGCTGATGAACATTGTGCATGGAAATCTGCTTTGCAAAGACATCAGAAAGCTGTTGCTGTCTGAACAGACCTCGGCTCTTAAAGGATACCACAAAATTGTCATTTATTTTGCACCAAAGAGCGTCCACTATTTTTTTTGCAGCATGGAAGCAAGGTATCACAGGATGTCTGTGTAGTGTATTACATTTTAAACATTACATTTTCATTCTTCTTCAGTAGATAATTAGCTTTTACCATCGCCATTCCCTGCAGACATCAACATGTGTCGTACTATGTATTGGGGTCTTTTGCAATTACACTCACCCTGTTCTGTATGGAAAAAAGCTGAGAGTGGTGCAGTATAGGAGAATGGGTTGAAGGTTTGCGACCAAATTTTCTAACTATCATCATAATGAATGTCACTGGACTCAGGGTGTGGGTACTTTGGTTTGAAGCAGATTCCTTAGGAAAGTTAATATTCTTCAGGTAGAGGGATACTTCTAACTGAAGGGTGAAATAAGCAACTTAGAATTATCAGAAAAGGCAGTCTTTCAATCAACAGAGGGAGGTAGAGTTTGCTTTACTTGTTACAATTGTTAAGATTTTACTGTTTTCTGTGTTTCTGCCCTTCTGACTTGATTGGAGTTAGTGATTGACTGTTTGCATTGCAATATTTGTAATACTGTGAGTATTCACTGGGCTAAGAATTTGTCATAAGCCCTGAATTGAGAGCAGGTTACAGGCTGTGTATTGGACCCAAACAGTCCCTAGGGGGGTGGAAACTGGTTTTTCTTTGTTTACTTCAGTGTGCCTTATAAGGCCAAGCCAGACTGTGTCAGGAAGTGCTTACATCACAGCTACTTAACAGCCAATAGCTCTGGAAGAATCTTACAGACCTTGATAAAAGTACTAATTTTAGCAGGCTCATCAGATAACCTCATAGACTTCAGGTGAAGCTACCTCTGGCTGCAAGCTGCAACACTGGACTTAAGATTTGCAAGAAAGTGAGTAGTGCTCACAACAGAGGGAGGCGAACTTTACAATTTACAATTGTCTTTGGTTTGAAGCAGATTCCTTAGGAAAGTTAATATTCTTCAGGTGGAGGATACTTCTAACTGAAGGGTGAAATAAGCAACTTAGAATTATCAGAAAGGCAGTCTTTCAATCAACAGAGGAGGTGGAGTTTGCTTTACTTGTGTTACAAGTGTTAAGGTTTTCAGTGCAGGAAGAGTTTAAACCCACATAGGCTAAATACTGTTTTCTGTGTCTGCCCTTCTGCACAGCTGACATGTTTTGGGGCTGACTGTTTTCAGAGCACAAGTCACCAGGCTCTTTTGGGGCTGGGGAGGTTTACCTGTGTCTAACTTGGATGTTTGGACTTTTCTCTGTTTGATTAGCAGGGTATTTTCTCTGTCAAACTGGTTTGAAGCAGTATTACAAATTGTCGTGTATGGCATCTTGCTGACAGGAAGGGACTCATCGCATCGGTAGGTCAGAGCATTTAGCTGATTGTTTCGTGAGGGCACAGTTTAGGCCCAACCCTTCCCACCCCTCACCCCACCCCACTTGGAAATAGTTCATTTATACCTGGGTTCTGACATCATTTCCTCAAGAGGGCAAGGTACACATCACTGTCATATCCTGTCTAGCACACTGCACTGACAATATAAGCATACACATTATATAAATACATATATTTCTATATAACGCACCAATCACACACACACAAACCCCCCCAAAAAAACTAAACAAGGTAGACAGTTATGTGGGGAGTAGTACAATGTAATTGCTGTGGGGCAGCAGTCTTCCAGGAGTCTTTCTGGAGACTGAGATGCTGCCCTGTTTGCAGACAACTATCTGCCCTGAGGGAGGAAATTGCCCATCTTCAGGCCACACTGGACAGTGGCAAGGGAACCTCCCCCATCCAGGGAGCACCACAGCCACCACCACTACCTCAGAGGTTGTGAAGAAAGCACAGCAGTTGGACCACAGTGGGCTCAGGGAGGGTAAGAGTGGTGGAACAGAGGCACAGCAAGTCAGTTGTTACATTCCACAATCCATACACCATTCTGGGGGAGCATAGTTCCCCTATGTATGCACCCGCAGAGGAGACTAAGGAGGGTGCAGGCAACTATCACAAGGGAGGCCCTCAGGAAGGAGACAGAGGGCACCACAGGGAAAGAAAGCAGCTCCTGGTGGGGGACTCAATTATTAGGGGGATAGAACTGGGGGGAGCAGGGAAAACTGAAGTAAGGTGCCTGCCTGGTGCCATGGCTTGGAGGGACAGGAAGCATCCTTAGGATCACGAGAACAGTTGCACGGAGTCTGAGTTGGACATCATTGTCCACCTAGGGACAAATGACTTGGCTCATCATGAGATTAGAGCAGTGCAAAAGGACTTTGTAGAGTTGGGGAGGGGCTTAAGACAAGTAGCACACACAGTATCCTTCTCAGAGGTGCTGCTCGTCAGTGGCATGAGTGAGGCGAGGTACTTTGCACCATGCAGAGCTAACAAATGGTTAAAAAAATGGTGTGGGAGCACAGGATTGGCTTCATTGGGACTGGGGTTCCACCTGAGGGACACCAGCCTATACTGGCAGGATGGTCTGCATCTGTCCAGGAAGGAACAAGTTCTTTAAGCAATCGGGTTTAAATGCTTCATTGGCAAGCCTTTAAACTAGTCTAGGGGAGGCACTGATAAGCAGAAGAAAAATTCAGCCTCCCTCTACAAAACAGGGTACTAAATGAGAAAAAGACCAAGGTAGAAAGGTCAGTGGGGGTTGCCGCTACAGAAGGTAAAGCCATCAAAAAATGGAGAGCAATGAGTACCAATGCCCGTAGTCTGGGTAACAAGCTTCCTGAATTAGTGGCCTTGATGGAGGAGGAAGATCTGGATGTTGTGGCAGTCAAAGAAACATGGTACACACAGAACCATGACTGGGACATAAACATACCAGGATACATTATCTACAGGAGGGACAGGGAGGGTAAAAGAGGAGGAGGAGTAGCTCTCTACATAAGAGAAGAAATCAAAGCAACAGAACAAAATGGTAAACAGGGAGGAGAAGAAGCACTGTGGGTCAATTTGGAGGCAGACAATGGCACCACAATCCGCACAGGGGTTGTATACAGACCTCCTCAGGGGAGGAAATGGACAAGGAAATGATAGAAAGTATACTTAGAATGGCAGATAAAGGGAGATATTGCTGATGGGTGATCTGAATATGCCAGATGTTAACTGGAGTGCAGTTGCAGCAGCCACTTCTAAGAGTGGGGTTATTCTAGATGCCCTACAGGGGGCATGCCTTAGACAACTAGCATTGGAGCCCACTCAAGAGGGAGCAATCTTAGACCTGGTTCTCTCAAACAGAGATGAAGAGAGGATCACAGATGTAGAAGTGGTAGCCATCTGGGAACTAGTGACCATCGAACAGTATGGTTCACAATAAACACAGCAATAGAGTCAAGCCATACAAAGACAAAGGTACTGGATTTTAGGAGGGCTGACTTTGCTAAATGGGTGAGTGCCTAAGGAATGCACTAGCAAATGGGCAGGAAGGAGAGGAAGAACAATGGGAATAATAAAACTGCCATCACAGAGGTAACAAGCCCTTGTGTAAAGCAAATAAACAAAATGAAACGAGGTAAGAAACCACTATGGTTCTCAAAGGAAGTGGCAGTGAAGGTTCAAGAGAAAAAGGAAGCATTCAGGAAGTACAAGGAATCACAGAAGGAACAGAACAGAGAACTGTATCAGTTAGAGCAAAAGGAAGCTGGAAAGGCAGTCAGAACAGCAAAGGCCCAAACTGAGGAAAAGATAGCCAACTCAGTTAAGAAGGGGAATAAAACCTTTTTATAGGTACATCAGGGAGCAAAGGAAGACTAAGGGAGGGATAGTGAGGCTTAATAAAAGGGAGGGAGGGTGGGCAGAGGGTGACTGTGAAAAGGCAGAGATACTAAACAAATATTTTTGCTCAGTATTTACAAAGGAAGAGGGGAGGTACCTAAAACAAACAGTAGAAACACTCTGGATACAGAAGTTGATACCAGCCCATTTACAGAAGAAAGAGTTCTGAAAGAGCTCTTAAAACTGAAGGTAGACAAAGCAATGGGGCCTGATGGGATTCATCCCAGAATTCTAAAAGAACTAAGGATAGAACTAGTGACACCACTGACTACCCTCTTTAACAAATCATGGGAGGATGGGGTGGTACCTGAGGACTGGAGGAGGGCAGATGTGATTCCCCTTCACAAAAGTGGGAGCAAGGCAGAAGGGAAACTACAGACCTGTTAGTTTAACCTCAGTGGTAGGGAAAATGATGGAATCACTTGAAGGAAAGATTTGTTGTGTATCTAGAGGCCAGAGGGCACAGGACCCAAGGCAGCATGGATTCACAGCGGAAGGTCATGCCAGACAAATCTGATAGATTTCTTTGACTGGGTGACCAAAGTAGTAGATCAGGGAGGGCTGTGTGACATGGCTTCTACCTAGACTTTAGCAAGGCATTTGACACAGTCCCACACAAAGATTAATATACAAGTTAGCCAGCCTGGGAGTGGGTCCCAAGATGACAGCTTGGGTAAAGAATTGGCTGGAGAATAGGACACAGAGAGTAATAGTAAATGGAGTCCACTCTGAAAAAAGGGGGGTTAGCAGTGGGGTACCACAGGGTTCAGTATTAGGACCGGTCCTCTTCAATGTCTTTATAAGTGACTTTGCAGAGGGACTGGAAGGAAAAGTATGTCTTTTGCAGATGACACAGAGATCTGCAACAGAGTTGATGCACAAGGTGAGGCGGAAAGGATGAGAAGGGACTTGGCAAGGTTAGAGGAATGGTCAAATGTATGGCAGCTTAGATTCAATGCTAAGAAGTGCAAGGTAATGCACCTGGGAAACAAAAACCCAGGGGAAGAGTACACAATGGGGGGTGAGATACTAACAACAACAAAAATGGAAAGGGACCTGGGGGTAGTCATATCAGATGACCTAAAGGTGGGCAAGCAATGTAAGAGGGCAGCAAGGAGGGCTGGGGGGATACTGGGATGCATAGGGAGAGGCATCACCAGCAGAAAACAAGAAGTTATTATCCCTCTGTACAGACAGCTGGTGAGACCACATCTGGAGTACTGCGTGCAGTTCTGGAGACCCAATCTCCACAAAGACATAGACAGGATGGAAGCTGTCCAGAGGAGGGCAACTAAAATGGTGCAGGGTCTGCACCGGAAGACATATGAAGAGAGACTTAAGGAGCTTAATATGTATAGCCTCGAGGAAAGGAGGGAGAGGGGGGACATGATAGAAACTTTCAAGTACCTCAAGGGAATCAACAAAGTCCAAGAGGGTAGCACCTTTCAAAAAAAGAGGTGTGCAAGAACAAGGGGCACAATTTGAAGATAGAAGGGGGGCGGCTCAGAGGTAATTTAAGGAAGTATTTTTTCACAGAGAGGGTTGTGAATGCATGGAACAGTCTTCCAGAGGAGGTTGTGGAGTCAAAAGCAGTGGTGGAATTCAAGAATGCATGGGACAGTCATAAGGCAATTCTAGGGGTTGGGGGTAGGAAGAAGTAGGCTGCTGGTTAACTAGGATCTGCAGCTTATCCATCAGGTAGGGAAATGAGCAGACTGGGTGGGCCAAGCAGTCCTTATCTGCCGTCAAATTCTATGTTTCTATGTTTCTATGTAAATGACCTGAGCATTAAGGTTGATAGTCTTGTATCACATCCAATGACACACATCAATGTGACGAGGTACCTTTGGAAATGAGCCTCTGGCTCAAAGGTTGTAAACTGATGTACAAATAAATAAATAAACACCCTGATGAGTAAGCAATAAGACATGGCTGGGTGTTGGTAGTACTTAGATACTCCGCACAGCCAGAAGTGTAGTTAGGCAGGAGACTGCCTCTGGGTGTGCGGGTATCTCAGTACTACCAACACCCAGCCATGTCTTATTGCTTATATAAAATGGCCTCATAGGTAACTTTGAAAAAAGAACATTCTAAAAGTTTTCAACATCAGTAAAAACATACTAAAGTGTTGTTAAATCATGTAAAACAGTCATGTTTGTACTGAAAAGTAGGGAGAATGGAGAAGGTGTAGACAATGGTGAACCACTGGTTTGTACAGTTGTATAAAAAAATTTGGATGATGGTAAGAAGTACTGCAATTGTGAAAATGTATAACATTTAAGCACTCTGAGATGGACTCCTATTGTGCCAGAATATTCTGTGGAGTTTGGGGCATGCTGTTACAGACATTGTTCAACCAGATGGTGGCTTTCTGTAGAGTTGCCGGGAAGCATGTGCCACCGATTGTAGTACATATGAACATACGAAGAAGCCATCACAAAAAAGACCATTTGGTCTATCAAGTCTGCTCATATTGCAGTGTCCACAGCTTGAGCTAATGTCCCTGCCCTCCATCCCCACTCCTGCCATCCTCCTTATCCATGATCCTTACCTTCCCCCTATGCCTGTCCTAGCCTCTCTTAAAGCTGCCCACTGTCTTCAATGAGATGACTTATTCCAGCAATGCATTCTGAGTGTCTATCACCCTCTCTGTGAAGAAGTGCTTCTTGAGCTCCCTCCTAAACCTCCCACCCTCCAGCTTAAGTCTGTGCCCCCTCGTGATATGTTTGCCACTCAGCTTAAGGAGATTATCAGCCTTATTTATCCATTTGAAGTACTTGAAAGTCCCAATCATGTCCCCTCCTCCTGTCTTCCAGGGAGTACACGTTCAGTGCCCTCAACATATCTTCATATGCCTTGCCCTACTGACCAGCTATCATCTTTGTAGCCCTTCTCTGGACCTTCTCCAGCAGGTTAATGTCCTTTTTGAGGTGTGAGCATCAGTACTGAACTCCATACTCTAGATGCAGCCTTACCAGTGACCTGTACAGGAGCAGTATAACCTCCTCTCTCCTACTACTGACCCCCCCTAGCTATGCATCCCAGCATTGTGTTTGCCTTTGCTGCTGCTGCTTTCTTGCACTGTGTGGAGTGCTTCAGGTCACTAGTGATCATCACTCCCAGGTCCTTCTCCTCCTCTGATGCAGATATTCAGACTCCAGACAGGTAATACTCTGTCATGGGATTCTTGACTCCAGTATGCTTAACTTTGCATTTCTTGCCATTGAAACCAAGCTGCCAGATCCTGGACCACCTCCTCAGCTTTTCTAGTTCTTTCTGTATGTCCTGTACCCCTTCAGTTGTGTACACTCTCCCACAGAGCTTTGTGTCATTTGCGAACAGGCACATGTTGCCTTTAATGCCAACCCCAATATCATTGATGAAGACATCGAACAACACCAGCCCCAGCACAGAGCCCCACTGATTACCTGTCTGGTGCCAGATAACTCTCCCCCCATCACCACCCTCTGGGTTCTGTCCCTCAGCCAGTTTTCCACCCATCTGGTCATCTTCATGGTCCAATGCTCTTTTCCTGAGTATTCTAAGAGGGCATATAAAACAGAGCAATTTATAAAATTTGTCTTTACTTTGAAATGAAGTGCATACTGTTACATTAATTTATAGGTTGATGATTGCTGCTCTTCATTTCAATAAAAATTCAAGTTGAGCACGAGACAGGACATGTGATGTAGAGCTGAATTGGGGCATTTCTTTGCCTATGTCACATGGAGGAGCAGCCATCATCAAAGAAATAAACGTCCCGGTATCTTATGGTAAGCTTCAAGTATAGGTGTTGAAGTTGCACATGATGTTGTATAATTAAAAACCATAGTGAACTATTCAGCAATTCATTGAGTCACTGAAGACAGCCATCAGAAAAGGATCCATTTGTCCATATAGTCTGCCCATAATCCCATCCACTACAAGTTCTCCCTTTTCTACCTGCTTTGCACCCTCTAGTACCATGCTGGTTGAAAAACTGGTGCAGAGCTCAGAGGTTTGGCTTCATTAGGGATTGTGGATCCACTTGGAGGGATGCAGGTCTATACTGACGCAATGGTCTGCATCTGTTCAGGAGAGAACCAGGATCCTAGGTGACAGGTCTCAATGCTTCACTGGCAAGCATTTAAACTAGCCCAGGGTGGAGGCACTGAAAAGAAGCAGGGAAATCTTAGATGTACAACTGGGTAGCCATCTGGGAAAAGTTACCACCAAACTGTGGTTCAAGAAAAACTAAGATGGACAGCTTGGATTCAATGTAAAGAAGTGCAAAGTAATGCACCTGGGAAACAAAAACCAGATGAAGAGCACACAGTGGGGGTGGGGGTTGGTCATGAGCCACATGTCAAGTAAGTACATCACGTTACATTGAGTAAATACTGGCATTTCTGCACAACATGGAGTGACATATTTTAATTACACAATGTGTAAAATAAATATGGACAGTCTCAGGGGTGTATTCCAGATTTTGGAATGTTGGTGCACTGGGAGCAGTGGTTGTTTGAGATAGCCTTTTAGTGTGGATTTTCATACTTGTCACAGGTGGGATTGAACAGGACAACAGTTGTTTTAATCATCCTTTTTTTTTTACATAGGTTATGTTTCCAAACTGATCAACGAGGTCCTACTTCTAAGAGTTCAGTGCCCCACATACAAATTGGCCAAAGAACAGCTCGGTGCTCAAAGTGTTCCACCACCAATACCATCATTCTTTGAGAGACCAGATAAGAAAAAACGTGTCATGGAGCACAAGATCAGATTTAATAAGAGCAACATATAAGTTGCTGTATATCTAATGCCATAACTATGTGTTAAAAGTTAGCAACTCACAATCCAAACTTAATGTAATTCACTTACAAAATGGATGTGAGTATTCTAAATTAGATGTCTAGATTTAGGCATGCCAGATACAGCAAACAGGAGAGAACAAGAACTTTCACATGGACATATTATTTTAGCAATATACCCCTCCATGGTGTGGGTATACTGGTGAATTTACCACAACTGGTGTGGTTCAGTCACTAGATACAGCAGAATGACAACCACACCAGAAGTAGTAAATGCACCAGTATAGCCACTCCCTGGATGGGTATATTGCTATTATACAATGTTCTCCTGTATTTCTCTGTGTAAAAAAAAAGAAATAAAAACACTGTTTGACAATTTGAATTATTTTTAATGACATATATCCCACAGGGTCTGATTAACTGAGTGACAGCTGGGGCACCTAAGGGTGACTATGAGATCCACCTACTTGTCTGCCTGAGATTTACACTACCTGCCATCATTTGGTTTGAGGTTGTGACGTATTATGAAGCTATTGTGTTTAGTGGAATGCTGTTATGCATGGAATTCCAAGGCTGGAATGTGGTTGTTCTGCTGCACTAGTGACATCTTTATGTTGTTCTTCTGTAGTTGTGATTTTGCTGCTACAGCAGAACCACTTGGAATGATGGCACATTGTTGCTTTCCTGTATTTAATTCTGTGGTATGACTATATTCAAGAACCTGTGGAGACTTTACAAGTCAATTTCATTCTGAAAGAGACAGCAAAAAAAAAATGCACACATTTCACATAATACTACTATGCCCTATAAAATATACAAAATGAGCAACTCTATGCATAACCTGTGTGTTCTGCCACCTTGAGGTTCTGATTCCCATGGACTTCTCGAGCTTCGCTCTCCAGGTCGGAGGGAATTAAAACCCCTCTGTGGCAGAACACACTGGTTGTGTATAGTTGCCCATCCAGTATTCTCTATGTGCTGCACAGGTTTGACCTTGTTTTGGTTTCCTACAGCACGGACATGCCGTGGCATCAGGGCATGAGCATGCCTAATCCCACACTTGTCCTGCAAATGTCTGCCACTGATGTCTCCTGTACTCATCATTCTGACTAGTGTACACAAACATCCTTCTCTGGGTGTTGCCCAAATGCTGAGTGCCAATATCCCTCCACTTTACTAGGTATACCTCCCTGTCCTCCTTCTTTGGTGTGTTTTATACCTACTGAATACCATTCATATTTTATTCACCATCTTTGCCACTTCCTTCGAGAACTCCACATTCAGTAGACTTAGGTCACCATCTAGTGGCACCTTCTCCTTGTTCGCCATTTTGATGATGGCTTCACTAACTGTCGTATCCATCTCCTCTCCTTGCACTGGAGGCCTGTACATTACCCTGGTGCATACAGCATACAATGGAGCCAGTCTCTAGGGTAACCCAAAGCACTTCCTGCCATTCCTTTTTTCTCTGGTGCCCCGGTACCTCAACTGACGTGATTCCCTCCCTCCCTCACACGAAAAAACAATCCCTCCTTCTCACCCCAGGAAACCCTTGGTATGTTTGAATATCTTCTTCATTGTGCTCACATATGAAAATGGGAGTACACTCAAGGAAGTAATTTACTTCCCTTCCTGTGTGCACATCTTTCCCAATTCTATGAACCTTTACTTCACCAATTCGACAGTCTCCACAACCATGTCATTATTCCCCAAGTGCAGCAGTTTGTGCAGTATCCCCATGGCCCCCCTCTTTAGTCCCACTGTACATATCCATAGTAGATCAGCAAAATGCAATCCAAATCAATGTCAACTGGACAAACGGAATGGTCACACCTCACAGTATCCCCCCACAAACATCCACTTTTGTGTTGAGTACAAGACTCATTTATATGTTTCAGCATTGCAAAATGGGAATGCTAACAAACAACATATATAAAAGAATAGCATACTTCACTTGCTGTTTTCTTTTTAAACAGGAAACAGGACAATGCCACCAAAGAAAGTGCTGATGAAGAGTTGCTGCTGCAAAATAAGGCTTAAATGCAGTGAGAAATGACAGAAGACTACTGCTGGCATCTGACATCAGTTGACTGGAAGCCTGAGTAGCAATATGAAATGCAAGGACTACTTTGACTACTAGGACATTTTTTTTGCCAACGTCAAAACTTTTTTGCTACAGTACCAATAACTGTAGATACCTGAACTCTTTACATAGGTTTAGTGATATTGCATGGATTGAAGAAACCTGTAGATTGCCTGTAGAAAACTGTTCAGACTCTATTCCTTGAAGCCTTCGTTGCTAACACTATTTGTGGATTTTGAAATTTTCTCTGGAAACCTTTTTTATGGGTGTTCACCTAAGTTTGGTTAAATGTTTTGTTTCAACATAATCTGAAACTTTCCATGAATACTGTTTTTAGCAATTAGTTTAATCCCTGACTGTTAAGATTTGTTAAACATCATTTTCAAATTTACCTGTAACTCTTGCAATGCAGTCATGGCACATCAAGACAACACTGAAATTAATAGATCAATACATAATTGAGCACAATGACATCTGACACCCATCTAGTAAGACTGCTATTATACAGCAGACTGATATATGACATGAGGAAGGTGAAAGCCGCATTCAACATGTCTGGCTTATTTTATCATTCCTGAGCTCCAATCACATTTCACAGTGCTCCACATCAGCTTCCACAGCACTGTCCACAATCACTCTGGCCAGGTGTACATGACCTGTGCATGCAGGGATTGCTAGTATACAGGTATGCTTCAGGTGTCTCAATAATTAACCCCCAAAGATCTATGTGCCATTGTGTCACAAGTTTACCTATCTGCATGACTGCCATTGCATTGCATTGCAGTACGGCGCATGTTGGAACCAACAGCTTATTTGCTACCTCTATTAAATGTTTCATGTTGTTATTTTAAATGTTTTTTTCTCCCAACAGTCACCCTTACCCCAACCCAACCCCTCACCCCAATCTGATATGTCCAATTCACTGTACTCCTCACCTGATTACAGGCACAAAGAAATTGAAATCTAACCACCCACCCAAGTGGCACCATCTTTATATTTGCAAATAACCAAGTAAATCCTATAAATCTTCGCAAAAGCTCCTACATACAGCATAAAGCTTATGTAACTGTTGTGTTATTGGAATTCTTTTAAACCCCTGAGGGGTATGATGGCCTATAAACCTCGAAAGTGAAGCTCGAGAGGTTTATGAGATCATCACTCCCTGAGGCTGTGTTAAAAAAAAGTCCTATAACACAACAGTTACATAAGTTTGTTTTATAATTGCTGGAGCAAGGTAGATTGACAGAGCAATGTTCGTTTTGAGGAAAAAATATAGGCAAATGGCAATGCTACTTTAAAAACTCTGTCCCTTGTAGCAGTTAACTGCTGGAAGGGACAGGGTTTTTATCACAGCACTGCAGTTTGTCTACATTTACCTTTTCCCCAAAACAAACACCAGTAGGCCACGCTGCCAATACAGTGAAAGTGGCAGTCAAGGACAGTTCAAGTGAGTTGTTTTCCAAACACTGCAATAACTGTTTGTATCGGTTATTGCAGTCATTTAAAATCTGACTCTAGTACATGTGTTAAAGGGGGTCAGCAGTAACTGTTAAACCGTTGTGCCATTGCACATACCCAAAACATTAACTGAGTGTCATAGACAGTTTCATACCACAAAATGAACATCTATATTGACTGTATATCAAGCGTAGTAGAAATTTAATAAGTGAACTGTATTACTTTCACACAACTGATACCTAGTCAACAATGTTTATAGTGGTATACCGCAGCAACTTCAGCACAGCAAAGACCACCACAGCGACAGGAATGGGGCAAAACCGCCCGTCACTGTGGTGGTCTGTGTGCCAATCGGGACTGCATCGCTGGGTGTTTGCCCCCCCCCGGTCCAACTCCAACTCGGAGTCAGAATCCTAGAGACCGGGTGTGGGGTCTTGGGGTGCAGCCCCTGATTGTGTGCTCCAACATCCCCATGGCTACAATGCTGACAGTTGGCATTGCAGCCATCGCTGTAGGGGATGTCGGCACTAGCACTGTCATAGCGCTATAGGTGCACTGTTTATAGCATATTTAAATATATATATATATATATATATATATCAATCAATCAATCAACTTTATTTATAAAAGCGCCTTTCCAAAACCAAGGTGCTTGTATATAGTTCATTAAAATAAATCAAAACAATTTATTAAAACCAGAATAAACAAGTTAAAACTCATGGCTGTAATATTAAAAATCGGTATATGCCAGACTAAAAAGAAATGTCTTCAGTGCTACTTTAAAACTTTGGATGGTTGGGCAATCTTGTACCTGACAAGGTAGAGAATTCTACAGAGCTGAGGCCATAAAACTAAAACACCTGGCCCCTGATGTCTTTAAACAGACCCTGGGAATCTCTAGCAATCCCTCGTCAGTGGATCGGAGAGAGCAGGAGGGGCAGTAGGGATGAAGGAGATCTTGCAGGTAACCAGGCCCCTGGTAGTGTAGGGCCTTATAGGTCAGCAAACTGACCTTGAAGGTGATCCGCCACCATACTGGCAGCCAACGCAGTCTGCGAAGCACAGGTGTTATATGACTGGTTCCAGATGAACCAGTCAATAGCCTGGCTGCCGCATTTTGCACAAGCTGCAGGCGGTGGATATCAACGCCCAGTAACCCAAGGTAAAGGGAGTTGCAATAGTCAAGGCGGGAGGTAACGAAGGTGTAGACCAAAGTTGGAAGATCATTGGAAGGAACCAGGTGCTTCACCTGGGTGATATTCCTCAGGTGGTAGAAAGAGGTTTTGACAACTGCTGACACCTGCGATTTAAATGTCAAACAGTCATCAAACATAACGCCCAGGTTCCGCACCCAGTCTGAGGTAGTTAGCTGCACACCCTCAAGCCATAAACCTGAAGGTGATCCTGCCAACAAACCCTCCTCCCAATGACCTGAGTCCACAACCAACACCTCAGTTTTTTCCTGAGTTTAACCACAGCCAACTCCCATTCATCCAAGCCTGGATTTCAGTGAAACAGTAGTTAAAAACCGAAACAGCAGCATCCTGGACATGCACAAAAAACATGTATAGCTGAGTGTCATCTGCATAGCAATGTAAACTCATGCCACACTGCCTAATAATCACTCCTAACTGCAGCATATACACAGCAAACAACATGGGTACCAAAATGGAACCCTTCGGCACCCCACAGGATAGGGGGAGTGATGCAGAGGAAAAAATTCCAGGCACCACCCTCTGAGTCCTACCCTCTTGGAAGGATTAAAACCATCTAAGGACCGTACCAGACAGTCCACAGATGAACCGCAGGCACTCCAATAGCACACCATGGTTTACGGTATCAAAAGAGATCAAAAAGGACCAAGATGCAATGGATCCTTCGATCTCTTGCTATTAGGAGGTCATTAAGTACCTGGACAAGGTCTGTCTCGGTAGTATGTCTCTTCCTAAATCTGGACTGGAGAAAATCATAGACATTGTGGCTGGCCAAATGATCATCCAGCTGCAATGCAACCACCTTCTCAATAACCTTACCCACAAAAGGCAGGTTAGAGACAGGCCTGTAGTTAGCCTGACAGTCTGGGTCCAAGGAGGATTTTTTAAGAGGGTTCCAAACCACCGCACTCCTTCAGAGGATCAGGGAAGACCCCTCTCTCCAAAGACATCCAGACTATCTCATCAAGGACCGGACTGATTTTATCCACACAGCCCACTAGGAGATGTGTGGGGCCCGGGTCCAAGCTACAGTTGGTCGGATGCAATGATTGGATGATCATAGCAATGTCACTGATCATGGGAAGGCTGAAGTCACACCACACAAACTGGGTGTCTGACATTTTCAGCCGACCATCACAGCTCCCATTAGAGAGGGTCAAGTGGATACCGGACCTGATTGCAGCAACCTTATCTGAAAAGAATCGAACAAACTCCTCACACCGTTCTTAAGAAAAAGCACTTCCAGGCTGAAGACAGATTGGATTGCACAATCTGTTCACAGTCTGGAAAAGCTGAGCTGGTCGATTCTGTGCAGCTGAAATCTCCCTGGACAGGAATACTGTCTTCTTATGGGTAATTGCTAATTGATAGACCGCATAATGGTCCGTCAAACTAAGTCTGTCACACTCCAGGCCAGACTGCCGCCATCACTTATCTAGCCTTCGTCCCTCCCTCCTCAACTCCCTCAAAGTCTCATCAAGCCAAGGAGACTTTGGGGTGAAGAGTGAGGGGATGAACACAAACAGGAGCAATGGAATCCAGAACCCCTATCACCGCCTTATTATAAGCAAGTACCAGGTCCCCTGGATCCATGCATTCATTCAGTAAGCCTGATAGGTCCAGTACCGCCATCAGGCCATCTGGTGAAACACCCCTCAAAGGGTGGTACTGGACCATCTCTGTAGGGACTGGCCTACTGGGGGTGGCCTCGAAACTGAACCTAATGGTGTGATGGTCAGACCACCCGACTGGTTCCACCACCAAATTGGATATCTCCATCCCTAGGAGAAACACCAAGTCCAATGAATGACCACCAATATGGGTCAGGGAGGAACTAACCTGTGTGAAGCCCAGCAAAGTCATTAGCTGGAGGAAGTCCTGACCAAACTGCCAGAGTTCATCATCGACCCAGGCATTGAAATCCCCCAGAACCAACCATCTGGGGGATCCCAATGTCAGGTCAACGATGAAGTCCTAGACTTCCCTCAGGAAAACATTCCCATCTCCTGGTGGATGGTAGACGAGAAGTATCCTGCATCCCACACCCTCGACCATGATACATTCAAAGGAGTTGGTAGTTCCCACTGGTACCTCCATTAGGCCAAGATCAGAACTAAAACAGATGGCAACACCCCGGCCCCTACAATCTATGCTCAGGTGGTGTATCACAGAGTACCTGGCCAGAATTGATGATGCCAAAACTGGACCAACATTCTCATCCAGCCAGGTATCGGTGATGCAAGCCAGGTCAGATGACCCAACAAGATCCTCTATTACAGCAGTCTTGTTCTTAACAGATCTGGCATTGCTTAACACCAACAGAGTAGGATGGGAACCCGAGGAAGACCGAGTTACCTACCTGCTGCAATCAGAGCCCTTGGGTATGGGAACCAGACAGGAAGGACCCCTTTCCTGGACCCATTTCACCCCATGGCTTCTCCTTGTCCCCACTATTCCTATTTGTGCACTCCTTTCCACTCCCTCTCCAGGCCCAGCCCTTGTCCTCTTCCTTCTAACAGTCCACAAAGCCCTACACCATCCATATACCTCTGGTGACAGTGGAGACAGGAAAAAGGATGAAGATCCCTGAGCCTGATGGGGAAATAATACCTGACCATCCTTATGCCTTCCCAACACATCTTCAAAAATCTGACAGATAGCAAACCTACAATTAAATACTTTCAATCACCCACCCTTAAAACAACAAAAAAATATTAAATAAATCTTTTAAAATACAAAATAAAATATGAATGGGTCCATTTTAAAGTCCAAAAGGAGCGAAATGTTTGATCAAAAGAAGCCTATATAAAATAAATAAACAATTATTAAAACTAATAACTTAGGACCAAGATGTAAATCAAACAGACAAATAATATTAAAGTAGATAACTGCAACCAAACTGCATTAGTTCATTTCGTCTTCAAAGTTCAATAAATAAAGATCATCATAACTACAGTACAGTACATGATAGAAACATAGAAACATAGACTTTGATGGCAGATAATAACCGTTTGGCCCACCTAGTCTGCCCATTTCCCTACCTTCAGGATAAGCTGCAGATCCTAGTTAACCAACAGCCTATTTCTTCCTATTCCCAGAAGAATTGTCTTATGTCTGTCCCATGCATTCTTGAATTCTCCCACAGTTTTAGACAATACAACCTCCTCAGGAAGGCTGTTCCATGTGTCCCCCACCCTCTCTGTGAAAAAGTACTTTCTCACATTGCCCCTGAGCCACCCCCCATCTTCAAATTGTGCCCCCTTGTTCTTGCACATTGCTTTTTCTGAAAGTTTCTACTCTCTTGGACTTTGTTGATTCCACTGAGGTACTTAAAAGTTTCCATCCTTTCCCCCCTCTCCCTCTTTTCCTCAAGGGTATACATATTAAGCTCCTTTAGTCTCTCCTCCTGTGGCTTCTCTTGCAGATCCTACACCATTTTAGTTGCCCTCCTCTGGACTGCCACCATCTTGTCTATGTCCTTGCGGAGATGGGGTCTCCAGAACTGGACACAGTACTCCAGATGGGGTCTCACCAACTGTCTTTACAGAGGGATGTCAACGTCCTGTTTTCTCTTTGGGATGCCTCTCCCTATACATCCCAGTATTCCCCCAGTCCTCCCTACTGCCTTTTCACATTGCTTGTCAAACTTAAGGTTATCTGATATGATAGTTTAACATGGCCTGCAACATCTTTGCCCCTCTTAAAACAAGGAAAATCAAAGGAACCAGCAAATCATGGATCACACCACAGCTCCTTGAGCTCATGGGGCTCAGGGATAACCTGTGGCATAGGGCTAAGAGCACTGGGTCCCCCTCTGACATACAGAAATACAAAGCAGTACGTAATAAGTGCACTGAAGACATCTGCCTTGCAAAAAGATATCACTTTAAAAGTGAACTGGACAACTCTAGGCACAACAGCTGCAGATTCTGAGACATTATAAAAACCCTAACAGGCAGAGCAAGTAAATCACCACCATCACAAATAAACTTCGAGGGTGTGATTACCTAGGATCCCAAAACTATCACAGATGGCTTCAATGAGGCCTTCACAGTCCTTAATGGGGTCGTTCCTCCAGACTATCTACGACCTGTGCCTAGCTCTGCCATTAGTTGTACCGACATCCCTCCAACACACAGAGCACCTCTCTTCTACATGAAGGTAATCTCTACAACTGAGACAACAAAATACTTGGAAAAAGTTCTTGGGAACGCTAGATCCAGTGGGGACTCGCTTGACCTAAAGATTATGGCGCTCACCCTGGATGTGTTACTGTCCCCTCTAACCTGGATCCTAAATCTCTCACTAACTCTGGCATTTTCTCTCAATGCTGGAAAGCTGCGGTGGTCATCCCAGTCTTTAAAAGCGGGGACAAAACCTGCCTGGCCAACTACAGGCCAATCTCAATTCTGCCCCCCTTCAAGGTACTAGAAAGGATAGTATATGATCAGTTAGGTATGTACATTGATAAGTACAACCTTCAATGCCAAGAACAGCATGGCCCTCGGAAGGCACATAGTACTTCAACGGCATTGGTTGAGTTTACCGGTCATACCCATGAAGGACTTGACATAGGGTACTTGGCGGGGGCTGTTACAAACCCACTCAGCAGGTCAGGCCCTCTACTCCCAAAGTGCCAACCTCTGAGCGCAGTCTTGTGAACAGTGTAACAGACAAGGTAACCCTCTTGTCTGTTTTTGTGAATTAAGATCAACCTTTGGTCTCAAGTTCTGGAGACATTCTTGCTAGCACACCCAATGTACAGGGTCAGATATATCTGTCTTCGGGAGGCCAGATATCTTTGCCTACGGGCACCTAACCAGGTATTCAGAGATGAATCCTTAAAAACTTTAATAAAGACCTCAGATTTAAAACTCTTCTCTTTCCAGTTTGATACCACCATACAAGCTTATGTCTGCTGTCTGCTATAACAATAAATATTCCCCATTCACCATGACTGGGTGCATGTGTTCCCTCACATTCACTGGCATGCTTCCAGGGACATACAAGCAACCCACTTCTTTTCTAGCACCCTGTTGTGTATTATGGCTCGCCTATTTGGGGCACTGTCTGGCAATATACCCAGTTTCTTTACACAACCAACAGGCATTTCTTACTTCAGAGAAATCTTTTCTTTGAAACCTGGGGCTAACTGGTTTCGGTAGAGGCAGTGAGGGTTTTAGCTGCCCTGAAGGCACTTTTTTCCCTTTCTGCGCTGCCACGCCTGCCCCATTCATTCTCAGAGCAGGTCTGCTCTTGGCATATCGGTCCGAGAGTTCAGCAACTTCTTGCACTGTTTTTGGATCTTGGTCCTCTAGCCAGGTTTTTAGATCTGCTGGGCATGGCCAATAAAACTATTCTAATAAAATCACATTTTCAATTTTATCAGCAGAATTTTCCTCAGTTCCTTCCCACCAACATTTTAAAACCTGACATTGTTAGCTTGCTGTAATCATTGCTGTCTTCATTGTCCATTTGACCCAATGCATCTCGAGCTTTCCCGGTAAGTAGCGGGAATAGCTGGAAGCTTCAGTACTCTCTAGGAATTTTAGCCTGAATACAAATATTTTTAAAAGAATTTAAAAAGGCATCTATGTCCTCCCCTTCCTTAAACTCAGCTATTAATTTGGAGTTCAATTTGTAACCCAGTCCTGCAGTCCCAGTTAAACCCAAGCCACTTACCTGCTCTGGTGCCGCTGGTTGAGTCATATCTTCTCCAACTCATTTTGCCTCTGGCACTCCTCTCTCTTCTCCTCTGCAGCTCACTGGCACTCCACCCTCCTCATGTCTGCCTCCCTCTGTTGTTGCTCTGCCTCTCTGCATTCTCGCTCTGCCTCATGGTCTGCCTCTCGCTGTCACTCTCTCCTCTCCTGGGACTCCAACTCCATCCTGCACAACCCAATTTGCAGTTTGTGTGCCTCTGGATTCAATATACTGGTGGCCATTCCCTGCTGCTGTGGCCCTTCACTGACAGTGGCCCTGCTGTCCTTTTCAGTCACGGTCGGTGACTTGCTGCTCTGGGTATCTGCTGCCATCAGGTCTTCTATGAGGTTCTGCTTTTTGGCTGCCACCTTGAACGGGACTCCCCTGTCCCCGCACAACTGCTTCAGATAATCTACAGTGTGTCTGCTGTAGTCGGAAACCATCTTCTTCTTCTCTGACTACGGCTACTCTGACTTTGCACTTTAGAAAAAAAAATAAAATAGGTAGGAACTCGACTGTACACCAAGTAATATATAGTTCTGTTTCCTTTTTAAAATAAAACTCTGTCTTTTTCTTTCTTTGCAAGAGAGCTTACGGTGTCAGGTGACACAGAACAATAAAGCTTGTGATACCAAAATAATGCCACTGCTGCCAACCAATCTGTCACAAACCCACTCAGCAGGTCAGGCCCTCTACTCCCAAAGTGCCAACCTCTGAGTGCAGTCTTGTGAACAGAGTAACAGACAAACTAACCCTCTTGTCTGTTTTTGTGAGTTCAGATCAACCTTTGGTCTCAAGTTCTGGAGAGATTCAAACTGTTAACCTCTTGCTAGTATACCCAATGCACAGGATCAGAGATATCTGTCTTCAGGGAGCCAGATATCATTGCCTATGGGAACCTAACCAGGTATTCAGAGATGAACCCTTAAAAACTTTAATAAAGACCTCAGATTTAAAATGCTTCTCATTCCAGTTGATACCACCATACTAGCTTATGTCTGCTGTCTGCTATAACAATAAATATTTCTTAGCAAAAGAAAGCAATTCAAAGACAGACCAGGTATGCTCTAAAATTAGAGTTTTTACTAAAATATATAATATGGCAAACATACAATACAGAACTCATACCACAACATACATATCTTGAAACAAAACAAAGTTTAAAACAATGCAATTCCTACATCAATATTTAGATTTTGTCTAGCTTTCTAAATACCTGTTTTCAGTGCTCAGATGTTTTCTTGGTCAGTGTCAGATAAAAGTGTGTCTGTAGTGAAACAGAATAATCTTTAAAAGATGGTTTTGCCCACTTCTTTTGCATGAGGTTATCTAACTCCTCCCTGTCAAAATATCTAAAATATATATATTTCTATACAACCACAGGATGTAATTTCAAAGTATTAATTCTGCAACCTTAGCATAACTCAATTTCAATGACACCTCTTTTGATTCATGCTGCATCTTCCTCATACAGGCTTCATATAAGCATTTACAACCTCTCATCTCTGTGTAATAACCTGTGTTTTCTCTTTAACGTCATAAACCTTTTTTATGATTTCCCTCTTAACAAAGTTAACTTAAACAACTCTGTAATGAACTCAGAGAAACAGGATTTTTGATTAAAGTCTTCCATGTAACACATTGTCTCTAAAAACTGAGTGTGTGTGACACATGCTGTCAGCATTTCTCTTGGCCTGCATCTGTCAGCTGAAATCTGTGGGGGGGGGGGGTAAGGTCATTCCTAGAGCATTTGATTTTTCAGCAGAGACAGTCATTAATAAATTTTATATAAAAAAAATATTATACAGCACTCAGAACTGGTTGTCTACATCACAGGGGACACTTTCATCGACCTCACCAAGGCTTTCGACACAGTCACCCACAACTTGCTTCTCACACAACTCTCTGACATTGGTACAGTATATCCTCTGTCTCTCTCTAAGCTGGTTCCAGAGTTACCTCTCTAACAGGACCCAGCAGGTCAAGATTCTTGATGTTCTATCTGACCATCAGCATGTCAACACAGAGGTGCCCAAGGTTCCATTTTGGGCCTCCTGCTGTTCAGCCTGTTTCTAGATGAAATCCCCAAAGTCTGCCAGAATAAGATCCTTCTATATGCAGATGATGCTGTTATCTACACATGTCACTCTTCTCTGGAAGAGCTCGAAAAAGGCATGCAAGACAACTTTACTGCTGTGGAAAAATGGTTCCTTCAGTCTAAGCTCTTCCTCAGCTACACTAAGACTAAAACAATGTTGTTTGCCTCCCATCAAAAAGTCCCATCACCTCAGTATCTACAATAACAAGTTTGATATACTTGAAATGGTCACCACCTTTAAGTACCTTGGTGTCTACCTTGACAGCTCTATCTCCTGCAGCCAGCACATAGACCATGTTGCCAAGGCAGCTAATGCCAGACTAGGTCAGCTCTACTGGCATAGGCAGTGCCTCACTGAAAGTGCCATCAAGCTTGCAGTTAACAGCTCTGTGCTCTCTATCATAGATTATGGACTGGTATTCCACGGAGCCAGTACCAAACAGCACTTAGAGCTAATCAAAATTGTCCTAAACAAAGCCTGCAAACTAGTCCTGGGTGTGGACTGTTTAACTCACACTTGAGTACTATACTCAAGCACTGGTTGGTTAAACCTGAATAGCAGAATTCAGTACCAAGTCTGTCTATTAGAGAAAAAATCCACCCTAGGTCATGCTCCTCCTGGAGTGAGGCAACTGCTAAGAAACTTGACTTCCTACAGACTAACTAGGGGGTTCAGTAGAGCTGCCTTCATTATCCCATTCTGCTGGACCTCACTAGGGCAATGGTCCTTCGAATATAGGGCCCCCTGCTGGCTAAATTCCCTTAACTCTGAGCTGATTGAGGAAACCAAACTACGGCCATTTAAGGCCAAGGTGCTACAGTACCTGGCCGCTCTTAGTAATTGTGACTGCATCACCTGTGCATAATCCTACCATTATTGGTGGCTTATCTGTCCTGCATTGCACCCATTCCCCCCACTTTCTCCCCTGCCTGGAGTGACCTCACTGAGCACTTACTCCCATGTCCCTCTTATCCCCTCGCCTTCCTGCTTTCTCTTCACAAATACTAATCCCCTAATTTGCCCCGTTTCCTCCTCACCTTACCACCACATTTTAAAACTCTTTCCTAATCCCTCTCTCCCCCATTACCCAGCCCCTGCCCTATCACCTACATACGGCAGACCCTGGGCAGATTCCAATTCAATCTCCCTCAGATACTCAACCCACTTATTCTGTCACCTCCTTTGTCTCTGCCCCACCTCCCCTACTCTCATCTATTCTGTCCTCCCTCCTTTGGTCACCACCACTTCTGACCCTCCATAACTCTACCTGCATGCTCTAAAACTCAGCTACCACTATAAATTGCTTGTCCACCTTAGGTATGCTCTTAGTACTGTTGCAATAAAGCTGACCTCTTCTACCTGCTGTATTTTAACTGTACTTGCTTGAATATGTATCTGCATGTACCATAATGTATTCGTCTGCTGTATATACCCCTATCTGTTTTGTAATGTTTACGTACCTTGTCTATTGTCTTACGATGTGGAACCTTTGAAAACGAGCTTTTAGCTCAATGGAGTTATCCGAGATTCCAATAAATAAATAAATACCCCCAGGTCCCTTTCCATTTTTGTTGTTGTTACTACCTCCCCCTCATTATGTAATCTTCCCTTGGGTTTTTGTTTCCAAGGTGCATTATTTTGCACTTCTTTACATTGAATCCAAACTGCCATATTTCTGACCATTCCTCCAACCTTGCCAAGTCCCTTCTCATCCTTTCCATGCCTCCTTGTGTATCAACCCTGTTGGAGATCTTTGTGTCATCTGCAAAGAGACATACTTTTCCTTCCAGTCCCTCTTCAATGTCACTTATAAAGACATTAAAAAGGACTGGACCCAGTACTGCAGTACCCCGCTAGTAACTCCCTTTTCTTCAGAGTGGACTCCATTTACAATTACCTTCTGTGTCCTGTTGTCCAACCAATGTTTTACCCAGGCTAATACCCTGGGACCCACTCCCAGGCTGGTTAATTTGTTTATTAATCTTTTGTGTGGGACTGTGTCAAATGCCTTGCTAAAGTCTAGGTAGGCCATGACCACAACCCCTCCCTGGTCTACTACTTTTGTCACCCAGTCAAAGAAATCAATTATATTAGTCTGACATGACCTTCCTACTGTGAATCCATGCTGCCCTGGGTCCTGTGCCCCACTGGCCTCTAGGTACTCAACAATTCTTTCCTTCAGAAGTGATTCCATCACTTTCCCTACCACAGAGGTCAAACTGACAGGTCTGTAATTTCCTGCCCCTGTCTTGGTCCCACTTTTGTGAAGGGGAATCACATCCACCTTCCTCCAGTCCTCAGGTACCACACCATCCTCCCATGATTTGTTAAAAAGGGTAGTCAGTGGTGCCACTAGTTCTCCCCTTAATTAATTTAGAATTCTGGGGTGAATTCAGTCCCATTGCTTTGTCCACCTTCAGTTTTAGGAGTTCTTTCAGAACCCTTTCTTCTGTGAAAGGACTGGGATTGACCCCCCCTATCCACAGTGCTTCTGTTAATTGGATTAGGTACCTCCCCCTCTTTTGTGAGTACTGTGCAGAAGTATTCATTCAGTATCCCTGCTTTTTCACTGCCCCTCTCTGCCCACCCACCATTCATTCTACTCAGCCTCACTATCCTTCCCTTTGCCTTTCTAAGCTCCCTGTTGTACCTATACAAGGTTTTATCCCCCTTCTTAACTGAGTTGGCTATCTTTCCCTCAGTTTAGGCCTTTGCTATTCTGACTTCCCTCACTGCTTTCTTCTACCTTAACTGGCACAGTTCTCTGTCCTGCTCCTTCTGTATTTCCTTATACTTCCTGAATGCTATCTTTTTCTCCCTAACCTTCCCCACCTCCTCTTTTGAGAACCATAGTGTCTTTTTCTTTCATTTTGATTTATTTGCTTCACACAAAGGGTTGTTGCCTCTGTTTTGGCAGTTTTGATGTTTCCCCACTGTTGCTCCATCCCTCCTTCTAGCCTGTTTGCCAGTGCTTTTCTAAGGCACTCTCCCATCTTGCCAAAGTCAGCCCTCCTGAAGTCCAGTACCCTCACTTTTGTATGACTTGACTCTGTAGCTGAGTTTATCATGAATCACACTGTTTGGTGGTCACTTATTCCCAGATGGCTACCCACTTCTAGATCTGAGATCCTCTCACTGTCCCCATTTGAGAGTATGAGGTCTAAGATTGCTCCCTCAAGAGTGGGTTCCAAAACTAGTTGTCTGAGGCATGCCCCCTGTAGGGCATCGAGAATTGGCCCTGCTCTCGGATGTGGATGTGATAAAAACATTAACATTTTAGATGACGCAATTCGCCATGCACCTGATGTACTGAAACTGTCATCTAGAACTGAATTCAGTCATCCAACGGTAAATATTTTATGTAATTTCCTAAGCCAACAACTATATAGTCATTCAGGATCATTATAACTAACCTAGGTCTCAGATGGATACTTTGAAAAAAATGTTGTTACGAAGCATAAAGGTAGAATTTTTGCGATTCTTCCTCCCCAACTTTTTGAAGATCCAAAAATGAATCTGAAGTAGGCCATGTGCCAAACATTTCTGAAAAAAAAAGAAAAAGATACCATAAATCAATTTGTTACAGTATTGTACAATGCCAGACATTAGCCCGCATTAATAACGAGTTTGACATCCAGGTACTGACAATATGTGTCAAACTGTGTGTGTGCATGTATAATTGTCACTTCATCCTGTATCCTGTGCTCTACTCAGTATCGGACAGTGTCCAGGAGCCTACGTCCAATGACTTACGGCATCCACACACCACAGGATGCAGCCACCAAGAATGCTGCAAGCTGCTGGACAGTGGGGTGGCAGATGCACCCGCATAAAGGAAGCCTGGCAGTGGTCCTGCACCCCTCCCTTCCCCACATACTCATAATCCCCACCAGTAGTTCTGTAACAGCCCAGTGTGGGCATTGTACTCCCATCCTGTCCCAAATAGTTCCTGAGTATAAACCCTCCTGTGCTATTGTAACAACCCCCTCCCCAGCCCCAATGCCAATCCCTGCACACCATCCCAAAATGCCATCCTGGTCCAACTGTACCCCATGTGACCCATATAGCCCAGCGGTGAGTGCATGGGGAGGACTACAACTGATGAGCGGCGAGTGTGGGAGGCTACTGGAACACCTGGAATACATGGGCCACTGTGGGTACCATTGCACCAGGATGGCATTTCAGGATGGGCAGAGGAAATTGACATCAGGGCTGGGGGGGTGTCATGATAGCCCATGACAGCTATACACCTGAACTATTGGGAATAGGATGGGGGGAAACAAATATCCCACAATGGGCTTTTACAGTGTGACTGGTTGGAACTATGACCATGTGGAAGGGGGCCCAAGACCATGGCACTACAAAGGAATGAGACTTTGGGGGCATGAAGCCCATGACAGATATCCATTTTGCAGCACTGGCTGCACATTGGCAACCCCTGGTGGATGGCAAAGACCACTTACACCACCTTACAGCAGGTGTAAGTGTTCTTTGATGGATGTCCACCGAGGGTCCTTTCTGAATCTCAAGTGGAGGTCTTTCTGGCCACCATTGCTGAAAAGGGTACAACTGCTGCCATAAAACCCCTTACACAATGTTGCAAGGGGGTTTTAGGCTCACTAGTCCACTTGAGAAAAGGCAGCCAGCAGCATATCTCAGGCTGCCTTTCTAACTCCTAACATGACGCGATTCATCACTCAAGTACTAGTTGCACCATTTCTTAAAGAACGCAAGTTGCCTTGCATCAAGAGTTGCTGTTTGAGAATCTGGACCCCCCCTTTGGTATGGGGAAAAGGGATCTCACCTTTCTTATTTGTTATAAAACTCTACATTTAGAATGAATCAATTGATAGATGTTCATAATGAGAACAAATTACTGATAACATTTACAGTTATTTAGTTCATCATCTAAAACAAATAGCATAAATGTTTGATTGTCAGATGGAATCATTCAACATGTGCTAAAACAGCAATTGAGATCTTACGCAGAGAGTAATAGAAAATGGGAAGCACTCCAGGGACCTAGGGGTGAAGAGTGGGGTAACACAGGGATCAGTGCTAAGCGGAGGGTCTTACTGAAAAGCATGCCTTTCGGGATGACACACAGATAAGTAACAGGACAGACATGCGGGGGAATAAGGCAAAATCTATCCAGGGTAGAGGAGTAGGTGGCAAAGTGGCAAGTGCAATTCATTATGGGGAGGTGCAAAACAATGCACGTAGGGAAAAATAATCCAACAGCAACTTGCTGCCTAGGGACAGTCATTGCAGGCCACATAACAGGAGAAGGATCTAAGCAAATGGATCACTGACACTGTGCGTGAGCTGTGATCGCTGGGAGGAGCAGTGCCCTTGGGACTGCAATGGTGGTGGACAAGAGTGTTTACCCAGTGGCTGCAAATCAGTGGCAGGCCGGGGCAGGATCAGGATCTGCAGGGATGAAACAAGCTGCAGGATGGAGCAGGCCAATCTGCGAGCAAGGCACTAGGTTTAAAAGTGCCCCTGTCCCACACCACCACAGAGGAGCTGTAATCTCTTGAAGGAGTTATTCGGACCCACTCCACCACCTCGGCCCTGACCTCTATTAAATAGCCGGTGGGGGAGGACTCTGGAGATAGGAGTGGCCTGCCTATAAAGGGGGCTGTGACCTGTGACAACATACAGCGGGGGTTGGGCATGATGCCTGGGACAAATCACAGTGGATGTTGCACTTGAGGCCTGGGCCAAATTACAGAGGATATTGGATAAGAAGGATGGGTGGGATCTGTTTGTGGGGTGTCGATGACACTGGAATGGGCTTCAAGGTTTAGAGATTGGCCAGTGTGCCACCACCAGACACAGCTTAGAGAGGGGGTTGGCAAAATCAGGAGGCAGATGGGGGCTTGGAGGAGAGATGGGTTCTAGGGGACCCTGACAAATGAGACCCAAAAGGTGGACATTTCGACAGCAGTAGGAAAGAGACTGGGAGTGTCCAGAGGGAACCAAGATGGGAGGTAGGGAAGGGGGGGCATTGGGGGATGGGCTAAGGCTTACAAATTATTTTAACCCTCTACGCCCGTTGGTAGAGGAGGGGGGAGCAGGGGGGATGTGATAACAATAATGATGATGATGTTGCTGGTGAAGCTGATGCAGGTATGGATAGGAAGACTGAAGAGGGCAAGAGGCAGGGATTGAAAATGGGGAACAATAGGGGCGACCTGGACAGGATAGGGGAAGAGGAGTAGTGAGGGGGGAACGAGGATCAGGTGAACAAGGAGGAGGCTGAGGCTACGGAACAGGGGAGTATGACAGGCAGGAAGGAGCAGGACGTAAATGGTAAGATAGTGAGCAGGAAGCAAAGTAGACAAATGGATAGGGCAGATGGATTACTCTGGAGTGGGGATAGAAAAACAGAGGATACTGGATGGGGAGGATGAAGAGGGCCAGGACACAAGGAGAGGGGGTGACCAGGGGCAACAGGGAAGGGGATAAGTTCAACACCCATATTGTGGGGGTTCAAGAAGCCAGATGGGGTGGGGGTCCAGATGAAGGGATGTGGAGGGGTATGTAAAGAGGGGGAACCCAAAGGGTGAACATGTAGGCAAGGGGGAGGCTAAATTACTGCTATTGGGGGAGTCTATAATCAAATGCAACCAGTGGGATGGTAAAAACTGTCTGATCAGACCCAAATGCCACCCAGGCCTGACAGTGCACAAGGCCAAGCATGCATTATATTCACTAGAAAGGGAATGCTGGGGGGACTCTGGACATATTAGTGCAATCGGGGACAAATGACATAAATGAAAATAGTAAATTAGAAATTCAGGCAAGTTTCCAAGAGTTAACCAGTATAAGCCATTCCATAGGCTGTAACATCTCCTTTTCAGAAATCCTGCCAGTGCCAAGGGCTAGTGAAGAAAACAAGAAGAAGATTAGGGAAACAAATCAGTGGCTTAGGGAGTGGTGTGGGGAATTGGAGTATGGCCTGGTGGGGGACTGGGAGGGGGAGACCTGGGAGGATAAGAGGCTGTACACTAGGGACAGGCTCCACCAAACTTTGTAGGGGAAGGAAATCCTAACAATCAAACTAGCTGGGTTCATCAATGAAAGGTGGGTTTTAAACTTCTGAAGAGGGGTGGTCTGCAAGGTGATGGAGGGTATCGTCAAGGAAAGGCTGTGTGGGTTATTGGAGCAAACTGGGTAGCTGGACAATAGGCAGCATGGCTTTGTCCTGGGAAGATCATCTCAGACAAACCTTGTGGAGTTCTATGACTGGGTGATGAGAGACCTGGACTGGGGTAGGCCAGTGGACAACCTCTTTCTGGACTTCAGCAAGGCGTTTGAGTCAGTATCCCACAATGGCCTGCTGCCTAAACTGAAGGAAATGGGATTAGGGAGACAGTTGCTAAGATGTATAGAAAATTGGCTAGCTCAGCTTACTCAGAGAGTGGTGGTTGGGTGAGGCTAGCCTCATCCCCAAGGTGGGTTACTAGTGGGATGCCACAGGGGTCATGCTGGGGACATTCCTGTTCAACGTTTTGTCTCAGACATAAGGAAGGGGATCAGGAGTGAAATGAGTCTCTTTGCAGATGACTCAAACCGGGGTGCATTGATAAGTGAGGAGCAGGGGAGGGTGGCCTTGCAGGAGGATCTGGAGGCTCTGAAAAGGTGGTCAGGATATGATATGATAACTAAAATTCTATGCAGGGAGGTGCAAGGTTCTTCACCTGGGAGTCAGAAATCCAGACCAGGGTCATACCCTGGGAGGAGACAAAATTCAAGTCATGGAGGGTGAGAGGGACCTGGCAGTAGTGGTAGATGTCAAAATGAACATCTCAGACACCTGTAGGAGGGTAATGGCAAGGGCAAATAGGATGCAGGGATGCATCACCATGGGGATGTACCTCCAGACAGGCAGATGTGATCCTTCCCCTGTACAACTGCTTCATTAGGCCAAACCTCAAGTATTGTGTGCAGTTTTGGAGACCACACTTTAAAAGAGAAAACTTCACTCCTATAGAGGGTACAGAGCTTGGGGAAAATAACCTATGGGGATAGGCTAGAGGAGCTCAACATGTACACCCTGGAGGTGAGGAGGGATGGGGGACTTGATAGAGGTCTTTAAGTACATAAAAAGGAATCAATAAAGGGGGCCCAGTTAGGGTGCTGCAAAGGAAGGATAGGGGGCCAATGAGAGGGAGCAGGTGTGAGCTATAAGGGGGCAGGCTAAGAGGGGAGAGTAGGAGGTGTTATTTCATTGAAAGGGTGGTGGAGCCATGGAATGTGCTGCCGGGGGAGCTGGTAAAGTTGGAAACTATGGACTGGTTAAGAGGGGATGGGACAGGTATAGGAGGAGGGTAAATCTGACCCCATCTAATGCAGGTAGCACATCTGTGATTGGGCACAGTACAACCCAAGGGGAAGGGGAGGGGAGGACACCAAAATTGACCCTCACTGTCAGTGCTGAAAACTGAGCAGACTCGAAAGACTGATAGGCCTATTCTGCTGGCATTTTAGTATCTCAGTATAGTATGTTAGTACATTACAGATTAGGAGTCTCTGTGAAAGGGCAGCGGGGTAAGGCAACAAAAAAAGTTGTCATGCATAGGAAGAGATTTCACAACTAGGTGTAGGGAGATAATCATGCCAGTGTGCAAAACACTTATGAGACCACAGCTGGAGTATGTTGTACAGTTCTGGAGACCCCATCTACAAGGAGAAAAGGACAGGCTAGAGAGGGTACAGAGAAGAGTAACTGCAACGATCTGGGAGCTAAATGACAAATCATATAGGGAGAGGCTGGAAGAGCTTGCTCTATATACACTGGACATGATTAGGGATGAGGAACCATGGTGGAAATTTCCACATACATGAAGAGAATATATAAGGCCAAAAGGCCAAGCATCTTGAGACTAAGTGAAAACATATCCACCAGGGCCACACTCAAACCGCGGGGGGTAGGGGAGATGTAAGGGGATTGCTACTCATAAAGGGTGATATGGCATTGGAATAAGTTGACAAAATGAGTGGAAGATGTGGATGCAGTAGTAAAATTCAAGACGGCATGGGATACATACCTGGAGCTAGGCAGGGGTAGAGAGAGAGAGGGCAGGGGAAGAGGGCTAAAAGGGAAGGGAGGTGGGCTATCATGTTTTGGGCAGACGGTGGGCTGTATGGTCCTTTTCTCCCAGCAGGTTTCTATGATTCTATGATGCAGTTTTTCAAAATATGTGCCAGTGGCATAATGTTTCCAATTTTTACCAATACAATGTCACATTAACACCTAGATTTATCATACAATATATAGAGGGATAGAAACACAACGCACAACACTACAACCATGCTATGTGCTACATAGAGAATACTGGTTGGACAATTATGCACAATCACTGTTTTCTGCCACATAGGCTTCTGATTCCCTCTGACATCAAGAGCAAAACTCAAGAGGTCCATGGGAATCAGAACCATGAGGTGGGAAAACACTGCTTTAGCACTGAATTCTCCCAGAGTTTGTTTTACATTGTATAGAGGAGTGTTGTCTGTACAGAATTCCATACCTTTCAAAATGCTAATACAGTATATCACAGTTCAAATGTCATGGAAAGTTATTCTACCCTACTGCGGTAGAACAGCATTCTATAACCTGAAGAGACTGCATGAGTCCATTAATTTTGAAAGCAGAAGAACTAACAAAACATATTTCAAACAGTACTATACACTACAAAAAAAAAAATGAGCAACTCTATGCATAACCAGTGTGTTTTGCAACCTCAGAGTTCTGACACCCATGGACCTGCCAAGCTTTGCTCTTGTGATCAGATAGAATCAGAGCCCTGCTGTGGCAGAATGCACTGTTCTGCATAGATGCTCATCCAGTATTCTCCATATACTGTATGGTAAGTGTGAAATATGTCTCTGTGAGTTAATTTCCTTTCTAAATTAAATGGAGTCATGCAGTCCCTAGAGGTTATACACTGCTGTTGTTCCACAGTAGACAATAATCGTATTCCATGACCACTGAACTGTGATACAACAGCATTTTGAAAGGGATGGGATTGTGTACAGAACACTCAGCAATGCAACACAGATTTCTACAGAATATGCATTGGATGTTGATGACCTTCATATTTACTGACTGTCAACAACTGTAAAAATGTACCTGTCTTGTGGATATATATGGAGCACTGTGTCTCCTGTTGATGAATATAGTAAGAGATAAGCATTCAATTTACCTAACTGACACTTTCGGCAGAGGACACCGTCTGTCTCATGTGGATACACCAGTTATAACATGTAAGAGGAGTGACCCATTAACTTGCTTGTGAAGTGGAACGTCATCTCCTATTGAACCATCTAGCTGGGTGAATTTGTTCAGGGATGACCGTAGCACATATTTATCCATGCAGCATGACTGGAAACCAGGGTGATCAGTTATGCAGTCCAACCCTTGAAATTCCTCCATGTGATACGATATTTCTGCGTAGTAAGTGCAGCATCGATTCTCTCTCTAGCACTTTGCATGCTGCAACAGTTCCCACATTCATACCTATAGAAAAATAAGAAAAGAGGACCAATAAATCAACAGCATACGAAAAAAAACAGCATATAAAAACCAAAAGCCAAAAACATCCCTGTCCCTCCCACACCAACCCTTATCATACCCTGACCTGACCTCCCTGTCATCTTCCCTACCTGCTATAGCACCCTGGTGCCTTTTTGCTCCTTTTCTGGAAGTGAGGTCCACCCCCCCAACCCCGGCCACCAGGTCTACCTCTTTACTTACCCATTCACCTCAGCCCATTCAATTCAACCTGCTATGCCCAAGACCATCCCTGTGTCACCACACGGCCCCCTACTATTTTCCTGCCCTCCACCATTTCATGTCTCTTCCTTTCTTCCTTTCCTCTACACTCCTTTCCACATATGCTAGTGTGGGTGTGGAGGGGAGGGGAGGGGGTTATAGGGGTTGGCAGATTTAGAATGGCAATTTCTGGAGATACCATTACTTGCTACTACCAAGACCAGCATCATAGGGTCGTGGAAGTGCCAACATCACCACCCCAACCCCAATCCAGTACATATATGTGTGTTCACAATTATAGGAAAAATGAGAGACTGCACCTGTCAATTGTCAGACAGCAAGTGAACACTGAAACTATGCAAAACAAAATTTTAAAATGGTGGGGGGGGGGGAGTCCAAACTTGCATCTGGGGCTTGTCTCATGACCACTAGACTCAGGTCCAGTAATCTGCATGGAACGGGGCGTGGATAGGGTAAACAAGAAAAACAGTTGGTTGTCCTATGGAAGACAGATGATGGACACAGGTTTCATATTTGGAAACTGTAAGATGATGCACCTGTAAATTCAACTGTGGTCTCAGACAAACGGACCTACACTCTGGAAAGGGTGGCACCAGCATAGCGCAGAAGGTTGGGGAGGGCAGGATAATGGGATCAATGACTTGAAACATCAACAGTAGGCCACAGACCAGAGATCAATATGATGAGGTTGCCCAAGTGCGTTTGTCACATGGTGGCACAGCCTTAAGTTCACCACACGGCAATAACTAAAGGGGATCTCACTTCCTGCACAGGGCAAATACTTACTTGCAACATTCAGAACAAAACTGAAAGGAGATGGGAGGAGAAAAAACACTTATCATCTGTCTGTACACCTAGACACTGTGAACACTGCATGTGTCGGGATGGGAGAGAGTTTATTTGAAACTTGCCACATAAAGGGTGACAACTGCACACACATTAGGAACTTTGCTGTGACAGGGAGGGAGGGACAGAAAAGCTTCATATTACATCACCATGGAGACTGGCCAAAGCATACTGACATATCAGTATAGGAAAATAGTGATTGAAACACAAACATAGTCAACAAGAAAATAAACAGCTCTAACAGTATTGGGCAGGTGATGACTGAATTATGCAACAATGCACAAAATCACCTTTACACAGAAAGACCATAGCAGCTGTAAACACTTGAATGCCACAATATACTAGTCACAGAAAATATACAGCCATGCTGTATGCTGTTGAGTGCAATGTTTGGGCGAACACTCTTTATACCTTGTCACTAATAGCTTCACATGCTGCCTTACAGTAACCACACAGTCTATTAGGAAGACTTACACAGTGTCAGACATAAAACCAAGCATTTGTCAATGTTGAATGCTTGCTTGTTGGTATTAGCATTGGAAATGCAGGAGTTAGACAAATGTAGAATAGGAATGGCAGTGAAGTATTAAACTTCATGCTAACTCCACTTCCATTCTGTAAAGATGGACAGGCATTGGGGTAAGTGTTTGGGTCATCGCCCATGACATTCATACCATGTCACCTCACCCTATTCTGCAGACACTGACACGTGTTGCGGTGTGCCTTGGGTTGTTTGGCTTTATAGTCATCCCATTCCAAAAGGACATATGCTGAAATGGGTGCAGTATAGGAGAATGGGGTGAACTCTGGGACTGAAGAGTCCAAGGTACACCTCGATGCCTGTCACTGGCTGGGAGGTGGGGTGGGATGGCATGAGCAGTTCTGTCAGCAATCCAAAGGCACACCCCGATGCCTGTCAGTCTGTAAGGATGGAACGTTATGGTTAGAAACCCTAATGCCCCTGGCATTTGTTGGTATTGCACTACAAATTTTCAACATGGCCTTTTGTGACCCCACCCATGAAAGCATTTGGGACCTCTTCTCATGAAAAGTGGCAGTGGGGTTTTGTTTATGTGTCCTAAACTTTGAGTTCCAACAGCGACTGTGCCATTCTGCACCACATGAATGAAAAGACAGATCGGGCAGGATGTGAAGAATGACAGCTGTACCATCCATAGGGAGGTGTGAAGAGATGGCGATGTTGAAAATCTGTAGTGGGAATATTAAAAATGCTTGCACTTCTGAGCATACGTGAAAACTACACAACTCATGCATATAATGCAGTAATTTCATTGACTTACATCACCAAATTTTCAACATAGGCATTTTAGCACCTCTGCTAATGAACTGTGTCACTGTAATTTTCTTAATGTGTCCCAAACACTGATTTCCCACAGCGACCGTGCTATTCTGCACTGGAAGTGCAAAAACACATTTCGGTCAGGATGTGAAAAATGACAGCTATACTGTTCATAAGGAGGTGTGGAAAAATGCCAGTGTTGAAAATCTGGAGAGAAAATATTGCAAATTCACAAAGTTATTACTGTGCATAGCAACTGCGCAACACATGCTCGTTAAACAGTCATTTTGGGGATTTTTTCCATCAAATTTGGAACATAGACTTTTTGAGAGCCCACCTCATGAACACTGGCACTGTCATTTTGTTAATCAGTCCCAAAGGGTGATTCCGCACAGTGACTGCAAAATCACCTTGGGACCGAATAATGCCATGACAGTCACTGAATGAGGGCTCTTACTCCAAGCCATCTATCTTCCAAGTGTCCAGAACTCTGTGGCAGATGAGTTAAGTAAGACTGGCAGATCTTCATTACTGGTCACTAGCACCAGACATGAGATCACTGTGCAATGAGTGGAACACCCCAGCTATGGACCTGTCTGCATCTCCACTCAATGGCAGAGTGCTCAGTTCTGCTCCAGAGATCCCATTGCATTTTCTGTCAGGGTGCATTCAAAGTACCATGGCAAAATCTGTTTCTATATGCATTCTTTCCAATCCTCTCATCAACAGTGTTGTTCAATCTGAGGCTCATGGGGCAAGATGATCCTAATAGCCCCCTGGTGACCTCGGCAGATATGTTTTCTGTTGAATTGACATACTGTACTGAATTGACTTTCAGTCAGTAAACTGAAGGTTCTGCCACTCCAAATGGACTTATTGACCCAAGGCTAGTGGGTCCATCCCAAACTGTGCTCCTTTTCAACTTGAAGGGATAGAACTGAAGAGGTTCAGGTTACAGTATCTCAGAGGGAGTTTGAAATACTTGTAGCTGCTTGTAAACATTCCATCAGATGACATACATAGGCAAATAGAAAGTATTTTTCATCTGGTACTCCAGATCCTCCGAAGACCCTGTGAAGTGTCCACAAAAGGTTTTTTGAGTATGTACTGGACTTTTCTGAAGCTGGCCTGCAGTGTTCAACAGTTAAGGTCAATGTATGTGCTACAGTATATGAACATACCACAAGTCTGTTGGTACCCTGCCTTTGGCACTGATGCAACTGTTTGAGTGATTCTTCAGGGGTATTCTGCACACAAAGCCTCCCATCAGGAAGCCAGTGGCTCCCTGGAATATCAGCCTTCAGCTGGATATGATAACTCACAAATCTTTTGAGCCTATTGTGACTTGTGGCTTGAAATATCTAACTTGGAAAGCAGCATTTCTGGTAGCAGTCACCTCTGCACACAGAGTATCTGAAATTCCTGCTTTAGTCACAGATCCTCCGTATACTATTTTCCATAAAGATAAGGTAGATCTGCATATACACCACAAGTTTTTACTTAAGGTGGTGTCGAGATCCATATTAATAAGGCCATATTCCTGCCTAACTACTGTGCCAGCTTCCAGAATGATGTAGAAAGGACTCTCAACTCATTTAATGTTATGAGGGTTTTAGGTTTTACCTCAACGGAACTAAGGATGATGAAAATCAAACAGCCCTTTGTCTTTTTACCCTAATTAAAAGGGACAACCTGTCAAAACTGATTACATTTCAGCTCAGTCTATAAACTACATTCACCACTGCTGTACTGTGGCTCAGTTTAAACTGGAGGTAGGTACATTCCCACCCCAGCAGAGTAGTTGCCACTTCCTGGCAGAAATACGCTCTGTGCCTATTGGAGAAGTCTACAGAGCTTCAACTTGGTTTACATGTACACCTTACCAAGCACTATGCTCTGATGTCCACGCCAGGCAGCATGTTACCTTTGGCAGGACAGTTCTGAATGAATTACTGTCCTGAGTGATCCCTGAGTTCCAGCCTCCCTCATCCAGTGGACTTTCTCTGAATTTGGTAGTCTGAACCATTAGTGGGAATCTATAGAGAAGACTGATTCTTAGAAGATATGAAAGTTACGTATTTACTGTAACTGTTGATCTTCCTGAATATCTTCTCCATAAAGTACCCTCCCTCCTCAGGGCTCACTCCAATATTATTGTGTTGGCCTTCACCCCTTTGTGTTTGGTTTGGGTTACAAAGACACTGTGTTACTGGGTTTGGTGGCCCTTCTTACATGGGCCACCAGTGCTATTTTCTCTTCTATATATTTTTTGATTTTCTCCCATTTTTGTGCCCCAGACCCGGTACCCGGCAGACACATACATGTACATATGTGGAAGCCATGCACATGCCAGGCACCGGCTCAGTCCCTTCCACCCCACCCCTGGCATTATTGCTGCCACTCCCCTTTGTCTACACTTCCCACAAGACCTCCACCCAGTGGGAGTGAAACTATGGGGGAGTGGACAACCACCAGTGGGAGGGGAAAGCTGACTACTGCAGCTCAGTCCCACTCTGGCCCTCCCCCATGCCGGCTCCTGTGACCTGAGGTCATTCCCAAACCCGGGTCACCAGCGTAGCATGAGGTAAGGCATCCAGCGCCTCAGCCATTAGCACCACTGGGCTCCACCAGGGCTATTTTGAGACTTTAGGTTAAGTGCATAGGTTGCTTGTTAGATTCATGCTGCACACCTCCTCAGTAGAGAAGGTAATGAGGCAGTAGGAGCTGATGCCTCTGTGTTCCAGCAGGTGCTCTGGGATGTGCACAAGACCTACTCATGTCACCAGCTCTCCAGAAAATGTTTGTCTCCCTCAGAGTCTTAGTAGCTCTGGCACAGACCTGTTGGTGACAATCTATGGTGAAGATGTTCAGGAAGATCAACAGTTATGGTAAGTATGTAACCTTCATTTACATAGCGTATTTATATTTCTAAAATGTATTGCATCTTTATTAGGAATATGGCTATTAAAAACTGTGAATATGGACAAGGAGCTCAAGAGGAGCTGGATACAATGGTCTGAAACACCTCTGGGTAAATCATTAACCATGCCATGTATACAGTACTGATATCCTGTGTAGAGTTTTTTTTTATTTATCCATATTAGATATTCATTCCAAAAAACAATGTTACTACATCATTAGGTTTCCAAAGTCACTAAAGGAGGGAAATGTGGCATTAGGGTTTTTTAATCCTGATATCCATTTCCCTTCCAAGTCTTCATTCCCAATCCTAGTGACCCAAAACCAAGCTGGTGGTCCAGAGAAGTGCCCCATGGATCTACTGCTTCAAGATACAACTCTGGGGTCATGCCACACAAGTATGTTGCTTCACATAGAGTCCAAGGATTGAAAATAAGTTTCATTGGACTCTCTGTGAATTAGTGCACCAGTCACAACTTTCTTCATGCAGGGCCCTGCAGACCCTGCAGGAGATGGGTCTTCAATCTCTTAAAAACATAGAATTTGTCGGCCGAAAAGAACAACTTGGCCCACCCAAACTGATCCCTTTTTTCCTGTGTATTCTATCTCCATATACCCTAACTGATCACTGTCCACCCCCTTGTTTCTCATTTAAGATTCTCTTGTGTATCCTGTACCTGCTTGAGTCTACTACTGTTCTTGCCATCAGTATCTCCACAGGAAGAATGATCCAGGCACATGACTCTGCAGCCCTTGCATGAAGCAAGAGATGAGCCATAACTTTCTCAGCACATCACTCTGCAGCTCTTGCATGAAACAGAGATGAGCCATAACGTTCCCAGCATGTGGCCCTGCAGTTCTTGCATGAAACAGAGATTAATCATAACTTTCCCAGCATGTGGCCCTGCAGCTCTTGCATGAAACAGAGATGAGCCATAACTTTCTCAGCACATGGCCCTGCAGCTCTTGCATGAAAGAGAGATGAGTCATAACTTTCAGCACGTGACCCTGCAGTCCTTGCATGAAAGCGAGATGAGCTATAACTTTCTTCTCCACATGACTCTGCAGCCCTTGCGTGAAACAGTGATGAGCCATAACTTTCTCAGCACATGATCCTGCAGCCCTTGCATGAAACAGAGATGAGTCATAGCTTTCTCAGCACATGACCCTGCAGCTCTTGCATGAAACAGAGATGAGCCATAACTTTCTCAGCACATGGCCCTGCAGCTCTTACATGAAAGAGAGATGAGCTATAACTTTCTTCCCCACACGACTCTGCAGCCCTTGCATGAAACAGAGATGAGTCATAACTTTCCCAGCACATGACCCTGCAGCCCTTGCATGAAACAGAGATGAGTCATAACTTTCTCAGCACATGATTCTGCAGCCCTTGCATGAAACAGAGATGAGTCATAACTTTCTCAGTACATGACTCTGCAGCTCTTGCATGAAACAAGAGATGAGCTATAACTTTATCAGCACATGACCCTGCAGCTCTTACATGAAACAAGAGATGAGCCATGACTTTCTCAGCACGTGACCCTGCAGCCCTTGCATGAAAGAGAGATGAGCTATAACTTTCTTCTCCACATGACTCTGCAGCCCTTGCATGAAACAGAGATGAGCCATAACTTTCTCAGCACATGACCCTGCAGCTCTTACATGAAACAAGAGATAACTTTCTTCCTACACAGCTTTTTTTTGTAAAGCCTGTGTGAAGTATAATTTTAGTCTTAACTTTCTTCAGCAGGAGATCAGACATAACGTTCTTCACACAGTGCCCTAGACCTATAGTTTGAAGCAGCAGAGAAATGGGGCATGACTCTGAACCTGAGCTTGGCTTTGGTCATGAGACTAGGAAATATAGAGGGTGGACAGTAGGATTGAGAAAGCACAGCATGTTCCTCCTTTTATGGCACTGGAACCATAAACATGCATATCGTTCTTTACAATAAATGTTTTATTCTTCGAAAACATATAACTTGCAACAAGGTTGTAGGCAAAGTAGATAGGATGTTGAGGTATAGTGGGAGAAGAATCAGAAGAAGCTAAGAGGTTATCTTTCTACTATACAGATCACTGAGTACAAACACAACTGGAGTACTACACAAGATTCTGAAAACCATAGCCATATAAGGACAGCAAGAGGCCAGAGGCAGTACAAAGAAGGGAAGCTAAAACAATGCAAGGAATGGGGGAAAGGCTTGCAAGGAAAGGTTGCAAGACCATGTCATGCACACATTGGAGACCAGGAGGGAGAGGGGAGGCATGAAAGGAGCTTGAAAGTTCCTCCATGGGATAAATTAGGAGGCAGTATAGCACAGTGGTCTAAGGCTCTGAGCTGCAAATTTGGTGACATCCAGCAGACCAGAACTGGGTTTGAATCCCACAGCTTCCACTTGTATACTGTGTGATCCTGAGCAAGTCACTTAACCTCCTTGTGCTCCCAGGTCGCTCCTGTAAAAAAGCTTTCAGCTTAGTGTGCTATACCTGGTTAAACAACTAAACAAAAAAAAAATAGGTGGATCTGGCTGGCATTTTGCCTTAAGCAAGAACATAGGTATGTCTCACAGATATATAGTCATTGATGTCAGAAAAAGCCTCTTGGTCCATCCAGTCTGTTCACCCTACCTAACTAGCCTGCCTCGCACTAGTGGCAATCCTCCTCTTTGTTTTACTGCCTCCCCCCCCCCCTTTTTTTGTAAAGGAGGCAGTATAGCACTGTGGTTTAGGGCACAGAGCTGCAAACCTGAAGACCTGGGTTTGAATCCCGTAGTCCCCATTTTCATACTGTGTGACCCTGAGCAAGTCACCTAACTTCCTTGTGCCCCCATGTCACACTTGGAAACAAGCCCTGGCTTAGTGTGCCTTTTCTGATTAAACAATTTCCCCTTTCCCTTTCTCCTTTAACTAAACCCAGATGACCTTGCCACCCTTGCATGAAGCAGAGACGAGCCATACCTTTCTTTGAACATGAAAGTGTATTCATTAAAACTGACAGGAGGAAGCATGAAGAACAATGTCTTCATACACTTGTTCACTGAAGAGGTGGTGGATAAATAGAATAAACTGCCAAAGAAGAGTATGCAGGCTAAAACAATGTAGGGAGGGTTCGTGGTATGGTGGGACAGGCTCATAATCATAGGAAGAGGAAAGGGCAGGTGCAAGTGTTAGGGATGGCCACAAGGGCTTTTCCAGTGCGACTAGGCAGGTTGGGCAGACTGGATGGGTCACAGGGCCCGTTTTTTCCAAACCTTCTTTGTTTCTGTGCTTCTGACTTGTTCCTTCATGAGGGGCAAATGAGGTAAATCAATCTTATTTCATGTAGGCCCATTAGGGCTCCAGCAGGAAGCTTTGCCCTGGCCCTATAGGCCTGCACAAACCAGGAGATGAGTCATAACTATCTTAATAATGTTGTTTGAGAAGGAGATTAATCATGTTACAGCATAATCACTTTATTTTTGTTGTGTTTTGACAATTTAATGTTTTGGACCTTTAAAGATTTTTTTCATGTACGACTTCCAAGCTTTTCATACCAGTTTTTATAATTCCCATAGCAACGCATGAACAAAAACAAAAAAGGTGTTCCTCTGTTTTGATTGTATTTGTGACTGTTTCATCTTTTTTCATGTCTTATGAAGAAAACACACTGTTTCAAGCCCTGGAAATCTCCTAGTAGTATTAAACAATATGCAGTCAGCTCAGAGTCTATGACTGCCCTCGGAAAACATGCTGAGTTAGCTAATTTCAAGGGTTTTTCAAAGCAATCACAAACTTTCTGTAATTAAAATAAAGTGTCATTATTATATTTGGCCAAGTCAGCTCAGACATGTTGTTAGACTGTCTTCTGAAAAACTATACAACTGTCAACCTTTGGAGTTAAGTATTTTTATGTTGCCTTTTGCGTGTGCAAGCAATATCTTGTGGTACAGTTGTAGAAGAAATGCAGAGGTGTGTTAGTTTTGGTGAATGCAGGGCATGGTTTAGAAGGTGCATCCCTCATTCCCCAATTAGAGAGCATGCTAGCACTGACGCAAGTTTATGCAAAGTGCCACCAACTTGAAGCAAACTTGCTGCTGCAATCGGAGACAAGCTCATCATGCAGTGGTACAAATTATACACTCCACGCGCCTTGCCTGATTAAACATTTCAATAAACATGGTGGCAGTAGCGGAGAACATACAGTTGTTTGCTTTCTAATGTCTCTGCCTCGCCACCCCACCACTACCTGCCTTAAAGGTGAGAGGAGGTGCTTTTCTCGCCTACCTCATCCATGTCCCTCTGTGTCTGGTGCCAAAATTTCTCCCAGCTTTGCAGAGCAGGCCACAACCCTATGCTCCATATGGGCTAGGAGTATTCAGAGCCCAAAGCATGATCCGATTGCACTGGCAGACCCACCACCTGATGACAGCGGGTGCTTAATCCCCAAGCATCATAATGTGGCACACTGGGAGCCCACCCTAGTGTGCCAAAATCTGCTGTGGTTTCTGACACCGGGATGCTCACTCCCAGTAAGATGTGCCCCATATCCTCTGACCTCAGGGTGCCCAATCCTGGGTTGGCATTGATCCCCACTACAGGGGCACACTGGGAGCTCACCCCAGTGTGCTGAAATCAGTTTCCCTGAAAAACAGAAAATGGACCCAAGTTTTTTTTTTTATTTAATTTAACCTGAAAAACAAGAAAATGGTCCCTCATCATTGCCGCTGGCCCCTCCCCCAACCTGCACCTTCCTCTGTACACCCCCGCTCCCTCCTCCATATTTACCTGTGGAGGTCGGAAGCAGTGATTTTCAGTGGAATAGGAACATGTTTGCACTCTTCAAACACTGACCACAAAGTGAAGAAATGACAGTAAGTCCTATAATGACACTGAAAAGGGGTTCTATTTAGGTTGATATCTCAGCTTATTTTGGGAGTTTTGGTCCAGGTTTTCAACATGGGTTCTTGGGACCCCATCTCATGATCACAGTTACTGTCATTTCATTATTCAGTCCTGAAAGGTCATTTCACAATCACTGTGCGGAATCACCTTTGGGATTAATTAATGAAGTGACAGTGCCACTGTTCATGTGGTGGGCTCCCAAAAGCCTATGTTGCAAATTTAGTGAAAAAATTCCAAAAAATGACTGTGTTATGAGTGTGCATTGTGCAGTTTTCATGCACCCTTGTAACTTCAAAGATTTTTAATATTTTCACTCCAGATTTTCAACATTGCCATTTTCTCACACCTCCTTGTGAACAGTATAAGCTGTCATTTTTCACATCCTGCCCGAAATGTGTTTTTGCACATCTGGCAACCAATGGCACAGTCGCTATGGGAAATCAACATTCAGGACAGATTGAGAAAATTACAGTGCCACTGTTCATGAGCAGAGCTCTCAAAATGCCTATGATGAAAATCTGGTGAAGAAATTCAAAAAAAATTACTGTTACGAGTGTGCATTGTGCAGTTTCCACGCATGCGCATAACTTTGAGAATTCATAATATTTTCACTCCAGATTTTCAACATTGCCATTTTTTCACACCTCCTTACGAATGGTACAGCTGTCATTTTTCACATCCTGTCTGAAATGTGTTTTTGCACATCTGGCACACAATGGCGCGGTCACTGTGGGAAATCAATGTTTGGGACAGATTAACAAAATCACAGTGCCGCTGTTCATGAGTAAAGGTCCCAAAATGCAGATGTTGAAAATATGGTTAAAAAATTCCCCAAATAATTGTATTATGGACATGTGTTGCACAGTTCTTATGCACTCTCGTGACATCACCAATTTTTCATATTTTCACTCCAGATTTTCAACATTACTATATTTTTACACCTCCTTGTGAACAGTAGAGCTATCATTTATCACATCCTGCCCAAAATGTGTTTTAACATCTGTGGTGCCAAATGACGCAGTCGCTGTGCAAAATCACCTTTCCGCTAATGAGCCGATAGTGCCACTGTTCATGAGGTGGGGTCACAAAAAGCCCATGTTGAAAATATGGAGTGAAAATACCAACAAACACCTGGGGTGTTAGGGTTTCCAAATGTAATGCCCCACCCTGTAGAGACTGACAGCATCAGGGGTGTGACTTGGGATTTTCGGCTGTAATGCTCACACAATTCCACCCCTACCCCCAGTGACAGGCATCAAGGTGTGCTTTGGACTCTTCAGCCCCAAAGTTCATCCCATTCTCCTATACTGCATTTCCTTATGGAATGGGGTGAGTGTAAGACCGAAGACCCTAAGGCCCCCATACAGCTTATCGGTGTCTGCAGGGAAGGGTGAGTGAAATGGTGTGAGCGTTATGGCCAACGACTCCAAAAACACACCCAAATGCCTTTCAGTCTCTTCGGGGAGGTTGCATCAGTTCAATACTTCACTGCCATTCCTATTACAGTATGCATCTCTCTCTAACTCTGCACTAGCAATGCCAATGCTAGCAAGACAACATTCAGCATTGACAAATGCGTGTTTTAGTCTTCAGGCTGTATTTTTTTTCTGTCTGCTTAACTCAGGAAAAGGCTTATGATTTTTTAGGTATTTTTTTATGGTCCATTCATGAACAAGGTTTTAAAACTTTAAAAACCGTGATAACATAAAAATGTATTTCCAGACAATGAAAATTCTCTATTCTGTGCCAAGATTTAATAAACCTGTATGTTTCATAAAAAAAGGACAGAATTGGGATGTTTCCTTCATTTTTCTAATTCACAACTGTTAAACTGCTAAACTAATTTTTGTCAAGCTTGCCAAGCAACATAAAGGTTGAGATTGTCCATACCAAATCTTATAGTCCTGGGCACTAAGACTGCCAAAATGTATGCTCTCAAAAATGTTTTTGACACAAACACCAGTGCAGCAGCCCTAGCATGCAAGTGCTACCACACCTGTATAAATGTGTTGTAAAAATCTATATTTAGGTGTCAGTTGGGTTTTAAGCACAAAGTTGGAAAAGTGCATATTTTTCAAAATGTATTTGCATTTCAGTGTACCATAATTATCCTTTTCCAAAGGCAAGGAACTGGATTTCCTGGGACCCATACACTTTAGTTATTCAAGCATAACATGTTTTAAGATTACAATCAACATTAATATAATATTGTTAGTTGTGATGGAGCGATCACAGTTGTTTTTAAGTTATGACGGAAAATCTTGATTGGTCATTCAATGTACATGAAATAATAGCTGTCCTGTGACTAACCGTTAAATATTACTATTTTAAAAACTAAAAGTCTGCTGTTACTAACCCCCAAAAGGCCCTAGTACAGGGTAAAATCTAATAAATCTGTAAGTTTCAGGTTTAAAATCCAAAGTGTTTGTAGTTATTCTTTGCATAATTATTTTTAATGACAACCTTAAATGTTATTTGCAATGGAAAACTCCATATACATGTGTGACGAAAAATAGCTGTCAAAACATTGCTACAATTGCCAATGCCTGCAACAAACTTTAAATAATAGTTTCAAAAGTAACACTCAGTTAATTATAAAGCCATCAAAAAGACCCATTATGTGCCAAACTAGTAAACCTTGCATTTTCATGTTTCAAATCAGTATCATTTTTTAGTTATTTGTGTACAACAGACTTAATATATGTTTACGTAAATTCGGCACTCTGCATTTAACTGCTAAACCATTAGGAAGAAAAACAAACATTTGCAGACTCTGAGAACCTGCCACAAAGTGTTTGTTAAATTTCAGGTCCCTGGGTCTCAAAATGGAAGCAGCAGCCCCAAACCAATGTTTTGTTACCTATTTTTGTACTGTCTTATTTTATAAATGTTATTTTATGCTCCTAGGGCTAATCCCCAGCGAACTTCCTTCTGTCACAGCCATGGCCCTGTTCTTGGTCACGGGGACTCCTCAAGTATGTTCCCTACAGAAACCCTCCCCAGCAGACCAGTACCTCCTCAGACTGAGCCCTCCAAGGTTAGGCTCCTGGCTTGACAGCTTGTTAAGTGGGCATTCCCCCTCCATATCTGCTGAAACATTGAATCTGATGGCAGAGAAGGACTGCTTGGCCCACCCAGTCTGCTAATGTTTCCCTATCTACAGTAACACCGAGTGACGTGAAGAGTCAGGGGTGTCAGACCCTGCCATACTCTTGGGTCTGAGTTAAATGAGATCAGTACTACAACTCTTAGACTTCAGCATTTTGCTTTGAAGATTGAAAGCCCTTGGTGGTTTTCCCTGTGCCACCGCTCTGTGTTTTTCTGTGTATCTCTTCCTCTTGTCTGGCTGACTGAGGAGACCAGATCTCAGCACATTCAGCTTTTTTGTGTTTATACCACTTCTAATCTGGCACGAGATTTGTTAGGTCGGCATGCCTCTGTGATGGGAGGCATCCAATGCTGGCAGAGCCCCTGATGATCATAGCGAACAAGTAGGACATCACCTGCCCATGGGGTGACCATCTCTTTTTCCTATGTTCTGGTCCCACCCATGAGGCCACACATCAGGATGGTGCAGGTGCCAGCACACCAGCTGCACCTGGCATCCACGTGCATCTCCCTCCTAAATGCTCAGATTATCAGCTGTGCCACCACTTGACATGCTACATGTGATGGTTTGCTGTGAGATGCATGATTCCCCCTCCCTTGCAGAGAAGAGTATCTCATGGGATGCTTAGTTCTCCCCATGCCATCCCTCCCACCAGGCTCAGGTCCCAAGCCTGGGCCACTAGCATCATAAGTAGAAACAGTACTGTTGCACCAGTGTGTTCCAACCCTATTTTTATTGTCTAATATTGTTTAATAAAGGATCATTTTTTCATGGAACTTTTAGCTCCAAGGGAAGCCAGGCAGGCTATCTCTGCCCAGCCCTCCATGACTGGCACACACCTCTTTTCAGCATGAGGGACAAGTCTGTATCCAGTCTGTATCCCTCCCCAGGATGAGGCTGAAAATAGGCAGAATTGTCTAGTCCTCCTTTCCTGGTCAACAAAACTAAATAAATAAATACATAAGTCTCCCACGGATTCCCCCAATGGTGGGATCAGGAGAGGGAGTTCCATCTTCCTCACCATCACCAAATGCAGATCTTCCTCCTGCTGTTGAGTGGCTGCATGGGCTATGGGGGAATGGGCAGGGCTTCATGAAGCCCACCTTCCCCACATTTTGTTTTCCTCTACTGACCCCTGCTGCAGTGACACATCAGTATGTACACATGAAGGTGTGTGCATCCTGAAGAACTACGGCCCCACCCTTCGAGCTGCTCACAACCTGCACTACTACCTGGCCTCCAGCCGGTGACAGTCAGAGGCTGAGATAGCTGGCCACCCCTTCCAGGGTGAGGAGAGTAGTCCCTAGGATGCTTAATCCTCTTCTATCCTGCCGCCCCCCCCCCCCGCAACCTTGTTCATTCCTGAACATAGGTTGCCAGCTTGGCAGGAGGTGAGGTGCTCAATGTCTTAGCCCTCCATGCCACTGGACTGGCTTAATAAAGCATACTTTCAAAGAAATATACAGACAACGTTAAAAATATACAACACTGGTTTGGTGGCACACATAGTAGACTTTCAAGCTTAGTAAACAGGCTTTCAAGACCTCAGAGGTTTCTTCAGACATTTGCTCAAGGTCTTGAAAGCTACTATGTTTAAAAAGGTGAAATCTCAGTCTGAAATAAGTTAGAGTTTTGTTGTTCAATGAAGCCACAATAACTTTAGAAAATAGCACTTGTACAAGAAATGCATATTTTAAGTGAATGTGCAATACAAATAATTCAAAAATATTACATTTTAAATATAAATTAACCCTACTGCTTCATATGTTATGAACAGAATCATAATTCAAAGTACCTTGTAAAAAAACTTGCATAACCAAGAGATGGAGAGAGAGAGTGTTATCCTTATCCTCAATTCTCCTTAAGCAGGCAGTTCTCAGGAAAAATCTGTGCATTTGCCTGTCCTTGAAAGGGCTGGCATGGGTTTCTATTTTAGATTAGTCCCTCCTCCACCTCATAGTCCTTTTCTCCTATTTACTGTGGGGCTGACACATCCAGGAAAGATTAGAGCCAGGTCAGAAATCAGAAACTGGAATGTAAATGGTAAACATAGACAGAAAGCAGCAAGAAGTTAGAATGTGTTGATTCTACGAACAGCAACAAGCATGGGGTATGTGAAAGGGGAGGGTTGGGCAGACTGGATGGGCTGGAAGGGTCCTTTTCTGCCATCAAATTTCTATGGTTTTATGAAGCAGTGATATGAATCCCCCATCATAGCACAGTTTCAGCTGAATGATCTCAAAAGCAAACAAAAACAGCAAAATCCACCCTCAGGCATTAGAACAGCAGCTTTGGGTTTATTGAGGGGTCGGTGGGGCTCGGGCAGCACTCACTTGCTCAGGGCCATTGCAGGGGTTCAAGTCCCACATGGAGAACGTGGCTCATCACCCCCCATGATGATGCTGCAGTGCAGTGTTGGGGAGGAATAAGGAACACTACTGTCTAGTGTGCACAAAAACAAACAAAGGGGCCAAATTCATCCAGAATGCTGACCATTAACATGCAAATGAGTCATATTTACCTAAGCCCCTGCTCTATGAGAGAGCACTGAGGGATCAGCACTGAGGTACATTTCTACCTCTTTCTTCCTTAGAAGTAAATGGTGACTATTTTTGGTCAGTTTGGTCTTTTGCCTTCCATGAACTATTTTAGGGCAGTATTAGGATGGTGGACAAAGCACACAACAAGTTTGGAAATTCATAATTAAGGACCTTGAGTCCACAAAACAAACTGCACCTGTTCTGCCACATCCTGCAGGATGGGGTTGTTTTACCAGACTGTATTTTCCTAACTATGAAACCTTAATGCCATAGCAACAGAAAACAAAGCACTGGTAGGGTTATGAATCTGAGATTTGTAAATCTGAATAGCTTGGCTGTTTGCACTTTGTCCGCACCCTGACTTTATCTTAACGTCAGTGCTGCAATAAATACCCATGCTTTTTGAGGTCTGCCACTCACAATGACTGGACTCGCACCAAGAACCCATTCCTGGTATTAATATGTTAATCCCCCCAGTCTGGGGAAGTAACTAGTTAGTGTAATTGTATTACTGTTTTGGTTTTTTTGTTACAAATAATAGTAATATATTACTTTCAAGAAAAGGTAATAACAGTAATGATATTGTTTTTTTTTTTTTTTTCCAAAAGTAACATTTTACTTTCATGTAAATATTTAGTCACTGTTAGGTAGTATTTGATCTCTTTCCAATGCTGTAATGTTGCATGCTTTACCGACACCAGGTAGAAATGTGTCAAATCAAGGCTTTGACGCACTGGTGTTCCAATGTTGCTCATGCAGTTTGTTGTTCTAGCTCACACACACACACCTACACACACACACATATTTACTGTACATCTGCAGCAGACATGTAATGGAAGACATACAAAGTAATATAAAAAATGTAAAATGGATTTCTATTACAGTTGCTTACTAGTTTTTGTACAGAAGTAATAAGTGTAACTTATAACTATTAAGTGTAATGTGTTACATTTTTAAAATTAAGTTCCTCAGCAATGACTATCCTACTTTTGTTTCCCCTGTGCCAAGTTTTCTCTACTCTCCAGTGACACCCCTCACTCACTGCTTCACTCAATTCATTCCATGCCAAGCTCCCCTTAGGGTTCTAGGACACATACCTCTCTCACTTCATCCAATGCTAAGCACTCTTATAGGTAAAGTGGTACCCCTGTCCCTGTCGTCCACTGCCAAGCTCCCTCGGTATACAGTAGTGCCCCTCTTGCTGTCCAGTGCCAAGCATTTCCTAGTGTCCTGTAGCCCCCTCTCCCTATCTTGTGCCAAGCACCTCTGCTTTCCAGTGGAACCCTGCTCCCCATCCTGTGATGAGCAGTTCCTGGTTTCCAGTGGTACCCCTCTCCCAGTCCTGTGCCAAGCCATCCCTTGTATCCAGTGACTTCCCTCTGCCTTCATTTGCCAGATATTACCTAGTGTTCAATGATCCCCTCTCCCTGTCCTGTTCCAAGTCCTCCCTTGTGTCCAGTAATGCCCCCTGTCTTCCTATGCCAAGCATTACCTGGTGTCTGATGGCCACAACTCCCTATCCCAAAGCAAGCATTCCCTAGTGTTCAATAACCCCCCTCCCTGTCCTGCACCACACCCTCCCTTGTGTCTAGTAGTTGTCATCTGCTTTCTCGTGCCAAGCATTACCTAGTGCATGGTGGCTTCCAATCCCTGTCTCACAGCAAGCATTCCCTAGTGTTCAGTATCCCCCCTCTCTCTGTATGGTGCCGAGCTCTCCCTTGTGTTCAGTGGCCCTTTCTCTTCCTGTGTCAAGCACTCCCTTTTGTCCTATAAATGCCTCTCCCCATCCTGTACCACACACTTCTAATGTCCAGTGACTCCCCTCTTTTTATCTTGTGACAAGAATTCAGTGGCACCCCACTCCTCATCCTGTGCCAACCACTGCCCCAGGCCACTGTTGCTCTTCTCCTCATCTTGTGCCAATCACTCCCATGAGTTGAGTTGTACCCCTCTTCCCATCCAATATCAAGCATTCCCAGATGTCCAGAAGCACCCTTTTCCCCATCCTGTGGCACACACTCCCTGGAGTCGAGTTGTACCCCTCTCCCATCCAGTGCCAAGCATTCCCAGATGTCCAGAAGCACCCTTCTCCCCATCCTGTGGCACACAGTCCCTGGAGATGAGTTGTACCCCTCTCCCCATCCAGTGCCAAGCATTCCCAGATGTCCAGAAGTTCTCTTCTCCCCATCCTGTGCCACTCACTCCCAGGAGTTAAGCTGTACCCCTCTTCCCATCCAATATCAAGCATTCCCAGATGTCCAGAAGCACCCTTTTCCTCATCCTGTGGCACACACTCCCAGGAGTCGAGTTGTACCCCTCTCCCCATCCAGTATCAAGCATTCCCAGATGTCTAGAAGCACCCTTCTCCCAATTCTGTGCCAGTCACTCCCAGGAGTCAAGTTGTACCCCTCTTCTCATCCAATACCAGGCATTCCCAGATGTCCAGAAGCACCCTTCTCCCCATCCTGTGGCACACACTCCCTGGAGATGAGTTATATCCCTCTCCCCATCCAGTACCAAGCATTTCCAAATGTCCAGAAACACTCTTCTCCTCGTCCTATGCAAAGCACTCCTTGGAGTTGAGATGTACCCCTTTTATCCATTCCTATACCAAGCATTCCCTGGTTCCAGAAGCACCCTTCTCTCCATCCTATTCCAAGCACTCCCTGAAGTTGAGTTCTGCTCCCACTTCCCATACTATATCAGGCATTCCCAGGTGTCCAAAAGCACCCTTCTCCTGTCCTGTGCCAAGCATTTCCTGGAGTCAAGTTGTATGCCTTTTCCCATCCTATAGCAAGCATTCCTAGGTGTCCAGAAGCACCCTTTTCCCCACCCTGTGCCAAATGCTTTATGGTATTCAGTTGTAATCCATTCCCATTCCACATTAAACATGCCTTTGGGTCCAATGGCACCCATCTCCCCATCCTGTACCAAGCACCCTCCAATCAGGTGTCACCCCCTCTCCCAGTCCAGTTCCTCTCTGTAGTCAAGTTGTATCCCATTTCCATCCTATGCTAAGCATTCCCATGTGTCCAGAAGCACCATCCTTCCCATCACCTGCCAAGCACTTCCTAGAGTTGAGTTGCACCCCTCTTCCCATCCAGTACATAGCATTCCCGCATGTCCAGAAGCACCCTTCTCCCCATCCTGTGCCAGGCACACCCTGGAGTTGAGTTGTACCCCTTTTCACACTCCTATACCAAGCATTCACAGAAACATAGAATCTGATGGCAGATAAGGACTGTCTGACCCACCTAGTCTGCCCATTTCCCTACCTAATGGATAAGCTGCAGATCCTAGCTAACCAACAGCCTACTGCCTCCTACCCCCACTAGAATTGCCTTATGTCTGTCCCATGCATTCTTGAATTCCCCCACTGTTTTTGACTCTACAACCTCCTCATGAAGGCTGTGCCCAGAAGGCACAGGTGTCTAGAAGCACCCTTCTCCTCAACCTGTTCCAATGACTACCTGGTATCCAGTTGTACCCCCTTCCCATCCCATGCCAAGCATTCCTTGGGGACCAGTGGCACCCTTCTACACTTCAAGTGCCAAGCACTCACCCAGTCCAGTATCACGCGTCTTCCAATCCAGTTCCTCCCTGGAATCGAGTTGACCCCACCCCCTTCCCATACTAAGCATCCCTAAGTGTCCAGAAGCACCCTTCTCCCCAACCTGTGTCAAACACTCCCTGGTATCCAGTGGTAACCCTCTTTCCATTCCATGCTAAGCATTCCTTGAGGTCCAGTGTCACCCCTCTCCCAATCCTGTGCCAATTCCTCCCTGGAGTCAAGTTGTACCCCTCTTCTCATCCTATACCAAGCATTCCCAGGTGTCCAAAAGCACTCTTCTCCCTATTCTGTTCCACACACTCCCTGGAGTCAAGTTGTACACCTTTTTCAATTCCTATACCAAGCATTCCCAGGTTCCAGAAGCACCCTGCTCCCCATCCTGTTCCAAGCACTCCCTGGAGTCAAGTTGTATCCCCTCTTCCCATCCAATCCAAGCACTCTCAGGTGTCCAGAAGCACCCTTCTCCATATCCTGTGCTGAGCATTCCCTGTAGTCGAGTTATACCCCTCTTCTCATCCTATACCAAGCATTCCCAGGTGTCCATAAGCACCCCTCTCCCAGTCTTGTGCCAAGCAGTCCCCCGGGCCAATGTCACCCCTCACCCCATCCAGTGCCAAGCACTCCCTGGAACCAACTTGTACCTGTCTTCCAATGTTATACCAAGCACTTCCAGGTGTCTAGAACCACCCACCCTCCCCATCCAGTGCCAAGCACTCCCTGGAGTCGATTTGTATCCCTCCTTCCATGCCATTCCAAGCATTCCCAGGATTCCAGAAGCACCCTTCTCCTCATCCTGTGCCAAACACTTCTTGTTATCAACATATACCTCTTTTCCAATTCCATTCCAAGCATTCCTTGTGGTCTAGTGGCACCCCTCTCCCCATCTTGTGCCAAGCACTCCCCTGGGCCTGTGTCACCCCCCTCTCCATCCTGTACTAAGCACTCTCTGGAGTCAAGTTGTACCCCTTTCCCCATTCATATACCAAGAATTCCCAAGTTCCAGAAATACCCTTTTCCCATCCTACACCAAGCATTCCCTGGAGTCGAGTTGTACCTCTCTTCTCATTCTATACCAAACATTCCCAGGTGACCAGAAGCACCGCTCTCTACATCTTGGTCTAAGCAGTCCCCTAGGCCAGTGTCACCCCTCTCCCCATCCACTGGCAAACACTCCTTGGAGTTGCCTTGTACCCTTCTTCCCATGCTATACCAAGCTTTCCCAGGTGTCCAGAAGCACCCACTCTCCCCATCCAGTGCCAAGCACTCCCTGGAATTGAGTGGTATCCCACTTTCCATGCCATGCCAAGCACTCCCAGGAGTCCAGAAACATCATTCTCCCATCATGTGCCAAGCACTTCCTGAAGTCAAGCATTCCTTGGGGTCCAATGGCACATATAAACATAGAAACATAGAAAGTGTTGGCAGAAGGAGACCTAGGGTCCAGCGAGTCTGCTCAGGTTTTACCCTGGGTCTAGCACTTGTCTCTAGGGGCTACACCCACCCTAAATTACTATTAACTTGCTGAAATGTCTCTGAGTTGTGCTCTAGCACTGTCATACTCATGCTTGGAACTTGTCACAGTCTCTGTCCCCACCACTTCCGCCGGCAGAATATTCCATGGCTCCACCACTCTCTCAGTGAAGTAGTGTTTCCTGGGATCCACTCTGAAGCCCCCCCCCCCGAGTTTCCATTCATGTCCCCTAGTAGTTGTGTTGTGGACGCTATGGAACAGCTACCCAGTGTCCAACTCTTTGTTTATACCTTTTAAAAACTTAAATGTTTTTACCATGTTGTCCCCTTCCTTCTGGTTTGCAGCCAGTACATATTTAATGCTACTAACTGTTCCTCATAGGGGTGTCCCTGCAAGTCCCGGATCATCTTTGTCACCCTCCTCTGCATTGATTCTATTAGTGGTAGGGAGGACAGCACTATAACTGGAACCAGGGGGGTGCTGTCCAAGGCAGCCAGCCTATACGTAAAAAAGTTAAAGTCAGGAAGCACTCACCAACAGATGAAATAGGCACAAGGCAATGTTTGCAAGTAAAAAAAAAAGTTTTAGTTTTATTGTGCCACAAAATTAGTCAGATACTGCTGTCTCCAACAGAAACCCCTGCTCTTCGACTGTTAGGTTTTCCTAAGGGGGGTGTTTCTGGTTAGTGAATGAGATGCTTAAATAGCCCCAGTACATGATGTAATGCATCACATGACCAATGGAAACAATTAATACAATCATTCAGCAATTGCGAATTTCAAATTAGTTCAAACGAAAAAAGTATATTAAGATAGCTCACTCAAAATAAAGAGGGTTGCAACATCTTACAAAAGGTAGCTAGAAAGGCAACATGACTAAATAAGAAGGTAGTGTAGTTGGACCCAAAATTTAAAGTTGCAGCAATAAATGCAAACAGGTTTAGAATTACTAACAAGTCTTCCAAAGTTTTATACTTGAACATTTTCAAAATATAGTAAAGCTCAAGAAGCATAGTTGTGTAACCCCTAGATGGCGCTATCCCAAGTGCTACTACTCCTGCCTGCTTGGCTGGTAGCAGGTTAAGGCGCCTGGGTACCGAAATGGGTACCCCCACCCAGAGGTCAGGATTGTTAGTGGTCAAGCTAACCTGGGCACAGCCCTCCGGGACACTGTAATCCTCGTCTGTCCCTTCTTGTGGCCAGAACGATATACAGTAATCACCTTTGCAATGCCCCTTATTTACCATGCAAGCACCCACACTGTTTGCACTTACCACCAGGGCTGGTTCCACCAGTTCAACCCTGGAGACCCTCCTGTAAAACAAGGTTAGGCACAGCAAACAACAACAGTACAGTGCTTTCAATACAAACTGGAACCACAGTCAGGTTAAATGGAAAAAGAGTTAGATCTGATTTATTCAGGGGACTTGAACAAGGAAGGGGCCTAATCAGGTTGACTGGCTTTAAAGCTAAATCAAGCAGACAGTTATGCATGCATTTCAGAGTCCCCACACAGTCACACACTCTTGGCACCCAGGTAGGAAAAAGGTGGGCTAGCCAGGAACGTTGCCCGGGATAGGCATATATCGCAGCTGGTTGGGGCCCTTTGATGGAAGAAAGCAACATGCACATCACACTATTTGTAATCCAGAGCTGGAGGGCTCAGTTCGTGAACAGAAAGACAACAAAGCAATCAGATGACAACACTTTAGATTTACTGTAGCTGTTGTTGCAGGCAGCTACCCTAATGTTTACTCATGATACCCAATACAGGACACAGGCAGGACGAAATCGAGACTGCAGGTTGTTGAGCTGGAGTGCCAGGAGAAGCAGGGCCCACACAAATCACTGAGGCATCATTCCTGTTCAAAGCATTGAGCAGGGGGTTGATCTCCAGGCAGGTCTCTCGTCGATGGCTTTCTCTGTGTAGCAGGTAGTCTGGCTGGGCCAGTGTGGCAAGGCCCAGGCCAAATGGAGATGAATACGGATTTAGCCCGTTGGAGCTGGATGCAGCCTCCAGCAGGCAGAACACAGTTCAGAACACAGTGGGGAGCCAAATTGTGACCCCCAGCAGCACACAGCACATTTACATGTAAGGAATTCTACTGTACCAGGCAAATGGCTCTCTGGTCACAATTACAGGGTCTCTGCACAATCCGGGAGTTCAGAGGTGGCTGGAAGTCCTGACAGGCCAATTGCATTCATCAAATCTTCGGTCTTCTTCAGGTTGTCAGCCTGGTCACAGTTCAGTGGCTTATCTCACTCATCACTTTTCAGTTTCAGTCTGAATATACTCTAATTTCCCTCTCAGGGATAGCAGGCAAACAGGCAGGCCAAAACTCAGCCCTTTCACAGTTCTCCCACGCAAATCTACACAGGATTTCTGCCCAACTATGTTGAGCTGTTACCTCTTTCTTTTCCCAACTCAGACTCACTCTAGCTGCAAACAGTCTGGGACATTCCCCTGGATCCAAAAGGTTTGGTTGGCTGATCTATCTGTCAGTCACAACAAAGGCTCCCCCTCCAGGTCCATTTGGGCACCAAAGTTCCAAAACTACAATTCCTACAGAGTTTTGCTCCCACAAGACCCCTGGGGACAGGCTCCATTTTAGAGTCCCCAAAGGTACTGATTGGCCCATTTCGGCAGGCCAGGACCAAGATGGTGGTGATAAATGAAACTGTCCATGCTGCAAAGAAGGCAGGTTAGACAAACTACAATATCTTTACCACTCTAATAGATAGTCAGCAAACAAATACATCTTCTAACAGAGCTCCCTCTGTACAAATAGCGATGGCAGAAATGGAGCGATTATCTGACAGCCTGGCAGGACTCTGAGCATAGAAGCATTCAGCCCCCATATTAACTATAACTACGATATAGGCAGCTCTAAAGAGGCAATACACAGAGGCTATACAGGCACTTCTCTGGCAATAACGTTAAAATGCTAAAATGCAGGACACCAACCTGGCAGTGAGCATTTAGGCAAGCTCAAGGAAGACTTTTCCAGAACCCCATTTGTAGGGGGTTACACCCGGCCCTTCCTTGCCTGGAGAAAACTTAGCGTCCACATCAAGTCTATACCATCACAATATTGAAAATGCAATATATACGAGACATCTATAATATTAGCATGCTATGCAAATAACATCTGATGCATCAATCAACGTAAACCTATACCTTTACTATACATATTCACTATACTTCACAATACTGTATCCATAATGACAATACTTATGCATGTTTCATGCATGTGATACTGATTCCACTATGATGAATGTATTTTAAATATTACAGTACTGATTCAGGTTGTAACTTCTTGTACATTAAACAATGTAGGAGGGGGCCCTTCCTTATCAGCTAACATGGGGCTGGATGGGGCAGGGGCACCATACTGAGAAGGAAGAACAATCAACCTGGAATTGGCCATTAAGCTCAGTCTGGGCAGTGAGCTCTGAGAAATATAAACACCCTTGTGGACCACATTGAGAGGCAAGTTCACAGGCCTCCCAGGGGAATCATAGCTGAAACATAGCACTGGCTTAACAGGTCATCAAGATTTCCTTGGGGTAACAGACACAGGTTCTGGGCAGTCAACACTGGCACTGAGTTCTTCTCCTGCAGTGAGGGATGCCTCTGCACTGGCCGAAATGTCCAGATTGGGAACACTATCAGCTCCTTGCTCTGCAGACTCTGTTTCTACCACACTTTGCTCATCATTACCTTCTGATGAAGGCCCAGGTTGCTTACTCTGAGTAGACTCTGGCACAGTTAGGTCTGGTGGCACTAAGTGGGTGCTGTCAATACTTTCATATTGCTCCTCAAGTTCTGGCATGTCCTCAGGAAGAGTCAGACCATCAGCCCTTTCTTCAGGCAAGTCAGACAGTTCTACAAAACCCAGAGAGTCTACAACCTCAGACAGGAAACTTTTCACCTCACTCTCAGGGGGGCACTGGATCCAGGGAAGAATCGGGCGGGGGTTAGGCAGTCCAGAAGGCCCAGCTTCATCCCCATGATTCTGCATAGGCTTTCTTCAAAACAACTGACTGAGTTCATATGAGGGGATAATAGGCATTACCATAGCCACTTTCATCAGAGGTGGATTGACAGTCACTATCATTCGAGGCCTGCCAGGGAGAGGGCTCCGAATCTTTAACAGCTGAAGCAGATGGACTCTGTCTCCTCCTTGTAGTAGCACAAGTTACCTGCCCAAGGGAATCAATTTCTGATGGTTCGGCCTCAATTATAACTTGGCCACTAGGTAGCAAGTGGTTACGGTGCATGGTCTCGACAGCTTTGGAGTTATTCTCTGGGCGCACCTTGTACACTGGTTAATCATCCAACTTTCCAACTACTACATAGATACATAGACAGTGTCAGCAGATAAGGGCCTATGGCCCACCCAGTCTGCCCATTTGAGCTTGTAAATTCAGTTTATGTTTTCTAAGAAGTCTGTTGCCCCTTACCCCTGACCTCCAGAATTCCTTTATGTCTGTCCCATGCATTCTTAAATCCCGTGATTGTTTCTGCCCCCACCACTTCCTCTGGTAGGGTGTTCCACTTGTCCAGCACCCGTTCTGTGAAGAAATTCTTCCTCACGTTTCCTCTGAATTGTCCTCCTCCAACTTCATCCCATGCCCTCTAGTCCTGGAACATCTTTTTCGCTTAAAAATAGTGTATTCCTGCACCCTGTTCCTCCCTGTAAGATACTTGTATGTCTCTATCATATCCCATCTCTCCCTCCTCTCCTACATGGGGAAGATGGTGCCACCTATCAGCAATTTTGTGCTTGCCATGCAGTCCCAAATTGTGTAACAACACATGGTCTCAGGGCCATAGCTCTTGAGCCTTTACTTTCTTATCATGCCTCTCTTTGTTGGTGAGACTTCTCTTTTTGCCATTGTCTGGGCCAGATGATAAGCATGGTTCAATTGAGCTTTCAGTTTCTGTATGTACTGCAGGTGGTTTTCAGCTCGGACCCCATCTGGCGAGACCCAAAGCAGACATCAGCTGGCAGTTGGGCATCCCTCCCGAACATGAGACAGTAGGGGGAGAACCCAGTAGTGTCACTTTTGGTGCAATTGTATGCATGTACCAAGGTGCTAATCTGCTGGCTCCACTTATGCTTGTCTTTTGGATGGAGGGTGCCCAACATGTCTAGAAGGGTACGGTTAAAATGTTCTGATTAAGGGTCCTCCTGCGGGTGATAGGGGGTGGTTCTTGACTTCCACACTCCCCATAGAGAAAGCATTTCTTTGATTAGCTGACTTTCAAAGTCTCTGCCTTGGTCAGAGTGGATCTGCTGGGGGCACCATAGTGGACAAAGAAATTTTCCACTAGCACCTTGGCCACGGTAAAGGCCTTTTGATCTTTAGTTGGAAAAGCTTGTGCATACCATGTGAAATGATCTGTAACCACTAACACATTGCCAATATTCCAGTGATCAGGTTCTAAACACAAAAAGTCTATGCAGACCAGCTCTATGGGTGTGCTAATAGTAATATTGACAAGGGGGGGCAGGGCTTTCCTTTGGAAGCAAAGACTGCAGGTTTTTACATGGTGGTCAACATCGGCCCCCATCTTGGGCCAGTAGAATTGAGATTGTACCAGGTCGAGGGTCCTGTCATTACCGATGTGCTCCATGTGGTTGTGGAGGGCCATGGGCAGGACCAACTGTCGCTTGTCTACGTGACCACTATGATCCACTGTCTCTCTGTAAAACAACTGATTGTGTAACTTCAACCTGGGGTCTTCTTTAAACAATAGGGCAGCTCGCAAGTCAGGGGATCGCAACTTAGACATGTCTTTCCCCGCACACTGGGCATCAAGTGCAGGTTGAATCATAGGATCTTGGGATTTAGCCCACTGAATGCTGTCATTGTCAAATTGAGGTAGTGCACTAATATCTTCAGCAGAGAAATGGCAATAGGCAGCCAGTATGCAGGTATCAGGAGGGCCCAAGCAATCTACTAAACAGTCCACTGTGTCCACAGACATCTCTTCATTTCTGTCAAACTTTTGGCACAGTGCTCGGATGTCAGGTTAACACAGCCTGACCCAATTACTCTTGGAAGCTGGCCTTCGTGACAGGGCATCAGAATCAGTATGGTTCAGTCCTGGTCTATATTCGACAGCATAATCATAGGTTGATAAGGCAGAAAGCCACTGGTGCCCAGAGGCATCCAACATAGCTGAAGTCTGTACATAGGTTAATGGGTTATCGTCGGTCTTCACCAATGTCTTTGCCCCATAGAGGTACTCATGAAACTGGTCAACGATGGCCCATTTTAGGGCAAGGAATTCCAGCTTGTGCACAGGGTAGTTTTGCTCTGACGAGGTCAAGCTCCTACTGGCAAAAGCCACTGGTCTCAAACCATCCCCATGGTCTTGATACAGCACAACTCCTAGGCCCTGCAGACTAGCAGCTGTATGCAGCACATAGGGCTTGGTGGGGTCATCATAGGCAAGGATGAGGCATGGGTGAGCTGGTATATGACTTCTTAAAAGGCTGCTTCACATTCGAATGTCCAGCAGGGCCCAAAAGGTTCACCTGTTTGGAAGTATACTTTCTCGGTTTCTTTGACAGACCCTTTTTTGTATTTATGTTTGGTAGGGGGGTAACCCTGGGTAAGATTCAGAAGTGGTTGAATTACCTTTGAATAGTCTTTGATAAACCTGCGGTAGTAGCCACAGAACCCCGGAAATGTTGTAGTTCTTTTAAGTTATGGGGCTGGGGACAAGTAGACAGTGATTCAACCTTACTGGGATCAGTCTCTATCCCTTCTGCAGATACTATGTGCCCCACATACTTCACGGATGTTTGAAAAAACTGGCACTTGTCAATGGACAGCTTGAGGCTGAAGTCTTCCAGTCGGTCTAGGACTTTAAACAGTTGGGTCTCATGCTCATCTAATGTGCGCCCAAACACAATGACATTGTCTAGGTACATTAGACATTCCAGTAAGTTCATATCTCCCACCACACGTTCCATCAGTCGCTGAACGGTGGCCGGGACACCCAAAATCCCCTATGGCATTCTCAGGAATTCGTTGAACCCCAAAGGACAGATGAAGGCTGTTTTCTCACAGTCTTTCAGGGCCATCGGAATCTGGTAATATCCGTTGTGAATATCCAGTGCCGAGAACCATTTGCTCCCATTCAAGCAATCCAGGGCATCTTGTATACGGGGCATGGTGTATTGATCTGGGATTGTCCACTGGTTCAGGGTTCGATAATCAACACACATCCTCACAGACCCATTCTTCTTATGCACAACCACAATGGGAGAGGCATATGGGCTCCTTGATTCGTGTATCACGCCAGCCACGAGCATTTCCTGCAGGTGTCTCCTAACATCATCTATATCCGCTGGGGTGAGGCGTCAGGATCTCTCTCAAAATGGCCAGTCATCATGAAGACATATGTGATACTCTGCACCCTGGACACACCCTATGTCCCATTCTTTCAAAGAAAACACTTTGTCTCTCTGGGCGAATTTCTTGCTAATCCTAGCCTTCCATTCAGCTGGCAAAGGGGAATCACCAAAGTCAAATAAGTCTGGGGTCACTCTCTCCTTCTCACCAGAGCACTTGTTACTGGTCAATATTGCAGTGTCTGCACAGTGTACTGTAGCTAGAGTGCACCGTCTAGTCACCTGGACCTTCCGATCTGACACATTCCAAATCTGGACCATCACTCGTTGTGCATAGGCATGGGCATGTGCAGGCAAGATGCTGGGCTTAACCAATAATCCTTCTGGCAACTTGCCATTGCCTGGAGCATCCAACATCAATATTTTGTTCTTTAAATCTTTCCAGAGGCGAACTTCCCAGTGAATGGTACACTGGGCATTGGGTGCCAGTACCAGAGAGTCAAGATCCTTCTTCCACATGATCCCTACAAGTTCATCCTGGTCTACTTCCTTGGGTTTCTGTTGCAAGTCATAGGCCCTTTTGATTACAGCTGGAATTCTTAGGGCCCGCCCAGTCCGTTGCCCTTGCTTCTCATGACAGAGTTGTGTCAGTCTCCCAAACATATGGATGTTTGTCACAATTAATAGAGGAATCCCATCATACAGTCCGGGGGCTGAACACACTAAGGCAAGTCTCTTGGCTTGTTCATCTACTCCAGCCACAGAGGTAGGGAAAGACAGCCAGATCTGAATATACCCTGAGTACGGATAAGACTTCTCGCTCAACCCCCACACATGTAAGCCTTCCAAGAATTGTAGGGGCTCATCCGGCAGATGCTTTTGATACCAGTCTTGGAACACTATGGTCACTTGAGACTTACTGTCAGGCACGGCCTGGGTCGCCGCACCGTTCACCATCACTGTAATTTCCATTGAAGGGCCCACCACCTCGGACCATTCAGGTGACGCAGACTTGGATGGCGACTTGGCAGCGCCCTTTGATGAATAACTGTTTTGAGCAGCTCTACCTGGTGGCCAGTTATTGTTCCATCGTATCAAGGCTAGTAGCCCAATGGTAACCTTTCTCAAGTTCTCCGGTGAGCAACAGGGACCGGTCCTTTTTAATGTCTTTATAAGTGACATTGCAGAGGAACTGGAAGGAAAAGTATGTCTCTTTGCAGATGACACAAAGATCTGCAACAGGGTTGATACACAAGATGGAGTGGAAAGGATGAGAAGGGACTTGACAAGGTTGGAGGAATGGTCAAATGTATGGCAGCTCAGATTCAATGCAAAGAAGTGCAAGGTAATGCACATGGGAAACAAAAACCCAGGGGAAGCGTATACAATGGGGGGTGAGATACTGACAACAGTAAAATAGAAAGGGACCTGGGGTAATTATATCAGATGACCTAAAGGTGGGCAAGCAATGTGAGAAGGCAGTAAGGAAGGCTGGGGATACTGGGATGCATAGGAAGAGGCATCAATAGTAGAAAACAGGAAGTTGTTATCCCTCTGTACAGACAGTTGGTGAGACCCGTCTGAGTACTGTGTGCAGTTCTGGAGACCCCATCTCTGCAAAGACATAGACAGAGTGGAGGCTGTCCAGAGGAGGGCAACAAAATGGTGCAGGGTCTGCACCAGAAGACATACGAAGAAAGACTAAAGGAGCTTAATATGTGTATACTCTTGAGGAAAGAAGGAGAGAGGGACATGACAGAAACTTTCAAGTACCTCAAGGAATTAACAAAGTCCAAGAGGGTAGCATATTCCAGAAAAGAGATGTGCAAGAACAAGGGGCACAATCTGAAGATAGAGGGGACAGCTCAGGGGTAATGTGAGGAAGTATTTTTCATGGAGAGGGTGTGGATGCATGGAACAGCCTCCCTGAGGAGGTCGTGAGTCAAGAACAGTGGGGACTTCAAGAATGCATGGGACAGGCATAAGGCAGTCCTAGTGGCAGGTAAGAGGAAGTAAGCTGTTGGTTAACTAGGATCTGCAGCTTATCTGTTAGGTAGGAAAATGGGCAGACTAGGTGGGCCAAGCGGTCCTTATCTGCCGTCAAATTCTATGTTTCTATGTTATGTAACTGGGTATGCCCATCCTCCCGCAGTGGTAGCATAAATTGGGTTCTCTAGAGTCTCTGAGTGATTGCAGGACATCTCCCTGCTTGGGTACATCAGTGGCACATCGGGGCCCTTCTTGACTTGTGACTTGCGTTCTTGATCCTCTGGACTTCCACCAAGGTTAGTGGTTTGTGAGGCTTATAGTAGGGCCGCCACCAGGGCTCTCAGTCCTCGTACTTCTTCCAGTAGGTTACCCTCAGTCCAGGTTTCCGAGGATGCAATGTGCACCCCCACCCCACTAGGTGGAGCCTCACTCTTTTACTCAGGGGGTGCCTGATAGATGCTAGTGTCTCTGGCCACCTCAGCGACTTGTTGACTGATTCTCAGCTCCATCAGTTCTTTAATTAGTTCTCTCATCTGCTGCACCTCAGCCTCGTCACTTCTCTCAGGGGTCAGAGCAACCCCAGCACAGGACTCCCATCCCTCTTCATCATTTTCTGCCTCACGAATCTCTTTCATGAGGTGACAATACTCGGGAGGGTTAGCCTTCCTATCTTGCAACTGAAGTTTTCACATCATCACACTAGAGTACCTGGCAGACTTGAGAATATAGTCCAACCTGACCCGATTCAGTTCACTAGCTGGCACCCCTCCTTTTCTGTGAGCCCTCTGCAGAGCCCTCTCAATTTTGGTAACGATCATAGACAACTTCTCATTCTTCCATTCCTTGGTGGATTTGAATGTCCACAGTAAATCATCCCCTAAATCAGTGCTTCCAAAAACCCCTTCCAAGGCAGAGAGGTATTCAGCCACTGTAGCCTCCGGGCTAGTGGCTCATAGGAAGCGAATGGCCTCCAGTGCAGGGCCCTCAAACTTTCCATGAGTCTTTTTCTCTTCTCCCCCTCAGAGCACTGCCACTCCTGGACCGGGGGTAGCATAGGTCATCCACATTTCTGGGTCATCCTCCCCCACAGGCACTGGGACTGTGCCCCAAAAAAGTCTAAGTCTACGGTAGGAGTCCAGGGCACAGATGAGATTACTATGGGGGGTGGTGACCACAGGGGAGACCATAGGGGAGGCAGGAGATGCTGTCAGGGACTGCAATGGCGTGGGTTCTTCAGAAAGGTCTAGCACCTTCACTAACTCTTGGGCGGGTCGCCCCTCAGAAATTAACAACTTAAAGCAGCAGTACTACGAAAAAAAAAACTGTGCTTTTTTTGACAGTTTATTCCCTGTGCCCTGCTAATCATATACCTGGTACTCTGTCTCACCGGCATTGTGCTATCGCTGAGTAATTTGCTCAGTTATTCTCTGCTTTTGTTTACATTTCTGCCACTAAGCATGTTGCACTGGAACCCCCTCTGCTGCCAACTGCACATGTGAATGACTTGCAGGGACAACGGGAATGGTCAGCAAAGGGTTCCTCTGCTGTTGTCAAAAGATGTGATGTGACCTGTAGAAAAAGTGCAGCTGAAATTAGTCAGCTGCCATATTTGTTGTAGCACTACAACACTTCAAATAAATTGCAAATATCTAAAAAATTAAAGACGACTGGAAAAAAACCATTTACAGGTATGGAAACTTTGGCTGCATGCTTACAGCTGAAAATCAGAATTTTTATAGCTCACTTCCTGATTTCGTAGTAGTGCTGCTTTAAGCAGTTTGTCCTTGAACCCCTCTATGTTGGGGGACCCTCCCGGCGTAGCCGGATCACTGTGCAAATGGATAACGCTCCACCCCTTCTGGGCGCCTTCTGATAGAATAACAGGGGGTACTTTCTCTGGATCTATGGGAGAGCTGCAGGAGAGTAGAACCACAATGGTCTGGTCAAACAGGTTGAATCCCTCCCCTTCACTTCAACTTTCTCCAAACACTTAACATGCTCCACAGCTTCTACAATAACAGCATTAGTGGTCCCTAATGGGACATCCACTAGCAGGAGGGTCTGTCGGGAGTCTGCCCCTTCAGCCTCACTCCACCCCATCATTCGGTATACTAACAGCTTATGGGGGTGATTTTGAGCTTAGGCGTAGCAAGCCACTCCAATTTGTCACCAATTCTAAACATAATGGGGTAAATCCCACCTCTGGCCACTAGAGGATGCTAATCCCAATGGTGCCTCCAAGATGTAACCCCTAGGCCCCTAGGTGGCGCTATCCCAAGGGCTACTACCCCTGTCTACGTGGCTAGTAGCAGGTTTCAAGGTTGTTAGTGGTCAAGCTAATCTAGGCACAGCCCTCTGGGACACTGTAACCCCTCCCTGTCCCTTCTAGTGGCCAGAACAATATACAGTAATCACCTTTGCAATGCCCCTTATTCACCATGCAAGCACCCACACTGTTTGCACTTACCACCAGGGCTGGTTCCACCAATTCAACCCTGGAGACCCCCTGTAAAACAAGGTTAGGCGCAGCAAACAACAACAGTACAGTGCTTTCAACACAAACTGGAACCACAGTCAGGTTAAATGCAAAAAGGTTAGATCTGATTTATTCAGGGGACTTGAACAAGGAAGGAGCGTAATCAGGTTGATTGGCTTAAAAGCTAAATCAATCAGACAGTTATGCATGCACTTCAGAGTCCCTACACAGTCACACACTCTGAGTACCAAGTATGAAAAATGTGGACTAGCTAGGAACGTTGCCCAAGGTAGGCCAGCATCGCAGCTGGTTGGGGCCCTGAGATGGAAGAAAGTAACATGCACAACATACACTATTTGTAATCCGAAGCCAGAGGGCTCAGTTCGTGAAAGAAAAGACAACAAAGTAATCAGATGACACTTTAAATTTAGCTGTTATTGCAGGGAACTACCCTGATGTTTACTCATGATACCCAATACAGGATACAGGCAGGACGAACTCGAGACTGCAGGTTGTTGAGCTGGAGTGCCAGGAGAAGCAGGGCCCACACGAATCACCGAGGTATCATTCCTGTTTAAAGCGTTGAGCAGGGGGCTGATCCCCAGGCAGGTCTCTCGTCGATGGCTTTCTCTGTGTAGTGGGTAGTCTGGCTGGATAAGTGTGGCAAGGCTCAGGCCAAATGGAGATGAATACTGATTCAGTCCGTTGGAGCTGGATGCAGCCTCCAGCAAGCAGAACACAGTTCAGCATACAGTGGGGAACTAAATGGCGGCCCACCAGCAGCACACAGCACATTTACATATAAGAAATTCGACTGTACCAGGCAAGTGACTCGCCAGTCACAATTACAGGGTCTCTGCACAATCCGGGAGTTCAGAGGTGGCTAGAAGTCCTGGCAGGCCAATCGCATTCAGCAAATCTTCCGGTCTTCCTCAGGTTGTCAGCCTGGTCACAGTTCAGTGGCTGATCTCACTCTTCACAATTCGGATTCAGTCCAAATATACTGTAATTTCCCTCTCAAGGACAGCAGGCAGACAGGTAGGCCAAAACTCAGCCCTTTCACAGTTCTCCCACACAACTCTACGCAGGATTGCTGCCTGACTAACTCGAGCTGTTACCTCTTTCTCTTCCCAACTCAGACTGACTCTAGCTGCAAGCAGACTAGGACTTTCTCCAGGATCCAAAAGGTTTGGTTGGCTGATCTGTCTGTCAGTCACAACAAGGACTCCCCCCTCCAGGTCCATTTGGGCACCAAAGTTCCAAAACTACAATTCCTACAGAATTTTGCTCCCACAATACTCCTGGGGACAGGCTCCATTTTAGAGTCCCCAAAGGTACTGATTGGCCCATTTCGGCAGTCCAGGACCAAGATGGTGGTGATAAAAGAAACTGTCCATGCTGCAAAGAAGGCAGGTTAGACAAACTACAATATGTTTACCACTCTAATAGATAATCAGCAAACAAATATATCTTCTAACTGAGCTCCCTCTGCACAAATAGCGATGGCAGAAACAGAGCGATTATCTGGCAGCACGGGCGGGACTCTAGCATAGAAGCACTCAGCCCCCCTCCCAGATTAACTATAACTGCGATATAGGCACCTCTTAAAGAGACAATACACAGAAGCTATACAGGCACTCTCTGGCAATAACGTTTAAATTGCTAAAACACAGGACACCAGCCTGGCAGTGAGCATTTAGGCAAACTCAAGGAAGACTTTTCCAGAACCCTCATTTGTAGGGGGGTTACAGTAGAGTGACCAAACATACAGTACATTCACAGTTCAAATATAATGTAAGGCTGTATGGGGATGGGAGGGTGAAGGGACGGGGAGGGAGAAAGGCGAGTAGGGGTTGGGTGGTTGAGAAGGAGAGAGAAGCTTTAGAAAAATAGGCTAAAGAAACTCAGAGGGAAAAGGGTTTAAAATCCAAGGTGTAGAGGGAGCTCAATCCTTGTGTTACCAATTTTAGTTACAAAGGAGCAGGATGTGGAACCTGCGCTCACCACAACACATCAGTACCTGGAACCGAAAAAGTAGAAAGAGAAAGTAAATAAATATTGCATTCATGTTAATCCATATGTAACCCCTAGGTGGTGCTATCCCTTGGGCTACTACCCCTGCCTGCTTGGCTATTAACAGGTTAAGGGGCCTGAGTTCTAAAACGGGTGCCTCCACCCAAAAGTCAGGGTTGGTTTGGGTTACGCTAACCAGGCCACAGCCCTCTGGGACACTGTGATCCCCCTTTTCTCCCACTAGTGGCCCACACAGTACACAACAGTGACTTTTCCAATACCCCAGATATGCAAACTTATTACACATACTGTACAGTTACCACTTACCCTCAGGACTGATTTCTGCAGCACATCTCTGAGGACCCCCTGTAAAACAAGGTTATGCAATGCACACACATATAATGCAATAGGTTCTGTAGGTACTGATACCACAAGTAAGGTATATTTCATCAACAACAGATCTCATTTATTTCAAGTTCAAATTCAAGTTCATGTTTATTGCAGGAAAGCTCCATTGAGCAAGCTCATTCACAAGGAGGTCCCGGGTGCATGGGTACAACAAATATACAATGCAGGCAATAACATAAAAATACATAAATGGTGGACCGGGTCCTACAAGGTACATGGGTAAACAGTCCTGGGTGAAAACCAAAAAACAAAAAAATATTTAGTACAAGTTGTTTAAGGAAGGCGGTGTAGTGAGAACAAACTTAGGAAGTAAGGAGAAAGCTAGGGAGAGAGGGAGTTTAGAAACAGTTACAGGTGTCCTTTATTTTTGAAGCCAACAGTTTTTGGAAGAAATTTACTGAGATTACACTGGATAGTTTCAGAGTGGATTGTAGCTGGTTCCAAATAGTTGGTAGGGCACTTGAGAAGTCTTGTCTGCCAAAGGAGGTACGAGTCCTAGGTGCGTCAAGTAGGATAAAATCTGATTTCCTAAGGAAATAAGAACTGTGGGCAGTACGGATAAGTGCTACTAAATAGCTTGGTAATTTATTCAGACGTTTTAGGGTCCAAATGCCAGCATGGAGTGTGCGTCTAATGGTAAGTGAAGTCCAACCAACAGCTGCGTATAGTTCGCAATGGTGGGTTCGGTATGAGTAGTTTGTAATGAAGCGCAGGGCACGGTGATAGAGAATGTTCAATTTGTTTAGGTTAGTAATTGCTGCAGAAGTGTATAATATGTCCCTATAGTGAAGTGTAACCTCCGGACCCCTGCCTTTTTGCAAAACGACAGGTGGCATGTTGTTGAAGCTGACAGCAGTACCTGGTGGTACTGGGTTCAGGGAGGACTAGGTTACTTGGCACCGGGGGCCTAGGTTTGGCTACTCTGCACAGGAGCACCCAAGTAAATCTGAACACAGGAAGCAATAACTGTAATGTCCAAAACCAGGGATGGGATTCTACAGTGTGGCTTTTATTCACATCCAAACTGAACAAACAAAGCATAGATGGACCCCCACGGGGCTACATTCCAGGTAATGCAGATTAGAGATACAGAACACTTCTTTACATTTCAGCCCTCAGGCTCTGAACCCACCAGGCACACAGCCCGGACTTGCACGCAGCTTTGGGTACACAGCCCGATTTGTACACTACTTGGGTTTTCCCCCTGGCCCGGCTCCCCCACCGGCCACTTCATCCGCGGTCCATTATGGGAATGAACCAGTTTTCCTATTGGTGGCTCCCCAAACCACCTTAGAGCCTTCGACTCCTAGAGGGAATTTTCCTTCCATCCCACATCTGGGTATTTCCCGCATCACTGGCCAAGTGCATGAGGCAAAGTAGAAATCCACAGAGCAAATTCGTAGAGGTGGACCTGGTTACTAAAGATGGGGGGTCTCCCACCTCCAGCTCCCACATTCCATACCCGGCCATTTCTCTGGACACTAAACAACTCTTTTCTGAAAGCTTGGCAATGTAGATTACTGGGTAGACGTATGTCACATCTTCTCTACATGTCTTGACTTCCCCTATGTGCTGGACTTGAACATACTTTTACTTTTGGCTAAACCTGTTACTCTAGGTCTCCCACTACTTCAGTAGTCCAATCCCCACTTTAACACAGTTCAGGATGAAACATGGGCCCTTTAGAAAGAGCAGAACTCACCCTTCGGTTGCAGGTGCCCCACAGGCGAATCACGAAATCTTCTTGTACTCCACACACGTGGACAAAATAAGGCAGCTTCTTTCTCCAGCAGTAGCCAGAGGGTTGCCCCTGAAAATGCAGGCACACCTTCCTGCCCTATCCCTTGAGGGATGGGGCACAGAGACCTGAATCAGCGGTCTCCACCACTAAAAAACAGCTTACTGTGTCTCTCTTTAGGCGGAAACACACACCTTTCCCTAAATGTAGCCCTATTTCAGGGCTGAGGCTCCAACAGCCTGAGCACAGAGCTGCTGTGCTCCTCTCACAACAATCTCCAAACTCCAACTGAACACAGACTGACTGTTCAAACCTCCCAACATTCTACTCTAACTCCCTTCTGCAGATTCCATTGTGGCTCATGCAGCTGTGATAGTTCTATGGTGATGTCATCCCTCAGTCTCAGCTGAGACTGAGAACAGAGTGAGACAGTGTGAAATCCATTTAACTGGAGTTTCACAAGCTGCCTTCCCTGCCTACCACTAGGTCTTACTGGGATTCTAGTAACCCCGGGTAACAAGGGGGTTACACTCGCCCTTGACCAGGAAAATGACTGTCCGCAGTCATTGTTTACCAACTTAGGCCATCCCACCTATGCACTACCTGCGGAGGGGTGATCAGGCCCCTCCCACCATATCGCGAGCACAGGCAGGCAATACTAAGGGCCTGGGAGGCCTTAGCTGACATATCGGCCTCTACTTTACCCACTTACTACGCGCCTTAGTGGCTCTGGTAGAACTGTCCAGAGCATAGCCCTAATAGCTCAGCACTGCAGTCCCTATGGCCATTCAGGACTACAGCCTGTCTATCCCCTCCCCAGCCCTCTAGCGAAAATCTATCTGCCTCTAACCTTAACACCCAAAATAAAAACAACCCAGGGACCTCCCCGGCCTTGAGCACCCTGCAACCACACAGCAAGAAACTAATACCGCACCATTACATTACATTACTGCCTTCCTACCCCCACAACCACACCTGTGGAAGGAAAGGGTTAATACAGTAACAACAATAACAACCACAATACTTTAAATTCTACACACTAAAGTACTAGTGAGGAACTCCAATGAGCCCCTCCTCTTCTTCTTGTCTTCTCTTCTATCTTCTTCAGGAACACCTGCAAGAAAAAGAAAGACAACACACACTCCTAATCTGTGTACACAGTCTACCTAAACCCCTACCATCAAAACACTGAAGAATCCCAAAAGATTTTTTTTTTTTTTTAAAGGTAGAAAACAGTATATACACTAGAAAACAGTAGAAAACAACGACATTATTTACAATACACATTTGGGGAATGGAGTGCCCTAAAAGTCCCAACTAGTGACCACAGTGCCCGAAGGCTAGTCCATGAAAGAGTCTCTCCTGAGCCGGAGCCCGGTGAAGCACAGTTCTAGCAGGCCAAAGTCCCGAAGGAGAGTCTTTGAGGACAATTCACACATTCTGGAGTCTGCTAGTGTAGGGTGTGTACTGCAATGTCATAATGATAGAAAAGTTTCGACTTACCAGCCCCTTGTAGAGCGAAAAATCTGAACCGACCTGCTTTTCAGCCGAGACTCTCCCTGGCAGCATTTCTTCCCATACAGCTGGGAGGACATCTTCCGGAACTACAGTAGGCACATCTGGGAACTGCTGGGTTGATGTCATCTCTGGAGATGGAACCTTAGAACAGGAACAAAAAAGGAAAACAGCTGGTCTGACATCATCCGATTACCAGGCAATGGATCAGGATACAGTTGGGCTGGTGTCCTCTCTGGATCTGAAGTCATCTGGTGGGCCAGTCGATGGATTCTGGAGAGGCCAGTACACTGTAGAACTGATGAATGTGGGGCATCTGAGTCCTGGATGTCCATACTGGCGGACCAATAAAGGCACTTCACAGGCTGGTGTGGCAGTATTGACTACCACTGCTCGGCTTTCCATCTAGTAGGCACGGGCACATTTGCCGGGAGGTCCTTGCATTGAGGCCAATAGTACAGGGGATCAGGAGCTTGAATTATTACCCCGTCTGGTCGCACATAATTCACACAGTGGAAGGTTTCACGTCCCTCTCCGTCCACTATTCGCACGCTGTCCATAAACTGTGTCCTGCCTCTCTTCCACTGGGTATATTTCTCATGAAACAGTCTGTTCTTGACATGCTTGTTTGCACCAGGATGCACACATTTCATTGCTTCGGCCCAGATCCAGGATTTCCTGCTGTTCTCAATCTCCTCCCAGACTCTCTGAGGAAAGGTAGGAAAGGTCATCCCATAGATCTCATTCGCCTTCCTACGAACCAGTCTCTCCTCTTTACTAGCTTTGGTCAACCTGAGAACGCTAGCCTGGCTTGGGGGTGGCCAGCCCTGGTTCTACCAGCTACGCATCCTTAACGAGATTAAAAATGGATCCCTGACTTCTTCTTCTTGCATAGCCAGGGCAGTGGCATCACCACTCTCTTCCATGCATTCCTCTGAGGCAAGAGCTTGAGGCTGTGTACCCGTTCCTTTTTCACAAGGCCACATAGGTTCCCCCTCATCTTCTTCCTCACTAAGGATCTGAGCCCAGGAGTGAGCAGTCGTCCTCTCCCCTGAGACTATCCACTCATCACTAGGCACAGAGGTCGACACCTCCCATTCAAAGGCCTTCCACATCTCATCTTCTCCTAAGAGACTTGGGCTAGCCCCCCCCCCAGGGGTCTACTGATGCTTTATCTGAACTTTCCTTCTGAGATCCAGCATCTGAAACTTCAACATCTGGTTCTGTCTGTAAATCTGCACCCTCTAGCTTTGCGCCACACTCCCCCAAGGGGCCTTCTTCAACAGGCTCTGCCTGGTGCTGTGTGCTGCCAACTACAGATTCCTGAACCTTTGTCCATGTGGGAGCCAAACGAATCTGGGGCGCTTTATACAAGCCATATTTTCTCAGCATCCAGCACAGTGAGGTATCATGAAGACGCCCTTCCAGCATTTAAGCAAATTTGACACACGCACTGGATATCCAGGAATCGCCACATTGAGAGGCAGTTGTCCTCCATAATGACACCTTTCAATTTCCCTTAATCTATTTACTGCTGCTGTTACTGCAGCCCGGGCGTGATCCGGTAGCAAGCTGGTCCTGAGGCCATAACTGCAGGGAAAACAAACAAAAACCTCACTGTTACTGAAAGTCCCACTTTACCGAATGCCTTCTTTACTTTTAAAATGTCTCCTCTGCTGCTGTGTTTACTTTACTACCCCACCCTGTAATGGCGGCGGCAGCACTCCTGTGCATCAACATTCAGAAATTGGGTCAAGCCACTGTGCATCCAATTTACACACACTACTGATAACTTTTGCTCAAACTGCACAGTCTTGCACTGTTCTTTTTCTAACACATTTACATGATTTCCCACAGACTTTTCACTTGCTGGAAACATTTCTTTAACTCACAGTCCCTTAAAGCCTCAGGATTTTAAGCACAGGATTGCCTGTAAACTAGTGCTGCACATTTGGCTACAACTCCCAGTCTCTCTCTGGCTTTAAAACTTTAAACTGATGCTGAACTCATAACTATGCACACAGTCAATGGCCTAGCAGACTTGCACTTGCTGGTAGAACTTAACACAGTCGTTATTTGCAAAGCGACTACACTGCTGCACACATATTTAGCTGGCTTTTGGCAGAAAATCACTGTTTGAGCAACTTTTACTGTTGGTACTTACTGTTATCAGTAGCTGTTAGCTGCGATGGAAAAATGGCCTGCAGCCAGTCTGGGAGGCTTCAGAAAGAAAACGGGTGGGCAGTCCTGCCGATCGTCTCCCCAATTACCACACTTGCAATTCAGAAGATCGAGATGCGGGTTGAACCCGATTTTGAACAGACAAGTCTATTTTTAACAGTTTTACAGCGCTTTTTAATTACCATGACACTCCTCCACTAGCCAGTACACGCACTCCACTCACACTCCCTCTCGAATGCTGGGCAGTCACTGTAGAGCTATCTGAGGGGCGGGACTGAGTACAGCCTCACCAATCACACGATGCCATGCAAATGAGCCTCTTCTTCCTCACGGTGCTCTTCTTCACGGCGATCGTTGAGCAGGCAAATTTAAACTGCAGAAACCACTTTTTTTTTTTTTAACTGACTCCATGGCGGGAGCCCATTTCAGCCATTTAGTATGGCCATTTACACAGCAAGTTTCTCAGTTCATTCAAAAGCATTTCCAACGTCCAGGGCACAATTTTCCTGTTGCTACCCCTAGTCTTCCACACTTTTCTTAATCACCACAGTTCTTTTAAAAAGCAGGCAAAAATGCTGTAAACAATTGATGCAGGACAAGGGCACACTCTTTTAGCTTTACTGCTCCATGGTAAACAGTTGGCATTTTAACAGCAGCATAAGATCCACAGCACACAGCGACACACTAGTTAAATTGCTTCAGCTTTTTGGGCTACCCACTGCCAGATAGCCAAAACACTAGCCCCTTGCCCAAGCACCTTTCCTCCCAGAATAAAAATCCAAAGCGGTGCCTCCATTTTTGTAACCCTCGGACCCCTGCCTTTTTGCAAAATGACAGGTGGCATGCTGTTGAAGCTGACAGCAGTACCTGGTGGGGACTGGGTTCGGGGAGGACTTGGTTACTCGGCACCGGGGGCCTAGGTTTGGCTACTCTGCACAGGGGCACCCAAGTAAATCTGAACACAGGAAGCAATAACTGTAATGTCCAAAACCAGGGATGGGATTCCACAGTGTGACTTTTATTCACATCCAAACTGAACAAACAAAGCATAGACAGACCCCCACGGGGCTACATTCCTGATAATGCAGATTAGAGATACAGAACACTTCTTCACATTTCAGCCCTCAGGCTCTGAACCCACCAGGCACACAGCCCGGACTTGCACGCAGCTTTCGGTACACAGCCCGACTTGCACACTACTTGTGTTTTCTCCCTGGCCCGGCTCCCGCGCCGGCCACTTGATCCGCAGTCCATTATGGGAATGAACCAGTTTTCCAATTGGTGGCTCCCCAAACCACCTTAGAACCTTCGACTCCTAGAGGGAGTTTTCCTTCCATCCCACATCTGGGTACTTCCCTCATCACTGGCCAAGTTAATGAGGCAAAGTAGAAATCCACAGAGCAAATCCGTAGAGGTGGACATGGTTACTAAAGATGGAGGGGTCTCCCACCTCCAGCTCCCACAATCCATACCTGGCCATTTCTCTGGAACTAAACAACTCTTTTCTGAAAGCTTGGCAATGCAGATTACTGGGTAGACGTATGTCACATCACCTCTACGTGTCTTTACTTCCCCTATGTGCTGGACTTGAACATACTTTTACTTTTGGCTAAGCCTATTACTCTAGGCCTCCCACTACTTCAGTAGTCCAATCCCCACTTTAACACAGTTCAGAATGAAACATGGGCCCTTTAGAAAGAGCAGAAATCACCCTTCGGTTACAGGTGCCCCACAGGCGAATCACAAAATCTTCTTGTACCCCACACAGGTGGACAATATAAGGCAGCTTCTTTCTCCAGCAGTAGCCAAGGGGTTGCCCCTGAAAATGCAGGCAAACCTTTCTGCCCCATCCCCTGAGGGATGGGGCACAGAGACCTGAATCAGCGGTCTCCACCACTAAAAAACAGCTTACTGTGTCTCTCTTTAGGCGGAAACACACACCTTTCCCTAAATGTAGCCCTATTTCAGGGCTGAGGCTCCAACAGCCTGAGCACAGAGCTGCTGTGCTCCTCTACAACAATCTCCAACTCCAACTGAACACAGACTGACTGTTCAAACCTCCCAACATTCTACTCTAACTCCCTTCTGCAGATTCCATTGTGGCTCATGCAGCTGCGATAGTTCTATGGTGATGTCATTCCTCAGTCTCAGCTGAGACTGAGAACAGACTGAGACAGTGTGAAATCCATTTAACTGGAGTTTCACAAGCTGCCTTCCCTGCCTACCACTAGGTCTTACTGGGATTCTAATAACCCCGGGTAACAAGGGGGTTACACAAGTAAAGGGAGTAAGGTGGTCTGAACAAGTCTGAGTCTGGTTTCCAGGGGAAAGAGGGACCTATTTCGGAAGAAGAAGCCTAGTCTAGCTTTTAGTCTTCTGGACAGGTCGTCAATGTGCTCATTGAAAGAGAGCTTGCTGTCTAACCAAAAGCCAAGGTATTTAAATTTAGAGACAACTTCCAGTGGTTCACCTAGGGATGTAACAATGAAGTCTTTAGGTGGGACAATGAGGGTGACAGAGGAAGTGTTAGGGGGGAAAATCATGGCCTTAGTTTTTTTAGCATTTAGGAGTAGTTTGGTATTGATGAGATTTGTTTCTAGCTAAGCAAAATCGACTTGAAGTATATCCCTGACTTCCGATATTGTATGGCCAGATGTATACAAAACTGTATTGTCTGCAAAGAAATGCAAGGTTGACCTGGTTATTTGAGAATCGAGGTTGTCGATATATAGGGAGAAGAGTATAGGACCTAAGATGGAACCTTGCAGGACTCCCCTAGTAACTGGTAAGGAGGCAGAGAACAGCCCACCAGCTTTGACTTTCTGCATCCTACCTGATAGGTAACTGGAGAACCATTTGGTAGTAGCTAGGGTAGAGCCAATATTGGTGAAGCTGTTCACAATTAGAGTATGGGCAACGGTCTCAAATGCTTTACTCAAATCTAAGAATACTGCACCCGTAATCTTTTTTGCATCCTTGGCTGAGATCCAGTTATCTATGACTTTAACTAGTGCAGTAACGGTGCTATGATTAGAGCGAAAGCCTGATTGGGCTGGATTGAGGAAAGAGTAGGTTACCAGATGATTCTTCAGTTGTATATAAATCAATTTTTGAGGACTTTTTGAAAGGATAGGCAGATTGAGATTGGTCTGTAATTGTTTAAGTCATTAGGTCTGATTTAAATAAAAGGTATGATATGGTGGATTTCCAGCATAATGGAACTACAGCAGAAGAGATAGAGAGGTTGAATATATGGAGAATGGGGGCAGTAAGATAGCAGTAGCCGACTTTAAAGAAAAATGGTTCTAAGCCATCGTCTCTGGCACTTTTTGTGGTATCTACATTGATGAGTGAATCCTCAACTTCTTTGAAGCTGAGGGGGAGCAGCTGGAAAGGATGGGCTGTATCTTTCAGGACAGTGATAGTGCTAGCATGGATACTAGTACAAGATGCATACGGTGATGCATCGAAAGCTAGAACAGCTGTGGTGAAGTGAGAATTCAGTTCTTTGAGGATTTGGTAATTGTTCTCAATAACTGTGCCATTTATGTTGATCTTAGCTGGGATGGAGGGAGCAGCCGGTTGACCTTCAATAGACTTGATGGTCCCCCAAATGTTCTGCGAGTTTCCTTTGGCTTTTTCCAGTGTGGAAACATAGCACTTCACTTTGGTAGAGCGAATATGTTTTAAGCAGGTGTTCCTAGCTGCTCTAAATGTCTGCCGATCTGTCAGATTCTTAGTTCTTCTTGCTAGAGCCCAGATTTTATCTCGGTTTATAAGTGTGGTTTTGAGCTCCAGTGTAAACCAGGGGTGGGAGACATTGCGCGTATGCACCTTAATAAATGGGGCATGCTTGTTAGCCAGGGTGGTGAGATTTTTATTTAGGTTAGAGACAGCCTCATCGACTGTTTTAGAGAGGTACAGATCTTGCCATTTGACCTTGCTAAGGTCATCAGATTGCTCAGGGTGTTGAATTTACGAAAGGAATGCTTGATTATGAACTTAGGCTGATTGCGGGCTTTGATTTGATGTCTTATACAGACCACAACTCTATGATCTCTCATATCATTGGAAAAACAGCTGATTGTAGTATTTTGTGGGGATGGGTGGTAAGTATGACATCGATGAGAGAACTATTGGCAATGTTGGTGGTGTTAATCCTAGTGAGCTCACTAATTATCTGGGCAAGACCTAGTTCATCACAAAGGGATTTCAGACTATGCAATTTGTGTGTGAGCCAATCCATGTTGAGGTCCCCAAGTATCAGTGTTTCTGTGTTGGCTGTTATAACTAAGGATTTTAGGACATTGATGATTTCAGTTCCACCAGTTGGAGGTCTGTAGCCACCAATTACTGTAATAATTTCATTGGAGGGAAGGTGGAGTTTCAGAGATATGATCTCATATTCCTTAGATTTAGAATTGCAGAAGAGGTCACTAAAAGTGAATTTGTATTTGGCATAAATAACTACTCCACCCCCCCCCCGGTATTCCTATCAGCCCTATAGAGATTATAGTTGAGGAGAGTTATTTGCTGGTCCGTAATAGTATTTTTGAGCCAGGCTTCGGTGATAATGACGAGGTCGAGCTCAATGGGTGTGGGCCAGGCTTGTAAAAGGTCAATTGTTTTGGGCAAACTTAAAATGTTGACCAACATGAATTTAAGGCTAGGAGCGGCAGCAAACTTGGTAGGCGAGGAAAATGTTGACAGAGGGCCTGGGTTTAGTTCTACATTACCTGAACAGAGAAGGAGCAGGAGTTTTTTATAGCTGTTGTGATGGATCTGGATGCTTTTTTAAGTTGTGACTGGCTAATAGTACTGGTAGGGGATACATTTTAGTGCTATTATGGTAGAGTCTAATGTGGCAGTTAATAGATAGTAGGGATAATGCTCTGAGTGACATGTGAGAAGGGGGTAATAAAAGCAGGTGAGTGGGGAGTGGGTTGTAATTAAAAGGAGGGGTGGGCTTTGGATGAGCATTAGTACAGTGAAAGGGGGCAACGTAAATAGCAATGAGATGTTCCAGGGTAGGTTTTGAACCTGGGACTTCATCATGATAGCATATAGTTAGGATGTTAAGGAGCAAAAATAAAATGACAATGGGGAGGTGAGTCATGGTTCAGCAGAGCAGGCTAGTGCAGGGGAAAAGGGCGGGGTGCCTAGAGAGAGTGTGGCTCAGAGCACGGTCTATGCCCTTACCATGAGCGAATACAGTGAAACAGCTCTATGGGGGCGGAGCTAATTGAGTATTTCATGGAGGTCTGGGAGGGGTTGGGGGGATGGGAAGAAAAAGCCCGTCAGGGACCGAACCCAGAGCACAGATATGCAGCACCTTTCGTCTTAGCCAATCGGGGCTTGCTTCGAAAAATCGCCCGCATTGCGATTGGCTGATAATAAGGGTAGCTCGCCTGCTGCTGGTTTCAGGATTCCCCTGGCAGAACCCTGGCAGTAACGAATTGTTTTAGTAAGAAAGAGAAGGCAGGAGATTCATCAGGGATGGGAGTGTGCGGTGCTAACAGGTCTATATAATAGCACACAGGAGGGGGGATGGGCAGATAGGCAAAAAATTGCAGTCTTGCCGTACCGCTCAAGCGGTGGAGTCTGACGAGGAGGTCTCGGGCAGCGGCTTCAGAAGCACCGACCACCCAGTGTCCACGGTCCACGTGGAGGGCATCTGAGCTGGGATCCCTAGCAGGTTCTCGGCTAGAGAAAGGAGAGAGGAGTTCGAATTAATAGTGGGGCAACACAAAGGCTAGCAGTCTGAGCAAAAACAGCTCAATTAGCAACTGAAAGGCCAGCACTTTCCTTGGCATCTTGCAGTCTGGAGAGAGCTACAAAGTCACAAAGGGGCTATAACACTTGGTTGCTGGGAACATTTTTAGACAATAAACACAGTTTTTTTGGCAAATCAGTCACAGTTCGGTAATTTGTAGTACAATTTTCAAGTAAAACAGTGCATTAGCAAGACAGGATATACTATTCAGCAATAAGCAAACCTAAAGTACCAAAACAGTATGCCTCAGCAAGACAGAATGAGATAAAGCTGCTAGAAAGGTTTAGTTGCAAAAAGGGGATGCGAGGAATTGCAGTTGTTGACAGTAAGTAACCAATAAATTGAAACATCAGATAGGAGTGGGCGGAGACTGTGTGCATTTAAAGGAGGCCTGGGAGGGGAGAGGGGTGGGATGAAAAATCAAGGGGAAGTTTGCAGAGCTAGCACTGAATCAGTGCACATACAGTTGGAGAGAAAATGCAGCAGGGGAGAATGGTAAGTTACTTTACACAGGCCGAGCAGAACAGGCTAAATTAAAATATATAAATTAGAAGCTGAGTACAGGGATGCAGGCTTACATTAAGAAATTGTGGCAATTTTTCAAGCGTCGTACCTTATCAATCTCTTTGGGGGGGGTGTGGATCAGGCTCCTTGCACCGTAGAGTTGCTATGGCTGGATCGTGACCACTGCCCATTGGGGCAAGTGGCACCTGCAAGGAAGGAGGCAGCAGATTAAATAGGAGCAGATGGGGGGGTCCTAAACAGAGATACACAAAGAAAGCTGAGCACCAACTTGAAAGACGAGTCAAGGGTCAGTCTCAGACGGAGGCAAGGTGCCGGCTAACTTGGAAATCCAAAACAAGCACAAAAGAACAGACTGATGGGGGAGGGCAGAAGGGACAGAACAGAGACAGAGGAGGACAGGGGGACAAAGGAAAATGATTAAGAATGTTAGTCAAGGGCAGGAGCCTCAGGCTCAAGACAGAGGCAAGGTGCCGGCTAACTCGGGAATCCAAAATAAGCACAAAAGAACAGTCAGATGGGGAAGGGCAGGAGGGACAGAATAGAGACAGAGGAGGGCAGGGGGACAAAGGAAGATGATTGTTAGTCAAGGGCAGAAGCCTTAGGCTCAAGACAGAGGCTACACAGATTTTACAATTCACTGAATTTTCTAAGTCCATAGCAGTAAGCATGTAAACCCAGTACAGTCTTAAATAGGAGTAACAAAATATATATTAACAAAGCCAGTAAAACTTTTTTACAAACTCAGTTCAAGGCTGTGTACAGAGTGAAAGCTTAATTGGGGAAAAAACAAGGGGAAGTTTGCAGAGCTAGCACTGAATCAGTGCACATACAGTTGGAGAGAAAATGCATTGGGGAGGAATGGTAAGTTACTTTACCCAGGCCGAGCAGAACAGGATAAATTAAAATATATAAATTAGAAGTCGAGTACAGGGATGCAGGCTTACATTAAGCCACACGTCTCGGGTGCTCCTGTCTCACGTGAGTGAGACCAGCCAATCAGGGAGCTCTACACAGGCATGGAGCCAGTAGCGCTACCCTGAGAAGGTGCTGAAATTGAAAACAGCAAATTGCAAGTGATGATCCAGTTCAGCATTCACACAGCCCAGAGAAATCATGGCAATTTTTCAAGCGTCGTACCTTATCTATCTCTTTGGGGGGGCAGGAGGATCAGGCTCCTTGCACGTGGGGCAGCGGTCACAATTTAAGGGAATGGTAACAAGGAGGGGGAATCAAGTTAATTGGTTTAAACACATTAATAAGCACAGTACTATGCGTGCAATTAGGGTCCAAATGTCACACTCTTTGGGTGCCCAGGATGGGGGGGGGCTAGCCAGGTCCATTGCAGCTGGTTGGGGCCCTGTGATGGAAAAAGAACATAGACACACACCATTTGTAATCTGAGCCAGATGGCTCAGTTCATGGAAAGAAAAGCACAAATAATCAGATGACACACTTTGATTAAACAAGAGTTGTAGGGAGCTACCCTGATAATTACTCACGATTAGGGTTGTCAGAACCCTCTGAAGTTCTGGGTTCTAGTTCTAGTCTAGAACTTTTGAAAAAGTTCTAGGGTTCTAATCTTTTTTAGAACTTTTTAGAACTCGAACCCTATTTTTTTATTGTGCTGCCAGTAACGAAGATAGTAATAAAATACATGTAAAGGAAAAACTGTTCAATATAGGGGAGAGAAATTATCATGTGTGACATTGATAGGAATACAACTAAGTTTATCTACGGTTTCTTCTGTTTGCTAAAGCCAGCAACTTAATACGTAACAGGCCCACCCACCCACCCATATGTTAAAAATTTTCCTGCTGCAGCTGCATCATAGTTCCTTAGTGAAAGAAAGAGGCACATTAGCCATTTATGTACTCAGTTATATATACTCATCATCATGAATTATGAGAAAAATAACTGATATTACCTAATTTCAGCTATTTGCTGCTTTCTGTTTTAAATGAGTAAATCAAAAGTTGCTATGTTTAAAAGAAAGCTTTTATAACAAAGTCAAGCCTAAGTACTACAGCAGCAGCATGTGGAACTGTTGCAAAACATATTATGTCATAACGTAGTCAGTCAAGACATTTGAATAAAAAAATATGCCAGTCATTGTTGCTGGCAAAAATGCATGCAATTTTCTAAGGTAATGCATACATATACCAACATTTCTGTTGGCAAATTGAAGTAATACATACAACTTTCTAAGATGATGCATTTTGCAGCTGATACTTCAATAAAATCTGTATTTCAGTCACATAAATAAAAAGTGGTTTCTCACCACATACTAAGGAACATTTAATGTAGCTGCAGCAGTTGGCATGTGATGTTTAAAGGACAATGTCTGTCAACCCCATTATGTATCAAATTATCACTACTTGTAAAGCAAAACACTTTATGATACGTCATATTCTCGAAAACTGCTGATGCAGATTTTCTTTTATTTCTGATTCCTTTATTCTTTTTTAAAAGGGACAGGACAATTGTGCTAGGTGGCAGCAGTTTGCAATGTATTTAATAAGAATATATATTATGTGTACAGTAGGTTCGGTCTGTCATCATTTTTTTCCTCACCATCCCCAGCTGATCATTAATCTGTAAATGAAAGAACTAAAACACACCCACCTTTCACCCCATCACCCATTCCACTTTTCTTCCACCACCCTCATCTGTGCAGTAGCACCTATGCCACCCTTTACACCCATGTTAAACGAACCCACAACCCTCACCCATGTACTAGCATCCATTTTCGTTTATGGCTAACATTTCTGTAATTGAAAAATAATAAACAGCTACCAATTAGAACTCATTGTTTTGTCCTCTTTAAAATTGAAAAATAGACCATCTCCTGTCCCAGCCTATACTGATGCACCACAAAGTCACAGAAGATAAATCCAAAAATATATGTTTGCACTTTAACTATAAATATTATGATACAGAAAGGATTGACGTGACAGTGTCCCTTTTATGCCAAATTTGGGCCTGTTCCCACTGATGTTAAAATTGCCCTGTATATAAAACTTGTTGACTTTAGTTTAGACCCTAGCTACAAAGCAGTTTGCCATGAAATGGTGAAAGTTTTGGGGCGTATATAGTCCAAGGTAGTAGATCGAGAAAGGAGAGACGACAACCAAAGTCATCACAGTCTGTAAAGTTTTTTGGTGCAGAGAGACTCTGTCCCACACAGTATTTACCAGCCACCACCATCTGAGTTGTCATCACCATCAACATCCACAACATCAATCACTTCAGGATCAGTTTGTATACTCTTGTAGGGATACGAAAATCTTGACTTATTAACTTTAATAAAAGTTAACGTGTGTACATTTTCTGGCAGCAACCTATTTCTGGTGTCTGTCACAATATTGTCAGCTGTACTAAACATGCGTTCTGAAGAGACACTTGTTGCAGGACAACCAAGATATTTACAGGCTTCATCATACAGCTCTGTCCAAATTGACTTTTTTGATCTCCAGTATTCAAAAGGGCATGCATCAATAGGAATAGGCAGTTCTTGCAGGTAACTGTCTACCATGATGGACAGAGACCGCTCAGAAGAGGAATCGGCAGAAGTCGGTATGACAGCAATTTGGGAAAGGTTTTGCCACAGATTTAGCTTGCTACTAAGGGTTGAAGAAGTGGCAGTTGCGGAACAACTACTGTTAATGTTTGGTGACTTTTCCAGTTCTGTATCCCTTGTGAAGATGAAGCTGCATGTTGTGGTGATGACAACCTGAGGGTACTGTGCGTGTCTGTGTTTGACTCCTGTGAGTGCTGCAGCTCATCTAGCAACATACATTTGTACTGCTCTATATCATCTGTTTTGGAAGATGTATAGCCTTGAACCTGGATCTAAGAGAGTTGCAAGGATGTAGTGTTTTGATTTCATCTTTGCAACTAATTTGTCATTGGTTTTGAAGCGCATTCCCATTCTCTTTACGAGATTCCCATGATACAGGCGATATGTTGTCTGCGCTCAGATCTGTCTTTTTCTATTTGTAGATTTAGAACACTAAGATGATGTGAAATGAGCATTATGAGGGATAACCTGACTCACAGATGTGCCTTCAGAAGACATGTCCCTTGTAGCTGTCTCAAAAGGAGCTAGGATACAGCACACTGTCTCCATTAATTTCCACTGCAGCACAGACAGCATAATGCCATCTCCAATAATGTAACTGGAGCAGTACTCATGTACAGCTTGCTTTTGCTCCAAGATGCACTGCAGCATATAAAGCGTTGAGTTCCAATGAGTGGAAACATTTTGAATCAGCTTTTGCTGGGGCAGCTTGTGTTTTTTGCAGTTCGGACAATGTCCGTATAGCCTTGGTTGGATGTGAAAAGTGAGTCACAATTTTTTTGCAAACAGCAATCATACCATCCACTTGTGTTTCATTGCTGAGAAATCCTGTGACAATTAAGTGTAAGCAATGTGCAAAGCAAGAAGCATGCAGAAATCCTCCATCCTGTACTGCTTTCAAGATGTTGGCTCCATTGTCACTTACTATGAAGCCACATTTTAGACCGTGAGAATAAATCCATTCGTCAAGGAGGTCATTTAGTTCCTGCAAGATGTTTGCAGCAGTATGACTTTGCCCAAACTTCTTTATATGCAGCAGCGCCATCTTTTGGGGTGTCTTTGTTTTTGAAGAAGCACAAGAAAACGTGACCCAATGAGTGGTAAGGGACATGTAATCTATGTTTTGAGTGCTGGTCCACATATCTGTTGTGACATGAATAACCCCACCCTCTGCAGTTTTAAGTGCAAGCATCACTGTCGCTTTTAAAGCCTGATAAATGTTTGGTATTTCAACATAGGAAAAGTACCTTGATGAGGAACATTGTAACGAGGCTCTGCTAATGTCATGAGCTCCTAAAATCCTCATGATCTACCAAAGAGTATGGGAGAAGGGTCAGCTAACAGTTCACCAATTCGTGATTAAGATGAAGGGTCTTTGGATGATTTCTAGTAAAGGTATTCTTCCTTTCAAATGCCTGAGACAGTGTTAGCTGTTTGCAACATGTCCCTGCTGGTTTATTATACACTGTGCTTCGATGGGCAGATGGACACAGAGATGGTGGACTAGGACTTATACATTCAGTGCCATCACTGGATGTGTAACTGGTACTAATGGTGCTGGCATTGGTGGTAACAGTGATCCTAGGGCTGGCAGTGGTTCTGCCCGCATCAAGTTCAGACAATTCAGTATCCATTTCAGATTCCTGACCCTTCTCACATGCGGTCTAGAAGATGGAGGACATGGGTTTTGGATGATCAAGCAAAACCGAATGCTTTTCAGATGGCGTTAAGAGCTGTAGTGCCAAGGCATGACACAACTTTACCACGGCTTACACTCTGTTTACACAGGGAACAAATTGCTCTGCATGGATCAGTTTTACTGACAGAGAAATAATTCCACACCTCAGATGTGACAGATTTTGTTCGAGAGCTAGGAAGATAGCTAAAGACTGTTTGTGTCTTTTCACCTGACCTAACAGAACCTGGGACATGCTCTTGGTGCTAGAAGAGTGGGCAGAAGACTCTGATGGATTTTCATTGCTGGCCAACACAGAAGTGGTGGATTCAATGGATATGTCCTTTTCATTGCCAACAGTGCTGGATGTATTTGCAAGTGCACTACCTGATTCATTGTCAGCAGACTTGCTCATTTCACTTTGTTGAGGAAGTAATGATTTGTCGCGAGACACAACAGTGTTGGACTGAGACAAAGAGCTACTGTCTGAGTCAGAGAGGGACTCACTGTCACTTGCATTATTGCTGCTAGTCACAGGGATCTTAACAGCATGAATGGCATACCTTATGGTGCCTCTCCGTGACCCCAGCAGCTGTACAGGTTTTCTTAAAAGGTCCCCCTTTACCACACTTCACTGTTGCTCTTTTGCTGTTTGTTGAATTTTTATCACGTGAAACATTTTGGTTATTTCTGCTAGCACCAGGATTACCACTACCACCAACACATGCTCCAACACCAGCACTAGATGCTTCATCTATGTTGGTGTCAGCCATAACAGACAGTAAGTACCAGTACTACCAGTATACTGCAGTGAACACACCCAAACAATTCCTATGTAACAAAGCAATGTGATCTGTGATCGCTGGCTACAACTCCAAAATTTTATTTTGGTTGTGTGACACTGTGATACCGTGGACTGAAAGTAATTGAAGAATATGGCAGTTTGCAACTAAAGGATCCCAGGTTCAAGGCTTACAGAATGATTGGGCTGCAGTAGGCATACACATAGCAATCAAGGTGCACAGCAGCAGGGTGATGGGCTGACCACAGGAGACGGAGTCACATATGCAACCCAGGGAATGAGAATTATATTTCTACGTTTCTGTCATGTAAGGTTAATGCCACCACACAACTGGCCACTGGGCTTCTCTCTGTAAGACACTGGGTAGGGTACAGTGCAGTCAAGGGGCACACATCAGCAGGTGATGGGCTGACCACAGGAGACGGAGTCACATACGCAACCCAGGGAATGAGAATTATATTTCTACGTTTCTGTCATGTAAGGTTAATGCCACCACACAACTGGCCACTGGGCTTCTCTCTGTAACACACACTGGGTAGGGTACAGTGCAGTCAAGGGGCACACAGCAGCAGGGTGATGGGCTGACCACAGGAGACGGAGTCACATACATAACCAACAACTCAGGGAATGAGAATTATATTTCTACGTTTCTGTCATGTAAGGTTAATGCCACCACACAACTAGCCACTGGGCTTCTCTCTGTAACACACACACTGGGTAGGGTACAATGCAGTCAAGGGGCACACAGCAGCAGGGTGATGGGCTGACCACAGGAGACGGAGTCACATATGCAACCCAGGGAATGAGAATTATATTTCTACACTTCTGTCATGTAAGGTTAATGCCACCACACAACTGGCCACTGGGCTTCTCTCTGTAACACACACTGGGTACGGTACAGTGCAGTCGAGGGGCACACACTGGGCTTCTCTCTGTGACACACACACTACACTGGGAAGGGTACAGATTTATTTGCCTTTTTGCCCCCTTGTATGCTTGTTGCTGGCAGCTGCTGAGTGTGCAGTGTGCACCACTGACTGAGCAGTGCTGCAGTTTCAAATAATCACATTTCACAAAGGTTCTTCACTTCTTCTTATTTTTTTTTATTCTCTCTCCGAGTCCTCCTGAGTCCTCCTCCTGATATTGATTGATCTCGGTCTCGATCCCTCCCTATTCCCCAGTCCCTTCCCAATTCTTGATTAATCCCTCCACCTGTCCTGAACTTCCCCCTAGTCCCACTCCCACCCGATTTTGAGCCTTTTTTCAGCCTTTCTCTCGTTCTCAGTCTCACAGGAAAATGGATGATGGAATTTTAGTGGCCAGTATTGGACAAGAGTAGTGGTACACTAACCGCTAACGCTAGTAGTATAGTTTAGCTAGGCTGCTGCTGCCTCCGCTCCGATCCTCAGCAAATGGCGTTCCTCCTCGCAGCACATCTGCCTAAATACCCCCACAGATCCCGTGGCTCGCACAGCTTACTCGACCCCCACCTGACCCATACGTACGTACGCAACTTACGCAAGCGCAAACAGACAACGTCTCGCATCTCGCGGTGATTTGAACCTTTTATGAATTTTTTAGTGTTCGAGTTCTAAGTTAGAACTCTAACACCAGGGTTCGAGGAGGGTTCGAATCTTTGAAGAACTAGTTCTGACAACCCTACTCACGATACCTAGGCTAAACACAGGAGGGACGAAGGCTGACTTGCTGCTTTGCCAGAAGAAGCTTGGTCCCTTGATGATGGATCTTTCTGTGCAGCAAGGTAGGGGACTAGACCCACATGGCAGGGCCTATCTGCACCAGGAAGCACAGATTCAGTACAATTCTTGCTGGGAAAACTACTTCCAGCACTGGCACACAGTCTACAGCTAATGGGGAACTCAGATCGCAATCCCCATCCAGCACTCAGCACATTCATACGTAAAGAAAGTTTACTGTACCAGGCAGGCCACTCTTCAGTCCCGATCGCAAAAATCACTGCTAAACCCGGGAACACTACGGTAGCTAAAGTCCTGACAGGCCGATCGTTTTCAGCAAAATCTTCAGTCTTCTACAGGGTGAGCCTGGTAATATTTCAGCTGCTTGCTTTACTCTCTACAAATTCGGATTCAGTCCAAAAACATCCTCTTCTTCCTCTCAGGGCAGATACCAGGCTAGTAGGCCAGGGATCAGGCCTTCCATGGTTCTCCCGCATGAACTGCGGTGCCAAACGGCCACTCGCACATTCAGAGCTCCTTTTTTCTCCAGTTCCCAACTTGAATCTGTTTCGGTCTATTTCAGAGCACATCTATGACTCTCCCACATGAACTACGGCACACCTCAGATGCTAACACACTCAGTACTATTTCAGAGATGCAGTCCGACATAAACATTCCCTTCTTCTGTTTCTCTCTGCTCGTCATGCCCATAACTTGGGGCACAATGAAATTGTTCGGAGACATGGTCCAAAATTAAGCTGTTCTTTTTCTCTCCCTTTCTCTTCATTCAGGAGAGCTGAATGCAGGAAGGCAGACTCAGCCTTCCCGCCAAGTCCCCACGCTGCCCAGTGGGGCAGCAGCTCCATGAGCTGCTCACTCTTCCAACTCCTGCTTCCTTCTCAACCTGTCTGCAGGCTGCTGGGGAATTTCCCTCTGATCCAAAAGATCCGGTTGGCTGATTCTTTTGTCAGTCAGAGCAGGGCTCCCTCTATAGGTGCAAAAAGGCACCAAGGATCCAAAACTACATTACCCAGAGGCACCTTCCATACAGTCCCCTTTTCAACAGACTCCAGATGAGAGTCCCAGTCCTGATTGGCCCAAAGCAGGCTCCATTTTAGAGTCTCAAGTACTGATTGGTCCCACTCGGCAGTCCTGGACCAAAATGGTGCAGCTAAACAGAAACAGTCCAGGCTGAAAGAAAACAGGTTACAACAAACTGCATTTTCATTATTACTCTAACAGGTCACCAGTCATTAATTACATCTTTCAACTGAGCTCCCTCTGCACATCCAGCGAAGGTAGAAGTGGAGCAATTTGGCAGCAGCTCAAGTGGGACTAGAGCAGGGAAACACACAGACCCCCCAGCTTTTAAATTAATTAGGACTGCAATCAGGCAGCACTTAAAGAGACAGTACATGGAGGCTTTAAAAGCATTCACTGGCAATCACATTTAAATGCCAAACGCAGGGCACCAACCTGGCAGTGGACATCTAGTCTCACCCAAGGGAGGCGTTTTAGTGACCCCCATTTGTAGGGGGGGTTACACATAAGAATTCACAAATATGGCTTTAGATCAATTTCATTGTTCAGATCCTCAGGATTAAGACTCTGTAGCCTAAAAATCCAAAAGCTGTCTTGTTGGAGCAATTTGTTTAATCTATTGCCACCACATTTGCCCAAATTCACCTGCTCAATACCCATAAAATGAAAGCTCTCAGGGTTACTATCATGGTGCAGCCAAAAGTGTTCCGTCACAGTATTTGTGAGGTCAATGTTTTTGTTGTCCCTCACGTGTTCCTGAATACACTGCTTCAAATTCCTGGTGGTGCAACCCACACAGAGTTTGTTCACCCATACCCGATTACATAAACTATGCAAACTGAGACACATGAAAAAAACTGTTTGAGCTTGGCCACTTCTGTGCTGCCTGCCATAGAAAATGTATTGTTCTGAAAACAGCATTTACATGTATTACAGCACCGCATCGGTACATACCAGCTGGTCTGATAGGTAGCCGAGCTGTTTTTTTTAACATTGGTCCAGTGTAGCAACTTGAGACCAATTTGTCTTGTCCTCTTTTCAATGTTACTCTTGGTTTGTCCCCAGTCTTCCCTGAGAGCTCTGTGTCATTTTTAAGTATGGGCCAATATTTACACATCATAGAAACATAGAAACAGAATTTGACGGCAGATAAGGACCACTTGGCCCACCCAGTCTGCCCATTTCTCTACCTAATGGATAAGCTGCAGATCCTTGTTAACCAGCAGCCTACTTCTTTCTACCCCCACCCCCTAGAATTGCCTTATGGCTGTCCCATGCATGCTTGAATTCAGTCGCTGTTTTTGACTCCACAACCTCCTCCGGAAGGCCGTTCCATGCATCCACAACCCTCTCTGTGAAAAAATACTTCCTTACATTACCTCTGAGCTGCCCCCTCTATCTTCAAATTGTGCCCCTTGTTCTTGCACACTCTTTTTTTGAAAGATGCTATCCACTTGGACTTTGTTGATTCCCTTGAGGTACTTGAAAGTTTCTATCATGTCCCACCTCTCCCTCCTTTCCTCGAGGCTATACATATTAAGCTCCTTTAGTCTCTCTTCATATGTCTTCTGGTGCAGACCCTGCACCATTTTAGTTGCCCTCCTCTGGACAGCTTCCATCTTGTCTATGTTCTTGCAGAGACTGGGTCTCCAGAACTGCACACAGTACTCCAGATGGGGTCTCACCAGCTGTCTGTACAGATTTTCCCTGACATTTGATTGAATTATGTGCTGAATGTGACAGTTTCAAATTCAGAGTTGGACCTTAACTTGGGCGTAAAGTGCTCAGTACGCTGTACCGATTGTGCTCTGGACATACAGTAGCCTGATCCAGAACTTTTGTGCAATAAGCCCTAGCCAAAAATCTGTCCTTCAGTTTGTTTGCCTGTCTATGAAAATCAGCATCTAAGTGTTGCCCTGGACCTAGCGCTTGTCTCTGGGGGCTACCCATACCTTAAATTTCTATTAGCATGCTGAAATGTATCTGAGTTCTGCTCTAGCTCTGTCCCACTCATGCTTGAAACTTGTCCCAGTCTCCGCCCCACCGCCTCCACCAGCAGACTATTCCACAGTTCCACCAGTCTCTCAGTGAAGTAGTGTTTCCTGAGATCCCCTGAAGCCCCCGAGTCTCTATTCATCTTCCCTAGTTGTTGTGTTGGTGACCCTATGGAACAACTCCTCAGTGCCAGCACTTTGTTTATACCTTTTGAGAACTTTAATGTTTCTATCATGTCGCCCCTCTTCCTTCTGGTTTGCAGCAAGTACATATTTAATGCTGGTAACCGTTCCTCATAGGGGTGTCCCTGCAAACCCTGAATCATCTTTGTCGCCCTCCTCTGCACTGATTCCAACTTGTCCCTATCCTTTTTCAAGTGCGGCCTCCAAAACTGAACACAGTACTCTAGGTGTGGCCTAACCAGGGATCTGTATAGGGGGATGATCACTTCCCACCACCTGCTATGAATCCCCCTGCCTATACACCCCAGCATTGTGTTCACTCTGTTGTAAGCCTTGTTACATTGTCCCGTCTCCTTCATGGAATCAGTAATAATGATCCCCAGGTCTCTCTCTTCCTGCAAGGTGTTCAATTTAATCCCGTTGAGCCAATATTCCATCCCGGGGTTCCCTTTACTGAGATGTACACTTTGTTCTTCTTTGCATTGAAATTCAGCTGCCACAGTTTAGACCACCTTTTCAGTTTTTGGAGGTCTTCCTGTAGGTCCCTAACCTCTTCCAGAGTGTCCACCTGCCCTCCAAGCTTAGCGTCATCTGTGAACAAGGCTAGCTTACCCTATGTACCATTGCCAATGTCACTGATGTATATGTGAAAGAGAACAGGGCCCAACACAGATCCCTGTGGAACCCCACTAGTAACTGCACCTACAGTTGACCTCGCCCATTTACCACCACCCTTAGTCTCCTGTCAGTGAGCCAGTTGCCCACCCATCTGACTATACTATTCACGGCCCCTGTGTTCTCCAATTTCCTCAGCAGGCACCTTTGTGGTACAGAATCAAATGCCTTGCTGAAATCAAAATAAAGAAGGTCCACCATGTGCCCCCCTGTCAAATTCCTTTGTCACCCAGTTGAAAAAGGTGATCGGATTCGTCTGGCACGACCTACCTGCCATGAATCCATGTTGCTTGGTGTCCTGGAGCCCTTTCTCCTACAGGTATTGCATGAGGTCCTACTTAATCAAGGTTTCCACCAGTTTTCCCACTACAGAAGTGAGGCTCACCAGTCTGTAATTTCCTACTGCCTCTCTGCTCTCCACCTTGTGAAGCAGCAACACGTCCGCCACCCTCCAATCCCTTGGAACCACTCCCGTACCCAGTGATCTGTTGAACAGTTGTGCCAGGGGTCTGGCCAACTCTTCTGCTGACTCTTTTAGTATCTTTGAATGCAATCCATCTAGTCCCTGTGCTTTTTCTGTCTTGAGGGCTAGTCTACCAGCCTATTCCTAACCCTATCTGTGGTAAATGATGGATTTCCCATTACCTGTATCTCGCTAATGTCAGCCCCTTTACCACTCTCTTTCATTGGACCAATATTTGTTCAGTAAATACCAAGCAAAAGAAGTGAAGAACATTTGCACCCTTCTCCCCATCTTGTGCCACGCACTCCCACAGGCCTGTGTCACCCCTCTCCTCATCCTGTACCAAGCACTCTATGGAGTCAAATTGTAATCCCTTTCCCATGTTGTACCAAACATTCCCAGGTGTCCAAAAGAACCCTTCTCCCTAACCTATTCCAAACACTCCGTGGTATCCAGTTGTACTCCTCTTTCCATCCCATGCCAAGCATTCCTAGGGTCCAGTAGCATCTGTTTCCCCATCCTGTGACAAACACTCTCTGGTGTTCAGTGATACCCCTCTCCCAATCCTGTGCCAAGCAATTTTAATATCCAGTGACACTCCTCTTTCTGTCTTGTGCCCAAAACTCCCTTGGACTGAGTAGCACCCATCTCCATATTCTGTGCCAAGCAATTTCTGATATCCAGTTGTATTTCTATTCCTATCTTGTGACAAGTAGTCCCTGGGGTTGAATGCAGCACCTCTCCCCATCCTGTGCCTAGCACTCCCTCGTATCCAGTTGTACCCACTTCCCATTCCATGCCAAGCATTCTTTTGGGTCAGGTGGTACCCCTCTCCCCATCCTGTGCCAAGAACTCCCCTGGGCCAGTGTCACCCTTCTCCCCATTCTGTGCAAAGTACTCCCTGGAGTAGAGTTGCACCCCTCTTCCCATGCTATACCAAGCATTCACAGGTGTCCAGAAGCACCCTTCTCCCACCTTGTGCCAATCGGAGGCAGTATAGCGCAATGGTTTAAGGCTCTGAGCTGCAAACCTGGAGACCTGGGTTTGAATTCCATAGCCTCCACTTGCATACTATGCGACCCTGAGCAAGTCACTTAACTTCCTTGTGCTCCCAGGTCATTCCTGCAAACAAGCTTTCAGCTTAGTGTGTCTCTCCTGGTAAAAACAAGGTAAAAAATCACTCCGTGGTATCTGGTTGTACCCCTCTTCCCAGTCAGTGCCAAGCATTTCTAGGGTCCAGTGGCATCCATAACCCCCATCCTGTGCCAAGTACTCCCCCTCCCAGGACAGTGTCACCCCACTCCCTGTCCTATGCTACTTCCTAGACTCGCGCTTATACCACATCTTCCCGTCCTATACCAAGGTTTCCCAGGTTTCAAGAAACAATCTTTTATTTATTTATTTTACTTTATTTTAGTCTTTGGGAACTGGGTAAGGCCCACTAGGCTCAAGTGCCTGTTTTCAGGGGTGACCTGGGAGCACTGGGGAGGTTAAGTGACTTCCTCAGAGTCACTCAGTATGCAAGTGAAGTTTGTGGGAATTCAACTCAAATCTGGTGGATGTACCAAGCTCATTCACAGCTCATTAATCTAACTTCTAGACTATACTGCCCTTCTCCCACCCAGTGTCAAACAATACCCAGAGTCAAGTTGTACCCCTTTTCCCATCCTATACCAAGCAGTCCCAGGTGTCCAGAAGCAGCCGTCTCCCCATTCCATGCTAAGCAGTTACTCAGGGCCAGTGTCACCCCTCTCCCCATCCTGTGTCAAGCACTCCCTGGAATGAGTTGAGTACCCATCTTTCCATCCAATTCCAAGCATTTCCAGGTGTCCAGATGCAGCCATCTCCCCATTCTTTGCCAAGCACTCCCTGGAGTTGAGTTGTACCCCTCTTTCCATTCTATACCAAGCATTCCCAGGTGTTCAGAATCACCCTTCTCCCCATCCAGTGGCAAGCACTCCCTGGAATTGAGTTTTACCCCTCTCCCCATCCTATACCAAACATTTCTGGGGGTCCAGAAGCACTCATCTCCCCATTCCATGCCAAGCACTCCCCCAGGGTCAGTGTCACCCCTCTGCCTATCCTGTACCAAGCAGTCCCTGGAGTTGAGTTTTACCCCTTCCCTATCCTATACCAAGCATTCCCGGGGGTCCAGAAGCACCCATCTCCCCATTCCATGTCAAGCACTCCCCTAGGGTCAGTGTCACCCCTCTGCCTATCCTGTACCAAGCAATCCCTGGAGTTGAATTGTACCCACCTTCCCCTTCTATACCATGCAAATTCCCAGGTGTACAGAAGCACCCCTCTCCACATCCAGTCTCAGGCACTCCCTGGAGTTGAGTTGTACCCCTCTTCCCATCCTATACTAAGCATTCCCAGGTGTCTAGAAGCACCGGTCTCCCCATCCTGTGCCAAGCAATCCCCCGTGGCCAGCATCAACCTCTCCCCATCCTGTGTCAAGGCACTCCCTGGAGTTGAGTTGTGCCCTCTTCCCATCCTATACTAAGCATTCCCAGGTGTCTAGAAGCACCGGTCTCCCCATCCTGTGCCAAGCAATCCCCCGTGGCCAGTATCAACCCTCTCCCCATCCTGTGTCAAGCACTCCCTGGAGTTGAGTTGTACCCCTCTTCCCATCCTATACTAAACATTCCCAGGTGTCTAGAAGCACCTGTCTCCCCATCCTGTGCCAAGCAATCCCCCATAGCCAGTATCAACCCTCTCCTCATCCTGTGTCAAGCACTCCCTGGAGTTGAGTTGTACCCGTCTTGCCATGCTGTACCAAACATTCTCAGGTGTTCAGAAGCATCCTCTCCCGCCCCTCCATCCTGTGCCAAGCACTCTCCCAGCAGCTGAGAAGGTCCACGACACTTATATATGTTTTGCATATACATCCCATGATGGTTTGCATTGTAGGGGTTTGTATGATGTTTGTATTACATGCTTATGTTTCTTCCTGCTTAATGCATGAAAGTGTTTTATTTTGAATCTCCATCCCCTGTACTCAAACCCTGCACCCCTCACAGCTCCAAACAGATATCAATAATGAATTAAAACATATATCTTCTCCTAGCTTATTCTCTGACTGAACCCCACACACCTAACCGCAGTTTTTTCCCTCTCTGGTTTCTGATCTGGTACCACCCTGGACCAATTTGTTTTCCCCATACCAGCCCAAAGAAAATAACAACAGACATGTTTGTTCATGTTTACTCTTTGGCCAGGCTTAATTTACTTGTCCTTTGTCCCTTTTTATTTATTTATTTTTATTTATTTCAATCTAGGATTACAATACCTTTGAGCCGAGGCTCTTTTACAAAGGTTCCACGTCAGCATGTGCAACAGTCATCATTTTTAATTACAAACATATAGTCATTGACTTACAGAATGTAATAACCAGTACAAAGACTTGATCTATGAGCAAGACAAGGAAAGGGGGTGGTGGTGGTGGTGGTGGGGAAGAGGGTAGGAGATCAAGGAGGGTAGGAGGTGCAGGGGTGAGGGGAGTACAGGAGGTGGTTGGGGCAGGGGCAGGAGTGGAGATCTTGAGGGGAGGTGGGTGAGGGTGGGAGACAGTGGAGCCAGGGGGCCTTGTCGAGGTAATATGACAGGTAAGTTGCTAGGGGTGCAAAGACTGATTGTAAGTGTTGGGTGCTGGGGCTTGTGCAGCTGGAATGGTGGAAATGTTAAGATGGGCAATCACAGGATACAAGCAGTGAGAGATGCAGCTTGGACTTGAAGAGGCCGAGTGTTGGAGCAGTCACTATGTCGCTGCCAAGAGAGTTGAGCCAGTTGGATGCCCGATAGGCGAATGATCTTTGTCCTTGGGTCATGCGACATCGTGGGATATGTAGTAGATGGGAATTGGATCTCCTTGTAGTGACGTTCCTATGTCTAGGCTTAAGGAGGGCACAGACACCAGGTGGGGCAAGCCACATTATAATTTTCTTAGCCGTGATGCAGGTTTGGTATTTTATGCGTTTGTCCAGTGGAAGCCATCCAGATTGGGAATAAAGGTCACTTTCCCTCTCTTATACACACAAATGCTCTCTCTTGATTTTTTTTTTTTTTTTTTGGTGCCAACCTTTCTCCATGACATAAGAAGAACGTGAAAGCAAGCAAGTAAATGAAAATACCCACTCTCCCCAATCCTACAACATATCAATTAATTTACAATGTAGGTAAATATATACTCCTACCACCCTTCTCTAACTCTCCCCCATCTCTCTCTCTCTCTCTCTCTCTCTCTCTCTCTCTCCCTCTCTCCCCTCCCTTTACCTTTCTTTCTTTCCTCTCTATCTGTCTCTCTCTGTTCTCTTCTTCTTCCTGTCTTTCAAATTCAAATAACTTTATTGGTAAGAAGACATACAGGCATTGCCAAATTTATACATCAAACTGCTGATAAGACATATTTGTACTATACTGCACGTAAATTAATACATCTACATTATACTACAAAGCTGGGGCAGGATTAGTACTGTGCAAAAATAAAATTTAGCTAGTGAAATGACAGCAAATCACAATTTCACTTCTCGAAATTTTGGAGCACACTTTAACAGCGTTCGGAAATTCTGATTACATGTTCAAATGTTTTGTTGTTCAGCTCAGAACAAAGTCATTACACACAAACAGGAGCATAAGAAGGGAAAGAATCTACAGAAAAAGATCAAGTTTCCATACATACGTGCAACAGTGGATCACAAATGCGTAATTAAAACATTCACATATTCAGAATTATTCTATAAGCATAATAAGAAGAAATTATTGCTAATTTCACCATATAATACTACATACTAACATACTAATATGCTAGTAGAATGGGCCTAACTGTCTTTTATGTCTGCTCGTTTGGTCAGCCCCCACCCTGGGAGCTGACCTTACTTCCCACCTCGCCCTCTCTGGCTTCTCCCTTCCCAGTCCTGGATATTCTCGCTGCACTGGACTTTGCTTCCAGAACCCTTCCCCTTCCCCTTCCCCTGTACCTGTCCCACCCCTTCTTGAACCCCTTCACTGTCTCTGCCTCCACCAGCCCCCTGGGCAGCACATTCCATGGCTCCACCACCCTCTTAGTGAAGCAGCACCTCCTCCTTTCTCCCCTGAATCTCCCCCCCTCCAGCTTTGAATCTCCCCCTCCAGCTTCCACCCATGCCCTCTTGTTGCCCCCTCCTTCCTCTTGAGCACCCTGACAGCTCCTCCCTATTTACCTCTTCATGTACCTGAAGACCTCTATCATTCCCCGTCCCTTCTCTCTTCCACTGTGTATATATTTAGCTCTTCGAGCCTTTCCTCATAGGTCCTGTCCCCAAGCCCCAAATAGATTTGGTTGCCTTCTCTGGACCATCTCCAGGAGTTCAATGTCTTTCTTTAAGTGTGGCCTCAAAACTGCATGCAGTACTCAGTGCAGCCTCATCAAGCAGTTATACAGAGGGAGTATCACTTCCTCCTTCTGGAGGTGATCCCCTAGTGATGCATCCCAGCATCCTGTTGGCTAGGCTGCTGCCCTCCTACAAGTCTCTGAGTTGTTCGTCTTGACACCACCATGAACCCCCGTCCCTCTAGCCATCGAGACTTGTAGCATCCCCAGGAGTACACTTGGCCCAGGTTTCTAGCTCCCAGGTGCAGTACCTTGCATTTCCTGCATTGAACCTCAGCTTCCAGTTTCTAGACCACCTTTCCAGAGCCTCCAGGTCCCCTGTAGAGGCCATCTCCTCCCCATAATATGCAACATTAAATTACTTAGAAGCTACATCATGTATATTATTATTATTTATAATGTCTACATTTTCCTTCTCTATGTTAGTATAGTACAGAGTCTGTTGTGGCAATACTTTAGCTAATGCCAAGGTCCTCGAGAGGATGACTGAGGCATGTAAACAAGACACCCTTAGGCCAGGAATACACAAGGCTTGATTTAGCTTGTAATCATGAAACGTCTAGGCTGTCTGGCTAAAAGAGGCAATATATAAAGTTGCCAAAAAAAAATATCAACTCAACGGAGAATATGTATACATTAGACAGTAAAACATTTATTCATTTTTATGTACCTGTCATAACAGCACAGATCCATTTTACATATTTCACCATATCCTATGCAATTGACTCTATTAGAGGATTTAGTAAGACTGTCTCCTCTTTTACAAGTGTATTACTTGAAAGATAATGACTAATGCAAGATTAGGTATATGTAACTGACTAAATTTAGGACAATCCAAGAGTATATGTAATATAGTTTCAAAAGTGTTTTCCCCACAAACAGTAAAGGTCTTGATAATTTGGACATTGGATTTAGAAAATCTGAAATGTAGTAGTTTTAAGGCATACATTTCCAACCTGAACTTCAAACATGCATGTCTATCCCCTTTGTCACGAAGAAAGGTGAGGTATTGTTCTAGAATATGATTTATTTCATTTTGAGCAGACCAGCCATAATATTTTAAAGTTCTGATTTTCATTATGTCTATGTTAGAGGAAATCTGCGTATGTTTATTTCTGATTGGCATGGCATTGTCACCAGATATGCTAATATTTTTATGCAAATCTGTCTAGAGATGCTCCATTTTTAGTAATTTAAAGTATCAGTTATATCTTCTAACCAGTAAGAAGAGAAGTTATTCATAAGTGAGCTTACTTTTTCTTCCAAGCATTTTCTAGGTAGTCATCTTGAATCTATATTAGTACATTTAATCCAATACGGGATCTTCGCAGATAATGCTAAATGTCGCATTCTGGCCCTTCCTAATCCTGCTTTTACTATTTCCAATTGTGCAGATCTTAAAGTCTGTAAAATAAATCTGTATTACTGTGTGAAAGGTTTCTCTGCTTGGTCAAAACCTCTTGTCAAAATAAATCTCTGCCACATATAAAGCCACACTATTCATTTTCATCTGGAGCTAGGATGGCAGGCACGGGAGGCTACAGAGCTGCAATGGATGTGGGGCAGCTGTTTGGATGAATTTATTATGGAAACTGGGAGGCTGTCCAATTTGCTGCAGGCTAAAGAATTGGAGGATGAAGTAATGGGGTTATGGAGAGACTAAGGAGAGTGGGGAGCTGAGGCAAGTGACCCCACTAAGGAGGGCAGGAAGACAGAGAGGGAACTGAAGAGCTAAAGATGAGGATATAACAGGATGGGGGAGGTGAGCAGAGATGCAGTAGGAGGAGAGAGGAGCGATCAGGAAAGGAGGAAGGAGGCGATGGGCACCATTGGAGGTTATCAAGCAATTGGTTTGCTGTGTTGGCAGAGGAAGGGGAAGGGGAGGTATCAGAGCTGTGAGAAGGAGGAGGGGGTAGGGAAGGTCCAAGAGGCTGGAACTACAATGGGAAACAGAGATGGGAGAGGAAGGGTAGGGTAGAGGAGGAGGATGAGGCAGTAACAGGAGGGGAGACAGCAGGTAGGAATGATGCAAGGAGCACAAAAGGTGCAGATGAGGGACATAAGGAGGGAGATAGAGGGGTTCCTGGGGGAGTGGACAGGGATCACAGTGGAAGGGGGGTCAGGATCAAGAATGATGGGGCAGTGTTGGTGCTGGAGAACTCCATACAGAAGGGGATCAGATGGGGAGGAAAGGGGAAAAGGCACAGTTGTATCTGGGTCGAGGCAATTCCAGAGGCTGACTGCAGACAGGGCAGGGCAGGCACTTCTCAAGTGTGAAAGCAGAGGGAGGCTGACACCATACATGGTGGTGAATGTGGGAACAAACGACTTGGTTGGGGAAACAGTGGAGGTGGTAAAGGGGAGGTTCAAGGAATTGGGTAGGCAGTGTGAGGAGGTAGGGTATCAGTGGCATTTTCTAGGAGCTTCTGGCACCATGTGCAAGTACAGGGAGAAAAAAAAGGATAGAGGAGTTCAATGGGTGGCTGAGGGATTGTTACCAAACCAGGAAATACGGACTGGTGTTAGACCTGGTGGGACAGGACCTGGGACAACAGCGACCTATATGCAAGGGACAGGTTACATTTGAGCAAGGCAGGGAAGAGCATACTCAAACAGGGAATGCAGGGCTATATTTCAACAAGGGTGGATTTAAACTAGGAAGAAGGGTGATGAGGGGACCATCATTAGAAACAATGTCCGGAAGGGAGCATAGGTGCTCACCCTCCCCCAGTTAGAGGTGAAGGCAGTGAGGAGGGGCAGAGAGGACTAAAGGGGGTGAAGAGGTATGGTAAGGTTGGGAGGCAATAGGCTGGAAGGTGGTCTCATTGAATGCAAGAAGCCTAGTTTGCTAGTGTGTGATTGAATAACTGTCAAGGAAAAAAGAAAAACATGTTTATGATTGCATGATTCAAATATATTTTATATTTTGTTTTAGATTAGCAACACAGTGGAGCCTGAGGAAGTGGATAGTACCACAAAACATTTGCCCATTTTCAAGTTGTATAAAGAAAAGAAATAAAAAGATTAAAACTTTTAAGCAGTGGTGATCATCCATAATTGTTTTGTTGATTTTGAACTGGCGCTAGTGGGTGACCCATTTCTTTTAGAAAAATCTGCTCGTAAGTATTAGGCAACCTGAAACCATATGATCTTAAAAGTACAGGCTATTCAGAAAGGATAGGGCTAAGGGGAATGGGGGTGGTGATGATCTATGTGAGGGAGGGGATTGAGTGTGTAAGGGAGGAAGGGGAGGAGGGGAGGACAGAAGCTCTGTGGGTGCAGTTCCAGGATGTAAAGAATAGAATGCTGAGGATGGGGGTAGTGTACAGGCCACTATCTCAGGGTTGTGACCTGGGCCGGGAACTAGCAGATCAAATTCAAAGGGTAAGCAGGAAGGGAAGCACAGTGGTGGTGGGGGATTTCAACCTACCGGGGGTGGATTGGAGCACACCTGCCACCATGAGTACAAGAGGGGGTGTCCTGTTGGAATCTTTTCAGGACAGCTTCTTGACACAGCCGGTAAAGGGGCTGAAATGGCTGGAAAGGACTTTGGACCTCATACTGGATAATGGGGAAGCTGTAAGGAAACTAGAAGTGGGGGAACCACTTGCCGGGAGTAACCACTACTCGGTGTGGTTCACACTAAACATGGGGCGGGACACAGGGGGCATGGGTGCAAGGATGGTTGAGTTTAGGGGGCAGACTTTATGATGATGGGGGAAATTCTAAGCAAGCACCTGGCAGACATCCAACAACATATGAATGCAGATCAGAAATGGAATATAATAAGGGGAAGGCTGGCAGAGGTAACAGAGACCTGTACTAAGAAAAAAACAAGAAGGGCAGGGCAAAGAAACCGAATTGGCTGTCACCAGAGGTCAGGAAGGGGTGAGAGGCAAGAAGGCTAATTTGGAAGTATAGGAAATGAGGGTGAAGATAAAGATTATACAGGAAAAGTCTAGGAAGTCACCAGACTGGTCAGGAGGGCCAAAGTGTCTAGAAGCTGAGACCAGTGCAGAGGACGAGAGAGAAAAAAGACTTCTTCAGTTACATAGCGAGAAAAGGAGAAACAAAGACCAGCTGAGGATCAAGAAAGATGAGGGGTGGGTGGAGAAGGGTGGAGCAAGCAGAGGCACTGAATGAGTACTTGCTCTGTGTCTAAGCAGGGAGGGGGCAACACTCAGGCAAGTGGGGGGTGGGTAAGGGAGAGGATGACAGATGTAGGGATTACAGAGGGCAGGGTGCTGGAGGGGTTGAGGATATTAAGAGTGGACAAAGTGCCTGTGCTGGATGGCATTCACCCTAAAGTACTGAGGGAGCTGGCAGTGGTCCTTGCAGGGCCACTGGCAAACCTGTTCAATACCTCCCTGGACACAGGATGTGCACCACAGGTCTGGAGAATGGCCCACATGCTGCCCATCCATAAAAATGGGCCAAAGGATGAACCAGAGAACTACAGGCCAGTAAGCCGGACCTCAAACATGAGCAAACTCATGGAGACCATCCTAAAGGAGGGGCTTGTGAGCTTCTTGGAGGCAAATGGTATCCAGGATAACCAGCAACATGGGTTTGTTGCAGGCAGATTGTGCCAGACCAACCTGATAGAGTTCTATGAGTGGGTGACATGGGAACTGGAAAAGGGCCATGCTGTAGATATCCTGTACTTGGACTTCAGTAAGGCGTTTGATTTAGTGCCGCATGGGAGATTGGGTGGGGAAGCTGGAGTATGTGGGGGCAGGTCCAAAAATGGTGACCTGGATCATGGAACTGGCTGAGGGGGAGACAGCAAAAGGTGGTAGTAGGGGAACTCTCATCATTAAGAGCGGCAATGAGTGGGGTACCACAGGGATCTGTGCTGGGACCAGTACTGTTCGGGATTTTCAATGCAGATATCTCAAATGGGATCTGGAGCAGAATCAGTCTGTTTGCAGATGATACCAAGATGGCAGCTGTAGTAGATGACACGGAGGGTGGGAAAGGGGTTGCAGGAGGACCTGAATAAGCTGCAGGAGTGGGCAGATAAATGGCAGTTGGGGTTCAGCCAGGAAGTGAAAGGTTCTGTACTTGAACCCAGAACCAGGAGAGATTATCACTAAATGGGGTTCAGTTGGGTTGCTCCACAGATGAGAAGGACCTAGGGGTGATCATAACAGGGAGCATGAGCAACTCTGTTCAATATAGAAAGGCGGTGGCAAAAGCCAACAAAATGCTGGGGTATATAGCTATAGGCATCTCCTTCAGAAGTAGGGAGGTTATCCTGCCCCTCTATAGGTGGCTGGTCAGGCCCCACCTCAAGTACTGTGTGCAGTACTGGTGCCCATTCCTGAAGAAGGACATCAGATTGTTGGAGGGGATACAGCATAGAGCTACAAAGATGATCCAGGGATTGGAGGGCCAGCCATACAAGGAAAGGCTGGGGAAGTTAAATATACTCTATGAAGAGAGAGGGAGGGACAGGGAGATATGATTGAGACCTTTAAGTACCTGGAAGAATAAACAAGACTAATACAGAGGGAATTTTCCAGGTGAGAAAGGGAGGAACATGAGAGGACACCAACTGAGACTGGAGGGGGTAGATTCAAGGAAGAGATGAGACATTTTTCACGGAAAGTATGGTGGACAAGTGGAACTCCTTGCTGGCTGAGATCTGGTCTGCAAGATGGTAGACAGCTTCAAGAAGGGTTGGGATAGGGGAAGGGGTAATTGGATGGGAGAGGAAGGGGCAGCAACATTATAAGGTGCTAGCTGCACATTCGCGCAGACTCGATAGACCATGAGGAATGTTTCTGCTAGCATTTTCATATATTCGTATGTTCGTATCTCTGATGTCGAAGTGCTGAAATAAGTGAATATCCCCTAAATTTAGCATTAAAGTGTAACAGAGCATTTTTTTGTCTGTCAGTTTGTTTATTATGAAAATTCTGTACTTTGCACAACTATTATTATTAGAAACCGTGAGTCCCAGATAGCAATATGAAGGGATAATGTCCAATATTTTCTTACTGCTATAGCATTTCCATTTTGATTTTCTTTTGCTATAGATCATAATTTGGCTCTTCTTTGAATTAATAGCCAGTCTATTTTTATGACAATATTTCTCTAAGTCTTTTTAACCAGCCCTATTGGAGAAATTGAAATTAGTATTAAATCATTAGCCTACATTAAGGCAGGAACTGTAATGCCTGCAGGGGGTAGCTTGGATCTGCTAAAAGCGGTAACAGTAAATAATTTATAAACAAATTAAAAGTGATCAGTAAGATTATGAAAAAGAGATTCAGCCATATTGGTCCTTGCTAAAACTCCTTCAGGAAATTGTGAAAGAACTACAGCCCTTGCTGAGAGAAGATGAAACACTGAAAGGCATCTTCCCTGAACCATCTGTCATTGCCTATAAGCAGCCCCCCAGCCTCTCGGACATAATAATTCATAACAAACTCCCAGCAGATCATAATAACCAGAAAACAAGAGGGACAACACCATGCAACATGGCAAGATGTAAGACCTTCACCCACATATGCACACAGGCCACCATTAAGACAAGCAAGAACAACATGATACAAATGAATGGATCCTTCACATGTCAATCCAGCAATGTGGTTTACCTAATTCAATGCAAGAAGTGCACACATGGTTGCTGTATTGGGGAAACTAGCCAACAACTGAAAACTAGGATGAATCACCACCGTCACACAATAGTAAACCAGATTGTCAGCACTCCAGTAGGAAACCATTTTTCACAAACAGATCACTCTCTCTTGGATTTATCTGTCTTGATACTAAGAGGCAACTTCAGAAACACACAGGACAGAAGGACATGGAATTGAAATATATTAAATAATTTAAATCTAACATTTCTGGACTAATTCTGGACATAGGTTTCATGACATACTATAGTAAACTGTAATTCTTTTTATTGCGTACTAAATCATGTCATTATTTATCACACTTTGGTTCTGTATTTCTCTTATTATTAGTTTTTCTGAGTTCTGCCTGATCTGCTTTTTACCTGTACCTCACAGCCTCCCTGCCACATCCTACTAACTTTTTAGCTCAGTCCCACCCATTCCCTCTTGTTTTCACACCTCTGTTTATACGACCTCACAGTCTGTTTATCTAGGCCTTTGTTCTTTTGTTTCTCCTAATCTTTTGATTTCCTTGCACCTCTTAGGCATCTTCTGTCTATTCTACCCTTACAGCCAGCTTCTGATCTCAGATCTTATCTGCGTGCTTTTGTCTTCCCTTTAGCTTCTTTTCATCTCCTACTGACCTGTTCCTACTTAGCCCTCCTCCCCATTTCTTCTCATGTTTTTATTTTGCATTTTAGACTTTCATCTCTAGTCCCCTTTATCACCTTCCTACTTCACTTCCTGATTTTTAATTGCTCCACAGTGGATATAAATACTGCTTATGTTGCTCAGTTTTGCTATTCACCTGAAGAAGGGACCTGTGTGGTCTCAGCTTGTGTATTTGTCTTTGTACAAGACACTTGTTGGTCCAATAAAATGTATCAAACCTTCCATCTTCTCCTGTTTAAGATTATGGAAGGAATTGTCAGAGACTTAATACAACAACACATAGAGGAGAATGGGCAAACAGATATTTCATGGCACAGTTTTAGTCAGGGCAGATCATGCTTAACAAACCTGATGCATTTCTTTGAACCAGTAAGTGCAGCAGTAGATAATGGGCTCCCAATAGATATAATGCACCTAGACTGTTCAAAAGCATTCAACTTAGTATCACATATAGAAATAATTAACCAACTAGCTAGGTGTGACTGTCACCCCAATATAAGATCATGGATTGATTCCTGGTTAGATAACAGACAACAGAGAGTTAGCATATGAGGACACCATTCTGGTTGGAAAAGGGTGATGAGTGATGTGCCACAAGGGTCCGTATTGGAACCTCTGCTTTTTAATATCTTGATTAGCAGAATGCAAACAACAAAAAATGCATGGATATGTAAGTCTGCAGATTATTCTAAAATTGGTGCCATTATAAATAACTGGGTGGCAGCCTTAGGATTACAACATGAAACTGACAATTTAGGCATATGGGCCAGGGACCATAGACTGAGTTTTAATACAGAAAAATGTAAGACCATGCATTTAGGGAATAACAACATCATGGCTCCAATACACACTCAAAATTAAATTCCTTATGACAGAGGTGGAGAAAGTTCTAGGTGTCCATATAAATAACAAACTCTCATTTGATCATCACATTGGAGAAAGAGCTAAAAAATGTAGCAGGATTACAGGATGTATTATGATAAATGCTAGAAGTAGGCATAGGGAAGTAATTATTCCATGGTATACAACACTGATAAGACTCCATTTGGAATACTATGCACCATTTATCTCAATACAACATATTGGGAATATGAAAAAAAAAATTGAACAAGTACAGAGAAAAATACCCCTCCCCAAAAAAACCCATCACAACAGTTGAAAATAAATCATATGGAGATAGACTGCAAACTTGGGGACTTTACTCATTACAGTACAGAAAACTAAGAGGGACTTATGCTATGCATATAAGACATATCAAAATGAACAAATGTGGATAACAGCAGGACTAAACAAAAAGGTGAAAAAGACCAGATTGCATGGCAAACAACTGAGAGGGATACTGTACGAACAAACAAAAGAGGAGACTGGTGTAATCAGGATCGTGAGCACCTGGAATGCACTGCCAGAGATAGTTGTTAACAGTACAACCATGGTGACATTCAAAAGGAATTAGACAAACATATAGGAACAGACAAAATGACTCTATACCACTGATATGTAGCAAAGCAAATAAGGCTAATGCCAAACAGACTTGTAAACATCTATGAAACTATAAAACTATAATAGAGGCAACATGCATCCCTGCTTACTCTCATGTTAGATTTGAATGGATCCAAGATGTTCCCTTCTAGACAGTATCTGACACAAGTCCAATTTTCAGAGTAGAGGTTTATAGTACCCTTAATATTACATGATCTATTTTCAATGCAGTTAGTTTATCCCAAAGAAGTGCGTGATGTACAGACTGCATGGAAAGCTTCATTAAAGTCTTTGAAAGCCAGATATAATGAAATGTGTTTTTAACAATATTTTTCTATAATACACTGCAAGATAAAACACAGATCAACTGTTGAGTAACCCTTTCTAAAACCTGCTTGGTACAGATTTAATATATCATTGTTCTTTAACCAGAGATTTATTCTGGTTATGAAGGAAGGGGAAATTGTTTAACCAGGAAAGGCACACTAAGCCAAACCATGTTTGCAGGTATGACCTGGGAGAACAAGGAAGTTAAGTGACTTGCTCAGGGTCACACAGTGTGCAAATGGGAGCTGATGGGATTCGAACCCAGGTCTCCAGGTTTGTAACTCAGTGCTCTTAACCACTATACTATGCTGCCTCCCTAGTCCTGGTTAGAAAGACTCTTGCAAAATTTTTTCTTACACAATCTATCAGGCTTATTAGTCTATAGTTTTGGAGGGAGGCAGTATCTCGTATTTATGAATCGGAATTATGATATTACCTTTCCATTTAAATGGGATGTAATTTTCCACTATGATTTTGTTAAAAAATACAGTATGGCAAGAAGATTGCTCCACCATTCAATCTGAATGTTATATATGTACGGTGGAACCCTGTCTGGGCCAGGTGATTTACCGGCCTTAGTTTGTTTGATTACTACTGACATTTCATATGGAGTTCTATTTAAGGAACCTGAGGATAACTGCAACTTTGGCAGGATTCTTTGAGTAGTAGATTCTTGTTCATTATAGATTTTCTGATAATAATTGATCCAAGTCATGGGAGTAATGTGAGCAAAGATATGTCAAGAAAAATTATCTGTTCCTTTTGCTACAAGTAGCCAGAACTGTTTAGAGTTTTTTGTCTGAACAGCTTTAAATATTGTTTCTCACTGTTTAATCTAGAATAATTGTTTTTTTGACTTGCAAAAATCTTTTATACTATTTCCTATATTTATGTAATATGAAATTCACCCTAGACAGATTCTGCCTGAAATATCTGATACATTTGGATAATGCAGCCTTAATTTTTATGAGCAGAATTAAACCAAGTGAGGTGCATATGTGTGTGTGTGAGTGTGTGTGTGTGTGTGTGTGTGTCATGCTGGGCGATATAAAAAGTGGAAGACATCCTCTACAGATTCTCTTTATGATGTCATATGTGCAAAGAAAGATTCATGAGTTAATACAGACTTTCTGCAGTTTCATTACTTAATAAATATCCCAAAGGTCAGTTTCTACTTTGTTGGAAAAAACACTCTTTTACTATTTGAGGAACGTGAAAAAGATGTTTACATGAGGATGTGAAAGAACGTGGCTTTAGTTTTAAAGAAACAGGAAAATGGTCATTCTCACGTCTCGGTACGACCAATAGTTCTAAAAAATCATATATTTGCCAATAAAATATAAATGCATAATTAACGCTTGCCCCTTTAGCTGAGAAGCATGTGTATCGAGCAGGAGAATCCCCTTCCAATATTCCATTAAGTATTATTAAAATCCTACTGTATCCAAGAAATGCAAAAGCCTTCTTTCACTTCCATTCACAGTTTTGTCCAAGGACTCTCTTTTCCATGAGTCAAATCCCATTTCCAGATTAATATCTGGGGCTAATGAACCCACCCTAGCATTACCCCCTTCCCCAAACCTGCTGAATCCCTTATAACCAAGCCTGATTCCCAAAACGTTTGTTACCAAATAGCAAATTGTTTTCATGAGAGAATCTTGATTTTCATTTGTATAATGTTTCTAACCCAACCTCTCTTTTCTGAAGGCAATCTTAGAAATCTGTTTTTGTGATTAGTTTACCCCAGGAGAAGTTTTCCTTAGTCTCTTTCAAGACAGATGGTAGATGGAATAATGATAAGGAGATCTGAGCTCAAATCTATATGGGTGAGCGAGAAAAGTTGTCTCCATATCCATCTGTTCTTTGATTACAACTTCTGCCCCTATTTTAATCAAAATTGCTAAACCTCCTATGGGTCTGCCCCAAGTTGATTCTTTTTTTGTTGTTGCCTTTGCCAAAATGTGTGAGTAACCTTCCAATGAAACCTCATCGGTTGCCCAGGTTTTTGGAAGGCATATTAAGTTATATTGTAAAAAAAAATTGAAAAAGTGGATCCAGAAGTTTTTTGGAAAAACACGCTATATTCTAGAAAAGAATGGTATCAGATTTTATTCAGTTCTCCAATTTCTCCCACAAGATTTTTGTCTTGGTCTTGTTTTGAAATATATTGTTCCACAATTTAATCATTTTTTTAATTTGCTAAAGCCCTGAAAGACTGTTGGTTAACTCAAAACTTACATAGACATGTGCAGTATATTTGGGAACAGGAAGGAAGTTAGTTCCATAATCATTGTTTTGTGCCACTAACTGCTCTGTCCTGAAAAGTGTTAATTCCATGTAAACAGTAATGGGCCATTCATAAATGAGCATATCTAACTTATCAAGCTCATGTGCTTCAACAAGAATGAGATTTAATAGGAGTTTCTCTCTAACTGCAAATGTGATTTGACCCTAATTTGTAAACCCATTTTCCCTCAAACCCACTGAATTCCCTTGTAACTAAGCCTGACTCCCAAAATGTGTCACCAAACAGCAAACAGTTTTCATGAGATAATCTTGATTTTCATTTGGTTAATGTTTCTACCCCATGTAAAGTCAAAAAAGTATGCTCTTCCCTGTTTTTTTGTTCTATAAGAATCTCTCTTTTCTGAAGGCAATTTTCTAAATCTGTTTTTGTGATTAGCTTACCCCAGGAGAAGTTTTCCTTAGTTTCTTTCAAGAAAGTTGGAATGGTGATGGGGGATCTGATCTCAAACCTATATGGGTGATTGAGAAATGTTGCTTCCATATCCATCAGGTTATTTCCATGTCAGAGAAGAGGGCGTGTACCAGAGCCTCCTTAACCCAATATCTTTTATTAGCTGTAGTATGTTGTTCCTCCCACTTGGAATTGTTAATTCCTGCTTGAGTACCCCAGTCACAAGTAATCCCTGAGTTTCATCTGATTCATTTTTCATTTTTGTTTTGATGAATCCCATATATTGAGATGACAGCGTCATGTCCTAAAAGTCATAAAATGCTTGATTACTCTTAGTGTGATGGGTTTCAGGTGACTAACATTTTCAGCTTGACAGGCTGCCCTGAGCTGAACTTCATCTGGCATTTTCTGTGTAACATTCAGAGTTGATTATGGAATGGAATCTGGAATTATTATAATTCTCTCCTGGGTGTTGTTGTGGGGTGTAAGAAAAGACTTTTACAAGAGACAGCATAAGTGGTACAACATACCTTGAATAGGTATGATTTTTATTCAAAAAGAAATAAATTTGAAATAATAAAAGTTAAAGACTCACTTTGTTCAAAGTAAAGAAAACAAATACAAAAAGCACAGGTTTGGCATGAACAATTAGAGCTATTCTACCAACATCAGACTGTGCCTGACCTCTCAGAGATCTCTGGGAGAACCAAACAGGTCCTCTCCAACGACTATCTGAATTACAACATCAATTCTGCCTTGATATGGGACTGTGATCCCACCCACAAATTGAAACTCCACCTATCAATTAATACAAATACTGAATTTATACATATAATTCCAAGTATTAATTTCCTTTTTATATACAATCTGATTCTCCTATATGAATAATCAATATAAACTATTATGTTTATTTTAAACATTGGATCTTGAGTGATTTATTTCTTAATTATGGGAATATGAGCTGTATTAGGCAAGGTACCGCCCACTTAAATAGAAGAAGAGGTTTTGCTCATGTATAAAAATGACCAAGATGTGCCGCTCACTCCCTCCCTATAGGACACACCTGGAGAGTCAGAAGGTTTCTTCATGCAGATACAGGGTTACCTAGCTTGCTAACAGGACTTGGCTCACAAAGAACAGTAATGTATTTCAACTCCCTTAATTCATGTACTCACAACACAGAATGTACAAATGTGCACGGAAATACTACCGTGCTGTTTGAAATGCATAACATTCAAATTGGGACGAAAAACTCAGCGCTTAATCTCTGCAGTTACTTAAAGCACTTTTACTGATTTTAAAAGGGTTCCTTGACCTATTCTATGAGTGGGAGGTAAACTAAGCCTTTTATACTAAAATATCTAGTGAAAGCAACAAATCTGCTGTTTGCAGTCCAATGGAACTGAGGCATATATACTAGCCTCCTATTCACTGGCAGAATTAACTCTTCCCGCTCCCAAATGGAACTATAAATAAAAACAAAACACCTTAACTGTTTTTCTAATTTTAGGGTATACTAGAAAGGTGGGTTTATCAATAATTTAGAGATATGAAACAGTCCACTTTTCAAAAATAAACAAAATGAAGCTCGGTGGAGCCATTTGTCTTGTAAGTCAGCTGTGTTCACTAGGGAGTTAATCTTTCTTTTCTTTCCCAGACTATACAATCTTAAGGGAGCTCATACTTTTACCATAGGGATGCAGGATAGACACAAGATAAAATATTAGTATGGGATTACAAGCTTGTTAGCTTGCTCTGTGTCACCCGTTTCCCTAGACTTTTCAGAAGGCACTGAAAAAATGCCATACATTCATATTATTTCTTTTAGCTTCCCACATGAGTATGGCAAGGGTTTTACTAAATAGATTTATCCCGTTTTCTGTGTCCATAATCATGGAATGCACTAGGCTTTAGAATTAGCTGTTTTACATTACTAAAGAACCTGAAGAGGAATTGAAAGGAATAGATTTGATAGCGAGTGGTCAACATATTATTTAATTAGGAAATAAGTACAGAAGTACAGACATAGAAGTAAGAGAGAAGGAAGAGGGAGAATTTAAACAAAATAAATATGCTGTTGCGCAACAGACTAAAAAAATATATATTTAATAGGAGAAAAAGAAACTTCAGGTCTTAGTTCTGCACAAACAGTTTGGGGGGGGGGAGAAAAACACCATCACAGGAATGATTAATTTTTTCCACATAAGGTTGTTCTCCCTCTTGAGTTATTTTTACTGCTTGAGGGGAAATATCCCTGAGGAAGCAAAGCGCTGGGGTACCTGTTATCAGCTAGCACCTAGTAGATTTGTTTTGTTTGCAAGTGTGTGCAGTATTTGCCATTTGGTATACGAAATAAAACATCTTGAAACTCAACATTTGGAGTGTGTCTCCAGTTACTCTTTGCCATTTCATGCTTGCAAACTCTGTGTCCTAGAGTGCAGTTCATTGTGGTCATTGCTGTAAACCTTTGCCCTGCCATGTTGCTTGGCCTTAGCTTTTGTATCCTTGTTTTTAATTGGTAGGGCTGTTCCAGAAAATGTCCCCCTTTGTTTTTATTTTTCCAGGGGTGTGTAAATCTCTCTGATCATTACTGTGGAATATATTATTTGACTGGCATACTTTTTGTTTGATTTTGGTGTTCTTTTATTCTTTCCTTTTCCCCTGTTTTAGATTTTGTCCCCACTTGGGAGTGTAGATATTGATTTAATGAATTTGAAAAGCATGGAATATTTAGTATCCCCTGAGTTTTGTTGCATGGATTTAATGTAATCCCCTTCTGAGCCTAATTCCCCTTTACCAGTTCTCTAAACAAGTTTCTTATTAATCCTTCATGATGTCCTTTAATGTATATATGTATTAAGAAAGTTTAGACTGGACCTCCTTGGAAATGAGTTTTTAACTTAGTGGAGTTTATCCTATATATTTTTTTCATTTTGTTATGAATAAGAATAAAATTTTACAACAACAACATGATGGGCCAAAATGGTTTAACAGTAGATATCTCATTTAATAGAATACGGAACTGCTGTAAAATGAACACATTTATTTATTTATTTATTTATTTATTTATTTATTTATTTATTTATTTATTTAAGTGTTAACCAGGGAGGCATGCTGAGCAGACTACTGCTCGATTCCAGATCGCCCTGGGGAAGGAAATAGGGAGCATACAAACATAAACAGTAAGGTCCGTTACAAATGTTGTCAATTACATGATAAGCATAGAATAAGCGTAAGTAAGGTAAGTACAATCACTACAGGCAGGTACATAGCCATGGCTCCAAGAGGTAATACATACAAGGTGCCAGATTCACAGTAGCAAGCTTTTATGATAAGAGGAAGACAAGCCATATGCCAGGAGACTTTTTGTGAGCATTACATCATCAGGTAGGTAGACGGAGCAGTGACCTTTGGGAATGGTGAGGACTCCCGGTCAGTGAGGTCCCAGGGGTGCAAGTGCAGGTAGGGTGGCAGTTTGTTTTGAGAAGGGAGTTGAGATGCCTACCGGTTGTGGCATGCTGGATGTCCGTTGTGAGAGAGTTCCAGAGGCTGGGCATGTGGAATCTGAAAGATGACTGGCCTGCAGAAGTTGACATGCATGGTATGGTCAGTAGACGAGAGTCTTTATTTCTCAGTGCATAGCCCTGGGGAGTGAGGGCCGAGGGGACCCTGATGAGATACAAGGGGAGGGACTGTGACCAGAATTTGGCTGTGAGACTTGCGCAATGGGATAGCGCCAGCCCTGCAAAGAGGGAAGGTCTAGATTCCAGTAAAGGACACAGTGGTACCTACTAGGAGAACAGCCAAGAGCAATGCAACAGAAGGAATGGAAGAGGGGTCCAGCCTGGCCACGGTGGACTTTGGAGCAGTGCTGTAGACCAGTGTTTCTCAACTGGTGGGCCATGAGACACAAAGTAATGGGCGTGGTTAGACCGGGACCAAGCGGATATCGCGCTGGTATTGAATGTGTACAGATGTTTACCTCATACTTACTGATAAAATGCAACTTGCTTCTAAGTCTAAAAATAAATAATTTCATTAGAATCATATGTAACGTCACAAGATAAACTTATACGAGGTCCATCAGTTCCATTCTTACAGAATTCCCTTTGTAGTTGTTCCAATGATAACGTGTCCAGTTTATACTTACATATTGACTCAGAACTGGCACTTTTGGCATCACCTCGAAATCATAATCATAAAGATATGAACTTTTATCACCACTGCTAAATTCCTGGTGGAGAAATATAATGTGTTTAGGACCAGTCTTGGAAAGGACTTTATTATTGAGCAAGCGTCAAACAAAAAGTAAAATTGTGGAGGAGTATGTGCATCCTGAACTGTAAAGCTAAGAAGGCTAGTCGCACTTGGAGACTTAGCTGCCCGTTTCATAACCCTTCCAAACTGTCAGCTCAGTCAATCTCAGCATCAGCATGTCACATTTCTGGCTGTTACCTCTGGAGGGGATATGCGCTATGTTTAGTAATAAGAAACAAGAATGACAATTTGGAGTTTAGTGCAGCCAAAGCAATAATTTATTTTACTTCAAACAGGTAAACTCTCCAAGTGCGTTACCAGCCTTCTTAGCACTTAACACACCCCAGTTAAACAGCAAACAACTTGACCTTGGAGAAAAAGGACTGGGTGCCTCCGGATAATCCAAACCTCCCTGAATGACAATGATTGTTATTTAAAAGTTTTGTCTGATGAAAAGATTCATAAATTTGCTGCTGGATAGAGTGGGGCTTTTTGCACCAGACAAGCTGCTGAAAGTGTGTCTCTATCAAGCTATATACACAGTTCTGCTGTGACAGCTTACAAGAAATGAAGCTCTTTCTTTACAACCGTGACGCTTCTGCATCGCTACACACAGCTGATATGTACTAGTCACCGCCAGTCAGAAACTGAGCAATAGTAGCACACGTTCATAATTATAATAATAAAAATAAATATATTTTACAAGGACAAAATACAAATACAACAAGTTATAGATACTTTTTTTTTTTTGGAAAGGTGATTTATATTTAATTTTTATATTTTTAATAATGACATATAACCAGAAGTCAAGTGTTCGCACCATAGTATGAGTAAGGTGGCAACAGACATCGCAATACAAGTGTAAAGCTAGGGCTACGTCGAAATCGGAGGATGGAACGGTTTTTGAAGAGGAAGGTTAGTGATGGCGGGGAAACATCTGGAGTGTCTGGAAAAGTAGTAAAGCGAGTTGTGAGAAAGTATGACTCCAGCTACATTAAATTTGGGTTCACAACAACAGCAGATCCAGAGGCAAGAGCCCAGTGTGTTGAATGTGGAGAGGTGTTGTCCAATGAAGCATTAAAGCCTTCAAAACTGGAAAGGCATTTACAAACTAAACATCCTGGAAGTGAAAAACCAAAAGAATATTTTGAAGAGCGTGATCAGCTAAAAAGTCAACAGAAGTCCATACGCAGAATTCGCAACGATTCTAAAACTGCCCCTGAACGATCTTACCTTGTTGCAGCATCGTGACGCCCGCTGCAAAAATCGTATAGCATTGGGGAAGAGCTCATTTGCCAAGTGCTGTGGAGATTTGTCATGAAATACTGGAGAAACTGCAGCAAAAAAATACAGAGCATTCCTCTTTCAAATGACACTGTTGCTAGAAGAATAGTGGATATGAGTGATGACATTGAAAGCCAGCTTCTGGAAAGGGTTAAGAAAAGCCCATTTTTTGCAATACAGTTGGATAAATCTACCAATGTTTCCAATGCAGCTTTACTACTGGTCTTTGTGAAGTATTGTTGGGAAGGTAACCTGCATGAAGACATACTTTTCTGTGATGAGCTACCTACATGAACAACAGCGGATGAGTGTTTCCGTTGCCTTAACAGGTACATTGTGGTAAAAGGACTGGACTGGAAAAATTGCGTCGGTGTGTGCACTGATGGGGCAGCATCCATGACGGGAAAGAACTGTGGTGTGGTGAAGCAAATAAAAGAAAAAGCGCCAGAAGCTAAGTGGATGAATTGCTTTTTACACAGAGAGAGCCTGGCAGCCAAAAAAATGTCACCAGAACTGAATGAAGCAATGCAGATAGTAGTGAAAACTGTGAACTATATAAAAAGTAATGCACTGAATTCCAGATGTTTTGCAGCATTGTGTGAGAGCATGGAGTCTGAACATAGACAATTGCTATTTCATTGTGAAGTCAGGTGGCTTTCCAGGGGGAAAGTGCTGAACCGGTTGTTTGAGATGAAAAAGGAGGTTCATGCATTTCTTGAAGAGAAAAAAAGTCCCATGGCAGAGAATTATACAGATTCAATTTTTTTGGCAAAGCTTGCCTACTTGTCTGACATATTTGACAATATCAACCAACTGAACCTTTCCTTTCAGGAAGAAACAGAAGCGTGTTCATGGTGACTGACAAAATTGAGGATTTAAAGAAGCTCACTCTTTGGAACAAAAAGTAAATGAGAAGAGATTTGAAATGTTTCCACTCCTGGTGAGCTTTTGGAAGAGAATCCCACATTAACATCTCAAAGTTGTATGTCAGCATTTAACTCAACTGGTGGAGAAATTTTCAGAATATTTCTCAGAAGATCCCCGGATGGCAACCTTTGGATTTTGGACCCATTCTCAGTAGATCCTGCTGCTTCAGACATTGCCCTTTCAACAGCCTTGGAAGCCAGTTGATGGAACTATCAACAGACAGCAGCCTAAAACTACAGTTTTCAAGACTTGAACTTGCTACATTTTGGATTTCAGTTAGAACAGAATACCCTGCACTGTCAGAGAGGGCAGTTAAGTTCCTTCTGCCATTCACCACAACTTACCTATGTGAACCAGGATTTTCAACTGTGACTGTCACAAAGATCAAATTTAGAAATAAACTCGCACTACTTTAAATGCCACTCTAAGAGTCAGCCTGTCTACAATTGCCCCAAGACTGGACAACATCATTGACCAGAAGCAAGCACAAGTGTCTCACTAACTGCTGGTAAGCAGGTATAAAAATATATATTGTATTAATGTGAGAATTAACCTACTTATTATAGCAATTAAAATTTAGGGCAAAATAATTCACTTAAGTAATCAAATAAAATTTGACTACTAAGAAAATAAGAAAAGTAAATCTCGGTTAGGATGTTATGTTTTTACGTCTGGTGAGGGTGCGAGAATCTGATCACATGTGGGCCTCCTGTTATTGGTCACAGGTAACTAAGTGGGCCTTGGGGTGGAAAAGGTTGATAAACGCTGTCATATACCTACTGAGTGTCATTCAGATTTTCTTCACCGTCTTTGCCACTTCCTTAGAGAACTTCACATTCAGTAGATTTGGGTCACCATCTAGTGGCACCTTCTCCTTGTTCGCCATTTTGATGATGGCTTCACCAACTGCCATATCCATCTCCTCTCCTCTCCTTGTACTGGAGGCCTGTGCATTACCCCGGTGCATACAGCATACACCAGAGCCAGTCTCTAGGGTAACCCAAAGCACCTCCTGCCATTCTTTTTTTCTCTGGTGCCCTGGTACCTCAATTGACATGATTCCCTCCCTCACATATAAAACAATCCCTCCCTCTTACCACAGAAACCCTTGGTATGCTTGAATATCTTCCTCACCGTGCTCCCACGTGAAACTGGGAGTACATTCAAGGCAGAATTTACTCCCTGCCTGTGCACACATCCTTCCCAATTCTATGAACCTTTCTTTCACCAATTCCACAGCCTCCACAGCCATGTCATTATTCCCCAAGTGCAGCAGTTTGTGCGGTATCCCCATGGCCCCCCTCCTTAGTCCCATTGTGCATACCCATAGTAGATCAGCAGAATCCTCAGTCCCTGTTGACTGGCGTACAGCCACTGTTACACCTATTTTCAAACAGGGTTCCCATTCAAAAGTTGAAAATTATAGGCCCATTAGCCTAACTTCTATACCATGTAAATTAATGGAAAAAATTATAAAACAACAACTTGAAAGCGAAATGGCAACTCTAAACATCAATAATGATTACCAACATGGGTTCAAACCAGGTTTTTCCTGTACTACGAAGTTGATCTTCTATAACCATATCAGTTATAATCTTGATTGTAATATACCCATGAATGTCATTCTTTTGGACTATAGTAAGGCATTTGATAAAGTATTGCATGTCATCTTGATTAATAAATTAATCCATCTAGGTTTCTCATCATCCATTGTTTCATGGATAGACAGCTGGCTGGGAAATAGGACTCAGAGAGTAAGGGTAAATGATGCAATGTCTGACATAGGAGAGGTGACTAGTGGGGTCCCTCAGGGATCGGTCTTGGGTCCCACTTTGTTCAACTCGTTCATTAGTGATATGTGCATCTCAGCCAACAATTTTATGGTCAGATTTGCCGATTACACCAAACTTGGGGGTAAGGTCAGCAACCAGAATAACAGTTATAACCTAAAACTTGATCTAGCCTCAATTGAGAACTGGGTATTTAATAATAGAATGTACTTCAATGTTTCCAAATGTGTAGTACTTCACCTGGGAAAAAACAACCCAAGACAAACTCATTTCCTAAATAACACCATTATTAGGACCTCTAATGTAGAAAAAGATCTAGGAATGTTAGTAAATAATAAATTATCTTCTACTTCTCACTGCTCTAGAGTTGCAAATCAAACTAACGCGCTACTTCGTAGGATTAACAAAACTTTTATTTCTTAAACAAAACTATGCCTCATGACTTTGTATAGGTCACATGTTAGGCACCATCTGGACTATGGATCCCCATTTTGGAGTCCTTATTTAAAGACCGATATTAATAGAATCGAACAAGTTCAACGAAGAGCCACTAAACTTGTCCCCCACCTCGCTCATTTTGATTATGATACCAGACTGCAAAAAACAGGACTTTATTCACTTAAGCAGAGATGGATTAGAGGTGACCTACTGCAGTTGTTTAAGATTCTTGAATCTCCTGCTCAAATGACGATATGTGGTATTGCTTATTCATCAAGACCTGGGGGTGGTGGTGGATGTCAAGATGAACAACTCGTAGACTTTTAGGAGGGCAGCAGCCAAGGCCAACAGGATGCTGGGATGCATCGCTAGGGGGATCACCTCCAGAAGGAGGGAAGTGATACTCCCTCTGTATAACTGCTTGGTGAGGCCACACCTTGAGTACTACGTGCAGTTTTGGAGGCCACACTTAAAGAGGGACATTAAACTCCTGGAGAGGGTCCAGAGGAGGGCAACCAAAATGATTTGGGGCTTGGGGGACAGGACCTATGAGGAGAGGCTCGAAGAGCTAAATATGTACACATTGGAAGAGAGAAGGGACCGGGGGGACATGATAGAGGTCTTCAGGTACATGAAGAGGGTAAATAGGGGAGGAACAGTCAGGGTGCTTTGAAGGAAGGAGGAGGGGCCACTAGAGGCATGGGTGGAAGCTGGAGGGGAAGATTCAGGGAGAAAGGAGGAGGTGCTACTTCACTGAGAGGGTGGTGGAGCCATGGAATACACTGCCTAGGGGGCTGGTGGAGGCAGAGACGGTGGAGGGGTTCAAGAGGGGGTGGGACAGGTACAGGGGAAGGGTTCTGGAAGCAAAATCCAATGCAGCAAGAATATCCGGAACTGGGAAGGGAGAAGCCAGAGAAGGCGAGGGGGGCAGCAAGGTCAGCACTCAGGGTGGGGGGCTGACCAATCGAGTAGACTCGAAAGACTATTAGACCTATTCTGCTGGCATTTTAGTATGTTAGTAAGAAAAATTGTGGCTAGACTCCACAACAAACAATTGGAAGTAAAAAAGGCAAATAACAATAAGAGGCTAAATTATTTCTCCATTAGAACACCTAAAATATGGAACACACTATCACAGGACATACAATAGTTGACTCACCAACTGTTACAGTATTTAAGAATAAACTTGATAAATGGATGGAAGATCAAATTTGGGTTAAATGTTCCATGTATATGGAGGACAATCTCGATAGAGCAAACTGCCTCCTTTGTCCTATAAACCAAGTAAAACCAAGTAATCCAAATCAGTGTCAACTGGACAAACAGAATGGTCACACCTCATAGTATCCCCCTCACAAACAGCCACTTTTGTGTTGAGTACAATACTCATTTATATGTTCCAGCATTGCAAAATGGGAATGCTAACAAACGACACATATAAGAGAATAATATACCTCACTTGCTGTTTTCTTTTTAAACAGGAAACAGGACAATGCCACCAAAGAAAGTGCTGATGAAGAGCTGCTGCTGCAAAACGAGGCTTGAATGCAATGAGAAATGACAGAAGACTAATGCTGGCATCTGACATCAGCTGATTGCAAGCCTGAGTAGCAACACGAAATGCAAGAACTACTTTGACTACTAGGAGAATTGTTTTGCCAACGTCAACATTTTTGCTACAGTACCAATAACTGTAGATACCTGAACTCTTTACATAGGTTTAGTGATATTGCATGGATTGAAGAAACCTGTAGATTGCCTGTAGAAAACTGTTCAGACTCTATTCCTTGAAGCCTTCGTTGCTAACACTATTTGTGGATTTTGAAATTTTCTCTGGAAACCTTTTTTATGGGTGTTCACCTAAGTTTGGTTAAATGTTTTGTTTCAACATAATCTGAAACTTTCCATGAATACTGTTTTTAGCAATTAGTTTAATCCCTGACTGTTAAGATTTGTTAAACATCATTTTCAAATTTACCTGTAACTCTTGCAATGCAGTCATGGCACATCAAGACAACACTGAAATTAATAGATCAATACATAATTGAGCACAATGACATCTGACACCCATCTAGTAAGACTGCTATTATACAGCAGACTGATATATGACATGAGGAAGGTGAAAGCCGCATTCAACATGTCTGGCTTATTTTATCATTCCTGAGCTCCAATCACATTTCACAGTGCTCCACATCAGCTTCCACAGCACTGTCCACAATCACTCTGGCCAGGTGTACATGACCTGTGCATGCAGGGATTGCTAGTATACAGGTATGCTTCAGGTGTCTCAATAATTAACCCCCAAAGATCTATGTGCCATTGTGTCACAAGTTTACCTATCTGCATGACTGCCATTGCATTGCATTGCAGTACGGCGCATGTTGGAACCAACAGCTTATTTGCTACCTCTATTAAATGTTTCATGTTGTTATTTTAAATGTTTTTTTCTCCCAACAGTCACCCTTACCCCAACCCAACCCCTCACCCCAATCTGATATGTCCAATTCACTGTACTCCTCACCTGATTACAGGCACAAAGAAATTGAAATCTAACCACCCACCCAAGTGACACCGTCTTTATATTTCCAGATAACCAAGTAAATCCTATAAATCTTCGCAAAAGCTCCTACATACAGCATAAAGCTTATGTAACTGTTGTGTTATTGGAATTCTTTTAAACCCCTGAGGGGTATGATGGCCTATAAACCTCGAAAGTGAAGCTCGAGAGGTTTATGAGATCATCACTCCCTGAGGCTGTGTTAAAAAAAAGTCCTATAACACAACAGTTACATAACCTTTTTGTTTTATAATTGCTGGAGCAAGGTAGATTGACAGAGCAATGTTCGTTTTGAGGAAAAAATATAGGCAAATGGCAATGCTACTTTAAAAACTCTGTCCCTTGTAGCAGTTAACTGCTGGAAGGGACAGGGTTTTTATCACAGCACTGCAGTTTGTCTACATTTACCTTTTTTCCCCAAAACAGAACACCAGTAGGCCACGCTGCCAATACAGTGAAAGTGGCAGTCAAGGACAGTTCAAGTGAGTTGTTTTCCAAACACTGCAATAACTGTTTGTATCGGTTATTGCAGTCATTTAAAATCTGACTCTAGTACATGTGTTAAAGGGGGTCAGCAGTAACTGTTAAACCGTTGTGCCATTGCACATACCCAAAACATTAACTGAGTGTCATAGACAGTTTCATACCACAAAATGAACATCTATATTGACTGTATATCAAGCGTAGTAGAAATTTAATAAGTGAACTGTATTACTTTCACACAACTGATACCTAGTCAACAATGTTTATAGTGGTATACCGCAGCAACTTCAGCACAGCAAAGACCACCACAGCGACAGGAATGGGGCAAAACCGCCCGTCACTGTGGTGGTCTGTGTGCCTGTCAGACTGCATCGCCTGGTATGTCTCCCGGTCCAACTCCAACTCGGAGTCAGAATCCTAGAGACCGGGTGTGGGGTCTTGGGGTGCAGCCCCTGATTGTGTGCTCCAACATCCCTATGGCTACAATGCTGACAGTTGGCATTGCAGCCATCGCTGTAGGGGATGTCGGCACTAGCACTGTCATAGCGCTATAGGTGCACTGTTTATAGCATATTTAAATATATATATATATATATATATATATCAATCAATCAATCAACTTTATTTATAAAAGCGCCTTTCCAAAACCAAGGTGCTTGTATATAGTTCATTAAAATAAATCAAAACAATTTATTAAAACCAGAATAAACAAGTTAAAACTCATGGCTGTAATATAAAAATCGGTATATGCCAGACTAAAAAGAAATGTCTTCAGTGCTACTTTAAAACTTTGGATGGTTGGGCAATCTTGTACCTGACAAGGTAGAGAATTCTACAGAGCTGAGGCCATAAAACTAAAACACCTGGCCCCTGATGTCTTTAAACAGACCCTGGGAATCTCTAGCAATCCCTCGTCAGTGGATCGGAGAGAGCAGGAGGGGCAGTAGGGATGAAGGAGATCTTGCAGGTAACCAGGCCCCTGGTAGTGTAGGGCCTTATAGGTCAGCAAACTGACCTTGAAGGTGATCCGCCACCATACTGGCAGCCAACGCAGTCTGCGAAGCACAGGTGTTATATGACTGGTTCCAGATGAACCAGTCAATAGCCTGGCTGCCGCATTTTGCACAAGCTGCAGGCGGTGGATATCAACGCCCAGTAACCCAAGGTAAAGGGAGTTGCAATAGTCAAGGCGGGAGGTAACGAAGGTGTAGACCAAAGTTGGAAGATCATTGGAAGGAACCAGGTGCTTCACCTGGGTGATATTCCTCAGGTGGTAGAAAGAGGTTTTGACAACTGCTGACACCTGCGATTTAAATGTCAAACAGTCATCAAACATAACGCCCAGGTTCCGCACCCAGTCTGAGGTAGTTAGCTGCACACCCCAAGCCATAAACCTGAAGGTGATCCTGCCAACAAACCCTCCTCCCAATGACCTGAGTCCACAACCAACACCTCAGTTTTTTCCTGAGTTTAACCACAGCCAACTCCCATTCATCCAAGCCTGGATTTCAGTGAAACAGTAGTTAAAAACCGAAACAGCAGCATCCTGGACATGCACAAAAAACATGTATAGCTGAGTGTCATCTGCATAGCAATGTAAACTCATGCCACACTGCCTAATAATCACTCCTAACTGCAGCATATACACAGCAAACAACATGGGTACCAAAATGGAACCCTTCGGCACCCCACAGGATAGGGGGAGTGATGCAGAGGAAAAAATTCCAGGCACCACCCTCTGAGTCCTACCCTCTTGGAAGGATTAAAACCATCTAAGGACCGTACCAGACAGTCCACAGATGAACCGCAGGCACTCCAATAGCACACCATGGTTTACGGTATCAAAAGAGATCAAAAAGGACCAAGATGCAATGGATCCTTCGATCTCTTGCTATTAGGAGGTCATTAAGTACCTGGACAAGGTCTGTCTCGGTAGTATGTCTCTTCCTAAATCTGGACTGGAGAAAATCATAGACATTGTGGCTGGCCAAATGATCATCCAGCTGCAATGCAACCACCTTCTCAATAACCTTACCCACAAAAGGCAGGTTAGAGACAGGCCTGTAGTTAGCCTGACAGTCTGGGTCCAAGGAGGATTTTTTAAGAGGGTTCCAAACCACCGCACTCCTTCAGAGGATCAGGGAAGACCCCTCTCTCCAAAGACATCCAGACTATCTCATCAAGGACCGGACTGATTTTATCCACACAGCCCACTAGGAGATGTGTGGGGCCCGGGTCCAAGCTACAGTTGGTCGGATGCAATGATTGGATGATCATAGCAATGTCACTGATCATGGGAAGGCTGAAGTCACACCACACAAACTGGGTGTCTGACATTTTCAGCCGACCATCACAGCTCCCATTAGAGAGGGTCAAGTGGATACCGGACCTGATTGCAGCAACCTTATCTGAAAAGAATCGAACAAACTCCTCACACCGTTCTTAAGAAAAAGCACTTCCAGGCTGAAGACAGATTGGATTGCACAATCTGTTCACAGTCTGGAAAAGCTGAGCTGGTCGATTCTGTGCAGCTGAAATCTCCCTGGACAGGAATACTGTCTTCTTATGGGTAATTGCTAATTGATAGACCGCATAATGGTCCGTCAAACTAAGTCTGTCACACTCCAGGCCAGACTGCCGCCATCACTTATCTAGCCTTCGTCCCTCCCTCCTCAACTCCCTCAAAGTCTCATCAAGCCAAGGAGACTTTGGGGTGAAGAGTGAGGGGATGAACACAAACAGGAGCAATGGAATCCAGAACCCCTATCACCGCCTTATTATAAGCAAGTACCAGGTCCCCTGGATCCATGCATTCATTCAGTAAGCCTGATAGGTCCAGTACCGCCATCAGGCCATCTGGTGAAACACCCCTCAAAGGGTGGTACTGGACCATCTCTGTAGGGACTGGCCTACTGGGGGTGGCCTCGAAACTGAACCTAATGGTGTGATGGTCAGACCACCCGACTGGTTCCACCACCAAATTGGATATCTCCATCCCTAGGAGAAACACCAAGTCCAATGAATGACCACCAATATGGGTCAGGGAGGAACTAACCTGTGTGAAGCCCAGCAAAGTCATTAGCTGGAGGAAGTCCTGACCAAACTGCCAGAGTTCATCATCGACCCAGGCATTGAAATCCCCCAGAACCAACCATCTGGGGGATCCCAATGTCAGGTCAACGATGAAGTCCTAGACTTCCCTCAGGAAAACATTCCCATCTCCTGGTGGATGGTAGACGAGAAGTATCCTGCATCCCACACCCTCGACCATGATACATTCAAAGGAGTTGGTAGTTCCCACTGGTACCTCCATTAGGCCAAGATCAGAACTAAAACAGATGGCAACACCCCGGCCCCTACAATCTATGCTCAGGTGGTGTATCACAGAGTACCTGGCCAGAATTGATGATGCCAAAACTGGACCAACATTCTCATCCAGCCAGGTATCGGTGATGCAAGCCAGGTCAGATGACCCAACAAGATCCTCTATTACAGCAGTCTTGTTCTTAACAGATCTGGCATTGCTTAACACCAACAGAGTAGGATGGGAACCCGAGGAAGACCGAGTTACCTACCTGCTGCAATCAGAGCCCTTGGGTATGGGAACCAGACAGGAAGGACCCCTTTCCTGGACCCATTTCACCCCATGGCTTCTCCTTGTCCCCACTATTCCTATTTGTGCACTCCTTTCCACTCCCTCTCCAGGCCCAGCCCTTGTCCTCTTCCTTCTAACAGTCCACAAAGCCCTACACCATCCATATACCTCTGGTGACAGTGGAGACAGGAAAAAGGATGAAGATCCCTGAGCCTGATGGGGAAATAATACCTGACCATCCTTATGCCTTCCCAACACATCTTCAAAAATCTGACAGATAGCAAACCTACAATTAAATACTTTCAATCACCCACCCTTAAAACAACAAAAAAATATTAAATAAATCTTTTAAAATACAAAATAAAATATGAATGGGTCCATTTTAAAGTCCAAAAGGAGCGAAATGTTTGATCAAAAGAAGCCTATATAAAATAAATAAACAATTATTAAAACTAATAACTTAGGACCAAGATGTAAATCAAACAGACAAATAATATTAAAGTAGATAACTGCAACCAAACTGCATTAGTTCATTTCGTCTTCAAAGTTCAATAAATAAAGATCATCATAACTACAGTACAGTACATGATAGAAACATAGAAACATAGACTTTGATGGCAGATAATAACCGTTTGGCCCACCTAGTCTGCCCATTTCCCTACCTTCAGGATAAGCTGCAGATCCTAGTTAACCAACAGCCTATTTCTTCCTATTCCCAGAAGAATTGTCTTATGTCTGTCCCATGCATTCTTGAATTCTCCCACAGTTTTAGACAATACAACCTCCTCAGGAAGGCTGTTCCATGTGTCCCCCACCCTCTCTGTGAAAAAGTACTTTCTCACATTGCCCCTGAGCCACCCCCCATCTTCAAATTGTGCCCCCTTGTTCTTGCACATTGCTTTTTCTGAAAGTTTCTACTCTCTTGGACTTTGTTGATTCCACTGAGGTACTTAAAAGTTTCCATCCTTTCCCCCCTCTCCCTCTTTTCCTCAAGGGTATACATATTAAGCTCCTTTAGTCTCTCCTCCTGTGGCTTCTCTTGCAGATCCTACACCATTTTAGTTGCCCTCCTCTGGACTGCCACCATCTTGTCTATGTCCTTGCGGAGATGGGGTCTCCAGAACTGGACACAGTACTCCAGATGGGGTCTCACCAACTGTCTTTACAGAGGGATGTCAACGTCCTGTTTTCTCTTTGGGATGCCTCTCCCTATACATCCCAGTATTCCCCCAGTCCTCCCTACTGCCTTTTCACATTGCTTGTCAAACTTAAGGTTATCTGATATGATAGTTTAACATGGCCTGCAACATCTTTGCCCCTCTTAAAACAAGGAAAATCAAAGGAACCAGCAAATCATGGATCACACCACAGCTCCTTGAGCTCATGGGGCTCAGGGATAACCTGTGGCATAGGGCTAAGAGCACTGGGTCCCCCTCTGACATACAGAAATACAAAGCAGTACGTAATAAGTGCACTGAAGACATCTGCCTTGCAAAAAGATATCACTTTAAAAGTGAACTGGACAACTCTAGGCACAACAGCTGCAGATTCTGAGACATTATAAAAACCCTAACAGGCAGAGCAAGTAAATCACCACCATCACAAATAAACTTCGAGGGTGTGATTACCTAGGATCCCAAAACTATCACAGATGGCTTCAATGAGGCCTTCACAGTCCTTAATGGGGTCGTTCCTCCAGACTATCTACGACCTGTGCCTAGCTCTGCCATTAGTTGTACCGACATCCCTCCAACACACAGAGCACCTCTCTTCTACATGAAGGTAATCTCTACAACTGAGACAACAAAATACTTGGAAAAAGTTCTTGGGAACGCTAGATCCAGTGGGGACTCGCTTGACCTAAAGATTATGGCGCTCACCCTGGATGTGTTACTGTCCCCTCTAACCTGGATCCTAAATCTCTCACTAACTCTGGCATTTTCTCTCAATGCTGGAAAGCTGCGGTGGTCATCCCAGTCTTTAAAAGCGGGGACAAAACCTGCCTGGCCAACTACAGGCCAATCTCAATTCTGCCCCCCTTCAAGGTACTAGAAAGGATAGTATATGATCAGTTAGGTATGTACATTGATAAGTACAACCTTCAATGCCAAGAACAGCATGGCCCTCGGAAGGCACATAGTACTTCAACGGCATTGGTTGAGTTTACCGGTCATACCCATGAAGGACTTGACATAGGGTACTTGGCGGGGGCTGTTACAAACCCACTCAGCAGGTCAGGCCCTCTACTCCCAAAGTGCCAACCTCTGAGCGCAGTCTTGTGAACAGTGTAACAGACAAGGTAACCCTCTTGTCTGTTTTTGTGAATTAAGATCAACCTTTGGTCTCAAGTTCTGGAGACATTCTTGCTAGCACACCCAATGTACAGGGTCAGATATATCTGTCTTCGGGAGGCCAGATATCTTTGCCTACGGGCACCTAACCAGGTATTCAGAGATGAATCCTTAAAAACTTTAATAAAGACCTCAGATTTAAAACTCTTCTCTTTCCAGTTTGATACCACCATACAAGCTTATGTCTGCTGTCTGCTATAACAATAAATATTCCCCATTCACCATGACTGGGTGCATGTGTTCCCTCACATTCACTGGCATGCTTCCAGGGACATACAAGCAACCCACTTCTTTTCTAGCACCCTGTTGTGTATTATGGCTCGCCTATTTGGGGCACTGTCTGGCAATATACCCAGTTTCTTTACACAACCAACAGGCATTTCTTACTTCAGAGAAATCTTTTCTTTGAAACCTGGGGCTAACTGGTTTCGGTAGAGGCAGTGAGGGTTTTAGCTGCCCTGAAGGCACTTTTTTCCCTTTCTGCGCTGCCACGCCTGCCCCATTCATTCTCAGAGCAGGTCTGCTCTTGGCATATCGGTCCGAGAGTTCAGCAACTTCTTGCACTGTTTTTGGATCTTGGTCCTCTAGCCAGGTTTTTAGATCTGCTGGGCATGGCCAATAAAACTATTCTAATAAAATCACATTTTCAATTTTATCAGCAGAATTTTCCTCAGTTCCTTCCCACCAACATTTTAAAACCTGACATTGTTAGCTTGCTGTAATCATTGCTGTCTTCATTGTCCATTTGACCCAATGCATCTCGAGCTTTCCCGGTAAGTAGCGGGAATAGCTGGAAGCTTCAGTACTCTCTAGGAATTTTAGCCTGAATACAAATATTTTTAAAAGAATTTAAAAAGGCATCTATGTCCTCCCCTTCCTTAAACTCAGCTATTAATTTGGAGTTCAATTTGTAACCCAGTCCTGCAGTCCCAGTTAAACCCAAGCCACTTACCTGCTCTGGTGCCGCTGGTTGGAGTCATATCTTCTCCAACTCATTTTGCCTCTGGCACTCCTCTCTCTTCTCCTCTGCAGCTCACTGGCACTCACCCTCCTCATGTCTGCCTCCCTCTGTTGTTGCTCTGCCTCTCTGCATTCTCGCTCTGCCTCATGGTCTGCCTCTCGCTGTCACTCTCTCCTCTCCTGGGACTCCAACTCCATCCTGCACAACCCAATTTGCAGTTTGTGTGCCTCTGGATTCAATATACTGGTGGCCATTCCCTGCTGCTGTGGCCCTTCACTGACAGTGGCCCTGCTGTCCTTTTCAGTCACGGTCGGTGACTTGCTGCTCTGGGTATCTGCTGCCATCAGGTCTTCTATGAGGTTCTGCTTTTTGGCTGCCACCTTGAACGGGACTCCCCTGTCCCCGCACAACTGCTTCAGATAATCTACAGTGTGTCTGCTGTAGTCGGAAACCATCTTCTTCTTCTCTGACTACGGCTACTCTGACTTTGCACTTTAGAAAAAAAAATAAAATAGGTAGGAACTCGACTGTACACCAAGTAATATATAGTTCTGTTTCCTTTTTAAAATAAAACTCTGTCTTTTTCTTTCTTTGCAAGAGAGCTTACGGTGTCAGGTGACACAGAACAATAAAGCTTGTGATACCAAAATAATGCCACTGCTGCCAACCAATCTGTCACAAACCCACTCAGCAGGTCAGGCCCTCTACTCCCAAAGTGCCAACCTCTGAGTGCAGTCTTGTGAACAGAGTAACAGACAAACTAACCCTCTTGTCTGTTTTTGTGAGTTCAGATCAACCTTTGGTCTCAAGTTCTGGAGAGATTCAAACTGTTAACCTCTTGCTAGTATACCCAATGCACAGGATCAGAGATATCTGTCTTCAGGGAGCCAGATATCATTGCCTATGGGAACCTAACCAGGTATTCAGAGATGAACCCTTAAAAACTTTAATAAAGACCTCAGATTTAAAATGCTTCTCATTCCAGTTGATACCACCATACTAGCTTATGTCTGCTGTCTGCTATAACAATAAATATTTCTTAGCAAAAGAAAGCAATTCAAAGACAGACCAGGTATGCTCTAAAATTAGAGTTTTTACTAAAATATATAATATGGCAAACATACAATACAGAACTCATACCACAACATACATATCTTGAAACAAAACAAAGTTTAAAACAATGCAATTCCTACATCAATATTTAGATTTTGTCTAGCTTTCTAAATACCTGTTTTCAGTGCTCAGATGTTTTCTTGGTCAGTGTCAGATAAAAGTGTGTCTGTAGTGAAACAGAATAATCTTTAAAAGATGGTTTTGCCCACTTCTTTTGCATGAGGTTATCTAACTCCTCCCTGTCAAAATATCTAAAATATATATATTTCTATACAACCACAGGATGTAATTTCAAAGTATTAATTCTGCAACCTTAGCATAACTCAATTTCAATGACACCTCTTTTGATTCATGCTGCATCTTCCTCATACAGGCTTCATATAAGCATTTACAACCTCTCATCTCTGTGTAATAACCTGTGTTTTCTCTTTAACGTCATAAACCTTTTTTATGATTTCCCTCTTAACAAAGTTAACTTAAACAACTCTGTAATGAACTCAGAGAAACAGGATTTTTGATTAAAGTCTTCCATGTAACACATTGTCTCTAAAACTAGTGTGTGTGACACATGCTGTCAGCATTCTCTTGGCCTGCATCTGTCAGCTGAAATCTGTGGGGGTAAGGTCATTCCTAGAGCATTTGATTTTTCAGCAGAGACAGTCATTAATAAATTTTATATAAAAAATATTATACAGCACTCAGAACTGGTTGTCTACATCACAGGGGACACTTTCATCGACCTCACCAAGGCTTTCGACACAGTCACCCACAACTTGCTTCTCACACAACTCTCTGACATTGGTACAGTATATCCTCTGTCTCTCTCTAAGCTGGTTCCAGAGTTACCTCTCTAACAGGACCCAGCAGGTCAAGATTCTTGATGTTCTATCTGACCATCAGCATGTCAACACAGAGGTGCCCCAAGGTTCCATTTTGGGCCTCCTGCTGTTCAGCCTGTTTCTAGATGAAATCCCCAAAGTCTGCCAGAATAAGATCCTTCTATATGCAGATGATGCTGTTATCTACACATGTCACTCTTCTCTGGAAGAGCTCGAAAAAGGCATGCAAGACAACTTTACTGCTGTGGAAAAATGGTTCCTTCAGTCTAAGCTCTTCCTCAGCTACACTAAGACTAAAACAATGTTGTTTGCCTCCCATCAAAAAGTCCCATCACCTCAGTATCTACAATAACAAGTTTGATATACTTGAAATGGTCACCACCTTTAAGTACCTTGGTGTCTACCTTGACAGCTCTATCTCCTGCAGCCAGCACATAGACCATGTTGCCAAGGCAGCTAATGCCAGACTAGGTCAGCTCTACTGGCATAGGCAGTGCCTCACTGAAAGTGCCATCAAGCTTGCAGTTAACAGCTCTGTGCTCTCTATCATAGATTATGGACTGGTATTCTACGGAGCCAGTACCGAAACAGCACTTAGACGAATCAAAATTGTCCTAAACAAAGCCTGCAAACTAGTCCTGGGTGTGGACTGTTTAACTCACACTTGAGTACTATACTCAAGCACTGGTTGGTTAAACCTGAATAGCAGAATTCAGTACCAAGTCTGTCTATTAGAGAAAAAATCCACCCTAGGTCATGCTCCTCCTGGAGTGAGGCAACTGCTAAGAAACTTGACTTCCTACAGACTAACTAGGGGGTTCAGTAGAGCTGCCTTCATTATCCCATTCTGCTGGACCTCACTAGGGCAATGGTCCTTCGAATATAGGGCCCCCTGCTGGCTAAATTCCCTTAACTCTGAGCTGATTGAGGAAACCAAACTACGGCCATTTAAGGCCAAGGTGCTACAGTACCTGGCCGCTCTTAGTAATTGTGACTGCATCACCTGTGCATAATCCTACCATTATTGGTGGCTTATCTGTCCTGCATTGCACCCATTCCCCCCACTTTCTCCCCTGCCTGGAGTGACCTCACTGAGCACTTCTCCATGTCCCTCTTATCCCTACTTCCTGCTTTCTCTTCACAAATACTAATCCCCTAATTTGCCCCGTTTCCTCCTCACCTTACCACCACATTTTAAAACTCTTTCCTAATCCCTCTCTCCCCCATTACCCAGCCCCTGCCCTATCACCTACATACGGCAGACCCTGGGCAGATTCCAATTCAATCTCCCTCAGATACTCAACCCACTTATTCTGTCACCTCCTTTGTCTCTGCCCCACCTCCCCCTACTCTCATCTATTCTGTCCTCCCCCTCCTTTGGTCACCACCACTTCTGACCCTCCATAACTCTACCTGCATGCTCTAAAACTCAGCTACCACTATAAATTGCTTGTCCACCTTAGGTATGCTCTTAGTACTGTTGCAATAAAGCTGACCTCTTCTACCTGCTGTATTTTAACTGTACTTGCTTGAATATGTATCTGCATGTACCATAATGTATTCGTCTGCTGTATATACCCCTATCTGTTTTGTAATGTTTACGTACCTTGTCTATTGTCTTACGATGTGGAACCTTTGAAAACGAGCTTTTAGCTCAATGGAGTTATCCGAGATTCCAATAAATAAATAAATACCCCCAGGTCCCTTTCCATTTTTGTTGTTGTTACTACCTCCCCCTCATTATGTAATCTTCCCTTGGGTTTTTGTTTCCAAGGTGCATTATTTTGCACTTCTTTACATTGAATCCAAACTGCCATATTTCTGACCATTCCTCCAACCTTGCCAAGTCCCTTCTCATCCTTTCCATGCCTCCTTGTGTATCAACCCTGTTGGAGATCTTTGTGTCATCTGCAAAGAGACATACTTTTCCTTCCAGTCCCTCTTCAATGTCACTTATAAAGACATTAAAAAGGACTGGACCCAGTACTGCAGTACCCCGCTAGTAACTCCCTTTTCTTCAGAGTGGACTCCATTTACAATTACCTTCTGTGTCCTGTTGTCCAACCAATGTTTTACCCAGGCTAATACCCTGGGACCCACTCCCAGGCTGGTTAATTTGTTTATTAATCTTTTGTGTGGGACTGTGTCAAATGCCTTGCTAAAGTCTAGGTAGGCCATGACCACAACCCCTCCCTGGTCTACTACTTTTGTCACCCAGTCAAAGAAATCAATTATATTAGTCTGACATGACCTTCCTACTGTGAATCCATGCTGCCCTGGGTCCTGTGCCCCACTGGCCTCTAGGTACTCAACAATTCTTTCCTTCAGAAGTGATTCCATCACTTTCCCTACCACAGAGGTCAAACTGACAGGTCTGTAATTTCCTGCCCCTGTCTTGGTCCCACTTTTGTGAAGGGGAATCACATCCACCTTCCTCCAGTCCTCAGGTACCACACCATCCTCCCATGATTTGTTAAAAAGGGTAGTCAGTGGTGCCACTAGTTCTCCCCTTAATTAATTTAGAATTCTGGGGTGAATTCAGTCCCATTGCTTTGTCCACCTTCAGTTTTAGGAGTTCTTTCAGAACCCTTTCTTCTGTGAAAGGACTGGGATTGACCCCCCCTATCCACAGTGCTTCTGTTAATTGGATTAGGTACCTCCCCCTCTTTTGTGAGTACTGTGCAGAAGTATTCATTCAGTATCCCTGCTTTTTCACTGCCCCTCTCTGCCCACCCACCATTCATTCTACTCAGCCTCACTATCCTTCCCTTTGCCTTTCTAAGCTCCCTGTTGTACCTATACAAGGTTTTATCCCCCTTCTTAACTGAGTTGGCTATCTTTCCCTCAGTTTAGGCCTTTGCTATTCTGACTTCCCTCACTGCTTTCTTCTACCTTAACTGGCACAGTTCTCTGTCCTGCTCCTTCTGTATTTCCTTATACTTCCTGAATGCTATCTTTTTCTCCCTAACCTTCCCCACCTCCTCTTTTGAGAACCATAGTGTCTTTTTCTTTCATTTTGATTTATTTGCTTCACACAAAGGGTTGTTGCCTCTGTTTTGGCAGTTTTGATGTTTCCCCACTGTTGCTCCATCCCTCCTTCTAGCCTGTTTGCCAGTGCTTTTCTAAGGCACTCTCCCATCTTGCCAAAGTCAGCCCTCCTGAAGTCCAGTACCCTCACTTTTGTATGACTTGACTCTGTAGCTGAGTTTATCATGAATCACACTGTTTGGTGGTCACTTATTCCCAGATGGCTACCCACTTCTAGATCTGAGATCCTCTCACTGTCCCCATTTGAGAGTATGAGGTCTAAGATTGCTCCCTCAAGAGTGGGTTCCAAAACTAGTTGTCTGAGGCATGCCCCCTGTAGGGCATCGAGAATTGGCCCTGCTCTCGGATGTGGATGTGATAAAAACATTAACATTTTAGATGACGCAATTCGCCATGCACCTGATGTACTGAAACTGTCATCTAGAACTGAATTCAGTCATCCAACGGTAAATATTTTATGTAATTTCCTAAGCCAACAACTATATAGTCATTCAGGATCATTATAACTAACCTAGGTCTCAGATGGATACTTTGAAAAAAATGTTGTTACGAAGCATAAAGGTAGAATTTTTGCGATTCTTCCTCCCCAACTTTTTGAAGATCCAAAAATGAATCTGAAGTAGGCCATGTGCCAAACATTTCTGAAAAAAAAAGAAAAAGATACCATAAATCAATTTGTTACAGTATTGTACAATGCCAGACATTAGCCCGCATTAATAACGAGTTTGACATCCAGGTACTGACAATATGTGTCAAACTGTGTGTGTGTGCATGTATAATTGTCACTTCATCCTGTATCCTGTGCTCTACTCAGTATCGGACAGTGTCCAGGAGCCTACGTCCAATGACTTACGGCATCCACACACCACAGGATGCAGCCACCAAGAATGCTGCAAGCTGCTGGACAGTGGGGTGGCAGATGCACCCGCATAAAGGAAGCCTGGCAGTGGTCCTGCACCCCTCCCTTCCCCACATACTCATAATCCCCACCAGTAGTTCTGTAACAGCCCAGTGTGGGCATTGTACTCCCATCCTGTCCCAAATAGTTCCTGAGTATAAACCCTCCTGTGCTATTGTAACAACCCCCTCCCCAGCCCCAATGCCAATCCCTGCACACCATCCCAAAATGCCATCCTGGTCCAACTGTACCCCATGTGACCCATATAGCCCAGCGGTGAGTGCATGGGGAGGACTACAACTGATGAGCGGCGAGTGTGGGAGGCTACTGGAACACCTGGAATACATGGGCCACTGTGGGTACCATTGCACCAGGATGGCATTTCAGGATGGGCAGAGGAAATTGACATCAGGGCTGGGGGGGTGTCATGATAGCCCATGACAGCTATACACCTGAACTATTGGGAATAGGATGGGGGGAAACAAATATCCCACAATGGGCTTTTACAGTGTGACTGGTTGGAACTATGACCATGTGGAAGGGGGCCCAAGACCATGGCACTACAAAGGAATGAGACTTTGGGGGCATGAAGCCCATGACAGATATCCATTTTGCAGCACTGGCTGCACATTGGCAACCCCTGGTGGATGGCAAAGACCACTTACACCACCTTACAGCAGGTGTAAGTGTTCTTTGATGGATGTCCACCGAGGGTCCTTTCTGAATCTCAAGTGGAGGTCTTTCTGGCCACCATTGCTGAAAAGGGTACAACTGCTGCCATAAAACCCCTTACACAATGTTGCAAGGGGGTTTTAGGCTCACTAGTCCACTTGAGAAAAGGCAGCCAGCAGCATATCTCAGGCTGCCTTTCTAACTCCTAACATGACGCGATTCATCACTCAAGTACTAGTTGCACCATTTCTTAAAGAACGCAAGTTGCCTTGCATCAAGAGTTGCTGTTTGAGAATCTGGACCCCCCCTTTGGTATGGGGAAAAGGGATCTCACCTTTCTTATTTGTTATAAAACTCTACATTTAGAACGAATCAATTGATAGATGTTCATAATGAGAACAAATTACTGATAACATTTACAGTTATTTAGTTCATCATCTAAAACAAATAGCATAAATGTTTGATTGTCAGATGGAATCATTCAACATGTGCTAAAACAGCAATTGAGATCTTACGCAGAGAGTAATAGAAAATGGGAAGCACTCCAGGGACCTAGGGGTGAAGAGTGGGGTAACACAGGGATCAGTGCTAAGCGGAGGGTCTTACTGGAAAAGCATGCCTTTCCGGGGATGACACACAGATAAGTAACAGGACAGACATGCGGGGGGGGGGGAATAAGGCAAAATCTATCCAGGGTAGAGGAGTAGGTGGCAAAGTGGCAAGTGCAATTCATTATGGGGAGGTGCAAAACAATGCACGTAGGGAAAAATAATCCAACAGCAACTTGCTGCCTAGGGACAGTCATTGCAGGCCACATAACAGGAGAAGGATCTAAGCAAATGGATCACTGACACTGTGCGTGAGCTGTGATCGCTGGGAGGAGCAGTGCCCTTGGGACTGCAATGGTGGTGGACAAGAGTGTTTACCCAGTGGCTGCAAATCAGTGGCAGGCCGGGGCAGGATCAGGATCTGCAGGGATGAAACAAGCTGCAGGATGGAGCAGGCCAATCTGCGAGCAAGGCACTAGGTTTAAAAGTGCCCCTGTCCCACACCACCACAGAGGAGCTGTAATCTCTTGAAGGAGTTATTCGGACCCACTCCACCACCTCGGCCCTGACCTCTATTAAATAGCCGGTGGGGGAGGACTCTGGAGATAGGAGTGGCCTGCCTATAAAGGGGGCTGTGACCTGTGACAACATACAGCGGGGGTTGGGCATGATGCCTGGGACAAATCACAGTGGATGTTGCACTTGAGGCCTGGGCCAAATTACAGAGGATATTGGATAAGAAGGATGGGTGGGATCTGTTTGTGGGGTGTCGATGACACTGGAATGGGCTTCAAGGTTTAGAGATTGGCCAGTGTGCCACCACCAGACACAGCTTAGAGAGGGGGTTGGCAAAATCAGGAGGCAGATGGGGGCTTGGAGGAGAGATGGGGTTCTAGGGGACCCTGACAAATGAGACCCAAAAGGTGGACATTTCGACAGCAGTAGGAAAGAGACTGGGAGTGTCCAGAGGGAACCAAGATGGGAGGTAGGGAAGGGGGGGCATTGGGGGATGGGCTAAGGCTACAAATTATTTTAACCCTCTACGCCCGTTGGTAGAGGAGGGGGGAGCAGGGGGGATGTGATAACAATAATGATGATGATGTTGCTGGTGAAGCTGATGCAGGTATGGATAGGAAGACTGAAGAGGGCAAGAGGCAGGGATTGAAAATGGGGAACAATAGGGGCGACCTGGACAGGATAGGGGAAGAGGAGTAGTGAGGGGGGGAACGAGGATCAGGTGAACAAGGAGGAGGCTGAGGCTACGGAACAGGGGAGTATGACAGGCAGGAAGGAGCAGGACGTAAATGGTAAGATAGTGAGCAGGAAGCAAAGTAGACAAATGGATAGGGCAGATGGATTACTCTGGAGTGGGGATAGAAAAACAGAGGATACTGGATGGGGAGGATGAAGAGGGCCAGGACACAAGGAGAGGGGGTGACCAGGGGCAACAGGGAAGGGGATAAGTTCAACACCCATATTGTGGGGGTTCAAGAAGCCAGATGGGGTGGGGGTCCAGATGAAGGGATGTGGAGGGGTATGTAAAGAGGGGGAACCCAAAGGGTGAACATGTAGGCAAGGGGGAGGCTAAATTACTGCTATTGGGGGAGTCTATAATCAAATGCAACCAGTGGGATGGTAAAAACTGTCTGATCAGACCCAAATGCCACCCAGGCCTGACAGTGCACAAGGCCAAGCATGCATTATATTCACTAGAAAGGGAATGCTGGGGGGACTCTGGACATATTAGTGCAATCGGGGACAAATGACATAAATGAAAATAGTAAATTAGAAATTCAGGCAAGTTTCCAAGAGTTAACCAGTATAAGCCATTCCATAGGCTGTAACATCTCCTTTTCAGAAATCCTGCCAGTGCCAAGGGCTAGTGAAGAAAACAAGAAGAAGATTAGGGAAACAAATCAGTGGCTTAGGGAGTGGTGTGGGGAATTGGAGTATGGCCTGGTGGGGGACTGGGAGGGGGAGACCTGGGAGGATAAGAGGCTGTACACTAGGGACAGGCTCCACCAAACTTTGTAGGGGAAGGAAATCCTAACAATCAAACTAGCTGGGTTCATCAATGAAAGGTGGGTTTTAAACTTCTGAAGAGGGGTGGTCTGCAAGGTGATGGAGGGTATCGTCAAGGAAAGGCTGTGTGGGTTATTGGAGCAAACTGGGTAGCTGGACAATAGGCAGCATGGCTTTGTCCTGGGAAGATCATCTCAGACAAACCTTGTGGAGTTCTATGACTGGGTGATGAGAGACCTGGACTGGGGTAGGCCAGTGGACAACCTCTTTCTGGACTTCAGCAAGGCGTTTGAGTCAGTATCCCACAATGGCCTGCTGCCTAAACTGAAGGAAATGGGATTAGGGAGACAGTTGCTAAGATGTATAGAAAATTGGCTAGCTCAGCTTACTCAGAGAGTGGTGGTTGGGTGAGGCTAGCCTCATCCCCAAGGTGGGTTACTAGTGGGATGCCACAGGGGTCATGCTGGGGACATTCCTGTTCAACGTTTTGTCTCAGACATAAGGAAGGGGATCAGGAGTGAAATGAGTCTCTTTGCAGATGACTCAAACCGGGGTGCATTGATAAGTGAGGAGCAGGGGAGGGTGGCCTTGCAGGAGGATCTGGAGGCTCTGAAAAGGTGGTCAGGATATGATATGATAACTAAAATTCTATGCAGGGAGGTGCAAGGTTCTTCACCTGGGAGTCAGAAATCCAGACCAGGGTCATACCCTGGGAGGAGACAAAATTCAAGTCATGGAGGGTGAGAGGGACCTGGCAGTAGTGGTAGATGTCAAAATGAACATCTCAGACACCTGTAGGAGGGTAATGGCAAGGGCAAATAGGATGCAGGGATGCATCACCATGGGGATGTACCTCCAGACAGGCAGATGTGATCCTTCCCCTGTACAACTGCTTCATTAGGCCAAACCTCAAGTATTGTGTGCAGTTTTGGAGACCACACTTTAAAAGAGAAAACTTCACTCCTATAGAGGGTACAGAGCTTGGGGAAAATAACCTATGGGGATAGGCTAGAGGAGCTCAACATGTACACCCTGGAGGTGAGGAGGGATGGGGGACTTGATAGAGGTCTTTAAGTACATAAAAAGGAATCAATAAAGGGGGCCCAGTTAGGGTGCTGCAAAGGAAGGATAGGGGGCCAATGAGAGGGAGCAGGTGTGAGCTATAAGGGGGCAGGCTAAGAGGGGAGAGTAGGAGGTGTTATTTCATTGAAAGGGTGGTGGAGCCATGGAATGTGCTGCCGGGGGAGCTGGTAAAGTTGGAAACTATGGACTGGTTAAGAGGGGATGGGACAGGTATAGGAGGAGGGTAAATCTGACCCCATCTAATGCAGGTAGCACATCTGTGATTGGGCACAGTACAACCCAAGGGGAAGGGGAGGGGAGGACACCAAAATTGACCCTCACTGTCAGTGCTGAAAACTGAGCAGACTCGAAAGACTGATAGGCCTATTCTGCTGGCATTTTAGTATCTCAGTATAGTATGTTAGTACATTACAGATTAGGAGTCTCTGTGAAAGGGCAGCGGGGTAAGGCAACAAAAAAAGTTGTCATGCATAGGAAGAGATTTCACAACTAGGTGTAGGGAGATAATCATGCCAGTGTGCAAAACACTTATGAGACCACAGCTGGAGTATGTTGTACAGTTCTGGAGACCCCATCTACAAGGAGAAAAGGACAGGCTAGAGAGGGTACAGAGAAGAGTAACTGCAACGATCTGGGAGCTAAATGACAAATCATATAGGGAGAGGCTGGAAGAGCTTGCTCTATATACACTGGACATGATTAGGGATGAGGACCATGGTGGAAATTTCCACATACATGAAGAGAATATATAAGGCCAAAAGGCCAAGCATCTTGAGACTAAGTGAAAACATATCCACCAGGGGCCACACACTCAAACTGCGGGGGGGGGGTATGGGGAGATGTAAGGGGGGATTGCTACTCATAAAGGGTGATATGGCATTGGAATAAGTTGACAAAATGAGTGGAAGATGTGGATGCAGTAGTAAAATTCAAGACGGCATGGGATACATACCTGGAGCTAGGCAGGGGTAGAGAGAGAGAGGGCAGGGGAAGAGGGCTAAAAGGGAAGGGAGGTGGGCTATCATGTTTTGGGCAGACGGTGGGCTGTATGGTCCTTTTCTCCCAGCAGGTTTCTATGATTCTATGATGCAGTTTTTCAAAATATGTGCCAGTGGCATAATGTTTCCAATTTTTACCAATACAATGTCACATTAACACCTAGATTTATCATACAATATATAGAGGGATAGAAACACAACGCACAACACTACAACCATGCTATGTGCTACATAGAGAATACTGGTTGGACAATTATGCACAATCACTGTTTTCTGCCACATAGGCTTCTGATTCCCTCTGACATCAAGAGCAAAACTCAAGAGGTCCATGGGAATCAGAACCATGAGGTGGGAAAACACTGCTTTAGCACTGAATTCTCCCAGAGTTTGTTTTACATTGTATAGAGGAGTGTTGTCTGTACAGAATTCCATACCTTTCAAAATGCTAATACAGTATATCACAGTTCAAATGTCATGGAAAGTTATTCTACCCTACTGCGGTAGAACAGCATTCTATAACCTGAAGAGACTGCATGAGTCCATTAATTTTGAAAGCAGAAGAACTAACAAAACATATTTCAAACAGTACTATACACTACAAAAAAAAAAGAGCAACTCTATGCATAACCAGTGTGTTTTGCAACCTCAGAGTTCTGACACCCATGGACCTGCCAAGCTTTGCTCTTGTGATCAGATAGAATCAGAGCCCTGCTGTGGCAGAATGCACTGTTCTGCATAGATGCTCATCCAGTATTCTCCATATACTGTATGGTAAGTGTGAAATATGTCTCTGTGAGTTAATTTCCTTTCTAAATTAAATGGAGTCATGCAGTCCCTAGAGGTTATACACTGCTGTTGTTCCACAGTAGACAATAATCGTATTCCATGACCACTGAACTGTGATACAACAGCATTTTGAAAGGGATGGGATTGTGTACAGAACACTCAGCAATGCAACACAGATTTCTACAGAATATGCATTGGATGTTGATGACCTTCATATTTACTGACTGTCAACAACTGTAAAAATGTACCTGTCTTGTGGATATATATGGAGCACTGTGTCTCCTGTTGATGAATATAGTAAGAGATAAGCATTCAATTTACCTAACTGACACTTTCGGCAGAGGACACCGTCTGTCTCATGTGGATACACCAGTTATAACATGTAAGAGGAGTGACCCATTAACTTGCTTGTGAAGTGGAACGTCATCTCCTATTGAACCATCTAGCTGGGTGAATTTGTTCAGGGATGACCGTAGCACATATTTATCCATGCAGCATGACTGGAAACCAGGGTGATCAGTTATGCAGTCCAACCCTTGAAATTCCTCCATGTGATACGATATTTCTGCGTAGTAAGTGCAGCATCGATTCTCTCTCTAGCACTTTGCATGCTGCAACAGTTCCCACATTCATACCTATAGAAAAATAAGAAAAGAGGACCAATAAATCAACAGCATACGAAAAAAAACAGCATATAAAAACCAAAAGCCAAAAACATCCCTGTCCCTCCCACACCAACCCTTATCATACCCTGACCTGACCTCCCTGTCATCTTCCCTACCTGCTATAGCACCCTGGTGCCTTTTTGCTCCTTTTCTGGAAGTGAGGTCCACCCCCCCAACCCCGGCCACCAGGTCTACCTCTTTACTTACCCATTCACCTCAGCCCATTCAATTCAACCTGCTATGCCCAAGACCATCCCTGTGTCACCACACGGCCCCCTACTATTTTCCTGCCCTCCACCATTTCATGTCTCTTCCTTTCTTCCTTTCCTCTACACTCCTTTCCACATATGCTAGTGTGGGTGTGGAGGGGAGGGGAGGGGGTTATAGGGGTTGGCAGATTTAGAATGGCAATTTCTGGAGATACCATTACTTGCTACTACCAAGACCAGCATCATAGGGTCGTGGAAGTGCCAACATCACCACCCCAACCCCAATCCAGTACATATATGTGTGTTCACAATTATAGGAAAAATGAGAGACTGCACCTGTCAATTGTCAGACAGCAAGTGAACACTGAAACTATGCAAAACAAAATTTTAAAATGGTGGGGGGGGGGGAGTCCAAACTTGCATCTGGGGCTTGTCTCATGACCACTAGACTCAGGTCCAGTAATCTGCATGGAACGGGGCGTGGATAGGGTAAACAAGAAAAACAGTTGGTTGTCCTATGGAAGACAGATGATGGACACAGGTTTCATATTTGGAAACTGTAAGATGATGCACCTGTAAATTCAACTGTGGTCTCAGACAAACGGACCTACACTCTGGAAAGGGTGGCACCAGCATAGCGCAGAAGGTTGGGGAGGGCAGGATAATGGGATCAATGACTTGAAACATCAACAGTAGGCCACAGACCAGAGATCAATATGATGAGGTTGCCCAAGTGCGTTTGTCACATGGTGGCACAGCCTTAAGTTCACCACACGGCAATAACTAAAGGGGATCTCACTTCCTGCACAGGGCAAATACTTACTTGCAACACATTCAGAACAAAACTGAAAGGGAGATGGGGAGTGGAGAAAAAAAAAACACTTATCATCTGTCTGTACACCTAGACACTGTGAACACTGCATGTGTCAGGGATGGGGAGGAGTTTATTTTGAAACTTGCCACATAAAGGGTGACAACTGCACACACATTAGGAACTTTGCTGTGACAGGGAGGGAGGGACAGAAAAGCTTCATATTACATCACCATGGAGACTGGCCAAAGCATACTGACATATCAGTATAGGAAAATAGTGATTGAAACACAAACATAGTCAACAAGAAAATAAACAGCTCTAACAGTATTGGGCAGGTGATGACTGAATTATGCAACAATGCACAAAATCACCTTTACACAGAAAGACCATAGCAGCTGTAAACACTTGAATGCCACAATATACTAGTCACAGAAAATATACAGCCATGCTGTATGCTGTTGAGTGCAATGTTTGGGCGAACACTCTTTATACCTTGTCACTAATAGCTTCACATGCTGCCTTACAGTAACCACACAGTCTATTAGGAAGACTTACACAGTGTCAGACATAAAACCAAGCATTTGTCAATGTTGAATGCTTGCTTGTTGGTATTAGCATTGGAAATGCAGGAGTTAGACAAATGTAGAATAGGAATGGCAGTGAAGTATTAAACTTCATGCTAACTCCACTTCCATTCTGTAAAGATGGACAGGCATTGGGGTAAGTGTTTGGGTCATCGCCCATGACATTCATACCATGTCACCTCACCCTATTCTGCAGACACTGACACGTGTTGCGGTGTGCCTTGGGTTGTTTGGCTTTATAGTCATCCCATTCCAAAAGGACATATGCTGAAATGGGTGCAGTATAGGAGAATGGGGTGAACTCTGGGACTGAAGAGTCCAAGGTACACCTCGATGCCTGTCACTGGCTGGGAGGTGGGGTGGGATGGCATGAGCAGTTCTGTCAGCAATCCAAAGGCACACCCCGATGCCTGTCAGTCTGTAAGGATGGAACGTTATGGTTAGAAACCCTAATGCCCCTGGCATTTGTTGGTATTTGCACTACAAATTTTCAACATGGCCTTTTTGTGACCCCCACCTCATGAAAGCATTTGGGACCTCTTCTCATGAAAAGTGGCAGTGGGGTTTTGTTTATGTGTCCTAAACTTTGAGTTCCAACAGCGACTGTGCCATTCTGCACCACATGAATGAAAAGACAGATCGGGCAGGATGTGAAGAATGACAGCTGTACCATCCATAGGGAGGTGAAGAGATGGCGATGTTGAAAATCTGTAGTGGAATATTAAAATGCTTGCACTCTGAGCATACGAAAACTACACAACTCATGCATATAATGCAGTACTTCATTGACTTACATCACCAAATTTTCAACATAGGCATTTTAGCACCTCTGCTAATGAACTGTGTCACTGTAATTTTCTTAATGTGTCCCAAACACTGATTTCCCACAGCGACCGTGCTATTCTGCACTGGAAGTGCAAAAACACATTTCGGTCAGGATGTGAAAAATGACAGCTATACTGTTCATAAGGAGGTGTGGAAAAATGCCAGTGTTGAAAATCTGGAGAGAAAATATTGCAAATTCACAAAGTTATTACTGTGCATAGCAACTGCGCAACACATGCTCGTTAAACAGTCATTTTGGGGATTTTTTCCATCAAATTTGGAACATAGACTTTTTGAGAGCCCACCTCATGAACACTGGCACTGTCATTTTGTTAATCAGTCCCAAAGGGTGATTCCGCACAGTGACTGCAAAATCACCTTTTGGGACCGAATAATGCCATGACAGTCACTGAATTCATGAGGAGGGGTCCCAATAACCCCTTGTTGAAAATCTGGTGCCAAAATTCCCCAAAATTCCTGAGATATGCACCAAACTTGAAAAAAAAACTATTTATGTCATTATAGAGCCTACCGGTATTTCTTCAGTTTGCGGTTGGCTTTGAAGAGTGCAGACATGTTCCCGGTCCACTGAAGATCATCACGCTAGGCTCTGAAGGTAAGTATGGGGTGAGGAGTATGTGGGGAGGCAGGGTGTGCAGATGATGGGTGCAGGTTGGGGAAGGGGCCACTGGACTCAACAAGGGACCATTTTCTGTTTTACAGGTCTTTAAAAAAAATAAAGCAAAACACTGCGGGACTTTTTTTTTTACAGGGACATTTGGCACACTGCGGGCTCCAAGCATGCCAACTGAGTGTTTTTTTAGGGGTTGCTGTAGCTAACAGGGGATTGGGCACCCCCCTCTGCCCAAAACAAATTTTTTGGGGGGAGCATTATGCTGACGGGGAGTGTGCTCCCTCATTGGCAAATTAAACTGGGAAGGGGGACTGAAGCTGAAGGGGATTGGGCCCCTCATCGGCAAACAAAGACTGTTTTGGTGGAGGCACATGATACCGAGGGGGTTTGGGCACCCCCTCAGCACTTGGTCTGTGTAATACTGTTTGTAAACACTACGGAGGCTTGCTGCCATGTTCACAAACAATATTACACTATACAAGGTACAGCCTGCAATGATGGGTCGATCCCTCATTGCAGTGGAATGGCAGATGCTGCAATGACGAGGCAGCCCCTGACTGCTGTGGCGAAAATTTTTTAACTTGGTGGCACTTTTAGAAACCAGTGTCATAAGCACACTGCTTCTCCATTGGTCCACCAGTGCCAAGTCCCCAAATGCAGTGCCTCCGTTGGCTGCCACAGTGCCACACCTCCACAACCCACTTCTCTTCGAAGCTGCCACATAATGTTTCTTGCGCATGAGTGCAAGCAAACATAAAAAGGATCCCACTTATTCTGCACATACATATTTGATATTTCAGACAGCCTGCATATCTGAATTACCACTCCGTGATGGCACAGATACTAGATAACACACATTCCTCTCAAATGTAAACAATGTGAGGCCCATGACTGCAACTACAACAAAATAGTACAAGGCACTTACACCACACAGTTCTTTTATGCAGATTCTCAAAAACACCCACATAACATGAATATTGCACCGCAGAATGATCTACATTGGGAAGTATGGCAGCACTGCACACCCACCCTATTTGGAACCACAGAAGTCTCATGCCAGAACAGACAGCAGACCATTTATAGGGCCATACCATGTCCCTGACACCAAAAAGTGAAGCACTATGCCAGACAACGGTGCAAAAACACACAAAAAAAAGCACAAATTACCATTACTCATGTGGAAGTTCAGGCTCCTCCTGAGAACTTCCACTATCTGTAGAAATTCCTACAATTTCTTGCACTCCACCGCTGGTCCTAGCACCACTGTCAGCAAGAGGCTCAATACTCATCATCAGATGACATTACAAACAGAATATGATGCCCCTCGTCACAAAGCTTCATGGATGCCAACATGAAAATGCTTTCTTAACATTCTCGCAGACCAATTTGTGAGAGTAGGCTCTAGGTAGCACAAACTTGAAATCTCACATGCTAAAATGACGTCACATACCGATCCAGGGCAAGAGAAAGAGACTCCAAATCCTTTCTGTGCCTGAGTGCTTGCGCTTACTTTTTGGACTGCGGACATCATTAACAAGTAAAAACCTAATGAAATAAAGAAGTAAACCAGACCACAGGAACTCCTTGAACAAAAAACAAAAAGGTTTCCACCAAATCCAAAGCACAGCAAATAACGAGGTTGTTAATGATCTTTAACCCATGATCATCCCTTGTCTCCCGTAAGTTAGCAACGAAAAGGTTCTGGCACATGCAAAACTCATGAGAAGGACGCATACATATTTAAAAAAATATTTTTTATTATTGCACCATAATGAATTCAGATGTCTAGCCTGACATGTTTCAGACTGGCTACAATCCTTTCTCAAAGGCTGAAAAAACCTAAAAACACTCCTCTTAAATACATACATAGTCACAGGTGACTCACATACCGCACCCAATAAAACAATCTTATTACTAATCATTGTAATAAAGCAACAAAGAAGGATAACATCATCAATTAAAACATCAACCTATCATAACTAATCATAATATAAAAGGAACTTCATGTGTATTTAGTTATATGACCATTCATTGAAATTATATACTCTACATGTCTAATGTGACACAGCTATTCAGCATTGATAGAGCTTAGACTATCAAAACATTGATAACATCAATAAAGGGCTAACACAATAATTACAAGAATATCAAATAGTAACTCATTCAGCATTTCTTGAAATAGGGGTAAATTACTAATGGCCCATTTAATCCAGGGCTATTATTAGTCCTCAAAGTTAGAATCCAAAAATTCTCCCTTCGTAAGACAAAATTATCAAAATCCCCCCCAGGGTTACGGCATATTTGATCAATTCCTATAAATTTAAAAAGAATGAGAAAGAGAGTCACTGGCTTTAATGATATGGGCCACTGTAGCACATGTAATGTCTTTCCTCTGGATGGCTCTAATATGTTTCCCCACCCTTACTTTAAAACTTCTGATCATCTTGCCTACATAAAATGCTTTACATTTACATGTTGCCAAATAAATCATGCCCTCTGCATTGCATGTAATACACTGTCTCACTTCAAAAACTTTGTCACTGTTAGTACTCGAAAAATATCTGTCCTGAATAATAAAGTTGCAATACACACATTTTTTTACACTTAAAGTTCCCCTTCATTTTATTTAGCCACATCTCTAGTTGTGTCATTTTGAAATGGCTTTGTGTCAATAAATCCCCAAATGTAGGTGCTTTTTTAAAACACATTCTAGCTGGTTTCTGTGTTGATTCTCTTAGCCCTGGTTCTACTCCCAGCACATGACAGTGTTTCCTAATATTTTCTATTTCCCTGGCTTGTGTTGACTATTTGGTAACATAATTAAAGCAACATTCTGTATCTATTGTTTCAGTTCAAGTTCGAAAAAGTATTGCTCTTTCAGTGTTTCTAGCTCTTAAATGGGCCTGATGTATATTCATTTTGTTATAACCCCTCTGCACTAGCCTCTCAGTTAAAATTTCTGCTTCCTTTTCAAAATCATCAGGGTCAGTACAATTTCATTTCATTCTAAGGAACTGGCCAATAGGAATATTGTTGGCCACATGTGGCAGATTACAGCTATTTGCAAACAGAATAGTATTACCATCTACTTCTTTGCGATATAGATTGGTTTTTAAATTGCCACATTCTGTTTTCTTGATTTCTAAGTCTTAAAAGGTGATAGACTCATTGGAACTAGTAACTGTAGATCTAAGATGGGGGTTTGTATTGTGCAAATTGTTTACAAAGGCATTGAGGCTATTTTCATCTCCCTGCCACAAAAGCAAGATAACATGAATATAATGCTTCCATGACATCACATTTTTGTTAAATACATTAGTCTCATTATTAAATACATATTCTTTTTCCCACTTTTCAACATATAGATTGGCTCTAGATGGTGCACATGTAGCCCCCATTGCAGTTCCCTTGACCTGAAGGAACGTTTCCTGATTAAACATAAAAGAACTGCATTTTAAAACACATTCTAACAGTTTAATTAAAAATTCAGTCAATGGAGGTAGTGCAGAGATATCATTACATGCCAAATTCAAAAAATGTGCTACAGCATCAAGTAAGTTCCATGGAAGAAATTACTTCAGAACAGTCCTGGCCTCTAAATGTCAGAACATGTGGTCCTGCCCCAATTCTGCATAATGTTACTACAGAGTGATAGTGTTCATCATGCAGCATCATATTGGCAGTCAGGGCTTGACATTCTAATGGTTTGTCACAGAAAACCTCTTACTTTAAAAGCTTGACCAAAAAAAAACCATGGCCATTTCCAACCATGCTTTTAAAGCTCTCCAATAGTATCAACATTACCTCAGTGCATTATATGCAGGAGTAGCCTGATATTACACAATATATAAAACAATAACAGTAATACAGTATTTAACATAAAACATTAAGGCTGAATTCCAACTGCACAAAATGTTGGTTCCATTGTACTCAGGAGTCCATTCATTTTTAGAACAGGTGGTCAGGGATCCATTAACTCAGGAGTCTAAAATGTATAAAATGAGAAGGCTCCATTCATAATCTGGAGTCCATATTCAGAAGGCCATCAGATTATAAACAAAACAAATAAAGAAAAAGGAGGAAAAAGACATTCAGACTCCATGGGTTGCTAGTAAAAGCATCATTGTAAGACCCACTAAAAGGTCACTACATATAAAAATAGAAAAAAAAAAACATTAAAGAAACTGCACCTATTTGAGGAAATATCACATAGCAGCCTCCAACTGTTGCTAAAACAGAGTCAACATCATGGCTAGTATATCAGCCATATGGTGGCTCAAAGCAGTGCTTTCAGGGGTCCCATTGAAGACCCAGTTTTTTGTATTCATTTGCTTGACTGCATGGTAAGTCTCCAGCCCTGAAAACACTGTACCTCATTGGGGAAGTTACCCCTCACTGAGTCTCCATTTGTCAAAGATACAGCATTTTTGTGAATGTTGGCAGGGAGAGGAAGAGGAAGTCTAGAAGAGAACAGGAGCGGTAATCTTCTTTCTACTTAACCATGAGTCCCTTCAAATCCATAAACTCCCTCAACTCCAAGCCTCATACCATCACCTGAGTTACTAAAACAGTGCCTTAATAAGAGCAGCAAAAAGAGAGGCCAATTAACCATTTTTAAGCATGTACCTTGTACGACAGAATAAATTCAACACTGGGAATCACTTTAGCTGGCACCCTTGCACCTGAAAAAGTATTACCTCCACTTGTTGAAAACTGTTCCTGTCCAAAACCAAGCACCTTCCATACATTTATAGTATGGTCCTTAATATCTCCGTCAACTCACAGGTCATGAAACAGACAGTGCTCCAGAACATGTATCAAAGCAGGACATATAGCAAAAGTCAGCAAAAAAGAGTTTCTGCTCTCCATTTTATTAGGCTTCTGACCCATCTCCCGTTACAGCTTCCTTGAACCTTCACTTGCCACTCTCTCTCTCCTGTCGAGGTTCCAAACTGACAGAAAGGCACACCTATGGGAAAACAAAAATATTGCTCTCTTGAGCACAGTAAAGTTATTAACATCAAGTTTTAGGAACCCTGTCCCAGACAACAATGTCACCTTAAATAAAAGAAGAAAAAGCCCTACAGCACATTCCGTACAACTCAGGTTTCCCTTCACTCATTTTAAGACCCACCTATAATTCAGGTGGGTGAGCAAGTGAGCACTTCTCCATTATAATTCGGCCATGGAACTGAGCCAATCCTCATAGCATATCTCTCCGGCTAGGAGTACTACAAAGCTAGCAATGTGTCCATCAGAATACTTCTCTCCGAAAAGCAAAACAGTTACCGAGCTTGGTACTGCAGACCCAGTAATGTAATGATGTTAGTTTAATTCCTCAACACATGGGACACGTGACTAAATGGAGCTACAAGTTCAGATGTGAAAGGTATGGAACAAGCCTCAATAACAGTACCTGCAGAAAGAAGAGAGAGGGAATCAGCATCAGTGCCAACTGGAGTTAACTGATTGTCTGCAAGTTAATCCTTTGCAGTCCTGGTCCCAGCTCTGCTACAAAAAAAAAAAAGAAATAAAATAAAACACAGACTCCTTTGACAGCCCACCGAAGCTGCCCTAATCAGCTTGTTTTGTTGAAGTTTGCTTACTGTCTACATGTTGACCCCTTGCAGTCCTGCTTCCAGCTCTGCAACTCAGGAGTGCCACCTCTTCCCTTGCAAATGAGTAGCTGCCTTGTCAGAGCAACTTCACAAGAAGTCTTAATAATTCAGGCATCCTGCACTTTGCCAGACTTTGATGCCTGTGAGCTTCTCAAGTCCTGGGCAAAATATCTATTCACACTTGTGGTGCTAAATGATGCTTTGGCTGAGATTTGAACATTTTCACCTACTGAGATCATAAGGCATGGTGATAAGACTATGTTGAAAATTTGGGATTCAAATCTCAAAAAACAAGAAAGTTATGAGGCAATGTTGAAATTCTTCAATGTTTTATAAATTTACTACCAATATTTTTACAGATTCAGACCCCATATTTTCAACATAGCCTTTTTAAACCCACATCGTGAAAAAGGCAGTTGTAATTCTTCAAACTCCCTCCAGAACATTTTTTGACTACACAAGAGCAGCTCGAAAGTAATTTGATAAGTATGAAAGAATTCTGCAATACTGCTAAATCCAGGACTTCAGGGGCAGCAGCAAAGCATCTTGTCGGGAGTGAGTGAATGTAGTACTACATTATTTTTATATGGACCACTTACATCACATAATAGCAAAAAAAATAGTGGGGAAAAATATCTGAAACAGAATCCACAGCTTTTGAATGCTCATAAAGGAATGTTCATGTTTGCTTTACAGTTAGCGGATATTGAGTAAATGGGTGTTGTCATGGAAGTAGACACATTTCCCCCCCTCCCTGTGTTCTCTGCTAGGGCAGTTTTGATCTGGCTGTATAGGTAGGTTCTTCATCCCCTTCCCCCACCATCATCTGTGCTAGGGCTGTTTTGAGCTTGCTGTATAGGTAGCCCCTCCCCCAATGTTCTGTGCTGGGGCTGTTTTGATCTGGCTGTATAGATAGTTTCTTCAACCCCCCCTCCCATTCTATGCTAGGGCTGTTTTCATCTGGCTGTATTGGTAGGTCCCCCCCATGTCCTCTGTGAGGTCTATTTTGATTTGGCTGTATAGGTTGTTTCTTGTATTACATCAACACACCTGACAGTTTATATGTGAACCTTTCAAATACCACTGAGTTCTACAGACATGCTGGACTCTGCACAGGGATGGTCTTATTAATAAGCATACAAAGTAATCAAAGATAAAACTACCTTCAAGTGTGTTGTATTTTAAGTATCTGTTCATTATTATTAACTATTATATGTCAGTGAGGTCCAGTTGCTAGCACTCTCACCTACTGTAGAGTCAGTCTCACAGTAATCATGTATCAAAGTCTCTCACACAGAACTTGTTTTTTTTTTAATACGGCCTTGGTTGTGGATTTGCCTTTGTGCATTACATTACCCAGTTGAACTGTATGGTCACAGTCTACCCTGAATGCTCTCCACATTTGGATTTTTGGGACTATTTTGAGTTTTAGCCAGCCTCCAATGATCACCACCCATGCATCACAGTGCAAAAGCCTTCTTTGCTTTTTTGGTGGGACATAGCACTATTTATGTAAAAGTTCTATGTTTTGCAACACACACACTCAAAATCAAAAGGAAAAACATCAGTAGACTCAATGTCTGACAGGGTGATTTAAAAAAAATATATCAACAGTGACAATTGATGACTCTTTCAGAGGCATGCCAGGGTGGGCAGGTTTTGTTAAAAAAAAGCAGCGGCACCTATTTTATTTTTTCATTGTATAGGTTTATGTTCATGAAACAGAGTACTTTTACATATACAGCTCACATGGTTAAACAATGAGAAGGGGGATTCATCTCCTGGAAATCTCAACTAATCTTCTTGGCTTATTTCACTCTTGTTTACATGACAGCGGTATGCACAACCGCACTGAAAAATCTAACATGTGGATGACACTTTTTCTTAGGCAGTAAAACCATGCATCAATGTGCCATTCTTTTTTATTTTAAAATAACTGAAGATGTTATCACTCAGCCTATTATGAGTGATGCAGCTGTCCTACAGAGAAAATACTTTTTGCGCTCCAGCGAGAGTGCCACGTATGCAGAACAGCTAATTGCTTTTACCCATGTTTGTGCAGCCAAACATAAGGAATTCTCATTCTAGTCTCGATTACTTCTGTGTTTGGCTACACATTAGCCCCTACATAGAAGCACAGATGTATAAGCTCCATAGCTGCACACTAGTCTAGAACTGGGATTGGACTGGGTAACAGGTAGGAGAACTGACATCAGGAGAGGTGTACATGTCTAAGCTCAGCCCTCTGATCAACCCTCACAGTTATCCTCTGTAAGGCACCCAATTTAGCCTTTCCAGGAATAATTTTATCAGCAGTCCACATTCCACTGACTTGTCTGATCAATGGACTCAGCAGATTCATTGGGCAAGTTTCTAGCTTCCCCCAGCAGTTTTGAACAAAGACCACTTCGATAGGGTATTTACAAAAGCGTAGGGAAAATACTACATTTTTCAATATAGGACATTTTTGACCATGTGTTCACCCGGTGTGTGCCTAGCATGCCATTAGAGAATTGGAAGTCTCTATAAAGTTTATCTTTTGCTGTTTTTGAGGTATGCTAGCAGCCTCTGTTGGGGATGCATTTGCGTATTTTTCCCATGCATCTGCCTTCTGGTCAAATTTCACACTCAGCTGTGTTGTCACCCTGTCATTGATCATCTCCTCCTCCTCATTTGAGAAGAAATAGGTGACCCTGATCCAGAGATCATACTTCTTATTGCCAGTGGAGTCCTCTGATGGCAGCTTCGCAGGATCCCCTATGGACAGCTCACTATAATTTAGGTGGGTGATTTGATCCAGTCGATCTTCCATCAATGACACAGTACAAAGGGAGGTCAGGAGGAGGCAGCCAATCTAAAATCTTAATGAGCAAAATGCTTCATGCCTGAAACATTGGAGTTCTGTGTTTGGTTTATCAACTGCAGCCAGAGCCCTTACAACTTCAAAGAGCCACAGCCCCTAGGCTTATTACTATAAGTACCATGTGTGGAAGGCAAGGAGGTCAAATTGCCAATGCATGTACAAAGCAGGGTAACCCATGAAAACCTGGGCACAGACTTTTGTGACACTCCTGCTTATAGAACTATTACAGGCAGGTGATAAGGGTGTCTCAGAAGCAGTGAATGAGAACAGAGACGCTAGTGGGAGTATCAGGACCATCTCTGTACAGTGTGATGTGATACATTTTAGGGGTCCAACCCCAGAGCTACTGTTTCAGTATGTATAGATTTAGGTACAACACTATCTGGTTATCAATGTTTTGTAGGGCTTGACCTCTGATGGTAAATTGCATAGATTACATACATAGATTATTACAAGACAGGAGACAAAAATGTCCATAATGCTTGCCATTTTGTTTAACTTAGAGTTTACACAATATTTAGTAGAGTTTGGCATCACTAAGTCCAAATTTGTTTTGAAACAGTCCATACTAGGACTATCCACCACTAGGGTTGGAAGACTATTCCAAATTGGAATAGTTCTTATACTGAACCAGTATTTCCTTCTATGTGTGTTCCATTTGCTCATCAACAAATGTTTATGTTTTCAGTGACTGACTCCAAGTTCTGATTTAATTAGCCCTAAACCTATTGCAAGGGTAGAGTCTTTTAATGAGCTATATATAAAGCACACATCTCCCCATAATCTTCTGTAGTTCAAGGAATACATATTCAGAGATTTAAGTCTCTCTTCGTAAGTTTTTCCTTCCATGCCCGTAGTAGCCCTGGTAAATCTTCGCTGGACCCTTTTGATTTTTGAAATGGCATCTTTAATGTAAGGGGACCAGACTTGGATACAATATTCCAAGTGTGGCTGGACCAAAGCAGAAAATAGTGGCAGAAGTACATCCTTGGATCGACTAGCTACATGTCTAAGAATACAGTTTAAGTTCCGGTTTGCTCTATTAACTTGGGTGGTACAGTGATTTCTAAATTTTAAATCAGGAGTTACCAGTTTTCCTAGATCCTTTTCTTTTTTTTTTTTTTAAACCTCTTTATTGAAATATTGATGCAAGATACATACACACATACAGCCCAAAAAAGGAAAAAAGACCAGGCCCACACCCCAAAACTGGGTGCGGAAACTATGTACATCCCCTTAACTATATACAATCACAGTTACCCAATCAAACACCATACCCAAAGCTCCCAACACATTGTGGTGGACAAAAAATGTATGCACTACCCCCGTTCCTAGATCCTTTTCTTGAGTAGTTTCATATATTGTCTCTGTCCCCAGTTTATACTGGTAATGTTGATTATGAATACCCAAACGCATTATTTTACATTTATCATTTTTCAGTGCAAGCTTACTACAATGGGACCAACATGAAATTTTATCCAGAAAATTCTGGAGGGCAGATCTTGCCTTATTATTACTGACTATAGTGCCTATGCGACAGTCATCTGCAAATTTCAACATCCAGACATTATCATTATCAATTTTTAGGGTGAAAACATAAATATTAAATAGACAGGGTCCTAATACAGATCCCTGGAGAACACCACTCGTAATTGGGGCCCAATTTGACAGTTATCCATTAATAGTAACTCTCTGTTTCCTTCCTTCCAACTAATTACCTATCCAGTTTATAATACTATTATTTAGATTGGATGCCCTTAGTGTATCCAGAAGCTCAATGTGCAGCAGCTTGTCAAAGGCTTTTGCAAAATCCAGAAAAACCAAATCCACTGAGCTGCCTTCATCAACAGCATAAGTAACTTTATTATAAAAAGTTAAAAGATTAGTTAGGCAAGATCTAGATTTCATAAACCGATGTTGAAGTATATCTAATTGTTTGCTATTTTGCATATGCTCCACTATAGAATCTTTAATAAAACTTTCTAAAATTTCCCCAATGATAGAGATAAGGCTAATAGGTCTATAATTTTTTGATTTGTTCTTTGGGACATTTTTGTGAATAGGAACCACAGTTGCTACCTTCCAATCAATGAGTTTTTCTAGCATTTCTGACTGAGTTGCATAAGTATTGCTGAATCCAGCACAAAGCCCTGCATAAACCATTTCTTAAGAGTTAAAACTCAGTTTTGCATTGTATTGTGACTAGACTGTAGATGCAGTCCAACTGAGTTGCAAAAACATTTTACAAAGATTGCTCTTGAGCTGGTTAAGCATTGAAAAATAATGCAATATGCATTGCCAGTGCATTGCCAACTGTGAAAAACAATACTAAAGCAACTCATTGGTGGAACAGTTTAGTGTGACATGCACTGTATATATATATATATATATATATATATATATATATATATATATATCACAGTATATATATGTATATATATATATATATAGAGAGAGAGAGAGAGAGAGAGAGAGAGAGATGTACTGTATGTATATGAATCTGTTCAGGTTGAAACAACAAAAGTAAGGAAATGAGGCATTAGGGTTTCTAACCCTAACACCCCCTACCCCTTACACCCCACCCCACCACCACCACCCTCCACAAACCAACAGGTGATGGGGTGTGCCTTGGGATCATTGGCCCAAACTTTCACCCCATTCCATGTGAAAGGAAACTGAAATGGTACAGTATAATATAGGAGAATGGGATGAGAGTTCGGCCTGATGACCCCCTTTTCATGAGCCGATCCATTTTTGCAAGCTGTCAAAATTCCTTTTCTTGAGATAGGGCCATCTGGTTGTCCACTAACAAAAAGTGATTTTGACAGCTCATGAAAAGGGATTGGCTTGCGAAAAGGGATTTTGACATCTCGAGAAAAGGGATTTTGATAGCTCTTGAAAATGGATTATAACAAGTAATCCCTTTTCATGAGCTGTCAAAATCACTTTTCAAGAGCCAATCCCATTTCGCGAGGTAGGGCCATCTGGTCATTCTGTCACAAAAAAAGGATTTTTAGAGTTTGTGAAAAGGGATCAGGAGTAAGTCATGAAAAGGGATTTTAAAATTCAAAAATAAACATTCTGGGGCCATAGTAAAGTAAATCAAAGACATAGGTTTGTAAAGGACGTCCACATGAACAAAACCCATGCTTGGTTGTCTTCAGAAGGCATCTCTGGGGCAAGTCATAATGTTTTGTTTATTGAGGAAAAATGAAAACAAGATGTTGGCTCATGAAGAGGGAATGTTTTCTCACAAAGAGGGATTTTATGAATCCCTCTTTGTGAGCTGTCAAAATCCCTTTTCATGAGCCTAAATCACTTTTCACAACTGTGCAGCTATACAAAAGATTGAACTGAGCATACTCAGAATCCAAAATTTCAAAACTGAATAACTTTGAAACAGATTAACATTGTTTCACCAAACCAATGGTTGCTTGTTCTTTCTGGTAAACTCTTTCTACCCTGAAACTTTCAGACCAAACTTCCAAGTGGTGTGGCTGTAGCACAATGAGGAAAAAACAGCCAAAATAGGAGAAAAAACGTGACTTTTGCACTTTTTTCACTATTCTCAGCACAAAAATCACGAATCCAATTGGATTGAATTGGTACTTCAAGATATCTCCCCACAGGACACCATGCACCAAATTTCATGCAAATCTGTACAATGGTTGGAAAGTTATTAAAGTGCAAAATTTGAGATTTAACATTACACTGCCTACTCAACCCTAAGTATAGTGGTGCTACTGTGCTACTATATACAGTATATATATATATTCTTTGAAAAAAACTTGGTTACTGCATTAATTAGGGCAAATACCACAGCGACAAAAGCAGGGAAATGAGGAGTTAGGGTTTCCAACCCTAGCACCCCACCCCCAGGGTTCCCACCCCTACCACCCCACCCTCCACACACCAACAGGCATCAGGGTGTGCCATTGGGTCATCAGGCACACCTCTTTTTGACAGCTCACTAACAGGGATTTATAAAGTCCCTGTTCACATGAAAGAAATCCCTGTTCACAAGCTGCCATCTTGTTTTGTATTTTGCCCTGAAAAAAATGTCAAAACTCTGCCCAGGGGCATCTGTGCCACACATCTAAGTATGATTTGTGATCATCAGGAGTTGGTGAGCTCTGCTATGTGGTTTGTGGCATGTTTATGCCCTCAGAGATGTTTATTTTTAGTTTTTTAATTCCTTGTCCATCGCTCACTAACTTCCTTGTCCATCAGTCTTTGTGCACCATGACAAACAAGGAAAATGGCTGATGGACAAGGATTCCTGATCTGTCTATCTGGTTGTGAAATTTTGAGGATTAGATGGCCAGACCAGAAATCCTTGTCCTTTTGCCATTTTCCTTGTCTGCTATAGCAAACAAAGACTGACAGACAAGGAATTTGTCTGGCAGACAAGGATTCATTTCTGGCCATCTGTTCATCCAAATTTTGTGACCAGGTAGCAAGACCAGGAATCCTTTCCCATCAGCCATTTTCCTTGTCTGCCATGATGGACAAAGACCAATGGGCAAGGAAGTGTGTCCCTTGAACAAGGACTTTTTATTTTATTTTATTTATTTTTAAATTTATTTTTAATTATTTATGTGGCTTTTTAACCACATCTCCCTGGTGTCCAGTAGTACTCCCCACCCTCCATTGCCCCGTTATCATTGGTGGCAGTGTGTCTTGCATCTGTGCCCCTTTAATTGTTTTATTTTCCCTTTAAAAAAGTAGAAAACCATCCCTCATTGTCTTTTGCAGTCATTTGCCATCCATTGGTACCCTCCACCCTCTATTGACCCTGTTATCATTGGTGGCAGTGAGTCTCATACCTGTGCCCCTTTACTTTTTTTTATTATCCCTGTAAAAAGTAGAAAAATATCCTTCATTGTATTTTGCAGCTGTTTGCCATGGTAATAAAGAAACCGTCCATTGTTGATCACGCCCTTACTCACCACCCAACTCCCCACTGTGCACCCACCTCCCCACACCCCCTGATATCATCCCAGTCTGCCACTCACCTGAGAAGGTCCCTGGTTCAACACCCACTCCCGCAATCGAAAACATGTCTTGCTGCTGGAACTGGTGACTGCAATCTGAAGAGAGATAAATGCGGTCCTATGCATTTCAGTGCTTGGGTTTCAACTTTTCACCATTACTCAGCCATTTGTTAAGATTTTGGTCCCATATTTTCAATATGGAGTGTTGGGGACCTCAACTCCAGAACATTATGACTGTCATTAGTCAACTCTTACCAGAAAGGTGATTTTGTGGACACTTGGGGAAATCGCCTTTCCAGTGGGATTTGCATGACAGTCACATTGTTCATCAGATGGGGTAATAAGAAGGCTATGTTGAAAATTTGGGATCAAAATTTAGAAAAATTGCTGTGTTATGGGCATTTGGCAGAATCTCTCTATGCACTCTCGTAACTTAGTAAATTTTCAATATGTTCACCCCATATTTTTAACATACTCTTCTTATTACCCCACCTGATGTGTGTCACAGCTGTCATTTCCCAAATCCTGTCCAAGACTTGTTTTCACACCTGTGGCATAGAGTGGTGTTGTGGTTGTGCATAATTATGTTTTGGCAGGGGTTTGACATTTTTCTGTGCTGGGCACATGTGGTGAGGTCATAAAAAGGCTATGTTGAAAATTTGGGCTCAAATAAGGATACTGTTATGCCATCTCAATGTAGGGATTGAAGCGTAGGGTCCAAAGGACCCTGCAATCCCAACATAACATATGGATACTTTTGTACTATCTTGATGGAGGGATGGGACTGCAGGATCCAAAGGACCATGTGCTCCAACAACAAAATGAGGATACTATTATGCTACCTCAAAAAGTAAGGAAATTAGTTGCAAAAACTTCATCAGTGCATCAGTTAGGGTTACCATGACAAAAGTAGGGAAATGAGGCATTAGGGTCTCACCCTACTATTCCACCCTTGCCCTGCAGAAAGTGTTGGCGGATGGGGTTGCAGTGGGGTTGCCAACTCTAACGTTCACCCCATTCATCCTATACTGTTGCCACTCAGCTTATTTTGCAATGGAATTGGGTGAGTGTTAGGGTTCACTAGAAAACAGTTAATAAAGGAGAAAAATATGGGCATGGATTTGGGAGCTGGAACGGTCCACAAGACACCAGGGAATCAAAAATAAAATATCGGCAGGAGTTCAGGAGTGGGGGTCAACTAGACACCAGAGAATTAAAAATAAAATATGGGCATGGGTTCAGGAGCGGGAACGGTCCACAAGACACCAGGGAATCAAAAATAAAATATCAGCAGGAGTTCAGGAGGGGGGGTCAACTAGACACCAGGGAATTAAAAATAAAATATGGGCATGGGTTAGGGAAGGGAAGGGGACCACTAAGCACCAATGGATACTCTTTTATTATAGCAAATTTGCCATTTCCTTTGCTTGTGTTTTTTAAGTGAAATTACACTTTAAGAAAAAAGCCAATTTACAATTGATGAATTTGCTATAAAACAGGAAAACTCTGTGAATTGATCCACAAGGCAGATTTGAGGACACTGTGGGAAATTTGTCCACAAAGTAAAACTTCATTGCATCTCTAGTTATCACATACCTTGGATGTGTAAAAAAAAACTTCTTAGCACACAGTCACCTTTGCATTATTCTCTAATACAAGGCTAGGCCTTCCCCATGAGAAAATAGCAGATTTTGCCTCTAGCAACTGAAAACGATAAAAGAATTGTGGCATCATCAATTTAAAACACACTGATATTTGGACTGACAATGGTTTATGATTTTATTTAAATCCACCTAATGGTTTATGACTTTTAATTATATTGACTTAAAGTTTTACAGCTTTTAATTGCACCCAATTACACATTTGCAACACATTGCCTAATACTCACTGTTTGTCCTTTTGCAACTTACTTGACCTCCCAATGCTGCTACAGAGCCACCATCTGAGAAAAAAGGGAATATGCAAGGCTCCAATAAAAGTAAGAACTTGAATCTCAGTAGTGGTGACATAGGATAACATTTTGAATATGTTAAAGCATGACAACACATATTACAAACTGTTCAAATTCCAACAACACCAACAAACTTTATAATAGTGTTAACCAATCTTACAGTAACAGACCTTGACTTAAAAATCACTAAATTCAGTAAGTACACCAACTGAGGAAACAGGAAAAATCAAAACTCAAAAAGAAAACAAAAACATTTTGCATTACACTTGTTTGTGCTTTAAATTGATTACTCCAGTAGTAAACAATGTTAAAACTAGAAAGACACATTTAAACTATTATATAGAACTAATATAATTTACCATAACACTCTTTTGGACCAAAAAGAAATCCTCTAAACTGACACAGCTGGTTCAAATCTCAGAAATGCAAAGCATTTTGTGACAGCAGATTCATACAAACCAACAAGACTTCATCTTGGTTTGATTCCTTCACATATGTTGTGTAAGGAATATTCATATTCTGACTACTGGAATACCCTGAAGATTCAGAAAATTGTACAGAATTATGTTGGTAGCAGAATTTAGACATTGTAAAAGTAAAATGGCTTTTACAGATTAATAAGATGCAGTTTACATAACCAGAAAATTATTTTTCCTCAAGCCATGGAATATTATTTTGCAGTTTAGGTAGCCCATGGAAAATTATTCTGCAGTTTATGTGGCTCGTTGAAAATTATTCTGCAATTTACACAGAAATGCGGCCAGGAATTGCACTGAATTTATAAAGAAATTATGAAAAGCATTTCAGACACACAATTGTCATTCAGCACAAATTCTGATAGTGGAATTTTGTATTTCATGCAACCCTACCATACTTTCATCTGGCACACCATTTGTATACCAAATTAATATGCTGCTTGAAGTTAACAAATAAAATTTGGCAGCCATGGCTAGAAACGTGTGAAGTCAGGAAACTTCACTTCACAAAATACTTCACAAAGTTTCCCAACTTCTTAAAGTATGAAATACCCACTCCACATTATCTCTGTGTAGCAAAGTGCCTACTTCCTTTAGTAAAATAACACTTCACTCACAATATACTAGACAAAGCGACTGACTAATCTGCACTTTTTTTTAAATCATAAGCAAAACAGCCACCCTCTGGGTTATTGACACCCACCCCCTCCACCATGCCATGTATTTTTTTTTTTTTTTTTAGAAAATGGCTTAGTGAAATATTGTATTCCAATTTGCTGTTGCCATACTTGCACATACTTTTATGAGCCAATACTACTGTTTAAAGAAAACGTGATCTGTAATTTGGACAAATCACATACCAAATTCTTGATCCACCTCACTCATTCCTAATGTTCATCAAAAACATGTCTGCCTTTACTCCTACATACAAACCTTCAGCTAGGCCCTATAACTAAAATGTCCCTATATTTAAAAAATAAATAAATAATTGAATTTTTTTTTTTTTAAACACTGATGATCATCTATTTACACACATTAACACATTAAAAAAACAAGAACTGTTCAGAGTCTTCATTTCTGCAGTTGATTTGATGACAGTGAAAAATCATCCTCATATCCTAACCAGCTTAATAGAAAAATCTCTGCTGCTAACCCTGCCCAGATAATATTGAGGATCTGGCTTCATATAAGACCTGTATGTGTCTGTGTAAGTGTGTGCCAGTGCAATTCAGCAGAATTTTAAATTCATGCATTCCATGTTAAAATTCTACCTTTGCGTGGGTGTGTGTGTGTGTGTGTGTGTGTGTGCATGTGGGGGGGCATTCCACTAGAGGAACACTGGAGAACAATGAATTTTTAAATTCCATGTTGAAATATCAAACCTTCTACTGTATGTTAGAAAGGTGAATGACTGACAAGTAAAAACAATCTGTGGAGGAACTACTTGGCAATATCCAATGAATATATATATATATAAATATGTATATATATATATATATATATATATATATATATATGTATATACAGTATATATATATATATATATTTTGTCTTTTTATCTTTAAGAGATTTTTGGTTTTTTTAATTTGTCAAATCCATTTCCTAAGCACAGTAGGATTCTTCAGTGTGTGGAGTATTGGTGGATACCAGGCATATGGGCATCCACCAATATGTCGCTCCCTTTTGGGTCTTATTGATTACTTAATGTATCTCTTGCCCTTCCCTCTGCTATATCTCCAGTTTCCTCTTTCCATACACTGTGAGAGTTTCTTTCTGACCATGAAAAAGTATGCTATTTCTCTCCTCCTGCATTCAAAACCAAGTTTCCCCAACTTCCCCTTCCCTGTCCCTGTTGATTATTCGTGAAATCTCCCTCCATTTCCCATCCTCTTGTGAATACATGCCCCCTCCTTCCCCAAAACTCCCATATCCCAGTTTCACCTGTCTAAATACCTATAAAGAAGAAATCTGGCCTGCAGCAAGGTAAGCATCTTTACTCTTCAATGTCTGAAATTGGAATAAATGGTGAATAATGTCTGTCCTAGTAGTAATACCTGAATGATTGATAACCAGTCAATCAGTTATTGCTAATAGGATGCATGTAAGTTACCATTAATTCTGATTCCAGACACTGAAGTGCGAAGGTGTTCACTCTACCACGGGATGGTTTTCTTATTCACAGGATTTTAGGCATCTGAACCTGGGGTTTAGTGGCTTTGGTGGAGGGGTATTGATTTGATAGAATGGGAAAGGATGGGGCGGTTATTTGAAGACTTAACAGGAATGGGGAGGGGGAACTATGGGGGATCTTAGTTTTATGGGTGGTGGAGATCAATGGCATACTATTTTCTGTTGGAAAGAAAGTTCAAAGTGTACTGTGGGGAGAGGGTAAGAGAGGGTATATCGAGGATTGGTGGTTGGGATATATTAAAAATTATTGTGTAGAGGGAGTGGGTGGGTGTTAATATCACAGAGAGTGTTTTTTTGTTTTGTTTTGTTTGTTTGTTTTAAAAGGGTGAAGTTGGTGTGAGGTCAGGGAAGTTTGCTAAGTTTCAGAAGGAACAACATTGCATACTTTACATCAGCTTTTCCAGAAAATTAAAAATGTGCAATATCTCTAACCATGGCAATGATGAGCATAATTTTAGCTCCACAAACACAACAAATAACAGTCAACTCCCTTAAAAAAGCTGTTTAATAAGTTTTAAATCCTACCCAGCTAGAAAGTTGTTGTTTTTTAAAATCTGTGAAACAAACTTAAAATTAAGTACTTTTTGTGTAAGCAAATGTATTAAAAAAATAAAAATATAAATGTGGTAGTGCACTTCTTTCCAGCTCATGGTCACACAAGCTAATAGTACCACTTTGCATTTGGCCTGATTGGTCATTAGCTTATATGGCCATTTGGTGGAATTGTATTTTTTCTTGCACACTACCACATTCCTAAGGCTTATTCCATATGAACTGTAAACTGCACTAGGCAGCCTTTTAATAGCAATGTACATTTAAACTCCATGCAGTGAACTAGGTCATTATCTGAAAGGAGCATTCTAATAAATCACGTGTACAGTATATGAATAATTCATTACATGACACTTTATCAAAATTCAAAGTGATGCAACTGAGTCTTGGATTTCACTGTAGCTTAAGGCTATCAAAATACTGTTCAAGTTTCCAAGACTGTCAAACATAGTAATCCATCCTTCTATTTTTCTTTTATGTGCCATTAACTCATTGTTACTGGGAATATATTACTACAGTAGATTTGCACTATCAAAAGATTATCAGAGTTGACTGGCTGAATGCCCAGCTTGGCCATCAAAGCACAGAAGCAGCACAAGTGACTCTGACCATCAGTATCTGCTTTGCATATTTATGAATCAGTTTGACCATAACGTTTTGTTCGGGCTTGTTGGTACACTTGCTGGTTAGAAGACAGTAACACTCATCACACTAGTACTGGTGGCTCCAGAGAAATTATTGGCATTTCAATATTTGAAATATAAGCTTGTAGTTCAGACATTTCAGATATTTTTGTAATCTTCTTCTGATCTTTTTAAGGACATGAACACATATTTATTTCCCTTCATGCTTTGTTGCTAATTATGCTGATAAGAAAACAAAATGTGTGTCATTTTGAATGCCCCTATATGATGTCATAATCCTCTATTACATCACAGATGTTGCTGTGTAAATGATTATGATGAGACAATCATATGGTAATTTGACAAGCAGATAAATAGCAGGATCAGATGAAGCTCATGAGACAATGATTCTGATTTTAGGTCAGCACCCTTTGTAACAAGGAATAATGATTAAATACTACTAAAATACATGAGCTATAAGATAAACTGTTTCTAAATATAAAGTATTTTCCCATGTGGCAGTTGCACTTTAATTACATTGACGATGCATACTCTTCTTGCTGCCACAGTGCTGGAAACACTGGAATGCAGAACTCCCAATATCTTGGATGGGAGAGCAGAGGGCTTTGACAGAACAAAGAGAACTGCATTTCTGAATTCTTAGCACTCATTTGGTTACTGTGATAATCCATAATTCATGTATGACAGCAGTAGGTAGATTGGATTTATACTGGAGGATATTTTAATTGCTATTTTATGTCCTGTTTTGCAATGTATAATCTCAATAATAATTCATCTTTGAGTTCTTCATTATGAACAACCCCCCCACCATATGTTAATTGCCCTCACCTGCAACTTGGGTACTCCAACACTAGTGTGAGTATCATCTCTTGATAGTCTGCAGTGCTATCCATTATTAGGTAAACAAATCACCCTTTCTGCCTTCCAGAATGCAGTTTAATGATAAATGTTTATTATTCATAATAGTGATGTAGTAAAGTTAATAGGATTCACACAGTTTAGTTACTGACTTACAGATTTTGTTTTTATGATGACATTCATGTACATTATCAAATTAGTTTTCTTGGAGTTGTTCAGACAAGATGCAGGATTGAACACTTACATTTATGTAAGAGCTGCAAGCTATATCAGACCTACTGGAATATTTTTCTGAAACTGTACTTTTTTTTTTATCCTCCTGGTCCCTTGGCCCACTGTCTTACTGGCTCCTACAGCCCCATGACATAACATTTTGTGGGCTTGTCTTCCAACCCCATCCTCCATATGTTGTCTCCCTATTTGGGGACTACAAGCTATGGAGCAGCAAACCCTCACCCTGCACCAGCCAGACCAGGTCCCAGATGGAAGAGTTCCATGTAACTGCTGCAGGGCCTGTGGGGAGCTAGTATTCATCCTGCTGGGGCCCTGCCTTTTCCCTTGACTTCTGTGTCCCTTCCACTTGGGCGATGGCATCAGGGGTGCACATGTGCACACATGTGACCTTGCGAGGTGCATGTCACCAACCTGTATCTGACACTCCCAATAGCTGCTCTTGGCTGCACTACAACCTGTGGTCACTCAGGTGGCAGTGAAACAGCAGACCCAGCAACCCTACCTCAGCAGAGTATGAGATCATCCTCTTGGATGCTTGTTCCTCCTCTCCCTGACCAGCCCCCAATGCCCTGCACTCATTCCCAAACACGGGTCACAGGCATCATGAGCAGTGCTGCTACCACTGCACCAATGGGCTGGCCTAAAGTGCAACATTTTTTTATCAGTGGTATGCAACCTGTGCACTGATGGACCAGATGATACATTGACATGGAAAAGTATTCCACATTTGTTTGAATCACAAAACACTGCCTTCAACACAGTGGCATCAACTTGGTTCCTTTTATTTAATAATGATGCAGTCAACCACATAACAGGTGGCAGCAAGAGTAAATTGCTAGGGAAAAGACTGGGTTATTTCTTATTTTTTCTTAGGGAAAAGACACTTTTTTTTCCTTTTTTTTACCTCTGAGGAAAACACAGGTTTTTTTTTTCTTTCTGTCACCTTCCATTATCCCTAGCACCCCTGCATTAGCCAAGCAATCTCTCTCTGCCCTGTCTGAAACCATCTCTACCTCTTAATCACCTTCTCATACCAAAGACATACCGCTACTTAGTGGGGTGTCTGTGGGTCACCAGCAACCTCTCTTCAAATCTACTTTGATTTTTTGAAGGCAGAAGACATTCAGCTGTGGTGGAGTCCAAGAGTTCTAGCATCATGCTGCATGCACTTGGATTTTTCATTGTTTTCCCTATAGGACAGTATTGACAGGGGCTCAGTGACACATAAGTGTGTGCCTGTATTCCAGGAGCCAGTCAATGTCAACCACCACTTGCAGCTCAAATTGCACCACCACCAACACTCACCTAGATGTCAGTAGCAAAGCTGAAACTCCAGCTCTCCCCCCCTTATCAGGAAAGCATCCTCCAAGATGTTTGATCCTCCTCTACTCCAACCTGATCCCAGTGACTCAGGCCAGCCACCCAATCCAGGTCACTGGCCATGTGGCTGGCAGCTCTGCCTGTGTGCCAACAGGCAAGTAGGGCTGTTTCTCAATGTTTTTTATTAAAATAGCAAACCAAATCATAAAAAATCTGTTTGGGCTTCAAGTGTGTTTGATTAGGCAGACTAGTATGGGGGAGAAGAAGGAGAGGCAAGGAGTAGAAGTAAAGCAGTGGTAGTCATCATCATTATATAATCCATGGTCTGGTCACTGTTCCAAATGTATGGGGATCACATGAACTACAGTATATGGTCAGTAGTCCACATGTTCTGGATCACATGAATTATCTGGTAATTAATCAGCCTGTCTAGGGATCACATGAACTTTCTATTCAACTGATGATTTAAAGATATATTATTGATCAGTGTCATGTTACTTCTTGTCTAGTCATCTTGTAACAATATTGTCACAATGCCCTGAGTGATGACTAGACATCATGATTGGACACACATTGCAATTAGGCAATCAGCAAAGATGGTTCTGTCCATTCTTTCAGGTTTGTGTTTGCAGGTGCTAATGGACATAACTAACAAAGAGGGATCAAGACATTGTGGACAACACTACCTGACATATTGACTTTGTCAATTATGTATGAGAATTATTTATTGTATTTTTCATTTATTATTGTCTGCTAGAGCTATTATCTATTCAATATGGCCTTCCTGGTGAAAAATGTTAATAAATAAATAAATGAAAAATAAATAAATGCACACAAAAAGACAAGGATACAGAGGCATCTGTGAGATACAACTGCATCTCTTTGGTTAAATGCATGACTTTTTGAATATTTAAGTAGCAAGAATTTGTATATACATATAAGTGAGGGAAAAACACATAATTAAAATTGCATTCAAAACATATATGCAGCAAAACCTGGACTTGGTTTAGTACTCAAACTCAGTTATTCTCTGTGTCAAGTTGGCACCACTTCTGTGGTGGAGTATGTGGTAGAGTGGCATGTGCTGTGCTCAATTGTATTATGCTATTGTGTGTTATTGCCGTGTTTGCACTAGTGCAATTTTTGCAAAATTGCAACAGAATTTTGTGAATTTGGCAATACTGCTTACTTGAAATAGCACATTTTTAAGAAATCATGGGATTCGCAAAATGTTCAATTTCAAAATTGTTCCCTTGTTCTTTACAAAGACGAGTCTAATGTTAGTTTATTTGACATCTCTTGTAACTTTGTAAGGGGTGTGACCAAAACCAGTTCCCCAATGATTCCTGGTTGTTTCTCACTAAGCAAGTAGCTCAGTTAATTATTGATTGTCTGTGCTGTTTATAGACCTCCCAGAAGAGTCATTGACCACTGACAACTAAATTGTACCCATATTAAGCATATAGGTGGACTTACTGTGTCCCTGCCCCCAGCCTCCTTCTCTTCCAGATTTTAAAAGATGTAATTTGGCAGACATTATGATGCTGTTAGGCTAATGGAGATGTTGTTACTTAGCACATTGATGTGGAAAAACAATTTACAGTTTACACCAATGCTTCTACTTTGACTGTCATTAGTAAACTAAAATTACAGTATATACATTAAGTGGATGGCACAGACATTGCAGAACATCCTGTTATGTTACCAGAGATATTAGTACTGTTCTTAATCTGCAGTATCTGATTTTATACAGCAGACATGGAAAACATTACTGTTTAAACCTATGCTATCGCCTATATTAGTCTGATGGTATAAATCTGAGCAGCATGGACATCTCAGGATAATTATGACAATATTATGTGGACTGAAAACAAATATGGCTTAAACTGCTGTTGGTACTTTGACTGCTAGCTAAAATAAACTGATGTCACAGAACACCTGAACAGACTATCAGAAAAGCTACAACTGGCACTGCTACAAGAACTTTATAATCCCCCTCCAAAAATTTTCACATTTATCTCTGTCTAGACAAAAAGTCCTTTCTTTTTAAGCCAAAAAAAAAAAACACATCTGACTTTAGATTCAGGACTTAGACAGCTCTAACTTGTCTGAGTGTGGACTGTCAACTGCAGAGATGCTCTTTGATCACATGAGCTACAGGCTCCATGAGAAATCAGGAATTAAGGTAAGATAGTGCTGGACACCTAGGCTGCCTGCAGACATACTCAAGAATGCACACTGTTTACTCTAAATTATCATACTTACAACATTGGCTTTATATTGTGATTATCCAGTGGGCAATACTTAGTGGTAGTATTGCTGTAGAAAATATTTTTTCAAACATGTGCCTGTCACTTTTAAAGGTTTTGGGGCAGCCCTGTTAGACACTTCCCCTGTCAAAACTGCTATAAATTTAAATTGTTCAATTTCTGTAAAGGAAAAATGAGGCAACTTGGTTATGGTGATATTTTCCTAAATCACATTCTTAAAACTGCAGTTTCATAAATCTGCACATAAAACCACATTTTACAGGAAGATGGCAAGAAGCAACTGAAGCCTGCTTGCTGATCGGGAGTCAGAGGGCTAATCTGACTTTCTCGGTGCCCTCCTCCACACCAAGGTCATTAACTAATTTCATAATTGCAGGAGACCCGCTCCTGCAGAAACGCCTTGGAGAGACTTTTTTCTGAATTGCAGGAGACCCACTCCTGCAGACACACACCGGAGAGACTTTGTGACCAGAGAGACTTTTCCCTGCAGCCAATTGCTAGGCACAAATACAAGGCACCATATTTGTAAATTACAAGGCTTCTTAAATTTGCAGACTATACCTGCATTACCTGTAAGAAGCCGCTGGAGTCTGCTTCCTGATCGGGAGTCGGAAGGCTAAGCTGCTTTTCTAGATTGCCCTCCCCCACATTAAAGTTGATAACTTAATTTCATAATTGCAGGAGTCTCACTCCTACGGACACACACTGGAGAGACTGTTTTATGAACTGCAGGAGACACACTCCTGCAGAACACCCCAGACCCTTTGTGACTGGAGAGACTTTTCCCTGGAACCAATCACTGGGATCAAATGCAAGGCATCATATTTGTAAATTGCAAGGCTTCTGAAATTTGAAATGGATACCTGCATTGTCTATAAGAAGCTGCTAGAGTCTGCTTGCTGATTGGGGGGGTCAAGGTCTAATCTGTCTTTCTCCATTGCTTTCTCCCCATACTGAGGTCACTAACATAATTTCATAATTGCAGGAGACCTGCTCCAGCAGACACATCACAGACTTCTTTTCTGAATTGCAGGAGACACGCTCTTGCAGACACACCCAGAGAAACTTTGTGACTGAAGATATTTTTTGTCCCCCACACCCACAACCTATTAAATGCCCTGATTGTTAAAAATGATATGCTCCACCCAGGGATGCCCTGTCCATATGCCAGGAAACTGTAAAGGTGGAGCAGATTATTGTTGCTGCCTGTTTTAATGTACATGCTGTGTTCTCAGATTTAAACATTGTCTAATTACTTTTTGCCCTCCATAGGATAGGTAACTAAGGAGGAGGAGGAGCATAATTTCCCCTATACATTCACTAACAACTCTCATTGTTAACTTGGGTTTCTCTCAGGACAATCAACTATTATTGTTAGCTTGTTTTCTTAATTCTTTCACAGGAGTGCTCTACTAAGGCTGTAATGCTCTGCTCCCTCCACATTTTAACAATTATTATCAGGCTACTCTGGTAGTTTGCTGAGCTTATTCCAATATTTCTCATCTATCCGATTACAATTTTTATCTCTCACTGTTTCTTTTCTCTCCCCTGTCTTTCCTAATTCTCCTGCCAGTGTCCACTACTTCCACACTCAACTACCTCTCTCCCTAACCTCCTCTCCTATTTTCTGGGTCCTTCCAATAATCCACTACTCCCTATCTCTCCCCTTTTTTAACTCTTAGCAACCTCCCACTTAAGTTATTCACTCTGGAACTAATGATATAAACAGGACACCACTATCTCAAATGAAGATATTGTTGCCCTAAATAACATCCTGGTAGACAAAGGCTGTGACATCTGCTTTTCTGAGATCCTGCCTGTCCCAAGATTAACACCCTATACTACTAATAAAATCAAAACCTTGAATGAATGGCTCAGCAAATGGTGCTTTTCACAAAAAATCACCTGCCTGACCCACTGGGAGGAATTCTATGATAGACCATCTCTTTCCTGTTGGGATGGTCTCCATCTTAGCAGAAGGAGGAGTAATATTCTGGGTAGAAAATTCTCATTGTTCATTAATTTTCATTTAAACCAGTTTCCAAGGGGGGACTGGGATCCAGCCCATATCTCTAGCAACTGTTTGCAGTAAATCCAAAGCATGTAACATGCTTTCCTTAAATGCTCAATCCCTCAACATAATCAAAATAGGAGAGCTGGAAGGTGAAATATACACATTAGATCTGGGAATTCTAGCAGTAACAGAAACATGGTGGGACTCTGATTCCCAATAATCACAATCTACCCCTGGTTTCAAACTTTATCACAAAGACAGAGTACACAAAAAAGGCGGGGGTGTTTGTCTTTATGTAAGGGATGACATTTTTTCTCATGAAATCCTCACAGTACTCTGACCAAAAGCATTTAGGTCTCTATCCAACTTAAAAGGTACTCCCAGGTCACTGTTGGGGTTTATCGACCACCTTCTGCTGACCTAGCTTACACCAACACATTACTCTCCGATATAAATCATTTAGCAGCTAATGGCAATGTGCTCATTTTGGGAGACTTTAACATGCCCACAATTAATTGGAGTTCTTTGATGGGATCTACACAACATGAAAAAAACCTGGTTTCTACCATTATCTATTTAGGCCTTGAACAGCTAATCAAGGATCCTGCATGAGGGGAAAACATTTTAGATCTCCTAAGAACTAACTCTGATAATAACATACTTAATCTTTCCATTCTTGACCCTTTGGGAAGTAATAACCATAAATCCTTTTTCTTTAGTTTTAAATATGAAACTCCAACCCCCACTAATGGCATACTTTTAAAAAATTATGATAAAGGCGACATTGACGCTATTAACAAACACCTGAAAGATACTAATTGGGAAGACTTGTTGTTCCATCTCCTGATTGAGGAAGCATGCAAATATCTAACACATTTCATCTTAGACTTAGAAAACACATATGTTCCAATTAAACTAAAGTATAACAAGAATGGTAAATCCCCCGGTTTAATAAAACTATAAAGAAGCTAATTAAACATAAAGAAAAACTTTTCTCGGCTATGAAAAAATTTTACCCTAACAGAAAAGAGGAAATCTTAGCACAATATAGGATAGCTGTTAAAGAACTCAAACATGCCATCCGGCTCTCAAAATGGAAAATGGAATTTAAAATTGCCAACTCAAAAGACTTACACAAATCACTATTTTCATATATTAACAACAAAAAAGGGAATACTAAACAAATAGGGTTCCTGCTTCTAAATGAATCAATAATTACTAATGATAAGGTAACTGCTGGTGAATTTAATAAATACTTCTGTTCTGTTTTTCCCCAAATAATGATACAAGTTCTTCACCTTCTGCACAACAAACCAACAACAACTTCAAACAATACTCAATTTCCAACCATGACACTAGTACAATTCTAAAAACACTAAAGAGAACAACTAGTCCGGGACCTGATCACATAAATGCAAGATTTCTGATAGAAACGGCAGACGTAATAACATTTTCCCTAACCATGATATTTAATAAATCAATTAACCAATCTCAGGTACCACTTGACTGGTTAACAGCAATTGTTACCCCAATATTTAAAAAAGGCTGTCTATCTAAAGTATCACCCTATTATTCTCATATCTATTCCCTGCAACATACTAGAGAAAATCATTAAATCCATTCTCGAAGCTGCATTGCATTTGCACAACAATTTTGACCACTAACAACATGGTTTTAGGCAGGGCCACTCAACAACGTCCAACCTTATTGCCTTCTAAAACAGCATCAGCCTTGGTATGGATTCTAATACACCATTGGATGTCATCTTGTTAGCCTATAGTAAGGCTTTTGACAAAGTGCTACACAGAATATTGATTAACAAACTGTCTCACCTGGGACTTCCGACCAATGTGGTAAACTAGTAGAGAGTTGGTTGTCATCAAGGACCCAGAAGGTTAGGGTTTGGGGGCTTCTCTCTGACGAAAGCAGGGTCCTAAGTGAGGTTCCCCAGGATCTGTCTTTGGACCATCACTGTTTAACATTTTCATATCTGACATGCAGATCAAATCACGCAATACTCTCAAAATTTGCATATGACACTAAATTAAAGGGCAGGGTAGACACTAACTCTCATTCCCTCCAAATGATTAAAGATTCGAAAACTACTGAATCTTGGGCACATCATAACAAGATGCAGTTTAACATCGAGAAATGATCTGGCTTTCATTTTGGAAAGAACAATCCCAAACAAATATACAGCCTAAACAACATACCCAAAATAACTGCTAATCTCGAGAAAGATTTAGAAATCACCATAAATAATAAGCTGACTTTCAATGACCATTGTAACAAAATAGCCACTACCTCTACTTCACTGCTTAGAAGGATAAATAAAACATTTACTACAGAAACTGAAGAATGAATCATCCCTTTATATAGAACTTATATCCGACCCTACTCTGATTACGGGTCTCCTTTTTGGAACTCATACCTGGCAAAGAATATAGACAGAATAGAAAGGATCCAGAGAAAAGCCACTAAAATGGTACTCTATCTAGCCCATCTAAGATACCCTGAAAGGCTTCAAAAAACTGGCCTTCACTCCCTTCAAGAAAAGCGAATTAGGGGAGTCCGCCTCTTTCTCTTCAGAATTCTTCAGTCTCCAATTTTAATGAACCAATGCAGAGTTCATTTCACAGAAATAAAAATTGTACCAAGGCTGCACAACAAACAACTGAATGTTGAAAGAGCTAAAACTACCAAAAGATTGAATTTCTTTTACTTAAGATCTTTGAAATTATGGAATAAACTTCCACAGGAAATTATAGATTACAAAACAATTGCTTCCTTTAAAAAAGGTTTAGACATTTGGCTTAACACTAACACAACCTGAGTAATAATGTCCAACAACATTGTGGGGGGACAATCTAGATGGGCTTCAGCCTCCTTTTGTCCAACAACAATGAGTAACTGAGTAACCGAGAATGTATCATGCAGCTATCTTGTATGCTACCCTTCCTCCTCATTCTCCTTCCTCTTCAGTTTCTCCCAACCTCTCTCCCTCCAGCCAGCTTTCCTCCTCCCTGTTTCTCCTCCTCTACCCCATCTCCTTCCTCCCACCCTACTACATTCCCCATTCTCCCCTCCTCCTGCTTCCTGCCTCTGCTACACTCCCCTGGCTCTAAGTTTCCTCCCTCTTACCCTTCTTTTCTTTCTAGCTCCACCATGTGCCTATCAGAATCTCCCTCTCTCTCCAACACCCCCCCCCGTCCTCTCCACTACACCGCAAGTGCATCTCAGCCCTTGTCCAACTCATCTTACTCCTACTGCTTCTTAGAGCAGGTGACTTGGAGCCCAACCCCGGTCCTAGCCCCTCCCTTGCCACTTTTCTCCCCAAAGGCCTATGTTTGGCTCACATTAATACACATATTCTCATGCCCAAAATTGACCTGCTGCAACCTTTCATGGTCCCTCTCCTCCATGATGTCTTAATAGTCTCAGAAGCTTGTCTTTCTACCAAAATTCCTGACTCTGCCATCACCATCCCTGGATACTCCCTTTCTCACCAAGATTGTGCCATGAAGGGAGGTGGCATCACCATCTACCTTTCCTTCACCATTCAGTCTACCCTGGTGCTGTCTGTGTCCTCCCCTGCTGCCTAAGAACTTCTCAACCTTAAACTCTCCTTCCCTTTTTCCATTCCCATATTCATAGCAGATGAATACTGCCTCTCAGGGCTTTCTCCTGGTTCTGTTTCAGAACTACTAACCACTGTCTCTACTCATGCCTCCTATGGTGAGCTTCTTATCTTGGATGATTTCAACTTTAATTGGCTTTCACACTCTAATGCTAAACTCTGTCAAGACATAAAGTCCTTGCATCTTATGCAACTCACCTCTGTCTCTACCCATCACAATCCCCGTTCCCAGAACCACTTTCTACTGGACTGGGTACTTGCTACTCATCCGCACTGCATCATTGATGCTGGTACCCTCCCAGATGCACTCAGTGGCCATCATTTGGTTTACTGTTTGTGCAAAATTCACCATGCTAGAGTCCCCTCAAAAATTATCCAAATCAGGTACTTACGATCAATTGACTTATCCTTGGTACACCCTGATCTGCTTACCACTGACTGGTCCCCTGTCTCTATGGCCAGTAATATCAATCAAGCCCTACAATATTTCCAATGTAAATTTTTATTAGTCTGGGATCAGCATGCCCCCTCAGGAAAACCAGGGTCAGAGGTTCTTACCTCCCCTGCATCTCAGCTGAACGTCTGGCCTGTCTCCATGCATGTAACCTGGCATGGAATTCTTACAAGTCCTCTGGCTGTCTAGGTAACCTTAACAAATACCATGCCTTGAGAAACTCTTGTACTAGAGCCAACAGGTTAGCTAAGACTGAGTTTTTTTCTTCCTCATTTCAGAATAATCTTAACAACCCCTCCAAGTTCTGGATAGTAATATATGCCCTCTTCTCCCCCCCAAGCCAGTCCCTCTCTCCCTTCCTCAAAGTGGGTGACTCCACCATTTCTGACCCTCCTTCTGTCACCTCAACTTTCAGCTCCTCTTTCACCAACTGTGCTTCCTCACTCCCCTCTGCACTCCCTGTCACTCCCCGTTCTCCTTTGTCCCTCCCTTTATCCTGCTTCTCCTCCATGCCAGTAACCCCAACCTCCTCTCTAAACACCCTTCTGGCTCTCAACCCCCAGAAATGTGGGAGCCTGTCCTACACCTCTCTGCACCTGCTATTGCCTTGACCATCTCCTCCCTGCTCAATGTATCCTTGTCTCTTTTGCTGCAGTTCCTGATTCCTGAAAGCACACAACTGTCATTCCCCTTCCTAAAGGAGGTGACTCCTCTTCTCCTGACAATTTCTCCCCTGTCTCATTCCTCCTAATCTTATCCAAACTCCAAGAACACATAGTTCTATCTCAACTCTCCCCCTTCCTTTACTCCTACTTTTTCACCCCCTTCCAGTCTGGCTTTCACAAACATCACTCCACCTTTTCCTCTCTTCTCAGGCTCACAGACTCCATCAACACTGGCATGGAGCAAGGCCTTCTCACTGCTGCCATCTTTGTCAATCTAGCAAAAGCTTTTGAAACTGTCTCTCACCCTCTTCTAATGGACACACTAAAATCACTGGGTCTATCTGACTCTGCAATCAGATGATTGAACTCCTACCTTGTAGGAAGATCTCAATCAGTGAGAATTAGAGATTCCCTCTCCCTCCCCACCCATGCATACTGACATCCCCAAGGTTCTGTCCTTGACCCTTCGCTCTTATCCATATTCCTCAATGACCTCCCCTCAGCCTGCTCCTCTGCATCCATCCACATGTATGCAGATGACACTGTCCTGTTTTCATCTGGCTGTTCTCCATCAGAGTTAACATCCAGGCTTCAACTTGATTTTGACACTGTCCAAAAATGGTTCAGGGCTATTCAATTATCCCTTAATAAAAATAAAATGGTCTCCATGTGTTTCGGCACTCAGCAGAGGCTTTCTAGACTCCCAATCCTCCCCAACTTCCTCATCCTAGATGGTAGTAAAATTGACGACTTGTCCTCATTTAAGTAGCTCGGTGTTTGGCTTGGCCACCACCTTGGTTCTTCTCAGTACATAGATGGCATGTACAAAAAACTCCACCCAAAGCTCAGTTCCCTTTATAGGAACAAATGCTGTATCCCTATATTTACTCACTGAGACATTATCACTAGGATGATCTTCCCCATTTTAAATTATGGTGACAATCTTTGGTGCTGCTCCAAAATCCACACTGGCCAGACTGGACCCCTTCTTCCACTCCTTTTGCTGTTTTGCCTTGGCCTGTTCCACCAACAGTCGCCACTGTTCTCTGTACACTAATTTCTCCCTTCCTTCCTTGAAACACTGCTACTTCACCCACTGTGTATCTTTCATTTCTAAATACTGGTTGGCTTCACTCCCTCCATATCTCAGCTCTCTTCAGTTCCCTATGCCCCCATTGACACAGCCTCTCCATAACTCAGGTTATCATTACCTTTTGCTCCCGTCTTGTAAATCCATGGCTGGCCAGTCTGGTTTCTCCATCTGTTTTCCTAATCTCTGGAACTCCCCTCCACTAACAATTCACTGTGCCCCCTCCAAAACACTCTCTCTCCCCCCTCTCCACTCTAAGGCTACTCTGCTCCCTTCTGTAAATGCCCTTAGACAAATGCCCTTGATCTAATCCCCATCTACCCCCTCCTCTACACTTTTCACCACCCCATCTCAACCCCTTCCTCTCCTCCTTTCTTCATCCACCACTTCCTCAACCCCACTCCCACAGTTCTTTCTCACTCACTGCCACCTTCCTAATATCTTTTCTACCCCTTATCCTTTCCTGAACTCTCTATTCCCTCCACTGCACTGCCCCTACTCTGCAACCCTAATTTAGCTCCATTCTTCCCTTTACTTCTCCCACTGTTGCTTCACTCCTTTTGCCTCCCTCTCTCTCTCTCTCTCTCTCTCTCTCTCTCTTTCTCTCTCTCCCCCCCTCTTTTCTATTTGTTCAGTTTCCTACCTTGTCCTATATTCCTAATGTTACAGTCTTGTTAGTGCCTGGTACTTCACACTTCTGATGTTTTTAATCTGTGTTATTATTATTTGCCCATTTTATAATGTAAATTATTGTACATATTGTATTACTGCACTTCTATTTGTTTGTACTCATCCTTTACCCCCTACCCCAGGATGCATCTGGAAATGAACTTCTCTGCTCAGTATGTCTTTCCTAGTAAATCTCTTTTAAATAAAAACTGACATGAGAGTGAAGCTCACCTTTCTTCTTTGATGCCAGAATCCAAAATTTGAATAGATGTGAAACTGCACATTAACAGTGGTACAGCATTTCATAAATTGCAAGTTTATATCTTCAAAAGGCGCTATTTGCCAAACTGCACATTTTTTCCAAGAACAAATGTTTTTTATGAAACTGAATTTTTACTAGTCTGAAATTACTTTTCCATGGAAAGGGATTTTTCAAATGATGTCTGCCACTACAACTCACCCTTAAGCATGCCATCTCTCTGCTGTCCAAGGGTACCTCCCTCCCCAAACATATTGCCGTACCTGTCAGTTCCCTGCTGCCCAGTGGTACCCCCAACTCTGTTTTTGGAACTCCCTAATAACTAGTAGAACTTCTGACTAGTTTACTTTTGGCAGAAAGCAACAAGATGAAGGAGGCAGCTGCTAGAACTATACTACTGGGACTAAAGAACTTGTGCTTTACTACTGGGACCTTCAATTAGGTTAAAAAACTAACAAACGTTAGTGTGCTTGACTGAGTTTGGGAAGGGAACTGTTATCTGTGCAGTTAAGTAGGTGAAGAGGAGCGCTTTAATTAGGGGTGTGGCTTAGGCAGCAGAAAGCCATGTGTCTGCATTTAAAATGTTCCTAGTTTGCTTTTGGCAGAGAGCAACAAGATGAAGGAGGCAGTTGCTAGAACTGTACTACTGGGACTAAAGAACTTGTGCTTTACTACTGGGACCTTCAATTAGGGTAAAAAAAAACAAGAGTTAGTGTGCTTGACTGAGTTGGGGGAAGGGAACTGTTATCTGTGCAGTTAAGTAGGTGAAGAGGAGAGCTGCAAATTAGGCGTGTGGCTTAGGCTGCAGAAAGCCATGTGTCTGCATTTAAAACATTCCTAGTTTGCTTTTGGCAGAAAGCAGCAAGAGGAAGGAGGCAGCTGCTTGAACTCTACTACTATACTACTGGGACTAAAGAACTTGAGCTTTACTACTGGTACCTTCAATTAGGGTAAAAAAACAATAACAAAAAAATAATTAGTGTGCTTTTCTTGAGTTGGGGAAGGGAACTGTTATCTGTGTGGTTAGCTGGCAAAGAAGAGAGCTGTAAATTAGTGGGTGTGGCTCTGGCAGCAGAAAGCCAGGTGTCTGCATTTAAAACTTCCCTTGTTAGCTTTTGGCAGAGTGCAACAAGAGAAAGGAGGCAGCTGCTAGAACTCTACTACTGGGACTATATAGCCCACCCTCTCTCTCCTCCACCCCCACCCTTAGCCAGTTTTACTTTTGTAGGCACTCAATTTGACTGATAACAGGAACTTCCTGTTTGGGAGCAGGAAGGGAGTGATCACAGAGGCACAAAAGACTCACCATCCTAGAAGGAAGAGAATAGCTCTCCCTCACCCCCTAGCTGCTGAAGGTCTGCCTCTGAGCAAGTAAGAAGGAGACTGCAGAGGAATACAGGAACTTTCTGTCCCAGAACAGGAAACTGTAAGGGCACAGAGGCAGTAGGAAAGCAGGGAAAAAAAACAAACAAAAAAGTAAACAGAGAGAGGAAAGAGTAAGCATACAAAACAACAGTTGAGGGGCCATAAATAAGACATGTTAGGAGCGGTGCAGTGCAGTGGCTGTGGAGCTGCAGTCTTCTGGGAGACATTCAGGAGGATGCAGTGTTGTCCCATCTGCAGACACCTCTCTGGGCTAAGGGAGGAAGTTGCTCATCTCCAGGCTGAGTTGGCCAGGATTCAGGGGACCTCCTCTCCCACCTAGGGACCACCAGAGCCACCACTGCTGCCTCAGAGGTAACCAAGAATGTAGAGTGTTTGGACCACAGTGGGCTCAGGAAGGCTAAGGGTGGTGGAACAGATGCACATCCCTCCAGTTGCATCTCTTCAAAATTCATATGCCATTCTGGCAGAGAGTAGTTCCTCTATGAAGGCATTTGCAGTGGAGACCAAGGAGGATGCTGGAACCTCCACAAAGGAGACCCACAGGAGGGTGGCACAGGAACCCACAGGGGAAGGAAACAACTCCTGGTGGGGGGCTTAATTGTTAGAGGAGTACAACTGGGGGAGGGAAGGGAGAGGGAGAGGGAGGAAAGGTGCCTGCCCAGCACCATGGCTTGGAGGGACAGGGTGCGAATTCTCAGAATCATGGGAGTAGCTGCATGTAGGAGGGAGGTGGCTATCATTGTCCACCTAGGGACAAATGACCTGGCTGGAAATGGGATCAGAGCAGTGCAGGGGAATTTTTTATGGAGGGGCCTTAGACAAGTAGCATGCATGGAAATCTTCTCAGAGGTGCTGTCTGTCTATGGCATGGGTGAGGCTAGGGTGCTCCGCACCATGGGATTCAATCAATGATTGAAAAACTGATGCAGAGCTCAGGGTTTTGGCTTAATTGAGGACTGGGGGTCAAACTAGAGGGATACAGGCCTATACTAGGGTGATGGTCTGCATCCGTCCAGGAGGAGAACCAGTATCCTATATGATAGGTTTAAATGCTTCATTTGAAGTCATTTAAACTAGCCAAGTGGGGAGGCACTCAAAAAGAAGCAGGAAAATCCTAGCCACGCCCCCTACAAGATAGGGTAGTTAATGAGGTAAACACCAAAACAGAGACGTCGATAGGGTGAAGGGCAGGGGTTAATGGAGAAAAAGGCAAAGGCAGTAAGGACAGGGATGGGGCTAAAAGGGGTAATGCCATCAAAAAATGGATGGCAATCAGTGCCAATTCCTGTAGTCTGGGTAACAAGCTCCCTGAACTTGTGGCCTTGATGGAAGAGGGATCCCTGGATATAGTGGCAGTCACAGAAACATGGTACACAGAGAACCATGACTGGGATGTCAACATACCAGGGTACACAATCTACAGGAGGGACAGTGAGGGTAGAAGAGGAGGAGGATAGCTCTCTATGTAAGGGAAGGGATCAAAGCAATGGAACTAAAGGGTAAACAGGGAGGAGAAGAGGCACTGTGGGTCACCCTGGAGATGGAAAATGGCACCACAATCTGCATGGAGTTGGATACAGACCTTCATCTTAGGGGGAGGAAATGGACAAGGAAATGATAGAAGGAATCCTTAAGATGGCAGATAAAAAAGAGATATTGTTGATGGGGACCTCAATATGCCAGATGTTAACTGAAGCACCTTTGCTGCAGCCATATCCAAGAGTAGGGTCATTCTTGATGACCTACAGGAGGCATGCCTCACATAGCCAGTGTTGGAACCCACTTGGGAGAGAGCAATCTTAGACCTGGTACTCTCCTATGGGGATGGAGAGAGGATCTCAGATTTAGAAGTGGGTAGCCATCTGGGAACAAGTGACCACCAAACAGTATGGTTCCCGATAGCACTGCCATAGAGTCAAGCCATATGACAGTGAGGATAGTGGACTTTAAGAGGGCTAATGTGGCAAAATGAAAGAGTGCCTCAGAAAAGAACTAGCAAACGGGCAAGAAGGAAGGGTGGAGAAACAATGGGGAAACCATCCAAACTGCCATCACAGAGGCAACAAGCCTTTGTGTGAAGCAAATAACCAAATCAAAATGAAGGAAAAAAACACTATGGTTCTCATAAGAGGTGGTGGGTAAGGTTAGGGAGAAAAAGACAGCATTCAGGAAATATAAGGAAACACAGAAGGAGCAGGACAGAGAACTGTACCAGTTAAAGGAGAAGGAAGCGGGAAAGGCATTCAGAATAGCAAAGGCCCAAACCAAGGAAAAGATGGCCAGCTTGGTTGAGAAGGGTGATAAAACCTTTTATAGGAAAATTAGCGAGTGAAGAAAGACCAAGGAAGGGATAGTGAGGCTTAATAAAGGGGAGGGTGGTTGGGCAGAGGGTGACAGTGAAAAAGCAGGGATACCGAATGATTACTTCTGCTCAGTATTCACAATAGAAAAGAGGAGGGGGAGGTATCTAATCCAATCAATAAAGGCACTCTGGATAGGGGGCTTGATACCAGTTCATTCACAGAAGAAAGGGTTCTGAAAGAACTCCTAAAACTGAAGGTGGACAAAGCAATGGGACCTGAGGGGATTCACCCCAGAATTCTAAAAGAACTAAGTTGAGAACTAATGACACCACTTACTACCATTTTTAACAAATCATAGGAGGATGGTGTGGTACTTGAGGACTGGAGGAAGGCAGATGTGATTCTCCTTCACAAAAGTGGGAGCAAAGCAGAGGCAGGAAACTACAGACCTGTTAGTTTGACTTCAGTGGTGGGGAAAATAATGGAATCACTTCTGAAAGAAAGAATTATTGATTACCTAGAGGCCAGCAGGGCACAGGACCCAAGGCAGCATGGATTCACAGCAGGAAGGGGCTGTGGACATGGCCTACCTAGACTTTAGCAAGGCATTTGACACAGTCCCACACAAAATATTAATAAACAAGTTAACCAGCCTGGGAGTGGATCCCAGGGTAGTAGCCTGGGTAAACAAACTGGTTGGACAGCAGGACACAGAGGGAAGTAGTAAACAGACTCCACTCTGAAGAAAGGGGGGATACTAGCAGGGTACCACATGGTTCAGTACTGGTATCAGTCCTTTTTAATGTCTTTATAAGTGACATTGCAGAGGGACTGGAAGTCAAAGTATGCCTCTTTGCAGAGAACAGAAAGATCTGTAACAGGGTTGATACACAAGAGGGGTGGAAAGGATGAGAAGGGACTTGGTATGGTTGGAGGAATGGTCAAAAGTATGCCAGCTTAGATTCAATGAAAAGAAGTGCAAAGTAATGCACCTGGGAAACAAAAACCCAGGGAAAGAGTACACAATGGGAAGGGAAGGGGAGGTACTAACAACAACAAAAATGGAAAGGGACCTGAGGGTAGTCACACCAGATGATCTAAAGATAAGCAAGCAATGTGAGAAGGCAGTAAGGATGGCTGGGGAGATACCAAGATGTATAGGGAGATGCATCACCAATAGAAAACAAGAAGTTGTTATCACTCCTTACAGATAGTTGGTGAGACCCCATCTGAGTACTGCTTTCAGTTCTGGAGACCCCATCTCCCCAAGGAAATAGACAGGATGGAGGCAGTCCTGAGGACGACAAGTAAAATGGTGCAGGGTCTGCACAAGAAGCCATACAAAGAGAGAGCTTAATATGTATACCCTCGAGGAAAGGAGGGAGAGAGGGGACATGATCAAAACTTTTAAGCACCCCAAGGGAATCAGCAAAGTCCAAGAGGGTAGCATCTTTCAGAAAAAGAGATGTGCAAGAACAAGAAGGCACAATTTGAAGATAGAGGAGTACAGCTCAGGGGCAATGTGAGGAAATATTTTTTCACAGCGAGGATGGTGGATGTATGTAATGGCCTTCCTGTGGAGGTCATGGAGTCAAAAACAGTAGGGGAATTCAAGAATGCATGGTACAGATGTAAGGCAATTCTGTTGGGGGTTAGGAAGAAGTAGGCTGTTGGTTAACTAGGATCTGTAGCTTATCCAATAGCTAGGGAAATGGGCAGATTGGGTGGGACAAGCGGTCATTATCTTCCTTCAACGTCTATGATTCTATGTGTCTTATTACAATTCAGTTCCATGCTGCCCAGTAGTACCCAAATTCCATTTTTGGACCTCTCTGATGACTTGAAGTACGTATGACTCCAGGTATGAATTTTTACTTCATTCATGAAGTGATGTGGAGGTTTTAATATTTGTGAGAAATTCATGATCTTACCCCACCTTACCTCCAATGGGTGAAGTGTGCTTCATGAAACATTGCCAGGCACTTCCTCAGTCAGTCGGTCCCTGTCATTTACTTGCACCTTACCCTCTCGCCCAGGTGTTTGGCAACCTGTGTATCCATATGTGTACTGTGTGTAATGATTTGTTTTGCTTTAAATAAACTGCTTTGCATTTATGAGCAAATGCAACCATTTGACTTGTCATGTGTGCCTCCTTGCTGTCTCCTATGTATCTATCTCTCTCTCTTTCTCTCTCCCCCGCTGTTCTGCAGCAGCACCACCTGCATTTCGTAAATGTGATCAGCTGTGTTTGGCTGTCCAGTAGTAACCCCCTTCCCTCACTCAGCCCCAGGCCATTATACCCTGGTGTTCAAAGGTACTCCCTGTTTCTGTATGCCTCAGTTCATAATTTCCTGGTGTCCATTAATACCTATTTACTCACATTGATCCACCCATCCATATGGCAGAAGGTGAGCAAAAAAGAACTCCACTCATCTGTTTGGCCTAGCAATATCTGAACAAGTTAACTGCAAGTGCTAAAGTGAAATTGACAAAATATGTCAATTTCAGTATCTAAAACATGATAATAAAATAGGTAAATTTTGTCTAACTTTTGTGAACATAGTTAATGCATGCAAATGGTGGTTGGCTAAGGAGATGAGTGGCGTTTTATATTTTTTTCCATCCACTGTCTGGTGTTATGGTAGCAGATTCAGAAGGGGATATTACTAGACACCAGGGAATGATACATAGATTGATATCGATATAATAATCTGGGGTCAGGTGAGGAAGGGGAAGGGGATGAATGAAAATTCTTGTTTTTTTTTATTTTATTTAAATGCTGAGTCAAGTTGGGTTGGGCTCACTGTGTTAGTTTAAACAAGGGGTATGTTTCATTGAAACTGTATTTGGACACGAAAACAGAAAGTAAAACATGTTTTCCCAAGTCTAAAAAACCATGTTACTTCCTGATGTCCATCTGCTAAATTGGTTTTACATTTGTGTTTTTTTAGGAGTGGTATGTGAACCTTATTTGAAAAGTCTTGTTTTCCTCCATGTTGTGCATGCTGAAACTAGGTTTTTCCTTTTTTTAACTTTTATTTTGTTTATATTTCACTTCCAAAATACCAAACACCAAAATACCTTTTGACAGAATCTAGTAAACTGGAAGTTGCTGTGGGAACATCAGTCATACTAGAGCACCACATTGCAGCACTCCTATGAGGCACCCAAACCACAGGACCCATATCTTACCATGGCTTCTTCTTGTGATACTCCTGGATTGCTTTCAAGTTGTGATGCACCCTGTTTTGTTATAGCCACCTGCTGTGACACTTTGATGGGACTCTTGAGCTAGCAAACCCTGACCCCTTGTTACAGCTGCAGGTTATAGCACTTCCAGTAAGCTACTGACTACAGGACCCCCAATCCTGTCATAGCTACCTTTGCTCTATTACATCCCTTGCTGCCAGAGGTAACCCCACATTCTGTTCCTTATCAGTTTTCCTGATTCCACTGGTACCCACCTACTTCTCCCACCTATTGCCTTATAGGATTCTCTGGTTCCAGTGGTGACCCCCTCCCTCCTCCAGTACTCATGGTATTCCCTGGTGCCAATGGTCATCCCAACTTGTCAATCACTGCTTTGCTGGTGGCAAGGATTCCTCCTTCAGCTGTTAGACTTATTACTGTCAGGCACGGTGGGGAACTATTTGTCTGCCACTTATCTTCTCTCCCCAATACAAAGCTTTGATGCTGTGGAAAAAGGAGGTTAAGGTGTAATACAAACCCCTATAGCAAGTGGGCATAGGAAGTCAGCAAAGCTCCTCAGCCTACAGAAATGGCAACAGTCATGGATCAGGGAACTGCCTCTGTCTGCCTGGAGTAGAAAAGGAGTATATGGTAAGTGATATTGCTGGGTTGCCAACATTTGGAGCTATCTATTGTCTCACATGGTTTGTAAATATTGTAGATTTGTATCTTTAATGTTTAACATGCCATAATAATTCTCCTGTTTAGGAACCTCCCCACTGGCCACCTGTAAGCCCTTTATGAGCCACCACAGAGGACTAAAAATGTAGCCAGAGAGTTGTTTCCAACCAAAACAAATAAAGTGGCGGGAACTCCGCAGACATGTTCATGTTAAATTGAAAATGTACCGTAGGTACCTGACCTATGTGTAGGTCACCTTGCTATCAGTGTTCAGCCTAATCATGATTCAGTCAAATAATGAGAGAAAGAACCCCTTTAAAATGATGAAATGAAGACAGACAGTGAGTAAGAAAATAGAATAACTTTAAATAATTTGCAGGCTCTTTTGAGCAGCATTGTGGGGCTTGCAGCAGTACTATAATTGTTTGATTTGGATCCTCAGTATAGAAATAGTAATTAGACTAACTTTGAAAAATGCCACTCTTTGCTGTATGGTCTATCAGTGTTCTGATTCTGCTGTATTTGCTAGAAAATGTAACCATTTAATAAACATACTTTAACAAGCAAGCTCCTGATGTCCAGTAGCACAGTCCTCCCTTGCCCCACATAGCATTATCTGGTATCCAGCAGGAACCAACTTCTAAGGAAAAGAGAAGTGAGCGAACACCAGCTATGATTTGGTTTTGACACAGAGGCTGAAAATTCAGTTCGGCTTTTACAATTTATCTGAGCAACTTTGACTCAGATTAAGCTTGCTGTGAATCTGCCAAACTAAATTGGATTTGTCAGATCCGAACCAGTTTTCAGATTTAGGATTTTTGGAATTGCAGTCTGCAAATCTGAATTCTTCAATTTATTTATTTTTTTTACATTGAAATTTAGGATTTCAGATTCCAAAATTCAAATATGATTTCAAGTTATATGTCCTTTTAGGATCTGAATTGGATTTGGATATTAAATCAGAATTTCCTAAAATTCTAAACAGTTCAATTAGATTGGAAATAGACAATTCTGAGCATCCCTGCTTCAAATGCAATAATTAACATGTGCAAAACATTTTACAAATTCAGGATAAAAAAAACATTGAGATCAGCATAATGAATGTGAATTACTGTAGTTTACTTGCAGCAGGTGCTGTTGGCATGCATCTACTGTGGATTATTATTTGTGGTGTTGTAACAAAGTCTGTAAAACCTAATAAGACTGCAACAGAACAGTGTGAGCTACAAGAATAGTTACTATTAACTGATGAGCTCAAGGCATATACTTCCTGTACTATTAGCCTCCAAAATACATTGTGGTGGATTTAAAAGGTAACATCTCCTTTGTCTGTAAGAAAGAGCCTGAAACATGCACTTTTGTTACAAAATGTTGGAAAAATACTAAAAAAAAGTCAGGAATAAAAGAAAAAAAAATTCTGCCAAATTGTAAGATGGAGTACACATACAGAGCACTTGAACTCAGAATTTTGCAGGAGTTGTGTAGCTAGCACAGCACATAGTCATTCACTATGAAGACTATGGCCAGACCCATTTTTATGGACCATCCATAGTGGGACAGTACTTTGAGGTGAGTAGGCCTGGGCAAAAGGTGCCAGTGGGTGCATAGAGTAGGAGCATGATTTACTGGGATGGGGCGTGGGAGGTGGGTGGCACCAGCATGTCATTTATGGGATGGTGAAGGGAAACTTACATGAATTAAAGTAAAGTTCACAAGACATATTTTATTAATTTGCTGGGATGGGGGAGGAGGCTGGGGAACTATGAGGGTGGGAGATTTAAATCAAATAGTCAAGGCTGGTGGTAGTGAATGCAAAAATATTAAAAACAAGTTCTGGTTAGAGCTGATACAGCTGTGGAGAGCTTTTAGGAGCGACAAGAGCTTTGAAAAGAATATGTGGTGCTCTCTGCACCAGATTCAGCTGTAACTAATACTCTAACAATTACAGTATTGCGTATGTGTGATACATGCACATGTGCAGTTTGCCCTGGAGTCAGCAGTGCACAACATGGCAGCACAGACATGACTACATATGTGCAATATTTACGTATGTGCAGTTAAGTCAGCACCAATATGTTGCACATGGTGGATGTCACTTCTGCAGTTGCAGAATGGAAAAGTAGTGCACCAGGAAGGGGGTATGTTTATGTGGCCCACGGAGAAGGGCTGGATAAACACAATCATTGGAAACTATGCTGGAGCACTGTGACAGCATATCAGATAGTGTTCCAGTCATATGCTTCGCACTGCTTTTAAACAAAGCTGATGATGGCATAAGGTCTAAGAAGCTTGGCCCACACAGCAGTAAAAATCTGACTACTATTTATCTCTTCAGAAGGCAGATTATTACAAATGTCTAATGTCATTTATTTGTAATGAATCATATGCTTGCTTCTTTTAAAATTATTTGTCCTAATTTGTTGTTCATGTCCCCTTACTTTTTGTTCCATTCTAAAATTTTAAATTTAATTCTACCATTAGATCCTCTTTGTTAATGATTTTGTACATCAACACATTCCCCCCAATACACCTGCTGTGCAGAGTATTTATGCCCACCTACTCCCTCCGCAACTCCCCCATATGACCCTTACCATCCCTGCCTGCACTTTCACTTCAGGGAGAGCTGACTTCTCCTATCACTTTTCAAACATTTGGAACTCCCTTCCCTTAGATATTCACTCTGCCCCTTCTACTCATTTGTTGTCATTTCTTCTTTGACACTATATTTCCCCATACTGCAATTGCACCTGACCCACCTCTCCTTCATTGCCCCTTCCTGCCCTCTCTTCTGTTCTAGTTCCACTACTGTAATACCTTCTACCCCTTCTTAGGCATGCTGATAGCCTATAGCACTAGCTGGGTTTACATCAGGTAGTGTTCATACCCTTGGTGTTCCACTCCTGGGAGAAAGGCTTGCTTCCCCCCCTTTTCTGGACTCCTCTTTAATTCTTCCCTTTCACAATTTCATAACACATCCTCCTCCCATTCCCCTTTCATTCACAATCCCCACACCCTTTCCTCAAGTTTCCACAACCACCTCTTCTATGCCAGTATTTTGTTCCCCCATTTTATTCCTCACCATTCTCCCCTTGTCCCTTGCCAGTCACCTTGTGGGGTGTGCATTCTGGATGGGTGACAGCTACCTAATCTTCAACCATCCCCCACTACCTCATCCCCCCATTCTGGCAACATTTCTCACTTATTTCGTTATTTATTGAATTTTGTTGACCAGATAGGCCCACTGAGACTAGAAGTCATTTTTCCGGGGCGACCAGTGGGGGCAGGCAATTCATATGGTAACCAACTGACATTGAACCAGATTAAGTTATTGGTGGTATTTTTAGTGAGTGGGGGATATTTGGCCAGGACACTGGGGAGATTCTCTTACTTTCGGTAAGGGGAGCTGCTCTCCTGTTTCACAGGGTGGCAGTCGGTGCCAGGATGGAGGAAGAGGTGGATGTGTATCCATGACAGGCTGAGGTCCAGTCCCTGACCTTAACCGGCAAATTATTAGGGGAAGAAGAAATGGACTTTACAGTGAGTTCTAGGGCTGGTGCAGCCTCACAAGAGAAGCTGAACCAAAAGTGAGTGGAGGAAGAAGTGGAGTTGGGAGATTCACTCCCTGTCAATGATAATGTTATTTGTACTGATATGGGTGAGAGCTTACCTATGCCTGCTTGTGCAACTTCTAAGGATGCAAGCACTTCTTTTAAGTGCAGAGAACTGACTGACATTTCCAAAGTACCAGCACAAGATGACTCAGCTGCTTCCAGCACTCAACTGGATGAAAATGGCACTTCATTTATCAAACACTCGACCGCAAACATAGAAACAGAAACAGAATTAGATGGCAGATAAGGACAGCTTGGCCCACCTAGTCTGCCCATTTCCCTATCTGATTCAGTTTGAACTATGAAAGATCATGTAAGAGCTGTATTTTCTTTACCAGAGCAAGATGCTCCTTTCTCTGAGGAAAATTAGTCAGCAGAGACTTCTCTTATAAACGGTAGGTGGATTCATACACTTGAAGGGAAAAGGATTCTGGACTCTTCTTTTGGAACATTTTAACAAGAAAACACTGCTAAACCGGTGGCCCCTTCATCAAATTAATCTTCAGCCAGTTCTACACCAAAAAGCTTTCTCCTTCAACAACAGGATGCAATAACACAGAAACAAACACCTCATGTGGGTGCTAGTAGTACTACAAATATGAGCTTATCTCCAGAACAGCATAGCAGGGCCCAAGAATCAGATGCTTCTTCTTCCCCTCCACCCTCTCCCCCCCATAAAAGGAGAAGAATGTGTCCCACATTTTCTGAACATTTTAGGAACCATAAAATGGAACAAGCTCCAAGGTGGAATGTGGTCTGTTTAAGGTAAAAGGGCGATTTCAGGTACACCCAAACAGAGTGTAGGTTGCTAGAAAACTTTCAAAAGAGTCTATCAACTTCCAAGCTTCAGAAATTTATGTGTTAATAAATGTCCAAAGGGAAGATATAGTTGACATTAGTTTCAAGACCTTTTCTAACTTGGACAAATTTTGGAGGATATATGAATTTTTAAAATCTACTCCTCTATGGGCTCCTTACTGTGCAATTCCTCTAACAAAACCTTTATTCAGATCTGTCACATTCATGTTCTGAAATGAAGGTGTTAATGTGAGGGATATTCAATTTTGGCTCAAGAAGAAATGTAATGTACTGGGCTCCTCTGAAGCTATAATTGATTCTGAGGGCATATGGAGTGGGGAATGGAGGTTTAAGGTTAAGTTAAACATAACTGTAAATGGGGTGATGCACATTCCCAATAGTTTTTTTCTTGGAAGGGACAGAGGGCTGTGTTTTTACCCCAGCCAACCTAAGGCCTGCTACAAATGTGGGAACCATACACATTTGAGCAGTGCCTGTGACAGGATCAAATGTGCACTGTGTGGGGATTTTAACCATGTCAGTTATGTTTGTAGAAACATTTTCAAGTGCAACTTATGTGAAGAGCAGGGGCATCCATACCATCAGTGCCCTTGGGCCAGCCAGAACAGATAAGGAGGCCTAGCTCAGGACCATTTGATTAATCAAGTCTAAGAGAAAAGTAGGCACCAAGGTTTCAATCCTCCCAGGAGCAATAATCAGCAGTCAAATTCTACTAGGAGAGATACAGATGATGACAGGTCTGAAGCAGAAAACAGCCCCCCCCCCCCCAGAAGCTGAGGACAGGGCTTCCCCCCACCGACTGAATCAGAAATGACTTCACAGGGCCCAGAACATGAAGCAGTCCCTGGAATTTCAGATGAAGCTCAGGCTGATGAAACAATGCCCTTCCCCTTAGATTTTCAACTCCCTAGTTTACGAAGGCTGACTAAATCTGCCAGTAAACAATTCGGACATGCCAATCCAATTTCTTTACAGAATCCTTTCCAAATCCTGCAGGATAATGAGGGAGGGATTCCCAACCTGAATCTCACTTTTCCTCAAGTTCAGATGTGGTTTTAGAAGTTGAATTAGAAGAGAATCCTGTTCTCAGAGTCCTGGAAACAAAGAAAAACAAGGGTAGAAAAAGAAAGATTAAGGGGAAAAAAAAAGTATTGCAATCATTAGATGGCCTCCCCACAGTTATCCTCTTTAAATGTCTGCAGTATAAAAAATGATAAAAAAAGGGTAGCCATTTTATTATCTTTTTTCCAGCATATTTCTGGTGACATCATTTTCCTGCAAGAAACCAGACTAAATTATATACCCTAAGATGGCTGCCATGCTGGGCTAGTCATCAGCAGCAGTGCGAGCAGTACGAATTTTTAATCTATTTTTTATTTATTTTATCTTGAGTTCATTTCTAATTGTTTATTCTAACTTACTTATTTTATGTATGTTATTGAATACGGTAGTAAATGGATAGTTAGAAAGGGCGATATGAGAGCTAGAAAGAGTAAGACTAGTGTTCCCGGGTTGTCATTAGGGGCTATAATCATAAGTTGGTATTCACAAAACTACAGAAGATAATTGGTTTAAAGAAGTGCTTGGAAATACTTGTTTTATTAGCACAAATCTAAGTCATGCTGTAATCACTTTTCTTCGTGAGAAGGGAAAAGCTGAGGATCTGTTATATGACTCCCTCTTACCTTTCAGGGGTGTATGTTGAAGGTGTTTGGAGTGTGAGAGGACCGAGAGGACCAGGAGTAACTTCCAGATGAAGGAGGAACCACAGGAGTGAGCCCCAGGGATTGGAGTGTTGCTGTAGTGTTGCACCTAATTGGAAGAGCATCGGTTACCTCCAGGAAGGTACTGAGAGACTGGGAAGTTTGGAGTATTGGTGGCCTGTTAAGGCTTTGTGGGGCTGTGGTGCTACTCTGGTACTCCTAAGGGGAAACATTTGCCCGATTAATCACTGGGTCTGCACCAGGGGTGCTGATGCTGTGTCCACTGGAGGGAGGATAGTTGGTTGCTGGTAATCCCTAGGCTGCTTGGGAGGTCAGTCAGTGGACTGACTTGGCCCAGGACCGTGATAGTGGTCTCAATGAAGTGGGAGCAGCGGTCTTCTGGGTGTGTTGTTGGGGGCTCTCTATGCCGGGCCTTGGTTTTGTGCCCCATTTATAACTTGGTTTTGTTCCCTAGTAGACACTGAGGCAACTGCTGGGGGAAAATGGCTAAATATTTCTGGAATGGTTAAATCTTCAAAGAAGCTCCATAGGTCCTGTTTTACAGTCTGAAGATCTGCTGGAGGTAGAAGGCTGGACTTTAATTTGGATCCTCTCAGCCTTTAAAAATCTGGGCAGACTGTTTCAAACATTTTTCCCTCTTAAAATATATTGGCAGTGAGATTTCTTAATCTTATCTCTTATAGCTCTGATTTGCTTAAAACAGGATTAAGTGAGAGTTAATCTTGTTAGAAGCTACTGGTTGAAATCACAGAGGTGGGAGCATTGTGGTCTCCAAATGAACGTATACCAGAAAGATTTACAGAGACTGCTCTTTTATTGTTGTTCATTTGCTATTATTAGTTTAAGATTTTATTGTTGTTAGTGGGTTAGGATTGTTATTTGGGGTTAATTTATATTTGTTTTATTAGCTGAATGGGTGAGTGCTGAGATGTTATGATGAGCAGGAATTGACGGTGGGAGGACTGTGTTTAATTGGGGTTTAGAAATTGTATTGGTTGAGGAACGTGGGTATTTGGGGGATTTTTAGTGGATTTTAGTTGTTAAAATGTGTCTGGGACAGAGGACCCTAAGGCGTAGCCACTCTGAGGGTTACCTCCATGACCTGTCTCCCATCAAGCTTCCAATACTTTTGGCTAAGACTTATCAAAGGTGTAGAGCCCTGGGTATAGCTTGGAGGAGGGGGGTCTGGGGGTGATGAGACCAAAGTGGCTACCAACGTGTCTGGGATTTCGGTGGTGAGGCCAAGAAGATGCCCTGGGCAAAATGGGAACTTGAAAGGGGGTTGCCATGTTTGGTTCCCATATCCAAGGGCTCCATTATTGATGGTGGGCAGTTGGCTGGTCCAGCTACCCACTTCATCCTACTCGAGTTGTGCTGTGCAATGCCAGGTCAATAAGGAATAAGATTGCTATAATGGCAGACTTAATATCCTTGGTTGGCCTGGCATGCATCAGAGACCTGGTTGGATGAAAATGCCATCCCATTTTGGAGGCGGCAGTACTGGCTGGGTACTCCATGATACACAACCCAAGGGAGGATCGCAAAGTTGGGGGATGGCCATTTGTTTTAAATCTGCCCTGAACCTCACGGTGCTACCTGTAGGCCATACACAATCTTTTGAGTGTGTGGTTGCTCGAGGAGGTGTGGGTGTGGGCTTCAGGGTCCTTATGTGCTATCGTCCCCCTGGTGTTGATGGGGACTTTTACAGGAGATCAATGAGCTCAACACTGGCCTGGTGTTGGAGTCTCCCAGGTGATTGGTCCTGGGGGACTTCAATGCCTGAGTCAACAGTGGGCACTCAAATTTTGAGAATGATCTCCTGGGGAGCTTGGGAGCCAGGGCCTACAGCAGATTGTAACAAGAGCAATGCACTCAGGTGGCCACACTCTGGATTTGGTCTTTTCTTTAGGATTAGATATAAATGACATCAGAATAGATCCGGTGATTTGGTTGGATCATAGCATCATGGGGTTCACATTCAAAGGCCTCCAAGTTGGTCCTGCCCCTGTGGAGATGGTCCAGTACTGCTCATTAAGAGGAATTTTACTCTAGGGGACTGCTGGAAGTGCTGGACATATCGAATGTTCGGGCAGCTTCTTCGGTGGGGATGGAATAAGTGGTGGCAGCCTATAATAGGGCTGTCATGGTGGCCTTTGACTCCATCACACCCATTCATGTCTGCCCCTTGTCTACTCACTGGAGACCTTCTTGGTTTGATGAGGATCTTTTGGGTTTAATGACTAAGGGGCAGAGGTTAGAGAGGTGCTGAAGAACACCTGGCCTGCTGGGTGACAAATTGGCCCTGAAGTCCCATAATGTCGACAATCGGGGGGCGGTTGATGTAAGAAGGCTAATTATTTGTCTAGGGAGATTGCTGCAGCAAGGAACTGGCTCAGGTTTTCTGCACATTTGATGGGCTTTTACATCCTGCCAGTCTCAGTGTAGGTGGAGCAGGTTCTAGCACTTGGTGCAAGGAGCTGGCTGTGTTCTTCGCTGACAAAGTGTCCTGTATCAGGGATGAGGTCTCCTCAAGTGCCTCTTGAAAGGGTCACAGAGTCTGGCCTGAGTTGTGCTGAAACAATCCTCCTGTCTGGGATGAGTTTGGGCAGGTTGTGGTGGAGAATGTGATTGAGATAGTCTCAAAGCTGCAGCCAACACAATGTGATCTAGAGGCACTGAAAAGGTGAAGAGAAATCCTAGCCCCCCCCCAAATCAGGGTAGTTAGTAAGCTAAACATCAAGATAGAGCCGTCGATAGGGAGAGGGGCAGGGGTAAATGGAGGAAAAGACAAAGGCAGTAAGGACAGGGATGGGGCAAAAATAAATAAAACCATAAAAAAAGGAAAGTAATGAGTGCCAATGCCCGTAATCTAGGTAAAAATCTTCCCAAAATGGTGGCCTTGATGGAAGAGGGATGCCTGGATATCGTGTCAGTCACAGAAACATGGTACACAGAGAACCATGACTGGGATATCAACATACCAGGGTATACAATCTACAGGAGGGACAGGGAGGGAAGAAGAGGAGTAGGAGTAGCTCTCTATGTAAGAGAAGAGATCAAAGGAACAGAACTAAAGGGTAAACAAGAAGGAGAGTAGGCCACTCTGGAGACTGGAAATGGCACCACAATCCGCACAGGGGTTGTATACAAACCTCATCTCAGGGGGAGGAAATGGACAAAGAAATGATAGAAGGCATCCTTGAGATGGCAGAGAAAGGGAAGATATTGCTGATGGGGGACCTGAACATGCCAGATGTTAACTGGAGCACCTTTGCTGCAGCCACATCCAAGAGCTGGGCCATTCTTGATGCCCTACATGGGGCATGCCTCAGACAGCTAGTTTTGGAACCCACTCAGGAGGGAGAAATCTTAGATCTGGTACTCTCAAATGGGGATGGAGAGAGGATCTCTGATCTTGAAGTGGGTAGCCATTTGGGAACAAGTGACCACCAAACAGTGTGGTTCATGATAAACTTATCTGTAGAGTCAAGCCACACAAAACTGAAGGTACTGGACCTCAGGAGGGATGATTTTGTCAAAATGGGAGAAAGCCTCATAAATGCAGTAGCAAACAGCCAAGAAGGTGGGGTGCAGCAACAATGGGGAAACATCAAAACCGCCATCACAGAGGCAACACGCCTTAGTCTGAAGCAAATAAACAAATCAAAACAAAAGAAAAAACACTATGGTTCTCAAAAGAAGTGGTGGGGAAGGTAAGGGAGAAAAAGATAGCATTCAGAAAGTATAAGGAAACACAGATGGAGTGGGAGAGAGAGAACTGTACCAATTAAAGCAGAAGGAATTGGGGAAGGCAGTCAGAATAGCAAAGGCCCAAACTGAGGAAAAGATAGCCAACTCAGTTAGGAAGGGGGATAAAACCTTTTATAGGTACATTATGGAGCAAAGAAAGACTAAGGCAGGGATACTGGGGCTGAATAAAGAGGAAGGTAGTTGGGCAGAGAGTGACAGTGAAAAATCAGGGATACTGAATGAATACTTCTGCTTAATAGTCACAATGGAAAATCAGGGGGAGATACCTAATCCAGTCAATAGAAGCACTCTGGATATGGGGGTTGATATTAGTCCTTTCACAGAAGAAAGGGATCTGTAAGAACACTTAAAACTGAAGGTGGATAAAGCAATGGTGCCTGATGGGATTCATCCCAGAATTCTAAAAGAACTAAGGGAAGAACTAGTAACACCATCTGACTACCCTTTTTAATAAATCATAGGAGGATGGAGTGGTACCTGAGGACTGGAGGAGGGCAGATATGATTCCCCTTCACAAAAGTGGGAACAAGACAGAGGCAGAAAACTTCAGACCTGTCAGTTTGACCTCAGTGGTAGGGAAAATGATGGAATCACTTCTGAAGGAAAGAACTGTTGAGTACCTAGAGGCCAGTGGGGCACAGGACCCAAGGCAGCATGCATTCACAGTAGGAAAGGGCTGTGGACATGGCCTACCTAGACTTTAGCAAGGTGTTTGACACAGTCCCACACAACATATTAATAAACAAGTTAGCCAGTCTGGGAGAGGATCCCAGAGTGGTAGCCTGGGTAAACAAACTGGCTGGACAGCAGGACACAGAGGGAAATAGTAAACAGAGTCCACTCTGAAGAAAGGGGGGTTACTAGAGGGGTACCACAGGGTTCAGTACTGGTATCAGTCCTTTTTAATGTCTTTATAAGTGACATTGCAGAGGGACTGGAAGTCAAAGTATGCCTCTGCAGAGAACAGAAAGATCTGCAACCGGGTTGATACACAAGGCGGGTGTAAAGGATGAGAAGGGACTTGGCATGGTTGGAGGAATGGTCAAAAGTATGGGAGTTTGGATTCAGTGCAAAGAAGTGCAAAGAAATGTACCTGGGAAACAAAAACTCAAGGGAAGAGGACACAATGTGGAGGGAGGGAGGGGGGAGGTACTAACAAAACCAAAAATGGAAAGGGATCTGACGGTAGTCATACCAGATGACCTAAAGTTAAGCAAGCAGTGTGAGAAGGCAGTTTGGATGGCTGGGGAGATACTGAGACGTATAGGGAGGTGCATCACCAGTAGAAAACAAGAAGTTGTTATCACTCAGTACAGATAGTTGGTGAAACCCCATCTGAGTACTGCTTGCAGTTCTGGAGACCCCATCTCCCCAAGGAAATAGACAGGATGGAGGCAGTCCTGAGGACGGCAACTAAAATGGTGCAGGATCTAGACCAGAAGTCATACAAAGAGAGAGACTAGAGGAGCTTAATATGTATACCCTCGAGGTAAGGAGGGAGAGAGGGGACATGATAGAAACTTTCAAGTACCTCAGGGGAATCAACAAAGTCCAAGAGGGTAGCATCTTTCAGAAAAAGGGATGTGCAAGAACAAGAGGGCACAATTTGAAGATAGAGGAGTACAGCTCAGGGGCAATGTGAGGAAATATTTTTTCACAGCAAGGGTGGAGGACACATGGAATGGCCTTCCTGTGGAGGTCATGGGGTCAAAAACAGTATAGGAATTCAAGAATGCATTGTACAGACATACGGCAATTCTGGTGGGGGTTAGGAAGAAGTAGGCTGTTGGTTAACTAGGATCAGTAGCTTATCCAATAGCTAGGGAAATGGGCAGATTGGTTGGGACAAGCAGTCATTATCTTCCATCAAAGTCTATGTTTCTATGTGCCTTATTACAATTCAGTTCCATGCTGCCCAGTAGTATCCAAATTCCATTTTCGGACCTCCCAGATGACTTGAAGTACGTATGACTCCAGGTATGAATTTTTACTTCATTCATGAAGTGATGTGGAGGTTTTAATATTTGTGAGAAATTCATGATCTTGCCCCACCTTATCTCCAATGGATGAAGTGTGGCTTCATGAAACATTGCCAGGCACTTCCTCAGTCAGTCAGTCCCTGTCATTTACTTGCACCTTACCCTCTCACTCAGTACAAATCCAAGTAATATCTGGCATCCAGTGGCAAATGCAGCAGACAGCACCCCAGAAGAAGCTTCAGTGTGAAGCAAACCACTGAGGTGTTTGGCAACCTCTGTATCCACGTGTACTGTATGTAATAATTTGTTTTACTTTAAATAAACAGCTTTGCATTTATGAGAAATGCAACCATTTGACTTGTCATGTGTGCCTCCTTGCTGTCTCCTATGTATCTCTCTCTCTCTCTCTCTCCCCCCCTGTTTTGCAGCAGCACCAGCTGCATTTTGTAAATGTGCTCAGCTGTGTTTGGCTATCCAGTAGTACCCCCCCTTCCCTCACTCAGCCCCAGGCCATTATACCCTGGTGTTCAGAGGTAGTCCCTGTTTCTCTATGCCCCAATTCATAATTTCCTGGTGTCCAGTAATATCTGTTCTCTCACGTTGATCCACCCTCCCATATGGCAGAAGGCGAGAAAAAAAAAAAACTCCACTCATCTGTTTGGCCTACCAATATCTGAACAAGTTAACTGCAAGTGCTAAAGTGAAATTTACAAAATATATCAATTTCAGTATCTAAAACATGATAATGAAATAGGTGAATTTTGTTTAACTTTTGTGAACATAGTTAATGGATGCAAATGGTGGTTGGCTAAGGAGATGAGTGGCGTTTTTTGTTTTTTTCCATCCACTGTCTGGTGTGATGGTAGCAGATTCGGAAGGGGAGTGAGGGATATTACTAGACACCAGAGAATGATACAGAGATACATATCAATATAATAATATGGGGTCAGGTGAGGAAGGGGAGGGAATAAATGAAAATTCTAGTTTTAATTTTTTATTTAAATGCTGAGTCAAGTTGGGTTGGGCTCCCTGTGTTTGTTTTAACAAAGGGATATGTTTCATTGAAACTGTATTTGGACATGAAAGCAGGAAGTAAAACATGCATTCCCAAGTCTACAAAAGCATGTTACTTCCTGGTTTCCATCTGCGAAATTGGTTTTACATTTGTGTTTTTTTAGGAGTGGTATGTGAACCTTATCTTAAAAGACCTGTTTTTCACCGTGCTGTGCATGCTGAAACTAGGTTTTTCATTTTTTTAACTTTTATTTTGTTTATATTTCACTTCCAAAATACCAAACACCAAAATACCTTTTGGCAGGATCTAGTAAACTGGAAGTTGCTGTGGGAACATCAGTCATACCAGAGCACCACATTGCAGCACTCCTATGAGGCACCCAAACCACAGGACCCATATCTTACCATGGCTTCTTCTTGTGATGCTCCTGGATTGCTTTCAAGTTGTGAGGCACCCTGTTTTGTCATAGCCACCTGCTGTGACACTCTGATGGGACTCTTGAGCTAGCAAACCCTGACCCTTGTTACAGTTGCAGGTTATAGCACTTCTAGTGAGCTACTGACTACAGGACCCCCAATCCTGTCATAGCTACCTTTGCTCTATTACATCCCTTGCTGCCAGAGGTACCCCCCCATTCTGTTCCTTTTCAGTTTTCCTGATTCCACTGGTAACCACCTACTTCTCCCTCAGCCTACAGAAATGGCAGCAGTCATGGATCAGGGAACTGCCTCTGTCTGCCTGGAGTAGAAAAAGAGTATATGGTAAGTGATATTGCTGGGATGAGAACATTTGGAGCTATCTGTTGTCTCTCATGGCTTGTGAATACTGCAGATTTGTATCTTTAATGTTTAACATGCCATACTAATTCTTCTGTTTAGGAACCTCCCCACTGGCCACCTGTAAGCCCTTTTTGAGCCACCACACAGGACTAAAAATGTAGCCAGAGAGTTGTTTCCACCCAAAACAAATAAAGTGGTGGGACCTCAGCTGACATTTTCATGCTAAATTGAAAATGTACCGTAGGTATCTGACCTATGTGTAGGTCACCTTGCTATCAGTGTTCAGCCTAATCATGATTCAGTCAAATAATGAGAGAAAGAACCCATTTAAAATGATGAAATGAAGACAGACAGTGAGTAAGAAAATAGAATAACTTTAAATAATTTACAGGCTCTTTTGAGCAGCATTGTGGGGCTTGCAGCAGTACTATAATTGTTTGATTTGGATCCTCAGTATAGAAATAGTAATTAGACTAACTTTGAAAAATGCCGCTCTATGCTGTATGGGCTGTCAGTGTTCTGATTCTGCTGTATTTGCTAGAAAATGTAACCATTTAATAAACGTACTTTAAGAAGCAAGCTTCTGATGTCCAGTAGCACACTCCTCCCTTACCCCACAAGCTGGGTGCTCGCAGCCTCCCACTGACCTCTACTACACCCTGTAGCGGGGGCTGGATGAATACCAGACCTGACGGTGACAACCTTATCCGTGAAGAATCGAGCAAACTCATCACATCTTTCTTATGACAATGCTCCACCGGGCTGCAGACAGATTGGATTGCACAATCTGTCCACAGTCCAGAAAAGTAGTGCTGGTCAATTCTGTGCAGTGGCAATTTCCCTGGACAGGAATTCTGCCTTCTTACAGGAGATTGTTGATTGATAAGACAGCATAATGATCTATCAATCTAAGCCTATCAACCTCCAGGTCAGACTTTCACCAAGCACTTTCTAGCCTTTGATTCACTCTCCTCATCTCCTCCAAGGCCCCATCGAACCACAGAGACCTTGGGTGGAGGGTGAGTGGTCGAACACGAGCAGGAGCAATAGAATCCAGGGCATCCATTACTGCCCTATTATAGGCAAGTATAAGATCCCTAGGATCCTTGCAGCCACTCAATAATCTTGATAGGTCCAGTACCACTATTAGACCCTGTGGGATAGCCCCCTTAAAGGGCAATACTGGACCATCTCCATAGAAGCAGGCTTTTAAGGGGGAGCTCTGAAGTTGAACCTGATGGTGTTTTGATCAGACCAACTGATTGGTTCCACCACCAATTCAGAAAGCTCCATCCCCAGGAGGAACACTACATCCAATGAATGACCACCAATGTGAGTTGCAGAGGAAATAACTTGTGTGAGGCCCAGCATAGTCATAAGCTGGAGGGGGAGGACAGATTTAAAGATTCCTATAGGGAATTACATAAAGATCCTGGCTTTACCTATAGAAGGAAACCACATCAGTTTTATTTAATTTCCAAATTCCTGGTGCCCGGCACTTTTAATTTGTCTCACTGTGAATTTTCTGACAACATGCTGTAGGTTTTTGATATAGGTTTAAAGAATAGCCTCCCAAAGTTTCCTTCCATCTCTAAAAGATGGAAATTAAACTCTTTCCTGTTAGATTCAGAAGAAATTAGGCAGGGTTTAGCAGCCCTATTTCATGCCAGAAAATCTATCTCCTGCATATATGAAGACTGGTGGTCTTGGTGGGTGGATACAAAAATAGAACTTATAAAATTCTTTGTTCAGTATGGAAAAAAAGGTTAACAATGATTATTTACATTACCTAGACCATAGAAATCAATATTATAAATTAATGTCCATCTCCAATGCATCTGATACCAGGATTAAAACCCAGATAGAAAACATAAAATTTAAAATGTTCCAATTGCAATATAATCAAGCAGAAACTTTAAACACAGAGACAAGGCTCAACATTGAGAAACAAGCTTATTCAGACCCATATGCAGCTTGCAAGCAAAGGTTGGACCATAAATTGATGGACTGACTGTATAATGCTTCAGGGGTCCTTAAAACCTCAGATGTAAGCAGGCTTGAGGTAATTCGGGAAAATCTAATAGATATTTAGTTCTGAATTTCACCCTCAAGCAAACTGGGAAGACCTGAATCCTTTCCCACTCCAAAAACCTCATGTAGATATTGTCCACATAATGGAGCCTCCTATTTCTTTGGGAGAGGTTAGTGAGGTAATTTCTGGCCTAAAATCATGAGTATCTCCAGGTGAAGATGGTCTCACCAATGAATTCTATAAAGCCTTTAATAGAGATTTGAGTGAAGTTCTTATGGACCTTTTCAATGAGATGTTACTTTCTGCTTCTTCATTCAAAAACTTTCCCGAGACTTTAGTTACATTTTCATATAAAAAAGGACATAAATATGATTTGAACACCTGGAAACCCATCAGTTTCCTAAACTCCGATTACAAAATTCTATTAATCATTCTTTGTAAGAGGTTATAAAATGTTGCTGAAGACTTAATTCTCCCAGTGCAAACATGCTCCATACCTAACAGAAACATTAAACAAAATTTGTTGGTACTAAGAGATATCTTTGAATTTAGCTACCAATATCAATTGAATGGCATCCTATTGGCCCTAGACCAGATAAAGGCCTTCAACAAAGTTTCCTATAAATATTTATTTCAAGTATTATTAAACTATGACATACCACTAAAATTCATATCTTCGGTTGAAATTCTATATGGAAATGCTCTGATTACCCCTCAGTAAATGGGATGTTAGATAAAGCCATTCCATTAAAACATGGAGTATGGCAAGCCTGCCCCATTAGCACTTCATTGTATACATTTGTTCTAGACCTAATAATAAGATATATTTTTTGGGGGAAAAAAGTACAAAAGGGAATTTCCGGTCCACGGACATAGTACCCCAGAAAATTGCAGCTTACTTGGATGATGTGTGTTTTTTCATACAAAACCAAGATTCAGGTGTAAAGGCCTTACAAGCATTTAAGAATTTCTCAAAACTATGAGGGGCTGAATTAAACTGTAACAAAAGTACAGGTATACAGTTAGGGGCAGGTAACCCAGCTATACATAATGTAGAACAGATCCTGATTTCAAAGAATCCCATTAAAATTCTAGGTCTTAATTTTGGAAACTGGAATCTGGACCAGTTTATCTGGGAAGAAAAACTTCTGTTAGGTAAAAGAAAAGTTCAGCAGTGGAAATCAAGGACATTTTTAAAAAAGAAATGCATTTTCATAGTAAAGAAATTCTTATTACCAATTTTTTTATTGATTAGTCACATTTTTCCTCCCCCATACATCTGGAAACAAGACTTTTTAGCTGCTTCTTCCAGATGGCATGTGGGAGTAGATGAAATCCAGTTAAAAGGAATTTCACATATCTGGTCCTGAAACAGGGCAGTTTGGGTATGATAAAGCCATTGTATTTTTTTTATTCTTTTTTTATAAACCCCTCTTTCCAAAGGGGCTAAAATGGGTTCTAGCATTCTTGGGGACAGTGGACACAGGCTTTGTTTAAACCTTTAGTTTTAAAATGAGTGTCAGAACCTCCCAAAGTAATCCCTGAATGTACCATTCCCTCAGTGAACAAACTTAAGATTATGGAAAAAAGACACACAATACATAGCTCCAACAGAAAACTGATTTATTCATTAATCTTGGGCAGGAATTCTGCTGAGCAGGTGGATTTTCCAAAATGCTCCCCAACAAAATTAAACCTTACCTTGAAACTTCTTAAAGATGCTAGAATCTGTATAAAGGTATGGGATGTTTTATGGCTCAGTTGCCACGATAGCCTAGGGGTAAAGGGCAATTAAAAACATAAGTCTTTAGCAGACAGATAATGGCTCAGACCAGAATGTAATGGGGTAGGAGAAACTCTGGAGCATTTCTTTATTAACTGTTTTTTTGCAGCTCATTTTTAAACTTCTTTACCCACTAGATGGCAATGGCCACCTGCCAACTATATGAAATATGGATGTTTGGTACTAGGGGATTATTCAGGTTCTCTAAACAGGTACAATAAATGTAATATTTTCATGTATAAAATATTTCATGTGGCAAGGAAGATGACAATATTTTCTACAACATGTGAATACTCCAAATATATTAATCATAAAAAAAGCAACATTACAACTGTTAAGTTTCAAGATTGCTTGAAACTGGATAGAAGGGAATTAGATCTTTTATGGAAAAATATAAACTGGATAACTTAAGATGAAGGTGCTTTCTGTGATTATTTTTCTGTTATATTCATGGGACTTTTGTGTCATTTGAATGATATAATGAAGTCTTCCATCGGTTTCCTCTGGTTGTCTATTTTTGTACTTTTCAAACCAAATTCTCTTTCTCTTAACACAAACATACTGTATGTATAAGCATATAGTGTAAAGGTGATGGGTAGGATATTATTTTTTTCCTTTTAGGGGTGGAGTAGGGGTCATATTTAGAATTTATGTACAGATTTTTTATTTTTCCTTTTGTATGATTTCTTTCATGTACTGGTTGTACTTATTTTATGCCTGTATCATGATGTTTTGTTTTCTACTAATAACAATGTCCCTACTCTTTTCAAGAAGTGCCATGGGCTCTTTAACAGCCACCTGAACAACCACCAGAGCAGACAGACAGGACCTCAGTTTAATGTCTCATCCGAAACACGGGACCTCAAGAAAGCAGCACTCCCCTCATGCTGCACTACAGTGTAGTGCTCACAGATTGATTGGGCATTTTCCTGTAACTCCAAAGTGATTTTCCTGTGTTTTCATGTATTCTATATTAGTTCCTATGGAACCAGAATTGCTCTGTTTTCCTGTATAACGAATGCAAGTCTATGAGAAGAATTTCCCCGTAGATGGCTCGAAATCCCTGTAAAATACAAGAATCCCTGTAGATCTGGGAACCCTGACTCAGTGTCAGTTTTGGGATTTTACCCAAGTGCCTGGTGTGGGGATAGATCTTCCAGCCTCAGAGGTGAGTGTACAACCTGCTGAGCAACTGACACTGCTACTTACTAATAGGGCTGTGTGAATACCTTTTCCTGAATATTTCGGCTGAATATTTGGTATTCGGTCCCAAGTATCCAGTATTCGTTATTCGGTATTCAGTATTCAGCCAGAAAAGGTGTTCTTTTAAGGAAACTTTAAAAAGGCACTTCAACAACACCATTAATCACCCATTGAACCTGGTATACCATATACACCTCAATGACACTTCAGCCACCAACATTGAGCTCTCACTAATGCAACACAAACTTCATGTGGCACACTCGATCCACCACAACACACACATAGCACTCTGAAAACAATATCAAACATTGCATTGGGTCAGCACTAGAAGGTGTTCATGGTCACAGACACGGGGTAGAAGGTGCTTCAGCCATGGGCACAGGAATAGTGGTAGCAGTGGCTGCAGTAGTGGTGACAGCTGAAAGGGTGGCTGCTGCAAGAATGGCACTGATGGTGGTGGGAAGCACACTAGCTGTGGATGTAGCAGCCATAATGGTAGCAGTGGGGATACTGGTGGTGGTGTCTGTTGCTTGCTGCACAAAGCATGTATGCTCTAATTCCCCCTACTACTGCACAACAGGATGTGACAGTGAATGTACAGATGGACAGGTGGTGACACTAGCAGTAGTAGTACTGCTAATGGTATTAGTGATAGCAGTACTATTACCATTGCTACAAGAACTAGAAGGCTTGCTTGGGGAGAACAATATTTGAGCCCATCAAATAAAGAGACACCGGTATGTCATTGTCTTTGTAGTCTATCTTACCACCTTCTCTGGAATTGTATTACGTATCAATAATTTACAGTGGAGCAAGGCGATGCAATTCAGTACTTTTCGGTAATGACATGCCACAAAATACTGGATGACTGGAGGGCTTAATTGCCATTAAATTACACTGCTCCTTGCAGCATACTGCAGCATTTTACAGCAAGTTTGCAAGATACTGCATTGCGTACTGTCTGACACCACAGTATGAACTATGTTCTATAATCTTGATGCAGTGTTTCATCCTTGGGTATGTTAGTTGTGGATTGTTTTGTTATAAGGGCATCTCAGTCTCATTCATTTTAACTTCACTTATTTATAGTGTGTGTTTCTTTAAGGGTTATATATTCATAGGGGGTTTGTACATTCCCGACATGCACCCTGACAAAGACCAGGATCTGGTCAAAGCACCAGGGTTCTAGTGGAATTCTCCAGCCTTAGAACAAACAAATGTATTGGCAACTTCATGCTGCACTGCTCTTAACTGTATTTTGTTATGGCACCCCACTGAGTGCTACTTTTGTTCTACATAGATTCTTTGGGGGTTTGGCAGCCCAGGGACAACACTAGCAGTAATTGTGTGGATGTGCTATATGTTTGTGGTCTATCATCCTGTCCCTCCTCACTTGGGGCCAGCGGTGCAGATGCTTTGCTGGGGCTGGACCAAGCATGTTTGCAAGATTGCTAAAGACATGATGGATCAGGTCACTAGTGGTTACTGGGTAAAACACAAACTGTTACTACGTAGTACCTGTGTGTGTGATGCGTTACTTAGTGCTTGTGGAACTACAGTAATACACCAACCTTTCCAGTTATACTGCACTACAAAAAGGAGCAGTAAAGAAAACACTGCATACTAAGAAGGGGAAGAGAAGGGCAACCTATTTAGTCAAACATGGAACCGAGCAAGAAACAGACAGATGACATACAGTTAACTCAGTGAGACAAGCCTACCCCACTAAGTGCAATGGTTTAATTAAAACAACAATAAACAAACAAAAAAAATGCATGTGCACAACTGTGCACACACAACACAGACTACATGAGGGGATATATTTCACAACACAGCTTAATTGTGTGCAGTGGGCTGTAGAAGTGGGGAGGGGGAGTCAGCTGCCGTGTCAGCATGGCTCAGTTGGTAGCGCATCCTCCTCTGGCCAGAAGGTCGTAGGTTCTCGTCCCACACTGGGATTGGACTTGCACCTAAAAATCTCTGGCATCCAAATGCAGTATTTGGGGGTGCTGTACTGCTGGGGTGTGCCATCCTTCAGATGAGATGTTAAACCAAGGTCCCTTCTGCCCATTCTGGTGTTGTCCTGGTGGGTGTCCAGGTGGAAGTAAAAGAACCCAGGACACTCTTCGAAAACAGTAGGGAACATTCTTGGTGTCCTGGCCAACATTCCCCTTCCCATAAACCAGTTCATGCAATTATCCAGGCTGTGTGTGGGTGCTGATGTGCGATATGGCCATCACCACACATTCAGTCACTTCACTACCAGTCTAGCATTGCTTGTAAAGCTCTTTGGGATACACTGTGAATGAAAAGCGCTATATAAATGCTGATTCTTCCTTTTCTTCTCATGAGTACAAGGATCTATCCCCAGAACCAGAGGAGACTAACAATTCTAATTCAGTGAGTCAAGCCAGAATGGCTTAGAACTGAAGAAGCTTATTTCAAAATCTGTGTGCACACAGCTGTGCACACGTGTGGCCCTGCCTCATGAAAAAATATATTAAGCATGCACATACAGGGTGAAGCCTCACAAAATCAAATATTTTTCACATATACAGCAAATTATAAGCAGTGACCTGCAGGAGGGGGAGTTAGCAGACACCCTCATCAGTCATGCAGAAAACCAAGCCTGGAACCAGACAGCACCAAAAAAAAAAAAAAAACACAAAAATAAAATGGGCTACACCCAAAAAAAATCACACTGGAGCTATGTCAGGCAGCAGCAGAGAAGGAGTGTTATAGACATAGAAACATAGAATTTGATGGCAGATATGGACCGCTTGGCCCACCCAGTCTGCACATTTCCCTACCTACTGGATAAGCTGCAGATCCTAGTTAACCAGCAGCCTACTTCTTCCTACCCCCACCCCCCAGAGCAGACAGCCCTCCTAGTCCCTGTAACTGAGTACAGCAATAAGGACAAAATACCTGTCAGAAAGCCAAACATAGCTTTTCTGACACTGATCAAAAAAACTATACTGACCCAAAAAAGTCTGTGAAGCAAAAATCTGTTTCTTTTTTAGCAAGTTTAAGGTATAAAAAGTACTGCAGAGTAGCTCTGAGAAACCACTGTCTCCTGTCTTCTACCAGCTCGCGGTGAGGAAGTCACATGGTGTGCTTGCCTTTGAGCTCAAGAAACAGTTTTTGATTGGCCAACAAAGCTCTTCGAGACTTGAAAATCTCACTGAATAGTAGTTCCCGAATAGTGGCCGAATAGTGAACTATTTGGAAAATGCATCCGAATATTCGGGAAGCCTACTATTCGTGGTATTTGGAAAATACTATTCGGCCCATGCACAGCCCTACTTACTACCCCAAGTGCTAAAAAAACGAAATGTATCTGTGTTGAAATGCTTTGTGCGTATGTATATGATATGTATATGAGTAGAAAAGTGAGTTCATGTGTATACGCTGAAAAACATATATGTGTGTATATGTATAATGTGTATATGTATATAGACTATATTCTGGATGGTAAGTGCTGCCCGTCTATTCCACAAAAATGTTTGGTATAGCTTTAAATTTATTCAGTAGTATGTAAGGAATTAGCTCTATGTACATTTTTTATTTGGATCTTGTATTCAAAATTGTAGTCCATTTTTCCCTTTCCCCCAGGACACATCTGGAAACAAGCTATTGTAGCTTAGTATGACTTTTCAGGTGAAACTTTTAAAAATAAATAAATAACATAGTCTGAGGAGTTTCAAACATTCCTTATATATCTTATGTTCCAAATAATTTCCTCAGAATAAAAACAGCTATCATCCTATTAGTAATTGTAATATTTAAAGCTCCCCAAAACTGTGAGCAGTAATCTATGATAGGTACATATTTTATGAAGTTACTGCATTATGATGGTATGCTGCTGTATTCCAATGTTGAGTCATCTACATTATTGGATTTTATTTACTTATTTTTAATAATCCTTACATTGTTTACATACTGGTGACACAGACAAGGATGCTCCTTACAATGTATGACCTTTTTTTCTTGTACCACTGTATTCATTTTTGGGAAATCACTTGCAGCCTGGCATGTGCACTGTTTTGTTAGGTTAACAATGGGTTAACCTTATCAACTGCAAAATGTTAGATCTCTCCCCTTTCTGTCTGTCTGTCTCTCTCCCCACACATTTATAACCCAGGGATCACTCCTTACCACCCACACCAAAAGTGACCATTTACTCAAGGAACTATTTAACTTCATATCAGAAGGCAAAGTAGAGGAACTGAAAAATAATCTCACCAAACTAATTCAATTTCAATTCAATTTTATTGATCAGTCATGACGGGTAAACACCATCAGATGGATACACAAAGACTGGCTGCAAGCTGCAACAATGGCAGCCTGCATCAACCATCCCTGAGCCCTGGACCCTGCACTTGATTCAGCATCAGACCGGATCCAGAGATTCACATCCTGTGGCTAGCATCATAGGTCAAACTGATGGTGCAGCAACCATGAATGCTGCAAGCTGTGGCATTGGCAGGCAGAAGATGTGCCCTCAGAATCCTTTCTGGGCATCATGTGTGCCCCCCCAAGCCCTGATCTGGGAAGTCAAAGTCACATAATTGGCTCTGATCTCTGAGTATGCCAATAAGCAGCCCATATACGCTAGTGCCCCCCCCCGCAGCCTCCATCCCTGATCCACGATGAATTACCACATCTATTTTACAGTAACAAGCAGGATACAAGACATATTCCACCAATGTAGCTCTGGTGGTGTAGTGGCCCTACACCCCCCCACCTGGCAGTGTCAGGCCACCCCGCACCCCATCACCACTCATGTCCAGCTGGCACTGGCACAGCCCACCTCTCACCACCACAGCCAGCTGCCAACTGGGCTTTGATCTAAGCACATACTGTAAATAGTACGTGCTCAGTGAATGACAGCAGCTGTCATTCACTGAACACTTACTATTTACAATAAGTGCTCAGAGCATAGCTCAATCAGCAGCTGTCCATGGTAGTGAAAGGTGGGCTGTGCCAGTTGCTGGCTAGACATGGGTAGGGGTAGCGAGGTAGCCTGGCATTGCCGGTTGGGGGGGCACTACACCACAAGGGATGCATTGAATACTATTATATTTTCTTTCATTATTGGCAGCATCAGCTATTATAATTGTCGGGGGGATCGGGACAGAATTGGGATTCGGGGATTGGGGCTTTTGGGAGTGGCCACTTGCCCATATCAGCTTCTGAAATGATGTACTGGGGGGTTGGGGCTGTGGAATGGGGGGTTGCTTGCCCATATGGCCTTCCACTATATTTATTGGGGCATCAGGCATGGGTGGATCAGTACCCAAAGAGGTCTCTGTGTTCCTGGAATGGGAGCACATTGGCTACCCCCGGTGGATGTCAAAGAACATTTATGCCAGCTCATAGCTGGTGTAAATGTTCTTTGATGGATGTCCACCAGGGGTTGTTTCTGAATCCCACTTTGGGGACTTGGCAGCCACCCTCCATGAATAGGGAACAACTGCTGCCATAAACCCCCTTACGCCATGTCACAAGGGGATAGCACATAAGTCCACATGGGTACAGACAGCCTGCAACATGTTGCATGCAGCTTTGCTGAATCCTAAATGTCAGAAGTCATGTTGCAAAGTGCTACTTGCACCATTTTGGAGGGTGCTGGTCACTTTGCAACATACATAGGCTTTTGAGAATCCATCCCTATGATTATTACAAATAACACATACAAGTATCTCAGTTAAAATCAGCTTTACAGGGCCGGCCCGGTGGCACTGAGGGTTGAGGCACTGGACGCCTCACCTCGTGCTGCACCGGTGACCCGGGTTCGGGAACAAGCTCGGGTCATTGGAGGTTGGCAGGGGAAGGAAGTGATTGAGCATCTGGAAGACTGGTCTCTCTTCCCAGGGAGGTCTCTAGGGGTTGCATTGCACAGGGGTGACCTCTGGTGGAGACCAAGGAAAAGCTGAATTTGCATTGCCATGCCTTGTGAGGGGCAGTGCTATGGCAGGCATCAGCCCTAGTGCCACTGACGCCATTGCATGACTGAGCATTGGGGGAAACTGAGGAAAAAACAGAAAAACCCTTTCTCCAGAGGATAGATGACAGCACTGCCACCAGCCACGCACTCCCAACACTGGGATCCTCACTCTTCCGGGTCCTCCACTCTGACAGGCTCACTACACTATAGATAGAGTGCCCTGGGAGGATAGGGCAGCCCTTCCCCATGGGGGCTTAAATCCGGGGGTTCAGCCTGGTTGGAGTGAGGGAGTAGTTGCAGTTGCCACAGAGGGAAGTAGAGAGTGGGTTAGGCAGATGCTGGAAAGAGTTCCTCAGACAAAGGGGTGAAGAAATAATGTGTAAAAAAAAATCAGCTTTACAATCCATAAAGTGCACTGTGCAATATAATGCATACAATAGAATAGGTATGAACTGAAGGAAGCAACCTAATACAATGTTCAGCAGGTTGTACCTCTGTATTCTATACCCTTTATTTATATAACTTATTCATATAAGCTTTTTTCTTGTTCTTAATTACTGATGCAAAGAAGCTAGCAGTAATCACTGCCTCTTCATAGGTTCTGAGATGTAGTATTATAAAACAACATCATAATTCATATCAGCATAAACAGAGAGTATATGAGCAAGGCATTGATTTCTAGGTTTAATTTACATTGGGCAATTAATAATTAGGTTTCTTAGATCCTCTTGGAATCCCTTTTTGCAGGGGCAGACATGTTTATCTTGAGCTTGTGTATTATTAGGAACACATCTGCTAAAATTAATACACTTAGCCATAATTAATTAGAATTTTGCCCAGGTTATGCTTTTTCTCTGTTCTGGAGAAATAGGAGTAATCAAATATTCCTCTAAGAAATTATCTATTTTGTTTTGTTCATACCACAATGCATGTTTTTGGTTCTTTATAATTGTCATATCATATTCTTGTGCATAGGAAATACATTTTATTTATTAGGTCTTTGCATTGCGGCGCTCTAGTGATTTTTCTTTCTATATCCTTCCATAAATGTTGTAAGGTCAATTGAACTAATATATGCTGTAAGTGTGAAAGCCAATTTAACTTAATCCCTTTGGTATCCCATTTAATTTTTTCTTCTAAACACATTTTTGGAAGTTTATCATCAACATTATTAATTATTTTTTATCAAGTAGCTTTTTACCTGTAGTTATTTTATGCTATCTATTTGCATTTTACCCAATTCTGCCAGAACTATTACATTCAATGTTAAATTTAGGACCCTTAATAGAGGTTTGCAATAATACACTAGAGGAATTTCAAGCATTTTACTTTTTTCAAATCCCCACACTTTTACTCCATAAAGTAGAACCAGATTTATTTTAGCATCTCCAGCTTTAAGAACTGGTGTTATGGCACTCCCTCCACATTGATTATTACATTTCAGTAGTGCTTTGGCTATTATTTTGGCTCTGACGCTTTGTTTTTCAGATGATTTGTCCATTTGGCATTTGATGTCAGTGTTATTCCTAAATATATATATTGATTTACAATTTCCACTTGTTGGTTACCTATACAAATGTTAGCTTTATGATTAATATTGGAATTGGCCCCCATCACCATTACCTTAGTTTTATTTAAATTTATTTTCAATTCCAGTTGTCTAAATTTTTGACTAAAATATAAATTTCATTTCTAAGCCTGACCTAGATAGAGAAAATAGAATAGTATCATCAGCATAGGCAAGTGGGTGAATTACTTGCTTATTTATACATGGGGCATATGGAGTATCATCTTCTTCATATTCTAGCAGGGAGTTAATATAAATGTTAAATAAGGATGGTGCCTAAAGGCATCCTTGTTCAACCCTTCTACTAGAGGGGAAGAACTCGGTCAAATCCCTGTTATTACTATTTCTAATCTCTGTATGTGTATCAGTAGACAGTAAATAGATAGGGAACAGAAGTGAGGACGGAATATTCTTTTTCAAGAGACTCTCCCAAAGAATATTTTGATTAATGGAGTCAAAGGCATGAGAAAAATCTACATATAAAATATATAATTTAATCTTTCATATATGTATATACTTTTCAATTAAATGGACTAAGCAAAAAATATTATCAGTTGTGAAGAAATTTTCTCTGAAGGCTGCTTGAAATGGTGATAAGACTGAAGTAATTTTTATCCACTGGGTAAGCTTGTCTAAAATAATTCTGGAGAATATGTTGGAGGAAATATCCAACAGACTAATGGGTCCAAAATTGTTTGGATCATATACAGAACCCTTTTTGTAGATAGGCACTATTACATTATTATTCCAATCTTTAGGTATATTTTTATGGAGCAGACATAGACTAAAGACACATATAAGTATTGGAATACAAAAATTGTTATACTTTTTATAAATTTCAGGATGAATGAGATCATGACCTGGGGCTTTATTATTTTTTAGTTTAACAAGCACTATTTCAATACCTTGCTCAAACAGAAACAATGGTTCATATATACCATCCAGTATGTTTTTAATAGTGGAGAGAGTTACCTCCAGCTATTCCTTACCATAAAAGATCTCCCTAAAATGTTTAACCCAATCTTCTTTAGGTACATACACTATAAGAGACTGCTGATGAGAGTTACAGTCCTTTGCCACCATTGTCCAAAATCTGATATTATCATTTGCCTGGATTATCTTAAGCATTTCATTCAATTGATTATTTTGCACCACTATTCTCTTTAATTGTAAGAATTTAGTATATGATTTTCTAGATTTATTAAGGTTAGAACATTTTTTTTTTCTGGCTGGATATTTTTTTGTGCCCATCTTATTAGTTTATTAAGCTCCTTTTTAGCTTCATAGCAAGAATAGTCAAACCATGAGTTATTTTGTATTAAGTTATTTATATTCTGTTCTTTGTATATTTAGTGAATTGTATTAGTATTTCATTGGCATGGCCAATGTTCAAATACATCTGGATGCACTGAATTAAGATCTATTTCCACATTATATTTTTCTTCCCAATGATCAAAAACCTTGTCAATTTTGCAATTTTTTTTATTTTTGAGAAATAGAGAACTTTTTTGACAGATATGGCCAGGTTTATTAGTGGGTTGCAAGGGTCAGTGGGGCTATTATCCCCCTTGTTTAAGGCTACAGTGAGTTCCAAAGAGGCATGGTCACTTTCTGATCTAGTTGTAATGGTTAATTTCTTGAACGACTTGTAATTTTCAGGACTACATAAAATGTAATCAATTAAACTTTGTCTATTATGAGAGAAAAAAAATTGTATTTCAGGCTAAACCTCCAGGTAATCATCCATTAAGGATTAATAAAGCATGTTCCTCAATCAATCTCTCTAGTTCGGCTCCATTATTATTTTTACATCTATCCATACTATTTCTTGTTTTATATTCACTTAAGTTCATTTGAGATTCCAAGATGTTCAAGTTATCATAATTGGCTCTCTAAGAATTAAAGGCACATGTGGCAATGATAATTCCTTGGGGTTATTTTTTAAAAGAAGCATCAATATCTTTAGGTAATTTCATCCACATATTTTTTTCACATCACATTTTAAATTAGAAGTAGGCATATATACATTAATTATGTTGTATTAATTTTTACCCCATTCTAGGAATATGATTTTGTAGTTTGGATCTATTTTAAATTTTTCAATTACTGCAATATTTTTTTCCAATTTTAATATAAGTAGTAAAACCACTCATGAGTCTACCACATTTTTTCAGTTTTAACTGCAGGAGCATGAAATGCCAGAAAGTCATTTTTGCTCAATGGTTCTTTAACCCAGGTTTCCTGTAATAGAATGATATTGAATTTATTTATGAACTGTACCCATTCTTTATCAGCCATTTTCAAGATATACCAGCAATGTTTCATAAAAGTAGATTTGCATCAACCTTAAGCATACAGTTAGTATCAATTAAACTTGAGCATTGAGTAGTCTTACCATCACACCATAGGGTTCAGTTTTGGGGCCTCCCAAATGGACCTACCCCTTTGGAGATGGTCCGGTACCACCCTTTAATGGGAGTTACCCCAGATGGTCTATCGGCAGTTCTGGACCTATTACGATTGCTGAGTGAAAACACAGGTCCAGGGGACCTAGTACTAACTTATAATAAGGCAGCGAGAGATGCCTTGGACTTAATTGCTTCTGTTCATGTTCAACCACTCACTCTTCACCCAAGGTCCCCTTGGTATGATGGGTCCTTGAAGGAGCTGAGGTAGGTTGGTCAAAGGCTGGAAAAAGCATGGCGGAAGTCTGGACTTGTTGCAGACAGGCTTAGATTGATGGAACACTATGAGGGCTATCAATCAGAAATCACTCGTAAGAAGGCAGAGTTCCTGTCCAGGGAGATTTCTGCTGCACAAAATTGACTGGCTCAACTCTTCTGAACCATTGACAGACTGTGCAATCTGGTCTGTCTCCAGTTCAGATGAGCTTTTTCACAAATTAAGTGTGATGAGCTAGCTCAGTTCTTCGCAGATAATGTTGCCAACATTAGGGCCAGAATCAGCCCAGCTCCCTGCATGAGGGGTTGCAGAGGTTGATTGGATGTAGTGAGCACCCAGTCTATCTGGATGGATTTCAGCTGACTGGAATTCATGGGCATTGTGAAGCTTGTCCAGACTCTGCACCCAACCTGTTGTAGTTTAGATCCAGGCCCCACTACCCTATTAGTGGGATGTGTAGATGTTATCTGCCTGATCCTAGCTGAAATTGTATGGAGATCCTTGGAGAGGGGAGTCTTTCCAGTCCCCCAAAGGAGGCAGTCATTTGACCAGTCCTTAAAAAACCCTCCTTGGATCCTGATGAACCAGCTGACTACCAACCTGTCTCTAACCTTCCCTTTGTGGGGAAGGTTATTGAGAAGGTTGTTGCGTTGCAACTGGATGATCACCTTGTAACTCACAATGTCTATGAAGCTCTTCGGTCTGATTTTAGGAAGAGGCATAGCACAGAGACTGCCCTTGTTTGGGTACTAAATGACCTTTTGATGGTGAGAGATCAAAAGGCTCATACAGTCGTGGTCTTTCTTGATCTCTCAGCAGCCTTTGACACTGTGGACCATGAGGTGCTCTTGGAGACCCTGTGGTTTCTTTGTGGACTGTCAGGTACAGTCCTCAAATGGTTTTGATCTTTCCTCGTAGGCAGGTCTCAGAGGTAGTCACCAGAATTTATTCCTCTGACACACTTTCTCTAACCTGTGGGGTACCACAGGGCTCCATATTGGAGCCCATGTTGTTCACAGTGTATACGCTGCCATTGGGAGATCACATCAGACCATATCGCTTGAGTTTTCACTACTATGCAGATGATACTCAGCTGTATATGTCCTTTGTGCCCGGACAGGTTGATGTAATCTCAGTGCTAAATAATTGCCTCTCCAAGATCGAAGACTGGATGAGCTTGATTTGGCTGTGATTGAATCCAGATAAGACTGAAGCATTGGCGATGGACCGGGTCACCTGGGGGCAGGTTTTGGTGCTGGGCATAAGTCAGTCATACAACTTGATGATGTCCAGCTCACCACCTCAGCCCGGGTGCGGAACCTGGGTGTTATTTTTGATGATGGCTTGACGCTAAAAACTCAGGTGTCAGCTGTGGTTAAATCCTCATTTTACCATTTGAGGAATATTGCCCAGGTGAAGCACCTGGTTCCACTGGGTGACTTTCCAACATTGGTCCACGCCTTCACTACTACCTGTCTTGACTACTGCAATGCCCTCTGCCTAGGACTATATGGGGTTGATTTCCACCACCTACAGCTAGTGCAGAATGCTGAGGCTGAGGTTGTTGACTGGTACTTCTAGGATGACTCACATTATGCCTGTGCTGCATGAGCTGCACTGGCTGCCAGTTCAGTGGTGGATCACCTATAAGGTATGCTTGCTTATCTTTAAAGCCCTACACAAACAGGGACTCAACCACCTGAAAATCTCCTGACTCCCTACTCCCCCAATCATCCTCTCTGACCTGCCAGTGAGGGTTTGCTAGAGATTCCAAGGGTTTGCTTAAAAACATCTGGAGCTTGTGCTTTTCATTTGCAGCACCAACTCTGTGGAATTCTCTACCTTATCTGTTAAGAGAATGCCTGACCATCAGTAGTTTTAAAACTATGTTAAAAGCCTATTTATTTTCTCAAGCTTTCCCAGACTAATTTTAAATAATTTATACTGCTGTTGTTTTTATATACTGTGGCTTTTGTCTGTACAGCACCTTGATTTCAAAAGGCGCTTTATAAATAAAGTTGGATTAGATTGGATAGGATTAGTACTTCTTTCTAGTCATTCATTCTGATTATCTTGCCTCATTGCTGTTTCATCTTTTTTCAAATCATTTATGTCTGTTAACAGAAGACCTGTCTTATCCAGTTTTTCTGTTCTTTGTAGTAATCTTTTAGCTGATTGTTAAGAAGTGCATGTTAAATTAATTTGAGTTCCCATCCCTGTGGGTAAGACTCTCTTAGCATTCTGTATACAATAATCCTCAATTTTCAATTTCCATAAGTAAGCAATAAGTCACAACAGGATGTGCATTAGACACTTTAACACATGGCTAGGAGGCGTAGTGAGGCACAAGGCCAATGGCTGAGTGCATCCAGCCTCCTAGCCATGTGTTAAAGTGTCTAACACACACACTGGAGTGGCTTATTGCACTTATAAAATGGCCATCTGTAATGCAACTGCATTTTGTAGGTATAGTTCCCAATTTTAAGTAGGAAAAAACATGTATGTTTGTGTCACTTTTAATAAAATAGTTCCTCCACCTAAGTGTGTTATGTGTGTTTTTTTTTTTGAGTGAAGGAATTTTGTCCTACAAAAGCTTCTGTAGTTTAGGCCTGGTTGTTATGGCAGTAATCACCCCCCCAGCTGTGTGGGGACAACGAAGATGAACATTTTTTTTTTTTTAATTATTTGTAAAATAAGTTGATTCTGAATGACTGGGTGGGCTGGGACCTCGCAAACAAGTGGATTCTAAATGAGTTGGCAGCTGGGAGACAGATTGCAGCTGTTCATTTATTTTTTTTCCCAAGAAGTGGATTCTGAACAAGCGGGCGAGCTCAGAGAAAGAGATATCTCAGCTATTCGTTTCTTTTTTTTCCCCCCGTTTACTACATGCTGCACCCATGAGGAGATAGGGAGATGTAATGAAAACTAAAACATTCAAGATCGAGCAGGCAGGGAGAAAGAGAGCCCAGCTGTTCCATTTTTTTCTTTAATACCTGCTGCATCCATGAGGAGATATGCAGATAAATTGAAATTTTGAAAGACTGAGGTGAAGTGAACAGGAGGTCAACGGTACTATCTTGTTTTATTTTAAAGATGCCATTGTATAGACTGGTAGTGTCACATTCAGCTGGTTAAACAAGATGGCTGATTTCAGATTTGCCAACATTCTAATTGCCATGTTTACTAGGATCAGTGCCCACAGGGCACTGCTGGTACTTATTCCCCAGCGTAAGAAGGAATATCACACAGGTAAGCACCAATCAGGATGTCTGAATTCTGATGCCCATTTCATAACACTTGCTAACAAAGCTGAGACAAATTACATTAACATGACATTATTTTCCTCATATAGTTCATTGATTCCAAATATTAATAAAGTATAGGCATCATTTGCTTTTTCTAGCCATCCTATTCTATCTTGAGAAAAATTCCATTTTAACTGAATAAGTGTTGTAGAAAAGATTTCATAAGAGACCTCTCCCAACAAATGTCCCTCTGTTTTGTTTTACCTTGAATTGTTTGCCAAGGTACAGGGGGTTGCACATCAAGACCTAAGGTGTACAATCTTTGTTGTTTAGACCATATTTTTTTGCCAGGGCCATGTTAGTTATCAAAACATATACTGGGTCTTCTGTATCTTGGACATCTCTGTATACTAGGATTATATCACCTGCATATGTTGCTTGCCTAATATCTGATTATGATTGCTGTCCTCACCTAATGTGTATGACAAAGAACTGATATTAGTCCCCTTTATATACTCTGTCTGCCTAAATGACTGTCTCCTTTCATGTACTATAATTTAACTGTATGTTGTTGAATTTAATGTGAAAGTTATATCCTGTTTGTACCATTGTTGTAATTAACCCCGGGTCGCCCCTGAAAAAGGGACTATTACTGGTCTCAGCGGGCCTACCCGGTTACCAAAATTTAAATAAATAAATATGTTTTGACCACTAATTCTGCATTAAAAAGATGATCAATCAGCTGTTTTAAAGTTCGCCAGGTTTCATAGCTTTTTTGATATAGTTATTTTATTCTTATTGTTACTTTTTTCCAGTTAGTTTCCTTTTGAACTGTGCATGACCATGGGCCACAGACTCAGTGAGGTTTTCATTGCTCCCTTCCACAGGGTTTTGCACAGCCTTGATTGTGTTTTTCTCATCTGAGTCAGTTTCAGTCATAGTATGTTTACTTTCAGTGGGGTTTAACATTTTTTTTTTAGTACAATTTGGGGCTCTAAGGGGGGACATAACAAAGTGTGAGCCAGTTCTTGTTTCTTTTCTTCCTTTTTTTATATACATTTTGTTTTGATCTTTTTTTTTTTCCTTTGTTATGCTTTTTATTCTTTCTCCTGCCTTTGTTTCTTCTTTTGTATATTGAACTTGCTTTTGATGTGTTTGGAATAAGCACTGAGGAAGATAACCTCTACCTGCCTAACTAATGCTCTAGGTCATTCATTTTACTTTCTAATTTTTCCAGATGGTCAAGTATCAGATTGGTGACTCCATGAAATTTGCCTCTAATACCATTCAATGTGTCAAGCAAAACTATGCTTGCCTACTGGGTGTGCTAGAGCCTGTATTGTATATTTTGACAATGTATCTGGATATCATGCTAGAAATTCAGGTGCCAGCCGGCCCATCGGTGCAGTGGTTGGATTTCTGTCTGTGACGTCAGTGACGCCAGCGACCTGGGTTTGGGAACGGACTCGGGTCACCGGAGGGCCGGTTGGGAGAGAAGGATGGAGCATCCGGGGACAGCTCTCCTTCTCTGGGGGGAGGGCAGGGGATGCACACTGGTGTAGGCTGACTCCTGGTGGAGGCTTGTAGTGCAGCAGTACAGCCAGGGCACAGTGTACAAGGGGGAGTGGCAGACGTCAGCATATGCGTCAGGACGTCACTCCCCACAGAAAAATGGGAAAGAGCTGCCAGGTTTGCCGGATGATGGCTGTCAACTCCCCGCCACCTCAGATGCCCTGGCACCCCAGAATCCACCTCAGCAGCACCCAGGGACTGATAGTAGAGTGCACTGGTATCCCCCTCCTGGCGCCTTCCCCCTCGGAAGAGAGAGACCCATCTGGCGAAGGATTACGCCGGGCTACCCCTGGGTCTGCTGCGATCTGAGGCGAGTAGGAAGGGGTTCAGGGTGAGGAGGTCGGGAGGGTCATGTGCAGCTGGAAGGGGTGGCAGGCCAGGGGCTAGGAAGGCAGAAAAAAAAAAAAGAAATTCAGGTGCCAGACTTATTTGTTCAACTTCATTGTCCAGATTATGAAATGCAGTATTTGGTGACCCAGCCAGTATAGAAACATTCTTAATAGATTTTCCAGATGTGTCTAGAATACTGGAGTTCCCTGACAAATCCAATCAGATGAATGGGTCCATTCCTGTAACTTCTATGTTTAAATTTTCTTTGTTGCCATGATTACCGTCCTGCTTTTTCAGCATTTAGCTGACTTCATTTTTGTCTATTTTTACATTTTCTAATTTTTCTGTGTTTATGTTTATTTGTTTTGCATTTCTTATCTTAATAGATTCTTTTTTGGGAAAAAATCTGACATTGCTTTTTGAGAAGTTTTAAGACTAGGGAATTTTGTTAACAAGTTCTTTACCTTTCTTTCCTCCTTTTTGTTAACATTGTCATTCACTTGACTTTTGGAGGTTCCTATCTCTTTAATGTTTTTATTCTTACTTTCCTGTATGTCTGTTTCTTTTGTGGTAGGCTGATTGTGATTCTCCCCCATTCCCCAATCCTTACTGCTCTTACTATTCTTCCTTCCAGAATTCTGGATTACTCCATCATTCTTTGCTTGTGTTGCCTGTATTTTAGAGCTTCCTGGTTTATCATTATTTTTTTATAGATATTTTGTTTATATTCTTGATTTTAGTATCCGTTTCATAGGATACTTCTTTTTTTTCTATTTGGGCGGCAGTAGTAATTTCAAAACTTCCTGTGAACACACACCCCTTCTTAGGTTTCCCAATTTTCTGTGGTATAGCCACTGATTTGCCACTTCTAGTCTTCATCCTAATTTCCTAAAGGTACAAACAGCTTAAACTAAATATACAATAAAATAAAGAAAAAAAAAATTTAAGAAAAATGTCTAAATCCAATCACTCTGTATCTTCCTTAATTCTTTTCCCTTGGAAAATAGTTACTCTTTTCACTGTCTCTTGTTCTTTAACTTCTCTTTGATGGAACTTGAGACCCTTTGATACAACCTGTATCTTATAGGATGAGTCTTGTGTACTATTGTAATGTTAAAGTCAATCCAAATCAAACAGAATGTATCAGGTACAAAAGAGAACCAAGTTCACAAAAATACCAGTTTGATACAGTCACCAAGTCAGCAATCCAGTCTGAGTCAAGTGAGCAGGGTTTTTGAAAATTCAAGCTGTTCTTAGATGACCCAAGCTGAGGAAAGCACCTACTAAAACTCTCACTTCTCTTGCTTCTCCTGCAGATGATCCATGCAGGCTGAAAGATTACAAGGGAGAGCAAAGGACGAGGTAAAACTGAAATGGCAGAGAGACCCCCCTCCCAATCCTTGGTCTACAGTTATCCTTAAGCAGAGCAATGTATACAGCTTTATAATTATTATAAATATCAAAAATTAAGCTTTAACTATAACTTTAACTTTTACTCAAGTTGCTCACTTGCTAGGCTCTCAAGCTGTTTCTGGAAAAACAAATTACCAGGTACACACTTTCTAACTGGGTAATGAAAAATAAGAATTTTTGTATCCTAAGTACCACCTAAAAGTATCTAAAATAATAAGGAATTTGGCAATACTTAATAAAAATTTAGCAAGTGCACACCCACTAACCCACCCACAAGAAAGTTTACTATTACCAAATATAGAGAATTACTTGTATGGGAGGTATATTAGGTTTATATAAAGTTAAATATAATGCATACCTGCATCCTTGGCCACTTTAAAACTATTTTCCACATAACCAATAGCTATGATGGCCCAGGTGAAGTATGGTAGGTTATCCAAAGTTGCAAACATGCAAAGTTTCAGAAATAACAGCCATTCTAAAATAACATTTACTCTCTGGCAATTAGAGAATAGAGTTCTTTTGATAATCAGCATTTAGCATTTTTGCCACACCGAGGAGATTTTTTTTTTGCCTTTATCACTTAAAATGATTAAAAATAACTGAGTATGAAAGCTAATCTTGCTATCTCTGAATTAAAAAACAGCAGCAAGAGTAAAACTTAATCAGTTTGTTGTTGGGAAAGGAGACAAGGCCTACTAACTAAAGTCCCCTGAGCTTGAATTAAGTACCTTCACATAAATTAGGAATCTCAAAGCTACGAGCAATTTAAATTTCCATGTGTCCAACCAAATCTTAAAAGAAAGGCCACTAAGGATCCACAATCAACAATCATAATTAATTCAGTTACTTCTCTCTATACAAGTGTTCCAACTGGTTATTTTGTCAGCAGTTTAATCAGTTAATCAATCAGACTAATGATCTAAACATAAGTGCTTAATCTCTGTCTCAGGTGGGCAAGGAGAATTTGCAAGATTTTTATGTGGCAATGCAAAATGCTGTGCTTACTAATTAGTATTTAGTATGTTTCTCTTAATTACATAGAGAAACAAGCATTTGTCAATGCTGAATGTTGATTGCTTTGCTCCGTTGAGCTCGCTCACTCCCCCTCTCTCACTTGCTCATTCCATTTCTCCTGGCGCTGCAGGCTGCCCTTTTGTACTGGGCTCCTGCCTCTGTTGGCACCTTTTTCTGCCCACAAAGAAATCTGCAGCAGTCCTGACAGAGTTCCGTTGAGCTCGTCCACTCCCCCTCTCTCACTTGCTCATTCTGTTTCTGCCAGCACTGCAGGCTGCCCTTTTGTACTGGGCTCCTGCTTGCATTGCTGCCTTTTTCTGCCCACAAGGAAATCCACAGCAGTCATGATAGAGCTCAGCTGAGCTCACTCACTCCCCCCTCTAACTCGCTCGTTCTGTTTCTCCCGCCATTTCAGGCTGCCCTTCTGTACTGGGCCCCTGCCTGTATTGCTGCCTTTTTCTCCCCACAAAGAAATCCACAGCAGTCCCAACAGAGCTCCATTGAACTCACTCACTCCTTCCCCTCCCTCAACTACTCATTCTGTTTCTCCCAGCACTGCAGGATGCCCTTTTGTACTGGGCTCCCACCTGCTTTGGTGCCTTTTTCTGCCCACAAAGAAATCTGCAGCAGTCCCAACAGAGCTCAGTTGAGCTCGGTTACTCCCCCACCTCACTCACTTAATCCTAATCTGTCCCAAACACTGATTTCCAAAAGTGACTGCGGTATTCTGCGCCGGAAATGCAAAAACCCATGTTGGCCAGGATGTGAAAAATGACAGCTATACTGTTCATAAGAAGGTGTGAAAAAATGCCAGTGTAGAAAATCTGGTGTAAAAATATTACTAATTTGCAAAGTTACAATGGTGCATGGAAACTGGACAATGCATGCTCGTAACACAGTCATTTTATGGAGTTTCGTCACAGCATTTTCAACATAGGAATTTTAGGACCTCTGCTCCTAAACAGTGTCACTGTGATTTTTGTAATGCATCCCGAACACAGATTTCCCACAGCACCCGCATTATTCTGCACTGGAAGTGTGAAAACACATTTTGGCCAGGATGTGAAAAATGACAGCTATACTGTTCATAAGGAGGTGTGGAAAAATGGCAATGTTGAAAATCTGGAGTGAAAATATTGCAAAGTTGCGAAGTTACGAGCATGCATGGAACCTGTGCAACGCATGCTCGTAACACACTCATTTTACAGACTTTCATCACAAAATTTTCAACATAGACATTTTAGGACCTCTGCTCATGAATAGTGTCACTGTAATTTTCTTAATGTGTCCTGAACACTGATTTCTCACAGCTACAACACTATTCAGCGCCAGAACTGTGAAAACACATTTCGGCCAGGATGTGAAAAATGACAGCTGTACTGTTCATAAGTAGGAGCATAAAAATAGCAATGTTGAAAATCTGGAGTGAAAATATTGCAAATTGGTGAAGTTACAAGTGTGCTTAGCAACTGCACAACGCACGCTCGTAAAACAGTAATTTTTTTGATTTTCCCACCAAATTTGCAACATAGACTTTTTGAGAGCCCACCTCGTGAATGCTGGCACTGTCATTTTGTTAATTGGTCCGGAAAGGTGATTCCACAGAGTGACTGCAAAATCACCTTTCAGGACCGATTTATGCCATGACAGTGGCTGAATTCATGCAGAGGGGGCCCAATAACCCCATCTTGAAAATTTATTGCCAAAATTCCAAAAAATGCCTGAGATACGCAAAAAATTGAAAAAGCCCTATTTATGCCATTACAGTTTACCGGCATTTCCTCAGTTCCCGGTCGGCTTTGAAGAGTGCAGATGTGTTCCGTGTCCACCGAAGATCGTCACACTGGACTCTGTGGGTAAGTATGGGGTAAGGGGGTGTGGGGAGGCAGGATGTGCAGAGGGTGGGTGTGGGTTGTGTGATGGGGCCAGGAGATGGTATGTAACAGTTTTATTTTTTACAGGTTTAAAAAAAAAAAAGCACTGTGGGACTTTTTTTTTTACAGGCCATTTTGCACACTGGGTGGGCTCCCAGCAAACCAACAGAGTGTTTTTGGGAGGCAGCTCTAGCCGATGAGGATTGAGGCACCCTATTTAGCACAAAAGGGTGGGCAAAACCGAGGTGATTAGGCACCCTTAGACAACTGTACTGGGTGTTTCAGGGCAATTATGCTGATGGGGAGTGGGCTCCCCGTGGCAAATGAAACTGGGAGGGGGGACACAATGCTGATGGGGAGTGGGCTTCACCGTCGGCAACATGAGCATCATGGGCACAGAAGCCGGCGGGATTAGAACCTCTCTCGACAAACAAACACTGTAGTGGGGGCACATGCTGCTGAGGGGACGGCACCCTTCAGCAGTGGAGGTTAATATTGTTTAAGTAACATGGCAACAAGTCACCAACATGTTCACAAACAATATCACTGTAGCAAGGATCCACCCAGCAATGACGGGTCGCTCCCTTATTGCAGTGGAATGGCTTATGTTGCAATGATGAGGCGGCCCCTGATTGCAACAGCTGAAACCTTTCAAGGTTGTGGCTTGCTGGCCGAACTAATGTCAGCAGTAGCCTGCCACCCCATTGGGAAAAGTAGGCAAAGCCTCCAAAGACTGTGGGGGCATTGGTCACAACAGTGCCACGCCTCCACAACCTGCTTCTGCAGCAAGCTGCTGCAATATGTTTCTTGCACATGCGTGCAATCAACATAAAAAGGGCTATGGTCAGGGTAAATCTCACCTGTTGATCCTAACCAGTTTACTAACACATGCATCTACCCCAAACCTATTACTAAAGGGTGTGCTGCTTCTTAATGCTAAAATCAGTGGTCTCCCTTAAAGGCGCAAAAGAGTAACTCTTTCAGTGCTAATTCATTGCAATATAAAATTAAAGTCCAAGGGGAAAAGCAATCCTCTGAATTCTGACAGTCCTTGCTAAATAGTATATATCATGTATGTATCATATTCATCTAGCATTTCCTATCATTATATGAAAACAGATGAACATTTAAATTCATAAATTCATAAGTTCATAAATTATACCTGTGCATGCACCTAAGGAAACAGAAAATACTACAGTTCTTTCCTATATTTAAGACATCTAACACATCTTAAAACCTCAAAAAATATGGAGCTTAAAAATACGCTGATAATCTGAATTTAGCATTCAGAATTTATAGCCTTTAAAAGACTAGGAGAGAGGTTTGACATTAGACAGAAGCAGAAAAAAAGGAATGTTTATGCTTCTAAATTTCTTAGCGCAATGAGAGTTTCAAAAAGTGACCAATCCTCCACAGGGCCACTCCTACTTCTTTTCTCCAGAATGGGCTTTGCCACTGCCCCATTTCCAAGTACTGAAGGGAGAAGTAAGAACAAGGGAAAAAAGTCATCATAAAATTATAGCACAAGTAAGTTGGAATATCAGTAATGAGGTCAAGGTGCACTGACTAGTAGCATAGCATAGCACAGCACAGCACAGCAGACATGTAATTCTTAAATACAAGGTCATCAGCCTAGAAAAGCTGTGAAGAGATTATCTGAATATAAAGGAGGTGCAAATCAACAACAATCCCATATACTCAGATATGTACCAGCTGTCAGGTCACTTAAAGCAGTCATGAGGAGAGAGAGAGAGAGAGAAATGGACAAGCTGAAAAAATGTTGTTGCAACTGGTCTACTCAACAGAGAGAAGAGAGTATTTCACTCAAGTGGCATAGTGATTTGTGGTTGTGGAAGGGTACACTGAAAACTCCAAAAAGTTGTGCTTCGATATCCTATTTTTAATGCTAAAGCAAGACGACTGCAGGCACCGCCCACAGCAGAAAAAATAGGTAGGGTGTTTTTTGACTTTTAAGCATTTAAAAAACAAAACAGAACTTAGTGTGCAAAGTTGTGTGAAGTGAGGGAAACTAAGCACAGCTATACATATCATAAAGTTCCTATCTTTGTGCCAACTACACTGGCAAGTTTAAATTCACCACATCTCTTCTCCTACAGCTGCCAAGGGAGTGGCTTCTATGTCCTTCATTGGAGTGGCTACCATGGTCACCGATGGTGCAGCTCCTATGGTCACTATTGGAGCAGCTCCCAAGGCTGTCAATGCAGTGACCACCAAAACCACTAAATGAGCAGCTTCTATGACTGCCAACATAGCAGCTACTATAGTCATTAAAAGTGCGCTCCCATGGCCACCTGTGGAGGGACTCTTAAAGCCATGAATGGCACAACTCATACCAATAGTGGAGCAGCAACCATGGCTACCCACATCTCAGTTAGCGTGAAATCACTCAGCAGCACTCACTCTCACCATACACTCCCCAAATTGCCAGCAGCAGCATCAGTCTCAAGAGAAGCCATTCAATTGCAGCTGTACTCTCCCTGCCTACCCAGCCACCACATGCTGCATGCCGATTGCTACCCAACCACCAGCAGTGCCATGCTAAAGTACATCCAATCTGTGTCACTTGCACCCTGGCCACCTGAGCTTTTCAGAATAACTGCAAGTGCCATTTTGAACAGAACCTGCTAAAAACTCTAATCACCTAATGTTAATTGCTCTTGCTGTCTTATGTCTACCCTGATTGTTATTATGTACAACTGTAATATGTTATTATATACTACTGTACTCTGTAACCAGTGTCCTGTGCTCTCCTGAGTCGTGCCTGAAAATAGGCAGGATTGTTGCCTAGCACACTTACCTGGTTACCAAAAGCTAATAAATAAATAATTGCACTCAGACCACCCAACCCCAAATCCTTGACCTGCCTTCCAGCTATCATAAATGTTCTCCTTGCATATAACCTGTTCCTTCCCCCAAATAATTGGGTGCATCAGAGGAGCAGGTTAAGGAGTGAACTGGGGGTGTTGGAGGAGTGGAACACACAATGCTGAGCCCTATACACCAACATTCAAGTAGCACACATGGTAACCTTCTCGGAGGTGCTGTCTGTCTATAGCATTGGTGAGGCTATGATACTACACACCATGCGATTCAATGAATGGTTGAAAAACTGGAGCAGAGCTCAGGGTTTTGACTTCATTGGGGACTGATGTTCCACCTGGAGATATACATGCCTATACTGACAGGAATGTCTGCATCTGTCCAGGAGGGAACCAGGCTCCTAGGTGATAGGTTTAAATGTTTAATTGGCAAGCTTTTAAACTAGAAGGGGGGGGCGCTGACAAGAAGAAGGGAATTCTCAGCCTCCCCCACAAAACCGGGTAGTTAGTGAGGTAAACACCAAGGTTGAGAAGTCGATAGGGAGGAGAACAGGGGTAAATGGAGAAAAACCCAAAGACAGTAAGGGCAGGGATGGGGCTAAATGGGATTAGGCCTTCAAAAAAATGGAGGGTTATGAATAGCAATGCCCATAGTCTGGGTAACACGCTTCCTGACCTAGTGGCCTTGATGGAAGAGGGATGCCTGGATATTGTGGCAGTCACAGAAACATGGTACACAGAGAACCATGACTGGGATGTCAACATACCAGGGTACACAATCTACAGGAGGGACAAGGAGAGTAAAAGAGTAGGAGGAGTAGCTCATTATGTAATGGAAGGCATCAAAGCAATGGAACTAAAGGGTAAACAGGGAGGAGAGGAGACACTGTGGGTCACCTTGGAGACATGCAATGGCACCACAATCCACACAGGGGTTGTATACAGACTCTCATCTCAGAGGGAGGATATGGACAAGGAAATGATAGAAGGCACCCTTAGAATGGCAGAAAAAGGGGAGATATTGTTGATGGGGGACCGGAATATGCCAGATGTTAACTGGAGCACATGTGCTGCAGCCACATCCAAGACCAGGATCATTCCCAATGCCCTGCAAGGGGCATGCCTCAGACAGCTAGTGTTGGAACCCACTGGGGAGGGAGCAATCTTAGACCTGGTACTCTCAAATGCAGATGGAAAGAGGATCACAGATTTAGAAGTGTGTAGCCATCTGGGAACTAGTGACCACCGAACAGTGTGGTTCTCAATAAACACAGCCGTAGAGTCAAGCCATACAAAGGCAAAGGTACTGGACTTCAGGAGTGCTAACTTCAACAAAATGGGTGAGTGCCTGAGGAATGCACTTGCATATGGGTAGGAAGGAGGCTCAGAAGAACAATAGGGAAAAATCTAAATTGCCATCACAGAGGCAACAAGCCTTTGTGTGAAACAAATAAAACAAAATGAAGAAAAAAAACACTATGGTTCTCAAAAGAGGTGGCGGGGAAGGTTAGGGAGAAAAAGAAAGCAGAAGGAAGCGGGTAAGGCAGTCAGAATAGCGAAGGCCCAAACCGAGAAAAAATTAGCCAACTCAGTTAAGAAGGGGGATAAAACCTTTTATAGGTACATCAGGGAGTGAAGGAACACCAAGGGAGGGATAGTGAGGCTTAAGAAAGGGGAAGGGAGGTGGACAGAGGATGACAGTGAAAAGGCAGAGATACTGAATGAATATTTTTGCTCAGTATTCACAAAAGAAGAAGAGGGGGAGGCACCTGAACCAAACAATAGAAGTACAGGGCAGTTGATACCAGTACATTCACAGAAGAAAGGGTCCTGTAAGAACTCTTAAAACTCAAGGTAGACAAGCAATGGGGCCCAACAAGATTCACCCCAGAATTCTAAAAGAACTAAGGACGCCACTGACTACCCTTTTTAGCAAATCATGGGAGGATGGTGTGGTACCTGAGGACTGGAGGAGGGCGGATATGATTCCACTTCACAAAAGTGGGAGCAAGGCAAAGGCAGAAAACTGCAGACTTGTTAGTTTGACCTCAGTGGTAGAGAAAATGATGGAATCTCTTCTGAAAGAAAGAATTGTTGAGTACCTAGAGGCCAGCAGGGCACAGGAGCTAAGGCAACATGGATTCACAGTGGGATGGTCATGTCAGGTGAATCTGATAGATTTCTTTAACTGGGTGACCAAAGTAGTAGACCAGTGAGGGGCTGTGGATATGGCCTACCTAGACTTTAACAAGGCATTTGACACAGTTCCACACAAAAGATTAATAAACAAGTTAGCCATCCTGGGAATGGGTCCTAGGGTGGTAGCCTGGGTAACCAATTAGCTGGACAACAGGATGCAGAGGGTAATAGTAAATGGAGTACATTCTGAAGAAAGGGTGGCTACTAGTGGGGAACCGCAGAGTTCAGTACTGGGGCCGGTCCTCTTTAATGTCTTTATAGTAGACGTTGCAGAGGGGCTGGAAGGAAAAGTATGGCTCTTTGCAGATGATACAAAGATCTGCAACAGGGTTGATACACAAGGGGGGGGTGGAAAGGATGAGAAGGGACTTGGCAAGGTTGGAGGAATGGTCAAAAATATGGCAGCTTAGATTCAATGCAAAAAAAGTGCAAAGTAATGCATCTGGGAAACAAAAAACCAGGGGAAGAGTACACAATGGTGGGGGGATACTGACAACAGCAAAAATGGAAAGGGACCTGGGGATAGTCATATCAGATGACCTTAAGGTAGGCAAGCAATGTGAGAAGGTAGTAAGGATGGCTGGGAAGATACTGGGCTGCATCGGGAGATTCATCATCAGTAGAAAACAGGAATTTGTTATCCATCTGTACAGACAGTTGGTGAGACCTCATCTGGAGTACTGCATGTAGTTCTGCAGACCCTATCACCGCAAGGACATAGACAGGATAGAGGCTGCCCAGAGGAAGGTGACTAAAATGGTGCAAGGCCTGCAACAGAAGCCATATGAAAAGAGATTTAAAGAGCTTCATATATATACCCTTGAGGAAAGGGGGGGCATGATAGAAGCTTTCAAGCACCTCAAGGGAATCAACAAAGTCCAAGATGAGTGCATCTTTCAGAAAAAGAGATGTGCAAGAATAAGTGGGCACAATTTGAAGACAGAGTGAGGGAGGGCTGAGGGGCAACATCAGGAATTATTGTTTCATGGAGCGGGTGGTGGATGTATGGAACCACCTTCTTGAGGAGGTTGTGGGGTCAAAAACAGTGGGGGAATGCAAAAATGCGTGGGACTGACATAGGGCAATTATTGTGGGGGGTAGAAGGAAGTAGACTGTTGGTTAACTAGAATCTGAAGCTTATCCAACAGGTAGGGAAATTGGAGGACTAGGTGGGCCAGGCGGTCTTTATCTGCCGTCAAAGTCTGTGTTTTTATGTTTCTATGCATTTTGGGTACAGCCACAGTCACAAAATATTTGCAGATTGGTATGTTGTAATGTGGAGCAAAATATTTTAAAAGTGCTCCAAAACTGTCCTTCTCCACCACAGAAGACGGTTGCAGGACCTTGGCAATAAATTCAGCTACTAAGTAATTAATTTATAATGTGACTTGGCATGATCTACTGTTGGCAGTTTTTTGTTCAAGCACCATAGGAATTGTCTGCTGTTTAGTTTGTGCAGGGGCGCAAAAACCATGGGATTGCAATGGCAGAGTTATAACTTGTCCATATGCTTTTGTCAGTGAAGCCGAACATGTTTTTTTTTCCTGCCTGTCTCAGTCTCTTCACCATCAGTATTGTCTGTAGGATTATTTTCATCACAGATATTTTTTCCATTGCTCAGGACTGCTGCCCAGCTGAATGTTCAGATGTGCTCTTTCCAAATGTCTTTTTAGTGATGCTGTCTCATAATGGCCCCTCCTTTCCCCTCTGCTAACCTCCAGATGACAAAAGGTGCTGACAACAAAACACTCGTTTTGAGATTTATATGAAAATAGTTTCACACAACTGAAGTGGACTGTTTTGTTGTCATGCCAGGCACTGCAACAATTGTGGTGGCAGTTGTTTCTGACCCTGATTTATGCACACTGTGGCTGTCCCCAGAAGAGCTACCATGATAATTGATTTTTTCCACTACTGGCTATGGCTAGTGGTGGTGCTTGCTGTATATGCTTTCCCTTTTTGTTTGGGGGAACCCAGGTGGCATCCTCTATCTCATTGGTATCACATTCTGATTAGTGTTATGCAAAAAATTCTTCCGCCAGCAGAATTTACATGAAAGTTGGAATTTCACTTTAGCAAACATTTGGAAATCATTTTGACAACTTTAACAGAATTTCCGATTTACACAACAGGCAATTCATACATTCATGCCACAGCACAGTGAGTCACTTAAGTGCAGAATGAATGTATTAATTGAATTCAGTTGTCCCTCTCTGGTGTCTAGTGGACCCCTCCCCCTATTCCTGGTCACTGGTATAGTCAGAAAATCAATAGATCTTTTAATTCACTGTTGCCTAGCAGACTCCCCAACCCATCCAGAGTCCTGGGCCTCACCTGCAAATTAGCTTCTGCTCAGTGTGCCTTTCCCGGCTACCAAATTTTAAATAAATAAATGAACAAAATATTAATTTCCCTGGTGTTTAACAGACCCACTCCATCCCCAAGAGCACCCGTATATTAATTTCCCTGGTGTTTAGTGAACCCCCCTCCCTACCCATGAGAGCACCTGAATATTAATTTCCCTGTTATCTAACGGACCCCTTCCCTCTTCTCGAATGTGCCTATATATTAATTTCCCTGGTGTCTAGTGGACTCCCCTACCTACCCCTGATCGAAGGTATAGTCATAAAATCAAAGATCATTTTTTTTAATTTATTTATTTATCTATTTAATTGTGTGATTTTATTGCTGTATTGTACAGTACATTGGTGTTTGAAAGGCGCTTTATAAATAAGGCTTACTTACTTACTTTATTAAAATTTTTACATATATGAACAAAGACACACTCCTAACAAACAATTAACTCCATTAATTAGAACACCAAACAAGAAGTACAAGTAAAATTACCCGAATTTTAAATAATTGATTAGTAGTTTTTTCTTGGGACAATACTAACTGTACAGTAAGTATTTATATAGGTTTTCTAGAAGTGTTATGTTTGTTAAACACAGTGAGGCAAGTGCTATGCATTTTCACAATGTTTTAGCACTTTTATGAGTAAAACACTAATCAATTTTTAGAGTTAAATAAAATCCTGAATTACTAATACCAAACAACCCATCCAACCAGCTCCTTCCCCCTTAACAATCCACCCCCCCCATACTCTGGATGAGGTCCTCCTAGAAAAAAAAAACAGTATTATTCATTAGTGTGATAAATAATCAAAAATGCAAAGTGAGAACAAACATTGGGAAAGGTGTAAATTGTACCAGTATAATATCTTTGCATCAGGTGACTATAGACTACAGTGGTAGAGTGGGACTTCATACTAAACTCCCAGTCTCACTACCATCTCCAAGGGAAAGTCTAAATAGGTTATAGTGAAAGTAATGTGAATAGTGGTTCCCATATATCTCTATATATGGGGAGACAGTGGGCCATGCTCACTATAATCTTTCCAGCCTATAAAGCAAAGAGAATTTCCTTATACCATTCTAAATAAGTAGGAAGAGACTGATCACACCAATGACATAGAATAGTTTTCTTGGTGCAGGCCGAGATAAGAGCCATATGATTATGCTGTCTGCCAAGCAAAGCTTCCCTATACAATGCCAGAAGACCAATTTCCTGCAGAAATGCTCACTGTAATCCCAAAATAGGATCTATAGTAGGTGTTGGAGTATGGGGTCCCAAAAGGGTATTTTCTCACATTCACACAGAATGTAGAATAGGGTGCCAGTTGTTTTACCATGAGTATGCAAATCAGACAACTGTTTCCCCATTCTATGCAATTTGACAGGTGTATAATAAAGAATATGCAAGATCTGCAATTGCATATACCAATATCTATCCCATTTAAATACTTATATAAATCGTTCCATATGTGGGATCAATCAATTGGGGTGCCAGAATGTAGAACAACTCTTTCCCAATAAACAGCCACACCTACCTCTTTATTGGGAAGTAAGTCATAAATTTGGGTACAGAAAAAGGATATGGCGTGCAGAGACATTGCCCTATCAGCAAGCCATGAGCCCCCCTGACCGGGTGCTCGCCCCAGGAATCCTCCGGTGTGGTGTTCTGAGACAGCCACCACCTGCTTCCACACCAGCTACCACCAAAAATCAAGCTACCCAGCCGTGAACCTCCCGACTGGGTGCATGCCCCTGGAATCCTCCGGTACTGTGCTCAGAAACAGCCACCACCCACTTCCATGCCAGTTGCCACCAAGAATCAAGTTACCCAGCTTTGAGCCTCCTTGACTGGGTGCTCATTCCAGGAATCCTCAGATGCGGTGCTCCGAGACAGCCATCACTTGCATCCATGCCAGCTGCCACCAAGAATCAAGCTACTCAGCTGTGGGCCCCCCCAAACAGGTGGTCACCCCAGAAATCCTCCAGTGCAGCATTCTGAGACAGCTCCTCCTATTTCCATGACAGCTGCCACCAAAAATCAAGCTACCCAGCCGTGAGCCCCCGGACTGTGTGCTCTCCCCAAGAATCCTCTGGTGCAGTGCTCCAAGACAGCTGCTGCCCGCTTCCACACCAGCTGCAAGAAAGAATCAAGCTACCCAGCTGTCAGCCCCCCCCGACCAGGTGCTCGCCCCAGGAATCCTCTGGTGCAGCGCTCCAAGACAGCCGCTGCCCTCTTCCACGCCAGTTGCCACCAAGAATCGAGCTACCCAGGTATGAGTCATCTGAGGCACAGGTATTTTTAGATTCTTGGTGTTTAACTTCTCCTGAGCCTTGATTGGCTCCTCCTCAGGACCGGCACTGCCTGAGTGGCTCCCTGATGAATCCTCTAATTGGCTACAAGCTCAGGCTGATTTTCTTAGTACTCCAGGACATTTTGGCTCCTTTGTAGGCCATGTTTTTCAGTGCAAATTAATATTATAATTCTATTTAAATCTTACTGCGTTGCCTGAAATTGTGCTGTTTTGCCCTGTAAATTTTTTTTGCCTTAAATCTGCCTAGCTAGCTAGCCTAGTCTGCTTTAAATTGTAATTCTTCCTTAATCTTCCTAGCTAGCCAGCCTAGTCTGAATTATAAACTGTTAGAGAATAACTGCTGCTGTTTACCAGTATTTTTTTTCCCCACTATCTTTCTTTTCTCTTCCTATTCCCCACTGCCTCAGCCACCTTGGCTAAAAAACCCCTCTGTGCTCAGCACCGACCTGCTCTGCCCACCGTTGCTTTTCTCTCTGTTAAACTGTTTTGCTGTCTGCAAAAACTTTCAGTCTCAGCACCCAATTTAGACTAAATTGCTCTTCCTCCCCAGCGGCCACAACCCCTCACTGTTCCCCTGCCTACAGTTTCTGTCTCTCATGCCTTCCAATTCTCACCTACTCTCGCTCTCCCCTGCCCACCATTTGAGAAATTTGTAATCCCCTGCTTCTCTCTCTTGATTCCCATAGCCATGAGCCCCCCCGACTAGGTGTTCATCCCAGGAATCTTCCAGTGCGGCGCTCTGAGACAGCCGCCACATGTTTCCATGCCAGCTGCCTGCATGAATCAAGCTATCCAGGTACAAACCCTCTGAGGCACAGGTATTTTCAAATTCTTAGTGCTTTGCTTTTCCTGAGCCCTGATTGGCTCCTCCTCAGGTCCAGCCTGCTGGGTTGGCTCACTGCTGGATCCTCTAATCGGCAGAAAACTCAGGCTGATTTTCTTAGTGCTCCTGGACATTTCTGCTCCTTTGTGGGTGGATTTTTCCATCCGCCCTCCCTCCTCCACTCCCGCCACTCTTTAAATACACCTCAAGCTTCGCCTTGAAACTCTACCTGGCCAATCTTATTATTGTATGAAATGTTCCTGGACATATTTCCTGGTAATCCATGGGTAATGTATAAATATTAGGATTAGTCCTTTACTTTGCTGCCACTCCTGATGTGTTTCACAAGCCGAAAACTCTTTCCTTCCCCAAAACTTAAGGGATGGTGGGGGGCGCAGAATAACAATTGTCACACTTGTAGACAGGTCTTGTTTTCAAATTCTTATTCTTTTATTTTATTTTTTGGCCCAAATCCTCTACGTTTCACCAATAAATATTGGCTTCCTCAGGAGATGCATTTACAAACATCTTAATCGGTATTCCATATAATTGTTTCTTTGTCTTGAACTTACTATTTCCATTATAAGTCCTTATTTCCAGCATAAATTTGTTGCATTTTCAGTGCTTTTATAAGCCCCTCATATCCTTCCTCTCTTATCTACTCTGCTCTTCATTAGTAATTTTATTTCTAATGAAGAGCGGAGTAGATAAGAGAGGAAGGAAATGAGTAAGTTCAAGACAAAGAAACAATTATATGGAGTACCGATTAAGATGTCTACAAGTGTGACATTTGTTATTCTGTGCGTCACAATTTGAAAACAAGACCTGTCTACAAGTGTGACATTTGTTATTCTGTGCCCCCCCACCATCCCGTAAGTTTTGGGGAAGGAAAGAGGTTTCAGTCTTATTATTGCTAAGTCCTTTCTCCCTGTGACAGTCTAGCTGTTGCTACGTTTCCTTGCTCCTCCTAATTCTCTCTATCTCCCCTGTTTCCAGCCCCTCTGTATCAGTTTGCCCTACCTACACCAGATCTTCACCCTTTCTCAAAGGACTTTTTCTTTCAAGTCAAGACCTCCTACTCGAGCCTTTGGCTTCCACCTACTGGACTTGGTAGCCACCTAGCTTGCCCAAAATCAGTTGCTACAATACATGCAGTATGGCTCTGTACAACCCTATCCTTTACATCTGTCTAGTTTCCTATCTCCTCACACTAACTATTCCAGCTCCTAACCATAAATGCGCCCTCCCATCCACTCCTACTCCTTCTGTCACACTAGCCAGTTCTAGCACTACTCAGCAATGCCCCCAGCCTATTGCTACACTACTACCCTCCCCCTATGTCTGTCCCAGCACCCTTCCACCTCAATGCTATCCTTTGCAGCCCAAGTTAGGATTGCCAGACTCTCCTCTAAAGCCATCCTCTTCACAAGGACTTCAGCTTCCAGCTGCTTACTCTTTCCTCCTTCTCATCCTGCTCCTCTCAGGGAACGTCAAACATAACCCAGGCCCTCTCAATGGCCCCCTGCCTCTAAGCTCTCACAAAGGTTTCTCTATTGCCCATATTAACATCAGGAGTCTCCTGCTTAAACTAGACCAGTTAACCTGCTGAATGACTGAGCATTCATCGGATATCCTCTGCCTGAAGGAATCCCGGCTCTCAGCAAAGACCCATGATTCCTCCATCAGCTTCACAAATTACTCCCTGCTCAGACAGGACCATGGCTAGAGAGGCGGAGGAGTAGCCATTTACTCCAAACAGCCCCTCTGTCACCTTCAAGGAAGCATTCTCTAGCTCCCACAAAATTCTCCTGGCTAAACTCACCCTACCAACCTCACTCCCACTATATATAGGGGTGCTATACAGGCCTGTCTTCCTCCTGCCAGGTCTAGCCAAGCTTCTGGAATTCCTAGCTCACATCAGACTATTGGACTACCTCTCCAACAACAATCTCCTCTCTTCCCAAAAGTCAGGCTTCAGAAAACAGCATTCCATCATCTCCTCCCTCCTGCAGGCCATACATCACATCCTCACAGCCTCCAATCATGGCCTCCTAACTGCCACTGTGTTTGTCGACCTGTCTAAGGCCTTTGACTCCATATATCATCCCCCATAGAAACTAGAAGCAGCTGGGCTAGCCCCTATCACCATCTAGTAGTTTAAGTCCTACCTTTCAAACAGGCAACAATCAGTCAAAATTGCTGATGTCGCCTCCCCCCCCATACCTATCTTGGCAGGCATCCTCCAAGGCTCAGTTCTTGGTCCCATCCTCTTCACCCTCTTCATTAATTATCCTCCCTCCTCCTGTTCCAAATCCTGCGTACACATGAATGCAGATGACACTATCCACTTTACCTCTAGTCCAACAATGCACAAAGCTCAATCTACCCTCCAAAATGATTTCAACAACATCCAGCAATGGTTCAGATGAAACCAACTGAAAGTAAACACCTCCAAGACAGTCTCTATGGTTTTTGACATGGCACAAAACCTGAGCAGATCATCTCTCCCTCCCCCTATCAAATTGCTGGATGTCTCCCCTCTAGACCAGGTAATAAAATACAAATACCTGGGCATTTGGCTGGATGCACATTTATCCTTCTCCACGTACATTGATGCCACAATTTCAAAACTATGCCCCAAATTTGGGATGCTGTACCAGCATAAAGACTCTCTCCCTCTACCAGCCAGATGGGAAATCCTATCTAAAATGATCCTCCCCATTTTTGACTATGCAGATGTGGTCTATAGCTTTGCCTGTCTAACCACCCTATCTAGGCTAGACACCCTCCTAAATTCTTTCTGTTGTTTCACAACAAATTCACCCCTTCAAACTCACCACTGTGATCTTTAGTTCCTCCTTGACCTCGCCCCACTGTCACACAGATGTTACATACACTTCCTCTCTCTCATATCTAAATTTTGGTTCATTATACTTCCCTCCTACCTAATTGAGAGTCTCTCCAGAGTCTCACTCCCCCTATGAACTGAGGCATAGAAATGGAAGATACTTCACCCTGCCTCACTCAGCCTCCTCTGCTGACAAAGTTGCTTTCTCCTTTTGGCTCCCCAGTTTATGGAACAATCTTTCTCCCCTCACTAGGAACTCATCCTCCCACCTTGCTTGCAGGCAACACTTTCATCTCCTCCCACCCGTCCCTGTTGCTGTAAAAACTGAACCTGCTTATGTTTCACTCTACTCTCCCACTGAAAAATGCCCCATAAAGCACTTATCTCACAATGCCCTTGATTTTTACACACATACTGTGTAAAACTTCAGCCTACTATCTCTTGTAATGTACACTGTATTTTGCTCTTTATGACTGCTATGTAACTGCATTTGTACTGCTTTAATGTTTACCTGTTGTGTCTTGTTAACCATACTGTAACATGGATTATTGTACTTTGAAATGCTGTATTCCTCTCTCCCCTGCCACCGGTCATACCTGGAATCAAGCCTCAGTTCAGTGTGCCTTTCCTGGTTAACAAATGTTTAAATTAAAAAAAAAAATTCTGACCATATTCATTAGATCACACCCTAGGACCAAAGTGATGAAACAGAGCATGGGAGATTTTCATGTATTTAACACATCATTTGGTAAGCCATTGGTATTTCTGTTGAAGGGCTGAAAACTTTAACAAAGTCCCATTGCTAGTGAGCTGGTCTATCAGTTTAATCTTTGGGTAGGGCCAAAAACCAGAAGTAATACGTTGACAAGCTATCCTAAGATTTGGATTCCCCAGTAAGGGTTGGGAAATATCTATTGTAGGATCCAGTTGAAGAAGAGAGCACACTGCTTATGAGCCTGGACTGACATAGCTAAGGGCAATTTGTGAAGAATGCGAGGGAGGCGGCTAGGTGAAACAAAGAGTAGGGTGGTGATATTAAGCTTTAATTGATCACACTGGGCACATTTAATGTTCAGCCATTGTGGTACATAGTCAAACATTACATTATCAACAGGACTTCAATACCATTGGAAATATCATGTACAGTGTGTAGCTAAGAAGTATAAATAAAAATGGGGAAGAGAGAGGCCCCCTGAAATCTTAGGAGTGGCCAATTTAGTGAAAACCCATTGCGGTTGTTTACCTTTCCAAATAAACTTTGATAGAATGCATTACAACCTATCAAACCAGGAGTGTGGAATGACTTGATTAAGCATACTCTAGAAAGAGAGTCAAATATGTGAGGGAGTATATTCATCTTAACTAAATTTACTCTCTCCCAAAGAGAAATATGAAGTAAGACCCAATGGTCCAACTCATATTTAATTTGTTCAAGCAACAAATCCAAGTTATAATGTTTCAATCTTGTGGGAGACAAACTTATAGATACACCAGGAATTTGACTTTGTCCTTTCTCCATACCAAACCCAAGGGAGCTAGATCAGATTTGAAGGCTGATGCATTTAATGGCATAACCTCAGTTTTATCTAAGTTTAGTTTGTAATGGGAGATTTTCTCAAACTGTCTAATTACCTCAAGGGTTGCAGGCAGGGATGTAGAAGTGTAGGATAAATACAGGAAGATATCATCCACATAAACTGATAGTTTGTATTGGCATGACCATAAGGTAATACCCTGAATTTGTAGCATACTATTAATTTTCCAAATTAAGGGTTCTCAAAAAAGATTAAAGAGAAAAGGAGAAGGAGGACATCCCTGTCTGAGGTTAATTACTCCTTACCAAACCCCATTACATAGAACCTTGGCTGATCAGTCAAAAGCTTTCTCCACATCCAGGGAAACCAACACTGTGGGGGCAGAGAGTTCCCTGGATTTGGAAAGAAGATGGTCTGTTTTCTGAAGGTGATCAGCAGATAACTGCCACGAAACAAAACCAACCTGCTCTCTACTGATTAAATGACCCCACACTATTTAAATGGAATGCCACAATTTTAGAAAGAATTTTACAACTGAGGTTAATTAAGAAAATGGGCCTATAACTATTAACTTTGGAGGGATCCTTGCCCATGTTTAACAAAACTACAATAAAGGCTTATGTTAAAGAACTGTCTGAGGTAAGATCAGAATAAATATAATTGTAAGTATCCAGAAGTATTGGAGTTAAAAGAGTTTCAAATTTCTGATAAAAATTGGGTGTACAGCCATCTAGCTCTGGCACCTTATCTAAAGAAAGGGATTCAATAGCTTCCAGCACTTCCTGTAGAGTTAAAGGGGATTTTACATAATCAGCTTGTACTTCCCCTGAAATGGGCAGTTTAATGTCTGGAAAAAAATTATTCGAATTGAGAGCTAAATGAAATACTCAAATCTGGGGTATATAAAGGCTGGCAATACTCTTGAAACTGGGCTGCAATGCCACAAGGTGTGGTGACCAACTGACCATGGTTTGAAAGATTGGACGGGATGATTCTATCTGCTGTTTGGGACCTTAAATGCAGAGCAAGCAGCTGGATTGCCTTCTCTTCTTGATCAAAATATCTAGTTCTAGTTCTAAGAATAAGATGTTTAGCTTGCTTATTTAAGAAATCGTTATACTGGGCCTTTAGGGATTCTAACTGTTCCCAACTATCTATAGAGGAAGAAAGCAAGAGATGATGCTCCAAAACCTGAATCTGAACCAACAGGTTCGAGGCAGCATGGGATCTCTGCTTTTTATGTTTGGTTGCAATACGAAATAGCTCCCTGTGTAATCCACATTTTAGAGCACACCACAACACATTTCAGTGTGGCATAGAAAAAGAGTTAAGGGGCCAGCACGGTGGCACTGAGGGTTGAGGTGCTGGACGCCACACCGCGCACCACACTGGTGACCCGGGTTCAAGAGCAAACTCGGGAAGCCGGGGGTTGGCCGGGGGGAGACAGGCTGGAGCGTCTGATGACAGCTCACCTTCTGCAGGGGAGGGAGGGTTCTTCAACCCGGCAAGCAGCGACCCCTGGCAGAGGCTGGGGGCATGACGTCAAGCTGGGGTCCCAGGGGCTTGATTGGTCAAGGGCGTACATCAGTGATCAATCAGCCACAGGGGCTACTCCTTTGAGGAAGGAGGGGTTGGACGTTACTGATGTCAGCACTTATGCCTTGACGTATGGGCCGGCAATGTCCCACAGAAAAGCAGAAATAAAACACTGAAGCCAGGAAGATGGAGTGCCAAGCCTGGGTCTTGATGTGCCGGTGCCTCCCTGCAGCCTCTGGACCCTGACACATGCAAGATTTGGGGGTCCACCCCTACCCTGACCCCGCCCGGGGGGTATCCGAGGCAGGATGGAGGGACCATGACTAGCAGGTAAGGCATTCACAGAGACAGGCTTGATTGGTGATTCCCGATGGTATGGCTCCAGTGGGGATGGCAGGCGGGGATAAATAGAAATTAAAAAAAGAAAGAAAAAGAGTTAAGCTCCATAAAGGTAGTAGTAACATTTTCAATATGGTCTAAGACTTCTTGAGATTTTAGAAGCTGATTATTTAAACAACAGGATTTGTCTGAGTTGAGGGATTGTAAATGTCCCATCTGGAGAATAGCAGGGTGGTGGTCTGATAATACATTAGCCCCATAACAGCATGCTTGAACTCCCACCAGGTGCTCAATCCCCAGAAAAAGAAATCAATCAGGAAAAAAGAGTTGTGTGGTACTGAGTAAAAAGAATATTTCCAGTGAGAGGGGTTCAGTACTCTCCAGGGGTCCACCAACCCTGTGGAATCCATCAGATTTCAGAGGGCCCATTAACCTGGAGATAAACCCCGGTGATGCAGGCCTGACCTATCTATTTCAATACAGGTGGCTATATTCCAGTCTCCTGTGAGCAAAATAGGAAGAGCCACCCAGGGTGCCAACATCTTCATTAAAGAAATGAAAAAGCCAGGATCCTCAACCATAGGGCCATACACCAAGCTTAAAACAATTTCCCTGTGCCCCAACAGAACCCTAAGTAAGACATATCTATCTTGGGGATTGGAAATTTCTTGCAATAACCAGAAGTGAACTCTCTGGGCAGTCAAAATTGCAACTTCTTTTTTTTTAGTGTCCACTCCCACCCCATAGACTTGGTCCACCTAAGATCTACGTAATAATGAAAGCTGAATGTGGGTCAAATGGGTCTCTTGCAGCATAGCAACATTAAACTGTGACTTATTTAAATGAAGCAAAATCTTGGAAATTTTAATGGGGGATTGAGCACCCTTAATGTTCCAGGAACAAAAACAATATCCCTGAGCCATTTAACCTAATGTGTCTGATCCAAACCATAAACAGCCCTCCCAGCAGATTAAAACTTTAAGGCTCCCAAGGAAGAAAAGATAAGGTGGGCCATTCCGGAGTAAAATCCCACCTGTCTCAAACTATACTCATTATATAGCCCAATGTAAAAGAAGAAACACTCCCCTTAAACTCTTCCCCACCTAAACCCCCCCTTATCCCTAGCCACTGTCATGAGGTAAGTCTTCCTCGATGTACAAAAAAAAACACATCATGGGTAAAAAAGTACAAAACCGGTGTAATTTAACCCACCAGAGTAAAGTAAATGACGTTGAGCAAGCTATCAATAAAGTCAACGGAGAACATTCCCAACCCAAAAAATGGCAAATAGTATTAACTCTTTACCAAAGAGTCTCAACAACCATAAACAGTAAGTTGTTTTTCACAATCCCCCACCCCACAAAAATGATCCAGTTTGTGATGAACCCCAGCTCCTTGACATTGTTTCCATCAAGACACTCCTGCCCCTAGTAAAAACTAGCAGCAACTAAACAACTACCTTCACATAGAATAAACATGCCTCATTCCTATAATCTGCTACCTGAATAAAAGTCCTTGAAAAAAAGTGAGATTTGACATTACATTAGAGTCAAAACATGCCATATAATAGAGCTGAACAGAAAATGTGTCCACCATACCGATCAGGTGCAAGTGTGATAAAGTAAAACATGTAGGTGGCTAACAGCGAAATAAAAATATGAATACTGGGGAATTACAACACAGAGACCTCCTCACAGAAAACCAACTAATAACCAGTAAAAATGGCTGTAAAAAATAGTCTCATATAACTGTAAGCAAGAAGTCTAATGTCTAGTCATACTTTCAAATATTAGTAGCTGATCTGTATTCAATGCGGCCAAAGAAAAATAAATAAGTCATGAAGATAACAAATTTGAGTTAATTAGGGAAGCAATAGTAAGTGAAATGTGAACCCAGAACTCAGCTCCAAACACTGAATGAAGAACAGCTCCAAAGTTTGATTGGAAAAACAGCACTCCTCCCCCAAACAGAATGCAAGAGGTTAAGAATGCATAGCTGATTGTGTTAACAGAGAGGACTGCACCATAGTTCTAATTGAGATTCCATCAAATCTTTGAGGTTACATCTATCCCTTAAGAAGCCAGCCCCGATGTGACTGCCTGCCCACACCCAAATCTGCAGGATATCTTAAAGGAGGAGCAGGAATAGAGAAGGTAATACCACATCCTCGAATATGGGTAGATTCTGTTGCCGAACCATGTTGTTATGTGTTTCAGAGTTATTAGAATGGCAGGTCTTCAGGATCAGATAGATGCAGCTCCTGTGTATACAAGGTAAATCCAGATGAAGCAGAGTCCGAAGAGAATCTCAGCAACACAAGAACCTCCACTCTTCACCTTCGTTTGCCCAAATCTAGCGTATGTAGGCTACAGCTACAATTAGATTTTATAAACAGGATTCAAAGTCGACTAAAAAGATGCCGAGATGGGCACACAGGAATCAGTTCAATGATCTTTAAACAAGTCAGGAAATAAAGTTTTTGCCTCTGCAGCGGCACTCTCTGTTGAGTCAAAGGATCTCCAAGAACCATTCACCAAAATTTGTAAGCAGGCAGGATAAAGCATTTTAAAGCAGATGGCAGCTGCAATTAATTTAGAAACAATTGGGTGGTATGAGGCCAATTTATTTTTTATCAAGCTACGCAAGTCCTGAGTAACTCATATACACTCACCATCCCAGGACAGCTCCTTCGGTGCCTTGATTTTAGTAAGGAGGTGTTGTTTATCCAAATAATTAAGGAACTTGAAAATTAATTGCCTGGGAGATGATCCATTTGAAGGCATTGGGCATAAGGAATGATGAGCCCGTTCTATTATATGTGTTGAACCATTTGGAAAAAGGCCAGCAAGTTTAATGCACAGTTTCTGAACAAATAATACCAGGTTAGCTCCTTCAACTTTTTCCACAGACCAAATATGATAACATTGCTCCTCTAACTCCTTCCCTCAGGATCCTCCAGTTTGGTCTCCAGTTGCACTGTTTTTTTTGTCAGAGAGCAGTTAATTCATGGATCTAATTTCTCTCTCCATTTTTCTAAGAAAAGTGCCCATGCTTCATTATCAGACACCCACCGATCAAGGTCATCCATAGAAGATCGTAGAGACTTTATTTCAGCCATTAATTCCTGTAGGGATTCCTTAAAAGGTGTAAATTCAAGCAAACATTAGTCCTCAGTCAGTGGCGATGTCACCGGGTGGTAGTGACTGTTAAACCCGAGATGGTTGCCTGGGCCTTAGTACTCTCTGCTACTTTATCTGGTGTTGTAGGTGGAATGTGCTTTGGAGGCACTGAGTTCATGTCTATACCCATCATTTCATGCAAAAACAAGTCAGATCGATGCTCAGGGTTCAAACACAAACTCAATGTACAGATAAGGTTTCAGGAGAAGTTGTTTAGATAATTTTATTTATTTATTTAGTTTTTGTTGACCGGGTAAGTGCACTAGACAAATCCTGCCTATTTTCAGGCATGACCCGGGGGATGAGGATACAGATGAATGCCAACTGACCTTGAACCAGATTTAGCTGTTGGTGATATTTTCTGTGAATGAGGGAAATTTGGCCAGAACACTGGAGAAATTCCCCTACTCTTTTCGATAAGTGCCATGGGATCTTTAACATCCACCTGAACTACCACCAATCCAGGCAGATGGGACCTCAGTTAAATGTCTCATCCGAAAGACGGCACCTCAGAAGTGCAGCACCCCTCTCATGCTGCACTACAGTGTCAGTACTGGGATATTAACCCAAGTGCCAGATGTGGGAACTGAACCCACAGCCCTCTGATCTCCTGGCCTCAGAGGCGAGTGTGCTACCTACTGAGCCACTGACACTGCAACACTTATAACCGATAATAGGGTGAAGGGAGTAGAAGCTGCACAGAGAAGCAATTACTTGGATCCGTGCATCACGTGACTCCAAATCAAAGATCTTTTAATTCCCTGGTGTGTAGTGTACACCCTCCGTATACCCCAAGAGCATCCACATATTAATTTATCTGGTGTCTAGCAGACCTCCCATCCCTGAGAGCTCCCATATATTAATTTCCCTGGTGTATAGTGGACCTCCCTCTCTATCCCCAAGAGTACCCATGTATTAATTTTCCTGGTAGCTAGCAGACCCCCCTCCCTATGAATGAGTGCCCCCATTAAAATCAAATAGGTTTTTCCTGGTGTCTAGCAGACCCCACCCTGGCAGGCAGTGCCCCACTACCCCACTCCTCCCTCCATATTCCTGATTGGCAACTGGTACAACCCTCCGCTCTTCACCATGACTGACCACTGGACTGAGCTCTGTCAATGAATGTGCGCATACTTGTACAAGTATGTGCTCATTCATTGACAGAGCTCAGTCTGGCATCCAGCTGTGGTGAAGAATGGAGGGCTGTGCCAGTCACCGGCTTATGATGGGGAAGGGGGTGTTGGGAATCTACCTGCTTTGGTGAGCAGCGGAGGGTCCACTAGGCACCAGGGAAAACCTCTTTGATTTTAATGGGAGTGCTCAGGGATAGGGAGGGGTCCAATAGACACCATGGAAATTAAAATATGGGCACCCTTGGCAATAGGGAGGAGGGTTCACTAGACTCCAGGGAAATTAATATAAATGTGCTCTTAGAGATGGGGGGACCACTAGAAACCAGGGGAATTAATATAATGGCTGATGCCCTTCGGACAGGGAGGGGGGTCTGCTAGACATCAGCAAAATTAATATACAGACACTCTCTGGGAGATGGGAGGATCCACCAGGCACAAGCAAAATTAATACACCAGCATGCTAAGGGATAGGGAAGGGTACACTAGACACCAGGAAAATTAATACACAGGCGCTCTTTGGGATAGGGAGAGGGAGTTCCCTAGACACCAGGGAATTAACAGATCTTTTATTTTGTAACTATACTGTCAATCAGGGATAGGAAGGGGAGTCTGCTATACACTAGAGATGTGCAAAGGTGATAAACTTTGCTCCATGTAATATTTTGTGGATTTCTATGGTTCCATGAAATTTTTCGAAAGGCAAAGTCGAAATTCTCAGCATAGTGGCAAATTTGTGAACTTTTTTATTTGAAAACTTCGACAGATGTGGGAGATTATGATAGAAGTGCATGAGAACCATGAAGCTGGAGCTTCGACTTCGAAGTTCAGCCTGTGGTGCGAAGTTCATAAGGTACCATGAGATAGGAGGTTACATGTTGCTGAAGCCAATGGGAAGATTGTTTTGTTTTCTCTCAGTGTAATATGTTGGAGAGAGACTTGAAGTGAAGAGTTTGTGCTTTTAGCTGAGACTGAGTTTCAAAACCTAAATATAACTTATAGAGCTGAGCATTTTGTTCTTCAAATTGCTTTAAAACTGTGGTTGTAAATGTCTTGTGCACACACAGTACTTTTTTGTTGTTGATTTACACATAAGGGCCTAGATACTCAAAAGGGTTGCGCATGGCACAACAGGGATGCGCCATGCGCAACCCACCAGTGCGCACTGGTGCAATATTGAAAGGGGCGAGATGCGATGTGCAACCCCCGATATGCCTGGGTGCAACAGTAATGTATGCGGCACAAGTGCAGGGGGTGTGCCATGCATATGCTGCACATCCCGATATTCAGCCAGGGATATGCGCTGCATATGTCAGCACAACTCCAGCTTGCGCCGCTTGAGGGGGTGCAAAGATGTACCTGGTGAAACCAGGAACAAGTCCTGGCCACCCACAGGCAAGCTGCTGTATTGTAAGGCGTAACATGGCAGCTGCCAGCCATGGTGGCCACCTGCCCACCCAGATCACTGTCCATAGGCCCCCTGCCCTGGAGCATTATGCCTCCCCAATCCGTTGCCCAATCGCAGGCATATATAATATAACATCCCTGCTGGTCCAGGGGAATGCCCCCCATTGCCCAGTCGTGGGCATATGATTGAAACAGGTCCCTGGTAAACCTGTGAATCCCCCCTGCCTGATCATGGCCATATATATTAAACATGTCCATGGTGGACCGGTGGTGAATCCCCCCTACCCGATCGTGGGCATACGTTCACTGAAAGTCCCTTGTGTTCCAGTAGAAACCACCCCCAATGCCCGATCGCAGGCAGAAGTGGCGCAAGAGACCCTGATGGTCCAGTGGTACCCCTTCACCTCCCCAACCACCCACTGAGGTACCCAGCACCCAGCACCCCCCCATCATTGGCTGGCGGCAGCACCCCACCCGCATGCTGCACAGCCACCTGCCAAATGACAGCATACAGTACGGTCTGTACGTCTATTGGTCCAATGTGGTTCATTCACATATTGGGCCTGTGTATTACAGTATGGTCTGCATGCCCATTGGTCCATGCAGTGGACCAATAGGTGTACAGACAGTACTGTACGCTGTCATTCAGTGCGGAGGCTGGGCGGCATGCAGGCGGGTGCTGCCTCCTGCACAATGATGGGGGCGGTGCTAGGTGGTGGGAACCTCAATGGGTGGGTGGGAGGAGTACCACTGGACCACCAGGGTCTCTTGTGCCAATTCCACCCATGATTGGGCATTGGGGGGGTTTCCACTGGACCACCAGGGACTTTCAGTGAACATATGCCCAAGATCGGGTGTGGGGGGATTCACCACTGGTCCACCATGGACCTGTTTAATACATATGCCTGTGATCGGATGGGGGGGGGAGTCACCACTGGTCCACCATGGACCTGTTTAATACATATGCCCACAACTGGGCGAATGGGAAAGGGGACCGACATGGGTCTGCAGGGTGTCAGTCCCCGTTGGCTGCAGCCTAGCAGGGTGCCAGGCTCAAGTCACTGGGGATCAGCACACCACATGCAAATGAGGCCATAATGACATGCAAATGGCACCATTTGCACCATGCATGCATAATGTCCTCATTTGCATGCCCATTGCTGAATATCATGGTTGATGCACCCAGCGCAACTGCACTTTCGCTGATTCATCCCCTTGTTCCCTTCTGCCACATGCGCTGGTGCAGTGCATGTACCCTCAGTGCCATATTCAACTGTGCTGAGCCATGGCGCAGCACCGTTGAATATCGCCCGGTCCCTGCCCTGGTGCAACCCAGTTACTCTGCACCCAGGTTTGTGCCCCTGCCTGGCGCAGTCTGAATATCCAGGCCAAAGTCTTTACTTAAAGTAGTTGTTTTTGTTTAAACAGAGAAATGGTGCTTGGGGGGCTTGAGTAGGGGAGGGTAGGAGAAATTTAGAAGGTCTTGCAGAGAGATCTGCTTTTTTGTTTTGCTTTAGTAGGATATTTCTGTTAAATTTAGTTTTTGTAATACATACATTGTAATCCTTAATTCTTTTATCTTTACAAAACTTCTTGAGTTGAGTATGTATAACAATATAAAGTGATTGTTGTGTCACTTTGTTAGTTATCTCTTTAAAAAAAAAATTCCTGCCCTGACTGCGAATTAACAATCATGAGTGATTGTTGTGTCCCCTTTTGAACTGCTGTTTTTTATGAAAAATCCTGCCCTGACTGCATATTAACAACTGCAGGTGTTTGTTGTGTCCCTTCTGTCACAGTTTGTTTCTTAAAAATACCCCTGCCCTGACTGTGCATTGACAACAAGTCTAAGTTATTGTTGGTGTATTGTGTCACAGTTGTGTTCTGAACAAATCCCTGCACTGACTGCACCTAAACAATATTAAATGATTGCTGTCTCACTTTTGTCACTGTTGTGTTCCAGAAAAATCTCTCCACCAGCAGCGTATTAACAATATTAAGTGATTGTTGTGTCCCTTCTATCACAGTTCTCTCCCAAAAATAATTCCTGCCCTGACTGTGCACTGACAACGTCTGGGTTATTATTGCTGTCTTGTGTCACAGTTGTGTTCTGAACAAATCCCTGCACTGACTGTGCCTAAACAATATTAAGTGATTGCTGTTTTTACCATACTAAAGCAGAGAAGAATGGCTCAGAAGAAAAGGTCAAATAAAGGAAGAGGCTGTGGATAGCCTAATAAAGGGAGAGGTCATGGAAAGCCAAAAAACAACATTTCCCATTTTATGATCCTTAACAGTCATGCAACTGCACAAAAAGTGTCAGTGGGAGCAGAGCCGCAGTATTCTGATGAGTCTGTGGCAGGCAGTAGCAGTACCACCAATGTAGTTGTCAGTGGTGCAGGCATGTCTGCCTCTAAATTTTTCTTTGCCACATCTGTGGCAGCCATACTGATGGATGTGTCAAGTGACATGGGAAGCAGCAGAACCATCCAAAAAGAAACCTTGGACACGGAGAAGATTGGTGGCGGACAGCACTTGGGAATAGGTGCTGTTGTTGCTGCTGACTTGGATGAGCTGGATAGTGTGTGTCTACTGCCAGTGGGTGAGAGTGAGCTGGAAGTGGGACATGCAGTCAAAGTGGTCGAGTGTGAGAATTGTCATGAGGAGGAGGTGCATATCATAGAGCCTGTAGCTATTGAGGAGGACAGACCAGTGGGGCACAAGGAGGATAGCAGTGTTTTTATCAATGACAATGATAATGATGATGTTTCAGACATGGATCCCTTATGGGAGCTAGGAAAAAAAGGTCATAGGGTTTTAAGGATGTAGATGTTACGTTTCCTGTTGTCTGCACTGCTTCAACCACAACGCTCCCCCAGCTCTATGTCACCCCTTCTCCATTGTCTGCAGTCATCACAAAAAATATCAAACCCCACCCCTTCTCCTTTGGTGTCTCAGTCATCATAGCACCATGTGAAAACAAAGCCAAATAAATCCCTAGGGTGGAACTTTTATGTACTGGTCCCAGGTGATGAGACAGTGGCAATTTGCCAACTCTGTCAAACCAGAATAGTATCGGTAAGAAGGGTAGTCACCTCAGCATGGGTGGGAAACATACACACCTGGAAAATAGGTAACCAGTACAGTGGCATAAACACCAGAAAGATGCCAGAACCCATGGTCCTGGTCCATTATCATCATCATCAGGCAATGTAAGTCAAATTGTCACTGCAGCACATGAGGGAGATGGAGGGGCAGGTGAAGAGGAGATCTATGTAGTACAGGATAAGAATGATTCTGTAAGTGGGCCAAGTACTGGTCCTAGCAGCACTACCACCCTTAGTCCAAGAAGCATACCTACCCCAGTACTGAAATCACGAAAAGTCACTGATATCTGCCGTGCAGCACTGCATATTGACATTGTCAATCCACAGTCAAAGAGCACACCAATAATGGTATCACAGTGAGGCAAGCTCTTTGGCACACCATTAACAACAGCAAGAAAGGTTCAACCTATGCTGCATTAGATTTCTGAGCATCGGTGAAAATTCCCACCCAATCATGCTACTGCGCAGGAATTAAATGCAGCAGCAGCAGAAATTATTGCTATTGATTTGTTGCCATTCTTGTTTGTCGAGAATGTTGGACTTTGCAAGTTTCCTGTGCCTTGCCGAAGTGGAAGGTCACATCATGTACTTACTTTTCCAAGCATGCCCTTCCGGAATGGTACTGTGCTGTGTCTGACATAGTACATCACTCCCTTCAGCATTCCTCAGCTCAGTATGTACATCTCAGCATGGACATGTGAACCAGTGGTAAAACAGCTGGTAGCTCTTATTTGTGCATTGCAGCACACTGGGCACAGGTACCTGGGGTAGCGAGTGTGACTGGGTGGGGGTGAGGCAAGAATCGTTGTAAGTCAAACTGTGATGGTAGCAATATGCCTGATGTTCAGCAGCATGCAACATTGAACATGAGGCATATCCCCAGGTCACACATGGCTGAAAAAAAAATGCTTAAAGTGGTCTTCACCAAGATCGATGAATGACTCAACCCCTATGCTCTGAAAGCTGGATTCATCGCCAGTGACAATGGGTCCAATGTTAGGAAATGCATCACTGATGGTGGATTTCTCAGGGTGCCATGCTTGGCACACTGTCTGAACCTGGTTGTGCAGACTTTTCTCAACCATCCTGACATTGAGGAAATACTGACTGGCCCAGTGCATCTGTGCCCACTTTGCATGTTCAGCAAAGGCCCATGACCATCTACATGTTCTGCAGGTAAAGAATGAGCTGCCTCATCACCATCTTAAAATGGATGTTGTCACCAGATGGAACTCCACCTTGTACATGCTGAAGCATTTATATGAGCAGTACAAAGCAATATTGGAGTATCTTCTACTTAATGCTAGCTGTGACAGCACTGGGGCATTCCTTTGTCTCACAACTAAGCAGTGGTGCCAAATGGATGGGCTCAGCTCGATTCTTAGGCCCTTCGAGCATGCTACACAGTCAGTGAGTGGGGACACTGCCTGTATAAGTGAGTCCATAACTCTGCTACATGTGTTGAGGCAGACACTTCCGAACATGTAGCTACAGCTGGAGACAGGTGGTGACAGATAAAGTTTTGCCTTGATGGAACACATGCTGTCCACCTTAGACTGCAATACCCACATTAACTACATTGTGCAGTCAGAGTCTTTTGGGATTGCCAGAATGCTTGACCCACATTAGAAATGTGGGCTCACAGCCATAAGTCAAGGTGGGCATCAACAGGTGCAAAGACTGAACAAGCTTCTGACACAAAGGGTAAGCAGGATACAGGTGTTACTATGGACACAGGGGGAAAAGACACATCAGAGTACTGCACAGTGACCAGGTGTTGCTACCATGTACTCATCATCACTGACTAAACCAGCAGAAAAACATGCCACTTAAAAGAACAGATGCCGAATCCCATTTGGGCTGCTCCTAAGTCAGGTGAGAGTGTCAGATATGGAGGAAATTGAGGAGGATGAGGAAGATGATGATAATGCTGCACATCTGTGAGTAGCGAAATGCATGGTAGATGTCTATTTGGCAGATACAAGGAACCTTGTCATTGAAGATGAGCCATTGCTATACTTGGGCACCAAGGTCAATGACTGACCACCACTGACTGCGGTTTCTATTAAATATTTGAGCTGCCCATCCTCCAGTGTCAGTGTTTAGTGTATTTTCAGTTCTGCAGGTGTCATTGTGCATGACAGGAGCACAAATCTGTCTCCCATAAATGTTGGCATGCTGATATTTATCAAAATGAATCAGGTGCACATTCCACTGCGAAGAATCATGTCCCTTGTCACACCACCGCATGACATAGACAATGATGAGGAAAGTGCTGTCGGCAGAATGGGCTGTACAACATTGCCTGGCACCATTGAAGACGATGAAACAGTGATGGAGAGGGAATTCCCCTATGGTGACAATTCCAGTCTTGAAGACTGTGAGGGCTGCTTCATGGATGATGTTGAGGATTAAAAACTATGCCATGTTTTGCTCTCCCCCCTCCCCCGTCAATTATAAAACCCAGGCTGTGAAATTTACAGAAATTATATTATTCTCATTTATTGTAGATAAAGACCAAAGACTCTGATCCAGCCAAACCTCAGAGAAGTAGACATAAAGGATAGCATACTTTAAGGGGAGTGGCCATAGCCAATCAAGAGCTAAAGCTCACTAAGCGAAGCTTGGAAATAATGGCCCACTCACCCAGATTTTCTTTAATACAAAATAATTTTCATTTCATAACATCCAGACCAACAATGTCCTACGTATTGGGAATAACCTTTATCAGGGAGTCTGGTTATCAAGTTATACTCTTTCTTTATTTTGTTTTAGATTTACCATCAATGCACTTTATAGTTTGTGCTTCCCCTTAGGAACTGTATCAATTCATAGTTTGGAAAATAGCGCCTTTAGTAAGTGCTTCTATTTCAAAGGGATTCATTGATAGTAAATCTAAAACAAAAGAAAAGAGCATAACTTGACAACCAATCTCCCTGCGAGAAGTATTCTCAAAACATAGGACATTATTGGTATCTAAGATGTTATAATCATATTGCATTAAAAAATCTTGATGATCGGGCCGTTGTTTTCAGTCTTTGCTTAGTCTCATTTATCGCACTGATACTCATCCTCAAATATTAATTTTGTGCTTGTTTTCAAAGTATCAGTGCTACAAAGCAGCAAAAATGTAGACCTATGCGTTTTCTTTCTATTTTCCATTGCCTCTAATCTCTTCACTTGTATGATTCCCTTCTTTCCATATTTTGGTTGTAGTTGAGTACATTTTTTCCTCTTTTTGTATAATAAAAGTAGCACTCCTTTTAATATTGCTCAGACCAGACTTTCATCTCTCTTCTTTGCTGTTTTTTGTATACCTATTGACCTATATGGTCATGAAACACTTTGTATTGCATGATGTTTCATTTTAACAACAACAGAAATTATTTGAAACAATTCATGTACAAAACCAGCTGAGAATACTGATGAATACCTGCTCAGAGTCATATTAAAAGTAGTGCTACTTTCATTATTTCAAATATGAAAAAAAATACTAAATAACCATACTCTAACTGTTGAATGAATGGTATCATACAAATCAGGGTATAAGAAGCAATATAAAAAAGAATAAAAAGTATAGGTCAACATTTTTGATGCCATCATGCACTGCTGCTGTCAGACAGACCTGTCAGTCTGACCTCTGTGGTAGGGAAAGTGATGGAGTCACTTCTGAAGGAAAGAACAGTTGAGTACCTAGAGGCCAGTGGAGCACAGGACCCAAGGCAGCATGGGTTCACAGCTGGAAGGTCATGTCAAACGAATCTAATAGATTTCTTTGACTGGGTGACCAAAGTAGTAGACCAGGGAGGGGCTGTGGACTTGGCCTACCTAGACTTTAGCAAGGCATTTGACACAGTCCCACACAAAAGATTAATAGTCAAATTAACCAGCCTGGGAGTGGGTCCCAGGGTGGTAGCCTGAAAAACATTGGCTGCACAACAGGACACAGAAGGTAATTGTAAATGGAGTCCACTCTGAAGAAAGAGGGTTACTAGTGGGGTACCGCAGGAGGTTCAGTATTGGGTCAGTCCTTTTAATGTCTTCATCAGTGACATTGCAGAGGGACTGGAAGGAAAAGTATGCCTTTGCAGATGACACAAAGATCTGCAGGGGTTGATACGAGGAGGCGTGGAAAGGATGAAAAGGGACTTGGCAAGGTTGGAGGAATGGTCAGAAGTATGGCAGCTAGGATTCAATGCAAGAAGTGCAAAATAATACCTGGGAAACAAGAACCCAGGGGAAGAATACACAATGGTGGGGAGGTAGTAACAACAACAAAAAGGAAAAGGACCTGGGGGTAATCATATCAGATGACCTTAAGGTTAGCAAGCAATGTGAGAAGGCAGTAGGGAGGGCTGGGGGTATAATGGGATGTATAGGGAGAGGCATCAGCAGCAGAAAACAGGAAGTTGTTATCCCTCTGTACAGACAGTTGGTGAGACCCCATCTGGAGTACTGTGTCCAGTTCTGGATACCCCATCTCCACAAGGACATAGACAGGATAGAGGTAGTCCAGAGGAGGGCAACTAAAATGGTGCAGGGTCTGCAAGAGAAGCCGTATGAGGAGAGACTAAAGGAGCTTAATATGTATACCCTTGAGGAAAGAAGGGAGAGGGGGGACATGATAGAAACTTTTAAGTACCTCAGTGGAATCAACAAAGTCCAAGAAGGTAGCATCTTTCAGAAAAAGAGACTTGCAAGAACAAGGGGACACAATTTAAAGATAGAAGGAGGGCGGTTCAGGGGCAATGTGAGGAAGTATTATTTTACAGAGAGGGTAGTGGATGGATGGAACAGCCTTCCTGAGGAGGTTGTGGGGTCTAAAACTGTGGGAGAATTCAAGAATGCATAGGACAGACATAAGGCAATTCTTGTGGGGGGTAGGAAGAAATAGGCTGTTGGTTAGCTAGAATCTGCGGCCTATCCTGTAGGTAGGGAAATGGGCAGACTAGATGGGCCTAGCAGTCCTTATCTGCCATCAAAGTCTATGTTTCTATGTTTCTATGCTTTAATTTCAACTTCCAACCTCAGCCTTCTCCTCCTCCTAATATCATCATGTGCTCTAGCCAGCTTTATTCTACACAGGCATAAACTGCATGGTCAACCACTTCCACACAGGAAAATGAGTTTCCAAAAACACCAAGGCACAGGCCAGCCGCTCACTCATGCAAATGCAAGAGTAGACATAGAACTGCCTCCTCTACCCCCTCTGTACTCCTCTTGCCTGCTTCAGCTGGGTCCTCCGCACTGCAAGTATGAAATAGCATGGGCAACCAATTACACCACCATAGTAATTCAACAGGAAAATTACTTTCAAATGACAGCAAGGCACAGGCCATCATCTCACTCAAACACGAGACACAGAACCACCTCCTCTGCCTCCTCTGTACTCCTCTTGTCTCCTTCAGCTGGGTCCTCTGCTGTCACAAGAATTATCATACAGCATGATGCTACTCCATTGCAACCGAACTCCAATGGAACTGATGGTCCTACATCCTACAGCAAGCCTCAGCATTAAGGAAGCAAGACCTCATGTGGAACCACACTGCAAAGCCTGTGTTTGTGAGCTGTGATAGTAAGACATCTGTACAGTTATTCAGGGACTATATCCACTGTACATGTGTCCCTTGTTGCTGCATCACTTCTATTAGCATACCAAAAGCAGAAAGTCATTCCATGTTACTCAATGATGCATTAAAATGTTTTCACGTCATTTCTTCTCCTTGCAGGTTTCGCTGGTTTCCATATTCATGGACACTGAAACATAGACCACTGCAAAGCCAGCAGCAGTACTGTGATGCTAAATAACCTTATGATTTTTTCCTTTCCTTTCCTTTGCTTTTTCAACAGGTGATATGTGGTGCAAGTACTGTTGTAGTATGATGTGAAGTCCTCTAAATGAAAACAATTGATATACGTTCCAACTAGACCAGTACTGCAATGGGTAAAGATGTAAGCACATTCACTCAAAAAAACATTTTATTTTCTTCACATGTGCTGTCTGTGATGTGCTTGCAAAGGTGTGTCACGAGATCCTGCAGGAAAGCAATCCATCTCCATCTTCAGTGTTCAGAGTCTAGTAAACCACAGTCACACGCTTTAAAGTACCTGACAATTATAACAACAGCAACTGAAAAAAAAATTCTATTACATCCAGCACACATTGCAATGAAAAACACACAAAACTGCATCCATGGAAAATGAAAACATAATTTCCTTACAAAATACAGTACCATGGACTTGGAGCAATCTTGATGCCACTCATGTTACCTGATGGTCAGTTATTCATCATCATCTGTTGGCAAACAAAGCCCATCACTGCAAACAAAGAGGCACAACAAATACCTACAAGGAAGCAAAGTAGACACAGTGATTAACAATTTCTGAATAAATGGCAAAGAACTAAATCCCCCCTCAAAAAAAAACCAAAAAACAATACTTACCTTCCTGGTTGGCAAATGTTGTGAATTCCAACCTCAACATTACAGCTTTCAATCAGTAGGATGTGATCATCTCCCATACCTGAAAGGAACAGCAATACAAACACATTACAGTTCAGGTAGTAACAACAACAACCCCCGACAATGAAAAGAGAGAAAAAAAAAATAAAAATACTTACTCATACAGTATGTGTGATGATACATACAAGATTCAACAACTGCCAATAGTACTCCTATAAGCAACCACAGCAGTAGCAGGCAGCAGCAGCAGCAGCAGCAGCAAGCAGCAACAGCACAGCAAAACACTTCGTTGGCTAGTGGTGGTGGTAGTGGGATGGCAGGCCCAAAAAATCATAAGTTCCATAATTATGTTTAACTTCTCTTGCTATTTTCACATGTCCTGTGCACTGCCTTCTCTGCCATGTGCAGCAACAGTATTTGACAGAAGGAAAGAAGTTTTCTTGGAGGGGGGGCACAACTTTACATTTCTGGCACAGTGGTGGTGATTGTTGGGTGGCAGCCTGGGAGGCCCAAAAATCGTGAGTTCAAGATTTATGTTTAACTTCTCTTGCAATTTTTTCATGTGCTTTTTCCCCCAACATCTCAGGCCTGCTGCACAGCAGGGCAACTAGAAACAGAAAGGCAGTTTTCAATTGGGGGCACAACTTAGCATTTCTTGCAAGTGCAGGAATCGTTATGTACTTAAAAGTGATTTATGTTTAACTTCTCAGGAGAATAGCTCATGTTTGTGTTATGGTTTTGCACTTCTTTGAGTGGTTGGAAGTTGCACTCAACTACCACTCATGCACCATTACATAAGTTTGGGAAACAATTTATTTAGTCAGGCCAGTTCTTGACATTTGTGGATAGGAGGAGGACGCATGAATCAGTAACACAAAAAAAAGTCAGGAAAGTGGTTCATGTGTCCAGAACATAATAGGATAGGGCAGAGTCATAAGGGCAAGTGGAATGCTAATGTCTACATGAGGGAAAAAATCAGGGAGTGAACAAGGGAAAGGATGGAATGAAATAGGGACCATAACATGTAACAATAACACAAAACATTTAGAAATACATATTTTACAGAACTGAAAAAGAGGATAGAGAGGAACAAGACAGAAAAGAGTTTTTTTTTTTTACTTATCACTTTTTATATTTTTTTGGTGTTTTTTTGGGGGGATGGGGTAACAATTCTGAATGCAGCATGGGAATAATAAACCAAAAAATTAGTCAACATAAATTGAGCAGTTACTTTGCCACACCACCACTGCCAGTAGCACTGCCAGGTCCACCACCGCCACGCAGCTCCGACATGAACTTCAAGACCTTGTCCTGGCTGGACATCAGTTTGTCCATATCATCTATAATTTCCTGCCAGAATTCATTAAAATCTTGGTGCAGATGTCACACCTCATCCACAGGACAGCCACCTCTGCCTGGGTGACATGTGTTCTGGGCTTCACTGGTTGAAGAGAGGGTGCACATGTTGCCACCTGCTGTCCTTGTGGTGATCACTGAGTACTGCTGCAAGTCTGCCTATGACGCTGACTCACAGCAGCATGACAGTGAGCCAGCCTCCTGCTGCCCCCTTCAGATTCCATATTGCCCCCATCACCACCAGTACTATGTCCTGCTGCCAGCTCACACTGCTTTGCCTGCCACTCTGCCATGTGGTTTATTTTGAGGTGTGCCTTCTGGCTGACAGTCCTCAGACAGCTGCTTCTCTTCCCCAACCTAACATTATGGCCACAGATCTTGCAGATGACCACAGTGTCATTTGTTGGATTTAGGGAGAAAAACTCCCATATTACAGATCTCTATGGCAGTAGAAGGGGGGGCACCAGATGATGTTGCGGCGGGGTGCACTACATCGCCAGTGACAGTGGTGGAGCTGCTGGTGGTGGCACTGTTAAGACTGGTGGGTTGGGCGGAAACCACGAGCTCCTGCTGTGGGACGGGGATAACTGGGTCCTGCTGCTGCTGCCCCTGCTGCTGCAAGGGAGCAGTGGAACTCCCATCCTCAGCTAGGGGGGGCATTAGTGCCTCTTTTGAATGAACATGGGTTAAGATGAATAACTGCCCCACCCTTCTTCTGGCATTCATCCTCCCTAACCTGTCCCTCCATTATATTTAAAACAAGCTTTTTACAGAAAAATAATTACGTAAAAGAGAGACAGAGAGACTAACACACACACACACACACACACCTATCTAAACTTACAAAAAGTAAAGACTATACGTTAACAAAAGATCTCAGTACAGAAAAATAAAGACAGGAATTAATGAGAAGTTGGAAACTACAAAACTAAATGCTGTATTTGTGTCAAAAACACTAAATTATTAAGCTCTCCTGCTCTGTCTCTCTCAGCCAACTCTACCTGCCGAAATGAAACTGAAACATTTACTTCCTACCTTGCTGGAGTCTCCCATGTGACCTGCAGAAAGTGAATCAATTGGCAAACCCTGTTTTTCATTAACTTTGAAGTTAGTAACAAAAGTCGCAGTTCATTTCAAAGTTAGTCGGCAAAGTTTTGTCAATAGAAACCAAGTTCATGAAATTTGTCATGGAGCAATTTTGACAACTTTGCAGGAAATTCGTCAGTGGAATTAAACTTTGCAACATCTCTACTAGAAGCCAGGGAAACAATTATTTGGGTGTCATAGCCACTAGACATTCAGATTTCCAATTTCACCAAAGGTGGAAGTTCAGCAATTTCTGCAAATGTTGTGAATTTCACGTGGAAGTTCTGCAAAAGTAGAATTTGCAACTTTTGCTCAGCTCAAATTCTGATTCATTACCTTTAGAAGTGCATAATTGAGATACATTGTGATCTTGTTCTTGAAAATTTACAATTTCTTCTTCATCAAAAGTATTGCTTTCAGATGAAGGAGCCTGATATGCATGAGTGGTGTTAACCCCCCTGCAAATGGGGGTTCCCAAAAGTCTTCCAGGAGCTTGCCTGAATGCTCCATGTCTGGGCGGTGTTCAGTGTCTGAGCTGTTTAAATGTGGTTCCAAGTGATTGTTATTTGAGCCTCCATGTACTGCCTCTTTAAGAGCTGTCTGCTTGCAGACTTAATTAGTTTGTATGGGGGGACTGTGTATTTAATGCTCGAATCCCTCCCGAGCTGCCGCCAATTTGCTCTGTTTCTGCCATCGCTACATGTGCAGAGGGAGCCTTGTTGAAAGATATAACTGTTTGCCAGGAATCATTTAGAGTGACTGAGAAAATGTAGTTTGTCTACCCTGTCTTTATTTCAGCACAGACTGTTTCAGTGTAGCTCTTTCATTTTGGTTCTGAATTGCTGACTTGGACCAATCAGGATGATAGGGAGGCCTTAAAATGGAGCCTTTGGATGAATTGGAACTTGGACTCTCAATTCTGAGCCAGCCACAAGGGGATTGTATGAGCAGTGACTCTGGGAAATGTAGTTTTGACCTTAGCGCCTTTTTTTCACCAACAGAGGAAGTCTTATTGTGAGTGACAGCCAAACCAGCCAACAGAATGGTGTGGAGCTAAAGGAAATGCCCTGCTCTGTGACTGGAAAGATCAGATCAGTTGGGACAGTGAAGAGAGAAGGAGCTCTGTGCTTCTGTGGTGTATAGTTTCACACGGGAAGCGTGTGTGAGGCCCTGATGTTCAGCCTGCAGCTGTTGTAAGCGCTAGTTCAGACTGAATCTGACTTGTGAGGCGAAAGAAGGAAATCTGAAAGGTAGAAACCAGGCTTACCCTGTAGAAGACTGGATAAATTGCTGAATCACACTCGGTCTGCCAGAAACTGAAGCTGCTGTGTGTGCTTCCAGGTATTTTGCAGTAATTGCGATCAGGATCTAGGAGTAGCCTGCCTGGTATAGTACTTTCCTTTTGCATATGAATGTGCGTAGTGCTTGTGGGGAATCGCTATTTCCAATCCCCTATGCTGTGTGCTGTGTGTTGAAGCTGGAAGCAAACTCCAGCTTGTCTTGGACTAAATCCATTTGCTATCTACTGCAGTGAGGTCCAGTCACAAGGACCTTGTCTCCATGCCCTATTGTTCTGGCAACCCAGAAGAACCTCCATCATCTGGTTCTCAGCTTGGATATTGTAAGTACAAATCAGGGTATTCCCCTACAGCCTATTTTCAATTACAAGTGTGTCATCTAATTATTGTTGTTTCACTTCTTCATGGACTGAGCCATCCGGCTCCAGATTACAATTGGGTGTTGTGCATACATTTTCTTCTACAGGGCCCATTCCATCTGCACCTGCCGGCCAACTCCGGGCAACGGACCTGGCTAGCCCCCCCCCAACCTGGGTACCCAGAATGTGACTTTTCAGACCCTGTATGTGTCCATAGTACTGTGATTTAATTCTGCCAATTAACCTGATCTCCCCCTCCCGTGTTTTATTCCTCCTAAATAAACCAGATTTGAAGTTGTTAAACTTTAAACTGTCTGAAGTGTCACTACCTACATATCAAGCATTGTATTGGTTTGTGTATGTTGATTAACTTTATTTTACAGGAGGTCCCCAGAGATGAACCTCAGAATCAGTCTCGAGGGTAAGTGATACTTTATGAATGAACAGGGTGTACATGTGGGGTATTGGCGACTGTAACTTCTGTGCATTGTGTGAGCCACTAGAGGGAATAAAAGGGGGGTCTCAGTGTCCCAGAGGGCTGTGACCAAGCTAGTCTAACCACTACAAACCCTGACCTCTGGGTGGAGGCAACCGCCATGGAACCTAGGCCCCCCAACCTGTCAGTAGTCAAGCAGGCAGGGGTAGTATAGAAACTTAGAAACATAGAAGTTGACGACAGATATGGACCGCAAGGCCCATCCAGTCTGCCCATTTCTTTTTCTACCTTATGAATGTGCAATTGGCCTTTGCTCTGTCAGTGGCCTATCTATTCATACACATTTGTATTGCTCCCTTATGCCTATCCCATGCCTGTTTGAAGCCCTGCACTGTATTCATAGCCACCACTTCTTGAGGTAAGCCATTCCATGCATCCACCACCCTTTCTGTGAAAAAGAATTTCCTCACATTCCCCCTAATCGGCCCCCCTCTAATCTCATACTGTGTCCTCTTGTCCTGCTATTTTTCTTATATTGAAACATGTTAGACTCTTTCACCTTGTTAATGTCCTTAAGGTGTTTGAATGCCTCGATCATATCACCTCTCTCCCTCCTTTGCTCAAGGGTATACATATTGAGCTCTGTTAATCTGTCCTCATATGTCTTCTGATGTAGTCCCTGCACCATTTTGGTTTCCCTTCTCTGGACTGCCTCAATTTGGTTAATGTCCTTGTGAAGGTGTGACCTCCAATACTGCATGCAGTACTCCAGATGGGGCCCTAACCAGTGTCCTAACCAATAGCAGTGTCAGTGGCTCAGTAGGTAGCACACTCACCTCTGAGGCCGGGAGATCAGAGGGCTGTGGGTTCAGTTCCCACATCTGGCACTTGGGTTAATATCCCAGTACTGACACTGTAATGCAGCATGAGAGGGGTGCTGCATTTCTGAGGTGCCGTCATTCGGATGAGACGTTAAACCGAGGTCCCATCTGCCTGGATTGGTGGTAGTTCAGGTGGATGTTAAAGATCCCATGGCACTTATCGAAAAGAGTAGGGGAATTTCCCCCGGTGTCCTGGCCAAATTTCCCTCATTCACTAAAATACCACCAACAGCTTAATCTGGTTCAAGGTCAGTTGGCATTCATCTGTATCCCTCTCCCCCGGGTCGTGCCTGAAAATAGGCAGGATTTGTCTAGTGCACTTACCCGGCCAACAAAAGCTACATAAATAAATAAACAGTGTCAAAAGCTTTGCTGAAGTCAAGGTAGGTGACATCAACTGCTCCTCCTTAGTCCACCACTCTGGTTACCCAGTCAAAGAAATCTATGAGATTAGTTTGACAGGACCTTCATTTTGTAGCCCTTGGGATAGCACCACCTGGGGGTTACAGTGGCATATCATGGAGTACCATGCCTAGTAGTACTAGATAGAGCCTTTTTCCTAATCATTGACTTTCTAGGTCTAGGTGTTTTGGCTACCTGTTTTTGTGTTTTACTTTTATCTGATTTTTCTGGCAATGCCGACAGTGCCGCATTACTTTGTTCTGAGGATTCACCAATATTCCTTTCTTTTTCTGATTGTGTAACTTCATTTTTTTCTGGTTCTATTGCTTCATTGTTATCAATTGTATTAATTATATCTTAAGCAGCGAATTTCCTTTTTTTCTCTGAATTTGTTTTCAAGACATATTTTTATTGTTACGTATACCAGTTTTAGCCATACTGCTGATGTTGGCCACATGTTCCATTTCCATGACAGACTCTAATTCTGAATTGATTTTTTGAGGTTCAAATTAATTACCTAATTAGTAGTTTTAGTTTGGATGCAGAGATGGGCAACACAGAGTCTAAGACATGACACACCCCTTCAAAATCTGTATGACACTATAACCTAGTAATAGTTCGGGCACAGAGATGGGCAACACAAAGTGTCTGTCAGTATGAATTAGTAGTAGTTCAGGCACAGAGATGGGCAACAGAGTCTACGGCACTATGATCTGGTAGCAGTTTAGGCACAGAGATGGGCAGCATAGAGGCTGAGACATGAGTGAGACTCCCCCACTTCAAAATCTGTACAGCACTATAAGCCCCCCTCAAAATGAATGAGGCACTGGGACTTTCAGACAGAGCCCTCTTGTCCTGTCTGCTCCCTTTCTTAATGTATTTTTATTTTTTATTACAAAAAGAAAAAGAATTACTATGACCTAGTAACAGTTCAGGCATAGAGATGGGCAACACAGAGTCTGACATGAGGATGACACCCCCCTTCAAAATCTATATGGCACTATGAGCCCACCCACAAAATTAGTGAGGCACTATGACTTTCAAACAGAGTCCTCCTGTCCCGTCTGGCTTGCTCCCTTCTTAATATTTGTTTTTTTTTTACTTTTTACAAAAATACATTATGTTTTTCAAAATGAAAAAGAATTAATAAGTTGTTGGATACTGCACACTAACTTTTTTTTTTACTTTTTTGTTGATTTTGCAAGAAAAAAAGACTGAAACTATTTTTTTGTTGTTGTTGTTGCGGGATGGTTTCATGAAAACTGCGCTCATCTCATGGCATTGCAGACTGTGGGTCATGCTTTTTGTAGTACCCTAAAATCCTTTTTGTTTCTTTTACTTTTTCTAAAACTAAGAAAAGAAAATGCCTGCACTCTGCTGTTGTTTGCACTTTACTGTCATTTGCTGTTAAATTTGTTGGTCTCTGTACTCTCGCTCTCTTTTTACTGAAAAATTGTTTTTTTTTTTTTTTTTTTAGTACTCTGCTGCAACATTTGTACTCTGGTGTTGTCTGCTGTGGAATTCATTGGCCTCTGTTAGTGTTGCTCAGATAGTATCCTAGAAATCAGGATACCAATAGATACCTCCAATTTGACAAAATAGTTGCCATGGTAGGAGAGTAGTGCTATCTGACAATGGATCCTGTCAGCTAGGATACCTGGATCATAACCAGGAGCCATCACTATCTGGCCCCGGATCCTAACTATCTGCTGTAGTGTCCATGGACCCTAACTAGGACACCTGGATCCTAACCAGGAGCCATCACTATCTGGCCCCAATCCTAACTATCTTCCCTAGGATCTGTGGATCCTAACCAGGATACCTGGATCCTAACTAGGATCCATCACTATCTGACCCTGGATCCTGCATCTGTCTTTGGCAGGATATCTGATAGGATCCAAGTCAGGATACCAGCACTATCTGACAGATAGTGGTAGGATCCACAAAAGCACTATCCGAGCAACACTAGTATCTGTATTTTCACTTTCTCTTTCTGACTAAGGCAGGAAAATAAAAAAAGTTGTTTAGCTTACTTTTCTTTTCTTTAAATCTCTCTGCATGCACACACACACACAAACACACACACACACCCACCCCTGCATTCAGTGCAAAGCCCCAAATGAGCTTGATACACTGTTTCCTATGGGTTGTTCTATAGTGGCTGACACACAGGATTGGCTTGAACATGAAACAATCACAGAACAAAGGCCCTCATTGATTTGCTCCATTCATTGTCTGAGTAGCATGAACTTTTACCTTTGTTGGTCATGTGACAGTCCAGGGACTAAGGAGTATTCATTAGAGATCGGGAAAAAAAGGTGTTTTGTTTTATTTCTGCACCCTGCCGTGACCATGTTTCATGACTTACATGCAGTACTGGTGGTGAGAGCGTTTTTGTTTTGGACCAGACCACACTTCTGAACAGTGCCAACTCAACAACTCAGGTGAGCCATGAAAGGCTTGGTATTCCCAAACAAAGCCGAGTCGGCCAGGTCCGGGGAGGTTCAGAATCATAGCAGAGCCGGTTTGCCCATTCCTAAAAACAACAAATGCAATACAATCTTAAAGGTTAAAGAGTAATTGCACTCTATTGTGCACTTTCATAAACACAACATTTCATGTATAACTGTTTACTAAAAAATAAATTTTTTCATTTCTATTTCCCTTTCTAAGGTTTATAACACATATCGCTATTCCAAGAATTGCATAAAAAAGCATTTCTTGTCCTCAACTCACTTCATTGTGTTGATTTTGACAACATAGTGCTGACTATCACAACAGACTGTGATGTCACAAACAGTAATTGTGACATCAGTTGGGGGCAGTCAGATGCTTTTTGAAAGACTGTCTGAAATATATCCTGAATTATTGGAAATATTTAGAAGACCAACAACATGAGAATGTTAAAAAAAAAAAAGTTTAACAAAAGGGGTGTAAATCTACTAGTTGTTTGCAGCGGGCCTTTCTTTATTGGCAAGCCAAATCAGCGGTTGTTGACTGCAGACAACTCTTGTTTGTACTAAGGAAGTCTCACAGTGGGAGCTACAGTCCCTTGCAGGTTAAAGCATCTTTCTAGGAGAATAGTTAAAAACAGGTTTATGAGTTAGCAGCCATGACAAACTACAGTACGACTGTGTGACGGGTGTGTTTGCTGTGTATTTTTCTGCATGATGTAGAGGGTTCCTTTTTGCAGTGTTTAAAAGAAACCATGCCCACTGTTTTTGTGATGAGCGAGCATGCTGTTGGATTGGCTCTTCCTGTTTTTAGATACTATGTAATTCTGCATCATCTTGTCATCACCAAGACTATTTCTTTTCTCACATCCCAACTGAGCCCACTGTAGATTACTAAAATCTCAGCTCTTGCTTCATTCAAAATTACAGTATGGAGGAAGGGCTGAGCTATCCAAAATCTATTGGGCAGTGAGCAATGCTTGCTGTTCATCTGGTCCTCATTGCTGATAAGGTTGTGCAAGCACAGCATGCTTGCTATCTCTCAGACAGACTTGGATAAGATACTTCACTAGGAAGTAGTTTCAGGAATTATCACCCAGTACAACAGGCTGGTTTCGTATACTGTACATAGTGAGATCACACTTAAAGTTGATTGCTTCTCATTGAGGCTCTAGAAAGGTCTTTCCAGTAGAGGGGCCCTGATTTTTCCAAAGAGCAACCCAGTACAGCAACAGAAGGGAGCTCCCAGTAGTGGAACTCATAGGTTTAAAAACATCTGCCTGGTGTGACTTCAAGAGAGGATTCCCCAGTAGTATGAGTCCTGTTCACTGAGAAGGCCTTCTGGCATAGCTATAGGAGCTGGATCCCCAGCAGCTGGTGCTTCAATCTGCAAACCAACCACCCACTGTATCTTCCCAAGGGAACCCCTCAGTCGTGGGAGTCCCATTCACTGAAAGATAATGCACAATGTTAGAACACAGAGTGCTAACATTGTGCCTACTCAAAACAAAAAAAAAAAAATATATATATATATATATATATATAGATATACCTTTTTGTTTCAGGACAAGCTGGCTGCTTTTTGTTCACATGGGGGTTTTAGTGTTTATCCATTTATCAAGAGGGTTGCATGGCGCAGTTCTAAAAAGGGGTCTCCAGTAGCTGGAGCCCTGATCAGCAAAACAGCCATGTAATGCAGCTCGGGGGGGGGGCACCCCAACAGGAGGAGTCAGGTTTCCTGAATTGGCCACCTGATATTGCTGTAGCAGGGGGCTCCCCTGAAGCTGGGGAGATTGGCAAAACAGTTGCTCAGTGGATCTCCTGGATGGGACAATCCAGCAATATGAGATATAATCCTCAAAGCAACAGGCTCCAGAAGGGATTTCATTGTAGTGGCAGTTCTGAGCTGTTTCATGAATACCTGGTGTGACTCCAGGATGGTGCACTAACACTACAACAAGCAATCATGAACACAAGCAGTGCCTGACATCCACCTATAACTCCATCTGTGTCGTGCACTTTGGCATTGTAAATAGGTTGCAGGAGGCATTTATCTGATTGGTACTGTTACTGTATGTTACTTATTTTTTTGAAAAGTTGGTTGTGGACTCTTTGAATAGGAAAGTTGTGGAGAATGCTACTTTGGGAGTCATTAAATTTCAAGGCTGAATAGTGCTTGCCTTGGCATATAGAGGGTGTTTAATTGGGGGCTTACTGAGAAGTTGGTAGGGGCCTTGTAGCTACAGTAGATGATGTTGAAATGGATTGCGCAAAACTGTGGGTGGAGCTTGGTGAAATCCAGAACCTATCCAAAACCATCAAGCTAAAGGAGCTGGTAAAATCCTGTTTTTTTGGTCACTGTACAAAATAATCTTGTGACAACTGTCATTTTTCAAATCATGGCCAAAATGGCTTTGTGCATGTGTGGCATGAAATCACCTTTTTGGCTGGATTAGAGAATGTTCATCTTCTCGATTCATGAGCTGGGGTCATAAGAAGGTTATGTTGAAAACTTAGGGTCAAAATATTTAACACAGAAATTATGAGCTTACATTGAAATTTTTCAATGTTCACTCATAGCTTTGGTAATTTTCAATATTTCTACCCTAAATTTTTAGCATAGTAATTTTTCACACCACCTCATGAATGTGAAGCTGTCATATTTCAAATTCATTCCAAAATGTGTTTTCACAACTGTGGCACGAAGTTTCATTTTTTGTTATGGATTTGAAAATTTTCACTTACTAGGTTCATGAAGTAGAGTAATGAGAAAGTTATGATGAATGTTTGGTTTACTAATATGGTAAAATTACCAAGTCATAAGAGAATATTGAAATATTTCCACGTCCATTCATAACTTTGCTAATTTGCAGAATTTCTTCTCCAAGTTTTGAACATAGACATTTTTTCACACCGCCTCATAAATGTGACAGGTGTCATTTTTAAAAATTCTGGATGAGACATGTTTTTGCAGTTCTGGTGCAAAATCTTGTTTCAATATACAGTAAATGCTACATATCATATTTATTGTACAAGGGTAGTCATAAAATTACTATCTTGAAAATTCTGGGACAAAATTAAGAAACAGTGTGTGTAGTGCCAGACTTTACCACAGTGGGCAGTTCTTTGGGATCCCATGCAGGTGAGCTGAGTTTGAGGTTGAGTGAAGTTAGCTAGTCAGATTAGGTGAGGGTGGGGGTTGGCACTGTTATGTGACACCACCCTCCAGCTAGGGAAGGAATGGTTTCAGAATTGACCACATGAGTGCAGGTACAATATAGTGAAAACTACCCTTCTCTTGGGATTTGGCCCAGCACCACTGCAACCTAGGGTGGCAGACTGCTTTGTGCATTAGCAGAGAGAAGGACTTTTTGCTCTGTGTGTCTGTATCTGTTGTCACATGGAAGCACAGGGACCAGAGGGACCAGCACTTCTGCAGCCCACCAGACAGCCCCATAAATTATTGATGTTTGTCACTGCATGGATGTTCAGGGCCCTCTGGGCCCTGCATTTCCATGGGTGGATGGAGTCTTCCCTTGGCACAGGATCCAGAGGCCCTACATAGCTGCATCTGCTCATGCAGGTCCTGAGGAGATCTGCATGAATGAGGATATTATTCCCCAATCTCAAAAGGAAAGGAAATTATTTGGAAAAAAACTGCATTAACACACCAGATAGGATTCAACTTAATGGAACAAAAGTAGATATATATGATATTTGGATTTCTAACCCTAACTTTTCATCCCCACCACCCCATCGGCAGCAAAAGGAAAAATGATTTGGGGTTTACATCCCCATACGCCCACCAACCCAAACAAACAAGGTCAGATGTAATCTCTTGTCTTCACACAGGGACCACAAGGTACTAATATTAAGCAGCTAGTGGCCCATAGGAATTAATAAGGCACTATGTATAGGTAGATATGCATAAGTAAACCAAAACCTTATTCAAATTCAAATTCCTTGACAAAGCGCCTGATGACATGAAACATTGGTGGTCATGTGAGAGGGTGCCATTTGTCATCTGTTGTATTTCAATAAAACATATATATTATTTAACTTGACCTAGCAGTTTCAGGTGATTCTATTGCCAGTATACCTAGTGGTCAGACTCTTTTGCTGAACATTGTTGGATGTACATGTCGTGGCACCAGTGGGGTTCTCAAGTAGCCACCCCCTTCTGTTCTTGTTTATATTAAAATAGCCAATTTAACTTAAAACATCCCTTTTCCTAGTGTGCGTGTGTGTGTCTTAGGCATCCAATAACCTTGAACATTAAATAAGAGACTGCAAACAAAAACATATTGTAAATTATGTCATAGTCTGCACCCAAATCCAGTATGGGTAAGCCACAATTAAAATCTCCTCCAAACAAAACTGGTTTAGTGTTATAAAGGTATTATTGAATTAATTTTAGTAGATCAAGTTGGCCTGTTTTAGATGGATACATATAATTGTAAGACTGTACCTTTAACTTTTGCATCCATCAACAGTACACAACCAAGACCAAGGTCAATCAGCTTGATCACATTCACATTGGGGGTATTAAGAAGATTATTTCCCACTAAGCAGAGTTCTGTACCTAATAACCAAAGGATGGGCAATGAACTGATCTTTTTTGGCATGGGAGACCTCAACTGAGGACTGGATCCTAGTATCCTACAGGAATTATAGTGGCACAGTAGCACCACTACAGTTAGGATTGAGTAGGTTGTTTAATGTTAAACTCCTCATTTTTTACTTTAATAGCTTACCCATTGTTCAACAGATTTGTATGAAATATTGCATGTGTGGTCTTGGGGAAAGGTCTCTTGACTTGCCAAGTTTTGTTCTAGTTGGATGTGTGGATTCTGAGATCCAGATAGTGAAAAGGTGAAAAATTGTTTTTATTTATTTTTTATTATACATGTGTTGGTCTCCCCCATGATGCAATTTTTTGTCTTTTTTTTTTTTGCTGAAAACAAAAAGCAAGATGTTGATATACAAAAAACCTCATGAAAAATTGTTCTCCATATGATAACTTCATACAGCAATATTGCAGTCCTGACTGAACATGCTCAGAACCTGAAATTTCTGAATTTAATAACGTTGGAATGGATAAATATTTTTCTCTGAACCACCATAGGAAATCCTTCTGAGCCAAGCACTTTGGACTCTGAAAATTTCAGAACAAAAAGTCCAAACCATCTGTGTGCTACATGATGGCAAAAAAAACATAAAAGGAAACAGTGATTTTATTTAAGTTTTTTTTTTTCATTATTCACATCCTGGAATCCAGAGATAAGACCAGAACAAAACTTAGAATATCAAGAGATCTACCCAACAAAATCACACATGCAAAATTTTGTGCAAATCTGTTTAACAGTTGTGAAGATATTAAAGAGCAAAAATTAGGGTGCCTACTCAACCCCAATTATAGTGGTACTACTGCACCACTATAATAGAGAGAGAGAGAGAGAGAAAATAAATGATGGCATAGTGTGGTATATAGAAACATAGAAACATAGACATTGATGGCAAATAATGACCACAAGGCCCATCCAGTCTGCCCATTTCTTTTTCTACCTCATGAATGTGCCATCGGCCTTTGCTCTGTCAATGGCCTATCTATTCATACTCATCTGTATTGCTCCCTTATGCCTGTCTCATGACTGTTTGAAGCCCTGCACTGTATTCATAGCCACCACTTCTTGAGGTAGGCAGCTCCATTCATTCACCACCGTTTATGTGAAAAAGAACTTCCTCACATTACCCCTTAATTGGCCTCCCTCTAATCTCATGCTGTGTCTTCTTGTTCTGCTATTTTTCTTATATTGAAACATGTTAGACTCTTTCACCTTGTTAACGCTCTTCAGATGTTTTAATGTTTTTATCATATCACCTCTCTCCCTCCTTTGCTCTAGGGTATACATATTGAGTGCCATTCATCTGTCCTCATATGTTTTCTGATGCAGTCCCTGCACCATTTTGGTTGCCCTTCTCTGAACTGCCTCAATTTGGTTAATGTCCTTGTGAAGGTGTGATCTCCAGCACTGCACACCGTACTCCAAATGGGGCTAACCAGTATTTTGTAAAGAGGGATTATTACCTTCCTCTTCTGACTTGTGATACTCCTACTAATACACCCTGACATCCCCCTAGCCTTACCTACTGCTTTAGTGGTCTGCTTGGATGATTTCAGGTAATCGATCAGTGATGATGATGCCCAAGTCACTTTCTTCCCTTGTGACTGCCAGCAACTCCCCTCCCAGCCTGTAGGTGGCTTCAGGGTTTCTCTTCCCTTTGTGCATGATCTTGCACTTCTTTGCATTAAACCCCAGTTGCCACTCTTCTGACCATTTTGCTTGTTTATCCAGATCTCTTCTCATTCTTTACTCTACAATATGCACAGCTCAATATGAGGAAATAACACCACCAAGGGTTGAACAAGACAATAAAGATACAAGCCTGAAGAGTAAATGGCCTTTATGAGCTTGTTCAATGCCAAGATGGTATTACTTCCTCATGTTCCACACTTTACCATCATTTGTTTTATATTATTTATAAGGCTGGACACTTTTCACAATGTCTTATATAGGTAGCTAGTTAGGGTCATAATACCCCACTTTGCTACCGCCATAAATGGTGAAAAAATAATAGCTTTTTCAGAGGGAGAAAAGGTCCCAACCATTTATCATATATAGATAGATAGATAGATAGATAGATAGATAGATAGATAGATAGAGGCACGGTCATGCCCCTATAGTACTTGAGTAGGCACTTTAATATTAAACCTCAAATTTTGCACTTTAATAACTTTGCAACAGTTCAACAGATATGCATGAAATTCTGCATGTGCAGTCTTGTGTGGTGGATCTCTTGACATGCCATGTTTTGTTTTGGTCAGATTTGCGGATTGTGAGCTGAGCATACTGTAGTGCAAAAACATTCAAATTCACAATTTTTTACCTTTTTTTGTCATCACACTGCACCAAGGCAGTTTGGAATTTTGGTCAGAAATGTTCAGGGTACAAAGGACTTGACACACAGAATGTTTTTTTGTTGCTAGTTTGATGAAAAAATATTGATTCATTCTAAAGTTATTTAATTTTAAAGTTTCAGGTTCTGAGCATGCTCAGTGCAATCTTTAGGGTAGCTTCCTGGAACAACAAAGGAACTTGGTCTCATGTAAAAGGATTCTTTTTCCTGCAGGTTCAATCTTTTTTCATAAGAAAAAAATCATTTTTCATGAGCCACCACCTTGTTTTCCTTTTTGTCAAATCGAATAATTTTATAAGTCAATAAAATGATGACTTTCAAAGACACCTAAACATGTGTCCTGCTCACTGGAACTTCATTACATGGATTCTTTGTTTGTTTTCCTGTAGACATGCCACAGGAACATTTCTTTTTTTCACTATTTAAAACCTTTTCCACAACTTGTTACACTCCTTTTTTTGTTCTAGTGAAAAAGAAAATTGGATTGCAATAAATGATATTTATAAAAAAAAATCTAACTCCGAAATAATTTTTCACGAGCTGATTCCTTTTTCATGAGAATGAAAATGGTTTCATGAAAAAGGAATCTTCTAGTGAAAAAGCATTTAAAAAAAGAACCTAAGTCTGAAATCCTTTTTTGCAAGCTGATTCCTTTCTCGCAAGAATAAAAGGATGCATGAAAAAGGAATTTTCTTGCAAAACAGGATTTGAAAAAAAAAACAAAGTCTGAAATCCTTTTCTGCAAGATGGAATCTTTTTCCACGACAGTGACAAAGGATTCGCAAAAATGAATCTTCTCTCAAAAAAGGAATTGCAAAAAAAAAGTCTAAAATCCTTTTTCACAAGATGGAATCCTTTTCTGCAACCTAGGCAAAGCAGTCACAGAAAAGGATTCCATCTGGTGAAAAAGGATTCTCTGGTTTTTCCACTGCCACATCATCATTTTCATTAGTGTCAGTGGTACCCCCACCCTCCGATTTTTACCCCTGCCAAAATGTATATCCCTGGTGTCTAGTGACACTCCTCATTCTGACATTGGTATATATTTTTTATATATATTTCTTGATGCCCAGTGGTACCCTCCACCCTCTAACTGTACCAAATCAGTAACACCCCCAAATGTATATCTCTAGTGTCTAGTGGCACCCCCACCTTCTGATACCCAAATTATTTGTAATTATATCCTCCATCAGTAGACAGTGGCATCCCCCACCCTTGCATGTAACTGTCAACCTATTAAAGAGAAAACGGGTCCCTCACTGACTTGATTTTTGTTGTCAACCTAAAAGAATAGTCCACCAACAATCACACCCGCACCCTCACGTGACCTCCCACTGTGCATTCACCAACCTGCATACCCCTTGACCCTCCCACACACCCTCACTCACCTGAACTGGCCCCACAATGAAGATCCAAGGTTTGATTTAGGACACACTTTGCTGGTGGAACAGGTGACTGCTGCATGACAAGTAAGGTAATGCTTTGACCCAGACTGAAGCATTAATAAAGTTAGGTATGGGTCCAAAGGTCCTTGTGCTTCCACAACAAAAATGCATGGAAGTGCAGGGTCTGAAGAACCATACACTCCCACAGTCAAATAAGGATACAAGTATGCTATCTCAAAATGTAAGGAACTAAATTGCAGAAAACTTTGTTAATGCTCCGGTTAGGGTCAAAGCAACAACAGTTGGGAAATGTGGCATTACAGTTTCCAACCCTGAAGCACCCCCCCAAAACCAGGCAGGAGAACAGGTGTGGGGTGCACTTGGGCTTCTCAAGCCTAACGCTCACCCCATTCTAATAAGGTCTACACATCTGACCTTATTTACAGATGGAATGGAGTGAGTGTTAGGCTTGAGAAGCCCAAGCAACATCACATACATGCTCTCTTGTCTGGTTTGTGGGATGGGGTGTTAGGGCTGGAATCTCTAACACCAAATTTTCCAAATTTTGCCTCTTTGACCCTAACTGGAGCATTAACAATGTTTTTTGCAAATTTATTATTGAGGTACAGTCATGCCCCTATAGTTAGGGTTGTACACACACTTCTATGTTAAATTAAAAATTTTGTACCTTAATAAATTTTTCTTTTTTTTTAAATAGCTGTAAATTTGGTATGCTTGGTCACTGTACAAAATATATGAAGGTGTGGAAAGTTTCTTGATGGCATCTTGTATGGTTTTTGAAATATAAAGTGGTAGAAAACAGAAAAAAAAGCTTTTTCCGATTTGTTAACATGGGATTTTTTGCCCTCATCTACAGCTCAGACTGAATAAACTTTGTCCCTGAAATTTTAAGGGATAATAGGGTCTGTGCTAAGGGTATGCCTTTGGACAGTTTGGTGAAAGATATCTCACCATTTTTAAATTGTAACACATTTTGTGATAGCCACCAGACAGGTAGGTAAAATGAAAACAGTTTGAACTGTCAATTGTTAGGAATTTACTGATCAAACCTACAGAAATACCATTTGAAATGGTAGTCATCTTTTTTTCTCTTTTTAAATGTAAAATGTATCTATTAATGAATGTAGAAAATGTGTATTTTGGTGTTTGTCACATAGTGAGCTTAATTTTTAGATTCAGTTTTAGTATTTTGTATTTTAAATCTGTTTTTAGATGCTTAAATATCTTCGGTCAGCTCTCACTTAGAAAATATAATTTGATCAAAAAATAACTGATCGAACTGTAAAATATTGCTCAATCAGTTAAAATTTTCAAATGGTTTTCAACAGTAACAGTTTCAACTTTCACAAAATCGAAACATAATGTTATAAAATGATAGAACTGTATTACAATTGATGGACTGAATCGGTAGTTCGTACAGTTTACAACAGAAGCCATCTGAACTTTCCCAAAAATCAGAATGCAATTCTAAACATAGTTCAAACTGTAAAACACTGTTTGGTTCAATAGCAAGTTTGAACAGTTTTCAACAGAAACCTTTCAAACTTTCCAAAAAATTGGAAGATAATGTTCTTTGTGCAAATGTTCGATCAGTAAGCAATTATTATGGTTCAAAGGTATTGAAAAACAGTTTGGTGCATCCACCATTTTGTTTTGGGTCTAAATTGTCACAAAATGGATGACTGACAATTAACTGTTCCTACAATTAGTTGCAAGGCAGTTGTCTGTTAACATTTAAAGTGCAGTGTACTGTCAATTTGAGTAACTAATAGGACTGCATGTGACTCAATCATTCATATACTATTTTTCCGGGTTGCTGTTTTTTGGATTGTGGGTTCTAGTCCAACACCAGTCAATTATGCAACTGTTCAAATAATGACTTACTGTACCTTTTTTATACTTTTTTCCTCTGGTCACTGGTGCCTGAGGTTACCCTCAGCAGTCAACTGCTTGTCCTGCCTGGCCTGAGGCCCACCTCACCCTAGATCCCCCCAGAATCCCGACCTGACATCCCCCATCCTACCGGGAATCCCCTGACCTGTGCCCCTTATGGTGGGGCCACCCACCACTTACCTTGGGTTCTCCTTTAATCAAGTCCAGTGGGTTGGATGCAGGCTGAGGGACTTCAGGATCATAAGATGGTGGGCACCAACATCGGGATTGAGACAGGCACTCTGTTGTCTCCATCAGGTGCTGGGATTTTCCTCCTTAAGTTATGTAATTGTGAGCCCCCCGGAGGCACAGACATACAATGATGACCAGTGTGTACTGGGTGCCTTCCCACTCCCGACCCACAGATGTCTGCTGTGACCTCCCCACAGCCTTGGATGTCCCTGGAGTGTGTGAACTTCTAGTCTTCACTGGGAGTTGCTGCTTAGTTGGGAGCCATCACACACCCCACCGTGGGAAAGGAGAGCTTTCATTGGATGCTATCTCCCTCCCTGACCAATATCCAGTGACCCAAGCTAGCTCCTGACCCTGGGTCACCAGTGTGGTAAGAGGTAAGGCAAAAGGTGCCTCAGCCTTCTACACCACTGAGCCATCTAAAACTTATTGTACCTTTGCATGGGGGGATGTGATGTTTATGTGTTGTCATCTGCTGAAAGAAATAGACAATGTGATCTACCCCAGCAGCACACCCACTGGTACCAGCAGCAAATTATAACTCACACAATCAAGTCATTTACACTGTACACACCATACCTCACCACTAGACCACAAGGGTGTCATTGGTGTCCCCCCACTGGTACATCATATGCACATATTTCTGGCATACCACTGACTACCAATGTTTTGTGCACTATAAGTACATAGGTAATGCTATGCAGTCTGCAAATACAGAGACTTATATCCCCCCACCACCCCTACAAAAAAAAATCAAGAGGACAGTTACAGTGTTCTAACAATTTGAACAGTGTCACAAGTACACCTGGGAAGTGAGAAAGTATTGTATAGTATGTACCATTTTGTCTTACCCAGTCATCGACACTCTCTGACCCACTCCTCACCACCAGACCATATGAATGTCACTGGTGTCCCCATACTGCTACATCATATGCACTTCTTCCTGGCACACCACCAAGTACCAATGTTCTGTGCACTGCAAGTACATTGGTAATGCTATGCAGTCCATAAATGCAGAGACTGACGTCCCTCCCACAACCTACAAAAAAATCTCCCACAACCCACAAAAAAATCTCAAGGGGACAGGTTCTGTTAACTTATAGTTTGAACACAGCGTCACACATACACCTGGGAAGTGAATAAGTACTGTATGTACCATTATGTCTTACCCAGTCATTGACACTCTCTGACCCACCCCTCACCACCAGACCACATGGATGCTATTGGTGTACCCCTTCTACTATATCATATGCACTTCTTCCTGGCACACCACTTAGTACCAATGTTCTGTGCACTGCAAGTACATAGGTAAGGCTATGCAGGCCGTAATTACAGAGACTGCCATTCCCCCCAACACAAAAAGACTCAAGGTGACAGGTACTGCATTCTCAAAGCTTAATATTTGTAAGGGGATCCAAAGGCACTGAGCGGACATAGTCTGATCTCCTCCCCTTTTTGTACTTTCATTTGGGAATTTCTTCCCAGTTTTTATCTGGAGTTGAATCAGAAATACAATCTCTACTTCTTTTATTAGAAGCTAAAGGGTCAGAGGAGCGAATAGGCTGTAGTAATGAAGTACATTGACTATCACAATTTTCTGATTCTTTGTGATTTGGTTTAAGTACTGAGACAGTATTTTCAACTAGAGATTGATGATCAGTCACATTTATAGTATTAAAAACCTGTACAGAGTCAGGAACTATAGAAATGTTTCTGACCATGCTATCCAGAAAGTTGTCAAGCTCCTTAATTTCTTTGGCAGCTTGCAGCTCATGTGTTAAGGATACAACTTTATTTTTCATAGAGTTTATTTCCAAGCAATAAGGACAGCTAATATCTGCAGGTACACATGTGATTGCCAGAGCGTTATGTAGTATGTGATTGCAAACAGTACAAACAGATAAGATGTGACCTGACTGGAGCATAAACTAGGTTTGCTGGCCAAGGCACCTAGCTTCACCTGAGCTCTTTTTGTCTAGGTTGCTTGAAAGGACAGAGCAAATAACATTACCAGAGCAACAATAAGGATTAAGGCTTCTTTTGGCTAGGCAGGTTTACTGTGTGTTGTTATTTTTATTTTGTACTCACGGGGATTGTTACTGTTTGTTGCTAACATTTTATTGCTTTATTTTTCTCTGATTCAGATTGTTGTTGCTGGGTATACATTCTGCTGCATTATTACAGGGTGTGCCTACAGGTGTGTACTTACAGATTACTGCTGTAATCTTCTGATTCAAATTGTCTTTTGCAAGGTATATCTTCTGTTACTGCTTTATTTTTCTCTGTAGCAAAGTGTTTCTTACATGGTATATCTTCTGTGAAACTATTACAGGTGGTGGTGTACAGGTTTCACAGTTTTATCTGTCATTAGGATAAGCTTTCAGGGCTATTGCATTTGTTGCTGGCTGATTGTTTCTGCTCTTACCTCCTTGTTTCTTTCATCCGTGATTCTTCTTTTTCAGCAGGGGAAGGGCCCTGCCACCCACCCCCATCTCCAACCACCCCACACTGCACTCCTTTTATAGGATAGCACAGTTGAGACATTTCCTGTAGCAAAGCAGAAGAGGGGTATCCACAAACTGTCCTCATTTACAGGGGCACTAGTAATTTAACTTGTTATAACAAGTTATACAAAAACAAACAAACAAAACACAAAATCAAACTTTTGCTTTCATTTTTTTTCCTTCTAATTACTCTGACCAGATTATAAACTCAGCAACTTACCTGGAATGGATAACATTAGCTGCAGGTAAAGCAGCAGCCCAAAACACTGCCAGCTATTTCCAGAAAGTTCTGTGATGTTTCCAGAAATATCTCCTGCTTTCTGCATTTCCACAGTAGGGGCATCAGAGAGAGAAACTCTTCAGTAATTTCGTGAAATATCTGGAAATAGCTGGCAATGTCTGTGGCTACCACTGTACTGTGGAACACTTATCAGAAGGGCAGTTTTACAGGATTTAGGACACTGTCGTACATGCTGGGCCATTGGGAATCTAAGGCTCAGCTCCAGGCAGCATGGGCAGAGATTGCACACCTCAAAATTGCATATTCAAGAGCAAATATAAGTACTGCCTGCCATTTCCCCAACATCCAACAGAAGCACTTTGACGGCAGAGGGTAGTTGGTCTGGAAGGTTGGCAGGTGGTTAGGAGGGGCAAATCAGGTGCCCCATCACTCGGTGCTCTCCAACATATCACCTCCTCAAACCATATAAAAACTACAAACAGGTATCTGCCTCTATCTCTGAAATCAAACGCAGGGGCAGAGGACACTGCAGTGCAAGAAACTGCAACACAGGAGCTAGCACAACAAAACATGCCCTAAACAGGAAATAAAACAAAAAAAGCAAAAAAGAAATCCAAAAAAATTCTGATCATAGGAGAATCCATGATTCGGTGAGTTGATACATATCTCCAGACAGGGGTAATGGTCAGATATCTCCCAGGTTCATCAGTGTGGAGAGACACTGACTGCATTGCTAAAATTGTTCAGGAAGCAGGAGAAAACATTGATGTCCTGGTATGCATAGGGACTAATGATCTTGCCAGCCGGTCAGTTGTGGAGACCAAGGAACACTTAACCAGGCTGGGTGACAAACTATCATCCATTTCATCCAGCATCTCCTTCTCTGAGATCCTGCCAGTCTGGGAGAGGGGTCAAATGGACGGAAGGTCAGAGAAGGGGAGATAGGCGAGCTAAACATGTGGCTCAAGGGCCGGTGCCAGGAAAAAGGACACAAATTTGTAGGGAACTGGCAACATTTTTTGGAGCGAAAGTTCTTTAAATTTGATGGACTGCATCTGACTAAGGAGGGAGTCAGTGCATTGGGGCAGAAGTTTGATGTCTTTGCAGAATATTTAAACTAGCAAATGGGGAGAGGGGTGCAGCACCCAAAACATCGAATGGGAAGAACACCCTTCCCCACTCAGCTAGTGGTCAAACAGGAGCTCAGCATGTTTGTAGTTCATTTGCATCACCAGGTAAAGAAAAAGGTCCGGCTCCCCATACAATGCACAGGGGAAATGCCAGACCTCGTCTAACAACTAACACACTGAAATCTGACCAATGGAAAATCATGTACACAAATGCTCGCTGTCTAGGAAACAAGATCTCAGACCTGTAGGCAATAATGGCAGAGGCTAAACTGGACATAGCAGTGATTAGTGAGACATGGTTTACCAGATACCACACTTGGAAGATTTCTTTACCTGGTTATGTACTGTTCAGAAGAGACCGAGGTGCAAGAAGGGGGGGGGTGGAGTGGCCCTTTATGTCAATGAAAATATCAAAGCTACAGAAATTCAGAATACACATAAGGAGCTAGAAGAACTGTGGGTCACCCTGGAAACAGGAAATCGGACAGCCATACGAACTGGGGTTGTGTACAGGCCTCCAGATCAGGGGGAGAACATCAATACGTTACTGTTAGAAGATATACAAAACATGAGAGCTAAAGGGGAGGTTCTGATAATGGGAGACTTCAACATGACAGATACAGATAGGTCAATATCAGCAGGGACATCTGCCAGAACTAGACATATGGTGGATTCCCTGCAGAGGGAGGGCCTCAAACAACTGGTACAACAACCCACAAGAGACATGACTATTCTAGATCTAGTACTGACTAACAGGAAAATGATCACAGATCTCCAGGTAGAAGGTCACCTGGGGGCCAGTGACCATCACATGGTATGGTTCAATTTGGCCACTAGAACAAAATCATCCCATTCCAGGGCAAAAATATGGGACTGCAAAGGAGCTGACTTTGATAAGATGGCCAACAGAGTTAAGCTAGCCCTGGCAAAAAGAAATACAGGTGAGGGGGTACAAGTAAAGTGGTCAAGCATTAAAGATGCAATACTTGAAGCAACATCCCATTGTTTTAGTGAGAAAAGGAAGTGCAAAAGAAGAGGGAAACCACTTTGGTTCTCAAACACAGTAGCAGAAAAGGTCAGAGCCAAAAGTCTGGCCTTCAGGAAATATAAGGGAACGCAGCAGGATGAAGATAGGGAGGCATACCAAACTTCCCTAAGGGAAGCATTGAAGGCAGTAAGGCTGACAAAGGCCCAAACTGAGTAAACACTAGCACGAGCAGTAAAAGAAGGTGACAAGATTTTCTATAGATACATTAGTGAAAGGAGAAAGTCCAGAGGGGGTAGTCCTAAGATCAAAGGGGATAAGGGAGCGTGTGAGGAGGAGGATGACCATGTAAAAGCACCCATCCTAAATAGATACTTCTGCTCAGTATTTAATGAAGAGAAGATAAGGCAGGGCCCACAGCTCTGCACCTTTGACACAGGGGGAAGGAGGTTTGCACTAGTTCCTTCACAAAGAAAGGGTCCTACAAGAGCTCGATAAGCTCAGGGTGGACAAGGCAATAGGACCTGATGGCATACATCCCAGGGTACTAAAGGAGCTAAGAGTGGAACTAGCAGAGCCATTATCAGAACTGTTTAGTGAGTCTCTGAGCACATGAGAGGTCCCAGAAGACTGGAGAAGGGCTCATGTGATCCTGCTCCACAACAGTGGTAGCAGGGAGGAGGCAGGGAACTACAGACCAGTCAGTCTTACCTCAGTAGTGGGCAAGATTATGGAGACACTCCTTAAGGAAAGGATAGTGCAACACCTGGAATCCATAGGAGCACAGGATCCAAGACAGCATGGGTTTACAAAAGGAAGGTCCTGTCAAACTAATCGCATAAATTTCTTTGACTGGGTAACCAGAGTGATGGACTAAGGAGGAGCAGTTGATGTTGCCTGCCTTGACTTCAGCAACCTTTTGATACTGTTCCACATAGAAGATTGATTAATAAGCTGGGTAGGCTTGGGGTGGGTCGGACGTTGGTCAACTGGGTGGCAAACTGGTTGTCGGGCAGAAAACAGAGAGTGATGGTAAATGGTATACAGTCAGAAGAGATGCAAGTCACAAGTGGGGTACCTCAGGGATCAGTCCTGGTGCAAGTCCTCTTCAATATCTTCATCAGTGGCATTGCAGATGGACTGGAGGGCAAGGTTTGTCTGTTTGCAGATGACATCAAGATCTGCAACAGAGTAGATGATCCAGATGGTGTGGGCAGAATGAGAACGGATCTGGATAAACTAGCAAAATGGTCAGAAGAGTGGCAACTGGGGTTTAATGCAAAGAAGTGCAAGATCATGCACATAGGGAAGAGAAACCCTGAAGCCACCTATAGGCTGGGAGGCGAGTTGCTGGCAGTCACAAGGGAAGAAAGATACTTGGGTGTCATCATCACCGATGACCTGAAATCATCCAAGCAGACCTCTAAAGCAGTAGGTAAGGCTAGAGGGATGTTGGAGTGTATTAGTAGGGGTACCACAAGTAGGAAGAGGGAGGTAATAATCCCTCTTTACAAGACACTGGTTAGGCTCCATCTGGAGTACTGCGTGCAGTGCTGGAGGCCACACATTCAAAAGGACATTACCCAAACTGAGGCAGTCCAGAGAAGGGCAACCAAAATGGTGCAGGGACTGCATCAGAAAACATATGAGGACAGATTAACTGAACTCAATATGTATACCCTAGAGCAAAGGAGGGAGAGAGGTGATATGATTGAAACATTCAAACATTAAGGGCATTAACAAAGGTGAAAGAGTCTAACATGTTTCAATATAAGAAAAATAGCAGAACAAGAGGACACAGCGTGAGATTAGAGGGAGGCCAATTAAGGGGTATGTGAGGAAATTCTTTTTCACAGAAAGAGTGGTGGATGCATGGAACGGCCTACCTCAGGAAGTGGTGGATATGAATACAGTGCAGGGCTTCTATCAGGCATGGGTTAGGCATAAGGGAGCAATACAAATGAGTATGACTAAATAGACAATTGACAGAGCAAAGGCCTATGGCACATTCATAAGGTAGAAAAAGAAATGGGCAGACTGGATGGGCCTTGCAGTCCTTATCTGCCATCAACTTCTATGTTTCTACAAACAACATTGTCTGTACAACAGCCTCATACATTTTGATATACTTAGCTCATGATTACTTGAGTGAATAGGCATAGTGGATTTCACAATGATTTTTAACCTGCTCACACACTACTTGTTTAGTTTGCAATCCTGCTATTCTGGCTAGACACGCTCGACATGCTTGCGGGGATGCGCGTGTCTCTGCACGTGTCTCTACGTGCTTGCCCACGTGTGCTTACTCCTCTCACTACCGTAAGCTATTTGTAGATGGGGAACTCGGAAGTCAAAGGTTAGGTGACCAATACTGGGCATTCCTACGTATGAGCTGCAGATACCGGGAGTTTTAAAATCAAAGTTTGCAATAGTGCCCCTTACCGAGAGTCCTCACTCAGTAGAGCACCTGCCTGTGCAGATATAATTAAAAAAAGCCAGCCGATTGAGTGAAAGCAGCCCTTAAAAGGACTGAGACTTCCCTGTACACTTAGCACAGCTACTAGGGTAAATAAAGTGTAATTTTGTAGTGTAGTGCTCTACTGCTACTTGCTTCCCTACAGGCAATTTAAAGAGATCTTTAGCCAGTACAGTCCACATAACTGTTGCCTGTTGCATAGCTTTCGGCTGTCACACAGGCAGTTACAGGAATAGTCTTTTACAGTTTAGTTTGTTTTATGAACGCTAGACTACGCCCCAGTGGTTTATTTTTATTTCTGCGAACTTATATTGTGGATTTAATCCAAAGCAGTCTGTGACCTCGCAGTACACTTTCGGGTCACACTCATGTATATGAACAGGCACTGTTGCGATCGCCACCATTAAAACATTACTCTGTGTATCATTTTAGCAGTTTTTACTACTAGAGATAAAGATACAACTATTTTTTGTTAAACCGATTAAAACAACTTGTGTGTGACTGGAGCCCTGCTGATACCATAGCAACAGGAAGAGGAGTTGTGTAGTTCAAAGTAGCACTGAAGCAAACTACAACTCAGTGTTTAGGAACTTAAATCTGTGGGGTTTATTACAGACTGTTTGTTTTATGAACACTAGACCATGCATGAGTTGTTTATTTTTATTTTTATGAACTTATATTGCGTATTTAATCCAAAGCAGTCTGTGAACTCACAGTACGCTTCCAGGTCACATTCCAGTATTTTACAGGGCAATACTGTGAGCAGGGTGAGCGAGAACAGGGCATGCACATGAGTCTACACATGAATACGCATGCGCGGGGATAGCTGGAATACAGAAAAGTAACCGAGCTGGCAAATCAAATAGAATTATATAAGAGGAAGCTGAATTTGGCACTGACTGAAAGGTAAATACAGTTAATTCAGTTAGAGAATTGTCTCTGGTATGGCAGTACTTGGAAATGGTGAGGGGGAATACACATGTGCTTTTAGAGAAGGGTTTGTGTATAAAGTATTTTCTTCATTGTCCTGATCTTCTAATTCTTTAGCTTCCAAGACCACAGCTGGCTCTTCAGTGACTGCCTGGCTGCTGTCAGTCTTCTTCTCAGGATCTGTCAGGACCAGCAGTGGACCGATCTCTTAACCAGTTGTAGGACTGGTAGCTGTGTATGCATGGTGAGGCCATGAAGCCAGAGGGCATCAGCAGGACTAGTGTGCAGCTACACCACTCTGGATTGCCATTCTGACTTGCTTCTGCCCATGATCCACTCAAAAGAGTGAACTCACCACAATCCACTTCCAGTGCAGAACTGTCCCAAGAAGACACTACACACACCCTCCAGTACTGCCATCATTTCCTAGTGAACTGGTTCAGCTTCACACCCTGGATCTCGATGGTTGTCTCCATCACCCTTGGTGATTTGGCTAGGTGTGCACCTCTTCTGTGGTGCTGGCCTTTGGCTAAGGCTTTCTTCAGTCCCACTAGGCCCTTAGCTGAGGCCGCTGTTTCATCTGGGGTTAGTTTTGTGGTAGCTGGGGCCAGTTGTTGCTTTACTCTGGTCATGATTCCAAAGTGTTCATAGTTTAGGCTTTCATCCTAGGGATCATGGTGCAGTAGTGACATTTTTTTCCAGTATGGCATATACATAGCAAATGTGACATATTTTAATGTCCATACCATACCTTGCATACATTACCAAAGCAGTGATCACAGTACCCTGAATTTGAGACATTGGCAAATGATTCCCCAAGGCTTTTGGTCTGTTCTTCCCAAAAATATTCTAGGGCCTTCCCCTCCCTTTGCATGTGAAAGTGCCCTCATATGTTGATAGTGCAACAACTCAGCTATGCAGTTATCAGTTCCTGATGGCTCTGTACATTGGTCCTTCCACCTGACCTACTGACTTTGTTTTGCAAAAATTCAATTAATTTCAGTATACACTGTCCATACCATCCATATCACATGCACACCAGAGGCTTAACAGAGTTACTTGAAAAGTTACTCTTACTGTTTTCCAGCTTGTGTCCCTGATTTGTCTCCCTTTACAAGTTTAAAAGGTCTCTGGTTTAAATCCCCAGAGGGCATATTTGAAGCAGACGTCCTTTTTGGTGCTTGCAAAGCAAAGGTGGGCAAGGGTTGTGGTTAGGCTTCCGTCTTCTGGGCAAGCAGCGATGATTGTAAAGAGTGATCGGGGGAGGACCTAACTCCTGGGGCACAGTCACTGCAGCCAATGATATTTCCTTGCTGTCCTCGGAGGTCAGTCAGAAGGGCTGGAGTGTATGTATACTCACTGCTATTTAGTTGTCTTGCTGGTTTGTCTGCTGCTTTTGGCCATCTGCTGGGGCCTTCTTCCTCAATCTCTGTGTCACTGCCAGGAATCATTGCACTGTATCTCTGATGTGTGAGCTACTCCTCACACACACACAAAAAGAGTGCAGGCCTTCTTCTTGCCTTGCTCATTTTCATGTCAGGGCAGGCATCCAATCTGCATGCTCCAATCACATGATGCCATTCAAATTCTGGTTACATGTTCATGCATTCTTCTCTCCCAACAATATATATACAGGCAGTCAGCTGGGAAAATGAACAGCAGCAAATGACATTTTTTTAAAGGAAGAAAAATTTTGGGGCACATAACTTTTGGTTCCTGAACCAGTTTGAATCAGTTAAACTGCAAAAGGTCTGGCCAGTCTTTGGGTACCCAGTGCACAGTGTACCCTAATTATAGCATCCCCAAATCCTGGCAGACGAGCCCCCACATGTAAGATTCTGGTCACCTTCCTGTGTCAATGAGTATATGATGGCATCTCATCTGCACCAAAACCTGTCACCAGGTCATCATGGGTCGGGGTGATGGGAATCAGGGGCACCTTCAAAATCACACCCTGAGACACCAGTAACATGAGATCACACACAGACTAGATTGTCCATACCAGAGCTGAGATCAAGTATGGTGGTGTTTATTAATAGCTGCCTAGGTGGTACACAGCTCTCAGGACATTTTCTTGAACATAAATCTTCTCTTTTGTAATGGTAATTACGCACACTTTACTTCAACTTCTTTTCTGAGCAATGCCATACACATACATTATTTCACATGTTTCCTGGGGGATTTACACATCTCCCCTCCACCTTGCATTAGTGTGACCCAGTTCTATTGCTTGTAGAATATGCTGTCAGATGGTACCCAGCTGCTTGTGTGGCCTGTTTGCCTAACCCATGACAACATTTGTTGCAGGTTTACCCCTGAACTAAAAGGGCACAACTACATTGCAATTGAATTCTGGATCTCTTTCAATCCTAGAAATCTTAACCTCCCTTGTGTGTTCCCAGGAGCCATGGCAGTTCCAAGACCATTTGTGCAATTCCACCCCCCCCAAGGGCAACCACTTACCCAGGGGGGCAAACTGTGCTGGCACGTCTCAATGTGCACAGTGGGACAAAAAATGGAATAAAGGTATCAGCATATAATATCACTACTAAGTGAATAAAGCATGGTTGGTCCTGTCATGTGGGCCTCCATTCAACACTATACTGATAGCCATAGTTGTCCAAAAACCAGACTGTCATGTCTGGCCCCTCACATGGGAACATAATGACCCCAGCCCTTGCCAGACACCCTTCTACCTGATGCCCATTCATTTGGATGCATGCATGCCAGGGGTTTCAATAACAACTGCCTAAGACTTTATGCAGTAAGTGCTTCTATTTTGCAAGATTAACTTACTGTTTTCTCCAACCAGAAACTTCTGCCACTTCTTTCTCTCTCCACTGCTCCTAGATGTGAACCCACAAAAGCTCCTGTGACCTTCCTTTAGAGGTGGCCCATCACTCTCCCTGCACTGGGTCCAAACAGTGCCGAAAAGAAGAGCATCAGCTAGGTGGACGCCACAAAAATGGCACTGATTTTTTTGCACTGCCCAGATTAAAGGATCCTAACTCCAGGGGGAGTGGATCATGGGGAAAGTTAGAAATTGTGGGACCATAAATGGGTCTAAGTCCTGAATGCAGCAAAATCATTGGAGACCAGGATTAGAACTCTGATCTCCAATAGCACTGGCAAGCTGCTCAATGCCCAAGCCCTCCACATCACAGGAGCAGCTTGGCCAGCCGCCTGGCTGCTAATACTTTTATCCCCTTTCAGCACTACAGACAGCAACCAGGGGAGTGCTTACAGCATGTGCTGCAAATTCCCCCTCACTGTCCATGTGAGTGCTTACCAGACTAGCGCCATATAGTGTGGCACTATTCTGGTAGCACTCACTTGATGGGGTACCCTACCAATTGTGACTTTTAGGACTGAGGTCTCTATGCCTCTCGAGGTGAGTCCCATGGGCCTCCATCACTCTAGCTGCTTCTAATGCTCTTTTTCTCTGGAGACTGGATGCAAAGGGACCAATGCCACCCAATCCAGGGAACTCTGCTACCATCCTTGTGACTGCTGGCCTCCAAGACCAGGTCACAACCAGCGAGGCTGGACTGCACTGTTCTGTTTCTACATAGATACATAGATACATAGACAGTATCGGCAGATAAGGGCCTATGGCCCACCCAGTCTGCCCATTTGAGCTTGTAAGTTCAGTTTATGTTTTCCTAGAAGTCTGTTGCCCCTTACCCCTGATCTCCAGAATTCCTTTATGTCTATCCCATGCATTCTTAAATCCCGTGATTGTTTCAGCCCCCACCACTTCCTCTGGCAGGGTGTTCCACTTGTCCACCACCCATTCTGTGAAGAAATTCTTCCTCACGTTTCCTCTGAATCGTCCTCCCTCCAACTTCATCCCATGCCCTCTAGTCCTGGAATATCTTTTTCGCTTAAAAATAGTGCATTCCTGCACCCTGTTCCTCCCTGTAAGATACTTGTAAGTCTCTATCATATCCCCTCTCTCCCTCCTCTCCTCCAGGGAGTACATGTTCAGTTCTTTCAACCTGTCCTCATACGACTTGTGATGCAATCCATGCACCATCTTTGTTGCCCTCCTCTGAACCTTCTGTACCCTATGTCCTTACATAGGTAAGGTCTCCAGAACTGTAGACTGTACTCCAGGTGGGGCCTCACTAGTGTCTTGTATAGTGGAATTATGACCTCCCTTTTCCTGCTGGTGATGCCCCTGCCTATGTATCCCAGCATCCTATTTGCTTTACCTGCTGCCTTGTCACACTGTTTCCCTACCTTGAGGTCATCAGAGATGATAACCCCAAGATCCCTTTCCTGCTTGGTGCATGCTATATCCTCACCCCCAACTGATATATTGTGCCAGGTTTTTGTGCCCCATATGCATTATCTTGCACTTCTTTGCATTGAATTTCAACTGCCAAATCCTGACCATTCTTCAAGTTTCTGCAGGTCCTTCTCATTCTGTCTACACCCTCTGGTGTGTCTACTCTGTTACAGAGTTTGTGTCATCAGCAAACAGTGAAATTCTGCCTTATAGGTCCCTGCGCAATGTCACTGATGAAGATGTTGAATAGGACCGGTCCCAGCACTGATCCTGTGGTACCCCACTGGTCACTCTTCCTCTGTGGAGTGACAGCCATTTACCACCACCCTCTGTGTCCTGCCTCCAGCCAGTTACCTACCCACCACACTACTGTCCTGCCCACACTGTATTCCCCAGTTTGTGTAATAGTCTTCTATGTGGCACAGTGTCAACGGCCTTGCTGAAGTCCAGATAGGCCATGTCCACTGCCTCCCCTGATCCACCTCCCTAGTCACCCAGTCAAAAAATTCAACGAGTTGGTCTGACATGACCTCCCTTGGTGAAACCATGCTGCCTTGGGTCCTGTAGTCCATTGACAACCAGATGTTCCACCAATCTCTCCTTCAGTAGTGCTTCCATGATCTTCCCCACTACCGAGGTGAGGCTGACTGGTCTGTAGTTCCCCACTTCCTCTTTGTTCCCACTTTTGTATAAGGGGACTACATCTGCTATCCTCCAGTCTTTGGGTACCTCCCCTGTTTCCAGTGATCAGCTAAACAGGATAGCCAGAGGATCAGCCACCACCTCTCTTAGTTCTTTAAGGACCCTGGGGTGCACCCCTTCTGGCCCCATTGCTTTATCAACTCTTATTACTTCCAGTTCCTTCAGGACCCTTTCTCGTGTAAAGGGACTTGTGTCCATTTCTGCACCATTCTCACCCCTTGTACTCCCTTCAGACCCATTACCCTCCTCTTCCTCAGTAAAGACTGAGCAGAAATACCTGTTCAATATGTCAGCTTTACTGTTGTCATCCTCCACGAGCCCCATCCTCCCCTTCAGTCTCACTATCCCTCCCTTTGCCTTTCTTTTTTCACTTGTGTACCTGTAAAAGGTTTTGTCCCCTCTACCCACTGATTTTGCAATGTGTTCTTCTGTCTGAGCTTTGGTTTCCCTTACTGACCTCCCTGCCTCCCTTTGCTTCTCCTGGTACTTCTCCCTATCCCCTTCTGCCTGTGTCTTTTTGTATTGCCTGAATGCAATCTTTTTGGCTTTCACTTTCTTTGCTACCTCTTTGGAAAATCATAATGCTCACCTTTTCCTTTTCCTCTTGCTAACCTGCTTAATGCATAATTCTGTTGCTCTTATAATCCCCATTTTAAATACTGCCCACTGTTCCTCAACCCCTGATTCCTGCCCCATTCCCCTTAATGCCTCTTTCAAGTATCTCCCCATTTTCCCAAAGTCTGACCCCCTAAAATCCAGGATACGTGTTTTTGTGTGGTTTGGTTCTGCTCTTTCTGTGATTTCAAACCACAATGACTGGTGGTCACTGCTCCCCAGGTGCTCCCCCACTGTTACCCCCATCACACTGTCCCTGTTTGTGAGCACAAGGTCCAGTATTGTCTTCTGCCGAGTTGGTTCCATGACCAGTTGCTTGAGGAAGGCACCCTGAAGGTAGTCTAGGACAAATCTGCTCCTAGTTGATGCTGCTGCTGGGATGCTCCAGTCCACATCTGGAATATTGAAGTCTCCAACCAGTACTACCTCACCCATGTCTGCCATCCTTTGGCTGGTTAGCATCAGCTCCCTGTCTGTTTTTCCCTCCTGGGCTGGTGGTCTATAGACCACACCTGTGCTGATGGCTGGCCCCATTTTCCTTTCCAGCTTAACCCACAGTATCTCTCCCCCATTTTGTTCCTTCTGGATCTCTGTGGCCCTTATGTCATTTTTGACATACAGTGCCACTCCTCCTCCCTTCCTGCCTGCCCTGTCTCTTCTGAATATGTTGTAGCCAGGTATGGCCATCTCCCAGTCATGGTTATCATTACACCAGGTTTCAGTGATGGCCACAATGTCCAGGTCTGACTGCACCATGATAGCCTCCAGATCTTCCATCTTGTTGCTAAGGCTCCTGGCATTTGCACACATGGCTTTCCATGATTTGACCTCCCTAGACTGTTTCGCTGTTCTACTCCAGCCCCTTCCTTGGTTGTCCTTTATCCCTGGTTCTCCTTACTGTCTGCCCTTCTGCTGAATTTTGCCCCTTTTCTGCCTATCCACCTCTTGGGCCCTAATCTCCATCTTTTGCACACTGCTTTGTAGAGATAGCCACTCCTCTGGTTCACTGGTTCCACTGCTAGCTGTGGGGGGTGAGCAAGTAGGTACCCTCCTTGCTGGCCTGCCACTCCCCTTTGCTAGTTTAAATGCTTGTCAATGTAGCATTTAAACTTATCATTGAGTGTTTGGATTCCCCTCCAGGATGGATGCAGGCCGTCAGGCTTGAACAAACCTCCATCCTCCAGGTGGGTCCCCAATCACCAATGAATCCAAACCCTTCCTCACAGCACCAGTTCTCCAACCATGAGTTAAAGTTCCTGGTGCTTGCCCCCTATGACTCTCCTTGCCTCTCGCAGGTAGTACTTCTGAGAAAGTGACAGAAGTAGCTACTTGCTTGAGACCCTTCCCCAATTTCCTAAACTCTTCCTGAACTTCCTTTGGCTCCCCATTTGCCAGGTCATTAGTACCTAGGTGGATAATGACATCCAGCTCACCCTCCCATCTTGCTTTCCCAGTGATCCCCAGGATCTTTTTTCCATCCCTCCATGCTGTGGCACCGGGTAGGCACCTCACCTCCCTGTCCTCCCCCTCCTGTATTCCTAGCTGGATCCCCCTTATGATGGAGTCCCCCACCAGGATTCGCTTCCTCCTCCTCTGGGGTCCACTGCTTTCCCCGCTGAGGTCACCTCCTTGGCTAACCTCCACATCTTTTCCTTCCACTTCTCTGGGTACCTCTATTTGGTTGTCCCCATTTGCCAGAGTGGCATATGAGTTCTTGAGTGGAATAGGATCTGGGATGTGCCTCTGCCTGACCGCTCTAACCCTCCCTGAGCCCACTGTCATCCAAGTGCTCCTCGTTCTCGGCATCCTTTGAGGCAGTTGCATTAGACTGGGTGGTCTCTGGATGGGGGTGATGGTACTCCTGACCCAGTTTACTTCTGCTCTGAGTCTGGCTACCTCATCCCGCAGTCCAGAGAGAGATGCATGCAGATAGGGCAGCACCTCAGTGTCCAGAAGGTCTGCCTGAATATGGCTGCCCCATAGCCACTGCATTGCACCACTCCCCACATTATACTATATCTAGCCCCGTTATCCAGGGCTAGACAGCACTAATTCCTTCCCCTTATATAAAGTATTGAGGGAAGGGCAGAACTATGCATTTTCATGCTCTAGTTTCCCAATCTTAGCTAAGTCAAGCCACCCACAGCATAAACATCCAGCCATCCTGTGTTTCTGAGCAATTTCCCCCCAGGAAGAGGTTCTTGTGGTCTGACTGAACTATTTAAGCATTCTCTGGTAACCTGCCTCTTGTCGGCTGAGGAGATAGGCTGATTAAATAAGTGCTATGTTATGTTTATTCAACATCCACCAGAATAACCTCTAGAATAAGCAGATAGGGACTTGGTTTAGTGCCTCATCTGAAAAATGGCACCTTTAGCAGCACACTGTCTCCCAAACTCCATGCTGGGGGTACTTCTAACCAAGGAGAGCATGCCCTTGCAGAGCTACCAGAACAACTTTCAGCACAGCCTATTGTTCAGTGGAGGTATCACGTCCTACTACTGACCATGCCTGACTCAGTCTGTTTGTCTGCTTCATCTTACCCCATTTTTTTCTTTGATTTAGATGGGCACCATTATTTCCCATATTTTTCATGGCTTAGATGCACTCCTTTGTCCTTTGTCCCTTTGTGTTGGTTTTTGGGCCTTTTGCCAACATGGTCATCTCCATTTCTATTGCCAGTGGCAGTGTATATTGCTTATTGAAATTGATTGAATTTTCTTTATACAGTATCAATTGTCTATTTCAAAATCTGTTTTTATATCCTGGGGGTTAAGTATTGGTTTTTAGTAAGCATGTCCAAGCATTATGACCACTGATAGAGGCAACACAGACTCTGCAGCTGTAGGTGAGAATTACCAGCTTAAGAGCAAACCTTAAAAACTGAGAAGTAAAACAAGTATGAGCCATGCACATCTTGTAACAAATCAGCTCCTACATGTGATAAATATTTTATGACATGGCAGGATGTCATTTTAGGGGCTTGCAATATAGCAAAACATATGGGACTATGCAGATTCATGATCTTCGATGTACAGTATAAAAATATTGACAGTGTCAGGATACCATTGATCCCTTAGTAATCAGTGTCTGATATGCTGTACAATTCCAAGATATTTTTTTTAAAGATTTTAAACCAAGAAACTGATTTTAAAAATGCTCTGCCATCCTTGATAAAGCAAATAACTATTAAGGCTCACTTACTCAGAACCAATTGTGTACACTGTGCAACCATTAGTATGCATGTAAGCTGCACGAGCAGTTCAAGGGCAATAGACAGACAGTAAGTGTGCTCCAACTGAAGCATGCTGTCTGAATATGAGGCAGAGTTTTCATAGCTCACAATGACTATGCATGGCACTCACACAGCCCCTACAGGAATATAGTCCACAGGAGACAGTGGAGGTAGCATGTCCCAAACAGGGTAGTGCCATTTTTCTTGTGAGACATATTGAGCCAGGGTGTGCTAATAAGCCCATAGGGTATGCAAGGCATTATGTGGATATTTGCATTCCATTATGTTCTCATTAGCATGCAGCACAATGCAACCATGCACAACTGCATGGAGGCATTGTACAGCTGTGCCAGCACCTCCCCATGCATAATCACCATTCTGTTATATATACTATAAGTTCTACCCCATCCCTGTTGTCTTGTACCCCTCATTCTGATTGCTGACATGTTAAATGCAAAATTCCCATCCCATTCCCATCCCAACCCACTGGTTCCCCTATCCTGGATCGCTGTCCTGTTACGTACAAACAAATATTCTCATTCAGTCTCTTGTTCTAGAGGTCCTCAGATCCCCACACTGTTGATTTGAAACCCTGGTTGTAATACTGGAAAACATCTATGGTGTCATGTGCCCCGCCCCACCTCAACCATAAGGCTGACCCCCCCTCCCTGTCTCACCCACTCAGGTTCCTCCATTCACTCCATCTTCTGACCCTCACTTACCCTAACTGACATCCCCTACAAAGGATGGTGACTAGTGCAGCCCCTCCACTTACCACCTTGGTGGACTACCATCTGAATGAGAAGGAGCACATACCATGCCTACTTTTGAAACAGCCAAATGGCAATCGGGAGATGCTGGAAGGAACTGAAAGTTCCTTCTGTCAGTCCACTACCCAGCACCTTGCTAAGTGTTCTTGGTGTTTGTGTACCACTTTGTGCAGTGATGTGCAAGAAAGGGACCTGGGGTTATAATTTCTGATGACCTAAAGGTGTCTAAGCAGAATACAAAGGCTGTAGGGAGGGCCAGTGGCATGCTGGGGTGCACAGGCAGAGGTATCACTAGCAGAAGGTAGGAGGTGGTGATGCCATTGTACAAAATGCTAGAGAGACCTCACCCAGAATACTGTGTGCAGTTCTGGAGGCCGTACCTTCACAAGGACATTGACAGGGTGGAGGCAGTCCAGAGAAGGGCAACTAAAATGGTACAGGGCTTCCATCAGAAAACATATGAGGAGAAACTAAAGGACCTCAATATGTACTCACTGGTGGAGAGGAGGGATTGGGGGGACATGAAAGAAACATTCATGTACCATAAGAGCATTAACAATGTGCTGGGGGAGACATCTTCCAATATAAGGGATGTATAAGAATATGGGGGCATGATATGAAACTGGAAGATGGCTGGCTGAGGGGAAATGTGAGGAAGTTTTTCTTCACAGGGAGGGTGGTGGACACATGGAATAGACTCCACAGGAGGTGGTGGGGACAAACATAGTGGAATGTTTTAAACATGCATGGGACAGGCATAAGAGTACAGTACCACAGAGGTGGGAAGGGTGGATGAAAAGCCATTGACCAGGTAAGGTCAGAGGCTACAAACTAGTGTAGGGCTTTCGGGCAGACTGGATGGGCCTGGCGGTCCTTATCTGCCAACAATTTCTGTGTTTCTATATTTTGATAGCATAAAACAGCATGGTGACGGAGGCTGTTTAGCACTTTCAAAGCCACTGAATGTACAGCTGCACTCTTTATGCAAGGGGTCCCTCATTTGCATGGGCACAACAGTATGTTCTGCATGTTCATGCAACTGAGTATGCACTGTGAATTGGGGACCTTTGAATATGGCACCTGTCCTCACCAACCATGCTTTGCACTGACTCAGCACTGTGTGCAGGGAGTTTCTTTCTCGTTCAAATAATAACTAATATTAAACAACATATGTCACTTTGGGTTAAGGGTCCCAGTTAGAACACATCAATGGCTTTTGTATGAGGGAATGAATATTCTGTCTTCAGAACGCAGAATATAACACAATGCCACCATCTTTGCATTTACTGTTTCCCATAATTCATCTCTGGGATGCCTCTTTGAAAAATTCATAAATCAAAATGGTTCCCATTTAAAAAAGAATACTGTGGAAACATTATTTTACCTAATTTCAGTGAAATTGTTAGTGACCAAACGTTCATTTACCTGGTATGGTCCTGTTTTACTAAATAAGTTTTTATTTATAATTCAAAAACTAATAACATAAAGCATTTTAAACCAATGTTGGCCTCTTGCTACTTGGAGGCAGTATAGTACAGTGGGTTAAGGCTGTGATCTGAAGATCTGGGTTTGAATCCCACAGCAGCCTAGGTGCATACTGTGTGATCCTGAGCAAGTCACTTAACTTCCTTGTGCTCTCAGGACACATCTGGAAACAAGCTTTGGTTTACTGTGATGCTCCTTGTTAAACAATGTTCCCTTTCCCTTTTCCTTCCTTTCCCTTACTATGGCAAACTGAGTCATTGTTTGTGCAATAACAATGGAACTGTGTAACTGTGCAAATTAACTTGTATTTGTTAAATGTTGTACTAAGTTTATCTATTTGTAATGCATGATATATTTATAATGTTTTATTATGTCAGGCATGACTGAAATAGGGCTATGACCAGTCATTTTCCTGGTTAAAAATAAAAACAAACAAACAAACCTGGTTAGTGTCATGCTAACCTTTTGAATATGGTTGCCTGAAAATACATTTTAATATTTGATTCAAAGTCTGAAAAAAATTTTTTTTTGTAAATGCAAGATGCCACAGTCCTGACTACTATTTGTACCATTCTGTTAGTTTGTGATATGAGCCTTTTAAATCTAAAGATTAATGAGGTATGGATTAATTTTGTGACCTCACTGCTACGAATATTGAAATTACACTAGATACATTAAATCACTGACCTTGCCATGATATTCCTTTGTGTGGCTAATCATCACTAGGCCTATCTGCATGTGCATTATGTTTTAATTTACATCAGTAAGATTGAAAAGATTTTGGTAACCTGGAGGGCCCGCAGCAGAATGTAACTCATTAAGTAGTTGCAACAAATGGAAAGCTCAAGAATAATTAATGGTCCCTTCTAGCACTAGCACTTGCTGTGCTAGTAAATTTTGTCAGGGATTTCTAAAGCTCTCAGATGCATGCTTATCAGTTACATTAAGGTATCTTATGACTTGCTGTGCTCATGGGTTAGTGGCTTAGAGGTTGCCACAAGGTGTTCCCAGGTCTCCTGTGCTGCAGGTGGTGGTGATGATGCGTGTGTTTGTGGGGGAAGGAGGATGGCGTGTGCTAGTTTTGTGATCATGGCACTGCTAACTCCATGAGAACTTTGTCACTGAAAGCTACGCATTATTTGCTCCCAAATCCTTTTTAAATTACTCTCAATCTCATGAAAATAACAAAACAAAACAAAAAAATACATACAAAGTGCATCTCCCCACCAGACCGCTGCTTCTGTAAATCTTAACCACCAACTGGAAATCAGTTGGACATCCAATTGACCCCATCCCAGCATAGGATGAGTGCACTTCTCCCCCTTCCTCCCTCACCTCATCCTATCTCCTGCCTAAACCCTATCTCCTGCCCCTTGGTTTGCTCCTAATTTCCCCAATACCCCACCCCACTACCGACCCAAACCTTCCCTCTACACCCCCCCATCATCCACCAGCCTTGATCAAAACCCTCTTGGCTCCTGCACTTAACTTATTCTCTAGATGTTCATGATGGCCTCCAGTGTGATTGACAATGCCTCCAGCTGCTGTATCTGTGCCTGCTATGGCAATTAGTATTGTGTATTATGTTGCAGATGTGTCTAATTATGTGAACTGAATCTCAAAACATGTTGCCCTCTTTTGTGAATTAAATCATGAAATATGTTGACCTTCCTATGTAATCTGGAATATGCAAGTTTCTGTTGCTAATGTGTAAAGTTGAATATTATAAGTGTGCCGCCACTTCTAAGTTTTTGTCCAAACTGTCTGACAAGGATCCTTTGTAAATGAGCTCTTAGCTCAAAGATGGTAATTCCGATCTCCCAATTAATAAATAAAAAAAAACATATGAACATGCCAGCAGAAAAGGCATTTTGGTGTATCTAGTCTGCTCAAGTGCATGGTTCCTAATGCACTTACAGAGGGAACTGCCCCCCCTGTTTCCCTTGTGACCTCCCTCAAATTCGCCATCTCTCCTCCCCATCTACCCACTACTTTACCTTTCAGACTGTCCCACTCACTCTTCAAGCTGTCCACTGTTTTTAGGTATACCACCTCCTCTGGCAGCTCTTTCCAACTGGCCACTATCCTCTTGATGAAAAAGTGACCTCCTCTTTCTCTTGAATTTTCCTCACCAAATTTAGTCTGTGGCCCAAGTGGTCTTGTTCCCATTAAGGCTGAAGAGGCCCCCGGTGCTCACCCTGTTAATGCCCATAAGGTATTTGAAGTTCTCAATCTTGTCTCCCCCCTCACTTCTTTCCCCAAGATAGTACAGTTGAGCCCCCTCAGCCTCTTCCCATAGGTGTTGCCCTGCTGGCCTTGCATCATCCTGGTTGGTTGCTCTTCTCTGGACTGTCTCCAGTAAGTTGGTATCATTTGTAAGATAAGGGCATGAAAACTGTGCACCGTACTCCAGGTGTGGTCTTATCAATGGTGACCTGTACAGTGGCAGAATGACCTCCTCCTTCCTGGTGGTCATTCCGCTGGTTATGGAGCCCAGCATCCAACTGTTCTTCACTATCCGGTTGACAATTTCCCCAGGCTACTCAGCCCAGCTTCCAGTTTGATTTTGCTGCTGCTCTCCTGCAGTGTACGGAGTGTTTCAAACATTTCAGGAATCCAAGTTCCAGGCGGCAGTGTTAATCAGTATTAAGAAATGGGTAAGGTGTTTGCTGCATCCTGATTGGCCTAGAGGGTTCACAGCCTTATGCCTTATGTGGTGACAACAGTCAGGTCAGGAACCTTTTTGGCAACCAGGACGCAGTGCAACCACATATCCATAACTGCTAGAAATGTCCTTTAAAAGAACTTTTGTAGCAGCCTGGTTTGTAAGGTGAACTATTGTTAACACCATGACATGCCATACCTTCCTAAAAGTATTTTTGTGAGCATTTTAAAAACTCCCCCTTCAGCGACCACATAACATACACTGAATAGTACCAAATAAAACATCAAAACTAGTCTACTCACCATGTAATTTTGTGCTCTGCATTTTTTTCTTATTTAGAGTAGGCCTGAAATTTGAAGTCTTGATTTTCTTGTTTATACAATGCCCCCCCCCAACATTCAGTCACTCTCTTATTACATCTTGCCCACCTGCCCAACTGCTAGCCAGCCTGCTTGTATGCATGCACACTGAAACAGAAGACAGCAATTTCTACCTCCTGAGATAAAAATAAAATCAGAATTCTTTTTACAATAACTTATTTAATGCTGCAGCATGTGATTTGTGCCACACAATATCCTGAATGCTTGCTTGCTGTTTTGCTCTATTACCTTGACAGCACACAGCACACAGCATCGATCGTTGTGATCTTTGCATTGGTCTCTCTCTCTGTCACTTGCTTTCATTAATGGAACCCAGGAATGGCACTGAATTTTCTGTCTATTCCCCTTTTCTCTCTCCTAGTAAAGCATAAAAACACTGCCATTAATAAAAAAATAAACAAAGACATATCATACTAACATACTAAAATGCCAACAGAGTGGGCCAAAAGGTCTATCGAGTATGCACGAAAGTCAGCACCCAGTCAGGACACCATTGCTGCCCTGCCCAATCTCCCCTGTAAATCCTCCCTGACCCCATCAGAGTTACACCTCCAGATCTGGCATTCCTCAGCTTTACCTTACCCTTATACATGTCCCAGCCCCTGTTGAATCCCTCCAGTGTATCAACAGCCACCAGTTCCGTAGGCATTGCATTCCATGGGTCCACCACCCTTTCAGGAAAGTAATATATCCTAGTCTCCCCCGCGAGCCTCCCACCAACAAACCTCATGGAATGCCCTCTGGTAGCCCCATTCCTCCCTCAGCTGGAACACTCTATTTAGGCTGACCCTGTTCACTCCCTTTAGATATTTAAAGACCTCAATCATATTCCCCCTGTCCCTCCTCTCCTCCAGGGAGTACATGTTCAGCTCATCAGGTCTCTCCTCATAGGATCTTTCCCCAGACCCTGTATCATCCTTGTCGCCCTCCTTTGGACTCTCACCAGAAGTGCAATGTCCTTTTTCAAGTACGGGTGCCAAAACTGCATGCAGTACTCGAGGTGCAGTCTAATCAGGTAGTTATACAGAGGAAGAAGCACCTCCTGTCTCCTCGAGGTTATCCCCCTGGCAATGCACCTGAGCATTTTATTTGCTTTAGCTGCAGCCCTCCGACACTGCTCAGAGTTATTTATTTTGGCATCTACTACCACCTTAAGATCCCCCCCAAAACCTGCAGTTTCTCCGCACCCAAAAAGTACTCATGTTCAGGGTTCCTAAGCCCCAAGTGGAGAACACTGCATTTCCTGACATTAAATCTCAGTTTCCAAGTGTATGACCACCTCTCCAGAGTCTTCAGGTCCCTCTGTAGGGCTCTTCTACCTTCCTCCCCATCCACTACAGCTCCCAGCTTTGAATCATCAGCAAAGAGGCTCATCTCACTCCTGATACCATCCCTGATGTCCGAGATGTAAGCATTAAACAGGAGTGGGCCCAACACCGATCCTTGTGGGACCCTCTAATGACCTTCCTAGAAGATGATACCTCTCCTCCCCGACCATGATGCTCTGAGACCACCCAGTTAGTCAGTTCCCTATCCACCTAACCATCATTCCACCCAGCTTGTCCAGCAACCCTGAGTGTGACATCGAGTCAAACGCCTTGCTGAAGTCCAGAAAGAGGAATCCACTATCCTTCCCTGTTCCAGCACCTTTTGTCACCCAACCATAGAACTCCACAAGGTTAGTCTGACACAATCTGCCCTGAACAAAGCCATGTTGGTGGTCATCCAGATGGCCCTGTGTTTTGAGAAACATCTCAAGCACCTCTTTCAATATGGCCTCCATCTTCTTACCCACCACCGACATCAGACTGACAGGCATGTAGTTACCTGGCTCCTCCCAGCCACTTTTGTGGATAGGCATGACATGGGCCATCCTCCAATCCTGAGACACCCAACCTGTTTGAAGGGAGAAGTTAAAAAGGTCCACCAGGGGTGCAGCAAGGACATCTCCTTCAGCACCCTGGGATGAAGGCCATCTGGATCAGGTGCCTTATCCATTCTCAGGGACTTAAGAGCCTCCCTCACCCTACTAACAGGAATTTCAACATCAGAAACTTGATCAAACAGATTACAGCACAATATACAATAGTGGCAAAAACCTACATCATAGACTTTTTAAAGTAAAAACAGCATAACAGTATTATATGTGTTTATTTTATAGTTTTTGGGGGGCATATTATTAGTATAGGCCCCATTTTATAAGCACAATAAGACAATTTCTGCTAGTGGTTTTCAAAGGTAAATGCACTTCTAGTAGCTGAAGAAACTCCACACAAGCAATTAGTGTGGCATTAAGCACTTGGGTGCGTATTAACCTATGACAATTATCAATCTGTTGTGTCTTATTTCTTACAGATTCTAGTAGTTAAGAAATATAAAAACATAGGAAATGATGGTAGAAAAAGATCAGTGGTCCATCCAGTCTGTCTGAGTTGTCTATTTAGCCCTAGGACCCTCTGTTTCTTGAGGATCCTATTCCTCTACATTCTCCTCCCATTCTCCTTCCTGATTGTGCCACCCCAAGCAATCACTATACTCTTCTGTCTGTCTAAGCCATGCTTGAAACCACCAACAGTTCTCCCACCCACCACCTCAACTGGCAGACTGTTCCATGGCTCCATCATCCTTTCTGTAAAATAATGCTTCCTCATATCCCCCCTGAACCTCTGTCCTGTTAGTTTACACTTATGTCCATGTGACCGCAACATAGAATTCAAGCTAAATAGTTCCCTCAGTTCACCTTGTTAATTCCTTTTTAGGAACATGAAGGTCTCTGTCACATCTCCTTCTCCTTTCTGGTCTCCATTGAGTATATGTTAAGTGCCTTGAGGTGCTCCTCTTAAGACCTGCCCTGTTGGCCCTGAATCATTTTTGCTAGCCTGTGTTGCAACATTTTCAGTCTATTCCTATATTTTCTCAGGTAAGGACTCCAGAACTGGGCACAGTACTCCAGTTGTGGCTTCATTAAGGATCAATACAGGGGAAGTATTACCTCTTCCTCTCTGCTATCAATAACATCCCAGTACATTGCACTGGTTCTGGGCTCAGTTATACTCACTCACTCTTTCAAGTGTTGTTCAAAGTTCTTTTTATTAGTTTCCTATGTTTCACTCCGTTGTGGAACTTGATCACGGGTAATTATCTTTTCATTGCTTTTACATTGGTTGATAAATAAAATTTTTTTTACAAGAGTACATTAAATTTAGTATCAATATATTTATTTGCTTTCAAATTATTTCAGTGGTATATATATATATATATATATATATATATATATATATATATAGATTTCATACCATCCATAGTGTTACTTCTGAGCTTTTAACTTTTTTACTTTCTAGAGCTCCTTACGTTATGTTAAAGTTCACAGTACAGTATATTCATTTGTCCCTGTAATAGACCATAGATATCACTTTTGTTAGTGTTTTCCACCTCTATATTTTATGCTGCTTTAATTTATCTGCTGCCTACTAGAGGCATGATCCTCCAAATATCTTCAGGCACATTGTTTACCTTAAAGTTCTTCACAGTCTTCAGCAGGAAACTTTTGGCAGTTTTTGTAACACATAATAAGGTAAACCTTTGTTTACTTCCCTTTCATTTGGTATTCTCTTAAAAAGGGAACTGCTCACATCTATCTTTTGTTATAAAAACTTCTTGTTAAGTTCTTACCTGTTGGTTAAACTGCTTATTCTTGGGACAAGAAGTGAAATACGATGATTGCCTGAATAATGGCCAGTCAGCTGTGTTGCATCTAAGATTGCTTCCCTCTTGAGTCCTTCTTACTCCATTACCCACCAAGACTCTTACTTGTGAACCTCCCAATACATTCCAGCATCTTACTTGCCTTGCAATATGCCCTGTTCTACTGACTCAGTTGCTTGAGGGAGTCACTGCTGATAACCCTAGGGTATTTTTTTTCTCAGCCGTAGTGCCATGTCTCACCCCACTCATCGAGTACTCTGTCCTGGGTTCTTGTTCCCTAAGTGCACTACCCTGTACATTTTGCTATTGAATTTCAGCTGCCAAACCTTAGACCACCCCTCTAGCTTTTGTAAGCTATTCCACACTTCCTTTTTTCCCTCATCACTATCTATGCTCTCACAGTGCTTAGTGTAATCTGAAAAGAGACACTGCCTACCCCAGGTTCCTTCACCAATATCACTAATGAACATATTGAAGAGGACCGGACTCATGACAGATCCCTGTGGTGCCCTGCACGTGGCCTCCCTCTCTTCTGATTTGTCCCTGTTGACCATGATCCTCTGCTGTCTCTCTTTCAGACAGGTACCTACCCAGTTTACTGTGACCTTAGCCACATCCTTGTTCACCATCTTCTTCAGCAAGTGTCTATGAGGCACCGAGTCAAAAGCCTTTGTTAAGCTGAGGTAGAGTAAATCCACACTGTGGCCCCTATTCAGTTTCCTCATTACCCAGTCCAAGAAAACTATCAGATTAGTTTGACAAAACCTCCATACAGTACTTAGTGAGTTCTTTGTTTTTCAGTAAATATTCTTCCCATTTTTTCCACTTCTTTTCTTTATACTTGTAGAAGACCTTTTTCTTGGTCTTCACTGCTTCCCTGACCCTTGCTGAGAACCATAATGGTCTCTTGAATCTGTTCTTTTTATTTACCATTCTCATGCATACCTTAGATGCCTTGAGACTCCCCCCTTACTTTCTCCCATCTCCCTTCAACCTCATCATTGTTGTCCACCCTTACTAACTTATCCTGACCAGCTCCCTCAACCTATTGAATTCCACCCTTCTATAATAAAGGACTTCAGCTCTTGATTGTGGTTTACCTGACCCAAAGGTCAGTCTGAACCACACGGATGCATGGTCGCTGTTCCCCCCGTGGCTTCCTTACTTCTACAGTCCCTACCACATCCAAGTTGGTGAGCACCGCATATCTAGAATTGTAGTCTGCCTGGTCAGTTTCATAAGCAGCTGTACCAGTAGACAGTTTTGGAAGGCATCCAGCAAAGCCTGACTGCTAGTGCCCCTGTCCACTGGAACAACTCAGTCAATGTCTGGCAGGATCTGATTACCCACCATCACTGCTTCCCCTTTTGCCACCTCTCTTTCAAGTTCTTCCCATTTTTTTCAAGTCTCCTTCCCTTACCTCAAGGATTTTTAGAGCACCCTCAAAAGCAGGTTCTTGTCTGAGACTACTATGAGTTGCACCCACTTTGACTCTATCTCCCCATTACTACCCCTGACTCACCCACCTTCTGCCACCTTGATGCAATTCGTAACATAAAGGGCTACTCTTCCCCTCTACCTGATCCTCTGTCCCTCCTGAACACTGAGTACTGAGTGACCATCAACTCCTAGTGACTATTTTCTGAAGCCCATTTTCCATGATGGCTACAAGGTCTACCTCAGTGTTCACCATCAGCACTGGGAGCTCACTGATTTTGTTACTGAGGCTTCTAATGTTAAGGCATACCCCATTCCTTCTGATCCCTGGTCTTACTTTGCTACTACTCTTGTGCTTTCCTTGTCCTCTCTTGGTGTTTACACACTTTGTGTTCCCTTCTGTAATGTCCCTTCACCCAGTCCAGTTAGGTCTGCATCTCTCTTTTTACCCGCTGTGCTGCTACAAGTCCCTAGAGTGAGGTAATACTAGCTGGGATGCCCTTTCTCTCACCTGCCACCATAGTTCCCCTAGACACAGTCTTCCTTGCAGTCAGTTTCAATATCTAATATAGACATCAAATTTTTACCTCAGGACTTTGACCCTTCTCTTGTCTCGTGAATTCTGTCACCCTTGAAAAGTTATATCTTTTTATGGAATAATCAATCCATAAACAATTTTCAAATTTAATGGTGATTATGTATACGTACACTGCAGAGGGTAGTTTTCATTAGTCAAGTAACTCTTAAAGACCTGCTGACACCTCAAAAAAACTTTGAAAAACATAATATTTAGGTACAGTTTAGCTTGCATTCTATATGCTTCGATAGAGTTCTCCTCCTCATTACTCATTACTGAGAAATTTGCATTGAAACATGTTCAGTATGCCTTAGACTTCATCTGCCTCTTTAGCTTAATCCCTACTTCATGTCATAGTCCTTTGTTGTGACATCACATTCTGTTGCCATGGGAGCAATTGTGATGTCACAAATAGAGCATTATGACTTTAGGTAGGGAGAAAGCAAAAGGAATAGATAAACTCTTCAGTAGAAAAGATCCCATTTTCATGCAAATGAACTCAGCAATAAATAATATGGAGGAGAAATACAGAACTAATGTGAAATACAAGCTGAACTGTGTCTAAATATTATGTTTTGTTATAGCTGTCCTAATGGCTTCAGCTGTTATTCAAATTTGATTTTTTTCAGACCTGCAATTTGAAACACTTGTTGTTTGTCTTATGGGCTCACAAGAGTACAATATATTTGGTTACATTATTTGTGATGACCTGGACTTTTTACACTGGAGAGGTATGACTGAGTTTGAGAAAAGAGAGACAGTGTATAAAAGTCAATAACGGAATTATGTATTTAAGAGTGCATAGTATGTCATTTTAATTAAATGTTAAATGGCAATATACTGGACTGATACTTACATACAGTTTTATTTTGTTTCAGAAAAAATATTATGTATATCTTAGGGAATTTAGTTTCCCATATATTTAACATGTTCTTTATTTTATGGCCATCATGGTAACATAGTAATTTAAGGCTGGAAGAAAACCTGAAGGTCCATCAGGTCAACCCCCTACTTCATAGGCATGAGTAAATGTGCCATGCAAACAAGTATTAAATTCTAGGGATTTCCCAGCTCACTATACAACCCAGGATACATGATTGCCTTGGTAAGCAGAAATTTGTCCTAGCTTTTCTTAAAGGGATGGTTCTCTCTCCACATCCCTTGTCTCCCCAGGAGGCCGTTCAGTCTGAGAGACAGAAGTGTCCATCTAGGGGACAGATCTGGAAGAAGTGCTTCCTAACGTTAACCCTGAATTAACCATTTTGGAGCTTCAGGGTGTCATGCTGGATGACACCAGAGAAGACATCTGTATTTGAGTTTGTTGATTCCCTTGAATAAGCAGAAGACTGAGATTCTGTCCCCTCTAATCCTCCTTTTCTCCATAATGAGCATGTTAAAGGGTAACTAAACAAGCTTTTTACACATTTTTTTTTAAATAACTCCATAGGCTTATAAAGGAGAGCCAGTTTACATTTATAATGAAACTGCATTTACTAAAGTAGGAGAAATGCAGTTTCATAACATTTGAAAATTTTAAACACAGCCTCACCTGATTCAAAAATCCTGCTCTGAGAATTCTAAATGGCTGCCTTGATGATGTCATAGAAGTGAGAGAAATGGCAGTTGTGGAGATGTATTCTAGCGCCACTAATGTATTAAAAAGTGAATAACTTAAAGATAAAAAAATGATAGCATGGTACTTTGAGCATGAATGTTGTTCAGCACAAAAATATCTACAAAATGAGTGGTGTTTTATTTATAGATACCTTTTAGTTAGTTTTTTTTAGCAAAATGGCAGCAGAACATTTTTTTTTGTTGCTTTGGCAACAAACAGATGTAAATAACTTTAAAACAAAAAATTATAACATGGCACTGTGAGCACGAAAGTTATTCAGCATAAAAATATTTACAAAATGATTAGTGTTTCATTTATAGATACAATTTAGTTTTTTCATAATTAGCAAAAACCAGCAGAAAATGCATTTTTTGTCAGTTAGGCAACAAACAAATGCAAATAACTTTAAAACATTAAATGATAGCATAGTACTGTGAGCATGACAATTGTTCAGCACAAAAATATCTACTGAATGAGTGGTATTTCATTTACGGATATCTCTTAGTTATTTTATAATTAGCAAATTAGCAAAATCAGCAAAAAAAGGCAAAACAATCTATTGTTTCCCTTTATTCCTGGCAGTCTTGTATGCTTGTACATCCACTTGTCGCCCTGAGGATTTTGCCTGTTGCCTGAGGTGATCCTGTAGTTTCATCTTACAGAGGAATTTGGCATTAATCCAGGAGTTAATTGTTCCACAAACCTTTCTTTTTTGTTGTGGTACATACATGTCACATATGTCATCGTAGCCAGAGATGATGTGCTTGAAGGCGATGTTGACATCATTTGCAGAGTTAAGTCCAGAACAGTTGAGGTTACACAGGTGCTGTTTTAGTGGTTCAAGATGTCTAGGTCTAAGTACCCTGCTGAAAATGGTTCCTGGAGGTGACTTAATGAATTTATTAGACCAGGCACAGGAGACAGGGGAGTGATCACTTAGCGAGTCGGAAAGTGCAGTCACGTTTGAGATATGCTCAGGGAAGTTTGTGATTATCCAGTCCAATAGGGTACTAGTTCCTGTCTTGTAGTTGTGTCTTGTGGGTGAGTTAACAAGCTGTGAGAGATGGAGCATTGATATGGCATCTTTGACTGAGACATAGTCTGGTGAGAGCCAGTTTATATTAAAGTCTCCCAACAGTATTGACTCAGTGGAGTGTAGTTTTCTGTGGGTATAGTTGAAGAGAGAGAGTGTGTAGACCTTCCACTTGCCCTTTAGGTGGTATGTAGACAGAGAGTACCATCAATGCTTTATTGTGAGCACCAAGAAGTAGTTTTACTGCAAGTACCTTGGTGGGGCACTCAAGGTCTTCCACCAGGTGGGCCTGGCCCATAATCAGTAGAAGGCACAGCCACCTCCCCTCTTAGCCAATCTATCTGACCTGAATATGTTGTAGCCTGGTAATGCAATGGCTGAGTCAGGTATAGTTGGGGACAGCCAGGTTTCTACAACCAACAGTACATCTGGTCTAAGCATGGTTACCCAGGCCTGCAGGTTGGCCATTTTAGGGAGTAGATTGCAGATGTTTACTGATGCCAGTGTTATAGCACCAGACCTATTTGCGATATAAGAAGAGCCATTGACAGGAGGTCCTGGGTTCAGGTGTACATTGTCTGAAAGAAGTAGTATCATTAGAATAATTCTAAGTATTTACCCTTTAAGCATCGACTTCCTTAATTTGACCTGGCACCTTTTATACCATCTCATTCTTTTATGTATTTGTAGTACAGAGAGGCTTGCTGGGGCAATTATTTTGTGGCTGTTACCTTGTTTGAGGTGGCCTGCAGAGTCAGCATGTTGAGGTGAGGGCCAGAGAGGCAACCATGGCCCTTTGGTGAGAATGAAAAAGTTTCCAGAGACTGTGCCCATAGTTAAGTGCAGGTTATGGTTAGATCCTCTAAGATGGTCAGGTAACTGGTGTGTGCCATTGAGAGTTCTAATACTGAGAAGTGTTGAGAGTAGAAGCAGGTAAAATGCCAGACAGGGGTAGTTCAGCTTCATCTTTACTATGTGAGCAGAAACACCACAAAGTCAGGTGCAAAATAGCAAGCTAGGTCCAGATAAGGTTGTTATCAGGATGAGAAGGTCCCTCTAGTGGTGGGATGGTGTAACCAACAAGTGGTAAAAGTAGACACTTAGGAAAATCATGTGGCTACCAAGCTCTTTAAAAGAGAATGCCTAGATAGGGCAGGTGGGGGGGGGTGGGGAGCCAGCAAAAGTGCCTGCGGAGACTAGGCGCCAGCGGAGCTGAGCTGTGAGCCTTCATGGCTGGTGGAGGTGGTTTCGAGGTTCAGGAGCCATGCAGCAGGAGCTGGAGGGGAGCCATAGAAGAGCCATGCCTTGGTGGCCAAGTCACTGCAGGAGACCACCTGCTTCAGGGCCTCTTCTACTGAAAGGGAAGAGAGGTGAGGGGTTACATAAGGCAGCCAGGAACAAAAGAGGCAGAAAAGCAGTGGGGGGTAGGGGAGACAAAACATTAAGTTAAATCAGTGGGTGGTTCAGGCCGATTTATAGGTAGGAACAACAGACAGCCTTTAGGGCAGTAATTAAGGATCAGATAATTGTAAAAGTCTGATGTAGCTAATCTGGCACCAGGACTATTACGCTAAAACCTGTGTCCCTTGTGACAGGCATTTTGCGAATAAATTTACAATTGAAAAGGCTAAGACACTTGCATTAAGCCAAAGTCCTTAGGCTCTATCCCTAAGGCAGTCAAGCAGGCACTAGATCAGCAGGTTAGACATTTCTGACAACTGAAACAATTTTTATGCTGAATACAAATATGCACTTACTCTTAGGCTGACTGGGTATATGCTTTTTAGTCATTTTAGCCATACTCTAACATTTAGAACAATTTCCAGAAAGATCTGTAATCCTAACACAAATCCTGCCTTTAAAATTGGCAAATTCCTTGGTGAAAGCTTGAACAGAGTTCAGGATTCAAAAGTCAGCCAATCAGGAGCCATCGCCCTTGCGATCAGCCAATCAGAATTAGTCAAACCTCTGGTGGGCGAGTTTGAATATGGTAGCGAGGAAATCAGAGCTACCATACCCATCTAGGGGAGTTGGGCTCCAGCGGAGCAGAGCTGTGAGCCTTCACAGCAAGTAGAGGTGGGTCCAAGGTCCAGAAGCCATGCTGCAGGAGCTGTAGGGGAGCCCTAGAAGAGCCGTGCCTCGGTGGCCAAGTGGCTACAGGAGACCGCCTGCTTCAGGGCTTCTTCTACCGTCCAGGAGATCTGGGCTCAAGTGGAGCAGCACTGAGAGCATTTACGGCTGGTGGAGGTGGGTCAAAGGTCCAGGAGCCATGCAACAGGAGTTGGAGGGGAGCCATAGAAGAGCCACACCTCAGTGGCTGAGCAGCCGCAGGAGACTGCCTGCTTCAGGGCTTCTTCTACTTAAGGCTAGGAGACAGAATATATGCACTTATTCTAATAATATGGAGTGTCACAGGCTGGAGCTGATCAGGGCTGATAAGGAACATCTGCACATGACAAGCAGGATGTGCATTCCTTTTAGCTGGCTGAAAACAAGGAGTTCACCATGTATGGTATATGCTTGTTTTGTGAGCGAGATAAGGAGAAGCTGAAAACTGCATAAACACTGGCTTAGTTTAAGGTATTTTTGTCACAGAGCCCATGGTAGGAGTGGGGAAACAGCCCTCTGTCATCCTGGGAAAATTGCATGCATTTGGACTTTTCCTGTAACTTGGCATAGCTGTAATAAATGTTTCATATGCTGATCTGTGTATGTACTGTATCTTTCTGAGTTCAGTACTTACTGATCTCTGGCAAGGAACAGACCCAGAATTTATGGGATTTCTGGGATAATTTAAATTGGCACCCCAGATAGGACCTCATTAAAGAGAGCACAAACAGTGTTAGAGTAGGCAAGTATCACAACCTAACTATTCCCAAGTTCAAATTTATTATGAAGGGATGAAATCCATTGAGCAAGCTCATTTGCAAGGAGGTCCCTTTTACAGAAAAATGGCAAGAAAATAATACATGGAACAAAGTACAAAATAAAGGTTACAAGGGTACATAGTCTGACATGATAAAAGGGATAACAGGTTTTAAACTAGATGGTATATACAATATCTATAGTACAGCACCTGTTTTTATGCTTTCAAATAGAGAAAAACAGGCTAGTACAATAGAAAAAAAACAGGCCAGTACAATAGCAATCAATTGAGAAACAGATGGTGCAATTACATAAACATAATCTGAACAGGAATAGTATATGCCCCGAAAATAGGAGGTGACAAGTGAAACAGAGGAAGGAAGTTGGGAGTGTGTAATAGGAGATTTGTAGCAGTGGCATATGTCAGTGGTGATTTTGTTAATACATGTTTTAAATGCATTTACAAGGATTAATGTTTTCAGCTTTATTGATAAATGGAGTGTGTTCCAAACTGCAGGGAGTACATAGTTAAGTGTTGCCTAGCCGTAACGTGTCTGGGTTTTTGGAACCTCTAAGGAAATACATGTGTTCTTCCTTAGCGCATTTTAACTATGTAAGCAGAGGAGGAGGGAATTAATATAAGGAGGCAACTTATTTAAAAGAGCTTTATATATCCACATGTATGTATGTATGCACAAGTCTACTTGTAGTCAGGGCTGTCCAGTTCACCTCTTTGTATAGGGTGCAGTGGTGGGTTCTAGCTGAAGCATTGATAATAAAGTGGATAACGTGATGGTATAACGTATCCAATATGTGAAGGTAGGTAATTGCAAGGTTATTATGTAAGATATCTGCATAGTCCAAAAGTGGCAGTAAGGTGCCCTGGACTAATCTCCATCTTGAGTTCTGTGAAAAAAAGAGTTTTGTTTTAGAAAAAGAACCCGAGCCACTGTTTTAATTTTTTAATTAAGTCATCAAGGTAGAAGGAAAAGGAGAGGTGATAGTCAAGCAAATAGCCCAAACATTTGAACCTATCCACTACTTCGAACATATCACCAAGGAGTGTAGTGATAGGTGGGGTTGGCAGACATTGGTGCATAAACTTGATGAATAGGGTGTATGGAAGAACATTACATTAGTTTTATTGGCATTCAGTAAGTGTTTTGATTAAATTAAGTTGTGCTGTAGCTGGTTAAAGTTAAACAGAATCATTGAGCTGACCTGTGCAAATGAAGGATTGGAGAAGTATAGCACTGTGTCGTCTGCAAAAAGGTAGATTTTGAAATGTGCAATGTTATTGCCCAGGTTATTAACATAGAGCAAGAAAAGCAGAGGTCCCAGAATGGATCCCTGGGGTATCCCTCTTGGAGGGGAAGTAAGGTGGAGAAAGCTCCATTAGCTTTAATTTGCTGCTGCTGGTCTGTTAGATAGTTGTTAGACAACTGGCAGACCTATTTACCATGAAGTTTTCCTGGTATTGCAAGTTGGCAGCTAGAGGCAGTGGAAGCCCGACCACTGACCAAAGGCACATTGCATGCACAGCTAATGCCCCAAAGTGCAGTGACCACAAGTCAACAGAAACAGTGTAGGGAAACAGCTACTGATCGAAAGCTTATAGTGCAGTCCTATTGAAGTGCAATTTTCTTTGTGTCAATAGAGGATTTATCTCCAAGTTTGTGACGACCAATGGGGATGGGGGGGGGAGATTCCATGCTGGATGTGAAACACCAATCTGATTCCTGGGCATGGGTCAGAAAATAGTTTGAGGGTCTAGACCAGGAGAAGAAACTGAAACAAAAACTAAAGAAAGATTATTGCATGCAAGGATTGCATATGGCATGTCAAGCTGTAAGTGATATAGTTAGATGCATGAAAGGAAACCTAGGTAAACATAAATTAATGCTAGTGGACAATGATCAGAAGATCTTACCTCCGCAAGAGCTGTTCCATAACAGCATTACACATGGCTCTATCTCTAAATGCAAAGAGACAGTAGGAGGATATCAGACAACTACAGAGTCAATTTAGGCAGACGACTAAGGAAAGGATGGCATTGGCACAAACCTATACTGACCTGAAGGGGTGGTGCAGATTCAACAGGACCATCCACAAGTGCAAAGGAAAGATATTCAGGTAGATCACATCAGTGCCAACATAAATATGTACCAACAGTTGCAGTTGCATGCTGCAAGGGGCCACGTATCAGCCTTCTCAGGAAGCTTCTCTCCATGTTCATTCCTAGAGGATGACTTATCCTGGGTGGGTGATGATGGCCATGACAGACACAGGGAAAGACTGACAAAATGTAACTATGAATAAAAAAGATTGGTGAGTATTGGTCCTGCTAAAGCATTACCTATGGCCTGGTTGCCATTACAGTCATCAAGAAAGAAGAGGAAGAGGATGACATGATAACCCAAACCATGATGGCCCTCCACAGATCCAAAGATCTTGCAATAGATTGCCCTTAATGTAGGCAAATACCACCTCTGGAACTCCATACATCAACACGGAGCTCAAATATAGCAATATGGGCAACTCCATATGCTAGATGACAATGATATGCTAAAAAATCTTGCAAATGACTGTCGATAAAGGCATATGGTTAGCTTTATCTAGTGAAACCCTTAAAGAGGACAATCTTTTAAGGAGGCCCTGCTCAAGATCTGTCAGCTGCAAGACCCCAGTTCATCAAAGTTTACTCACGTGACAGAAATTAGGCAGCAAAAGAGAGAACATCCTAATATTTACTATGAGCACTTGTGGACCATGTACACTTATATGAATGATGCCAACCCAAACAGTCACATCTTTCACAAATTGTTCATAGAACATTCCTAGCTGATGTTAGAGAACTGCTCCTTACCACTCTCTTGAGAGTTGAAAGAAGCCAGTGCTAACCCTATGGACACAATTCTGACACATGCTGTTCATTTTTATAATGCCAAAGTGAGTATCACCCAGAAACCAGATTTCAAAGGGCATAAAAACAAAGATAGCAGCTTTCAGCAGCCTAGACACTGACAAACAGGTGACCTTCCAGACCGAGGAACCTACAGAGTCCCCCCACCCCAGCCTACAGCTCTAATTGGCCAAAAATGGTAGAGGAAAGAAATGCTACAAGGGATCTCATAATTGGCAGAATAATAACAGGCAACATGAAAATATTGATAAGGGAGAAACAAGCAGGCTGATGAAGCTTCACCATATAAGGAGTTGTTAGAGGACATCAGGGAAATCAGGAGAGAAGTGACACTGGATTGCAAGTGTGTATGAGGGAATGAGTTTTGATTCCACCTTTCCACCCCAACCCCCACAATGAGGGCATCAAGTCTCCATTGTCATTTTGACATCTTTATGGGGGGGGATAGTTTTAGGAGCTCTTGTCTGGAAGCACATGTTGGAGGTAGACTATGCTTGTAGACACAGGAGGTTCCCAATCTGTTCTCCACACAGGGAAACCTGCTAGCTCTACTGTGTCTTCTGGTAAACCTTTGCAGTTAGAATTGTCAATAAAGCAGAAGGCCCCAACTTTCCTTTCTAAGTCTGTTAATATTGCTATTGGTGTTTGGAGTGAAGATCATGTTTTTGCTTTGATGAAGTTGCATGATAGTTGCCATATATTGGGTGTAGGTTTTATGACACAGCATGCATAAGTGACATATTTGTCAAATGGACTGCTTTTACAGATTGGTGAGAGAGTGAAGAGCCCCATTGTAATTTCTGATGTGCATGCAGTGTTTGCCATAAAGAAGCCTGAGCAGTATGTCCTGTCTAAGGTTTTTGAGCAACACCCTAAAGCTGAAGTGTTGCAGGTTTTGGTTCAGAAACATTAGGTGGCATTTACCACTGTCAAACATAACTGTAGATGTATGGAATTGGGCATGCTCATGCAAAGCAAGGACCTGCCTCCTCAGAAGCAGTATCCATTCACACTTGATGTGGAGCCATGCATTCAGGACACAATCTACTCTTTGTTGAGTCAGTGTGTCTAACATAAATGCAACTCCCTGACCAAGTCCCCTATTTTACCAGTGCATAAGCCTGATGGTGCACGGTATCTGTCTATTCATGATCGGCAGCTTAGCCAGTACACATCCAACTGTGCAACAACTGTTGCATCAGCACCTGACATTTTAGCTAGTGTCACTCCAAATAAGTATTGAGTTTCTGTGCTGGATATTTCCAATGGATTTTGGTTGATTCTGTTGCACCCAGATTGTAAGTACAAGTTTAGAAACATAGAACCATAGAAGTTGATGGCAAATAAGGACCGCAAGGCCTATCCAGTCTGCCCAGTTCTTTTTCTACCTTATAAATGTATCATTGGCCTTTGCTCTGTCAGTGGCCTATCTATTCATACTCATCTGTATTGCTCCCTTATGCCTATCCCATGCCTGTTTGAAGCCCTGCACTGTATTCATAGCCACCACTTCCAGAGGTAGGCCGTTCCATGCATCCACCACTCTTTCTGTGAAAAAGAACGTCCTCACATTACCCCTTAATTTGCCTCCCTCTAATCTCATGCTGTGCACTCTTATCCTGCTATTTTTCTTATATTGAAACATATTAGATTCTTTTACCTTGTTAATGCCCTTAAGGTGTTTGAATGTTTCGATCATATCACCTCTCTCCCTCCTTTGCTCTAGGGTATACATATTGAGCTCCGTTAATCTGTCCTCATATGTCTTCTAATGCAGTCCCTGCACCATTTTTGGTTAACCTTCTCTGGACTGCCTCAGTTTGGTTAATGTCCTTGTGAAGGTGTGGCCTCCAGTACTTCATGCAGTACTCCAGATGGGGCCTAACCAGTGTCTTGTAAAGAGGGATTACTACCTCCCTCTTAGGACTTGTGATACCCTACTAATACACCCTAACAAACCCCCTAGCCTTACCTACTGCTTTAGAGGTCTGCTTGGATGATTTCAGGTCATCGGTGATGATGATGCCCAAGTCTCTTTCTTCCTTTGTGACTGCCAGCAACTCTCCTCCCAGCCTATAGGTGGCTTTAGGGTTTCCCTAACCCTATGTGCATGATCTTGCACTTCTTTGCATTAAATCCCAGTTGCCAATCTTCTGACCATTTTGCTAGTTTATCCAGATCTCTTCTCATTCTGCCCACCCCATCTGGATCATCTACTCTGTTGCAGATCTTGGTGTGATCTGCAAACAGACAAGCCTTACCATCTAGTCCATATGCAATGTAACTAATGAAGATATTGAAGAGGACTGGCCCCAGGACTGATCCCTGAGGTACCCCACTTGTGACTTGCATCTCTTCTGACTGTATACCATTTACCACCACTCTCTGTTTTCTGCCAGTCAACGAGTTTGCCACCCAGTTGAGCAACTTCTGGCCCACCCCGAGCCTACCCAGCTTATTTATCAATCTTCTATGTGGAACAGTGTTGAAAGGTTTGCTGAAGTCAAGGTAGGTGACATCAACTGCTCCTCCTTAGTCCACCACTCTGGTTACCCAGTCAAAGAAATCTATGAGATTAGTTTGACAGGACCTTCCTTTTGTAAACCCAAGCTGTCTTGGATCCTGTGCCCTCATGGATTCCAGGTGTTGCACTATCCTTTCCTTAAGGAATGCCTTCATAATCTTGACCACTACTGAGGTAAGACTGACTGGTCTGTAGTTTCCTGCCTCCTCCCTGCTACCAGTCTTGTGGAGTGGGATCACATGAGCCCTTCTCCAGTCTTCTGGGACCTCTCCTGTGCTCAGAGACTCACTAAACAGTTCTGCTAATGGCTCTGCTAGTTCCACCCTTAGCTCCTTTAGTACCCTGGGATGTATGCCATCAGGTCCCATTGCCTTGTCCACCCTGAGCTTAGTGAGCTCTTGTAGGACCATTTATTTTGTGAAGGGGGTAGTGCTCACCTCCCTCATCCCTGTGTCCATGGTGCTGAGCTGTGGGACCTTCTATTTTTCATTCTGCATATGAAGTTTGCTTTTATATTCAAATAAGTGCAGTATACTTGGATGTGTTTCCATGAGGCTTTCATCATTTCCCTTCTATTTTTCATTCTGCATATGAAGAATGCTCTCTCTCTGCCTTCTTTCAACAATCTGGTTTGCTGCAATATGTTGATGAGTTGCTGCTGTCTACTGAAACAGAGAAGGAGCATGTACACTGTTGACCTTGCTTTATAATGTGGGTTTAAAAGTGAATCCTATAAAAAGTACAGCTACTGGCACAGCAAATCTTTTTCTGGGTATTAACATATAAATTTGTGTTGCTGTATTGGTCCTTGTAACACAAGATCCACAAAAGTAGATGATTTAAAACCTTTTATTGGACCAACAGAGTTGTTAAAAAAGAAACAGGTGCTTTGAGCTTTTGGAGTACACAGAGTCCTTCATTAGAAAATCACTGACAGTTGGTATGGAAGATACACTTACTTAATGAACAGATCACACATAAAAAAACAAAAAACAGATCAAAAGTTATCAAGAATCCCATTGGCCTAAACTTGTATTTAAAAATAAACATAGAAAAACACAATGCCAGCAGAGCTTCATCAAAGGAAAGGCATTTCAAGGTCAAATGTCACGGAATAGATAGCTCCTTCCCAGAGAAAATTCATAAAAAATACTAAAGCTGTATTTCAAAACGATGCCTGTGTGCATCGGTGCATGCATTAGTAAATGATTATGATGTTAAACCACAAGTTAAAACAAGCTTAAAAAAAATTGTATACAATGTTAATAGTCTTCTAAATAAGAAAATATATTTGTGTTGTGCAAATAGTGAGTTTAAAGACACACTGCCCTAGTGTAAATTAAGCATTAACAAGCTGTTTCCCATATTTACACAGTGTAAGCGCTATTCAGATATGTTTGTCTTAAACTCTTTGTTCAAAAAATCAATATTATTCATGATATACAAACTTATACTGTTTAAACATGCTCTGTCTGCAACTCTGTAACAAGTGACTAGTGTTTGTGCACATTCAAAACCCAAACCAAACATAGACCCCTTTGTAAGTGAGATGCTGTTGTCCTAATATGTCCTTGTATCAACATGCGTCCGTATATACCTAACATTCTGTACTATTAAATAATAGTTCTATAAATCTTTGAATCAAAAACTGAGGGACTCAAAACCCCACCACCATGCCCTACCCCACCCCTGGGGTGAAACCAAAGTATTGATAATCACTTAAAAGGAATCAGTATATCCACTTTGTAACTAAACATTTTGCAATGCCATCATGTACCACAATTATATGTCCATGTTTTGTCCCTGAAGCAGGTGAAAAAACAGGAACAGTTTGAACAGTGTAGTGGGACATAAAACCCTAAATCTATATTCATCCCATCCCCCACAATGTTCAAAAGTAAAATGAGTCTGACCGCAAAAGCCTGCCTTTGTTGTGTATTTTTGAAATGTCCTTTCAAAACCAGTACCGACATATCAGAGATGGAGTGATCAGACTGACAGAAGTGTTGTCCCATGTTTTTTTTTAATCTTCTTTATCTTAATAGCATGTCAATGTGCATTCATTTGGGTGTGGAGAGGTTGTCCAGTTTCTCCCACATATCCTGTCTGTGGACATCTCTTGTATTGAATAAAATAAACAACATTTCGAGATGCACATGTATAATTCCCCTTTATCCTGAATTGTTTGTTTTGTGGGATTTGATTTATGATGTATTTCAGACATGTATTTACAGGAAACCGACAGACAGACAAAGATACTTGCAGAGGAACAGTAATTACCCAAGGCACACTAAAATATCTGTAATGTACAGTCAAGTGCTTCGAAACCACCATGTCTGTTCAAGTGAGAAGGATAGAGATAAATACTTGGCTGCATTGAAAAAGACATAAATTGGGCAGGGGCATTCCCCCAGAGAATTTAACACAGTAGTAGAATGTGCAATGCAGATACCAAGGGAACAACTACTAGAGTATAAAGAAAGGACTACCACCAACTGTACACCCATAGTTGTCACATATCATCCTGATCTGGAGGTTCTACTTAAAATTATTAGGAACCTCCAATCAATATTTAGTGAAGATGACACCCTAAAGTGTATTTTTCAATAACTACCTATACTGTCTTTTAAGTAATCACCTAATTTAACCAAACTGATTATTAGGAGCAAACTTGTACCGGAACAAAATAACATAACACTAGGTGGCACAAAACCCTGCACTTACACTAGATGTAAGATTTGTGAGCACATTTCCACTTCCGATTGTATCAACACCCTACAAAAAAAAAAAAAATTCAGGATACAGGGGACTTATACATGTGCATCTAGGAATGCTGTTTATTTTATTCAATGAAAGAGAAGTCCACAAACAGGTTATGTGGGAGAGACTGGACAACCTCTCTGGACCAGAATGAACTCACACAGACATGCTATTAAAATGAAGAAGACTGAAAAACCAGTGGGACAACATTTCTCTCAGTCTGATCACTCCATCTCCGATATGTCAGTACTGGTTTTGAAAGGACATTTCAAAAATACATTTATTTATTTATTTTTATTTATTTATTTCATTTTTGTTGACCGGGTAAGTACATTAGACACATTTTGCCTATTTTAAGTCACGACCCGGAGGAGGGGGATACAGATGAATGCTAACTGACCTTGAACCAGATTTAACTGTTGGTGGTATTTTTAATGAATGGGGAGAAATTTGGCCAGGGCATTGGGGAAAAAGCTTTTGATCAAATCTCACATCGATATTTATACAAGGTTTTGACAGAATATGGCCTTCCTAGTGTCTTTGTAGACTGAATAAAACTCATGTATAAAAATGCGACTCTATTACCAAATGTTAATGGCTTGAGAGGAAAGGAAACTGGGGTACACAGAGGGGTCAGACAAGGGTGTCATCTGAGCCTCCTCCTTTATGTCTTTTGTAAAGATGTCTTTATAAGGAAATTAGAACAGAAAGACCTCATCCATGGCCTAATCTTGAATCATTCATCTCCCATTCTCATGGTTCTGGCTTATGCAGACAATTTATTGATATGTATAAATAAAACCACAACAGAGAGCTCTGTGCTGGATCTTTTCAAATCCTTTTCTCACTGGGGTCAGGCTCCAAGATCAACTACTCCAAATGCAATGGCACAGTTTTAGGGGACACCTCTAATTTAGACACACCTACTTTTGCAGGAATAAACATTTCTAATGACACTATTACAGTATTAAGACTAACCCTTGGTAGAGAAGATATGGCAGAACAGAATTGGGAGATTGGTTTGCAAAAAGCAACTAGACTTATAAACTCTTGGAAGGGAAGGCAGATCTCAAAGAAAATGAATTTTATTAATTAAAACCCTACTTTTGCCTATTTTTTTGGTATTTAAGTTATGTTCCCGCCCTCCATCATTGACGGTTACCTTGTACAGTGTATTTTTTCAGGCCCTATGGGGGAATCAACTGAATCCCATTAAAGGGGAAATTACCTATAGTGCTGTAAAAGATGGAGGACTATCTATGATAAACCCTGTTGCATTTTATTTTCTTACAACTTTGGGATAGCACTAAAGCCAGGCACAAAGAAATGGAAAATGCAAGTATTACATTGGCTGACCCCATGTATGCCACTTTGAACCCACAAAAAAAATGTGCCCTACATAGACTACGTGGCATCCCTAAATATGGCCTTGAACAAATAAACACCTGATTAAATGGGACAGTCCAGCTGACTTTTAAATACACAAATCTCTTAAGGACATCTGTGCCCATATCTTGTTACAAGAAAGCAGGGAAGAGATTACCTTGGCAGATTGCCTCAGGACAAACTCCAATTTAACCTGACCTTGTTAACCTCTCATAGAATGTCAGAATATGGGACACTGTTTGGCTTGGTTTACATGGGAAAATGCCAGTAAAGAACAACATTAAACATAAGCAAATATAAGACTGACACTGTATGAAAGATTCCTGTGCACAAATTTTTGAAACTGAGCAGCATTTATTTTTAGAGTGTGACTTTTCAAAAAACTTTCGGGCACACTTAGCCAAGGCATGGAATGAGCCCTTGTTTTGTACTTTGTCATATGATATGTTGTTTTATGGGAAATTGGATAGAGGATGGGGAGAATATTGTATGGATACAGTATATGTCATACTGGCCATAATCAGATATTACTTGTGGCAAGCATGCTGTGTATGGGTCATGCAACAAAGGCATGTCTCACACATTAAAATATTTAAGAATATTGGAATTTATGTAAATAAACTATGGGACATGGACAATAAGAGATGTAGGGAGGAACAAATTCAACTGTTATGGATCAATTGTGAGAAGTGGGCAAAACCTCCATGAAGCAAATATGCGTAATGACACCTTTTTTTGAGATCACGTTTGTTTCCTTCCTCTTCTTTTATTATGAATATGTATAACTGAAATTTGAATGCTTTATTTCTGCTTTGAATTTTAGGAAATGTCTTTTGTCTGTAGTCCTCTAAATAAAAAAATCCTCTTACTCTTTTCGAGAAGTGCCATGGGATCTTTAACATCCACCTGAAATACCACCAGAACAGGCAGATGAGACCTCGGTTCAATGTCTCATCTGAAAGATGACTTCTCAGGAGTGCAGCACACCCTTCATGCTGTACTACAGTGTCAGTATTGGGATACTAAGCCAAGTGCCTGGTGTGGGGATAGAACCTGCAGCCTTCTGATCTCCTGGCCTCAGAGGTGAGTGTGCTACCTGCTGAGTCACTGACACATAACAAAAGGTGGACTTTTGAGGTCAAACCCATTTTACTTTTGAACATGATGGGGGACAGGATGAATACAGATTTGGGTTTTATGTCACATTACACTGTTTAAATTGCAGTAGGTATTGGGCTGTTTGCTACTGCTGTAACCTTTTCTAACTTGGGCTTTACTTGTCCATTGCCCAAACTGAACCCTAGGTATCTCATCTCGGTCTTTGCTAGGGCACACTTAGCAGGGATAATGGTCCCTCATGACTCCTTTGTTGCTTGCAATACCTGGGACAAGTGTCTAACATGGGACTCCCAGTCAGAGCTAAATATGACCATATCGTCAAAATAAGCCGCATAGTACTCAGCGTGTGGTCTTAGTATGTGGTCCATAAAATGCTGAAAAGTGGCTGGGGCCCCATGTAGTTGAATGACACTGTGACAAACTGGTATAAACCAATTGGGGTGCTAGATGACGTTTTAGTTTGTGAATCAGGTGACAAGGGGATTTGCCAATGTTCCTTGGTAAGGTCAAGGGTGGAGATATACTGTGCATTGCCTAGCCTGTCAATGATGTCATCTATTCAGGGCATTGGATAGCCATCAAACAGTGACACATTGTTAAGCTTTCTAAAATATAGGCATAGATGTATACCACCCTTTTCTTGTCCACTATGACCATGGGTGAAAACCATGCAGTCTTTGAGGACACAATTGACTTCCTGAATCATCTCATCCCTCACCTTCATGGGCAGTCTGTAGGGCTTTTGGTGTATTGGCTTGTCTTGCATGGCAGTTATGGTGTGCACAATTCCTTTCGTCCTGCCAAGGATGTTTGTGAATATGATCTCAAATTCTTGAAATACCTCCAGCACATCTTTCTGTTACTGAAGCTCCAGTTCATGGTTTATCTGGATCTCTCCCAATCATCCTGATTGCTCTAGCCTTTTATAGGCAACCTTCACCTCTGACTTCCTAACTTCAGGATGGATATAAAGGGAGGGGTTAGGCTTCTCATGCCATTTCCTAAGGAGGTTCACATGGTAAATTTTCTGGTGGGTCTCTTTCCTGACCTGCCAAGCTCATAATTCACTGCTCCTGTTTGCCTCAAAATGGTGAAGGGGCCCTGCCATTTCATGAGTAGTTCATTCTCTGTGGAGGGAAAAAGTTTGTTTGTTTGTTTATTTTTATTCTGTATAACCAGTGTGCAACAATATGCCCATTTTCACTGGTGCCCAGTCACAACACAATAACACACATATATACAATATTCAAAATACAAAACATACAAATAATATAGCATCATTTAAAACAACAACACTTTGATTCATCTAACATAAAACTCTTTAAAACCCTCTTAAATAAGGGAATTGTGACACATTGTACAATATAACAAGGTAGTTCATTATATAATTTTACTGCATAATATTGTAAAGAATTCTGAGCAAATGCACTTTTATAATAGGGAATCAGAAATTTGAAATTTACTTGTGACCTGGTCCTTACACCATTTACCAATTTTGGAAACATTTCACAAATTACACTAGGCAAAAATCCTAAATAAATTTTCTGCAAAAATACTTAAACACGTAACCTAAATCTATCAACTAAGGACAAACACCATATGGAACTATAAAGTAAGCAATGATGAGTTCTTTTTTTCTGACCTGTAACAAAACGAATAATATTATGATAAGTTGAAGTAAGCTTAATACGCATTATATCTGATGAAAATAAGTAAATTAATAAACCATAATCAATAACTGAAAACAACAAACTGTTAACCAAAATTACCCTAATCTCATAAGTTAAATACTTTTTCAACCGATATAGCATTCCTAGTCTTTGATGCAATTTACCAATTAATTTCTGCATATGTATTTCAAATGATAAATTACAATCAATGACCAGGCCCAGGTAACAAATTTCAGAAACCCTTTCTTATATTATTTCCATAATTATCTTTTAAAGTAGGGTAAAAATTCACATTAGATCTTACATTTTTAAATACCATGCATTTTGTTTTAACATGATTCAACACCAAATTATGCCCTATGAACCAACCATGCAATAAACTAAAATCCCTCTGTAACTGTTGTTGTACAATTTGTCCAGAATCACCAATACACAATAAAACTGCATCATCTGCAAATAAAATAAGTTCTGTATCATTATATATTTTTGGGCAATGAATTTAAAAATAAAGAAAACAACAAAGGACCTAATACTGACCCTTGAGGAACACCACATATCAAATTACCCTCATCTGACGTTACACCATTCATAATAGTTTTCTGCACCCTACCAGTTAAATAATCATTAATCTATAGTATAACTTCATTAGAGAAATTAACCTCAAGCAAACTCAATAACAACTTCCCATGGTCTACCAAATCAAATGCCTTGGTGAGGTCCACAAAGCCAGCAGCTACTACTTTTCCCTCATCTAGGGCTTTATACACCTGGCCCATGAACCTCACCAAGGCAGTCTCGTACTATATCCCCAGGGTAAATCCATGTTGGGAAGGGGACCAAAGAAGATATTTATCCAAATAACTTTTAATCTGATCTGAGACTATTCTCTCTAGCAATTTAGATAAGGGAGCTAAAAGTGTTATAGGTCTATAGTTATTAACATTAACCTTACTTCCCGATTTATATATAGGCCTTACAACACCACATTTCCATTTTGTAGGAAATACATTATTAGTGAGGGAAAATTTAACAATTTTAGTCAGCATTGGAACAATTGATAACCCAGCTTTTTTAAGAATCCTGTAGTCTATTCCATCAACCCCCAAGTATGGCCTAGGATCTATCTTCAATATATACGTCAAGACATCCTTCTCAGTAAGTTCCTGAAAATAAAATTTTGGCACACCACCCTTTTCCCTACTATTTTCAACTAATAACTCTTTTAATTCAGAATTTGCCACACGTCCTTGAATATTAAACCTCTCTAAATTAGTAAAATGAGAATTAAACCCATTTACTACTTGGACTGGATCATTAACCAATTGTCCATCTAATTGCAATGAAATATTATCCAATCTCTTACTCTTACCCATTAAAAGTAACAACACTTTGTCCCCTGACTGAAATGTTTTAGTCTTCAAACCCTGGTCATATCTTTCTTTCTCCAAGTCTTGCTTCTGTTCTAAGCTCTGGTATGCCAAGTTGATATACATCACCAGGTGTCTGCATAACTGAGTCATGTACTCTGTGACATTAAGATGCCCCAGCTCTTTCCCTTCCATTCTTTCCAGTGTTCTTTAACCAACCACATCCAGTGGGCCCCTCAGGTTCCTTCCCTACAGTAATGAGAAAGGAGAGAAACAAGTGGATGCATGAGGAATTTCTCTGTAAGAGAAGAGTAAATAGGGGAGGTACCTATCCAATCCTTACCCTCTTCTTTTACATACTTCCTCAACCTTCTCTTTAATGTCTGATTAAACCTTTCTACATGGCCATCAGTCTGCGGGTGGTGGGGGAAGTACACAGTGCTACCACGTCTAGCAGACAGAACAATTCTTTTAGTAGGTGTGCATTAAAATTACTCCCCTGATCAGTAAGTATTTTCTGGGGAATTCCCATGTGGCTAAATATCTTTGCTAGCTTCTCTGCTATCCTTGGGGTGGTCACAGTTCTCATGGGGATAGCTTCTGGATAGTGAGTACCATAATCACATATGACCAGTACAAATCTGTTACCCTTGGAGCTCTTTTCTAGGGGGCCCACTACATCCATGACTATCCTGTCAAAGGGGTTAGTCACAATGGGGATGGGCTGTAGTGGTACTCTATCCCTTTTTCCTGTCAGAGCTACTTTCTGACACTCAGCACATGCTTTACAATACTCAGCTATGTTTTCATGGATAAAGGGCCAATAAAACCTGGGTAATATCCTATTCAGGGTACTTTCTCTGCCTGCATGGCTTGCTAGGGGGATGGCATGCACCAAATACATGATTTGGGAGTGTAATTTTTCTGGAACTATTAGTTGATCTACCATCTCTCCAGTTCTGGGGTCAGTGTATTATCTGTACAGTATTCTCTGTTTTACAACAAACTGATGGGCGTCTTTTTCCACTCCATTTCCCACCTGTGAAACAAAAGTGTGACGTGAAGGGGTGGCTTTTTGCTCATGCTGCATATCACAGTTAAAAATGTGTCCCAAGTCTGGCTGTACACCAGCATGTGTATCAGTCCAGTTCTTCTTTAGATTCCTTTTCTCTGCCTTAGTTTTACAGTCCTTGTCAGGATCCTCAAAAACATCATTATCAAATGGGAACACAGATGGTAAATGTCCCTGCTTTACTTGAGCATTGGTGGTTATGGCAACTATAGCAGAGTCCTGGGCAGCATGACAATGCATAAATGAAGCAAAGTCTGGGTGGTCTTTCCCGATAACAACTGGCATGGGTTGGCAAGGTATCAACCCTACTTCAACCTCATGTCTCTTTTCTTGAACAGTCATTTGTATGGTGGCTGCAGGGTAGCTATGGGTATCACCATGCACACAGATGACTGCTGTATCCAGACCTTTATTATTCCCAGTCACCAGATCTGCTCGCACAAGAGTCTGGTGGCTCCCTGAATCAATTAGTCCCATCATCTGCTGTAATCCAATCTGCACAGTAGCCATTTGGTGACCCCAGTTTGCTAAGGCAAGGTGAGCTGTCTCTTTCTTTATATTAGAACAGTTTCTTAGATAATGTCCCTTCTTGTGGCACCCATGACATACAATTTCTGCTACAGGAATTCACCATTGCTATTCCTTTTATGGATCTCACTAAAAAGAGGTGCCCGAATAAGGTTCAGTGGACCATTGTTTGTGATGAGGCTTTTAGGAATATTATGACCATTCTATGTATAGCTCCTGTATTGAAAAGCCTTGACTTAAACCAAGTGTTTGAGGTTCAAATCAATGCATCAGAGAATGGTATTGGGGCAGTCTTATCTCAGAAAATAGATGGGGAAGAACATTTGGTAATGTATATCAGCAGGAAGCTACATGAAAGCGAAAGAAGGTATGCTACCATAGAGGAAGAATGCTTAGCTCTGAAGTGGGCTATTAAGTCTCTGAAATATTACTTGTGGGGGGCTGAATTTAAGGTTGTGACTGATCATAACCCTCTTTGCTGGTTATAATAATAATTTTATTTATATAGTGCAATTCAGGTACCAAAATTGCACTAAATGAGAGAAAAAAACCCTCTATAAGGTGGTGGTACTTAGTTCTTCAGCCCTATTGATTTATTGTGTCCTACAGGGCAGGGACAAAGCATGTAAATGCTGATTTGATGTCTAGATATGGTGCACTAATTGATGTCAATGAAATATGATGGACTTTCCCTAAAAGAAGATAGTGCAGTGAAGGTGCCATTATTCTTTGTTGAGAACTGTGTTAATGCCTCAGGGTGAAGAATGATGATATCCACTATGTTTATGATGGAATGTTTATCATTAATAGGAACCCTGAGATGGAGCTTCTGAAGATGGATGGGTGGAAGCTCCATCTCTTCCTGGGACAAGAAGGTGGAAAGCAGTCTGAAATAACTGCTTCTCTCTTAAGGTGGGGGGATATGTGACAGGGAGATTCTGCCACTCGTAAGGACTGACCTTTTCTTAAATCTGTTGCAACAGTTCTTCTATTTCTTAGCCTAATTTATACTTTGCAGTTTCTAGTCCATAAGGTTGGTCACTTATGGGCACCCCGTTCCCTTCTTGACTATGCTATAGTGTTCTCTTTAATTTTGCTTTTCCCTCTCAGGTCCTCGTACAGGGATGTTATTGTGGTGACCTCCAAGCTGATGTAAAATAACAGGTTGTGTTCCTCATTGTTGGATTTAGTATGCAATAGCACTAAGTCATAAAATACCTTGATGTATATGCCTTATGTGTATGAAATCTGTAAATGTTGAAAATACCACAGGACTAGGTGTTTTTGATAAAGGTAAAATGTAACTAGGGGACTGTTTTTTTATTCATTAAGTTGCCAGGGTAGAGCTATCAGAAACCCCCCATTATGTTATTTAAAATGCAATGTAAATTAGTACAGATTGTTTGAGAGGCCCTTTGGAGCCATACATTCCTGTTTTAAGCTGAACCAGCCTAAAATGTCATAGTGTTTTACATATACATCCCATAATGCTTTGTATGTTTGATGTGTTTTTTTGAAACTTGACTTTATTGCCAATGCCCTTTGTGGTAACCCTTGCTTCAGTGTTTCTACACTGAGGTTATTTGCCTTTTGCTTGTTTTAGGATTTTTTTTCTTTCTAGAGCTCCATATCATCCAGACATATAAAACCAACATAGGGAATAAAATAATTTTCACTAAAGAGATAGATGAGTGGGTCAGTAGGTGCTGACTAAGTGCAGAGGAAGGACATGCATAGTCTGTTGCTGCAAAAACATGTATTGAAGAAGGTATATGCCATTGCTTAAGGTTATCCCGTGTTTTAAATAAACATCACACAGAGATTGTATGTTGAACCTGAAGTTCTGTCTGGTCCATCTGTTATCCTACAACTCCTCCACAGATGTCACACTATGTTTATTTTTAAATGCAAGCTTAGGTCAATGGGATTCTTAACAACTTTTTACCTGTTTTTTACGTATGATCTGGGCTGTTAGTAAGTGTATTCTTCTAGTCAAACTGTCATTTAATTTCTGATGAAGGACTCTGTGTATTCTGAAAGCTCAAAGCATCTCTTTTCTCTTTTAACAACTCTGTTGTTTCAATAAAAGGTATCAAACCATTTATTTTTGTGGATCTTGGGTATTAACATGGAAACTGATGGCCACACACCAGACCAACACCAGCTTGAGATTATTTTGTGCCTGCCCCTCACCACTAATGAGACCATGCTGCAGTCCTTTCTTGGATTGGTGAACTATTCCAGAACATTTATCTCCGATTTTGCCCAGATAGCAAAACCCTTAAATGAGTTGTTTAAGGAGGGAACCACCTGGAACTGGACTGACTCACACACTGCTGCAGTCACCAAACTAAAGGATGCATTGGTGTTTGGCCCAGCCCTAGCCAATCCCAGTCCTTCTAATCACTTCCACCTCAAAGTGGCTGCCACAGGTCTATTTCTGTCAGCAGTTTTGTTACTGGAGGTGAATGGGAAGCTCAAGCCCATTGCCTATGCTTCTCAAACCCTGAGCACTGTTGAACAAAGGTACATTGCTTGTGAATGCAACCTTCCGGTCATATTCTAGGCTGTTAAATATTTTATGTACATAGTAAGACTCTGTCCAGTTGTACTCCATACCAACCACACCCCTACAGAATTTCTTTTGTCTAAAGTGGTAAATGATGGAGCTTTTTTGAATGCACACTTAGCACACTGGGTAATCTGCTTCAAGACAGAGACATCACCATGCAGTAGTCTTCATCTGCCTCCATCTTAGTCCATTCTTTACTGCATTGGGGTCCCCACATGAATGTTCAACTCCTTCCCTGCCTGCAACTGTTCCATCTCTGTTTCTTCTGAAGCCGGATGATCTGGACACAGATCAATGTGTCCAAATGTTAATGTATTGTTCCTTCTTTAATGTATGTGGTGCTCACTATACTAGGCTCAGACTTTACATTATCCCACCCAGACATAATCTAATTACTGTGTCATGCACTTGCAAGCTACATTCTGTCCAGTTTTCACAGCTGGCTGCCAAAGCCCATGCCCTGGAACTATATTCATGAATTACAGGTCCACTTATTTTGTTTTCAGATTCTACATGGGTTTGTTGTTCATTAACTGAATTTTTACCTGTCTGGCAGCATAATACTTTTACTGCTTCTGATGGTACAAAGGTATCATCTGTGGTGCTGCTAAAGTATAATGTATTTTTTGCCACGTCTGCAACTTGTTCACTTTCTATTAAGAAGGTTACATCCCACTCCAGTTTTGCCCCTTTTAGTCACTGCAATGCCCAAGTTGATCTCCTTGCTAAACAAGGTGCTGGGGGTTGCATGACTCTTCTTCATTCCATACCTTCAACCTGCACATGTTATGGATAGCATTACAGGGAAACAAACCAAGCCTATTGTCCTTAGTGTCTTGCAAAAACAAGTCATGGAATTGGGTAAGGTAATAATTGCTTTACAAAATCAGCAGCCAATCCTTGAAAACTCACTTTTTAAATACCAGAGAAAGGGTTTGCAGTTGTTACTAGGTACCCAGATCCTGCTATATGCAGATTGAGGTATGCCTTCAGTCTGTGTCATGATCCCACAGCATCCTAGGAATATATTTCTTCAGTGCATGTGCACCTACAGGAGGCCACCAGGAGACAGATAAGATCACATTAAGTATACAGATAGTATGGTGATGCCCAAACACGTGAAAAGACATATACAATTACTGCACAAACTGTATTGTGTGTGCTCAGAATAACCCCTGCAGAAACAGGAACAATTCAGCATTGAGGCCCAGGAGCAGTCCTGGGCCATAGAATCAGTTATAGATTGATTTTGTAGTACCGCTACCTACTATAGGGAGAGGAAACACATTTATTTCGGTAGTTACAGATATGTTTTCTAAGTGGGTGGAAGCGCGTCCCACTAAGACTAACATGGCACAAGTCACTGCTAACATCCTGGTGGAGCATAGATTCACCAGACAGGGGTTCCCACTAGCCACAGAATCCGATCAAGGGATGCACTTCATGGGAAAGCTGATGCAGGAGACCTAAGCACCTGTAGTATGACATGAAAACCTCCCTATAGGATAAGGTTAAAGTACAGCAGTATGCATGGCAACTGAGTGATAACCTCACACAACTGTATAAGCAGGTAACCTCTCACCTGGGATTGTCCAGGGAAAGAGCAAATAAATATTTTGATAAAGCTGTGAATCCTGTAGACTGGCATATCAGAGACAAGGTAATGGTTTTAATATTTGAGACACCTGAACATGCTATATGTGATAAATTGGAAAGACGTTATTTCATTGTAGATAAGCATAGCATCTCAGTATACAAGTTCCGCATGACAGGTGGCAAGAAAACTACTGACAAATAGTTTCAGGCAAATCAGCTAAAACTGCTCAAAGGTCAACCGTAGCTCACTAGTAAGGTAGGGAGTTGAAGCCCTCCTCTTTGTTTTTCTTGTTTTTCAGAAATCAACACCATGTTACTGGTTATTATTATGCTTTTAAACACGGTGTGGCTGGCAGCCACAGAACTTCAGATGATGACACATGCACAGTTGGTATCAGCATATGAAGGGTAACCTGTTACGTTACCTGTCATCTACAATTCTTCTCACCCATAACATGACATATAATGGCAATGGATGCCTGTTATTCTTGACGTTATCATGCTGACCTCATTTTGTGCTCCAGACTTTGACAACATCTGCATAAAATTTCCTTTGAAAGAATGCTCCCATTATACAGACAAGAAAATATGATTTGACAACATTGATCATTCATGGACAAGGCCCTAGTATAAGGGCAGTGCAAACATTTTTTTTTTTTTTAGTTGTTTAACCAGGTGTAGCCTGGTATAGGTATAGGTATTTACCTGGACAATGCCTCTTTGATAATTAATCTACAGCACTTTGCACACCACCCCTCCACCCTCTGTGTCTCAACATTACTTCTGCCCTTTCCTAACCCCAGCTCCCACTGCTTGCCTCCCACTGCACCTCCCCTCACTCACCCTATCCCCCACCTTTTTTCTCTCTCTCTCTCTTTTCCCAGGATGCAGGCATGCTTTGTACATTGCCTCAGCATACCTAGTGAATTGTTGATTTGTACCCTCTATGTATTTTTGTATACTGTACTGTGTACAGTATGTATAATATCTGTAAGTTGTCCCTCATTATTGTAACTTGTGCTGATGTACTGACATGGAACATCTCAATTAGCATTCACTCACAGGTGTCATCCAAGATTTCAATAAATAAATAAAATATAATCCAGCCCAACATTCAGACATTGGCATTTATAAACTGACAATTCAGGAAATCATCACTTAAACCTCAGAACCCCAGTGAAGTGGTGCAGTATTGTCTTGAGGGTCCTAAAAGGAAATTACAGACTCCCTGCAATAAACATACATTTGAGCTGCAAATATCTGATGAGACTGAACTTTGCCCTAAGATGAAACCAGGTCCACCTAGTGAGTTTACTGCAACTTCTATCATGGAGACTTAATTGAATAATAAAGGAATAATGCCCAACAGTGTGGGGGTTATGCAGGGATAACATCCTACCTTGAATTGTTGGGCCAGAGGCACAGGCAGAGGGTGTCCAGCACCTGAGAAGGGATGTTATCCCAGCATAACACCCACCCGGAAGGGCATTATTCCTATTATACAATGGCTCATTTTCATTAAGATTAGACAAATTAATAAAAATAGTATTTTACTTGCATTTTTGTAGTTTATTTTTATTGTGAAAGGATATTGGTTTAAAAGTAGTGCCTTACAGTGTTTGTCCAGCTGGTGGAGCTGTTTTTCTGTCTGCTGTGGTGGTCTAATAATTGCCCCCCCCGGCCACCCCATCTGTCTGTCTCTCGTGGATGTCTACAAGTTGCCCCTCTCATCCCCATCTCGGTGATGTTATGTTGTGTTAAACTAAAAAAGAAAGAAACAGAGAAAGAAAACAAGCTGGTTGGCAAGTCAGCATTACTACAATGGGTGTGTGCTGACTGTTGAAAGGTGCCATAGCTCAGTCCCTTGCTCAGCTCATTTTCAGTCAGACTGAGTGTTATTTTAATGTGTATTTATTTATTTATTTTAACTGAAAGTAGGAAGATAAATTAAAGTCCACAGTAATGGAGGAAGCAGGAAGTGAAGACAGTGGTGTTGGTGAGGAGGGCACCAGGGAAGGAATGGAAGGTGTTGGCGAGGTGGGGTGCAGGGGACTTCTGTGAAGCCGATCACAAAGATGGCTTTCTTGTTTTGTGTTTTTTGAAGTAACAGAAGCCAACTTTGTTTCTGGGAATGTGTGACAGCTGTAGTGTGAAGCTGATTGGAAATGCATTTCACTTTGACTGAGAGCAGGAAGCAAGGAACGGCTGTGGACAGGCTTTTTTTTTAACTTTTCATGCTGTCATGACTAAACTGGGACTAGAGCCAGGATGTTATGCTGGGATAACATTCTGGGTCCAATCCCAGTCTTACCAATCAGTGACCAGCGCTCTTTCTTGCTATTTTATAATTTAGCAATAAGCCACGAGGGGGTGTGGGTTATCGGGGGATTTACCACGGCTGGTGTGGTTTGCCCACGAGGCGCCGCCGAGTGGGTAAATCTTCGACAACTGTAGAATCCCCGATAACCCACACCCCTGAGTGGCTTATATGTATTATACTATGGGAGGGAAGTAAAAATATTACAAATGATATTAAAAAGTAAAAAAAAATGTTTTTATTGATTTTAATGTGAGGTATTCTTACTCTATAGTAAATAGTTCCCTGTTGCTGGGCAGAAGATGTGCTGTGCAGCTTGTAATGCAGCTTCACCCACCGTCCCTCCCCCTTTTCAGGCACTCACGCAGTTTCTAATACAGGCTCTCCCCCATACAAAACTACATAGCATGCCATTATGTGCTGTTTGGGTTTGCTTATAGTTTGTGTTGGAGGCAGCGCGATATTAGATAGGAGCAGGCAGTTTCTGTGGTACGCGCTGGAGTGCTAACGCCTAAGAGCTACCGTGTTTGAACTGCTGCCTCGGGGTACAAGCTTCTAGCAAGAAAAAAAACCCTTGTGACACACAGAATTTTCATTTTTGTTATGTGGGAATATGGAATTTTGTCACTAAAACTGTGAAGGTGAAGGTGGTCTGGGCGTGGCACTGCAGCGGGTAGGAGGTATGAGCAAGGAGCTAGGAGACCTGGAAGCAGCGAGAGAGATGGAATTTGAAGGGAGCAAGCGAGCATTACAGGGACATATTTCAAAAGGTTTGCCACATGTTTCTTAAGCTGCTGTTACTTTCTGAAGAAATGCGAGAGTGGAATTTGTGTTTATGCCAGGCAGTTTTTTTGAATGTTTCGTGAGCTATGGGAGAAGGCTGGGGGGGGGGGTGCCATGCTGATTTACGTTTAGCGGGGAAAGAAGATGGCAGCTACAGTTTAGTGATTTCGGGTGTCGGATTGTTTTTTTAATGTGTGGCTGGCTGGCACCTTTTGCGGTGATTATCAGAGGATTTACAATGGAGGTAAGGTGCCAGCCTGCCATTCTGATTGGTTGCTTTCCGAGGACTGTGGTATAATGTACAATTTAAGCGTTTACTGTACCTGTTGTGTTTAATCTTTCACATTGGGACATGATGGAATACGGGCCTTGTGTGGGAACAAAAATCTACATGTTCTATATTTCTTTGCTTTTAGATATAATTGCTACTTACCAGGCAAAAGCTTAAGATCCATTAGCAAGTCAGGAAACTGCATGGTGGGATGTCACATACTGTACCATTTCAGATTGCTATGTAGCCTGGACAGAATGGTAGGCATTCTCTCAGGGTTATTTGGAAACCAAAAAAAGACCTGTTAGTTGTTTTGAGCAACAAATATATAAATACATACATACATACATACATAAATACTATGTAGTTACATACACACATACATACATAAATAAATACTATGTAGTTACATACATACACACATACATACATGCATAAATAAATACTATATAGTGGCAGATCTGGGGTGTAGTACAATTAGTTTTCAGTTTCCCAAAATTTTCTAGCTGAACCTTGAAAATGGGCAGAAGATTTCTTGTTCACTGACTGGTGAGAGCTATGCCAAGCTGGTACATTAAGAACCAGTAGAGGCCTGCTAAGAACAAATGCCAGCCTACGCTGCCTCACTACAAAACTGGTGTCACTCTTCCAGTTTGGATTTGAAAAATGTACTGGCAACCATTTTTTTCTGCTCACTGACAGGTGGGAGCAAGTTGACAGCTGCCCTCCTGATGCAACTCAGCTGCAGTATAAATTAAACAAACTGAGTCATTTTAGCAAAAAACATACTTTTTTTTAAATTAAATGTTGAAGCGCTAGCATACCACTAAATACTGCTACTTGATCCCCCTCCTCCCGCCGCTGGCCCACTTTACAGTGCAAGCCGGCAACATGCCTCCATCTGCGGGAGACAGATTCAAGAAACTGTTGGCATTCTCTCACAGTCACTGATCTCTGGATCTCCGTCTGGTAATATCAGCACACAAATCTCAGTTTCCTGTCTTCCAGTCCTGGTCAATGAAATCAAAACAACATCACTTACACTCCCAATCAGTCAATCAGTCATGGCTCCCCGGCTCACTGACTGACAATACACCCTCATTGCTGCATGTTGCCAGCAGTCCCTGATCATGCTCACTCTAGGAAAGCAGCAAGCTACAGCTCTGGAAGCTTTTTTGTGGTGTAACAGCTTCCTTCAGGTGATTCTGTGCTTTCTGTGTTTAAATTGATGTGAACTGGGAGAGTTTGCCTCAGTTTGGGGATGGGACAGCAGCAAGCTACAGCTCTGTAAGTTTATTTGTTTGTTGCTCTCTTCCTGGAAGGTTCTGGACATTTCTAAGTAGATGGAGCTCTACTTTTAACAGCAGCTGTGTAAGAGGCTGTTTGACTCTCATGGGAGCTGCAGTGGACCCTAATGCCACACTACCCCCCCGGATTATCCACACTTGTTGGGGTGCTGTTGCATCGGGATTGGTGGAAGGCACTACCAGGTGCATCCACTAACTTGTACTAACTGAGGGAATTGTTCTTTGTAATGTTAGAGAGTGATAGAGTGATATGTAGCTCTGGTTAAAGAGGTAAAAGTTATAAACTTATAGATAGTAATGTGTTAGGAGGTAGGTGTAGCATCTCGAGCTGTAGTTGTGGGAAACATATGGATGGTAGGTATAGTAGGTAGTAGTATCTTACACATCTTTGCAAGTGGAATTTGTATTGCATTTTTAAGTAGGGACTGGACTGGTTAGAAACTCATAGATAGTACTATATTTTGCAGTTAGTACTGGTATCAGAACTGTAACTCTTAGGTAGCTTTCAGGGAACTTCTCTCTAAATAGACAGTTGTTTCAGGTGTATTAGTATAGTTTGTGGTATAGTAGTATAGTTTCAGGTATAGTACTATGGTAGGTATAGTAGTATAATATCGTATAGGTAGTTTAGTACTTTATGTTGTCCTATATAACTGTACTGTACTTATATAACTGTACTTTTAGTCAGTATTTTATGCTTCGTGCAGCTATAGTGGGCAATGTAGCATACATTGTAGGTCTTTTAGTGCTGTATTACATTTTAGGTAGAACTGTACCTTTTGGTCAGTATTGTGTAGGTATAGTTGGTAATATAACATATATATTGTTAGGTATCTTTGTCGAATATTGTGTTCCGCATTGTGCAGGTATAGTTGTTACAGGGCTAGACTGGTACAATTAGTAAAGATAGTACTATATTATCTTTTGTTTCATTACAGATAGTGATAGCCATAGATAGGATTGCGGGATGCAATGGTTGTGGGCAGCGGTATGGATGAACATACTGTAGAGGCTGGGAGGGTGTCCAATCTGCCACAGGCTGAGGAGGCTTGAGGATGAGGTGTGATGGCTTGATAGACAGCTGGAGAGGATGGGGGGGATTCTAGGACAAGTGGGCCTTCACCAGGGAGTAACATGAGGACACCATATGAGAAGAACAATGGGTTGAGGGAAGGGATGGGGGTAGAAGGCAGGAGCAAACTGGACAGGAGGCCTAATGAGGAAGGGTGGGCCTGAGTCGGGCCTAGCACCAGAGGGGGTACTCAAGTCAGGAGGAAGGAGCCAACCCATTGCAGAACAGAGTGGGTAGGAAATAGGTTTGCTGTACTGATGACATCAGAGGGGGAGGAGGAGAAGGAGGGTGGGCTCCAGGAGGGGACAGGAGAGGAAACAGGAAGAGACTGCAGAAGGGATGATACTCAGGAAGAGGAGGGGAAGAGGGGCAATACTGGTTGAGGGGATGAGAGAGTCACTGCAGAGGTGAGGGGGGAGCCCGGGGGAGGTGGGAGATAACAAGCAAGAAGTGAAGGGGAAGGGGATAGGTCAGGGGTGGAGAGAGAGAGGGAACCACTGGAGCCAATGATAGCACTTCTAATATGGGGAACTCTAGAAATGGGAACCTGGGTAGAAGGGTGGGGAAGAGAGCGAGAAATGAAGAAGGGGTGTTTTGGTACTGGGGGAATCCATACTTAAGGGGATCAGATGGGGCAGCAAGGGGGAATGGCATAGTCACATATGGGTGGAGTCCATACCAGGGTTAATTGCACACAGGGTGGGCAGTCAATTATAAAGTGTGCAAGGAGGTGTAGGAGGAAACCGCATATAGTGGTACATGTGAGGACGGTCGACCTGGTGGGGGAGATAGTGGAGGTGGTGAGGGAGAGGTTTGAGGGTGTGGGAAGGCTGTGAAAGGTGATAGGGGAGTCAGTGGCCTTCTCAGAGGTACTCCCAGTACCCTATGCGAGTACAGTGAGGAAAGGGAGAATCGGGGAGTTCAACAAATGGTTGGGGTAGTGCTGTCAATCCAAGGAGTATGGGGTAATTGGTGGATGGGGCAAGACCTGGAACAATAGTGATCTACATGCAGGGGATAGGCTGCACTTGAGTGGGGAGGAGAAGGGGGTATTAAAGCAGAAGTTAGAAGAGTGTATGGCAACAAAGGTGGATTTAAACTAGGTGGGGGTGGCAAATGGACAGCTGGTAGGCAGGGATCCAGAAGAGAGGAGCCAAACTACCGTACACCCAAGCTAGCAGGGAAGGATTCGTGGAAGTTGCATGGAAGGGGGGGATAGGAGGGAGAAGAAGCAAGGAGTTGAAGGGAAGGGGACAGGATGGAGTGTGGTCTCACTGAATGCAAGAAGCTTAGGTAACAAATCAGCTGGGTTACACGCACTCTTGGTAGTGGGGAGGGTGGATATTGTGGCCATCACAGAAACATGGGCCACAAAGTAATGGGACATGGATATGATGATCCCAGGGTATAGGATACTCAGGAAGGATAGGGTGGAGGGAAGGGGAGGGGGATGAGGCAATCTATGTGCGAGAGGGGATAAGGTACATTAGGGAAGAGGGGGAGGAAGGCAAGACAGAAACTGTATGGATACAGTTCCAGGACTCAAAGAAAAGGACACTGAGGATGGGGGTAGTGTACAGACCACCAGCACAAGTGGAGCACCTGGACAGAGAGATAGCTGATCAGATTAGAAGGGTCTGTATGAAGGAGATCACAGTGATGGTGGGGGACTTCAATCTACCATCGGTGGATTGGAGCACCCCAACTGCCATGAGTGCAAGGGAACAAGTCATATTAGATGCAGTTCTGGATAACTTCCTGGTGCAGTTGGTCCGAGAAAAGACATGGGAAGGAAGAACTCTGGACCTGGTATTATCAAATTGAGAGGCTGCAATGGATCTGGAGTGGAGGTCCCTCTGGCTGGGAGTGACCACCACATGGTGTGGTTCACATTCAATACGGGAAGGGAAAAATTGATTACGGGAACCAGGGTGATTGATTTCAAGGGGGCATACTTTAAAATGATGGGGGAGAATGTGGGTAGGCACCTAGCAAGTATTCAGCTTAACAAGGATGCTTGTCTAAAGTGAGAGATTATTAAAAAAGGGCTGGTGGAGGCTACTGGGACATGTGCAAAGACATGTAGCAAGAATGGCAGGGCAAAGAAGCCCAGCTGGTTAACCCAGGAGGTGATGGAGGGGGTGTGGGCCAAAGGAAAAGCATTTCAGAGACTCAAGAAATCAAGAAGGGAAGGAGATGAGGAGTATATGAAGAGGTCCAGTTAGGTAAACAGGCTGGTCAGAGTGGCCAAGGCTTCGAGAGAGCTAAGGCTGACACAAGGTATCAAGGATAGTGAAAAGGACTTCTTCAGATACATTAGGGAGAGATGGAAGAACAAAGACCAGATTGTGAGGATTAAAAAGGATGGGGGGTGGGTAGAGAAGGAGGGGGATCAGGCAGAGGCACTAAATGAGTACTTCTGTTCTGTGTTCATAAAGGAAAAAGAGGGGCAGATACATCAGGGGAGGAGAGGGGCAGGCAGACGAGGGGAGGGTGTGACTAATACAGGGATTACAAAGGCCAGGATTCTGGAGTGGTTAAGGGCACTGAGGGTGGACAAGGCACTGAGTCCAGATGGTATGCACCCTAGGGTGCTAAAAGAAGTAGCAACGATCCTGGTGGGACCACTGGCTGACCAGTTTAGCACCTCCCTGGACACAAGATGTGTACCAGAAGACTAGAGGATAGCCTATGTGGTGCCCATTCACAAAACTGGCCCTAGTGATGAGCCAGGAAACTACAGACCAGTGAGCCTCACATCAATTGTGGGAATGCTCATGGAGACAATCCTGAAGGAGAGGTTGGTGGCATTTTTGGAGGACAATGGACTCCAGGATGTTCAGCAACATGGGTTTGTCTTGGGAAGATTGTGCCATACAAATCTAGTTGAGTATTACGACTAGGTGACCAGGGAACTGGACAAGGGCCATGAGGTGGATGTCCTGTATTTGGATTTCAGCAAGGCCTTTGATTCGGTGCCACATGGGAGGCTTGGGGGGTGGAAGCCTGGAGATTACTGGGGCAGGAACAAAAATGGTCAAATTGATAACCACTTGGCTGAAAGGAAGGCAGCAGAGGGTGGTATTGGGGGTGGGGGCTCTTATCACCAAGGGATGTGACGAGCGGAGTGCCATAGGGATCAGTACTGGGACTGGTGCTGTTTGAGATATTCATAATAGAGATCTCACACAGAATCCGGAGTAAGATCAGTCTGGTCACAGATGATACTAAAATGGGAGCTATGGTAGATAATGTAGATGGGTGGAAGGGGCTGCAGGATGACCTGACCAAATTACAGGAATGATCAGAAACGTGGCAGCTGGGGTTCAACACCAAGAAGTGCAAAGTACTCCACTTTGGAACTATGAACCAGGGGAGGAGCTATCAATTCAGAGTGGTTCAGTTGGGAAGCACCAGGGAGGAGAAAGATCTCAGGGTGATTATAATGGGGAATATGAACAACTCAGTGCAGGAAGGCAGCAGCAAAAGCCAACAAGCTGCTGGGGTGTATAGTGAGAAGTATCTCTTCCAGGAATATGGAGGTGATCCTTCCCCTGTACAGGTCACTGGTCAGACCACACCTGAAATACTATGTGCAGTACTGGCACCCATTCCTGAAGAAATACATCAAATTATTAGAAAGGGTACAGTGCAGGGTGACAAAGATGATCCAGGGTCTGGAGGGTATGTCCTATGAGGATAGGCTGGGCGAGCTGAACATGTATTCACTGGAGGACAGGAGTGATAGGGAGGATATGATTTAAACTTTTAAATACTTAAAGGGGATTAACAAAACTGACAAAGAGAGGATCCTCCAGATTAGAAGTGGGAGGGGCGCAAGAGGGCATAAATTGAGATTGGTGGGGAAAGATTCAGGAGGGAAATCAGGACTTTTTATTGAAAGGGTGGTGGATAAGTGGAATACCCCACCTGAGGAGGTGGCAGCCTGTAGTATGGTGGGGGGTTTTAAGAGGGGGTGGGACAGAGTGAGAGGAGGGGTAGTTAAGAGGAGAGGGAGGGAGGGCTAGCTGCAAGTTGAGGGGCTAGCTGCACAATTGAGCAAATTTGATAGATCGTTAGGCCTGTTTCTGCTGGCCTTTTTGTATGTTTGTATACCCACAACATTCCTTACTGATTACCATTAAAAAAAATAATGTTAGTGTTTTACAGAAGCAGGGGACAGCAGTAAAAGAATAAAAGCAGTTCACGGCAGTAAAAAAAAAAACAGCAACAAAGTACACTTCGCAGTAAAAGAACTGTAAAAAAAATGACAGCACCCTCCACTGGCAAGGATACAAGCAGTGGACCTACTATAACAACAAACTGACTTTCTATACATTTTAGCAATTGGTAATTGTTTTATTTTACCAATAGTACACAAAAATGGTACATGTAGCCCATTTTCTAAGGACAGTAATACCCTCCAGTGTGGACAGTATAGGCATTACCAGACCTTCCACGGGGTTATAAAACCCTCTGCCTGCAATGTTGGGCCTTATTACTCCCCTGGGCAGTCCAGTATTCCTCATTATTGCAAACCCTGTCAGATATAATTTATTGCATAGTCTTGTGTGAAAATGTACCAGAAACGTGAATTATTTTTCATACAACATGATTTTTGTTTCCTCAAACAGTTTTTTCCCCATGGTAAAGATAATATTAATATACATATACATATATATATATATATATATATATATATATACAGAATATATCATGGTATTTGTTGCACAATAACTGGTATTTTTGATATGCAAAACATATTGCCATTTTTCTTGTAACCACACAAATATTAGTAAACATTTGAAGCAATCTGGAGGCAAAAAGCTAGATGTTTTGCAGCTCTAGTCAGCATGGGAGCGTGGCAGCTAGGGAAGGGGAAAGTGGAGCCATATGAACAATGGCCAATATTTGTGGTGGAAAGGAGCTAAGAAAGGTCTTCCACAGAATGCTAGGACTGCATATACTGGGGTGTGGATCTGGAGCCACTGGATTACCAGGCAGGTCTCCAGTATGGCAAATAAAACATTTACACATGACTTGCCCAGAAGTGGACACAAGCATAAGGGGAGGTGGGCGGAGTGACAATTCCTAGCAAGACTACCCACAACCATATCATATATACGTATCTCATAGCATCATGCGACTGGCACAATGCCCTGTTATTGCTCTGTGGGAGTCACATATGCATATGTTAATGGATGCAAATCTTGTTTGTGTACCTTAGTAGCTGGTGACCATATTTGTATTGTGACTTACTATAGTTGCAGGGGGTACTACTCTTCCCCCTGTGACTTGGACCTTTCTTTATGTAGTCCTCCAAATGATGAAGACACAACACAGTAATAGTGCATTCCTCTTTTATGCCACCACTCCCTATTAAACTGCATACTGGACAATGATGACTGCAGAATTAGCAAGCAGATAATTACTCAATACCCTGCTTGGTGTCTGACAATGTTACAGCTACCACACATTGGGAAAGTGTTGTCTGAACCCAGTGTTATAAAATATACCCCATTAGCAATATCTGAACAAAGTCAAGAGAACACAGCTATTTGATGGAACATGTAAACCCACTAGCACATCAGAAAAATGCATTTCAGAGCAATGCTGTCTGTCACAATGTCATTATTGGTATGATGGTCATCCATGTGGTCCTGTAAATTTACTAGATTGATAGACATGGCCAGCTGACACTAAAAGACCTCTTCAATGTGTTCCCTGATATCTGTTTAAAATGTAATTTACTTTTTTTTTCTTTATGTACATTTCAGTTGAAAAGTTTGGAATGCCATTCAGTTTCAAGATAAAGCATATACAGTATACAGTACATTCTGATCTCCATACTCAGTCTTAACTACAAAGATCAGACCTTTGCAACACACCAGTATTTGTCTTTTATTCCTTGTACTAAAACTAACCTTTATCATGCAGTATAATCTTTTCATAAACAGCTGCATGGGTTAATGAGATTATTTCTCTTTGGTATATTACAGTATCTTCTGATTTCTGTATTAGTTAAAATTATCTGAATAAGCAAGAACCCAGGCTCTATGATTCAAATGTGTTATGTCCCTTGCTTCATTATTTGATATCCTGTGTTAAGGAAACTGGGTCACTTAAACAGGGACAGGGCAAGAAAAGACATTCAATATGTTGATTTCGCATCTAAATTGCCCTTTGCACACTTCTGATACTGCTGTGAACTCCAGGCTTTGCAAGGTTAACACCAGCAGGTCCCAGCTGGTAGAACCATAAAAACATGTTTTGCTTTGATTTAACAAGGAATTGATTCTTTTACAGTGAACCTGCACAAGGAGCCCTGCCTGCACAAAACCATGAACCTGCTGTGAGTTCATTGGTGTTGTAGCAGAGAACCTGTCTATTCCAATGAAATCATGATTGATGAACCAAGGCAATAACAGCTGTGTGAAAATTAATCTGTAAATAAGGTCCAGTTCATTAAAGGACAAACTGAGTCACATTTAGATTGCACTATGCTATGCAGACTTTTTAATATTCTGTACCTAAACTCTATTCTTTTCTTTTTTGATTGTCATTTTGCAATTATGGGGCTCTGTTACTTACAAAGGTCACTTTATAACAAGTTAAAAATGTAGAAGTTGAGGTGGGAAAATCTGTATAATAGCAAACTAAGCCATAGTAAGTGCTGTATGACACCACTTGGTTAACTCTCAGATTCCATCAATGTGATATGACTTTTTGCTACTGTCTAATAAAATATGATTAATGACAAAATACAAAGCAGAAGGAAATTAAAATTTTACTCTAAAGAAAATAACTTTTGTTGGTCGTCTTTCATTAAATATAAAAAAACATGAAAGGTAGAAACTTGACTAAGTAGTTGCCACTGCCTGTGAATGCCATGCAGCGAACGTGTCAATTTCAGATCCCTCAAATCATAACTGAGTAGCTGCATGGAGATAATGCTAGCTGAAGGCTATACCCTGTCTCCAGGCTGGAGTTAGTGCTTTCAACACCATGTCACTGCCACCTGCTGACCTTGTTGGATGGCATCACAGAGTGATTCCCTAGAGAAACCAACAGGTCACATGCAGTGACTTGACAGGGCCATTCTGACAGCCATTTGTCTAGCCCTATATAGCATTGTGATGGTGTATGATCATCTCCTCTGCAATGTCTTCTGGGTGCTAATTATATTTAGTTTCCACAGTAAAGTCCTTGTTGGGTGGGTAAGTCATAGGATCTGGTGGTTCAATGAGTCATTACAGGAGGTGCAACAGTAAGGGTTACAGAGGGTGACTATGAAGTACAGTATAGGTTGAAGACCCTGCAGGGAGTAGCAAAAATGCCAGTTTAGACCTACAGTAGAAGCCTAGCTTAGTTTACACTAGACAACAATGTCCTGCTTTTTATGACTGTAGTGGGTGGAACCTACAGCAGTCTTGCTGTAGCTGTAAAAACGGGAAACTGAAGCACAAATTTGGAGTTGCAGTATGATGATTCCACAACTCCAAAACACTCTGCTCATTCCCCCACCCTGCAGGCACACTATTTTTCTTGCAGTCACTCACCATGGCCTGCCATGCTCAATATGGCTGCCAAAGTTCAGTGTGCATGTGCAAGTAGTTGTGCATGTGCAGCTTCACTTCTACAGTTGTGGTGAACTTGTGCATGCACACTGAGCTCGCAGCAAAACATTTTGCAGTACCCAACATGGCCACTGGAGCTCAGTGCACATGTACAACCTCCCCACAACTGCAGAAGTGAAGTCACGAATGTGCAACTGCTCACAGATGTGTACTGAGCTCTGGTGGCCATCTCAGACAAGGCAGATCATGCCATGTTCCTCCATGAGCTCAGCAAGATTGGCTGCAGCCATATCGTTTTTGTTCAGATCTTGTTAAATACAGTACTGGTACCAGAACCAGGTGCCTGTCAACTCTGTCAGTGCCCCCCCCTCTACATTTCACCTGCTATGCAATCAACAACTCCAACCAATCCACATGGGCTGCATACAGACCTTATGTCAAACTATCCAAACAATCTGTCACTGGCTGAAATTCTCATCCACCATTCTGAAAGGAAAGGTCCACTACTCCATTATTAAAAACTATTTAATAATGGCTTATGGAGGGGGTTGTCTGAAACACATGTAAATCTCCCTTCTACCTCAAGATAGCATCTATATCTGAGGCCAAAAAATACCTTTCCATGGCTGTTGGAAAAGCAAGGTCCAGCAGTGACTCGCTGGACCTTAAATTACTCACCCTCACATTGAATGAGATAATTCAGCCCCTAACCCACATTCTGAATCTGTCCCTTAGAACATCCAAATTCTCAGCTATCTAGAAGAAGGCAATGGTCACCCCAGTCTTTAAAAGCAGAGACCGGACTAATCACTCTAACTTCCAACCTATTTCTATTTTCCCCCCTTTCTCCAAGGCACTCGAAAGAATCATCAGGGACCAGTTAATAGACTACCTAGGCAAATACCAGCTACAATGCCAGGAACAACATGGATTCTGGAACCAGCACAGCACCACCACAGCCCTGATTGAGTACACCACATTCATTCAAGACTCCTTTGACCAAGATCACATTGTTAGGGCCACTTATATAGACCTATCAAAGGCCTTTGACATGGTCAATCACAGCTACTCCGCCACCAACTGTCAACCACCGGCCTCTCACCTGACTCTGTGGAGTGGTTCCATAGTTACTTCACAAATCGCACCCAGTATGTAAAAATCCTAGATACTCACTCTGATCCCTGTAACATCACAACAGGAGTGCCTCAAAGCTCAATCTTGGGCCCCCTACTATTTAGCTTATTTTTAAATAATCTCTCAACAACCTGTCCAAGCCATATTATCCTGAATGCAGATGATGCTGTGCTGTTATCCAGTCAGGTCAACCCAACTGCCCTTGAAGCACAAATGCAGTCCAACTTCTCTGCAGCAGAGTCATGGTTCCAAAGCCACAAGCTTCTTTTAACTTACAAGAAGACAAAGACCATACTCTTCGCCTCTCCACAAAACAGAAACAGATCCTATCAGCTGAAAATTCTTAACCATCTAGGTGAAGTTTTACAAATGGTGCAATCCTTCAAATATCTTGGGGTCACCCTTGATTGCTCACTCTCTTTTATGCAAAACATTGATGGGGTGGCAAAGGCTGTCAATTCCAGGATCAGCCAGCTTTATAAACACAAGTTCTGCCTTACAGAAGAAGCCCTTAGCAAAGCTATGTCAAGGTCAGTTTTGTCGATTATTGACTATGGGCTGATTGTATTTGGGACAGCTACTGACACAGCTCTATAAAGAGTTAAAATGGCTCTAAATAAAGCCTGTAGACTTATCCTAGGAGCCCACTGCCTAACACACTCTTGTAAACCCTACTCTTGGACTGGATGGCTCAACCTAGAAAATAGGATCAAGTACCAAGTCTGCCAAATTGCCAAGAAGATAACTCTGGGCCTCACTATACCAGGGATACTCGACCTCTTCCGCCCTAATGACAACTCCAGAAACACCCATAGTGCCAGTAATATGCCTCTAAAAGTGCCTTTTCAATGAACCTCCCAAGGCCAGCGCTCTTTTAGATATAGAGCCCCTAAATGGCTGAACTCCTTAAACTCCGACCCATTATCCTGCACTAAGCTTGGCCAATTTAAGACTAATTTAAGGGCTCACCTAAAGACGCTTAACAATAAGTGTAATTGCAGTCCCTAATTCACTCCTCTGCCCACTTTGCTACCCTGGTACTCTTCCCGGTAGTTACCTAATTACTCCCAGCACTTGTCCCATCTTATCTTTTGGGATGCCACTCACCCCTCCCTGTCTACTTCCCTCTCTCTAAGCCTGCCCCCAGTGCTATTTTCCCTTCCCCCATCCCTTTTTTCCCATTGCTGTCTCGAATGACAAAGTTCGACTGAGCTGCTCCTTGGCACACCCCCACTTTTTTTCCCTCCTTCCCTGTCCTAGCTGCTTCTGCCTCTTCATCCCCTCAACCTCCAACCCTAATCTGCTGCTTTCTGCTCCCCCACCCCTCCTACCCTCTCCTTACTGACCTGCGTCCAAGCTATTTGAAGCCTCAGTCACTGAAGTTGTTCATCCTGTATCAGCCAGTTTTCCCTCATGCTACAGTATGTACTCCCTGTTTTGCCTAATGTTTTGCTGTACTGTATTTAGTGACTACTTTATGTTCCTCTCTGATTATGCCATGTATCTATTGTCCAAATTCTGACGTGGAACCTTTGTAAATGAGCTTTAGCTCAAAAGTATTTTTTCCAAGATTTCAATAAATAAATAAAAATAAAAAAAAGAACAGTGCAACTGTGATGCATACCCCACAGTAGATCATCGTTTTATTTCAGACCTGTAATTCAGAGAAACAGCAGTATGTTGTAATTGACAGTGGGGGGGGGGGTCATGTGTTTCTTATCAGATCTGTTACTAAGAATTACACATGGGGAATATGGATGGTGTGGAGATCACAGGGTTTGGGGTGGGAAAGTTCAGTTGGTATACTATAGGTGAGGTTGTTTGCTTTAGGAGCAGAGGTTCTTGCACTACGGATGAATTCCTGGTGCCAGCTACACAGTCTAAATGGGGAACGGTATATAATGGTGTGGCAGATTTTCTCCCAGCGATGGACATTTTATTGCATACATTCACTGAGGATGGAATCGTAATACTGGTTCAGTCATCTGGGGAAAGGTTTATTTGCCAACACCAGCAATTTAATTCTGATACTGAACTGATCATATCTGGGGTGGAGTAAGTTAGTAAAAATGTGTTTATTAAGTGCCCCATCCTGGAGGCTCTGGATGCTATACATGCAGGCAAGGTAAAAGTAATAGCATGCATCAGTTTTAAAACAAATATCAAAAATGAGAAAAAAAAACAATAAATATTACCTAACTAGAATCCTAACAACCTAACTGGGTGGCAGGATGACTATGTAACTCAGCCCCTATATTTGGGGCATTTGAGCTAGATATGCATGGAGCTACTCCAGCTATAAGAAGTGGTACTTTTTTTTTTTTTTAGTCTTTGGTAACTGGGTAAGGCCCACTAGGCACAAGTGCCTGTTTTCAGGGGCACCTGGGAGTACTGAGCAGTTAAGTGACTTGCTCAGAGTCACACAGTATGCAAGTGGAAGTTGTGAGAATCAAACTCAGGTCTGGTCTGCTGGATGTATCAAACTCATTCCCACCTCGGTCCTCTAACCTCTAGGCCATACTGCTAATAGTGGTATGCTCTGAACAAGGGTATACAGTATATTCAGTTGCACATACAGGATGTAGGAGTCTAGACTGCTAGTCTAGGGGAATAAGGAGTGGCAATTTGGTCAGAGAAAGAGGAAGTGTGAGCCTGGTCTAGCCATTCATGCCTCAGGGACCACTGAGTTTTGTCACTTGAGCACCAGAACTGGAGCCTGGGATATATATATATTTTTTTTATTTGTTCTAGGATTACAAATACCTTTGAGCCAAGGCTCTTTTACAAAGGTTCCATGTCATTGGTACAACTGAGACAAAACATAAGCAAAGATAACAGTTTATAAATTAAAAAAAAAACACATAGTCTTGTAGAGGAAAAAAGAACAATAAGGTGAAACTTTGGGGAGGGGAAAGGGAAAGGAGGAGGGTGAAATCAGGGAGACTAGGTGGATGGGAGAAAAGGGGAGGTAGGTGGGGGGCAGAGAGAAGAGAGGAGGAAGGCGGGTAAGAATAGAGGTAGTGCAGCCGGGTGGTATTTGTCATGGGCCAGCAGGGGAGGTGAAGATGGGGAGGTGCTTGCAAAGTGCAGGAGTAGATGTGGATCCAAAAGGGCATCTTCAGCTATGGAACCAAAAGACATGTTTGGCCATATGGTTTAAACATGTCCAGTTTTGTCTAATGTTGTTGTTCTCTAGGGAGCCAAGCCAGGCCTAATCTAGGACTCCAGGGGCCAGTTGCACAAAAGAGGCAAGTCCATGTTCAAGACATGTTTTTGGTCTTATAGAAGCAAGGCAGGCTTACATAATTTATGTCTGTTGTAAAAAAAAATTGTCTAGTGATGTGTTGGCCTTATTTAGAGACTTAAATTTAAGCCACCTCTTTATCAGGCTTATTTGTTGTTAGAAGGCTTATGTTGCCATAGTTAATTAATTTCAGGATAATCTAATTAACTGTAGGAAACCTTTCTGAATATTGTACATTAAAAAATATAGATACTTGAAACAGAATATCAGCGCTATCCTGATCCACACCTTGTAAACTTTAAAATTCCGTGAGTCACTAATTAAGCCTTTATCAATTATTTGAATAACTAATGAATTGCCTAAAGTGCAGTAATTATATCTGATACATAAAAGGCAATTTATTCCAGGGACCTTTGTCTAAGTCACATACCTGAGAAAACAGAAGTCATATCAGCTTCTTTTTTTGACTATGTAAACTATCTTTCATGTCTACAAAAATAAACTGTCCTTGGTGAAATGAAGGTTTGAACTAGATTATGTTTTTAAAGCTTACAGCGGGAGGTAAAGATATGTACTAAGTGTCTGAGGGTTTTTGTGGGAGGTAGGGATTTCTCAGACTGTGCTCTAAAAATTCTGGAAGGATCGCTGAAGACACATAGGGACTCCCCCGCCCCCCCCCACACACATATGCACACTTTTTCTGTACAGCTCTCATCTTGAAGAACAGGTTGGTTATACTGGCAGGGTTCCCTCTTGGGCTTACTCTGTTGTTTGGGAGAGGCCACATGGGTGCACCTCTCCACACCTTCTCCTCTCCACTATGGGGGGCATGCAGCCCTTTCCCCTCTCCAACTGTCTTCCTTAGAGGATGGAGGGTCAAGAGGAAGCAGAGTACATATGCATTTGGGATGTGCCCTGGCCACCCTAGTTCTCACTTCATGATGTATTCCATTCCTCCTCCATGCCATCTTATCTCAGTAGCATATACAGTCCAGCCAAGTTGGTTATTATGAGCCCTAGCACAGTCATCCACAAGGGTCATTCTCTCAATCACCCCCGCATAACTCTGCCATTTCAAGGAAGAGGGTCAGGATTTTAGATAATGTACAAATGGATTCTCAGGAGATGTGGGAGGTGGAAGTGATCAGTCACTTGGTCGGGAGACATGTGCTGGTAAATATCTATGCTCCAAATGCTGATTAGGCAGACTTTTTCCTTCATCTTAGTCAGGCCATAGCAGACATCAGAGAGACTCCTGTATCATGATTATGATTAGGGGTGATCTCTTTTTCATGCTGTCCACAGACAACCACCCAAGAGTCATGGTTGCATATTTGTTGATGATGTTAGTATATAATTCCTTTTCAGCATCTGGCTACAAAGGAACCATACAGTCTACAACTACACCTTTTTTTATGTTTTAAATATTATTTTTATTGAAAGATTACATAAAAATTACTACTGCAATGCCACACAACAATAAAGTACAGTATGAATATTAAGCATCCTTCATTTACATGTTACTATATTCAACACTTATATCTAACTAGGACCACTAACACGTACTTACCCATAACAAATGGACTTTCAAATGTTTTGATATTACATTAAGTTAACACTGCCAACCTTAATATTTATGTGTCTGATCAAAACCCCATTATCACCACTATTGTAGCATGTATTAAACTATACCTGGGTGTTTCGGAGAACAATATCCCAGATTCATCTAAATCTGCCCATACTGGACCTGCTTAGATGGGATACTCTTTCATATTCGGCTAGTTTAGTAAGTGCAGTCAGTTAATCTGCAAAGAAGGGGGTAAAGTTTGACCTCCATTTAAGGAGGATTTGTCTCTTAGCTTCTAAGACTGCTGACCGTAACCATATTTCTTGGCAGCAGTTAGTGAGTGGGTCCACTAGAGGGCCTTCCAAAGCCAAAAGACTGCATACTGAGTGACAACATGTCCCAGAACTATTTCACAACTGCCATATTCAGGATCAATAGTTTGCCAGCCAAGGAGAGGATCATAGAATGTGAGTAAGGTTCCCTCCTTCCTGGTTACACCTCCAACAAGTATCTATGGACATAAGGCCCATCTTTTGGAGCACCACATGTGCATGATACCATCTATGTAGTATATTTTTCTGGATGAGCTGATGTCTTATGTCTTTCAGTCCTGCATGTGCAGATTGCAGCATGCCTTCCCATGTAGAGATGTTACGAAATTAAATTTTGTCACCAAAATTGCCACAAAATCAGCAATTTCGTCACTTGAAACATTTCACAAAATTCCTCCATTCTGCAAAATTTTTTGCCGGTTTCAAAGTTGCAAAATTCCACCCACAGAATGTGGAATATTGCCACAATTTCACCCGAAATGGCAAAATTTTGCCTGAATTCTGGCATTCTGAGGGTGAAATTTCACATTTTGCAGGCAAAATTTCACGTTCCACTGGCAAAATGTCACATTTCGAACCCACAAAATATTTCAGTGGAATTTTGTGAAATGTTTTGTGTAACAAAATTTCACAATTTCGCACTTCTTTATTCCCACATGGACTGTGAGATATGCAGATGTAGTTCTATCTCCCATGCTTCCTCATATCACAGCAACTTGGAGATATATGGATATGTTATACAGTCATATATTTGGACCCAATTCACCATCCATTTATTTGACTTGGAAAAAGCTGGTCTGGGGTGATTGGCTGGCTATTTGTCCGCTTATGGACAGCATTACAGATCTGTGAAAAACCTCCAAAAATCTATCAGTGGGAGCCCATAGTGGGTGGCTAGGTTTAGGAATGAGTCCATTCTGTCCATTCTGGTCTGCAAGAGATGCCCCATTGTGAGGATCCCTTTGGTAAGCCTCAAGTGTGAGTGAATGGACTTGTTATTAATGAGGAGATGTGAGTTAGATCACCGTGGCTCCCAGCCCTCCAAGTTTTGTAGTTTTCATTTGTGTTTCTTGAGATGCATAGTCCATGTTTGTTTAGCATACATCTGTATTTAGGATTCCACTGTCCCCAGAGTCTGACCCCTTGTGGCCGTTGACAAGGCCTGGGGAGGGCACATGGCCAGTCCTGTTTCCAGGTACAACCAAATGGGTGAATGGTCATGAAGAAGTTGTGCTATATCAGCTGACTGGTGATAGGCCCATAATCAGGGCTTGAACAACCTGCCTCCCCCTTCTGCAGGCATGTGAGAAGGCAGTAAAGAAGACTGGGGGGATACTGGGATGCATAGGGAGAGGCATCAATAGTAGAAAACAGAAAGTTGTTATCCCTCTCTACAGACAGTTAGTGAGACCCCATCTGGAGTACTGCGTGCAATTCTGGAGACCCCATCTCCACAAAGACATAAACAGAGTGGAGGCTGTTCAGGATGGCAACCAAAATGGTGCAGGGTCTGGTGCACCAGAAGACATGTGAGGAGAGACTAAAGCAGCTTAATATGTATGCCCTTGAGGAAAGGAGGGAGAGGGGGGACATGATGGAAACTTTCAAGTATCTCAAGGGAATTAACAAAGTACAAGAGGGTAGTATCTTTCAGAAGAAGAGATGTACAAGAACAAGGGGGCACAATTTGAAGATGGTGGGATGGCTCAGAGATAATGTTAGAAAGTATTTTTTCACAGAGGGGGTTGTGGATGCATGGAACAGCCTTCCTGAGGATGTTGTGGAATCAGGAACAGTGGGAGAATTCAAGAATGCATGGGACAGGCATAAGGCAAATTTAGTGGGGGGAAGAAGGAAGTAAGCTGTTGATTAACTAGAATCTGCAGCTTATCCATCAGGTAGGGAAATGGGCAGACTAGGTGAGCCAAGCAGTACTTATCTGATGTCAAATTCAAGTTCTGTGTCTTCACCTAAAAAATCCACAAGTGATTAGTGGAGGGCCTTCAAATGGAAAATCATGCATCTCCCAAACATGTGGATTTTTTTTTTCACTTGGTCTCCATGAAAATGGCGTCTGTCGGTTTTCATGTCTGAGCTCAGATGTGAATTCAGCACCACTCTGCCTAACAGCATCATAGATCCCCTGGGGTAGAAACATAGAAGTTTATTTATTTATTTATTTGCTTTTGTTAACTGGGTAAGCACACTAGACAGCCAAGTGCCTATTTTCAGGTGCGACCCGGGAGATTACAAGGTACATACATGAACATCAGGCAAAAACAAGTGCAGGATTACAGTAAAGAGAATTAGCACACAGGGTCAATACAAGTAACAGTACCAGCAGTGGTTTACATTGCAGGCAGTAGGAAGAAGTACAGCATGGTTTCATCGTTCCAGGCAGCAATGTTGTAAGGCTTGCAGGTAGGCAAAGAGGAGTCACATTGGGATAGAGTGGGCCCAGAGCAAGATAAGGGAGTGCACAGTAATAATGCTCACCCTGTTGGGCAGGTGGGTCTAAGTGGTCTATTTTCTAGTAAGCTGTGAGTACAGGAGGTGTATAAGCGCAGAGGGACTCTACCTAAGTCATATTGTTTAGGTAGCTTCTCAGTTAGTTGGGGCATCAAAGACTGAGAGGGTTTGTCTAGTGCAGAGACAGGTGGAGGCCATTTTGAGAAAGCCTCAGAGGGAGGATTTAAAGCTCTGGTGGGAGGGAGAGGAGCAAGTGCTTGATGGAAGACAGTTTTAAACCCTGGGTGCATATGCAGAGAAGGCTCGATCACCCATTTGAGTGTGGGTTTTAGGTACCAGGAAGGCATGAGAGTCACTGGATCGCAGGTTGTAGGAGGAAGTAGCTAGAACGAGGGACTCTGCAAGGTTAAGGGGGGGTGACAGTTCTGACACCACTGTCTATGAAGTTGCCCATGACATAGGGGCAGTGAGTTTCCGGTGGGAGCCATTCAAGCCGGGTGTAGAGCTCACAGCGGTGAGTGAGGCTGGGAGCTGAGAGCGCAAAATGGCATATGTTGTTATACACTGAGTCCCACTTTACTAGACTAGTTTTTGCAACGTCCATAGCAGAGAGTAGGTAGGAGGACTCCCCTGTCTAAGGCAAGACGGGCAGCTGGAGTGAGACAGCTTTTTGCTCTGTAAGCGTGACCCAACTTGCAGTTTGAGGCCTTACATGAATTGCGTATGTGCATGTTCATATCCAGTTGTGGGTCAAGAGTCACCCCCAGCTACTTGACCGAGTCTGCAACTAGCAGTGGGGACCCATCGGCCACAGAAATCTGTAGTGAATCTGGGGCAGCTTTTAACTTGGTTGCTGAGCCAAAGAGCATGGCCTGTGTCTTCTGCACGTTAATCACAAGTTTATGGTCCTGCAACCAAGTTTGGATTTGGTCGAAGTCCGAGTTTAGTTTGGTGTTGATGGTAGAGATGTCCTGGGAACTGGACATGATGACTAGGTCATCTGCGTATAGCACTGAGGACCCAAGAGCAGGAGCCGAGGGTAGCTCATTTATGAAGAGAAAGAACAGGAGAGGCCCCAGGACTGAGCCTTGGGGGACTCCGCAGTTTACCTGGGTAGGCTCAGACAGGGCCTTGTTGAACTTGGTGTACTGCTGCCTGCCTGTGAGATAATTACTGATCCAGACAAGGGTGGGGGAGGAGAAGCCAAGTAGTAGGAGAGAGGAGCACAGTAGTGCGTGGTCTACCCGATCGAAGGCTTTCGAGAGATCAACAAAGATGGCCCCAGTCAGTTTGCCTCAGTCAGAAGCGGACCTGATCACAGAGGTAACAACCGTTAGGGCAGTGGAGGTGCTATGCCCCTTTCTGAACCCATGCTGTGCAGGGGAGAGTAGGTTGTGGGTCCATAGGTAATGGGTGACCTGAGAGGTGACTACCTTTTCCAGAAGTTTGCTGATCTCTGATAGGATTGCTATGTGGCAGTAGTTCTTAAGGTCTTTTGGCTCCCCTTGCTTGGGCACAGGGATGACTTTAGCCATCTTCCAGATGTCTGGGACTATACCCAAGGTAAGCGATGCATTGAAGATGTGGGCTATGGGTCCGGCTAGTACTGTTGCCCCTAGTCTAAGCAGCTTGGGCTCCAGGTAGTCATGCCCAGCACCAGTGTGAGGGGAGAGGCCAGGAAGGAGCTTCTGGGCCTCCATGTCTGATATGACCTTGGGGTAAAAGGGTAGGAGGGGGGTTGTCCAACTGGGTGGAGAGGCCCAGTCTTTGGGGTGGTGAGGCAGTTTGGGGAGAGCTGGCAGGTCAGTGAATTGAGAGTTGAAGGCATTGGCAATTGTGAGGGGGTTGTTGCAGTTTACCCTGTTAATGTGCATGTCTGTGACCTGAGTTCTAGTAGGCCCACCAACCACATTCTTAATGCTCTGACAGAATGTCCTCAGATTTTTGGCTGTGGAGAGCAGGATGGACTGACAAAATTCACTTTTTGCAGAGCGAATGGCTCTCTTGCATGAGTTTCTCAGCTGCCTGTAATCCTGGAGGTCTGTGCTGGACAATGAGCACTTATATCTCGCCCAGCATTTATCCCTTTGTTTCATGAGAGAAAACAGGCCTCCATGGAGCCATTTAGTTGCAGTGCTCCTCACTCTCCTTCTTGTGAAGGGGGGCATGCTTGTTTTGAAGTGGGGTGTAAGCTTTTAGGAAGTTGTCAAGGGCCTTTGAGGGGTCATTTGTGGCCATGACCTGAGACCAGTCGGCATGACGCAGGTCAGCAAGGAAGTCTCCAATGTTGAGTTTAGAGTAGTACCTCATTTGTATCACCTTGTGGGGGATTTGGGAAGGGGAGTTACCCCATACGCAGTAGGTGGGAGAGTGATCCGATATAGTATCACGTATAATGCTGCAGAAGATAATTTTCTCCGTTCTGTTGCTTAGCACCCAGTCAATGATGGAACCCTTGTATCCTCTAGGAGAGGGCCTTGTGGATTCAGAGATGAGCTGGCTGAGGGCTACTCCAGCCAACAGTGGCTCGTATTGCTGAATGTTATGACCTGCCCAGTTAAGGTTGAAGTCACCTAGGACTAGTAACTCGTTCGAGCCAAACTTTGAGCTAGACTGTCTAGGAGGGAGGAGAGCCCAGACACTCCACCCTTAGGCGGGTTGTAGGCACAGATCAAGTGCACCTTTTTGGTGCTTCCTAACAGGAGGAGGACATGCAGCAACTCACAGAGATATGATGTAGATGGCGTGTGTCCTATGACTGAGACATTTAAGTGTGTCTTGTAGTATAGGAGTACTCCACCCTTCCCCATTCTGAGCCCTGTCTAACCTAATGAGGTTGTAGCCTGGAAGGGCACATAATGAGTCAGGTATGTGTGGCTTAAGCCAGGTCTTCTTGATCCCCATAATGTCTGGGTTATAATAAGCCACCCAAGCTGTTAGCTCAGTAAGGTTTGGTAGAAGGCTGCATATGTTTAAGTGCACAAGCCTCAAGCCTTTGGCCGATAACCAGGTGGAGGGTGGTTTTGGGGAGGGACTAGTGCCCAGTGGGCCTATACTCTGGGCAGGGGCCCCAGCCAGGCCATGGAGCACAGGACAGCCTCTCAGTGGTGGCATCCTATCAGGCCACAGTGGGGGGGGGGTGGAAGCCGAGACAGGATTAGTCCTGTGGGAAGCCAAGACGGGATTAGTCCTGTGGGATCCACAAAGTTCAGGGGTGTTGCAGTGAGCTCCCTTTGGGCAGATCACTTGGGGCTAAAGTGCAGACACAGGCCCCCCCTGAGGAAATATAGCAGGTAGGTTTCAGTATACAAAGGCAGATACCACTAGCAGGATTGACCTAGTACCCAGTGATACAGAGGTAGGCTAGTTGTTGCTTCAGGCTTTAGGGATTGCCACTCCTGTCCATGCAAGTTACTTGCTTCTAAATAATGGTACCACAGGATAACAAGCTTAACCTAATTCAAGAAAATTGCCAATCATGCACTGAATTTTACTGTCTCAAATAAAAGTCTCTGAGTATTAGTATAAGAGGATAGGTAGCTGTCTCTAGCTGAACCTAATTCAAGATAGTTGCCAATCATGCACTGTATTTTACTGTCAAATCTAAATGTCTCTGAGTATTAGTACAACAGGATCGCTAGCTATTTCTGATTCAAGGAATTGCTAATCACTCTCTGTATTTTACTGTCGTTAGCCTAGTAACACTGGCTTCTGTCAGTAACCAACATATTGAGCCCATTCTTTTGTTTGCAGTTCTTTTAGAAAAATATTCTAAATTATATGCACAAAACTCAGTTTCACCCAGAGTGGATTATTTCTGTCCAAATAAACTAGAAATCTGTCAGATTTTCTCTTCTTAGATGCTCAAAGGGGACTGACACACAGGCAATCCAGCAACACAAGTTAGCATCAAGACCATTTTATTATCACTGTCAATGAATGTGCCTCAGTCATATTAAAGCTGCCATTTTAGGTTAAAGACTGGAGAGCCTCCCTTTTGTGTCACTCATGGAAAGAAAAGTGACCAGAAGCTCTGGATGCACAGAGGACTTTAAACTCATAAAATTCGGACTGGAAAATTGAGACTGCTGTACCTAAAGTAGGTTTAAGTCTTGGTGGATTGTATTTGCAGCACAAAAAGAGGAGTTCACAAGCTGAATAAATTAGCTGTCCTTGCTGCCACGGCAAACGTGATTAAAACTAACCTTGGTTTACTATGTGTGTGGTGGACAATTCACCATGATGTTTTCAGTGCGTGTGAGTGTTTTTCTCCTCCACCATCCTTCTAATGTATTTGTGTATGATTATAAAACATTGGATTTATTTCTTAAGGGGACGAGTTGGTTTTCATCAGTACTTAAAATGCTGTAATTCCAAAAACAAAGCTATAATTAGTTTGGAACAAATGCAGTTAAAAACTGCATGGGACTGTTTTTGTAAGCATCAAAATAAAAATGTTCAATATGTTTCCTCACACTGGAAAGCCTTGTTTAAACGTGTAATACGTTACATTACAGATATTCCATTTCATGACATAATTAAAGTAGAAGTAAACTGAAAAAGTGGGTCTTGTTTCCCCATTTGTTCAAAGCAACCTCGTCAAGCACTGCAATTTTGCTTTTGTTCATTGTTTGTAAAACTACTTCAGCCCCAAAGACGGGAGTGATCCTGGTCAGTCATTGGGTCGCTCAGTGTCTGCTGTCCCTGCCGTATCGTGTATATGTGAAAGAAAGTACTCCGGGTGGGTAGCTGACGAACGGACAGCAGATGAGAACTGCAAGGCCCATCCAGGCTTCCCATTTCTTTTTCTACCTTATGAATGTGCCATAGGCCTTTGCTCTGTCAATGGCCTATCTATTCATACTCATCTGTATTGCTCCCTTATGCCTAACTGTATTCATATCCACCACTTCATTAGGTAGGCTGTTCCATGCATCCACCACCCTTTCTGTGAAAAAGAATTTCCTCTCATTACCCCTTAATGGCCTCCCTCTAATCTCATGCTGTATCCTCTCGTTCTACTGTTTTTTTATATTGAAACATGTTAGACTCTTTCACCTTGTTAATGCCCTTAAAGAGTTTGAATGTTTCAATCATATCACCTCTCTCCCTCTTTTGCTGTAGGGTATACATATTGAGTTCAGTTAATCTGTCCTCATATGTTTTCTGATGCAGTTCCTGCACCATTTTGGTTGCCCTTCTCCGGACTGCCTCAATTTGGTTAATGTCTTTGTGAAAGTGTGGCCTCCAGTACTGCATGCAGTACTCCAGATGGGGCCTAAACAGTGTCTTGTAAAGAGGGATTATTACCTCCCTCTTCTGACTTGTGATACCCCTACTAATACACCCCAACATCCCTCTAACCTTACCTACTGTTTTAGAGGTCTGCTTGGATGATTTCAGGTCATCAGTGATGACTCCCAAGTCTCTTTCTTCCCTTGTGACTGCCAGCAACTCTTCCCTATGTGCATGATCTTGCACTTCTTTGCATTAAACCCCAGTTGCCACTCTTCTGACCATTTTGCTAGTTTATCCAGATCTCTTCTCGTTCTGCCCATACCATCTGAATCATCTACTCTGTTGCAGATCTTGGTGTCATCTGCAAACAGACAAACCTTACCCTCCAGTCCTTCTGCAATGTCACTGATGAAGATATTGAAGAGGACTAGCCCCAGAACTGATCCCCGAGGTACCCCACTTGTGACTTGCATCTCTTCTGACTGTATACCATTTACCACCACTCTCTGTTTTCTGCCCGTCAACCAGTTTGCCACCCAGTTGACCAAAATCTGACCCACCCCGAGCCTACCCAGCTTATTAATCAATCTTCTATGTGAAACAGTATCAAAAGCTTTGCTGAAGTCAAGGCAGGCAACATCAACTGCTCCTCCTTAGCCTGTCACTCTGGTTACCCAGTCAAAGAAATCTATGAGATTAGTTTGACAGGACCTTCCTTTTTGTAAACCCATGCTGTCTTGGATCCTGTGCTCCTATGGATTGCAGGTGTTGCACTATCCTTGACTTAAGGAGTGTCTCCATAATCTTGCCCACTACTGAGATAAGACTGACTGGTCTGTAGTTCCCTGCCTCCTCCCCTGCTACCACTCTTGTGGAGCAGGATCACATGAGCACTTCTTCAGTCTTCTGGGAAGTCTCCTGTGCTCAGACTCACTAAACAGTTCTGATAATGACTCTGCTAGTTCCACCCTTAGCTCCTTTAGTACCCTGGGATGTATGCCATCAGGTCCCATTGCCTTGTCCATCCTGAGCTTATCAAGCTCTTGTAGGGCCCTTTCTTTTGTGAAGGGACTAGTGCACATCTCCCTCCCCCCTGTGTCCATGGTGCAGAGCTGTGGGCCCTGCCTTACCTTCTCTTCAGTAAACACTGAGCAGAAGTATCTATTTAGGATAAATGCTTTTACATGGTCCTCCTCCTCACACGCCCCCTTATCCCCTTTGATCTTAGCAATATCCCCTCTGGACTTTCTCCTTTCACTAATGTATCTATTGAAAGTCTTGTCACCTTCTTTTACTGTTTGTACCCGTGTTTCCTCAGTTTGAGCCTTTGCCTGCCTTACTGCCTTCCCTGCTTCCCTTAGGGAAGTTTGGTATGCTTCCCTATCTTCATCCTGCTGCATTTCCTTATATTTCCTGAAGGCCAGCCTTTTGGCTCTGACCTTTTCTGCTACTGTGTTTGAGAACCAAAGTGGTTTCCTTCTTCTTTTGCACTTCCTTTTCTCACTAACACAATGGGATGTTGCTTCTAGTATTGCATCTTTAATGCTTGCTCACTTTGCCTATACCCCCTCAACTGTATTTCTTTTTGCCAGGGCTACCTTAACTCTGTTGGCCATATTATCAAAGTCAGCTCCTCTGAAGTCCCATATTTTTGCCTTGGAATGGGATGATTTTGTTCTAGTGGCCAAATTAAACCATACCATGTGATGGTCACTGGCCCCCAGGTGACCTTCGACCTGGAGATCTGTCATCCTTTCTCTGTTAGTCAGTACTGTATCTAGGATAGTCCTGTCTCTAGTGGATTGTTGTACCAGTTGTTTGAGACCCTCCCCCTGCAGTGAATCCACCATGTGTCTAGTTCTGGCAGATGTCCCTGCTGATATTTACCAATCTGTTTCTGGCATGTTGAAGTCTCACATTATCAGAACCTCCCCTTTAGCTGTCATGTTTTGTATGTCTTCTATCAGTAACATGTCTATGTCCTCCCCCTTTTCTGGAGGCCTGTACACAACCCCAGTTTGTATGGCTGTCCCATTTCCTGTTTCCAGGGTGACCCACAGTTCTTCTGGCACCTTTTGTGTATTCTGAATTTCTGTAGCTTTGATATTTTCATTGACATAAAGGGCCACTCCACCCTCCCCCCCTTTTGCACCTTGGTCTTACCTTCTGTGTGTCATTGAACATGCTTTCAGAATCCACTGGCCAAGTATAAGTACACTTAAACACTTAACATTCGCTTTTTGTTGAAACAGTCTATCAGAAAACTTTTTGTTTTCACAGAGGCTGAAACAGCAGATGAGAGTAAAGGTGCAAATGATCCCATTCAGCTAAATGGGGTGCTAACTGCGAAGTCTTTTTGTAAGTAGTAAGGCAGTTTCTTCCTTGTGAACATACTTTCATTCAGACTAGTTTTCATTCAAACAACTGAGGATTTTGGATGGACCTGCTGATACCAGTTTCAGATACCTAGGTGTCTGACTTGATCAGCACCTTGATTTTGCCACCCACATTGATTCTATACATAAGAAACTACTCCCTTTACTCGGTGCCCTATATAGGAACAAAAGCTGTCTCCCTCTCCTGCCAGGAAATCTATTGTTCAAATGTTGATACTCCCAATACACGACTATGGTGACATAGTCTATACTACTGCTGCCTCCTCCGCCTTGGCCAGCCTTGACACCCTTTTCCACTCTTTCTGTTGCTTTATCCTGCACTGCCCACAAACAACCCACCACTGCGCCTTATACAGATCCCTAGCTCTGCTGTCCCTCCAAGACCGCAGACTAACCCACTGTGCCAGGTCCGCAGCCAAATTCTGGTCCAACACCCTTCCCCCTACCTGGCTTCTGTCCTCTCCCCACAACCTCCCCCTGCTTACTCCCTCAGAAGTATGGATCCCAGGGTCCTCCACGTCCCTTTAATGCTTACAACCAAAGGGCAGGCAGCTTTCAAATTCCATATCCCTCAGCTATGGAATGCCTTGCCAGCTGATATAAGACACTCACCCAACCCCCGCCTCCTCAACCGCCAACTCAGCACCCACTTCTCCTCAAGCTGCTCATGCTCCAGCTAGTGTCCACTATGTACTAGTATTGTTGGTTCTGTGTTTCTCTGTAACACTATCCTGTGTATGTTCCCCCACCTTTGTTCCTGTATCTATCTGCCGATTGTCTATATGGCAGGTGGCCCCGGCACTATGCTGTTTAACTACTGTTCCTGTGATTGTACTATTGTCTTGTGACTTGTCCCCCAGGTTGCATCTGGAATTGAGCAATCCCTGCTCAGTATGCATTCCTGGTTAAACTCATAAATAAATAAATAAATAAATTATAAACTTGAATGAACTAGCTTGTAACAGTGATCCTGCACTTAGCAGTCTACAACCTAGATGCTTACATGCAAAGGATATAAAAAAAAACTGACTAAAGACTAAAAACAAGCTTATAAAACACATACAATGTATCTGAACATTTGTCTTTACATATACAAAATCATTGCGGCATGAGTAAAACTCAGGTAAATTACATGGCACCCTGACTACTTTATAATGCAAGTAAACATATATGGGTAATTTTTTTTATATTCTTTGTAAACTGGGTAAAGTCCACTAGGCAGAATTGCCTGTTTTCAGGGGTGACCCAGGAGCACTGGGGAGGTTAAGTGACTTGTTTGGAGTCACACAATATGCTAGTGAAGGTTATGGGAATCAAACCCAAGTCTGCTGGATGTACCCAGTTCAATCACTGTTTGTTACTCTACCTACCAGGTATACTACCAGCCTTAATAACACCCATATATAATGTTTTAATATATGATTTCCATAATAGTGCACAGCACCTAGGGGTGCAAATTATGAACTTTAAACACTACTCCATCTGCTTATTTTTTCTTACACCAAAGTGGGTGAATAGTTGACAGAGCACTGTAAATAGCTTTTGATGAGGCTTCTTTATTCTACGTCCAGAAACAGATAATTTGCTTATTCTGGATTTATTTAATATTGATTTTCTGTGGCTCACTAAACAGAATCTATTTAGCACTGTATGAGGCAGATGCTTTTACATTTTGGAAGAGAGGCAACACATCGTATCTGTTTAGGATTCATGTTAGAAACATAAGTTTTTTCTTCATATTTAAAACATATTCAAGTGTCAGTATATTTATTTAGTAGTTTATGCTGACTAATATATGCTACAGAAAACAGTAAAGAATTTATTGTGAAGCACTTGGGGTATATAGTAGAACTCCAGCAATTTGCCAGCAAGTTTTGCAAAAAATCTCTGCAATTTCAGGTTACTTTTCCTGCAATTTTCCAGTGGCCCTACACATGTGTGCTGATACTTGTATTTTTTGTTTTGCATTATCCAGTGTAATATAAATAGTAAAAGATGTTTAGGTGCATACTAAATGAAAACTATGGTTGCAGGAAGGAAAGCAGTCCTCAGCTGATGGAGAGGTTGCTGGCAAGCATGGGTGATAAAAGTGAAGCATGGCTGTTTACAACAAAGCAGTGGGGGTGGTTTCCTTATTGATTCTACATGCAGCAAAGCAGAAAGAATACAAATCAAAGCAGCATTCATTTTAAGATGCTGAAATCTTGGCCTGCCCACCGGTGCTGTGGTAACACTACTGCTTGCAATGCCAGTGACCCGGGGTCAGAAACGAACTCAGGTTGCTGGAGATCTGGCCAGGGGCTGCTCCTCCTCCGGGAAGGGTGGGCTGCAGGTCCTCCTACTTTACCGCCACCTGGGTGACTACAGGTGGTGGTGCAATGGGGCTGCAGAGTGATTGTGAGGGGTGGACGCTAGCCAGGATCTAGGGCAGTGGCATGTCTCTATGCATCCTATCTCCTTGGATCTCCTTGAGTGCCAGTGCCCTCAGGGACAGAGACCAGAAAACCAGGAACAATCACCACATATTGGCCACTGGTAGATGGGACCCAGCTGCCTCAGATTTCATAACCAGGCTCCATAAGGGACCCACTGGGCTGCCCAACACACAGTAAGGGACTGTGGAGGGGTGATCTAGGTTCCCCTCCCTTCCCACCTGGGGGACTACAAAACAGGCAGGATGGGGGCAGGCCCACAGGAGCGCCTGAGCATTACCTGGGGTGAAGCTAGGGATACCCATCCTAGGGATCTTTGAAAAGTGTAGACCAATGCTGTGAGAAGGGGGCATAGAAAGAGAACATTTAAAAATTTAAAAAGGTGCTGAAATCTTATGGATTCTGTGCAGCGACATGCAATTTCCACGAGGCACCGGTACAAGAATTCAAAATCCACAAACCAAGCAGGATTCCATTATTTTTACTGGTGTTACCAGTAAAAATGCAAAACCAGAGTCCCTGAAAACGTTTCTGAAAGTGTTGGAATTTCACAGGTGGTATAGAAAGTAGCAGGCTGTTGTGAAAGAACAGGAGTTGGTGAAACATAATTTTATTCATGGCGATTTTAACCCCACGGGTCAACCTCAGTTTTTTCCGCCTGGAGAAGTCATCCTCCAATGTTTTGAGGAGGGGATCAAGGTTCATACCCACCATTTCTGATAGACTGGCAGATAAGAATATGCCAAGACACTTAATCTGATGCTGTCACCAGGAGAGACACAGGTGTTGCACCACTGTTAGGTATGTGTGCTTATTCAGTGGGAGCAGCTCCATGGGGACCAGTTCAGCTGCAGTGCTGATAGCTCACTGAAGTCCTCCAGGACAACTAATAGAGCAGGAAGTGGATGTGAGGGATTTGTAAGTGCTAGCAGCAGGTCATCTGCATATACTAAGGTCTTGACAGTGGATGTATAAACTTAACCCCCTCCACCAATTTTGAACACCTCAGTTTTTGCAAGAGGGGCTTCATTCTTATAAGGAAAATCAGCTGGGAGAGGGGACACCCCTGTCTAATCTTCCTTTGTAACTGGATTGACAATGAAATCTGGCCAATGATTACCTGATGGGCAGCTGGAACTGCATACGAGGCCTTGATCTAGGAAATGAAACCAGGTCCTATGCCCATTGACTGCTCGTCCTGACACAAGTACCCCCATTCTAAGGAATCAAAGGCCTTTTCACTGTCTATGCTGGCAAGAAGACTGGGACTGTTAGCAGTGTCTCTGGCCCAAATGGCATCCATTGCTGCTCTAATGTTGTCCATGGCTGTCCTGCCTTTGATGAAGTCTGTCTGAAGTTTATCCACTATGTAGGATATGAAAGCTCCAAAGGGTGTTGCCAAGATTTGGCCATGATTTTTACATCTGCATTCAACAGTGAAATATTATGATAGTTAGCTGTTGACTGGAGGTCCTTGACCTCCTTTGGAAGCAGGGTAATATAGGTGCTCTCATGGATGGGGGTACAGTGACTTTGGTAAATGCCTTCTGGAAGGTATACAAGAACTAGCTTTGTACTTTGGATGGAAGGTACTTGTAGACCCCTGCCAGCAGTCCATCTGGCCATGGAGCTTTTTGAATGGTGGGATTTGACAGCCATCTGCAACTTTGTCAGGGAAAAAGGTGCCTCCAACAAAGTTGTGGAAAGGATACACTCCCCCTCTCCAGAAAATCTGTCAGAGAGGGCAGATTTGGTTTCTGCTTGGATGCATAAAGGTTCTCGTAATAAGCCTGGAAATCTTTGGTTGTATCATCTAGTTGATGAATTATCCAAAACAAAAACTCCATCTGGTGGTCATAAAAATGTAGCACCTAAAATAAATGATGCAAAGACACGGCAAAGTAGGTGTGCAAAGGACTGAGTACAACAAGAAAAGTTTACTGCTCAGTGTATTTTATTGTACTCCATGTGCTCAAAAGTACAGCAGATCAACAAAACCCCAGTGCTTCAAAACTAATGTGGGTTCTTTGTCAGGCAGAGACCTATCCCAGAATAGAACCTCGTTTCCCCCTGATGAAGAACCTGCATTAGGTTTGAAGTGCTGGGTTTTGTTGATCTGCTGTACTTTGAGCACATGGAGCACAATAAAATACACTGAGCAGTAAACTTTTCTTGTTGTACTCAATCCTTTTACGCACCTACTTTGCTGTTTGATGAACTATCCACCCTGATGTAGATCAAATATACCCTACATGTTTAGCCACCTGCTGGGTACATGTGCTGAAGTCTGATAACCTGCCTGCCTTCTCTTCCTATATTTATAGTTAGTTTGGGAAATCACCCTATGAGCCACTGCTTAGGAGAGGGTATTAATTTTGTATTACAGCTGTCTTTTCCCAATGCAGTTGGGGCAAGTGCTCTGGCTGAGCAATCTGTGCCTACTCCTTCACCTTAACTGCTTCCTCAAGGGCTACCAACTCAGCTGGCCTTTGTTTCTTGATAATGACTGCATAACTGATTATTCATCCCCAGATAAAAGCCTTACAAGAGTCCCATAGCCATAGTATCACCCTGGATACCTCTGGAGAGTTATTCACATAGAAGAAAAGGTCCACGTCACTCAAGAGACACTGGTGAAAGTCTCTATGGGATAAAAAATATATTCCCAGCTGTCATCATGGGTTAGGCTTAACATTTAGCACCCCTTGCAGCACAAGCAAAACAAAAGCATGGTCTGATGGACCACATGCATTGATGAGTCTGGAAGCAAGAAATAATCTGTTCTGCTGCTAGACTGATGTGGGGCAGAGTAGAATGTATACTCCTGCCCTGTAGGGTGAAGGCATTTCCAAGGGTCCACCAGAGCAAAGTCCTCTGTCATTTTGTGCAAGGTCCCCCTGGCTCTAGTAGAAACTGTAGTAAGACCCCTGGGGGTGTCCACCAGTGAATCCTGTACCTCACTGAAGTCACCCACTAATACCAGGCAGCCTCCTTGTTGCTGTGCCATCCAGCATCGATAAGGCTGCAGGTGAGGAATTTGGGGTAACACTTTAAAATTATTAAAGTTATGAGCCTGTGTGGATGTAGGGTCATAGATTTGTTGCTTTGCAGTATTTGAACATAGGGTTGACACCTGTCAGGTTTTTTACCTGGTGATCGGGTTTCCAGGGTCCCTATCAGATAATCCAGTTTTGCTCAGTGATAGTCAGGTTTTTGAGCCATTTTGAGTGCTTACATACCAAAGAAACATATGTTATCATATCATTCATTGTTTCACCTGCATTTCCAGGTTATAAACAAGTTTTGTTGTCAATATGGCCCTTTCTCTGTAAAAGCAGTCAACCTGGGAGGTGTAAAGTATGGCCATTAAGACCATTAGGAGATACTTAATCTAATATTTTGCCCTCTGCATCTCAAAAACAAAACCACAGCAAAGCTGGGCAAATAGTCTGACCCCACTTTTTGTAACAGTAAAAGATTCAGTTATTTTCCACTTTTATTTGCTGGTAAACTTTTTCATCTCTAAAAGAAATTGAGCATTTTGAAATTTTGAAATTATTTTTTTATAAAATAGTTGTTTCCTCCAATAAACAGTATGTTCACTTCTTTTGACTTCAAAACAGTATTGTGAACATGAAAAGGAACTGGATTCAGGAAAAATATAAAGTACACATTATAGGAAATAAGAAATCTGTTTATCATATATAATTGTCTACTATTTATAGTATTTCCCTGCTCCCCATGATATCTGTAAATGATATTTTCTTTATCCCTGCATGTTTACCTTGTAAAATAATTTCAGTGAATAAATAAATAAATGGGAAGAACCAAGAAATGGAAATTTAACGGGTGCAGCATGTTAACATTTTCATTGAACTACTGCTTTAAGTCTACTGTTCCATTAAAGTCTTCACTGATATAACAAATGGCTTTGGAGGAGGAGCAATGCGTGATCAGTCATGAAAAGGGGTTGGGTATAGGGGTGGAGTTTAGAGATGCAGCAAATTTATATTCCGCCAATGGGAGGTGGAATTCTGCCATGGAGAAATTTCACATCCCATGGGCGAAATTCCACCTTCCATGGTGCAATTTTATAATCTGTGGGTGAAATTTCACTGCAGCAGGTGAAATTTCAGCACGGAAGGTGAAATTTCATCATTTTATGGGTGAAGTTTTGCCATTCTGTGGGTGTAATTTTGCCACTTCGCTGGGCAAAATTTGGCATTTCATTCTGCGAAACGGGCAGGATTCATGGATTACTCCACTTAGCGAATTATTCTCACTTCACCCACTACTGGTGGAGTTTAGGGTCTGGTTTAGTGTTTAGTTTTTGCCTCTTCCAAAGGTGGCAACCCTATTTGAGCACCAAATTTTCAGCATAGCCTTGTTTTGAACCTGCCTCATAAGGAAGGGCAGAGAAAATATTCAAATCCTGCCCAGAAGGGGATTTAACACAAGGACTGTGAAACCACCTGTCGGGATAGAAAAATCACATTTTGGGCAGGAGTCAAAACTGACTGCTATCAAGTTCACAAGGTGCATTAATGAAATGGCTATGTTGAACATTTGGAGTAAAAATATTGAATATTATCAAACATATGAGCCTGCGTTTGTAAAATGCAACATAGCCTCATAACTTTTTGGTTTTTAAATATTTTTACACCACATTTATGGTATTATGAACCCACCTCGTGAACAATGGCAGAGAAGAATTTCAACTCCTGCCCGAAAGGTGATTTTGTGCAAGGATCAAGAAATCACCATTTGAGATAAAAAATAAAACATTTTGGCCAGGATTGGATTTGAAAAATGACAGCTATCACATTCATGATGTTGTAAAGATATGTCTATGTTGTAAATGTGGGATAATAATATTGGAAATTACCAAAGTTATGAGCCTGCAGTCACAAAATTCAATGTAGGTACATAACTTTGTTGTGTTTTAATAGTTTTACACCAAATTTTCAACATTACCATCTAACCCTACCTCATGAACAATTGTGGAGAAAATGTTCAACTCCTGCCCAAAAGGTGATTTCATGCAATGGCTGAAAAATCACCTTTCATGACAGATTTTTCTAATGTCACTTGTATTATTCATTAGGTTGTGTCCCAAAAAAGGTATGTTGAAAATCTGGGGTAAAAATATTGAATATGGCCAAGATATGCTGCTAAGTTCAAATCCAATTTGAAATACATACCTGTTTTTCCAGTTTGTAGTTCGGTTTTGAAGAGTGAAGGCATGTCTGTGGTCTGAAGAGAATTACGATGCTGGACTAATGATCAGTAAGTAAGGGCTGAGGTGAGTCAAGAGGGAGGGTAGGGTGGGGGATCTAACAGTTGCAATATACATCAATAGATAGTTTTCATTTTACAGGGCAAGCACATACGTGTGTGGAGCCATCGCACATGGCTGCCATCACATTGGCGCATATAGTCCGGGAATGCAAAGGAGGTGAACATGCCCAGCACTCTCTCAAAGGTTATAGGTCATGCTATGGATTCCCAGACAGTCTAGACTTTTGGATCAATGTCTCTAACATGTACCCCGACAGAATTAGCCCTGCTGCATGGAGGGGAAGATACAAGCAGTTTTCCTACGTCTTCAGTGATGATCAAGGTGATTCCAGATGGGGCACTGTGCATGACTATTCCTTGTTTATTTTTGTTTACTTGAAGATGACAGTGAGATAAAAGTTTGAGAATATTTGACTAGAAGAATAATCACACACTTCAGCTGCTCCAGCAAGAAATGTCATTGACCGAAGAATCTACAGGATAAACATGACTTGCCTAAAAGCATGCTCATGTATGTTGTAATGGTAAGAGTGACCTTCACCTTTCACATGCCTGTCATCATGGAGGTGGGTAACCCGCTGCAATATTACAAGCCTGCTCTGTTGGGGAAAAAACTTTTTTAAACCCTGCAACAGGTACTGAACTTTTGGTTACTGCAGAAAGTCTGAACTTCCCACCTGCTTCTCGGTCTTGGGACCAAGCAGTTAGCCTGGGATTGGAATACCAAACCCCAACAAGTGAGAAGTTATTGGTCAAAGGGTGGGGGGGGGACTGAAGGGAGGCACATTCCCAAATGGGGAAAGCAGCCGCAATCAAGCATGGGGGACCAGAGGGATGGCATGGCAGAGAGTGCTGGGGGTGGGGCAGGCATGCTGGTGAGAGACAGCAACTGCAAGTAGCTCGAACAAGCAACCTTGCATTGTATTTGTGGAGATAATAGACATTCATATCTTTTCAGGAACAGACCTACAATTATACAGCTGCATGATTTGTTTAATAAAAATTAGTATTATGTGGATTGGTCTGGGAAAAGCACCTACCCAAATACACACAATAATTTTATTCTCAGATACAAAGGACATGTCATCAGCATTACAACAGGTGGTGGTGCATGACTGGGAGCCCATAGGTTGCACTGGGAAGGGAGAGCACATGTGTTCGCATGTTGGTCTTGGTGGCACTAGTCATGGAAATGTACTCTCAGTTAAAGGGGCATGCAGTTGGGGGGGAGTTACAAGTAGGATGAAGCCTCAACTGCATCCCTACAAACAACTTCAGCCAACCTCTCCTTGTGATGCCAGATGTAACTCCTAGGGATGCCTCCACCATAGTGACCATATACAGGGGAATTTGCTGCTGCAGGAAATTAATGGTAGGGGACAATCTGCATAAGGCTTGCTACAGGTGTGACAAGGGTACCATGAGAGTCCTGGAGGTATTTCAAAAAGAAAGAAAGAAAGGTTTGGAGGTCAGGCAGGTTGTGGCACCGTGAAAGGCATAAGGAGGTCCACATAGACACCCTGAGTGGATGTACACAGTTAAAAAAATAGCTCTCAGTAAATTTCCTGGACCACTAAAACTGAGAAAAAGTGTGTAGGAGCATGGCCTTTGTCTCAAGGAGACATATGTCATAGTGCATATTTGATCAAGTGTGTTCCTTGATTTTCAGAGGAGCACACCAAGCTAAATCTTTAATGCTACCCCTGTTCCCCTGGGAAAGGGGAACATTATGCCCGATTGCAAGACTATTGCCAGGGGGCGGGGAGGTGGTAGCACACATAAATAGGAAAGGGTCTGCTCTCTAGGGTTCTTGTCACAGTACATGTCAGCATCCTGGGAGAAAACCAAGGAGGAAAACGCTTCTGGGTCACCCAAAGGAGATGCCAGCACACCCCACAGGCCCATGCACAACTGACACAGTAGGCCATGCACCACTACCACTGCAGTCCTGGGTAAGTGATTCATAACCAGTAAATCATTAAAAAGTTTGGTGAAGGGGCAAAGGATTAGGAGCAGAACTATAGGATAAAAAAAAATTGTGTTGCTAACTTTCAAGACTCCCAAAGGAGGATACTGTTCTTATCACATTTCAGTACATTTTCTATTTGTTCCTATGAAACATATCAAGACTCAGACATGCCAACTAGATGTGGTCTGGTTAGATCAGGGCAGGTGACAGCCCCAGTAGATCACATTGGACAAAAAGTGTTTGGCAAAATTATGTACAGTGGAGGTATGCTTGACGGCAACAGTGGCGCTGTTTTTTTCTCAAATTCAGGACATAAAACTGTCTTATCTGTACAAAATACTGCACATGTACAGATACTGCAGTCATTAACCTGAATGCTCCTTGCACTTAATCAAGTACCACCAATAAATACCAGGCTACATGTCACATTGTCAAACAATGGCTGAATAATTTGTGACACCTAAGCTTCCCTGTAAGCAATATAAACTCAGTCTGTACAGTATAGGAAGCATATTTCACATGTTTTGAATCACTTTCAGAAACCAAAGAAGTGAACACTCGCAAGGCTGTAGAATGAGTGTTTCATAATATTCGCACCATCCTGTGCTTACATCAGTAAGCTACCAACAGAAAGAGCATCAAAAGTGGTCCAGCTCCCCTTCACTTAAAAAAGAACTCAGCAACAACCTCGGTGCTGCCCTTCAGGATTATCCTGGTTTTGATTGCTTGTTTTTCCATATTGCTACTGCAGCTTGTTGCCTCCCTGCCACTCCATTTAAATCACCAATGAAACATGCATGTGCACAGCAGTTCTGTGCAGGCCTATTGGGCAGCTGTCACCCATAACAGGGGCAAGCACACAGAACTAGAAAGAAAAGGGACACTATCAGCCTTTGAGGTGAATTTTTTGGTCAACTTTAGCAATGTGCCTCTCTTATCAGAACAGAATCCCTGACAGCAAAAACTTTTAAACTTGTTGCTGTTGCTTTTCAGATGTTTCTAGTCAAATCTTAAACAAGTCCTGAATAAACAGGGCCAACAAGAGGACTCGCTGAGCAGAATCAAAGGATTCAACATGATGTTGCCACAAGTTCAGCAATGACATTGGTTTAAAAGTAATGTGGTGTGCCAGTGCAGGCCATTTTTTTCCTTAACCATAAACACTTCAGCTTGACAGACGTTCCCTGCTTTGAACCCCATATCTCATGTTGATATAGCTGGCAAAGTCCACAGTGTTGCTCTTGGATGTGCTAACACTGTAAGTTCTTAGATTGTGCTGTGCTCAAAGCATCAGCTGGTTCGACATTTGGAACACTAATAGAATTAACTCGGTCTCTGAAAACATTGATTTTATCTATCTATCTATCTATCTATCTATCTATCTATCTATCTATCTATCTATCTATCTATCTATCTATCTATCGATCTATCCACAGACAGTATCTATCTATCTATCTATCTATCTATCTATCTATCTATCTATCTATCTATCTAGCTATCAGATTCATAAGATCTTTGAACTCATGAGCCTTTTTTCAAAGGTGTCCAAGTCAAACTAGTTACACACAACATCAAGTCAATACAAATAGCAAGCATTCACATAATTACAAGTACTATGTGCAATGAGAGATAAAACAGACATAAAAGGGAAACAAAAATGAGGATAGTATTTAAGGGAATGTAGTCTTCTTTCCCCTTCTAATTTATATTCCCAATCTGTAAAGTTATGCTGTTGAGAAGGTATTGGAGGATTGTCCCCTCCTCCACATAAAAGGCAGTGTCCCATCCCAGCACACTGAAATGACTCCACCTTCTTGTCCTGTGGGTGGTAAGGGTGGTCTTTTGTAGCAGGTAAGGGGGGAGACAGGGAAGGCCACCGGTAGGGCAGTGAGAGACAAGGGGATTGGTACTGGAGGAAAAGAGCAGATTTTAGAAGACCCTTTTTAGTCTGGATCTCCCTCTTTTCCTCCTGGACTAGCTTGCAAATATCTTTCTCCTGGAGTCTGTCCCGGCTTGCTAAGTTACAAGTAGGAGTTTTTTATCTTTGCAATAGTGGTAGGAGTGGAATCTCTGCTTTAAGTCAACATGTATTCCTTACCTTATTGGTAGGAAAGATAACTGGGAGACCCACTTTCCCTTGAGAGCTTTCCGATTAGTTTTGGTGCTCCAGTGCCCCCTGGTTAGGTTGGCATCAAATGGAATGGGAGTGCTTAACTGACCACAAGACCAGCTTGGCATGGTGCCTTTCAGTTAAGACACACCCACCCACTGAATGCATCATCATCAGCCAGCCTTGCATAGAGTTCGTAAGGTTTCTCATTTGTGGCAAGCATGCAGCAGCGTGACCCTCTCTCCATACTCTATGAACTAGATGCTGGTCTGTTGATGTGCTTTTCTTGGGGTAGGAGACCAAAGTTGTGGCTGTACAGTATGCTCACCTACAGAAGTTGCTCACTGAGTGGTGGTGGTTCCCATCCTACAGGGTGTTCATTCATGGGTCAGCTCCAGGTGACTAAGCATTTGGCAACAATATCCATGTGGCTGACTAAAGTGTCTATACAAGGCACTAATAAACCATGTCAGCAGGACTTCAGCAACTACACCTTCAATTCAGCAGCCAGTGAGTAGCACAGAAGTGGGCTACAAGATAGTTTACTTCAAAGAATGTTGTTGCATGTTATTTTCAAAAAATAATGAAAAGTTGGAGAGGTGGGGCTGATTGGCTTTTGTGATGTATATGTGCACGCTCAAAGACACACATGCATGTGCACACTTTTATAACAATGCACACATATACTGCAAAAGCCAATCAGCCCCTTTCTCTAACTTTTAAGTACTTTCTGAAAATAACATGCAACAACATGGCTTTCTTAATTTAGTCTAACACTCCTGTTAGTTCTGGTCCATTTTCTGTACTTAGACTTCCCCTTTTATTTCCTAACACTAAATGCCCATAAGCACTTTTTGCAAGCCAATTAGTATGTGGTGTATCATATAAAAGCAATTATACAATAAGTGATTAATGGCAGTGACCATGAAAATTGTGACTCTGAGCAAGCAAGTGAAGGTTGTGGGAATCAAACTCAGGTTTGCTGATTGCACCATGCTCATTCCCAGCTCATTGACAACTTACTGTGTGCTATTGTGCAGGATCCTATGTAATCTTATTGTATGTGTGTGGCACTTGCAGCTGCTACTCTTGATCATCCCCCAACTTTTTCACTCTTAGCCTCAATAAAGCTATTATGATGCAGAAAAAAAAATAATTCCTTTGAAAAACTATAGCTTTCTGCATATAGCTTCTTCTGACTTTTAAAAAGATTCACATTATAAACATGTCTGTGAGCACTGTCTGCTTTTATTGAAAAAAATAATAGTGAGACAATTTTATTCTTTATTACATCTGTGTTTACGACCACCAATGCTAAATCAGAGACTAAAGTACTGTGAAGGTGAAGCAGGGTCCAATGCTGATTCTCATTATCTATTTTGCACACACACACACACACACACACACACACACACACACACACACACACACACACACACACACATATGCTGCCTTAAACCCATCCATAGGGAAGGTGAGTCCTTATGTGGCACAAATCACAATTTATTTCTTCTCTAAGGACATGTCTTAATCCACTGTTGTCTGATCTTCAGAAACACTTCATTTTTATGTAAAATAAATGCTGCCTTAAACCAATCCATAAGATAGATGAGTCCTCTATGTGGCATAAAACACCATTTATTTATTTCTTCAGTTGTTCACCCAAGTCCAACAAGAAGGGAAAATGACTCTTCACTATGCTATAGGAACTCATTGTGCCCTGTCCCTATTACAGCAAGGTACAGCTTATGATGGGGGAAGGGGGATTGAGGGGTAAAAAAAGAGTTTATAAAATTGGTCAGACACATAGGGAAAAACAGCTAAATCGGTGTCTGGAAGTTCCGAGGGAACTAGACTGCATGGAAAGTCTACCTCCATCTGTAAGTAACTAGACAGAGTGGAGGTCTGGTCGGTCGACACTAATTGAGTGAGTCTGACAGCACTACAGATACTGATGGAGTGGTGCCAAGGTGGCAACAAATCTGCTGACTCCTCATCCCTCAAACTCAAAACTCACAAGTTCAACGGCTCTAATTCGAGTATAGATAGTGCTGGTGAGTGGTGACCAAATTTGAGCAGTGAGATTAGTCTACATAGCACTTTCCCTTTCATCTCTCTGTGTTCACTGATGTGGTGGTCGTGGTCTATTTCGGGAAAGTGTTGCATTGCTATGACTCCCTGCTGCCCCACGTCATGTGGTACTGTACAGGGTCTGCCAGTGAAACTCGATCTGAGTCTGGTCTCCAAGCTGTACAGAGTGGCTACTGTCATTAGTGGGGTGTGGTGTAGGACTGTGCATGCATACATGCCTGCCCTGGTTACTCCCTCTCTCACTACAAGCTGTGGCACCAGCTAGGGCAGGTCTTGCCCTAATGTACAGGAACTACCACCTGACCACACACAAAAATAAAAATAAAAACATTGCTATGTAGCTCAGTCAGGTGACCACCAACTACATTAACGTGTCCTTTCTCATAGCCTTTAATTTTCTTATGTATTTCGGTCACGGACCACCAAAAATAAATACAAAGTACAGCATGCTGACTGATCAGATGTGGAGGTGACTTTTTTAGTCACCTCAACAAGTTGTGTGTTTGGAAGGAATGTGGGGATCCTTATTTTCTGGAAACAGTAGGTCTGTAGGGCTACGCCCACTGCAGCCCTAAAAAGTGCAGTTCAGAGTGCTCTCAGTTCTCAGGTGCAAAGGCTACTATTGACACCTTATCAAGTTTTACAGTCACAAGGAATGATGTAGTCATTTTCTGAATGCGATAGGTCTCCAGGGCTATGCTTACTGCAGCCTTAAAAAGGCATCTATGTCTGAACTGGGCCCATACAGATTACCTAATATTCAATGGCCAGCGCAGCCAGTATGATGTAATGCTTTTGCAACTGTGTTACTCTCTATTCCAGAGGAATTACCACCCTATAGGGGTACCAAAAGCAAGGAACATTTGAAGAGGATTCCACCCCTAGAGGTGCTCCTGGATGATTCCCTTGGCTAAAGGTACTGTAGGAAGCAGCCCAAGGAGAGAGGTGATGCCACTGGAGGTGGAGGAGAGGATGGTGGGGCAAAGAAACAGTGCTTGAGAGAGAGAGAGGCTCACAGGAACTGCCTAAGTAGCACAGGAAGGGGAATTGGCTGGCTGCTTGTCCACTGAACCACAGGCATAGCCTTCCAAATCAATGGCAAATGCAGAGAGCATGATGTAATGCTTGTGCAACTGTGTTACTTGCTTTTGGCCATTCAGGCTCTATGTTTCAGAGGAATTACCACACTGTGGGAGTACCAAAGGCAAGGAACCCTCAAAGAGGGTTCTGCCCCTAGAGGTGCTGTGGGACAATTCCCCTGGCTAAAGGTACTTTAGGAAGCATCCCCAAAAGAAAAGTTGCAGTACAAAAGCACGTCAGCAATCAGTAGTTGTGAGGCACAGTAGTAGATTAAGCACCAGGCAGCTTGATAACTTAATGAGATGTGCTGGTTAATAATGGCATGAGTACGATGGGTTGGGCTGGAGATTGAGGGGGCCTCCTAAGGAGAGAGGGAAAGGCAAGTAGGGACACCATCCACCTCCATCCAACAGCAGAACCTACCTAAGGAACTATGGAACACTAACTATGGCTAACTACAGTTTATGAGCTGAGGCACGGAGGAGAGAAAAAAAAAACATTGAAGAGGAACTCTCTGGGGATCCCAAGGCCTACATTGCCTTCCCTCCAAGCTTGGGATGTTTTGTTTAGTGATGGCTCTGCTGCTGTAATTTAGAAACCCAATTAAGGGGGGCGGAAAATATTCCAATATGGAGGAAAGCTCTCGCTCTATCCCTCTAACGGGAATGCCATGGAAGGTTGTGAGAGTGCTCTGCAACATCAGGGGCAACCAAGGTGAGAGGAGGAGAGCAATGACTGCTGAGGCACTCACCTGGCCTACCTGTTCTAAAAACAAACCAGGTGAACCAGAGGCAGTCATAGGGCGAACGCGATAAGGCGCTTTGCTGGTAGAATATTAGAGTCAAAGGAGATTGTTGTAACCACCCTTCATGGCTAGTCTTAAATTCTACACCAGAAGTTGCCATCATGTCTCGAATGGCTAAAGTCAGGCCCAGAGTGAGGACATTCCCAGCTGTGGGCCAGGTGAGAAGGATCCTGCCCCAAGTCAGACCCGCTCAAGAAGAGGACTTGATATGTGCAGAACGAGATCATTGGCTGCAGGGAGGCCCTTCACCATGAAATGTTTATAGCCGGCATGCCCCAGAAAACAACTGAAGAAGAGCTGAATGAAGCCTTGAGTGGTGGGACCCTCATGTAGAGCAGACATGGTATTAGTGAGCATTGAGCAAATGAATTGTGTAAGCAATGAATGGACCTGCACGTAGGTCAGTAAACAGAGTAAGTAAATGGTCAGACCTGCACAGAAGTTGAAGGAGCGGTAAATATGAATAGCAGGGTAAGCCAGCCAGGCCATCAAGGAAGTCAATGAAAGGTGACAAAATACTTGGAGGATTTTAGTAGCAAAAGCAAGATTCAATCATGGGTTAGTATACCACACAGGGCCATGACTCCTCAACAACACCTCCAGTACCCTGCCATAGGAAAAACAAGAAGCGACGGGAAGGCACCGTGACCCACATGCAGATATTAAAACTAGATTACAGCAACAACAGTAGCACAGCCCCCTGATAAGAAAGCACTGACATCCCTAATGGTACAATACTGACAGTCTGCATTGTAGATGTCGCTGTGGGGGATGTCGGTGCTAGAACTGTCGAAGCGCTATAGTAAAACCCAGCCTATGATGCATCCAAATCAACTCAGTACAAAAACTAATAGGAGGAACCTATTCTCTGATCCTTCTGGACTTTTGCTTCTTTAAACCTAGGTTGCCAAATTACCCAGGCCTCACAACAACCCTTAATACCCAACTGATCCCAGAAAAATACAGCATTACACTTCAAATACAGCAGAAATACCTGCATAGAAACATAGAAACATAGAAGGTGATGGCATATAAGGACTATGTGGCCCCCCTTGTCTGCCACTTTTCCCTATCTAATGCAGTATCACAGATTTTAATTAATCTGTGACTTACCCTCTTGCCCCTATAGTGAGAGTACTCTTATGACTATCTCATACATTCTTAAATTCCCCTACCATTTTGGCCCCCACCACCTCCATACAGAGGCTGTAACAAGCAACCAGTACTCTTTCTGTGAAAAACTACTTCCTCAAATTGCCCCTGAGCCTACCCCCCTCTAGCCTCAAATTATTCCCCCTTGTTCTTGTACACCTTCTTTTCTGATGCTGCCCTCCTGTACTTTGTTTACATCTCTGAGGTACTTGAATGTCTCTATCATATCCCCCTCCCTCTCCCTCCTCTCCTCTCCTCCAGGGAATACATATTGAGGTCCTCTAGTCTTTCCTCATATGACTTTTGGTGTAGTTCTTGTATTATTTTTGTTGCCCTTCTTTGGATTGCTTCTATTTTGTCTCTGTCCTTGAGGAGATGCAGCCTCCATAACTGGTCACAGTACTCCAGATGAGGTCTCACTAGTGATCTGTATAGGGGCATAACTACCTCCTTTTTTCTTCTGGTAATACCTCTCCCTATGCACCACAGCATCCCACTGGCTCACCCCATGTCCTTCTCACATAGTTTCATTACCTTTAGGTAATCAGATAGAGTATAATTACCCCCCAGGTTCCTTTCTTGATTGGTCACTGTCAGTTTCTCTCCCCCATCTTGTACTCCCTCGGATTTCTGTACCCCAAATGCATGATTTTGCACTTTGTTTCACTTAATTTTAGCTGCCACACTCTCAACTACTCCTCAAACATGTTTAGGTCCTTTCTCACCCCCTCAGGAGTGTTGACCCTGTTGCAGATCTTAGTGTCATCTGCAAGAGGCATACCTTTCCCTCCAGCCCCTCTGCAATGTTGCTTATGGAGAAATTAAAGAGAAGTGGCCACAGCACAGATCCCTGTTGCACCCTGCTGGTCACTGCCCTCTCCTCGGATTGAATGCCATTTTCTGCCACCCTTTGTGTCCTGTCACTCAACCAGTTTCTGACTCAGTTTACCACACTGAGGCCCACTCCCAGGCTGCCCAACTTACTTACCAACTCCTATGTGGGACGGTGTCAAAAGGTTTGCTGAAATCTAGGTAGGTCACATCCATTGCCCCTCCCTGATCTATCTCCCTGGTCACCCAGTCAAAGAAATCTATCAGATTTGTTTGAAAAGACTTTCCTGCTGTGAATTGATGCTGCCTCAGATCCTGTGCTCTGCTGGATTCAAGAAATATCACAATCCTTTCCATTAGCAGTGACTTAATTAATTTCCTCACCACTGAGTTCAGGCTGACTGTCCTATAGTTGCCAGCCTCCCCTCTGTTCCCACTTTTGTTGAGAGGGACTACATTTGCCCTCCTCCAGTCCCCTGGAATCACCCCGTCTCTATTGATTTGTTGAACTGGGCTGTTAGTGGTGCTGTCAGCACCTTTCAAAGTTCTCTTAATATTCTGGGATGTATCCCATCCAGACCCATAGCCTTGTTCCCTTCCAGATTCTCGAGTGTCTTTAGGTCTCTTTCACCCATAAACACCAGTCCACCTCTCTCCCATTTCTGCTCCTATTGCCCAATAGTGGTCCTTCTCCTTCCCCTTCCCCTTCTTCTGTGAACACTGAACAAAAATATTTGTTCAGAATTGTTGATTTTTCTAGATGCCTATCTGCATCCTCCCCCTTTTTGAACCTCACAATCCCACCCATGGTCTTCTTTCTTTCACTAATGTACCTGAAAAAGGTCTTATCTCCTTTCTTAATTACCTGGGCTATTTTTTCCTCTGTTTGCACATTCGTGCTCTGACTGCTTTCCTTGTCTCCCTCTGCTTTTCCAGATACAGTTCACTGTCTTCCCCCCTCTGTGTTTCTTTGTACCTCCTGAAAGCTATCCTGCCACATCCTTTGAGAACCATAGTGTTTTTTCTTTCTCTTTGTTTTACTTAGTTGCTTAACACAAATACTTGTTGCCTCTGCTATGGCTCATTTAAGGTTAGCACATTGTTTCTGTACACCCCCCCTTCTTCTTCTTCTACCAGGGCTTCTTTGAGACATTCTCCCATGTTTGCAAAGTCGGCCCGTCTGAAATCCAGGACCCTTGCTTTCATGTGGTTTGACTCCTCCACTGTTCTCACATTGAACCACACACTACAATGATTACTGGACCCCAGGTGGCTACCCACCATTGCATCGGTGACTCTGTCCCCATTGGTGAGTACCAGGTCCAATATTGCTCCTTTTCTGGTGTGTTCTTCCACAAGCTGCTTGAGGCATGCCACCTGCAGGGCATCCAGGATGCCTCTGCTCCCAGCTGTGGCTGCAGTCTGGGTGCTTCAATCAGCATCAGGCAAACTGAAGTCTGCCACCAGCAGCAATTCACCTTTGGTTGTCATTTTGTGGATGACTTCCAACAGTACCCTGTCCCTCTCCTCCCTTTTTGCTGGAGGTCCACAAATCACACTAGTGTGAATGGCGGTGCCATTTTCTGTCTCCACAGTGACCCACAGTGCTTCCACTCCCCCCTGCATTCCCTGAACTTCAGTTGCTTTAATTCCATCTCTGATGCAGACAGCCATCCTTCCACCATTTTTTCCCACTCTGTCTCTTCTAAATAGTGTGTAACCTGGTATGGCAATATCCCATTCATGGTTCCCCATGTACCATGTCTCAGTAACAGTGACAATGTTCAGGTCCACCTCTGCCATCAAAGCCACTAGGTCTGAGATTTTATTTCCTAGGCTGTGGGCATTCATGTACATGGCCTTCCAAGTTTTATAACCTCCACTTCTAGTAGCTCCACTCCTATCCCTATGTCTTTCCTCCCTTTCTCTCCTGTTTTTACTCCCATTCTTCCTTATCTCTGCCTTTCCACCTATCTCAGTTTTAGTGTCGATTTCCAAACCCTAGTGTCCTCCCTACTGACTGCTTCATCATGTGGGTGGTGGGGGGCAGTTAGCTTCTTTCTGCCTGCTTTTGCCTCTTCCTGTGGCTAGTTTAAATGCCTACCAATGAAGCATTTAAACTGTTCACTGAAGATCTTGCCCCCCCGATAGATGCAATTCATCCCACTTGTATTGGCCTGCATCCCTCTAGGTGGGATCCCAATCCTCAATGAAGCTAAAGCCCTCTGATCTGCACCAGTTTTTCAACCATTCTTTGAAGCTTGTGGTGCAGAGTGCCCTTTACTCACATTGTCATTGACTGGTAGCACCTCCGAAAAGGTTACGTTGTGTGCCACTTGTCGAAGACCCTTCCCCAGCTCTCTGATCTCCTTCTGCAATACCCTAACCTCATCATCAGCCAGATCATTTGTTCCCTGGTGGACAATGATGTCTGGCTCTCCCTCCTGTCTTGCTGCCCAAGCCATCATCTGGATGCTTTTTCCATCCCTTTAAGCTATGGTGCTGGCTAGGCACTTAACCTCCCTCTCTCCTATTCCATCCACCCAAAAGTCTGCCCTCCTAACAAAAAAAAAACACCAGGAGTTGCTACCTCCCCCCCTGTTGTCTCTGCCTGTCCTCTGGGGTCTTCACTGTGGAGGACTCCCATATCCTTCTTGGTCTCCACTACAGGTGCCTCCTTGGGAGTCCCACGCTGCCAACACAGCATAGGAGTTGTGGAGTGGAACTGTAGGAGGGTATACCTTTGCCCCACCACTTTCACCCTTCCTGAGCCCACCATACTCCAGCTGCTGCTCTGCCAAGGCAACCTTTGAGGCAGCAGAAGTGGACTCAGTGGTCCTTGGATGAAGGAGGAGGTCCCCTGAATCCTGGCCAACTTGGCCTGAAGATGAGCAGCCTCCTTCCTCAGCATCCTCCAGAATGTCTCCAGGAATGCTTCCACCCTACATTCACTGCACTTCACCACTCCCATGTCTTATTTGTGGCTCCTCTACTGTCACTTTGTATGCTTTTTTTTTTTCTCCCTACTTTCCTACTGCCTTTGTGCCTTTTCAGCTCCCGTCCTTCCTGTTCTGTGACAGGAAGTTCCTGGTTTCCTCTTTAGTCACCTTCGTCCTTGCTCAGAGTGAGACCTCCAGCAGCTAGTGGAGGCAACTCTTTTCCTTCAAGGATGGTGAGTCTTATGTGTCTTAGTAATCCTTCCCTTTCTGCACCCAAACAGGAAGTTTGGAAGTTTGCATCACTATAGTAACTGAAGGTCCCAATTTACCTTGAAGACCCTACACTTGTAATAAAGTATCTGTCTGCTTACCCCCTAGTCAGATGTGTTCTAGTAGTAAAGTTCTAGCTCTTTAGTCAGCTGTCTCCTTGGGCTTGCTCTGATAGCAAGCAAATACACACTTAACAAATTCAGTATACAATAAGCAGTACTATTCTGTAAGGACTGAATATACAAACATGTAAGGCAAACACAATAAACTAAAGCCTAACAAGAATAAGAACAAACACATCTTTAAAGAATAAAAAATAAACATATTTATACTCTTAGTAAATACCAGTACCTATCACAAAGAAACTAACAGCTATGTTGAGTCAGAGGATCAAGAAAGCATTCTAATTCCCCAATGGCTGCTGTGAGTCTCTTACGCTCGCTAGAAACTTAGTGAAGCATCTTGACTGCCCCTTGGGAAGGCAGATGGTGACAAGATATTTATTTTTTTTTAATCGCAACCTAATCTCATAAGCAAAATGACAAATGATGTTTCACTCAATGAGCCGCTTGTAGGCCCCCTTGGTATAGTAACAGCAGTTTTCAAGGTATTCATATTAATGGTTTGTAACAAAGAGGGTTAGCGATAGTAAGGGGCGAGATTGAGGGGGTGACTTTGCAGGGGCAACATATGCAAAGTCATACTGGGCCTTTTCACCTATTAGCACCTCACTGTGTGCCCTGGTGCCTGGAGTCTAGCCATCAAGCACAGAATGAAGATCCCACTAACCTCCCATTTCTTAATCTTCCAGCGGAGCCTCCTTGGAGAGTTAATCAAACCCTGAAGACCTGATGCCACCTTCCAATACCTCCTGAGATGCATGCATCCCACATATTTGACTAGTGGGCCCCCTAGCATCTGACCAGCACTCGGTCCAACACAGCCCAGGCATTACCTGTCTGAGACCTGCCAAAACCATGGTTGTTATACAGGACTGTGTCAAAGGGCCAGATAGCAGGACAAAAGGGAGTGGAAAAGGATATCAGTCCATGCACCTCTCAACTTAGCCCAGCAGCAGTGTCAATAACCTATACAGCATATAAGATATTTTCTGTATTACGGGCACAGTGCCATTCAGAAATACCTATTATAATAAATGCATTCATTCCAAAACAAGTTATGGATTTTCTCAGATCTGTCTGCATGATATAATTCTGCTGCTGCAGTGCTCTGCAATGCCAGTTCCATGGTGTCCACGCCAGTCCCCCCCACCCTGGGAGTCTACAGCAGATTGGGTACACAAAGGGACAATTTAAAGAGATACTGTACTACCTGGTGCCCTCATTTTGTCTCCCTCTACCCCTTGTCATTTCCTGTGACATACTTCTCATAAAATTGCAGCAATGAGGCACAGGGATGCACTTATAGAGTGAATGCAGTGGTGCTAGAGACTTCATCAGGCCCCCAATCAACAATCCGAATACAGCAAACAGGAGACAACTCTCAATTGAGGCTGAAGCCAGCTCAGTTCCAACCCCTCCAGGTATGGTACCACAGTTTATCATTTGGGAAGTCAAGCACAGCTGGGGTCTGGGGGAAGGAACTGGGAAGCAGTATGGCAGGGAGCACACCCAGGGAACCACCCATAAACAAATGAAGCCTGCTTCCCTTTGCAGAGTCACCCAAATCGTATCATATTTTCAGACTGGGGGAACGGGTGAGGAAGATCCACAGATAGGCAGCAATTTTGCCACCAGAGTGTGGGATGGGGGAGATATCAGTTCATATGTTGGCCAGGAAACCATAGCAATTAGTAAGTTGTACTCCTCCTCTCCTCGATGCTCTCTGTCTCTAGTTAACTGTCATCCTGCTGGGATCAGGTGAAAGTGATCTTTAAAGTCACTCCTTACATGCCAGGACCCTCCCATACAGTGCTAGAAGACTTTAACCTCAGATCTCCCCCACCACCACCCCACAAGCCACACTCAAAATTCTTGAAAGCGGTGTTAGGATGGCATGGAAGACCTCCAAAAAGAGGGGATAGTGAGCCACCATACTCAGGGCTAGAATACCACTGGGACCATCCTTCATGAACATGCACACATTTGAGGAGCATCCTGCTCGGCGATCAGTTCCCAGCAGTGATGTCAGCCATACAATCAGCTGACACTGACAAATTGTCAAGCCACAAAGATTCCAATCTTTTCTGTGTGACAGGCTGGAAGTTATACAGATTCCATTCTAATACCAGACTAATAATTTCAACTGCTCTCATGTACCTATAAACACACAGAAACATGCTAACCCCTGCCTTTTTAAGGGGCCCTCTAAAGAAGGCAGGGGCTAGTGTGTTTCTGTCTGTTATTCTTTCGTGATTCTGCACAATTTATGGTTTTGTGACCTGCAAATGATGAATTAAAATCAGCAATAAGCACTGATACCTGATATGCTGGATTCCTTTGTGAAGCTGGAGTAGCATTTGTACTTGGAATTGGTTTATCAAAGTACGATAGGGCTGGCGGCCCTATCGTCAGATGCACCCTGTCCATTCCTGTGCACAGTTAAAATCCTACTCCTTTGAAATCTTCTAATTGCTTTTACCTGCACTATCTCACTTGAACTCATAGATGATGGTTGCTCTGGTCTGAGAGAGGCTGTCCTGTAGCCCTGTGATGTAGAGTGAGTTATTGACATTGGCAACCAACTCCAGCAACAGTATTGCAAGAATGACAGTATCATTTGCCCTGATGAATTGGGCTAGGCAATAGGCATCAGGTATCCCCAGCAATACCGATACTGACCATGGCTGATCCCCACACCAACCTTCTGGATGCTGGTTGAATGCTCCTGAAATAAATATGTATGGTATCAAAACCATGCAAAAAAATGAGCACATCTACCATGACACAGTGCACGAGATGGAGAGTCCTCTGACATGTATGGAGACCACGTACATCTATCACCGTAACTAAGGACCTGCCCCATGCAAAATAAAAAAGGACACAATTATTCTATGTAATTTAATATATGTGTAAGAATTTAAAATTCTTTTTAGTGAGAAAGCAATGTGTTTATTAACTGACAGACAAAAAGCTAGCTTCTTGTTAATAGTAGATGAGGTTTCTCACAAAGAGAAATGAATAAAAAAAATAAATGAGAAAGGGTTCCAGAAACTATTTCAAGGAAAGGAACAGACATAAACATGTAATCTAAGCATGCATGAGCTAAGCAACAGACAGCAGTTGTGAAAAGCGAGATATGGCAGTTACTTGAGCCATCAAGTAAATGCCACATGTCACTTTTCACAATTGCTGCTTATTGCTTATGCTTAGCTCATGCAAGCTTAGATTATTTATTTATGTCTATATTGATCCCTCAGACAGATTCTGGAAGCCTTTCTTCATTTGTTATTTTAAATTTCTCGGCTCCACTTGTGAAATCGCTGGGGTTCTTGGCAGTCATCTTGAATTATTTGTAACAGAGAAAGTGACTTATGGCCTGTCTTTGTTGTAGCATCTTGGATTTTGGTTCAGCTGAGGTCAATGGCTGTGATGAAGACCTTGAAAGAGTCAGAATATCAGCAAGCGATGATGATGGTTACATTCATTTGGGTCCAGAATTGTGTCTCAAGTGTCCATGTCAGGGTTAGTTGAGGAGTGTCACAGTGGTGTGTATAAAGGATGAACAGCAGGCTGACAAGTTACAGAAGGCAATGTCTTTGAAGGAAGAGACATTAATGTACTCACTTTTGGAGGAGGGGCATGCTCGTGCTTCATAAACTGTGGTTTATATATGTAGTAAGCTTTGACAATTCACATATTTTAGGCAACATGCTTGCGAGAAAGTTGTTTCCCATATGTTGTTTGGTGAAACAGACAGACTCATGTGTGAACTGTGAGTCAGGAAGTTGATAGAAGTGCAGATATAAAGCTAGGGTCTCCACAGGGCACTTACTAAGGTACAGTTCCAGTGATTAAATTGGGGTCAGTGGGTCATTGTGGAGTACAGCCACATAGCCACTGTATTTGTTGGGACTGGTCTCGTAAGGATGGCATGTTTGTTAGTTGCTTTGTTGCATGCCTTACTGGCAAACTTCAGTTCATGTTCATCAACCTAAATTTTAAAAGACTGAGGTGTGAGTGATTGCAGAACCTCTCAAAAGAGGCGAGCACAAAAAGTCAGAAATCCAGCCATACGTTTTGGACAAGTCACATCATGGTAATAGAGTTTAGTGCAGGCCTCTTTCTGATCATTTGCAGGTAACTGGCAGGAATACAGGTTTGCTGGATTTTTCCTCCCTTTCCTGAGACTTTTTAGGGTACCAACAAAAATGTTGTTTGATGTGGTGAACTCAGTGTCCTACATTATGCTAAAATGTGGATGAAAGGGTGCTGTTAAAATTCCTGCTGACTCAAGCTCTGAGGGAAATGTACAAAGTTATTTGATGCACTTGTGATGGGGCAATATGGGACCTGGCAATACTGGACAATCTCATTTGATCCACTCGTGATGAATCAGTTCTAGACCTGGTACTCCTAACATGGACAGTGTTGCAGATGCCAAGTTGAGAGGTCACCTGGGGACCAGTGATCACTGTACTATGTGGTTCAATATAAGGACAACTGCAGAATCAAACCACACATGGCCAACAGTCCTGGACTTCAGGTGGTAAGATTTTATAAAGAGGTGAATGCCTCAGGGATGACCTGGCAGAGGGGGTTGACCTGGGGGGGATGGAGAAAAACTAAAAAGGAGCATAGTGAAGGCAATAAACCTCTGCGTCAAGCAAGTGAGCAAAACTAAGTGAAAAAAGAAACCTCTATCATTCTCAAAAGAAGTGACAGAGAAAACAAATGCTAAACGTATTGCATTCAGAAGGTACAAGGAAATGCAGAGGGGGATGATAGGCAGGTATATTGGGGAAGCAGAGAAAGCATTAAGGAACATGACAGTGCAAACTAAGGAGACAATAGCCTAGGCGGTAACAAAAGGGGATACAACATTTTTAGGTTTGTCAGCAAAAAGAGGAGGACCAAGGGAGGTTAGAAGGTTAAAATGAAAGACTGAGTCTGTGCAGTGTGGGACTGGAATGTGAAGTTTAGTGTGTAGACAGCTGCAACAAACACAAGTAGAAGGTGTGGAACACACTTTGCAATATTTATTTTCCAAAAATAAAACAGAATAGTAAACATACAGAAAGAAAATAGTTGGTTAGTCTTTTAGTTTAAAACAGTGCACAGTTCCCTCAATGCACAAATTCCATGCTTAGTTCCAGCCAAATAGATTCCTAGCACAGGAAAACTTGCATGTACTTTGAGCTGCTTCCTCCATGACAGTCAGATATCTACTGACTGACTCATCTGTTTTACATCTCAGGAGGCAGGCTTTTATACCTGCCTACTGATGATGTCAGCACCATGTGAGCTGTCTGACTCACAATTTGCTAAGTAAATACAGGCAGGCTGAGTCATCCTAAATAAATACAGACAGGCTGACTCATCTGACATGAGATCATGATACTTCTTTATAAAATGGGATGTAGCATGTTTTCACCTGGATTATCACAGCATCTCTCTTCATTTTCCTTAAAATCAATGTTACCTTCTAAATTGGCACCCCCCCCCCAATCAAATGACATTACATTTTATGGTAACAGTATAAAAGAACTGGCTTTTCATCTGACTGAGTGGTCGTCTCTTTTGCTTGGGAGCAGCTACTGTATTTCTGTGGCTAGCTGCCCCTTTTATCTTCATTCCCCAAGAAGAGGGAATAAAACAAAAAAAAAAAAAACAATGGCACATGCCATTCAGCTACACTGTAATGGGCAATTCAACAGTGTAGCATCTTTCTTTCTTTAAACAACAAACTGCTTATTTAACAGACTACACTGTTAGTCTATATTTACATCATGCTGTACTTTATTACATTATACAGCCACCTGCTGGACCATAAAAATGGGAGGTGGAGGGGAAGACAAAAACTAGAAAAATAGGACATAGATTTAATTAAGGTCAAAAGGGTATGTACTGCAGGTGGCCAACCTGAAAGTAGAAATAGAGATTTGGAGATAGAAGTAGAGAAAAAAGGGTAAAATATCAAGCAAAAAGAAAAAATTAAGGTCCTAAATTCATCAGATAGGGCTTCCCTATCACTCAGGAAAAGACATACATCTTAAACAAATAATTCTGCTCTGTGTTCACAGAGGAATGGGAAGAAGTGGACACTAACCCATTTTCAGAGGAAAGAGTACTGAAGGGACTCACAAATCTGAATGTGGACAAAGAAACGGGGCCAGATGTTCTGCTTCCAAAGTATTGCGAGAGCTCAGGGATGTACTGGCTGCACCTCTGACAGTCCAATTTAACAGATCACAGGACATAGGAGTGGTTCCAGGAAACTGGAGGAGGGCAGATGTAGTCTCACTTCACAAAAGTGGTAGCAGGGAGGAAGCTGGCAATTATAGGCAAAACAGCCTGATATTGGTGGTGTTAAAGTTAATGGAAACACTGCTGAAGGAAAGGATCATGAAACATCTTTATCCAATGGTCTACAAAACCTGAGACAGTATGGGTTCAGGGAGGTCATGTCAAGCAAATCTGATAGATTTCTATGAGTGGGTGACTAAGGAATTACTGTAGATCAGGCTGGAATGGTGGACATTGCTTACCTAGATTTCAGTAAGGCTTTCAACACTGTTTCACATAGGAGAGTAGTGAACGATCTGGGTAGCTTAAACTGGGTAAGAAATTGGTTAAGGGATAAGCAACAGAGAGTGGTGTTAAGCAGAGTTCACTCCAAAGAATGGAGGTGATAAGCAGGGTACCACATGGATTGGTGCTGAGACGAGTCATTTTTAAAGTCTTTATAAGTACTATTGCAGAGGAGCTGGAAGGGAAGGTCTGCCTCTTTGTGGATGACTCCAAAATCTGCAGCAGGATGGACACCCCAGGGAGTGGGGCTGGAAAGGATGGGCAGAGACCTAAGAAATCTTGAGACGTGGTCAAGGGTATGGCAGCTGGGTTTCAATGCAAAAAAGTACAACATAATGCATTTAGGGCACAGAAACCCAGAGGCAGAATACACAACAGGTGGAGTGGTATTAACAACAGCCAAGCAGGAAACAGACCTATGGATAATCATACCAGATGAGCTGAAGGTGGCCAGACAGCGCAATGAGGCAGTTGGGATGGCTAATGGGATGCTAGGGTGAATAAGGAGGGGTATCACCAGCAGAAAGATGGAAGTGGTGTCAGTGCTGTATATATCACTGGTAAGACCCAGTCTACAGCACTGTGTCCAGTGCTGTAGACAACATCTCATGAAGGACATAGTCAGAGTGGAGGTGGTCCAGAGGAGGGTGACTAAAATGGTTTGGGGGTTGCATCAGAAGCCCTACATGAAGAAACTAAAGGAACCCAACATGTACACTCTGAAAGAGTGGAGGGAAAGGGGGGATATGATAAAGACCTATAAATACCTCTCAAGGGTTTAGAATGTACAGGAGGGAAGTCTTTTTCAGAAAAAAATGAGCTCAAGAGCAAGCGGACATGCTATGAAGCTCTGTGGTAGATTCGGGATAGATGTGTGAAAGTACTTTTTCACAGAAAGAGTGGTAGATTCCTGGAACAGCATTCCAGCAGAGGCGGTGAAGGTAAAGAAGGTGGGGGGCTCAAGATTGCATTGGATAGGCATAAGGGTATCTTAATGAAAAGGAAGGAAGAGAGAGGAAAAGAGCCACAAACCAATTTGAGTCTCTGGTAGTACTGTAAGTAGGGAAAATTGGGAAGATCGGGCAGGCAAGTGGTCCGTATCTGCCGTCAAACTCTATGCTTCTGTTTCCATATGCTGTACATCTCTCCGGCATTGTTTCCTATAGCATCATACAGCTAACATAGAAACATAAAATCTGGCAGCAGGAGATCAAAAGGTCCATCAATTCTGCCCATGTTATACTACTTCACCCACTGACCTACTGTGGGTTATCACCCTCTTCCCCGACTGCCTCATCCCACAATCCTGTGTTCCTCTCCTCACCCTGTCCCAGCTGTGTTTAAACCCATTTAAGGTAGCTTCTCCAACCACTTCTGCCAGAGGTTTGTTCCAGAGCGCCACCATCCTTTACATGAAGTAAAACTTCCTCATATCTCTGTTGATCTTGCCTCCCACCATCCTCTAATCATGCTCCCCGGTGACTGCTTCCCTATTCCTTGCAAACAGGTCATTTCTATTCACCCTGTTTATACTCCTCAGAAAGTTACATGTTTTTATTGAGTGCATCCTCTTGTGAGTAGCCTCCAGCAAGTGCTTATTTAGATCCACCAGTCATTCCTCATAACATCTGCTTTGCTGGTCCTGGAGCTCCTCTGTATTGACTCTAATCTGTCCACATCCTTCCTCAGATGCAAACTCCAAAACTGAACACAGTACTTCAGACGAGACCTTTACAGGAATCTCTATTGGGGCATTATCACTTTGCTTTTTCTATTATCAAAACCCCCTCCCTATACACCCATGCATTCTTGACTCCTTGCTATATTCTTCTGTAACCCCTAGGTGGTGCTATCCCAAGGCCTACTACCCCTGCCTGCTTGGCTAGTAGCAGGTTAAGGGGCCTGAGTTCTGAAACTGGTGCCTCCACCCAGAGGTCAAGTTTGGTAGTGGTTAAACTAACCTGGGCACAGCACTCCGGGACACTGTAACCCCCCTCTTTCCTTACTAGTGGCCAGAACACTACACAATAATCACTTTCACAATACCTCTGATAAACCGCATAAGTACCCACACTGTTTGCACTTACCAGCAGGGCTTTCCTCTGGCTCGGCCCTGGGGACCCCCTGTAAAACAAGGTTATACACAGAAAATAACAGCAGTAAAGTTCTCTTGCACAAACTGGAACCACAGTCAGGGTAACTGCAAAAAAGAGTTAGATCTGATTTATTTAAGGGACTTGAACAAGGGAGGGGCATAATCAGGATAATTTGTATAAAGGCTTTATCAATCAAACAGTTATGCATACACTTCAAGGTCCATAAACAGTCACACACTCTGGGTACCCAGATGGAGAATGGTGGGCTAGCCAGAAACGTTTCAGCTGGTTAGGGCCCTGTGATGGAAGAAAACAACATGCACATCAGTGTCAGTGGCTCAGTAGGTAGCACACTCACCTCTGAGGCCGGGAGATCAGAGGGCTGTGGGTTCAGTTCCCACATCTGGCACTTGGGTTAATATCCCAATACTGACACTGTAGTGCAGCATGAGAAGGGTGCTGTACTTCTGAAGAGCCGTCTTTCGAATGAGACGTTAAACCGAGGTCCCATCTGCCTGGATTGGTGGTAGTTCAGGTGGATGTTAAAGATCCCATGGCACTTATCGAAAAGAGTAGGGGAATTTCCCCGGTGTAATGGCCAAATTCCCCTCATTCACTAAAAATACCACCAACAGCTTAATCTGGTTCAAGGTCAGTTGGCATTCATCTGTATCCTCCTCCCCCGGGTCGTGCCTGAAAATAGGCAGGATTTGTCTAGTGCACTTACCCGGTCAACAAAAACTAAATAAATAAATAAAACAACACACACTAGTTGTAATTCGGAGCTGGAGGGCTCATTTTGTGAAAAGAAAAACAACAAGACAATCAGATGACACACTTTTAGATTAGGCTGTTGTTGCAGGGAGCTACCCTGATGATTACTCACAATACCCAAGACTGGACAAAGGCTGGATGAAAATCAAGACAGCAGGTGGTTAATCCGGACTGCCAGGAGAAACAGGGCCCACATGATTCACCGAGGCATCATTCCTGTTCAAGCGTGGAGCAGGGGGCTGATCCTCAGGCAGATCTCTCGTTGGTGGCTTTCTCTGTGCAGTGGGGTAGTCTAGCAGGGTCAATGTGGCATGGCCCAGGCCAAATGGAGATGAACGCAGATTCAGTCCGATTAGGCTGGATAAAACTTCCAGCAAGCAGAACATAGTTCACACAGTGGGGAACCTAATCACGACCCACTTTCAATTCACAGCAAATTTACATGTAAGGAAATTCTACTGTACCAAACAAACTGCTCTCCAGTCATGATCGCAAAGTCTCTGCACAAACCGGGGATTCAAAAGCAGCTGGAAATCCTGACAGGCCAATTGCATTTAACAAATCTTCGGTCTTCTTCAAGTTAAAGCCTGGTCACAGTCCAGTGGCTTAAATAGTCCTCACAAATCGGATTCAGTCCGAATAAACTCTATTTTCCCTCTCAGAGACAGCAGGCAGGCCAAAACTCAGCCCTTTCACAACTCTCCCATGCAAAACTACACAGAACTGCTGCTCAACTGTCTCAAGCATGTTGCTTTTTCAGCTCCCAACTTAGATCTGACTCAAAATGCAGCAAGGCTGGGAATTTCCCCAAGATCCAAAAGGTTTGGTTGGCTGATCTGTCTGTCAGTCACAACAAAGACTCCCCCTTCAGGTGCAAAAAGGTGCCAACAGCCCAAAACTACAATTCCTACAGATTTTGACTCCAGATAGCTCCAGTAGTCCGGCTTCATTTTAGGTCCCACCAGTACTGATTGGTCCAATTCGACATTCCAGGACCAAGATAGTGGAGATAAAAAAACAGTCCTTGCTGCAAAGAAGGCAGGTTAAACAAACTACATTATCACTCTAAGTGATTTTCAGCAAATAGTTACATCTTTCAGCAGAGCTCCCTCTCAGACTACTTATGACTGCAACCCAGGCCGCTCTTAAAGAGATAGTACGCAGATGATTTACAGGCACTCTCTGGCAATCACATTTAAACTGCTAAAACGCAGGACATCAGCCTGGCAGTGAGCATTTAGGCAAGCTCGAGGAAAACTTTTCGGGAACCCCCATTTGTATGGGGTTACACTTTGTCAGAGTTACTTATTTGCTGTAGGGAATCAGTGATTAAAAAAGGTTTGATACCAAGCAGGGTTCCTGATATTGGAACTGGAGTTCAGGGGGCAGCATCTGCCACCAGGAATAGGGTTCCAATAATAGCATCAATTCTTCTTCTTTTTTTTCTCTTTTTTGTTTTGATTGCAACATTGTAATTGACTCAAGGAATCAGAATAAGAGTTGGGACGGGGCAATACTGGCCACCTGGATCATAAAACTATGAAGAAAAATGGGTTTGAAAAAGTGTGAACACATCTTACCTCCTGGTTATTAGGATTACTAGGAAGATTTGGACATAAGGGGGCACTTGGCCCATTGCGAATGTCCCCCCACACAAGTGGGCTAATCAAACCAGCAATTGTTTAGAGTAATAAAGCCTGTCTAAGGTATTCTTGAAGTTATTAAAGCAGGTGATGTCTACAACATACTGTGGAAGTCTGTTCCATGCCTTAATGGATCTAATGGTGCAAAAACTATCCCTTTTGGTAGTAGAGGCTCTACGGATTTCTAGTTTTTTGTTGTGGGATCTTAGATTACTTCTAGCTTTACTATATTTCAACTCACAGTCAGACATAAGTTCTTGGGACTGCAGTAATTTAAAAAGGAACAATAAGTCTCCCCTTTGTCTCCTGGCTTTGAAAGAGTGGAAGCCAGTTTCTAGTAATCTGTCCTGATGACTTTTGTTTTTATGCCTGGGTATAATCTTGGTGAATGACTTCTGTACTCCCTCAACTATTTTAGTGTCTTTAACCAGTGATAGTGACCACACCTGGTACCCATAGCCTAATAATGGGCATACTTAACTTTTATTGATTGGTATGATGAGATTGCATTTTTTTAGAAAAGTTTCACCAGGAAAGACAACATGAGCTGCAACAGCTCTTTTCCAGAAGCGTCCTGGGGGTAGGGGTTACATGAGGTGGAGGAGGAGAAAGTCAACAATAAATAGCATGGTGAACAAATAAAATATAGTACAGTTCAAGTCAAGGCACATAATCAAAATGAGATAGGTAGAAATAGTAAATAGATAAATGCCAAAACATAACTATAGGACTCAGCATATGAAAATATACATACTTACGAAATACCAGTAAAAAATACAAAGGTGTCTTATTTTTAAGGGTGAACCCTAGAATGCAAACAGATAGCCAGAATAAATGGTATACACAGCACAAGTGCTTAATGAGATAACAGAAAGAGGGGCACTAAGTGCTGTAAGAGCTGTTCCAATTTACACGTAAATGAGCGTTTGATTCTAGTAATCATGTTCTTAGCAGATCTAGCTACTGTCAAGCAATGGTCAGAAGATGATGATCTATTGTTCATTAGTATTCCCAAGTCCTTTTCTTTGCTAGAACTTTTGAGTAGTGTATGTTTTACTATATAAGAAAAGTCTGGGTTGTTTTTACCAAAATGCAACACATTTGCTGGTGTTCAGAGTCATACCATTTTGGGTAGCCCAGTTTTCAGTTTTACTGAAGTCACAATTTAAAGATAGAGGTTTGCTAAGTGTATCGACATGCAATCACTGTTTTAGAGTGCAACCACAATTTTTGCTGCTATGAGTGAAAGCACCATAAGAATATGTCGGGCTTGATTCTAAAACAGATTTAAATGCCACAAGCCCTGGGTATGCTGAACGCATGGAGCATGGGGCTTGTGGCATGTCCCAGGTAGTAATCAGGATTCTCAGTCCTCTAGCCCCCTGTGCGACGCATGCAGTGAGTTAGACCTGCTTTTGCTGGTCTAACTTTGCCGGCTATTTTACGGGGTTTGTGCCATGTATTTGGGGTAAGCCACCATAAAAAGGGTAAAGTGTTGCAAAGGTGTGTTACCTACTAGAATTGGGTGCACCATGCGACAAAGTGTTAGGGGCAGTGCAGGGCTTGTGAAGGCCTTGCATCAACCTTCAAGAATCAAGCTCATTATGTTTTTGCTCCAGATGTGCCCAGTAACTAACATATATTTTATTTATAACTTTTTTATTTCAGATTTTTTCATTCATAAAATACTGAATGCTACAGGCCAGCCCGCCTTCACAGAGGTAGCACTACCGCCTGCTGCACTGATGACCCATGTTCAGAAGCAACCACAGTGCATCAGAGAGTCAGCCGGGGGAGGTTGGATCAGTGTCCCAGGGGCGGGTTGTGGTTTCCCTTCATACTAGTGACACCCAATGGAGGCTGCATGTCCAGCAACCAGGACCACCTGGCTCTGCAGAGTTGTCAGTGAATGTCTATGGGATGGGGGTGTGGAAGTCTGCACATCCTGCACTGATGTTATTGCACATCCATGCTCCAGGGGAAACCAAGAGCACACCCTGGTTCTTGGACCTCTGCGAATCCCCAGGCCTGCCTCCCAAATGACACCCAAGCATAAGCCTCAGCTGGGGCCTCTGGTTGATCTCAGTCTCTCCCTTAACCCTGCAGTGGAGTTCTGCAGCAGAGGGCAAGCTACAGGCCACCCAGCCGGGTGGCCTGGACGAAGATGCCGGGAAAGTGGTCTGGACACTGATTGGGGGTATATTCCCCTCTCGTCTGCTGGGACAATAAACATAGTTAAAAAAAACACTGAAGACAGGGTATAATGAACCTGGAAGTTTCAGGCTTCAGATCTGAGACATTTTTAGTTATTGGGGCGCAAAAAAGTTTCTTAAAAGTAATATTTTGTTTTACGCTTTCACAATCTTTATAAGTTTAAAACCATTTAACCAGATTTTATCAATGTTCATTATTTGGAGGCATTGACACCAAAAGTGTGCATGACAATTTACAGGTCTGGGTCAAAAGACAGCCACATCATTACTGGGCTCACACATTTCAAGTCCAAATGTCATAAGAGAGTATGTTAGTGTACTGTAGCACTGAGAACAGTAATTTGACTTAAAAATCAGAGAGAGTGAATAAAAGTGACACCAGCTCTTTTAAGAGGTCAGCAACATTTTCATTGAAAACTAGATTAGAACAAGCATTTATCAATGCCGGATATGCGCCACTGGTATAGAAGTCTGGGGTACTAGATGCATTGTGTTGCACTTTGTAGGTTATGTATGACAAAAGTTAGGAGCCTGCATTCATTTATTTAAATGCAGGCTCATTACTTTGTTGTGTTTTAATATTTTTGCACCAAATTGTCAACATCGCATTCTTATGACCCCACCTCATGAACAGGTGCAGAGAACATTTTCAACTCTTGCCTAAAAGGTGATTTCATGTAGGGACTTCAAAATCACATTTTGGGATGCACAAACACATCTTGGCCAGGATTTGATAAATTACAGCAGCCACATTTATAGGTGCTGTAAAGAATTGGCTATGTTGAAAATTTGAGGAAAAAATATTGAAAATTGCCAAAGTTATGAGCCTGTGTTTCCAAAATTCAACGTAGGCTAATAACTTAGTTGTTTTTAAATATTTCTATGTCAGATTTTCAACATAGCATTCTTTTGATCTCACCTCATGAACAAGGGCAGGGAAAATGTTCAACTCCTGCCAGAAAGATGATTTCACACAACAACCGTGTAATCACCTTTTGAGACAGATTTGCCTAATTTTACTGCAATTGTTCATGAGATGGGATTCCAGAAAATGCATGTTGAAAATTTGGGGCAAAATAGACAAAAATGGCCAAGTTATGCCACTAAGTTCAAAATCTCATTGAAATACATTGAACTGCATACTTGATTTCCTCAGTTTGTAGTCCAGCTTTGAAGGGTGAAGACATGTCAGTGATCCTAAAAGGATTATGGGGTTGGACCTCCAATGGATAAGTAAGGGCTTGGGGGTGTGGGTTAGTGGGCACTGAGTGGAGAGTAAGGTGGAGGATCCAACGGTGTAGCAGACATTGATGGAAGCATTTATTATGGCTGCAGTGGGCATAGCCCTGCAGATGTCTTGCAAGCACTGTAAAGTAAAGGAGCTTCACTAGATACTGACAGGACTTCTAAATAGTGGAGGTAAATGGCAATCACTGCACGTTCACTGCAGTATTTAAAAGTCTGGTCAGTAGAACACAGCACTGTCCGCTGTGTCTAAAATGGCCACGAGGGTTTCGGTGCACATGCACAAACATCATGTATGTTCAGAAAAGTCCAGTGGCTCTCCAGACCTCAGCTAGTGCCATAGTGGCTCTTGCTATATCTTCTTAAGATATGCCTGTGATTTGGGTCTATTGTCCTAGAACTTTTTCTGTGAAGCAGGAGATTGAGCATGTGCACAATTGTTAAATGGATCATGTTCATAAGTACTGTGGTCATAGCATATAAAATAGAGTCCTGTCCACTTCCAACCAACTCACCTTGCTTCATGCACCTTCTTACAATAACCCCAGCTCCTTAAAAACATGGCTGTTTCCCGGCCCTGTGGACAATTGCCAGTCTGTGAAGAGCTAGCCTGGTGGTTTCACACATTCCCTTAAAAACTAACACAACCTCAATTCCTTAGCATGAGCATTCTTGACACTGTCCATATTCTGGTGTCAAACATATTGCGTGACTCTGAGAGACCACCTTCTCCTTAACCTGATTCATGGTTCCTTAAACAGAATTCACTGGTTGGTTAAGCAGATAGTTTGCAGCTCTCTGGTTCTATTACAGGCATTTTCAGTTTGGAAGGATGATTACATTTACTATTGGATATTTCTTGGCCTATAATATTTGATTGAAAGCAGTATTTGACAGGGATCGGCTCAATGTTGGGAGTGTTGTGTCCTGTGAGAACTCAACTGGCTCATTGCGTTGTGGGCAGCCTCCCTTTCTTTGTGCAGGGGTTTGCTGTCATCATGGATCTGTGATGTGCTGAAAGAAGTGAACAAGTGTACTTTCTGCCAGGGAGCAAGAGACCCACACAGGTATATCGTTCTGTACTTCTATTTTTTGAACTCTGTACTTGTTTTTTAAGAGTTAGTGGTGCCATGCAAGATAGTAAATGGAACCCCTTTGCATTACAGTGTTTAAGCAGCAATTCAAATACCTTGAACTTCAACTGAATATTTTGGGAAATCATTTCAGCTTGCTGAAGACTGTTGACCTGGAAGGCATACCCTGCCCTTTATTTGCAATTTGTGGACCAGGAAAAACATGCTTAAGACCCATCTGGAAATGATCCAATTCAAAACTCAGTCTGTCTTTTCTGGTGAAACTCTTTAATAAATTAATAAATTTCCAGGTGGGGGGAAGGGAAATGAGCATAGTTCATAACTACAGTGAACAGAAATAAGACTTACTTAAAAGGAGCTTGAGGTAGGGGAAATAGTGTGAAGAGAATTCTTTTTCATCCAAAATGTGGTACACCAATATTTCAAGCTCCCACAGGAAGCAATATAAGTGTGGAGTGTCGAATCTTATTAACTCAACATGGAACAGTTCTGCTTGAAAATTCCCCTTGAAAAAATACTATTTTTTATTTAGAAATGTTGGCCAGGAAAAAGTACACAGACTTGGCCTGGTTTCTAGGTGCCTCCAGTAGAGAACAGACATGAGGTAAACAAGTAAAACAGAACATACAGATACAGTCATACAAGAATGCAGTAGTACATTACCCTCAGTGAGATAGGTACTGCAAGATGCAACTAGTTAATATTCAGTGGAACATCACTGGAAATATTTATTTTATTTAGGGGAAGGGAGCATTTCCGGAGGTATGCTGTAGCTGCTCAGAAGGCAGGGTATGAACACTACAGATCCTTGATCTTTTATCATTTAGTATGTCATAGTTCCTAAGATAATCTTTAAAGTGTTGATCTGCCTTAAATAAGTTAGTATTCATATTTAAGGGACTTGGTAAAAACCAGATTGCTGGAACTGAACTGAAACAGATGGGTAAAAGTTGGAGCAGGCACAAGATGCATGAAATTTGCTCGTCTGGACAGTCTGGCTGAAAAGGCCTGTCTGTCTTTATCCAAGTTGGTCTGGTCCTGTTCTTACCTTCAACCATGTAATGGCTAGACCTTCTAAGGCTATTTCACTTAACATTAATGAGATACATAATCCCATTAAAAGATACCAACTCGTACAATATCTAAAGTGAGAATACCCAGAGATTATTTTTCTTCAGGAAACTCATTCGCGCGCATGTGCAGAAAACTCTGGTTGCCCTCTGGACCTCAGCTGCAGCCATAGTGGCTCTTGCCAGAATTTGTTTTACATGGCAACAATGAGACTGGGGGATTGGGCACCCCAAGTGACAGTGTTATGCATGTGGGGGTGGTGTGGGTGCTGAAAGGGATGGTCAGATGGGTGGTACAGCTACAGGAGCAGGAGCAATATACACATGGCTGTGCATTGGGAGTGACGCAGTACACCCCTGTCGATCATGGGGGTTTCACTTACTAGGTAGTGACACTGGGGGATTGGGCACCACTAGTGACAGTGTTATGTTTGTGGGGGTGGGGTGTGGGGTGGTGGGTGCTGAGAGAGAGGAGCAGGTGGGTGGAACAGTTATGGAGCAACAGCAACAACAGTCATCAATGGACCATTTTCTTTTTTACAGGATTAAGAAAAAAATACAACAAGCAAGTTTTTATTTTTTTATTACATGGAGACAGTGACACTGGGGGATTGGGCACTCCAGTATCACTGTAATGTTTGAGAGGGGGCATGGGGTGCTGGGTGCTGAGAGGGAAGGTCTGGAGGGTGAAACAGTCACAGGGGTGGCAACAGCAACAAATATGCAACCTCACATTGGGAGCAGCACTGTACACCCACGCCAACCACTGGAGTTTTGCTTGCAAGGCGGCAACACTGGGGGATTGGGCACCCACAGTGATACTGTTATGTTTGTGGTTGGATGGGTGTGGGGTGGTGGGTACTGAGATGGATGGTTGGGTGGCGGGGACAGTTACAGGGGCATCAGCAACAGACATCAAAGGATAGTTTTCTATGTTACAGCTGGTGACTGCAACAGTGCGGAGCTCTTCTAGGATATTTGAACCATGATTGGGTGGGCATTTTCTTTTACAGTACAGGACATCTCTGCCCAAGCAAGTCAAAACTCTGCATGGTCAGCCTGGCTGATGATTGGTATGGCACTGACTCACCCCTTAAACACTGCTCTGCATTGGAGGGACAGTGCCACACTCCTCAAAAGGTACTAACATACCAAGATGTTTGCTGTGCACACATGCGCATGGCAAACATGAAAATTATGAATGCTTAACTGCTGCTGTTTCAAATAAAATGTCTTCATTATTTTTGTATTTCATTCTATGATAAGACAATCCTGAACAAATGCTTTGTGGACCTTGTGTCACTTCTTCATGGCCATAAGGCATTCCCTAGTCGGTGCTCCTTGGTTACAAAATGCTTAATATAAAACAGAAAATGTGTGTATTTTTTTTTTTTTATTTCAGGCTTCCTGCCTGCTGAACTGCATCACACAGTTTAAAGTTTGTGCTCCCTGGTTTCCACACTACCTACCAAAAAGCAATTTGTTTTTGGTGACTGTGTTGTCCTAGGGACCTAAGGTAAGGAATATCACTTTGTTGAAGAAGCTCTTGGCCATTGACAGCTGATGCAGTGAATGAGTGAGGTGGGGGTAGCAATCAAGTCTTCCAGATGGCATCTGCATCCACACTTGCATCCTCTGTTGTCCTGGGTCCTGCAGCATATCAGTATGCCTACTATGGAATTCAGATGCCATGGTCAGCAGCAGCAGGGATTTGTGGTCAGGCAGCAACAATGTTCCATTTTTAGGTAGCCTGCAGGGAAGTGGGCATGGCCAGAAAAATACAAACAGTAGTTTTTAAAATTGTAAAACGTGAGTCAAGTAATAGCATTATAGCATCTGTGTCAGCATTAGAATCCTTAGTTCTGCGTGCTGTGTCCTGTGCTGCAACATGTTGATGTGAATTAGTGCTGCTCTCTCTGGATTCTCATGAAGAACGGTTTGCAGTAAATACTCACTGTACTGTATACTGCATTATAGAAGGCTGAAAATCATTTACAGTAAATGAACTACTGTAATGTTAGCATGTTTGCTTATGTTGGCATGTCATATGTATGAATATAGCACAAATATACAGAAATCAGCCAGTATGTATGTACTTGCATCCCTGTCTACAGCACAGCAATAATATTTGATTGCACTTCTACAGTATATCAGGAGGCTGTATAGGATAGAAAGGACATTATCTTTTTGATGATTATTCACCTTGAGTTTTTTTAGCCATGTTCATTTTTTTAGAATTCATTACTAACACCACTTTAGCCACTTATTCTAAATTATAGTTAGGTTTATTTTGTTATGTAGTAGTAGTACTGTAATAGTAGCAAATTGTATTAGTTTATTAAAGTAGTTAGGAACCATAGATCATTTTCACTGGTAATCCTATGAATGTCAGTTTCAAGAATTAACACAACAGATAGCAAGTTGCAGGTTATGCATGTTACCATTTCATACATAATTGCTAAATAATGAGTTCCATGTAGTCAGTTTCAAGTTACAGTATATATGACAGACACAATAAATACATACAGCAATGGTTAAGCCATTTTAGTCTATGAAACTTGGAATAAAATTAAAGGTAGTCACAATTACGACTTATGGGTTAACTGGATCAGAGAGCCAGTTTCTGAAGGCTAAGTAGGGAGTGGGTGAGCAGGGCATGTTTTCAAACCTAATAGAAAGGTGTTGCATGCCCTCAATCTCCTTTAGCCTCCAATGTTGTTGTGCCTCAAATAATAAATAAAGTTTAATATCACTTATCATATAATTAATTTTGCTTTTATCTTTGTAATAAGTAATTTACTGCCATGCTTTTTAAAAGGCTATCACTCCATTTTCAAAGCTTTCTCCCTACATTAAACTGATAAATAATCACCAAACATGGCTACACTGGGGACTGGGGGCCAACCTGGGAGGATAAGACCCTATACAGAGGTGATGGCATCTTTCCATCCAGAAGGAGAAAAAATAGTCCTCAGTGGATGGTTTAAATGTTACTTCGATCAACATTTAAATTAGCCAAGGAGGTGATGGAAGGAAATAGGAGAGGCAGAAACTGCACCCCTCCTCCACATGCTGAGATAGATAGTAGGGAGATCCCAAGTGGAGAGAGTCCCACCAGAGTGCAAGTTAATCAAAGAGGCAGGGGGTTAGCAAAGGAGAAACTGGGGAAAGAAGCAGTCAAATGAGAGGGGAGAAGAAGGGAAAACAAGAGGATAAGGAGGGGCAACAAGCAAAAAGCTAACAAATTCTGGAAGGCTATGTGGTGTGCTAATGATAGAAGATTGGGAAAATAAGATCCCAGACCTACAGACCATCATCGCAGAGGCTGACCTGGATATTGTGGCCATTACTGAGTCATGATGCACTTACAGTCATAACTGGGACATGGTCATAGAAGGCTACATGCTGTTTAGACAGGACAGGGTGGGAAGAAAAGGAGGGTGTGTGGTGCTTCATGTGAAGGAAAACATAAAAGCAACAAAAATATAGGGAATTGGGGGGGCAGAAGTGTAGTGGGTCTCCCTCAAGTGGGGAAACAGAGCCACTATTTGGACAGACATGATCTACAGGCCTCTGGCACAGGGGGGAGGATTTGGATTAGGAAATGTTACAAGTAATTGGAAAAATGGCTGAAAATAGGGAGGTGTTGCTGGTGGGGGACTTAAATCTGCAGGATGTAGATTGGAGCTTCCCAGCTATAGCTTCAGCTAAAAGCAGAGACATCCTGGACACCCTGCAGGGGGCATTTCTTAAGCAACTAGTCAATGAACCCACTTGTGATTGGGCAATACTGGATCTGGTGCATACTAACAGGGACAGTATTGCAGACATCAAGGTAGGAAGCCATTAAGGGATCAGTGACCATCTTACAGCATGGTTTACCATAAGAACAATTGTGGAATCCAACTGCACAATGGCAGGAGTCCTGGATTTCAGAAGGGATGCTTTTATAAAGATGGGTGAATGCCTCAGGAATAACCTGACAGGGGGAGATGACCTGGGGAGTGGAGGACCAGTGGGCCAAAATAAAAGAGAGCACAGTAAAAGCAACACACTTCTGCATCAAGCAGGTAAGCAAAAACAAAAGGAAGAGGCTGTTGTGACTCTCGAAAGAAGTGGCAGGAAATGTAAAAGACGTGAGTAACATTCAGAAGGTATATGGAGACCTAGATAGAGGAATATAAGGCAGTGTATCAGAACAGACAGAGGGAAGTGAAGGCATTAAGGAGCTCAGAGGAGCAAACTGAAGATGCAACATCTCAGGAAGTACCAATAGGGAACAAAACATGTTAAAGGTGTATTAGTGGAAAAATGAAGACAAAGGGAGGAATTGTATGGTTAAGAGGGGGTACTGTACAAAGGCAGACCAAGAAAAGGCAGACATCTTGAACAAATACTTCATCCCAGTGTTCACAGTAGAATTGGAAGGGGTGGGACTGAGAAAAAGCACCTAGAACCTTGATGGGAAGGAAATGGACACTAGTCCTTTTCCTGAGGAGAGGCTCCAGAATGCATGCACTAACCTGAAGGTGGTTAAAGCCATGGGGTCAGGTAGGGTGCATCCAAGGGTGTTAAGGGAGCTCAGGGAGGTACTACCTACACCTCTGACAGACCTATGTAACAGATCACTGGATACTGTAATGGTCCCAGAAGACTGGAGAAAAGCAGATGCAGTCTGACTTCACAAAAGTGGTAGGAGGGAAGAGGAGGGCAATTATAGGCCTGTCAGCTAGATATCAGTGGTGGGTAAGTGAAAAGAAATACTACAAAAGGGAAGGAGTGTGAAATATCTTGAATCCAATGGGTTACAAGATCTGAGGCAACATTGATTCCTAGGGGAAGGTCATGCCAAACAAATCTGATAGATTTCATTGACTGGATGACCAAGGAGTTCCACCAAGGAGAAGTGGTGGATGTGGCATACTTGGATTTCAGCAAAGCTTTCAACACCATTCCAAACAGGAGACTGGTAAGCATGTTGGGTAGCTTAGGGGTGGGCAATAATGTGGCAAGCAGGGTAAGAAACTGGTTAGGAAACAGAAGAGAGAGAGAGAAAGAGAGAGCAGTGGTAAATGGAGTTTGCTATGAGGAAGGGATGGTGACCACCGGGGTACCTCAGGGTTCAGTGCTGGGAGTGGTCCTTTTTATGACTGTGGGCAGAGCCAATAGGAGTATTACATGTACAAAAGGAGTGATCTCATGTTTTCTGTCCATGGAACTGACTGAAGGTGTAAATAGTCTCCTCCACCTTACCCTCCTCCAAGAAATGTTTTCCACCCTCAAATAAATACACTTTCATTTTAGTCAATGGTTACAGGGTACCATTTTCTTTCTTAAATGGGTGGTACAAGAACTGGAACCTGAGTAGTGGGAGGTAGCATTGTTTTCTGGGGGGAAGTAAGAGCCAACCCACCTCCACCCAAGAAGCTCCTAAAGATCCAGCCCACCTTTTTTGTTATTTATTGATGTGGGAGGGGCATGAGGTGCATGTATCATGTTGAAAGAAGACTCAGTAGTTTGATCTGGACATAGGAACAGAACAAATCTGTGGAGTCCCTGCATTTTGTTAAGGACTAGGAGAAGCTTAAGGATTCAGCTTCCAAGGAAAATAGACAGCTTTCAGGTATTTCTTATACAATTATATACTAAAATGGGCACAGTACTTGGTAAACACAGTCTGTGATGAAGTGTATTTTTCTTTTTAAGTTTGAGAAGTGGAGTTGACTTGCACATGTTAAAAATACCAGCTGTAATTAGCAACTACTTGTAGAAACAAAATGCTGTTTTTATTTTCCTATTAACTTTTTTTCCGGCTCAGTTTATATCAGTGAAAAGAAAGACTGGAACAACTATCAGAGCTGCCATCCAACTGGACAAGCTATTTACAGTAGCAGCCACAGGCACTGCTAGCTATTTCCCTGACATTTCAGTGATATTTCCAGATATATCTAATGCTTTCTCCATTTCTACAATAGAGGCAGCAGAGAGAAACTCTTTGGAAATTTTAAGAAATATCTATAAATAGCTGGCAATGTCTGTGTCTACTACTGTATCACTCATTTTTCATTTAACATAACACAAATGTAGTTTCATATTTTTACCATGAGGGAAGCAAGAAGATAAACCAGCATAGTTAACAAATACATTCATTGACACCTGTGAATGAATGGGGTAGTTTTTTGTAACATTCCTGGTGAGTTAATTACTCCTTGGAACCTGTTATTCCAGTTTTTACCACTGTATTCCTTGAACTTTCTGCATAACAAGTTCCATTAGGCACCTCACAGCATGTCATTAAGCCATTTGACACCACCATCTTTGCAGGACATTGCATAGGAAGAGACTCAGCCTTGGGCTACTGTTTATATTCTACTGAATTTTCATAACTTGCAGTTTGTGACTACATGTGTTTATAACTGATGGATAATAACCACATTTGCTTCACTTGAAAATAGGCATGCATTTGTGTGTCTAATTTCTGTTTGACTAACTGTAGGTTACACATAGAATCTGAAATATTCATAACATGCTGTACTGTGATTCAATGAACTGATAAATGGGGATTTTGGTTTCTTTTACAAATTCATTTTTCCTGACCATGGATATACTAAAACAAAAATTTCTCAACAAAATGTTTTTAAATAAATTATCTGGTTTGGGGGGGGGCTTCCACAAGCAGAATGGGACTTCACAGATAGGGGAACTCACAGCAGCTGAAAAAAGAAGCATGTGGGCATTAAGAGCTTAGTGGCATGGATGTAGAGGCACTAGTATTTAAGCATGGCATTGGTAGAGGATTAATTGTGATTGGTGGGTGAGGGAGGGAGTGAGTCTTGATATTTTTAGCATAATGGTGAACTGATAAATGGGGATTTTGGTTTCTTTTACAAATTCATTTTTTCCTGAACATGGATATACTAAAACAAACATTTCTCAACAAAATGATTTTAAACAAATGATCTGCTTTTTTGGGGGTTGCCACAAGCAGAATGGGGCTTCACAGATGGGGGAACTCACAGCAGCAGAAAAAAGAAGCATGTTGGCATTAAAAGCTTAGTGGTGTGGATGTAGAAGCACCAGTATTTAAGCATGACTTTGGTAAAGGACTAATTGTGACTGGGGGCTGAGGGAGGGACTGAGTCTTGACATTTTTAGCATAATGGTTTTCTGAAACTTCAACCTTCAATGGGTTTAACTTTGTAGCCATCTGTACAGTATATCACTAAGTCACATGCAGTGGGGTATGGATAAAACCCACATCACCAGACCCAGGCCAGAGCTGTAAAATCTGGACTGGGCACAGCTTGTACAAATGTTGCTGATCCGGTGGAGCAGCAATAAAAGATAAACTATGCAATACCCACAATAACACACCTACCCCAGTTTACATTTACCTGATGCCCATTTTTAGACCTTATATAGTAATATCTTCCTTCAAGAGAACAGCTTGTAATGAAATGTGTCAAATTTACATTGGCATTTGGGCATATGCACTTCTATATTATATGAATTTTGTGTGTGAACTGTATATCAGTCTCTAAAAAAAACAATTAAACACATCAAATGCCTTCAACAATGTGTCTCAACATTGTGTTTATCTTCCACCTTGTCACAACATACAGTTGTCTCAGCAGTGTTTTCAGTTAGGGTACAGTACCTTCATGAATATGATGGCCTGGTTCTGTTGAGTTGATTGCTATAACAGTGAATAGAATAAAATGTAAAACATATAGGTAGCTGTAATACAGATGGTGGCATTGTTTTTAATTATATAATGGTGAGGAAAAATGTAAGAAGCTGATTGGCTGCTGACCCTATGAAAAAGTGATGTTATGCACAATAACATCACCGTAGCTTTGGATTTGGATCATTCCCTGCGTTTTCTCTAAAGAAATCTTTTTCCACACTAACAAAAACATCTTTTACAATGTATTGTTTATTCTGTATATAACAACAAACCATTGTATAATTGCAATAAGGCACTCCAGGGTGTGTGTTATCTTGTAATAACGTCACTCCTGGGGTGGTGGAAGCACTCGGCTTCCTCATGCTTCAACCTACCCCAGGAGTGACATTATTACATGCTAAACACACACCCTGGAGTGCCTTATTGCTTAAATATGCCCTTTTTCAATGTACTATAATTTGATTCAGTTAGTGTATATGCAACAGCCTTCATGTGAACACTCTGGGCTTCTCTTTGACTCCTGATGTCTATTTGCTTTAGCTATTGTATATTGTTTGAACTGCTTTGGTCTTCTTGATGTGGTGACTGTGTGCCTAAACTATGTAATATGTTTATCTACTGCTACCCATGTATCTCCAGTGAATGATTGTTTTAACTGTCTGCTCTCCGAGCCATTGTTTTTTGACTTGTTAACTGTGCTGTCTTTGTATTAGTTTCAACGAGGTGCCTTTGTAAATGAGTCTCTGACTCAAAGGTTGTAAATCTGATATTTTTTTAAATAAGTAAACAAATAAATGTTTATGTTTAAGCCCATGAAACACCTTTATCTAGTTAATGCATTCACAGTCATAGTGACTCTGCAAGAGTTTAATATATGTGACACAGCAGAGAAGTTGGAAGGGGAGGTCTATCTCTTTGCAGATGAAATCAAGATCTGCAACTGAGTGGACACTCTGGTGAGGGGGTGTAGAAAGGATTGTCAGGGATCTGAAAAGAGTGGAGGAGTGGTCAAGAGTATGGCAGGTGGATTGTAATGCAAAAAAGAGCAAAATAATTGCTTCAGTCACTGAAACTTGGGGCAGAGTTCAAAATGGGTGGAGTGATACTGAGAATGACCAAGCAGGAAGACACCTGGTGGTAATCATATCAGAGGATTTAAAGGTAGCCAAGCAGTGTGGAAAGGCAGTCAGGAGGGCTAGTGGTATGCTGGGGTGCCTAGTAAGGGGTATCACCAGCAGGAAGAGGGAGGTGGTATTTCCCCTAAATAGATCTGCCCTAAACCTTCCCAACTCACAGCAACAATCAAAGAAAGAAGGTGCCATCTAGTATGAAGGAGCTCAAGGGACACTAGAAAAACAGGATCTAATGATGAGCTGAACTTAAAAAAGGGGCAAGTCAAACTTGGAAAGCAATGTACAGGAATGCACAAAGCCTAGAAAATAAAATAGCTGACCTCAATACTATTGTCACAGAGGCAGATCCTGACTGGGTAACCATCAAAGAGACCTGTTTCAATTAATAACATGACTACAAAGTAGCTATTCCAGGATACTGCCATTTTCGAAAAGACAGACTTGGCAAAAAAGGAGGTGAGTTAATAATATATGTAAAGGAAGGGATAAAAGCTACAAGGACCAATGACACACACTCTGAAGCCAAAACACAATTTGGGTTACAGTGGAACCCAGTAGGGAAGTGGCCACTCAGGTGGGGGTGGTGTACAGACCCCCAGCCATCGGGAAAAAGGGGGACAAGGAGATCCTAGAAAACTTACACAAAATGAGTGCTAAAGAGGAAGTGATAGTGGTTGATGATTTTAACTTACCTGGCATTAACTGGAGCACCCATACAACAGCCTCTTTGAGGGGCAAAGACTTCCTGGAGACTGTACGTATCTTGGGTCTGAAGTAACTCCTGAAGGAACCCACTAGGAGGGATGCTGTCCTTGACCTGTTACTCTCCAATGGTGATAACATCTCTGGGGTAGAAATTTGGAGCCACCTGGAGTACAACGACCACCACTAGAGATGTGCAAAATTAACATATTTCACTTAGTGAAAAATTTCACAAAATTTGCACATTTCACAAAATTATTTGTGGGAGCGAAATGCAAAAATGCAAAAATTCTGCCTGAAAATGACAAAATTATGACGAAATTATGTCATGTCAAGTGAAATTATGAAATACCACATCCATGGTGCTCTAGCGGACTCCCCTCACTTTACCTGAGTTCCCCATACAATAAAATGTTTACTGCCCTGGTGGTCCAGTGGACCCTCCTCCCTATCCTCAAGCTCCCCTCATTTAAGTGCTCTCCTTCCCTGGTAGTCTAGCGGTTCCTCCCCCCTCCCCAATGTCAGTTGTCTTGGTATTAAAAAAAAAACAGATCTTTATAGTAGTCCCTTCCCCAATGCCAGATCCCCTCTTCTGAAAATCTGTTTATATTCCTGATGGTCTAGTGGCCTTCCAAACCCCCACCCTCTTAAGTAATGACTCGGTCACCACCCCACACCCCCCCATCCCCATTCCTGATCTGCGAGACTATGACCAGCACAGCCCTCCTCTCACCTCCATGACTGGCTGCAGAATGCAATATGAAAGAGCCCCATCTGCTGCAGACTGCAGCTATGAATGAGCTCAGTTGGCTGACCTTCTCTCCTCTTGTTACATTGGCAGCACCTACTTGCAAGTCTTCATTCACAGAACAGCCACTGCTGGAAGAAGATGGGCTTCAATGAAGTCATAATTGAGTCAGGGTTCTGTCAATGAGTGGGGATGGGTGAGGAGGTGCAGCTGTTAGTGGCAGCATTCAGGCAGGGGAAGAGAGGATGGAGGGCAGCATCAATATTCCGTTGTTGGATTCGTTCATTGCATCAATTTTCCAGCTTTGCTTTGTGCTCATGTGACAAGGCAGAAGAGCAGACAGAGAGATTTCCAAGCTCAAATTAATCATTTTATGTATTGCAGCAGGAGCAAGAATGACTCAGATGTTGTGCCTGCTTTTAATTTCGGTGGGCACTCCTTGTTAGTGATTGCTGCACTGTCATGCTTACAGTACAGGGCATTGAGCAATATGCTCTGGTGACAGAATCATCACACTTTGTTATGTGTTTCCTATCTATCTGGGTCATTTGTTTACATAGATTTGTAAACTATCTCCATGGAACTCAATGTGTTTTGATCATTTTTATGACTTTGTTATTTACAAGGAGGGTGATGTACATTTCAAATAAGTTTTAGAAGTGAGAAACATAATAACTGCCCTAGTTGCCCTACTTTTTCAATGACTAATGGGAGTGGTTGAAGGAATGCCCATATATCTTCATCAGTACACTGATTCTCATGTAAGTAGAGAGACACAAGTCTCTTAGCCTAAGTGCCTCCAGCACCTGGGCAGTGCATTTGTAGCACAATGCTCCCCCCCCCATTGTGCTCAAATAATGCCCATCAGTAAATATGTTAAAAATATGAGAAGGAAGTATTAAAAAGATATGTAAAGCAAAGATCTATCACTTTGAACACTTTATTGTAAGGGAAAATCTGAAAAAATCAACAGTTTCGCTGTGCGAAAATTTTCGCAGAATGCCAAAATTTCATGAAATTTTTCGTATGGCGAAATTGCTGATTTTGTGGGAATTTTGTTGGCAAAATATTTTTTCGGTCCATCACTAGCCACAACTTCCTATGGTTCCAACTAAAAACAGAAAAAGAAATCAAGGACTCCAAAACTGAAATCCTGGATATTATCCGAGCAGATTTTGTCAAAATGGAAAAGAAGCTCACGCAGAGCACAGCCAACATAACTCGGGTGGAGAGAGTAGATGAGTATTGGACCATTTTCCAAAGGATCAAAGAAAAGAAGGAAACCCCTCTGGTTTTCAAAAGACTTGACCACCAAGGTCAGGGAGAAGTGAACTTCCTTAAAAAAATACAAGGAGACAAGCTGAGAAAAGGACATGGAAGGAAATAAGGAGAAACAAAAGGAAGCAGCAAGCTAGTTAGAGTGGCCAAAGCAGCAACTGAGTAGAAGATAGCCAGAGAGGTCCAAAATGGAGACAGAATCTTCTTCAGATACATCAGTGATAAAAGGAAGAGTGGCAGCATACTCAGACTGTCAAGGGAAGATGGCAGGCATGTGAAGAATGACAAAGAAAAAGACGAAATCCTCAACAGATAATTTTGCTCGGTTTTCACTAAAGAAAGGGATGGAAGCAGACCATCTATGCCAGAACAAAAGTACAAGCAGCAGCTGAATTGATTAGGAAACTTTTACAGAAGAAAGAGTACTGAAGGAACTAGAAAAGCTCAAGGTGAACAAGGCTCTGGGACCAGATGATGCTTATCCAAGATTACCGAGCGAGCTAAGGGAGAAACTGGCAGATCCCCTGACCAGGCTATTCAATCTATCTTTGGAATGTGGAGAGGGACCGGAGGACTGGAGGAAGGCCACAGTTGTCCCACTTCACAACAAGCATTTGTCAATGCTGAATGTTGTCTCACTGGCATTGGAATTGGTAGTGAAGGAGTTAGAGATGCATTATAGGAATGGCAGTGAAGTACTGAACTGACGCCAGCCCCACCCTCACCCTGCAGAGACTGACAGGCTTTGGGGTGTGCCTTTGGGTTGTAAGCTATAATGCTCATGCCATTTTATCTCACCCTACCCTGTAGGCACTGACAAGTATCATGGTGTGCTTTGGAGTCTTTGGGCTCATACTTACCCTATTCCATATGGAAATATGCTGAGACGGGTGCAGTATAGTAGAATGGGGTGAACTTTAGGGTCGAACACTCCAAGGCACACCTCAATGTCTGTCACTGGCTTCAGGGTGGGGGTGAGGGTGGAATGGTGTCAGCATTACAGCCAATGATCCCAAGTCACACCCCTGACACCTGTCATTCTCTACAGAGTGGGGTATTACAGTTAGAAACCCTAACGTTATATGCGTTTGTTGGTATTTTCACTCCAAATTTTCAACATAGGCTTTTTGTGACCCCACCTCATGAAGAGCGGCACAATCAGTTTGTTAACTGAAAGGTGGTTTTACACAGTGGCTATGCCATTTGGTGACACCGGGATGAAAACACATTTTGGGCAGGATGGAAAAAATGACAACTGTAATGTTCATGAGGAGGTGTAACAAAATGGCAACATTGAAAATCTGGATTGAAAATATGAAAAATTGGTGGTCATGAGCATGCATAGAAACTGCTCAACACATGTCCGTAACCCAATTATTTTGGGGATTTTTTTAGCCACATTTTCAACATAGAAATTTTGGGACCTCCCCTCATGAACAGTGGCACTGTGATTTTGTTAATCTGTCCCAAAAGTTGATTTCCCACAGCAACCATGCCATTGTGAGCCACAGGTGCAGAAACACATTTTGGGAAGGCTGTGAAAAATGACAGCTGTATTGTTCATAAGGAGGTGTGAAAAATGCCAGTGTTGAAAATCTTGCAAATTTGTGAAGTTACAAGGGTTTGTGGAAACTGCGCAACGCACGTTTGTAACACAGTCATTTTATGGATGTTCTTCACCAAATTGTCAACATAGGCATTTTAGGACCTCTGCTCATGAACAGTGTTACTGTCATTTTCTCAAACTGTCCCAAAAACTGATTTTGCACAGTGATCACGCTATTCTGCGCCAGACATGTGGAAACACATTTTGGCCAGGATATGTAAAATGACAGCTGTGCTGTTCATAAGGAGGTGTGGAAAATGCCAATTTTGAAATTCTGGAGTGAAAATATTACAGATTCACAAAGTTACAAGCGTGCCTGGAAACTGTGCAATGCACACTTGTAAAACAGCCATTTTTTTGATTTTTTGAACAGTTTAATTTGATTCAGGGTCAGTTGGCATTCATTTGTATCCTTCTCCTCCCGGGTCATGCCTGAAAATAGACAGGATTTGCCTAGTGCACTTACCCGGTCAACAAAAACTAAATAAATAATTTTTTTTTCACCAAATTTGCAACATAGGCTTTTTGAGAGACCCCCTCATAAACAGTGGCACTGTCATTTCATTATTTGGTCCTGAAAGGTGATTCCACACAGTGACAGTGAAATCACCTTTCAGGACCAAATAATGCCATGACAGTGACTGAATTCAAGAGGAGCGATCCCAATTACTCCATGTTGAAAATTTGGTGCCACAATTCCCAAAAATGCTTGAGATATGCACCAAAGTTGAAAAAAAAAACTATTTATGCTATTATACAGCTTACTGGCATTTCTTCAGTTCACGGTCGTCTTTGAAGAGTGCAGACATGTTCCCGGTCCACCGAATATCGTCACACCATGCTCTGTAGGTAAGTACAGGGCTGGGGGTGTGGGGAGGCAGGGTCTGCAGAGGGTGGCCATGGGTTGGGGGAGGGCCACTGGATTTGATGAGGGACTGTTTTCTGGTTTGCAGGTTGTAAAAAAAAAACATTGCGGGACCGTTTTTGTTTTACTGGGGCATTTGGCACACTGGGGTGGGCTCCAAGCGTGCCACCTGAGTGTTTTTGGGGGATTCTGTAGCCAATGGGAGATTGGGCACCCCAGTTGACACACAACAAATGAAGGGGACATTATCCCCAAGGGGAGTGGGCTCCTCCATTGGCAAATTAAACTGGGAAGGGGGGAAATGATGCCAAGAGGGATTGGGCACCCCCTCGGTGCACACTTTAAATGGGGGGGTGCATTATACTGACAAGGAGTGGTCTCCCATGTCAGCAAAAGAAGTGGGTTGTGACATGCCGACAGGGGAATTGGGCACCCCTGAAATCGGCTGTCCGTGTGGCGGCAGTAAGCTCTGCCATGTTTATTGAAGGGCTTCACCAGGAAAGGCATGTAGGGAGGGCATGTTTTGCTGCCACTGGATGACGAGCTTGGCTCTCATTGCATTGGACTTTTTCTTAGATGTGCTTGCCGCATTATGTATTCCTGCCTTGCTGGCTTATTTGGGAATGAGGGACACCCCTACTGATATGTGCCCTGCTTTCGCCCAACAGTGACCGCACCTCCAAATTTGCTACTAATGCAATACAATGGCTGGCGTGCAAGTGTGAGGCAACATAAAAATGGTAGCAAGGAGAGTGCTGGCAACTACCATCCAGTTAGCTGCACCTCAGTTGTGGCCAAACAATAAAAGCCCTACTCAAGGAAAGAATTATATCCTTTCTCAAATATAATGGAAGATTAGACCAAAGACAGCATGTGTTCACCCCTGGGAGGTCATGCCAGACAAATCTTACTGACTTCTGCAACTGGGTGACCCCAGTAGTGGACCAGGGTGGTACTGTGGACATGGTTTACCTAGACTTCAGCAAAACGTTTGATTTGGTCCCACACAGATTATTAAATAAACTGGGCAGCATGGGAGTGGGTCAAAAAGTTGTAGACTGGATAGTGAGTTGGCATAAAGGAAGGATGCAAAGGGTAATGGTAAACAGCTCCCTATTGGAAGAAAGGGAGGTGACTAGTGGAGTACCATAGGGATCGGTACTGGGCCCCTTCCTATTCAATATTTTTACCAGTGACATATCTGAGATTCTGGAAGACAAAGTGAGTCTTTTTTCAGATGACACAAAGATGTACAATAGGACGGGGACTCCCGGTGGAGTGGAGGGGAAAGGATGAGGGCTTACTTTAGAAAGCTAGAAAGTTGGTCACATACATAGCAACTAAATTTTAGCACTAAAAAGTACAAAATCATGCATATAGGGAAGAGTAATACAGACACAGAATACCTTCTAGGAGGAGTCAAATTAGAATCAACAAAGCAGGAAAGAGACCTGGGAGTAATCATATCACATCATCTGAAATCATCCAAACAATGCAAGAAAGCAGCATTAAAGGCAAATGGAATGCTGGACTGCATAGGGAGGGGAGTTACTAGCAGAAAAAGAAAGGTTATCATGCCACTTTACAGATCTTTGGTGAGAACACATCTGGAGTACAGTGTACGGTTCTGGCAACCGCACCTCAAAAAGAATATAGACAGACTTGAGACAGTGCAGAGGAAGCTACAAAAATGATACATGGACTCCACGATATAAACTACGAGAAGCAACTACAAGAAATCAAACATGTATTCCCTTGAACAATGGAGAAATAGGGGAGACATGATAGAAACATTCAAATATGTGAAGGGAAAAAGCACGGTACAGATCCACGACCTTTTTAAGTTCAAGGGTCACACAAGAACCAGAAGTCAAAGCATGAAGCTAGAAGGGGGCAAATTTAAGGGCAATGCAAGAATGTTCTTCTTTACTGAGAGGATGGTAAATGCGTGGAATTACCTGCCACCTGAGGCTGTGGAAGCAAAAACAGTTGGAACATTCAAAAAGGCTTGGGATAGGTAAAAAAAGAATCATAACACGGAATAGCAGTTATGGGAGTGGGTAGGCTTATGGGCAGACTAGATGGATTCTGGAGGTTTCCTTCTGCTGTGACTTTCTGTGTTTCTATGTTTCTATCACTGCTAAGACCCCCACTTTGATTACTGTATCAAGTTCTAGAGACCACCTCTCAGGAAGGATATAGACAGGGTGGATGCAGTCCAGAAGAGGGCTACCAAAATGGTATGGGATCTGCATAAATGCCCTAGGAGAAGAGGCTAAAAGAGCTCAGTATGTACACCCTGGAGGAAAGGAAGGGGTGTGGGGTATGATAGAGGCCTTTAAATACCTCACAAGGGTTAGTAAGTTACAGAAGGGGAGTATTTCTCAGAGAAAAATGTGTTCTGTAACAAGGGGACATGCAATGAAGCTGGGAAGGGTAGATTCAGGAGAGATGTGAGGAAGTCCTTCTTAATAGAAATGGAAGTAGATTCTTGGAACCACCTTCCAGTGAGACAGTGGGCATAAAAATAGTTGTGGGGTTAAAAATTACCTGGGATAGGCACGAGGGAATCGTAAGGGTAAAGAAGGCAGGGGATAGACAGCACTGTATGTCAACTAGGGTCTGCAGCAAAAATGAAGGTAGAAAAACAATGGGCAGACTTGGTGGGACAAGTGGCCCTTATCTGCCAACAGATTCCATGTTTCTACAGTATGTTTCTATGTATGAGCAACAAGGGAACACTATGTTGGTGCAGGAGGTTTGTTTCCTGCAGTCTGTAAATTTTTTTGTGATTTGAAATGAGCAATACAGCTGCTAATCCCTTCCATTTTCCCTTGCTGTTTCTGTGTATAACCCTATTTTTTTACAAATGGGGAGAATTTTGAAAACATCTACAGCTGTTCTTGTTCTGTTTTCCAGATGCTCTAGCTAATATTTAATATGATATAGCTAAGTATATTGTAGTGGTTTAAGGCTATGAGCTGCAAACCTGGAGACCTGGGTTTGAATTCCACAGCCCCCACTTGCATACTGTGCAACCCTAAGCAAGTCACTTAACTTCCCTGTGCTCCCAGATCACACCTGTAAACACATTTCCAGCTTAGTGTGTCTCTCTTGTCTAAACAATTGGAAATATATATATATATATATATATATATATATATATATATATTGGATCTTGAAGGCCTCAAAGAAGATTAATCTCAGCTTGTACCAATCCTTGGAATTCTTGAGCCACCAGCATAATTTCTGGGAATAATAATAATTAGCTACTTTGGAAAACTACTCCAGAGTCAACCCAGTACAGAGCTCCCTTTATCCATATTATCTAATCTGGACAAAAAAATGAAATCCACAGATATCCTGAATCCCCACAACACATAAAAAAACATATTTATTCCCTGACTTCACATTGCCTGCCTGACTTCAGCATGCTGTCCACTATTACACATACATTAGCCTTTTCCTTAGTTTTACTGCTTACTATTGCATTGCACACAGTGTATGTGTGCTCCACTTTTCTCACCGCAGTGTAGTTTGCACTTCCCAGCATTAAATATAAACCCCATGTCTTTGTCCACAGTCCTAATGTCTGCAGGTCACCTTGTAATTCATTCGTCCATGCTATGCCCACTTTGCACATGCTGTACCCACTCTTTACTAATCGGGTGTCACCTGCAACCTTTTGAAGCCTCTGGCTAATGATCTCTTTCAGGTCATTAATAAGTATGCTAAAGAGAAAGGACCCAACACTTTCCCTATGGAGTATTCAGTTGATGACATCCTTCCACACTTAATGGTAGCCATCCTCTAATACTGTCTTCTTCCAACCTGTTTACTCTATTGACTCCACAGTTTGTTCTGTTTAACACAAGTTTAATATGTGGTACAGTGCTACTGTATGTCATTTTGTAAGTCCAGTTAGGAGACATCTACCACCCATATTTATTATGTTGAGTTGTGCCTCCTCCCCATTCATCTTTGACCTCTGGTAGAATAAATTAAGTTTTTCCCCATCTCACTGCATTTCCTGACTCCCTTCCAGCTGCTGTCCACCCTTTCTAGATATAGATGCATGCCGATGCTTTTAAATTTATTAGAAAAGTAATTCAAACATTCCCTATCCCGCTGCTGTCCCGGACTCCCTCACCTTGCGCAGAACCCACATTTGTGAATTCAGCCCTTTCCCATCCCAGTGCAGTGTACAAATCCAGAAATGCTCATTCCAGCTTTTTCAAACCCCTGTAATAATAAACAAACCCATTTTTCCATCCTGCTACATTTCTTGACTCTTGCCTAATTAGAAATATGAATTTAAACTTTGGAGGCAAAGTTGCTATGAAATTGAAAACTTCACGCTATGCATAGAGTAGCAAAGTTTATGACTTTGCCCTTCAACTTTGGCATGTAGTTTTAAAAATAAAAGCATTTTTCTAATACCTACCCAATACCCACCCACTGTTCAACTGCCTGCCACCCTTTCCCACTGAGAAGGCCTTAAAAATAATTACCCCCAACTCTGCCATCAGGTATCACTCACCCCCCAGTCCCAGCAAAGTTCCTGTTAATTAGGCATTATAGGTATGCCACTGATAGTAAAAATCCCAACTGTCAGCCAGTCAGGTGTTACTGTAGATAGTGTCATCATCCATTAATGTATTGAAGGAGAGTGAAGAATACAAGATTGATTCTTTGTGGGGCTGTTTTCATGTTTTTCTACATACAGTATAAATCCTTCAATTCTGGGAGGTTTGGGGGGAGGAGGGGTTTGGGTGCTAAATAGTGGCTAGGGTGGAGTTTACCTCATGATCTAGACAGTGGGGTGATTGATATGGTGGTGGGAGGTAGATGGTTGCTTGATCTTGCATGGGTGGGAAAGGTAGTTTTAATATCAGTGGCATTCCAATAATGCATTAATATAGGCACATTGCTAGGACTGTGAGAGGGGGATGGAGGTGGGTGTTGCAAGGTGGCAGGGTGGTGGTGGTGGGGTTAAAATGTCTGTGAGGTGGGAGGAGGTGAAAGAATGTTAATCAGTGGGTTAATCATGAAGTACACTTTGCTACTTCTTCACTGGCGAAGTGCTACGTCATTCAGTGAAAAGTACCGATGGTGCCACTTTGCCTGAACTTTCACCAGCAAAGTGCCGCTAAACATAGACTTTATTGGGTGAAGTAAGCACTTTGGTGGATGAACAACTATGTTAAGTGACATGTCTCACTAGGCAAAGTAAGGAAATTTTGTGCAGATTCTCATTAAGAAGTTTCTCAGCTCTACACACTTCTGTGCCTGACAACCTCATTCATCTCAAACTACCCATTATCAATAAATGAACGTTCCCCTTCTCACACTGATTCCTTCAACTTCCACCCACTCTCCCCACCTTTACCAGAACTCCTGAAAACAAAACAAAAAAGAAAGAAACAAACAAACAAAAAAATCCCTTCACCATCTAACTGCATTCTTCAACTGTTGACTCCCTCCCCTGACTATTTTGGGACCATGATAACAAAACAAAAACACTCTTCCCCTTCCAGTTGCATTCCTTAACTCCCTGTGGTCACCATTTTAGTCACACACCCACATGTACTCTCTTCTATCCAGTGCACTGATTCATTCAACTTTGCCACTCTGTAGGGAAAAAAAACCTGTGCAAAACAGTGATGTCTGTACTTCATGGAGCCTCTTCTGCAGCAAGTATCACTTTATGGAGGATTTTCCATCAAAGGACAGACATCATGAAGTGATCATGAAGTAAAAAACTTCATGAAGTACTGTACTTTGGGGCATAACTTTACAAATGCAATCTTTTCTTTTAATTCACCCATCCCTATTTCACCCTCCTTTGTTTATATGGAGCAATATGTAAATATGCTGTACAAACATGCACTCATTTATAAGAATATCCATATCCACTATCCCAGATACCCAGTGATTCCCTTGGTAAGCCAGAATTAGTCCCTGCTTGCCTTGAAAGCTGTATTGTCCTCCTGTACACTGTCTCCACTGGTAGGGTGTCCCATAGCAGTAACACACATAGTTCAGTATTAATTTCTCATGGACTCAGGCTGCCTTACAGAAAAAAATGCAAATTATAGGAGCACAGGCTCCATCATCACAGAAATATATACATATCTATCTATCTATCCATATATATATATATATATATATATATATATATATATATATTTATATAATATTATATTATATTATAGCTGCATGATAGTGCAGCTATAGTTAAGGTTGGCAGGCCACTTATGTTAAACTCCAAAGTTTGCACTTTAATAACTTGCAACCATTTGTCTAATTTGCCTGACATTTTGCATGCCTGGCTTCCAGACACAGATCTCTGGATCTGGAATGTTTTTCTTTGTTCAGATGTACAGTTGCAGAACTGTAGAGTGTCAAAAATATGAGAAATCCTCAACTTTTGTGCATTTTTTTCATTGGGCTTAACAGACTGAAAGATGAGTCTGTTTGGATTCAAATGTGCATGTGTGTATGTGGCCTGGGTCAAAGTGGCGCCTTTTGAAGATTTGGTGAAAAAATATAAATCAGTTCAAAAGTTATGGAGGTTTTTCATGTCCCATTTTAGCCTAGAGGAAAATTTGTATGTTCACAGCTAAACTTTCACGAAAACTTTTGCAAAAAAAAATTTTTGTGCATGAAATAATTTCATTATAAGGTGTTGGGGTGTTGTGAAAACATTTTTGTTTTCATGAAAACAGTACTCAAAAGCATTGTCCCATGTGGTGTTTTCTTTGTCACTTCATTATGCCAAGGTGGATTCTGCTTTTGGGCTGATATTTGCAGGGTGGCAAGCCCTGGTCCCACATATGTGCCTTTGGGTGGTTTGGTCCCAAAACGTTCAATGGGCCCATAGTTACTGGATTCTGAGTTTAAGAAATTTCGCATAGGATAACATTGCCATGCCTTTCGGCTCCCATATCTCAAAAACAATTCGAGATACAGATTTTTCGCTACTCACATAAGCATACGAAGTTATGATTACAATTGCAGTGGAATTTTTTTCATAGTTGCCATGGTTACTGAGATATTGCCAAATAAGTGTTATGAGAGTTCTTTTTCAGTACTATGGGGCTGCTATATGGCTCTGTACTTATGTGTGAGTGGGAGCACAGGGCCCAGCAGGCCCATGCTCCTACAGATGCATGTCATTGCACAACATGAAGGCAGTGCATGGCATGGAGGGCCCGTGCTCCCACAAACACATGCCAGTTATCAGTTATATTACACTTTCTGAAACAGTGCCTAGGAATTAGTCCGATCAGATGCTGCACACATGGCTGAGAACTGTTCCTTCGATCTAGATCTCTGTACTTCTTTGATTTTTTATGAAAAGTTTGGTTTATAAGCTTGAATATAATTTCTTTAGATATACGGAAAGTGCTTGCCATTTAAGGTGTTGAAATTTAAAACATGTACATGAAATAAATTACATGGTGTATCCTTTTTAGGAGATCCCTGTACTAAAATATATGAAATTATGTTTCGAAGTTCACCTACGTGCACTTAGCATTTCCTCGTCTTCACATTCCTTCTCTTTTTCTCTCTCAGTTCTCTTCTTCCTTTAAATGCTTTATACCTTTGCTTTCCTTCTGTAACTAAATGAGCTAAATTGAGACATGACGTGTTCCTTTTGAAGTGTTTAATGTTTCTTAAATGGTGTTTAATTAATGTGTCACTGTGATGTCATTTTTTCTGGTATAAATTGCACTCTGAACTCTGTATGGTATATGACCCATTAAAGGCTTGTAGCTGAGGTGCTAGGGGCTCGCACTGGTGTTAACTTTAAATACAACAATTATAGTTGAAGAAAGATCCTGGAGTCTGTGCTTATTTTTGATGTGCAATTGCTTTGGGAATACTGTTTTGAGTTTAAGGCTGCAGTGCTCCCAGATCTGCAGGGATTCCTGTATTTTAAGGAATTTTTACTACAAAAACGGGATACGGGAAGGAAATCTTTTATTTTTAAAATATCAGGGGAAATTGACAAACACTGCGGGAAAATGCCCACTATGAATCTCATGGCTGCCAAGATCCAGACAGAGCCCTACAATTGGTGCTCAGTTTGCTGACTTTGCTACACTAAGCAATTCTGTTGGTCCATTTGCAGCCTGTGTTTCTCTAGGGTAGTAAGGTAATGTGTTGGCAGTGCATCTTCCTGAGGATGAATTCAGATCTTCTGATCAGGAACCAGTGAGCTGCTGCATTATCCAAACACCTGCCTTGTGGCCCCACTCAAAGCAGCAATACCCTTTGAGTCAGCCGAGCTGCATCTCAAATGCCACTGTTCTGGACTGGCAGAGAGCCTAAGCCACTGAAGGTAAACTAGCCTTCTTGTGGGCAGCCTCAGGTTAATCTATTTTAAACTCATTTTAAGTGCAAAATGAGTCAGACAAAAGACTGACCACTTGATTATGATATGCTTTGGGGGGTGCAAGACGAAGTGCTTAAGTGTTGCTTGAGGGAAGCAGCGCCCCAAACCACCAAGGCAAACAAACCTTCTGTTTTGCAAATTTGTCTATTTTAAACACATGAAGTGCAAAAAGTGAGCCAGACAAGAGACTCGATGATGGTGGGCTTTAAAGGGTGATGGGGACACAAAGAGTGCTTAAGTGCTACTTGGCTTGTTTGGTGCATAGAGCAGAGTTGTGTTTTCAAAAAGATCACTAAGGCAGCACTTCTTCTGACCAGCCTAGAGGTTGAGGTTATTTGAAAAAAAATTAGACAGTGTTTCTATTTAATTGTGAGCCTGGGAAAGGTATGGGGGGGGTCTTCATCAAGATAAGCAGGAGTTATGAATTATATGTGTGAGAACAGAAGGGACCCATAGACCCTGGTCTGGCCTAAGGTTAGTAAAATAAATGAAAAAAAAGGGAATATTTGTTTTTACCTCTGAGAGTTCAGTGCACAAAGGTGTGTGTGTGTGTGTGTGTGTGTGTGTGTGTAGGGGGGTGCTGAAGCATGCCAATGAAAAACACAATAATACACTGAAGCAATGTTTATTAATGGAGCACTACAAGTACACAGAGCTGTAGACCCAATGCACGATTGGTGTGCAGTGGCTATGTACGCATATCCAGGGCAAGTAGCTACTCCACACTCCCTGTGCCCCCCACATGGCATGCACGAAGGGGGCACATGCAGACCCACTGCACCCAATCCCCCATGTCTGCAGACAACTCTGTGATGGGGATGTTCCGGGGGCATGCCAGCACTACGTGTATTCACTAACCCGTGTAGAGCTGGCCACATGGATGCAGAGGGTAGTGCAGGGTACAGCAGGGAGACCCTGGTATAACCCACAACATGCCCCCATGAACACAGGTATTCTGCCACTGGGGGACCACGACAGTGCACACTGTGCTACTGCTGACTGCTATGCAGCAGGAGGCAGCTGGATGGGTGAGCACCCAGAAAGTTTATGTGAGGCAGCACTGGGACTGGAGGGTGCCGCGCTGGTCTGGGTGCATGCTATCAGCATGCACTGCTCCAGAACCATGCCACCCTATGTGTAATATCCACTACGGGTCCCAGGGGCATCCCATTGGATGTCTGCCTTGGACAGCTCCTCCCCCGGCCACCCTACAGAGTCCTGTGCATTGGGGGAGGAGCTGTGGATAGGTGGTAGGTATTGGTGAATGCCAGTATGGGTGCACCTGTCTGCAGGGTGCAGGGGCAAGGGTGAGGTATGCACATTTTGTGCATCCCTATGCCCCTTTCATGCATTGTGAGCAGAACACAAAATGTATCAGTCTGTGATTAAGGGGTAAATTTGAAGTTAAGGCATTTCATACTATAAATAGAATACTGTAAAAGGGACTGTATTATTACAAGGTTATCATACCTTCAGGAGGTTCTGGAGACATGTGAACCTTGAGAACTGAGCTTTATATGTTCCAACATGTCCCCAGAACCTCAAGATGGTATTATATTGTTACATATAAAGTTCTTATAGTTGTAGAGTTGTTATGTGATACGTTGTAGGTGATTTTTTATATTTAAAATAAACAAGAACACATAAAACAGCCTGAACATTTGTCCTAGTGATTTTATTGACTGGCATAATGACACCAATTGCGTACTTACATCGATTTGTGCATACAGGAAAATCTACAGGAATTTCATCCCAGTTTTACAGGTAAAATTAGGGTGCACTTCAGGAAAATGCTTTGCCTGATCTGGGAGCACTGAGGCTGACTGCCTGCTTATGTGAACCGCCTCAGCCCTGATGCACAGGATTTGTACTCTGGAACACTTTGTAACAGTAATTTGCCCTTATCTCGGAACAAGGAGGTGTTAAAAAAAATTCAAATGTGGCTGTAATGGTGACAGTGAATATTTCTCGCAAGATAAGTTGATTGAATCTGTATCTTGCATCATTTCTGAGATACGGGCACTGAAACACAATGTGAGTGCTAACTCTTAGGGCATAATAGTGACCCACGCACATGAAAATGACCAATTGGAACACTAATTTGCAAATATCTCACGAACCATACACGCTAGAGAAAAAAATCTAATTTCATGGGTCTCATGGCTTTCCAACCTAGTTCTGTGCAGGGGGACTAAAAGACAAAACATTCATATCTCAAACTGTTTTCAAGATATGGGGCCCAAAAGGCATCATGGGTGCTGCAATGTTATCCTATGGGTACATTTCTGAACTTTGGAATGCTGTAACTATGGCCCTGTTTAATGTTTTCACACCAAATCACCAAAAGCCACACCTGTGGGACTAGGCCTTTCCACCCTGAAATGTTCAGGGCAGTAACGCAATCCAAGTTGCCACAATGAAGGGAAAAAGAAAAACCAGCGCCACAATGTTATCTGATGGGGAAAGTTCTGAATTTTGGAATGGTGTAACTAGGGGCTTCTTTAATTTTTCCACACAAAGCTAGTGAGAGGCACATCCCTGACCTGCACAGGCCTACTCCCTGATTCCCTAAGTGATCACCACATGGTCTATGTGGTCCGTAAAGTGCATAAACCCCCCAAACCTCCCTCCCGGACCCTGCTAGCCAGATCCTTTAAGTCATTAGCTCTCACACCACTCCTACTGGACCTGACTAGGGCTGACTGGTCCTTCATCCCTCAGGCCCCCTCGATTGATGTTGTGCTAGACAGCTTCAAAAATATGTTCCTGAGGGTATGGGATCAACACGCACCACTAAAATAAAACAGAGTTAGAGGTTCCCACCTGCCATGGATATCCGTCGATATCATATGTCAAAGCCGCGCCAGGGACCTGGCCTGGAAAAAAACACAAAACTACTAGCTTCCACCAAGACCTACAAACTTACCGTGCCCTCCGTAACTCCTGTACCAAGGTGATTCGCCTAGCCAAACAGAAATATTTTGCGTCGGCTCTATGCACAAATCATAACCTCCCTTCCCACTTCTGGAAAACCATCAAATCTCTACTATCCCCGCCTGCCCAATCACCTACCCCTGCTCTGTCAATCAGAGGCCTGGCCATCACTGACCCATATGAAGTAGCCATGGCTTTCAACATACACTTTACCAACAGTGCAGCTTCCTGGTAAATAGTCTCCCCTCCCCACCCCTGAGAACTCGCTCTCCCAACCCACAGCACCCTCCTCCCACCTCTCCTTCTCCTTCCGTCCTATCACTCCGGCCGAAGTCTACTAAGCTCTGTGCAACCTAAACCCTAACAAGGGCAATTGCCCTTCTGGCTTGAACTCCAGACTACTCCAGCTGTCAGCTCCTGCAATAGCCTCTCCGTTAGCCAAATTGTTCAACCTCTCCTTCTCGATGTCTTCAATACCCACTGCCTGGAAGCTGGCTACTATCATCCCTCTGCCAAAGAGGGGTGACCCCGCCTCACCAGGGAATTACTGCCCCATCTCCCTCCTCCCAACTCTGGCTAAGATACATGAACAACTTGCCCTTGCTCAATTCTCCCAGCACCTAGCTGATTCTGCTTTCTTCACCCCATACCAATCTGGTTTCCAAAAATCTCATTCCACCACAACCTCCCTACTAAGAGTAACAAACGATATCCTCTCAGGTATGGATAAAGGGCATGTCACGTCGGCCATATTTATTGATCTGGCCAAAGCCTTTGATACCGTCTCACACACTCTCCTTATAGATAAACTAAAGGCTTCCAGCCTCTCCACCCATGCCACTAACTGGTTTCGGGCATACTTGAGTGGCAGACAACAAGCGGTGAAAATTGGCCCCCACCTATCTGCCCCTCTCCCCATCACCACAGGTGTCCCTCAAGGGTCAGTCCTGGGCCCAATCCTATTCTCAGTTTTCCTTAATGAACTCCTGCTAGCCTGCTCCCACTCATCTATCCAAATGTACGCGGACAATATGGTTTTATACAACACTGGACCCTCCATGGTAACAGTACATGACCAACTTCAACAGGACTTCAATGCTGTACAACACTGGCTCTGTACAAACCAGCTGTTCCTAAACACAAAAAAGACTGTCTCTCTAACTTTCGTTTGAAGCCACGTCTCTCCCAGTTCGCTGAGTGCCCCCCTTTCGAAACCCTGGACCTCTCACCCTTAGAATCCTGTACCTCGTTCTGATATCTAGGTGTTTGGCTCAACCAAAACCTAGATTTCTCTACTCATGTGAAATCCTTGCACAAAAAACTTAATCCTAAACTAGGGGCCCTCTACTGCAACAAGGCTGCCTGTCCACCATGGTCAGACAGGAACTCGTGCAAAAAATGATACTTCCGATCTTTGATTACGGTGATGTGGTCTATGACGCCACCTCACCGTCTACTCTAGCCAGCCTGGACACCCTTTTTCACTCCTTCTGCCGTTTCATACTGGAATGTCCAAAACTGACCCACCACTGCGACCTATACAGCTCCTTTCCCTCCCCTCACTTGTGGACCGCTGGCTAATCCACTGCTCCAGAGTTGCTGCTAAATACTGGTCCCATTCACTCCCTCCTTACCTGGCCTCATCCTTAACTTCTCAGCTCCCCGGCATACTAGCTTCGGCACTCGGATGCTAGGCTATTCCAAATCCCTCTTATGCGCACCTCCATGGGCCAGGCAGCATTAAGCTACCGAATACCAAAACTCTGGAATGACCTACCAGCAGATATCTGCCACTACTCCACTCACAGACACCTCAACACCCACATCCTAGAACATTTCCTCTCAGTCTGCTCTTGCTCCCACCCTGACCACTAGGAGGCCCTAATTTCCTGTTGGCCTATTAATCAGCATATAATCGCATATTATAACCATCCGGCTGGTAAAGCCACACATGGTGCTCCCTCCCTCTCTCCTAATCTAGCTCAATATTCTATGGAGGCACTCAACTCTCTCCTACCTAGGTTATGTCTTGCTGTTGGTCTTAGTATCTGGATATAAGTCATGTCTACCCTAGCTACCTACTGTATAGGCTCCATAACAGTGCCTCCTCATCTATACAGAATGTTTGTGTAATTACTGTTCCTTCCCTTATGTTACCCCCCATGTTTCCCCCAGGTCGCATCTGGAAATGAGTAGTCCTCCGCTCAGTATGCCTGCCTGGTTAAACTCTTGAATAAATAAATAAATTAAGGCTTCATACCCTGAAAATGTCATGCCAATAGCACAATCCACCTTACCACAATCAAGTGACAAAGAAAAGCAACAGATAGCAAAATTCTCCTATCTTTATAATGGGGATGTGATCGCGATTAAAAAAATGTGATCGCGATCATGTTTAAAGTTTTCACAATTATTTTCATGGTGCAAAAAATGTTGTTGCAATCAAAAAAGCAAAGAAAATTCAAAAATATGTTTCCAGACTGCCAAGCCACAAAGTAATGCCATAGGCTTGTTCATTGGGGCCCGTTTAGGTAAACCCAATGATTGCTGTGTTCAGAAGTGCAGTATTTTTTGAGTTATAATGTTTTTTTCTCTCTTGCTAACTGAAAACAAGATGGCGACAGTTCAACAACATTTTTGGCAAGCTCGATCAGAAAATGTGATTGCGATTGTTTTCACAGTGCACATATAAATTTTCCCATAGGCTATAATGGGACACTAAAATTGCTGTAACTTTTGAACAGAGCAAGATATTTTCACAAAATCTTTGAAAGGCACCACTGCTAGCCAGGACCAATGCAGACAACCCAATCTTAACCCACTAAAATGCATTCTTCAGTGCAGTAAGGGGAGACAAAGAAAATGCAATGTTAGGGATTTTTCACTTTTGAGCATGCTACAATTCCACAACTGTACATCCGATAGAAACAAAAATTTCCAGATCCAGAGATCTGTGATAAATCTTTATAGATTCCAAATTTCAGGCAAATTAGACAAATGGTTCAAAAGTTATTAAAGTGCAAAATTTGAGGTTTAACATAGAAATGGCTATGCAACCCTGACTATAGTGGCACTACTGTACCACTATCATGTATGTATGTGTATATATATATATATATATAGAGAGAGAGAGAGAGAGAGAGAGAGAGAGAGAGAGAGAGCATCTGTATAGTTAGGGTTGATAAGGGCCTTTGATGGTAAGGGCAATTTTTGCTAACAATAACTGTAATAGTTCACTGATTTGCTTGACATTTGACATGCATAATGGTCAGGGGTATGTCTCTGTATGTGGTAAATTGTGTGTCAATACCTTTTCTGGTTTCCTGAGTGTTGAAAATACAGAAGGTTTGGGGCTTCTGGACACTTTTTTTGCCCACCTGTATCTCAGAAACGGTTTTAAGGTGTATTTTGAAATTTTTAGAGTAGAAAGCCTTTGCCTCACAGATGTGCCTTTTGAAGATTTGGTGAAAAAAAAGTATTACTCTGTTGAAAAGTTATTAAATTTTGAATTTCCCATTATTTCTCATGGAAATAAAATAGATGTTCTGCATGAAAATAGATTGCTTGTTGAACATTTTCTTTGAAAGGGGATTGTTGTTCGATAGAGGATTCTGTCACAGGAGTAAGTTTTATTTTGTACTTAGCAGCATGTTTAACCTAAGTTACTGTGGATACTGTTTTCTGCATTTTTCAGGAAATATATACCTGAATTTGTACTTTATTACCCTTGCTGCAAGTAGAAAAAGTTGTTTACTTCTGTTAAATACAGAATGTGAACCACAAAGGCAGGCAGTGCAACATGCAACATGCAATGTTGTGCGACCTACAATTCTGTGTTGATTGGGGTTATAAATTGTTTGTTTTCCTCCCATCCCTGCCCCTGCCATTTGTATTTTTATGTTTCATACAATAATGTCGCACCTGGATGCTCAGAGCTGCTGAGCTGCTGTCTGATGCCTCTCTCCCCTCTTCTCTCCGCCCATACCCCTGTGACATAACGGATGGTTATTTGATCTTCATGAAGACAACATTTTGATTCACAGTGTACTGGTAATGCTATATCCGATGTAGAATGTTGTTCAATAAAGATTTCTGATTCAAACTTGTTTACACTGCCTATTTTGTGTCTCCTCCCACCAAAACCCCACCCCACAAGTGTATCCATTTTGTATACAATGTCTGTAATCAATGTGGTACAGTGGGGGAGTACACTCCTATTGTCTTCAGAATGTTGGCCTATGTCATTGAGCCTGTGTGTGGTAATTATATGACATTTGGTATAGTATCTTTATTGGCAAAGAATTGTGATTTGCACTGGGCTGGTAGTCCCCCTTCTTTCTTTTTTACTTGTGGTTACAGCAGTAATCTGTTACTGGGATGCTCACTCCTGGTGTCAGATGACCATCCCAACCCCACCCGCACCCATTGTATTAATAATATTTGCCGACATCATGGTGACCATTCCCTGTGTTTGCATTCACACGCCCTGCCAAACTACTGTAGGGTACTGGGGAACCCACTCTCCATGTCCCCAAATCATCTTAATATTTTGCCCCCCCAACCAGGACTGTGGAACACTAGGGACCCCACTCCCACTGTCCTGAAATTATTTTAATATTTTAACTCCCCCAAGCAGAGAGTGACACTGAGAAGCCCACTCCCACTGTCCCCAAATCTTTTTAATATGTTATCCCACCCCAGCAGTGTGGAACACTGTAGAGCCCACTCCCAGTGTCCCAAAATGCTGATGTTCCTTGCAAAAGAGAAAACAGTCCTGCAATGTCTTTAATTTTTGTAACCGGAAACGAAGAAAACCATTCATCATCACCACTGACCCTCTCCCGCATTCTGGATCCTACCACTGAGCACCCACCTCCCCACACCCACACACCCCTATACTTACCTCCAGAGATTGTCCACCATTATCTTCTGTGGACCAGGACATGTCTTTACCATTCAAAGCCCAACTGCAAACTGAGGAATAAAGGTAAGTGCTGTATAATGTATTTCAATGGCGTTTTGAACATCTGTTGATATCTTTGCCATTTTTGGGAATTTTTCCACCAAATTTTCAACATGAGTTGTTGTTTCATTACTTGGGCCCAGAGGGTGATTTTGTGGTCACTGCATGAAATCACCTTTCAGGACCAAGTAACAAAATAACAGTGTCAGTGCTCATAAGGTGTGGTCCCAAAAAGCCCATGTCAAAAATTTGGCACAAATATTCCTAAAAATGGCTGAGTTACGCATGCTCAATGGAATTTTCCTACTCATGTTTGTAACTTTGGTAATTTTTAATATTTTGACTCCAAATCTTCAACATAGCCATTTCTTAACATCACATCATGAGCAGTGTAGCTGTCCTTGTTCACATCCTGCCCCAAATGTGTTTTTGCACCTATGGCATTGAATGGCATGGTTCCTGCATGAAATCACCTTTTGGCACCAATTAATGAAATCACAGTTCCACTGCTCATGAGGTGGGATCCCAAAAACACCGTGTTAAAAATTTGGTGAGAAAATTCCTAAAAATGGCCCAGTGACTTGCAGTCATTGAAATTTTTTTATGCACTTGTGTAACTTTGATAATTGTTAATATTTTGACTCAAAATGTTCAGCATACTATTTTTTCATGCCACCTCATGAACAGAATAGCTGTAATTATTCACATCCTACCCAAAATGAGTTTTTGCATCTGTGGCATGGAATGGCATTGCAGGTGTGCATAATTACATTTTGGCATGGATTTGAACGTTTTCTGTATCACAGTACATGACGTGGGGTAATAACATGGCTATGCTCACAATTTGATCACTGTTCTCCTATGAATAGAAGCACAGGGCCTGGAGGGCCCTGGGTTTCTACGGTTACACATGTATGCGTATATGTGGAGGGATGACAAAGTTGTAGTTTTTTAACCAGGATTTGCACACTAAGCTAAAAGCTTTTTTACAGGTGCAACCTGGGAGCACAGGGAAGTTAGGTTACTTGCTCAGGGTCACACAGTATGTAAATGGAAGCTGTGGGATTCAAACCCAGGTCTGTTCTGCTGGATGTCACCAGATTTGCAGCTCAGAGCCTTAAACCACTGCGCTATACTGCTTCCGACAAAAATATTTACTGTCACAGACAAAAAACTATATGACTATATTATCTGAAAATATAAGGACATTTAATGAAAAAACTTCTTTAATGCATCAGTTAGGGTTGTTACTAAAGCAAGAAGAGCAGGGAAATGAGGTGTTAGGGTTCCCAACCCTAACATCCCACCCCCACCTTGCAGAGACTGACAGGTATGGGGGGTGCCTTGCAGTTGTCAGCCTTCATGCCCATACCCCCACCCTGCAGAGACTGAAAGGCATCAGAGGGGGGACTTGCAGTTGTCAGCCCTAACGCTCACCCACTCCATTAGAAAATAAGCTGAGAAGGGCACTCTATAGGAGAATGGGGTGAGTGTTAGGGCTGATGACTGTAAAGGCACCCCATGCTACCTCTCAGTCTCTGCAGGGATGAGGAGTCAAGGTGTCAGGGTTGGAAACTGTAAGACCTCATTTCCCTGTTTTTCCTCACTTTAGTAACCACCCTAACTGATGCATTAGCAAAGTTTGTTACATTGAATATATATTATAGGGCTACCATGCCCTATAGTTAGGGTTGCACTGCCATTTCTATGTTAAACCCCAAATTTTGCACTTTAATAACTTGGAACTGTTTGATTGATTTGCCTGAAGTTTTGCATGTGTGGTTTGGTACCATAGATCTCTTGATCTGGTAAGTTTTGTTCTGGTCAGTGGTGCCTTTGTGGAGCTGCGGAGTGCCAAAAATGTAACATTTACCATTAAGATGCAAATTCTTGGGGGCATGGCCAAGCACAGGAGCAAGATGGCAGCATAATCAGAGAGCTCTGCAGCTATCCACCACATTTCTTTGACATCCTCACTGCTACTATTGCAGTCTGAGCAATCTTGCCGCTGTTCTACCAGCTAAATGCCATCAGCAGCTAAATCTGAAAAAAATAGACAAAATTGCACTTCAGAGCTGCTAAATTAGACAATGATCCCAGAGGCCGAACAAAGCCCTCCTCAAGGGCCCCCTCTAACTCTGGATTCGGCAGCACGGGAAAGATACAGCCCAGGGTGATACAGATGCACGACCCATAGATGTATCAGGTGGCTTCCTCCATACAATCTGAGGGGTATTTCACTCTAGAAAGGTTCATAAAGGAGCTTAAATATGGGCTTGGGATGAGGATGGAGGCTGGCTTTGATAATGTTACCACACAGATATAGCATCTCCAACAAACTGTGAACTATGTGTCAGAGACTGCTGAAGTACATGAATCATGTCTGGGAGAATTACAGGACAGGGTAAGTGCACAAGAAGACTGCATGCAAAGCTCCCAGTCTGACCTGCAAAAAGCATTTCGTGAAATCGACTTCTTGAAATAAAGTATAGACAAGCACGAAAATAGGGAGCACTGATGCAACATGCACATAGTCAGGCTCACGGAGGGGCTGGAGGACCAAAACTGTCCTACATTTTTACAAAAATGGCTTCAGGACACCTTGGAGATTCCACCGGAGGTCTCGTTGGAAATTCAGCTTTCACACAGATCTCCGGGCGCCAAGCCCACACGTAATTAAAGAACCAGTCATGTCATAGTTAAATTCCTTCACTTCACAGGTGGCCAGAAAGTGTTGGAGAAGGTGAAGGGGAAGAAAAAATCTTGCTGTAACACTCATGGGTGAGTGTTTTCCCTGACTATTCATGGCAGCTTCAAGAATCAACAGAAAGAGTTTGCAGAAGTTAAGGAAAAAACTGCATGATATGGGATGTCACTTCTCATTGGTGTATCCGGCTTGCCTGATCATTAGGCCACAAGGTGGAAAGCCCAGATTCTTTACGAGCCCAGAAGTGGTCATGGAATGCGTGATGGAACTAGAAAAGTCCTGCAGGCCGCATAACCAGAATTAGAGGGGCCGCAGTTCTAAATGCTGAGAACTTGAAAATGGTACTGTAACCGGACTGCAGTCTAGTTGGGTTTGGGGGTGAGGGAGTGCATCTACAGTGGGCTAAACCGCAACTCCTTTATGGGGCCTATCAGGGCTGGTTTGCCAGGGACTCCCCCTCCCACTCCCACCCATGGTGTCAGCGTGGCTCAGTTGGTAGCACATCCACCTCTGAACCAGAAGGTCGTGGGTTCTCGTCCCACACCGGGATTGGACTTGCACCTAAAAATCACTGGCATCCGAGTGCAGTATTGGGGGGCGCTGTACTGCTGGGGTGTGCTGTCCTTCAGATGAGACGGCAAACCGAGATCCCTTCTGCCCATCCTGGTGTTGTTCTGGGGGGTGTCCAGGTGGAAGTAAAAGAACCCAGGGCACTCTTCACAAAAAGAGCAGGTAGCATTCCCAGTGTCCTGGCCAACATTCCCCTTCCCATAAACTGGTTCATGCAATTATCCAGGCTGTGTGTGGGTGATGATGTGCAATATGGCCGCCATCACACATTCAGTCACTTCACTACCAGTCTAGCATTGCTTGTAAAGCACTTTGGGATACTGTGTATGAAAAGTGCTATATAAATGCTGATCTTCTTCTTCTTCACCCACGGTAACTGTGCTGTTAGCTTCTCTAGAGCTCAAAGAGGTCCGCGTTGTTGAATGGACAAACATATCTTTTTGTAGGCCATTTATTATTACCAGTTCTGGGCCAGGAGCTTCTGGACTTGAGTTACTTGCCTCCCACAATTTATAGAGCCACAGATCTGGTCTACTGGAGACCCAGCCAGTTGATGCGAGTCACTGCCAGGGAACTTTTGGTCCAGACTGGAATGTTCAAAGTTACAAATGTTGGATGACTGTTTACTGTTTCTCTTTTCTTGTTTTTTGTGGATGGTGGGGTCTCTGCCCAAATATGGGCCAATTGCCTTGGGGCTCCCCTATGTATATACTGTACATGTGGCTGACTGAGCAATGCTGTCTAATCTGGGGTAAGCATCCATCAGGGGTTAGTGTTCGCCAGCTCTTTCCGATGGGGGTAGTTGACCTTCGATGGGGGTGTTAGGGCGAGGGCCTTAGTACTTACCCTTTGCAGGCTACAGCCCAACTGGTGCGTGACCTACCCCATTTCGGCCTCTCTTCAGAGCCTGATAAGCGGGTGCAGTAGGGCCCTGTTCCTTGGCTGGGGCTACCAACATGGGTTGTATCTTGGCGAGATGGTGAGGGCATTGGAGTGCCCATTAGATCATTTTCATGCTATATGGTGGATAGCCTGCTCGATCCATGCAAAGTAGAGGGTGGTCAATATAATCGAGTTGGGGTTAGGGAAGGGGTATGTATGGGAGTTCATGTTACCAGTTATTCTGTTGGGGGGTTGGTTGGGTCTCTGTGGCATACTGTGTTCCTATTTCTGTGGAGGATTATATAACCATGTTAGAAGTCAGGGGTAGAGAGGTTCCTCACTGTTTGAGCACCTCTTCTGGGGATGTGGGGTTTGTTGGGGGTTTCAAAAGGTTTTTATAAACACTTCTGAGTGCAATTGTATACCAGTAGAGGATGACTTTATGGAATGAGACTACATCAATATTTTTCCTAGGTACTTCATCATGAGTAATCTTACTTTGGTTTCATGGAATGTTAATGGTCTAAGGTATGTAGTCAAAAGGAAAAAGGTATGGGTTAATATAAAAAAATGAGGGGGAACATTATGTTCCTCCAGGAGATCCATTCCACCAGAGGGGAGGCCATAAAGCTGGCAGGCGCCTGGGGTGGCACCCTCTTGATAGCACCATTCACCTCAAGGGCCCAAGGGGTGGTGATCTGGATTAGACCCTGGCTACCTCACAAAATTCTATCAGTCTAGACGGACCCTCAGGGGTGCTATCTCATAGTAGAAGTGGATATGGGAGGTACCAAATACACCTTGGTTGTGGTGTATCACCCTAATTTCGACTCACCTCACTTTTTCACACATCTGGGGGTTGCTCTGGCTCCCCTGTCAGATAACCTGATAATTTGGGGGGATTTCAACACATGTTGGGACCCAGTTTTGGACCACTCAGGCCATAGATCCAGACCCCCTTCATGAAGCGTTGTTGCCCTGTGCAGTCTAGCAGGGGGACAGGGCCCTAACAGAGGCATGGAGACACTGCCATCCACACACTACAGAATACTCTTTTTTTCCAGCAGCCCATAATGTATATACTAGGCTGGATTTTGTCCTCTTCCTGAAGATGTGGGCAGGGCATATAAAGGAGGCCAGCTATGGGCCAATAACTGTGTTGGATCATGCCCCTCTACGTCCTGCTGTCATTCCCAGGAGACACAACCCCAAGGCCTAGTTGGAGAATGGACCCAGCACTGCTTTTAGATGAGAATTTTGTAACCCAAGTTAAAAACAGTATTTGGGACTGCTTAACCCACAGTAACCTAGAGGACACTGGTGTAAGTAATACGTGGGATGCCTTAAAGGCACATATATGGGGGGAGGCAATATCCTACTCTGCTTTCATTAAAAAGAAATTGGGTAGGGAACAGACGGAACTGGAGAGATAGATACAGGAGCTGGAAGGGGAATTGATGGGACAGGTATGCCACCAGAAAGTACAAAAACTCAAAGCTTTGAAATGCTCTTTGAGTCAATACACTAACCGAGGGATAGAGAGGAATCTTTTACTAACTAAGGCTGGGGCTCACTTTAATGGGGATAAGGCAAGCAAGTGGTTAGTGGGCCTTGTAAAATGTAAAAGAGCTGAGAGGACCATCCTGGGGATGGAAAGAGAAGGTGGAGGGATCACATATGATTAAATCCAGATTAATGCTATGTTCAGATACTTCTATTCTTGATTATACATCTTGGAATTCCCAGAGAAGGGGAACCTGGAGGCACTTCTCCAGAGAATTGAACTGCTGACCGCCGACGAGGGGGACAGGAGGGTTCTTGACTTACCAGTCTCCCTGCAGGAACTGCACAGGGTAGTTTGGAGGGGAAGAAGGGGAAGGCCCTGGGCCCAGATGGTATTCCCTCAGAGTTTTATAAAGTGATCTGGGAGGAGATTGGATCTTTCATGCTCCAAATGGTGCAGTCGGCCTTTTGGAGGGGATCCTTGCCTTCCTCAATGTATATGGCCACTGTCGTGGTGCTTTCAAACGCCAGAAAGGACACCCTTAAGTGTGGGTCATACAGACCCATATCACTCCTGAACTCAGACTATAAATTTCTCGCCTAACTTTTAGCCATGAGATTGGCGTGTCTCCTCCCCAAGATGATCAACCTGGACCAAGGGGGATTCGAAAATGGGAAGACAGGCTAAACAGAATATAAGAAGGACAGTTAGTATTATTCATGGTAGGGCCCAGAGGGAAGCACCTGGCAGAGGTCTACTGGCCCTAGATGCTGAAAAGGCATTTGATCGAGTGGAGTGGCCCTTTATGTATGCAGTACTTCAGAAGTATGGGTTGGGAGACACTATGATAAAATGGATTCAGGTAATCTATAATGTTCCACAAGCCCAGATTCTAACTTACTTCACCTTATCAGCCCCCTTCTACCTATCACGGGGAATGAGACAGGGATGCCCGCTCTCCCAACTTTTATATGTGCTTTACTATTGAGGCCCTGGCTGATATGATTTGATCCCATAGGGCAATCCAGGGGTTCAAGGGAAATAGAAGGTCCCATGTAATCTCCCTATTCGCAAATGAAATATTGCTTTTTGGGGGGAATTCTGCAGTGGCTCTTCCAGCCCTGACCATCATTTTTTATTCATATGGCCCGATATCCAGCCACAAAATAAACTGAGGCAAATGTGAGTGGATGCCCCTGGGGGAAAATATGCAACCTATCCAGCATAATCGATTCATCATTAATCCCTCCAACAAAATCAAATACCTGGGGGTTATTTTACTAGCAAAGTTCACTAGAATGGCGGATATTAATATGTGCAGGGTGGTGACCAAGATTAAAGAGGATTGCCACAACTGGAATGCCCTTCCCCTGACATTGTTGGGGAGGGTTAATCATATAAAGATGAGTATCCTATGACACTATTTCTATCCCTTCCAAACAATTCTGGCCTATATCCCTAACAGTTACATTAAAGCCTTGGAGGGTGCTATCACCCAACGACTATGGCAGGGGAAGAGTCCTAAGATTAAAAAGGCAATACTATGGAAACCAATCTCCCAGGGGGGTCTGTGACTTGCATTTGTTAAATACTATTACCTGGCATCCCAGCTTGCACATGTCCAGAATCTATTAAGAGATAAGGAAGACTATCCAGCTTGGGTGGTGCTAGAGACCAATTCCTCCCTCCATCTGTACTATGACTTACTTGTAGGTGCCATGCCAGGCTCCCCCTCTAATAGGCCTAAGCATCCATGCATCAAGACAACTTGGAGGGCATGGCATATGGCCCACAGTGTTCTACAACACAGGGACACAGGGGAGACCTCTTCCCAGACACCCCCTTAAAACATGTGGCAGCAGGAGCAGGGAGGGAGACTCAGGAGGCACTGATGAGGTAGCACTGGAAGAGTCTCTATCTCCTGGACCAGGTGGTTGAGGATGGGCTGGTTCTACATTTTACGGTGCTAAAACGCAGGTATAGCTTGAGCACCTCATACTATTTTTCATACTTAGATCTTAATAGGAGAACAGAGAGTAGGCTGGAGGTGGAGAGCCCTGGAGGGTTTGTTCACTCCTCGCTGGAGGAGACATTTAAAGGGAGAAACTCTGATTCCTCTTTTAAACCCTTGAGGGCATGTTACAAGTTGTTAGTGGGTGCCCTGCCATGTACCCTAGAGTGAGTGAGAAGTCAGTGGGAGGTGGATGTGTTCCCAGACTCCCTCACTGGAGGAGACTGGTCCTTGATTCTCAAAAACTCATTAAGGTGCTCTGTGAATAATAGATTGAGGACTATTCAATACAATGTTCTCATGAGAGTTTACATTATGCCAGCCTTGGCACACAAAATTGACCCATCTGTTCCTGATATATGCCAGAAATGCAGCACTCACGTTGGTACTTTCTTCCACCTAGTGTGGGAATGCCACAAGACCCATGGTTATTGGAGGGAAATTGTGTCACTCCTGTCATTCATTCTGGGGGAATCATTCAGTATGGACCCAGTTGAGGTGTTGCTGGGCCTGCATATGGGGGGGGCAGAAGGCATGAGCTAGGAACCCCCCACATTGGAGGCTCAGTCTGGTGTTGGGAATGTGCCAGTTAGCTCTTTACTGAAGACTTCCGAGTACCCCTCCTATTTCTGCTTGGGTGAAGGATCTAGAGTGTATGAAACTGGAGAGAACCCAGCATAAAATAAGGAACCAGGAAAGTAAATTCCAGGAGACATGTGATCCCGTTGAGAGGGTAGTAAAGAGTCCCAACATGTATCCTTTGTGATTTTTCCCTGGCTTTACCCCTAAGCCCCGGGTGCCACTCTCAAATCCTATGGCTAAGTATCTCATCCACCCCACATTCCTAACAACAGAAACCTAGGACCTATAAGCCTAATTCCCTTAATCTAAGATGGCCCTGCCTATTCTCTACCTTTTTCCTATTCTGGCCTCCCTTTTGGCTGCCTACTCTTTCACCCCAATTTCTACCCTATTCCGTAATACCTCCTTATTTTTTATCATTTAGGTATGAGCTCTTACTTAGGAGAGACTATATGGGATTGTTCTCTTCTCTTCTCATTTCAGTAAAGCTTATCTTTATGTACCTTTGCATGTTAATTGTGTTGACCGGTGTGTATAGGCCCATATTGACCGGCACCTTCACAATGTTTTTCCTTTTTTTTTTTTTGCACAGTTGTCCACCATAATTGTAACCTTATGAAGTGTACTGTATTGTATTAATGCCCAGGACCACATTGAAAATGAGCTTGCTCAATGGTGTTTATGCCTGGTTAAATAAAGTGATTGATTGATTGAATTAAGCTCTACACCAAAACCTTATTGGTATCTACAATCACTACTTGTTAAGTGCCTTGGGGAAGGGGGCTTGCAAAAATACTGTTTAATGACCACCATTTATCTGTACCAATTTATTAATCTGTATTAATTTGTCTTAACTAGACAGCTCCTGTCCTGATGACTGTATCAACTTTTACTTCCCCACTTTGTGGGGTCAATGTACTTTGCACTTGGAAATCTTAAAGTTTAAAAAAAAAAGGGTGCAAATTCTTTGCTTGTCTCTAAGTCTGAAATGCTTCGTGTGTTTGGTCTGAAATTGTTAGGCTATATGGGGTATGTGTCACTGATGTGGCTTTTAAAGGTTTTGTGAAAAAAAATTAATCTGTTCAAAAGTTATTGAAGTTTTTATTTTCCCATTATTTCTTATGGGAAAAATTAGATGTTCCATGCAAAGGCACTTTTTGCTTTTGTGAAAGTTTGTTTTACTGCTGCAAATGGGTTTTGTACTTTCGCATGGCTGCCATCTTGTTTTCAGTTAGCAACAGCTAAAAAACATTGTAATTCAAAAAATGCTGCACATCGGTAAACACCAACACTTGTGTTTACCTAATCGGGGCCTGGAGAACATGATCCTAGCATTAGATTTAAAAAATAATGTTTGAAAATATGTTTTTCCCATTCGGCCATAGGTAGTGTTAGAAATTTGCTGCACTGCTTTTGTGAAATTACTGCAAATTCCAGCACTTTTCATGCAACTACAGTAACAGCACTGTTGCATGAAAAGTGATGCAAATTTATGGCACTTTTTGCAAAAACTGCTGCAAATTTGAGGTGCTGCTGCAATGTAAAATAAACATGGCCCTGTAAAAAAACCAAAAAAAACCTTTTCTGGCCACTTTTTGGGCTAAATAATGAAAAAAATTGTGTTCCTAAGCTTTGGTAAACACCTATTAGTGTTTATCTAAGAAAAGCAGGTTTTCTCCTTTTACTACCTCGAACAGGGCAGAGGCATGATTTAATAATAAAAATGGTTTTGCCAACATCGGGGTGCCCAGTCCCCATGTTGGCACTTACTCCCCCTCCCAAGTAGTGTGGGACACTGGGGATCCCACCCCCAGTGTCACGAAAGACTTATTTTTGTAGTGATTTCTGACACTGGGATGCCCACCCCCGTTGTTGGATGCCCCCAGACCATTGTAATTATTGTTTGTTGACACAAGGTGATTAATCCCCATGTAAGCAATTACTGCCCCAGTAATGTGGGACACTGGGGAGCCCACCCCCAGTGTCTCAAAATAATTTGTTTAATGTGTTTTCTGACTCTGGGATGTCCACCCCTGGTGTCAGATGCCCCCCAAGCTCATTACAACCTTTATGGTTGCCGACATCAGGGTGCCTTATCCCCATGTCAGCATTATGATGCCCCCCCCACACACTGTGGGACACTGGGGAGCCCAACCCAGTGTCCTGAAATAAAGAATTTAACCCTGTTAAAAAAAAGTCCTCCAGCATCTTTTTTTCTGTAAAAAAGAAAACTGTCCCTCATCTTCTTCCTGTCCCCCTTCCCCCATCCTGACCCTCCCACTGAGCAACCCACCACCATTCTCCCCCCGTGCCCTATACTTACCACCGGAGATTGTCTTCTGTATTTTTCTCTGGGCCGGGACACATCTGCACCCTTCAAAGCCAAACCACAAACTGAAGAATTAAGGTAAGTGTTGTAGAATGGTTGTCAATGGCATTTTGAACTTATGTTGATATCCTGGCCATTTTGTGGTATTTTTGTACCAAATTTTCAACATGAGCTGTTTGGGACCCCACCTCATGAACACTGTCACTGTTGTTTTCTTAATTGGAGCCATAAGGTAATTTCATGGTCACTGCTCAGAACCACCTTTCAGGACCAGTTAATGAAATGACAGTGCAAATGTTCATGGCAGGATCAAAAAGTCCATGTTGAAAATTTGGTGCTAACCAAAAATCTGAATTATGCACAGTTGTTGAAATGTTTCTACACATGTGTGTAACTGTGGCAATTTTTAATATTTTCACTCCACATTTTCAACATAGCCATTTATCACACCACCTCATGAACAGTACAGTTGTCATTTTTTACAACCAGCCCACAACAGTTTTTCTAACCTGTTGCATTGAATGACTCAGGCGCTTCACGAAATCACCTTTCAGGACAGAATAACAGAATGACAGTGCAAGTGTTCATGAGGTGGGGTTCCAAAAAGGCCATGTTGAAAATTTTGTAAAAAAAAATCCTAAAAATGCATGAGTTATGTGTGTCCATTGAATTTATTCTATGCAAGCGCATAACTATGGTACTTTTCAATATTTTGCCTCCAAATTTTCACCATATCTATTTTTTCACACCACCTCATAAACAGTACAGCTGTCATTTTTCACATCCTGCCCAAAATGTGTTTTCACACCTGTGGCACAAAATGGCATTGCAGTTGTGCATAATTATGTTTTTCCTTGTATGTCACAATTTCTCTGTACCGGGGTACACGAGGTGGGGTAATATGATGGCTATGCTGACAATTTGGTGACTGTTGTTTGACACATGGATTTGCAGGGCCCAGAGGGCACTATGCTTCCACATCTACTGTACATATATATGCACATCTACACAGGGATTGGAGCCCAGGGTCCAAAGGACCCCGCACTCCAACAGTAAAATAAGGGTACTATTATAGTGTACTAGCTAAAAAAAGGGAAATTAATTGCAAAGAACTCTGTTAATGCATCAATTAGGGTTCCTATTATAACACCAAAAGTATGAAGATTTGGCATTCAGGTTCCCACCTCTACCACCCTTCCCTCCCACCCCACCCCACCCTCTACATACCAACAAGCATCTGGGTGTGCCTTGGGGTTATTGGGCCTAACTCTCTTCCCATTCTCCTATACTGTACCATCTCAGCTTCATTACACATGGAATAGGGTAAGAGTTATGGCCGATTACCCCAAGGTACACCCCAACACCTGTTGGTATGTGGAGGGTGGGGGGAACCCTAACACCGAATTTCCATACTTTTGTCACTGTAGTAGAAACCCTAACTGATCCATTAATGGAGCTTTTTGCAATGAATATATCTATATATGATGGTGGCATGGTAGTGCCACCATAGTTAGGGTTAAGTAGCACTTGTAAGGTTAAATGGTCAAATTTTGCACTTTAATAACTTTGCCACCGTTTAATGGATTTGCCTGAAATTTGGAATGCATGATCAAGAGTCATATATCTTGGGATATGCCAACTTTTGTACTGGTCAGATATATGGCTGTGGAGCTATTAAGTGAGATCTGCTGGTGCATTTATGGTTTCTGGTGAATTCTTTGCTCACACCTACAGATCGCACGGTTTGCACGACCGGTCTGAAAACTTCAAGGAACGTGCGGCCAGGGTGCCCGGTGTGCCTCTCGAAGATTTTCTGAAAAAATATTAAACAGTTCAAGAGTTATTCAAAAAAGAAGTTCCCATTATAAGGCAATGGGAAAAGTTAACAAAAAGTTTGAAAGTGTTGCAAATGCAATTTTTACTTTTGCAAATGGCCCTTTTACTTTCGCAAAACCACCATTTTGTTTTCAGTTAGCGATCAGAAAAATGCTTGCCATTTAAATCTGGGACCCTCTAGCAAGCTAATTCATTCTGTATTCACCTAGTTGGACTCTGAGGATGCTAGATATGTCTTTATTTTGGGGTAAAGCACCCCAGAAATATGTTTTTCAAATTTCTGGAAAAAGTATTTTTGCAAAGGACTGTCACACTTGTGACACTGTTGAATGAATTTGTGAAAGCTTACGCAAACTTCGACAGTACTTTTTCAGACTATGTCCAGAATTACACTGGTTCTTTGCCACTGTGCTGCTAAAGAACCGTTTGATCTTTTGGCTTGAAATTTGGAGGGTAGGCAGCCAACATCTCACAGATGTGCCTTTTGGTAGTTTGGTGACAAAATATTGCATGGCTGCCAAGTTACAGTACTCCAAAGTTGGCATTTTTTCCCATAGACTAAGATGGTGGTGTATGCCACGCCTTTCAGGTCTCGTATCTAGAAAATGATGCGAGATACAGATTTTTTGCTGCAAGTTGCATAGCCCTATGGGCTATGCAATACCAAAAACCTAACCAGGAAAATCATGATTTTGTGAAATTTAATTTTTTTTTTTATGTGGTGAGGTTGCAGAGATATTAGCAATTAAGAACTTTCAATGCTTGTTTTAAGCTTCGATGCTCATTACAATGCATACATTCTTTCTGTTTTTCTATGCAGCTGTTTGGCAATAACAGGGTATGTGCTTCCACTACTGTTACAGTTACTGTTTCCACTTGCTTTTATGTCCCCATTTGCATTACTGTTCCTGTGTACGCCACTGTGTGCATTACCCTTTGTGTTGTCAGTTGCACTGGCGTTTTCGTTACTGTTACCATTTGCATTTACAATTGCGGTACTGTGCCCATGTGCATTTTGGTTTGCGTTTCCATACGTGCTTCTGTTCCTGTTTCTGTTTCTGTTTCCTTTGGTGTTATTCTTCATGTTAACTTTACCATTTGCATTTACAATTGCAAGACCATGCCTGTGCATGTTACGGTTTGCATTTAAGTGTGTGCTTGCGTTCACATTTCCGTTTCTGTTCCCTTTTGCATTCTTTTTGCTGTGACCCTTAACATTTCCATTTAAAATACTGCTGCCATCACTGTTCACATTACCAATTGCATTTCCATACGTGCTTCAATGTCCATTTGCATCACTGTTCGCTTTGGCGCCACTTTGCTCTTGCGTTTCTATTAACGTTTCCTTTACAATTTACGTTTCTGTTACCATGTGTGCCACCACTGTTGGTGCTTCTGTTTGCATTGCTGTTCCTGTTACTATGTCACAAGACATCACATGGAAGAGCACCGTGATCCCGCTGCCACATTACATTCCCTATTTCTCATCATCATTCTCAAAAAGAAGGGAAATTAGAGGAAAAAAACACATTTAATGCATCAGTTAGGGTTGTTCCACAGTGACAAAAGTGAGGAAATTTGGTGTTAGGGTTGAAACCCCCTTGGACCCCTCCAGCCCACCCCCCAACTGGCATTGGGTGCACATTGGGGTCATCAGTCCTAACTCTCACCCCATTCTCCTATTCCTCAGCTCCTCTACACATGTGATGGAGTGAGAGTTAGGGCCAACAGCTCTAACACACACCCCAATGTCGGTTGGGGGGTGGGCTGGAGGGATCCAAGGGGGGTTGCAACCCTAACACCAAATTTCCTCACATTTTTCACTGTGGAACAACCCTAACTGATGCATTAAATGAATTTTTTTGCCTCATATATGTGTGTGTGTGTGTGTATGTGCATGCCTCTTACCCCTAGCCTGGTCTGCCAGGCATGCTGGTATGTAGCAGTATGGCATAATGGCCTGTGTGGGTGTACTGCTCCCTCTGGCTGTAGTCCAATGGTTTCCCACCAACCTGCTGGGCTGGATAACACTGCCTCTCACTTAGGCGGACTGCATATTTGATGTACACTAGTACTTCAGCTGATGCAATACTCTCCTGGCATGTGACGCAACTTGTGTCAGATATCACTGGTATCACATAATTGTGTGGATGACAGTCCCCAATGTGCCGCAAATGCATCACGGGCATGCCTGTGATGTGATGTGCTGCTGATGCTGTCCTATTGTGGCCTACTCCCCTGTTCCTGTACAACATATCTCTCACCTCCTGCCTTATGGGCCTGGGACATGTCCTACGGGACTGAGGGACACTGCCCACACATAGGGACACATCTGGTATTACATATTCAGACAGCAGGTGTAACACCTGGAGTGTATTTGTGCTGCATAAGTCTGGACAGGTACACATCTATGCCCATGCCATGTGCAGTTTATTGAGCCTTTATTCTGCACTGCCCTGCCACCGCACCACATATATATTATGAGTGACAGGGGGATACATATGTGCCACTTTTGGGGGTGCTGCCTCCTGGATGTTGGGGATGGGTGGGGGGTTTGCCTATATGTCACTGTATGTTTGTAACCCCCACGACATGCAGTGGGCACATATGGTTGTTGTTGCTGGTTGTTCTGTCATGTTCCTTGATGGTTCACTGCCTTTTGTGTCTTGTGATGAATGGGACAGTCCTGAGGATGGCAGTGAGCTGCTGTGTGGCAGGGGTGCATTACACTGTAGCACCATTGCACTGTGCAACAGTTATGACATGTGACTGTTTTTGGGGTACTGCACGGTGTACACAGTAGGCCATGCTCAACATGTCCTGTACCATGGTGTATTTTGTTGACGGCTGTGCATGTCGCCCTTACCAGCACAACACACAAGGTGTGCACACAGCACATCCCTGTGCACAGTTTCCCACTTTTGTGGGATCGGAACATGTCCCTTAGAAGTCTAGTGCCTGACTGGGCCACCGCTGTGTGTGCAACATCTGTGCCATGCATTTTCCCCATAGGGCTTTGTCCTTGCTACAGGGTGCATGTGATTCAGGGGATATTGCCACTTCTCTCCACTTGCCATCTGCATCATGCCACAGTGCCCACATTGCAGTGCATTGCAGTGTACCACATAGTTCTGTCTCCACACATGGCCAGGGTTGCTTGCCCTATACCTCCATCAGCATAGCTGCACATGTTGATACAGTCACCAGCATTGTCCGTGCACATGTGCCATACTGCAGCCTCCCCTCACCTATGTCTATGACCTCGGGCACTGCTCTCCATGTCCCCAGTATTCCTCCCTTCCCTCACCACCCCATACACCATGCTACCATGTCTAGAACGCTGCTGTAGAATCCACCTATTGTTCTGCATAGTTTGCCCTTGTCTGGGGTGGCCATATGGGTGTGCACACCTCTGAGTCTGACACATGGCAGCACCTGCATGCTTACTCCAGGCAGCAGGTCGTTGTTCCCATTGCCACCTGGGTACACACCTGTTGACATCATGTCTTCCACTTAGTGTCGGGTGTGTGTCATCAGCTGAAGTGTGCTGTGATGAGTTGCTGTCTCTCACGTTGTACAGTCGCTGCAGGGCTTGGTAGCAATATGGCCTGCTCCCCATCTTCCTCCTCCTCCTCCTCCTTGGGCTCCTCATCTGGTTCCTCCCCTAGTGCATCGTCTGGTGGTTGAGCATCCTGGTTGCCATGTGTTTGTGCCAGGTTGTGCAGCATGCAGCATGCTATGATGATCTTGAATGCCATTTCTGGGCTATACTGCAGGGACCCCCATATCTGTCCAGGCTTCTGTATCTGGCCTTCAGGAGTCCAAATGTTCTCTCTATGATGGAATGGGTTGTGGCTTGAACCTCATTATATCTGTGCTCCACAGCTGTGCATGGGTTACACAGTGGTGTCATTAACCATGGCATTTGGGGTACCCACTATCTCCTATGGGGAGGTAACATGGTTAGTCCATTGCCCCTGCCATCACCTGATACATGTGCACATTTGCTATGTTGCCTGCCGTGGCCTCACACCCCCCCAGTTGCTGGCTTTGCCATGGCACACCTGTCCATGTCACACATGTGACAGTACACAAGTGCCACAGTGGTACTTGTGCATGTGTGGCCTGGACCATCTCAGACATGCGAATGATGGCATGTACTCACATGATCCTCTTTGGTGTACATGTTTCCGGGGGTAGGGGGACACAGGCATGCTGTTGTACCATGTCAGCCTTGCATTCCCATTTACCTACCTATCAACTAGCCACCTTGCAGATATAGACTGGCAAAGGCCTCATGGATTCCACTCTGCCAGAATATGAAGGAGTCATGTGATGACCCAGGATATTTTGCCTCTACATCCAGGATTCTGCATTGGCTGTCACAGATGACCTGGACATTCAGGGAATGATAACCCCTCCTGTTCTGATACACCTCAGCATCAGCAGATGGTGCATGTATTGCAACATGCATGCAATCCATAGCCCCCAGGACATAGGGGAATTGAGCAATGCCATAAAATCCCTGCCGCACTGCATTCTGCTCCCATGCATCCATTGGGAACTGGATGTACTGGTGCGTCTTAAAGTGCAGGGCATCCAAGAACCACTTCATGCATTTTGACACTGCAGGCTGGGAGATGCCAACAGTGTCCCCAGTGGGGGTCTGGAATGTTCCCTTTGCCAGGAAGCATAGTGCTGCTGTCACCTTCACTTCCACTGTTATTGGCTTCCCCTATGTGTTCTGGCCTGCAGTTCTGGCCTGAGCACATTGCAGAGCTTCTGTATGGTATTGCATGGCAGCCAGTATCATGCTAGGTACTGTTTCTCCGAGAGTTCTAGGAATGAAGCCCACCACCTGTGCAACCTTTCATGGTGCTGTCTCCCATGTACCTGGCCTTCCCCTCTCCGGGGTGGTTGGGCTGAATGCAGGGCCTGTTGCTGTGTTCATCAGTGTTGTCTCCGTAGTGTCAGACTGAGGGCAATGAATAGCAGTAGTCCAGGCATACCTTCAACAATGTGCTGCTTCTGCCAAATGACAGTCTTCATAGACATCTGTGTGTTGCCCTGCCTGGGTCTTTTATAGTGTGGGTTTAGACCACCTTTTCGTTGGTCTTGCAGGTGTGTCCAATGTGTGATGCGTGTCTGCTCACTCGGCCTTCTGGAATGCCATTTACAGGAGATTGGTCACCTTGCATGTTGCAAGTGGCAGTTTGTGTCTTGCCGCAGCTGTGTCATACTGCAAGTAGTGCTGCAAGGCTCTTTGGTGCAGTTGCAGGGTGCTTTGGCACAGGTGCCCTTCTGTAATACCGCTGGGCACATTTGTTTCCGCATCTCATGACTTGCTTCTGGCATGCATGGCGCATCTCCCTTCTGACTGCAACATGCTTTCTGGAATCTGGCACATATGTGTTTACAAAAGTTTTGCAAATGCAGTTTTACTTTCACAAATGGCCCTTTTACTTTCATACTGTGGCCATCGTGTTTTCAGTTAGTGAGAGAGAGAGAGAAAAATGCCTGGTGTTTAAATTTTGGACCCTCTGGGTAAACACTCACTGTTGGGTTTGCCTAGTCGGGTCCTTAGGATGCCATCCCTATCTTTTTTGGGGTTAACCCCCCCCCCCAGAAATGCCATTTTAAACATTGGAGAAAAAATACTTTCACAAATCACAATAGAAACTGCTCAAATACTTTCACAAAAGCAAAAGTTTCATGCTACTTTTTGTGAAATGTTTGTGATTTGCGAAAGTGTTTTTTTAAAAAAATAGCAAATCTTTGCTATCACCCTGCAACTGAATGGTCAGGTCTTTGGGGCTGAAATTTACAGGGTGACAAGCCCTGGTCCATCATAGTTTGGTGTCAAAACATTCAAGGGCCAAAAGTTACAGCATTCTGAAGTTGAGAAATTTCCCATAGGATTACATTGCAGCATCCGTTACACCTTTTGGAGCCCATATCTTGAAAACAAAGCAAAATACGGAGTTTTCATTACCTGCAGCTATCTGCAGAAACAAGATTGGAAATCATAGATTACACCAGCAGTGTAATTTCTTTCCTACTTACTACAGTTACAGAGATATTGGTAAAAACATGTTCCAAGGGTTCCAAGGCTGCCTTTTTATCACTTGTTGGTGCCCGCATCTCATAAACTGTGTGAGTTACAGATTTGGTTGACCTATCTCCAGTAGATGTCTCACTGTCATGATTACGACGACACTTGAATTTTTCTTGTGGCTCCCACGGTTGCTGAAACATTGGCACATTACTGTTACAAGGGTTCCGTGCACTATAGAGCTGCTGTATGGCTCCATAGTTATATATAAGTGGGAGTGCAGGGCCCGGAGGGCATGTATTAACAGGAAAGATATTGTTGACAGACAGTATTTTTAAGATACTGCTCGGGTATAAAACTAGCACCATCACATGTTGTTATACTGCTATGTTACCTGGCAATATTCATTAGCAGTATGTTATTGTTAGCTTTGGATGTTACAACTGTTGCTTTCACATGTTATTTGTAAACTATACTAGAAATAATTACTTTTATTATTACTACCATTTGTTATTAGTACTGGCTTACTCTATCAGAAAAAAAAGGCAAACATCCAATGACTGTTGGTAGGCCTATACTAAGTCTAATTTTCAAGAAACTATCTGTGGATAACATACAGTGTGTTTCATCACTTCTTCACCATTGAAATATAGGCATCTGCTTAAATATTGTTGTTTCTGTTTGTAACACAAAAATGCTTACTGTGGTGCATCACCCATGGTTGCCCAGCATGCATGTGTACCCCAAGGCACTATGATGCTGGCAGAACTCATACAGTTGGTGATCCATAATGATGGATTTGTCTTGCAGTACATTTAGAGAGTTGTACGTTACTTCTGTTTCCTGATGCTGGTTGTGCTGATTGGTTGTGTTGCCTTGACCCTTCCCCTGCTTGTATGTGTGTGTGTGTGGAATGTGTGTGTGGGGTGGGGATGGGGAGTTAGGGTTTTGAACCATAACAGCACATTTCCAGACTTTTGTAGCTGTACTATTAACCTTAATTGATGCGTTAATGGAGTATTTTTGCAACAAACATATGTATATATATATATTTATGTATGTATATGTATGTATGTGTATATATATATATATATATATATATATAGGAGATACATGATGGGCAGGAGTGGAATATGGAAAATATTTTCACTCCTGCCAAGTGAACTCTTGATATTTCATGAGTGCTGAAGGCATGAGTGAAATATCCAGAGCTCACGATGCAGGAGTGAAAATATTTTTCATATTCCACGATCTGCATGTCATGTGTGCTATTTATACCACAGGAATGGGAGCTCCTCTATTACATTTCCTTACATCTTTGTTTGGCGTGTTCATTTGTATTGTCAGTGCGAGTGACTAGGTATGAATGGTGAGTCTCTGAGATCTGTAATTGGTCATTTGCTGTTTGTGTCATTGCTGATTGGATGCTGTTGTTTGACGTGTTCTGTCTGATTGGGTCATTTGTTTGTGAGGGTGGGAATGTGTTTTAGGGTTTGGAAAAGCAGGACTGTGAGCTGCATTAGTCAGGTATATATTTTTTATCTGTTTAGTGACTTTTTTGGTGTTTTCTGGTGATTTGTAATTGTTATTCTGCAGTTTTTATGTGGTGTACTTTGCTTTCAGTGTTCATGTTAAGACAGTCTACTTCGCTTTGTTGCATGGCTGTTGCTATACGTTGATGTACCTTTGCTGTAAGACGTTTGAGTTTCCTGTCCGTGTTGTTCAATGGCAAGTCATAGTATAAAGGAAAAGTTAACTAAAGAACATTTCTTGCAGTGATTACAGGTAAAGGAAAACATTAACAGTGTTATATTTTGTGAGAGTTGTTCTGAACGGTTGCTGTTCATTACTCATTTGAACAAGACTTGTTGTGCACAGTTTGGAGACCGCTTGTGCGAGTTCTGGCAGAGCGGTTCTAAATGTAGTTGGATGCATATCTTTTGTTTTATGTTTGGAATACATTGTTTCAACTCATATTTGTGATGTGTACTATGGCAGTTGTGGATATTGTTGTATTACAGGCAGTAAGAAGAGAGGCATAGTTAGCGGTAGTAATGGATATATAAAGAGGAAGGAAGTTGACCTCAGCAGAGTAGGTATAAACGGTATTTATTTTAACTCTGCTGACGTTGGCTGCATTTATTTCTTTGCAGTGAAAATAACACAATTTATTGTCATCTTAGAGCTCCCACACCTGTGGTGTGTAGATATATGTATATTAATTATACACACAACAATTACCCAGAGATTTTTGAAGGGTAATAATAATGTCAGATCAGCACTGATGACAGATGACTACTGCACACAAGCCAAGGTGTCCCATGATATGGCCGAATACAAAAAGGCAAATGCAATAACGGCGAGAGAAAAAAGAGTGACCGGGAATAATCACAATAACAGAAATAGTGACTGGTGGCTTTCTCCCCCTCTCCAAGTTTCATCACGTCATGGAGTTGATTATCTATAGAAAGAAGATGCAGGCAGCGAACCCCACCCCCCATTTCATGCAAAACAGTGTTGTTGCCATTTCGGCCATTGCTGTATTTTTATGGGTGCTCTTTGCTGTCTCAATGTTTTTCCCTCATCATTTTTCTTCACTTTTTTATGTTTGCCCATATCACATGGAACCCAAGCCATGGCAAAGAGGTAGTTTTTCAGCTCCAACTTGAAAACCTCAACTGAGAGGGTATCTCTTTGATGGCGGGGTAGTTGATTCTAGAAAATGGGTACTGACACAAAAATGCCCACCTCCAGATTACTCTAAGTAGATCGGGAAACCATCAGTAGACCCATCTTGTAAGAGCAGAGAGGGTAGCTGTGAGCATTCGAATAGAGAAACTCTAACAGGTAACCCAGAATCAAATCATATACAGTAGCATCAGTAGCTCTGGAAGAAGATCTGCCTTCTAATAATATCCATACATTTAGTGCCTTAGAGCTTCAGGGTGTTTCTATGTCTTGCTGCGGACACTAGATCAAATATCTCTGTTTACATTTGTTGATACCCTTACATACACAGAAGACTAAGAACATGTCACTCACTGCTCAGCCTACTTTTCTCCAAAGTGAACATGTTATGTGCCACCAGCCTGTCCTCAGAGGTCTGGTCCTTAAACCTCTGATCATTTTGGTACCCAGCACTGCACCCTCCCAGTGACCTCAATATCCTTTTTTGTATTAGAGAGCACAGAGCTGCATACTGTGCTTCAGGTGAGGTCTGACACCTTGTTAAGTGGTAGGATTACTTATGCTGCCCTGCTAGTTCCCACCTCCTTTAAATACAACACAGCATTACACTGCCTTTTGACAGTGGCTGATCAATGCTTGTCTTGATTTAGCCCCTTGTCTATTATGACTCATCCCCCCTTCAACAAAGCGAGATCCACGGACTGTGAAAATCTTTCTGTTTTTCCACCCTAGGTGTAGCACCATGCATTTTTTACATAACATCTAAGACTGCAGGACTCCAAAAAATTAACCAGCTTTCTCATGTCATCTTCAGATTCATTCCCAATCCTCAAAGTCTAGCACCCTCTCCAGTTTTATTTAATTTATTTATTTAAATGTTTGCTAACTGGGAATGGCACACTGAGCCAAGGTTAATTTCCAGGTGGGACCCATGGGAAAGGGGAAAGTGGAGAATTCAGACAGGCAGTTACAACAATGAAGTGCAATGGCAGCAGTTGTAGGTATAAGCTAGAAGACCTTCTGTGAAAGGGACTTTTTTAAATGGCATGGCCTGTACCTTATCAAGAAGAGGACTTGAGTATGCAGACAGAAATTCAACATTCATTTCAATTACTTAAACTAGTGGAGGGGGGGAGCCACAGGCAGCCCTCACATCACAAGGGTCAACATCTATTCCTCCCCCAGCATCAGCTACTGCAGCATCTAGATATCACAAAGATACCAACAGCAGTGATAGTAAAGGCATTGCCCAGCCTGATCCACTGGGGGAGAGGCATAAAGCAATGAAGACACAAAAAATTTGGATCAGAACAAGGAAATGGTAAACAGCAAAAGGACTACCAGAGGTGGAAAGCTATGTGCATCACTGTTCATAGTCTTCCAAATAAAATCATTGAACTCACAACCTTGGTGGCAGATGCACAATTAGACTGAGTCGCGGTTACAGAAACTTGGTTCACTGCCAACCACACCTGGGATGCTACTATTCCAGGTTACACACTCTTCAGAAAAGGTCAGGAGGGAAAGAAAGGAGGGTAGTAGCTTTGCATGTAAGGGAGGGAATCTGTGCAACAGAGATCCAGTAGAAGCACAGTAAAGCAGAGGCCCTATGGGTCATCCTGGGAGCAGGGGAACAAGCCCCCCCTCCTGGTGGGAGTTATCTACAGACCCACAACCCAGGAAAGTGAAATCAACAAAGATCTCCTGGAAGCCATCTCAGTGATGGCAGATGGGCGAGTTGCTGCTTGTCAAGGACTTCAATCTGCCAGATGTGAATTGGACCTCATACATAGCAGCCACAGAGCAGAGCAGAGAATTTATGTTCATGCTGTAGGGGGTAAGTCTAAATCAGCTGGTAGACTCACCCACCAGAGGTAAAGCAACCCTGGACCTGGTGCTCACAAACAGCAACAGGATGTTCATGTGGGTATCAATTTGGAGACCAGTGATCGCAGGTTCAGTCTGATTATCAGTAAATAAAGAGGAAGGCAAAAGTTAAACAAAAATCAACAGAACTGATTTCTGGAAAGCAAATTTTCCTGAAATGAAATATAGGATCAAGACCATGCTTGACACCAGTAACAATGGGGATGCAGAACACTGCTGGGAGAACTTAAGGAATGCCTTAAATATAGTCACTGAGCAATGCACAAGACACATCAACAAAGCCAAAAGAAGGAAGAACCATCTCTGGTTCTCCAAAGAGGTAGCAAACAAAATCAAGGGGACAAAAAAGAGGGCTTTTTAGAAGTACAAGGAAACAAAAGGAGAAATGGACAGGGAGGAATATAGGAACATACTCAAGGAGGCTGGAAAAGCAGTTCGGATAGCCAAAGCCCAAACAGAGGAAAGACTAGCACAGGAGCTAGGAAAGGAGATAAAAGTTTCTATTGATACATAAGAGAAAAAAGGAAGAGTAGCAGCAAGGGAGGGCCAGTTGTTAGAGAAAGATGAAGACAAAGCAGAGTTGTTAAATAATTCTGCTCAGTCTTCACAATAGAAGATATTGGCAAAGGATCTACACTAAGTAAGACAGAGCAGGCTAGTGGAGGGGCACACACAAGCCCTTTCATGAAAGAGAGGGTCTTAGAAGAGCTAAGCAAACTTAAGACAGATAAAGCCATAGGACCTGATGGTATCCACACCAGAATACTAAAAGAGCTTCAGGAAGAAATATCTGTACCACTAGCTGAGCTGTTCAGTCTACAGTATCTCTGGAAAGTGGCAGCATACTTCAAGACAGGAAAAGGCCAACAGTTGTGCCCTTGCACAAAAGTGGAAGCAAGGAAGAGGCAGGAAACTACTGCCCAGTCAGCCTGATCTATGTAATGGTAAAAATTATGGAGACATTACTGAAGGAGAGAATAGTTGACTACCTAAAGCAAACTGAAAAACTTGACCACAAACAGCATGGCTTCACAGCAGGGTGCTCATGTCAAACAAACATGATCAATTTCTTCAATTGAGTTATCAGAACAATGGACCAGGGTGTGGGGATGGATGTGGTATACCTAGACTTCAACAAGGCCTTTGATACCATTTCCCACAGGAGACTTGCTAACAAACTAGAACACTGGAATCAGACAGAAAATAATAAACTGGATTAGAAACTGGCTTCAGAATAGTACACAGAGAATTTTGGTCAATGGGAATTATCAAGGGAGGGATGTGTGACCAGTGGTGAATCACAGGGATCAGTTTTGAGTCCAGTCCTCTTCAACATATTCATCAGTGACATCACTGATGAACTGGAGGAGACGGTTTACCTGTCTGCAGGTGATACAAAGCTCTGCAACAGGCTGGATACACTAGAGGAGGCATGCAGTATGGAAGCTGACCTAAGGAGACTGGGAGAATGGTCTAGAAATTGGCAGTTAAAATTAAACACCAAGTAGTGTAAGGTAATGCACCTGGGGAAGCAGAACCAAGGATAAATGTACGTACTAGAAGGCATCAATTAGAGGAGATAAACAAGGAACTGGATTTGAGTGTGATCATTACCAGTGACTCAAAGGTAGAAAAACAATGTGAAAAAGCAGTGTAGAATGCAAGTGGTAGCATCAGCTGCATAGGAAGGGGTATTACAAGTAGAAAGCAGGAGGTTATCATGCCCCTCTATAGATCCTTGGTGAGGCCACACCTCGAGTACTTTGTCCAGTTCTTGAGGCCTCACCTAAAAAAGAACATTGACCATCTGGAGATGGTTAAGAGAAGGGTCACAATGATGGTACAGGAGCTGCATCATTATCCATACAAGACAAGACTCAAAGAGTTAAATTTATTCTCTCTGGAATAGAGAAGAAACAGGGAGGACATGATAGAAACATTTAAGTATGTCAAGGGAATTAACACAACTCAGAATGAAAACCTCTTCCAGGAAAACAGGGCAGCACGTTCAAGACGGCACAACTTGTGTCTTGTGGGGAGAAAGTTTAAAATCAACTCTAGGAAAGTATTTTTTCACCTAGAAAGTGATAGACCCATGGAACAGCCTACTACTGGAAGTGGTGACATCAAAGACAGTAAAGGAAGTAAAACTCACTTGGGACATGCAATGTGGACAGCTTAAGAAAAAAATATAATTGGTGGGGGTAGCCACCTTGGGCAGACTAGATGAACCATGTGGTCCACATCTGCCAACATTTTTCATATGTTCTTATAACAAAAGTAGAGGTACAATACTTGAAGGCAAAAAAAAAGACTGTACATAGGTTACTTAAAATGTTATAATGGCAGGTGGCAGAAAATCTAGAGAAAATTAAGGTAGGGAAGGATGAGCCCTCCCTCAAGATGGAGAGGATGCAGGGTTGAGGGGGTCATATAAAAGTAGGAGAGTTAACAGAGAAGGGAAGAAGTGGAGTCAGAGGAGAGAGGGTTAAAGGGGGTGTGACAGGAACAAGTAGAGGAGGATGTGAGCTTTAGTAGAATCTTTGAGTATAGTAGAGAAGGGGTTTGGTGAGGAAGAGAGGGAAGCTGGTTCCAAAGGAAGGGGAACCGGTAAGAGAAAGCAGCCTGGCCAGCATGTGAGTGGGGGTGAGGGATTAAGAAGGAGAGGGAGTCTCTGGTGTGAAGGAGGTAAGAAGAGGGTGCAGAGGTTGAGAGGAGAGATGATAGGTAGGAGGGGAGGGAGCCAGACCAGTATTTACCAATGAAGGCTGAGCAGTGAGAGTGATGATGCAAGGGTGGGGGATGATGGAAAGGGAGGAACAGAGGGAGCAATGATGGGTGCATGGAGGAGAGTTTGAGGCAAAGTGATAGAAGGCATTGCAGAGGGTATCCAGTCTTGCAAGGGTGGAGGGAGGGGCAGCAATGTTGATCATCTCTGCATAGTCAAAAATAGGGAAGATCATTTTGGTAAGCAGGTTTCTGTGGAATTCAGTGGGGAGACAGTTTTTGTTGCAGTAAAGGATGTCTAGCTTGGGGCAAAGATTAGATTGCATTGTGTTGATGTGGATCGATAAGTCCAGGTTGCTATTAAGCCACACATCTAGGTATTTGAATATGTCGACAACCCCCAGCTGGGTGCCATTGAGGATGGAGAAGACTGGAAAAAGTGAGAGCCTTGCTAGCACCAAAGATTATGGTCACAGTCTTTTCAGTGTTTGCTTTGAACTGGTTGGCATGGAACCAGCATAGCGAATTATGGAAGTCAAGCTGGAGCGGGGATATGACAGCAGATGTGGAGTGACTGGATGCATAGATGACTGGGTCGTCAGCATACGTGTGTATATGAGAGGAGATACAGAAAGATGGTAAGTCATTAATAAAAATGGAAAATAGTATGGGGCCCAGGATGGAGCCCTGAGGGACTCCTGTCAGTATGGGGTGTTGGGGGAATAATGCACCTCCAACCTGAACAGACTGCTGGTGGTTAATAAAGTATGAGTGGAACCACTTAACTGAAGGAGTTGAGAGACCGGCTGAGGTCAGTTTGTTCATGAGGAGAGGGAGGGATGCAGAATTGAAAGCCTTTGAAAGATGTATAAAAATGGCTGCTGTGACATGTCCTTGGTCCATCACTGGAAGGCTAGAGTCAGTAATGTAAAGAAGGGAGGAGATGGTGTTTTTTTTCTGAAACCAGACTGGAACGCGGAGAAGAAGGAAGGGGAACCTAGGAAGTCGAAAGGTCTGGAGTAAACTAATGACTCTTGCAGTTTAGCAAGGGGGGGAGGATAGAGCTAGGTCTATAGTTACATGGGGAAGATAGATCACCCTCTTTGTGGGGAGGGAATACATATGCAGTTTTCCAGGTGACTGGGACAGCAAAGAAGTAAAAGGAAAGTTTCAGGAGGTGAGTGAGTGGGTGAAGGATAGTGGAAACAGATGGGGACCAGGCCATCAAGGTTGTATTTCAAGGGGCTGAGAGACTGGAGAGCAAGAAAATTATCCTGTGGGGAGACAGGGGGGAAGCAAAAACCTGCAGAAGAGATGGATTGGGATGAGGGGGAACATTAGAGGACAGGCTGGGAGCCACACATGTTGTGAAAAATTGTTAAAAAGGGAAGCAACAGCAAGGTGATCAGAGACCATGGAGATATCTGTTTGGAGGGAGGGGTCTGAAATAGTACAAAAGCGAGCAACAAAAATGATACCTAGCTTATCCAGGCTATTTTACTTTAATAGAATTCAGGAATTAAATCCAATACCTTTGGAGGTTAGAAGGAAAAGAGGTGACCTTCTCCTCTTCCATAATATCATTAGTGATCCAATTCTATTTAATGAATATGGTATAATTCCCAACAATAGAAATAAAAATGTGAGCTCACATAACAATCAATTTGAATTACCTATGACTAATACAAAAAAGCGAGAACATTTTTTATTTTATGTGCAACAGCATTTTGGAACAAACTTCCAAGTACTGTATTTGGTATGCAAGATCCCTATAAGTTTAAAAAATCATTTGACAATTATCTGGGTTACTAAGCTGTGCCCCACTAGTGTGGGGGATGAACAAAATGGGCTCATGCCTAATTTTGTCCTAAATGTACAAAGTACAAAAAGTATAACGGGGGTGTGGGTTGGGGAGTCAAGTCAAAAAGGGAGCGGACAACTTTCCAGAAATTGGAGAGATAATTTAGGTTTGACTGCAGGTTGGATTTGAAGTGGTGGGCCTTGGCTGCTTGAATTGTCTTGGTGCGGTAGTTCCTAAGGGAATAGGCAAAAGTCAAAGCAATCACTCACTCCTCCAACTCAGAAAAACAGGGAGCCAATTCACTTGCTAGCATTACAAGAACATCCCAGTTTTATTCTTGCAGACATATAAAAAAAAAACACCTCAGTCCTAAGACAAGAAACCCTGATGTTTTACATATCACATGTTTTTTCAAAGGTAGTACAATCTAAACCAAAGACCCTTTTATAGCAGGTTTAATGGTGTGCAATTTTAAGTCCTTGAAGTGACAGTGTTTAACTTATGACAAAAACAAAGTTAAAACACATACATAAATAAATTACCCTCGATGTAATAAATAGACACATAATTAAAACCACTGCTGACCTGGCTCACAGTCCCTTATTTTGTGCATAAATGTGAAAAATTATTAAAGAGTCAGGTATACATACAGTATACAGAAAGCCTTCAATTATTTAATCCTTGGTCCCTTGATTATGTCATCAATGACTATAAGCAGCCTGCTGGAAAGTCCTGTTTTCAGATTGTTAATAAAAATGTTGAACAACAGTACAGTACAAGTCACATTAAAGTGTTCCATCAACTCACTGATGTAGAATTTATTTTTTGTGATGCTACTGGATTGGAAACTCAAACTCTTGAAGCTTTTAACTATGTTCCAACCATCCTTCACTGCCTATTCAGCTCACATGTAACTGTTTAGTGAAATGACAGTAGCTGCATTTTCATGGCATTGTTCATAAATATCACAGCATTCCTTAAAACTTGTTTAGTCTGCCTTCTGAAATGAAACTCATAAGCACTCAGCTGAAAATAAAACTTACAGTTCATAACAGCTAGATGCAAGCCAGTACTAAACTTTTACTAATTCATTGAATTAAACCCTGCACAGATTAGGAAACTCATTGAACAATGCTACACCAGTGAGTCGAGGGAACAGTTTAATGTGACTTGTTCTGTACCTCCACCATACTGTAGATCTCTGAGAGATTCTGCTTAGCACCCCTTCTTTACTTAAAACAGTGCCTGTCTAAACAAGCCTCAGCTTCCTACCCCCCCAAGTCTGTTATCAATCCATCCTGTAAATGTCTCACATTTGCCACACAATATACTTTTCCCATGTGCCACAATGTCAAAGATGTTGCTTAAGTCCAGACTGGCTACATTTATGGCTTTGCCCCCATCAACCTCCCTCGGTACCCCCATGGAGATGATAATTAGCCTTTTATGGCATGATCTATTCATCATTAAAACATGCTGAAATGGCACAAGAACTTTATCATCAACCAAGTGCCCAATTATTTTCTCCTTGATAATGGCTTCCATGACCTTGACCAGCACTGATGCCAAGCTTACTATCTTGTAGTTGCCAGCACCTAACCTAACTCCTTATTGAAGAATGAATACAGTATGAATGGCAATTAAATGGAGGCCAATATAAGAAGTAAATATTGTGTTGCACTAGTTACAGGTAACTGGGGTGGGGGTTGGGAGCACTGGAACTGCCACTGGGAAGCAAGGAGTACTTTGTTTGGGTGTAGGCTTGGTGGTGAGAGCTATGATAGCAGCTATCATGGGACACTGGGGGAAAGATTTGAGTGGGACAAGTAGAGAGAGAGGGGATTCCATGAAACACCAGGTACTGTTTGGCACTGAATGAAAAAAAGAAAGGTTGATGGCGAACACTGGGTAGGAACTAACAGGGCATGTTTAGAAGACAGAAGGTTCCCCTGAATCCAAGTGAGTGCTTAGCAGGATGCGCAAGGAGACTAGAGTGCTGCTGGAAACTATGGAGTGCTTAGTGCAGGATGGAGAGAGGGAGAAGGTAACACTGTATACCAGGAGAGTTTTTGCACACTATAGAAAAGGGAAAGAGGAAGGCCACCAAAAGTAGGCATGTGTGGGTACTAAAATACCCGACCCTCAAGAATACCCACAGGTACCTGTAAATTACCCCAAATTACCCTGAAAATATCTGGATGAAAAATGAGTAATTGGTTCAAGTTGGGTAGTTACTATCCGATTCATTCTACTACCCTATTACCCGACCCTGACCATAACAAAAATGATGTAAAGACTGTTTTGACTATTACACTGTTTGTTAGGTGCCCCAAGCCATTATATCCAAAACAGGCATTGCTGGGGCAGGTATGAGAGTCACAGGTGCTCTTAGCAAGGCTACTGCTGTTTCTGAAAACTATACCCATGGCCAGCATTGCTGAGGTAGGTACAAGAGGAAATTATATCCATGGTGGGCATTGATGAGGCAGGTATGAGAGGTGCAGTTGCTGTGAGTGAGCCTGTTGCTGTTCAAAAAATTATAGCCAAGATGGGCATTGCTGAGGCAGGTACAAGAGGCACAGCTGCTGTGATTGAGCCTGCTGCTGTTTCCAAAAATTATACCCATGGTGGGCATCAAAGTTACTTAATATAAAACTGATGACTGACAAAAGAAAACTAAGTGTAGTGTGGCACATGTGGCTGGCATGGTGGCAGTGGTGATAGTTCTATTTGTTTTATACGCAACCTAGTCATACTCAGTATCACTCTTTGCAGGCTGTTGTTCATGTTCAGGGTCAGAATTGCATAATTCAATGTTTGAGACAATTGGGAAATTGTCAGTATTCATTTTAAGAAATGTAAGCCATTCCACATTTACAGGACTTAGCAGTGCTTTTGGTATTCTTCCAGAGGCACTAATTCTGCATTCTGAATATACACTTGAAGGTGGACAACTGAGGTACATTATTGCAAAATTTGTTAGATCTGGATATATTGTTCTCTTTTGTTTCCAATAGAGTAATGTATCTTCCTCAAGACCAATCACAGTATCATCTGTAAAATACCCCAAGATCATTGTGTTGTGTGAGAAAGTTACCAGTCTGACAGATGAACCAGCTGCACTTTCTTTAATGGATATTGGTCACTGTTGTTGAAGGCTACTCAGAAGTTATTTGCCTTTATGACTCTGAACATATGATGTTTGAGAAGTAGCAGTAGATGTCTTTTCCCTCACTGATGATACTGGAGAGTGTGAAGAATTTATAGATGTGTTATTGTGTGTACCACAGGTGCACTCTGATGGTTCAACAGATTTTGTCTTCTGTACATCAGTTAATGGTGTTGGTGGGGCAATGTCAGATTGGATTAGCAGACAATCTCTCCAGTATGCAATATTTTCCACTGCAGGAAGAATATCTTTAATGTTCCCTTAAAGAGGGGATCTAGCAATGTAGGCAACACATAGGTGTCATACTTAAACATGGAATTTATTCTGTGATCAGTTGACAGCTTGAGACTCAAGTTGTCTGCCAGCATAACAGCAGTGGTATCTTCTTTTGAATAAAATTAGTTCTTAATGACATCAAGGAAAATGTGAAGAAATCTTATTTGAGAAAGAGTTTGACTCAGAGTTTCACTGTCCGCACTGACATCACGTGCATCCTTAAATGGCTCCAATAAGAGGCCAAAGATTCAAGTAGAGTCCAACTTCTGGAACTAAGCATGTCTACTTTATCTATTTGGTTCTGCATGGTGTAGTCATGTACAGCATTTTTCTGTTCAAGAAGTCTTTTCAAAAAGTAAAATGTTGAATTCCAGTGAGTTAGAACTTATTGCTTTAATGTATGCAGTGATAAATTGTTCAACCTCTGCAGCCCCTTTAGGATTTTGTGTGCTTTCACAGAGTGGATGAAATGCCCACATATTTTCCTAGCAAGACCTAAAAGGTTTTCAACATTTCTGTTTACATTTAAGAAACTATGGATAAGAAGAGTCAAACAATGTGCAAAACAAGGTGTGTATTGGTAGTTGCCACCTCAAACAACTTTGACTATGTTGGCAGCATTATCTGACATTATGAACACCGGAGATATGGAATACTGAGTGAGCCATTTCTCGAACTGTTCTTCCAGCTCCTGCAAAGTATTCATAGTAGTGTGGTTTCCTCAAAAGTGGTGACACATAATGCAGCCTGCTTTCTACTGCTTACAGTAGAGTAGGGATTATTACTTTTTGACCAAAAACATGCCCAATGATCTGTAACAGTCATATAGTCAATTGTTTGGTTGCTGGTCTATATATCTGTGGTTATGTGAACCTGCTTCACCTCATAGAGTTTCAACTGCTTAATGACTGCAGTACACATCAAGTCACACAACTGTAGAACAGCCTTTTTTGAGAAATATATTTGACAGGGAATGGTGTACCATGGATCAATTTGGTTCATGAACCTGAGGAAACTTTTTTAGGCAACAAAAGCAAAACAGAGTTGACAATCGGCCAAATGCTCTGCAATGGCTCTATTTAACAGCTGGCATGTTGGATGCTTGCGGGGTAATTTTTCATGTCCTCGCAACATTTTCTTTTAATATTACTTGATGACAATCATAAGATATTTCAAATTTTGGGGGGAATGTATTTTTCTTGCCTTTTTAACCTGTGCTACTTTGAGATTTTGCTGTACTTGGTGTCAGAAGAAGTCAATCTACAGGTATTTTTTTTCTAAGAAGACTGAATGGACACATCACCGTTCATTCAAGAAAAAACTGTCGAGTACCTAGAGGCCAGAGGAGCACAGGACCCAAGGCAGCATGGATTTACAGTGGGAAGGTCATACCAGATGAATCTAATAGATTTCTTTGACTGGGTGACCAAAGTAGTAGATCTGGGAGGGGATGTGGAAATGGCCTACCTAGACTTTAGCAAGGCATTTGACACAGTCTCACACAAAAGATTAATATACAAGTTAGCCAGCCTGGGAGTGGGTCCCAAGATGATAGCCTGGGTAAAGAATTGGATGGACAATAGGACACAGAGAGTAATAGTAAATGGAGTCCACTCTGAAGAAAGGGGGTTTACTAGTGGGGTACTGCTTGGTTCAGTATTAGGACCGGTCCTCTTCAATGTCTTTATACGTGACATTGCAGAGGGACTGGAAGGAAAAGTATGTCTCTCTGCAGATGCCACAAAGATCTGCAACAGAGTTGATGCACAACCTTGGGTGGAAAGGATGAGAAGGGACTTAGCAAGGTTAGAGGAATGGTCAAATGTATGGCAGCTTAGATTCAATGCTAAGAAGTGCAAGGTAATGCACCTGGGAAACAAAAACCCAGGGGAAGAGTACACAATGGGGGGTGAGATACTAACAACAACAAAAATGGAAAAGGACCTGGGGGTAGTCATATCAGATGACTTAAAGGTGGGCAAGCAATGTGAGAGGGCAGTAAGGAGGGCTGGGGGGATACTGGGATGCATAGGGAGAGGCATCACCAGTAGAAAACAGGAAGTTGTTATCCCTCTGTACAGACAGCTGGTGTGACCCCATCTGGAGTACTGCATGCAGTTCTGGAGACCCAGTCTCCACAAGGATATAGACAGGATGGAAGCTGTCCAGAGGAGGGCAACTAAAATGGTGCAGGGTCTGCAACGGAAGACATATGAAGAGAGGCTAAAGGAGCTTAATATGTATAGCCTTGAGGAAAGGAAGGAGAGGGGGGACATGATAGAAACTTTCAAGTACCTCAAGGGAATCAACAAAGTCCAAGAGGGTAGCATCTTTTAAAAAAAGAGATGTGCAAGAACAAGGAGGCACAATTTGAAGATAGATGGGCGGCGGCTCAGAGGTAATGTAAGGAAGTATTTTTTCACAGAGAGAGTTGTGGGTGCATGGAACGGCCTTTCAGAGGAAGTTGTGGAGTCAAAAACAGTGGTTGAATTCAAGCTTGCATGGGACAGTCATAAGGCAATTCTAGGAGGTGGGGGGTAGAAAGAAATAGGCTGCTGGTTAACTAGGATCTGGAGCTTATCCATTAGGTAGGGAAATGGGCAGATTGGGTGGGCCAAGCGGTTCTTATCTGCTGACAAATTCTATGTTTCTATTGTCAATATGGTCACTGCCACCACCACCTCCCCTACCACCCAGCCAAAAACATTGCTCCTTTCCCTTTGCTCTGCCCTGCACCACTCAATTGGGTGTTTTGCCTTTGCATGTCGTATCAGTACTGATATTCTAAAATTTATCACTTTACCACCATGACTGATGCTCTTTTTTACCAGACAGCTCAAGAGTTGTCTGCTGGGTCAATGTTAAATAAATTTCACACTAAAGATTTACCTTTTTTGCTTTTTGCCATGGTGCCTGGCATTATTTCTTGTACAGTCAAGAGACCTGGTGAAAACCCTACACTGCCATTTCCTTGTTGAGATGAATTGTTCTCATTTGTGCCCATCTTATTATTCTTGCATTTAGCATGTGATTGTTTTTCTGCACTTGCCTCTCATGCCATACATCAGCATCCTCTCCTACCCTGTCATCAAAACTACAGACCTCCTTGCCACATGATTCAGAAGAACTGGAAGTGCCATCATCATGATGCAGAATATAGCCTTGGCTATCCCAATCCCAGTCCCATTATCACCACCATCTCAATCAGCCTTCACTGCCTCAGCATCTGAGCTTATATTTGAGGATGATGTCTCCTTGCATGCTGTTTCAGCAGCTGGAAGTCCCCTGGCACATGTGGAAAAACCTTCAATACCTCTACAAGTAACTCCAGTCAGTTATTTCTGAAACTCTTATCATTTCGGTGCTAACATGCGTTTTTGGTTCAGAAGGAAATTTAGTGCCAGTCCTGGTGATGTTATTATTATTGTCACTATGTTCTTCAATAGTGCTATGACTCATATTGCCCATATCATTAACAGTTGTCATGCAGCAGCACTGTGCTTCCTTTTAGTAGACAGACTGGGAAATATGAGACAGTAGTCATAGCCATAAAAGGAATGAATATTGTTTCACTAGCTGTTGCAGAGACACACATTGTAGCTATGTCACAGTAATAAATCACAGGGCTCGGGGCACCTAACAAACATTGTGATACAGTCTACTGTAAATAGCTTTCACTGTATTTCAGAGAGACACACAGTGTAGCTATGTCACAGTAATAAATGGCAGGGCTTGGCACACCCAACAAACAGTGTAATAATGTCCAAATGGTTTTCACTATGCTACAGAGACACGGATTGTAGCTATGTTACAGTAATAAATGACAGGGTTCAGAGCACCTGAAAAACAGTGTAATACAACCTAAATGGTTTTCGCTATGCACCATCCACCTCCTTGACTAAGGCTGAAGACCTGTTTCCCTCCTCCCTGAGATCACTTCAGTCCTTACCCTGACTTCCACTCCCTTTGCTCCTTCATGGAGGTTTTATTTTTATTTTATGATTTTTTTTATTCAGCTTTTAGTTAAATGATCACCACCATTTAAGACTGCAGAATGAGTACCCAACCATGGAAACAGAGCTGCTTCCACTCCAGACTGCTGTTGGCTGCTGTCTATGCAACAGGGGCTCACAGCAGATGAAGCACAGACACCACTGACCAATCAGGTTGTCAGTCCAGCATCATGTGCTCCTTTTCTTGCTGTAGGCTCATGAAGGACCCCACTGGCTGTCCTTTAATACCTTATTGCAGCCTGGAAGTATTGGCAGAAGTCCCAGCACCCCACAGGCTGCTCTTTGCTGCCCTATAATGCCTGTTTGCCATTACCCATTACCAGTGTCAAAACTACCTGACCCAAGAAGTACACTGTTATTTTGGGTAGGGGAGTACAGTACCCAAACTACCCTACCTTACCAAAAATCACTTACACCTGAGCTACCTGAACCAACTACCCATCGGGTAGCTCATGCCTAACCAAAAGCAAAAGAAAACTGTTCAAACAATATTGACAATGCTGGTCAAAAGTGATACAAATTAGTATGCATCCTTTATTAAATAACTATTTAAAAATCAAGCAAAACTACAGCAGAATTCTCCATTTGGTCACCAGTCAGGGTTGTAGCACAAAGCTGCAAAACAGGTGACATGCAATATCAGAATGCACTTGTCCTGAATCGTGGTGTGAGATGTTATCTGAACATTGTCACCCTCTCAAAAAACAAAAACAAATAATTTGTCGGTATGTGATTAAATTTCCTTACATTAAAAGACGATGCCAAAATATGTTGACACCAATGTTCCTTCTAACAATCATTTAGACCATTGGAACACAACACAGTCACCATGATTTATAAGCATTTTACCCTGCTTTTGCATTTCCAGGGCACAGCTGCAGCACTTCAGAGCTAAGTGTGCCTTTCTTGGGCAAAACTTTAAAATAAATAGATTTCCTATTACTAACATACTAATTGCCAGCAGATTAGGCCTTATGGTCTATTGAGTCTGCTCAAACCTCAGATCCCTGATTGGGTGCCAAGGCTCCCCCCCTTGTGTCCCTGAAACCCCTATCATCCATCCCCACCCCCTGGGCCAGGCCATCATCTAATACATTCACTTTCTGTGTCTGTCCCACCCTCTCTTGAAGCCCTCCACTGTGGATCTGTAAGCCAGCTCACCAGGCAGTGCATTCCAAGGGTCCACCACCCTCTCACTGAAAAACCTCCTCCTCTTTTCCCCCTCACCCTTCCACCTTTCAACTTCAAACCATGCCCTCTGGTGATACCTCCCTGCTTTAGTCTAAATACCCCCTCCATGTTTACCCTATTTATTCCCTTGAGGCGCTTTGTACCTTTGTAGCTTTGTACAGCATCCCTAACTGATATATCCTAAATGTACAGTACATTTTGTTATAAATATGCCATAAACATAGGAATACAGCTCTAGTCTTAATGGAGTTATTTTTTCAAAGTTTTATTAATAGTCATGTTTTATGACTATCATTTAATTGCTATCCACAAAGGAAGAGTCAATACTTATTGACTGTAGTTATGCTTTTGAAACATGAAACAGCAGTTTGCAAAAGTGAGGTTTAGCATAATTCTGACTTTATAGCATATATTTCTTCTAGCAATTTATTATCCAATATATGCTAATATTGGAAAATAAATTACAGTTGTTTCTACTATGATGATCAAGGAACATGTCCTACAACCAGATGCTTTACTTGAAAAAGATAACCTTTAATATGGTTGAAATAACATTAACAAAGGATTAGAGGATTGCAAATGTGCTAAACAGGCCAGCAAATTAACAACATTCATCAGATTGTGGTTCGAACCATACTTCTTTAGGAGGAGTTTATGTAGTAACTTCTTATGTCTTCCTCAGTACTCTGGTTAGGTCTTTCTTTTGCCATGCTGCCAGTATTTCCAGTCCACCTTCACAGATCTTCAGCTTTCCATTGTATGCTGTATCCTGTCACAGCCATGGTATTCCTTGTCCCACTCGATCCCACCCCCCACCCCACTTGGTGGGGCTCTACTTCTGCTCCTTGACAGGTAGTTCATGATCATGTTACTGAGTTGTTGGGGTGGCAGCACCAGGGAGTTATCTCCTGAGGCAAAGGAAGAGAAGCTTGGTGGGTGTGGGGGAAGGCAGAGTCTCTTCCACCCAACAAGTGACTATTTTCTTCCTCTTGATAACCTTCCTCAATAGGGGATATGGAAGGGGAGTGAGGGAGGAAGAACGAGGGATGAGGTGATTATAGAGGTTATACACTACAGGGGACTCAAAGCCCTCAAGGTAAACAGATCCCATGGGCCTGATGGCATGCACCCTAGGGTACTGAGTGAAATGGGGCAGTACTTGCAGCCTCTCTGATGGACTTGTTTAACTGTTCACTGAAAACAAGAGTTGTGCCTTTGGAATGGAGTACTGCTACTGTGGTGTCCATTCATAGGAGCAGGGCAAGGGATTACCCAGGGAATTACAGAGCAGTCAGATTGACCTTTGTAGTTGGCAATTTGATGGAAACATCCTTAAAGCATTTTTAGTGGGGTTCCTAAAGACAAGTGGACTCCAGGATGACAGGCAGCATGGATTTATGTCAGGGAGATCATACCAAACTAATTTGATCAATGTTTTTAACTGGATTAAGAAGGCAATAGAAAAGGGTCAGGCAGTGGGTATACTGCATTTGGATATTAGTAAAGGCTTTGACTCAGTCCCCCATAACAGGCTGATCAAAAAGTTGGAGGACCAAGGGGTGGGTAACAAACTAACCAGGTAGGTGGCAAATTGGCTGGAGGGAGAACTGACCCAAAGGTGATGGTGGTAAGAAGGGAATCTTTAGGGATAAGGGAAGTAACCATCGGGGTCCCGCAGCAGTTGGTGCTCAGACTGGTGTTAAAAGTGTTCATTTACAACATTGGGGACAGCACAATTGCAAAGTCTGCTTCTTTGTGGATGACAACATGCTCTTTGGGAGGGTGGACTTAGAGGATGGAGTCAGGGATCTATGCATTGACACAGAAAAATTAGAGAGGTGATCTGGCATCTGGCAACTGTAGTTCAGTGCTAAAAGGTTCAAGGTTGTGCACATTGGATAAAAGAACCCAATGGCTGAATTCTGACTAGGGGGTATGACAAGGGCAGGGCAAAACGTATCTTGTGATGGTGGAATTCCATTGATATAATGATTTTATGTTCATGAAAGTTTGCTAAATTTCCCCAAATAGTTCTCAAAATTTTGCCAGAATTGCAATTTCAGTAATATCCACCTAATTTAAACATTATTTGTTCAAATTCCAGCATATTTGGAATAATGTGCTTACTATTCCCTATGGAGTAGTGTGTCATGTCAAAGGTGACTGAGTTATAACTTTCCAAACATTAGAAACTTTTAAAATTACATGTCACAAGTTTGTAAACTTCAGAATTTGAAGCCCCTATAACTTTAAAACTAGAGAACAGAATGTCACCATTATGTTAGTTTCATTGACCCTCAAATGAGGTGTGTGTGTGTGTGTGTGTGTGTGTGTGTGTGTGTGTGTGTGGAAGTCTATAATGTTTGCTCAAATGCTGGCCAAGTTGTAAGAAACCAAACATCACAAAGTAACATCAGTAATTAAAGTTAAATTTCATGAGTCTGCGTGACTATTGGGGAATTTTATGATACTTTTATCAAAGTCATATCCATTCATTTTGCCCAGCTATACCCTTGAGCTGCTATTGTGGAGGAAGAAAAAGGCTGGGCTGAGTAGCAATGAGGTAGCATTCATTGGAGGCTTCATAGCAAAAATATAGAGTTGCCAAGTATTTGGTCAGTACCTTGAGTGAAGAATCATGAAGTATGGCTGTGGACATTTCTGTGCACTATCCTATCTCCTTGCAGTTAACCTCTAGAGCTCACTGACTAAATGACTTGTGGAAGCACATGCAAATGCTGTGCTGTTTCTGTACAATGCTACCTGCTGATTCTTTAGAAAACTTGTACATAGCAATGAATATTTTCAGCATTTGAAAACAGTGGCACCCAACAAGGCCAAGATTAAAACTAGTTGTGACTGAGGCCATTGTGACAAAAGTATATCTGGATATCTTTAGTCCTGATGGAGCATGATTCTGGGGATCACTGTCTCAGGAGTGTTGGAGGAAACTGCAGGGCTATGATCCTAGTTCAAGTAAAGTGATTCACCTGTATGCAGTAGAAGTCAATTGAATGTGTTCTATAGCCAATGCAAGATGGGCTGATGTTCTGCAAATAGGGTGGTGGTATGGTCATGTCAATGAAATGGAATGTCATGGAGATTTTAACTATATTACATGGGAGGTATCTATTGCAGTGGTCACCAGTGGCATGAGTTAGATGTATGGGTTCACCAACGGAATGGCAGCTGGGCTAAGCAGCAAAAGAACAGTATTTTTGTATCTGTATTTACAGTGGCATGAAAAAGTATTTGCCCCCTTCCTGATTTTCTCTATTATTGCATATTTGTCACACTGGACGTTTTCAGGTCTTTAGACAAAATATAATATTAGATAAAGGGAACCTGAGTGAACAAATAACACTTTTTTTTTTTACTTATTTCATTTATTTAATGAAAAAAGTTAACCAACACCAACTAGCACTGTGTGTAAAAGTAATTGCCCCTAGTTAAATCAACCCAATTAAAGGGATAATTAGAGTCAGCTGATTGAACACAGCCAGGCTTGATTACAGCCAGCCCTGCTCAATATAAACCTCACTTATTTTGGCCCTTACCATCAGAGTCACGTTGCCAGCACAAAGATTCAACAAGCACATTATGCCATGATCAAAGGAAGTTCCTGAAAGATCAGAAAAAATTTGCTGCCCTCTATCAGTCTGAAAAGGGTTACAAAGCTATTTCTAAGGCTCTGGGACTCCATCAAGCACAGTGAGAGCCATAATCTCCAAATGGAGAACACTTGGAACAGTAGTGAACCTTCCCAGGAGTGGGCGGCCTGCCAAAATTACTCCAAGGCGCAGTGTAAAATCATCCAAGAAGTCTCAAAGGATCCTAAAACAACATCCAAAGAACTGCAGGCTACTCTTGCCTCAGCTAAGGTCAGTGTTCATGACTCCACAATCAGAAAGAGACTGGGCAAAATGGGCTTCATGTGAGAGTAGCAAGGCGGAAACCACTGCTAACTAAGAAGAACATAAATGCTCGTCTCTCATTTGCCAAGAGCACCTGGATGATCCACAAGCCTTTTGGGAAAATGTTCTATGGACAGATGAGTCCAAAGTGGAACTTTTGGACAACATGGATCCCATAATGTCTCGCGTAAAGCAAACACAGCATTCCACAGTAAGACACCATACCAACAGTCAAACATGGTGGTGGTAGTGTGATGGTGTGGGATGCTTTGCTGCCTAATGACCTGGATGACTTGCCATAATTAAAGGAACCATGAATTCTGCTCTGTACCAGAAAATTCTTAAGAGAATGTCCAGTCATCCTTCCGTCAGCTGAAGCTGAAGCGTAGTTGGGTCATGCAGCAAGACAATGATCCAAAACACAAAAGCAAGTCCACATCAGAATGGCTAAAAGAAGTAAAATTAAAGTTTTGAGTGGCCTAGTCAAAGTCCAGACTTAAACCCAATAGAGATGCTGTGGCAGGACCTGAAACGAGCAGTTCATGCTCAAAAAACCTACCAAATGTTACTGAATTAAAGCAGTTCTGCGAGGAAGAGTGGGTTAAAATTCCTCCACAGCGATGTCAAAGACTGATATTGAATTATAGGAAGTGTTTGGTTGCAGTCACTGCAGCTAAATGTGGCATAACCAGTTATTAAGTGTAAGGGGCAATTACTTTTTCACACAGTGCCAGTTGGTGTTGGTTAACTTTTTTTCATTAAATAAGTGAAATTAAAAAAAAAACAAGTGTTATTTGTTCACTCAGGTTCCCTTTATCTAATATTACATTTTCTCTAAAGACCTGAAAACATCCAGTGTGACAAATATGCAATAATAGAGAAAATCAGGAAGGGGGCAAATACTTTTTCACGCCACTGTATTTATTTTACCAGGAAAAAGCTCCATTGAGCAATCCTCCTTTGCAAGGAGGTTCTGTTTAGGACAGATAACAGCACAAACATGGGAAATGGCAGTACATATAATACAGAGTTTAAAATTAGTTCATGGGACAGGTCACCAGATGTAATCTAATACAGAGACTAGAGACAACAGCAGTAAATAAATATAGGTTTTGCAGCAAGGAAAAATACAGTTTACATGGCATTTATAAATAGCATACACATTTGTCAACACGAAATTGACCAAGGAGAACGTTGAAATAAAAAGGGCTGACTAGAGAATTCAGTTTAAGCAATTCCTGCAAGGCATTCTAATCTGTATAGGCAGCCCCCGCTAAAGGTCATTTTACCATATTTTGAAAAGTGTCTTGTGACATCCTGCAGAATAACAGAAGCATTCTTAGGATGCACAATCCCATAGCTCTCCAAAGGAGACTTGATATATATGGTGGCAATGAATTCTACATAGCTTTAAAGGACCAGGAATGTAGGTTCCTGAGCCTTTTGATCTCAAGTGAACCAGGCAAACAAAAAATTAGAGAAGCTAATAAATGGCTCAGTGAGTGGTGTGAGGTTAGGGGGTATGGGTTTGTGGGTTACTGGGGTGCAACCTGGAAGAACAAGGGGCTGGAAGTTCTTAAGCAAAAACTAGCCGGATTCACCCAAGATAGGTGGGGATTAAACTTGTGAGGGGGAAGGGCTGGGGCTTGAGCCTAATTCTAGCATGCCCATCAAGGATGGGCTCGGTCTTACAGATGGTACAGGTGTTTGTGTGGGGTTATGGACAAGGGGCAGTATGATACAATGGCCAGAAAGGTCACCAGGGTGGTGAGATTGGCCAAGGCGAGGACGGAGCAGAGGTTGGCACAGTGGATCAGGAGGGGGTAATAAAGGGTTCTTTAGTTCTATCAGGAAAAGAAGGAACATGAAGGGGCAGATTAGTAGGCTAGGGTCGAGGAGGGGTGGGCTGATGAGGCAGAAGAGCAGGCAGAGGTACTTAATGAGTTCTTTGCCTCAGTTTTCACTAGAGAGGATGGTGGAGTTGCACCATATGGGTTGGGGGGGCAGGTTGGACCTGCAGATGGGAGGGGTTCATGGATGTTGAAATCCTTGTTGGTAGGATGTGGGAAGCCCTCAAGTCCCTTAGAATGGAGAAGGCACCGGGTCCAGATGGAGTTCATCCCAGGGTGCTAAGAGAATTGGTGGATGTCCTGGCTGCACCTCTGGCAGACCTTTTTAACACTTCCTTCCAGATGAGGAGGGTGCCTCAGGATTAAAAGTTGGCCCACATCATGCCTATTCACAAAGGCAGTTCAAGAGAGGAGTTGGGGAACTACAGGTCTCTCAGCCTGACATCCGTGGTGGACAAATTGATGAGCCTCTTTGCAGATGACGTGAAGCTGGGGGCAGTGTTAGATGGGGAGGAGGGTAGAGTAGTTCAACAGGAGCACCTGAAGACTCTGGAGAAGTGGTCATGTACCTAGAAAATGTAATTTAATATGGAGAAATGCAGGGTCCTCCACCTGGGGCTTAGGAACCTAGCTCATATGTACACCCTGGGAGGGGAAACACTGCAGACATTTAGTGGGTAGAGGGACTTTGGGTAGTGGTGGATGCCAAATTGAACAACTCTGAACATTTTAGGAGTGCTGTGGCCAAAGCAAATAAAATGCTGAGGTGCATCGCCAAGGTGATAACCTCAAGAAGTCGGGATTTGCTTCTCCCTCTGTATAACTGCCTGGTTAGACTGCACCTTAAATATTGCATGCAGTTTTGATGTCCACACGTAAATAAGGACATTGCACTCCTGGAGAGGGTCCAGAGGAGGGCAACCAGAGTGTTACAGGGTCTGTGAAGGAGGTCCTATAGGGAGAGACTTGAGGAGCTCAACCTGTACTCCCTGCAGGAGAGGAGGGACAGAGGGGATGTGATCAAGGTCTTCAAATGCCTAAAGGGGGTAAATACATTAAGCCTAGATAGGGTGTTTCAGCAGAGAAAGGTGGGGGCCACCAGAGGGCACAAATTGAGCCTGGTTGGTGGGGGACTCAGGGGAGAGAGAAGGAGGTGTTACTTCACTGAGAGGGTGGTGGAACCCTGGAAAGCAGTGCCTGTGGAACATGTTGGTGTGGATACTGTGGATGGGTTCAAGCAAGGCTAGGGCAGGTATAGTGGGAGGGTGAAACTGAGTAATGCCAAAACTGGAGAAGAACTTCAGTTGGGGATGGGGGTTCCACAGGGGAGGTGGGGAAGGCAGCAACGGTGCCCTAAATGAGTGCTTATTCTCGAGCAGACTCGATAGACTGTGAGACCTACTATGCTGGTATTTTAGTATGTAAGTGTGTTAGTAAACGAAGTCCATCCCACTTCTGTCTAGAGGAGACAATGACGGGTTTTGGCCTGTAAACCAGTAATGAACTGGAGTGTTCTATGGTAAATAACATTTAGTTTATTTAGATGAGAAACAGCAGGGTTCCTGTACATGATATCACCATAGTCTAACAAGGAGGAAAGACACCTGAACAAGTCTTGTTTGCCTCAAGTCTAAAATAGAATTTGTTTTCTATAATAAAAGCAAAGTAGTGATGGGCGAAGTCAGCAAACTTTGTTCCACAAAATATTTTTCGAATTGTGCACAACTTGCAAAGCGCAGTTCATGCAATTCATAGAGCACGGATCAATGTGAAGTCTGAAACTTCACGGGCAAAGGTCCACACTTTGCAAGGCAGAATGTCCCTGGTATCTAGTGGACACCCTCCCAACTGCCAATTGCTAGTCCCAGCGTGAAATGACTTCTTTTTTTAAGTAAATCCCTGGTGCCTAGTAGCCCCCCCACCCCACTCACCAATCACGAGTTCCAGGGTAAAAATCATTTTTTTTATTATTTTAAATCCCTGGTGTCTAGTGGTCCCCTCACCCAACAATCACCAGCCCCAGTGTTAAAATAATTTATTCTTTGTTCCCTCACACCCACCAACTTTCAGCCCTGTATAAAACTAATTTCTTTATTCTTAAATCCCTGGTGTCTAGTGGTTCACCCCCACTGATAGGTTCATAGGTTCATAGAAGTGTACGAGCAATGAAGACATATGTAAGGATGCCCATTGTATGCTCGCCACCCATATGTCCTATGGGTGGAAATCAAATTTTTTGTTTCCCATATGTTTATCCAATCTTTGCTTAAAGGTATTTAAATTATCACTATTAACGACACTTACAGGTAAGTTATTCCAAAACCTACAACTCTCTGTGAAAATAGACTTATTCTAGTGAATATACATTTTCTCCAATGAGTTTATAACCATGACTCCTAGTTGATTTGATGTTGGAGACAGTAATAAGTCCAATTGTGGTTCTTAAATAATCATTTTTTAAGGTTTGATATACCAATATTAAGTCACCCCTTATTTGTCTGTATTTTACAGAAAATAGGTTACGTTTTTTTAATCTATCTTCGTAACTATTACTATGTAAAGATGATACTTTTTTAGTGAATTTATGCTGAACACCGTCAGCGAGTTTTAAACCCTTATAAGTTAGTGCACACAATTGAGAGCAGTATTCCAAGTGGGATGTACTAGACTGGTATAGAGTGGCATAATAACCTTGAGTCTCTACTTTTGATATTTTAAAATAGCCAATTATTTTATTACATTTTTAACTTTAATTGTATTATTTTTTTAAAGTTAAATTATCTGAGATTATGACACCCAAATCCTTTTCTTCCAAAATACTTTTTAGATAAACATTGTTTAAGGAATAATTGAAGGGGATGTTATTTTTGCCCAAATGTAAAACTTTACATTTGTCAACATTAAAAAACATACCATACGCCTTTGCCCAGTTTGATAGGTTGTTTAAATTATTTTCTATGGAGCATTTATCATGAAAGGTGCTGACCAAACTACCCTTTTTACAGTCATCAGCATATTTTACGACCCATATCTTATCAGTAGTAGGCAGTGTAGAGACCATAATATTAAACAGTATCAGACCCAGGACGGAGCCCTGGGGAACACCACTAGTCACCACACCCATCGCAGACAGGTGACCCTTGACTGATACCTGTTGAGTTCTGTTTTCCAACCATGACTGTATCCAGTTTATAATAGTAGGTTGCAACTTAATTTTGACCAATTCTTGTAGTAAGACTTTATGTGATATTTTATCCAAAGCTTTGGAAAAATCCAAAAATATTACATCTACCGGAATACCCACGTCCAAAGCAGTGCTTACTGGTTCAAAAAAATGTAGTAGGTTGCTCAAAACTGATCTTTCAGTCACAAAACCGTGTTGAAAGATATCTACTATTTTATTTCTTTCTAAATGATCTATAATATGGGTTTAAGCAATCTTTCCATAATTTTGCCTATGATGGAATTCAGGCTTATGGGCCGATAATTGTTAGGGTCATGTCTGGATCCATCCTTATACATGGGTGTAACTATAGCCTCCCTCCAAGCCTGAACAACTTTACCTTCTCTGATTGATGGATTAAATAACACGGCTAGAGGACCAGAAATTGAATGACTAATTTTTTGTAAAAATCTGGGTGGAATACCATCAGGACCAGGAGAGCTGTTTGATTTTAAAGATTTAATTTGTTTTGCAACTCCATTTTTGTAAAAGCAGGAAAATTAGAATTATTTACTAGAAGAGTGATTTGCAGCTTCCTTAGTTTCAAAACTTTTAGAAATGTCTCATTTAGAATTGTAGCAGTAGTTGTTTCATCTAAAATAGGTATATCATTGATGTTAGAGGGTCCAATTGTATGATTTCTTTCTTTCATGGAACCAATATAATTAAACAATTGTTTTTGTTGTCTTTAACTTTAGTAACTAAGTTGAATTCAATTTTAGATTTAGATGATTTAATCATGTGTTTTAATTTTTGGCTGCAATTTTGTATTTTTCCAGGAGACTGTTGGAATTAACATTTTTATATTTTCTGTATAGTTTTCTTTTTTTTTTGTAATTGTTTCTTAATTTTTGAGGACCACCAAAGAGGGACACGTTTATTGTTGCAGTACTTCAGTCTATAAGGATTCCAATTTGAGAGACAAATATTGATTTTGTTATTAATTAAATCCCAAATTTGTAATAAATTTAGGTTATTTAGTTCCATCTCCCAATTCCATTTAGTTAAAAAATCATTTTTTTTTATAGTTTGCTTTATTAAAGTTTTTGATTTTAGTAATGCCATTTGTGCTTGGAAAGTCTGCTATGTATTCATAATTGACCATGTAATGATCACTATCACTCAGAGGAGGAAGTATTTTGATGTTATAAATTTTCTCATTAACATTGGTGAGTACAATGTCAAGGATATTGTTACCACAGGTAGGTTTATTAACTATTGTTCTAGGTTAGATTCAAGAAAAGTATCCATAAACATCTTTTCAGTATTTGAAGCTGATGTATAATTGTCCCAGTTGACAGTTGGAAGATTGAAATCACACATCAGTATATAGGGAGTATCAATGAGTACCTCAGATATTTCTTCTATTATACTTTGACTTTCATCATTAGTTAAACTAGGAGATCTATATATTAGCCAAATTACTAGTGGACTATGGGGGAGAAAAAATTTGACCCATAAGCTCTCATTATTACTTGTTTTAGTTTTAATTGTGTTTGCTTTCAAGTGTTCATCAATGTGTAATACAACACCTCCTCCCTTTTTATTTTCATTTCGGTTTTTGTAAAACTTATTATATCCCTTTATGTCAGTGTTCCAGTCATCATCCTTATATCAAGTTTCAGTAACTCCACAAATTGATATTTTTTTGTGCTTGAAGGATGTAAGTAAGCTCTTATTTTTTTGTTGCGTAGACTTCTGGCATTAGTTAATATAATATTTATATTTGGTTTAGAAATGACACCAGTAGTGTTCGTTTGGGGGAATTTACGGTTGATTATGGATGCAGGGTTTGAAGAATAGTTGAAAAATTGAGGTTCAAGAGTTGTATCTAGAACATACAACTCTCCCCTTGCTGGAAGTTTAAACAACTATTGATAGAATGCACTATGCTTTCGCCCAATAGCCTACTACCCCTCCTGCTGAGATGGAGTCCGTCCCAACAATAGAGGTTTGATTTACCATAAAAGTCCTCCCAGGGAGTTATACATTGTATATCTTGTTTAAGACACCAACATCTCAACCAATTATTTATTTCTCTCATTTTACATTGTTGGGAAAGATTTGCTCTTGAATAGGCAAGATTTCAGATAGGACTACCTCACATCCTAAATCCAATAATTTGTTTGTTAATGCAACATAATCTTCTTTAGTTTTGAGAAGAATCCTTTAGAACATTGTTGGCTCCTATGTGAACTATTACCAAAGGTTTAAAACCTGAGTTTTGTAAGATGTTGCCGGACATCTCTGTGATGTCAGTAATGCCAGCACCCCTGAAGCTTGAAAGAGTTCTATTTGTGTTGTCAGGGTTGCAAATTATTCTATCAATATGTTTGATGATAGAGTTTCCTAGTACTATAACCTGTCTTTTTTTTGCAAACATCATCTTGATTTATGTCCAAGTTGTCACAATTCTCTAGTGAAATCAAGGGATTTACATCAACTTGGTCATGTTTTTTGGCCTCTCTGGTGTCAGTAACATTTTGTAGATTGCTGGGAAAAAGAGGTGAAGAATTAAACTCTGCATTTGAAAGATTCATATTTGTTATAGTAAATATTGGGTTTTCTATATTTTCAAAATTTTCAGAAATGGGGACACTTATTGTTTCTGGATCATGGCCTGTATCCGAGATATATGTTAAGGGATCAAAGGAATAGAAAGTAGAAACCGTAAATTGGTCTGCTCTTCTGCCCTTTTCTGGATTATTTTGAATTTGTAAAGTGTACCAGTCTTCATCTGCATTATCAGATGGATCTTCTTCCCCTTGTTCTCTTAACACTAAGTTTATTCTTTTCTTTTTGTGCAGAGGGTATTTCAATAGGTTCTTGACAAGTGGTGATAATTTCGTTTGCCTTCTGGCATTTTGATAATGGTCTAATTTTTTTCCATGACATTTGGGCTTTTTGCCTACCACATGTATTTTGGTGGGTTGGGAAATATCACTAATTTGATTTTTGAATCTACTAGACATTTCCTGTTGGCTGGTCTCTAAAAAAGCTTAACTTATTGTTAAACAATTCCAATTCGGCAGTTAAATCATGGTTAACGTTACATTTAACCCAGGTAAAGGGCAAGGTGAAGTTGTTTATCTCAGATATTAAGTACATATTACAGGATTGACATCTGCAACCAAAGCACTCTTTGTTTATTTGGATAATATCTTCCATATTTTTACGTAGTACGTTTAACTCCAAGATGGTATATTACAGTTTATGAAGGTATCTGACTTCTAAAGCTGTCTGTTGAACAAAATACAGTAAAGCTTAAAACAAGCTACAATAGAGTATAGGAATAGTATTGATTGTCTGGAAAACACAAAGTCACCTTTCACCTTCTCCACCTACGGACACCGACAGACGCCGCTGGCCTCTGCCTGCATTGCCTCTGCTCCGTGCTCAACTCCGCTCACTAGAGCCTACAGTTATGTAGCACTATCGCGCTGATGTCACCAGTTGCTATGGTGATCAAAGGAGACAACAAAGCAAAACAGTGGGGCCGGACAATGTATATAGCTCACCTTTATAAAGGCGAGTTAGCCAACACCAAAAGCAGCTGCAAAAGGCTGGCTTTTGAGCACTGAGGAGCAATGTCTGCCCAGTTTTCCAAGCCCTCTAAAAGGGGGTTTAAAAAAAGTCTCTACACCAATTTCCCTGTCAAAACAGTCCTTGAATTTAAACAGTAGGCAGTACCTGTTAGCAATGCAGAGAGACTAGGAGATGGGCTAAAAAGCTCTCTGGAGCCCACAGTTTTATAGCCCTATCACGCTGATGACACCAGTTGCTATGGTGATCAAAGGAGACAACAAAGCAAAACAGTGGGGCCGGACAATGTATATAGCTCGCCTTTATAAAGGCAAATTAGCCAACACCAAAAGCAGCTGCAAAGGGCTGCCTTTTGAGCACTGAGGAGCAATGCCTACCCAGTTTTCCAAGCCCTCTAAAAAAGGGCTTAAAAAATGCATCTACACTGATTTCCCTGTCAAAACAGTCCTTGAATTTAAACAGTAGGCAGTACCTGTTAGCAATGCAGAGAGACTAGGAGATGAGCTGTTTCAGTGTCCAACACACCACCTCCTGATAATGATTCAAAACCACACAGGAGTGTGAGTAACTTCAGTTCTTCAGCACTTGGAAGCCTTTGGACTAGGAGAACAAGAGATATCCACAGTTCCTTCTGCAGCTCCCAGTGTGCTCCTGTCTGTAGCTGCTGTCAGTCTGAAGTCATTTCCTGTACGACTCTGAAATGTGTCCTACACCACACATCACAAGAAATTCTTATTTATGATATCTCTGGTGTCAAGTGGACCCTCCACCCCATCAGGTAGTGCCAACCAACCCAATCCCCCACACTCCAACCCTGAGTAGGTGACCAGCACAGCCTTCCACTCTCCACCATGGCTGGTCACTCAATTCAGCTGAAATGAATGCGCTTGTAAGTACACACTCATTCATTCCAGCTCAGAGTCTGGGTGGGGGAGGGAGTGGGGTGGTTGGCAGTACCTAACAGGGTGGGGGTCCACAAGACACCAGGAATATCATAAATAAGAATTTATTGAGGCCAGCAATCAGCTGAGGGGGAACCACTAGACACCAGGGGGCCAATTTCAGAAGGTGGGTGCAGGGCTTGTGCCAAGCCCTGCTTCTGCTGCAAAGTTTGTTGCAGCTGTGCCAAAGCCCTCAGATACAACTGGTTCCAATTCCAGAAGGGCTGGTGCAATTGCAACAGTTCTTCCATTTTATAGCAGCTTGCACCAAAGGTCTGGTCGAGCCCTGTACAAAGGATACCCCCATGGATACAAAGTTAGACCGGGGGGAGATGGTCTAACTTTGCTGCATCAGTGACTTGCAGCAGCTGGCTTCCAGAATAGCAGATTTGATGCAAGTTGGCATTTGTGTCAAACACCTTGCTGCAAGTCCCCTGCAGCAATCGCAGCCACTTCCAGAATTGGCCAGCAGTGTTTTAAGAAAATAAATTATTTTTATATTGGGGCCAGTGACCAGTGGATGTAGGGGGAGAAGGGATAAAGGAAAAACTATTTTTTACACTGGGGCTGGAGATTGGTGGGTGGGGAGGTACTACTAGACACCAGGGTCCAGATATTCAAACTGCACCCAAAAAGTGCACAATTGCTGGAGCAAGCGCAAGTCCATTGTGCCCATGCACAAGAGGTGTGATATTCAAAAACTGAGCTGGCCAAGATGCGCCTACAGCCGATGACTGAATATCGCACCACCTACGCCATAGCACAACTAGGAAGGGGAAGCTGAGCATATCTGATGCACCATAGCACAACAAGGGATGTTCAGCTGAGCAGTCCAGAGGTGCCATAGCGCAACCAGGGATGTCCCCCAGCAGCAGGGCAGCAATGCAACTGCACAACCAGGGATGTAGTGGCCCACCACCCATGCCACAGATGGGTGAGGAACACACAGCAGAACAGACATTGTCCCCCCACACCCCATGCACTGCACAACTGGGGGAGGGCTGGAATAACCACTGGCCCATGGAGACAAGCAAACAACCCACAGCTGGGCCATGGTGCCCCATCACACCCCCTGGCAAGCTGTGACCAGCACACAAGGAGGGCTGACCACCCCATGCCACACCATCCTCCAAATGTAGAGCACATCTGCACCGTGATCCCCAGACACCCTGCCCAGGAGCAGCGTCCACCACGGCAAGATATCCCATGCATGCCACCACCCCTTCTGTGACAATGCAACCCTGTGCACCACATAACCATACAAGGCAGCCCCACCATGAGCACCCATCAGTGGGTTGCAGCACACAGTGATGCAATGATGGCATACACAATGCCACCATGCACAGCCCCCCTGAGGTACAGCTGAGAGACTGACCATGCGTCGGCACATGAGGTACCCCACATGTGACAGGGCATGCCCCGGACCCAACCACCAGTGGTACAGCACCTTGCATACCCTCCCAAGGACACACCCTGACCCAGCACTGGCCACAACAGCCAGCACAGACACCCACAGTGGTACATGGAAGCATGCACCACACCGGATGCAACACAGTGCATGGAGAAACACCCACCCATACCCAAGGGCACACCAACACAGGGATGCAGTAGTGGGGCAACCAAGCCCCCAGCATGGGCCCATGGAAACTGTGTACACACGGCCAGCAGTCATCTATGGCACAGGAGTGCCAGCCACCCTGCGCAGGCACTGTGGACCTGTACGCCACCATCATTTGCCAGGTGCACAAGTCACAGACAGTGGTGCACATCCCCTGCAACACACACAAGCCACAGCATGGAGGTGGGACAACAACCACGGAGGCCACAGTGTCACCCGAGGCAGACATGCACCACACCAGTGACAGGAGGCAACCCAGTATTGTGACGGGTACAGTGGCTGCCCTGCATGGACAGCCACCACTGACATGCCAGCAGACCATGCAGGTCACAGACATGCAAGGGTGTCAGCTGCACAAGCCATGGATGGGCTGACAGGTGCACCATGGACACAGAGCATGCACCATGGACCACTGCACACAGTCATCCAGTGCACAGGGAACATCACACACACCACAGACCACTGACTGATAGCTACTCCCACACCATAGTCATTTCACCATGGACACACACACATACCCATGACTGCACCACTCCTGATGCCATGCACACCACTGCAGCTAAGCACCTATAGCCAGGTGCAAATCAGAGACCACCACAGTATTCATATCAAAAGACTTGTAATGAAAAACATCAAACAAAACTATTTACAAGTATGAACAGATGTGTGGGGGAGGGCCACAAACAAGGGGGGGTGGGTAAGGGGCAGGGGTGAACAAATGGGACAGGAAAGGAGGGGTGTGAGGGTGGGTCCAGGGGGTAGGGGAAATCAGGAGCATAGAGATGGTCACCGGGATCCCCGATCCCCACTCTGGCTGCTCTGCTTTCCGTGTCTCTGCTGGACACTCAGCCACTCAAACCCCCACAGTATGTCCAGGGATGCCCTCGCCACTGTCAAAATCTCCTGCAGTGCCTCCTGGATAGCCTGCAGCTGGCAGACACCTAGGACAAGGAGCACAGTCAATAGGTGTGAATGCACAGCTCCATACAGCTCACCCACTGTGCATGGCATATGGCCATGGGACATGCCCTGTAATGGTGTGTGACCACCCACAGTGATCATGTCCACAAGACCTGCCCACCCAGGTACATACAGCCATGTGGACCACTACACACACCCACTGGCCAATTCCTGAACAGCACCACCGTGGCTGTTTAGTGACATGGCTATGTGGTGTGAAGGCAGTGGCACAGCCATGTACCCGGTGCATGCATGGACCACCATTAACACACTCCCAGACATGCAGTGCCACTGGACAGTGCTGACTGTAACAAGTTGCGTGCATGGCAGTGGTGCCAATGGATGGTGGCCATGCCCTGCTGCCCGCGCTGTTACACAGCATGCAATAGTAATCATGGAGGTATGGCACTCACCATCATCAGGTCTGTTCCTCTGGCGCTGTGGACCGTCGCCCCTCCTACTGGCCCTGTCTTCCTGCTGGCACCTCTGCTCCCTGGCCAGCCACCTCTCTTCACATCCTGTGGTGAAAACATGGAGAGAGGAACATCAGTACAATCCTGTAGCAAAGTCCCCCTGCCCCATGTGTGTGCAATCCCACCCAGCCAGACCCACCCACCCCACACCCTGATAACACCACCACAGCCAACACCAGATGGTCCCTCCCCCATGTTCCGGACACATGCAACCGTGATACTCATATGGAAGATAAAAGTGTGTGAATGTAACACCTACCTGGCTGTGGCACCGTGCCCCTCCTGGCATGTGTCCACAGGCAGGCGAGCAGGTCCAGTTCCCTCCTCCTCAGGTTACCATACCTGTGGCGGCACTGGTCCACCATCTGCCCCTTCCTGTGGCCTCCTCCAGGGTGTCGGCCACCTCCTCCCACACCTGGCTCCTTGACCTGTTCAGGGGTGCCTCCCCAAACAGTGGGCCATAAAGTGGTTCAACAATGGCCGCCAGGTTTGCCAGTTCGATTTGGGTCCACTGGGCAGCTCTCCTCTGTGCCATCTCACTTGCTCAGTAGGTTCAAAATGGTGCTCTGTAGCACGGTTCCACCATGTGCAGATGTTGCATGGTACAGAGCTGCCATTCCCTATCGCGCTGTCACCGAACAGCGCGATAGTAGTGCACCCATGCCTGACACATGGCACCTAGGGGTAAAAGGTCGGGCACAGGGTCAAGGGTCTCTGGCGCATGGACAGGCACAGCACCATTGTGCTACCTCCAGTAGCGGCCTACCATGCTGTTGCCCCAGTGTGCCTATGATGCCCCAGTGCCACAGCGCCATATAGGTGAACATCGCTGTAGCACCACTGACACAATGGTGGCCATGCCCTGCATTGCCTCCCATGCACAGCATGTCAGCAATGCAGCAGGCACCTGTGTCAGCAACCTGGGCATGCGCAGTGAGATGTGTACTGTGCATGTCACAGAACTGGGCCCTTGGCTCAGCATGTTCAACACAATTGCGCAGAGCGCAACAGCGCGATATTCAGCCATCATATGCAAATCAGCTAATCAGCCATTTAATGGTGCAGCACTGCAATTTGCATCCACTTAAAGTTGCGCCTCACCTCATTTGCATGGGTTGCGCTATAAAAGTGCGACATTGGGCTGCACTGGCCATAGTCAGTTACTGCAGTCTATTGGTGAGTTGCATGCTGTTTGGGAGTTTAGACTGTGGAGTTTGCAACACGCATGGGACTGCACAGTCACAGGTAACAACTTTCATTCTCACAGGCTAAATAATGACTGAGCGAGTTGTGGGACAGGAAGAACACAGTGGTGGGAGGAGGAGGACTAATTTCACCAAGACCAAGATGGATGCCCTGTTTGAGGCCTACCTGGATCAGGAGCTGCTTCTCAGCAGTCAGCAGGGAACACCACAGGCCCGAGCTGCTGCATGGGAGGATGTGGTGCATGCAGTGAACCTGTATGGCAGCCACCAGTGCTCTGTGCAGGAGTGCAAGAAGAAGATGGGCACAGACAGGAGGAGGATAAAGGAGAAGGTGGCTGCCATCAGGGAAGCATGATCTTCGACAGGTGGGGGACAGCCAGAGGTGCTACACCTGACCCCACAGGAGGAGAGGGTTGCTGGAAGCATGCAGCGTAGTGCCATTGAGGGTGTTCCGGGTGGTGGCTTCCAGATGGGTGGTAGCCCGTCACTGCATGGTTGGTCATGGTCTCTCTATTGAGGGGGCAGGGATGGTCACATGCAGTAACACAACTTTGTTTTCCCTTACAGATCCTGAGCATCTGCATGGGTCAGCGGTGGTGGGCCTGTCCACTGAGGACAGTCAGATGGAGATGGAGGAGGACCCATCCACTTCCACAGGTATACATGGCTCAGTGCAACAGTTGGCCCGCCTGGCTGTCCAGACTGATGTTGGAACAGGTGCGGAGGAGGCCCTGCCCATGTCCCAGCATGCCAGCATCCCCTGATGCCATTATGCTGTGACTCAGGCTGGTGCCGGGTCCATCACTGATGATGATGTTGCTAACACCATGAGCAGTGACATGTGTATGCCATGGGATGGTCACACAGCAGGTAACATCACGGACATGGCTGTGGGTGGTGCCGCTGTGGAGGCCTGCGTGTCATCACAGTCCCAGCCTGTGCCTGTCAGTACCAGTGGGGCAGCACTGGTGTGTGTGTCCAGGACAGTGGGACTGTTGTGGCCATGAAGCAGCACCATTGAGCCCTGGGGAGCGGCAGCAGGAGGGGCAGCATCAGCAGTTGGCCAATGGGCTTGGGGGTACAGGGTCAGGGGTGGTGTCAGTGCACCACCTGTGGACATGCCCAGACCTGGTCCTGGTGTGCAGCACCCACCCTCAAGGGGTGCTGAGCATCACGGCCATGCACTCCCTCAGGGACATGATGCCGAAGAGGCAGATGACCTCTTGGATGAGCACTCCCACATACTGCAAGCATCAGTCAACCAGCAGATGCGGCTTGTGACATCAGTGGATGCACTGCGTGTGGCTATGGAGCGGGCAGAGGAGTGTCACAGCAGAGACACTGCTCTGATCCTGGCAGGGATGGACTGATTGCGGGAGGATGTGACCGCTTCCATTGACAGACAGACACAGGCATTCACTGCTGTCATGGACACAATGGGCACACAGTTATTTGCCCATGCATCACACACACCACACAGTGCACTATCCACCCTCCATTCCCGGCATTATGCAACACCATCCTTGTCGACACTGGGTTCAGCTGTGGGCATCCCAAGTACTCCTGGTCCAGGCATGTTTGGTGTGCTGCAGACTCCTGCACAAGCACGGTCACATTCATGCAGTGGAACCCTTGGGGGACCATCGGTGTCACCCCGTGAGGCCAGTGGTCAGCCTGTCAGTGCTGGTGGGTCTCGGCGGGGCCGCCCATGCATCCATGGTGGCCGGGGCACTGTGGTGCGTGACTGACCTGTTTCCCAATGCAGCTACTGTCTGTTGCTGCCCTGTGGGCATTGTGTCATTCAGCAGGCATTGCACGGGTGGGTACCCAGCCCTGAATGCAGACACACAGTCCATCTGTACACCCTCCTGGCTGCTGTCCACAGTTGTGTGTGCATGATGATGCCTGCATTGTGCTGTACACCATTGTGCAATAGTGCTTAGCATCTGACACACACACAAGGACAGGCAGTGGGCATGGTGGTATGTGGACATGTGTGTGGCTAAAGCTGGTGTTCTGGGTCAGTGTGCCTCCTACACTTTATGCATGTCTGGTGTGTTGTGTGTGTGTGTGTGAGTGTGTGTGTGTGTGTCCACGTGGCATGCTAGACCTCACCCATCCCTGGTGGTAAGTGTGGTTCCATGACCGGCCACTCCCCTTGATGGCATGCACCCCTGGTGTGTGTCCATGCATGTTTGTGGGTTGTGCCTTAGCTACTGGTGGTTGCACATGGCCCCATGACTTACCTGGTTTGGCTGAAGTGCTCCTCCGTGATGGTGTCCCAGTGCAGCTGTGCCAGCTGGAGCAGTCGGGGGTCCTGTTGCCCAAGAGGGGGCTGCCAATCACCATTGTCACTGGCGTCCTCATCGTCCCCATCACTGTCCCCCTCTTCGACCTGTATGGCTATCCCACATTTGTCGGCCATGTTGTGCAAGATGCAACAGGACAGGAATAGCCTGCAGGCCTTTGAGGGGCTGTACTGTAAGGCACTGTCGGAGGTATCCAGGCAACAGAAATGTGCCTTCAGCATCCCGAACACCCGCTCGATGACATTACATGTGGTGGCGTGTGCCTCATTGTAGCATTGCTGCGATGGGGTTGCGGGCCGCCGTTAGGGTGTGAGCAGCCAGGGACGGAGTGAGTATCCACTGTCACCTGTGTGTAGAGGGTGGAGGTTAGTTTGGTGATCAACATCGTCCTGCCCCAGGCCATGTAGGCCACTACCAATGTCACCTCTGACCATGCCCCCCAGGCCCTATGATTGTCCACGTGGTTTGCATACTCACTCACTAGGTGGCCAGTGGGGAAATCCCTCTCTCAAGTCTGTGGCACAGTGCTGACTGGTACCAGATGATGGCGTCATGTGCTCCCCCAGGGTGCGTGGCACAGACATTGATTATGCACCCCCTGGCATCGCACACCACCTGGCAGTTGATGCTGGCATAGCCCTTGCGATTTATATATGTGGCAGGGATGGCCACATGGGTGTAGTCTATTGCTCCAGCATGCCAGGCATATGTGCTACCCTGTGGAACTCCTGTATGTTTGCTGTGCGCTCCGCCAGTGTGCTTGGGAAAAGGATGTACTCCCAGCATGTGACAGCAGTGCGCTGAGGAACTGGATGAGGTGGCATGACATGGCCAACTGGGTTATGCCTGTGGTGTCCCAAGTTGGTCTCTGGAAGGTACCAGTGGTGAGCAAGCACATGCAAGCTGTCACTTTCGTCTCCACTGTCAGGGCATGGCTACGTCATGTGGGTGCCTGCATCACATCACTGCACAGCTCACAGAACTGCCTCAGAATTGCCCGATTCAGGTGATACTGGCCCCCGATCTCAGTATCACTGTACAGCTCGAAGCTGGTGCGGGCTCAGTACTGCCAGTTGGGGGCATACCACCGATGGGCCCTTCCACAGCCATGCCCCCCTGCTGCCCACCTTCTCACCCCATCATTACTGCCTCCATCTGGATGGCGGCACTGGCCATGTCCCTGACTTGTGTTCACCCCCCCGGCAGCTGTTTCTGTATTCCCCCCCGCTGTCCTGGCTGCTACTTCCCCTGCACTGGGAACATCTGCCTGTGCTGGCCTCACTGCTGTGTGGCAAGTACTTCCCCCTTCTGCACTGTAGCTCCCCACACCTTCCCCTGGGCCTGTTGGTTCCAGGTGCTCTTTCCTGGCCTGCCCTGTGTGTCCCTGCTGCCCAGTTTGTCCTGCTAGAGTTAGGCCTCATGTGCCTTCCCTGTAGCGTTCTTGTGCCTCTCCCTTGCTCCCTTTTATTTTGCTCATTTCTGCTATGGCCAACTTCCACTTGCTCCCATATTGCGCATGGCTCATGTTGTTGAATATCGCACTGTGCCATTTATGCATAGTTTCTCCCCCTTCAGTTGCGCATACATTCATTATCATTGTGCTTTTGCTCAGCGTGATTTGGTGGGTTCAACTGACTCCCGTTGAATATCACAGAATGGCGCATTTTCGGACTTGCGCAGGTGCAACCCCATTGCGCATGGCTCAACTCTTTTGAATATCTGGGCTCAGGGATTTAAAAGAATAAATAAATTAGTTTTACATTGGGGCTAAGCGATCAGCAGGTAGGGGGCACTAGATATCAGGGATTCAATTAATAAAAAAATAATTTTTTATCTGGGGCCAGTGATTGGCAGGAAGGAGGAGCACAAAGAATAAATTATTTTTACACTGGGGCTGGTAATTGGTGCATGGGGGTGAGCCACTAGACACCAGCGATTTAAAATAATAAATATTTTATTTTTAAACTGGGGCTGGCAATCGGAAGGATGGGGGGGACCACTAGACACCAGGGATTTACGATAATAAGAAAATTATTTTTACACTGGGGCTGGAGTTCAGTGGATTGGGGGGGCACTAGACACCAGGGATGAGATTAGTTAAAATAATTTGTCATTTCTAACTTCTTCTTGCTTAAAAAAAAAACAAAAGCAAGGTGAAGTTACAAATGACTCATTTTTTATTAAGTGCGTCAGCTTCGCAAAGTGATCCGCGGAGGTGAATTTGGCGACTTTGCCCAAAAATTCACCCACAAAGTAACACTTCACTGCATCTTTAAAGCCAAATCTCTAGCATAACATTTTACAGAGATTATCAGTGTGCACATGGAAGATTAGCTTGTTATCCAGCCACATGTCCAAATACTTAAAGATGTCTACAATTTCCAGCCTTTCACCTGTTAGAGTTGTAATGCCTAATGTGGGTGTGGGCATTCTATAACTGTACAACAAGATTGCTACTTTACAGCCATGCACAAATTTCAATACAGTCATCCTTTACCTTCTGGAGTGTATCTGCTCCCCCACCCAAAAAAGTGCTTTGTTGCCTTGTTTGTACTAAGAGTACAGTTGTGGCATGGAGTTCATTAATAATAAGTTGCTTAGTAGTTTACTTCACAATTTTTCCATAAGTAATTGTTAGGTTGCTAATCTCTTAGAAGCAGAAGTATTGAAATAATGATATGTGAGAATGTGAACATTTAGATTTCTTTTTACCACCATTTTATATTGAACTTACTATGTCTATTAAGTACTATATTCATAAAATTACAAACTGCCTCAGCTGTGGTAAAGGACTTTTGCTGTCACATCAACAGCACACAGCAACAAGTACAGGAAATGTGAAAGATGGAAATGCAAGTATGTGAAAAAATTGATTTAGTAATGCTGCATTATTATAATTGGAACTATAGTTTTATCTTTCTACATTATAAACTAGGGATGGGTGAACTAGCTCTTCTGTAGTTCTGAGCATTTCCAGACTGGGCCAACTTGGCTCGGATCAAGAATACCAAGCTTTTCATGGCTCAACACGAGGTGGCAAATTGACCCAGTTTGGAAATGTGGTCTGTTCCGATACTCGATGGCGCAAGACACGGAAGGTGGCTTACTGCCAGCAGCCTGTTCCATGGATGTCTGTGTGGTGTGGAGGGGAACAGGGACATGTCTTGGGGGTATGGGGAAGGTACCAGAACCAGGAAGAAGTATAGGTCAGCAAGCAGCAACTGGTTCCAAGCAGCAAATAAATAAATAAATAACACTCACCACCAGCAGTACGGCAATGCAAGTCATTGAACAAGGTGAGGGCAGGGTTCAGAAATAATAAAAAAAAATTCTGATCTGTTCCGAATACTGCCAAGTCCCTGGATCATCACATGACCAACAAAGGCAAAAACTTGTGATACTGAGGCACTGCAGGGAGCCAACCGGTTTGGTCTTTTTTCTGTTATTGACGTGTTCTGGCCAATTCTGTGTGTCAGCCACCTCAGGACATCACTAGGAAACAGTGTAGTAGCTAATTTGGGGTTTTGCACTGAAAGGAGGCAGTTCTGTGTGTGCAGACTCCTAAAAAATATTAACTTTGTTTCAAGCTTTTCATGTCAGAAAGAGAGGGAGACTGGAGAGAGACAGTAGAGAGACTGAGACCAACACATTCAACAGCAGACAACAGCAGATTGCAGATATCTTCGGAGTTTTAGTAAAAATAAAGGAAAGGGATTTGGGGTACTGCAAAAAGCATGACCTGCAGTCTGCAATGCCATGAGGAAGGGGCAGTTCTCATGAAATCATCCAACAACAAAAACATTATAATAGTGATAGGTTAGGTAAAATCAGTCTGTTTTTCTTGCAAAATAAAAAAATAAAAAAATAAACTTAGGAACATAGAAGTTGATGGCAGGTAAGGACCACAAAGGCCTATCCAGTCTGCCCATTTTTTCTAAATAAATAAATCACTAGCATCCAACAACTTATTCTTTTTCTTTTTGAAAAATATTTTAAAAAATAAAAAAAAAGGATTAAGAAAGAAAGAAGTAAGAACTAATAAGGGGAGCAGACAGGACAGGAGGACTTTGAAAGTCATAGTGCCTCACTAATTTTGGAGGGGGGCTTCGTGTCTCAGACTATGTGTTGAACATCTCTGTGCCCGAACTACTACTAGGAAGGTCATACTGCTGTACAGATTTTGAAGGCAGGGGGGCTTCATGTCTCAGACTCTGTGCTGTCCATCTCTGCACCTAAACTACCACTAGGTCATACTGCCATAGACTCTGTGTTGCCTGTCGCTGTGCCTGAACTACTACTAGATCATAGTGCCATACAGATTTTGAAGGGGGGATCACCCACATCTCAGACTCTGTGCTGTCCATCTCCATGCCTGTAGTACTATTAGGTCATACCACATTTTGAAGTAGGATGTCACATCTTATTTTTTTTGAAGTTAAAGATTTTATTGTTATTTCACACAGGACGCACCAAACAAAAGTATAATGTTGAAAGGTTACATACAACCATAGCGCAACCTTAATACACCCATCCAGGATACTACATGCAGGATACACAAGAAAAAAAGGATAAAGAGCACTGTCATTGGTAATGATCCAAACCTACCTAGTGTCTCCCACCCAAAAGAGTGGAAGCCAAGAGATATAAATTGAAGGGCCACAAGAAACCAAAAAAAAGAAAAGATAATAACAATAACCTATAGGGCCCAAGGCAACGCATGGTAAAAGTGGTTACGTCCTGGAACAGGCCTACTACTAATTAGAACTATATACATCAAAAACTGGGAGAACAAAAAGGCAGACTGCTTCTGAGATACAAAAAAAAAACATGACAAGTATACATAAAAAAAAAACAATGGGAAAGCCTATAACTCAGACCAGATGAGGGTTCCTCGAGAATTACTGACCACCTAGGGTTAGATATCGTGACAATACTTAGACTGGAGTTATGGTTGCCACCGTCTGTCAAATTGGATCAGCGAACCCCCTGCAAAACTAGAGAGCCTCTCATATATAGCTCCTAGGGCTAGAGCCTGAAGAAACTCTCGGAAGGATGGAACCTCCGGGGACCACCACCTCCTTATAATAAGCCGTTTGGCTATCGCCCCAACAGCGGTAACCCACTGGGCCCCCCGACAGCACTTGGATGTATGGGAAGGGGCACACCCAGAAGGAGAAGAGGGAAGTCCGGTGCTATTTGAGGGAACAGAAAGGTACACATATCCTGGATTGTTGTCCAGAAATGCTGGAGATAAGGACACACCCAGAGTATATGGAAAAAATGGGCACCTTGAATATCACATCTCCAGCAAGTGTCCTGCTGAAGAAGCCCCATCTTTTTGAGTTTAACCGGATCCCTGTACCACCTATGAAGAGTTTTGTTCATGATGAGACAGGTGCACCCATCTCTACATGCCATATGCAGTCTCACCCAGGCATGGTCCCATTGGGGCTCAGAGATAAAAGAATTAAAATCCTTTTCCTATTGGGCTTTAGCTGACAAAGTAGGGTTTGCAGCAGCACCTCTAAGAGCCCTATAGATCTCACTGGCTCTGTTCCTGGGATGACGTAACCAACAAGTAAGAGGATGGGATCCTAATTGTGAACCTCTATTTCAGGGGAAATTAGGTAGATGGGAGATAGCATTTCTGATCTGGAGATATCTCCAGAAATGAGAGGACAGGAGCTGATATCTGGATCTTAAAGCCTCAAAAGTATCCAGTGAACTAGAATCAGGGAGCAGTAAATCCTGAACTAAAAGGATACCTTGTAACTCCCATACCTTCCAACGGATCACACTACCACCCACTACCAAGGCGTGGTTGTTCCAAAGAGGCAAAAACCTCCAGGGAGTTATGTCCTGGCCAAGCAGAGTTAGAACTCTTTGTCAGTATTGGATACTAGAATTGAAGGGGGAAGATTAGAGGGAAGGTTTTTTTTTACTATACAACGCCACCGCAGGGGAGGGAGCCTGTAATAATGATGCCTCCAACGGGAGCCAGGTAGGTGAGGTGGGGCCAATGCTAGAGAACCACAGAGTGGTCTGAGCCGAGATAAAGGCCATGTGGTACCCCTGAAACTAAGGTAGGCCCCAGCCCCCCCTACTCCAGTGCTGATGAAGTTTAAGCTTGCTAAACTGTGGACAGGAGCCCTCTCACAGGAAATTACCAATGACTGCATCCAATTTTTGAAACCATTTCGACGGAAAAGGTATAGGAAGATGGGACAACAGATACAATATCTTGGGAGCCACCATCATCTTGATGGAGTCTATTTTCCCAGCTAATGAAAGCCTTAAGGCTTTCCAATGAGCAATGTCCTCCTTAATAGACTCCACCAGTGGGGAAAGGTTAGCTGTGAGCATTCTGGACAAGTTAGGGTGTAGGATGATACCCAGATACTTTATGCCATTGGGGGACCATTTGAGACCAGCGACCACAACATCTATACCAGAGGGCATCGAGTTGAGAGGGAGGACCTCTGTTTTGGAATGATTGATCCTAAGACCAGAAATTCCAGAGAATACATTCAATATATGCAAGATGGATTGAATCACCTGTGGAGTGCATTCTGTAGTGACTAGCAGGTCATCAGCATACAAAAAAGTTTTAAAAGTAATGCCTCCCATTGTTATTCCAGGGATAGAGGGCTCTTCCCGAAGCGCAATGGCCAGGGGTTCAATGACAAGAATGAACAAAAGGGGGGAGAGCGGGCAACCTTGTCTTGTACCCTTCTGCAACTGGAAGGGCGCCGATAGATTGCCATTGGTCAAAACCCTAGCCAGGGGAAAGGTATATAATAGTTTGATCCAGGAGAGAAAGTCCGGTCCCACCCCGTGGAGGAAAGGGTATGAAACAGATAAGATCATTCTATCGAATCAAACGCCTTCTCAAAGTCCACGGCTAGGGCTACAAAGTGTTTTTTTGACAGTTGGGAATAATGCATCATTGAAAGGAGGGTTCTGTGATGATCAGATCCCAGACGCCCCTTAACAAAGCCAGCCTGGGATGGGTGAACTAGCCCTGGTACGACAGGCTCCAGTCTACTGGCAAGAACCTTGGCCAGAATTTTGGCATCTGCATTGATAAGGGAAATGGGACGGTAATTACCCTAGGAAAGAGGGTCCTTCCCCTTCTTACGGAGTATAGTAATAGTAGCTTCCCTTAGGGATGGGGGTAAGCTTCCTGACATTAGAGAGTGCCTAAATATCCAGACTAAGTACGGAGCAAGATTAACACCTTGAACCCTATAAAAATCTATGGGGAGTCCATTGGTCCCAGGGGCTTTATGAAGATTCATGGATTGGATAGCCCTATCCACTTCTTCCACAGTGATTGGGGCTTCCAGCACTGTAACTTCCAATGGGGAGAGCTTAGGGATGGGCAAAGAATCCAGAAATTTTTGGATGGAAAGCAGGCTGGGGGGGGGGGCAGGGGAAGCGTATAGCTGCCTATTAAACTGAGCCATAATGTCATTGACCCCAACCGAGGAGTAACACGGGACCCCAGTGTGATCCCTTAAAGCATGTATCCTCTTGGACATTTGACGCTGTTTGAGGCGATATGCCAGGAGTTTACTAGTCTTTCCCTCCCCCTCCCAGTAAGCATGACGTACCCGCCTAAGATTCAATTCAGCCTGGCGGGTAAGGTGAGCATTTAGGGAAATTCTGGTACTCGCCAGTTGTGCGAGTAAGAACTGAGGTGGAGGTCTGTCATGAAACGATTTATATTTTGCTTCCAGGAAGTATAGTTGTTTTCTAAAGACCTCTGATCTGCCTCGCGTCGGTGTGTCTCCTAGCCGAAGCGAAGGCCATTATCCCACCCCTTATTGTAGCCTTGAAGGCTTCCCATATGGTAGTGTCTGAGACCTCCCCATTATCATTGTTAGTCCAATACTCGGCAATTACAGGCCCCAGCCATTTCTGGAAGTCCACGTCCTCCAGAAGAAGGGGGTCCAAATGCCAGGGGGAGGAAGGAGGGTGGTCCTATCCCAGTTTAACCTGAATTCCCAGAGGGGCATGGTCAGAGACATAAATCAGGTGTATACAAGAGGTAGACACTCTGTCAAAAAGTTCAGTAGAAAGTAGCCACAAGTCGAGTCTACTGGATGAACCATGAGTCTGCGAGAAGCATGTGTAACCCCGCTCCCCAGGGTGTAGGGCCCTCCACGCGTCCAACAGACCATGTTCATCCATTAACCTCAGGAGGGCTTTCTTGGTCTGCCTATGTGGTTCAAGGGCCTTGTTGCTTCTATCCAGAAGGTGGTCAAGCACCAGATTAAAGTCACCCCCCAGTAAAATAGGGACTTTGTGGATGTCGAAATCCATAAGGGCCTGGTTAACCATATGGGAAAAAGGGGACAGTCCTGGTTAGGGGAGTATAAATTAACTAAGACTAGCGGACCTTCTGGGGTTGCCATTTCGGCCATGATCCATCTCCCCTCTGCATCATGAGTGTGTCTTTTAACCTTCCACCCCAGAAATTTATGTAGGAGTATAAGACCCCACGCTTGTGGGAGTCTGCCACACTATGTATGTCTTCCCCTACCCAACCCTGTCTAAGCTTTCTAGCTTCAGCTGAGGAGAGTTTCGTCTCCTGAAGGAGGGCTACCGAAGGTCTGAGCTTCTTCAGATGGAGCAAGACTTTCTTCCATTTAATGAGAGAAATAAAGCCTCGGACATTCCAGGAGATAAAATTAGTCTCCATTCGACCTGGATAGGATCATGGCAAACCCAATATGCATCCACATGCACCAAGGCCAGAGACTCAATCCCCCAGGAAGGAGACCTTTTCTCTTGAGACAGCCTTGATGAAAACAGATCAGAATCTCAGAAGTTAGAATGCCTAAACTACTAACAACATACAAAACTGAGTTTTTCTGAAAGGGGCTCACTAGGCCCTGAACATAAACTACAAACAGCAACCATAACTTTGAACAACCACAGATGTAAGACACCCTTTCCCCCTCCCCCCGCCATCCCCAAATCCCCTCCTCCTAAACAGATCCGCTCCTGCTGCACACATCGACTGAATTACAGCCCATATGCCAGCAGGAATCACTGGGAAGTAGGAGGTTAACTAACTGCAGCGAAAGAGAGATAGGACAGCCCACTGCCCAAAAGACTCTCTCCACTGTATCCCACCAATACAGTGTGCCTGCACCAACAAGTCGGCTAAAGTAGCCACCCTCCACCTTAGATTAATTTCACAGACATTGAGGGACTAGCCCCCCCCTGCCCCCACCCAACATACCATACATTAGTAACCAGAAGCAGGGTTATAAAGAGCTCAAATGCAAACAGTGAGGGGCTGACCCACACAGTGAAAGACTAATTGACACCTGGTCATGCCCCCTCTGAGAGGGAACAGAATAACTGAGCGACCAGAGTGTAAACGGTATCACTGGATCCCACCCCACTGGCAGCACTAGAAAAGCCCTGGTGTACTGGGCATATACCATAGGCTTAAGGTCGGCACTTACCTCCAAAACTAATTATAACAGGAGGGAGAGAACAAGAACACAGAAAGCAGCACAAAACCGTCCCAGTCACATTCAGCCCACAGATTTAGCAGGGGCTACCGCAGCGACAAAGGGTGCTGGATAGTTGGAGGCTGCATCCATAGCAGTGGAAACCTCTGGTGATAGTGACTCCCCAGCATCTGCCCAGGAAAGCGAGCACACAGCCTGAGATTTATTCCCCTTAGAAGATGGTCTAGGTGGCAAAGGAGGGTCCAGCTGGGATCCGTCTGTTGGAAGGTCCATCAGGGCATGGAACTGGTTGTTGCTCATGTCAGGCTGTATAGAGGAGCAAGAGGCCACAGAGTCAGGACTGGCACTGTGACTCCGGGAGCAAGAATGGAACCGGGGAGTCTTATCAATATGAGCCCCATCCAGATGAGCCCTCCTTCTGTTTTTCTTTTTGCTCCCTGGAGATTTCTAAGGGACAGAGTGAGATGGAGTCCTAGATTGTGGGGTTGCAGGTTGAGTAGCCCCGGGGGGGGATTGTAGGGGTTAGTGCAGAGGTCTTCATAGCTGTAGCCCCCGGTCCATAGTTTCCTGGGCTCACCCTATGTAGCAGGAGCCTTGATGCAGAAGTTCTCAGCGACTACTGGGTTTGTCAAATAGCCTCAGCGATCCATTCAGGATGATACAAAGACAAGCTGGGTATCTCAATGAGTACTCTAACCTCAGGTCAGCACAGGCCCGATGTGCGCAGTGAAGGCCCCACGCGCCGCAGTGAGTTCTTGGAATAGTCCGGCAAAATCTGGATTCTGTGGCCTCCAAATGAGTTCCTTCATTTGGCGTGCCAGCCTGGTAATGAATTCCCCGTCCTGGAACCAGAGAAAGTGGGCCAGTATGGTGCGAGGATGCTCCCCAGGAGCCGGGGCAGGGTGCCAACGTTCTGTGAGCCCTGTCTGTCTCCAGAGGATGTTCCAAGTGCCAGCCCAGCCGGGGGGTGCTCTGTTTGCAAAAAACCTATGGCATCCAATCCTTCACAGCCCTCTGGAAAACCCACAAACCTCAGATTATTCCTTCTGCTTTGGTTTTCTAAGACCTCCACCCTGGTCCTTAACTGCTGAATAAGCCTATCGTGGTCCAGCACTCGTGCCCCAGTTTTCCGGCAGTCATTCTCCGCCTCAGAAAGCCTGTGCTCGAATACAGTAGCCCTCTGTGAAAGATCTACTATGTTGGCAGTATTCTTCCGGGTAGCACTGTCTATATGATCCATGCGATTCAGGATTTTGGTGAACATCTGCCGAATTTCAGCCAGCCCGCCCTCTGAGGGCACAACGGAAGAAGCAGGCTCCATCCTTGCAGTAGGCCCAGCCACCAGACGTGTCGGCAGGCGCCGGAACACACAGAGTACTTCCCGGGCAGAGCGGGGGTCCTGAGCAGTGTTACCGAAGGGCAGAACACTCCTTTAGTCAACGGGGCAAAAGAACGAGTGAAAAAAGCAGGTACGGAACAGGCTTAACACGGGTGTGCGGTGGGAAGGAGAGAGCTCCTCGATTAGGAGTCCATCGCGGTCGGCGGCTAACCACGCCCCCCAGGGTGTCACATCTTAAATTCTTCATTGCCCATCCCTGTGACTGAACTACTACTAGGTCATAGTGCCTCATGTATTTTGAGGGGGGATGTGTCACATCTTAGATTCTGTGTTGCCCATCTCTGCATCCAAACTAATACTACTAGCTAAGTAATTAAGTTGGACCAGATAAAATGGATTCAGAATCAGAATCTGTTATGGAACATATGGCCAACACCAGCAGTGTGGCTGAAATTGGTACATGTAACAATAACAAATATTTAATGAAAAGAAATTCTGAAAAAAAGGGAAATACAGTGCTTTAGACATAATTAATACAACTGATGAAAATTAAGCAACATAACCAGAAAAAGAAAAGAATGTTGGTGAATGCCCTGATCAAAGTAATGCAGCACTGTTGGCATTATCAGAAAAATCAAGATAAAACACAAAAAGAGGTAGCCCAAATGGTTTGACCTAGAAAGTCAGTGATTAAGGAAAAGGCTTTTTCTTTCACTACTAGGTGTGGCACCCCATGATATGCCACTCATGGATATTGGGCTCCTTCATCAGAAAGCAGTGCTTCTTATGAAGATGTTGTAAATGTACAAGAACCAGATCATGATCATGATGATGTATCACAGTTATGCTTTTCCAAAGGTGATGAATCAGAATGTGATACCGGTGAGGCACAGGATGCTACCTGGGTTCCCGAACCCCCCCAAAAAAACACATACACAAAGCACCACCACTAGCCATAGCCAGTAGTGAAAAAAAATAAATAGCAATCATGGTAGCTCTTCTGGGGACAGCGACAGTGTGCATGAATCAGGGTCAGAAGTACCAGCCACCAAAATTGCTGCAGTTCCTGGCATGATGACAAAATGTTCCACCTCAGTTGGTGTGGAGCTATTTTCATATAAATCCCCAAAATGAACATTCTGCTGCCTGCACCTTTTGTCATCAGGAAGTTAGTGGGGGAAAAGTAAGGGCCAGTTCAAGACAACATTGCTAAAGAGGCATTTGCAAAGAGCACATCCGACCATTTTGCTGGGCAGCAGTCCTCACTCTGAGCAAGAGAAAACTATCTGTGAAGAAAATAATCTTACAGGCAATAGTGATGATGAAGAGACTAAGAGACAGGGTAGAAAAAAAACACATTTTCTACTTCACTGACAAATGTATTTGGATGAGCTACAGCTTCACCACTGCAGTTCCATGGCTTTTGACCCTCTGCATGAACTGAACAGTAGAACATTACTGTGATGCTTGAACAAAAAACTGCCTAAAAGTGGATCACATCAAGTAACATTAAAAAGTAATCGATTAATAGGATAATTTATCACTAAGAACCTGCAACCATTTTCTGTGTTGGAAAATAAAGGATTTAGAGCCCTTTTAAAATACTTTGCTCCATGTTACAACCGGTGGCCGCCTTTTGCCCGACACTCCGATGGCGAAACACGGAAAATGACCACTACAGTGACAGTCACTGCAATGGTCTGTTTCCATGTTTTGCTTTCCCCCAGTGTCCTGCCCCCTCCCCAGACCAACTCCAACCTGGAGATGAGAATCCTAAAGTCCGAGGGGGTGTGGGGAGTACAGTTCTTACATGGGGTGGGGGTACAGGCCCCCCCCACAGAAAACACTAGGGGCTTGGGCTGCACAATACCTGCATTGGTACTGTGCTGTCGCTGTGTGGGTGGTCAACAGAGTTACTGTCAACCAAACTTGGTACGTCTGTTACAATATACTAAGCTGTAAATATTTTGCAGCTGTTGCTGTTCCCAAAATGTACAAATGTATGCAAAGTAAAATAAAATTGTCTCTTAAAGTGAGTGAATGTGGTGCTGTGCACCTGACCACAGACATGTGGATGAGTTCTCAGACCACTGATTATAGGTGCATCATAACACATTGGGTGTTACAGTCATCTTCTAACACCAACACAAGCAGTGTACAGGAAGGAGACAAAGAATGGCAGCTGCTTGCATTAGCATGTTTATATGAACATACAAAATTGCTGGCAGGAAAAGGCCCATAGGTCTTTCAAGTCTGCCCGATTATGCAGCTCTTAGTTTCATATCACTACAGCTGCCCACAACCCAACCCAAACCCTTCCCTTCCTCCTCTTTCCTGGTCCTTTTCCCTTTTGTGTTCTTGTCTGTACTAACCTTGTCCATGACTCTATCCCAACCCTGCTTAAAGCTATCCACTGTCCTTTGAATGATTAACTCTTTTGGCAGTGTGTTCCAACCCACCGACACTCTCTCTGTGAAGTAGTGACTTCTCATCTCCCTCCTAAGCCTTCACCCTTCAAACTTCAGACTGTGCCCCCTAGCGACCCTTCCCTCCTTTAAGCAGAACAATCCTCCCTCTCTGACATTGTTTATGCCTTTCAAGTACTTAAAGGTCTCTATCATGTCCCCTCTTACCCTTCTGTCTTTCAGTGAGTACACGTTGAGCTCCTTCAACCTTTCCTCATATGGCAACTCACCTAATCCCATGATTATTTTGGTAGCCCTACGCTGCACCCCTTCCATCAGTCTCACATCCTTTCTGAGGTATGGGCATCTGTACTGTACACAGTACTCCAAGTGTGGCCTCATCAATGATCTATACAATGGCAGAATGAGCTCCCCCTTTCGCGAGGTGATCCCTCTGGCAAGTCATCCCAGCATCCTACTTGCCCTTGCTGCCTCCCTCCTACACTGTGCTGGTACTTTCATGTCCCCTGTGACTATTACTCCCAGATCCCTTTCCTCCTCTGAAGCTGTTACCTGCACCCCCCCAGACAGGAGCTGTTCCTGGGATTTCTGGCTCCAAGGTGCATGACCTTGCACTTCTTAGCATTAAACCCCAACTGCCACTCCCTAGATCAGTGTTAGAGTTTTGCTAGATCCCCTATGAGTGCCTGCCTCTCTTCCTCATTGTCCACTTGTGCACAAATTTTAGTGTCATCCGTGAACAGGCTGATCTTACTCTTGACCCCCTCTACAATGAAGACATTGAACAAAATAGGGCCCAGCACTGAACCCTGTGGTACCCCTCACATTATTGGCCTTGGCTTGGATGTCTCCCCCCCCTTACAACTATCCTCTGCCCTGCAGCCAGGTCTTAACCCACTCTACCAGTTTTTCCCCACCCCATGTCCCTCAGCTTGCTTATTAATTTCCTGTGCAGCACCAAGTCAAAAGCCCTTGCTGAAGTTCAGATACAGGACATCCACAGCATGGCCTTTGTCATCCACCCTAGTGACCCAGTCAAAGAAGTCGATCAAGTTTTTTTTGGCAAGATCTTCCTGTGATGAACCCATGCTGTCTCTCATCCAGCAGACCATTGCTATTGAGAAAGGTTATCAACCTGTCCTTCAGAATGGTCTCCATCAACTTCTCCACTATGGAAGTCAAGTTCTCCAGTCTGTAGTTACACAGTTGGTCCTTGGGTCCACTGTTGTGAAGCGGCACCACGTGAGCCATCCTCCAGTCCCTGGGTACATTCCCCATCTCCAAGGAAATGTTGTGCATGTCCGTCAGAGGGTCTGCCAACACCTCTGCCAGTTCCTTCAAGCCTCTTGGGTGTACACCATCTGGTCCCGGTGCCTTGTCCACCCGCAAGGTTTTAAGGCCCTTAATAACTCTGTCCTCTTGGATGACCCTATCTGTTATCTCTACCCCCCTCCACCCTTGCCACCTTTCCCCTGTGGTATTGGGCCATCCCTTTCTTTTGTGAACACTGAGCAGAAATACTCATTGAGTGCCTCTGCCTGATCTTCCCCTTGTTTCACCCATCCTCCCTCTCTCTCTCTCTCTTGATTCTAACAATGTCATCCCTACAACTCCTCTTCTCCCTTATGTATTTAAAGACCCACTTTTTTCCCCCTCTCTGATCCCCTGGGCCAGCTTCAGCTCCTATGCTACCTTGGCTGCCCTGACTGACCTGGTCTCCTCCCTGGAAGCCTTTGTGAACACTTCTTTATCCTTCTCATGCTCAGATTGTTTAACCTTAATGAAGGCCAATCTTTTTTCCCTCACCTTCCCCTCCACCTCCTTGCTGAGCCAGCTAGGCTTTTTTTACCTGGACTGCTTATTCTGAGATTAGGCACACATGTTCATGGCCTCATTTAGCCCTTTCCTAATGAATACCCACTTCTGTTCAGCATCCTTCCCTGGGTTAATTTCAGCTAAATACACCTCTAGGATGCTGCCCATTCTGGCAAAATCTGCCTTCCTGAAATCCAACACTCTTATCCTGGTCTTAGCCAACTCCCTCCCTGTGTTGAGGAGGGAACCACACTGGGTAGTGGTCGCTTCCTGCTAGAGGATCCTGTACTACCACATTTGAGACTTGGTCCCCATTTGTTAGCATCAAGTCCAGTATGTTTCCCTCCCTAGTAAGATCCATCACCCCTCCACTAAGAAGCTGTCTTGGATAGCCTCTAGTAGCACCTGCTCCCGGGCGTGTACTGTAGTTACTGTCTGCCAGTCAACCCCTGGTAGACTGAAACCTCACACTATAACTGCATTCCCTTTGCCACTGACCTTTCTGATTTGTTTCCCCAGCTCCCTAGCCACCTCCTTGCTCTGTCAGGGTGGACTGTACACCATCCCCATCCTGAACTTCTTACCTTTAGGGCTTTGAAGCAATACCCATGTGGCTTCTGTCCTCCCCTCATCCCCTTCCTCCCTGGTACACAGTATCCCTTCCCTGACATAAACAGCCACCCCTCCCAGTCCCTTCGGAACACCTTGTGTCCCAGAATCACAAGATCCCAGTCATGGAATTGGGTGGCCCAGGTCTCTGAGATGGAGGCAATATCTACCTCCACCTTCCACCATCATTGCCTGGAACTCTGCCATCTTGTTTGCTAAGCTCCTTGCATTCAGAGATTCTACAGTCCACCTTGTGTCCTGCCCTCATCTTCCCATCTCTCCCCCTTCCACTTTTGTCTTGGTAACTTCCCTTCATTCTCCTCCTCCTCCACCTCTGTAGAGGCAAGGCCTTCTAGTCTCCACTGGAAGGTGCCTCCTATCTTCTATCCAACTCAGCTCCTCCCACCTCCTCAGTTTAAATCTATGTGATTTTTAATGTACTTCTCCAGCCCCTGTGTCAATGCCCTTGTACCATCGATGTTGAGATGCAGTCTATCCTTGGCATAAAGCCCCTTATTGTTCCATGTCTTACCCCACTCCCCTGCTACCCCATACCCCTTTTCTGCACACCAACCCTTCAGTCACCCATTAAACTCCTGTATTCTTAGCTTTCTTACTGTGCTTACCCTAGGTACTGGGAGTACCTTGGAGAATGTCACTGAGCTTCCCATCTGATTGCAGATACCCCCACTTCTCTGAACCTCTCCTGCACTTCTTCCATTGTACTGCCCTATAGGTCTTTTGTTCCTAGGTGCACAATGGCACACATTTCTGAAAGCACTGCCCTACTCTCTGCACTGTCATGCCTGGCATACACTCCACTCAGGTTTGGCTCTTCCTTGCTCCCTTACCTCCCCATCTCACCCCCTTGAGCACAGAATCCCCTAATACAAGTATTCACTCCCCTATCCTTTGCACTTCCCCCATGGTTTGCCCTCCTACAAGCTCCTTTTCCTCAATGTCCTCTCCTTTCATAACCTGCTCTTTTCCACCTCCGATCTCCTCCAATTGTACCTCCACATGCTCTCCTCCTCCTCCTCCATCCTTTCCATGCTCACTACCCTCCACAACCACTGCCCCTCCACTACTTTTACATCCTCCCAATGCCCCCTGCATTGTGCCTCCACCTCCCCCTAACATGTTTTGGCCTTTCTCCCCCTTTGTTTAGTATGTTTGTGCCAACTTGACCTACTTCCCTGCCCCTCCCCACTTTTACCCCACCATCTTTCCTCTCTCCTTGTACTTTATATTCCCCCTTTCCCTCCTGGTCACCTGACTCTTGTTCTAAGGTGGCTTCCTCAACCTCCTGCTCTGTTTCATCAACCAGCACTGTGTACCTGTTTGTTGTCTCCAACCTCCTGCTCCTGCTATCCCCTGAAATCCCTTCCTGCCTCTGCTTACCCTGAACCTCTTTCCTACATCCTCTCTGTCTACCCGTGTTCCCTATTACCTGCCAAAAACCCCTTTTGGTGCTCTCAGGACCTTGTGTACTTGGACCCCCTGGCTGAGCACCCCCTTGTCATCTGTGGCAGCCTGGTCTATTTTGCAATAGAGCTCTCCCTGCCCCATCTTCTCCTCACCCCCTCGTACCTGTCAACTCTCCCCAGTTCCTGTCTCAAGTTCTTTATCTCCAGTGTAACTTATGTGAACATCCTGCACACTGGTCAACCTCCCACCTTCCACCATGTTTCCAGAAACATTGCTGCCCCACACCCATTGCAGCTCACAACCCTACCAGCCTCCCTGTGCCCCCATCCCCAGTCATCCCTACTTCTCCAATTTTCCACATCCCACCACCTCCTTGCCCTGGCCTCCACATCCCCCCTGTTTCTTAGTCTCTAAATATTTACAGCTCTTTACAATTGCATCTGTATTTCTATAAAGGCTATAAACCTGAAGCACTGCCCCAAAACTCTTACTCTTTCTCCCTCTATAGGAACTTACAGCTTCTCTCTCCTCCTCTTGTATGTGCCCTTTGGACCTAGTTTCTAGCTATACCCTTTGCAATTCTGCCTATATATCAGCTAGGCTACTGCTTGTGATGTGCTGCCTAGCTGTTCCTTCCTCTTTATGTAGGCATGGCTTGGCCTTCCACTATCAAGGCAGAGTACCTGGGGGTGGTTGGAGAAGGGGCATGGGGGGCAGCTCCATTGGTACACAGTGTCTGAAAAAACAATCAGGTAAAAAAATACACATTTCAGTAAACTACAGGGCAAAACACAGCTCTAGTTCAACATACCAGTAAACAGATTCTCCTTGTCCTGCTTGTGACATAGACAGCCAGTTCTGAGTGCTGGATAACATTTTTTTATTTAAAATGTATTATGACTGCCTCTGCTGAAAATCAAATGCTCTAGGAATTACCTTTCTCACCCTCTCCCACAGAGTTCAGCTGACAGATGCAGGCCAAGAGAACTGCTGACAGTATGTAACACACACTCAGTTTTTTAGAGACAATGTGTTACTGGGAAACTTTTATTAAGGATCCTGTTTCTCTGAGCTAATTACAGAGTTAAGTTAATTTTGTTAAGACATAAATCATAAACAAGGTTTATGATGTTAAAGTAAGGGAAGTTAGGATGTTACATAGAGGTCTAAGGTAGTAAATGACCCTATGAAGCCTATGTGAAGAGGGTACAGCACGAGATCTAAAGAGGTGTCATTGAAACTTGAGTTATGCTAAGGTTGCAGAATTAATACTTTGAAATTACATCCTGTGGTTGTATAAAAATATATTTTTGTTAGATATTTGACCAGAGGAGGGGCTGGATGACTTCATCCAAAAGGGGTTGGCCAATACTGCTTGAAAATATTATTCTCTTTCACTATAGAGAAGCATTTTGTATCTAACACTGACCAAGAAAACATCTGAGTGCTGAAAAGAGATATTTAGAAAGCTAGACAAATGTAAATATAGTTGTAGGAATTGCACTGGTTTAAACCTTGTTTTTTTAAAGATCTGTATGTCTTGTGATATAAGAGTTCCGTATTGTATGTTTGACATATTATTCTATATTTTAGTAAAAACTCAAATTTTAGAGAAAACCTGGTCTGTATTTGAATTGCTTTCTTTTGCTAAGAAATATTTATGATTCAGCAGACATATAGATTGTATGGTGGTATCAAACTGGAAAGAGAAGAGTTTTAAATCTGAGGTCTTTATAAAAGTTTTAAATGGTTCATCTCTGAATACCTGGTTAGGTGACTGTAGGCAAAGATATCTGGCCACTTGAAGACAGATATGTCCGAGCCTGTGCATTGGGTATGCTATCAAGAGGTTAACAGTTTGAATCCCTCCAGAACTGAGACCAAAGATTGAGTCGAACTCACAGAAACAGACAAGAGGGTTACCTTGTCTGTTACACTGTTCACACGACTGCGCTCAGAGGTGGGCACTTTGGGAGTAGAGGCCCTGACCTGCTGAGTGAATCTGTGACAGATTGGTTGGGAGCGGTGGTGTAATTTTGGTACCACAAGCTTTTTTGTTCTGTCAGCTGAGACTGTAAGCTCTCTTGCAAAGAAATAAAAATACAGAGTTTTATTTTAAAAAGAAAATTTAAATATATATATTACTTGGTGTACAGTCAAGTTCCTACCTATTTTATTTTTTTTCTAAAATGCAAAGTCAGAGTAGCAGTAGTTAGGAAAGATGGCGTCCTACTACAGCAGACACACTGTGGAACAGTTAAAACAGTTGTGTGAGGACAGAGGACTCCTGTTCGAGGTGAAAGGCAAGTAAGCAGAGCCTCATAGAGGCCCTAAGGGTAGCAGATACCCAGAGCAGGGAGTCACAGACCGTGATTGAAAGGGGCTAGACCTCGAGTGTGGCAGAACTAGTAGCCAGTGAGGGGTCCCAAGCCGATGAGGTGGACAGCAGGGCCAATGTCAGTGAAGGGCCACAGTAGCAGAGGAAGGTCACCAATATCCTGAATCCAGAGGTACTCAAGCTGCAAATTGAGTTGCGGAGGATAGAACTGGAGGCAGAGTGACAACAGAGGGAGGTGGACCATGAGGCAGAGCGACAATAGAGGGAGGCAGAGCAACAACAGAGGGAGGCAGACCATGAGGAATGTGAGAACCAGCAAGAGGCAGAGGAGAAGAAGAGAGGAGAGAGGAGCACTAGTGGCAACATGAACTGGAGAAGCTACAACTCCAACCAATGGCACCAGGGCAGGTAAGTGGCTTGGGTTTAACTGGGACTGCAGGACTGGGTTACAAATTGAACTCTAAATTAATAGCTGAGTTTAAGGATGGGAAGGATATAGACGCCTTTTTAAATTCTTTTGAAAATGTTTGTATTCAGGCTAAAATTCCTAGAGAGTCATGGAGCTTCCAGCTATCCCCACTACTTACTGGAATAGCTTGGGATGCATTTGGTCATGTGGACAATAAAGACAGTGATGATTACTGCAAGTTAAAAGCTGCACTGCTAAAAAAGTTTGAATTAACTGCTGAATCATTTAGAGCTAAATTCCATAAGCTCAGAAGAAGCTCTGATATGAGCTATGAGGAGCTAGCCATGAAACAACGTCAGTTTTTAAAATGTTGGTGGGAAGGAATTGAGGCAAACACTGTTGATAAAATTGAAAATTTGATTTTATTAGAACCGTTTTATTGGACATGCCCAGCAGAGTTAAAAACCTGGCTAGAGGACCAAGATCCAAAAACAGTGCAAAAGGCTGCTGAACTCTCGGACTGCTATGCTAATAGCAGACCTGCTCTGAGAGCAAATGGGGCAGGTGTGGCAGCGCAGAAAGGGAAAAACATGCCTTCAGGGCAGCTAAAACCCTCACTGCCTCCACCAAAACCAGTTAGCCCCAGGTTTCCAAGAAAAGATTTCTCTGAAGTAAGGAATGCTTGTTGGTTATGTAAAGAAAATAGGCACATTGCCAGATAGTGTCCAAGAAGGGCAAGCAGTGATAAGCAAAGTGTACCAGAAAAGAAGTGGGTTGTTTGTGTGTTCCTGAGAGTATGCCAGTGAACATGAGAGAACACATGCACCCAGTCATGGTTAATGGTATACAGATGCATGGGATAAGGACACAGGGGCATCCTTGACATTGGTGAAAGGGGATCTAGTACAGCCTGGTCAGTTTATCCGAGACAAACACATGACTGTACAGGACTTTTCGGGTGAAGCAAAAACATTGCCACTGGCCAGTGTTCTTCTGGACTGGGGTGAAACAGGGGGAACTGTGCAACTGGTGGCTGTAGCTAAAACATTAGCAGTAGATGTGATCCTGGGTAACAATCTCCAACAGGGGATGGTATGTGCAGTCACCGGTAGCCAAGCAGCAAGAGAAAATAGTAGTTCCCTGAACCCCATAGAAACTAGTGAGGAAACCATGGAGATTCTGGTTCCCCAGTCTGTGTCACCAGATGGGGAGACTGATAAAAAGGGGTAGAAATTTCCCTGGTAGCAAATGACCACACAGCTATGGAAGGTTACTCTGAAGAGGGAGGGGTGACCAATTGTCAGATGGTTGGGACTGACAGTGATCCTGAGGGCCCTGATACTAGTGTTAGGGACCCTGGTTTAGCGACTGAAGGGGACTTGTCCCATGCCTTGGGACTGTGTGAGGGGTTTACAGCTGCTCAGAGGAGTGATCCTAGTTTAGAGAAGCTGAGGGCTTGGGCAGACTCTGAGGGCACACAGGGAAGTGAAGGCATACCTAAAGTGTTTTTGGGAAAATGGACTTATGTATACACAGGCAGTACAGACAGAGGGAGGGATGCTAGGCAGGCAGCTTGTCGTTCCCCAGGGGTATCATGAGCAGTTGCTCAAAATTGCACATGATATTCCCTTGTCTGGTCATCTGGGAATTGTATGAACTGTGCAGCGGTTGGCTCAGAATTTCTACTGGCCTAACTTCACCTAGCATGTGAAGGAGTATTGCAGGTCTTGTCACCGGTGCCAAGAAATAGGGAAGCCGGGAAAGAAAACCCATGCTGCCCTGATCCCCTTGCCCATAATGGAGGAGCCATTGCAGAGGGTGGGAATGGATATTGTGTGGCCTTTAAACACCCCCAGCTCCTCAGGTAAGAGATTCATCCTGACTGTGGTGGATTATGCCACCCGGTACCCAAAGGCACTCGCCCTATCCTCACTGAGGACAGACAAAGTGACAGATGCCTTACTTGGGATTTTCTCCCATGTTGGGTTTCCGCAGAAGGTAATCACCAATCGAGGGAGTGCCTTCATGTCGGACCTGATGAAGTGTTTATGGGAGAAGTGTGGGGTGTTGCAGAGATGCATGACATCATATCACCCACAAGCCAATGGGCTTGTGGAATGTTTCAATTTTACCCTAAAGTCAATACTCCGGGTGTTTGCTGAACAGTGTGGGAGGGACTGGGAGAAATACCTTCCCCACCTGCTGTTTGCATACAGGGAGGAGCCCCAAAGGTCAACAGGATTTTTCCCCTTCGAACTCTTATATGGACGCCGGCTACGTGGGCCCCTTGACTTAATCCGGGAGGACTGGGAAGGCAAGCATGCCACTCAGGGAACTCCCATTGTGGATTTTGTCCTTTGGTTTAGGGAAAGGCTAAAGGAGCTTATGGGGACAGCCCAGAGCAACCTGGCAGCTGCCCAACAGAGACAAAAGGTGTGGTACGACCGCATAGCCAGAGTTCTCTCGTACATGGTGGGTCAGGAAGTCATGGTCCTTATTCCGGTCCAGAAAGGCAAGCTGCAAGCTGAATGAGCAGAACTGTACAAAGTGGTTAGGAAGGTAAATAACGTAAACTACATTGTGGAGTTACCTGACCATAGACAGTCTGAAAGGATGTACCGTGTCAACACGATGAAGCCATATGAAACAGGGCTGACATGGTGTTAGCGGTATGTAGTCATGGGGAGGGGATGGTCGAAGGAAATCCCCTTCTGGACTTGCTGGAAGAAAGTAAGCGGAGTCCTCTGTGGAGGCAGCAAAAATTGTCTCCCCAGCTGAATCCGGACCAGGTCCAGAACGTAAGGGAGGTTTTAAAAGACTTTGCCCCCTTGTTTAGCGTCAAGCCTGGACTAACCCCCTTAGCGATACATGATGTAGAGACATGGACACAGAAGCCCATACGGCGAACAGCACATCTGGTGTCAGAGGCTGCCCAAAAGGACATTAGGAGGGAAATGGAGGAGATGCTGGATTTAGGGGTAATCCAGAGATCCCACAGCCCCTGGGCCTCACCCATAGTCCTTGTACCCAAGCCAGATGGCTCAACTCATTTCTGTGTGGACTATCATGGACTGAATGCAGTCACGAAGTCTGACACCCACCCGATGCCCCAGACAGATGAACTCCTGGACAAGATGGGAGGGGCAACCTACCTTACGACTATTGACCTGACCAAGAGGTATTGGCAGGTAGAATTGACAGACAGATCTAGGGAGAGGTTGGCCTTCATCACTCTGATAGGCTTATTTGAGTTTAAAGTAATGCCTTCCGGAATGAAGAACACCCCGGCCACTTTCCAAAGGTTGGTGAACAAGGTGTTGAATGGTGCTGAGGAGTACTCTGTAGCATACCTGGATGACATTGCCATCAGTGCCAGCTGGAAGGAACACCTTTCACACCTTAGGGAAGTGCTGAGCCAGATACAGAGGGCTGGGATCACTGTCAAAGCTGAGAAGAGTCAGGTGACCATGGTGCACGTGGCCCAGACCAGAAACCCAGAAGCAGATCAGGAGCTTTTTAGGGACAGCAGGGTACTTCAGAAAGTTTGTACCTAATTACAGTGCCCTGGCTGCTTCCCTATCTGACCTGTCAAAGAAAAAGATGCCAATAAAAATTACCTGGGGCCCAGCCTGTGAGGAAGCCTTTACCAGACAGAAGGAGGCCCTGTGCAGTGCTCCTGTTTTGACAAGTCCGGACTATAGCAAAAACCTTTATAGTTCAGACGAATGCCTCAGACTTGGGTATTGGGGCAGTACTTAGCCAGACATCTAGTCAAGGGACAGACCACCCAGTTGTGTACTTGAGCAGGAAGCTTATCCCCATGGAGCAAGCATACTCCATGGTGGAAAAGGAATGTCTTGCCATAGTGTGGGCCCTGAAGAATTTAGAGCCATACTTGTATGGACAGCATTTTGTGGTGCAGACTGACCACAACCCCCCTGGTTTGGCTGATGCAGATGGGAAATAGGAATGGGAGACTGCTAAGATGGAGTCTTGCTTTACAAGGGTATGATCTAAAAATCATACATAAGGCTGGAGTGAAGAACAAGAACTCCAATGGGCTGTCTAGGGTCTTTGAGAAGTGAACTGATTTGGGAAGCTCATCCCATGTAGGGGATAGATCTCCCAAATTCAGTCTAGATGGGGAGGAGTGTGACGTAGACAGCCAGTTCTGAGTGCTGGATAATATTTCTTTATATAAAATGTATTATGACTGTCTCTGCAAAAATCAAATGTTCTAGGAATGACCTCTCTCACCCCCTCCTCCCAGATTTCAGCTGACAGATGCAGGCCAAGAGAACTGCTGACAGTATGTATCACAAACTCAGTTTTTTAGAGACAATGTGTTACTGGAAAACTCTTTTTAAGGATCCTGTTTCTCTGACCTAATTACAGAGTTGTTCAGTTAATTTGTTAAGAGACAAATCATAAACTAGGTTTATGACATTAAAATAGGGGAAGCTAGGATGTTACATAGAGGTATAAGGTTGTAAATGACCCTATGAAGCCTATGTGAAGAGGGTACAGTATGAGATCTAAAGAGGTGTCATTGAAACTTGGGTTATGCTAAGGTTGCAGAATTAATACTTTGCAATTACATCCTGTGGTTATATAAAAATATATTTTTGTTAGATATTTGACCAGAGGAGGGGCTGGATGACTTCATCCAAAAGGGGTTGGCCAATACTGCTTGAAAAGATTATTCTATTTCACTATAGAGAAGTATTTTGTATCTGACACTGACCAAGAAAACATCTGAGCACTGAAAAGAGGTAATTAGAAAGCTAGACAAATCAAAAATATAGTTGTAGTAATTGCATTGTTTTAAACCTTGTTTTGTTTAAAGATCTGTATGTCTTGTGATGTAAGAGTTCTGTATTGTATGTTTGACATATTATTCCATATTTTAGTAAAAACTCTAATTTTACAGAAAACCTGGTCTGTCTTTGAATTGTTTTCTTTTGCTAAGAAATATTTATGGTTCAGCAGACATATAGCTTGTATGGTGGTATCAAACTGGAAAGAGAAGAGTTTTAAATCTGAGGTCTTTATTAAAGTTTTAAAGGGTTCATCTCTGAATACCTGGTTAGGTGCCCGTAGACAAAGATATCTGGCCCCCTGAAGACAGATATGTCTGAGCCTTTGCATTGGGTATGCTATCAAGAGGTTAACAGTTTGAATCTCTCCAGAACTGAGACCAAAGGTTGATCCGAACTCACAAAAACAGACAAGAGGGTTACCTTGTCTGTTACACTGTCCACACGACTGCACTCAGAGGTTGGCACTTTGGGAGTAGAGGGCCTGACCTGCTGAGTGAATCTGTGACACTGCTCATAAAAACAGGGACTCCAACTGAATATCTGTTAGGCACACACTTGAATTTCACCCTCACTATTTCCCTTGCTGAAATGTGATACCTGCAGTTAAGGTACAAACCTTAGCCAATTTCATACACCCACCAGTCTTCCAACAAACAGATTTTCCTAGTCCTGCTCAGCTAAAATGAGGACTCCAACTGAATGTCTGAAAGGCAGTAGGCACACACTTGAGTTTCAACCCTCAGTGATCCCTTGCTGAAATGTAATACCTGCAGTTAAGGTACAAACCTCAGTCAATTTCAAACACTCACCAACCTTCCAGCAAACACATTCTCCTAGTCCTGCTCACACAAAATGGGGACTTCAATGTCTGTGATGTTTGGTAAGCATCACACCACTGACAATAATTTTTAAGAGTTGCATGACGAAATTTATGCATAGTTAGATCCCCTGGTACTCAATACTGGATTTGTGGTTTCAGACAATGGCGTCAATATTGGTAGTGCATTAAAACATGGTGGTTTTACTCACATTCTGTGTTTTGCACACTCATTAAATCTGTTAGTATGAGCTTTCCTTTCCAGTGACAACAGTACAGCAACACTAGTGGGGAGCTGCAAAGAAAATGTGTGTCCATTTTAGTCACTTTGTAAAATCACGTGGTGTCTTGGCTGACTGCCAGAATAAAACAGCTTGCCAATACAATAACTAAACAACATGTTTAGACAAGATGGAACTCAATGTTTTACATGTGAGAGAGACACAAATTAAGGCAGTCTATGAATATACAAATACCATGGAGCACAATGTAGTAGATGATGTTGTGCTGAATTCATTCCAGTTGGTCCTCTTGGAGTATCTTAAATTGCTCTTGACTCCCATTAAGGAAGAAACTCAACAGATTAGCAAATAGAATACCACTCTGAGTCTAAACCAGGTTATTCCCATCATAAATTTATTGAACAAGGAACTCAGGAGACTATCTAGAGGTTTTGAACAAAATGGAAACAAATCTAGTGTATCCCTGCCCACTGTTTCCTATGAATTATATGTGGTGGCTGACACTCTGATTCAGCAATTCCAAAATTGCAGAAGACTTCACAGTATCATGACAGACAAAAATTTTCTTCTTTTAACTCTTGTTCACCCTCATTTTAAGTTTCAACAGCTGCCTTCTTCAGATCTTAGTGACTCTTATCTTGAATAGAAAAACATGCTGATTGGAGCAATTGCATGGGAAAAGGAAGTAACTGTATTTGACAATACAAGTGAATCATGTGATGCGGATGCTGCATCTGACGATGCAACATCTATTGGTGTTGACAGCAATAATTTCCACTTAATGCTACCATGTACTTCTTCATCAACATTGGGTTGTCTTGCACAAAGTCCTCTTTCAAGGTCCTTGAAAAAGGCATATCATTCTGAAAAGCTCACTGATTACTCTCACACCTTTTGGTCAAAACCTATGGAAACTGATAATTCAGATGTGTATGTCATGGAGTAACCTTCTTTTTCTTGTTCTGATATTGTGAATGCCTGTTTGAGAGAACCACTCATTAATATTACTGATGACTCTTTTAATTACTGACTGGAAAAGGACAAGATCTGGCCTGCACTATCTGTCTTTGCTCTAAGGCTTATTAGTTGCTAATCCACTAGTGTTTCTTTGAGTGTATATTTAACATGGCTGGAAATGTGTCTGACAGCCACACAAGGCTTACTCCTGAATATGTACAGCCCCTTACCTTCCTAAAAATCAGTATCAAGCAAATTATTTTACCAGTTCAGTGAGCAGTGGCATGAACATAAAAGCGATGATCATGAACAGATGCAACAGGTGTCTCTTAATAAGGGTGCTTCCTTGGTGGTGTTTGAAGATGATGTTGATGATATTTAATTTCATGATTTATTTCTTTGAAGTCAGAGACAAACAGCAGCAGCCATAACAGAAAGATCAAGTAAAAAAAAAATCCTTGTTTTGAGGTCATGATGTATATTAAATGTATTGCTGTGGGTGTTTTTCACATTAAATTTGGAAACCCAGGTTGAGTTTAATTTATTTATTCAGCAAGTTTAAAATACTAACAGGCAGTGAATCACTGGATGTCTGGGGTGGAGAGTGGGACCAAGTGGAGAACACAAAGAAAAAAACCTATGTGCATGGCCACCATGAGTGCCAGACTCTGCAGTCCTCAGGTCCCACACTGTGTGGATCCTTGCCAGTTTGAGGACAGAGGGAGTGGTGTTGGGGCTGGGGACTAGTAGGAGGTCTTCATGGCAGGAGTAGGTGGCAGTCAAGACCCAACAGCTCTAAAAAAAAGTAGTTACATTTTATATACCATACTTGACTGCGCACAGCCACCATGAGTGCCAGCCCCCACGGTCTTCCGATCCCACACCATGCAGATCCCTGCAGGCTTAGTTACAAGAGGAGTGGTGATGGCACTGAGGACTGGCATGTGGGCTTCATGGCAGGAGTAGGTGGCAGTTGGGACCAAACAGTTCCATAAAAATTATATAACATAGTTATATATCACTATTTCACTGGTGACCTGAAACACTCCACGCAGTGTAAGAAAGCAGCAAAAAGGACAAACAAGATGCTGGGATGCATGGCTAGGGTTATCAGTAGCAGGAGAGAGGAGGTTATACTGCTCATGTGCAGGTCACTGGTGAGGGCACATCTAGAGTATGAGGTTGAACACTGGTGGCCACACCTCAAAAAGGACATTAATCTGCTGGAGAAGGTCCAGAGGAGAGCTACAAAGGTGATAGCGGGTCAGCAGGGTAAAGAGGAGAGGTTGAGGCACTGAACATGTACTCCCTGGAGAACAGGAGGGAGAGAGAGACAGAGAGACAGAGGGCATGATTGCAACCTTCAAGTACTTGAAAGGGATAAATAATGTGGCTAAGGATGGTCTCTTTGAGCTGAGTGGCCACTATAACACAAATGGGCACAGTCTTAAGATGAGGGGGTTAGAAGGGAGGTCAGGAAGCACTTCTTCATGGAGAGGGTGGTGGACACTTGGAATGCGCTCCCAGAAGAGGTGGTCTTGTTGAAGACAGTGGCAGCTTCAAGAGAGGGTAGGATAGACATGGGGGAAGGTAAGGATCATGGGTAGGGAGAATGGAAGAAGTGGGGGCAGGGACAGTAGCTCAAGCTGCGGACTCTGCAATAAGAGCAGACTAGATAGACCAAATGGCCTTCTTCTGCTGGCTTGTTCATATGTTCAGGCTGTATGTCATAAGGGCGATTGCTGAAAGGCGATCATCCTTATGGGGAGTGTACATCACCAAAATTGAATTTCAGTGATATGCACACCCAGCAACAGGAACAACCGCACAAGGACTTGGAAATGTACTTTTATGTGGGGGGGGCTGCACCCTCCCACACCTCCATGCACCCCCCTACTTTTAGATTCTCAACTCCAGTGAGGTGCATGTCGGGGAGGTGTATCAGTGACAAAAAAATAAAATCCCCGTCTCTAGCTGGGCCGCACAAAATATGCCTGCACCAAGACCCGAACCCTGCATCCCTGCCACCCCAGGCCAGCACTCACCCCCCTCACCATGCCATGGAGCCAGCTCAGGAGCAGACCATGGCACCACCCTTCACAAACCCTCCGGCCCCGCACCCCTCCGCACATGTATATGTGTAGCGAAATCCCATCGCCTTTCGCGAACCCTCCCCATCTGGTCATTTTCCCTACACCCTTGCCGTCAGGGCAGTCACTGCAAGTGGGTTACCATTTTGGTAGGAGCCCACTTACGACATGCCCACATTACGATATACCATATGTTCATATGTATGTTTGTATAATTGACTGCAATTATTAGATGTGGAAGCTTGTAGGATATTTCCAAAAACTGCAGTGCTGGGAGGAGGTTGCAAATTCAACCAGATAAAAAGAGAGTTACAAAACACAAGTGATAAAAAATAATTGGCCAGTCAGGCAGGAGTGTGTGGGATGGTTTGGGACCCAAGATGCTTGCTATAACATCAAGTATGCAAGTAAAATAATTACAAATTAAAAAAAAGTAACATCTCAAGTCAAAAGGGCGGGAGGGATATCTGAGGCCCAATCAGATATCCTGCTCATGCTGCCTGTCTCCCACCGAGAATCATACCGGACTCAGTGAAGATCTTCACTCTGCTGTTGTCTTTCTGCTGTTGACTCTCTCTGTTTCTCACTAAGGTTTGATACACTGCCTCCTTTCACTGCAAATCCCCAAATGAGCTGCATATGCTGGGCTGGATTCACAAACATTTTTGGGACTAAGTTCCACACTTCAACTTCAGTTGCAGACCAAAATCTCCTCAGCTGAGAAGATTGCTATTCACATCTACTGCAGCTGTGGAAGATGCTACAGCTGGTCACACTAGCTGTAACATTTTTCTGCAACTTTGGGAATTTCCATGGCAACACCACCTGCAAGTCACTGTAAATCATGGAGCCAGTCATCAACAAGCTCCACTTTTGAGAATACCATAGCTGTGGAAGAAACTGTGGTTCTGCAAGTGGTAGCCAACTTATGCCAGGTTTTTTCCTGCAACTGCGGGATTTTCAGCAGTTTGGAGAATCCGTGCTACTGTTTCCTATGAATTTTATGTGGTGGTTGACACACAGGATTTGCAAGAACAACAGTCAATCAAACAAAAAAGTCCCTAATTGGTTGGCTCCCTTCAGTGCCCCAGTACCTCACAAGTGTTGCCTTTCATACAGTTTGCTCATTTCTTGGTCATGAGGGTCCAGGGAGTATTCAGTAGGAGATTTGAAAAAAAGTTGTTTTTTGTTTTATTTTTTGGTACCCTGCCCTGACCTCCTTTTCAGTAACTCACTACTGGAGTACTGGTGAGTGTTATATATATATTCTTATGTTTGCTTGTGCACATGCGCAAGAAACATATTGTGACAGCTTGCTGGACAGGTGGGTTGTGGAGGCACGGCAGTGTTGTAGCGAATGGCAGAAGTCCATTTTGGAGCTGGTCTCTGCCATGCCAATAGAGGAGCATGCTGTCAATGAAAGCAGTTTAGCAGCATGCCACTATGTTCAAAGAAATTGACCACTGCAAACAAGAAGCACCTCATCACTGAACAATCAGCTGTGTTTCTGAACAGTCTGATGCTGGGGCATTCCTGATTGCAGTGGTGAAGGCAGGATAATTGTGACAGATGGTATTCTGTGATAGGGGCATGTAGAAAGTGGGCACCTTCTGAAATGGTGACCCACTTTCAGCTTCTGCCCCGATGGCAGGGGTGTGGGGTTGGCGATCAGATGGGGTGGGTCGTGAAAAGGCGACAGGATGTGGCGTGCATATACGTGTGTGGGGGGATGGGACAGAGCCTGCTGAATGTGGGTCAGGAGTGTATGTGAGGGGTAGTGCTACGGGTTGCTGGCAGGGTGGTGTTGTGGTGTGGTGGGCTAGATGCAGGCCTGTGGTGGTGGGGATGCAGGGTTCAGAACTGGGCACCAGTACATTTTGTTGCTCCTAGGCCAAGACAGCACTTTGTTTTTTTCCCCTGTTATGCACACCCCCCTCGACATAAACCCCCCTGGAGTTGAGAATTCTAATTTAGGGAGTGAGAGGGCGAAGCCCTTTGGGGGGTGCTGTGAGGCATAGCCCCCTGGATAAAAGGGAAAAAAAAGTAATTTGCACCGCTTTAGGTTGGGCCGGGATTCCACATGGCCAAAACTGAATTTTGGTGATGTGGGGTTGTGATAAGGGTGTTTGGCATTTACAAATTGCCTTTATCACATTGAACCATGACAGACTACTTGTTCAAGTGAGCTCCAAATATGTGCAGGGTAGTGGCTAGTGTTAGTTGCATCTCCACACTGCAGAGAAAAAGCAGGTTTTGTTCAAATCTGGTCCCCGTCTAATATTCCAGTCTCTGCTCTGCACTGAAAAAGCATTTTTTGTTCAAATCTGGCCCCGTCTAATTTTCTGGTCTGAAAGCAGGTTTTGTTCAAATCTGGCTCCCATCTAATTTTCTGGCTTGCGTTGAAAAAGCAGGTTTTGTTCTAATCTGTCCCTGCCTAATTTTTGGTGTAATTTACATTTTGCAAAAAGCAGGTTGGAATTTGTGTTCAAGGGAGCTCCAAATATGTTCAGGGCAGTGGCTAGTGCTAGTTGTATCTCTGCGGTGAAAAAGCAGATTTTGTTCAAATCTGGCCCCCGTCTAATTTCCTGGCCTGCACTGAAACAGTGAGTTTTGTTCCCCCCCAAGCACACTGTATGGCTGATGGGGGTGTCCAATCCCTGTTGGCTCCACTCACCCCCAACAAATATCTAGATGGCATGCTGGGAGCCCACCCCAGCGAGCCAAAAGAACCCATGGTGTCTTTTTTTTTTAATTTCTGTTAAAAAAGAAAATGGTCCTTCTTTGAGTCCCTTGCCCCCTCCCCAACCCTCATGCACCTTCTACACACCCCACCTCCCCACACCCCCCACCTCACCCCATACTTACCTCTGGAGCCTGGCGCATAGCATCTTGATGGACCGAGAACACGTCTGCACTCTTCAAAGTTTCATCATAACTGAAGAAATGCCGTAAGCTGTAAAATGGCATATTGCTTTTTTTTAAATTTATGTGGATATCTTGGCTGTTTCATTGACTTTTGGCACCAAATTTTCAACGTGGGGTTCTTGGGGTCCCTCCTGATGAATTCAGTCATGGTCATAGCATTATTCGGTTCCAGAAGGTGATTTTGTGGTCACTGCATGGAATCACCTTTCAGAACTGATTAACAAAACAACAGTGTCATTGTTCATGAGGTGGGCTCTCAAAAAGCCTATGTTGCAAATTTGGTGAAAAAATTCCAAAAAAATGACTGAGTTATGAGCGTGCATTGCACAGTTTCCATGCACCCTCGTAACTTCACGAATTTGTAATATTTTCACTCCAAATTTTCAACATTGGCATTTTTCACACGTCCTTACTGTATAAACAGTACAGCTGTCATTTTTCACATTGTGACTGAAATGTGTTTTGCACTTCTGGTGCAGAATAGCACAGTTGCTGTGGGAAATCAGTGTTCGGGACAGATTAAGAAAATCACAGTGACACTGTTCATGAGCAGAAATTTCTCATGTTGAAAATTTGGTGATAATAGTTCATAAAATGACTGTTACAAGTGTGCATTGCGCAGTTTCCATGCACACTCGTAACTACAAATTTGTAATATTCCCACTCAAAATTGTCAGTATTGCCCATTTTGCACACCTCCTTATGAACAGTGCAGTTGTCATTTTTTGCATCCTGCCCAAAAAGTGTTTTTGCTTCTGTTGTTCAGAATGGTGCAGTCGCTATGCAAATTCAAGCTTTGGAACAGATTAATGAAATCTCAGTGCTACTGTTCATGAGGGGAGGTCCCAAAAAGGCTATGTTGAAAATCTTGAACAAAAATACCAACAAACGCCCCACCCAGTACAGACTGACAGGCATTGAGGGTGTGGCTTGGAGTTCTTGGCCTTAATGCTCACGCCATTCCACTCCCACCCTGAAGCCATCATCTGCATAGCAGTAAAAACTCAAGCCTTTCTACCTTACAATATCTCCTAACAGCAGCATGCACACCAAGAATAACATAGGCAAAAGCACAGAGCCCAGCAGTACCCCACATGGTAAAGAGAATACATCAGAGGAATAAATTCCCGATGCAACTCTCTGAGATCTACCAGTGAGGAATGAGTGGAACCATCTGAGGACTGCACCTGGCAGTTCACAGATAACCCGCAGGCACCCCAGCAAAATGCCATGATCCACAGTGTTGAATGCTGCACAGAGATCAAGGATGACTAAGATGGAACGAGTCTTCTGATCTCTTGCTATCAGGAGGTCATTGAGCACCTGAACCAGGGTGATTTCAGCGCTGTACCTCTTCCTAAATCCTGACTGGAGAGGATCATAGATGTCATGGATGGTAAGATGATCATCCAGCTGCAGCATGACCACCTTCTCAATAACCTTGTCCACAAAGGGCAGGTTAGAGACAGGTCTGTAGTTGGCTAGACAGTCCAGAACAAAAGAAGATTTCTTAAGGAGGGGTGTAACCACTGCCTCCTTCAGGGAGTCAGGTAACTCACCTGTCTCACGTGACCTCTGGACTGTCTCAGCCAAGACCTGGCTGATCACCTCAATGCACCCAACAAGGAGGCGAGTTGGGCTCTGGTCCGAACTACAGTAAGTCAGCTGCATACTCTGGATGATCCCTATGACATCCACGATTGCCGACTGGATGAAAGCTGACCAATAAAACCAGGATTCTGCAGCCTCCAACCGATCACCGCCCCGTCCATTGGAACTAACTGAGCTGATCTCTGATCTGATGTCGGCAACCTTATACGCAAAGAAGTGAGCAAACCGATCTCACTTACCCTGTGACAATGCTCTCTGAACTTGTAGACAGGCTGGATTGCACAATCCATCTACCGTTCAGAAGAGCTGAGCAGGTCAGTTCTTTGCAGCAGCGATCTCCCCATACAGGAATGCTGCCTTATGGGAGATCGAAATTGATAGTCCAAATAATGGACCATCAATCTATGCCTGTCGACATCAAGACCAGATCTCTGCCAGCAATGCTCCATCCTTTGCCCCTTTCTCCTCTCCATCCTTTGCCCCTTTCTCCTCATCTCCATCAAGATCCCATCAAATCAAGGGGACCAAGGGTGAAGGGTGAGGGGGCGAACATGAACAGGAGCAGTGGAATCCAGAGCTGCCGCCACAGTCACATTAAAAGCCTGCAGCAGGTTGTCTGGGCCCGTGCTAGCAGTGTGAAGTCCTAATAGATCCAGCACTGCCATCAGGCCATCTGGGGTTACTCCCCTTAAAGGGCAGTACTGGACCATCTCCACAGGTGCCAGCCTATGAGGTGGGGCATGAAAATAGAACCTGATAGTGTAATGGTCAGACCAACCGACTAGCTCTACCACCATGTCAGAGATTTCCATACCCAGGAGGAAGACAAGGTCCAGTGAATGCCCAGAATTATGGGTACAGAGGCAACAGCCTGTGAGAAGCCCAATGAGATCATAAGTTAGAGGAAGTCTTGGCCAAACTGTGAGAATTCATCATCAACCCAGCCATTGAAGTCACCCAGCACCATCAATCGGGATGGCTCCAACACCATCTAGACAATTAAGTCTGCGAGGCCTGCAAAAATTGCTTTCCATCCCCAGGGAGACAGTAGATGAGTAGAACTTTGCATCCCCACCTGCACCAAGGATGCATTCAAAGGATCTGGTCTCCTACTGGAACACCTATCAGGCCCAATTCTGTTTTAAAACAAATGGCCTCACCCCCGCCCCTATGATCCAACCTCAGGAGGTGTATCACTGAGAAATTGTCTGGAACCGCTGACTCAAGAACTGGGCCAGTGTTTCTGTCAGCCAGGTCTCAGTGCTGCAAGCCAGATCAGATGACCCAACAAGATCGGTGATTAATGCTGTCTTGTTTTTAATGGAACTAGCATTACATAACACCGCCCAGGTTGGATGAGACTCCGAGGCTGATTGAGAAAGCTGTCCACTAAAAGTGGAGCCCTTGGGTATGGGGACCAGACAAGAAGGACCCCTATCCAGTCTCTATTCCACCCCAGGATGTCTCCTTGCCACCACAACCCCAATCCGACTGCCCAGCTCCCCCCCTCCTCCCCGCAATCTAGATCCCTTTCCCCACACTACTATGGACAATGAGTCCTTCATGAGAATTGGCCTCATCTCCAAGTTCCCCCTATACCTTGGGCCTGCACTCCTCCCAAGCCATCTCCTATGGCTATGACAGTTCCATGCAGACACAACAACCTCTGTGGAACCACTTTATCCTTGTCTCTGTCAGCTAACTAAGATAACATCCCTTTGGAGGAGGCAAAAAACCCAGAAAACTCTGATGTTAAGCAGTAAAAAAATGGGAAAAGTCACTCCCCAATGCCTAATGCAGTCACCCATATAGGGTAAAAGAACACCTTACCTCCTTGGCCCCCAACCCTGCTTTTATGAGGGCAGGTGAGTGGGGATCCACTGGAAGGAGGAGATAGAGGGAGAGAGGTGTGCTGGGAGGCACCTAAAAAGTCTCCCCTGTCTCCTCCCTCCAGTAATGCCATCCCTCCTTAAGGGCGACTATCTGGGGATCTTCTCCTGGGCATTGCCAGGCCCAGTGTCCCCCAAGAGGATGCCCCCTCTATCTCTACCATGTCCAAGGGGGGGCAGGCAAATGGCCAGCTGCTGTGACTGGCTGGCAGCCTGTCTATTGCTTGAGACTCTCCTCATGTCCCCCTTTCCCAAAGAAAACACATATACCAAATCTTGGAGGAAATGTCTGCAACCATGTATTTATTGATATACAACACATCATCCTGAGCATAGGCACTGCTGGAAGGACTTGCCCCTGGTCCCTGGGAAAAAAGGTCATATGGCCAAGGCACTGGCAGCCACCCCCCCCCATCTGGCACTGCCTGTAATCCTTGTGGAGACCCGATGAGGCTGGACCATGACCCTCAACCGGGTCATAATCTAGCAGTTCCCATTATGATGACCTGGGAAAGCGAGTCCTTCATGAGAATTATCATTGTTCCCCAAGTTCCCCCAATACTTCGGGGCTGCACTCCTCCAAAGCTGCCACAGTCCAAACCCTGTCCAACCCCCCAAGCCTATCACTCAAGATGATCCTCCAGGACTTGCTTCACAGCTACCAACATCCTATCCAACTCTCCTGCCTGCACTTGCCTACCATCCTCCACTGAAATGGGCTGGCAGGAGGCATAAATGTCCCTATATCTCAAAACTGCACCCAGCAAGACAGCTGTCATCCCCCTGTTAACTGTAATGCATGCCTGATGAACAGCCCCCAACTGCCTGGCATGCTTTCAACATGACCTTGCAGAAGATGGGACCAGATGAGAACTGCATGAGGCCATCAGGCTCTAATGGCATGCAAATCTCCCCTCATTGTTATTAGGAGGTTCACAGTCTTGCAAAGTCCCAAGTCTTCTCTTTTCAAGTGAATCAGCAGGATATCTGGGATGCCCCACCAGCCAACCTCTTCTCACAATAATGGGAGCAACCCTTTATCGCAACCCTTCCTTGCCAAGCCAACTAATCCCATGAAATGCCTAGGTTTCCCCCCCAGGTTGGCCAGCCACTCCTTTCACTGCCCAGTGGATGAAGGAATGCCCACACACCCATACGATCCTGGGACATTTGATGGGACATGCAACAAATAGAAAAGGAGACAACTGCAAGTAAGGTTGAACATAACACAAGAATGCCTCTAGCACCCTAGCGCTTTGATCTCTTGATCCAACAACCCTTGGCCCCAAGCATTGCTTGCTGCTCCAATCTGAAAGGAATAAGTACTAAAGTTCCGTGGCTCCAAACCAATGTGCTCTAAAGCTCACCTCAGAATGTATCAGAATTGATAAGCCGACACAGGCCTGCCATCCTCATGATGGAAGAAAGCCTGCTCCCATGCCAGGGGAGTTCAAATATATTTCTGAACCTTATTTTTCACCGGTCACGACACCCAAGGGAGAGATGACAGCCAGAACCAGTGGTCAGGCCCAGTCTGCTTTGTCTTGGACTTCTGGAGATGAACATGGACTCCTTCTGACATCACTACCGCATCCAACTCCAGCAAACCTGGTGACCCTCAAGCCTGCACTGACTGAGTCAACTCTGATACTCTGAAGGACCACAATAGGTCCTTGTTGTCAATCATGCACAGGACCCTGGCCAGCCACGAGAGCCCTGCCAGATGCCAACCCACTGAATTCAGAGACAAACCCTGCTCCTTAGCCTTCATAATATTTCCACAGAGCTGATCCACTGGAGTAGGCCAGGCATCTGGTCAACCAGTCACCACTTGTACCTGCAGATAGTGCCATACTCCTTTGCAGTAACCTGCCTTTGTCCAGGGTGTGATGGAGTTGCCTATGTATCAGCAAGCTTTGCAGTGACCACCTCCAGAAGAAGACCAGAACCCTGTTGCTGAATATCTGCCATAGGGGCTGCCCCTGAAACCTTGCCATTGTGAATGAGGTAAAGCATCTGCAATGCCATTATACACCCCGGGTACATGGACGGCCTGGAACTGAATGTTGAACAGTAGGCATTTTAACACAAAAAACCATATTAGATCCCCATAGGTCCTTTTGGACCCAGTTGGCTGTTAATGGTGTACACCACCCCCATGTTGTCTGACCAAAAATGGATTCGCTTGTCACTTAACCTAGGGCCCCAAATGCACAGAGCAACCACCACTACTGGGAAGAACTCCAAAAGGGTAATCTGATGGCCCAGATCCATTTCGAGCCACTCTGGCAGCCACTGACCAACACACCACTCACCACGGAAATATGCCTCAAAGCTCAATGCCCCAGCCGAGTCTGTGAACAGATCCAGGGATGCTTCATCCACTGGCTCCTGCCACAGTGCTAAACCATTGAAGTGATCAAGGAAGGTTCTCCAAACTTGGAGGTCCTCCCGGAATTCCACCTTCACCCAAATCCGATGATACTGCTTTCAGCAACCATGGCCCCGATTCACCAAGCACCACATGAAGGACCTCCCCGTGGGAATAACCCTACATGCAAAATTAAGATGCCCACCAGTTGCTGTAACTCCCGTAGTGTAACAATTCTTGGATGCCTCAACTATCAAAAGCAATCCCTTGACAGTCTCCAGTTTGTTTGCAGGCAACTGGCACTGCTGATCCCTGTGACAATCTCTATGCAGAGAAACGTGATGACCATGGTCAGCTGCTTGACCTTTTCCAGGGCCAAGGAACCCCAAAATCCTGGCAGCTGCAGACAAAAGCCTCCAGGGTTATCTCACACTGCTGAGTTACAGCCAGTCCCACGAACAAGAAATTGTTGAGATAGTACATGACTGCCGCATTTCCAGCTCTCTGCACAGTCACCTAATGCAAAAAGGTAGTGAATTGCTCAAATACTGCACAAGTCACTGAGCACCCCATTGGCATGTAGTTATCAACATAGTACACCCCTACAAATTTCATGCCTAACAGAACTCTCATCAGGGTGAACTGGCAGCAGCCGAAATGCAGATTCAGTATCCACCTTAGCCAAAAAGGTTTCTGGGCCTGCAGCCTTGACCACATCAATGGCCCCATCAAAGGAAGCACAATGCACTGATGTGTAGGAAGAATCAATGTGGAAATTATCGGAATCCCCATCTGGATAGAGAGGTAATTGATCATGCAAAATTGCCCGGCACTTTCTTAGGTACCAGACCTGTGGGTGACATCTTCAAATTGGGCCAAAGAGGAGAATGAAATGCAACTGACTCACCCCAGCCACCTTTCTTTTTCCAGTTTCTCACAGACCAGCTGCAGGTGATCATGTGGACTTCAGTTTTCAGCCTCAAAGCCCTGACTGGGGCCAGAGTAGCAGAGTCTGAAGCCCACAGTGAAAGTCTCTTCAGGCAGTGTGGTGGCTGATCTCTGGTACAGGACCAGTCAAGGCTTAAGCCTTCTCACACATATCAGGATGGGCAGGCTTGTCCCCTGGGGCTTGGGGTCCTGCTCCTCCTGGCCTGAATCTCCCAGGATGGCAAGGTGCCACAACACTGCATGAAGGGATGTAGCGGCTGCATGCCATCCATGAATGGCAAAACCAGCAAAGTACCCTAGTGCAACTCCCTTGGTTGAAACCATAACACAGCTGTCCGTCCCACCCTCCACCCACTGGGGAGGACACCTGCAGGCATGGACACTATCCATATGCAGCACCCTGTCTCCTTGCATGACATCCACCAGCAGGGCATGTTGAGGTGACCCCACCCTATGGAGGAATCCACCTGTAGCCGATACCAAAGTTCCTCATCATACTGAGCCAGACCAACTCTATTTCGACGGTGGATAATAGTGATCTGATGCATGTAACTGAACAATTCTAACCCTTGGATGGATCCCTTGAAGGACCGCTGTATGACACCGGGAACACCACAATCCAATTTGTCAAACTTACTGGGACCTTAATCCTATTTCCCTTATCCTTCTGACATTCCTCATGACCCACTTCCCAATTCAACAGGGAGAACATATTGATGTACTACCAGCACTGAATCTGCTGGCAGACTTTTTCTGACAGGTGCATCGCAACTGGCATGACTAGCCCCACAAAGGAGCTGGCTGGTGGCCTCGGAGGCTCAGAGGCACTGGGTACCCCGATGGTCAGGTGTTCACCTTAGCCACCAGTGTCACTACCACATCTGCCAGCTTCATCAGGCTGTCACACAAGTACCTCTGGCTAGACGGCCTGACCAGTTCTACCATTATCTGAGGCCCCGCTGGGGCCTCACCTCCCCGAGGGAACTGTCTTCCCCATCAATGGCCCCCCTTCACTATTATAACTTTCCCCACATGTGGCCTCCAACACCCCCTTACTGTCTAGGCCCTTACCTGAAGCCCTCTATTCCTTCCTTACCTGCAGCTCCAGGAATCTTCACAGGAGGCATGTTATCCTTCTTCACCGCACCATCTCCTGTCGTGGTCCTCTTCTGTGAAGCTGAGTCTCCCGACACTGATGGCCCATCTAACCCATCCAAGCATGTTTCCAGCCAAGCCACCCCTTTCTTCTTGTATAGCTGCCACACCTGTTCCTTAATATCCACCTGCCTCTTGGCCATAGGCATCTTCTGATGAAAAGCCATGGTCCTGAAATGACAAATTATGCCCCACCCATCCCCACAGCACATTAATAAACGGACTGTAAATACTACACACAGCATTAAAATGGTGCATAAAATCCTTCTTTTTTTTGTGGAGGGATGCAATGATGGGAAGATCTGCCAAGAGCCCTAGGGAGGAAGATGACAGGCCAGGTACTGCAAATGCCAGAGCTGCACCAGAAATGAAATGGGGGATGCAAAATGGTGAGGAGAGATGTTGGCAGCAGGCTTCCCTGGACTGCTAGAACCTAACCTGGAGGGAGGGGTGACCTCAGGCTGGCTATAATGTGGGACAAACATGGCTAGCTCCCCAACAATGGTGCTGCCTGGAGGAAAGGAAGCCTGAAGGGAACTGCACTGTGTACTGGCACTAAGTCTTCTGGCTGCAGTATCCGAAATAGTCCAGCATCCTAGACCACAACCATTCCATCCCTCAATGGTGAGCTGAGGGACACCCAATATGAATGAGGAGGATGAAGGAAGGGAGGAACCCTCAAGTCCAATGTTGAAAAAGCTCAGATGCAGCTCATACTATAGTCTATAGGCTATTCTGCCAACCGAATAACCGATAAACAAGATAAAAGTAATGTTTTGTTTTTATAATGTTTTTTATATATATGTGGGGTTCCAGAGACAGACACAGGGTTCAGACTCCACAACCTGACCTTCCAAGGTAACAGGGCCAGACAGGGATGGGTCAACCCCACTGGCACTAAAAGAAAGAAGAAGGGAAGGTAGATGGGTGCTGGCCCCCACAAAGCCACCCACGTAGTTCACGGGCTCCAGGCGGTGCATTGCCCCACCACAGCGGCAAATGGGAAACCAAATGAAGCTGCCCAGCAATGCTTGAGATGGGCTGGCAAAAGGCAGGCTCATGCCATGGTGCCATGCAGGTCCATCAGCCATGCACCATTCCCAAAATAGCCAACAAGAATCCCATGCCCTGTGAGTGTGTGCACACAAACCTGGCAAGAGTCCAGAGGAATGCAGAGGAAGTGCTGCGCTCCCTCACATGGTGACTGAACAAAATGGCCACAGTACCACTGCACAGCCACTGATGGTGTCCCAGTCCATGACCCAGGTCCAACAAGGACCGCATGAGAGGAACCACAAAGGACTCCTCAGCCCTGAACAGGCAGAGGATCCCTCACCTGAAATCTGGTGTGACTGTTCTCGCCCCCTAAGCTAGGGATGCCTGCATGCACAGATGGCTATCCCCACTACCCATGGGAGCAAGGTGAGTGTAAAAGCTAACAGAGGCATGGGAGGGAACATATCCTGGAGGCTGCCTACCTGGTGCAGAAGCTGACCGCTAGCCCTGTGAAGGGGCAGAATGCCCATGGGAGACTGGGAGGGTTGGGGAAGAGGAACCGGAACACTCCAGGGAAGGAACCAGGACAATCCAGCTGCCGCTTCCGGCAGGGACCCAAAACAGCCCCACTCAAGCGCTGAGCTCCGATGCTGCTGAAGGAGAAACAAAAGGCAGACTGGAGTAGTTTTTTTAAAGAAATACTACTGTGTGAAAATACTAGGAAGGTAAGCTCTGCTCATGGGAGTTCTGAGAGCTGCCACCTCTCCTTCTAACCAAAAGTCTGCTAGGCCCTTATCTGACTAGATGGTGAATTCTGTCCAACTCTGGATCCACTGGAAGGAACAGAGAGAGGGAGCTGTGCCAGGAGGCACCTAAAAAGCCTCCCATGCCTCCTCCCTCCAGCAATGCCATTCCTCCTTAAGGGCGACCATCTGGAGACCTCCTGGGTGTTGCCAGGCCCAATGTTCCCCAAGAGGAGGCCACCTCTATCTCTACCAGGTCCAGGGAGGGGGAGCCCCAGGCAAACGACCAGCTGCTGTGACTGGCTGGCAGCCTCTCTATTTCAGAGTATGGGTTGTGAAGATATGGCACTAACCAGTAGATGTCAGATTCAAATTGCTAGTAGGCATAGTTTTATGTATCACACACAGTCAATAACACAGACATTGTAGAGTGAAAGATTTGTAGATGGCCCAATGTTGAGTTTACTAGGATCTAGGATGAGCAGGTGCCTTTTCTTCGCCATTAGTCTGCTGAAAGTCATTCTTTTAAGACAGTTGTAATCAGCAATGAGGACAATCCTTGTTCACTCTTCAGAGTGTCCTTCAGATTCTTTAGGTCAGCAGAGCAGTACTGACATCCAACCCCTTGTGTTCAGATTCACACTGACCCAAACCTCTTTCAGCAAGGTTTATATACCCTTGAGATCACATGGTGTGCTCATCAAGGCCAGTGAAAACCTTGAAGAAAAGCAAAAATAAAATAGAAGCTGCAATATGTACATGCATATAGTACACATTTATTAAAATACTGAGACAATATTTCCACAATAAAAGCTTTAGCCTCATTTCCTAGTATGTAGAAGGATCCTAATATTAAACAAAATGCTACAATTGATCTTCTGCCACTAACACTTCTCTAAGCCAGTCCCCCAAGGCAAGCCTGGCTCTTCATAAAGATTGATTCATTACTAAGTGGCCAACTGCCCCTTAAAAAGTCAGACCACAACAAGGTGCAGGACAGTTAAGTTTGGTTTGTTTATGTTAAGGGAAAAATAAAAAGGTGGTCTGATTTGTTTCAGTATGTCTTGTAAGTTTTTGTTAAAAATGATGCATGTAATTTCAATGTGAGTGTGATAGTTAATGTTTTTATTTTGACAGCAGAATTAATGAAAATGATTCAGTATTGCCAGTGGACTGGGTGTCTTTCATACTCTTATGGCTACTACACTGCCTGAGGCTCAGAGACAAACTGAACTCTGGCAATGTGCCAAAAGTTCCTGAGCCCATTCTTTTCCTTTTCTGTGTTGGACAGTAGAATTAAATCCTCAGTTACTTTAAATGGGAAATTCCCTTTTTCCTGGTATTCTAGCTGGCAAAGACTTAGGGAAGCCAACTACCTATTTTTATCAGGTGATAACTCTTCACTTTCACTTTTTCTCCCTGCCAGTCATCTGATAGGAAACTGACACTATCAGTGTTGTTGGCAGAGAGTATCTTAACTTAACCTGCTCTTGTCTAGTGATGTTTATTCCTCTACTGGTCCTGATCCCATAGTGGCCTTATTTTATTTTTTTTCTTTTGACTCCCTTTCCTGTCCACTTGTTCATTGAGAGAAGGGAGTCCTTGACTATATAGGTTAATCTAAGTACTGAGCACAGTGTGCTCATGCTCAGAACGGAAGCCATCTTTTCATAGTGCTGTTACAGCACTCTTTTATCAGGCCGCACACCTTTTCCTGATAACAATTCTGCTGAGACAACAAAACCCTGAAATCTGCTGTAGAGACTGAAATAGAGGTCCCTTTTCTCAAGCAGTGCTGTTTCAAAGAAGGGAGCCTAAGTCTCCTGAACATTTTTAGGTTAAAGACGGAGACACGTATAATACAGTATATCTCTTTCCTCTGTCTGCATTTTAATTCATGCAACAGAACAACACAGATATAATAGTGTTTTTTCCTCTTCCTGTAAGTGTGGGCAGGGGTGAGGGTGGCATCCATTTGGTACAGTAAGGAAAGCATAGACGAAAGAAAGACAGATAGGCTCTGACTCACCAGGTCAGAGCAAGTGAACTGAAACAGAACAGAAGAATGCAGGAAAGACAGATAAAGATGCTTTAGCAACAGACTGTACAAAGAAAAGCTACTGTGGATGTTATTCCTTAACCATTTTCAGTGGGTTTAATTTCTGGTGTTTGGTATAATGGGGTACCTTGCTGGGACTCAGTAACTCATCAACTGACTTCCCCCCATCTATAGTGAGTAGAAGATTGTGACCCTATCACTCATTATTATTACTACTATTATTATTTTTATTTAAAAATTGTAAACCTATAAAGGCACACTGATCAGAGTCTCATTTCCAGGTGCGACCCAAGGGAACATAGAAACATGGAAACATAGAAGTTGATGGCAGATAAAGACCACAAGGCCCATCCAGTCTGCCCATTTCTTTTTCTACCTTATAAATATGCCATCGGCCTTTGCTCTATCAGTGGCCTATCTATTCATACTCATCTGTATTGCTCCCTTATGTCTATCCTGTCTGTTTGAAGCCCTGCACTGTATTCATAGCCACCACTTCCTGAGGTAGTCGTTCCATGCATCCACCACCCTTTCTGTGAAAAGAATTTCTCACATTCCTCTTAATCGGCCTCCCTCTAATCTCATGCTGTGTCCTCTTGTCTGGCTATTTTTCTTATATTTAAACATGTTAGACTCTTTCACCTTGTTAATGTCCTTAAGGTGTTTGAATGTCTGGATCATATCACCTCTCTCCCTCCTTTGCTCTAGGGTATACATATTGAGCTCCATTAATCTGTCCTCATATCTCTTCTGATGCAGTCCCTGCACCATTTCGGTTGCCCTTCTCTGGACTGCCTCAATTTGGTTAATGCCCTTGTGAAGGTGTAGCCTCCAGTACTGCACACAGTACTTCAGATGGGGCCTAACCAGTGTCTTGTAAAAAGGGATTATTAGCTCCCTCTTATGACTTATGATACCCCTACTAATACACCCTAATATCCCCCTAGCCCTACCTACCGCTTTAGAGGTCTGCTTGGATGATTTCAGGTCATCGGTGATGAAGATACCCAGGTCTCTTTCTTCATTTGTGACTGCCAGCAACTCCCCTCCCAGCCTATAGGTGGCTTCAGGGTTTCGCTTCCCTACGTGCATGATCTTGCACTTCTTGCATTAAATCCCAGTTGCCACTCTTCTGACCATTTTGCTAGTTTATCCAGATCTCTTCTCATTCTGCCCTCCCCATCTGGATCATCTGCTCTGTTGCAGATCTTGGTGTCATGGGACAGGCAAAGTGAAATACAGTAATATTAAAATTACAATTATGAACTTGCGATTGTAAATAGATGAATCTGATTGGCTGAGAGCTCTTTGAAGCTGTGATGATATCGAGCTACATCATCATGGCTTCAAAAAGGCTCTGGCCACCAGTCTCCTTACTTGATCTGAACTCCTCAGAAAGCAATATTCTCCACGTCCCTCATTGTACTGCACAAAACCCCACCGGAACCCCTGCAGTGAACTGGAGTGATTACCACATTGAGACAGCCAGTATTTAAAAAAACAAAACACAAAATGCTCACCGCGACACCTGCCTCTGCCAAGCAGCACAGTAAACCTCACTCCTATCCCATTTCCTGACCGCAAGTCGCAACATGTTTCACATGGCAAAAATGTACTTTTTCTTTATGACTGTAACAGTCACTTCACATCCCCCCCTCCGGGAAAATCTGTATAACAAAGATATGGAGTGGGTTGAGGCTTCAGCGATGGTTTAAACGCACACACACACACGTCAAAAATCATAGGCTCCGTGTACCTCACCTTACCGACTTCTGCTGCCATGACTCGAGCTCCATCCCAGAATTTGTAACACAGCAATGGCCGCTGATGGTCAAAGATTGGCTCTGCAGCAAGAAATTCATGTCAGTACTGCATACTATACTGTACATATCAATTGACTATCGTTGTAACAAAAAAAAAAGAAAGAAAACCAAATTGTTCCCTCCAAATGGGAACAAATGTAGGGAAAGCACAGAGGGGCAGAGTTCACAGGTCACAACCTCACAATGCCTTAACTTTTTCTGTGGGCTTCAACTATAACAGCGCCACCTGCTGGATTCTAGAACTTTTTATGTATTCCTACACTACAAAAGCTTTTTAAACAGGTTTAAAGTTTTTTAAAATGTTTTATTTTAAAACCATTACTCCTGTATCAAAATAGCAATAATGCACTCAGGGTGTGGTATATCGTGGGATATCATCACTTCTCGGGTCATTGGATGCACTCAGCCTACAGCCTCATGCCCAACCACCCCAGGCATGATGATATCCGATGATATACCACACCCTGTCGAGCATTATTGCTTAATTATACAATGGCAAGAAAAAATGCTGGACTCTGATTGGTTAGTTAGGTCTAGACCAATGATGTTATCCCAGCATAACATCACAGACCTAGTCCCATCACACACAAGACCGCATCTAATGTGAAACAAATTGCTGCACATGCCACGTCCAAGCTGCCCACACTTGTCATTGTCACCGTGCAGTTTCCCAGGACTTCTGACTTGTTTAAATAACACAAATCCTTCACTCTGAGTTTCAGAGAATGAACCCCAGACCACAGTAAAATGAAGTAATGTGTCCACAGACAGTTAAACATTAACTTGCACATCTGTGAAGTAAAAAGAAATGAAAACAAAAGAAAGTTATCATTGCTGATTGGCTTCATAATATCTCAGCCAATCACCTTCAAAGTTCTTGCTCAACAGCAGGAAAAGCACCAGATTCAATTAGTTTTCAAATTTTCTGTAAGCCCCAGCTCATAGAAATCAAATTGAAAGAGTATGTCTAAAATCAGAACAAAGCCATAACTGTTTCTACCCCCACTGGCAAAAGGAAATTGTAACCAAGATCAGCTTCACTCCTGGCACAGTCCCTCCTGACCTCAGATTGCTGTGAACCTCTGCACAAAATAATTGCTGTCATTGGGCAACAAAGTTAAAAAAACAAAAAACAGCACACCTCTTTTTACAATGGTTTTTGTAATGTCTTTCCTCATCAATGACTGAGCCCATAGTGAAAAGCACACCACATGCCTCTTTGTGTCTTATTGCTTGAAACAGGGTTCGAATATATATTCATGGCAAAAAAAATCCATTTAATGCATCAGTTAGGGTTGCTCCACAGTGACAAAAGCAAGGAAATTCGATGTTAGGATTGCCACCTCCCTTGCACACCACCCCCACCCCGCTCCCACCAACAGGCATCAGTGGTATTGGTGCATACTAAGTGACAAAATGGTTGATGGGCTTTTAATGACCACCCCAGGATATGATGTAACCCCCACCCCACGTCCCTTCCGCTTCCGGCAGTGCAGGATATGATGTAGCCCCACCCCCTACGCCACATCCACTTCTGGCAGCACAGGAAATGATGTAGCACCACCCGTGTGCCAATGACACAGTTCTGACTGCACCAGATGTTACGTAGTGTTCCCACCCCTGATATAATGCACCCCCTTTTCTGGCATGGGACTATGACGCACTTATGGGTTGGGCAGATTTGGGCTTGTTCAGGCTTGTCAGGGCATGTCAGAGGGTCCAAACCAGACTTGCTGTATATTTTCTGTGAATGGATAAATAAATAAAAAAGCAAAAACACTGATTGTGTGAAACTACCACATTTGATTAAAAAGGCTGTGTAGTAAATGCATCTATTTTTAAAATACTGTTTTTCACATTTTGGGAGTGAGTATAGTAACAGTGAAATTAAACAGCTGGTTTTTCCTCACTGGTTTTATAATTTCTTTTTCTTTTTGTCAGTCTAAAGTGGGGTTTAGTGTTTCAATTGTACCCTATACTTTTAGTTTGATTTTGTAAATGGAGCAGTGCTTCTTTCTGCAAATAAGAATTATCTCCCCACATACGCAATACTTTTAAAACTTTTGTCACTTGCATCATAAAAAAAATTATTTTGTTTCTGTTATCATACCCTTGAAATTGGTTTACAAAAATTCTGGCCTGCTGCAAAATGCTTACAGATTATCAAAAGTCATATCCCTGTACCAAATATTGTTTTGTGATACCTGAAATGAACAGAAGCTGCTGGGCTGGAAGCTGGTTTGCAAATGTGTGTGTTTCAGGCTCCGAGCAGAAATTCATGAAGATGGTATATGCAGTCTCTGTGCAATGGTCACAGTGGCCTGAGTTTGACCTTAAAAGATGATGGCCACCAAGCTTGGGAAAGTTTAGGAAAATGCTATTTACTTACAGCTCAATAGCTAGATACCTAATTTTTTAACTTTTGTCTTTTACCATTCTTCTAAAATGGGCAGTCACAGAAGGCACCACCCAAAAACAAAAGACCTTTTCTAATGTTAAAAGATAATGCTTGATAAGTTTGGGAAGTTTAGGAAAATGCTATCTACTTACGGCTCAATAGTTGGATACCTATTTTTAACTTTTGTTTGATACCATTGTTTTAAAATGGAAAATCATAGATGGCCCCAAAAACAAAAGGCCATTTCTAACCTTAAAATGTTAGCTGATTGATATGCCTGGGAAAGTTTTAAGAAAATGCAATTTTTTCCAGCTCAACAGAGATGCAGTCTATAATACATATTTTTGCTAATGATTTAGGCCCATTAGTGTGAGACCCACAGTGTTTACTCCATACCCTTAAAAAAGAAGAGTGATATACAAGTCTAAATAACACACATCTGCTATAGCAGCTAGGGACTATGGTGGCTAAAAACACTATGAAGTTATTAAGTATACAGAAAGAGCAATAACATAAAAAGGCTTTTTATGGTTATAATATAAGCCCTTAAAACTAGCCACATTTTTCTTGTTTTAAAACAAAATGAAAAGGGTAAACAATGAGTTCCTTGCTGTAGTGAAGTTTGTTGTTAAACACACATGCACACACACTCACACACACCATGTTAAATACTATGTTAAATATTATCAAAATACTCTGATAAAATGAGTGTCAGATATATCTAACTTAGTTAAGCAGCTCCAGAAAATCAGCTGTCATAGTCAACCTAAGCTAAGAATGGGTATTGTTATATAGCAAGGATTAAATTAAATTATTATTTGACATATAAAATAAAGTTTCTAATCTATAGAAAATAAAATTTAAGCATGAAAGCATCATATTAGCTAGGACACCCACCACCCCCTCCCACTACCCCTGTGTATTTAAATGTATTGATTATTAATCAGTGAGTTTTTGGTCATCACGGTCTTTGTTACACAGACTGTCACTCTGTACAATGCTTAGTAGTCACAGCCCCTTGGACAGTATAAAAGGTGATGCTTTAGACTGCGCCAGTCTTGACACTCTGAAGCAACCTTGTAAGCTTTTGAAGTGCTGTTGTTATCTTGACATTTAAATGGCAAATGATTTTGCAAAACAGTTTTCCAGATTGGCTTTCATGATCTTGTTCTAGACTCAGAAGACCCGCAAGGAGCTGTTGGTGAGTGCTCTTTTTAATTGTTTTTAATATTTTGATTGCTTAAAATCATGCTTATAAGACTATAACTACCTTTTCCTAATTCAGGTTTGCCACCCTGTGTATACAAAGCAACTCTTCTGCAGGCACACATATTACATCGTATGGTATGTCCAATTAAATGTACCAATGTCTTAATTACGTGGACAAGTCCAGACAAGATCATGATACCCCTCTGCCCTGCCCTGTTATAACTGTGTTGCATGAGAACATATGCATAAGTGGATTTTCTGCCTGTGTTGCTTACATTATGGTGTGTTGTATAGTAATTAATTTATTTGATAGTGTTGTAGCCACTTTCCAGCACTGTGAGTCTTAGTTTAATTCATTGACAACTTCGAGGTTTGTTAATATACATTTTGCTAATTTGTTTCAATTAATGTCTACACATAGTTCTAAACCCTCTAGCAAACTGTTTTATTGACACCTACACTTTGTAGACAGATCAAAAATTTGCTAAAGTCTAAAACTAGCTAAATACTGTTTTTAAATGTGTAAAGAAGTAATAGCTGTTTGACTACACACAGTATGCTTGGTAAACACTATCTGGTTAGTGGTGACACATATACTGCTTTGATTTTTAAACAGAAACTGGTCAGCCGGAGACCACATCTGAAAAATAAAACATCAATTAATGAAGACAAAACAACGGGTATGTGTTAAAGTTTTTAATAGTGTTGGGCATTAATTGAAAACTAATTACTTATTTTTACAGTGCTGCAGATGGATAAGGGGCTGCTGTGGTGGTATTTGCAAATATTTTCTTTTTTTGTAAATTTAGCATGCTTTCTTGTAACAAAAATTGTAATATAATGCCATGTGTTTGTACAATATTTGTTAAGAAGTTTTGGTCATGGCTATGTTTTTAAACCACATCATTTTTCTGATTTTATAGTTTTAATTATGTGTGGCTCATTGTAGCAAACTATTTAATATGTTGGTATATTGCATGTTTGTATCCAGGTTGTAGTCAATACGATGTATAGTGCTGATATATTTATGTTCTCTAATTTTTTGTTACTAGGTGATACCGAATTTAATCATATAGAAGCTGTATTTCAAAAGTCTGCAAGAAAGCATCACACATATTCAAGGCTATCCAGACAGAAAAAGCACCCTATTAACAAGGCTGGACCATCCACACACACAGTGCCTGCAACCACAGCAGCAGCCCAAAAGAATAATGACATTTTGAAACTTTCTTCAGGCCCCTCTTGCTTGTCTTTAAGAGCTGGCCATACACCTTCTACCAACAAAAGTGCAAAACGTGAACACCGTTGTCGTACAGGGATAGGGGTAAGAGGTGCTGCAAACATAATAATATAACTAACACAAACACCTGTTACATTAGACTGTGCCACTGAAAGTATAACTGCAGAGCAGCCGTACATTAAATCATCAGCTGTGTGTGTGAGTACGGCTGACCCTATAATTACGCCTGGAACACTGATACCTGAAAAAGTGTCACCGCATGTTAAAGGCCCAACTAGTGGTACACTTGTGTATACATATAGTTACAATTTAGAACCTTTTGGTATACCTGCAACAGACTCTTCACAGATGCAGATACCCGCTGGTTGCAATCTAATATTTGGAATTTCTAATAACACAATTATGGTGGTTAGCCTTGCAGAATCATGGTCATAAAGTCAATTTTAAATAATTCTGTTAGCTGTGACTGGTATACCAAAAATGGTGGGTACTAGGAAACTAATTCAAAAATTAGCTGTAGGAGGTGTAAAAATGTGTACTATTCAAAATTAGTATAATAAAATTATTAATAGAATTATTCAACAAGGGAGGGTCATCAGAAACACCAGGCGTAATATAGTAAGCCAGTATATTAGCAGTAGAATTTGAAGGGCTAAAAAAATATTGGTTGACTGTAGCATAGTGAAAAAATAGCAGAGTCCTTGGCACAGACACAAGCCACGACAACATAATCATGGGGAATCTGGGTCTTACACATCATTTTGTGTTTGTGCTTGTTTGAATGATTGTCTTGTGTGTTTATTAAGCCAGCAGTTTCCTGAGTGCCAAGAAAATAATGACTGTGAAACAGCGTGTTGTATGAGTGAAAACTGTGAATGTGCACAGAGTGATAATTCTGATATTTGTACGGGACTGACAGACAGCAAGGTATGTATGGCACCTTCTGAAAACAACACAATTGATAATTCTGACAGTTGTGTTTGTGATTGTTTGTGTGCTTGCCCCGTGTGTTTATCAAGCCAGCAGTCTCCTGAGGGCCAAGAAAATAGTGGTTGTGAAACAGCGTGTTGTATGGCTGAAAACTGTGAATGTGTGCAGAGTGATAATTTGATATTTGTATGGAACTGTCCGTTGTGAGGAATATGGGGCCTTCTCAAAACAGCACACCTGAACAGATGCAGATAGGGGCGGTGGTACCACAGACCATGAAGAAGATGAAGAAGACATGTGTAGTCAGGGGGTCCCACAGGAGAGGGAAGATGATGTACCAGAACCTGTGTATTTAGAATTAATAAATGAATATGAAGTACCCAGAAAAAATTTTAATGGTACTGATTATCGCCAGCAGTTTCGCTTCACTAACCTAGACCAAATAAAGTCCATAGATCAATACTATTCTGCAATCCACACAGCTGTGCAACAGTTGTTGGACAGAATAAGGCCCACTTTGGGTAATAATGATTTTGTACAGCTACACCTGAGTTGTGATAGCTTAAATGATCCTGTGTACTCATTATGGCGGAACCCCAATGAATTAAATGCAGATGAATTTTTAGAACATATTTCCAATTTATTAAACATCAAGATGGAGGTGTGTGCTAATGAGACATTAATGCTGGTTGTGACAATTGTGCGAAATGTGCGAAGGGGTGTTTCCAGAGATGTCAGAAGCATCTTATCTAGCCACATTGTAAAGCAAAAAGCAAGACACCTAGTTAATATTGTAAATCAAAGTAACACATCATGCTTTGTTGCTAGTTTAATTGCTTTGCTACACAAGCAATTAGTTGATGTGCAGATATTAGCAAAAGCTAAAGATTTACACACAACAGGGTAGGCTTGTCAGAACACACACTTGTAGATTTGAGCCACATACACCTATTTGAGACAGAGTTAAATGTGACCATCTTGGTTACTTTATGAACAAAGCTGTGTATGGCAGAAGTTTGTGAGTTCTCCTAATAAACGGGTTAATACTGTTTTATGCTTTTACACGAAAACCATTACTATGGTATTAAAATTCTTAAAGGCTCCTTTGTTGTTAGAAATGTGTGAGCATTGTCATGCCTTTTTGCACACAAAGGTTCGCACACACGCCCTAACATGTGCCATGCATGCAGATCCTTTGGCTGCAGTGAAGTGCAAAGCAAGGTGGTACAGTGCCCTGATTGCAATAAACACTGTAACTCCACAGACTGTTACAAGCAGCATAAATTGACATTCCCCAATTGTCATTTAACTAAAGTATGCAAATCATGTGGAAAACCTAAGGAGAGTGTACATATTTGTTTTCAGCCAAAGTGTCATAACTGTCTTACAGATGTACACCCTTTTGAACCCCATTTATGCTATATTCAGTCATTAAAGACACCGCCATGTTCAAGCAGCTATATATTTTATGATTTTGAATGCATGCAAGATGTCAGTGCTGGTGACTCTAGACATATTCCTAATTATATCTACGCCATGGAAAGAGGTCACAGGTGGGAATTTGAAGGCACTGACTGTGTTGCACAGTTTGTAAAAAAGTTTATTCAAAAAGGCTTTAAGGGGTACACTTTTATAGCTCATAATGCAAAAGGGTATGACAGTCACTTCATCTTAAACCAGCTTGTAAAAGAGAAAATGGAGGTGGAGTTACTGACTCAGGGAAGTAAACTGATGTCTGTAATTGTAATATGGCTAAAAATCAGTTTTATTGACAGTTTAAATTTCCTACCTATGAGACTAGCTGCTATGCCACATGCGATGGGCTTTGAAGGAGTAAACGGGTTCTTTCTGCACTTTTTTAACAAACCAGAAAATCAAAATTATGTAGGGCCTATGCCTGACCCCAAAGATTTTGGTATAGATTACATGATGGCAGATGAAAAAAAAAGTTTTTGGAGTGGCATGAATTGCATAAAAAAATATATTTCATTTTAAAAAGGAATTACACCGCTACTGCAAGTCAGATGTAGAGATTCTAAAAAAGGCATGTGAAATGTTTCAAGATGGTGTAGAGGAAATGTTTCAAGACATTCTAGAGGAGAGGGGGCAAATTGACCCCTTTCAGTACATCACTATAGCATCAGTATGCATGGCCATGTATTGATTTAAATTTTTAGAGCCAGACACCATAGGGATTATACCAGCTGACAACTATCACTGCCAGTGCAAAGGTTACTCCACACCTGCCATACAGTGGCTTATGTACATAAGTAAACAAGAAACTATTTCCATACAGCATGCTTTGAATGGTGGTGAAGTGCAGGTGGGTAATTACTTTCTTGATGGTTATGTTGTAATAGACGGTGTCCCTACAGCATTTGAGTTTTTAGGTTGCTTTTATCATGGCTGCAGGGAATGTTTCTTTGAAGATTTGTTTAACCCAGTGCTTGGCACAACCTACAAACACCTAAATTACATGACTATCAAGAAATTAAACTTTCTCAGGCATGAAAAGGGTATGAATGTAAGGGTTATGTGGGAGCATGAATGGAAACAGCTGGTGTGTGAGAATCCTCAGTTGCAGGCCTTTTTGAAAGTAGCTGATTTTCCTGAGCCCATGGATCCCCGTGAATCACTTTATGGAGGGTGTACAAATGCTCTGCATTTATATTACAGTGCACAGCCTGGTGAGAAAATCCATTATTATGATTTTAGCAGTTTATATCCCTATGTGAACAAGACCAAGACATACCCTATAGGGCACCCAGTGGTTATATATGACAATTTCAAGGATCTCAGACAATATTTTGGGATTATAAAAGCTAAAGTGTATCCGCCCCATGGTCTCTTTTTGCCTGTTCTCCCCAGCAGGATATGTGGAATGTTAGTGTTCACACTGTGTTGCACATGTGCTGAGACAGTTCAGCAGTCACAACCATGTATCCATTCAGATGAACAACGATCTCTGGAGGGCACATGGTGTACTGAAGAGCTAAAGCTGGCTTTAGAGAAAGGTTATAAGGTGGCCAAGGTGTATGAAGTCTGGCACTACCAAGACAGATCAGACAGTCTTTTTACAGACTATATTAAATTACACCTAAGGGGGAAACAGGAAACTTCAGGGTATCCAAATTGGTGTACATCTGATGTAGAACATAAAGCATACATCAGGCAGTACTATGCTAAGGAAGGTGTTGTTTTAGAAGCAGAAAATATAGCAACTAACCCAGCACAAAGACAAATTTCAAAGCTGTTTTTGAATTCTTTGTGGGGAAAATTTGGCCAGCGACCTAACTTGATGAACACAGTGCTTGTTAAGGATGCTGAAGAACTCTTTCAGTACCTTTTCACGGATCGCTACCATGTATCTAGTCTGTATTTCATCAATGATGATACAGCCTTAGTACAATGGAAATACACTGAAAATCACTACTCAAACACTACCAACATTAATGTTGTTATTGCTGCCTTTACCACAGCTTATGCTCAACTTAAATTGTACAGTTTACTTGAAAGCCTGCAGGACCGCTGTTTATACCATGATACAGACTCGGTCATATTTGTCAGCAGACTGGGTGACTGGGATCCACCACTGGGTGACTATTTGGGTGATCTGACCAGTAAATTACCACATGGTGAACACATTGTGGAGTTTGTGTCTGGTGGTCCTAAAACCTATGGCTACAAACTGACCAATGGTAAAATTTGCATGAAGGCAAAAGGCATAACACTAAACATGGCTAATAGTGAAAAGGTTAACTACAGCTGTCTCAAATCACTAGTACAGCATTTTGTCAAGGATGGTGATGCAGATGAAGGTGTTGGGGTACAATCATTTACTATTGGACTGAAAAAAATTGTGAGAAACAAAAAGAGCATCACTATTGAAAACAGGCCAGAAAAGAAAACCTTCAGGGTTGTCTACAACAAAAGGGTTTTGACTGAGGAGTTTAAAACATTGCCTTATGGCTTCTGATATGAGTATGGGTATGGATATACGTTTGCAACACCCTTTTTCCTGTATTTTGGCTGGACCATCAAACTGTGGGAAAAGTTATTTTATTAAAAGCATGTTGAAGCTGGTCTCAGTGTTTTAACAAGATTTCCAGAAAATATTATCTGGTGTTATAGCTGTTGGCAACCTTTGTATACAGAATTATGTAGTAAATTTCTCAGCTGAGATTTATAGAAGGTATTCCTAGCACTCTACAAGATGATGAATTATTACCACCTCAAAAAGTAAATATTTTAATTGTAGATGACTTAAGGGAAACAGCATCTGAAAACTGTAAAATTCAGAAATGTTTCACACAGTACTGCCACCACATAAATGTTAGTATCCTGTATGTCACACAAAATTTGTTTGTCCAAGGTAAAAAAAGCAGGACCATAAATTTAAATGCTAATTATATAGTTTTATTTAAAAATCCCAGAGATAAGCTACAGGTCAGTACACTGGCCCGCCAGATGTATCCTGGAAAGACCAGATTTTTTGAAGAGGTCTTTGAAGATGCTACCAGTGAGGCCTATGGTTATCTTCTGGTGGATTTAAAACCCACTACACCGGATTTATACTGCTTAAGGTCTGGTTTGTTTCTGCCTGCTTTACCTGTTGCATACATCATGAAACAGAATGCACCACAAAAATAAGAACTGCCTCATTTGTTCATTGTAGCCAGATAGTCATAGCCCTGGGACATGTCAGCACATCTGAAAAGAAACCTTGCAGTGCTTAAGCTGCTGGTGAAGGGGCCACCACGACAGCGAAAAGCTATTCTCTGTTCAGCCTCTGATGATTTAATAGCAGCAATTGCAGAGGTGGCACTCAACGCTATTAAAGGGAATATACCTCTCACAACTCATCAGATTAGGAAGCTAAAGAGGAGATGCAACATTGTTAAAAAATTAAGTAATAAAAAGCTGTCTGTTAAACATAAGAAACATCTTGTAACACAGTCTGGGGGTTTTATAGGCACCTTGCTCAGTGTGGCTATACCATTTTTAACCAGCCTTCTATCAAGCAGATGAGACAGGCATGGCTTATGCACAAAAAATGTATTTGGTACCTAAACATCAGCTGGACATGCTAAGAGGTCAGCCACCCCCTGAAGAACTACCAAGAAAGAGTGTGGAACGCCAGCTGGATGCTGAGATGCAGGCTGTTCTTCAAAGGACTGACCTCTCTGAATATGAGAAGGCTAAAGTATATGGGAATGTGCTACAATGCTATCTCACAGTTGTACGCCAGGGTGAAAAAGATGTTGCAAACGTGTCATTATCTTTGACACCACATGCTCTAATGCAGTCACAAGATGACAACACACTGCTACCTGGCACTGATGACATATACAGTGACATATTACAAGGTGTTTCTGTGCATGCCCGAATAAACACTGAAATGTTGTTAAACAAACTAAAAAGGTCTGCTGGTGTTACAGATGGGAATGATCGTGGTGAATTTATATATCATGGTGTGCCCATTAAAGGATCTCACATATATGATTTAGTCAGAGCTGTTACTTCACAAAGATATACAACTGATGCTAAAAAACCTAGGGGGTGGGATAAATTTATCAATGCTTTAGCAGAAATTAATGCTCCTGAATCAGTGGTACCCAACATACAAAACAGATATTTGATTCAGAGTTTTAAAAAACAGCTGTCAGAGATTCTGACAGATACTTCTGCAATGACAGCATCTGAATCCTGCACAGCATCACCGGTGACAAGGATAAGAAAAACCCCTTTTAAGAAACCACAATGGTTAATGTTTTAACACCTATGCTATGTCCTACACCGTTCTCCTAATTGTGTGTTTTTGTACATTTTATTAATTAAACTACATGCTGTCTTTATTTTGTTATCATATTGTAAAATAAACAAATACTCTGATGCAATTCACAAATTGTTGTGTTTATTGTCTCCTCACAACAGAACCTTTATTAATTATACACTATAAAAGAAAACTACAATGTTGTCTAGAAAATACAGCATGCATTGCTCATGGATCTATCAACAGTAATATCGCTGGTTATAATCCATAACATGAAATTACTGTTCATGGCTTAGAAGAAAAAGAAGGCTTCAGCCTTCTAACAATCTACATTGCTTGACAAATTTATAAACTTTCTGATCATTCATTATTAAATTATCAGAATACAGACTAATCACATCATTAAAGGATACACCTTTGCATCTATGATGTAAGAAAAATATACAATGGTGTCCACAGGTCATAAATGTTATATTTTGAACCTGTTTAGAGTTAAACAGTGTTTCTCTCACATTTTTCCTGAAAACGTAACAATTGATGGTGGAAAAATGTAAAGTCTGGAGAAAATCCATAAGAGTCAAAAATTCCCCAGTGGTGGTCAGGTAAATAAATAGCTAACCAATGTTCAGCAGGCATAGACCGGGCTGTGTATTCACAACTAAAGAGGCTGGCATGCATGTAAGTCTCTCTGAAGGTAGTTGATCACTTGCAAAGACCCCCAAAAGCTATTTTTCGAGAAGAGTTGTTGTGAGAAATGTGTCCAGTTGTTGAGTATTCATGTTTAATTAAAGTCAAACACAACGTTTGCCTTTGATTAATCTCCACAACATTATCAAAAACAGCATACACCATCATATTCACTGTAGCTGGTAGTGGGTCAGCAAACTGTATTTCAGCTCTCAGGTTGCCTGAGTGGATTAGTGAATAATGGTCACTACAGTCTTGGTCAGGGCTTAGATCAAAAGCAAAAAGTGTGTACCCCTGACAAAAACCTACACGGTCTATCAGCAGAGGGCTGTCTTTCATATGTTTTCCACTTGCGTGGATTGGACTGATATATTCTCTGACAGCATTACCACTTGTAAAGTTAGGCTGCAGTGGTTTAGCAGGGACTTGTTCACCATCCACATAGAGGGCTATAAAGTTAATGTTAAAATGCTTAAAATTGAATGGGTTTTTATTATACATACCACTGAAAGCATTATTATCTACAAAGCCCATCACCAATAATTTAAGGTATCTCACCCAGAAACAGATTATCTAGGTTACATACACGACTCCCACCTGCTATACTAAACACTTTCATGCTAACACGATCAACAGGGTACTTTGCATTAGCAGACTGTAAAGCCTGAGCATGGCCAATACGTACAGCTGGTGAAATTTTTACCATTTTTACATATAGAAATGACACCTTTATTTGTAATTTATATTCTTCATTTGCATCATTGCTTATTAAACGAAATTCATTCTTGTTACGAACAAGTTTAATTTTAACATCTACTCCATTCAAGAGCAATTTTTCCTGGAAAAAAAGGTCTGCGTGAATCAGTCCAGCCAGTTCTACCATGCGACTGCCTGCTGTAAAAGCTGCTCATTTTTTAAAACCCTCATTGGGCCCATTAAGAGCTGTATTTTCATGCTGCCCTGGTGTATCTTTATAAAATAATCCAGATGAAAATTGTGTAGATGGGGTGTCTTCGATGTAATTGAGCAGTGATTCAATAACTGCTCTGTAGGGGCAACTGTTATTACTTTGGCTAATTAGATGATCACCCACCACTATATCACCCGGCTAAAAATTGTTGCTAAAGGGTAGTTAATTGAGTTCACTCTAGCCCAACAGTTCTCAAACTTTGTCTTAGTGAGCCTCCCCTATACCATGGAAAAGATCTTGAGCCTCCCCCAAAATACTGAAATATTTTTGGGCCTCCCCATAGAAAAATAGCCTACTTTTCACAGTACATCAGGAAAAAATTGAAACCTCTTTGCATAGCTGGCTGTCATGTTATTAAGCTTATTGTAACCCCCCAACAGGACAACCTACTTGCTCCAATATTTTGACTCTCGAACCATTGTTACTCCTTACTGCCATACCTTCATGGGTCAGACTGCTTTTTCTGTTTCCCCACTATCTGGAATAACCTTCCTGCTGACCTTTGCCTCTTCCCCTCTCCCCCTGCTCTTAAACAAATTCTCAGGGATCATTTTGCTCCCTCCTGCTCTTATTCCTAGTACCTATATGGTTAACTCTTGTATTTGGACAGTTCTGCTGCCAGTCTAATTGATCAATTGTTCCTCACATTGTTGGTTTATTATTCAGTAATTTGTTTGCACTTTTATTTATTTAGTATTGCTCGAGTGTTTTGCAGTTACATTTTTGAATTGTATTGTCTCACTACCCTTCCCTGGGTACACCTGAAATAGGCCACGGCTCAATGTACAGTACCTTCCCTGGTCACAGACATGTGAATAAATGCATAAATTCACCTACTATTATCCTCTTTCAGTTTGCCTTATCCCTTCACACAAAATTTATAAAGTTCAAAACTGAAATATAATACTTTTCAAGACTTGCTTGAGCCTTCCCTGGAACAGGTTGGGGCCTCCCAAGGGAGGCTGGCCTCACCATTTGAGAACCCCTGCTCTAGCCTGATCATCAATGTCACTACCATCAGCCTTAGTGATCTTGCACAAAAGGTATAACAACTTGTTGTTTAGGTCAATGTAGTCTTCACCATTACCCGCCACATAAAACTCCAGAGGGGCGCTATCATTTAAGGCTGACAAGGGTGGGATTTTGACATAAAGGTTTTTCTCTATACTGGTTTGGGTCAGTGGTAACATGAAAAGGTCTAGTTCTGATTTTCCATATTCTTGAGACATGCAGTGTACCAGAGACATGATTTAAAATAAGTCCCTTTGTCTGTTGCTTTTACGCTGTTTTCTCTCCTGGCGCTTACATTTCACAACTGTTCTTTTCTTTTGAACATGCAGCCTTTTAGTAGTGCTTTCATGGATCCCTGGGAGGGCTATTCTCCTTTTCTTATTGGTTCTCTTGTAAGCAACCATTCCTGCCCCATCTTGTGGCTCTCTGGATCATGTGCTGTAAAGAAACTCACAACATTCCCCACTACATCTTTTACAATATTTTTATTTGCTGATTTAAGGTGGGGTTTCACTATCTGGAAACCTTTTTGTAATAGTGGAACAGCTTTTCTAAATAAGCCTCTAAATATACTGCCTATGCCCGCACTGTACATAACAGGGGCTCCATGAAAACCAGAAAAGCCATGACCAGCCTGTGCTTTGTAATAGGCCACATAAAGGCTAGTGTCGCTGTACAACCTCTGTGACATTGTAGGCATTCAGAAGGCTCCTTTAACAGGGCGAAAATGAAGCTTCACAATCACTTTGCCAAACAAGAATAACACATTTTTGTCTTGATCATTCTTTATTACAGTAGTTATAGTGTAAAACTGATGTTTGCTGATTGGTATATAATCTGGCTTATCATAGCAGATGGTTATGATGTCATTATTCTTACCAGATATTTCCACACAACGAAGTAGGGGGACATGGCTGTCTCCGACTCTTTGGTGCTCAACAATATCTGAATATACAAACAGTGTATAAAAGCTGCCATTGATGTCTGCATAATATGGTACAATGCTTGACTGCACTTGTGGGATGCCAGGTGGTACCCCAAAAATACGAGCAAGATTATTATGAAAGCAAGTGAAAGATCTACCACTAATGTTGTGGAATTTTATTTTCCGGTCCTGACTGTCATATTCTAGCCACAATTCTAGCTTTGCGCTTTCCAGTGTCTCATTGATGGCTGCTGTGACATCTTCAACATTTTGATAATAACCTCTGGGGATCGATAATGTTAATATAGGCCTAGAAGTTTCACCAGCATAACATTTCCCATCGTGTGATGTAATATTGTCCCACATCCTTGGGTACTGTATTTCCGACACACCAACTTCCCATAAACCCACTAAATTGATAGGTTTTCCTGGTTTCACAGTATAATCCGATATTGTGTTGTTGGGAAACATTTCAAAAGAGGCATTGCTTGGCAATGTAACATAAAACCATTCTCAGACATTGTTTTACCACTAATGTCTTCACGCAACTGCCATCATGTAAAACATGAATGCATCTTTATAATTTTAAATCTCAGCTGTTTGGATTCTATCCAACTGTTAAATTTTGATGGCCAGCTGAGCCATTTCACTAAAACAAATTGTTTCTTCCCTTGTGTTTTCTGTGAGACTATTTTCTCCACCCTGTATACACGGTTTGTTGTATCTGCGACTTTTACCAATTCTTGATCATAAAATGTACCTCTTATTTCATCACCATCATAATCTTTTAATTTGTACACTGGTATAGGCTTAGGTGTACATTCAGAAATAATGAATATCTTGCTGGTAAAGTTTTGTTCATAACCTTTTTCAAATGTTTTCTTAACTCTAGAAACACGCACGTGATCACTCATGTGAAATTTGAAAGGTCTTTTCACTTTTGGTGCAAGATCTTTATATAGATTTTTCCAGGTAATTAAAGAATTGTCATTTGTTACATCGACAGGCCTCATTTTGATGGACCGGTGATAACTATAATTGTAGGACCTTGTTAAAGATTGTAGGACATCTATGTACCTATACGTATTAAATGCTGTAAAATATCTCCACACTTTTGTTTTCAATGTGCGGTTAAATCTTTCTACAATGCATGCCTTAACATCATTTGATGTTGTAAAATGGTGTATGCTTTGTGATTTTAAAAATAATTGAAATTTAGCATTAAGAAATTCAGTCCCTTCATCTGTTTGTAATTTTTCAGGCTTGCGGCCCTCTCGTAGTATCATTTTGAAAGCCTCTGTCACCTCTGTTCCTGATTTATTTTTTAACACTTTAGTCCATGCATATTTTGACAGAACATCAATAACTGTCAGAATAAACCAGAATCCGTCATTTTCTTTGGAAAGGCTACTCATCTCTCACAAAATCGGCTTGCCATTGTGCATCAATGTTGTTAACAACTACCCTGTTTCTAAGAAATCGTTTCCTTGCAGGCTTGTACATAGTGTAGGCATCTTGTAATGACAACCATTGTGTTACTTGTGTGTGGGTGAGCCTTTTCTCTTGATTTGCAGTGTCATGTAGTCTTTGAACGCCTCCTAAGCTACCAGGCAAAATAGGATCATAGCAAATTTTTTTCAAGACTTTCTTAGCAATGCTTTTTCTTAAACAGCACAAATAAGACACAGGCATTTTTTCCAGTCTTAATATTTTTATTATGAAAGCACACACATTGTACATATACATTATATAACAACACAAAACACGCGATAGCAGCTGTGCTAAAATTACACTATATGATAGTATAAAACATCACAACAGGAAAAGGCAGGCCTTGTTTTGCTGCATAAAATCTGATGTAAATTCAATCACATCTCTAACATCTTGCTGTCTTTGACATTTTAAAATAGAACAGCAGATCTCAATGCTGTAGGCCATAACTACCAATACACAACCCTGAGAAACAGACTTCTGTTTTTCAAATATTAATGGTAGCACATTTTGAACAGTTTCTAACACATTATTGTTTATACGCACAGTCATTTTCATTATTTCACACCACTGTGAGTCTTTTTTAATTTCATTCATCAAAATCTGGATAAACCGAAGTTTATCACCATTCATGGGACTGCATTGGTGGTGAGTAGCATAGTCTGGAATTTGTATGGTTATCAATGTCTGTAAAATATTTTTCATTTTCTGCTTTTCAAAGTTTCTTTGGTGGTTTCCCCACAGGTTACCCATCTTAATGGCTCTCACCACGTAGCCATGTGTTCCTCATCAGAACTTCCAATATCATACAAGTACATGTAATAGGGCACAGGGCTTCCTTTTTGCAGAGGGCTTTTAAAATATTTTTATGACTTCCTGAAGAAACAGCTTTATCAACAGCTTTCTGTAGTGTTATACTCAACTGGTCATACAGTTCGTCAAGGCCTTTAGCAATACTAGGCAATGCTTTAAATTCTGTCAGTGCATCATTAACAGCTTGTATTGTGTCAAAATAGGATGCTGTGCACCCAAGCTTCCATGCTGTAGATTCCACTAGTATCTTGATCCATCAAGGGCGCAATCTCTCACAGAGTTCAGGAAAAACAAGCTCCCAGTACCCCTCCTCAGGTCCGTATATACAGCTATGTCTTAGCTGTGATGGGTGGTCAATTGCACAGCCCTCGCACTTTATCTTCAAGGCCTGTGCCATCAAATCTTGCAGTAGTTGTATTAAAATGCCCTTAACCAGGCCCAGCATGATAGACTTTTCAGGTGATGCATAACTCGCAGCCCCAGTCTCAGCAGACTTTTTGTCAGAGCATTTCTCAGTATCCAGCACATCTGGCTCTCCCCGCTGCTCATCTGTATTAACAAGCTCATGAGTATCTTGCAAATGGAGGTTCATGAATTGTTCTATCAAATCAGGCACACCAGAGTCCACCAAACTGAGCTCCTCTGGTGTGACACTAGCAGAAGGTGTAGGATAACATCGGCTAGGTTCATCCATCATAGCACATCCAGTGGCTGAATCATTGTTATCCTCATTGCGGCTTTCCTCAGGAACTCTACACATACATGAGCAAAACATGGTGCAGGCAGACTATGGATACTCAATGGTGTGGGGCTTTACCAACATCAAGTCTGGCTTGGACCCTCTGACAAGCCCTGACAAGCCTGAACAAGCCCAAATCTGCCCAACCCATAAGTGCGTCATAGCCCCGTGCCAGAAAAGGGGGTGCATTATATCAGGGGTGGGAACACTACGTAACATCCGGCGCAGTCATAACTGCGCATTGGCACATTGGGTGGCGCACATCATTTCCTGTGCCACCAGAAGTGGGATGTGGTATGGGGTGGGGCTACGTCATATCCTGGGGGTCATTAAAAGCCCATCAATCATTTTATCACTTAGTATGCACCAATACTGGCATCGGGTGCATTGAGTCATTAGTCCTAACACTCATCCCATCCCATGTGTAAACAAGCTGAGGTAGTGCAGTATAGGAGAATGGGGTGAGAGTTAGGACTGACGACCCAACTATCGTGCTACTATAATATATATATATATATATATATATATATATATATATATATATATAGAAAGAGAGAGAGAGGCTATATATATATATATATATATGTATATTTATATATATATATATACATATTACATATATCTATACATATCTATATATATATATATATTGTAGTGGCACAGTAGTGCCACTATAGATAGAGTTCAGTACCCCATTTAAGGTTAAAGTGTGGAATTTATCTGGTTAATAACTTTGCCATCTTATGATGGTATTGCCTGAAATTTTGCAGGCACATACCAGTATCATAGATCTCTTGATCTTCCAAGTGTTGTACCAATTGGATCTACGGTTGTGAAGCTATAAAGTGTCATTCCTTGTCTCATTTACACTTTTTTGCGCATTCTTTGCTTGCATCTACAGGTCACAAGGTTTGTGTGACCAGTCCAAATCCTTCAGGGAGCATGCAGTCTGGGTCCCCAATGTGCCTTTTGAAGATTTCATGAAAAAATATTTAATGGTTCCAAAGTTATTCAAAAAACAAGTTTCCCATTGTAGTCAATGGGAAAAGTTAACAAAATGTTCAACAGTGTCGCAAATGCAATTTTTAATGTCGCAAATGGCCCCTGTAGTGTCATGAGTCAGTCATTTTTTTTTTCTGTTACTGGTCACAGAAATGCTTGGCATTTAAATTTAGAACCCTCTAGGGAAACAATTATTTTTGTGTTCACCTAGTCGAGCCCTGTGGATGCTAGCTGTGTCTTTTTTGGGGGTTTAAACACCCCAGAAATATGTTTTTGAATTTTTTGTAAACTAGTATTGCAAAGTAGTGTTGCACCTGCGACACTTTCGTGATTTTTTTGTGAAAGTGTCGTGATTTATGACACTACTTTGCAACACTATGCCCAAAATAACTGGAATTTTTGCCACCCTGCTGCAAAAGAACGGTTTGGTCTTTTGGGCAGACATTTTGGGGGAAGAACACTAACATGCCACAGATGTGTCTTTTGGTGGTTTGGTGACAAAATAATACAGGGATGCAAAGTTACGGTACTCTGAAGTTGACACTTTTTCCCATAGACTAACATTATGGCATCCGCCATGCCTTTTGGGGCCCGTGTCTTGGAAATATTTTGAGATATGGATTTTCAATTGGAAAAATGCTTAACCCCCCACTACGGGGCTAAGTGCAAAACTAGCCAGGAAAGTCATAAATAATATGAAATTTTAATGTTCTTTTTTGTATGAGTACGGTTTCTGAGATATAAGCAATTTAGTATCTCAGTGCTCATTTTCTGCTCCAAGGCCCATTATTATGCACACATTCTTTGTATGCACTGTGTTTCTCTATGCAACTTTTGGGGAAAATAAGGTGTGAGCTTTCGTACTATTACACTTACTGTTTCCACTTGCGTTTCGTGACCGTTTGCATTACTGTTCCGGGTATGCCAGTTGCAATTTGGTACATTTCATTTGCAGCTTGCATTTGCATTACTGTTACCATTTGCATTTCCGTTACTGTTTATATTTGCATTTCATTTTGCATCACCATGTGCATTACCATTTGCATTTAATCGTGCTTCCGTTTGCGTTTGTGTTTCCTTTGGCCTCATCATTACTGTTACCATTAGCATTTGCATTTCCAGTTGCGATACTGTGCCCATGTGTGTTACCATTTGCGTTTACTTACACACTTGCGTTTGTGTTTCCCTTTGTGTTACTGTTCACTTTGGCATCATCGTTGCTGTTACTGTAACTGTTTGTGTTTCCAATTGGTTTACCGTTACTGTTTGTGTCTTTGTCACCATTTACGATTCTGTTGCCCTTAGTGTTTGCATTTTCACTTGTGTTTCCATTGTCGATTGCATTACTGTTTCCTTCTGCGGTGCCATTGCCTTAACCATTTGCATTTCTATTTGCGTTTCTGTTACCGTTTGCATTTTTCTTATCGTTTGCATTTTCGTTGGTGTTACTGTTTACATTACTGTTTCCATTAACGTTTGCGTTACTGTTTGCATTACCATTTCTGTTTTCATTAACATTTTACTGCATTTCTCTTACAGTTCACGTTACCATTACCTTTGTGTCACCATGAGCTTTACCATTTGCAGTTGCATTTGTGTTACTGTTAGCGTTACTATGTGACAAAAATTCACTATTTTTTTAATTTTTATTTAGTTGTTTAACCAGGTATAGCACACTAAGCTGGAAGCTTTTTTACAGGAGCAACCTGGAAGCACAAGGAGGTTAAGTGACTTGCTCAGGGTCACACAGTATGCAAGTGGAAGCTGTGGGATTCAAACCCAGGTCTGGTCTGCCTGATGTCACCAGATTTGCAGGTCAGAGCCTTAGACCACTGCGCTATACTGCCTCTATTTATAGTGCTCATTCTCAAAAAGAAGGAAATTCATGGTAAAAAAATCTGTTTAATGCATCAGTTAGGGTTATACCACAGCGACAAAAGTGAGGAAACTCAATGTTAGGGTTCCCACCCCCCTTGCACCCCACGCCCTCACCGCCCCCACCAACAGGCATCAGGGTGTGTGTTGGGATCATCGGTCAAACTCTCACCCCATTCTCCCATTCTGCACCACCTCAGCTTGTTTACACATGGGATGGGGTGAGAGTTAGGGACTGACAACCCTAATGCACACCCCAAATGCCTGTTGGTGGGGGTGGGGTGCAAGGGGTGGGAACCAGTCGTGCCACTATAGTTAGGGTTCAGCAGTCAGTTACATACTAAAGTCAAATGTTTGGGCATTAATAACTTTGGACTCATTCAACAGATTTAACTGAAATTTGGTACATGTGGTGGATCATTATAGGTCTCTTGATGTGTCAAATTACGTTTTGTTCGGACTTATGGTCTTTGCATACAAAACCACTGAAAAATGCAAACTTATCCATTTTTGGAGGCAGCTTTTGGGATTTTGATGTGGCCCTGCATGGCTGTTGTGTGGTGTGCTGCTCTGCAATATGGCTTGTTTGAAAGAGCTTTGATGGCTGAACATGCCACTTTTCATTTGGTGAAACAATACTAAGGCATTCAAAAGTTATGCCACTTTTAAGTTCCCATTATAAGTCAATGGGAAAATTTATATGTCTATTTTGTGAACAAAGAATGGGGTTTTGGCCATCTGGTCCCACCTGGCGCTCAAAGAATTTGCAGCCTCATGGTTCAAGAATCTTTGTCCCCAAGGATTTTCAAAGTTCTTTGATCGTGAGGTCCGCCATCTTGGTTTTGAAATTTCCAATTAGAAAAACACAAATATCTTGGCTCAGGGGTCACTTCTGAAGTAAAACTTGGATGGGTTTTACTCAGGGGACCCCGATCTATCAAGCCATGCCTTTGGTTTGCATCTAAATTGGTCTGAGCTTTAAAAAATCATTATTTGTGGCTCATTAACGATCTTTGATTGTGAGTCTGCAAATTCTTTGATCGCGAGATTCTTTAATCATGATCATGCATCGCAAATGATGGACGAGATGGCCAGATTTTAAAATAGATTTTTGTTACCCAGGGGTGCCCTAGAAAGTTATATAAGGGTGGATTTTGCTCAGGGGGCTTTGTTCTGCCCCATCTGAATTAAAAAACATAACTTTTCAATATCCATGGTAGTCTAGCACCCCCCATCATGATAATATACATAACAATCCCTGTATCCTGGTAGTCTAATGGCCCCTAAATGAGTATTTTATTTTATTAATATGTCTTTTTTATTCCTGGTAGTCTTGTGGCCCTCCCATATGTATTTATTTATTTATATTTCTTGTTCATAGCCCTGGTAGTCTAGTGCCCCGATCTGTATTTATTATTATTATTATTATTATTATTATTATTATTATTATTCATATCCCTGGTAGTCTAGTGGTCCCCCCATCATAATGAAATAAATAAGCATTTGTCATTTTCTGGTAGTCTAGTGCCCCCACCCAGCCGTGCCAGATGACCAGCATCCCCACCCTTCCCAAGCCAGTAACTGGCACAGCCCACCTCTCACCTCCATGGCCAGCTGCCGACTGTGTGTATTGACAGTGCTAATTCAAACAGGCGGTCTGAGAGTGTTCTGAGCACCTGTTTGAATTAGCACTGGTAATACACACAGTTGGCAGCTATAGGAGGTGAGGAGGTGAGCTGCCAACTACCAGCTGGGGAAGGGTGGGGTTGTCTGGCATGGCTGGGTGGGCGGGCATGGCTGGGTGGAGGGGAAGGGGGCCACTAAACTAACAGGAAATGGCAAATGCTTATTTATTTCATTATGATGGGGGGGCCACTAGACTACCAGGGATATAAATAATAATAATTGCATACAGATTGGGGGCACTAGACTACCAGGGATATGAACAAGAAATATAAATAAATGCACATGGGGGTCCACTAGCCTACCAGGGATAAAAAAAAGAGATATTGATAAAATACACACCGGGAGGCCACTAGACTACCAGGGATACAGGGATCATTATGTATATTATCATGATGGGGGGGTCACTACACTACCAGGGATATTGAAATGTTATGTTTTTTATTCAGATGGGGCAGAACAAAGCCCCCTGAGCAAAACCCACCCTTATTTAGCTTTCTAGGGCACCCCTCAGCTACAAAAATCTATTTTAAAATCTGGCCATCTCGTCCCTTGCTTTTTGTTCATGAGTGAGCAATTTCTTTGATTGCGAGCCTGCAAATTCTTTGATTGTGAGATTCTTTGATCATGATCACGCATTGCGAGCGAGGGACGAGATGGCCAGAATAAAAAATAAATTTTCTCAGCCTAGGGGTATGCTAGGAAGACAAATGATGGTGGGTTTTACTCAGGGGCTTCGTTCTGACAAACCATGGCAGTGGTTTACCACAATTCTTTGATTTTTTTTTTCTTTGAGCAGTTTTTAATCTTTGGTCGTGACTCTGTAAATTCTTTGATCACGAGCCTGCAAATTCTTTGATCGCAGGATTCTTTGATCTTGATCGTGCATCACGAGCGAGGACGAGATGGCTAGATAAAAAAAATCAATTTTCTCAGCTCAGGGGTGTCCTAGGAAGACAAATGAGGGTGGGTTTTACTCAGGTGGCTTGTTCTGATGAACCATTGTGGTGGTTTACCACAATTCTTTGATTTTTTAAATTAGAACAGTTGTAATTCTTTGTTCATAAGCCTGAAAATTCTTTGATCATGAGCCTGCAAATTCTTTGATCGTGAGATTCTTTGATCACCATCTTTGACCGCGAGATATGGACAAGATGGACATATTTTTTTATAATGCAATAGATAGGGAAATTTACCAATTTTTGAGACTGAATATCTCGGAAACGGTTTGGTCTTTTTACTTGAAATTTGGAGGGTGTTTATGGCATGTCCTGTAGATGTGAGTTATGGTGTTTACATGTTGGAGAAATTTTTTTTTGCAGACATATTGCTTGACGCACTTTCCATGTTGTGGACAGTGTTTTGGATTCTGCTGGTGGCTTGAAATTGATAGGATGCCTAGCCTTAGTGTCATGGATGTAATTTTCAGTTATTGTGTGTGTTAAATGTCAACAGGTGTGGAACTGTGCCACTCTGATGAATGGAAATTTCACATTTTGACATGTTATATCTCAGACATGGCTTGGTCTTTTTATCTGACATTTGGAGGGTGTTGATGGCATGTCCTGTAGATGTCAATAGTGGTGTTTATGTGTTGGACAATATATTTTTTGTGGAGATACTGTGTGGTGCACTTTACATTTTGTGGACAGTGTGTTCTATTGCTCTACTAGGTTAACATTTGTTTGGTGGGTGGCCTTGCTGTTGTCAATACACTTTTTAGTCATTGGATGTGTAATGTGGCCTGACAATTACAAGTTGGTGGGAGCATGGGGTCCAAAGGGCACCGCGCTCCCACCAACATGCGCAACATTCTAGTTTTCTATTCTTTCTTAAAAAGTAAGGAAATTCTATGCAAAAAACTTCATTAATGCATCATTTAGGGTTCTTCTACAGCAAAAGAAGTGAGGAAATTCAATTTTAGGGTTCCTACCCCTTGCACCCCACCCCGAGCCTGCCCCACCAACAGGCATTGGGGTGTGCGTTGGGGTCATTGGCCTTAACTCTCACCCCATTCTCCTACATTGCACCACCTCAGCTTGTTTACATATGGGATGGGGTGAGAGTTAGAGCCAATGACCCCAACACACACCCCGATGCCTGTTGGTGGGGGTGAGCTGGGGGTGTGGTGCAAGGGGTGGGAACCCTAAAATTGAATTTCCTCACTTTTTCGATGTAGAAGAACCGTAACTGATGCATTAACAAAATTTTTTGCATAGAATATATATATATATATATTTGCACTGCAGTCTCTAGAGGGTCTTTTTAAAGACTGAGACCCACAACCATTGCACTGTACTACTTCCATGGTCTTTACTTTCATTTGCTTAGTGTTTATGCAAGCTTGGTTTACCCTTCTACCTCCTTCCTACTCCTCTCAACACTTACATCACCCTTTTGCTTTCCTGAAACTAGTTTGTTACCCTACTCTAGATATGGTGTCTCCTGCATTCCCTTTATAAACTTTATATGGGTTCCTACTTTTCCTGGCTGTCTGCTGCCCCTTACACACTTTGTCTGTGTGTACAAGCTTTAACTACCTTCCCCAGCTGTTTTTACTGTAAGCAGTTATGTGTTACCTTTTGTATTATCCTGGTGTCCTTCAGAGTCTCTTGTTCACTTGCAGTCATCATATGAGATTCCCTACAGATGTCCCTAAGGCAGATGCTCCACACCTGCTCTTAGACACAGGCCCTGAAGATGTCCCTTAGGCAGGTGCTCCACTTCTGCTCTGTGCTAGTCATTTAATAGGACATGGACATGATGGGACACACTTGTAAGCAGTTCTTTTATGCTGTCTTTCCTTCTTTTGCTAAGCTGGGATTGGCTCACTGTTGCCATATGACCCCCTGATCCTTAGTCCACCATGAATGATGCCCTTTTCTCCACCAGGTGGGGAGAGAAAAAATATAAAAGAAGTAGTTATTTTAAAATACTTCATCAGCAGTGTTATGTCACAGTTCTCAGGTCTCTGTTGCTGGCTGACACTACTTTCATGATGGCCTGAGTGATGACTAGACATAATGATAACACAAAGCAATGTAATCAATTAGAAGCACTGCCTATGTCCATTCTTGCCACTTTATGTCTGTAGGTGCTGATTGACATCACTAGACAAGAAGGAACCTGACACCGAACACTGCTGTAGATAAAAACAAAATAATGGTATAAATACAGTGCAAAAAATACAAGTTAACAAGCGGTAAACAGCTGGACCTGAAAAATGAACAACAATGTAACCATAATACATAATGATAACTTACAAGACAAACATGGCACAGAATAACTAGGGTGATACTGGGTGGACAGAGAGAGGTTTGCAGCTCAGCTGCCCCTAAAAGGAGTACTGAGTGACAAGAGAGGAACTAGAAGCAGGAATAAAAGAAAGAGAGTAAGTGAGCAGTTATAAGCTGTGAGTTAAGAGGAGAAACAGTGGAACTGACTGTTTAGATTATTCCAGAAGGTGGTTGGCAGAAGGAGAAGGAAGTTTGTCCTACAAGAGTTTTGCAGCAAGGAATAACAGTTAGCAAATGATTGAATGTCAGCAGTTGGAGTTGGTAGGAGGATGGGAGAGAGGGGAAGACAAGGGAGGCTAGAAACAGAGGGAGGGAGCAGAACTAGAATTTGTAGAGAATAAAGAGCAGTCAGACAGGCATCTGGATACAAGTGGAGGAAGAGAGAGTTTAGAGGTAGAGGAACATTAGCAAGTAAGGGAGGAAATTTATTAGCAATATAGCAGAAAAGCATGAATAAGAGGATCCAGTCTAGTAAGGGAGGAATTCAGGACTGCCCATAGATCACATCAGTATAGCTAAACACTAGAAAAATAATCTTATGGAGGATCTGACACAGACTGGGAGGAGTATTCAAGACTTGTTGTAAGAAAGGGAACCATGTCTGGGGCAGATGGCAGAGCTCTTCGTGGATGGCATACATGTTTATAAACAAGTCTAAGTATTGATCCATTAACACACAAAGGGACCTGAAATATGAAACCTCATCAAGTAGTGTACCATCCAGAGTTTTAGAACTTGGGGGAGCAGAGCCCTGCAAGCTTTTACAAGCACAAAAACACAGAGAAACTGTCTTTTTTGTAATAAATGTTAGCTGGTGTGACTAGAACTGACACTGGAAATTTTTAGTCATGCTGCAGTGATGATATCAGATCACAGACAGATACCTGCAGCAAAGAGTATGATGATGTCAGCATACATGTGGATGTTCATGTTGACAAAGACAGTGGGCAGGTCATTCAGGAAAATGAAGAATAAGAAGAAGACCAATACAGAGCCTTGGGGAATCCCAGAAAGGATAGAGAGAGAGTGGACAAGGTATTGGTAACATTGACTGCTAGCCAGCCACAAGGTTGCAGTAACCATCAATCTATGCCTGCTCGACATCAAGACCAGATCTCTGCCAGCAATGCTCCATCCTTTGCCCCTTTCTCCTCTCCATCCTTTGCCCCTTTCTCCTCATCTCCATCAAGATCCCATCAAATCAAGGGGACCAAGGGTGAAGGGTGAGGGGCGAAATATGAACAGGAGCAGTGGAATCCAGAGCTGCCGCCACAGTCACATAAAAGCCTGCAGCAGGTTGTCTGGGCCCGTGCTAGCAGTGTGAAGTCCTAATAGATCCAGCACTGCCATCAGGCCATCTGGGGTTACTCCCCTTAAAGGGCAGTACTGGACCATCTCCACAGGTGCCAGCCTATGAGGTGGGGCATGAAAATAGAACCTGATAGTGTAATGGTCAGACCAACCGACTAGCTCTACCACCATGTCAGAGATTTCCATACCCAGGAGGAAGACAAGGTCCAGTGAATGCCCAGAATTATGGGTACAGAGGCAACAGCCTGTGAGAAGCCCAATGAGATCATAAGTTAGAGGAAGTCTTGGCCAAACTGTGAGAATTCATCATCAACCCAGCCATTGAAGTCACCCAGCACCATCAATCGGGATGGCTCCAACACCATCTAGACAATTAAGTCTGCGAGGCCTGCAAAAATTGCTTTCCATCCCCAGGGAGACAGTAGATGAGTAGAACTTTGCATCCCCCACCTGCACCAAGGATGCATTCAAAGGATCTGGTCTCCCCTACTGGAACACCTATCAGGCCCAATTCTGTTTTAAAACAAATGGCCTCACCCCGCCCCTATGATCCAACCTCAGGAGGTGTATCACTGAGAAATTGTCTGGAACCGCTGACTCAAGAACTGGGCCAGTGTTTCTGTCAGCCAGGTCTCAGTGCTGCAAGCCAGATCAGATGACCCAACAAGATCGGTGATTAATGCTGTCTTGTTTTTAATGGAACTAGCATTACATAACACCGCCCAGGTTGGATGAGACTCGAGGCTGATTGAGAAAGCTGTCCACTAAAAGTGAGCCCTGTGTATGGGGACCAGACAAGAAGGACCCCTATCCAGTCTCTATTCCACCCCAGGATGTCTCCTTGCCACCACAACCCCAATCCGACTGCCCAGCTCCCCCTCCTCCCCAATCTAGATCCCTCCCACACTACTATGGACAATGAGTCCTTCATGAGAATTGGCCTCATCTCCAGTTCCCCATACCTTGGGCCTCACTCCTCCCAAGCCATCTCCTATGGCTATGACAGTTCCATGCAGACACAACAACCTCTGTGGAACCACTTTATCCTTGTCTCTGTCAGCTAACTAAGATAACATCCCTTTGGAGGAGGCAAAACCCAGAAAACTCTGATGTTAAGCAGTAAAAAAATGGGAAAAGTCACTCCCAATGCCTAATGCAGTCACCCATATAGGGTAAAGAACACCTTACCTCCTTGGCCCTCAACCCTGCTTTATGAGGGCAGGTGAGTGGGGATCCACTGGAAGGAGGAGATAGAGGAGAGAGGTGTGCTGGGAGGCACCTAAAAGTCTCCCTGTCTCCTCCCTCCAGTAATGCCATCCCTCCTTAAGAGCTATCTGGGATCTTCTCCTGGGCATTGCCAGGCCCAGTGTCCCCAAGAGGATGCCCTCTATCTCTACCATGTCCAAGGGGGGGCAGGCAAATGGCCAGCTGCTGTGACTGGCTGGCAGCCTGTCTATTGCTTGAGACTCTCCTCATGTCCCCCTTTCCCAAAGAAAACACATATACCAAATCTTGGAGGAAATGTCTGCAACCATGTATTTATTGATATACAACACATCATCCTGAGCATAGGCACTGCTGGAAGGACTTGCCCCTGGTCCCTGGGAAAAAAGGTCATATGGCCAAGGCACTGGCAGCCACCCCCCCCCATCTGGCACTGCCTGTAATCCTTGTGGAGACCCGATGAGGCTGGACCATGACCCTCAACCGGGTCATAATCTAGCAGTTCCCATTATGATGACCTGGGAAAGCGAGTCCTTCATGAGAATTATCATTGTTCCCCAAGTTCCCCAATACTGGGCTGCACTCTCCAAAGCTGCCACAGTCCAAACCCTGTCCAACCCCCAAGCCTATCACCAAGATGATCCTCCAGGACTCTGCTTCACAGCTACCAACATCCTATCCAACTCTCCTGCCTGCACTTGCCTACCATCCTCCACTGAAATGGGCTGGCAGGAGGCATAAATGTCCCTATATCTCAAAACTGCACCCAGCAAGACAGCTGTCATCCCCCTGTTAACTGTAATGCATGCCTGATGAACAGCCCCCAACTGCCTGGCATGCTTTCAACATGACCTTGCAGAAGATGGGACCAGATGAGAACTGCATGAGGCCATCAGGCTCTAATGGCATGCAAATCTCCCCTCATTGTTATTAGGAGGTTCACAGTCTTGCAAAGTCCCAAGTCTTCTCTTTTCAAGTGAATCAGCAGGATATCTGGGATGCCCCACCAGCCAACCTCTTCTCACAATAATGGGAGCAACCCTTTATCGCAACCCTTCCTTGCTAAGCCAAATAATCCCATGAAATGCCTAGGTTTCCCCCCCAGGTTGGCCAGCCACTCCTTTCACTGCCCAGTGGATGAAGGAATGCCCACACACCCATACGATCCTGGGACATTTGATGGGACATGCAACAAATAGAAAAGGGAGACAACTGCAAGTAAGGTTGAACATAACACAAGAATGCCTCTAGCACCCTAGCGCTTTGATCTCTTGATCCAACAACCCTTGGCCCCAAGCATTGCTTGCTGCTCCAATCTGAAAGGAATAAGTACTAAAGTTCCGTGGCTCCAAACCAATGTGCTCTAAAGCTCACCTCAGAATGTATCAGAATTGATAAGCCGACACAGGCCTGCCATCCTCATGATGGAAGAAAGCCTGCTCCCATGCCAGGGGAGTTCAAATATATTTCTGAACCTTATTTTTCACCGGTCACGACACCCCAGGGAGAGATGACAGCCAGAACCAGTGGTCAGGCCCAGTCTGCTTTGTCTTGGACTTCTGGAGATGAACATGGACTCCTTCTGACATCACTACCGCATCCAACTCCAGCAAACCTGGTGACCCTCAAGCCTGCACTGACTGAGTCAACTCTGATACTCTGAAGGACCACAATAGGTCCTTGTTGTCAATCATGCACAGGACCCTGGCCAGCCACGAGAGCCCTGCCAGATGCCAACCCACTGAATTCAGAGACAAACCCTGCTCCTTAGCCTTCATAATATTTCCACAGAGCTGATCCACTGGAGTAGGCCAGGCATCTGGTCAACCAGTCACCACTTGTACCTGCAGATAGTGCCATACTCCTTTGCAGTAACCTGCCTTTGTCCAGGGTGTGATGGAGTTGCCTATGTATCAGCAAGCTTTGCAGTGACCACCTCCCAGAAGAAGACCAGAACCTGCCGTTGCTGAATATCTGCCATAGGGGTCAGTTCCTGAAACCTTTGCCATTGTGAATGAGGTAAAGCATCTGCAATGCCATTATACACCCCGGGTACATGGACGGCCTGGAACTGAATGTTGAACAGTAGGCATTTTAACACAAAAAACCATATTAGATCCCCATAGGTCCTTTTGGACCCAGTTGGCTGTTAATGGTGTACACCACCCCCATGTTGTCTGACCAAAAATGGATTCGCTTGTCACTTAACCTAGGGCCCCAAATGCACAGAGCAACCACCACTACTGGGAAGAACTCCAAAAGGGTAATCTGATGGCCCAGATCCATTTCGAGCCACTCTGGCAGCCACTGACCAACACACCACTCACTCCGGAAATATGCCTCAAAGCTCAATGCCCCAGCCGAGTTCGTGAACAGATCCAGGGATGCTTCATCCACTGGCTCCTGCCACAGTGCTAAACCATTGAAGTGATCACGGAGTTCTCCAAACTTGGAGGTCCTCCCGGAATTCCACCTTCACCCAACCGATGATACTGCTTTCAGCAACCATGGCCCATTCACTAGCACCACATGAAGGACCTCCCCGTGGAATAACCCTACATGCAAAATTAAGATGCCCACCAGTTGCTGTAACTCCCGTAGTGTAACAATTCTTGGATGCCTCAACTATCAAAAGCAATCCCTTGACAGTCTCCAGTTTGTTTGCAGGCAACTGGCACTGCTGATCCCTGTGACAATCTCTATGCAGAGAAACGTGATGACCATGGTCAGCTGCTTGACCTTTTCCAGGGCCAAGGAACCCCAAAATCCTGGCAGCTGCAGACAAAAGCCTCCAGGGTTATCTCACACTGCTGAGTTACAGCCAGTCCCACGAACAAGAAATTGTTGAGATAGTACATGACTGCCGCATTTCCAGCTCTCTGCACAGTCACCTAATGCAAAAAGGTAGTGAATTGCTCAAATACTGCACAAGTCACTGAGCACCCCATTGGCATGTAGTTATCAACATAGTACACCCCTACAAATTTCATGCCTAACAGAACTCTCATCAGGGTGAACTGGCAGCAGCCGAAATGCAGATTCAGTATCCACCTTAGCCAAAAAGGTTTCTGGGCCTGCAGCCTTGACCACATCAATGGCCCCATCAAAGGAAGCACAATGCACTGATGTGTAGGAAGAATCAATGTGGAAATTATCGGAATCCCCATCTGGATAGGAGAGGTAATTGATCATGCAAAATTTGCCCGGCACTTTCTTAGGTACCAGACCTGTGGGTGACATCTTCAAATTGGGCCAAAGAGGAGAATGAAATGTGCAACTGACTCACCCCAGCCACCTTTCTTTTTCCAGTTTCTCACAGACCAGCTGCAGGTGATCATGTGTGGACTTCAGTTTTTCAGCCTCAAAGCCCTGACTGGGGCCAGAGTAGCAGAGTCTGAAGCCCACAGTGAAAGTCTCTTCAGGCAGTGTGGTGGCTGATCTCTCTGGGTACAGGACCAGTCAAGGCTTAAGCCTTCTCACACATATCAGGATGGGCAGGCTTGTCCCCTGGGGCTTGGGGGTCCTGCTCCTCCTGGCCTGGAATCCTCCCCAGGATGGCAAGGTGCCACAACACTGCATGAAGGGATGTAGCCGGCTGCATGCCATCCATGAATGGCAAAACCAGCAAAGTACCCTAGTGCAACTCCCTTGGTTGAAACCATAACACAGCTGTCCGGTCCCACCCTCCACCCACTGGGGGAGGACACCTGCAGGCATGGACACTATCCATATGCAGCACCCTGTCTCCTTGCATGACATCCACCAGCAGGGGCATGTTGAGGTGACCCCACCCTATGGAGGAATCCACCTGTAGCCGATACCAAAGTTCCTCATCATACTCGAGCCAGACCAACCCCCCATTTCGACGGTGGATAATAGTGATCTGATGCATGTAACTGAACAATTCTAACCCTTGGGATGGATCCCCTTGAAGGACCGCTGTGGGGTATACCGGGAACACCACAATCCAATTTGTCAAACTTACTGGGACCTTAATCCTATTTCCCTTATCCTTCTGACATTCCTCATGACCCACTTCCCAATTCAACAGGGAGAACATATTGATGTACTACCAGCACTGAATCTGCTGGCAGACTTTTTCTGACAGGTGCATCGCAACTGGCATGACTAGCCCCACAAAGGAGCTGGCTGGTGGCCCTCGAGGCTCAGAGGCACTGGGTACCCTGATGGTCAGGTGTTCACCTTAGCCACCAGTGTCACTACCACATCTGCCAGCTCCATCAGGCTGTCACACAAGTACCTCTGGCTAGACGGCCTGACCAGTTCTACTATTATCTGAGGCCCCCGCTTGGGCCTCACCTCCCGAGGGAACTGTCTCCCATCAATGGCCCCCTTCACTATTATAACTTTCCCACATGTGGCCTCCAACACCCCTTTACTGTCTAGGCCCTTACCTGAAGCCCCTATTCCTTCCTTACCTGCAGCTCCAGGAATCTTCACAGGAGGCATGTTATCCTTCTTCACGCACCATCTCCTGTCGTGGTCCTCTTCTGTGAAGCTGAGTCTCCCGACACTGATGGCCCATCTAACCCATCCAAGCATGTTTCCAGCCAAGCCACCCCTTTCTTCTTGTATAGCTGCCACACCTGTTCCTTAATATCCACCTGCCTCTTGGCCATAGGCATCTTCTGATGAAAAGCCATGGTCCTGAAATGACAAATTATGCCCCACCCATCCCCACAGCACATTAATAAACGGACTGTAAATACTACACACAGCATTAAAATGGTGCATAAAATCCTTTTTTTTTGTGGAGGGATGCAATGATGGGAAGATCTGCCAAGAGCCCTAGGGAGGAAGATGACAGGCCAGGTACTGCAAATGCCAGAGCTGCACCAGAAATGAAATGGGGGATGCAAAATGGTGAGGAGAGAGATGTTGGCAGCAGGCTTCCCTGGACTGCTAGAACCTAACCTGGGAGGGATGGGGGTGACCTCAGGCTGGGCTATAATGTGGGACAAACATGGCTAGCTCCCCAACAATGGTGCTGCCTGGAGGAAAGGAAGCCTGAAGGGAACTGCACTGTGTACTGGCACTAAGTCTTCTGGCTGCAGTATCCGAAATAGTCCAGCATCCTAGACCACAACCATTCCATCCCTCAATGGTGAGCTGAGGGACACCCAATATGAATGAGGAGGATGAAGGAAGGAGGAACCTCAAGTCCAATGTTGAAAAAGCTCAGATGCAGCTCATACTATAGTCTATAGGCTATTCTAGCAACCGAATAACCGATAAACAAGATAAAAGTAATGTTTTGTTTTTATAATGTTTTTATATATATGTGGGTTCCAGAGACAGACACAGGGTTCAGACTCCACAACCTGACCTTCCATGTAACAGGGCCAGACAGGGATGGGTCAACCCCACTGGCACTAAAAAGAAAGAAGAAGGAAGGTAGATGGGTGCTGGCCCCACAAAGCCACCCACGTAGTTCACGGCTCCAGTGGTGCATTGCCCCACCACAGCGGCAAATGGGAAACCAAATGAAGCTGCCCAGCAATGCTTGAGATGGGCTGGCAAAGGCAGGCTCATGCCATGGTGCCATGCAGGTCCATCAGCCATGCACCATTCCCAAAATAGCCAACAAGAATCCCATGCCTGTGAGTGTGTGCACAAACCTGGCAAGAGTCCAGAGGAATGCAGAGGCGTGCGCTCCCTCACATGGTGACTGAACAAATGGCCACAGTACCACTGCACAGCCACTGATGGTGTCCCAGTCCATGACCCAGGTCCAACAAGGACCGCATGAGAGGAACCACAAAGGACTCCTCAGCCCTGAACAGGCAGAGGATCCTCACCTGAAATCTGGTGTGACTGTTCTCGCCCCCTAAGCTAGGGATGCCTGCATGCACAGATGGCTATCCCCACTACCCATGGGAGCAAGGTGAGTGTAAAAGCTAACAGAGGCATGGGAGGGAACATATCCTGGAGGCTGCCTACCTGGTGCAGAAGCTGACCGCTAGCTCCTGTGAAGGGGCAGAATGCCCATGGGAGACTGGGAGGTTGGGAAGAGGAACCGGAACACTCCAGGAAGGAACCAGGACAATCCAGCTGCCGCCTCCGGCAGGGACCCAAAACAGCCCCACTCAAGCGCCTGAGCTCGATGCTGCTGAAGGAGAAACAAAGGCAGACTGAGTAGTTTTTTAAAGAAATACTACTGTGTGAAAATACTAGGAAGGTAAGCTCTGCTCATGGGAGTTCTGAGAGCTGCCACCTCCTTCTAACCAAAAGTCTGCTAGGCCCTTATCTGACTAGATGGTGAATTCTGTCCAACTCTGGATCCACTGGAAGGAACAGAGAGAGGAGCTGTGCCAGGAGGCACCTAAAAGCCTCCCATGCCTCCTCCTCCAGCAATGCCATTCCTCCTTAAGGGCGACCATCTGAGACCTCCTGGGTGCTGCCAGGCCCAATGTTCCCAAGAGGAGGCCACCTCTATCTCTACCAGGTCCAGGGAGGGGGGAGCCCCAGGCAAACGACCAGCTGCTGTGACTGGCTGGCAGCCTCTATTTCAGAGTATGGGTTGTGAAGATATGGCACTAACCAGTAGATGTCAGATTCAAATTGCTAGTAGGCATAGTTTTATGTATCACACACAGTCAATAACACAGACATTGTAGAGTGAAAGATTTGTAGATGGCCCAATGTTGAGTTTACTAGGATCTAGGATGAGCAGGTGCCCTTTTCTTCGCCCATTAGTCTGCTGAAAGTCATTCTCTTAAGACAGTTGTAATCAGCAATGAGGACAATCCTTGTTCACTCTTCAGAGTGTCCTTCAGATTCTTTTAGGTCAGCAGAGCAGTACTGACATCCAACCCCTTGTGTTCAGATTCACACTGACCCAAACCCTCTTTCAGCAAAGGCTCATATACCCTTGAGATCACATGGTGTGCTCATCAAGGGCCAGTGAAAACCTTGGAAGAAAAAAAGCAAAAAAATAAAATAGAAGCTGCAATATGTACATGCAATACAGTACACATTTATTAAAATACTGAGACAATATTTCCACAATAAAAGCTTTAGCCTCATTTCCCTAGTATGTAGAAGGATCCTAATATTAAACAAAATGCTACAATTGATCTTCTGCCACTAACACTTCTCTAAGCCAGTCCCCCAAGGCAAGCCTGGCTCTTCATAAAGATTGATTCATTACTAAGTGGCCAACTGCCCCTTAAAAAGTCAGACCACAACAAGGTGCAGGACAGTTAAGTTTGGTTTGTTTATGTTAAGGGAAAAATAAAAAGGTGGTCTGATTTGTTTCAGTATGTCTTGTAAGTTTTGTTAAAATGATGCATGTATTTAATGTGAGTGTGATAGTTAATGTTTTTATTTTGACAGCAGAATTAATGAAAATGATTCAGTATTGCCAGTGGACTGGGTGTCTTTCATACTCTTATGGCTACTACACTGCCTGAGGCTCAGAGACAAACTGAACTCTGGCAATGTGCCAAAGTTCCTGAGCCCATTCTTTCCTTTTCTGTGTTGGACAGTAGAATTAAATCTTCAGTTACTTTAAATGGGAAATCTTTTCCTGGTATTCTAGCTGGCAAAGACTTAGGGAAGCCAACTACCTATTTTTATCAGGTGATAACTCTTCACTTTCACTTTTTCTCCCTGCCAGTCATCTGATAGGAAACTGACACTATCAGTGTTGTTGGCAGAGAGTATCTTAACTTAACCTGCTCTTGTCTAGTGATGTTTATTCCTCTACTGGTCCTGATCCCATAGTGGCCTTATTTTATTTTTTTTCTTTTGACTCCCTTTCCTGTCCACTTGTTCATTGAGAGAAGGGAGTCCTTGACATATAGGCTAACTAAGTACTGAGCACAGTGTGCTCATGCTCAGAACGGGAAGCCATCTTCTTTCACAGTGCTGTTACAGCACTCTTTTTATCAGGCCGCACACCTTTTCCTGATAACAATTCTGCTGAGACAACAAAAACCCTGAAATCTGCTGTAGAGACTGAAATAGAGGTCCCCTTTTCTCAAGCAGTGCTGCTCTCAAAGAAGGGAGCCTAAGTCTCCTGAACATTTTTAGGTTAAAGACGGGAGACACGTGGCATAATACAGTATATCTCTTTCCCTCTGTCTGCATTTTAATTCATGCAACAGAACAACACAGATATAACAGTGTTTTTTCCTCTTCCCTGTAAGTGTGGGCAGGGGTGAGGGTGGCATCCATTTGGTACAGTAAGGAAAAGCATAGACGAAAGAAAGACAGATAGGCTCTGACTCACCAGGTCAGAGCAAGTGAACTGAAACAGAACAGAAGAATGCAGGAAAGACAGATAAAGATGCTTTAGCAACAGACTGTACAAAGAAAAGCTACTGTGGATGTTATTCCTTAACCATTTTCAGTGGGTTTAATTTCTGGTGTTTGGTATAATAAACTTTTGCTGACCCAGTAACTCATCAACTGACTTCCCCATCTATAGTGAGTAGAAGATTGTGACCCTATCATTATTATTACTACTATTATTATTTTTATTTAAAAATTGTAAACCTATAAAGGCACACTGATCAGAGTCTCATTTCCAGGTGCACCTAAGGAACATAGAAACATGGAAACATAGAAGTTGATGGCAGATAAAGACCACAAGGCCCATCCAGTCTGCCCATTTCTTTTTCTACCTTATAAATATGCCATCGGCCTTTGCTCTATCAGTGGCCTATCTATTCATACTCATCTGTATTGCTCCCTTATGTCTATCCCGTGTCTGTTTGAAGCCCTGCACTGTATTCATAGCCACCACTTCCTGAGGTAGTCGTTCCATGCATCCACCACCCTTTCTGTGAAAAAGAATTTCTTCACATTCCCTCTTAATCGGCCTCCCTCTAATCTCATGCTGTGTCCTCTTGTCTGGCTATTTTTCTTATATTTAAACATGTTAGACTCTTTTCACCTTGTTAATGTCCTTAAGGTGTTTGAATGTCTGGATCATATCACCTCTCTCCCTCCTTTGCTCTAGGGTATACATATTGAGCTCCATTAATCTGTCCTCATATCTCTTCTGATGCAGTCCCTGCACCATTTCGGTTGCCCTTCTCTGACTGCCTCAATTTGGTTAATGCCCTGTGAAGGTGTAGCTCCAGTACTGCATCACAGTACTTCAGATGGGGCCTAACCAGTGTCTTGTAAAAGGGATTATTAGCTCCCTCTTATGACTTATGATACCCCTACTAATACACCCTAATATCCCCTAGCCCTACTCTACCGCTTTAGAGGTCTGCTTGGATGATTTCAGGTCATCGGTGATGAAGATACCCAGGTCTCTTTCTTCATTTGTGACTGCCAGCAACTCCCCTCCCAGCCTATAGGTGGCTTCAGGGTTTCGCTTCCCTACGTGCATGATCTTGCACTTCTTTGCATTAAATCCCAGTTGCCACTCTTCTGACCATTTTGCTAGTTTATCCAGATCTCTTCTCATTCTGCCCTCCCCATCTGGATCATCTGCTCTGTTGCAGATCTTGGTGTCATGGGGACAGGCAAAGTGAAATACAGTAATATTAAAATTACAATTATGAACTTGCGATTGTAAATAGATGAATCTGATTGGCTGAGAGCTCTTTGAAGCTGTGATGATATCGAGCTACATCATCATGGCTTCAAAAAGGCTCTGGCCACCAGTCTCCTTACTTGATCTGAACTCCTCAGAAAGCAATATTCTCCACGTCCCTCATTGTACTGCACAAACCCCACCGAACCCTGCAGTGAACTGGAGTGATTACCACATTGAGACAGCCAGTATTTAAAAAACAAAACACAAAATGCTCACACGCGACACCTGCCTCTGCCAAGCAGCACAGTAAACCTCACTCCTATCCCATTTCTGACCTGCAGTCGCAACATGTTTCACATGGCAAAATGTACTTTTCTTTATGACTGTAACAGTCACTTCACATCCCTCCGGGAAAATCTGTATAACAAAGATATGGAGGGGTTGAGGCTTCAGCGATGGTTTAAACGCACACACACACACGTCAAAAATCATAGGCTCCGTGTACCTCACCTTACCGACTTTCTGCTGCCATGACTCGAGCTCCATCCCAGAATTTGTAACACAGCAATGGCCGCTGATGGTCAAAGATTGGCTCTGCAGCAAGAAATTCATGTCAGTACTGCATACTATACTGTATATCAATTGACTATCATTGTAACAAAAAAAAAGAAAGAAACCAAATTGTTCCTCCAAATGGGAACAAATGTAGGAAAGCACAGAGGGGCAGAGTTCACAGGTCACAACCTCACAATGCCTTAACTTTTTCTGTGGGCTTCAACTATAACAGCGCCACCTGCTGGATTCTAGAACTTTTTTTTATGTATTCCTACACTACAAAAAAAAGCTTTTTTAAACAGGTTTAAAGTTTTTTTTAAAATGTTTTATTTTTAAAACCATTACTCCTGTTCAAAATAGCAATAATGCACTCCAGGGTGTGGTATATCGTGGGATATCATCACTTCTCGGGTCATTGGATGCACTCAGCCTACAGCCTCATGCCCAACCACCCCAGGCATGATGATATCCGATGATATACCACACCCTGTCGAGCATTATTGCTTAATTATACAATGGCAAGAAAAAATGCTGGACTCTGATTGGTTAGTTAGGTCTAGACCAATGATGTTATCCCAGCATAACATCACAGACCTAGTCCCATCACACACAAGACCGCATCTAATGTGAAACAAATTGCTGCACATGCCACGTCCAAGCTGCCCACACTTGTCATTGTCACCGTGCAGTTTCCCAGGACTTCTGACTTGTTTAAATAACACAAATCCTTCACTCTGAGTTTCAGAGAATGAACCCCAGACCACAGTAAAATGAAGTAATGTGTCCACAGACAGTTAAACATTAACTTGCACATCTGTGAAGTAAAAAGAAATGAAAACAAAAGAAAGCCATCATTGCGATTGGCTTCATAATATCTCAGCCAATCACCTTCAAAGTTCTTGCTCAACAGCAGGAAAAAGCACCAGATTCAATTAGTTTTCAAATTTTCTGTAAGCCCCCAGCTCATAGAAATCAAATTGAAAGAGTATGTCTAAAATCAGAACAAAGCCATAACTGTAAACAGCTTTTCTACCCCCCACTCGGCAAAAAGGAAATTGTAACCAAGATCAGCTTCACTCCTGGCACAGTCCCTCCTGACCTCAGATTGCTGTGAACCTCTGCACAAAATAATTGCTGTCATTGGGCAACAAAGTTAAAAAACCAAAAAACAGCACACCTCTTTTTACAATGGTTTTTGTAATGTCTTTCCTCATCAATGACTGAGCCCATAGTGAAAAGCACACCACATGCCTCTTTGTGTCTTATTGCTTGAAACAGGGTTCAATATATATTCATGGCAAAAAATCCATTTAATGCATCAGTTAGGGTTGCTCCACAGTGACAAAAGCAAGGAAATTGATGTTAGGATTGCACCCCTTGCACACCACCCCACCCCGCCTCCCACCAACAGGCATCAGTGGTATTGGTGCATACTAAGTGACAAAATGGTTGATGGGCTTTTAATGACCACCCCAGGATATGATGTAACCCCCACCCCACGCCCCTTCCGCTCGCAGTGCAGGATATGATGTAGCCCCACCCTCACGCCACATCCACTTCGGCAGCACAGGAAATGATGTAGCACTCACCTGTGGTGCCAATGACACAGTTCTGACTGCACCAGATGTTACGAGTGTTCCACCCTGATATAATGCACCCCTTTTCTGGCATGGGACTATGACGACTTATGGGTTGGGCAGATTTGGGCTTGTTCAGGCTTGTCAGGGTATGTCAGAGGGTCCAAACCAGACTTGCTGTATATTTTCTGTGAATGGATAAATAAATAAAAAGCAAAACACTGATTGTGTGAAACTACCACATTTGATTAAAAGGCTGTGTAGTAAATGCATCTATTTTTAAAATACTGTTTTTCACATTTTGGGAGTGAGTATAGTAACAGTGAAATTAAACAGCTGGTTTTTCCTCACTGGTTTTATAATTTCTTTTTTTTTGTCAGTCTAAAGTGGGGTTTAGTGTTTCAATTGTACCCTTATACTTTTAGTTTGATTTTGTAAATGGAGCAGTGCTTCTTTCTGCAAATAAGAATTATCTCCCCACATACGCAATACTTTTAAAACTTTTGTCACTTGCATCATAAAAAAAATTATTTTGTTTCTGTTATCATACCCTTGAAATTGGTTTACAAAAATTCTGGCCTGCTGCAAAATGCTTACAGATTATCAAAAGTCATATCCCTGTACCAAATATTGTTTTGTGATACCTGAAATGAACAGAAGCTGCTGGGCTGGAAGCTGGTTTGCAAATGTGTGTGTTTCAGGCTCCGAGCAGAAATTCATGAAGATGGTATATGCGCAGTCTCTGTGCAATGGTCACAGTGGCCTGAGTTTGACCTTAAAAGATGATGGCCACCAAGCTTGGGAAAGTTTAGGAAAATGCTATTTACTTACAGCTCAATAGCTAGATACCTAATTTTTTTTAACTTTTGTCTTTTACCATTCTTCTAAAATGGGCAGTCACAGAAGGCACCACCCAAAAAACAAAAGACCTTTTCTAATGTTAAAAGATAATGCTTGATAAGCTTGGGAAGTTTAGGAAAAATGCTATCTACTTACGGCTCAATAGTTGGATACCTATTTTTTAACTTTTGTTTGATACCATTGTTTTTAAAATGGAAAATCATAGATGGCCCCCAAAAAACAAAAGGCCATTTCTAACCTTAAAATGTTAGCTGATTGATATGCCTGGGAAAGTTTTAAGAAAATGCAATTTTTTCCAGCTCAACAGAGATGCAGTCTATAATACATAATTTTTGCTAATGATTTAGGCCCATTAGTGTGAGACCCACAGTGTTTACTCCATACCCTTAAAAAAGAAGAGTGATATACAAGTCTAAATAACACACATCTGCTATAGCAGCTAGGGACTATGGTGGCTAAAAACACTATGAAGTTATTATATACAGAAAGAGTAATAACATAAAAAGGCTTTTTATGGTTATAATATAAGCCCTTAAAACTAGCCACATTTTTCTTGTTTTAAAACAAAATGAAAAGGGTAAACAATGAGTTCCTTGCTGTAGTGAAGTTTGTTGTTAAACACACATGCACACACTCACACACACATGTTAAATACTATGTTAAATATTATCAAAATACTTGATAAAATGAGTGTCAGATATATCTAACTTAGTTAAGCAGCTCCAGAAAATCAGCTGTCATAGTCAACCTAAGCTAAGAATGGGTATTGTTATATAGCAAGGATTAAATTAAATTATTATTTGACATATAAAATAAAGTTTCTAATCTATAGAAAATAAAATTTAAGCATGAAAGCATCATATTAGCTAGGACACCCACCACCCCCTCCCACTACCCCTGTGTATTTAAATGTATTGATTATTAATCAGTGAGTTTTTTGGTCATCACGGGTCTTTGTTACACAGACTGTCACTCTGTACAATGCTTGGGGCATGTCACAGCCCCTTGGACAGTATAAAAGGTGATGCTTTAGACTGCACCAGTCTTGGACACTCTGAAGCAACCTTTGGTAAGCTTTTGAAGTGCTGTTGTTATCTTGACATTTAAATGGCAAATGATTTTGCAAAACAGTTTTCTCAGATTGGCTTTCATGATCTTGTTCTAGACTCAGAAGACCAAGTAGAGCTGTTGGTGAGTGCTCTTTTAATTGTTTTTAATATTTTGATTGCTTAAAATCATGCTTATAAGACTATAACTACCTTTTCCTAATTCAGGTTTGCCACCCTGTGTATACAAAGCAACTCTTCTGCAGGCACACATATTACATCGTATGGTATGTCCAATTAAATGTACCAATGTCTTAATTACGTGGACAAGTCCAGACAAGATCATGATACCCCTCTGCCCTGCCCTGTTATAACTGTGTTGCATGAGAACATATGCATAAGTGGATTTTCTGCCTGTGTTGCTTACATTATGGTGTGTTGTATAGTAATTAATTTATTTGATAGTGTTGTAGCCACTTTCCAGCACTGTGAGTCTTAGTTTAATTCATTGACAACTGCGAGGTTTGTTAATATACATTTTGCTAATTTGTTTCAATTAATGTCTACACATAGTTCTAAACCCTCTAGCAAACTGTTTTATTGACACCTACACTTTGTAGACAGATCAAAAATCTGCTAAAGTCTAAAACTAGCTAAATACTGTTTTTAAATGTGTAAAGAAGTAATAGCTGTTTGACTACACACAGTATGCTTGGTAAACACTATCTGGTTAGTGGTGACACATATACTGCTTTGATTTTTAAACAGAAACTGGTCAGCCGGAGACCACATCTGAAAAATAAAACATCAATTAATGAAGACAAAACAACGGGTATGTGTTAAAGTTTTTAATAGTGTTGGGCATTAATTGAAAACTAATTACTTATTTTACAGTGCTGCAGATGGATAAGGGCTGCTGTGGTGGTATTTGCAAATATTTTCTTTTTTGTAAATTTAGCATGCTTTCTTGTAACTAAAAATTGTAATATAATGCCATGTGTTTGTACAATATTTGTTAAGAAGTTTTGGCTATGGATTATGTTTTTAAACCACATCATTTTTCTGATTTTATAGTTTTAATTATGTGTGGCTCATTGTAGCAAACTATTTAATATGTTGGTATATTGCATGTTTGTATCCAGGTTGTAGTCAATACGATGTATAGTGCTGATATATTTATGTTCTCTAATTTTGTTACTAGGTGATACCGAATTTAATCATATAGAAGCTGTATTTCAAAAGTCTGCAAGAAAGCATCACATATTCAAGGCTATCCAGACAGAAAAAGCACCCTATTAACAAGGCTGGACCATCCACACACACAGTGCCTGCAACCACAGCAGCAGCCCAAAAGAATAATGACATTTTGAAACTTTCTTCAGGCCCCTCTTGCTTGTCTTTAAGAGCTGGCCATACACCTTCTACCAACAAAAGTGCAAAACGTGAACACCGTTGTCGTACAGGGATAGGGGTAAGAGGTGCTGCAAACATAATAATATACGAACACAAACACCTGTTACATTAGACTGTGCCACTGAAAGTATAACTGCAGAGCAGCCGTACATTAAATCATCAGCTGTGTGTGTGAGTACGGCTGACCCTATAATTACGCCTGGAACACTGATACCTGAAAAAGTGTCACCGCATGTTAAAGGCCCAACTAGTGGTACACTTGTGTATACATATAGTTACAATTTAGAACCTTTGGTATACCTGCAACAGACTCTTCACAGATGCAGATACCCGCTGGTTGCACTCTATATTTGAATTTTAATAACACAATTATGGTGGTTAGCCTTGCAGAATCATGGTCATAAAGTCAATTTTAAATAATTCTGTTAGCTGTGACTGGTATACCAAAATGGTGGGTACTAGGAAACTAATTCAAAAATTAGCTGTAGGAGGTGTAAAATGTGTACTATTCAAAATTAGTATAATAAAATTATTAATAGAATTATTCAACAGGGAGGGTCATCAGAAACACCAGGCGTAATATAGTAAGCCAGTATATTAGCAGAATTTGAAGGGCTAAAAATATTGGTTGACTGTAGCATAGTGAAAAATAGCAGAGTCCTTGGCACAGACACAAGCCACGACAACATAATCATGGGGAATCTGGGTCTTATACATCATTTTGTGTTTGTGCTTGTTTGAATGATTGTCTTGTGTGTTTATTAAGCCAGCAGTTTCCTGAGTGCCAAGAAAATAATGACTGTGAAACAGCGGTTGTATGAGTGAAAACTGTGAATGTGCACAGAGGATAATTTGATATTTGTAATGGACTGACAGACAGCAAGGTATGTATGGCACCTTCTGAAAACAACACAATTGATAATTTGACAGTTGTGTTTGTGATTGTTTGTGTGCTTGCCCTGTGTTTATCAAGCCAGCAGTCTCCTGAGGGCCAAGAAAATAGTGGTTAGTGAAACAGCGTGTTGTATGGCTGAAAACTGTGAATGTGTGAGAGTGATAATTTGATATTTGTATGGAACTGTCCGTTGTGAGGAATGTATGGGGCCTTCTCAAAACAGCACACCTGAACAGATGCAGATAGGGGGGGTGGTACCACAGACCATGAAGAAGATGAAGAAGACATGTGTAGTCAGGGGTCCTACAGGAGAGGGAAGATGATGTACCAGAACCTGTGTATTTAGAATTAATAAATGAATATGAAGTACCCAGAAAAATTTTAATGGTACTGATTATCGCCAGCAGTTTGGCTCACTAACCTAGACCAAATAAAGTCCATAGATCAATACTATTCTGCAATCCACACAGCTGTGCAACAGTTGTTGGACAGAATAAGGCCCACTTTGGGTAATAATGATTTTGTACAGCTACACCTGAGTTGTGATAGCTTAAATGATCCTGTGTACTCATTATGGCGGAACCCCAATGAATTAAATGCAGATGAATTTTAGAACATATTTCCAATTTATTAAACATCAAGATGGAGGTGTGTGCTAATGAGACATTAATGCTGGTTGTGACAATCCAGCGAAATGTGCGAGGGTGTTTCCAGAGATGTCAGAAGCATCTTATCTAGCCACATTGTAAAGAAAAGCAAGACACCTAGTTAATATTGTAAATCAAAGTAACACATCATGCTTTGTTGCTAGTTTAATTGCTTTGCTACACAAGCAATTAGTTGATGTGCAGATATTAGCAAAAGCTAAAGATTTACACAACAGGGTAGGCTTGTCAGAACACACTTGTAGATTTGAGCCACATACACCTATTTGAGACAGAGTTAAATGTGACCATCTTGGCTACTTTATGAACAAAGCTGTGTATGGCAGAAGTTTGTGAGTTCTCCTAATAAACGGGTTAATACTGTTTTATGCTTTTACACGAAAACCATTACTATGGTATTAAAATTCTTAAAGGCTCTTTTGGTGCCAGAAATGTGTGTGAGCATTGTCATGCCTTTTTTGCACACAAAGGTTCGCACACACGCCCTAACATGTGCCATGCATGCAGATCCTTTGGCTGCAGTGAAGTGCAAAGCAAGGTGGTACAGTGCCCTGATTGCAATAAACACTGTAACTCCACAGACTGTTACAAGCAGCATAAATTGACATTCCCCAATTGTCATTTAACTAAAGTATGCAAATCATGTGGAAAACCTAAGGAGAGTGTACATATTTGTTTTCAGCCAAAGTGTCATAACTGTCTTACAGATGTACACCCTTTTGAACCCCATTTATGCTATATTCAGTCATTAAAGACACCGCCATGTTCAAGCAGCTATATATTTTATGATTTTGAATGCATGCAAGATGTCAGTGCTGGTGACTCTAGACATATTCCTAATTATATCTACGCCATGGAAAGAGGTCACAGGTGGGAATTTGAAGGCACTGACTGTGTTGCACAGTTTGTAAAAAAGTTTATTCAAAAGGCTTTAATGGTACACTTTATAGCTCATAATGCAAAAGGGTATGACAGTCACTCATCTTAAACCAGCTTGTAAAGAGAAAATGGAGGTGGAGTTACTGACTCAGGGAAGTAAACTGATGTCTGTAATTGTAATATGGCTAAAAATCAGTTTTATTGACAGTTTAAATTTCCTACCTATGAGACTAGCTGCTATGCCATGCGATGGGCTTTGAAGGAGTAAACGGGTTCTTTCTGCATTTTTTAACAAACCAGAAAATCAAAATTATGTAGGCCTATGCCTGACCCCAAAGATTTTGGTATAGATTACATGATGGCAGATGAAAAAAGTTTTGGAGTGGCATGAATTGCATAAAAGATATATTTCATTTTAAAAAGGAATTACACCGCTATTGCAAGTCAGATGTAGAGATTCTAAAAGGCATGTGAAATGTTTCAAGATGGTGTAGAGGAAATGTTTCAAGACATTCTAGAGGAGAGGGGGAATTGACCCTTTCAGTACATCACTATAGCATCAGTATGCATGGCCATGTATTGATTTAAATTTTTAGAGCCAGACACCATAGGGATTATACCAGCTGACAACTATCACTGCCAGTGCAAAGGTTACTCCACACCTGCCATACAGTGGCTTATGTACATAAGTAAACAAGAAACTATTTCCATACAGCATGCTTTGAATGGTGGTGAAGTGCAGGTGGGTAATTACTTTCTTGATGGTTATGTTGTAATAGACGGTGTCCCTACAGCATTTGAGTTTTTAGGTTGCTTTTATCATGGCTGCAGGGAATGTTTCTTTGAAGATTTGTTTAACCCAGTGCTTGGCACAACCTACAAACACCTAAATTACATGACTATCAAGAAATTAAACTTCTCAGGCATGAAAAGGGTATGAATGTAGGTTATGTGGGAGCATGAATGGAAACAGCTGGTGTGAGAACTCAGTTGCAGGCCTTTTGAAAGTAGCTGATTTTCCTGAGCCCATGGATCCCCTGTGAATCACTTTATGGAGGGTGTACAAATGCTCTGCATTTATATTACAGTGCACAGCCCTGGTGAGAAAATCCATTATTATGATTTAGCAGTTTGTATCCCTATGTGAACAAGACCAAGACATACCCTATAGGGCACCCAGTGGTTATATATGACAATTTCAAGGATCTCAGACAATATTTTGGGATTATAAAAGCTAAAGTGTATCCGCCTATGGTCTCTCTTTTTGCCTGTTCTCCCAGCAGGATATGTGGAATGTTAGTGTTCACACTGTGTTGCACATGTGTTGAGACAGTTCAGCAGTCACAACCATGTATCCATTCAGATGAACAACGATCTCTGAGGGCACATGGGGTACTGAAGAGCAAAGCTGGCTTTAGAGAAAGGTTATAAGGTGGCTAAGGTGTATGAAGTCTGGCACTACCAAGACAGATCAGACAGTCTTTTACAGACTATATTAAATTACACCTAAGGGGGAAACAGGAAACTTCAGGGTATCCAAATTGGTGTACATCTGATGTAGAACATAAAGCATACATCAGGCAGTACTATGCTAAGGAAGGTGTTGTTTTAGAAGCAGAAAATATAGCAACAACCCAGCACAAAGACAAATTTCAAAGCTGTTTTTGAATTCTTTGTGGGGAAAATTTGCCAGCTGACTCAACTTGATGAACACAGTGCTTGTTAAGGATGCTGAAGAACCTTTCAGTACCTTTTCACGGATCGCTACCATGTATCTAGTCTGTATTTCATCAATGATGATACAGCCTTAGTACAATGGAAATACATCGAAAATCACTACTCAAACACTACCAACATTAATGTTGTTATTGCTGCCTTTACCACAGCTTATGCTCAACTTAAATTGTACAGTTTACTTGAAAGCCTGCAGGACCGCTGTTTATACCATGATACAGACTGGTCATATTTGTCAGCAGACTGGTGACTGGGATCCACCACTGGGTGACTATTTGGGTGATCTGACCAGTAAATTACCATGGTGAACACATTGTGGAGTTTGTGTCTGGTGGTCCTAAAACCTATGGCTACAAACTGACTAATGGTAAAATTTGCATGAAGGCAAAAGGCATAACACTAAACATGGCTAATAGTGAAAAGGTTAACTACAGCTGTCTCAAATCACTAGTACAGCATTTTGTCAAGGATGGTGATGCAGATGAAGGTGTTGGGGTACAATCATTTACTATTGGACTGAAAAATTGTGAGAAACAAAAAGAGCATCACTATTGAAAACAGGCCAGAAAAGAAACCTTCAGGGTTGTCTACAACAAAAGGGTTTTGACTGAGGAGTTTAAAACATTGCCTTATGGCTTCTGATATGAGTATGGGTATGGATATACGCTTGCAACACCCTTTTTCCTGTATTTTGGCTGGACCATCAAAACTGTGGGAAAAGTTATTTTATTAAAAGCATGTTGAAGCTGGTCTCAGTGTTTAACAAGATTTCCAGAAAATATTATCTGGTGTTATAGCTGTTGGCAACCTTTGTATACAGAATTGCGTAGTAAATTTCCTCAGCTGAGATTTATAGAAGGTATTCCTAGCACTCTACAAGATGATGAATTATTACCACCTCAAAAAGTAAATATTTTAATTGTAGATGACTTAAGGGAAACAGCATCTGAAAACTGTAAAATTCAGAAATGTTTCACACAGTACTGCCACCACATAAATGTTAGTATCCTGTATGTCACACAAAATTTGTTTGTCCAAGGTAAAAAAAGCAGGACCATAAATTTAAATGCTAATTACATAGTTTACCTAAAATCCCAGAGATAAGCTACAGGTCAGTACACTGGCCCGCCAGATGTATCCTGGAAAGACCAGATTTTTGAAGAGGTCTTTGAAGATGCTACCAGTGAGGCCCTAGTTTATCTTCTGGTGGATTTAAAACCCACTACACCAGATTTATACTGCTTAAGGTCTGGTTTGTTTCTGCCTGCTTTACTGTTACATACATCATGAAACAGGGAATACACCACCAAAAATAAGAACTGCCTCATTTGTTCATTGTAGCCAGATAGTGATAGCCCTGGGACATGTCAGCACATCTGAAAAGAAACCTTGCAGTGCTTAAGCTGCTGGTGAAGGGGCCACCCGACAGCGAAAAGCTATTCTCTGTTCAGCCTCTGATGATTTAATAGCAGCAATTGCAGAGGTGGCACTCCAACGCCATTAAAGGAATATACCTCTCACAACTCATCAGATTAGGAAGCTAAAGAGGAGATGCAACATTGTTAAAAATTAAGTAATAAAAAGCTGCCTGTTAAACATAAAAACATCTTGTAACACAGTCTGGGGGTTTTATAGGCGGCACCTTGCTCGAAGTAATGGCTATACCATTTTAACCAGCCTTCTATCAGGCAGATGAGACAGGCATAAGCTTATGCACAAAATGTATTTGGTACCAAACATCAGCTGGACATGCTAAAGAGGTCAGCCACCCCTGAAGAACTACCAAGAAAGAGTGTGGAACGCCAGCTGGATGCTGAGTAGGCAGTTCTTCAAAGGACTGAATCTCTCTGGAATATGAGAAGGCTAGAGCTATATGGGAATGTGCTAATGCTATCTCTCACAGTTGTACGCATGGGGTGAAAAAAGATGTTGCAAACGTGTCATTATCTTTGTACCACATATCTAAATACAGTCACAAGATGACAACACACTGCTACCTGGCACTGATGACATATACAGTGACATATTACAAGATGTTTCTGTGCATGCCGAATAAACACTGAAATGTTGTTAAACAAACTAAAAAGGTCTGCTGGTGTTACAGATGGGAATGATCGTGGTGGAATTTATATATCATGGCGTGCCCATTAAAGGATCTCACATATATGATTTAGTCAGAGCTGTTACTTCACAAAGATATACAACTGATGCTAAAAAAACCTAGGGGTGGGATAAATTTATCAATGCTTTAGCAGAAATTAATGTACTCCTGAATCAGTGGTACCTAACATACAAAACAGATATTTGATTCAGAGTTTTAAAAACAGCTGTCAGAGATTCTGACAGATACTTCTGCAATGACAGCATCTGAATCCTGCACAGCATCACCGTGACAAGGATAGAAAAATTTCTTATAGAACCACAATGGTTAATGCCGTTTCAACACCTATGCGTGTCCCATACACTGCTCTCCTAATTGTGTGTTTTACATTTTAATTAAACTACATGCTGTCTTTTATTTTGTTATCATATTGTAAAAATAAACAAATACTCTGATACAATTCACAAATTAGTTGTGTTTATTGTCTCCTCACAACAGAACCTTTATTAATTATACACTATAAAAGAAACAAATGTTGTACTAGAAATACAGCATGCATTGCTCATGGATCTATCAACAGTAATATACGCTGGTTATAATCATAACATGTAAATTACTGTCCATGAGGAACTTTAAAGAAAAAGAAGGCTTCCAGCCTTCTAACAATTCTACATTGCTTGACAAATTTATAAACTTTCTGATCATTCATTATTAAATTATCAGAATACAGACTAATCCATCATTAAAGGATACACCTTTGCATCTATGATGTAAGAAAAATATACAATGGTGTCCACAGGTCATAAATGTTATATTTTGAACCTGTTTAGAAGTTAAACAGTGTTTCTCTCACATTTTCCTGAAAAAACAACAATTGATGGTGGAAAAAATGTAAAGTCTGGAGAAATCCATAAGAGTCAAAAATTCCCCAGTGGTGTAGTCAGGTAAATAAATAGCTAACCAATGTCTCAGCAGGCATAGACCGGGGCAGTGTATTCACAACTAAAGAGGCTGGCATGTATGTAAGTCTCTGAAGGTAGTTGATCACTTGCAAAGACCCCCAAAAGCTATTTTTCGAGAAGAGTTGTTGTGAGAAATGTGTCCAGTTAGTTGAGTATTCATGTTTAATTAAGTCAAACACAACGTTTAGTCTTTGATTAATCTCACAACATTATCAAAAACAGCATACCATCATATTCACTGTAGCTGTAGTGGGTCACCAAACTGTATTTCAGCTCTCAGGTTGCCTGAGGATTAGTGAATAATGGTCACTACAGTCTTGGTCAGGGCTTGAGATCAAAAGCAAAAAGTGTACCCTGACAAAAACCTACACGTGTCTATCAGCAGAGGCTGTCTTTCATATGTTTTCCACTTGCATGTGATTGGACTGATATATTCTCTGACAGCATTACCACTTGTAAATTAGGCTGCAGTGGTTTAGGAGGGACCTGTTCACCATCCATAAGGGCTATAAAGTTAATGTTAAAATGCTTAAAATGGAATGGGTTTTTATTAACATACCACTGAAAGCATTATTATCTACAAAGCCCATCACCAATAATTAAGGTATCTCACCCAGAAACAGATTATCTAGGTTACGCCATCGACCCCACCCTGCTATACTAAACACTTTCATGCTAACACGATCAACAGGGTACTGCATTAGCAGACTGTAAAGCCTGAGCATAGCCAATAAATACGACAGCTGGTGAAATTTTAACCATTTTTACATATAGAAATGACACCTTTATTTGTAATTTATATTCTTCTTGCATCATTGCTTATTAAACGAAATTCATTCTTATTACTGAACAAGTTTAATTTTAACATCTACTTCCATTCAAAACAATTTTCCTGGAAAAAGGTCTACGTGAATCAGTCCAGCCAGCGGTTCTGTCATGCGACTGCCTGCCTGTAAAACTACTCATTTTAAAACCCTCATTGGGCCCATTAAGAGCTGTATTTTCGCATGCTGCCCTGGTGTATCTTTTATAAAATAATCCAGATCGAAAATTGTGTAGATGGGTGTCTTCGATGTAATTGAGCAGTGATTTAATAACGCTGCTCTGTAGGGGCAACTGTTATTACTTTGGCTAGTGAATCACCACCACTATATCACCCGGCTAAAAATTGTTGCTAAAGGGTAGTTAATTGAGTTCACTCTAGCCTGATCATCAATGTCACTACCATCAGCCTTAGTGATCTTGCACAAAAGGTATAACAACTTGTTGTTTAGGTCAATGTAGTCTTCACCATTACCCCACATAAAACTCCAGAGGCGCTATCATTTAAGGCTGACAAGGGTGGGATTTTGACATAAAGGTTTCTCTATACTGGTTTGGGTCCAGTGGTAACATGAAAAGGTCTAGTTCTGATTTTCCATATTCTTGAGACATGCAGTGTACCAGAGACATGATTTAAAATAAGTCCCTTTGTCTGTTGCTTTTACGCTGTTTTTTCTCTCCTGGCGCTTACATTTCACAACTGTTGCTTTTCTTTTGAACATGCAGCCTTTAGTAGTGCTTTCATGGATCCCTGGGAGGGCTATTCTCCTTTTCTTATTGGTTCTCTTGTAAGCAACCATTTCCTGCCCCATCTTGTGGCTCTCTGGATCATGTGTGAAAAGAAACTCACAACATTCCCACTACATCTTTTACAATATTTTTATTTGCTGATTAAGGTGGGTTTCACTATCTGGAAACCTTTTGTAATAGTGGAACAGCTTTTCTAAATAAGCCTCTAAATATACTGCCTATGCCCGCACTGTACATAACAGGGGCTCCATGAAAACCAGAAAAGCCATGACCAGCCTGTGCTTTGTAATAGGCCACATAAAGGCTAGTGTCGCTGTACAACCTCTGTGACATTGTAGGCATTCAGAAGGCTCCTTTAACAGGGCGAAAATGAAGCTTCACAATCACTTTGCCAAACAAGAATAACACATTTTTGTCTTGATCATTCTTTATTACAGTAGTTATAGTGTAAAACTGATGTTTGCTGATTGGTATATAATCTGACTTATCATAGCAGATGGTTATGATGTCATTATTCCTTACAGATATTTCCACACGAAGTAGGGGGACATGGCTTGTCTCCGACTCTTTGGTGCTCAACAATATCTGAATATACAAACAGTGTATAAAAGCTGCCATTGATGTCTGCATAATATGGTACAATGCTTGACTGCACTTGTGGGATGCCAGGTGGTACCCCAAAAATAATGAGCAAGATTATTATGAAAGCTAAGAAAGATCTACCACTAATGTTGTGGAATTTTATTTTCCGGTCCTGACTGTCATATTCTAGCCACAATTCTAGCTTTAGCTTTCCAGTGTCTCATTGATGGCTGCTGTGACATCTTCAACATTTTGATAATAACCTCTGGGATCGATAATGTTAATATAGGCCTAGAAGTTTCACCAGCATAACATTTCCCATCGTGTGATGTAATATTGTCCCACATCCTTGGGTACTGTATTTCCGACACACCAACTTCCCATAAACCCACTAAATTGATAGGTTTTCCTGGTTTCACAGTATAATCCGATATTGTGTTGTTGGGAAACATTTCAAAAGAGGCATTGCTTGGCAATGTAACATAAAAACCATTCTCAGACATTGTTTTACCACTAATGTCTTCACGCAACTGCCATCATGTAAAACATGAATGCATCTTTATAATTTTAAATCTCTCAGCTGTTTGGATTCTATCCAACTGTTAAATTTTGATGGCCAGCTGAGCCATTTCACTAAAACAAATTGTTTCTTCCCTTGTGTTTTCTGTGAGACTATTTTCTCCACCCTGTATACACGGTTTGTTGTATCTGCGACTTTTACCAATTCTTGATCATAAAATGTACCTCTTATTTCATCACCATCATAATCTTTTAATTTGTACACTGGTATAGGCTTAGGTGTACATTCAGAAATAATGAATATCTTGCTGGTAAAGTTTTGTTCATAACCTTTTTCAAATGTTTTCTTAACTCTAGAAACACGCCGTGATCACTCATGTGAAATTTGGAAAGGTCTTTTCACTTTGTGCAAGATCTTTATATAGATTTTTCCAGGTAATTAAAGAATTGTCATTTGTTACATCAACAGGCCTCATTTTGATGGACCGGTGATAACTATAATTGTAGGACCTTGTTAAAGATTGTAGGACATCTATGTACCTATACGTATTAAATGCTGTAAAATATCTCCACACTTTTGTTTTCAATGTGCGGTTAAATCTTTCTACAATGCATGCCTTAACATCATTTGATGTTGTAAAATGGTGTATGCTTTGTGATTTTAAAAATAATTGAAATTTAGCATTAAGAAATTCAGTCCCTTTATCTGTTTGTGATTTTTCAGGCTTGCGGCCCTCTCGTAGTATCATTTTGAAAGCCTCTGTCACCTCTGTTCCTGATTTATTTTTTAACACTTTAGTCCATGCATATTTTGACAGAACATCAATAACTGTCAGAATAAACCAGAATCCATTATTTTCTTTGGAAAGGCTACTCATCTCTACCAAAATCGGCTTGCCATTGTGCATCAATGTTGTTAACAACTACCCTGTTTCTAAGAAATCGTTTCCTTGCAGGCTTGTGCATAGTGTAGGCATCTTGTAATGACAACCATTGTGTTACTTGTGTGTGGGTAAGCCTTTTCTCTTGATTTGCAGTGTCATGTAGTCTTTGAACGCCTCCTAAGCTACCAGGCAAAATAGGATCATAGCAAATTTTTTTCAAGACTTTCTTAGCAATGCTTTTTCTTAAACAGCACAAATAAGACACAGGCATTTTTCCAGTCTTAATATTTTTATTATGAAAGCACACACATTGTACATATACATTATATAACAACACAAAACACGCGATAGCAACTGTGCTAAAATTACACTATATGATAGTATAAAACATCACAACAGGAAAAGGCAGGCCTTGTTTTGCTGCATAAAATCTGATGTAAATTCAATCACATCTCTAACATCTTGCTGTCTTTGACATTTTAAAATAGAACAGCAGATCTCAATGCTGTAGGCCATAACTACCAATACACAACCCTGAGAAACAGACTTCTGTTTTTCAAATATTAATGGTAGCACATTTTGAACAGTTTCTAACACATTATTGTTTATACGCACAGTCATTTTCATTATTTCACACCACTGTGAGTCTTTTTTAATTTCATTCATCAAAATCTGGATAAACGGAAGTTTATCACCATTCATGGGACTGCATTGGTGGTGAGTAGCATAGTCTGGAATTTGTATGGTTATCAATGTCTGTAAATATTTTTCATTTTCTGCTTTTCAAAGTTTCTTTGGTGGTTTCCCACAGGTTACCCATCTTAATGGCTCCACCACGTAGCCATGTGTTCCTCATCAGAACTTCCAATATCATACAAGTACATGTAATAGGGCACAGGGCTTCCTTTTGCAGAGGGCTTTTAAAATATTTTATGACTTCCTGAAGAAACAGCTTTATCAACAGCTTTCTGTAGTGTTATACTCAACTGGTCATACAGTTCATCAAGGCCTTTAGCAATACTAGGCAATGCTTTAAATTCTGTCAGTGCATCATTAACAGCTTGTATTGTGTCAAAATAGGATGCTGTGCACCCAAGCTTCCATGCTGTAGATTCCACTAGTATCTTGATCCATCAAAGGCGCAATCTCTCACAGAGTTCAGGAAAAACAAGCTCCCAGTACCCCTCCTCAGGTCCGTATATACAGCTATGTCTTAGCTGTGATGGGTGGTCAATTGCACAGCCCTCACTTTATCTTCAAGGCCTGTGCCATCAAATCTTGCAGTAGTTGTATTAAAATGCCCTTAACCAGGCCCAGCATGATAGACTTTTCAGGTGATGCATAACTCGCAGCCCCAGTCTCAGCAGACTTTTGTCAGAGCATTTCTCAGTATCCAGCACATCTGGCTCTCCCGCTGCTCATCTGTATTAACAAGCTCATGAGTATCTTGCAAATGGAGGTTCATGAATTGTTCTATCAAATCAGGCACACCAGAGTCCACCAAACTGAGCTCCTCTGGTGTGACACTAGCAGAAGGTGTAGGATAACATCGGCTAGGTTCATCCATCATAGCACATCCAGTGGCTGAATCATTGTTATCCTCATTGCGGCTTTCCTCAGGAACTCTACACATACATGAGCAAAACATGGTGCAGGCAGACTATGGATACTCAATGGTGTGGGGCTTTACCAACATCAAGTCTGGCTTGGACCCTCTGACAAGCCCTGACAAGCCTGAACAAGCCCAAATCTGCCCAACCCATAAGTGCATCATAGCCCCATGCCAGAAAAGGGGGTGCATTATATCAGGGATGGGAACACTACGTAACATCCGGCGCAGTCATAACTGCGTCATTGGCACATTGGGTGGCGCTACATCATTTCCTGTGCCACCAGAAGTGGATGTGGCATGGGGTGGGGCTACGTCATATCCTGGGGGGGGTCATTAAAAGCCCATCAATCATTTTATCACTTAGTATGTACCAATACTACTGGCATCGGGGTGTGCATTGGAGTCATTAGTCCTAACACTCATCCCATCCCATGTGTAAACAAGCTGAGGTAGTGCAGTATAGGAGAATGGGTAGAGTTAGGACTGACGACCCCAACTATCGTGCTACTATAATATATATATATATATATATATATATATATAGAAAGAGAGAGAGAGAGCTATATATATATATATATATATATATTATATATATATATATACATATTACATATATCTATACATATCTATATATATATATATATTGTAGTGGCACAGTAGTGCCACTATAGATAGAGTTCAGTACCCCATTTAAGGTTAAAGTGTGGAATTTATCTGGTTAATAACTTTGCCATCTTATGATGGTATTGCCTGAAATTTTGCAGGCACATACCAGTATCATAGATCTCTTGATCTTCCAAGTGTTGTACCAATTGGATCTACGGTTGTGAAGCTATAAAGTGTCATTCCTTGTCTCATTTACACTTTTTGCGCATTCTTTGCTTGCATCTACAGGTCAAGTTTGTGTGACCAGTCCAAATCCTTCAGGGCATGCAGTCTGGGTCCCCAATGTGCCTTTTGAAGATTTCATGAAAAAATATTTAATGGTTCCAAAGTTATTCAAAAAACAAGTTTCCCATTGTAGTCAATGGGAAAAGTTAACAAAATGTTCAACAGTGTCGCAAATGCAATTTTTAATGTCGCAAATGGCCCCTGTAGTGTCATGAGTCAGTCATTTTTTTTTTCTGTTACTGGTCACAGAAATGCTTGGCATTTAAATTTAGAACCCTCTAGGGAAACAATTATTTTTGTGTTCACCTAGTCGAGCCCTGTGGATGCTAGCTGTGTCTTTTTTGGGGGTTTAAACACCCCAGAAATATGTTTTTGAATTTTTTGTAAACTAGTATTGCAAAGTAGTGTTGCACCTGCGACACTTTCGTGATTTTTTTGTGAAAGTGTCGTGATTTATGACACTACTTTGCAACACTATGCCCAAAATAACTGGAATTTTTGCCACCCTGCTGCAAAAGAACGGTTTGGTCTTTTGGGCAGACATTTTGGGGGAAGAACACTAACATGCCACAGATGTGTCTTTTGGTGGTTTGGTGACAAAATAATACAGGGATGCAAAGTTACGGTACTCTGAAGTTGACACTTTTTCCCATAGACTAACATTATGGCATCCGCCATGCCTTTTGGGGCCCGTGTCTTGGAAATATTTTGAGATATGGATTTTCAATTGGAAAAATGCTTAACCCCCCACTACGGGGCTAAGTGCAAAACTAGCCAGGAAAGTCATAAATAATATGAAATTTTAATGTTCTTTTTGTATGGTACGGTTTCTGAGATATAAGCAATTTAGTATTCCGAGTGCTCATTTTCTGCTCCAAGGCCCATTATTATGCACACATTCTTTGTATGCACTGTGTTTCTCTATGCAACTTTTGGGGAAAATAAGGGTGTGAGCTTTCGTTACTGTTACACTTACTGTTTCCACTTGCGTTTCCGTGACCGTTTGCATTACTGTTCCCGGGTATGCCATCGTGTGCGTTACCATTTGCATTTTCATTTGCGCTTGCATTTGCATTACTGTTACCATTTGCATTTCCGTTACTGTTTATATTTGCATTTCATTTTGCATCACCATGTGCATTACCATTTGCATTTAAGTACGTGCTTCCGTTTGCGTTTGTGTTTCCTTTGGCCTCATCATTACTGTTACCATTAGCATTTGCATTTCCAGTTGCGATACTGTGCCCATGTGTGTTACCATTTGCGTTTACTTACACACTTGCGTTTGTGTTTCCCTTTGTGTTACTGTTCACTTTGGCATCATCGTTGCTGTTACTGTAACTGTTTGTGTTTCAATTGGTTTTACCGTTACTGTTTGTGTCTTTGTCACCATTACGATTCTGTTGCCCTTAGTGTTTGCATTTTCACTTGTGTTTCCATTGTCGATTGCATTACTGTTTCCTTCTGCGGTGCCATTGCCTTAACCATTTGCATTTCTATTTGCGTTTCTGTTACCGTTTGCATTTTTCTTATCGTTTGCATTTTCGTTGGTGTTACTGTTTACATTACTGTTTCCATTAACGTTTGCGTTACTGTTTGCATTACCATTTCTGTTTTCATTAACATTTTCGCTTGCATTTCTCTTACAGTTCACGTTACCATTTACCTTTGTGTCACCATGAGCTTTACCATTTGCAGTTGCATTTGTGTTACTGTTAGCGTTACTATGTGACAAAAATTCACTATTTTTTTTATTTTTATTTAGTTGTTTAACCAGGTATAGCACACTAAGCTGGAAGCTTTTTTACAGGAGCAACCTGGAAGCACAAGGAGGTTAAGTGACTTGCTCAGGGTCACACAGTATGCAAGTGGAAGCTGTGGGATTCAAACCCAGGTCTGGTCTGCCTGATGTCACCAGATTTGCAGGTCAGGCCTAACCACTGCGCTATACTGCCTCTATTTATAGTGCTCATTCTCAAAAAAGGAAATTCATGGTAAAAAATCTGTTTAATGCATCAGTTAGGGTTATACCACAGCGACAAAAGTGAGGAAACTCAATGTTAGGGTTCCCACCCCCCTTGCACCCCACGCCCTCACCGCCCCCACCAACAGGCATCAGGGTGTGTGTTGGGATCATCGGTCCAAACTCTCACCCCATTCTCCTATTCTGCACCACCTCAGCTTGTTTACACATGGGATGGGGTGAGAGTTAGGACTGACAACCCCAATGCACACCCCAATGCCTGTTGGTGGGGGTGGGGTGCAAGGGGGGGTGGGAACCAGTCGTGCCACTATAGTTAGGGTTCAGCAGTCAGTTACATACTAAAGTCAAATGTTTGGGCATTAATAACTTTGGACTCATTCAACAGATTTAACTGAAATTTGGTACATGTGGTGGATCATTATAGGTCTCTTGATGTGTCAAATTACGTTTTGTTGGACTTATGGTCTTTGCATACAAAACCACTGAAAAATGCAAACTTATCCATTTTGGAGGCAGCTTTTGGGATTTTGATGTGGCCCTGCATGGCTGTTGTGTGGTGTGCTGCTCTGCAATATGGCTTGTTTGAAAGAGCTTTGATGGCTGAACATGCCACTTTTCATTTGGTGAAACAATACTAAGGCATTCAAAAGTTATGCCACTTTTAAGTTCCCATTATAAGTCAATGGGAAAATTTATATGTCTATTTTGTGAACAAAGAATGGGGTTTTGGCCATCTGGTCCACCTGGCGCTCAAAGAATTTGCAGCCTCATGGTTCAGAATCTTTGTCCCAAGGATTTTCAAAGTTCTTTGATCGTGAGGTCCGCCATCTTGTTTTGAAATTTCCAATTAGAAAAACACAAATATCTTGGCTCAGGGGTCACTTCTGAAGTAAAACTTGGATGGGTTTTACTCAGGGGACCCCGATCTATCAAGCCATGCCTTTGGTTTGCATCTAAATTGGTCTGAGCTTTAAAAATCATTATTTGTGGCTCATTAACGATCTTTGATTGTGAGTCTGCAAATTCTTTGATCGCGAGATTCTTTAATCATGATCATGCATCGCAAATGATGGACGAGATGGCCAGATTTTAAAATAGATTTTTGTTACCCAGGGGTGCCCTAGAAAGTTATATAAGGGTGGATTTTGCTCAGGGGGCTTTGTTCTGCCCCATCTGAATTAAAAAACATAACTTTTCAATATCCATGGTAGTCTAGCACCCCCCATCATGATAATATACATAACAATCCCTGTATCCCTGGTAGTCTAATGGCCCCCTAAATGAGTATTTTATTTTATTAATATGTCTTTTTTTATTCCTGGTAGTCTTGTGGCCCTCCCATATGTATTTATTTATTTATATTTCTTGTTCATAGCCCTGGTAGTCTAGTGCCCCCCCGATCTGTATTTAATTATTATTATTATTATTATTATTATTATTATTATTATTCATATCCCTGGTAGTCTAGTGGTCCCCCCATCATAATGAAATAAATAAGCATTTGTCATTTTCTGGTAGTCTAGTGCCCCCCACCCAGCCGTGCCAGATGACCAGCATCCCCACCCTTCCCAAGCCAGTAACTGGCACAGCCCACCTCTCACCTCCATGGCCAGCTGCAGACTGTGTATTCTGAGGTGCTAATTCAAACAGGCGGTCTGAGAGTGTTCTGAGCACCTGTTTGAATTAGCACTGGTAATACACACAGTTGGCAGCTGTGTGGAGGTGAGAAGTATGCTCAACACCAACTGGGGAAGGGTGGGGGTGCTAGGTTGTCTGGCATGGCTGGGTGGCGGGCATGGCTGGGGTGGAGGGGTAGGGGGCCACTAAACTAACAGGGAAATGGCAAATGCTATTTATTTCATTATGATGGGGGCCACTAGACTACCAGGGATATAAATAATAATAATTGCATACAGATTGGGGCACTAGACTACCAGGGATATGAACAAGAAATATAAATAAATGCACATGGGGGTCCACTAGCTACCAGGGATAAAAAGAGATATTGATAAAATACACTCGGAGGCCACTAGACTACCAGGGATACAGGGATCATTATGTATATTATCATGATGGGGGTCACTACACTACCAGGGATATTGAAATGTTATGTTTTGTTCGAATGAGGGCAGATCAAACCTCTGACAAAACCCATTTTAGCTTCTAGGGCACCCTCAGCTACAAAATCTATTTTAAAATCTGGCCATCTGTCCTGCTTTTGTTCATGGGTGAGCAATTTCTTTGATTGCGAGCCTGCAAATTCTTTGATTGTGAGATTCTTTGATCATGATCACGCATTGCGAGCGAGGGACGAGATGGCCAGAATAAAAAATAAATTTTCTCAGCCTAGGGGTATGCTAGGAAGACAAATGATGGTGGGTTTTACTCAGGGGCTTCGTTCTGACAAACCATGGCAGTGGTTTACCACAATTCTTTGATTTTTTTTTTCTTTGAGCAGTTTTTAATCTTTGGTCGTGACTCTGTAAATTCTTTGATCACGAGCCTGCAAATTCTTTGATCGCAGGATTCTTTGATCTTGATCGTGCATCACGAGCGAGGACGAGATGGCTAGATAAAAAAAATCAATTTTCTCAGCTCAGGGGTGTCCTAGGAAGACAAATGAGGGTGGGTTTTACTCAGGTGGCTTCGTTCTGATGAACCATTGTGGTGGTTTACCACAATTCTTTGATTTTTTAAATTAGAACAGTTGTAATTCTTTGTTCATAAGCCTGAAAATTCTTTGATCATGAGCCTGCAAATTCTTTGATCGTGAGATTCTTTGATCACCATCTTTGACACGAGATATGGACAAGATGGACATATTTTTATAATGCAATAGATAGGAAATTTACAATTTTGAGACTGAATATCTCGGAAACGGTTTGGTCTTTTTACTTGAAATTTGGAGGGTGTTTATGGCATGTCCTGTAGATGTGAGTTATGGTGTTTACGTGTTGGAGAAATTTTTTTTTGCAGACATATTGCTTGACGCACTTTCCATGTTGTGGACAGTGTTTTGGATTCTGCTGGTGGCTTGAAATTGATAGGATGCCTAGCCTTAGTGTCATGGATGTAATTTTCAGTTATTGTGTGTGTTAAATGTCAACAGGTGTGGAACTGTGCCACTCTGATGAATGGAAATTTCACATTTTGACATGTTATATCTCAGACATGGCTTGGTCTTTTTATCTGACATTTGGAGGGTGTTGATGGCATGTCCTGTAGATGTCAATAGTGGTGTTTATGTGTTGGACAATATATTTTTTGTGGAGATACTGTGTGGTGCACTTTACATTTTGTGGACAGTGTGTTCTATTGCTCTACTAGGTTAACATTTGTTTGGTGGGTGGCCTTGCTGTTGTCAATACACTTTTTAGTCATTGGATGTGTAATGTGGCTGACAATTACAAGTTGGTGGGAGCATGGGGTCCAAGGGCAGCGCTCCCCACATCTTTATAACATTCTAGTTTTCTATTCTTTCTTAAAAAGTAAAGAAATTCTATGCAAAAACTTCATTAATGCATCATTTGGGGTTCTTCTACAGCAAAAAAGTGAGAAATTCAATTTTAGGGTTCCTACCCTTGCACCCCACCCCGAGCCTGCCCCACCAACAGGCATTGGGGTGTGCGTTGGGGTCATTGGCCTTAACTCTCACCCCATTCTCCTACATTGCACCACCTCAGCTTGTTTACATATGGGATGGGGTGAGAGTTAGAGCCAATGACCCCAACACACACCCGATGCCTGTTAGTGAGGGGTGAGCTGGGGGTGTGGTGCAGGGGTGGGAACCCTAAAATTGAATTTCCTCACTTTTTGATGTAGAAGAACCGTAATGATGCATTAACAAAATTTTTGCATAGAATATATATATATATATATTGCACTGCAGTCTCTAGAGGGTCTTTTTAAAGACTGAGACCCACAACCATTGCACTGTACTACTTCCATGGTCTTTACTTTCATTTTGCTTAGTGTTTATGCAAGCTTGGTTTACCCTTCTACCTCCTTCCTACTCCTCTCAACACTTACATCACCCTTTTGCTTTCCTGAAACTAGTTTGTTACCCTACTCTAGATATGGTGTCTCCTGCATTCCCCTTTATAAACTTTATATGGGTTCCTACTTTTTCCTGGCTGTCTGCTGCCCCTTACACACTTTGTCTGTGTGTACAAGCTTTAACTACCTTCCCCCAGCTGTTTTTTACTGTAAGCAGTTATGTGTTACCTTTTGTATTATCCTGGTGTCCCTTCAGAGTCTCTTGTTCACTTGCAGTCATCATACAGATTCCCTACAGATGTCCCTAAGGCAGATGCTCCACACCTGCTCTTAGACACAGGCCCTGAAGATGTCCCTTAGGCAGGTGCTCCACTTCTGCTCTGTGCTAGTCATTTAATAGGACATGGACATGATGGGACACACTTGTAAGCAGTTCTTTTATGCTGTCTTTCCTTCTTTTGCTAAGCTGGGATTGGCTCACTGTTGCCATATGACCCCCTGATCCTTAGTCCACCATGAATGATGCCCTTTTCTCCACCAGGTGGGGAGAGAAAAAATATAAAAGAAGTAGTTATTTTAAAATACTTCATCAGCAGTGTTATGTCACAGTTCTCAGGTCTCTGTTGCTGGCTGACACTACTTTCATGATGGCCTGAGTGATGACTAGACATAATGATAACACAAAGCAATTTAATCAATTAGAAGCACTGCCTATGTCCATTCTTGCCACTTTATGTCTGTAGGTGCTGATTGACATCACTAGACAAGAAGGAACCTGACACCGAACACTGCTGTAGATAAAAACAAAATAATGGTATAAATACAGTGCAAAAAATACAAGTTAACAAGCGGTAAACAGCTGGACCTGAAAAATGAACAACAATGTAACCATAATACATAATGATAACTTACAAGACAAACATGGCACAGAATAACTAGGGTGATACTGGGTGGACAGAGAGAGGTTTGCAGCTCAGCTGCCCCTAAAAGGAGTACTGAGTGACAAGAGAGGAACTAGAAGCAGGAATAAAAGAAAGAGAGTAAGTGAGCAGTTATAAGCTGTGAGTTAAGAGGAGAAACAGTGGAACTGACTGTTTAGATTATTCAGAAGGTGGTTGGCAGAAGAGAAGGAAGTTTGTCCTACAAGAGTTTTGCAGCAAGGAATAACAGTTAGCAAATGATTGAATGTCAGCAGTTGGAGTTGGTAGGAGGATGGGAGAGAGGAAGACAAGGGAGGCTAGAAACAGAGGGAGGGAGCAGAACTAGAATTTGTAGAGAATAAAGAGCAGTCAGACAGGCATCTGGATACAAGTGGAGGAAGAGAGAGTTTAGAGGTAGAGTGAACATTAGCAAGTAAGGGGAGGAAATTTATTAGCAATATAGCAGAAAAGCATGAATAAGAGGATCCAGTCTAGTAAGGGAGGAATTCAGGACTGCCCCATAGATCACATCAGTATAGCTAAACACTAGAAAAATAATCTTATGGAGGATCTGACACAGACTGGGAGGAGTATTCAAGACTTGTTGTAAGAAAGGGAACCATGTCTGGGGCAGATGGCAGAGCTCTTCGTGGATGGCATACATGTTTATAAACAAGTCTAAGTATTGATCCATTAACACACAAAGGGACCTGAAATATGAAACCTCATCAAGTAGTGTACCATCCAGAGTTTTAGAACTTGGGGGAGCAGAGCCCTGCAAGCTTTTTACAAGCACAAAAACACAGAGAAACTGTCTTTTTTGTAATAAATGTTAGCTGGTGTGACTAGAACTGACACTGGAAATTTTTAGTCATGCTGCAGTGATGATATCAGATCACAGACAGATACCTGCAGCAAAGAGTATGATGATGTCAGCATACATGTGGATGTTCATGTTGACAAAGACAGTGGGCAGGTCATTCAGGAAAATGAAGAATAAGAAGAAGACCAATACAGAGCCTTGGGGAATCCCAGAAAGGATAGAGAGAGAGTGGACAAGGTATTGGTAACATTGACTGCCTAGCCAGCCACAAGGTTGCAGTAAAACCCATCTTCTGATATGGTATAGTCCTATTTTGCTGAACATATCAAGGAGAACTGGGTGGGCAACCATGCCTAAAGTCTTTCAAAGCTGCTGAGTGAATACTTTTTCTGAATATTCAGCCACATATTCAGCAGCTAAATATTCAGGTTTTCAGAATTCAGCTATTAAAAAGAAAAGAAACAGCCCCCTCACCCAGCCCCAAAGTAGGTAAAGTCATGTAACCCCATCCCAACGGAACTATGAGAATTAAGTGGCTAAGTGCTGGGGAGGGGTGAGAGACAAGGGTCAGGTGCTGTGCAGTGCAAGAGTGAACTTAAATTACATTTTCTAAGTGCAAATAGTGCTTTATATAAAGAAGGTGTCTGGCCGAGGAGGCAGGTGGTTGGAGCCAATTGTCCAACATGGAATCTAGTTAAGTGATTTAAAAAAGAAACAACTTGTGGGTGCTGGGAAGGAGGAGCGTGATATTTTCCTTTTACTGAAGTGTGTTGGCATTGAGGTTACATGATTATTTTACCTGGTTTGGGGCTGGGAGGAAGAGAGGTGGCTGTTTCTTTCTTCTTTTTTCAGTTAGCAGGATTATTTCCTGAATATGAATACTCCCCTATTCTGGCAGGGCTGCTGAATACTTGGGACCCCTACTATTTATGGTATTTTGGAAATAATATTTAGCCCCTGCACATCCCTAGCCTTCACAAGGTCAATGAAAATTAGTACAGTATCATGATTCTGGTCCATACCCTTAAGAGCAGAATACATGACTTGGAGTAATAGGAAACTGTGGAAAGTTGCTTCCCGAACCCAGACTGGAAAGGATAGGGAATACAAAAGGTATCTAACAAAGCTGAGAACTGAATAAAAAACACATTTCTCTTGGAGCTTGGCCAGGACTGGAAGCAATGAAAGAGGGAAGTAGTTCCCAAGGTGGAAGAGTTGCCAACTTTGTGGAGGGTAAGAACTTTAGCCTTTTTCCACACATGATGGATGGCCCAGAGACCAAAACAAATGGTCTGAAGAGATGAAAGAAAGGCACATATCACAGGATCAGACATGTGTAGAAGATTAGGGTCCAATTCATCTGGGTTATGACCTCTAGATAAGTTAGGGAGAGGAGTGGTGAGACAGTGTCATGGGGTAATGGATGAGAAAAAGAGGAGGGAGGAAGAAAAGCAGGCCAGAGTCAGAGGGGGTTAAGAGGTAGAAAAATGATGGAGTAGGGATAAGTGAATGAGCACAAGTGGTAAAGAATCTGCTGAAACATGAGTGGTGTAGTATTAGCCACTACTAAGCAATTTAAATCACAAATTGTAGTTTGAAAGACATATTGGGGCCCAATAAGTTACATTATTTCTTCTCACTACAATTTGTAATTGAAACACTAGGCAGTTTTGGAATGGTTAGCAATGAGGTTGCTTCCATCAAGGAGGGCAGGGATCCTTAACCAGGAAGTTGGTCATATTGAAATTAATCGCTTTCTAGAACATTTATGGGGCATTATGGTTACTCCAGAGTTTTTTTGCAAAATAATTTGGTTTGGCATCCTTGGTGGCCTTTGTGCAAAAATTTATAAGTCATTTGTAGTTCAACAAATCATCAGGGAAGCCCCCACCGATGAAGGCCTAATTGTTTGGCCAAAGTACTGGGGACTACAGGTCCTCAAGATCATTGTCAATGGATTGTAAACATACTACAATAAAAGCTAATTCAGCATTAATTTCATTTCACGACTCTGAGTGCAGGATTTCTGTGTCTCTATTGATTGTGGTCTGGCTACCAGTTCCTGCACCATAGTGTTTTCTGTGATGTGCTGCTTCATTTGTTCCTGTGCTTTGTAGAGGCACCAGAGTTACAGGCTTTACAAAGTTAAATGAGCTCTTCAGGAACCCATGGATGATGGGCTTCTCAGAAGTGGGTTATTCTAAGAATGGCATGTAACTCAGATGGAGATGAAGTAGATTGGAAGGAGAGAGCCTCATCAGTGTCAGTGGTGACTGAAAGTGAGGGCCAGTCATTGTTACAGAAGTTAACTTACAAGGCCCTGCACTGCATTGGTCTTGGCTACCTAAAAGGCCTACTAATCCTGCATGCTCCTGGCTGCCCACTTCATGCATCAAAGGTGAATCTTCTCTCTGTGCTCAGATCCAATCTGAAAGCTTTTGAGGAATAAGGATTCATGGTAGGTTCCTTGGTGTTATGGAATGGTTTGTTTGTTTTGTTTATTTAAAATCTTGAAATATCCTTCGGCCAATGACCTGTTGACATAGGCAATCAGAACAAACAACAAGAATACAAACAAAACAAAACAATAAGCTACACAGTATACAATACCTCATTAATAAATGTACATCATCGATACAATAACGTTAACCAGTGAAGCATTTACAATTATAACTGTAAAAGAGATGATTTTTTCAAAGCCTGTCTAAAACTGTGTATAGAATTACTGTATAAACACAGCTTATTGTTGGTAGCAGTTTGTTAAACAAACTCTGGCTAGAGTCGATAGGACTGCATAGGAGAAATTTGCTGTAAAAATAATGAAAATTAGCAAGGTAATGAGCCTGCATTAGCAAAATGTAATGTAGGCTCATAAATGTGTTGTTTTGTTGCATTTGTACACCAAGGCGAGGATTTTTAAACTGTGCCTAGAAAGGGCGCAAGTGTGTGCACTTCGCAACTGATTTGCATTGAGTGCAGACTTGATATATTCAAACGGGATGCGCAATGCGCATCCCGTCTGAATATAGCAAAGGATGTAGGTGGTGGAAATGGGGGCCGCCGAAGATGTGTTGGCGCATCCCCTGCATGGTCTGAATACCTGGAATGGGGATGCACAGCACATCTTTGGGATGGGCATGGTACAAATTCCAGATATTCAGACTGCAATATGTAAACAGAGTCACTATGTATGCAAGGCACAAATGGGGCTATTTGTATGTCATTATGGCCCCATTTGCATGTCTGTGGCAGGGATACACCTCACAGAATGCGCCAGGTACCATGCAACGTCTGGTTAAAAAAGGAACATCACATCCTCCTGGTAGTCTAGTGGCTCCCCCTCCCATACCTGAAAACCATTCATATAGTAAAATGATCCACCGATCATCCCTGGTAGTCCAGTGTTACCCCCCCCTTAAAGCTCCGAACCCCATCCAATCAATAAATCCCCATTCAATATTCCCTGGTATTCCAGTGGCCCCCTAGCCCTGAACTTAATGTAAACATTCTAACCCCAACCTCCCTGGTTGTCTAGTGGACCCCCCACCCACTGAGGGACACCACCCACCCCACTCCCCCCATCCCAACATGGCCAACATTTTGGAGGGCAGCACAACCCACCCACACACTACCATGGCTGCCCTGTTGTGAATGAAAGTATACAGTACACACTGCAAGCCCATTGGTTGACAATGTCTACCAATGGCCTTACAGGTGAACAGTACGCTGTCATTCACTGACAGCTCAGTTGGTGGGCATGGCCATGTTGGGATGGGGAAGCGGGGTGTGGTGGAGGTCCTTCAGTGTGTGGGGGTTCCCCTGAACTTCCAGGGAGATCAGGGGTTAGGATGTTTACATTACAATTGGGGCGGGTGGGCCACTAGACTACCAGAGAATATCAGTCAGGGATTTGTTGATTGGATGGGGTTCAGGGCAGGGAGGGGGTTACCACTGGACTACCAGTGTATATTGAATGATGATTCATTATATTGGATGGGATTCAGGGCTGGAAGGATTATAGAACAGGCATTTATTAATCTGATGGGGTTTGGGGATGGGAGAGGGGTACCACTAGACTACCAGGGATGATTGGGGAACATTTTACTATACGGATGTGTTTCAGGTATGGGGGGAGACACTAGACTACCAGGGAGATGAGGAGTCAGTACTTTATTTTATGATCAGGCTGGGGGAGAGACACTAGACTGCCAGGGAGATGGGTATGTTTCTTTCTCTTACAAGCAGAGCTTGGAGGGTAGCCACCCTGGGGATGGTGGCTGCTGTATTGTGCTGTGCAGTACAGCAGCCTGCCTGTGGATGGCTATGACTTAGGCATGTTTTTTCCATACCTAACTTTGCACGGCACATGTCCAAGATGCGCAGGCAGCTGCACCTCACATCTCAGCTGAATATGGAGTTGGGCTGTGTATGCAGGGGAAAGCCCCCTCTGGATGTGCCACATACATTATCTTTGCACTGTGGTGCATCTGAAATTGTTTGGTGCATCACCCTTTTGTATATGGCCCAGGAGCTCATTTTCAGAGATGTGCCCGGCACAACTCAGTTGTGCCAGGCACATCTCCTTTGAATATCTGGGCCAAGATTTTCAACACAGTTTTGTTATGACCCTGCCTCATGAGGAAGGGCAGAGAAAATATTTAACTAAAGGTGACCACGCAGGGACTGCAAAGTCAACGTTTGGGAGGCAAAATCATATTTTGGACAGAAGTTGAAAAGTGACAGCTGTCACATTCATGAGATGTTGCAAATAAATGGCCATGTTGAAAATTTGTGGGCAAAATATTGAATATTACCAAAATTACGAGCCTGCATTTGCAAAATTCAGCATAGTCTCAACTTTTTTTTATTATTATTTTTACACCTCAGTGGTATGTTTTGGTTTTGGTTATAGCTCATTTCTTTTGAACTGCCTGGCTCTTGATATCTTCTGACTAAAATTCTTCGAAAAATTTCAGTGGCCTACTCTTCAAACATATCCATGTCAGAGCAATTACAGCATAGTTGTAAAAATGAACTATAAGCAGGGCCACTAGAAAATTGCAGCCGCAATTTTTCTGCAATTTTCACAATTTTCACCTTTTTCCAGATAAAGTCCACAGTTTCTTGCAATTTCTTACCTTTATTGAATTTTTGATTGAAATTATATAAAAAATGTTTAAATTCTCAAGGAACTCTACTAAAATATGCTAACAGTTTAGTACACAGACTTGTATTTGATCAAAGCAATACAGTGTGAGGTGAGGTGAGAAGGGATCCAACTGACCATGCTTTAATGTGACTTACTTCACTGCTTTTGTTTCAAAATCCTCTGGCCATGCATATGTATACTTGAGCACTTAAAATCTGTGTTAAAGCAGACTATCAGAGAACTTTTTGCTGACACAGAGACTGAAACAATAGGAATGAGAAAAGGTGCAAAGTGCCCCATTCCTCTAAGTGAAGCATTGACCACAATGCTCGCTTTTGAATGGTAGGGTAGGTTTTCCTTGCATTAATACTTTCATCATTCTGAAAGGATTTTGATTCAAATGTGTGAGGAGTTTGGATGGCCTTGCTGATTATGAACCTGAATGTGCTTCTGAGGGAGTTGGTGACAGTGATTTTTTACATGTCGCTCTGCCACAACTGCATACTCACATACAAAGCCTACAAAAAGAAACAAACATTTCTGAAAACATGCTGAACAGGTTAAGTATATTTAAACAGTTACCTTTAGATAGACAAAATAGATACAACCCAAATAAAATCACTGCAAACTGAATGGGATAAAAGTGTCATGTATTAAAAACTATTGTATGCTGTAATGAAAAACTATTGGTATTATTTAATGCATTTATCATGTGATTTTAAAATGTACTGAATGCTGATTAAGAACAGTAATTATTTTAACAAAATAAAAACATTTTACTAGAACTGTATTAGGCACCCTGGTTATCGGTTTATTTTTTTCTTGCACCAAAGCAAGTAGTTGTTAAACCGGCTTCATAATTTAACTTTTAGAAACTGCAAAATATGTTGTTTTAGGATTTATTCAATACGGACTGACTGTGAATTATTAAATAAAATCTAACTAGCACTGATTTAGATTTCTTTCGATTTTTAGAAGATAGGCTACATAATGATTAATGTGCAGTGCATTTCAAAAACATACACCTTTCTTCATATTGGAAGCATTTACAAGTGGCAGTACTGTACATTTATCTAATTATTTATGTGATCAATACATGCTGCAGCAAACAATAAAATATGTATTATTGGGTAGTGGGGATGTATAATGAACCCCTGCAATTTCTGCAAAAAGTCTCTGCAATCTGGGGTAAAATTATCCACAATTTTCCAGTGGCCCTGACTATAGGGAATGCTCTCCACAAGACAACAGGGATGGTAACTATTGGTGCTGAGCAGGAAATTTCCAGTATTTGATTTACTGCAACCCATAGCATGTACCTCTTCTCCAAGCCATGAGGTACAGTAAGCATGAGATCCAATAAATGACTGTAGTTTTATATTTTTTAACTGAACTGGTGAACTTTAAACTGCAATCATTTTGATCAAGGTAGGCAGTAACCTGCTGTGCCTCCGAGTCAGACCCCACACACACAGCACATTATCTATATAACAATGCCATGCTATGATGTTATGGTGGTGGGATGGGGTTGACAATAGGGTCAAGTACAGCACCCTCTTCTCACCAATCCATAAAAAGGCTGATGTAGTAGGGGGATGACAAAGACCCCATTTCTGTCCTATGTGTTTGAAGGTAACATTCCCTATTAAAAAGCAAGAGTTTTTTTGGTAACACCAATTCCATCGCTTCAATGACAAACTGTTTTTGCTTGCCACTGAGTAAGCTGTAGTGTTACAGTGTGGTACAGCTATGTCCTACCTAGGCATCAGAGGGACTCTTTACTATCATTTCATTTTTCTAATGGCCAGTTGCAGCAGCAAAAAAAAAGGTCTCCTATCCTATGCTATACCTGTCAATTCTGTTTGGATGGCCACCTACAGGATCCCCCCTCCCCCGGCATCTACCTCAGTAAATGTCCTTTTTCTATTTATCGTTTTCATTCCCTCTACCTTGCTTGATTGCCACAGTGAGGGTGTGCCACTGGAATGGCTCAAAGAATTAATGTAAAACTAGCAAGCACAGAGTACTGTTATTATAAAACAAACACTGAGACCTGGTTGTTATAACTGTGCACGTGTTTTTTGTATGAGCCTGCATATTAACATGCAGTCATGCAGCACTCATATATTAAAGATATGTTAGATTGCATCAATATACATTTAGCAGTAGTGAATATTGTTAAACAGATGTTGAAATAACATGAAATTATGTGTGGCTTGTTATCAGAGGTGCTTTTCACTGTAAATGAAAAGTTTGTCTTGATTCAGAAGCACTGGCAGGGAACAGGAAAATACATTTCCTCCAGGCGTTTTAATGAATACAAAATGCTTCACTTTCTCTTCTTGTGGAGAAAATATTAAATTTTTACTTAAAGGAGTTCTGCATGCTAAAGTGAAGCCCAGACTGCTTCACAGATCGTGGCGTCAGTGTACCAATTCACCTGCAGTCACTCTGTAAAATGTATAATTACCTGACCGCTCATAAAATTTAGGGAAGCCCCTGGTGCAGCCAGCATTTTCAGTCATGGTGCCCCATCCACTCCTGTTCTCGTTAGTAATAATGCAAGATGATGACACACCATTGCCCCTGCCTTATGGGTAGCCCTATGTACAGAAATATTATCAAAAGTATATATTACATGCCACTCATTATTTTGAAACAATCTGCCTAAATGCTCTATGTATGGCTGGCATACACATGGCATTTTGGCAAATTGTGTAAGTTAATGATTCTAAGGCTCCCAAAGCCCCTGGCATTGGGCACCATTTAAATAAAATTGCCTAGCCATGAAGGAGGGAACTCAGGTTAAGAAACCTAAGTGAACTAAACCAGATATTATAGGTAATGAAGAGAGATGATGATTTTTGCAGACACAGTTCACTGTGTTGTGGTCACTGTCTGTATCTGGAAGGGCGCCAGTGGCAATGATGTGGTGGTGATGGGAAGAGAGTACCCATCCTATAGGTAAGTGTTTCATGGAGTGGGGACTGAGGTGCATAGTTTCAGGGATAAAGTGGGAGAGATTAGAGGGTTCAGTTTTTGAAGGGTCAAATTAGCAGATGGTGAGAACCAACTGATGTTGAAATTCTGAAGAAGGGGCAGATCCCCAGAGGTGGATAGAAAGACAAGGGTGGTGAGGGCATCTGACTGTGCAGCTGTGCTAGCCATTATTTGTCATGTTGCTTTTCAGAATGTTTGTGCCTTGTTCTATCATTTACTTATTGCTGTATGTGAATTCGTAGTTCAATGTGTCGCGTGTAATGATTAAAATGTAATCACTGCTGTTGTTGCTGGAGTCTGCCTCCACTGAACAATTGGGTATGGAATAAGGGAAACAGAGTCTGCACTGAAGGTATTTGTATGAGTAGAGGACAACAGCTCCATAATAAAAGTACAGGGTAACACCAACACATAGTGATATAGTTGTTTATGTATGAGCTGTTGGCTTCTGCTGTCAGAATTAATGACAACACAACCTGCTTTTTGAAAAGTTTGTGTCTGTAGCAAGTTGATAGTAGTGTATAGAGACAGCAAAGACACAGCACATGTAGATAACAGTATGCATTTAAAAGAAAACTACATGCAACAGTTATAAAAACATGTTGTGCATTGGGTTTTTGTGCAAACGATCATCCCTCGCATTCTGTTATCTTTGTCTACAGTAATTTTTTTTGTTTTGTTTTGATTTTTTTTTTGTTTGTGACTTTACTCTGCAAGATTTATGGCCCCTAGGGGAAGCCATTCAGGCTTCTTTATTGTCTTTGTTCTGTTAGAATTTTCACAGAATGTGTCTAGGAATTATGTTAATTCAACCTTGCAGTAGAACTAAGAGTCCAGGATCCTAGTTATAATTTAGTCAAACCATTTAAAGGAGTAGTTCACCCCAAACTAGCAAAAAACATATGTTGTGCAGAGTGCTTTGATTTGTATGTTACGTTGTTGTGTGTCCTTCCCTCTGTCTGCTGTTAAGAGTTTTTCCTAAATTAGCCTACTAGCTTTAGGGTAGTTTTACGACCCCTGGAGATCTCCATCTTAGACAGCTTAATTCTATTCTTTTGTCCTAGAATGCACCTTGTCTCATGTGACAGTGATGTAGCAGAGACCATAAATCCAGCAGAAAGCATTGCTTTATAATCAGTTCAGAACAGTAGAGATGGCTATATATTAAAATCTATAGAATTCAGCTGAATGACTACCCTCATCGTAAAGGTGTTATTGTCCTGAAGAACTTTGCTGCTGGTAATTTTTGTGCAGCTTGTAAAGCTTCCAAGATATTTTGTTTCTTTGTCATGTGTGTGCTGAATGTTGGATCTCTGCTGCATCACTGTCATATGAGACAAGATGCACTGTGGGAACAAGGAATACAATTAAGCTGTCTCAGATAAAGATCCCCAGGGGTGGTAAAACTAGCATTAAGCTAGCAGGCTAATTTAGGAAAAACTCCTAATAGCAGTCAGAGGGAAGGAAACATTACAACTTCACATACAAATTAAAACACTGCACAACATATATTTTTGCAAGTTTTGGGTAGACTACTCCTTTAGCTACAACTTATTGTGAAAGGTAACTGCCTTCAAAAAGTGTATGCTCTTCTTACCCAGCTGAAGTCAAATTTTTCAAAGTGCCAATTGTTGTTATTCTGGATGTATCATGTTTCCTTGTAAAGCACTGTCACTTGGTGATAATAAAGCCAATACACCTCTGATGGGCTTGGAATTTAATTCACACAATTCTCAGAGGCAGTCTGAGAAAATTCCTATAAATCAAAGGCAATAAAGAAGCAAGAATAGCTACCCCAAGGGGCCATAAATCTTGGAGGGAAAAGTGGCATATGGAACAGAATGCCAGGGACCCTCAGAAAAAATAATAGTAAAATGCACAATATGTGTTTTTATAATTGTTGCATATAGATGTCCTTTAAATCAATCATACCACAGTTTGTGCTGCAGTGTATTCTGAGACATTTAAGTTCAGTGTCCATTAAGTAGAAGTTGTATTTGTATATAAGTTTGACAATTGATGGTGTGTTCAGTGGTAACTGGGGTTGAGGTCTATGTGTGTTGTGTTAAGGAAGTTTTTTCCCAGGGGTATCCTAGCTCTACTACTGACTAATGGGGAAAGGATCACAGATCTCCACGTAGAAGGTCACCTGTGGGCCAGTGATCATCACATGGTTTGGCCACTAGAACTAAATCATCCCATTCCAATGCAAAAATATGGGAATTCAGAGGAGCTGACTTTGATAAAATGACCAACAGAGTTAAGCTAGCCCTGGCAAGAAGAAATACAGTTGTGAGGGTACAGGCAAAGTGGGCAAACATTAAGGATGCAATACTTGAAACAACATCCCACTGTGTCAGAGAGAAAAGCAAGTGCAAAAGAAGCAGGAATCCACTTTGTTTCTCAAAAACAGTAGCAGAAAAGATCAGAGCCCGAAGGCTGACCTTCAGGAAATATAAGGGAACAGTGGGATGAAGATAGGGAGGCATACCAAACTTTCCAAAGGGTAGCAGGGAAGGCAGTAAGGCAGGCAAAGGTGAAAACCAAGGAAACACTAGCATGAGCAATAAAAAAAGTGACAAGACCTTCTATAGATACATTAGTGAAAGGAGAAATTCCAGAGGGGGTATTGCTAAGATCAAAGGGGATAAGGGGGAGTGTGAGGAGGACCAAGGAAATGCATCTATCCTAAATAGATACTTCTGCTCGGTATTTACTGAGGAGAAGCTTGGGCAGGGCCCACAGCTCTGCATCATGGACACTGGGGGAGGGAGGTGTGAGCTAGTCCCTTCACAAAAGAAAGGGTCCTACAAGAGTTTGCTAAGTAAGTTCAGGGTGGACAAAGTAATGTGACCTGATGGCATACATCCCAGTGTACTAAAGGAGCTAAGGGTGGAAATAGCAGAGCTATTATCTGAATTGTTTAGTGAGTCTCTGAGCACAGGAGAGGTCCCAGAAGACTGGAGAAGAGCTCATGTGATCCCGCTCCACAAGACTGGTAGCAGGGAGGAGACAGGGAAGTACAGATCAGTCAGTCTTACCTCAGTAGTGGGCAAGATTATGGAGGCACTCCTTAAGGAAAGGATTGTGCAACACCTGGAATCCATAGGAGCACAGGATCCAAGACAGCATGGGTTTACAACAGGAAGATCCTGTCAAACTAATCTCATAGATTTCTTTGACTGGGTAACTAGAGTGGTGGACAATGGGGTAGCAGCTGATGTTGCCTACCTTGACTTCAGCAAAGCTTTCAATACTGTTCCACGTAGAAGATTGCTTAATAAGCTGGGTAGGCTCTGGGTGGGTCAGAAGTTGGTCAACTGGGTGGCAAACTGGTTGGTGGCAGAAAACAAAGAGTGGTGGTAAATGGTATATAGTCCGAAGAGATGCAAGTCACAAGTGGGATACCTCTGGGATGCGTCCTGGAGTCAGTCCTCTTCAATATCTTCATCAGTGACATTGCAGATGGACTGGAGGGTAATGTTTGTTTGTTTGCAGATGACACCAAGATGTGCAACACAGTAGATGATCCAGATGGGGTGGGCAAAATGAGAAGAGATCTGGATAAACTGTCAAAGTGGTTGGATGAGTGGCACATGGGGTTTAACACAAAGAAGTGCAAGATCATGCCTATATGGAAGAGAAACCCTGAATCCACCTATAGGTTGGGAGGTGAGTTGCTGACAATCCCAAGGGAAGAAAGAGACTTGGGCATCATCATCACAGATGACCTGAAATCATCCAAGCAGACCACTAAAGCAGTAGGTAAGGCAAGAGGAATGTTAGGGTGTATTAGTAGGGGTATCACAAGTCGTAAGAGGAAAGTAATAATCCCTCTTATCAAGACACTGATTAGGCCCCATCTGGAGTACTGTGTGCAGTACTGGAGGCCACACCTGCACAAGGACATTAACAAAATGGAGGCAGTCCAGAGGAGGGCAACCAAAATGGGGCAGGGACTGCATCAGAAAACATATGATGACAGATAAACAGAACTCTCTCTCTCTATATATATATATATATATATATATATACCCTAGAGCAAAGGAAGGAGAGGGGTGATACGATTGAAACATTCAAACATCTTAAGTGTATTAACAAGGTGAAAGAGTCTAACATGCGGTCCTTATCTGCCATCAACTTCTATGTTTCTATGTTTCAATAATGAGAGGGTATGGTTGCTGTTGATATAGTTATATGAATTGAAAGCTCAGCTACAGTAGGTTTCTTTCCTGTAGAGCAGAAACAAGAGGGCTGTGTGCATTACCTTAAGGAAGTTGTGTTTTTCAGTGAATTTTATGCATTTACTATATTTCTGTCCTGTGCAGGAAAGAGGGAGAGGTAATCTGGTTGTGTTTGATTTACATAATGACCTTTTGTGTGTGGGTGTATGTGTGTTTGTGGTGGGGGGGGGTTACTTCTATGGGGATTTGGCATGTGGTTGTGTTTGATTTGCATAATAATTTTTTGGGCTTGGGCTTACTATTTTTGGTTAACATAGCCCTTAACCATGTGTTTTATACTCCATTAATTCAATCCCGTGTATTCAAGCTTTAACCAAGTGGAAGCAGAATTGGCCATACCGCATTCTGTAACTGGTTGACATAATACTGAGGGTGGATCTCATTTAAGAAAAATCGCATTTGCTTAATATACAGAAATATGCAATATTTTTTAACAAAAGTTGAAAACATTTACAGTGTGAAGTTGGTTCCTTTGGCAGTCATCACAGAGATCACTGAAAAATAATATATTAGCTGGCTTGTCTGCTTTGTTTGAGAGGAAAATTATTTCTGTAACCCACCTTCTTTTGATATAGCAAGCAGTACTCTTGTAATCTATGTTGCCCCCTCCCAATTCTTGTGAGCAAGGATGATGTCACCACCTCCCCCAATAATGTGTACTGTTTCAAACTGCTTACTTTTTGTAGAGTTTTGGCAACTGATGGAAAATAGGAACAATATCCAAAAATATATCAGTTGCAAATGTTTATTAATCACATATGTTGTCATCAAAAATTTGGTTTTATTTATGATCTGAAGGAGGGAGGATTTAAACAGAGAGGTCTGCTAGAAACTGCAAGAAGGAGGGAGACTTTAAATAGAGAGGACTACTAGAAACTGCTAGAAAGAAAGGGCTGCTAGAAACTGCCAGAAGGTGAGAGGATTTGAACAGAGGGCTGCTACAAACTACCAGAAGGAGGGAGGATTTAAGCAGAGAGGGCTGCTAGAAGTCATATCACTAGGTTACAGTCATGGGGCTAGATGGTGAAACTGCACTGAAATAACTTTATTTTTCACTCACAGGTCACAGAGTCTCTCCAGGAAACTGAGGGGTAGTAGGCACAGAGGACACAGTGCGAGCAGGATGGCAAATGGGAGGCGGGGTGAGTGGATTGTGACAGAGCAGGTTATGTGACTGTTTCATTTGTAGGGAAGCACCTGAAGGACCCACTCATCCCAGGCTCATTTTCCTTTTATAGGCACATGACCAGGTAGCAATCTACAACTTCCTTCTTAGAGACAGGTAGGGGCAGGAGGGAATGGAGAAGGTAAAAAAAAATTATCGTAAAGACTCTGAAGGAAGAACAACTTTAAGTAGCAAAGTGGAAGAGAGACTGATCAGGCACAGAGCACAGCTAAGAGCTAGGTTAACCAAGCGAGGAGTAGACATAGTAACCCATAAAGGACAGAGACAGAAGGATAGAAGAGTCAAGACAGGGCACAGACACTCAGGGAATGGCAGCTAGATGTACCAAAAGATAAAGATAAGGCACAGCTACTATGGGAGAGGAAGTACAGATAAAGAAAATGCTGAGAGTGGTGCAATGTAATGGATGTGGGGCAGCAGTTTTCAGTAGGACATTCTGGATGCTACAGTGCTGCTCCATCTGCAGGCACCTCTCTGGGCTGAGGCCAGAGGTCACCAGTCTTTGGGCCAAGCTGGCTAGTATGGGGGGGACCTGTGCCTCCACCCAGAGACCACCTAGTAAGCTTCCACCTCCTCAATGGTTAGCTCGCAGAGGGAGTGGTTGGACTGTGATAGGCTCAGGGAGGGTGAGGGAGGTGGCAAAGAGGCACACCCCCCTACCAGTGGCACTACATAACTTCTACACTGTGGAGGAACAGGAAAGTTGTTGGATGATACCCAGGGTAGTGTCCAGGGAGGGTGAGAGGGACACCCAGAATAGATCTGAGATGAGGAGAGCAGAGGATGCCAGGGGAGAAGGAAGCAACTCCAGGTGGGAGAATCTATTGTCTGGGGAATAGAGTTGTGAACAAGAAATGAGAGAGAGGGGGAGGTGAAGTGCCTACCTAGAGGCACAGCTCAGAGGGATGGTGAGTGAATCTGGAGAATCACAAGGGCAATAGCAAGGAGGGAGGAGCTGGATGTCATTGTCCACCTTGGGACAAGTGACCTGGCAGGGGATTGGGAAGAGTTAGGCAGAATAAAGGAGGAGTTATGGGGGTTAGGGAGGGGCCTGAAACAGATGTCAAGCTCCGTGTCCTTGGAGGTACTATCTGTTCACTACAAGGGGGAGACCAGGACACTCCAAATCCAGGAATTCAACTCATGGTTGAAGGAATGGTGTGGAGAGGAGAGATTCAGATTCATGGAGGACTGGGGCCTCAACTGGAGTGATGTGAGCCTGTACAGAGGCGATGGCTTGCATCTGTCCAAAAAGGGGGCCATGGTCATCAGTGAAAGGTTTAAGTGCTTTTTAGGCAAGCATTTAAATTAGCTATGGGAGGGGTTGGAGGGAGGATAGGAAATGGAACATACCCCCTCAAAGAGCCAAGACCTATTGACAAACACAGGAAGGAAGCAGATTGACTAAGGGATCATATCAGCAAAAAGAAACAGAGGGGCTTGGATAGACTTCTTCTCAGACTGAAAAGGATTGTGATCAAAAGAGGAAAAGGCTTACTGAGAAAAGTAGGGGAGGGGCACCACATCTTGGACAGCAATGTGTGCAAATGCCCAAAATCTGAGTAATAAGATAGGATACCACAAGGCTACCATGGTGGAATCTGGCTTGGACATTGTGGCTATCATGGAGACCTGGTGTAATGATATTAAGAGCTGGGAAGTGTCCATTCAGGGTTACAGTCTATTCAAGAAGGACAGAGTAGGTGGAAAAAGGGGGTGGGAGTGGTTCTACATGTGAGGAAAAGCATAATGGCCATGGAAATTTAAGGGGAACAGGATGGAGGGGAGATACTGTGGGTTACACTAGAAAGGACAAAGGGAATATCCAGCCACACAAGGAACATATACAGACCACCAACTCAGGGGAAGGATATACTGTAGATAGAGAGCTGTTGCTAGAACTCCGAAGGATGGCACACAAGGGGGAGGTGTTGCTAGTCAGTGATTTCAATATACCAGATATAGACTGGCAGCTCCCCACAGCAGCAATGGTTAGCAGCAGGAGAATCTTGGATTCCCTACTGGCAGTATTCCTTAAACAGATGGTTGAAGATCCCACACAGGAGAAGGCATTACTTGACCTGGTCCTTACAAATGGGGACAGTGTGACAGGGATGACAGTGGGGAAGCACCCGGGAAGAGTAAATACTGAACAGTGTGGTTTGAAATAACTGAGGGGAAGGAACCAAGCCACACAAGGACAAGAATCCTAGACTTTAAAGACTTGTTTACACAGCTGACTTTGTAGCACATCAACCCATATGCAAGGGTTGATGTGCTGCAAAGTCATCAGTGTAAACACATTCTGGAGTGCCTTAAGTACCCATTGGATCCTTTTTTTGATCCAGTGAATTTGTGGGAATCACTATCTGAGCGAGTGCTCTAATTGCCAGTGTAGATGCTTTGCTGCACTTGCTCCATTTCAAATGCTTTGTCCTGCAATTTGAATAGCCCCTCTTCTGAGTGACCTGCAGCACTACTATGGCATGCTGTGTAAACAGTCAACTAGTGGGGAAGAAGCAAGCACAGTGGGATGGGAGTGGCACTGATGCCAGAGCACTGCCGCTGTGTAAACAGGGCTTAAGCAGGCACACTTCAGAAAGATGGGAGAAAGCCTAAATGAAGCTCTGACTGAAGTAGGGGAAAAGAAAGGTGTAGAGGAACAGTAGGAGGCAATCAAAGTGGGGATTGCAATGGTGACTCAACTCACTATCAAACAGGTGAGTAAGGGGAAGAGAAAGAAGAGACCACTATGGTTTTCAAAGGAGGTAGAAGAAAGGTTAGAGCAAAAGAAGTATTAGAGCAATAAAAGACTCAGGAGCAAGGGGACAGGAGGTGGTTTCAGAAAAAAAAACAAAGTGAGGCAGTGAAAGCAGTTAGGGAAGCTAAGGCATGAACAGAAGCACATGTAGCAAATTTAGTGGCAAAGGGAGACAAAAGCTTTTACAAGTACACCAGTGGAAAAAAAGAGGGCAAAGAGGACGGAGTGTATAACTGAAAGGGGAAAATCAGAGCAGTGTACGGGATGATTGACAGAAAACAGATATACTGAACAAATATTTCTGCTCAGTTTTTACAGTGGAGGGGCCAGGGAGTGGGCCAACAACAAGTGATAGGGACATGATGGATATAGAGAGTGACACTGGCCCTTTTTCAAAGGAAGAGGTCCTCAGGAATCTGGTGAAACTGAGAGCTGATTAGTCAATGGGACCAGATGGGATACAGCTCAGGATTTTAAAAGAGATAAGGGTAGTGCTGACAGAACCACTGACTACCCTGTTCAGCCTGTCTTTAGAAACAGGGGATATTCCCAAGGACTGGAGGAGGGCTGATGTAGTCCTTCTATACAAAAGTGGGGACAAGGAGGAGGCAGGACACTACAGACCTGTCAACCAGACCTCAATAATGGGGAAAGTCATGGAGACACTATTGAAGGAAAGAACCATGGAACACCTCGTTGTCTGTGGTCTACAGGACACAAGGCACCATGGTTTTATGGGAGGGAGGTCATGCCAGACTAACTTCACTGAGTTGTTCGATTGAGTAGCAAGGGAGGTAGATCAAGGGGGGGCAGTGGACTTGGCCAAGCTGGATTTCAGTAAGGCCTTTGACACCATCCCACATCATAGGTTGATAAGGAAGTTGCAGAACATGGGATTAGGAAAGAAGATGGTGAAGTGGGTGAAAAGTTGGCTGGATGATAAGATCCAGAGGGTGGTGGTAAATGGCATTCACTCTAAAGAGGGTAAGGTGACCAGTTGGGTACCACAGGGATCAGTACTGGGCCCAGTCCTCTTCAGTGTCTGTATCAGTGACAATGCAGAGGGTCTAGAAGGGAAGATCTGCCTGTTTGCTGATGACACTAAGCTTTGCAACAAGCTGGACACACCAGGGGGTAGTAGATAGAATGAAGGGGGAATCTAAAGAAGGTGGGGGATTAGTCAAGGGATTGTAAGCTGAAGTTCAATGCAAAAAAGTGCAAAATAATGCACATGGGCAAAAAAAAAAAAAACAGAAGCGTCATATCATCTGAAGTGGGAGGAAATAGAATGCTCCAAGCAGGAAAGTGACTTTGTGGGTGATAATCTCTGATGACCTAAGGGTTGGGAGGCAGTGTGACAAGGTGGTGGAAAAGACTAACAGAATACTGGGATGCATAGGCAGGGGAATCAACAGCAGAAAGAGAGGTAATAATCCCATTGTACAGGACTGTGATAAAGCCACATCTTGAGTACTATGTCCAGTTCTGGAGGCCCCACCTACGTAAACACTGATAGGAAGGATGCGGTTCAGAAGAGGGTGACCAGAATGGTGTAGGGAGTACATCACAAGCCCTATGAAGCTAGGCTGCAGTAATTGAATATGTACTCCCTAGAGGAAAGGTGGGAGAAGGGGGATATGATTGAAACATTTAAGTTCCTCACAAGGAGAACAAAGGTACAGAAGAATACCATTTTTCAGAGAAAAAGTTGCTCAAGGACAAAGAGCCACAATACGAAGTTGGAAGGAAGGAAATTCAGGGAAACATTAGAAAGTACTTCTTCATGGAGAGGGTGGTGGACAAGTGGAACAGTCTGCCAGCAGAGGTGGTGGGGGAAGAAACAATAAAAAGATTTGAAAATGCTCAGGATAGACATAGAGGAATACTGGTACTAGGAGGAGGGAGACAACCTAATACTTGGCATAGCATAAAAGAGCACAGTTATTGGAGGTATTGGGGTAGACTAGGTGGGCTGAAGGCACTTATCTGCCTGACAGATTTCTAGGTTTCTATGTTTCTGTTGTTGGTTATCGTAAAGGGAAGCAACTGAATTATGGGACACAAACCCACATTTTTTTCTGAAAACCAACATTTCATTCAAATGTTAAATCATCAATGGGCAGCGCTGGCACTATTAAAGGTAACCAGATATACTCTTATTAAATTTACTCAGGCACTGAAGGAAACAAACAATGAAATTAAGTGATGTTGGGCCCAAACTGAGGAGTTCATTAATGGTAGCAAACATAATTTTACAGGACAATGAAACATCGTGAACTCTCTATGGGGTCTATGCATGATAAGGCAGATTGCGTATGCACCATAGATCTGCAACATGTAGGTAACTCTCAGAAGGAATGCCATGAATTGGGGGCCCAGCAAACCCTTGTTGGCTTTCATGGAAGAGGTGTTCATCCATTGTGCACTTGATCCCCAGGCCAACCAAGCAGCTATGTGTGCAACTGGTGAATGTGCATGTCTAGGGGTGTGCCTACACTCTGCGCCATTCACAAAGGTATGGAGTGCCAGACAAGGGATGAACAGGATAGATCAGTGGAAACCCTGCCATATCTTTTGTACACCCCCCAATCACACCCATAAGCTACATTTGGACAGGACTCCCCCACTCATGCTGCCACAGCCTACTGGGCTGACAGGGAGAGCTGGGGGCATCCTTTTGAGCACTCACCCATACTTATAAAATAAGTCAGACACACACCTACCCAGAACCCCCTGCTTTCATGAAGCAGTGGATCCATTTTGGAACCCAGGAGGTCCATTTCAAGATCCAGGATGGACTGCACACTGGGGAGACAGAGCTATGGACAGACTCTGTGGAGGCACATGGGCACATGGTAGTGCATACAGTGCACTGTGTGTCTGCCCACAGGTGAGAAGCCACATGCGCTGGGTACACATGAATGATGCCTACCTGGCCCCTCAATAGCGCAGGTCCATCTATATGGTAGTAGACTTTTTGAGGTGCTTTTAATAAAACAGCACCACATTTTTCAAATGTAAAATTAGAAACATAGTACTATATTGTCAGAAGGAACACTAGGTCTGCCAAGTCCACCCACTTCCTTAGCATGGAGTCACAAATATGCTTAAATGCTTTTGCTGATTTTTCATCCACTCTCTCTGCTGGTAGGCTGTTTAATAGTACCACTGCTCTTTAAAAAGTAGTGCCTTCTAATGTTACCCTTGAATTTACCACTTTTGACCTTTAGGGTGCAACAGTAGAGCAGCATGGGGGTAGGAAGCAGTTATACAGTATGTGGTAGGGCTGTGGATAAAGGCAAGAGCAGCAGGAAGTGCAAGGACACTTACAGTAGTAGTCTCCCTAAGTTTGCTTAATTATAGTGGGACAGTAGTGCCACTAAAGTTGGGCTAGAGTAGGGTGTTTAATGTTAATCCCCTAACTTTGCAGATTAATAGCTTCACCCCCATTCAATAGATTTGCACATAATTTTTCATGTGTGGTCTCAGGGGCAAGTTCTCTTGATGTGCCAAATTTCATTCTGGTTGGCTGTGGAATTCTGAGATCTCAATAGTGAAAAGTGAAAAAATCAGGGTTATTTTTTGCTGTTTTTTATCATCACCTAGTGCTCAGATGTTTTTTTTTTGGGTGTGCTAACAATTTTTAGGGTAGAAAGGGATTGGCCCAAAGTGGTGTCTTTCTTTGGTTTGGTGAAAAATATTGATCCATTTCAGAGTTATAAAGATTTAAAATTTCAGTTCTGGGCATGAACAGTACGCTCTTTTGGATAACTGTTTCACATAAAAAAAGAACATAACCATGCAAAAAAGGATTCTGTTTCATATGGGGTGGGGGGTTAATCCTGTTTTGTGAGAAAAAAATATTTTTTTGTATGACCACCGTTTTGTTTCTGTTTAAAAAAAAATAAATATTTTTTAAAACCAATAAAAATCATATTATGAGAACACACCAACACATGTATCTTGCTAATCAGGGCCCCATTAGCTGGATTCTGCAGTTAGTTTTTTTTTTTTTATGACCCAGAAATGTATTTTTAATGCAGTTTTAAAAATATTTTTTGTAAGATGATTTTCTTTTTTTGTATGGCCATATGAAACAGGAATAGGGTCATATAAAACAAGATTACCTTTATACGAAAAAAGAATTTGGACTTAGTATTTTGTTACATTTTTTTCATATGAATGAACTTTTTTCATGAGTATGACACAATCTCATGAAAAAGGATTCATTCATATGGAAAAAGAATTTGGATTTAGTTTTTTTCCACATTTCAAGTTTAACAGACCATAACTCTGCCAATGTTTGCTGTTAAGGGGCAATCTATATATTAAATGAAAGGTCTTCATGTATACTACAACACTAACACATAATGCCCTACAAATCATTTTAGGAGCCCGATAAAACACATTCAGAATTAAAAATTACAATTCCAATAGGATAACATTGCAACTTTAATAGGCTGTAAGTCTGTCAGTCTTTGGAGTTAAAGGGACACTGCCAACTATTTTTGCATCAAATTATTTCTAGTTTAAACCCCACCTTTTATGATGGCTTAACTTCTCTAGAAGCCACTGATGTTGCTGGTTTAATCAGCTTTTTTTCATAGTAGAACTGAAATGCGGATAATGGTGTAGGGTACCAGGTCACTATAGTGAGGATAAAGCCACACAGAAAGAACCACACTGTCTTAAGAGCATAAGGCGAGTACAGCAAGAAATGGATGATATGAAAATATCGCTACCCCTGTCACTGCAGAATAGAAGATGGAAGTGGGGAAAAGGGATTTGAGCACTGCTGGTCAAGTGCTTGGTCGATCCGCTCCTATGATTGAGTGGCCAAGGCACGCAACCAAGCTGTAGGTGTGGGGGGGGGGACCAGGATTCAAAACTCTGCTTGAGGGAATTTTTATTTTGAGTCTCATCTGTGGGGCCATGACTAAGTGCTGCAGTCAGAATTTTAGCTTGCCCCTCTGTCCACACCCCCTCGGAGTTGATTATAATTATTCCTGTGGTATGGGGGGGCTAAGCAAAAATGAAAGATTCCATCAGTGTTTGGTGTTATTGTGCGGTCAGCATTATGTACCACCACTGTGTTTTGTTGCCTGCTGTGTTCTGTGTGTGGTGTTTTCTAGTGCAGTTTCATCTGTGAAATTATGACCCCGTGCCATTGTGTTGTTATACCCTACCTTGTTTTGCTTCAAATCCTTGATCAGCTCTTACTGTATACTTCCTTAACATTAGGAACACCCCAAAAGTGCCTCCACTTATGTTCTAAGAGTGTCCTCAACTTTCAGTGCATAATCAGTGGCTAGACTGTGTTGTGGTTGTTCCCACGTCCAGAAAAGATGCAGTAAGTGTTGATCAAGGAATGTAAACAAACATGTTTTTGTGTAGTAATACTGGTATGGTTGGCTGTCTGTCTTTCACTTTTAAAAATGAAAAAAGGAATCAGAATCAAACAACCAGTTACATCTTCAGTCACTACAGAATGCAAGTAATCATAAAATTAATCTTTTTAACTAGGGACAATTTGAGGCCAAAGGAGGTGGACAGTGTGGTTAAGGGACAATCTATATATGAAAAAGGGTCTCAGTCAGTATTACAACAGTAACATGTAATACCCCCCCCCAAAAAAAAATTGGGGTCATATAAAAAAAAAAACATAAAGAACAAAAAATGAAAATTCCCATAGAATAACATTGCAACTTTAACAAGCCATTACTTCCTCACTCTGTGGAGTTAAAGGAGAATCTATGCATAAAAAAAGTCTCAATGAATTCAACAACACTAACACATAATAATCCCCCCCAAATTAGGGGCCATGGAAAAAAAACATAACAATTAAACAATGAAAGTTCCCTTAGTATAATATAGTAACTTCAACAAGCCATAAGTCCATCAATAATTGGAGTCAAGGGACACTGTAAAACAAGTTGTCAATGACTACTATGACACTAGCACAGAATCTTCCTAAACATTCATGGGGCATGTACTGCATCCCAAAATTAGCTCCAATATTCACAATAGTGCCAAATCCACAAAGAAAGTTTTATTTGGGGCAGTGAGCTGAATAGTGCTGCCATATATTGTTCCAGTCCGGTATAATTGACTGGGAGGTAATTGAAGGGAGAAATAGTCAGATTAGCAGAAAAGATGGCCAGATGGTAGAAGAAGACAAATTCAAAGCAGAGCTGTTGAACAAATTCTTCTTCTCCATATTCACAATAGAAGACAGAGGTAAAGGACCTCCACTAATGCAGACAGACCACAATAACAAGGAGGCTGACACTAGCCCCTTTACAAGGGAAAGGGTCCGAGAATATCTAAACTAACTCAGGATTGATAAGGCAATGGGACTGGATGATATTCACCCAAGGGTGTTGAAGGAGTTATGGGAAGAAATTGCAGCACTACTAACAGAACTATTCAGTAAATCATTGGAGAGTGGCACAGTACCATAGGACTGGAGAATAGCAACAGTAGTACCCTTGCACAAGAGAGGAAGCAGAGAGGTTACCGGAAACTATTGTCCAGTCAGCCTAAGCTCTATAATGGACAAATTATGGAGACACTACTAAAAGAGAGAATAGTGGAAAACCTGAGGAAAAATTGAAAACTAGACCCCAAGCAACATGGCTTCATGGCAGGTCGATAATGTCTAACAAACTTGACTCACTTCTTTGACTGGGTTACCAAAACAATAGACCAGGGCAGTGCAGTGGAAATAGTGTACCTAGACTTCAGCAAAGCTTTTGACACCATCTCCCCACAGGAGACTGGGAAACAAACTAGAGCATGCAGGGTTAGGGCATAAAATAGTTAACTGGGTTAGGAGCTGGCTACAGAATAGGAAGCAGAGAGTCTTGGTCAATGGGGCTTTGTCACAGGAGGGGGAAGTGACCAGCAGCATACCACAGGGGTAGGTGCTGGGTCCAATCCTGTTCAACATCATCATCAGTGACATTACAGAAGAATTGGAGAGGAGGGTGTGCCTGTTTGCAGATGATACACAGCTCTGCAACAGTGTGAATAGACAGGAGGAGGCCACAAGCATGGTAGCCTACTTCAGCAAACTAGAAGAATGGTCAAAACACTGGCAGTTAAAATTTAACACCAAGAAATGTAAGGTCACGCACCTAGGAGAGTGAAACCCAGGGATAAAATGAACTCTGGATGGGCACCAATGGTAAGTAACAAAGATGGAAAGGGACCTGGATGTACTCATCACCAATGACTTTAAAGTCACATAACAGTGCAAAATAGCTGCACAGAGAGCAAGAGGCACCCTCAAATGTATAGGTAGGGGCATTAAAAGCAGAAAAGAAGAGGTAGTCATGCCACTGTACAGATCCTCGGTAAGGCCACACCTGGAGTAATGTGTCCAGTTCTGGAGGCCACACCAGAAAAAGTACATAGATAGATTACAGGCAGTGCAGAGAAGTGCTACTAAAATGGTGCAAGGGCTGCACCATGAAACATATGAAACTAGGCTCAAGGTACTAAAATTGTACTCACTAGAACCGAGAAAAAATAGAGGAGACATGATAGAAATGTTCAAATACATCAAGGGAATAAACAAGACAAAATCTCTTAAAATTAAACAAAGGAACTCGGACATGGGGGCACAACTTGCATCTGGTGAGAGGCACGTTCAGGAGCAACTATAGAAAGTATTTCTTCATGGAGAGGGTGATAGACCCATGGAACAGCCTACCAGTACAGGTGGTGGCAGCTAAGACAGTAAGAGAATTTAAACTAGCATGCGGCAGACAATGTGGACAGCTTGGCTTGAACAATTAAAGGGGATGATAGCAGCCACCTGGGGAGACTAGACAGATCAAATGGTCCCCATCTGCCAACACCATTCTTATGCTCTAATGTTCTTAATTCTTCTGTGCATTTTATACTTTAGAAATCCTAGAAGAAAGTCCTGAGGGGACAGGGTGTTAAGCGATACCAATAAGTGTGTCCGTTCATTTCAGATATCTATGCTGCACATTCTGGTGGCTTATTTAAATATACTGTGGTCACTGAGTTTTTGCTTGAGATTTTAAGGGCAGGAGAAGGCTCTGTTAGCAAGGATTTGGACCTTGGTTGTAGCAAGTAGACAGGAAGCAGGTGGACACACTACTTCCAGTTGTGGCGCTACATCTTCCTCCACAATGGTGAGTGTCAGCAAGCCCAGCAAAGGTGACACAGAAATGTCAAACAGCTTAGCTGTGTTTTCCATGTCTGCCGAGGATGGGGGGAAGAGGGCGGGAGACTGTCAAGCCGAGGTAAGAGTTAGGGAGCTCTCAGGCATTACAAGCACTATAAAAGAGGGAAATGGGGAACAGTCATGGCTACAATGTATGCACTGTGGTATGTGAGGAAGGGAGGAGATTGTAGAACAAAGCACATATAGAAAATGTTTTAATATAAAAGAACTTTTGATTAAAATTGAGTACTTACAAAAGGAATTGGAACTCCAGGCTGGGATTAAGGAACTAGAATGATTCGTTAGTAACACCAAAAACATTTTACAAGCTAACTGTGATAACATGATTAGATCAAGTATAAATAAAGGACATATGGATAAAAGAAAGATGAAGCCAGATGATAATGATAGCAATATTGGTAATGTAGATGCAGAAGATTGGTGTTTGGTTTCTAAGGGTCCCAGAAAATGGCAAAGGGAAGTTATACAAATAGACATTTCAAATCATTATGATATCCTTAGTTCAGATATTATTAGTGATATAAGAGTCTAGCCAGATTAACAATTCACAGTTGGAGGTAGCAGGGCCAGGTAAGTATAATAGCTGCCAATTCCTGGGACAGGAGCACTCATCAAATAATTTGGATGAAGCACAAAAGTCTAGCAGACAGCAGCAATCTAGTACATCAAGGGACATAATGACTGAGGGAGGTAGTGATACTGAAGACCTAAACAAAAGTATAAATGGTACTATGACACACAATGATCCTAACCAGCACAATACAAATATAAGGGATGTGGTTGTAACAGGGGATTCTGTACTGAAATATGCAGACAGGATTATCTACAAAGATAGAAAAGAAAATGTTGCAGTGTCTACCTTATCTGGGGCAGGGATCTGTGATTTTAAAAGGTTATTACCTGGCTTTTAAGAGAACTCTATGGAGCCCTTAGTACCGTACTTTTACACAAAGGTACAAATGATGTAGGCAGGAAATCGTCTTTTGAAATTCAAAAAGCATTTAAGCGGGTAGTTAATTATCTAAAAAGTCAGAAGTGCTCATTAGTTATTTCTGAAATACTACCGATCCCCAAAGCAGGAACGTCTAGAACTATGGAGATTAAAATAATGAATAGTTGGCTAAAGAGGTGGTGCGCTAGGGAAAATTTTAGTTTCCTCAAACATTGGCAGATATTTGACAATGCCCACTGAGTATATACAACAGATGGACTACATCTAAACAGAATAGGTGCAAGAGTTCTAGCAGAAAGAAAAAAATGTTGTTAACCATTTTTTTAAACTGAATAGGGAGGGGCAGGGGGTTGGAGATCTGAAATACAATGTTTCCCTAGACAAGTACCCCCGAGTCAAAGAATTGGAAAGCACTACTTGTAAATGCTAGGAGCTTAAGAATTAAAAGAGATGCGCTTGAGTACATTTTAAATATGGAGGCTATCACCCTGTGTGCTATCACAGAGACATGGTGGTGTGGTGAAGACTGGGAACAGGATATTACTGGTTACCAACTGTTCCACAGGGGGCATTGCACTCTTTATCAAGAATGATATCAAGGCAATGGTTATGATTCAGGAACCAACGGAACAAGGAACTGAACAGCTATGGGTTCAAATCCTACCACCCAGAGAAGAGATAATGACTGTGGGTGTTTGCTACAGTCCACCATCCCTTTTGAAAGAGAAATCGACTGAATTTATAAATCATATCATGAAATTGGATCCAGTCAAAAGATTATTAATACTGGGGGATTTCAATTATCTCAGATTTGATGGAGCATGGGGACTACTTCATCATCTGAATCAGAATTCCTGGAAGCGCTAGATATCCTTAATGTGAAGAACCATGTATTGGGGAACACTGTGGTTAACCACTTCCTTGATCTAGTAATTAGCAATCTGAAGGAGTCTATTACAGACTGTAATATCAGAGAATCATTGTTGGGTAGTGGCTACAACATGGTGGAATTTGAGATCAGTGCCATTAGTGAAGGCCAAATGGGTAAAACTGAAGTCAAACTGTACAAATTGGCAGATTATCAAAAGCTGAATACTATAGTAGTAAACCAGGACTGGTCCACATAATTTAAGGGCTAAAATGTGAAACAGAGGTGGGCACTGCTTAAAAAAATCTTGCATGAACTGGTAGAAAAACATGCACCCACAAAAAAAAAATACTGTACTAAAGGGAGGATCCCTCTATGGTTTAGTGATAAAATAAGAAAACCCTTGAGGGCCAAGAATAGGGCTTATAAGCAAGCAAGAAACAAGGGAATTTGCAATTATATGGAAAGGTACAAGTTTAAATTGCAGAAACTGAAGAAGGCAATAAAAGAAGCAAATAAGGATAGGGAATGGAAATTAGCTGCAAAGGTGTACAACAATAGGAAAGGTTTCTATTATTATGTGGGTAGCTTAAAGAAAAACAATTAAGTCACTGAACCTATTCAGCAGGGCAATGTAACAATTAATGAATGTCACGAAATGGCAGAGGCATGCCATGCCTATTTTGAGAGTGTGTACCAGAAAGGAGATGCAATTAGTAACCCTCAATCTAATGATCCAGCTTGCAGAGTTATTATAACTGTGCAAATTATCAAAGATAAACTAATTAGACTTGACCCCACAAACTCTCCAGTACCAGATGAACTGCCTCTCAGGCTCCTTAGGGAGCTGGCAGAGGTATTATGTGAATCCATCCAGGCTATAGCCCAGAAATCCCTGGAGGAAGTAGAAGTCCCTGAGGATTGGACTACTGCCCATGTTATACTCATACATAAGAATGGAACAAAATCATCCTGTAGCAACTACCGACCTATCAGTCTCACCTCTGTTGTGGGAAAGATAGTGGAAGCTGTAATTAAGGAGGTAACTGAGGAACACCTACAGATGATGGGGTATACTGATATACATCAGTATGGGTTTAAAAAAGGCAGGTCATGCCTAACTAATCTGTTACTCTTTTTTGACTCAGTAAGTTTAGCCCTTAAAAATAACATTCCAGATGATGTACTCTATGTGAACTTTGAAAAGGCATTTGGTAGTACATCTCATGCTTAATTCATACACAGTCTTATGGGGAGTCAAGATTGATGAGAGTATCAAATGTTGGATAGTATCTTGGTTGACTAAGAGGAAGCAAAGAGTGGCAGTCAAAGGACACTATTCCTCATGGGTAGGTGTGACTAGTGGAGTCCCCCAGGGCTTGGTGCTGGGACCTGCACATTTTAATATATTGATTGCATCCATCACCTGCACCAATAGGGCTTGGATGACCAAGTCTGCAGACAACATCAAAACGGGGGCATTGATAACAGGTGAAAACAATGCTAAATCCTTCCAGGAAAATATTAATACTCTAATAGATGGGGAAACTAGAAAGAAGCTAAGGTTTGATATGGATGAATGCAAAATAATGCATTTAGGTGGGAACAATAGAAAATACCATATCAATGGTAAGGAACTCAGTACAACCATCCTAGAGAAAGACCTGGGAGATTTTAACAACAACAACCTGAGTTTTTTAGGACACTGCTCTACTGTAGTCAGGAAAGGATATGGAATACTGGCATCCATCAAAAGGAACATCAGGAGAAGGTTGAGAGAGGTGGTGGTCCTTATGTACGTGACCTTGGTGCGGCCACACTCGGAGTATTGCTGTCAGTTTTTGATAACACATCTGAAGGCAGATATGAAGAAAGTGGAGGGGGTCCAGAGTTGGGCAACAAAGCTGCTTGCAAATATCAGTACAAGGATATATGATGAAAGACCGAGAGATTGGAGGTTGTTCTCCCTCCTGCATAGAAGACTCAGGGGTGACATGTGCCTGGTACACAAGGCACTTGAAGACGGGACCTATAGGAGTGCTTGGGATTGTGTCTGAGGCCAGATACTAAACAGGTCAGGGGATATCACATGATGCTAAGAGAATACCACTATAAGAAAAACATAAGTTGGATGTGATTTTCCCAGAGGGTGGTGTCCCGATGGAACTCCCTACCTGCATCAGTAATATCAAGCAAAACTATAAATCCGTTTAAAGGGGCATTAGATAGCCACTTTTCATCACACTGCTATTCTATGGAAATCTAGGAGAAGTGCAGGTCACTAAAGGCTAATGCTACTTGACCTGTTTGAAATTTTATGAATTTTATGCAAGTGCAATCATCATCAAAAATGCACAAAATATATATCTTGGGTCCTCTACAACCATAGAAAATTTCACAACAAAGTGACAAAAATTTACTGACTTATGGGTAACAAAGCAAAAACCACATTTTTGACCATATACAGTATAGTGAACTGCTGGCAGTTAAGAGGGACACTTAATATATGTTTCCTTTGAACTGAGACCCACAAAAACAGTTTCAACCAAGAAAATGTTTCTGGAGGCATGGAAGCTCAGGGCTCAAAGGGCCATGTGCTTCCACAGCCAAATGGATGTGTGCATTTATGGAGGGATGGATGGGTAGATCCTCTGGTCCCTGCACTTCCATAGCCTAATGGATGTGTTCTTGCAGGTCTCTTTGAGGATATGAGTCTACTGTCTCAGAAAATAAGGAAATTCTTTACAAAAACTGCGTTATTGCATCAATTAGGGTCCAGATTAAACCAACAAAAGTAGGAAAATGTGGTGTTATGGTTTCCAACCCTAACTCCCCACCCTCAACCTCCAAGAAGGAAATGGAAAAGCATTATGGTTTTCACTGTCCTTATTCTTGACTAATCGGGGTGGGGTCTTCCTTGGAGTTCTCTAGCCTAAAGCTCAACCCATTCCATAATCAAATAAGGTGTCTTATGATATATTTTCTTAAGGCAGGTTGTTGGAAATATACGGGGAGATACAGCTCTGTACATTTGAAGGCTATATCACTATTGAGTGAGTGTTAGGGTTGAGAACCCCAAGGAAGACCCAACCCCTGATTCACCAAGAGTCAGAACAGCAACAGCTGTAATGTTTTTTTCCTTTTTCTGCTTTGTGGTGAGGTGGGGTGGGGAGTTAGGGTTGGAAATCCTAACACCACATGGCCCTAGTTATGTTGGTTTAATCTGAACCCTAACTGATGCATTAACACAGATTTTGCAAAGAATATTTTTTTAATGGTGGTACTGTTCTTTTTTTCGTACTTTGTGTTTATTCATTTTGCAATAAGCATATGAAAAGCAGTATAGTCAGAGGAGCAAGGGTTACATGGGCTCCATCTAGTGGTGCATTACAAAAACACGTTAGCATCAGGATATTATGTCCTCTGTCATTTGATACGGCATGTAGGGTACCATCCTTAGTTTAAACATACACATTATTCCAAACATACGTTTAGTATGGCTAGCCACATTAGAACTTGTGGGATAAAATAATGACATTAAAAAGGTGAGCTCATTTAGGAAATGTAAATCATGATCTCAAGGATCACTGTCCCCACTTAAATAAACGTCTGGTTACAGGGATATTAAACCTTCCTGAAGCTACTGCACACCCCAACTGCCAATCTTCTAGTACAGCTTCGTAATATTTATTTAACAACTCACTTTATTTGTCATCATTTCAGGCCCAGCTTCCCCAGATATAACACTCCAAAAGTATCCCATAGTTCTTCCGTATAAAGATGAATTCAACATGTTGTTCAGTAAACACTAAATCAAATTAATAATCACTTCTCTCAGAGTTCAGGTTCAATATTCTGAACTGAAAGAGCCACAAAGCTAGCTTGAGAGTGCGACCGACTTAAAAGTAAAGGAGCCCCCTTTTACATCAAGAGAACATGGTTTAAGGATTCTAAATTACCAGGCATCAATGTCTCAGACTGTTCAAGCTGTTCAGCTCAGTTAGAGTACATGGAAAGAGGAGCAACATGGAAAATAAAAATAGTTGGATATTTTACCCTCTCCCATCAGTCCTCTTCATTGTCAGAATCCGAGGGTAGTCCATGAGGTGGGGAAGGTCTCTGTCCAAATTCTTTCACTATGGATTCCACTTTCCTTCTTGCCTCTTCTGGATCATTATATTGGAAATTCTTGCCCCCATAAGTCATCTGCAGCTGGGCTGGAGCCAGAAGAGAGTGGGTTACACCAAGGGCACAGAGCTGTTTCTGTAAGAGGTCAAATAGCTTGTGCCGTGTTCATTTTGCATATGACCAGTCTGGGAATACTTTTATCTCTTGTCCTTCGATGGTGACAGGATAGTTAGCCCTTGCTCACTGCAGTATATGGTCTTGGACTGCTAGACCTGTAGTAATCAGCACGATGGTGTGTGGAGTGTCTCATATTGGCCTGTGCTTATCGGAAGTTTATTCGAAAGTCCTGAACAAGGGAGTCACTGTTGACTTGTAGCTCAGGAGGTACACTATTCTGCAGCCAGTCCTTTAAGAACTCCAACAGGTCCTCCCCCTTAGTGCACTCCGGGACCCCCACCAACCTTATGTTCATTGCCCTCGCCAAGTTTTCCATGGTTTCCATTCAGGCCCATAAGTTGTTAAGCTCTATTGTTGATTTTGAAAAGACAGCCTGTACTCATTGTTAATGACCATCTACCTCTCTAGCTATTTGGGTTGTTGTTTCGATTTTTACATCTTGAGCTCCCAGGCAATCCAGGACCTTCTCCAACTTCCCAATCCATCTCTCTCACTGCAGTCAGAACTGTATCCCATGGCAGCACATCATTTGCTCCACTTAAGCCCACCGCCTGAACAGGCCCACCATGTGGAATCTGAATAGGTTGAGTCACCGTTTATGTGCGATCCTGCCGCTGTAGCCTTTTGCCTACCCATAACGTTTTGGTATCTACTGATTCCCCCTTCATATGAACTATCAAATGGTATAAGTTATTTTCTGGTAGCTAAGTTGAGAATAAACTTATTAACTTTGTTTAGCTGTACAGTGTGCAGAGCATCCAGAAGGCGCTTCCTGTCATGAATGCACTTTCTAGTGCCTCCTCCCCAGTGATACTGTTCTTTATAGAACTGACATATTATACTTAAAATGACACCAGTGTTGAATTATTGATAAGAGAAATACACAAAATAAACCTACAGACACAAAGTAAACTAGGTAAAGGCAATCCAGTATTAAATTAATATAGGAAGGCACTGTACCAGCAATTGGTATGCCATCAGTGCAGCAACTTCATTTTGGCACCACAGTTAGGGCTCTACAGCAAGGATGACAGTGACAGGGGTGATCTTGATTATAGATCTCCCCTCACTAATGCCATCCTATGCATCCACACAATTGCTGCCCCCTCCAGGGCATACTTGTCCTGGAGGAAGTTATCTTTAGTTTTAAGAGGTGCGGGGGTCACCCCCCACAAAACAGGACTGTTTTCTGGGATGATGGTTTGGCACTATACGTCCCAGAAGCCTCAATGTCTGGTGCCATATTGTGGGACAGCGTATTGCCTTTGCCCATATCAGCACTGGCAAAATGACTATCGCACTGATATGGGTGAACCCCAGCAATTTAATCTGCAAGGCAGTGTATGTAGAAAACTTTGGAAATAGAACTACTATATAAATTACAGGAACATAACAGACAAATACAACATTTGTCGACAGAAAAAGAATGCTTGGCCCAACCAGTCGCCCAAAGTGCCCCTTGCATATTCTGCCTCCATAGACCATATTTGGTCTTCAGTGATCCTCCCTCATCTCTTTTCTAATACACCTTTATATATATCCCAATGATGCTTGACACCCCACTGTTCTAGCCTTCACCACTTCAGGTGGTAGACTGTTTCAGGCATCCACCACTCTTTCACTGAATAAATATTTCCTCACATCCCTCCTGAACTTCCCACCCTCCAGATTCATTGTATGTCCCCTGGTCCTGGTGCTCTTTCTCAGCTGAAAAATACTCCACACCTGCACTCTGTTTACCCCTGTATAAGGTCCATGTAGGTCTCAATTATGTCAATTCTCTCTCACCTCTCTTCCAAGGTGTACATGTTGTGATCCCTCTATCTCTCCTCATAGGGCTTCCCATTCACACAATGCACCATATTAGTTGCCCTCCTCTTTACAGCCTTGGACCTATGGTAATTATGTCCTTCCTGAGGTGGAGTGTCTAAAACTGGACACAGTATCCGAGTTGGGGGCATACAAGGGAGCAATACTGTGGCAGCACCACCTCCAGCCTTCTGCAGGAGATACTCTTCCGTTTGCACCCCAGCACTCCACTAGTCCTGCCCATGGCCTCATCATACTGTGCTGCCACCTTGAGGTTTCTGCTATAATGGCCCCAGAGGACCCATTCCTTTCTAGTAACTGTCAATACCTCCCACCATCCTGTACTCAGCACCAGGATTCTTATACCCTAGGTGCATGATTTAGCACTTTTTGGCTAGGAACCCCAATCACCATGTCTTTGACCGCTCCTCAAGCTTCTCCAGGTCCTTACAAATCCTCCCCCCCCCCCGAGTGTTTACCTATTACAGATTTTGTTGTTATCTGCAAAAAGTCATACCTTCTACCTTCAGTCCTTGTGCAATGACTTGTCCCAGTACCAAACCCTGTGGTACTACATTAGCCACTCTCCCTTATTCAGAGTGAGTGCCATTAATGACCACCCCCTGTCTACTATTAGTTAACTGGTTTCTAACCAAGTTTACCACTTTGGAACCCAATCCCTGCCTGGTCAGTTTCCTAATCAGCCTCCTGCGCAGCACAGTGTCCAAGATCTTGCTGAAGTCCAGACAGACCTTGTCTACTGCCCTCCACTGATCTATTTCCCTGGTCACCTAGTCAAAGCCCATTGAATTCTAGATGCTCAACCAGTCTTTCTTTCACTAGGGTTTCTAATAATTTCTCCATCACAAAAGTTAGACTTACCGGCCTATAGTCGCTAGCCTCCTCCCTGTTATCACTCTTATGTAGCGAGACAATGCTTGACCTCCTCCAGTCTTCCAGAACCATACATGTTCCCAGTGAGCTGTTGAACAAGGCTGTCAACAGGGTGTCCATTACCTCCCTGAGTTCTCTCACTACCTAGGGGTATATCCCATTCTGTCCCATATCCATATCCATATCCATATCCATATCCATATCCATATCCATATACATATCCATATCCATATGTATCCACCAGCAGTGCTGCATGTCATTTGAAGACTCTTTCCTCTGAAAATGAACTTGTATCCATCTCCCCCATTCCTATTTTTCCCTGGTGGTCCATCCCCTCCTCAGTCTACTGTGAAGACCGAGCAAAAGTACCTGTTTAAGATGTCAGCTTTTTCATGGTCATTTGCACAGTGTCACTCTTCTGCACTTCTGATCCTTGCTATCCCTCGCCTTGCTTGCTTTTATCTCTCACTTACACATATAAATAGAGTCTTATACTCTTTTGCCTCCCCTCTAACTATCCTTTCCTCTGACTGCCTTTGATCTCCTGACCACTTTGCCTGCTTTTTCTACTTGCTTGGTACACCTCCCTGTTCTTCTTTCTCTGTGTTTCTGTGCCCCCTGAATGCCAACATTATTTCTTTCACCACCCATGCCTCATCCTTGGTGAATCATAATGGCTTCTTTTTCCTTCTGCTTTTGCTTACCTCCTTCACACAGAGATTTGTTACTCAAATGATATGCTCCCTTATCTTTCACCACTGTGCCTCTACTTTTCCTTGGCAATACTCCCCTTTAAGGCAATTTGTGATAAAGTCTCCCATTTCTATAAAATTCACCCTCCAGAACTACAGAACCTTGTCCTCATATAGCTTGCCTCTTCTCTCTTTATGTTGAACTACTAAGTACAATGATCACTGGGACCTAGGGGACTGACCACTGTGACATCTGCAGTGCTGTCCTTGTTTGTAACAGCCATGTCAAATGCTGCCCCATCCCTAGTAGGTTCTTTGACTAGCTGCCTGAGAGAAGCCCATTGAGGGAGTCAGGGATGGCCCTGCTCCTTGCAGAAGCTGAAATTGAAAGGTTCCAATCCATCTCTGGTAGGCTTAAGTCTTCAACTAGCAGCACCTCCTCCTTACTTGCCATCCTGATGACCACCTCCCCAAGTGTCCGTTCCATCTCCTCCTCCTCTTGTGTTAGAGGTCTGTTCACTACACCAGTACAACATAGTGGTCCCAGGGATTGTTTTCAGGATGAATCACAGAACTTCCAGTCCCTTCCCCACTTGGCACACCTACACCCGTACCTCCAAGGCCTTGATTCCCTCCTTCACTTATAATACAACCCCTCTTCCCTACCCTGTCTCTTTTTAGCAGGAAGTAGCCCAGTATGGCCATGTCCTAGTCATGATGGTCAGTACATCATGATTCCATTATGGCCGCTAGATGCAGGTTAGCCTCCACTGTGATAACATCCAAGTCTGGAATTTTGTTTTTAATGCTCCATGCATTAGCAGATATACCCCACCCCCGCTCCTCTTCCCACACATCTATGGGCATAAGAGTAAAACAATCTTCCCTAGGAGGAATCCCTCTGCCATAGGGATAGTTAGTAGCTGGCAATGGGGGGGATGGGCAGATGTCAATGCCTCTCCTCACCCTCAGAATCTAGTCCTGCAGCATCACTCTCCTCTTTTACCATTGCCACAATTATGTTGGAGAAATGTTCCAGCAGCTTCTCTTCTTTGGCTAGGGATGGGTCTCCAAAGAAGAGTTTCTCAAACATTCCAGACCCCCACACTTCCCTGTGACCATGCCATGGATGTGCCTTGTGAAATTCTGAGAGCTTACCTCCAATAGAATATGGGCGTGGCTTGATCAAATATGCCTCCAGGGGCAGAGCTGGAACAGTTGCTGCGCACTGGCAGTCTAGTTATGCCTTTCCCCTGAAATCCACAGCAGACACACTATTCCTCCAGCTGTCCTCTTCCTCCATTGTTCCACAGCCATGCCAAGAGAGACTTAGGCACCACTGACATAGACTTCTCCTATACGGTCTTGAGAGTTCAAATAATCAGCTCCTTGCACTGTCTCTCACCATGATCGGGGAAAAATGTGGCTAGTCCTAGATTACTAATGACAGAACTTCTCTCCTCTCACAGCCACAAGCTCCGATCTCAAACCTGTCTCCACACTTCACAAAATGGTTCTGGCATGGAGCACTGCTTTCCCCTCCATGAGCCAGTAGCCAATCAGAAGACAAGTGTCCCTGTACATGACCCACAGATTACTCGTGAGCTCTCCAGAAGGGGCCAGGTACCGTCTTTCGGGTGGGATGTTAAACCGAGGTCCCACCTGCCAGTTCTGGTGGTAGTTCAGGTGGATGCTAAAGATCCCATGGCACTTCTCGAAAAGAGTAGGGAATTTCCCCAGTGCCTTGGACAAATTTCCTCCCATTCACTAAAATACCACCAACAGCTTAATCTGGTTCAAAGTCAGTTGGCATTCATCTCTATCCCCTTCCCCCAGGCCATGCCTGAAAATAGGCAGAATTTGTCTAGTGCACTTACCCGGTCAACAAAAACAAAAATTAAAAAAAAAAATATATTATCAGGGGAGGCTCACCACCACCACACCACCAATGGATTTAAAAGTGCACTACATGGCCTAGTAGACAGACCAATTGAGAAGTACCACCACTCCAGGAAATTATTGGTTTCCTGGGTCTTGGGGTGCGAGGAAACATCCTGGATCAGCCCCACATGTGGCCCCCCAGCCCATCCCGACATGTCTAGGTGCATAGGAGAAACGCTATCTTCCCTGGGGTTGGGCAGCCCAGCTCACAAGAAATCCTCCAGACATAATCCCCAGGTTCAGAAGCATGGATAAACATATTAGGGCCTACCTGAAGACATCTTCAAAACAGCTAGGACAACTTCAGAGGATGTCGCCACAATCAAACTGGGCACCCCAACTCCCAACTGGGATCTACAGATCTGGACTTCTTCTGATTTTTTTTCACTATGAGGATCCCCATCGACTCCGAGACCAGAGATGCAGGATGGCTAAATAAAAATGTCCACTGAAAAGAAACTCATTAGCAACTTAAGCTTGCAGTTGTTAAATTCATTAGATACTTATTTACAAATGACATTGACTCCAATTATTCCCTTCATAAACCAATCACTTTATTTCTTCTGTACCTAAAACTATTTAATGTCAGCACATGGGTTCATTTGTAGCTTGCACAAACATTCAAACAGCTTCATGGGGACAAACATTTTATACAGAGAGTTTTGGCAGCACACTTTTTGGCAGAGCAAGATCTTTACACAGTTCACAACCAGCAGAACTGATTTTTTCCCTGGAACCCAAAATTACCTCTCTTCCTGGAATGTGAAGCTCCATGTATAGTAAATGTCACTGGAAAGTACATGCCAGCACTTCCTACTGAGCTTCAACATTGGAGGGGATGGAATCACGAGCTCCTTTAACCCAGGGCAGCATGCAGCTTACTCACCACCATTCCCTGAATTCCCTATTATGACCTTCCAGGGACATTAGTGGTGCAGTACCACTCAAAACACTGCACCATACCCCCACATTCTCTAAACCAATCACTTTCTTGGTCTGCCGGGTCTCCCCAAACCACATTTTACTCCCTCCAAGACCCTAGAATGGGGAAATAAAACATGGTGCTAAAGTTGGAATGAACTTTCTTCAACCATTCCGCTGTTTGATTTGTACAAACCAGCACCAGGCGATATACACCTCCAGGCACTCCACTGCCCACTTGACTAAAAACTGGCAGCCCCCAGGCCTGTCATCCAAACAGGCCCTACCAGGATTAGATGCTCCCCGAGGCCCCCTCACCAGTGGGACCTAGGCTGCCTTGCCACATCTACAGACAGAGACCCTGACACCACCTGATGACACCCCGACGACCTAGGCCCACTAACCACCTGCCAAATGGGCCACCCAGACCCTGGGGCCGACCTGTCCTGCATCACAATTTCTTTCTCTTCCATTCTCCAGAGCCTGAGGCTCGTGAATATGGCCACAGCTACATGCCTCATACCATCCCTCGGATCTTCACAGAGGGGACCAGATGCATTACCACTGAAGAAGCCAGCCTGCTTACATGTGGGTGGGAGGTCTCCCATCCCACACTGCCCTGCCACGCTCATCAGTTTCCTCTCTCTCTACTGACACTCTCCCTCCTAATTTCCTGTTCCTCCCCTTATATACTGCCCAAACCCTACTGTCTGCTGCCACCAAATGGCAGCCAACAGAATGTGAGCCCCCAGAGCACTAACAGATCCCTGAACTCTGGGGGCAACTGAGAAGGAAGGGGTCCCTAAAGGGAGCACATGCCTCTCTCAAATGAGAGGAAGTTAACACAGACATGGTCCTCCATAACCTCCCACCTGATACCCTGTGGCTCTCTCCCTTTCATGCCTATGTTGATATCTGAAGCCCCTTCTGAATTACTTCTTCTCATTATGTTTTCAATATTCCCGATACCCTTCAATCCACTGTACTTTCCTACCTTAGTTACATCAGCCTTTTCTTTCAGCATGTCCTGGTACCTGCCTTCCTTTACCTCTGTCAAATGGTTGTTTTTGCCCCTTGGGTCCTCGTTCCCTGACATTTTACCATCTTAGTGGAGGTAATTGTTGCTTCTCTTGGTTTTCCTGCCTCCCCCTGCAGACTAGTTTAAATCCACCTCCATGCTCATCCAAATAGCATCTAAACCTCCCTGGTGGGGTCTAATAAACAAGCGATACTTTAGCAACACCACCTCCCTCCTCCTGCTGGAGACACCTCTCACTATGCATCTAAGTATCCCTGTGGTCCTACCCTCAGCTGCCATTATAGAGGAAGGTAAAGGCTAGTTCAAGCTTTAAAACTAGAGAATGGGCTGTCACAAATTTTGTTAGGTTCAGTGACCCCATAAATGAGGCTTTGAGGCCACCCTCATGGACTAGCAGAAGAGGGGTCTATGTGATAATGGCAATTGCGGAAAGACACTAACCATTAAGGCAAATGCACATCTGCGAAAATCAATATCACCAATGTACAAACCGAAAGGGTTGTGAAAAGACATTTTTTTTTGTTTTTGCAGGTGGCTGTGTCCTCTGCACCCCTTCGGCAGGGGGCTTTGCCCTCAGCACCATCCTACCAAAGGATTCTCAACTCCAGGAGGGTGCATGTTTGGGGGGGGATGAAAACAAAAAAACATTTTCACGGACCTGTGCCCAGCACTGAACCTGGTACCCTTCCAACCATAGCTTGCCATGAACCCACCATGCCACACGGCCAGCTCGGCAACTCAACATTGCACTACACCTCAAAAATCCTCCCTCCCACCCCTTCCACCCATCACATAGTGTGCTCACTCCCCCTGCGTGCTGGTATACATATAGTAACAGTATGTCACTATATCCATATTCACCCTCCTGTCCAGTAGCCCTGTGAACAGGCACCGCTATTAAGTCGCCCTTTTTGTAAGCACTCAATAGCAGACATCTTCATCACAGGATACTGCAGAGGATCATTGCACTTCCTTGCTGCTGACCTGAGTTTGGAGGCAGGCTCAGAAAGTCACATTGGGAGGAAGGCCATGGCCAAGACAGATGCCACTTGGCAGTGCATCTCAGTTGGGGAGGCCATTATTTAGATGGTTACCAGGTTTATTCATGGCTGGATATGGCTTCTACAAAAGTATCACAAAATTCCACAATTTCACAAAAGCTAGGCCCATCCAGTGTGTCCGTAGGCCCTATACATTGTAGGTGGCCACTGACCCTATGTGATCAATGGCTTTTCATCACTCCCTTCCCTCTCAAGCTTCCCTTCTGCCTGTTCCATGCATGCTTAAACCCCCTCCACTGTGTTTGCCCCCACTTCCTCCAGTGGCAGACTATTCCAAGTGTCGATCACCCTTCCTGTGTAGAAAAACTTCTTCACATTACCTCTTAATCTACCCCCTTCAAATTTCATATTGTGGCCCCTTGTTCTAGTACTTTTTCTGCATTGGAAAAGATCCCCCATCTGCACCTTGTTTATGCCCTTGAGGTACCTGAAAGTTTCAGTCATGTTCCCCCGCTGTCTTCTTTTCTCCAGTAAGTACATATTGAGGTCCCTTAGTCTCTCCTCATATGTTTTGTGGTGCAAACCCTGCATCATCTTTGTTGCCCTTCTCTGGATAGTCTTCACCTTATATATGTCCTTGCACAGGTGTGGCCTCCAGAACTGTATGCAGTACTCCAGGTGAGGCCTTACCAATGTTTTATACAATGGTATCACCACCTCCTGCCTTCTGCTAGTGATAACCCTGCCTATGCACCCCATCATGCCACTCGCCCTCCCTGCTGCCTTTGTGCACTGCGTTGATACTTTAAGGTCATCAGAGATGATAACCTCTAGGTCCCTTTCCTCTTTGGTGACAGTCCGCTCCTCCCCCCAACCTATAGCTCTCCCCAGGGTTTCCTTTTCCCAGGTGTATTATTTTGCGCTTCTTTGCACTGAACCTCAGTTGCCACATCTCCAACCATCTTTCAAGCTTCTCCAGGTCCCTCTTCATTTTCTGCACCCCTTCTGGAGTATTCACCCATTTGCAGATCTTGGTGTTATCTGCAAACAGGCAGACCTTTCCTTCCAGCTCCTCTGCAATGTCACTAATGAAGACATTGAACAGGACCGGTCATAGTACTAATCCCCGTGATACCTCACTGGTCACCCATCTTTCCCCAGATTGTACCCCATTTACCACAAACCTCTGTCTCCTGTATGTTAACCAGTTTCTAACCCCATTCACCACCTTGCCTCCCATGCCTAGACTACCCACCTTTTTAATCAGCCTTCTATGTGGGACAGTGCTGAAGGCTTCACTGAAATCTAAGTAGGCAATATCTGTTGCCCCTTCCTGATTTATTTCCCTTGTCACACAATCAAAAACATCTATTAGATTCATTTGACATAACCTTCCTGCTGTGAATCCATGCTGCCTGAGATCCTGAGCACCTCTGGATTCCATATATGCCGCTGTCCTTTCTTTCAGCAGTGTCGCCTTGATCTTTCCCACCACTGAGGTGAGCTGACTGGCCTGTAGTTCCCCACCTCCTCCCTACTGCCGCTTTTCTGCAGTGGGGCTACATGTGCCCTCCTCCAGTCCTCTGGAATGAGACACGTGTTCAGTGACTTTGTGAACAGGGCCACCAGAGGTGCTTCCAATTCCCTTCGCAGCTCCTTTAATATCCTCGGGTAGATGCTGTCTGGCCACATGGCCTTATCCACCTTCAGTTTTGTGAGTTCTTCCAGAACTGTCTCCACTGTGAATGGACTGGTGTCCACTTCTCTACCCCATTGCCTCTGCAGCCCAACTGTGGTCCTTGACCTTCCCCCTTCATAGTGAATACTGAGCAGAAGTATTTGTTCAGTTTTTCTGCCTTGTCAGATCCCCCTCCTTACACTCTCTCTTCTCCAGTTTGAGCCTCACAGTCTCCCCTGGCTTTTCTTTCTTCAACTTTAATTACTGATGTTATTTTAGAATCTTTTACTGCTTATAACTGGGCCAGCACATGAGCAAGAGTTGAAAAAGTTAATACACACACACAGCCTCTTTTTTTTCCATCTTGTTTTTTTTTCTTTTAGCCTGCAGCTCTTCTCTCAGGGATGTACTGTGTTCATAGGGATATTCTCTGATCAGACTCAATCTGGCCATCAATCAGATGGCTACTGGTTTTATCTCCACATTTTTTCCCTCCCACCTTTCCTGGCAAGGGCAGTGCCTCGGTCAGCCACAGACAGCCACAGCTTCCCCTGCTGCACAAGAAAGTTACCTGGCCCAGCCACAAAGGTCACTGTGTAGGTGAAACCTATTTCCAACCTTCCCCAACCAAGATGCATTGCAGAGCAGCAGCTGTTTCAGCCATGGTCTGCCTTCTGGATCCATTCTGCCAGTGCGACAACAAAGTTGTCGACTGACGTCACAGAAATGGAGTTATGTTGACTGCTATTGCAGTCGGCTTAAATCCACCAAAGAAACCCGTATCCCCCACAATAAAGATAATCAACTCTGAGTTGGAGTTGATTTGGGGGATGGCGGTGCAAGACCCTATGACAGCAGTGCTGGGTCCTGTGGTGACATTACAGTGGTAACAGTGATTTGTCACTGTAATGTCTTCTATCTCGAATTGTCACTGTTTGAACAGCATGCCCTGCTTTCTGATCTGCCTTCCTGGACTCACTTCTGAACTAGGGTCTTCATCATGGCAGCGCAATGCTCTGTGGCTGGGCCATGAGGGGATCTCAAAGCCTCATTTTTAGCATAAAGAACCTAACAAAATTGTTGATATTCTGTTTTCTAATTTTACAGTAAAAAAGGCTTAAAATTCTGGAGTGTACATACTATACCTATAAGGGTAGAGATTTGAAACATGGACACATATGTATAGACACTGGTAAAGTCTCATCATAGTAAGTTTTGTACAATGTAGACAATTACTGTCTAAATTAGATGGAAATAAATGAGATCACAATTTTTGCAAAACGTCCTTACATTTACATAGAATTTTCATGGAAGTGAAATTATACAGTACTTTCATCAGAATTCTACTAGTGGTGGATACATTTTGCCCATCCCAATTGCTTTCAGAATCAAATAACTATGGGAGTATGTGAAATCAAGGAGATGAATTGTTTTTCTGGTGGATGGGGTACACTCAATGCCAAGTATTGCTTCCTGTCCTGCAAATCAGAGTTCTGTTTCCATTAGATGCTATAAATGCTGTTATTTGTTTTGCATGTTTAAAGAGTCCTTTTTGCAGTCTATAATTTTGCCTTGTTTTAGTGAAATAAATCTAGGATTCACTTCTGCACTATTTCTTTTTATGTTGGCTCACACATGCGCAGCCAACATATTGAGGTAGTAGCAGATTTGGAGGCACGGTCACTGTTGAGCGAATGCAGGGCACACATCAGTAGGTGCATCCCTCATTCCCCAATAAGCCTGCATGCTGGCACCACACCATGCACACATAAGGTTGCGAGCACATCTATGGAAAGGTCCACTGCAATGCGAGTAAAGCTCGTCATACAGAGCAGACCTCCTGATGTGCTTTCCCTGGAGTGACAAAAATGTTACATGGTGGGACACTGCTTGCCATAATGCCAACTTTGGGGATGCCCAATTCTAGTGTCAGCGTGTCCTGTCCCAATGTATGTGCCGATGGGGGAGCCCACTCCCCATTGGCATAATGCACCTCCCCTGTTTGTTATGTGCCGGGGAGGTGTCCAAGCCACCTCGGCTCTTGCCCCCACTGGTTTTGTTGTGTGCCAATGGGGGTGCCCAATCCCCGTCGGCCACAGCATCCCTCCACAAAACAGTTAGGTGGCATGCTGAGAGCCCACCCCAGTGTGCCAAATCCCCTGAAAAATGAAAACCGTCCTGCAATGTTTTTTTTTTTGTAACCTGTAAAAAAAAGATAACAGTCCCTTGCAGTCTTCCTGCCCCCCTCCCACAATGCGTGCCCATCCTCTGTGCACCTTGCCTCCCCACAGCCCCTCTCATCCCATACTTACCTCCTGAGTCCGGTGTGATGATCTTCAGTGGACCGGGAACACGTCTGCACTCTTCAAAGCCAACCGTGAACTGATGAAATGCTGGTAGGCTGTATAATGCTATAAATAGGGTTTTTTTCAACTTTGGTGCATATCTTGGGCATGTTTTGGAATTTTTGCACCAAATTTTCAACATGGGTTATTGGGACCCCTCCTCATGAATTTCATCACTGTCATGGTGTTATTCAGTCCCGAAAAGTGATTTTACAGTCACTGCATGGAATCACCTTTTGGGACTGAGTAATGAAATGACAGAGCCACTGGTCATGAGGGGGCTCTCAAAAAGCCTATGTTGCAAATTTGTTGAAAAAAATCCCCAAAATGGCTGTTTTACGAGAGTGCATTGAGCTGTTTCCACGCATGCTCATAACTTTGTGAATTTGTAATATTTTCACTCCAGATTTTCAAACTTGCCATTTTTCCATACCTCCTGATGAACAGTACAGCTGTCATTTTACATATCCTGGCCAAAATTTGTTTTTGCACATCCAGTGCAGAATAGCGTGGTTGCTATGTGAAATCAGTTTTTCAGACAGTTTGAGGAAATGACAGTGACACTGTTCATGAGCAGAGGTCTTAAAATGCCTATGTTGAAAATTTGGTGCCGAAAGTCCATAAAATGACTGTGTTACAAGTGTGCATTACGCAGTTTCCACGCACCCTTGTAACTTTGCAAATTTGCAATATTTCCATGACAGATTTTCAACACTGGCATTTTGTTACACCTCCTTATGAACAGTGCAGCTCTAATTTTTCACATCCTGCCCAAAATGTGTTTCCGCACCTGTGGTGCACAATGGCGTGGTTGCTGTGGGAAATTAACTCTTGGGACAGATTAACAAAATCACAGTGCCACTGTTCATGAGGAGAGGTCCCAAAATGCCTATGTTAAAACTATGGCTAACAAACTTCCAGAAATAATTGGGTTATGGATGTGTGTTGTGCAGTTTCTATGCATGCTCATGACTTCACCAAGTTTTCATATTTTCACTGCAGATTTTCAGCGTCGCCATTTTTTTATGCCTCCTCGAGAACAATACAGTTGTCATGTTCCACATCCTGCCCAAAGCGTGTTTTCATCACTGTGTCACCAAATGACAAAGCTCCTGTACAAAACCAGCTTTCAGCTAACAAATGGATTGTACCACTTTCCATGAAGTGGGCTCACAAAAAAAGCCCATGTTGAAAATTTGGAGTGGAAATACAAACACACGCCTAAGGTGTTAGGGTTTCCAACTGCAGTACCCCACCCTGTAGAGACTGACAGGTGTCAGGGGTGTGACTTGGGAGCATCGGCTGTAATGCTCGTGCCATTCCACCCCCACTCCCACCCTGCAGCCAGTGGCAGGCATTGTGGTGTGCCTTGCACTATTTGGCCACAAAGTTCACCCCATTCTCCTATACTGCACCCACCTCAGCATATTTCCTTATGGAATGGGTAAGTATAATGCCCAAAGACCCCAAAGCACACCATGACACTTGTCAGTGTATGGGGTAGGGTGAGGTACAATGGCATGAGCGTTACAGCTGATGACCCAAGGCACACCCCAATGCCTGTCGGTCTCTACAGGGTGGAAGTGGGGTTGATCTCTTTTCAATATTTCACTGCCATTCCTATTGTGCATCTCTAACTCCGGAAATACCAATTCCAATGCCAGAGGGACAGCAATCGGCATTGACAAATGCTTGTTTATACTGGTATCCATGATGATTCATCAGTGATATATTCTGTTTCTTCTGTTTTGTATCTTGTATATGTGACCTATTCTGACAGGCACAGTGGGCAAATTAAGAGAGAGTGTAACTAAAGCAACTGAACTCTGTGTGAAGAAAGTGAATAAAAGCAGAGAGGAAAAGAGACCCTTACAGTTTTCTAAGGAAGTGGCAAGGGTGGTGAAGAGAAAAAGGGTGGCATTCAGGGGTATCTGGAAATGCAGAAGGAGGGATGTGGGATGTGCCTAGTAAAACAGATAGAGGTAGGTAAGTCAGTGAAGGGAACAAGGGTATACACAGAGGGAAAAAATCAACCAAGGGGTCACTAAGGACATAACACTTTCTTCAAATGCATAAGTGAGAAGAAAAAAAGCAAAGGGAGGAATAGTGATGATTGTGAGAGCTGCGAGAAAGGCTATGCATAAGAAGACTAAGAAAAATATACATTCTAAATAGGTACTTTTGCTGAGTCTTCATAGTGGGGGGGGGATGGACCACCAGGAAGTAGCAGGACCAAGGAGGGGTGGGCACAAGTCCAGTATCAGAGGAGAGAGTCCAGAAGGGACTTGCAGTTGTTAAGACAGACAAAGCCATGAGAGTGAATGGGTACAATCAAGGGTCCTAAAAGAACTCAGGACACTGGCAGCCTTATTGAACAGCTCACTGGAATTAGGTGTTGTTCCAAAGGAATGGAGGAAAGCTGATATGTTCCCTCAATATAAGGGCGGCAACAGGGAGGATGCTGGCAACTATTGGCCAATCAGGCATACTTCAGTGATAGGGAAATGAATTTAACCCTGCTAAAAGAAAGATCGGTAGAATATCTTGAATCCAGTGGGCTGCAAGACCACAGGCAGCACAGATTCATGAGCGAGGGATCATGCCAAATGAAGCTGATACATTTCTTTGACTGTGTGACAGGGTGATCGATCAGGGGAGGGCAGGGGATGTGGCCTATCTAGATTTCAGCAAGGTCTTTGTTACTATGCTGCACAGTAGGCTGACCAAGTATCTGAGCTGCCTAGAGTGGGATCCAAAGTGGCAAATTGGGTTAGAAACTGGCAAATATACATGTAACCCTCCTGACGGGGACTTACCTATGAGCCTCCAAAAAAGGCTAATTTTCCCGGGGGTTTGGTCCACCCTCAATTCTTTTTTGCCTGGATCTCAATTCTCCTGGCTTGCCCCTGTGTTTTTTGCCTTTTCTGCTGCCCCCGGGTTGGTTTCAGAGAGCGAGAGAGTGGGCCTGGAGGGGCAAGTTTGAGGAGCCACCAGCTTTTGGAATTGGCACTGCGGTGCCAGCGAGCTCCATACATGTGCAGAAGCGTATATCTGAGCAGCCATTTCGGCAACCTTTGGATCCATCTCTCTGGTGGTCCTGGTCCCTTTGGGTAATAAGAGAGGGATCAGAGATGTAAGCAGGACCAAAGAGATGGCAGGAGAAAAGAAGGAGGCATTTTTGTGAGCACCAATCATGGAAAAGAATCCTAGAGCAGCCTCATTAATATTCATGGGGCAGTGTCCCTTTGAAATAGCCGGTCTGCCCAGCACTTAGGGGCTATGTAGAATGGCACTTGGGCAGATGGGAATGGAAAGGAGTTAAATAAAGAAGAGATATGTGTTCAAAGGGAAATGGAGAGGCTGCCAGTCAGTGGGGAAAATAAAGTTGTAAAATGAGTTCACGGACTGTAGCCATGGACTAAGGTGGGACTGTGTGTGTATTCTGCCTGGGGACATTAGGAAATGGCTGCAGTGACTGGAAATGGGCTAAATGAAAATGTTAAGTAAGGCAGTTGCTTTACAGAGCACAGGGGTGGCTACAGCTATGTGAGGAAATGTTTAAATAAAAGTAAATGATTTGGCTGCAGGAACTGTTTAAACCTGGGATACTGTGTAAATGTGTGGACCCTGTGTCCAACAACCACCATGTCTTGAGCCATGAGATGCCAGCCAGCCTACCACCAAGCCAGGATTTTTGCCAAGGACTCTGGGACTGTGTGAAAGGACTCTTGGGGGGGGGGAGACCAGTGAAAGTTTAGGTGCCTTTTTCTTCACCAATGAGGCATCGAGGGAGCTTCAAACATAGTAATTGTTGCCTAAGGACAGTGGATCCAACCAATGGGGAGTGAGAAAAGGATTCCCAATAAAGATGGGACAGTTGAGGTTTGAGTCAGTTCAGTAGGAGCTCCTCCAGAGGTAGAAGGGCTACTACCCCTAGAGAGAATGGGGCTGTGAAATTGGCCTGCCTGGGGTCTGCCAGCAATTTGTCCCCCAGGGCATGGAATGTCTGCCCCATCAGGAAAAAGAAGAAGCAGCTTGACAGAGAGAGAGAAAAAGGGAAAAGCTGCAGGAAAATGAAAGTTCTGTGCTGCTTTGAGATTGTACCGCAGCCAGTGAGACAAAGCAGAAGAGAGAAGAAGTTGCATCCTGAGCCTGACTATAAGGACAAAGGTTGGGTCTAAGCCTGGAAAAAGACCAAGGTTATGTTCTGAGTTTGGGAAAAGAACGAAGGTTGTATCTAAGCCTGGGAAAAGATGGTATTTCAGAGAATGATGAGCACATGAATATAAATGTAATGAGGAAAGAGAAAAGGAATAGTAAGTCTCTTCTTTTGGAAAATTGCTAAGTACTTGTACAATGAGAAAAGGGACTCCTATAGATCAGCTATGGGAACCCAGGCCCATTAATCATGGTCAGGCTTGCACGGCAGGGGCAGTGGCTGTCTCCAGGATTTTGCCAGAGCGGGCGACATACAGGAGACAAAGGATGGTGGCAAATAACACTCACTCGAATGATAAAAGAGTGACCAGAAGGGTGCCACAGCGTTCAGTACTGGGACTGGCCTGTACAGTGACTTTAAAAGTGACACTGCTGAGGGCAAAGAAAAAGAACAATAACAATGCACACACTGAAAATGGTTAATACAATTTGTTGGTACAGAGTTTGGAGAACTGAGCAATACCCATATGTATTGCCTCTTAAATGAAGCTTTGTCAGTCGGTCAAGTGACACTGTTGAAGAACTGAAAGGGAAGATAAGTTTTTGGTTTTTTTTGCAGATGGTACCAAAAACTGTAATAGGGTGGATACTCAGTGGTGGGGTTGGGGGTGAGAATATACAGGGATCTGGGCAAACTCCTAGGAGTGGTCAAGAGCATGACAGTAGGGATTTAATACTAAACAGTTCAAAATCATGCTCCTGGGGACTAGGAATGCTGGCACTGAGTATAGGATGCGGGGATGTACTGACAGTCACTTAACAGAAAAAAGGACATCGGGGTTATCATACCTGATTATCTCAAAGTGGCAGGCAAAGTGTGACAAATCAGTGGGCATGGCTAGTTGGATGCTGAGGGGCATAGCAAGGGGTACATTAAACTGGTGAGACCCCACCTGGAGTGCTATGCCTAGTTTTTGGGCAGCAACTCAGAAATTACATGGACAGGGTGGAGGCAGGCCAGAGGAAAGCAACTAAAATGGTGCTGGGGTTGCACAAGATGCCCTATGAGGTGATATTGAGAGATCAGTACATGCATACCCTGGAAGAGAGGAGAGTAAGAGGTGACATAAAAAAGACCTAGAAGTACCTCATAGTGGTAAATAGGATGCAGGAGGAAGTCTCTTTCAAAGTAAAAAGAGCACAAGGACCAGAAGGCATGCAATGAAGCTCTGGTGGGAGTTTAAAGATCGATGTGAGGGAATATTTCTTCACTGAAAGCATTGTAGATGTGTGGAACAGACTGCCAGCAGAAATGGTGGCAGTAAAACAGTGGGGGGCCTCAAGCATGCATGGGATAGACCTGTGGGTATATTAGGCAATAGGCAAGGAGAAGGGAGGTTCCTGGAGGCCAGTTAGGGTCTGTGGAGACAGATTAGGTAGGTAACATCTGGGCAGACTTGATGGACCAGGCAGTCCTATTCTTCTGAAAAAGTCTGTTTCTATGTAGTTCCAGGCTAGGCCTAGTAATAGTAACCATCCATTTCCAACACAACTTACCATTCCACCTTGTTCTTATATCAAGGTCTTCAGAGTGGAGTGCCACCCACAGAAAACTCACATAGAAACATAAAATATGATGGCAAAATGGACCAAAGTTCCATCTAATCTGCCCAGAGTTCTGTATCTGCCCCAGGGTCTGTTGTCAATAAAGAGTTTTATATATCCTGGTCCAATCCTCCCCTGCCCAATCCACACCCTACTGTTACCAATCTGAGCAACCACCGAACAATACATCCTGCTGAGGTGGACTGCTCACACCGTGGGACAGCAGCGTATCATCTGGCACCTTGACAGCATCAGGGAAGATTACCCCATTAGTTCCATATGCTGTAGGTAGAAATACTGTTTTCATATTGTTTTACACTTGCTCCACCTACCTCCCCAATAGCACAGTATGCAGCTGTGTATCAATTCTCACATACCCACATCAGGTACACCAAAGTACTCCCTCATGAAGTATCAGATTCCACAGCTAGCCAAGAGGGACCACTGCAGCTCAAACCTCCCTATACTGGGATGTGCTGCTAATGGTAGCACTCCTCCTACTCCTGGATGCAAGGGTGCAGTTACCATAGGTCACACTCAAACCTGTGTCAGCCACTTAGATGTGCAATGCCCTACCACTGGGCTACAGGACATCACAGATTTCTTGTTTCAGTAAGTTTTGTCTAAATCCAGACTCTGAGGAGGACCGACTAATAAACTCTTTTCTTTCTACTGCTGCATACAGCTGCATAACCTAGGCTATGATATGCTGAGTCATCTCACCTCTTCACTCATGAATGTCACCATTTCACTCCTAGCACATGGGGGAGGGAAGCATAGAAAATGCAACATGTTAAAGATGGTTATTATGCAACTTAGGAGGTGGCTGCTGGGAACTGTTGAAATTGTAAGCAGTGGAAGGTGGAGGTGGGGACCAAGAGAGGCCACTTTTAATTTAGAAATCAAAAGCCCTGGCTGAACCTAAAGATTTGTAGCCATAATGAATGCACAGTATCCAGAACTCTAATCACATTTATTTATTTATTTAGTGTTTATTAATCAGGTAGGTGCACTAAGCAATAAAATGCCTATTTTCAGACACATGAAACGAGATCTGGGTTGCCCACACAACCTTATTTCCGTATTTTAACCTGTGGAAATGTACTTACAATGGTAAAAGCTTTCTCTGAAGCTCTGCATATTAACCTTAAATAATGTTAAAGACTGAAGTGCAAACTGGTTGTTTCTCTCTGCAAAGATTGGAAAAGAGCTATAATATCTCTTGAGAGATTCAAAGAAACTTTCCTAGCATTATTATTTTCCTGAACATTTTTGCTGAGGTCATGTAACTTTTTGCACTTTTGCCTTCTAATACTTAGAATCTAGTTCATTAACCATGCTACAGAAACCTTTTAGCTCCTTAGTCACCTCATGTAGCATACAAGGAAATCTACTTAACTTTTTCTAGAAAGGAATTTAATTTGTAGGATAAAAAGCTTGACAATGGATTTTTTTCCTCTTCATTTGGCACATAATATTGTAACATTACTCTCATTATTGATGAAGTGCCTGAGAATAATTTTGATTAATCATAACCCTTCCCTTTTCTAGTTCTATGTCCTTGATTCTAAAAACTTTCAAATATACATTTTGCTAGGTTATGTGCATTCAAAAATTTGTAGGACCAAAGTAGAGAAATACCAACCGGAATTGTTACAACCATGTTAGTACAGTGGCTCAATCCCAAATCCAAGAGCTTAGTTATTGAAACACTGATGGTAAGAGAATACACTTGTCCTTCCAGGAGGTTCATATCAGCTTGGTTTTACTCAGTTTAGTCAGGGGCAGAATCAACCTGATCTTTGCAGTCTACCCTGTTCTCTGCCCAGAAATGACAAAAAGTGTACCTCTGCAGAAGGCACTAAAGTGTGTCAGTTGCTGCAACCTCAGCCTTCTATACCAATCTTTCTTCCTCCCAGCCCACAGTCAGTCAAAAGGATCGGGACCATGGGTGAGTGGTATGCAAAATGAGATTGCAGTGCAGCAGCATGGCATTCAGCACCTGCTGCAGTGAGGGGGGGGGAGAGAGAGAGAGAGAGAGAGAGAGAGAGAGAGAGAGAGACGTTCTTACTGCATGATCTACAAAATAATTTGACAGCTTGCTCAATTTATGGATTAAGATCTAACTGCAAGGTCATGACAGAGTAGCTCCCTAATGGGTGGGAGCTGACTTCAATGGGGAAACCACACAAAAAACAAACAAACCATGTACTGTACATGGCAATTTAGGTAGAAACCAGACTGAAAATAATTAGTTGTTAATTTATGGTTTAATTTAGGGAGAAACAAGATCAAAACTACACAGTTCTTTTCAGGTTTAATTTATGGAAAACTAGAACATAAATAAGCAGGTTTTATCTTTGTACTATAGGGAGAACTAGAACAAAAACAATCAGCTATTTTCTTGGCATATTTAGAAAGGACTAGAACAAATGTGAGGAACCAGTTTAAGTGCATATTTAGGAAGAACAAGACCAAAAATATCTATTCCTCTTCAAGGCTAATTTAGGAAGAAGAATGGAAATAGTCATCCATTTGCATGACTAATTTAGGGAGAATCAGAACCAAAATGACAATCCCTCTGATTTACAGTTATTTGTCATTGTCAGTTTGATTGCCTTGCCATCCACAGCAGCATGGTGTTGTGCCTGGTATACTATAGTAGTTGCCCCTATGTTAAGTTATTGTTCGTTAAAGTGTTTGCATAGCATCCGACAAAAATGTATATAGCTATCAATAGAAGTATATTAGAGCCCTTAGTTGTGCAACTCCAGTTGGCAGTCTGTGATGCTGTGTGGTGCTGTGACCACTGACTAACTGCCCCCAGGGCTAGTTGGAATTTGTTAAAGCATTGAATACTAGCAGAGATACATAATGTACAACATACTGTAGATGTATAGTGGGAGCTCCCAGCTATGCCTTTCTTCTTGTCTGTCAGTGGTGTGGTGTTGTGCCTTCTGGTCAGTTGCCTCCGGCCCAATTGCTGTTAAAGCACCTGTGTATTATCAAATAAATATGTGCAGTATTCAGTATAGTATCCTTGAAATTAAACCCATTGCTGTTTTTGATGCAGCTGTGCAATGGGATGATAGGTTGAGCTTACAATCCACAAGTACTCCTAGATCTCTTTCTAGATTATAACTTCTTAATATAGTTTGATTGAGTATATAGGAGTGCTTAGGGTTTTATGACCAAAGTGCAGAGTCACACATTTATTGACATTAAATGTCATACCATTTTGTTTTGCCCATAATTTGATTTTTTCCAAGTCCTCCACTAGGGAGAAGTGATCAGATAGGCTATTAACCTGCCCTCCCAACTTCACATCATCCACAAACTTAATCAAATTATTATGTAAGTTCTTACCCATGTCTGAAATAAAGAGGTTAAACAACACAGGGCCCAAAAACTGATCTCTGCGGTACACCACTGCTGACTTGACCTTCACTGGATAATGTATTATTTATGCGGACACATTGGTGTCTGTCATATAGCCAACCATAAATCCATCTAATTGGACTGCTGTCTATGCCCTTGTCCTTCAGTTTAGTGATTAATATATTATGGGGCAACTTATCAAAGGCTTTTGAGAAGTCCACATAAATTACATCTGCTGGTATACTGTTGTCCAGATTTTCATTAATATTGTTATAAAAATTAATTAGATTCATGCAACATGACTTCCCTTGGTGAACCATATTGTTGACTATCGTCTAAATTATTAACCAATATGAAGTCCTCCAGACATTTTTTAATGAGCTTCTCCATAACCTTACAGTAATGCGATGTCAAGCTGATAGGCCTGTAATTTTCTAGCATCAATCTATCCTCTTCCTTGAATATCAGAACCACAATAGTGGATCTCCAATCATAGGGATATATCCCTCTTTCAATGATAAATTGTAGATGATGGACAATGGAAGAGAAATTACATGAGCAGTATTTCTCAGGAACTTGGGATTGATATTGTCTGGTCCTGGACTAGATTTGAGGTTTAGTTTGTTTAGCTCTAAAAAGACATCTTGGTGTGTAAAATACTCAATTTTATTAGTACCAACACCAATATGCTGATCAATGTCAAATTTGAGGGAACCAACCAAGCTAAAATAATCACTAAAACTGTCAGCCATTGATTGGTCATTGTTCAGTAAGGCATTATCCTTATGGATTGGCCCGATTGTTCTTACAGATGTTCTTAAGTATTATTAATATATGAGTATTGTAGCTTGGGGTTTTTGCTATTGGCTATTCTAAATTCTATACTAGCTTTAACCTGCTTAATCAGGCTTTTCAATAAATTAAGGAACTTCTTATAAGCTGGTAGGTTAATCATTGATGAATTTCTTTTAATTTTTTTAAACTCTTTTTGCTTCTTTCTAATTTGTTTTTTTTATAATGGCATTCAACCAAATAGGTACTCAACCTTTGTTGTTATATTTAGTCTTGGTAGGGACATAGTCAGATTCTATTTGAGTGATAATCTCTTTGAACTTCACCCATGCTGTTTCAGTAGTAAGTCCACTGAATATGGGGGGGTGAGGATATAGCATGCACCAAGCAGGAAAGGGATCTTGGGGTTGTCATCTCTGATGACCTCAAGGTAGGGAAACAGTGTGACAAGGCAGCAGGTAAAGCAAATAGGATGCTGGGATGTATAGGCAGGGGCATCACCAGCAGGAAAAGGGAGATCATAATTCCACTATACAAGACACTAGTGAGGCTCCACCTGGAGTACAGTGTACAGTTCTGGAGACCATACCTACGTAAGGACATAGACAGGATAGAAGAAGGTTCAGAGGAGGGCAACAAAGATGGTGCATGGATTGCATCACAAGTCCTATGAAGACAGATTGAAGGAACTGAACATGTACTCCCTGGAGGAGAGGAGGGAGAGAGGGGATATGATAGAGACATACAAGTATCTTACAGGGAGGAACCGGGTGCAGGAAAACACTATTTTTAAGTGAAAAAGATGTTCCAGGACTGGAGGAAGGATGATTCAGAGGAAACATGAGAAAGAATTTCTTCACAGAACGGGTGGTGGACAAGTGGAACACCCTGCCAGAGGAAGTGACGGGGGCAGAAACAATCACGGGATTTAAGAATGCATGGGATAGACATAAAGGAATTCTAGAGGTCAGGGGTAAGGGGAAACAGACTTCTAGGAAAACAAACTGAACTTACAAGCTCAAATGGGCAAACTGGGTGGGCCATAGGCCCTTATCTGCTGACACTGTCTATGTATCTATGTATCTATGAATACCCTGTCCCATTCTAAGTTGCCTAGAATACTGTTAATAGTATCAAAATTAGCCAAATTGTAATCTCTAATGGTAGTTGATCATATAATTGGGTCCCTAGTTATAGAAAGGTGACACCGAACTATGTTGTGATTGCTACTATCTAGTGAATTGATCACCCTGATTTTAGAAACATTTTCATGTATGTTTGTAAGAATTAAATACAAAATATTATTGTTATGAATAGGTTCTACTACAAGTTGTTCTAGCCATGTTCAGCACAACATTCTACAAACGATTGTTTAATCTTTGTAATGCCTTTATTAGTCGACCAATCAATGTCTGACAGATTAAAATCCCCCAATATGATTGCTTTTCCACATTCTTATGCTAGTGTAAGTTCCTGTGATAATGCGTTATTATAAGCTTCAGAACAATTGGGTGGTCTATAACAGCAGCTTAATGGTAATTGAGCTCTACCATGTAGAGACAGTTAAAACCATATAGTTTCTAGTTTGACATCAGTACTTATATCAAAGTGATGGGCCACAGTAGGGATGCTATTATTGATATAAATGCATACTTCTCCACCCTTTTTTTCAAATCTCTGTTCCTATGGTAAAGTTGGTATCCCTGGATGTCCCTGGACAATTCATTGGTTGAATCCCACCATGTTTCAGTAATTGGCATTACATTAGCATGGTGTACCTTATAATAAGCTTCCAGTTCAGCTAACTTAAACCTATTCAAACTTTGGGCATTGGCTAAAAGTATTTAAATGTTTTCTGTGTGGTCTCAACTTTAATCTGGGTGACATTATTTGTTAAACTGGCACTCTCCCCCTCCCCACACACATTTTAGTTTAAAACTTTGTTAAAGAAACCTTCTGTTCTTTTGCCCAATAATGTGCTGCCCTATTTGCTTAAGTGAAGCCCATCCCAAGAAAACTGATTGGGGCGATCAATGAAATTCTCCCATTGCATAATGCAGTGATATCCCTTTTCCAAACAACACATCCTTAACCAATTATTAACCACTTTGATTTTATATATGATGGTTGACATTGGTCTTGGGACAGAGAGGATTTCAGAAAAGCAAACCTTGGCATTTCTGGCTTTAAGCAGTTCCCCTAGTATAGTATATTCCTTTTTGATGTCATCTAGTCTAGAATGACTTACATTATTAGTACCTACATGGAGTATAACCAACAGTGATTCACCACCATCAGATAAAATGGAGTTCAGCATTGTTGAAATGTATGCAATAGCGGCTCCCCTAAAGCTACTTCATGTTCTATTGCCCACATCAGGATTACAGACAAAAAGATCAATATGTTTTATAAAAGAATCACCAAGTACATAAGTCTGGTGTTTGGGGGGGATAATAAAAGAAGGTTCTGGGGAAGCTATCCGTGAAGTGGGGTAATTAGATATGCCCTACGAGCTTTGGCTAGCCTCCACATTTTGAGGTGGATGAACAGTGCTTGTGTTCCTAACCAGATCACATTCAGAAGTTACCGTGTCATTAGTAGGCTCACTATCAGTACGAGACAAAAGTCGAGAGGCATCAGCATAGTTACAGAACTGGTTTAATATATTATCCTTAGATGGGCCAACTATCTCCATATTAGTTGGAGTTGAGTCATTACTGTTCTCCCTCAGACCTTGTGCTTCTAATAAATTAAGTACTGTATCCTGTAGGGGAACTAAGGGGATGGTCTCGACATCATTATTACATAATATATGCTCAAATCTATTTTGTGTGGAGATTTCAAAATTCATAGCTCGACGACTTTTCTTGTGTTTGTTTCCTGAGACGGTGATCCACTGATCAACAGTTTTGTCCAGATCATCATCAGGTTATTTAACTCTTCTTTTGTTAGCCCTTTCACCTGTTATGGTGTGGAGAACATCTACTGTTACTTGAGGGGAGACCCAAAAGCTATACTGCCAGTAGCAGATTTATGTTGTACTGCTTGGGAGCCCTGGTGATTATCAATATTTTAAGCCTTTCTTGTATATCTAGCTGATTTCCAAGATGGTTTCAAACTTGTATTTATAAAAGAGGATGTTTGCTTCAAGTTGCTCAATGTATAGGCACTAGTGGTGGGTGAAGTGGCCAAAATTCGCTCCACGAAGTGATTCATGGAGTAATGCGGAATCTGCAAAATACTCCGCAACGTGAAGCAGAGTACTTTGCGTTATGATAAGGAACACAAAGTCCATTGAAACCAATGACTTTGCATTATTCTGCCTTCCCTAAACCACTTCTCCACCAATTTTAAGGTGCAGTACATTGAAATCAATGTACTTTGCATCACTTCACCTTGTTATGGAGCTCCAAGGTGAATTTTGCAGTGCTTCATGGGACTGCACGTCACATGGACTCTAGATTGTTCTGCACAGCCTCAGTTCTGTGTAGAGTGTGTGTAGTGGAAGATGGAGACAGTTTCCTCTCAGAGCTCTGCGATTCACATCCTCTAAAAGCTGTTAAAAAAGTCTTTTTGAGCCATTTTTTTTTTTGCTCAAAATTTAGTATATTGATTGTAGGAAACCCACCTGTGCTCATATCATCAAGTGTTTTTTGTTTGTGTGTGGATTTTGAATGTTAATTTAGAACAGTCAGTCTGTGTACTGTGAAGTGTGCTTTGGGGGATAGGCATATCTGTGGTGTAAGTAGATTAACTGGGAGAAAATGGCTGCCTTTCTGTTTTAGTTATATTTTTCTTATATAACTGTGTTAATGTACACACAGTAATATTTTCAGTAATTCTTGAAATTTTTTTGCTGATTGTTGTGGTGCAGCAGTGTTTAATTTCAGTTTATTTCAAACATTTGGTTATATTAGTAAAGGTTTTCAATATGCTATGCATTATTTGTGTAGTGTGCAGGTGTGAGTGTGTGTGCAATGTGTGCCATTAAATCAGACATCTTTTATTGTGCCACAGAGTAATTGCAGCAGTGTGAACCTGCTATTCACTGCACCTGCATGAATTTGGTATACTGCTTTGTGGTATCTTTACTGGTAGTGGACTGTTATTGCGGTTCACTACCTTCCCTATCTGCAAAAGGTATTCTTTTCCAGATTTGGATTTGTGACTTGTGAGCACTGGTTAGGTGTTGTTGTGCCTTTGCATCCTTTGCATCTGCATCTCTTGAGTGTGCAATGCAATCTAAATCTGTTTGTGCATTTTCAGTACACCATTAATTCTGGGAGAATCTGCATATCTTGTTATGCTCTCATTTCACTTCATCAGCACTGGGGAATTTTTCTGGACACAAGACAGTAGCATTTTGGCATGCAAATTAATTCTGGTAACTGTGTGTGACCACTGCATGCATGACTAAGTGCATCATTAATTCTGGGAGACTTGGCATTTCTTGTTGTGCTCTCATTTCACTTCATCAGCACCAGGGAGTTTTCTGAACACAAGACAGTAGCATTTTGGGGATGCACATTAATTCTGGTGACTGTGTATATGAGGGGCTGCCAATATTGTTGTCACTTCACCTTACTTTAAGTTAAGGCAGAATGACAACACAAAGTAATAATTACAAGGCAAAATGAGCCTTTTGTATTAGCCACTCCGCATAGTGGAGTGACAACTCGAAGTGCCCACTTCACAGGCACTTCAATGGTGAAATTTAAATTCACTGCATGTCCACATGTTACATTTATACACGGTTTCAGTGATCTGTATCTCAGAGATGATAAACATAGAGCAGGCCTGACACTTGTATCCAAAGTCACCATCCAAGGTTTTAATTATGTTAGCCATGACTGGATAAGACAAATACCTGGGAAGTTACAAGAGTACACTGTGTGTATGACAATAAAAATAGTACCTTATTTCTTTATTGAGGATTGAACGTTAGACAGGATGTTACTACTACAGATAAGCCACCATATAACAGCTCCACGACTGTAGAGTTCACAACAAAACTACACACAGAAGTTATGGAGTTTTCTTACCAGTCATTGATTTATGCCCCTCATTCTCCTGACTCCCAGCAAACACCACAGACATATACAAGACACGCTGCACATGTCTTACCGTGTGTCTTCATGTGTGCGCACTCCGCTTATGGAGCATGCCCAGAAATAGCAACCTGACCCAGAAGTCTCCTGGGTCATGTGACTATCCAGCCCCAAACTGTTTAATGCAAAAAGCTCAAAGTTTTAAAAATATTGTGCACTCTGCAGCAGGACTAATGGCAAAACTGCCCACAGAATATAGTGCACAATCTAAAATTACATTCAGAGAAACAGCACATCCTGATCTATACAGAAATGTAGTCCTGAGCTGCTTACAAAGGACTACAGCTCCCAGACAACTTTCCGGTTTCACTGCACCCTCTGATAGCTACAAATATGTACTAGTTCTATTGTAGTATCTGTTCACACTCACTGGTTAAGGTCAACTCTGCCAGTACTGGGATCTGCGGCCTATCTTGTAGGTAGGGAAATGGGCAGACTAGATGGACTAAGCGGTCCTTATCTGCCATCAAAGAATATGTTTCTATGTTTACTGTCTTACAACTTTATGAGTGGTTTCACAGCATATGAACAGAGTAATAGGCCCTTGTGTATTGTCAGAATATATACTATAGTAGCAGAGTGGGAACACCTAGTTGTACCACTCCAGTTACCAGTCAGTGGTGTTTTGTTTTGCCTGGTGGCCCCATTGCTAGTTATTGTATGATAAAGGATTTATGTATTTATTTATTATCAACAGCAATACTATAGATTCAAACAGTGCTTGTATATTAGAGGACCATCTCTGCCTGCCAGCTATTCTCTACATCCAGTTGCCATCCACAGTGGTGTTTTGTTCTGCCCCAGATAGTTATCCCAAGGGAGAAACAAAACAAACAGCAGTGCTTCAAAGATATTTGGTGGTGTTGATCCATGAGGTTAACTGGAAACAAAGTCCACATGTAAAATAAAACTGTGCAACACACTCAGCTATGCCAGGAACAAGGACAGGTGGTTTCCTGTAATGAACAAAATCTGGTTAGTGTTACTACTACGGCTAATGCATTAACTTGATTAGGGCATTTCATGGGCTTAAAAGTAAAGGTGAAGTGCCGTAGTCTGCACTGTGAGTAAATTTCATTTTGGGTAAAGTTAAGTAATTTATCTGGTTGATATTGTATTTCCCATGTGTTTAAAATGCAAGCAGCAAGCATGTCTTGTACTGTTTGAAGAAGGAGAGGCAGCTCTGCACCAAAGCCTTCATGTAATGGAAGAAGGAATGGTGCAGAAAGGAGATGTATGAGACTGTGTGCCAACCTGGGATGATAAGAGCTTATACCAAGGTGATGGCCTGCTTCCATCAAGGAGGAAACCATGGTGCTCAGTGGTCAGTTTTAATGTTACGTCAATGACATTTAAAGTAGCAGAGGGAGGTGTTGGAAGAAATAGGGGAGGCAGAAAGTGAGCCACCACAGGCTGAGATAAAGAGTAGGGAGATCCCGAGGAAAGAGAGTCCCACCAGGATGGAGGTTATTCAAGGAAGTAGGGGGTTAGCAAAGGAGGAAGAGGAAGGAGCAATCAAAGGAGAAAGGTGAGGAAGAAGGAACAATTGGAAAAAGGAGAAATGGACAAGAAGAGAGCTGAGGAATGTCAAAATGGTGCAAGGTCTGCATCAGAAGCCCTATGAGAGGAGACTGAACAAGTTCAATATGTACACCCTTGAGGAGAGGAAGGAGAGTAGGGATATGATGGAGCCCTTTAAATACCTAATGGAGGTTAATAAGGTACAGGGGGGAGATATGTTTTAGAGCAAAAGGTGCTTTAGAACAAGGGGTCATGATATGAAGCTGGAAGGAGGTAGATTGAGGAGAGATGTGAGGAAGTACTTCTTCACAGAAAGGGTGGTGGATTCCTGGAACAACCATTCATGGGAGGCAATGGGGGTGAAATCTGTGGTGGGTTTCAAAAAATGCCTCAGATAGGCACAAAGAAATCCTGTGAAGAAAGGTGGAAGAGACAGTATTGAAGATCAAGTTGGGTCTGCAGCAAAAGTGAGCATAATTAAAAATGATCAGACTTCATGGGCCCTGCAGTCATTATCTGCCTTCAGTTTCTATGTTTCTTTGTATGACACTTTATGCGATTCAAATAGATACAGTGTAAAATTATTAATATGTGCAACATCAATACTGTAAACTGTGTGGCACACATAATTCGTTTTGTATTATGCTACACAGACATGATAATCAAATGGGTAATGATACATGCATTGAACAAGGGAGAAAAATCAAGGGGAACATGTGTGAAGCAATATACTACTCATAGAGTGGTGATATCATGACAGTTACATACTGTATGAAGTTACTTTATTATGATGATACCCCTCTGTATACCAATATTGAGTAAGCTACGATATGGGATTTTATTTATTTTTGTTTTATTTTTAATTATCCAGACATTGTCTACACAATAATGGCACACACCCAAGGATGCTCCTTACAATTTGCAATCTTTTCCTTTTGTTACCACTTTATTCATTTTTGATAAATCACTTGTAACCTGAATGCAGTTCTGTTCAGCCAATTAACTTTTTGTTTGGAGGAAAGAAGAGGATGGAAGTGACAGCGCTGTAGATCAAGTTGTGTCTGAAACAAAAGCGATCATAATTAAAAATGGGCAGACTAAATGTGCCCAGAAGTCATTATCTACTGTCAGTTTCTATGTTTCTTTGTGTGATAGGTTATGTGATTCAAATGAATACAGTGTAAAAATATTAATACGGGCAATGTCAATACTTCAAACTCTATGTCACACATAATTCATGTTGTACTATGTAACACAGACACGATAATCAAATAAGTAATAATATATGCATTGAGCAAGGGAGATAAAATCAAGGGGAACATGTGTGAAGCAATATGTGTTGTTGGATTCTGCAGGGATCACTCTTGTCACCCTTGTTGTTCACGGTGTACAGACTGCCATTGGGGGGACATTATCAGACAGTATGGGCTGGGTTTTTACTGCTATGCAGATGATACCCAGCTGTACTTGTCCTGTGCACCTGATACCCAGGTGTCAGCCTCTGTATTTAACACCTGCCTCATGAAGATTCAGTCATGGATGACTCATAACTGGCTTAAGCTTAATCTAGACAAGACAGAGGTACTGGTTGTGGATCCAGGTCATTGGGGCACAGGAGGAGGTGTGGTGTCTCCCCCTGGCCTAGTGTTGGGGGTGTGTCTCCTTGACCCATCTAGCCAGGTGAAGGACTTGGGAGTGATCCTGGATGATGGCCTAATGCTTGATACTCAGGTGTCGGCTGTGGTCAAGAGTGGATTTTGCCATCTAAGGAATATCGCCCAAATCCGAGCCTTGATCCTATCTGAGGACCTGACCACACTGGTGGGTGCTTTCATCACTTCCAGGCTGGACTATTACAATGCCCTGTACCTAGAGTTATCTGGAGGCAACCTCCGCAGGCTGCAGCTAGTGCAGAGTGCGCCGGCAAGGTTATTGACTGGGGTGAGAAGGTGTCAACATATCACCCCAGTTCTCTGCGGACTGCACTAGCTGTTGGTCAGGTGGAGGATTATCTTCAAGGTATAGCTTTTGACCTACAAGATCCTGCATGATAGGGGACCTGCCTATCTGCATGTTCTCCTTGTCCACTTCCATCCATCCCGGGCACTCTGTTCTGCTGGGGGAGGCCTCCTTGGAGTTTCCAGGGCTAGCTTGTGGCATTCGGGGGACAGGGCATTCTCAGTGGCTGTGCCTAACCTGTGGAACTCACTTCCTGTTTATTTGAGGGAGACTGCCTTGGTAGAAGTCCTCAAAATGGGTTTAAAAACTTACTTGTTCCAGCAAGCTTTTATTGACTGATTAGCACTCTGTTTTAGTGATAGATGAATTTTAAATCCACTCCCAGTTGAACTGTTATTTACATATTTGTGCATTATTTTATATTATTATATTGTTATTCGTTTTTATTGTATAGTGCCCAGAGTCCCTGGAAATAGGTGCTTTAATAAATAAAATTATCTGTCTGTCTGTCTATCTGTCTGTCTATCTATCTATCTATCTATCTATCTATCTATCTATCTATCTATCTATCTATCTATCTATCTATCTATCTACCTACCTACAGTATTTAATATACTACTCATAAAGTGGTGACACTATGATAGGTACATGCTGTATGAATATACTGTATTATGATGGTACCCATCTGTATACCAATGTTGAGCTAGCTACAATGTGGGATTTTATTTATTAAACTCCTAAAACATTAGTTGCCTAGCATTTACCAGTCCTACAAATATAAAGTTATGAGAGTTCCAATGCCACTAACAATTAGATAGGTCCTGAAAGGGTTCACAAAAACCAACTCTTCAGACAACAGTAAGTCATTGCCACATACACACATAATTGAAAGGGGGAGAGAGAGAGAGAGAGGGAGGGAGAGAGACAGCGAGAGAGAGAGAGAGAAAGAAAGAGTGAGAGAGACATGTCATTTGATACTCCTCTGGATTTATTTCTTCTGAAAGCATGCTGGTTGTCTATTGAAAGTTATGTTAGTAAATTATTTACCCTGAAAAGACTAACAAATCACATTTCAATAATAAATAAAATTAACAATCCTGCAAGTGAACATACTAAATCCTGTGTTAAAACAGGTCAAACAGACTTACACTGTTTTCTTTCAACAAATGTGTGGTACTGTACATCTGGCTACAAAATGGAGAGCTATCTCTCTCTCTGTAGTCAATAGATATGGAGCTGACTATTCAAGTTGCTGTTTTCTTTAGTCTAGAAAGTTTCTGATTGCACTGTTGCAGACAGTGTAACTGCTTCAGAGCAGTGCCTTTGTGACTCCCCATTGTGACTACTTTGATACTTGGAGACACTAGCTGTCAGGTCATTTAAAGCAGGCATGAGAGACAAGCAAGCTGAAAAATAGTACTGGACCTGGTCTACTGAACTGAGGCAGCACAGTGCTTCATTCAATTGGTGGAGTGACAGCATTGGAACTCCAACATCGTTGTTCAGTTAGATTGAGGTGAGCTGCTTTTCACCTCACTAATAGCAAGACAGCTGCAGAGCTCCAGCTCTGCAGCCATAAAAAGGCAGCTTTTATTTAGTAACAATCCACAATTCCTACCAAATGTAAAATAGATGCCCCTATATTTTTAGTCATGTTGATGCTTCCTTAGGAGTGAGGAGTTCTCCAGTTGGAAAAAGGATGCTCTTTTGCTGCTGTATAACAGGGGAGGGCAAGTTTATGTGTAGTATATGTCACCCAGTTTATACAAACTCTGGGCACATCACAAAGACAGCAACAGAGTAATAATAGAAATGTTTATTAAAACACCATATTAAAATTAAAATACAGAAACAATTAACAAATGATCACAATAAGTTAACATAAATGCACATTTAAACATGTTCATGGAGGGGATATTGTGATCACATAATGGAAGACTGCTCTAAATCAGTGGAGCCACCACACCGAAGACTCTGTACCCTGCTAACTTCAATTTAGAGCAGGGAACAGAAAACAAGCCCATCTCAGTGGAAGGGAGATTGGAGATAGGAGCTTGTGCTGTCAGGAGATTTTCCAGATAGTCAAAGGTCCAAAGGGTGTAGGGCCGTGTAAGTTAACAAGCCTGTCTTGAAAATAACATACTGTCAAATGGTCAGCCAGTGCAGTTTGTGGTACACCAGCATGATATGCTGAGAATGTGTGGTCCTTGAAATCAGTCAGGCCCCTGCATTTTGGACCAGGTGGCATATTGAACCCCAAAATAACCCTAGGTAGAGGATATGCTAGTAATACAGCCTGGATGCTACAAAGTCATTTACAATGTAGAAGTAATCAGGCCCACTGATACTACACTATACATGGTTTAATCTGAGTGAATTTACACAGATGGAAAAAGCTTCAGCAAACTACCACTGATACATGATGTTCAGGGGTTTGCTTGCAGTCCTAAATGACTTTCAGATTTCTTACCCAATCTACAGCTCTAAGTGTATCACCATCTAGTGATAGTAATGTAGCAGTATATTTATGCTAATGAAAGACAGAGCTAGTTCTTGGTCCATATACTCAAAGAGTAAATCACTTCACAATTTAAATAATTACAAAATTTAACAAAATCAATGCAAAAAAGAAACAAAGATGATAAAGGCTAATTCTTTACAAATCAGTAGTCTGCCCATTTGTCTGATCCTGAAAGATGGGGAGGGGATCAAATAAATTTTTGTTGACTACTTCAAAAGTTACTGGTACATGAATGATCATATGGAAGGAAACTCTACATGTTCTGATGACGTTACAATGAGATAAACACAAGGTTTACTAGTTTAGATGGAAATTGTTTTGGTCTCAGTGGCAATGCACCTGATACCCCCAATGACCATGTGTTGGATAGACCTTCCTCTTTTTTTGAGAGCTATGAGTAAATTGGAGGTCCTCACAGTTTTTAAAAGAATTGAAACCTGATGAATGTGGTTGTGATGGCCTATCTCCAAAGATACTGGTCCTAAGAAGGAGGACCTTGTAAAAGCATCTATCCTAAATAGATACTTCTGCTCAGTATTTACTGAAGATAAGTAGGGCAAGGCCCACAGCTCAGCCCTACGGACACAGGGGGGAGGGAGGGAGGTGTGCACTAGTCCCTTCACAAAAGCAAGGGTTCTACAAGAGCTTGATAAGCTCAGGGTGGTCAAGGCAATGGGACCTGATGGCATACATCCTAGGGTACTAAAGGAGCTAAGGGTGGAACTAGCAGAGCCATTATCAGAACTGTTCAGTGAGCCTCTGCGCACAGGAGAGGTCCCAGATGACTGGAGAAGGGCTCATGTGATCCCGCTCTAGAAGAGTGGTAGCAGGGAGGAGGCAAGGAACTACAGACCAGTCAGTCTTACCTTAGTAGTGGGCAAGATTATAGAGGCACTCCTTAAGGAAAGGATAGTGCAACACCTTGAATCCATAGAAGCACAGGCTCCATGACAGAATGGGTTTACAACAGGAATGTCCTGTCAAACTAATCTCATAGATTTCTTTGAGTGGGTAATCAGAGTGGTGGACCAAGGGGGAGCAGTAGATGTCGCCTACCTTGACTTCAGCAAAGTTTTTGATACTGTTCCACATAGAAGATTGATTAATAAGCTGGATAGGCTTGGGGTGGGTCAGAAGTTGGTCAACTGGGTGGCAAACTGGTTGATAGGCAGAAAACAGAGAGTGGTGGTAAACGGTATACAGTCAGAAGAGATGCAAGTCATAAGTTGGGTACCTTAGGGATCAGTCCTGGGGCCAGTCCTCTTCAATATCTTCATCAGTGATATTGCAGATGGACTGGAGGGTAAGGTTTGTCTGTTTGCAGATGACACCAAGATCTGCAACAGAGTAGATGATCCAGATGGGGTGGGAAGAATGATATGAGATCTGGATAAATGGGCAAAATGGTAGGAAGAGTGGCAACTGGGGTTTAACACAAAGAAGTGTAAGATCATGCACACAGGGAAGAGAAACCCTGAAGCCACCTGTAGGTTGGGAGGGGAGTTGCTGGCAGTCACAAGGGAAGAAAGAGACTTGGGCATCATCATCACAGATGACCTGAAATCATCCAAGAAGACCACTAAAGCAGTAGGTAAGGCTAAGGGGAAATTGGGATGTATTAGTAGGGGTATCACAAGTCTTAAGAGGGAGGTAATAATCCATCTTTACAAGACACTGGTTAGGCCCCATCTGGAGTACTGTGTGCAGTACAGGAGGCCACACCTTCACAAGGACATTAACCAAACTGAGGCAGTCCAGAGAAGGGCAACCAAAATGGTGCAGGGACTGCATAAGAAGACATATGAAGATAGATTAATGGAGCTCAATATGTATACAGTAGAGCAAAGGAGGGAGAGAGGTGATATGATCAAAACATTCAAACATCTTAAGGGCATTAACAAGGTGAAAGAATCTAACATGTTTCAATATAGGAAAAATAGCAGGACAAGAGGGCACAGCATGAAATTAGAGGGAGACCTATTAAGGGGTAATGTGAGGAAGTTCTTTTTCACAGAAGGGGTGGTGGATGCATGGAACAGCCTACATCAGGAAGTGGTGGATATGAATACAGTGCAGTGCTTCAAACAGGCATGGGATAGGCATAAGGGAGCAATACAGAAGAGTATGAATAGATAGGCCATTGACAGAGCAAAGGCCGATGGCACATTCATAAAATAGAAAAAGAAATGGGTAGACTGGATGGGCCTTGCGGTCCTTAGCTGCCATCAACTTCTATGTTTCTGTGTATGTCCTATGTTTCCAACTTCATCCAAAACTGCATGTCCAGTTAATACCATATTCAACCTATCTTTCTTATTTGACTGGTGCCATATCAATGGAAAAAGTCAAACATTATTCCAGTACATAAAGCAGGTTCTTTGTGAGATTGTCGTATGTTCATACTTTCAGCACTGTCCAAGACACAAGAAAAAACTGTTCATGGACAATTTAATGACTACATAACAAAATTTGATCTGATTTTGATTTCCTGGAACCAGTATGAGTTTAGAAAGGAACATGGACCTAATACTGCCATGGTACGGTTCACAGATGTACTGTAGCACATGGTCCAGTGGAGGCTGATTGTCTTAAGGGTGCTGCATTCATGGACTTAAATACTGGTTAGGTCCACAGATGTACTGTATCTCATGGTTCCATGGAGGCTGGTTGTCTTACTGGTGCTGCATTCATGGACCTAACAAAGGCATTCGACTTTGTAGATCTTTTTTCATCTGTTAAAATGTCTTGAATACCTTTGTGTGGGTAATTCTGCTCTAACGTGGTTCAGTGATCACTTACATAACAGGTACCAAAGGGTTATATTTTGAGCTTCTGTTTCTTCACTATGGTTGACCAAGTGTGGGGTCAGTAATGGCTCTATATTGGGCCCATTATTATTTCCTTTGTTTATTAACCCTATAGCAGCTGTCACCAATGACTGTGAGCTTCTTCTCTATGTGTTTAATGCCATGCTATATTTCTATAGCTCTTCAGTAGGTGAGCATAATACTGCTTTTATATATGAATATGCTGCAGTGCAGAAATGGTCATTACAAAATAGCCTGTTATTAAATAAGTCCAAGGTTATGTTATTTGGGGCTACCCCTAAAGTTAAAAAATATGGAAGGGATTTAAAAATCCTTGCCAGTGTGGTTTCTCTATGGAGGCACCAGCAGTGGAGACTAAAGAGAATGCTGGGAACCTCCAAAAAGGAGTCCCACAGGAGGGTGGCATGAGACCCCGCAGGGGAAAGAAACAACTCCTGGTGGGGGACTCCACTGTTCTGAGGGTAGAACTGGGAGAGGAAGAGAAGAGGGAGGTAAGGTGCCTGCCTGGCACCATGGCTCAGAGGGACAGGGAGCAAATCCTCAGTATCACTGGAGCAGCAGCCCGGGGGAGGGAGCTGGATGTCATCGTCCACCTAGGGAGAAATGACCTGGCTGAGAAAGGAATCAGAGTAGTGCAGGAGGAGTTTGTGGAATTGGGAAGGGGCCTTAGACAAGTAGCACACATGGTAACCTTCTCAGAGGTGCTGCCTGTCTATGGCATGGAAGAGGCTAGGGTGCTCCACACCATGGGATTCAATCAGTGGTTGAAAAACTGGTTCAGAGCTCAGGGATTTGACTTCATTAGGGGCTGGGGGTTCTCCTGGAGTGAAGCAGGCCTATTCTGGCATGATGGCCTGCATCTGTCTAGGAGGGGGAGCAGGAGCGAAGGTGATAGGTTTAAATGCTTCATTGGCAAGCATTTAAACTAACCAAGGGGGGAGGCACTGGAAAGGAGTGGGCAAATTCTAGCCCCCCAACAAAATCAGTGTAGTAAGTGAGGTAAACACCAATATGGAGGTGTTGACAGGGAGAAGGGCAGGGGTAAATGGAAAAAAAATGACAAAGGCAATAAGGACAGGGGTGCGGCAAAAAGAGGTAAGGCCATCAAGAAATGGAGGGTAGTGAGTACCAGTGCCCATAGTCTGGGCAACAAGCTCCCTGAACTTGTGGCCTTGATGGAAGAGGGATGTCTGGATATCATAGCAGTCACAGAAACCTGGTACACAGAGAACCATGACTGGGATGTTATCATACCAGGGTACACAACCTTCAGGAGAGACAGGGAGGGTAGAAGAAGAGGAGGAGTCACTGTCTATGTAAGGGAAAGGATAAAAGCAATGGAACAAAAAAGTAAACAGGGAGGAGAGGAGGCACTATGGGTCACTTTAGAGACTGGAAATGGCACCACAATCCACACAAGGTTGTATACAGACCTCCATATCAGGGAGAGGGAATAGACAAGGATATGATAGAAGGCAACCTTAGGATGGCAGAGAAAGGGGAGATACTGTTGACTGGGGACCTGAATATGCCAGATGTTAACTGGAGCACCTTTGCTGCAGCCACATCCAAGAGCAGGGCCATTCTTGATGTCATACAGGTGGCATGCCTCAGCCAGCTAGTTTTGGAACCCACTCATAAGGGAGCAATCTTAGACCTCATACTCTCAAATAGGGACAGCGAAAGGATCTCAGATGTAGAAGTGGGTAGCCATCTGGGAACAAGTGACCACCAAACAGTGTGGTTCATGATAAACTCAGCTACAGAGTCAAGCCATACAAAAGTGAGGGTACTGGACTTCAGAAGGGCTGATTTTGGCAAGATGGGAGAGTGCCTTAGAAAAGCACTAGCAAACAGGCTAGAAGGAGGGGTGGAGCAACAATGGGGAAACATCAAAACTGCCATTACAGAGGCAACAAGCCTTTGTGTAAAGCAAATAAACAAATCAAAATGAAAGAAAAAGCCACTATGGTTCTCAAAAGAGGTGGCGGGGAAGGTTAGGGAGAAAAAGATAGCATTAAGGAAGTATAAGGAAACACAGAAAGAGCAGGGCAGAGAACTGTACCAGTTAAGGCAGAAGGAAGCAGGCAGGGAAGTCAGAATAGCAAAGGCCCAAACTGAGGAAAAGATAGCCAACTCAGTTAAGAAGGAGGATAAAACCTTTTATAGGTTCTTCAGGGAGAGTAGAAAGACAAAGGGAGGGATAGTGAGGCTGAGTAGAAAGGACAGTTGGTGGGCAGAGAGGGACAGTTAAAAAGCAGGGATACTGAATGAATACTTCTGCTCAGTATTCAAAAAAGAGAAGGAGGTGGAGGTGCCTAATCCAAGTAACAGAAGCACTCTGGATGGGGGGGGGTTGATCCCAGTCCTTTCACAGAAGAAAGGCTTCTGAATGAACTCCTAAAACTGAAGGTGGACAAAGCAATGGAGTCTGATGGAATTCACCCCAGAATTCTCAAAGAATTAAAGGCAGAACTAGTGACACTGCTGACTACCATTTTTAACAAATCATGGGAGGATGGTGTGGTACCTCATGAATGGAGGAAGGTGGATGTGATTCCTCTTTACAAAAGTGGGAGCAAGACAGAGGCAGGAAACTACAGACCTGTCAGTTTCACCTCCGTGGTAGGAAAAGTGATGGAATCACTTCTGAAGGAAAGAATTGTTGAGTACCTAGAGGCCAGTGGGACACAGGACCCAAGGCAGCAAGTGCTCACAGTGTGAAGGTCATGTAAGACAAATCTAATTGACTTCTTTGACTGGATGACCAAAGTAGTGGACCAGGGAGGGGCTGTGGACATGGCCTACCTAGACTTTAGCAAGGTATTTGATACAGTCCCACACAAAAGATTAATAATCAAATTAATCAGCCTGGAAGTGGGTCCCAGGGTGGTAGCCTGGGTAAAACATTGGCTGCACAACAGGACACAGAAGGTAATTGTAAATGGAATCTACTCTGAAGAAAGAGGGGTTACTAGTCGGGTACCGCAGGGTTCAGTACTGGGTTCAGTCCTTTTTAATGTCTTTATAAGTGACATTGCAAAGGGACTGGAAGGAAAAGTATGCTTCTTTGATGATGATACAAAGATCTGCAACAGGGTTGATACATAAAGAGGCATGGAAAGGATGAGAAGGGATGTGGCAAGGTTGGAGGAATGGTCGGAAGTATGGCAGCTTGGATTCAATTCAAAGAAGTGCAAAATAATGCACCTGGGAAACAAAAACCCAGGGAAGATTACACAATGGGGGGTAGTAACAACAACAAAAACGGAAAGAGACCTGGAGGTAATCATATCAGATGATGTTAAGGTTAGCAAGCAATGTGAGAAGGCAGTAGGGAGGGCTGGGGGATACTAGGATGGATAGGGAGAGGCATCATCAGCAGAAAACAGGAATTTGTTATCCCTCTGTACAGACTGTTGGTGAGACCCCATCTGGAGTAATGCATTCAGTTCTGGAGACCCCATCTCTGCAAGGACAGAGACAGCATGGAGGCAGTCCAGAGGTGGGTAACTAAAATGGTGCAGGGTCTGCAAGAGAAGCCATATGAGGAGACACTAAAGGAGCTTAATATGTATACCCTTCAGGAAAGGTGGGAGAGGGGGGAGATGACAGAAACTTTTAAGTACCTCAGTGGAATCAACAAAGTCTAAGAGGCTAGCATCTTTCAGAAACAGAAATGTGCAAGAACAAGGGGACACAATTTGAAGATAGAGGGGGGACAGTTCAGGGGCAATGTGAGGAAGTATTTTTGCACAGAGAGGGTGATGAACACATGGAACAGTCTTTCTGAAGAGGTTGTGGGTTTTAAAACTGTGGGAGAATTCAAGAATGCATGGGACAGACATAAGGCAATTCTTGTGGGGGGTAGGAAGAAATAGGCTGTTGGTTAACTAGGATGTGTAACTCATCCTGAAGGTAGGGAAATGGGCAGAGTAGGTGGCTCAAGCAGTCCTTATCTGCCATCATAGTCTATGTTTCTATGTTTCTTGCTTTGGATGGCTCCTCTTTAGATTGTGTAGACTCATTTAAATATGTTGGGGTTACCATAGATCCAGTTTGAATTATGATCTTCATCTGAAAAAAGTTACTTCTAAAATTCACTCATTATGATTCTAAGTGATCCACTTCAACTTCGAGATTTGGAAGCCACCCCCCAACACATCACATACAGTACTGTAAGTCACATGCTTTAGCCAGGCAGGCAGGAAGGAAGTGCCTTGCCAAAGAGATGGTTTCACTTTCTCCTGTGCAGAGGGAGATAGAGGAGTGTGTGTGTGAGACATCCTGAGACTCAGAGATCAGAGGAGATTTAGTGTTTGAATTGAGACCCAACAGCTTTTTCAAAAGCTGCATTTTTTTGTCTTTTGTGTACTGTTTTTTACTTAATTTGTTCTTTCTGCAAATTTATTTTTTTCTTACTTTTATAAGTTGTTGTTTGTCTGTGTGACTGTGTGTGTGCCTGTGTTGTCTGTGTGTGTTGTGTGACAGTGTGAGTGTTTTGTATCGAGTCGACTCATCATTGCTTGGATGGAGCGAGGGCAGTAGCAGAGATGGACCAGGGTGAGGGAATGTCTGGGGTGGTGGGAGTTCTCAGAGAGCATGGTAGGTGTTGCACGGAAGGAGTGTGCATGTGTGAGGGGGGCATGGCTGCCAGTTCCTGTTGGACTGAACCAAAATCGTGAGTCATACTCCCCCAGAAGCAGGACCAGCACCTCCTCCTGAGGCAGTTGAACCAGCACCACCAACACCACCACCATGTCCAACACCAGCTCCAGTAGCAGATCATCTGGAGCAGGATGTGCCTGTGCCCCCGGGCCCAGGTGTGGATCCCCTTGAACACCATTCCCAGCTGGCTGCCAGTGCATCTGGCCCTCTTCTGCCTGTGTCTGGTCCTCCTTGCACCTTCATTGTTTGGGAGTTTTTCAATTATGTCAGGGGACAGTAGCGTGATCAAGTGCCATATATCTCAGGTGGAGGTGCAACGTGGACCCTGGGGACTGGTGGCCAGCATGCCCAAATGCTCAACCACCACCAGTTGGAGTGGCAGGCTACTACAGAATGGATCAGGCCTGTACCTGCTGGCCCTTCTGTGGCAGAGGGTGTAGCTGTGCATGGCCCTAAGAAGAGCAGGTCCACAGCAGCACCTGCTGCTCCACCAGCAACACCCCCCCACCACCACCACCATCAGCTGAGCCTGTAGCACCTGTGGACCCCAGAGAACTACCTGTAACTCAGGCTGACCTGGCAGTTCTCTGGAGTCCTGTAGAGGAGAACAATTAGAGGGTGAGTGCTGTCCCGCAGCGGATGGATTGCATAGAGGGACATCAATTACAGATTATGTCCATGCTCAAACTACTGCTGGACCACCAGGGGAGACCACATTAATTTTTTTTCTCTCACACTATGTGCCCCCCCACTCCTTCCCTGTTGTGTTATAAAATGTATTTCTCCACCATCTCTGACCCCTGTATGTAATTATGCTCTTTTTTGTTGTCTTCTGTATGCATGACACTTTGTATCCTGCCCCCACTTCCTTCTGTTAAGTGTGTGTATGTGTGCGTGCCGTTTTGGTGCCAGTAATGTTTACTTTCTGTTGCGGAGTGTTTGTGGAAAAGTAGGACTGAGCAGTGCAAGTATATTGTGCTAAACTACATGTGTGCTGTGCAGTCGGTGTTCTTTCCTGTGTGTGTATGTACTGCAGACATAGTCATTTCTTGCAAACATATATATGCTGATTGTTGACTTGTTGCTTTGTTTATGGTATAAAGAATGAAGATAAGCATATATAACATATGTTTTATTTGTTAGGAGATCATAGCAACAAAACTTCCTGCTTTTCAACATACCTTATCCAACAGACATGGATTATTGCTGATGCAACCAAAATATATCACGGTGTACAGACATTATAAAGTCAGAAAATATATAAGGTGCTGTTCACTGCCACTACACTGTGCTACCACATTGCTTCTTTTCATTATTTGTTCTGGAATAAGTTATGTCTTTCTAGTTTAGACTGGCAGTGTCAGTTTTGCAGCAAGTTAATGTACACAATAACACAACACGGCACCAGTGGTAGCACAGTGTGGTGGCAGTGGACTGCAGGACCTGTTATATATTCTAACTTGAAAATGTGCATACACCATAAAATATGTTTGGTGCCTCAGCAATATTTTATGTCTGTTGGGTATGGTTTGTTGAAAAGCATGATTTTTTTGTGCTATTATCTCCATAAAGTCATGTGTGCACAGTGTGAGTGACTGGGGTGCACAATGGTCCAAGACCTCTGAAAACATTTATCCCTTTGTCTGCTGCTGTTGATGGTACAAATAAAATATACATTATATATTCTTATCTTTATTCTTTATACCATAAACACTGCAACAAGTCAGTATATATATATATATATATATATATATATATATATATACAGTGCATATATATATATATATATATAGATATGTTTGCAAGAAGCTGGACAGTGTCTGCGCTCACAGGAAAAACACAGACTGCACACATGCAGTTTAGCAGAGTATAATTGCACTGCTCAGTCCTGCTTTTTGACAAACACATCACGAGAGCATGACAGAAAGTAAACATTACTGAGGTTCCAAAAATATTTACTAGACTCACCAGGATTCGCAATCCCAAAATGCAACTGTGTTGTGTCCCGAAAATTCCTCAGTGCTGATGAAGTGAAATTGGAGATAACAAGAATTGCAAAGTCTCCCAGAATTAATGGCACACTCAGTCATGCACGCAGTGTTCACACACAGTCACCAGAATTATTGTGCATCCCCAAAATGCAACTGTTTTGTGTCCAGAAAATTCCCCAGTGCTGATGAAGTGAAACTGAAACATAACAAGAAATGCTGCTACTGTTGCAATTACATGTAATTCTGCTGTGTATTGACCTTACTGTGATGATGACGTGATGTTGCAGTGTCTTGCCAAACCATATGAAGGAGGGATAACATTGAGTTTACAATCCCAAATGATGACAATGAGAACTGCTGGTTGTCCAAAGTGTGCTGAAATCATTGTAACAGGAAGGGTGCCCTTTGTGCGTATACTAATATTACCCTTGGTGAGTCGATATTTATATATATATATATATACACACACACACACACACACACACAATCATGGCAAAAAAATCCATTTAATGCATTAGTTAGGGTTGTTCCACAGCAAATAAAGTGAGGAAATTCAGTGTTAGGGTTGAAAACCCTAACTGTGCATTCCACCCCCACCCCACACACACACACACACACATATACATGCACGTAAGGGTAGGACCAAGGTAACACAACCAATCACACATTCTGACTGAAGGATGTGGTCTCCTGTCCGACTCCCCCTGCCTTAGTATGGGCAGGACATGTAATGAAAAACATCATCAGAATGGTTGTGGTGGTGGGTGGTGGTCATAGGCACACAATGACATTCCCTCTCAGTGGCTAACAGTGGTTTTATGGTGGTTGTCCAGGGAGGCACATAATGACATTCCCTCTTACATGTTCCTGCATCTGGTGGTGGCAGTGGCTAACAGCAGTTTTATGGTGGTGGACGGTCTAGGAGGCACACAAAGTCATTCCCCCTGGTGGCAGTGGCTAACAGCAGTTTTATGGTGGTTGTCTGGGGGCACACAATGACATTCCCTATGGTGGCACTGGCTAACAGCGGTTTTATGGTGGTGATCTGGGGCCAGTATATATTGTGCTCTGTGTTACAAATGTGATGTCAAATATGGAATTTGAGTCACTCTGAATGGGACACTGATTTAACTTTATGAAAAAGAAAACATGTATCATACAACAAATGTGACAGCCTTTTAACCACATAACTTAAAACCTGCCAACGTTAACCTCATCATCATCTTCATAAAGAAAGCTGCCATCACAGTCATCTGTGTCTGAATTCTGCTCACTAGGAAATTCTTTCTCTATTGTGTCATCATCTACATCAGTGGTAGGCCGTTTCATACTGCGGGTGCCACCAGGATGGTCCATTTCTACAACTTCAGCAGCTAGGCCGGGGTACGAATACTGAGGTTGCATTCTGAGCCAATATGTGCCTCTTATTCATTTTTATGAATGTCAGCAAACTGACATTTGCAGGACAGAGGTTTGTACAACAATCTCAAACTATTGCACTTGCTGAGCTGAATACTTTCTCGACACTCTCACTGGAGGGTGGGCATGTCAGGTACTTCAGTGCTACTGCAGTTAACTCTGGCCATTCACTGACCTTTCCTCTCCAGTATAAAAGAGGATCATCAGTTATTGACAGATGCCTGTTTTTAGACAAATATGACTCAACCATTCCCTCTGCTGCACTAAGTCCAGTGGCTGATACATCATCCTGTTCTCCTGAATCATTTATGTCACAAATCCCCACTTGGGACAAAGCCTCCCAAAGTAGGTTAACACCAACCGGTTTTGATGACAGACCACATGGAACTGCAGTCCACTTCCCCTTCTGGATATACTTGATACTACTCCAGGTTGATATTCAGCCGGATTATGCTGCAGAGCTTTTCTGACCTTGCCACGTGACTTCTGTGCCCGATGAACCAAGCGCACCAGTTGCCCACTGACATTTTTTACCTGTTAAGGCCTGCACTCCAGTAGTGAGGCAATTCCACGTTTGTATCATGGGACCAGCATTGTTGCTAGTGCAAAGTTGTCACTGTACTGAATGCTCAAGATGTGATGATTCTGGTCGAATACTGTCAGCATGTGTTTCAGCAACGTACTGCTAGCACAGTCTCTGGCAACATCAAGGCTATTTTGTACATTCGCCAATGTCTGCCTCAGTACCCCGCAGCAGTGGAATTGATTGGCTAATGAAGGCAAACCCACCACTCACTTCCTGTGTGGCATGTTCAAAACGCCTCAAAATTGTTACTACAGAGTCCATCAGGAGCCACTCTTCAGTCATCGTAGAGATGGAGGCCCCAGAACTGTCACGGCTAGTCTGCATGACAAGATATTCTGAGATGGCTTTGTATTGTTCATACAACCTCTCTGCCATGTATAAAGTGGAGTTCCGCCTGGTGACAACTTCCAGCTTCAAGCTGTTCTGCTGGAGGCTTTTTCTGATCGTCAGTTGCCGAAGCTGGTCACGGGCCTTTGCAGAGCATGAAAAGTGAGAACAAAAACGGTATGCAACTGTCAGCATTTCCTTTATATCAGGATGCTGCAGAAACTCCTGCACCACAAGATTTAAACAGTGGACCATGCATGGAACCCGAACAAAGCCACCATTTGTGATCCATTTAACCACATTTGACCCATTGTCACTTGCTATGAACCCAGATCTCAGCAACAGGGGGTTCAGCCACTTGTCAATTTCAGTCAGTACCAAGTTCAGCATGTTTTCACCAGTGTGTAGATAGGGTTCACATTGTGCATAGCAATCACTGCATACTTTCGAATTCCTATAAGATTGCTACCACAACACTCCACCTTACTACACTGTTTATTCACACTACCAACAGCACAAACAACACCTGGCACCTGCACCCAATGTGCAGTTATACACAAATATGAACTCCCCGCTGTTTTGCAACTTGTCCACGTATCCATACTAAAATGGATGAATGGAGAGGAGGAATGTTGAAGGGCATGTCTTACAGAGTCGGACACAGTACGGTACAACTCGGGGACAGCACGGTTGGAAAAGTATGTCCTAAATGGGACTTTCCATTTTGGACAGGCATGTGCTGCAAACCGCCGGAACCCAAAATTCTCCACAAAGGAGAAGAGCAAAAGATCAGTTGCCAGCATTTCATCTACAGCAGCATTGAGTTCACATGACATTGTATGATTGGGTGGGTACTTCAGCTTATGGGCAAAAACACTCTGTAATGTGGGCTGACTTAAATGTTTTACATTGGGTGTGATTGCAAATGGTTCTGCTCTGTGAATGGCAGGGGGTAGAGTGTAGACATGTGATGAAGATGGTTACACAGGTGATGAAAAATCTACAAATGAAGTTATTTTCCCAGATTTACGAACAGGGGTTGATGTACCACTTGCACTGCTAGACATACTACATTGACCACCACCACCACCACCAACACTGCTACTCTCACCACCACTGGACAAGATTTCAAAATCATTATGCTCCTCCACCTCGTCATGGCCATAGCACTCCTCTGCTGTTATTTCATCGCTACTACATGCATTCCTACTTGACCTTACAGTCATGGAAGGAGATAACATGCTCATTATGGTTGATGAGAAGGGTGAATGCCCCACTGTGGTATTAGCTGCCATCTTGTGCTGGGTCCACAGTGCCATGTGCCTGTTCTTAAGATGTGTATGCTGATGGGGGGGGGGGACATTATGAAAACTTGTCTCATTGGATTGGGGTGGGTTGGGTTTCTTAGTTTTGCTGTATGTATGGGACGTTGGGGGGGATACTCAAGGTTATGAGATAATCGGAAGGTATGTTTCCATGCGGCTTCAGAGAGTCTGTAACTACTCCATTGATTTCCTCATCGAAGTACCCCAAGTTACAACTTACATAGGTTCTTCCAACAACCCAGTTAGCTACTATGATTCATACTTATAAATTTGTTAGTTGGAACGTTAAAGGAGCCAAGGATAGGGTCAAGAGACAAGTAGTGCTAAAGCACCTTTTTCATTTGGGGGCACAAATCGTTTTCCTCCAGGAGACCCATCTAAAAAGAAGTGACCTTCACTATTTTAGAAGAGCGTGGGTGGCCCAGGTTTTCGGGGCTGGGACCTCGACCAAGAGAGCAGGGGTTGCCATACTTGTGCTAGAGGTGTTCCTTTTAAGTTAATGCATGAGTGCTGGGACCCCGAAGGTCGCTATGTATTTGTACATGCCATCTTCGCGTCACAGCCAATTTTATTAGGTTCTGTTTATGGCCCTAATGGTGATTCCCCTTCCTTCTTTATGAATCTTTTATGTCAGGTGGAGTCTGATACCCACAAAATTACAATTATCGGAGGAGATTGGAACTTGGTGCTCCAAAATGATTTGGATAGGTCATATAACGGGTGACGGGGCTTATCACCCGCGCAGAGGGCCCTGAAAGATTTATTTGACAAAGCAGCTTTAGTTGATATCTGGCATATATTTAACCCTGAGATTCGACAATATTCCTTCTATTCACCAGTACATAATTCCCATTCAAGAATTGATTATATTCTAGTCAGTTCATTAGCGGTATCCAACACGATACAGGCGGATATTTCCGCCAGAGTAATATCGGACCATGCCCCGGTTAGTATAACCTATAGGCCATCCCCAGAGATTAGGTGCTCACCACAATGGAGATTAAATTCTCAAATTCTAAAAGAGGAGTCCTCTGTGAGGGTCCTAAGGGACTTTATCACACACTTTGTAGCGGATAACCAGGACTCAATAGACCAAAGAGACCTAAAGTGTTCCTTAAGGGGAGAGTTAATCAAGATCGCCTCCAGGAGGAAACAGGCTCAGAGGGACATGCTAGCCTCTCTTTTAACCTCGATTAAACAAATCGAGTTTGGCCTATCTCGGAGTTCACCGGATTCTGAGTGGGTTAGGTTACATCAGTTGCAGGCCCAATACTTGGGATTAGTTTTTCACCAAGCGGAGCTAGCTCTTTCTCGGGCGAGACTCCAATATTTGGATATAGGGGAGAAGGCTGGGAAACTCTTAGCTATGCATGTACGACAGCTTGAGTCGGCTCATTATATTGTGGGCGTACGTATTGGTCAGGGTGATCAAGTTTGCACGGATCCGGGAGAAATATCTAAGGCTTTTGGGACATACTTTCAGAAACTATATGAGGAGGATTCTGAATTTAAGCCCTCAGTTTCAGAGATTACTTCATATCTGAGCACAATTATTCTCCCAAAATTAACAGAAGCTGACTCTGAGGGCTTAAGTGCACCAATTTCGATTTCTGAGATACACCAAGCCATTCAACAGTTACCCCTGATAAGTCCCTGGACCTGATGGGTCTCTGTAGTAATTTTTATAAGGCGTTTCTCCCAAACATATCCCCAATTTTATTAGACACTTTTAAGCATTGGTTTAATTTTGGTATCTCTGATCCAAACTTCCTCGAGGCAACAATATCTTTAATATTAAAACCCGGAAAGGACCCTTCCAGTATGGATAGTTATCGCCCAATATCCCTTCTAAACACAGATATTAAAATCCTGGCGAAAATCCTTGCTAACAGATTGTCCAAAGTTATGGATAGCCTGGTGAGCAGGGAACAAGTGGGTTTTATGAAGGGGAGATTACCCCATGATCATCTTAGGAAACTGTTACACCTTATTGCAGAGGCCAAAGAATCTAAAACCCCAGCAGTACTCCTCTCACTTGATGCCGAAAAAGCCTTTGACCGGGTGTCCTGAGACTTCCTATTTGCCACCCTCTCGGCTTTTGGCTTACCCCAGGAATTCCTAAGATGGGTTCGAATATTATGTTCTTTTCCCTCTGCGAGAGTCAAATGCAATGGGGTATTGTCACCGGTCATCAAGTTAGAGCGAGGTACTAGGCAGGGTTGCCCCCTGTCCCCATTGTTATTTAATCTGTATTTAGAACCTTTTTTGCATAGATTAATGAGGAATCCACTCATTAAAGGTATACAAGTAGGGTAGTCCAGCTACATATGCTCAGCTTATGCTGATGATGTTCTATTACATGTTGAGAATCCAGGGATTTCCATACCACCCATCCTGGAGGAAATAAACAGTTTCTCCAAGGTATCCTTTTACAAATTGAATTGTTCTAAGACAAAGATCTTCCCTTTAAACCATTATGACAGAAAAGCAGACTTACAGGATTTGGGCCTTGGTTGGGAAACCAAATCTTTAACATATTTGGGCATTGCTATTAGTACTAGTCTCTCTTCTATGATTAAAGATAACTTAGGTACTTTAGTCCATAATATCTCGGAAGATTTAAATAGATGGCACCTAATTTCCCTGTCTTTGTGGGGTAGGTTGAACCTCTTAAAAATGAACATTCTTCCTAGGATATTATATCCTCTGGGAATGCTTGGGACCTACTTTTCAAGGAAATGGTTGACAAATTTACAGAGGATATTTAACTCCTTTTTGTGGCAAGGGAAAGTAACCCGTCGATCCTACTTTAATTTAACAGCCTCGAAATTCAAGGGTGGTCTAGCTGCCCCTTCATTGTTTCTATTTTATCTGGCCCAACATGTCTGCAAGCTGAGCTTGTGGAACAATGAGCATAGGCATCTAGCTTATCTACCTTTATGGCTCGATATAGAGCATGATCTGGCGAAGAAGGTGAAAGCTCCTTACATGCCCTGTTATTTGTCCCACTGACCGTCGTTCCCAAACCCTTATTAAATAATCCTATGGGGTGGTCCCTTAAAGCTTACCACCAACTGCAACGTTATTTAGGTGTTAAGTGGTGGCTCTCGGATACCCAGCCTATTTTTGAAAACCTACAAATCAAAGTAGGTGGCATTCCGATACCTGCAGCTTTCTGGCCACAGATAAGTCATTTTTCTGTAGCTGATTTTTGGGAACAGGATAACCCATTTTCATTTGATCTCCTAAAAAGACTTCATGGATTCGCTGATTCTTACTTTTTTAAGTGGCTACAGCTTAGTAAAGCCTTAGCCCAGGCATTCTTTTCGGTTCCCTTACCCAGTCATGAGTCGAAAAGTATCGACTCTCTTTTGATGGCTGCTGCTCAATCACATGCAGTTTCCAAAGTTTATAAGCTCCTCCAGGAATGGGACCATAGGCTTCCCTCAGGTATTTGTTATTACTGGGTAAGAGAACTGAATCTACGGGACACTCCGGAAGTTTGGAAAACACTTTGGATGACTATGTATATGTACATCAAACAAGATAAGCTTAGAATGGTTCACTTCAATATCATGCATCACCTCTACTTGACTCCTACTCATTTATACAGATGGGGAGCACTCAGCTCACCTCTTTGTTGGAATTGCAAGAAGGAAGAAGGCACTTTGCATCACTTGTTATGGTTGTGCCCGGTGATTCAGACTCTTTGGAGTGCCATTAGCAGACTCTTAGACCCTATCCTTGGCTCAACTAATATGGATACTCCCGAGATTTGTCTGTTATATCTCTTCCCAGTGGCCACCTCCAGGGCTTGGAGAGCACGTGTCTCACTTGTTTCAGCCATTATGAAGTTGTTAATCTTAAGACACTGGTCATCTGACAACTCTCCAACCCTATTAGAGTGGCATCGGGAATGTACCCTAGCACTGCAGCTGGAGAAACATATTGCTTATATGTGGGGTAAACATAAATACTATATATCTCTCTGGGGTCCTCTAGATTCCTTTTTTATGACTTGGAAGCCGAGAACCTAATTATCCTTTGAATTGGACTGATTAATTACTTATTTTCTATTCTACTTGTTGCTCGTAACCTTTGGAGTTGGGGGATGGGGGGTAGTAGTCTGCTTTGTGTATTTTCTTAATATTTCATCAGAAAGTGCGTTGAATGTAACATTGGATCTAAGGGTCTTGGCCCTGCGCTTTAAGTGCAACACTTCATCATCTGTCCATTGGATATTGTTATTCGTTAAAACTAATAAAATTATAAGATGTGTATGCTGTTTCCCTGTGCCCAGATGGCTCCCTGTTTTACCTCAACTCACACACACTTGGCAAAGCTGGCAGATTGCAACTGAGTCATCATTAGCATCATGCACAAAAAAAATCCCAAACAAGGGATTGTGATCCCAAACTTTTAACATGTCCCTGATGCTGCTTATTGGACTCCCGTTGTTTAAGCCCTGAAGTGGGATGTGTGCTATATGATTTTTCAGGCTGGACACACTTGGACTGCAATGGACCACAATGACTATCTATCGTTGTTACTGGGTCATCATCATCATCATGAAGTGAAACTGCTAAATCGCAACTTTTTTACCGTTGGGGGGGAGGGTTAATGCAAACTGACCCAGACACAGCCATCTTGATTTTTTTTGTCCGGTTTCCAATAGGGATCACTGATATCATAATCATATTCATCAACATCATCCACATCCACATCTTCTGCTTGGATGCTGGCATGTGGACTGCATGTTGCAACCACAGCAATATCATCATCATCAGATTCATCATCATCAGCACCACCATCACCCGATAGTTTTTCACCGCACTGTGAATCATTGCATGGCAAATGTGTGACCTGAACCATGGTGGAAGAAATGTAACATTGTGTGTTACCATTGCCATGATGATCAGAATCCTCATGTTCAGTTACCAGTGTGATGTTACTGGGGAGTATGACATCATCTGCACTATCACTCATTGCTTTACACTCACCTATATTTTTGGACAAGATCAATTGGTCAGAAGGTGGAACTTGAGGCAGCAATACTTATACCATCAGCAACTGCAGTAACACCACCAGCTAGGATATTATAATCTCCTTCAACTATGAGTGAAGCTACCGATTGCACTGTAAATAACATTAAAGAAGAAATACCTTTCATCACATCAACAATGCACTTCTGCGTACTAACATGCCCACAGACAATCTTACCACTGGCAGCAGTGCCATGGCGAGAAACAGCTTTGCTTGCATGTCTCTTTGCGGGTATTTTGGGGGATCAACAAGAAAATTTGAAGCAAATTTAGATTTTGGAACATTCACTCTGGGCCACTGGATGTGAAGCCCAAAAAAACAACTGTGGCTTCAACAAGAGATACAGACACAAAGTTACAACAAGTTCAACAACATCTTCACTAACCAGTGGTGCTCAAGTCACAATCCAATCTGGAAAAGAATACCTTTTGCTGAATGGGGTGGGGCACTGTGACTGCAGATTACAGTAACAGTGCAAAACCAAGATACCACAAACAGTACAAAATCATGCAGGTGCAGTGGATAGCAGGTTCACACTGCTGCAATTACACAGTGGCACAATAAGAAGTGTATTATTTCATGTCACACATCACACGCACAATCACATATGCACACACTTTGTTTACAAGTATTGCATAGCAAATTGAAAACTTCAGTAATATACCATGTATTTTATACATCCTGAAATTATGCACTCCTGCACCAGGTCCACAACACAGTCAGCAAAAATATCTCAGCAATTACTGAAAATATTACTGTGTGTACATTAACACAGTTATGCAAGAAAAATGTAACCAAAAAACAAAGAACTCCCTATTTCTCTAACTTATCATCTACATACACCACAGATACACCCCTCCCACAAAGCAAACTCCCACTGTCTGTCAGTACACAGACTGAGTGTTGTACATTAACATTCAAAATCCACACACAAATAATAAACACTTGATGATATGAGCACAGGAGAGTTTCCTACAATTGAGGCACTAAAGTCTGAGCAAAAAAAATTACTCAGAAAGACTTTTTTTGTCAGCTTTTAGAGGGTTTGAATCACAGAGAGCTCTCAGAGCAAACTGTCTTCTACAGCTGCCAACACACACTACCCAGAACTGAGGCTGTGCAGAACAATCTAGAGCACATGTGATTGGTCATTTTTAGATAATATCACAGATATATAGATATAGCATATCAAGCATTCTGTGGTTATTTTTTTAGTATTTGTGATAAAGTAATACCATTGAAGACAGTAAGGGTTAATGGGATATACAGATATATAGATATAGCATATCAAACATCCTGTGTTTTTTTTTTTTAGTATTTGTGATAAAGTAATACCACTGAAGACAGTAAGGGTTAAGGGGACAAAAAAGTCTGGATTACCTCTAGCCTACTTTAATTGATCAGAACAAGAAATAAGGTCTGGACAACCTATAGGAAAATAAAACAATTTGACCATCAATTAATATACAAGGAGCAAGGAATAAATGTCCATCAGCCAGACTTTTTTAAACAAAAATTGACTGAAGCTAAGGGAAATACTCAAGTCACATGGAAAACATCAAACTCTTTATTGGGTAACTTAAAAGAGCCAGAAAATTATGCAATAGAAACTGAGGGTTCAATACTCACTGACTGAAAAATTGTGGCAGAAGCATTTAACTCACATTTTGCTATTCTGGAAAAATATAGAATTGGATTGCAGAATGTTGATGAAGTAAAGAATTATTTAGATCTATCATGTCAGAAATGTACTAATAACACTATAGAAAACTGTACTACCTCTATCCTTTACTTTCACTATTTACTGCCAAAAGATGTAGTTAGTTATGTCTCTAAAATGAATCCTAGGCCAGCCATCGGTAAAGATAACATAGACTTTAGGATATTAAAAAAGGTTGTACATCTAGTCTCACCACCATTATTCAAACAGTTTAATTTTTCCCTTCATTTTGGCATTAATCCAAATTTATGGAAAAGCTTAATTATAATGCCTATTTTTAAATTGGGTTTGAGTTCCAATATTAACAACTATCACCCTATTTCTTTGGTAGTCTTCCTTTCTAAAATACTAGAAAAAAATTGTATCAGACCAGTTGATTGAACACCTTGAAAAGTATAATTTGTGGATGGTGTCTCAGCATGGTTTTAGGTCAAATATAACACTGAGACTGCCTTGTTGAGATTCACAAGCCAAGTCATCAAAGCAATAGATGATGATAATTATGTTGCTGTGGCTTTTTTGGACCTCACCAAGACATTTGATCTGGTGGACCATACTGAGCTCCTGAAACTTCTGCCTGGTGTTCATTTTTCTGATGAGGTGATCTCATGGCTTGGTAATTACCTGTCTAATAAGAGTAACAAAACAGTAATCAGTGGTTCATTCTCTAAGGAAGCTATATTAAGGTGTGGAGTCCCTCAGGGGTCCATACTTGGGCCATTGTTGGTTTCTCTTTTTTGCTAACTCATTACCTGTTAATTTTACACACTATGTAATATTGTATGCAGATGATGCAATAATCTTTTATTCTGGTGCTAGTTTAACATATCTTCAAAAGACATTACAATCAGATTTCAATCTATTGCATCACTGGTTTGAAAAACATAAACTAGTGTTAAACTCTGTTAAAACTAAGTTCATGGTCTGTTCCAGTACCACAAGATCAATCAAAACAGAATTTCCTATTGTTGGTAACTCTGGTAATCACATAGAGCAAGTTATGGTATTTAAATATCTTGGGCTAATATTAAATTCTCATCTTTCATACAAACACCATATCATGGATTTAATTAGTAGATTCACAAAAGACTGGGGTTTCTATATCAGATAAGAAACAATCTAACAGCTGATGCCATGCACTTACTTACTTTTACTTTTATTGTTCAGCAAAGCTATTATAAATTATTAATTGTAGTCAGAAATCACATAAATACAATTGTTCCATAGACATATGATTGGTTGCTTATAGACATTTATAAAAGTCTGAAGGATATAAAACCTTACATTTAATAATTTATTAAGTTTAGTATTAAAGAAATGCTGTTAATAAAACCTTTGCTACATTTTGTAATACAATTTTCTCAGTGCAGGTAAAAAGATATTCAATAAACTCATCTGAAGGGATATTAAGTCCACTAAGTGTGGAACCCAACCATTTTCTTCTATTTTGTTCAAAAAGAGGGCATAATAAAATAACATGTTTCAAATCATCTTTACATGGTTTACCACATTTACAAAAAGGAGACATAACATTTCTTCTTTTTTGCCTATGTAAAATGAACTGTGCATTATAACTTTCAGTTCTAAATCTCGAATATGCTCTCCTGATTTTTGGACACGTTAGATATGTTAAGTATGGCTCAAAACCCCAAAGGCCTTTAAATTGTTTGTAATCATTATGTAATTTAGACTGAGCCAGTTTAGAGAATGTTTGATTTGAATCTAGATCTCGTATTCTGTTTTTAACTATGGAAGCAATCTCATCCCAAGATTTTGTATATATAACATAAAGAGTATGTCCCAAGCCCAAAGGAAACATAATTTTCCTAATTAACTGTATAAAGGGATGTACAAAACCCAAATTTTCCATCTTAATCTCCTCCTCTAGACACTTTCTAGGAAATCGGTAATCCTGAAGTGAAAAAATGTTAAGCAAAAACAAAATTTATCTTTCCTTTATTAAGGAACTCAGAGAATATTGACCGAGTTCCAGTCTAAGGATACAGTTAGGAGTGGCTAGAGGTAACATAAGAATATAATGGTATAATTTATTAAGTGAAGTTTCTAATGGGTTAATGTTGGCAAATCCCCATACTTCTCCTCCATATATTATACTGGTTTTAATTTTAGTATTAAGTACCCTTAAAACCCCTTTTATCGAGGTCTTCCCCATTTTGGCATGAAATATTTTGAATGCGTTCACAGAAGACATTGTCGCATTTTTAATGTATTCTGTATGTTTATTCCAATTTAAGTTATTACAAAGACGAACGCCCAAGTAGTCATAAGTTTTAACTATCTCTAGTTTTTTGCCATTTATTACGAATTTAGGTTCATGTCTAGAAGTATTTCCAAAGATCAGAATTTTAGTTTTATTTAAATTTACGTTAAGATTTCTCTCTCTGCAGAGGGTATCAAAACATTTCATTTTTCTTCTGAGTCTCAATGCAGTTGTTTATTTATTTATTTATTTAGTTTTTGTTGACCGGGTAAGTGCACTAGACAAATACTGCCTATTTTCAGGCACGACCTGGGGAAGGGGGATACAGATGAATACCAACTGACCTTGAACCAGATTAAGCTGTTGGTGGTATTTTAAGTGAATGAGGGGAATTTGGCCAGGACACTGGGGAAATTCCCCTACTCTTTTCAATAAGTGCCATGGGATCTTTAACATCCACCTGAACTACCACCAATCCAGGCAGATGGGACCTCAGTTTAACGTCTCATCTGAAAGACGGCACCTCAGAAGTGCAGCACCCCCTCATGCTGCACTACAGTGTCAGTACTGGGATATTAACCCAAGTGCCAGATGTGGGAACTGAACCCACAGCCCTCTGATCTCCCGGCCTCAGAGGTGAGTGTGCTGTTGTGGATAATAGGACCAAATTGTCTGCATATGCTAAGCTATCGATTTTTAAAAAGTGTAAGTGCTAGTATACAGCCTTGTCTAACCCAAGTGTTTGTCCAAAATGCCTCTGTAATATAGCCATGTTGATTATACTGAATCTTTGCCCAAGCATATTCAAGTAGTCTTATGATGATGTCCAAAAGTGTCTTCTCAAGTCCAAGTTTTTCCAGTGTGGTCCAGAGTATTTTCCTACTAATACTGTCAAAGGCTGCTGAAAAGTCCACAAAACAATAATATAATTTTGATTTCCATATTTTTGTATATTTCCATGCTAAAGGATGTAAAACATAGCAATGGTGGATTGTGGACCTACTTCTTCTAAATCCATTTTGAGCCTCATCCAGAAATGAGTTTTCTTTTAACCATGTTAATAACCTGCCGAGTATAACTTTTGAGAAGATTTTTTGAGACACATCAATGAGGCTAATGGGTCTGTACATCCTCAGTTCCTTTACATTACCCTTTTTAATAATCAGAAATATAATACTACCAGCCCAACTCTTAGGGTATCTTAAGTTCTGAACAAATTTGTTATAAAGTAAATAAAGGAGTGGAGTCCACCATTCTTTAAAGGACTTGTAAACATCTCCAATAATTTTATCAGGCCCAGGTGCTTTATTAGATTTTAAAGAATTTAGGGAGTTAAATATTTCTAATTCTGTGATCATAAATGGCTTCAGAAAATTTGCCTCATATATTTATTTCCACTTCTTCTTCACCTTTTGAAAAATATGGCTCTTGGAAATATGCAATCCAAGTTTGTGGTGTAATATGACATTCTGTTTTCTCTTGGTATTTGTTTTGACCTTGTGCTACTATTTTCCAAAATTCTTTTCTATTTCTTTCAATAACCGCTGATCTTAATTTTTCCCATAGAAGAAAAGAGGTTTTATTTTTTTCCTCTTCTAAAACTTTCTTATAGATCTCCCTTTCTTTCCCTAAATTCTGATAATCCATTTTATTTTTATTTGTGTTCTTCCTATGTTGTCTTAACATTTTAGAAAAACTGGTTTTTGCTTTTTTACATTTTTGATTAAACCATGATTTAACATGATTTGAGCATTCTTTTTTAATTATAATATTTTTCCTGCAGAAAGCAATCAATTTTATTTGAATATTTTCCCAAATATCATAAATGTCAAAGTTAACTTATCTTGGGAGGAGATTGCAGTTATTTCTCCAGAATAGAGTATTTCCTGCAGTTGATTTTGATAAATTGGATTCCATCTTATTCTTTTTTCATTAATTATTTCCACATACTCAACAGTATTCCCCACATCTTGAGTTGTTCCTGTAAGGTTATTAGCTATAGTAAGGGACAAAGGAAGATGAGAAGATTCTGATCGCTCAATGATTTCCAGTTGATAAGTTATTTTTAATCCTTCCAGGTTTGCCCATATCAAGTCAGGAATAGAAGATCCCAAAGGACCCCTGAAGGTTAATTTTCCTGTACTGTCCCCATTAGTTCTCCTATTTAAAATACAACAATTCCTACTGGCCAGTGCTATGAATAATTCTCTACCCCTATGATTGAATCTTTTTTCAAATGTAGATCTTGATGAAGTCAGTCTAGGGTTAATTACTTCCAGAGCATCTGCTAAAGTTGAATATTGGCTCTCTGAGATTCCTCCCTTTATTCTAGCATTAAAATCTCCCAAAATAAAAATAAGCCAGTTTCCTTCTGTTTCACTAATAATATTTAATTGTAATTTAAGATTCAAGATATAGGGATCCTCTATTTCTGTAGAGTTGGTCCCTGGGGGAAAGTAAACATTGCACAGTATTATTTTCTGGGAATCCTTAGAGAGTTCAAGGGCCAAAATATTATAGGTCTTAGGCGGTAGTTCTCTTATCTTCAGATTTAGACAAATCTTTACTAGTAATATTAAGCTCCCTTATATCTACCAAATTTCTTATCTCTGGTTGCTGGAAAACTGTAAGGTGCATAACCAGAAATCTAGGAGTTACCTCTTTCATACACCAAGTCTCTTGGAGACCAATTATATCAAATGTTTCCAATAAGCTAACTACCTCAGGGTCCATGATTTTCAAATGAAGACCTTCACTATTCCATGACAGGATGGTTAATTTTCCCTCTTTATTAGTATTCCCCCAGAGAAATGTATCAGATTCTGAGTCTCATTCTGAGTTCAGATTTATTAAAGTTTCAAAATCATTTAAGTCCCTCCAATTCTCAAGGTCTATAAGGGGATAATCTATATCTTTTTCATCTTTCCTGATGGGTTCCTCCCCCATTTCTCTTCTCATTTAATTTGGGTAGATAATATGTACACCCAATTTGTCTAAACTTTCCGCCAGATCCATAAATATTTTGGCCTTTTCTGGGTTTTTGAAAGTACAGTCAATTTGACTAGAACTAGATGCATTTTTATAAATTTTAATATGATCTACCATATTCCTAGATATTTTAGATCCAGAAATTCTTGAGAGAAAGGAGAGCAATTCCTTTCTAATACTAAAATCAGAATCCTGTCTGTCTCCCATTCAAATGTAACCACTGTTCTACACAGCCAACTCTCATTTTGTTTTCTTCCCATATTTATTAATTATTTCAGTTATCTTTGCTATATCTCTTGCCTCATTCTTTTCCTTTCTTATCCTTTTTGGGCTTATTCTCATGGAAACCGTTTCAATAGGATTACAAAAATGTTTGACTACCCTAGATCCATTGTTATCAGATTTATTTTCTAAACTGGTACTTTTAGGGACTAAGAGAGGTAACTTAATTGAAATTCCTTTTCCCTCTAGAGACATTTTTTTGTCCATGATCAATTTAACCATTTCCTTAGTTTCACAAGATAGCAAAACTGTATCATAGAAAGCCATATTTGGTGGTCTCATAATGAATATCTCTTCCTTCACTAATGATGGTATAGTCTCCAACATGTGTAACACTCTCCCCTTTAAATCCTCCCTAGTCTCTGTTATAGGTCTTAAAATTCCAGCTACTTCAATCAAGTATTCCATTTCCCCTTCCATTTCCCTTTCTATTAACTTGATCTGAGATTTTGTTGCCTGAGGTAGTTCAGTCTTATTATCTTTGACCATACTGCTAACCAATGTTGACATCATAAAGCTAGACACATCCTCATAAGTAAGGTTAATCTTTTCCTTTGTTTCTGCTTTATTTATTTTTTCCTTAGATTCTATTGGCTCTGCTCCAATATTTCCATTATCTTTTTTGTACACTAACAAGGTTTTCCCTTTCTTTACTTCCTTGCTATTGTGTTCTGTAGTCTTAACTTTCTTTTTAATTGTTCTTTTCCCTTGCTTGCTTTTCCCATGTTTAAGTACTGTAGAAGTTGTTGTTTTTGCTTTGTCTGTTGTTTTAATTTGACAAAAACAAAAACTATTTTTATTTCAATTAAATGGTGATGGCAATGAAACTTGAACCCCCGGTTCTCCTTTCTTTTAATTTTAGGTGACAAATTATTTTCGCTTGTAATCTCCTCTTGTGTTTTAATGTCTTTATTTAAGGTTTCAAATAAGTACCTGTCTATAAAATATATCTGCTCTAATATTAGTCAGTTCTTCTTTCAAAACTTAGATATTCTCTAACACAGTAATAGCTGCATGATATCTGTTTTTGATTGTTTCCAACATTTGTTTTGATAATGAGGAACTGACCATAAAATTTCTCCTATTGTAGGTATGTTCTTCTTCATGATCAATAAATCCAATCTGAGGGGTATCCCTAATTTCTGAAAAATTTATTTCAGAGCAGTGGCTATCCATGAGAATATCCCCATTTTGTTTAACCATGTTTTGAGACCTTCTATAGTAGTACTTAGTTCTTGAATAATCCCCTTTAACTCCCTGTTACCTTTATTCCCTTTATATGATACATCCAAATTGGAAGGGTACAAAGATGGTCCTTCAGACCTTAAGTCAGTATTATTTTTAGTTCTTGAGGTAAGATAACTTTCCATATTAGAAGGATTGAGGGATCCATCAGTAGAAAGGGCTATAATTGAGTGATTGAAACTGTTATTGCTATTAGTTTCTCCACTCTCTTTCTGAAAAAAAGTTTCCCATTCATAGTTGTTAAAAAAAATTTCTTCTGAGTTATTAGAATAATTTTGGGAATACTCATTATACGCCCCTTCCAGCTAACAATAATCTTTTCCCTAATTGCCAGCTCCATTTATTTCTAATGGGGCAATACATTTTGGAGTAGAAAGGTACCTAGGGCCTCCTTTCTTATCAGCCCATGTGTCTGTTATTTTCAGTTGTTTTTTATTTGTACTACTATCAATATAGTTTTTATCCTGTGCTGCAGACATATTTTTTGAATTGAATAGAGAATTCAGTGATTTAGACTGTAAACTAACTTTATTTTACTGTATGGCAAGTTTTTTCCCTCTATTATTGCCTTTAACTTTTTGTTCTTTAGGGGCTAATTTTACTTTTGAACCCAAGATACTATCAGAACCAATTATTTCCTTAACTTCAATTTCAGGACAAGTTGCCCAAGGGTCAAACTTCCCTTTCTTTTCACTTCTAGTTTGAACCATATTGAGACAATATATACTCCAAAAAAAAAAAACTTTTCCACAAATTCAAATTCAGGAACAATCTCTATCAATAGAAATCTATAATTTAGTCAGTTCCAATAGTCAATAGACTAAAAACATATTGATCCAAAGGAAAAGATCAAACTCCAGCTCCAGGATATTCCAGCACAATGTACCAGCACAATTAGAAATGATTTGCAGCATGGAACACTGAAGAGTCATTCAAAGTCTTTATGTTCCTGTTGTATTAAATCACTGAGGAAAGTAAGAAAGCCTTATCAAAGCATTGGATTTGTAGTGTCTTATAGTGACTTTGAGTCCCCTGTTGGCTATGACCCTGGAATGGTAAACCATGTACAGTAGAAAGCTCTTGCGCAGGGGCACCTCCTGTCCTTCTCTGCACAAAAAGGGGATGAAAGGAAAAAAAAAGGAGGCTGATAGGGCTAATAGGAAAATAGATTGGTAAGAATAACAGTATTCAGTGCAATTTTCAACACAGTTCTAAGTGCATCAATATACAAATTAGTATAATTAAACCAAAATATATCTAACAGGATGGATACAACCAAAGGACTAAACTGTTAGTCTAAGATAAGTCATTAAAAGGTCCTAAGTGCTGACATATACACTAAAGTGAAAATTGAAATAGTATGCTAGAATACTCACTTCTCAGTAATTTCAAATAAGATCCCTGAGTGCTCGAAAATATAGCACCCTTTTGTCAACTCCTATTATAAAGAGATTCTAAAGTGCATGCCAGCCGCTCAAGTGGTGTCCTAAAACCTTTTATTTTAAGAAACAGTGCCTTCTCAAAGCCGACACACGGTGCACAACGCTGACAATGCTGGTAACGCTAACTTTCAAGACCTGGATGCTTTTTTATATTTAGAATAAAATAAACATAGATCGAGGCAGTGCTTGTAGGCTTAAACTGAGAATACAAATCTACACGCAGTTGTTTGCTTCAGTCTCCTTTGGCTCAATGTCTCGCACGATGCCAAATGAACACAGTACAGAGAGCGACCGTTAACATCCAATTTAAGTAAACTCAGTATGATTTAGTCAAAAGAACTGATCCATTAATCTGCTCACACAATTCAATTACCAAAGCAGAGCAGCTGATATTTTTCCTTCCCCAATTGGCTAACTGGCAGCAATTTAGAACCTCTTCACCGGTAAGTAATTATTAAAGTAATTAGCAAGTATTTCAGATGAATTCAAGTTAAATCAAAGATTACTATGAGGAGGTTAATTAAATTTCAACTTAATTTTTAATTCAATTTAGTCCAATTAAACCAATTAAACCGAGTTAACTACTTCGGTTCTGAAATAGCAAAAAGCACGATTTGCACAATTTGCACAAAGTTTTCTAGAGAACACCTCGTGCTTTCCAATTAGGCATTTAACTAACTTCTATTTAGCAATGAGACCAAAACCAAAAAAGTAAAGAAGTGTGGCTAAGATGATTAAAATATGCCCCAAGGGTAAACAATAAACAAGTCATCCACCCCATACATACAATGTTAAACACTGCAGCACTAAGTGCACTAAGTGCAAAATCACATTAAAAAACAAATATAGAACAGAAATGAAAAATGAAATATAAGCAGTCAATCAGTTTAAAATATTTTAAATCAAAATCTCAACCATATAAATCCCGGATCATAACCCCTATATTTTTAACCAAAATAAAATTACAGGTTAACCAAACAAACAATAATTACATTAAGTTGAATAACAAATACTTAACAGAAGGAACAGATTAATAAAATACGATAAGCTATGTGATAGAATTTTAGTTAAAATGGCTATAAATATATTTTTGGTCCTTCCGACCTCCATGGACTTCTCCGTTATATAATTTATAATTTATATGTTGAAAGTTTTCTAGAAATTATCAAAGAACGTGACTGATATCTGACACTGATGAATGGAGGGAAAAAAAATTCTGTAGTTGTTGTACTCTATAATCTCCTTCATTATTGAGCCTCCAATTCCAATTTTGTAAAAAACACGGAACTTATTGAGGATGCTGATCCTCCACAGGATCACTCTAGCTGTCCCCTCCTCTGGTATGGCTCCCCACCAAGACTCCTAATACAGGGAGAGAGAAAAAGGACTCCTCAGCAAGCCTGTTTTAATTCTGCAGCACAAGTTAGCCTGGAAAAAACACCAAAATTAAGGCGCTACCACCACCTCTCACTGCTCTACAGTTTGTTCAGACTCTCATAGAAAAAAAAATTTGAGCTCTGCACAGGCAATGGTGGCATACCTGCTATAGAGCAGTGGCAAGCATTTCTGGTGCTCCTGCTGGAGTGCTCCTCCTCAGCCTCTCTAGCATGCAGCTGCGCAGTCAGAATCACTCTCCAGGTAGTGAATCATCAGTCACTCACACTACCATGCATTGTTAACACATGGTTTATTATTTTCTATGACTGGTTATGGATCCATAGTTTATTCATATACTTCAAATAGATTATTAACAAAACATTGGGTGACATTTCATTCCACGGTACGATTTGCTACTGGACAGCCCAGATGAACAAACCATTGTTCTCTTTTTGAATCCTTTAATGTTTTTCATTGGTGTGGCATTTTAATTTTAACTCTCTGATATTTCTTCATAAGATTCAATTGGGTTTATTCCCAAATTGTATTTCACGTTTGTTTCCAAGGATTTCTAAACATGGCTATACACAACTTCAATGTAAAACCTTTTTTTCAGTCTCTTTTTTATCATACTGTATTTGCTCAAAATTCTTTGACCTTTTCAACTACAAAGGTATATAATGAAATTTCGAGTTAACAACTTTTAAGACAGCACTTAGGAATAATATGTTAATTAATTCTGTTTGTGAGTGTTTTACTTAAATTCAGTAATCTCGCTGTCATTTCATGGTGTTTGATGATATTGTTATAATATTTTGTATGTATATTGTACATGCATAAACTAGACATCTGTGAAAATGTTTTTTTAGCCCACAGACATTTCAGTATAAAATAAAAATGAAATGAAATGAAAGTCTGAAATTGAAATGTTTGTTAGTCCTGAATTGAATAGTGATAGAACAATGAAAAAAAATGTTCTTTCTTCACTATTCAGTGTGTGAGGAAAAGCAGCCTCAACTGTAATGCTTGTAAAATTAGTTGTCTTTGGGATTGAATTCTGATATTTCTCAAGGCAAAGTAATTCAGTCTTTTCATGAAAAACTGGCTCTGAATTTTTCTTATGCATGGGTTATTAATATCTGTTGTCTGGATCGAGCTCTATGGGGCTATTTCATACTTTTGTAATGTCTAGCTTTTGCTGGATTATATGCAAATTTTTCTGCATTTGCTAATGCTTTGTCTTCTTTGGGTACCAATGTTTTTTCATGTGGTCCCCACTCAAGACATGGAAATTATTTGTCCTTATGGACTAATTTTTCATTAGGATTTGGGACTATCAGAGTTATAGGTCTCTGATTTATATGGTTTTAGTATTGAATTTCTCCAGACAATTGTTCATGCTGCCATCCTTTTCTGATTAAAGTGCCCTGTACTACTTAGTGTCATAGATTTATGTCCTCTTCCATATTGTATATTATAATACTTAGGTCACATGTTCACATTTTACTCTGATAGACATGTTTTCTACCTATTTGAACCTGCAGCAGTTGATAACAAATCTATGTATTTAATGTATTTTTATATGTTTTTTGTATGTGTGTTTTAATATTGTAATAGCTTATAGCTGGTCAATAAACTTTTTCTACCAACAAACCAAACAGAAGGAGGTGAAGAAGGACTATTATAGCAAACTGAAATAGGCCAGTGTTGTTAGGAGGATCTCCAAGGCACAGTTCAAAAATAGCAGAAGTGGTGGATGATAATGATAAGGCCTTCTTTAGATATATAAGGAGGAAAAGAAAAACTAAAGGGGAATAAAAAGAGTGAAACAAGAGGACTAAGTGATGGTGGATGGGCAAAAAGCATATATCTAATACATTCTTCTGCTGAGTATGTACAGTAGAGGAGAAGGTGCACTGCCAGAATGTGGCATTAAAACTTTGAAGGAACTGGAACTGGACAATTACTGAGGACAGAGTGCTCAGGGGACTAAGGGAGATAAAATGGGAAAGTCATTAGGACCAGACTTGGTATGTCCACTGGTACTCTAGGCATACCTCTCAACCTTTTGTCACTGAAATGAGGGAAATGGACATTTTTGGATGCTCAAAATGAGGGACAGTGAGGGTCACAGACCCTCAGAATGAGGGACACATCCTCAGACATGGTAATACAAGCTCAGAACACTATGAAAACCATAGTGTTTACTTGTACAAAGTCTACTTTTGATTTAGTATTTTATAATATTAAAAATGTCTGCTTTATAGTTTGAATTTACAGCACATTCTCTGTATGGGCAGCACCTTTTCCATGAGAGTTAGATGAGGGACAGAGCAATTTTAAGGGGTAAAATGAGGGATGTCCCTCATAATGAGAGACAGTTGAGAGGTATGACTATAGGATGTTGGGCAGGCACCAGCAATATCCATGCAGACTTGATAAATTGCTCACTAGAAACCAGTGTGGTCCCAGCAGACTGAAGGGAAGCTAATGTATGCCTTCATTAAAGTAGGAATAGGGGTGATCTAGGCAATTAAAGAGTGGTTTGCTTGATCTCAATTATGGGGAAATCACTTGACACTTTTACCAAGGAACAGTCATTAGATTTCCAGGAGATAAATTTTCTCCAAGACAACATGGGCTTGTGAAGGGGCGGTCCTATAAAATGAACCTCATAGAATTCTTTGACTCAGTGTTTCAGGCAGGGGATATGAGCTAGATGTTCTGTATTTCAGTAAGATCTTTGATACAGTGCCACATAGACTAGTGGAGAAGTTAGGAAACATAGGGATGAGGAAGACTTAACCAGGTGGATAGAAAACAGGCTATGTGATAGGACCTAAAGGGTAATAATAAATGACAGATGCTCTGTGGTCAAAAGGGTGACCAGCACACTGCCGCAGAGATTGGTCCATGGTCTGGTACTCTTCAATTTGTGTATCTGTGATTTTGGAAGAGATCCAGTCCAAAATATTATCTCTTTGCAGATAACATTACAATATATGTCAGAGTCAACAGTGAAGATGGCATCAGGGACATGAGGTGGGATCTGGAGAAATTAGAATAGTAGTCAGTAATCTAGCAATTCAAATTCAGTGCTGAAGAATGCAAGGCCACACACATGGAAAAGATAAACCTCAAATGGCATTACTGGATGAGGAGTAATGGAAAGGCAAGGTTTCTTTATAGGGCACCCATTCCCAGGTCTCTGGGCACGTCACATCAAAAGAAGCAAAAGAATGAAAAGAACATACTGTACATAAATACATTTTTAAAGCAATAATAAAAATAACATTTTCAGATAAATAGGTTTAATTACTAATTCTTTTCAGAAATCTTTATTATGTCAGCTTAAATATCTACTAATGGAGTAGACAGGAGCTTAGTGGAAAGGGACCGGGGGGAGGTGTTATGAGTGACAGCCTTCAGACCACTACTCAATGCAACAAATAGTATGGGAAAGCCCATAGGGTGCTATGGTGCAAAACCAGAGCCTTCACCAGCAGAGAAAAGGAGGTAATCTTAGCCATCTACAGATCATTGGTAAGACTGCACCTGGAATAATGTGTTCAGTTCTTGAACACTCACCTTATGGAGGACAAGGATCATACAAAGTTGATCTAGAAGAGGGCAACACAAAATGATGTTTGGGCAACAGGGGAGGACATATGATGAGAGACTAGTTGACCTGAATATGTACTTCATGGAGCCAGAAAGGAATTGGGTTATGATAGAGACTTTCAAGTACCTGGAAGAAAATATACAGAGTGAATCACCAGAACCTGGTCAGGAAATGTGAGGGATGTTTAACAAGATGCCGTAACTATAAGCACTGTCACTGAGACCTGACTTGCACAAGGGACATGCGCAAGATGGCAATTGATGTGAACTGAACTGTGAGGTGTAATTCAGGTAAGCCTCCCCTCTTGCCATGAGAGACACGCTCCAATGTACTTGGCCAGAGATTGTCAAGATCATGAGTGTTTTCCTCTAAAAAGACCAATTTTTGGGAGGAGGAATACGAGAACACTGAAGAGAAAAAACAGATATTTTATTAGAGCTGTGATTTGGGTATGATAGCCAGGAAAGCAACACGTGAATTTAAACAGAATAGTGTGGTGAAACCTTTCATTAAGTCTACTAAACAAATAGAAATGCAAACCCGACTCAAGATGGGGAAAAATAGAGCTGGAAATAAGGACTTACAGGAACCACAATCCCCAGATACAAGAGAAACAAGCCTTGTTAAGGAGAATGGAACCCAAAGTACCCACAAAGTAAAAGCACCCATGTTTTCTCCAAAAAAGCACCCCAGCCTAATTTAGCAACACAGCATTTTCTTCCTGGAATGATAACCTTACTCAATGCAACAGATGGAAATCAAACTCTGGATATAGTAGAAAACGTCATGGAAGAGACTTGAAACACTTAAATCAAGGTCTACCTGGAAAGGTTGACAACAGACAGCCACAATCAATTAACCTAAATCCTTAGAATGAGGAAACAAACTCCGCTCATTTGCAAACCTTAAGTACTTTGTGCTTTAATACACATACTTCATCTCATAATTTTGAAATTATTGCAAAAAGTGCTGTAGGAGAAAGGTGCACAAAGTCCCTTCTAATTTGGGGAAAAATAATGTTACTTTACAACAAATCAGATCTGGGGAAATAACTAATCATTCTAATGGTCAAGGGACTGGGGATGTTAATGGAACAGACAAAGCTAGTGGAAACAAATCTATCAATAACAATATTTTACAAAATCAAATGCAGCAACTGCCTCAAATAAAAGAGAAGAAACATAAAGAAGAGGTATCACCTGCTTGGGCAACAAAAATCTTAAACAAAATTGACTTGGCCAAAAAACCCTGAAATTAATTGACCTAATATATAACAAGATTGACCAATTCCAAATACTGGTGCAACAGTTGATGTCTGAAAACAAGGAAATAAAAAAAAGCAGCTGACAGAGGCTCAGAAAAGAAGTTTGGACCTAGAAGATAGGATTTTACCACACAAGACAGATTAATGTTTTGGAGCAAAATAATAAAGACCTGAAAGAAAAGTTAGTAGATTTCAAGGACAGAGCATGAAGGAAAAAATATTCACATAATAGGAGTGCCTGAAACATGGGATTCACAGAAACCATTAAAATAAATAATTGCTAAAATTTTGCCACATATCTGGACACTGAAACCACTAACATATATTTTGATACAGAATGCATACATTGAACTTTTTGACCAAATTTTTCTTAAGGCCGATTATTGCAAAATTCTTCAGATTGGAGGACAAGGAAACTCTTATGAGTGTAGTCTACAAAAAGAAATGCATTACGTTAATGGGTGCTTCTATTTCTGTCTTTAATAATTTACAGAATGAATTAGTCTAGGAATGAAACATAAATGATCTGTTAAGAAAAAAATAATGGAAACATAATCATACAGCAACTGTTATCTATCCTGCCAAACTACATGTCATTATTAATGGTGTAAGCTACACGTACAAATCTTTACCAGAAGTGGAAGAAAAGTTATGACATAAACTAACATGTTCTAAAGAAGCCTTTCCTTGAAGTACTTGGTGAACATGCAACAATATTAGGAAAGGGAGGTTTCTTAGATCTTTAGGGTTCATGGGGGGACGTTACTCATGGAAATGGGTTTAGACAATAGTCCTGGTGGGCTACAAGGGTTTTATTTTCAATACATTCAAAGCTGTATGTTTGGAGCGGGAGGGGGAGAAAGGTGATATGAGATGGGCCCCTCTTGGAGCTTCAGTAAGGGTGGGGGTAGGTTATTTTTACTTGGATTATAGAGTAAAAGGAAAAGAGGAAGATTTTCCCATAAATAATATAAAAGCTACTAAAATAAAAATCTGGGAACAACACAACCCTAATATTGAACAACTATGGGTAAGCATCAACCCAAAAGGAATAGCTGAGATCCAAATCAAATCTGTGTATGTTATATGTCTCGAAATCAGCAGTATATGTGAGCTGCCTGAGCTGTTTGTTATATTGACTTCTGAGCTTCAATTTTGTTTTGTTTTTCATAGTTTTATCGATTCGTTCATTCATTATAGTGTTTTTCTTTGTTTGCCACATTTGTGCTCTCTTGTGTCTGTGTCCGAGTATACAAGTATATGAGTGAATGCTGATATGCTGCCTGGTAAACACTGAAGTGCAGTGTTTTACAGTCGGGATTCTGACTGGTCTGATTTAAGCACAGGGTGCTGAGTGTTTTACCGAGCCCACTGAGAGATAATAGGTGTTGTGGGTGGCCCTGGCTTCTGATAGACCTTTAATGCAGAATTTTGTGACTTGGTACTGTAAGTAGAGCAATAAATCTTACTGTATCACAGGTTCTTGTCTGGATTGCCAAAGTAGAGAAACGACAAACACGTGGTTTCCAGAGTCTGATAATGATTTATTTCTGGTATATAAAACAGACTTACTACCAATAAGTGATAAAAATAAAGATAATTAGCACTGAGAGAGATAATCAGTCTTCCTAATTTCTTACCCTGGGTAGAATCCGTTTTCTTCTCTAAGAATTCTAAACTAATACAGTCATTTTTATACTTTGATTATTGCTATAGAAACCAGCAAAAGAGATACAAAAAACATATATAATTGGATGAACAAATATGATGTGATTTTTACTAGCCTGGGAATATGCACCGAACTAGCAAAAACACTGATAAGGGAAATAAACCATCTTTGTATGCAATCAGGTCATGATGACCCTTACCTAATAATTACTTTGCACTAAACCTAAAGATGGCAGCCTTGCACAACTAATGATTGTAAGTATACAAGTATCTAAAACAGCAGTATTTTCTCAGTGCATTAGTACATAATAATTTTCAGTAAAACACAATGATTCTCATGAAAACACAATAATCGTAGAATATTGGTAATAACAGTATATAATTGTATATAAGACACTGTACTACATATATAAAGTATTGTGATTATATAGCAAGGATACAGTCATAAGCATTGTAATCACTAGCAGCAATGCTGATAGAACAGTAGAACTCAGATCCTGACACTTATGCTTACATGATGAGTGCCTGTGCCCTAAATATTACTGTCTGTGACACAGGGCCCCAATCAGGGATGGTGGTCAATGGATAACAGTACCCGGCTTACTCGTTCGAGAAAGCATCTGAGGGTTTGGATTTGGTGATTCTCCGAGGATTCTGTGATTCTGGGTTTCTATATTTGCTGGACTGGCCCTGAAGAGGAGTTTATGGCCTCAGAGCTTAATGATCCTGACAGCATTTCCTGGGACTGTGATTTGGATTCATGAGTGGAAACCTCCTTTTCTTTCATTTATCTTCAATTTTGCGGTGGGAAGGTGTGCTGTAATTTTTTTTTAATCATATAACGTTTTTATTGATTTTGTCTTTTCCATATACAAACAGCCATCAACGGGCACATACGTACCATATTCAGATACAGTCAATTACTGCAAAAACTTACACACAACATTATAATAGAAATCTCCTACATCTCAACAGGAGCATTAAACTACAGAAGGTTAATATATCCTTAACACAATTAGAGATCTCATGTCTGATACTAAGAGAAGAAAGTTATAATTGCCTTACACATCAATCTCCATGGGCTCTCTGTATCTAAGAATACTATAAGAAAACATGATAAGGTGGTATGACGTGTTCTAATGTCTACTATACCCATTTATCTATGGTTAAATGGGTTCAACTGCCTGACATCAATCAAGGCAGTGCCACAACTGTAGGTGCTAACAGGTAGCATCAGAAGGTAGAATAGGGTATAGTAGTAAAATAAAAGAAGGTGATGGGAACAAATAGTCCTTTGGAATCGGTGCCTTATTGGGTATCATTTATACATGGCTGTGAAGTGGGGGATTTTGCACTAGAGGAAGTGCCACAGAGCAGATGTGGGAGTTTAGGTATGCATCCCACTTTTTGTGATACTTAGTGAGCTTTCCCTTGGCCACGGCAGTGAGTCTCTCAAAAACAGCTAGTCTGGCCGTGGCTGTTTGCCATTGTAATAATGAAGGGGGTGTAGGCTGCCACCACTTCATGAGGATGGCCCGTTTGGCCTCCATTAGGGCCACAAGGAGCCATGCCTTAATAGTTGGGGAGAGTAGGTATAGAGCCATAGTGTCTCCTAAGAGGAGAGAAGGATTGTGAAGAGAAAGGGGTTGTCCTATAATTTTGGTGCAGTCAGCAAAAACTTGTGTCCAAAAGATTTTCAGACTAGAGCACGACCACAGTATGTGAAGTAAATGAGCAGCTGAGGAGCGACACATCCAACAGTGATCAGACGGGATGATTTTTAAGGTACGGAGGGTCGAGGGGGTTCTATACCATCTAAGAAGGAATTTTAACTGAATTAACTGGCTCTTGACATCTTCATATGCTATGTCGGCAGCTGTGAGACAATCAGCCACTGCTGCGGGGATATGGAATGCTGTAGTTCTCGTTCCCAAGTGGTTCTGTTGGGCAGAGTAGTATCCGGGTGTGCATCTCTAATGATTTTATAAAGGGAGCTGACAAGGCCTTGGTCCTTCCTGCAATAAGGGGGAGTAGTCAAACCATGACATGGGGATTGAGCTGTTTGCTGCTTTAGAGGGGGGTTGAGGCACTCCTAATCTGTAAAAATTTCCAAAAGCCTGTCGATGGTAACCCATACCGATCTCTGACCTGTTCAAAGGACATGAGGGTCCTTGTATGTGGGAGAAGAAGGTCCCCTATCATATGGATACCACTAGTAGCCCATGAGGGCCACTTGAGTGTTTTGCAGTCCACAGTGATAAGAGAGTTATCAAATAGTGGAGCATAAATGATGGGGGGGAGATAGTCTGGGCCTGGGGTCTCAGTGAAAGCCATCGCCTGATGCCAAGACCTACATGTTTCTGTCATGACCAGTGTAAGATGGTAATCTCTAGATTTCTTTTTTGACAGTATGGAGTATAGGGGGTTGGCTATAGATGGAACAGCTTCCAGATTAACCCATTGGGGGGAGGTATGGGGAAGAAACCATGCGGCAGCCTGGGCCAGTCTGAAGGCCAACTGGTAGCCCAAGAACCATGGAAGACCAAGCCCACCCTTGGTCCAGTGAGCTTGCAGTTTTGTGCATCCCCATCTCTGGGTTTTACCCTCCCACAAGAAGAGTTAAACTAAATTATCTAGGGCTTTGAATGACTTTGGCGTGAGCGGGATAGAAACGTTATTTAATAGGTAGGAGACTCTAGAGAAAATAAACATTCGGATTGCCTCTATCTTGCCTTTCAGAGACAAGTTCAGCTTTCTCCATCTCTGGACCTCAGCCGCTAAGGAAGTCAAAAGGGGGGAGAAATTAGCTGATTCTTTGTCTTTCCAGGATGAGGGAATGTAAATACTTAGGTAGGGAAATCCCCAAGGGGCCCAGATAATATCGGTGCCAACAAGAAAGTGCTGGGTACATGCCCCATTCAAGGGAGGGAAGGTAGTTTTCTTTTGATTTATTGGTAGTCCCGACAGTGAAGCAAACTCTTGTAGGATAGTCAGTATCTTAGGTATCGAATTTTGAGGGTTGGAAAGGACAAGAAGCATATCATCCGCATACACATTGACCAAGTAGGATGATTCCTTCACAGAGATACCAGTAATAGCTGGGGTATTTATAAATTTCCTGATTAATGGGTCCAAGGCGATTAGGAAAAGAAGGAGGGGAGAGGGGCAGTCCTGTCTGGTTCCTCGTTGTAGCGTAAAAGAGTGAGAAGTATCCTTATTGGTGATAATACAAGCTGTAGGTGAGTGATACAATGTCGATACCCAGGAGCAGAAAGAGGCCCCAAACCCATATAATTGGAGAACATTATGTAGATACACACATTCCAGTGAGTCAAATGCCTTAGCAAAATCTATGGCTAAAGTAACTATTGGAGTTTTGGACTGGAGTGCCAGCCACTTAAGATTTAGGACTAGCCTGATGTTATCAGCGCTTGATTTCTCTTTCTGGAATCCAGTCTGAGAAGAGTGAATCAGGGTGGGCAAGATACCGGACAGCCTAGTCACCAGGACCTTTGCTATTGTCTTGGTATCTACAGATGTCAGTGATATTGGTCTAAAAATTCACACAGAGCAAGACATCTGAGGCTTTTTTGGGGATTAGGGTAATGAGGGCCTCATGCATAGTGGGCGGCAACATACCTTCTTTTTGGGCGTCTTGAAGGGCTCTTAGCAGCGGGTCGGTGATTTCATCTTGGAGGAGCTGGTAGAGTACTACCGACATACCATCTGGCCCCGGGCCTTTCCCTTTCGTCATCTGGGACACAGCAGTATGCAGATCTTCTCTAGGTTTTTATGGTTGTCAGCTGAGAACTGAAGAATTGATGTGGGTGGACAGAAGGCCTGCAGCCCTTGGAGAAGTATCTCACCTGAGGTTGTGTTCCAGGATTGATAAAGCTCCTGATAAAAGCTGAGCATCTCCTCATTGATGGCCTTAGATGTCACTACTAATTTGTCTTGCTTATTCTTAAGGGCTAATATCTTGGAGGATGCTTGCTGTTTCCATAGCCAAAAGGCTAGCAGTTTCCCCTCCCTTGTCCCCTCCCTCCCAGGATCTGTGTTTAGCCTGGATCAATTGCCGCTCTGCCATCCTATTCAGTAACACATTGATCTAATATTTCAGACCTGTGATTTGGGCCAGCAACGGAGAATTAAGAGGGTTCTCAGAGGAAGCCTTAAACTGTTGTTCCAGCTTAATGAGTTCACCCTGCAACTCTTGAATGTGTTTCATTCTCTCTTTATTTTTGGCTGTGGAATACGAGATAATTCTTCTGAGAACCGCCTTGAAGGCTTCCCAAATAGTGATCAGTCGAGTCTCTCCAGGAGTGTTAAGAGAAAAATATAATTGAGCCTCTCTCATAATGTACTCTCGGAAGGCCTCATCTTGTAGCAGTAGGGGATTACATCTCCATCTTGTGGAGGGGAGGCTTTGCCCTGGTGGGGAAAAGGCAATCATCACTGGGGCATGGTCCAAAATAATTATGCTGCCAATAGTTGCGTCCCTTACCCCTGGCATAGCTATGTTGTTAGCCAGCCAGTAGTCTATCCGACTATGCATACCGTGGACATTTGAGTAGAATGTATAGTCTATTCCCTTCAGATGGGTCATTCTCCAGGGGTCCCCCTAAGGCCCATTCTGTAGTTAGGGCATTTAGAGTTGCTAACACTTTAGGGTGAGCTTGTGGAGTAGGGAGGGATTTGTCCAGGAAATATGTCCTGGGCAATATTATGGTCTCCCCCTAAATGGATTGGGAGGTCTGATTCCCCCTCTGTCAAGTCTGGAAAGGCTTCACTGAGTTCACCATAATTTTCCCCTATATCCAAGTTATATCCATACATGTTAGCTAAAATGATTTTCCCACCCGGGTAAGCAAGTTTAGCAGCTATCCATCTCCCCTGGGTATCTAGCCGTTGGGCCTCCACCGTTCAGGGCCCCATCTTTCGAAGAAGAATGGTGACACCCTTGGACTAGGTAGTGGCACAGCTAGCCAGCACAGTTCCCACCCACATTTTCTTTAACCATTGCACTGTGTGAGTAATGAGATGTATCTCCTGGAGCAGGGGTATATCAGCCCCAAGGTGCGCAAAAACTGCAGCACCTTGGTGCGCTTGGCAGGATGATTCAATCCTTTGATATTCCAGGAGACGCACCTCCAGTCTTCCCATGCATTGGGATGAGCTGCCATTAATGTTCACCACCAGACAGACAAAAGAAGAGCAGTTGTACTTACCCTATAAGCAGGGGTATAGATAGAGAGCAGAGGAGATAACACAAACATCTTATCACCACCTCGTGTTAGGATAGACACTCCTGCTAGTCACAGTACAGATATAGTTAGAGTAGGCTGGAAGAAAAAAGTTGACAATAGAAGTGTGTTAAAAGGTTCCTATATAGGTTAAGTAGACAAACCAGAAGAATATATCACAAGTTATTATAACCAACAGTAACTTTCCTATCCTAAAGTGATTTGTAACAACAATAATATAAACATGTCAACCAAATAATGAACAAAAGTTTAAAGACTGGTGCTGAGGTGAGTGTGTGATAAGGGACAAGCCCTATAGGCCACACTGCTTCAGACGCCAATACAGAGGTGTACACAAGGGCATACCAGTCATAGGTGCTCTGTCCCAGCCCGATTCTTGTTAGCCAATTGTTAGGCTGGATCTGAAAGTTTGGGCCATGCCAATAATTTGGCATGCCCTGCCTTAGATAGAGAACAGGCAAAGCTCAGCTATGGGGGGGAGTGGGGAATAGGGAGAGGTGGGGGAGATCTTTGTCAACCGTCCCTGACTCTATCCTCAGGTATGGGACCAGGGAAGGGGGGGATAGCTAATTGTGACACTAACAGCAGTTATAGGATACATACACAATCATGCCACCCCATGTATGTTGCATGCTGTCATATGGTCTTAGCAATGCCCCGAAGTAAACATCAGACATGTTCCCAGCAGGATGAAAGGACCAAGTCTGGGAGTTTAAAGCCAGGGACCAGGTTATGGAGGGGGGGAGAGAATATAGGGAAGGTGTATTCTATAGGGTCAACATGCAGCTGAAAAAAAGGGGGGGTCCAATAGAGGCAGTAGAATTTCTAGCGATTGGCCATTATCGTGTCAGCGCTTCCTAAGACAGGGTACAGATCATGGCAACAGTGCACCTAGGCACAGGAGCAGCTACATAAGTAGCTGACAGGCATCATCAGGGCATCTCTAAATCAGGAGTTTGAGATAGTTCCAGCAGAATGGTATGTGAAGCAAGTGTGTCCGCAAATGACATTAATCTCAGTTTAAGCAGGCCCTTGTTTTCTGCCTCAGGCTCCTCAGATTGATCCATAGTGGTCACCCAGTCTATAGGGATCAGGTCATTCATCTCTTCAATCTCGTCTTCAGGGTAATCTGCATTCTCATCAGTAGTTTTGAAGTACGCTTCCACTCTCGGGAGTTTAGCTGGGGAAGAGGTATTTATGTTGTCCAGTGCGAGTGATCGGGGGCTCCTGGACCATAGCCGTTGTCTAATTGACAGTGGTTGCGAAGCGGGATCCTGTCGTTGAGGGAGGGGGTTTACTTTGGGTCTATCATATTTCAATAACTTGGCTTCAGCAGGCTGAGATCTCTCATTTTCTGTTTCCCGGGTGGTTTATGGTTGGGTAAGGGTGGGGGGGCCCTTCTTGGGCCAGTCATTCCGTCCGCAGTTAAGATCTCCAGGAGTGCAGGATCCCTGTCTGTTGGTTCCCATCTCCTTGCTGCCACTTGGCTCCCAAAGGTGTCTGGGAGATGTAGTTCTTGGTAGCATGCCAGGCCATTGGCACTGAATCCAGGCCTCAGCGTCCTTAAGTGATTCAGCTGTAAAAGATTGTCCATTTTCCAAAAAGCACAATGCCTTCAGGCCCTTGAAGCAGTAGAGTACAGAATTAGCCTGTAATATTTTTTTCAGTGGATTGTACACTTGGCGCTTAGCTGACACCTCTTGTGTATAGTCTCTATAAAATGAAATAGGCTTGCCTCTCCAAGTTAGTTCCCCCAGGTCTCTCACAGCTCGCAGCAGTCGCTTTTTGACAGAGAAGTGCCGCAAGTATGCGATAATTGTCTGGCATCCTCTGGTGCTATGTATGCTGCTGGGAACCCGATGTGCATGTTCCACCCCCACTGGCTCCTTCCAGTGTTCCCCCAGTAATTGTGGAATCCACTCGTTCAAAAAACGCTCCACACTTGGCCCTTCAGCCACCTCCGGTATTCCCAGTATCCGTATGTTATTTCTTCTGCTGCGGTTCTCCTGATCTTCTGCCCTGAACCACAGCCGTTCCAGTTTAGTCTCATGATCCCACAATTTTTGAATTATATGGATATGTTGCTGCTCCAGTTCCTCAGTTCTCTGCTCGAGAATGTTGTGCTGGTCTTCTAACTGGCACATGTCTGCCACCGTTCCCGTCAGTGATGCACCAATTGTACCACTCTAAGGAGCAATGCTTCAAGCATTTTTGTAATATTTGCCAAGGCCTCTCCCACCTGGGCTTGGTCAGTAGCCAGTGGCTTGTCCTGACTAGACATGCTAGCTTGCTTGCTTAGGGAGGGATCCATCACTCTGCTATGGACAGTATACAGCTCAGCGCTCTGATCCCTAACCAGCTGGCCCGTAATATCTGCATCACAAACTCACTGGGCAGCTGTAAGTTCATCTGCTATCACCAGTTATCTCAAGCTCATTCCAGCAATCAGCAAATACTGAGAGGGAGGAGATGTAAAGTTGGTAGTTTCCAATCATAGGAGCAGGGCTCCACTTACAGTACAAGGGGGCCTATGCGGCCTAGTGTTGCCCGGGATTCCAGTTTCTGCACAGCACTCTTATAGCAGCAAAGACAAGAGATCCCCCAGAAAAAGTTCATTCAGAGTGGTGACAATGATGTAAGAGGTTAGCCCATAGTAAATGTGAGCTTTTCAGACCAACATCATGACAGATTCTGTCAGATTTTTCATCAGGCTCAGGCAGAGTAATAAATTAAGCTGCCATCTTTTCTGGGTCCAAGCCATGCTCCCTGACGTGCTGTTATTAAAGGTGGATTCTGCTGGTCATTGGTTGCCTCTAAATATTGTCTGGGTGGTGTGAGTTCCCATTGCTTGGGGGCAGCAGATGAAGTCCTCTACCTGTTTTGGGATTCAATGACATTATTACTGAGTACTGAGGTCATAAAGAAATATTATCCTCCTTTGACTGTTTAGGTGGATGCTCCCCCTCCCTCAGTGTGGGTGACTTGTAAGGTTTTCTTGGGGCTGTTTAGGGAGGAATCACAGGGCTTTTGGCCAGAGGGCATCTCTCTCTCTCTCTCTCTCTCTCTCTCTCTCGTGGTTGTTGGTTGGGGGATCCCAGTGGCTGGTGGGTAGCTGGAACTACAGATTTCCTTCCTAGAGTGGTCTGCTTTTCCTGTGGGTTTGCACTCTGGGGAGGTGGGGATTTGCCTTCTCCTTTTGGGCTTTGACTCCTGAGTGGGGGATTATGGCTGTATTTTGGGTTATTCTGAGGGAACTCAGGGGGTTAATGGTGGAGTGGATTTCTCTTGGGTTTCTATAGTTTCTCTGTGGGGGGAGCTATTGCTTTCATCTCAGGGTCCTATTTCAGATTACAGCCCTTTAGCCCGATCTTAGCTTCAGTGTCTAGGCCTGATTCTCGAGAGTACAGCTTAGAAGAATTAGAGAAGATCTGTTTTTTCCCGGAGGAACTTCTTGGTGATTGGATAAAGAGGGGGTGAGAGCCCCTCCTACTGCTTGCCTGGATCTTATCTGTAAGAACTTTTTGGTGTTTGGACTAAGAGGGTGTGAGAGCCCCTCCTGTTGTCACCTGGATTCTATATTTCTTCGTAGAAAGTTGCTATTTGTCCTTTGACACTGACTCATTGAGATCACTACGTGATTTGTATTTATGATTTGTTTTAGAATTTGAGGGAGGGTGAGAGCCTCTGTATTTTTGGTTTTTGGATTTCATCTATTTGGATATTTTATTTTTGATCAATTTTATTTGATTTATTTTTCTTTGTTTTATTTTATTTTATTCTTTTTATTTGGGTTACTGTTTTGGGTCTGGTTTTATCATGTGTAGAGGGTCTGCCACCACTGTCGTACACTATTCATCCTTCACTCTCCATGCCCTCTGCCCTTTCTCCCCAGCGCCATTACAGTTGTCAACTTACCAGCACTGTAAAACACTGAGGATTGTACATAGGGGGAGGAGGGGTTTTAGGGGGTGTGGACAGTGGAGGCCGAATGAATAGGAACATCGGATTGGGGTTGCAGGGACCAGAAGACACCCTGGGATGAAATGGATTCTAGAGTGAGGTTATCCTTGTCTAGTTGCCATACCCAAGGGCACCACTACTATTAATCGTACTAGGCAAGTGGTCTATTCCACTCCAGTGGTCCATCCAACCCGAGCGGTGTTGTGCAATGCCAGATCCATTAGGAACAAGACTGCAGTTATTGCAGATCTTGTAGAGTCCATGTATCTGGCTTGCATTACCGAGACCTGGCTGGATGGTAATGCTGGTCCAGTTTTGGAGGGAGCATTTCCAGCTGTGTACTCGGTGTTACACCACCTGAGGCTGGACCATGGGGGGGTTTGAGTCTGTTTCAAGACTGAAATGGGACTCACAGATGTACCAGTTGAGGAAGCTGAGTCCTTTGAGTGCACCGGAGTGGCAGGTGTTGGTTGTAGAATCGTTCTCATCTACCGTCCACCAGGGGATGAGAAATGTTTTCTACAGGAAGTAGACGACTTCATCATTGACATGGCATTTGAGTCTCTCAAGCTGATGGTCCTGGTTGAATTAAATGCCTGTATCTATGATGAACATTCGCAGTTTGGACAACACTTCCTCCAATTAATGACATCTTTGGGTCTCACAAAAGTGGTTACTTCTGCCACGCATAACAGTGGTCACTCCTTGGACTTAGTTTTCCTCCTGAGGATATAGGCCACTGATGTGGGGGTGCAACACGTCAGTTGGTTGGATCACTACACTGTGGGCTTCAGTTTTTGCACCCCTCCTTGTAGGTCTACCCCTGTGGAGATGGTTAAGTACCACTTTTTATGAGATATTAGCTCTGCGGGCCTGGCAGTGGTGCTTAACCTATCGGAGTTTTCTGAAGTGAGCAATGATCCTGATGTCCTGGTGCTGGCCTATAATAGGGCCATCTCCTCAGCTCTCAATCAAATTGCTTCTGTCTGTGTTCATCCTCTCCCCCTTCGACCTCGGTCTCCATGGTTTGATTGGACCTTGAGGGAGATGCAGTGACAAGGACGAAGATTAGAGCGTTGTTGTCAGAGAACTGCCCTTGATGCCGACCATCTTAGATTGATGGAACATTACCAACTCTATCACTCCACAGTCTCTCATAAGAAGGCAGAATTCCTGTCCAGAGAGATTGCGGCTGTTCAGAACCGAGCAGCTCAGCTTTTTCAAACTGTTGACAGACTGTGCAACCCAGCCTGTGTCCAGGTTCCAAAAGCTTTTTCACAAATAGAGTGTGATGAGCTCGCTCACTTCTTTGCGGTTAAGGTGGCCGACATCAGGGCAGCACTCTAACCTGCTCCCTCTATGGGAGAAGCCTTTGATCAGCATTTGGTTGCTCCCTCCGGTCTCTCCTGGAGTTCCTTCGACCAGCCTGAGTTCATCGATGTCAAGAGGATTGTCGATAGTATGCACCCTACGTGCTGCAGTTTAGATCTGGGCCCGACTTCCCTTATAATGAGTTGACTTGATACTATCAGCCCGGTTCTAGCACAGATAGTCTGGTGCTCTCTGGATACGGGTGAGTTTCCTAGCTCCCTGAAGGAGGCAGTGGTGACACCCCTCCTGAAGAAAGCTTCCTTGGACCCCGACTGCTATACTAGTTACAGGCCGATCTCTAATCTTCCTGTTGTTGGGAAGATTATTGAGAAAGTGGTGGCTGCACAATTGGAGAACCATCTAACCATACACGACATCTATGAACCCCTCCAGTCTGGTTTTTGAAAGAAAAATAGTACCGAGACAGCACTGGTTCGGGTGCTCAATGATCTCCTGATGGCTAGAGATGAGAAGAATCATTCCACTCTCATTCTTCTTGATCTCTCATCAGCCTTTGATATTGTGGACCATGGAGTATTTCTCATGCACCTGGAGTTTATTTGTGGTCTGTCGGGGACAGTCCTGAGCTGGTTTAGATCTTTCCTCACTGACAGAACTCAGAGAGTGTTGTCCGGATTAAATTCTTCCTGCCCACTCTCTCTGTCATGGGGGGTTCCCCAGGGCTCAGTGTTGTCCCCCATGTTGTTCACAGCGTATATACTGCCCCTTGGAGACATTGAAAGAAGGTATGAGCTGAAGTTTCACTGCTATGCAGATGATACCCAGTTCTACCTGTCTTTTGCACCCGACCAGGACAGAGCTCTCTCAGTCATTAATAGCTGCCTCACCGAAATCCAAGGCTGGATGTGTTCAAGCTGGCTGAAGTTGAACTTGGAGAAGACGTAGTTAATGGTTGTGGACCCAGGTCATAGGGTAGAGGGGATGGGAGCTGGTTTATCCTCAGGTTTATTTCTGGGAGGTATCCAGCTCCCTACCTCTGAACGGGTGCGGAACCAGGGGGTGATTTTTGACAATGAACTGACACTGCATTCGCAGGTGTCACAGTTGTCAAACTTTCCTTTTACCATCTTAGGAACATCGCCAGGATTAAGCACCTTGTTTCACCCACTGACCTTCCTACATTTGTCCACGCTTTTGTGACCTCACGCCTTGATTATTGCAACTCCATTTATCTAGGGCTTCCTGGGGTTGATATCTGCTGCTTGCAGCTGGTGCAAAATGCTGCAGCCCGGTTATTGACGGGTACATCCCATGCCTGTCATATTTTGCTGGTACTACGTGATCTGCAATGGCAGCAGATTCAGTAGTGGATCACCTTTAAAGTTGGTCTTTTGACCTACAAAGCCCTACAAGGACTGGGTCCGAACTACTTGAAAGAGATTTTGGTTCCGTACTGCCCTAGGTGATCTCTCCGCTCGGTGGTCGAGGGGTTCCTAGAGATTCCGAGGGTCTCTTTAAAATCATCAGGTGCTCATTCTTGTATGTTTGCTGGTCCAACCCTCTGGAATTCTCTACCCCATTCGCTTTGTCAGTGTGCAATCGTGTAGGAGTTTAAAAAGGCCCTAAAGACCTATTTATGGTCAAAGATTAATTTTAATTAATGATTGTGAATTGGAGCTCAGAGTTATAGATTTATAGATTATTTATGGACTTGTTTTTAAATTATTGAAAGGTGCCTTGGTTTTAAGAAAGGCACCATAGAAATAAAGTTTAATTTCATTCATTTCATTTCATTTCAGAATGCACTTTAGGAAAAATTGGAAGATACTGACCCTGGGTCCAGAGTAATATTCATGGGAGACTTTAACTTCCCAACTATACACTGGCAGCAGCTAAAGGTGGTAACACAACATGAAAAGAGATCGCTGGATTTAATGGTTGTCAACAATTTAGAACAACATGTTCATTATAATACTAGAGGTGATAGAGTACTTGATCTGGTCATGAGTAATATGGGAAATGAGATCACAGAATGTAGAGCCAGAGAACCACTATGTGACAACAATTATAGCGTGGTTTACTTTAGTCTAAACAGAACATGGAAGCAAACAGTAGGAAAAAGCAAAATAAAACAGTAAACTAAAGCAAATTTCAGATCAATTACAGGTCACTTAACTAACTGGAAATGGGAGCAGGACTTCTATGGAAATCACTGGAAGGAAAATGGGACATAATATATTTCAAAGTAAACTTCTGCATAAATACCTTAGTACCAGAGAAAACTAAATATAACAAAAATGGCAGGATACCAGTCTGGTTTTCCAAGCACATCAAGAAATTGTTTAAGAAAAAGAAAAAGGCATATGTGATCCATAAAAGAAATCCATTGAGTATAGCATGTTCTGCATTTAGCAACATAAATAAAAAATGTAAAAAACTATTAAAAAAGCAAAGATACCAATATACAAAAAAGGATCCAAAAATGACATCACAAACTATAGGTCTATTAGCCTTACCCCGATAGTGAGCAAAGTGTTTGAGGAGATTATTAAGGAGAAGATACATGATCCAATTAGCAAACATGGTCTAGGTGATATAAACCAATACAGTTCAAAAATAGGGATGTCTTGCAAAAATGATTTTTTATACTTTTTTGACCCATTTAGTAAAGCACCAGATGGAGCCCCCCCCTTCCCCGGCAGACATTCTATTTTTTGGACTTATCAAAAGTATTTGGCACCATGTCACATCCACCTCTGACCAGACAACTCCATAGTATGAGTTTTAATCCTAATATTATAAATCGGGTACCATCTTGGCTAGAGGGAAGAAAGCAGAGGGTTAGCTTAGCTGGACACACTTCCTCATGGAGCGAGGTAACCAATGGTGTCCCCCAGGGGTCGGTTCTGCACCTACCTTGTTCAGTATTTATATCTCCACTATTAAAACATCTACAACTTGGATTTGCAAATTCACTGATGACCTCAAACTGGGAACAATTGTTAATTGTAATTAATCTAGAGAGAAATTCCAGATTGAAATAAATAACTTACAGCTTTGGGTAAGAGAACACAAACTTGAACTAAATCTAGACAAATGTAAAATCATGCATCTTGGAAGGAAAAATTTGATGGTATTATATTACTTCAACAGGAAAAGGTTCATAGAGACTGACAGAGAATGTGACTTAAGAGTCATTATTACAAACAAATTCACTTCTGATGAACAATGTAGGGAGGCAGTAAAAAGTGCAAATAAAATAATAGGTTGTATCTCCAGAAACATCAAAAGCAGAGACAAGAGAGTATTTATACCACTATATGCATCACTGGAATGCCCCATCTGGAGTACTATGCCTAGTTTTGGGCACCAAACTGTAAAAACATATATATAAAAATGCTAGAAGGAACTCAGAGAAGAGTCACCACAATGGTTAAAACTATGTCAAACAGACCGTAGGATGAAAGGCTGAGAGAGCTAAATTTGTACTTCTTAGAGTATAGGAGAATTTGAGGTGACCTCTGCATAGCATTCAAAGCCTTTATTGATGAGTATTTAAGGAAATGCATAGGCCTGGAACTAAAAGAGTCATATAGGGAAAACAGGTGCCACTGCCATCAACTGAGAGGAGAGTTTTACAAATCAGCAAAAAGGGGAGCTTCTTTTAGCCACAGAGTGGTAGGCATATGGAACAGATTGCCACAAAGTGTGATAATGAGGAAAAGTCTCACATCCTTCAAAACTGCACTTGACTTGATTGAAACTGGAAACAAGAAATTCAGGTATACATAAATACTATACTGGTATAATCACAATGGCCTATGCCTACTGACTTGTAATGCCTATGAACTTATGAATTTTCAGAAAGACAGAAAGTGTACAATTTCAATGATTATGGGTTGGGAAGGGGATCATGAGAAATGAAGAGGTGGAATGATCTTTGGTATTTTTTCTTATCTTCTTTTTTTGTATGTATGGTAAGCTCTCTTAGGGATACTGTCAATTTTGAATATGATGTGTGATACCGCTTAGTTTAAATGTGGCTCTCTCAATGTCAATGGCTTAACCTCACCCATAAAATAGTCCAGAGTTATCAATTACTTTAACAAAATTAAAGCTTACATTTTAGCCATTCAAGAAACTCATTTAGATGAGAAGGAGTCTAGGGGGTTAACAAGTAACTCGGTCTCACACTTATTTTATTCCACAGGGATGACAAAATGCAGGGGTGTTGCAATACTTAAAAGAAAATAAAACTAAACTTTAAATGTGAATAGAAATGGCATTATGATGAAAGAAGGATAATATTAATAAAGGTATAATACAGAATTATGAAGTAACTGTCAGGTTAGTAGATAGTCCATTCACAAACTAGAACTCATTTTTAGCTAATATTACTACAGGGCATACAGAAATAAGTGCCTGCAACATTGTTTTAATTGGAGATTTAAATTTTTTATTGAATCCTTGTTTACATTAGAAATTTAATATTACACCTAACAATATCAAGATTTCTCGAGTTCTGAATAATTGCCTAGACAAACATGATTTGATTGATCCTTGGAGGCTTTTGAACCCCAAAGTACAAGAAATAGGGTTGCCATTAAAAGGCAACCTGAATTGTCAGCTGGCATCCCTGAGGAAATGGAGGTTAGAAAAGGGAGGGGTAGGGGAAGGGGAACGGGACAGATGGGGAGGGGGAGGAGTTAGGTGAGGTCATGAGTGATAGCAGGTTAGGTTTGGGAAGAGCTAGGTGAGGTCATGAGTGACAAGTTCAGGGTGGGTGATGCGTACACCCTAGGGGAGGACAGGTTTGGTTGGAGGGATGAGCCAGTTGGGGTCCATTCAGGGGTCCTATTGAGGTTTATATGCCCATGCCTCATGGTGCTCATTCTTTTCTGCTGGGATCTTTAATTTGAGTGGGTCTCAGCACAACATCTGGCAAGTTTTCCTTTGTGATTTGCACCAATAGGTAAGGTATTGCAACTCTGGGGCCTGGTCCTCAGGCCCTGAGGGTTTCTGTGATTTTTGGGTGTTTTTTTCCTTTGCTGGTAATTTGCTGAATTACGGTTTGAGGATACATATGATTCATTAATTTGTTTTAACTTATTCTGCTGATTTTACTGTTTTTGTTCTTTGGAGGTGGGATAGGCCCTGCCAGCCACATGGCTGGAAGGAGGTCTATGGGGTTGTTTCTCAGATTGTTTAGTTCTAATAGAAAGAGAATGTATAAAAATGTATATATTCTTACAGTTAAGGTGCCAAACAGTGATCGAGTGCTTTGGAATTTCTAGAAATCCAAGCCCTGTTTTGAAGCCTAGCTGCATATTCAAACCAGATGGGTGGAAGCCACCGAGAGGCAGTTTGAGTTATTAGCATATGCTCTTGTTGGGCCATCAACTATGGTAGAGTTCACTTTGTTTCTTTTCCATTCATGTGCCCAAGTTTGATGCTAGTTTGGAGGGAGGTTTGAGGGCTGTTTTATTTTTGGCTGGGCGGTAGGGTCCGTTCTCCATAACTGAAGTGTTTTAGTTAATTGGGTGACAGTTACTGCCTGAAGGGGAAATCTCTAATTAAAGGTGAACTGCCAGAACCATACCTTAGGAGCATGGAAATGTGCAGGTGGTTCCGAGGGATAAGCAGTCCTACTTAACTGGGCACCAGACTCCCTCCCAGGTGCCTGAGTGGAAGCAGTTGTTTCACTCTTGGATGCCATGCAGCAGAACTGGAGATTTGGGACCCTGAGAGGCCCTGTTTTTGCAGGAAGTGGCTGATTCTGGTGGCACCAAGAACAAGAGGGGTGGTGAGAGGCCTAGCCACATGGCCATGTAGGGATGGCTTCTGAAATCATCGCCAGGTTGTCGCAGAGCTACCAGTACTACCAATCAGAGTTTGGGTGATGGGTGACACAGCCCGGGACACTGCTGAGGGGAATTTGTGTTGGTGGTGCAAGGATTAAGGCATGGGGATAGGTCAGGTAGTTTTTTATTAAAAAAAATTATCTCATGAAAAGGGGACAAGAGAGGACATGGAAACAAGTCACGGACGGTGTGGTTTTTGTTTTTTTTAAATATAAAAAGAAAGAAAAAAAATTCAATGGATGGGGCAAATGGTGAGTCTAGCCTCATCTTTGGAAGGGCTGGTGGACAGGATGCAGTGCGCTGTCAGGTGACCAAGACTGGAAGGGGAATAGGGGCATGGGGGGAGAATAGGATGGAGTGTCTGGGTATCCACAATGGAGCAGGACCTTGGCCTTAGGAGCTATCGCACCCATGGCAGGAGTGTTAGGTCTGATCAGAGGAGACACACTTTTCTTTGGACATTGTTCCCCCCCCTTTTTTGTAACAAAGCATGGCCATGGGCTGGCAAGCTGTTTGGGGCCAGCAGGGAGATATCAGGGAGCTCCATTGGGGGACCAGATAGAAGAGCAGTGGCTCAGGCCTTTGCTAAGGGCAGGACACATATTTTTTTTCAGAACCTTAGCAGCATGTAGACAGTGGCCTGGAATCATCATGGGACCATTTGTGGCCACCATATTTAGTTTTCAGCCCTGCACCATTTTAGGATGGAGCAGTTGTTGACCTCCAGGCTGTGGGGTCAGGGCGAGGGGCTGAAGGCAGCAGGGCCAAGTGACAGCATATTGGTCTTGAAGCACAGCCATCATTTTAGGACAGGTTGGCCATGGATTGACATGTGGTAGGGGTTTGGACAAGAGGTCACAGGATGCAAAATAAATGAAAGAAAGGGAGTAAGGTCTACACTGATGGGCTACCATGGCCAAGGAATATGGGGGAGGGACTATGTGGGGGAGAGGCTGGGGTGACAATCCAGCTCAGCAGAGGAGGATAGACTCAGCTCTCACCTTCCCCTCTGGTGTCTAACATATGGATAGGAGGTGCAGCCTCACATTCTTGGAATAACCAGGCTGGTGACCACATGACTACATAAAACAAAAAGTTGAGGAATGGCCAGTCATGGAAGAGCTGTCAGCTGTGTGTGTACGAGTTCTGGGACAAAGCTCGGTGGGCAGGGGCAGGCAGGCTCAGACCGGAGGGGAACCATGGTGGGTGTTACAATGGGGGCCATACCTAAAAGGTATGGCCATGACAGTGGCCCATTGCAGACTATTAAAAAAAAAAAAGAGGGGGCAACTCCCTAAGGGCAGGAAGCAAAACCTGACAGGTGCCAAAGGGTGTGGAGCACAGCAACTCATGCCCATGGGAGGACAGCCTGTCGGCGGGTCCCAAAAAAAAAAAACATAATGAAGAACAAAGACAAATAAACAAAAGAATGAAAAGAAAAGGGGGAAGCAAGGTCTCCAGCCTGCTGAGGCCAGGATGCCAGGACTGGTAACTAAATAATTAATTTTGTTTCGTTCTTAGCAATCTTCAGAAGTACCATGCCACCTAGGATGTCTCGACTCATTTAGAAGGCACAAAAGAGAGATGAGGAAGAAGCTGAGTGGAGGAGGAAGGAACCAATCAGCCCAAAGGGCAAAGACGGGGGTGGGAAGCACCCAAGATGGGCTGAGCCAGAGCCCAAACCAGTGCCCCTGCTGGGCCTCACGTTGGACCTGACATGGGAGTAGGTAAGAGTTCAGAAGAACTAACAAATGAGGGAAATTTGAATGATTCAAATTGTGCTGGGGTACTGGTGCACCTGGGAGTGTAGTGCCTAGGTCAAACAATAAATTAGCAAGAAAGTTAAGGCTTGTGGTCTGGGGAACCGGCACCAGCTAAAGCTATACAGTGTCTCTGATTTTCATAAATCCTCACAAAAGCAGGAAAAGATCAGTAGGACAAACTCACCATCAGGTTTCAGGTTGTCTGTAAATAACAAGTTCTGTAGTTTGCACAAAATAAATCCATGATTTGAAGTTGTTTGAATGTTTAAACAAGCAGACATAGAACAAGCCAAAATTGATCCTCCTGACTCCCCACTCCCTCGTGACACCACAGCTACATCACCATAGACCACCTGACATGTTTAGCTCCACAGTGAGCTTTCTCAAAGGTGTATAATGGCACATCTTTGTCTCTCTTGAATACCAAATTCCTTTAAAATGATATTGCAAAAATACTAATAAAACCCTTATAGACATACATGTTAAAATGACAGGAATCATTATAAATAGGGATAACAAGGGGCTGGACACAATGGAGAAGGTTTTGGGAGAGCTAAAGAAAGAAAAGGGGAAAGGGCGGCACAGGAGGTGAGGGACAATGTTTGGGGGGAGAAAATAAACTTTATGATGGCCCCTTGGTTTCTCTCTAGGTGACCACATGCCATCATCCATTAAGGACAAAATATGGAAAGGGAGTAAGTGGACATTTTTGGCCTACTAGATAAGAAAATGGCCAAAAAATTAAAACAGAAGGAGTTGGTGGATAAATTTGAGATGGCAGTAGTGCTGGTGTGGTGGGGCACAAAGAGGAGGAGGAAACCTATAAGGGGAAGAACCTGGACACTTGGCAGGTGGGCTTTTTAATATTCAGTGCAATTCTGCTGGAATAACAACCAGAATTGGCCATTCCGCTCTTAACATATATGGCTATTATATGGGATTCGTATAAGGTGGAAAAAGGTTATGGGTGGCAAGACTACAATGAGGCATTCTGCCAGTGGATGGCAACAAAAGGGGATCACAGGGAGCAAGATGGCCAACGGCAGCAGTAGCTCAGTGTAGCACCTCTGTGTGACTGTGAGAGAAACAGCATTTAGATTGGTGATTTCTTTTCTTTGTATCTCTAAGTTCTGACTTACCCCTTGGCTTTATTGCTTTGGTGTCGAGTAAGGTTCACGCATGGATTCACGAAGGAGCAAGGGGAGTACAGCATCAGAATTTGTTTCCCTGAGGTCAGGCCCGCTCGAGCAGTGGATTCTTCCAGGCAAACTCAGCCCTGGCGGTGGGGCTGTAGGTAGTTCACTGACCACCCCGCAGGCTGCTGAAAGGATGTGTCCCATTACTCCACAAAGAATATCCTCAGTGGTAGTCGAAATAAGCAAACAGAACTACCAGCAGCTATAATCTGAATTTCTACAGCAATCCTCTCCTATTGAGGCTGGGGTTATACCAGGGGTCAACCTTAACTTTCTTTTGCACTAGCCAGCCGGACAAGTTGAATAAAAACTGCACTAGCCCGCAGATGGTTGCACTAGCCTACAATAATAATGATATATTTTGATTGGTTATACAGAAAAAATATGAGCCAAGAAGTACTCTTATTATTGCATATTTATCCTGCTTCCACACTGCTTCCTGCCCCAGCAAAAAAAAAAAAACTTGCAATCACACACAGTGCGTACCCCCACTGTTTTTTTTTACCATGTGCCCCTTGCTTCCTCTTTCTTCACCCCCTCCCTGCCAAACCAGAGGATACCATAATAGCAAATTTTCAATGAAGCAGTTCTAGCTCTGCACACACAACAGCCAACATCATCAAGCACCTCACCACAGTCCTACCCTGATCTGCAGGGTAATCAATGTACAGAGTCAGGCAGAGAAATACACTCTCATCCCCCACCCTGTGATTAAATAGATCTGCACTTCTGGAAGTTTTCTTACACTGCAAAGTGAGCCAGGGCAGTTCTAAGATTTATTTGGGGAGAGTTAAACAAGCACACAGGGCTTGGGATGTAAGAAACATTGACATATCTGTTTATATATACCAGGTACAAAAGTATTGATTTTAACATCCTCTGCCCTAACAACACCAGATTTTTCAGAACAGTGTCCTTTCATCAGCCAAAGGGGAAGCAATATACAGGCATGATGATGTACTACCTTTCTTTTTATATAGGATGATCTATGCAGACCAGGAATACCTATTTTATCCTTTCAAATTACATATTTTACTAAGGTTTCGCTTTGTACCATACATGTTCCAAAGCATTGTTTTTAGGATGAAATGACATGCTGGGTGGTAATAGGGCATGACTCCATGCATGGCATTGACTGGTGTAGTCTAGTAAGAGGAGCTGTGGACCCCTACATCAGTCAGTAACGGCAGCTATGGGTGACCACTTCAGAGTCTATTCTGCAGTGGTGCCAAGGGAAAGAATAGAGTTCACAGACCACCTGGTTGGACCATTTATACATCATATCATTCTGTCACTGCAGTGTTGGATACAAACACTCAAAAGGTTGGGAAATGAGGCACACTGGTCTTTTTTTTTTTGCACCACTGTCCACCATAATTGTAATCTTATGAAGTGTACTGTATTGTATTAATGCCCAGGACCACCTTGAAAATTAGCTTGCTCAATGGTGTTTATGCCTGGTTAAATAAAGTGATTGATTGATTGATTGGTCTTAATATTGTGTGACAAATCAAAGACAAGTTCAGCAAACTGAAAGCTAGTGTCTTACCACTCTACCATTGATCACAGCATGCACACTAGCTGAATGTCCGTCCTAACAATTGAGTGATAATGACTCACATCAAGTCTTTTGTTGGTTCCCTATCTTGAACTGCCAGATAATTGCAGCTATCAATGAGCTGTTAATCACACCAGACTACCTGGAACACTGAGGGAGATTAGCAAAAGGACTACAGTCTGCTAAAGTAGGGACTCTTTCAAATTCATTAACAGACATGAAAAACCTGCACTAGTCAAGACGGACAAGTAAAGGGTTAGCTGCACTAGCCCTGATCAATTTGCACTAGGTTCAGGGATAGTAAAACAATGTTAAGATTGAACCCTGGTTATACACTCGAAAAGCTGGGCACTGCATTAGAAAAGATTCTGGCTTGGACAGAACAGAGTGATCAGCGGTTTGATGCAATATTGAAAAAATGGAATTCTTACAATCGGAAGTGAATATGGTAAAATCTATGGGTGAGACAACAGAGAAAATTGTGTTAGAAAACTCAAATGAAATTGATAAGCATACAGTAAAAATAACATAATTTGAAGCTAATTGTAGGAGTCTGTTGAAAGATAATTACAACATAAACTGAAAGCTGGAGAATGCAGAGAACTTGCTCTGCTACAAGAACATTCAGATTCTAGGGGTTCCAGACCAGTTGGATATACATTTTGATAGAATAAGAGAATTGGTGAAGGATATATTGATTAAGATCTTAGACTTGCCAGAAGAAAATAGTCCCCTTAAAACCGTGGTTTACCCCCTCAGTAAAAACCTCTTCAAATTAGAGATTACAGAGCTAGGTCTAGGGTGGAAATCTGATTCCTTCAAATATTTGGGTCTTACCATGATGAGGAGCATGACACGGATACGCCAGTTGAATCTGGATCCCTTAGTGCACACCATTGATTTAGATCTCAAAAGATGGGCACAACTTCCACTTTCTTTATGGGGTAGGATAAATATAGTTAAGATGAATATATTCCCTCGGCTTTTCTATCCCTTGAATATGTTAAATATTTGGCTTCCACGTTCATGGTTTAGGAAACTTCATGGGGTTATAGCTAATTTTGTTTGGGGAAATAAGAAAGCCAGGATGGCTTACCATAAATTAGCTGTACCTAAACTACTCAGGGGATTGAGGTTACCACATTTTGCTCTCTATTTTTGGGCAGGCCAGTTTAATAAGTATCTTAGATGGGTTCAGGATACTGACTTGCTTATGCAGGCTACCTGTGTACCCTTGTGGACGAGGTTTGAGATTGCTCTTATCAAAAAATATGGTCTAGTCCCAGAGGCTTTGCTGTATCTCAATCCAAAGTTACTTCCTTCCCCCCTGAAGGATTCCTCGATAGGGCTTTCTCTAAGGGTTCATGCTCAGCTCTGTAGCTTTTTAAAATATGATCAGGTTAGGGATTGGTCCCAACCCATCTGGGGTAACCTGCGTTTTTTGCTTGATAATAAACCTATCAGCCCCACTTGGTTGAATTTATCAGACGAATGTCACCCGAAGGATTTCCTCAACGGAGAAGGATTTGTTTGTTCCTCATTGGAGATTTTGCATAAATTTAATCTACCCCCCAAGGAGATTTTTAAAGTTTATCAGCTTTGACACCTACTGCTCCAAAAGATAGGTAGAAATCCAGTTCAGCCCCCACAGGTGAACTTCTGTGAGTCCTTAGAATCTTTGGTAGGCCTCTCACATGCAATTTCCAAAATATACATGGTGTTATTCAATTGGGCGTACTCCCAGAATCTTACTCCAAGCTCTTATTGGGCCACAATGTTTCCTGATGAGGACCTGAACTGGTTAGCCATCCGGCAAGGCTGCCATAAATTCATTTCACAGGACCAGTTAAGACTTATACAGTTTAAAATTCTTCACAACATTTATTATTCCCCTCAAAAACTTGCAAGTCTAAAACTAGTAGCAGACCCTAAATGTAACAGATGTAATGCCGGAAACAGTGACCTATTGCATATTTTCTGGAATTGCCCGAAAATAATCCCACTTTGGACAGATATTAAAAGCAAGATAGATCCTTTGCTGGGCTTGGAAGACCTTTTTACTCCTGAAATATGTCTGCTGGGAGATATGTCCCGTATCACGGTTAAGAACAGGAAATTCTATGTATCCCTGATCTCGATTACCCTGAAAAAAGTGGTCCTCAGACATTGGAAGGACTCTAATGTGATTAGTTACTCTGAATGGTTGGAAGAACTGCTGTCTAGCCTCAGGTTTGATAAGCTATGGGGGCCCTTTCATGCTATTTACTCATTGTAAGAAATACATGGACCCTCTTGGGTTGAAATTAGGTTAAAAGGTCTTGTGTGGGGAGGAAGTGGGGGGGATAGGGGAGGGAAATTTGGTACTTTTTGGGGGGGTTTATATTTGGGTTTATATCTTAGTTAGGTTTTGGATTTGTTTTGTGTTGTTTGTTTTTTGTTTGATATTAGGAGGGGTACTACAGAGAAGGGCTTCTGAGAGTAAATGCATTAAATACCAATGTACTCCTCTGTGTTTTGTTTTAAATGTACACTTATGTTTTGTTATATGTATTTTCTGTAAAGAAAACTGGAATAAAGATTTAATGGCAAAAAAAAAAAAAAAGAAAATACTCCCCTAATTACAGAAGCTTTTCGGGTTACTAAACGTGAGAGAAATACTCCAGTTCAATTAAAATCAGCAATTCAGGCTACATTTGGCTTTGATTCTGATCAAGACTATATTATTAAATTAGCCAGGCTCAGAGGGGCTTTGGAGTATAATGGCCATAAATATTTTATCTATCCTGTTTTTTGTTATGCAACCCAGCAGCGAAGAAGGAAATTCTTGACTTATTGACACAAGATACTTGAAATTGGTGCTCAGTTTTCTCTGTTGCCACCAGCAAAAGTAAACATTATTAAGGATGGAAAGATGCATATATTTTTCGATGTGAATTAGTACACTTCTTATCTCCGAGCACACTATTTGACCCAGGAGATGGTGGGAACCCCCACTTCTTTGGAAAAAGACATCTTAGAGAATCTGGATTAAATGGACTTGTAGACTCATATTATTTACATTATTTGTAGTATATTTCTTTTGTTTGATTTGTTTGATTTGACTGATCTGATGGAATAAATTGTTTAGTTTAAAAATGTAAAAAGGGATGTGGAAGGGAAGGCATCTGATAGTATGCTGAAAATTAATAAGAACAGTTTATGTATATATAGCTACTGTCTTTTGGCTTATAGTGTTTAAGTCATAAATCTATTTTCTTTTTTTTCTTACCCTTCCCCTGATTGTGGATTGAATTGGTCTAGGTATATCTTTATGTTAATGGAGTTCACTAATTATATCAATTTGTTGATGTTTGTGAAAAGAAGGTAATAGTGCAGATTACTCTGTAAACATAAATGTTGAAAAATAATAAAAATGTTGCATGTTAAATAAAAAAGGGGGATCTGAGGTGGGACTGCACACACTCTGAGCTGTGTGTGCAGAACCTGTCTGGCCAATTTGGGGGTGGAGAAGAAGGGAAGAAAAAGAGCAGGGGGAGTCCTGTGGCAAAGACATGTTAGGCTTACAGTAGAGCCTCATGCATTTGGAGCAACTGTAAATTTCAACAAGTTTGTTCAAAATGTGGGGGCAACACCCTTTCTAAAAGCATAAGGGTAATGGGGTGGTGGGCAACACAACATGGAACAGTCCTTTCGAGGGGAACTAGGGGGAGGATGGGGACATCTGAGCTACAGCAAGAGGGGCAGGGGATCTGGTAATGGAGGTGGCTACAATTCCAACTATGGGTGGAATTGAGAGGCACACAGACAAGTCACAGAAGTGGGGTTTTCAGCTGGTGAAAACACCCAACAGGGATAGGATGGTGGAAGCTTGGACCAGTGTCTACCCAGACAAGGAAAAGGGTTTAATGCTGAGGGTTCGGGGGGGGTCCACTGGCCTTCTAAGGAGCCAGGTGGGGGATTAGGGCCAATAAATTAGTATCTGTAAAAGAGAAGTAAGACATAGTTTAGAGGAAAATTGAGAAGTAGAGAGAGAGGCAGATAGGGTGGAAGGACCATTTAACAAACCCCTCTGTAGAGTTTCAGGTTTATTCCCTGGGAATAGTGCCCAAAAAACAGTTGGGGGAGTATTGCCTGGTACATAGCCTGAAAGGGCATTGGCCAGTGATGGCATTCTGGAGGACATTAGTGCAGTATCCTATGCTTCCCTGAACATGACAGTCATACTGATACAGGCAGTGAAAGGGGCATGGCTGGCAAAGATGGATATAGAATCCTTCTTTAGATTGCTACCAGTTAAACCAGAGGACTGCGACCTATTGGGCTTCCAATTTAATGTTTTTTTTATATTGACAAGGCCATGCCCATGGGCTGTTCAATGGCATTCTTCACATTTGAGGCCTTTAGCACATGGATTCAATGGGTATTCAGATGCAGGTATGGCCATTGGAGGATGCTACATTACCTGCATGATTTCCTGCTGATTGGGGAGACCCGGAAAGAAGTTGAGGTTATTTTGGAAGATTTTAAAGGCATGTGCCAGGAGATTGGCATTCCACTGGTGTAAGGGAAGACAGAAAGCCCTGCTAGGGCCTTGAAGTTTCTGGGGATCGAGGCAGACACTGTACAGGAGTGTTTTCATTTGCCTGCCACCAAGTTTCAAAAAGTCAATGGATTGCTAGGTCAGATCATGGGTGGGAGGCAGCTGCCATTGGTATTAGTGCATCAACTGCTGGGGTACCTCAATTTTGCTTGTAAAGCTATACGCCCAGGGTGGGTGTTCACAAGGCATTTGGCTAGGGCTATGGGGAAGGCCTTGTTACTTGGGTTGATATCAACAAGGCATAACACAGTATCTGGTTATCTAGAGCACCTTTTTGGTGGACTATAATGGAGTGATGTTTTGGCAGGAGGAGTGGGTGATCAGCACCCACTTGGAACTGTATACCAACGCTTCAGGGGCTTTTGAGTTGGGGGCTTATTTCAGAAGGCAGTGGATATCAGAGGTGTGGCTGGACAGTTGGAGGGATGCAGATTTGTTGAAGGATATCACCCTCTTGGAGATATTCTCCATATGTGTGGCACTAATTGTCTGAGGCAGGGATGAGTAACAAGAGGATCCTGTTTTGGTGTGACAAAAAGAGTGGTAGACATCATTAACAAGCATCGGGGATCCATGGACATGGTAACAAGGGTTATGCTGCAGCTAGTATTGGTGAGTCTCAGGTTAAACCATACGTTCAAGGCAAGATAAGTGGAAGGGTTTAGAAACAAAATTGCTGACAGTCTTTCCTGTCTTTAGTTGGGCAGGTTCTGGGCATTGGCCCTCCAAGCATCGAAGATGAAAACCCATGTGCCAGCACATCTATGGGAGACTGGGTGGCATTCTGTACTGGAACTCATGGTAGGCCAACACTCTGAAGGCTTATGAAGGTGCATGGGGAGCCTTCCAGGAGTTTCAATGGTAGCAGGGTATGATGGTAAGTCTGCTTGCCACAGAAGAGCAGATAATGTTGTATATGATGGATAAGTTGGAAAAAGGGATGGCATATTCCACCATGGGAGTGCAGCTAGCGGCATAGGATGGGCATGCGGGTCTAGGGACTGGTCTGAGCCCAACAAGGCCAAGAGGGTTAGACACATGCAACTGGGCTGGCAATAATGGCAGGGGCCACAGGAGGATGCTAGAAAACTCACTACAGGGAAAATACTAGCAGAGCTGATAACAGCCCGGGGATCGGTATGCATTTCGACTAATGATGCCTGCCTTTTTTGAGCAGTTTTTCATAGTTATGTCAAAAGGGTTTTTCAGGGTGGAGGAGGTAGTAACTAAGAACAAAGGCAACATGGCAGGGTGCTTGCAAGACAAAGACATTTCATTCATCAAGGATAGGTTGGTGATTTGAGACGTGTTACTGCTAGGACTATACTCAACTGCTTTCATTGAATACTGACTACCAAGATCTTGCTGCAGTAGCATCTTTTTGCAACAAACTTGGGGACTCAAAAGACCCTGGTCGGCAGTTTCCGTGGTGGTATACCTCACTTTGTGTAAAAACAAACATGGGTGGTATCGACCGGCTTTGCCTATTAGCCAACATTTTCCTGCTATGTAGTATGAATGGACCCCCTGACAGATCTGATTTCATTATAGAGACATGTCCTGCGCCACCAGCCTCCCCACATAATAAGAATATGTACTTAATATGCTGCCCTTGTCTGCCCCTGATTCACTCGAAGTATGTTGAATCTACCAATAGTGATACAGCAATCTACTCTGCTATGCATGTCCCCAAACCTCAGGCACCTAAACAATGTATAGGCTGTTACTACCCTGCTTGGATCCTAAGCTACGCATCTACAGGGCAACACAAGAGGATGACTCGATCCCTGGATCCATGCGTTCTAGCCTGCAACAAACACAGTAAAACCTGTGCTTTTAAAAATCTCCTTGCCAACCTGAAAAGAATTCTCCTCCTTCTACTACTGTGCTCAGGAGACATCGAACTTAATCCTGGCCCCACTAGGTTGCTCTCATCACCGTCCGAAGTTACTACTCTGAAAGGAATCAGTTTCCTGCATGCCAATGTCTGCAGCCTTCTAAAGAAGCTGGAGTCTGTCCAGGCCTGGATTATTCATACCGCTTCAGATATTCTAGTGATCTCGGAATCCTGGCTTCGGGCATCTACACCAGACAGCGAGGTCAATATCCCCAATTATCTACTTTTCAGAGCAGACAGAAAGACTGGGGGGGGGAGTAGCCATTTATGTTAAAAGCAAATTCACAGTATCGGTATTAGATGCTACTTCCGTTGCTGGAGGATTCTAATGCCGGTCCCTCAGAGTTGAACCATCTCAATCTGTTGTTTTCCACATAATAGGCTGCTACAGACCACATGCAGCAGGACCACAGCTCTTGACTCATTTGTCATCACAAATGGATGCAACACCTAAGGAGACAATCTTACTAGGTGACCTAAACTACGACTGGCTAACTAACGGATCACTACCCCTAAAATGATTTTGTGACTCACATGGGTTCACCCAACTTATAACTGAACCAACTTGCATCAGCAATAAAAATCCAGTGATAAGCACCCTCCTGGATGTCCTCCTTGTCAACAAACCTCACTACTTTTCACATGCCAGTATCCTCCCAGCTGATGTTAGTGACCACTACCTCATAGCTGGCATCAGAACCATCACTAAACCACTATCCACATCAAAGTTCTCCACCAAAAGATCCAGATGGAACTTTGACCCTCTGGCCTACTTCAATGATCTAAAAAACTCTTTGCTCTGGCAGAGTTTCTACCTAGCTAACTCAGTGAGTTGATGTTTTGCACGAAATCATAGCCAGTGCCCTTAACAACCATGCTCCTTTGATCAAAGTTCGAATAAAAACCAAGACCTGCCATTGGTTTTCACCAGACCTGAACAATAAAAAATTTGTTTGTGCGGTGTTTTTAGATCTCAGCAAGGCTTTCGATACTGTTGACCACTGCCTACTTCTCTCCACCCTAAATACCATAGGCATGGACTCAATCTCACTGGATTGGTTTCAGGACTACCTCACTGGTAGGCAGCAAGAAATCAAGGCCGAAGGAGAGCTTTCTCCACTCGAGCCTATAAAAAGAGGAGTCCCGCAGGGATCTATATTGGGCCCCCTACTGTTCACCATCTTTATTAACAACTTGGACTTAGGCATCAAGGAAGCCAGTATCCACTTGTTTGCCGGTGATACAGTGCTCTACCTAAGTCGTGACTGTCCTGGAGCCGCATGCTCAGAACTACAAGCCGAATTCAATACGCTGCAGAACCAGCTCATCAACAAAAAGTTATTGCTAAATGCAAAAAAAAACAAGGCCATGCTGTTTTCACCATCCAGCTCTGGGGCCAACACCGTGGCCGCTGATACAGTTCCTCCTATAACCACCCTACTAGGCGAAAAGCTTGAGTTCGTGCCTAAATTCAAATATCTGGGCATATGGCTGGATGACAAACTCTCCTTTATGGAGCACACAGAAGAATTGATGAAAAAGCTTAGGCAGAGGCTTGGCCTCTTTTACAGAATTAAACACCTCCTGACTGCAGCCGCAAAAAGACAGCTTGTTCATTCTACATTCCTCTCATTAATTGACTACGCTGACATTATCTATGGCCAATACTCTGTCTCACACCTTGTAAAACTGGATGTACTGTACCACAGAGCCTTAAGATTCATAACTGGCCTCCCATCCTCCACACACCACTGCTCTTTATACGCTGCAGTAGGGTGGCCTTTTCTGCAATACAGACGGCATAGAAATGTAGCTCTCTGGACACTTCGAGCACTCACCAACAAATTCCCTGACTACATTGTTGCCTGCCTCCCCTTAAGTCCACCAAGTAGCTATGCCCTAAGAAGCCACTCGCTAATTTCCTTAAAAATTCCCAAGATCAGTAACCACTTTGGTAGGGCATCCATAAGCCATGCCCTGCCTACACTCTGGAAAAGGATACAAAGTTCACTGAAACTTAGCTCTCCTGTCAGTATCACTGTGTTTAGGTCTCTTTATGACAAAACGTTTGTCGAAACCTGTAAATGTTTCCATAGTACCTAGTGGTCCTGCTGATGGCTACCTCTCTAGTCTTACCATATGCAGCCATGAACCTAACCCCTCTCTTCCCTACCTAACTTGTTCAATAGTCAGCTGCCATGCTGGCCCTCGGAACCCTTGGCACAATTTTTTTTTTCTCTATCTACTCCCTCCTGCCACTCAAATAGATGATACAGTTTTCATCATGGGCCCATCTGAAGCCTTGGTCACCTCCCAAGCATATAAACGGTTTCTGAGGGCTGAAATATTAATAATTGTACCTTTCTATAGAGGCCTGAATAAATATGTTACCTTAACTTCTATGTCTATTAAGGTTGTATATGCCGTAATAATGTTATGTGATGCATGTATGCTCCCACGTGAATACTTGGAATGTATATATTGCACCTACCACTTATTTGTAAGTTTGTTTTTACCTTAGCACATTTTGTATACTGCACCTTTAATCTATGTATGTGTAACTGTCCTTGACAACAGCAGGTCCACCTTGTAAATGAGCTTGCTCAACGGTGATCGCCTGGATAAATAAAGATTTGATTGATTGATTGATTGATTGATTGATTTGGCTAAGTCTGTCAAAGACTATTCAGCTGGGCAGAGGGACAGAGGCAGTGTGTGGCAGAACTGCATTCTGCCAGTCCTTGTACCCCAGTGGAGGGATGTCAAGCCCATCATCTTTTTCTTCCTACTATTGATCTGTTGCACAGCAGTACTTCTTTACCCTACCCTTTGCCTTTTCCTAGCCCTGATGTAGGTTGGCCATCTACATCAGTCTTTGTCTTTCCCTCTATACCTTTTTCCCTACTACCTTATTTTTCTTATTCAGTTTATCCATCCCTCACAATCATTCCCATGTAACACCACCTTCAAGTCCAGCATGCCAGCTGGCAACAAAATTATTAAGGTGATTGTTGGGCATAAAATACCTATGAATTAATAAAAGTACATTTAGAACTGTTTAAAGTGCATTTGGAATAATATAAAGTGCATATGTGCATTTAAAATGTTCTTTGGTTAACAAATAAAGACTGAACCATGACGTCCCCTGAAACAACATGTTCAGACATAAAACAGCATGTCCAGACATGTAGATAGAAAGACAGAGGCCCCTAGTGGCCTATATCTATAATGAATTGTTGCATAACCATGCTGACCAGTGGGAGGAGTTTACTTACATAATGGACCCTTATGTTTAAAATGGTAATGACACTGGCTAGAGAAATGATTATTTGTATTAGTTTATATTGTTGGAAAGCCCTCAATAATCTAAGCTTAGAAACAGGTGTGGGTGTGTGTTTTTGACATGGGAATGGGGTGGCGGTCATAGAATATCAGGTGGGAGGGGTTCTAGGAAAAAGCTCTGACTTTCCTAGGTCTGGACACTAAGGAGTTCACCCCCCATTTCTTTAGAACTGGGGTGGCAATCAGCATGGCCGTTGGGGGGGGTTGGAGGAGAAGATCAAGAGTCTTGGCAGATGACACTCTAATTGATACAAAAGATATGTCAGGACCTAAAGTAACCCCATTTTTTTGTCTTTTCTTTCTCAACAGGTATGCACAGAAAGAGGAGCATGTGGAGAGTGGAATACTCATTTGTCTATTCAACACAGAGATACACTGCGGCCACATCGGGAAGAAAGGCATTTGCGATGGGGACTCGACTCTATGCAACTTCACTGGAAAGGGGTCCGGGGCATGCGATGGTCCCAGCTACTCCCGTTGCTGGATGAGTTAAAATTAACATAATATTATTCCAGACCACCAAGGCAGATTTGAAACTGTAAAAGGGTGGTGGCTGTTGGTGGACATAGGCTGGTCAGAAATTGTATCTTGATGGGTTTGGCGACATGCAAGGGACATTAAAATAACATTGCAGTGCCGTAGCTCAGCAGGTAGCACACTCGCTTCTGAGGCCAGGAGATCAGAACGCTGTGGGTTCTAGCCTCACAACAGGCACTTGAGTTAATATCCCAATACAGACACTGCGGTGCAGCATAAGGGGGGTGCTGCATTCCTGAGGTGCCATCTTTCAGATAAGACGTTAAACCAAGGTCACATCTTCCTGTTCTGGTGGTAGTTCAGATGGATGTTAAAGATCCCATGGCACTTCTCAAAAAGAGAAGGGGAATTTTATTGTGAAATTGGACTTCATTACATACAAAACAATATGAAAACTATAGGCAAACATGCATACAGAAGGACAAGCAAAAAAAAAAGAAAAAAACATAAATCAATTAGTCCATGAATTACAGTGGATCCAGAATTGTTGTGGTTGAGCACATAAGCCCATTTCAAAACCATATTTTATCAAACTCTTAACAGCGTTACAAATATTAGAAAACAATTCTACATAAGTCACTTCTTTTTGTTGCAAGATCCATAGACACCTAGATTGCTAAATATAGAATTTTATTATAAAGAGGATCGCATAGATTGTGTCACTATGATATTTAACAAAAGTATTCTCTAAGGGTCCAAACATTAAAGTGGGGTAATCAATACCCCTGAACCCAGCATCATTCCAAACATCTGCCAAATAGACCCAGAACTGCTTGATATATCTGCATTCTAAAAACAAATGTTGTTGGCTTTCAAGTAGTTGAATACAAAAAGCTCTAGGGCAGTATCTCTCCAATGACTTCTTGTGCTGACAGTTTCCATTCACTCCTAGTCTCCCATAGTTACTTAACCACAGGCACTCCCAGGCATAAGAAGGGATCCTCTTATTCAAAAGGAGTCACAAGATATCCAACTTCCTGTTATCTGAACATTCAGGAAATATCACTTTAACATGACTATCTCCTTTGGAAAATAGTTCTCTGAGCCAATTCAAATTATCTTGCTGCTTTCTGCCTCTAATTGCACAGGTCTGTGCAGGACTTACAACAGTCTGGGTGACCCTGGAGATTCTAGCTAACACAATTTTACTCTAAATGTTTAAGTCTGCATTCAAGAGACTGATGGTCACCAGTTTCCCAGACTGGTCCTGTCCCCTTTTTTGTAAAGCAGAATCAAAATAGCTTCAGTCATAGACAGTGCATATGCACCAGTTCGTAAAATGTGATTCAACAAAATGACCAATACAGGACTTAATTCAGATAGGAAGGTTTTATAGAACCCTGTTCCAATCCCATCAGATTCAGGAGCCGATTGAGAAGACAAAGAACTAATGGCATCTTGAACTTCCTTCAAAGAAATGTTAGCTTCTAAAGCTACCTTATCACTGTCAGAAAACTTAGGTAAATTTAGGTTGGTCAGACATTGATTTATGTCATAGTCTTCTGAAGAAATTTCTATAGACATCATAGAAGACAAATACTCCTCCACTACTGTCAATAGCTGTTGTGGAGTACATACTATTTGCCCATCCATTGTGGTTAAAGAGGTAATTAGCTGAGAGTCTACCCTGTCCTTAGACTCAGTAAAGGGATCTAAAGATTGTTTAGTCACGTGTGTTCCAAATCTCAATTCTTGATCTAAGGTCCTACCCCTATCATATTGCATACTAACCATCTAGTTTTTAATAGCTGCGATAGACTGACTATAGTCATTCCTTGCAGTGTCTGTTAGGGAAATCAGATGTTGTAACCGATGCCAGAGTTTTAGGTAACCCAAATATTCCTTATTAGCCTTAACATGAGCCTAGTGTTGAAAAAGATGTTGCCACCCTTTCTTTGTGTCTTCCTACTGGTCTGGAATAACATTGTAACATTCCAAGACTGAAAGCCATGCTGCCCACTTCTTTTAACCACAGCTTCCTAATCTTAGGGTCTTCCAACATTGTTTGATTTAATCTCCATCTGTTCTTTTTACACCATGAGGCACCCACCCAGGTAATAAAAGCTGTGACAACCCCATGATCGAAAAATTCAATTGGTGAAGTGGAAACCTGTAACACTTTAACTACTTTAGACAAAAAGATAAAATCTATTTGTGCTTTAAGGGTACCCCTAAAATGCCTAAATCCTACTGGAGGGTGAAGTGTCCCGTAGACATCAATCAGATTCTTAGTAGAAACCATTTTTTGAAAGGCTACAGAATCACAAAAAAGTTTTGTGGTTTGAAGGTCCCTGTCAGTCTGAGTTAGCCCACAATTAAAATCTCCCAGCTAAATCACCAAACAAGAAGTATGGAGAAGAGGTTGAATTTCTTTAAACAAGGCAATTCTCTGTGCTTTAGTCTGGGGTGCATATATGGCAATGAGTCTAAACCTCTCTGAATATAGGGAAATATCTAAACAGAGTGCCCTCCCTGGGTCAATATCCACTAATCTAGTAAATGAGATAGTGGGATTAGAAAAAAATTCCTATCCCATCACAGAGTTCAGTCCCTATTGACCAAAAAGAGGGCCCTAAAGTCCAACTCAGTGAAGCATGCTGAAGTTCTAAATTAGATTTTAACTGGATATCTTATAAACATATAATGTCTAAATATAAACCCTTTAGAGCAGAAAAAAAAACAATGTGCTTTTTCATACTTTTAATCCCATTTTTGTTAATGGTAGAAATAGCTAAGGAATGCATGTTGTAACTAAAAAAGAGAAAAACATCCTTTCAATTAAGGCTAACAATCCTAAGGGGTTTTGCCCACATGCTTCAGTCTGGTCCTTTTGGCTATAGAATCTTCAATCCTACTATCTGTGTCAGTAGTAGACAGGACAGAAAAGGTATCCATACTGTCATCCTCTGAATCTCCCCCTATGTCGTCCCCTAGTTGAGTAAACCTATTCTCTAACTGCACTGTACCTGGAAGGGGATCTAGCCTGGGTACATGTTTAGTAGAAGACATGGCTTTCCCTTACCGGTTTTGCTTTCTCGGAGGAATGATCTTGAAAGGTGCCTCCATAGGGGGAGGGGAAGGGGGGCATGTCAACCTCTACAACCTCTTCTGATTTGCCCCATGTGGGGTGTCCTGTCCCCCATTCATGCTGTCCACTGGTATTATGACTGCTGTTAGCTCTGAAGGATCAGTCTAATATGGAACTGTAATACGTGCCACTTCTCTTGACCCTGTAGTGGTATCTCCTAACCCTTTATGTCTATTCTGTGTCACTGTCATTGATGCAGCTTGTTTAGCCAGGGCAAGTTGAGCTTGATTAATGATTCCTTCATGGAAAGGGCAATCCTCATAATTGTGGGACGCCCATGGACAATGACCATAAGCATGTCTCGTCTGCTCACAGAGGTTGCACTTGAACAAATTAAGGCATGCTGAGGCCAAATGATCATACTCCAAACAGTGACTGCACCTAGCAGTGTCACAGGCTGTGCTAAGATGCAGCCAAGAGCCGCACTTAAAGCAGGACCTGGGTTGTCCAATATAGAAAATAGACCCTCTATCTCTACCCAAAAAGAAGGTACTGGCAAGGAGAACTGGACTCGAATTTGTAGACAGGAGTTTCACCTTTACCTACCATCCTCCATCTCGGATTTGCTCACTATCCACAGTAGGCATAGGCCATCCTAAAATCTCACACCTTTGACAAAGCCAGAACAAAATGTCCTCAATATTAACACCCTCATTTTGAAACATGATAATAATGGTCTTAATCAAGGGTTTAGTTAAAGGGACAGCCTGAAAAGGTACCCAAAGAGGGCTATTTTTAAGTGCCTGATATTGGACCCAGAACCTATCCAGATTAGAAATATTTTTAAAACTGATATCAAAATTCCCATTACCCAGATTAATAAGGGCAAACATTTCTGAGGAAAAGAACTTCATAGAGGATTTCAACAAATGTCTGTCAATAAACAACATGTCTGGAGGAGTTTCCAGCCCCCCCTTGTATAGCAACCTGACCGCATTCCTCCTGGGGGCAGGTTCCCCATTGGAGTGAAAGAGATCAGCCAGCTTAAACAAGGCAGCATTTGAAGGCCCTTCTTGATGTTCCCCCAGGGCCTCAGGACTGGGCCCTAGTCGAACCTCTGCAGAATTTCCTTTCCCAACAATATCTATTTTGTCAGTAACACAGTCCTCAGAATGTACATGGTTATCAGTCTTAGTAAATAAAATGTCATTACCCTGGGGTCCATTGGAGCTCTTTGAAGAACCAGCGTTGGTGGCCACAGCAGAAGAAGTTGACTCACACAGTTTCTTGTAAGAGGGATCACTAGGGTCAGGAAACCATTGTCCCGTTTGGCCCTGAATCCAACCAGCATCATTTAAAGCAAGTTCTGGTGACCAGGAGCCCATGTCAGGCTGCTACATACTTAAGGAGGATAGAGGTTGTAAGTCAGGAACCATATTACTCTAATCCTTCTCTTTGTCTTGCTCACTAAATGAAAAAGTAATGACTGGGTCTATTGTCTGTGGTGTGGATTTACTGAAGCTGTCTATGACTTGGCAACCCATTCCAAGATGAGGTGTCCCTGAGTTGACATGCTGCAGCTCTTTCCCCTGCTCCAAAACAACGGTCAGCTCTTGACACACAGCAAGAATGCTGTTCACACTGCCAGATGCACAACAATCCTGAGGAATCGGAATAATCAGTGTTCAGGCTGTAACAGGGGTGGTGTCTCTTCTGTTTTGCCCCGGCACCTGCATCAGCTGTTCTGAGGACTCATCCATAACTACAGGAGAGCTGGCGGTCAAAGCCTTAATTTTACATTCAAGTTTGTTTGCCTTATTCAACCAGTCCTATCTCTGCAGCCTAAGGAGCTAACGCTGCTGAGAGACTGTGGACTGAATATTTTGAGAAGCAACTGCTTTGTCACACAAAGTAACAGTACAGTTTCCAGATAAGGTAGCAGAGTCAGTCAAAATCTCCATGTTGTCAGAATCCTGGTCTGTAGCGAAAAATCTGCCATCACAAAGGAGAGATCCACAACCTCTTGAGTGGACAGGACAGGAGCAGAGGCCTGAACTCTTGTCCCAGCAGCATCCTCACACATAGCATGCTCTGGAGAAGTAACCATCTTGACAAGACAGCCAACAGCTCCTCTAGTGGAGCGTAGGGGAATTTACCCAGTGCCCTGGCTGAATTTCCCCCATTCACTAAAATACCACTAACAGCTTAATCTGGTTCAAAGTCAGATGGCATTTATCTGTATCCCCTTCCCCTGGGTCATGCCTGAAAATAGGCAGAATTTATCCAGTGCACTTGCCCGGTCAACAAAAACTAAATAAAATAAAACATAAATCATGGGGCAGGCCTGACCTGTTGGGGGGAATGACATGGGAGAAACACCCTGGGGGGCATTATTCCAGACCATCAAGGCAGATTTTGAAACCATAAAAGGGTGGTGGTCGTTGGTGGACATAGTTTGGTCAGAAATTTTATCTTGATGGGTTTGGTGACATGCAAGGGACATAAAGGTAGTTGAGAAGGCTAGGAAAAATCTGAACAGGAGGGTGGCAGGGCTGCTTGTGGAAATGGGGGATGTATGTCTTACAGAAGGACATAACGTTTGACAGGCCTGGGGTATATAGAAGTGATGGGTCCACTTCTCAGAGGTGGGCTTGGCATTTTTTATTCTGCCATTGGGGGAGTTGGTTGAAAAAAGGTAAAAGATGGCTGAGATACTCCACATGGGGGAAGCCCACCTTCCAACATAAGGTGGAAGTGGGCTAGTGGAAAGGGTAAGAGAAATTAAGGGGACAGGGTATAGAGGGAAAAAGAGGGGCAGTTTGGGGGAGTGGGGTAGACAAAATGGGCTGGGGTCATTAGCACCTGGACATGAGTAGAGATGGGGTGGGGAAGGGGGCCTTAGAAGTACTAAGGGTCAGATCTCTGCATCTGGGCCTCAGAAATTTAGGAAAGCAGAAGGAAGCTTGGTATGGTATGGTATGCAGGGTCTGATTATGCATCCAGACCCTGAGAAGGAAAGAAGACTAAAGGAAGAAGATATGGACCATAACAGAAGGAAATTCAATGCAAGATTGAATTTATGGATAAAAATTACTCTATATTTTCATAAAAGAATATCAAAGAATTTGGGAATGTTGTAAATATGTGAAGTGGTAAATAAATATTTTGCCATTCATGCAACCAAGAACATGTCTGGACATTGAGTCATTTCTGAGGGGATGGCAGATGACAAATAGGGTTGCCATTAAAAGGCAACCTGAATTGTCAGCTGGCATCCCTGAGGAAATGGAGGTTGGAAAAGAGAGAGGGTGGAGGAGAAGTGGACCGATTGGGAGGGAAGGGGTTAGGTGAGGTCACGAGTGACAGCAGGTAGGAGGGGGAGGGGCTATGTGAGGTCATGAGTGACAAGTTCAAGGTGGGTGATGTGTAGAACCTGGGGGGGTAGGATTGATTGGAGAGATGAGTGAGTTGGGGTCCTTGCAGGAGTCCTTAGAGGGTTTATATGCTCATACCTCAAGGTGCTCTCCCTCTTTTCTGCTGGGATCTTTCATTTGCCTACCCTTTGCTGTCAAAATAGAAAGAGGAAAAAGAGGGAAGATGGTGTTTAGGAGGGCTGTGCCCTGAGGAAAAGGCAGACTGGTGGTCTGGGGCAGGTGGACAGTACCTTCAGATGGTAAAGTTTGCTGAAAGGGCAGGTGATGGAGAAGGATGAAGAAAGGGAGGAAGAAATTAAGGGGAGGGTGTAGAAGGAAAAAGGGGGGCAGTTTGGGGAAGAGGGTAGGCAATAGTGGCCGGGGTCATTAGCACCTGGACATGAGTAGAGATGGGGTGGGGAAGGGGGTCATAGAAGTACTAGGGGTAGGGACTCTGCGTCTGGGCCTAGGAAATTTAGGAAAGAAGAAAAAAGCTTGGTATGGTATATGAGGTTGGATTAAGCATCTGGATCCTGAGAAGGAAAGAAGACCAAAGCAAGAAGGTAAGGACCATATCAGAAGGAAACTCAATGCAAGATTGAATTTAAAGACAAAAATGACTATATTTTCATAAAAAAAACTATTGAAGGATTTTGGAATGTTGTACATATGTAATGTGGTGTAAATAAATATTTTGCCATTTGTGCAACCAAGAACATGTCTGGACATTGAGTAATTTCTGAGGGGTTAGTCAAATGACAATATACCCAAATGGACAAGAAAAACAACATTTTTCCAGGACTGATTATATAATCATCTCAAAATCAATTACAACTCTAATTTCAGCAGTCCCCAACAGATCAATAATACAATTGGATCATGAAGTAATCAAGCTTAATTTAATACTAAAGCAACCTAGGGATAAGAAAATGGGAAGATGGACTTTAATAATGAATTATTTAGGAGAGAAGATTTCATAAAAAAATGCAGTAAGTTATCCAGGGGATTTGTTCATATAACTGTTCAGGACAGGAACCAGTCACATTCATATGGGACCCATTTAGAGTGGTGGTATGTGGTGCCATAATATCATTTCGAGCCTGGGTCAAGAAAAAGAAAAAAAGAACAGGAACAAAGATTAGAACCAAAAGTAAAATAATTGAATGTACTGACACAACAAGATTACAACAAATATATCCAAGAGTGGTATAATTATAGAACTGAAGGACAGCAATTACTTGAATAAAAAAATATTAAACATATTAAATATGTTAAAAGAGTGAGATAAATACATGGCGACAAAGCAGGAAAAATATTAGTTAAATTACTTAAAAAAGGACAGGAACAACATATTATTGGGGGATTATATCTGATTACCTAATGGTGGCCAAACAGTGTGCCAAGCCAGTAGGGAAAGCCAGTGGGATGTTGAGGTGCATTGGGAGAGGTATCACCAGCAGAAAAAGGCAAGTGGTGATGCCACTTTACAGATCATTGGTGATACCTCATTTGGAATACTGTGAAAGAACTGGAAGGGGACAGAATCAGTTGTGTTCCAGGACAGTAGCTGCTGCTGTTGTTTTCACAGGGTTCTTGTGGATTTTACTTGGTAGGTTAGTTCTTTTCTTTCTTACTTCTAAGGGGCTAGCAGGGTATTGTTTTGGGGGCTGCTGGATGTTTGTAAACTGATTTGGTGGCTGTAAGTGGGGCTCATTTTGTGGATGTTTCACTGTGTAATAGGCTGCGCTGGTAGAGGCCTATTTCTTCTGATTTAAAACCTATTTGGTGGGATTTTCTTGGGCCTGGTTCTTTGGCTGCTGGGCTTGGAGGGGAGACACAGGGCTGATACACTCTATCTCGAGTCAGGTGTCTGCCCAGGACCCTCCCTCCCCAGAAGTCTGCGAATTTATAGGGGAACACCTGCCCTGCAATTGGAGGAAAAGGCTGCAGGTGCAGCTCATGTAGTTCTAGCCACTGGGGGTTGGATTTAAAGGCTGGGAGAGAGGAGCATTGGGAGTTGTTCATTTCCCTTATAAGTTTAATGTGTTGTACTGCACCTAGTAACAGGGTTACTGGTGTACAGTGGGACTGTCTCTAAGATTAGTGGGTGACCTGATTAGGCAGTAGGGGTATATTGGACTAGAGGGGAACCTGGTGGCTCACCCAAGGAAACCTATTTGGAAGGGGATGGAACCACACATCATTAGGGCTGGCATCTTTGGGAGGGTGGTGGGGTGCACAGGGTGTGGAGCAGCCATGATACTGGACTGGGCTTGGAAGTTCGGTGGTTGCCCAGTGTGCTACCAGCTAGCACAGCTTAGGGAGGAGGTTGCTTGGGGATTAGGAGAAAGCTGGGGAAGGGGTGGTATGGTTGAGAGAGGGGCTGGGAATCTCCCACAGGGTTGCACCAAGCACTGGGGGCTGGGGGCATAGGGAAAGGAGTGCAGGAGAATACTCAGGGGTCACATAGGGACCCTGGCAGAGGGGGTCCAAAAGGACACTACCAAGGAAGCAAGCAGGTAACTGGGGACCCTCACAAAGGGGGACGGAGGGACAACATTCTCAGGGAAGTAGGCAGATGGCCAGGGCTGGACAGAAGGAAGCAAGGCGGGGAGGTGGATCAGACCTTACACTCAGTAACCGCTTCAATTCTCTTCTTCTGCTCAAGGATGAGGGGGGTGATGTAGCCACAACAGGGGTGGTTAGAGATGGAAAGGGAGTGGGAGGCAGGAGGCAGGGGCCAGATAGCAGGAAGAACGGGGGACCTGGAATGCAGGAGAATGGGGAGCAGTGAATCAGAGCAGGAGGGGCAGGGGGAAGAGGGAGGAAAGCGCAAGGAGAAGGACCAGTTGGGAGGAAAGGTAAAGGAGAAGGACCAGAAGTACAAGGAGGATTCAGTAAAGGGAGCTGAGGGTTTAGGCCAGGGGAGCACGACGAGCAAGGAGGAACTAAATGGAGACAAGAAGGAAGGGAGGATGAGCCAGGCTAGTTTAGCAGATGGGGGAGAAGGACCAGTTGCGAGCAGTGAGGGGGGAATTAAGAAGGTACAGAAGGATACTCAGGAGGAGGAGAGGCATAGGATTGGAGGGGAGGGGTGGCCATGGTAAATAAGGAGGGTGGCATGTGGCACCCAGATAGGGGGAGAAACAAGGAGCCAGCTGGGTGGAGGGGCCTGTAGAATGGATGAGGGACATGGAAGGGGGGGAATGGAGGAAAAGGAGTGGTCAGAGTGCTCCTGCTGGGGGATTCTATGATCAGGGGTATCAAATGGGATAGGGAGGGAGAAGCCTGGCCAGTTAGAACAAGATGCTTCCCTGGACTAATGGTGCACAGGGCTAAGCATGAGGCATATCAGCTGGCAAGGATTATGGGGCTCCCCAGACATACTGGTCCACCTGGGTACAAATGACATTGAGGGAAATAGCGAGCTAGAGATACAGGCAAGATTCAGGGAGCTCGCCAGGGTCTGTCATGACACAGGATGCACAGTTTCCTTCTCAGAAATCCTGCCAGTGCCAAGGGCTAGTGGGGAACACAAAAGGAAAATTAGGGAGATAAACCAGTGGCTCAGGGAGTGGTGTGAGGCCAGAGGGTATGGGTTGATGGGGGATTGGGGAGAGACCTGGGAGGATAAGGAGCTGTATGCTAGAGATAGACTACATCTCAATTTGGAGGGGAGGGGAATCCTTAAGTTGAAAATAGAGAGGTTCATTGGTGAAAAGTGGGGTTTAAACTTGTGAAGGGGGTGGGATGGGAGAAAAGGCTGTCAAGGGGATGCTGATAAAGGAGGGACTCTGTCTCCACCCCCCTGGGGACCAGGAGGATTGCAGGAAAAGGCCAACTGGGTGCTGACCAAACGAGCAGACATGAAAGACCGTTAGGCCTATTCTGCTGGCATTTTTGTATGTTAGTATAGCTCTGGAGGCCAAAACTCAGAAATGACATAGACAAGATAGAGGCAGTTCAAAGAAGAGAAACAAAAATGGTGCCTGTCCTGCTCCAAAGATCATACAAAAAGAGATTGGAGGAACGCAATACATATACCTTGGAGGAAAGGAGGGAGATGGGTGACATCATAGAGACCTTCAAGTACCTAAAGGGAATAAATAAGTTACAAGAGGGAAACATCTTTCAAAAGAAAAAATGTTCTAGGACAAGAGGACATGACATGAAACTGGAGAGAGGTAGACTAAGGGACAATGTGAGGAAGTATTTCTTCACAGAACAGGTGGTGAAAACATGGAACAGCCTTCCAGGGGAGGTGATGGGGACAGGGTCAGTAAGAGAATTCAAGACTGCTTGGTATAGGCACAGAGGAAGCCTAGTGGTTCAAAAGTGAAAGTTAAGCCAGAGATCAATCAGGATCTGCAGTATATTTAGTAGGTAGGGAAAAAAAGAGCAGACTGGATGGGCCTAGTGGTCCTTATCTGCCATCAAATTCTATGTTTCCATGATTCTGTGATTAAAAAATAAACAAGGTTTTATGATCAATGACAGAGAAGGGTTGGAAAAACTATAGCTGGTTATTATAAAGATATTTATCAAAGGAAAAAAATCCTTCTTCAACACAAAATAGATACTTTTATGGAAAACCTTAATATACTGTACAACTATTGACACTGGACAATCAATCTTTTACAACTGAGGAGATTAAAAAGACCACAGATGCTTTGCCTAAAAAAGAAAGCCCCATACCTAAAGGTTATACCAATGAGTTCTTTCAACAATTTAAGGACTTAGTTGCTCCCTGGGTTTTTCTGTTAATAACTGAACTAATTGAAGGTAAGGGAGAACTCCCGGCATGTATGTTACAAGCTTTGATTATATTAATTGCCAAGGAATCTAACACCAGACACCAGGTGGAAAATTACCGTCTGATAGCTTGATTAAATAATGATAATAAAATAATAGTAAACATTGTGGCCAATAGGATAGTAGACAAGATATCCCAATATATCCATCCAGACCAGGTGAGATTTATTCCTGGACATACAACATCCACTGCAATTAAAACAGTCCAGCTCTTAACTGAGCATATACAGAAGGCATCTGACACTTATTTTGCAGTCACTTTGGATCCGAGTAAGGCTATATCTGAGAATCTTACTAAACTAATCAGACTCTTATATAGTAATCCTATAGCAAGAATTCAACTTAATGGTGAACCTACCCCTATAATCAAAATGATGAATGGTGTCTGTCAAGGATGCCCTATTTCCCGAATTCTGTTTATAATAGGTATTGAACCCCTTCTAATGGCAATTAGGGTAAATCTGGAGATAAAAGGTATCTAAGTCTCTGATCAAGAATTCTAAATTAGTGCTTTGGCAGACAATACACTAGTATTATTTAAAGATTTAAATAACTCAATAAGATCACTTTCAGAAATTTTTGAAAAATTCTCAGCAATTTCTGATTATCAATTAAACACATAAAAAGGAGTAAATGCTGATCCAACTAAATAAGGACAAGGAAAAAGAAGAATTCCAGAAAACAATTCTATTTCAGAAAGTTAAGCAAATTAAATATTTGGGTATTATTTTGACCAGAGACTTTGAAAATATGTTACAAATAAACTATAGCCTAGGAAAAATTAAAAAATAAACATTTTTTTCTGGGTACATATAAAAGTAGTTAACATGATCGTCCTATCACATTTTATTTATGTGTTGCAAGCATTACATGGATGTCCAAGTAGAAAATGGATCCAGGACATTAAACAAATCTTTTCAAAATTTTTGGGGAGAATGTGGAAACCCCCAGATCATATGGGCAAAGCTAATTATACCTATGAAAGAGGGAGTCCTCAGCTGTCCTGATCCCTTAGTTTATATTAAAGCACAAACTACATCTAATTTATGGGAATGGTCTTTCAACCCCAATAACCTGGGCATGATAGTACAAGGTATCTTAGATCAGGAGGTTCCCAACGCTAAGTCAGAAGAAATATTGTTCAAAACTAATTGGAACAGACTCAAAAAGGTAAGAATCTTTAAATCAATACTTACATACATCTCACAAGCCAAAGAAGATTTGGGATCAACTAATATTCCATGGCTACATACTCCAATTACAGTAACTTAAAATATGACTAATGATCAACAAAAAAATTATATCAAAGCTGTGCAAGAAGGGAATAATGAGGTGGAGTCACTTTTTATGCCACAACAAGATCCCATTATATCATCTATTTGACTCAGTAATTAAGATCCTTAAAATTAGCAGTTTTATTTGTTACAACCTTATCTGTGAAAACTTTCAAACATACACCAAAAAATTCAGTATAAGGTGCCTCGATTATGTATATCTAATTGATAAAAACCAAAAAATATTAACAGTATTACAAAAGAAAAAAATATCAAAATTGTATTCCCTATTAATTAATTTAGCTGGATATAAAAAGACTAAACAACAAGAGACGTGGGAGAAAGAAATGGGAATTCAGCTGAAAGATGATCATTGGAAAGCAATTGCTATCAAGGCTAATAAATATCTTATCTCTACTAAAAATAGGTTGATCCAACACAAGATCATTAACAGAGCATACGTAATGCCCAGTATCATAACCAAGATTAATCCCATATATGACAATGCATGCTGGCATGGTTGTGGTAAGAATGGTGCAATATTTCATAATGTTGGAAAATGTTACATGATCCAAAGAGGTTGGAAATAAGTGGCTAACAATCTTTCAGAGTTGATTGGAAAGGAAATTTAATGCTCACCTGATATACTATTGTTCAATATTCCTGGCAACATAAAGTTTACCCCAAGAGAAACTAAGATACTATGTTTGAGATCACTGATGGCTAAAAGAATAATACTTAAGCTATGGAATTGCCAAGACCTCCCTCAAAATGTTGACACAGAGTGATGATACACAATGAAGGAATCTTTGTCTTATGAAAAACTTGCATTTATAATGAAAGATTTAGACAATGAACAAAAACAATAATGGAGAGAGCTTATTTTACTATTCCCACATGTAATACAAATTTAATGATACAAAAATAGATATTACTTGATTTGATATTATAAAAATTTTCTAAAGAATTTAAAATTTAAAGGTGGCTTATGAAATAAGGGAAGAGAAGAACGGTTATCTTTTTTTTGTTTGTTGCAACAATATTGTTATATATGGAATTAATTGTCAGTATATATTCAAGTACTTAGTAAATGGATTTATAACAGTTATACTGTACTTTCTTCTAAAACAATTTATTTGAAAAAAAAACATGCCATAGCTACACACTAGTGGGGTGGGCTTCTGAGGGATATGAGGAAGACCTTTACAGAGAGGGTGAAGGACAAGTAGAACCATTTGCCTGCTGTTAACTACCCTCATTTACCACCCACACCTTTCTCAGTGTTAACCACTTCTTAGATAGTTACAGGGTTCAAGTGAGGGTGGAATTGACATATGGACTTGCTGAAAATGATTTTGTATAAGAGGAAGGGAGTCAAAGAATAAGGCAGAGCTAACAACAGGGTGCTTTGCTTTGACCTGGCTGGTGTTAGACTCGTGGGGCTAAGGTATGGTCCTGTCAAACTGGGAGGACTGCTGGTCATTTTCTTCCTGCAAGGTTATGCTTCTTGACTCACAAGTTACAACTCAAACTTTAGGAAATATGTATAAAACTGTGTAAATACCATACAAAAGATAAACACGGTAACCAGAGAAAAGGGTGCAAAAAAATAAAAATTAAGCCCTATAGTACCAAATGGTGTATTCACCACAAATAGGACATGCAGCAAATCACAAAGGCAAACATAGAAACATAGAAGTTGACGGCAGATAAGGATCGCAAGGCCCATCCAGTCTGCCCATTTTTCTACCTTATAAATGCTCTGTCAATGGCCTATCTATTCATACTCATCTGTACTGCTCCCTTATGCCTATCCCATGCCTGTTTGAAGACCTGCACTATATTCATATCCATCACTTCCTGAGGTAGGCTGTTCCATACCTCCACCACCCTTTCTGTGAAAAATAACTTTCTCATATTACCCCTTAATCGGTCTCCCTCTAATCTCATGCTGTGTCCTCTTGTACTGCTATTTTTCTTATATTGAAACATGTTAGACTCTTTCACCTTGTTAATGCCCTTAAGGTGTTTGAATATTTTGATTGTATCACCTCTCTCCCTCCTTTGCTCTAGGGTATACATATTGAGCTCCGTTAATCTGTCCTCATATGTTTTCTGATGCAGTCCCTGCACCATTTTGGTTGCCCTTCTCTGGACTGCCTCAATTTGCTTAATGTCCTTGTGAAGGTGTGGCCTCCAGTACTGCATGCCGTACTGCAGATGGGGCCTAACCAGTGTTAGAGAGGGATTATAACCTCCCCTTTTCTGACTTGTGATACTCCTACTAAGTAACCCTAAAACCACCATAGCCTTACTTACTGCTTTAGTGGACTGCTTGGATGATTTCAGGTCATCAGTGATGATGATGCCCAAGTCACTTTCTTTTCTTGTGACTGCCAGCAACTCCCCTCCCTGCCTATAGGTGGCTTCAGGGTTTCTCTTCCCTATGTGCATGATTTTGCACTTCTTTGCATTAAACCCCAGTTGCCAATCTTCTGACGATTTTGTTAGTTTATCCAGCTTCTCATTCAGCCCACCCCATCTGGATCATCTACTCTGTTGCAGATCTTGGTGTCATCTGCAAACAGACAAACCTTACCATCCAGTCCATCTGCAGTGTCACCGATGAGGATATTGAAGAGGACTGGCCCCAGGACTGATCCCTGAGGTACCCCACTTGTGACTTGCATCTCTTCTGACTATATACTGTTTACCACCACTCTCTGTTTTCTGCCCATCAACTAGTTTGCCACCCAGTTGACCACCTTCTGACCCACCCTGAGCCTACCCAGCTTATTAATAAATTTTCTATGCGGAACAGTATCGAAAGCTTTGTTGAAGTCAGGGAAGGTGACATCAACTGATCCCACTTGGTCCACCACTCTGGTTACCCAGTCAAAGAAATCTATGAGATTAGTTTGACAGGACCTTCCTTTTTGTAAACCCATGCTGTCTTGGATCCTGTGCTCCTATGGATTCCAGGTGTTGCAGTATCCTTTCCTTAAGGAATGCCTCCATAATCTTGCCCACTACTGAGGTAAGACTGACTGGTCTGTAGTTCCCTGCCTCCTCCCTGATACCAGTCTTGTGGAGTAGGATCACATGAGCCCTTTTCCAGTCTTCTGGGTCCTCGCCTGTGCTCAGAGACTCACTAAACAGTTCTGTTAATGGCTCTGCTAGTTCCATCTTAGATCCTTTAGTACCCTGGGATGTATGCCATCAGGTCCCATTGCCTTGTCCACCCTGAGCTTTTTGAGCTCTTGTAGGACCCTTTCTTTTGTGAATAAACTAGTGCTCACCTTCTTCCTCCCCATGCAAGCTGCAGTTAAACAATTTCTGCATGTTTCCATTACCATCAAATGCAGTATACAGGTTAGTCTTTACAAAAAAAAAATTAATAATAATAAAAATAAAAACAAAATAAATACATTCAGTGTACAGGATATCCAATGCCAAAAAAAAAAAAAAAACTATGTTTAAGCATCAGTTAGGTTTGACTCCTAGTGCCACAAATAAGTAAGGAAATACTATATTAGTGTAAGCCTCCTCTTTGGTCTAGGATTTGTGATGGCTACAGTCATAGAGTGGAACTCACAGCTTATCACTTTCTTGACCTCACGAGTCTTTGATGACTTATCATGACTATGGTGGTGTTCAAGCCAGTGCAACTCTGATAATCCAAGGGGGGTAGCATACAACACCCCTCCACAAGTAAATGATTATTCAGACAGAAAATAAACACTAACCATAGCAATTTACTAAACATGAGCTCAGGGGCATGAGCCCTGTTCATGGCATTTTAATATGAGGGCCCTTGGCTTGTTACCACTCAGTGGTATGGGGCACAGAGAGTGCTGGGCTCTTTCCACTAAATACCTTAGGACATGGGATGGGGTCAAACCACATCTAGGAGCAATCAATGGATGAAAACTATCATTCTAGACCTTTTCCTTTTTTGGGGATCACCATGACCGTCATATTACTGCAGAAGTTCCTCCACTATTGATCCTCTGTCCACTTCATAAAGATAGGTCTGGGTGAAATTTATCTTCTGCCAGTGGAATACTGGTGAAATACTGATTTTATTTAAGTGAAATTTCACAGAATTTCCACAAAAATGCTGTGAAATATCACCAGAATTGTGATTTTGGTTTTGCCCATCAAATTTAAAAGTATTTGTCCAAATTTGGCATGGTCACTTTGTCAACGTCCATACAGGGCTGTGACAAGTTTCAACTCTAGCTCATTAAAAATGACTGAGATATAAACCTCCAAACTGTCAGAAATTTTAAAATTAGAGTAAATACCTATGTAAACTAAAAGTGTGTGTCCAAATTTCACCAAATTTGGAATGCAGCTTTACAAAGGTCTATATACTGTATATGTGTAACAAGTTTTGGATCTTTAGCTTTAAAGGTGAATTAGTTATAAGCCTCCAAATGTTCAGAAATTTTAAAATCACATTTCACAGTTACATAAACTGCAAAATGTTAAGCCCCTATCAGTTTAAAACTACAGAATAGAGTATCGCCAATGTTGTTAGGTTCATTAACCCTGAATATTAGGCTTTAGGGCAACTGCAATGGCCCAGTATCAGAGTCATGCTGCTATACTGATGACCTGAGTTCAACAGTGAACCAAGGAAGTCATGTCAGGAGGCAGACCATGGCTAAAACTTACAATTTACATTACTATTACACCTCTATTTGGCAGTTTATATGACTCTTCCAAGAAAGTATGCATCTACATTTCCAATACATACAGTAGCTCCAAAGTTGGCTAAGTTGTAAGCATAGAAATATTTTCAGAAATTTTCACATGAATATTAAATTGCCAGAGTCTGAGCCCCTATAACTTCTTTGCCCTTCATCTAAATGTTAATAAACATAGCATACATTTAGAGCCAGCACTAGACAACATACATGTCAAATATCAGACCTCTAGCTGTAACACTGATCGAGTTAAGGCAAATTAAAGAATTTCAGAAAATTCTGAAAAATTTCACAAAATGTTGTATTTCACAGAATTTCACAATAATTGTGTGAATTTATCATTTGCTAATTTTGCCAAGTTTTACTTAAAGAGACACTTTTAATCCCTTTAAGCCTCAAAGAGTCCCTCATTTAAAAAAAACATGTTATGTTTGTTAACATTCTGTGGAGACTGCTGATGTAGCTGATAGTTTGATTTTAATTATTTTGTTTTCTTATAAAAGGTGAAAAAGCAGACTGCCCACCATACTGGTGTTACCACATAAAGGTATGTTTGTTTACATTCCATGATCAACAACCTGTGCATCTTTCCTTCACTTGGTTATACCCTCAACATATGCATGCCACTAATTATGCATTTGAAGTATACGGGACTACTGAATCATGAGTTGCTGTACTGTTTGAGGGGAGGTATACATTTTAGGAAGTATGCAATTGGAGTAGATCAAGGATTTTAATAAAAACAAAGATGGATATAACTCTACATTAGCATGCTTTTTGGTTCTACTAAGCAAGGAGGCAGATAAATCTACCAGCACCATTAATGGATTTTAGAGATGGTAAGCAATCATAATATGTGGGGTTCTAATTAGAAATAAAATTATGCAAAAAAAGTTGATAATGTCCCTTTAAGCATGAACACTCTATGCAGGTCTTTCTTTTCAGAATCATCTCTCTGAGTATCTTCAGTCAAGCTACCTCATGATTCAGCAGTACCAACCAGCAACTGAAGCTCTCCAACATCTGTTTAAACGTGTTGAAGTTTGCAGTGGCTTTAAAAAGGATGATTTAATTTGAGGCAAGCTTGAAAATTAAACTTTCTAGCTAATCCATTTAAGTTTTTAGGGTTGGTAGAGAGTACAGTAAGGCCAGATGCCCATTTTCTGCTGTTTGAGTAGTGGGGCCTTTCCAGGACCAGCAGTGCTTCTGCAGATTTCATCTGTTGGACTCATTGTTGTGGGTCAGAAATAGCAGAGCTCAATGAGCTACTTCAGGAAGCAATGAGGTACAGAATTAAATGAGAAGAAAATAAATATTTAAAGCTTAAACTGCTTTAATCTACATTTTAAAAGTGATGGCCTCCAGTGCTAATTTGTGGGTTCTCATGCTTCTTCCATCACAAATCCAATTTTATGTTTTTAACTGCAAGCTTGAGGTCAAGGCAACATAGAATAGTTAATAGTGATACAGTTTTCAATAACCCATACTTAACCATATCATCAGCAATTTTAAAAGATCTCCAATATCCTAACTTTCACAGTTCTGAAGTTAATATTTTTTAAAGAATTTGTCTTACAAAATTGTTATACAAAACTGGTAATTTTGGAGCCTTTAGGGTTAATATAATTTTTTAATTAAAACTTGGAACCAGTGCAATATAAAATAGTTATTTTGAAATAATTTCTGATAATACAAAAAATGTGTTTTAAAAGTTTAGCAACATTTCTATCTCTGATGTTTCCAAAGTTGCCACTTTTCTAAAAGATTATTTATAGGCAGGATTTTCAATGTGGTGAGAATGATGCAAGCCCCAGGTGCACAGAACATATGGCATCAAAGGCTTGTAGCATTCTTCTGACTGGCGATCGGGATTTTCTATACTGTGCTCTGATTGCTACATGATAGATCAACTGTTTGTGGTCTAGCTTGTGGCAATCCCTAGGGCCATTTTTATAGAGCTTGTGCCAGATATTTGTCTCAAGCTGCTGTAAAGAGTGAAATCTGTCACAACTGAGCCCAAGACTATAAAATCGGATGCAGTTATGGTGAATGGGTTTGGCATACCACCAGAACCTAACTGCCATGGCACAGTGCTTGTTGCATGTTCCGTACCATGCTTTGAAAATCTGTTCTATGTTTTTTTAGAAAGTGGTAACACCGGAACTATGAGGGCTAGAACATCTTTTGTTAACTTAAAGCTTGGAGCCAGAACAACAGGAGTAAGCAGAAGTGATATACCATCCATCTGTATAATTCTAAATATGCCTGACTTCAGCACTGGTTTTGTACAATTGTCCATTTTGATAAAATATGTTTAAAAAAAGCCTTACTGCCCTTATGTACAAATACATGCTGGCCCCCTCACATTGCCACATTCTGTACAATGGCAGCCATCCTAATCTTGGCCACAGGGCTTACAGTACTACCAGAGCCTCATCTACAATTGTAGAGCAATATGTTCTGTCATAAAGGGAAATATTACAATGGTTGTCGCTGTAACCGAGAGCTCAGTAGTACCGTATGCCCAGTGGCCAGTGACACAGAGTTTATAGATGACACCATGCTAGCTGTAAAAGTTAATACAGAATAGAATGGTAGTAATGGTATTTTGTTCATCTGTACATGGTATAACATGTTAAGGCACAGATATTTGGAAGGGTTGATTAAAACAGATACAGTTACAAAAGATGAATTATTGATTATAACAATGTCAGCTGCTTGTAAAGAAACATTTGTTTCTGTGACAGTGTGTTCAAGGCAATAAATATATACATATATAAACAAATACATAAAAATAAAAAATGGTAAAAATTCACTTTTGAAAGAAAAGAAACATTGTTATCTGTTAGTAGTAGTAGTTTTTATTTGTCAGGCACCCATTCCCTGGGGCTCAGAGCATCTTACAAACATAAAATAACTATAAATAAATAAAATAAACAGCCATATATGAATGGCAATGTCAATTATATATATCTTTCTATTTAAACATGCAATGATTTTAACTATGGTTCTTTTGTACTTTTTGTGTTTTGTAATGTGTAATGACTTCTTTAGACTACAAAACTGAATACTGAATACTGACAACATCACAAGACCACATATAGAGCTTGACATACTTGGAAGCTACACACAAATGGGTTACTTGTATAAGTATGTACAACTGGATATCTGTACCCAGTCCTGATAAAATATAATTATACAATAGACACTCAAAAAAATACAAAATCCTGTATTCTGATTGGTTAGCTGGCACCTTTCTGCCATGGTAAATCCCCTGATAACACATGCAAAAGGTTCCAGCAGCCGCATATGTAAAAAAACACTCCAACCCCTGAACACAAACCCGAAATCTGCCATATTGTCTCCCTGCTGAGATGTTAAACCAAGAGTTTAAAACATGAATTTGGAACTGCTCATTCAATACAAATGAGTCACATAAACAAAACTTTTTTTCGTACCTCGCAAGTCGCACCCGCTTCACCATTGTCAATTGCACTCATCCACAAAAGAAAAACACAGCTCAGTGTGAAATTCAAAACCACTGATAAACCCCAATCACAACCTCAGAACTGGTTGCATGCCAGCAAGACAAACAAAAGGTAAACTAACTCTGTAAAGCTGAACAGACAGAGTAACTGTGACAAGATCCATAGGCAAAAAGAAGCAACTCTAATATTCTCTTTTTCTGTCACTTGCTTCTAGGGGCAGTTTACTTATACCTCTGGCACTCTGTCCTCACCTGCTCAGTCTGAAGCTTGTATACAGCTTCCCTGTTTCTTTCTCTGCAGGTGTTTCCTTCAGTATTTACTGCTGGTGTTCCTCATTGTGTACCTTTCTCAGTTTTACATTCTGTTAAGCAATGATGTCTCTAACAGGAACACTGCTGCTCCCCTGTTTCCAGCTGTATGCCATTACCTCTACGCTATACTGCCCCTTACCAAGACAGAACTATTTTTCTGGCACATCAACAAACTCACTAAAAATCACAAAATCAGTGAAAAAATGTTCTCGATTTCTTTTCTTTCTCACAAAAACACAATTATATGTTTCACTCAAGGTATAATTGCAATAACCCACTCGAGGGTGTGGGTTATGGGGGTGATTTACCATGGCTGGCGAGGATTTAATCCCTCGGCTGTGCCTTATGGGCAAACCACACCAGCCATGGTAAATCCCCCCATAACCCACACACTCTCATGGCTTATTGCTTAAATATACTTCACACATTAATACTGACAAATGGAATCTTTCTGGAAGTAAGAAATAGTGATAGACTATATAAACTTTATGGGATGAAAGTTAGAAAGGAAAATAGGATGTTGGTCATCATTGGGGGGATACAAAGCCTGTTTTGGAAAGTTAAACTACTTTGGAAAAAGGCATTGTCTATACTGCACAGTGGAGTATGGTTGTTCAGATCTGGGCTATATACTACAGAAATGGCACATATGAGCTAGATAAACTGTAGCACAGGATTATTATTAATGATGAGTATACAACTAAATTATGAAGATAAACTGGATGACCCAACACCATTTTTCTTAAAAAAGAGAAGACTTCAAGAGTAGAGGCATGATACGTGACTACTAAATACTGAAAGAGACTGGAACACTTGACAATACTGTGTTTTTTTCACTATAGCAATTTAGTAGAACACAAGTAGCCTCCAAAGGAAATTTGTGGGCTTACCTTTGGGCTCTTTGGGTCCCCACCCAGAAGGACACCAACATTGCCACCAACAGTATAATCCCTCTTTTCCAGTCCCCATTCTTGGTGGCAATGTGATCCAGGCTGCAGCAGGAGGGAATTACTGCTATATTTTATGCATATCAGGCATTCAACAAAATGTGGCTATAACCACTTTCGAAGAGATGGAGATTGGGCCTGCTGCCTGTGGCTATTGAGTGTTTCATGGTCCCAGGGCAGGCATTGGGGCCCAGTGTTGCAGAACAATGCCACAAGGCATTTGAAGATGAGTAGCCAGAACCACTGATATGTGACTGTATACTGTCAAAAAATGTGATTGCAGCCATACAATTTACACCCTTATCTTCAAGTCTGCTTTGAGAAGAATTCATGGGTCAACAAGGACCGAATTAGTGTACGAGATATGAAACCATGATGGCAGTGAATCCCAAAATGGGCTTCAGGGAAAAAGGGCACAAGACACATGTTGTTTGTCCCATGACAGCCAATGAAGAAGTAGAGTAACCACATAACGGGAGTGTCATGAGGGTGTGAGCATAAACGATAGCAGTACACAGGTGATAAGATACAAATGCCCTTAGACATATGTTTATTCAAATAATAAGTAGAACAGAAGGCAACGTGTTTGTTAGTTCTTATCAGGATAAAATCTTTTTGCAAAAATCCACTTGAAAGGACAACAAGGTAGATTTGCTAATCCACTTATCTACCGCCCTAAATCTCACCCTCCCTCACCCACCTATTCCTTGTATACCCATGGCATCTCATTCCTTCACTCCTAGTATTATCCCAGTTCCAGACCCTTCCCCCCACTGGCTCCCCACTTCTCCCAACACATGTCTCCCCTTGATACGCCTGGGTCTTTTTAAACTGACTATGTATGTCTCTTCACTTGTAACATCCACTTCAACTAATCTCTTCGCTGGACCATAATGCCTTTACCTTACAGGAATACTAAACAATGTATGTTGTTGTGCTGTATCTAGCACACATTTTTACTGACTTGCTACCCTATTGTTATGTATACCCTTACCAACTGTCTTTTACCTGAGCCCAAATGTATTTTTACTTATCCTATCTATTACAGGCCTACTTGCATTGTTGTACCCATGCATCTACTGTCTATTTGTCTGTATATAAATACATTGTTACTTGACTTGTTTAATGCAGGTCCACCTTGTAAATGAGCTTGCTCAATGGTGTTCACCTGGATAAATAAAGAATTTGATTGATTGATTGCTTCTTACTTGTAATGACTGTCTGGCTCTTTAAGGCTTAGACCCTTTTCACTGGCTACAGTATACTCTCCTCTTGGAGAGTTTCACTCAGCTTCCTTCCTTTAGCTCAGCACTCAGGCTGGAGATCTTCCTGCTTCAAAAAGCAGCTTCACAGTCTTTTCTTTTCTTTCCTTAGGGCTGCCTTTTTATACATCCCCAGGGGACAGGTGATCTGCCTTGTTCTAAATCATTAACATCATTAGCACATTTAATCATTTTTATAAAGGTATTCTTCTATGCAAACATATGAAACTTTAATACATGGATAACAGGAAAAATCATGCATGTGCACACCTTAAAACATTTTCCCTATCACAAGTGGTATGATATTTATATAAAAATATGTTTGTACAAGGGCAGATCTTAGTTGTGAGCTCCTCCCACCCTTGTACCTCAATCAATCTTCAGTTATACCAAGTCTGTGGCTGACCATTGTCTTGGAAACAGCACCAGCTGCAGGTAAGTGAACTGGAATTGCTGAGGCCATACACTGAAACAGTCTCACATTTCATTTACCTTTTAGTTAACCCCTTCTCCTTTGTGAGTGTCTCAGGGGAACCAGACTATCCATCTGCTTCAAATGTGAGCTAACTGTATAATAAATCATACTGTATTAACTTAGTTATTTGTAGCTGCTTTTATGTCAGGATTAATTCAGGCAAAACTAAAGGGAGCTTAATAAGTGTAACCTGCAAGTGCACTGTAATGAGGCACCTTTATTTGTAAAGCAAGGATCAGAATTCAGATCATTCAAACTAGCAGGCTTTTTTATTGTTTTTTGCAGCAGGGCTCAGTTAATTGGTTCCATATGGGCTTCATAGAAAGCTTTTCTGCTGTCTCTAATACACGTATGTTTTTAAATCTCTTCATTTCTGATACTATTAATGTATGCTCAAATGGGCATGGTGCAATATGGAAAGGAAACATGAATTAAAGGTAAAAGAAAGGAAAATAAAAAGAAAGTGGATAGATAAAAGGAGGGATCACTGTTTCACCTTCAGGATGATCAGCTCCTGGGTCATTTAAAATGCTTTTGCAACAGACTGGATAGAAAACTAAAAAGACAGATAGAGAAAGATACGTTTACTTTTATTTCCTAGAGCATACTTCTCCTGATATTCACATGGCCAGAGACATGACAGGGCTCACCCTGTCAACGATAGCATGCATGCTCCATGCAGCCTGCATGAGCTTGCTCAAAATTGGACAACCAGTAAGAATGGAGGATTCTTTAGCCACCCCACCCCACAGACTGGACTAACAAATCAGGAGATGTGGCTTCAGGCATACTTATGGTGTTGCAAAGCAGAGTTCTGACAGTTTATCTTCCAACAGAGTAAGAGAAACCAGGTGTGCTGCCTTACAGGGGCACCATTTGGGGGGCAGGGGGACAGTTGCCCCTCCCCCTGCATCTGCAGGCCATTGATGTTGCTTTTTTAATGAAACAATGCACCCACAGTGCCCCGCAACCAGCTGGATGCCTGTTTTGTCCTGTATTTTTTGTGGGTTGGCTGCTCGCTGCTAATAATCCTCCTGCTGACCTGCTAAAAAAAAAAAAATCAAAGTCCCAGTCTTCATAGCAGTTGCTGAAGCTAACCACACCACAGTGCACAACTGTGCATGCGCAGGAGTGGTATCTGGCTAGGGAAATGGATGTCGGATGACAATGTCACATCACATCTAAGTGGGAGAAGCCTGTTATATTGTTGTCTTGTCAATGAGGAGGGGAGAGCGCCAGGCCATCAGCCTGACTCTGCACCATGTGAGTTAAATAAAATAACTTACATTTTGAACGAACTCCTCACTGTAGTCACCCATTGACAGTGGACTCTGTGGTACAGAAAACTCAGCAGGTGGCAGTCAGTGTGCTGCTGAATTCATAGTCACAGCAGGCAGAATGGAGGATCTGTCAATCGCCTATTGACTGAACCAGCGCACAGGCACAGATAACAGAAAAGTCAAGACAAGTGGTGAGTGTGAGCACTGAGTGAGTCTGAGACACGATGTCATAGTTTGTGCCAGTGGAGAACACTTCATTGATTTGATTTAGCAGCTGGAAGCAGTGAGTGGCTGTGTGCCTTATGGGGTGGGGATCTAAGGTCCCACTTTGTTTGCAATTTCTATGTCTCTCTCTACCAGTAGTCTGAGTCTCCATGTATCTTCTGGGTGTACACTCATGTCTCACACACTCTCATAAAATATAAACCCATCGTGAAGTATCTGCTCCCCGCTGATCTACCATTACTTGCCCTGTGACACACACTTTAGGACTATTCAGTCCCAGGATATTTGCCTCTCAGACAACTTTCTTTTAAATTTCTACTGCCCTGTTCTGCCTATTTCAGTCCTTCTTTACTTATCAGTGTGTAAAGTGAACTAAGCAGAAGAACAGAAAGTAGATCTTTACAAACCCCTTATTAACTTAAAACACCAACCACAGGAGGAGTGCAGGCTGCAGCTGACAAGGACAGACTAGTTCACGAATGCCCAGAGTCAACAGAGAGCAGAGCAGGGCCTAAAACAGTCAAACACAACACAGTCCAAACGTAAGTTTAGTAAGGCACACACCGTACTGTTGGCAGCATACCACATGTCTCCCAAAGCAACATTAAAAAAAAAATTTAATAAATAAATAAATAAGCTGAGCTATATTTTATTGCTAGAACTGTTTTAGGACTGCAACCACCAATACAACAGATGTGTAATTTTGCCTGAGATGATTCAGATCTGTTCCAGTCCAGCTAAGCTTGTGGTGGCCTACATGCTCATGGCCCCATCCTCACTCAGCCCCTGGCTCTGCCTCCACAGCCCCTCTTACTGGTGGTTGTTGCTCCCCCCCATTGAAATCTGAAATGGCACCCTTGCTGCCGTAGACTTACTTGGCGTGGCAGGCAGAGACTTGGGTGAGCTTATAGTGCTTGAAGGATGAACAGTCACAGGCTATGACTGAAAAGAAGGAAAAAATGTATTGTTTGGAGTGTGACATGTCTTCCCTTTAACCTGTTATCCACATAGGTGTAGTTTCCAAATGCCAGAGACTGAATCTGAATGGGCATATTCCTGTATATATTGTGATCCTGATGTACCATGGAGACCAGAGTATAAAAGGGTGTGATTGTAAGAGCAAGTAAATTTAATAACAGACAATATTTAAAGGAAGTGTAAAAAGTTGGACAGAAGAGGAGGAAAATGTCTCCACGGAAAGGTGAAGACAGAAGTCCTCTCATGGGGTAAAGACCAAAAAGTTTGAGCTGCCATTATCACAGCTCTATCTTACGATCCCCACATGCTGGAGTAACCACCTTGCAACAACAGCCATAGCAGTTAGCAGTGAGGATGCAGCACATGCATCTAGTGAGTTCTACATCAACAGGCTGAAACTTTTCTGGGACTGTGAGGTCTGCAAAATTGGGAATACTTCATCAGAATCTTGATTCTGCTACCCCTTTAATTAGCTACTGTAGGAGGTAGAGCTACTAGGGCATCAGACTAGAGACCCTCTATTAAGACTGCCCATTTGGGATATCTTGGGCAGATGATCTTCAGTAAGCCAACGAACCTGGAACTTTTACATTGATTTCTTTTAACACCCAAACTCACTAACTGTGCATACTAATATCTTCATCTAAGCCTCTGGCCTGTGTCATTTCAACAACAAAAGTAATCAAAAACTGTAGAACGAGAGCCTTTGAGGGATATTGTGAGAAGTAAATGTGTTGCACCAGTTAGTTATAGACATTGTAGGACTGACAGATTGGGAGGACTATAGTGGAAATTTGTTATCGGTGTATTGCTTGTTTATTGCTTATCTTACCTTATCTTCCTTAGAGCCTTGATCCAGCGTCTCCTAAGAAATAATAGAAATTGTTTACATCTTTTTTTGTACGTACTTTATATTTTGTTTGGCTACTGCATTTGCATTGTTGGTTGTGATCATACAGTTCTGTTATTCTGTTTTCTTGTGTGGGACTCTCTTACAGTTACATATTCTGTTTCCGGAGTATCATTCTTGAGTGTCTACATGTACTTCAGGTGGCTTCCCTGTTGTAACCACCACATTACTAATTAATATGCTGAACCACAACATCCAAATCAAGGCCCTCCCCTCAATGATTAAAATGTTTAAGCCACATCCAATTATTGGAGAAAGGAGCCATGTGCCTTGTGAGACCAGAAGATGATAGCCGACACCAAAAATGTGAAATTAGGAGGCAGAATGGCGCAGTGGCTTAAGGCTCTGAGCTGCAAACCTGGAGATCTGGGTTTGAATCCCACAGCCCCCACTCGCATACTGTGTGACGCTGAATAAGTCATTTAACTTTCTTGTGATTCCAGGTCGCACCTGTAAACAAGCTTTCAGCTTAGTATGTCTCTCCTGGTAAAAAAACAAACAAAGGAAAACCTTAGCTTCAGGGAAGACAGGGTAATGGTTTACAGATTTTTTTTCCATAAATGTTTTTACTCCTCAAGTCAGGCCAGCAGGCTCTCAGCCCTATTCCCTACTTCTTACAACTAGTGCCTACCTCTCCAGTCCTTCAGATGAAGTCCTGCATAGACTTCCCCTCAATAGCAGGGGGATGGCTATCCTCCCTCCCTTGGTGCACACATAGAGAAGTGCCCAGGGACTGGGCAGTGGCATGGATTGAGAGGGTGGAGATGGGGCTTCCTATTGCCTATGTATCTTAAGTTGCAAAGTGATGAGAGGACTTGGGCATCCACACTTTTATTGCTTTATTTACTTTTTGACTGAATGTTATATTTATGTTTATTTTGTTTTTTGCACCTTATCTGAGTAGATTTTGCTTTCATCTTGAGCGGTGAGAGTGCTTGGACTTCTCCTACTCCTAGGCCATGAGAGGGCTTGGGGGGTGAACTTATATCTGTGTTCTGTATCCTGTGAGAAGGGATTGCAGTAATCTTTCTAGGATTTAAATCATCAAGATTGGGTGGCATTTTATTTGTATTTTTAGTTGGGTGGGCATTGTTGTTTATTTTACTACTGTTGTTTTGGGGGTCCTTTTTAGGTTGGGTGCCTGAATGTCGTGTACTCTGGTATTGGTTTTAGTTGTGAAATGTGTAAGCCCCCCCCCCGGGTCATGCGCTATTCATCCTCCACCCTCTGCTCCCTCCACCCCTTCCCCCCCTCCTTTGTTGCTGTCAAATTACCAGCGCTGTCGTACACTGGGTATTGTTTGTAGGAGGGGGGGTGGTGGGATGGACATTGGAGAATGAAAGAACGCACCTCTCACATTGGTGTGGTTAGGCCTAGAAGATGCCCTGGGGTGAAATGGAGTCTGGAACGGGGCGTTCCATGTCTAGTCTCCATACCCAAGGGCACTGCCTCTTGTAGTAGGCAAGTAGCTGGGGTGGTCCTTGAAGCCCGTCCTACTCGAACAGTGTTATGCAATGCCAGAACTATTAAAAATAAGACTGCAATTATTGCAGATCTTGTTCGAACAAGTGATCTGGCTTGCATCACCTAGACCTGGTTGGACAAAAATGCTGGCCCTATTTTGTATGCTGCAATTCCAGCCAGGTACTTGGTGATACATCGCTCAAGATTGAATTGAGGGGGGGTGCTGACAGTCTGTTTTAAGACTGAGTTGGGCTTCATGAGTGTGCCAGTTGAGGAAGTTGAATCATTTGAGTGTACTGTGGTGGCTGGTGTAAGCTGCAGGTTAGCTCTCGTCTACCGTCCACTCGGAGACGAGACTCGAGACCTGCAGGAAGTAGTGGATTTTGTCACTGACATGGTATTGGAATTGCCCAGATGGATGGTACTGGGTGACTTCAATGCCTGGGTCAACAATGAACTCTTGCAGTTTGGACAACACTTCCTCCAGCTTATGACATCTCTGGGAGTTACACAGGTTGTTACCTCTGCCAGTCATAAACACGGACACTCTCTGGATTTGGTTTTCCTCCTGGGGATCGAGGCCTCCGACTTGGAGGTGGAACCTTCAGTTGGTCTGATCACTACACCATGAGGCTCAACTTTTGTGCCCCCCTTTGAAGGCCTGCCCTGTGGAGATGGTCAGTTACCGCCTTTTATGGGAAGTGAGCCCTGAAGGCCTATCAGCAGTGATTGATCTCTTGGAATTTCCTGTCGCCAGCTCGAGTCCAGAGACTTTAGTCATGGCCTATAATAAGGCCATTTCTGTAGCCCTGGACTTGATTGCTCCCATCCATGTTGGTCCTCTCCCTCTTTGCCCTCGGGATCCTTGATTTGATGGGTCTTCGAGGGAGTTGCGGTGAGTAGGAAGTAGGTTAGAGCGGCGTTGGTGGAAATCCACCCTGGAGTCCGACCACCTTAGATTGGTTGAGCATTATCAGACTTCCTAATCAGCAATCTCCCATAAGAAGGCAGAATTTCTGTCTGGGAGTTTGCTGCTGCTCAGAACTGACCAGCTCAACTCTTCTGAACTGTTGACAGGTTGTGCAACCCAACCTGTCTGCAGCTCCAAAAACCATTTTCGCAAATGGAGTGTGATGAACTTGCTCTGCTCTTTGCCGATAAGGTGGCCGACAACAGGTCGGAAATTCTTTTGACTCACTCTATGGGGGCTGCTGATGATTGGTGTTCGGTCACCTCAGCTTGAGCTTCCTGGAGTACCTTTTCCTTGCTCGAGCTCGTGGATGTCATGCAGATTGTCCAAGGTATGTACCCTAAGTGCTGTAGTTTGGATCTGGGCCCAACTTCCTTGATCATGTGTTGTTGGGATATGATCGGCCCAATCCTGGCACAGATAGTCCAGTGCTGCCTGGACTCTGGTGAGTTTCCAAGTTCTCTGAAGAAGGAAGTGGTAACCCCCCTCCCAAAGAAAGCTTCTTTGGACCCAGATTCCCTGGCCAACTACAGACCAATTTCAAGTCTTCCCTTTATAGGGAAGGTGATTGAGAAAGTAGTAGCGGTACAGCTGGATGACCACCTGACCATCCATAACATCTACAAACCTATCCAGTCTGGTTTCAGAAAGAGGCATAGTACTGAGATGGTGCTGGTTTGGGTGCTCAATGATCTCCTGATGGCAAGAGATCAGAGAAGCCGCTCTATCTTGGTGCTCCTTCATATCTCCTCAGCCTTTGACAATGTAGACCATGGGGTGCTGCTTGGATGTCTGAAGTCCATCTGTGAACTGACAGGTACAGTCCTTAGGTGGTTTACATCTTTCCTCACTGGCAGAAGTCAGAGAGTGGTGTCTGGGATTTTTTCCTCGGATCCATTTTCCCTGCCATGTGGGGTACCTCAGGGTTCAGTGCTGTCACCCATGTTGTTTGCAGTGTATATGCTGCCCATCAGAGATATTGTAAGATGGTATGGGCTGAGGTTTCACTGCTATGCAGATGATGACCAGCTCTACCTGTCGTTTTATCCCGACTAGGATAGAGCTGTTCTGGTATTTAATAACTGCCTTCCCGAAATCCAGGACTGGATGAACTCCAGCTGGTTAAAGTTGAATGCTGGAAAGACAGAGGTGATGGTAGTGGACCCGGGTAGTTGGATAGTGGGGTTGTGGGCTGATCAGCCCTCTGGACTTTTTCTCTGGGGCTCTCAGATCCTATCCTCTAAATGGGCACGAAACCTGGGGGTAGTGATTGATGACGGGCTGACTTTACAAGCTCAAATGTCGGCCGTCGTCAAGACTTCTTTTTATCATTTTAGGAATATCTCCAGGATTAAGCACCTGGTTCCATTCAGAGATTTGCCTACATGGATCCATGCTTTTGTGACCTCATGCTTTGATTATTGCAACTCACTGTACTTAGGACTACCTGGGGTTGATATCCGCCGCCTGCAGCTCATGCAGAACACAGCAGCATGATTGTTGATAGGGGCTTCTCGAGATTCCCATATTAATTCTATGCTGCATGATCTGCACTGGCTGCCAATTAGGTGTCGGGTCACATTTAAAGTTGGTTTACTGACTTATAAAGCCCTACATGGCCCCAACTATTTGAAAGAGCTTCTTGTGCCTTACCGCCCAATGTGACAGTTGCATTTGGCTGATGAAATCTTCAGGGGCCTGTATGGCCCCTACCCTTTGGATTTCTCTACCCCGTCAGTTTTGGGAGTGCGTGACTGTGGGTGGGTTTAAACAGGCACTGAAAACCTTTTGATGGTGTCATGCTTTTGGTGGCATGAATGACTTGGATCCTCCGTTATTTAATTTATTATTATGTTCATTGTTCTTATCATGGTTGTTTTTATCTTTTTGTAAACCGCCTTGATGGCCTGAAAGGTGCTTTTACGAAATACAATTTATTGTTATTATTATTATTATTAAAACCAAATGTAATGTAATGTAATGACTGTCTTTTTCTGGTGCACATTAAATTTAGTTTGACTTTGCAACTTCAAGTTTTGTGAATATTCACTTTTTTACTAATACTCAATTGCTGTCATCTGTGACTGTCACAGAGAAGGAGGTTCTTTTAAGGAGCAGTTAGCTAGAAGTACAAGTTGTATCAGTTATTATACAATGGCAAGAAAATTTCCTGGACTCTGATTGGCCAGTCTGGGACTGTACCCGTGATGTTATCCTGGCATAAAATCACGGCTGTAGTCCCAGCACAGTTATGACCACATCACATAAACAAGCAAAAGGAATCACTGCCCACTGGCCAGTACTTGCACTGCCCTGTGTACTGCTAGAAGCAGCAGTCATCCCTCTGAAACAGACATTCAGTTGCTCCATTACTAATTTCTCAGTTCACACGTAGCCCCAACAAGTTCAGAAGTGAATCCCAATTTTGTTTTAAAAAAAAGCAGCTGCACATAAAGCAAATCCCTAGATCCAGCTGTTCTACATTCCCAGGAGCTGTTGTCACAGTGTTCCCCAATTCAAAGTGCATGATCGGCTCTTACACAACACCCGCATTTCCTTGAATATGTAGCCCTTCCAATACACATAAATATAATTCTCTCCCCAGTATGTCTGTTAATTTAATCACCTAAATGTTACAAAATTAGCAAAAGTGCCACTCCATGCGAGCGGCTTCATCTTGAGTGAGTGAACGAGAGAGCAACCATCTCTTCAAATATCCACCACACGACTCTCACTCACACACTTGCTGCTAACTCACTTTAGTTCTAGTCTTTATTTAAACCCCACAGTGAACCGAAAAACAAATATTCTCCCTACCTCCACCCGGCATCTGTTCCTCTCATCCTCACTGCATTACGTGAGTGGTCGAAACCGTGCCGGGGGGGGGTGGCAGACAGCAATGTCCTATTCATACCAGCAGCAGCAGCAGTACTATGAACACTAATCAAGAAAAATGGAAAGATGCAGAAAAACAAAACAAAACCACTGGAAACCCTCACCTAAAAACAGAACACAAACAACAACTGAATAGGGTACATCAAGAAAGAGCAGCAGCACTGACAAAATGTTCCTGTGTGGAGTACAGAGCCACATAAAAGTGCAGCAGCTCCACCCAGTGGCTGAAACAAGAAATCAGCACTTTTTTTAATAATGTAACCTTACCCATTAAAACATATGGCAAAAATCTAATTTAAATGCAGTTTTTCAGTGTTTTTTTTCCTTTCTTTTATGAATGAGCCATTGTATAATAGGAATGGCGCACTCAGGTTGTGTGCGTGCTGGGATAACGTCACTTCTGGGGTGATTAGTCGCACTCTGCCTGCAGCCTTGTGCCTAATCACCCCAGGCGTGACGTTATCCCAGCACAACACATACCCTGTCGTGCATTATTCCTTTAATGTACAATGCTTCAGAACTAGACTGCATACTATGTATTATTGGGAGAGATTATTAGGTGTTATGATTGTTGGCACAAAAAGGGATGGACTACCATACATGAAACTGTGGCTTAACTCCATCTCTAAATGTTTACATGTTTCTGATTTGCCCCAGTATAGAGGTCTATAAATGATAGCATTTAGGATACATACTAAAGGTTTGTACCTGGGCTGTGGCAGCCTGAACCAAAGGACTATCATGCACCACTGGCTATGCACTTCTCTGGTCTTCTAATTCTTGTCTCCTCCTACATGCATATAGCAGATTGGAGGGACCGGGGGGCATGGTGCAGGTAGAGTGGTGATCACCAAATTCACTACCCATTGGTACAATGGATCCCCAGCTCTGTATAAAGCAGGAGATTGTGGGATATGATGGTCCCATATTCCTTTAAGGAGAAATGGAAAATTAACGAGCATTATACCAAACTGTAATGCCTATCCCTCAGTTCACATTTGGAGGGCTGTGAACAGCAGAACAGGTGGGGAAGGGGGGGTCTGCTTGCCTCACCATGATCATTATTTACTGGTTGAATGGACATGTAGCACCAACAGCAGGGTTCCTACAAACGTAGCCTATGACCTCTCCACTGACACTCTGCACCATGAGGTTGGGAAAGGGAATGGTGCATTGCCATGCCCCTCCTCGGTTCATTCCTCTTGTATGGGCCAACATGCAGTACTGCACACAGATGGGTATCTAGTTTGGAAGGGGCACAGACCCCTTTTGTGCATGTGCTGGGGTCCAACAGGATGCCCAGTGAGCAACTTTGGGAAAAAGGGATGTCTATGCACCATGTATCTGTATCATGTAGGCATGATGTATAAGGACCTTATAGAATATTATTTCATGGGCACTAGATGTGAGGGGGATGGCTGTCAGTATAGTACAGGACGTGGAATTAAATATATAGCTATTTTGAGGGGGAAAGGGGGAATTGAATGAATCATAGAGTCTTGTCTCTGTTTATAACTTTATCCTCCTCAGGTAGATGTACCATGCAGACAGAGTCCCCAGTGAGGCACATAAAATGAAGCCCACCCCCATGATATTCAGTAGAGTCTGTCAGTGGGTTTTAATACAATTTTCCAATTTTTTTGCCAACCTGGGCAGTGAATGTTGAATAAATGCAGATTCAGACTGGATGTCCTGTCAGAGATATTTGAAAAAATGTGAATGTAACATGCTCATCACTGTCTTACTCATTTTGCTATCATTCAATGTTTTGGCAGCTATGCCTGAAAAAGCATGGGACAATTTTGGAACTAGGGGAGAAGCTGGAACTTAGGAACCAAAAGGGAAAGTAATTTAGGACATAATTCACTGTCAAAAAGGAATGTCACATAATAATTGCGACTATTTAGCAACAGTACCTTGTCAGTGAACCCTGAACTATACTTTAAGGCATTAGAAACCCTTCTGTTCATGGCCAATACTCTACATCAACCATGTGATGAAGGGATGGAGGACCATGCCAATGGCATGAATGTCCTCACAAACTCAATTTTAGCTACATCCCCCCACCAGTAGAACTGTTAACATTCTTGTCCCAAGAGTGTGGCCAAATCAACATGGGATGGAGATTGGCTAGTGACCAAGAAACAAGGAGCTTCACATAGAGGGATAAGGCTGAGGGAAGATCTACTGGACACTAGAGACACTTTATGTGCTGCATTTGGGGAGCCCTAGACCAATAGGAAGGCCAGAAGAGGCAAATAGTAATGGTCCAAAAGTGGACCTCACAGTACAAGTTGGGGGAACGGGGCGACAAAGGTGACAGCGTCTCAACTGTGGCCATCAATAAATGGCACAGCTCCAAAAGATTGCCACTGTGCCATACGCAGAATGATGTGGGTGTCACAAAGAGGTGCTTCTTGTCGCAAACTCTGTTGGTGTCAATTATTATCTGGCATCAACAATTTTCATTTAAACTTAATCACAGGGGAAACTCCTTTGTCTTTACAGGGTAAACTCTTCTGCTTTCCTATAGGTTAGTTAAGTCAGTCCTTTGTAGATAGCCATAACATGGAGGTAACACTGGGGAGGCTGTTTGCATCCCTATTGCAGTTTTCCTTATTATGACAGTCCATGAAGCCCTTACCTAGCAAAACAAAACAAAAAAACTTGAAGCATGGAGTCAGGTCAATATGGCTGTATATAGAGAACATGTGATACATAATATGAGCTACCACATCAAAAGATATAGTGGTACTGTATCAAGAAAACCACATTTTTTATTCTAGTTTAATTTTGATTTCCTATGTCTTCCTATATTTTATAGCAATGCTGCTGGGGGGTTGCCAGTTTTAACAAGAAAACAAAATCCAGTGCCCCCCCTCGCCGCAACACACACACTGCCCTTTATTTGTGGTGTTAGCAGCTCCATGTAAAATGTTTCCTAACTGGCAAACAGGGTTCCCCTTACAAGCTGGCCTCTGTAAATTTGAGACAATGAAACTTCAAGAAGTTTCTTTTGCAAAGACAGGCAGCAACAACTGTTCAGTTGTATGTAAGTCTGTTCAGTTAATAGATAGTATACAGTAAGATTAGGTTTATTAGGAATTACTTTGACTCAAGCTAATCACACATAAGACTGAAGAACTGAACCAAAAAACATTTGTTTTCAAACTAGAATAAGTAGAAAAAAAGTAAAGGGGGGGAGGGACAACCTCAAATAATGTACAGGCTTTTTTGCTAGTAGTTGTTTTTCTTGAGGGAGGTGAACTGTAAGAACATTTTAAAGTGTAGCATAAATGAAGAGGATTCAGACACCTGCTGTATACATTAGTGACAGTATGCACTGAATGTCACTAGATGCTGACATACTGTATTATCTGTACATCGTTACTGCAAATATACCTCTTCAGTACAGTCCAAACTACTGCGGTAAATATGATGCTAACAAACTGACAATGCTATTGCATAGCACTGCAAAAACCATGCTGCATAATTATAAAAAAGAACTATACATATCAGATGTGCCATGTAATGTTATGCATAGGTACATTATTTTAATTTACAGAGAAGTCACCTTCTCAGTGAACCCAGTCTGAAGGGTTTCTCTTGGGTGCTTTAACTATTCTTTCCTTCACAGTTCACATCTTGTCTTTTATTCAGAATCTAAATCAGCTGGAGCTACAGTGCAGTTCAGCATTACATTTGTGCTAAATAATTATGAACAGTTTTTGACTACATAAAATACTGTATACTTAATGCTCACAACAAAAAATATATTTATTCATTTTTTACAGAAACACATTTTGTGTTACTTTGTTGGGAATTAGAGTGCATGTGGCTTTTAAACTGCTGCTTACATTTTTATATACATTTACATATAAATAGTCTTAAAATCCTTTTTGTTTAAAAATAAACATACAGAAGGACAGACCAGGTCATCTTGGAATACAGAGCAGAACCATTTTAGAAATACCCATTATGCAAGTAATCTTTAAGGATTGGATTTTACATGCATAGATGATTTGTTATGTGATTTAGATTAAAAATTATAGGAGATGACTTTTTGCAGTGCTAAGATATAAATGCTGGTGGAGGATTTAGGCACTTCTAATCTTCTATACAGCAGATTTTTATAGACAAAGAATTGCATCTGTCATTAAATGTTCTATTGAAAAACAAAACAGTTGCATTGCTGTAGAAGATGTGACAGCTGAGCCAGTCACCCAAAAAAGGAATTTGGAAACAATTTTTATACAAACTAGCTGAAATGGGAAAGGATGTTTAAGGCCAGTCTTCTGTTGGCAGCAGACTAAATTTTTGCTTACTGCCTCTATTTCTGCAGAAGGATTTCAAATATGTTGTGTCTCCTCATGGGAAATCATACAGATACTCCAGTGGCTTATCAAAGCATAAAATATTTTTCACAGATGGCTCTCCAAAAGAACTATAATGTATTTTATTATGTCTAGCTTTATCTGTTTACTCTGTTTTTTCAAACTGAACATGACAAAACAGTTGACACTCACATTTTCTTTCTACAAAGTATTAGAGAATGCCCTTTGAAGTGGTAACCGCCTAAGTGTTGATCTACAAAATACAGGAACTGACTGAGGCTTGGTGTCATCGTCATGATAATTATAAATGGAGCCTGGCTGAGTGGAAGTGGACCAAGGGGCAAACTACTGTTTTAAACAGTATAGTTTACAAGAGAGAATAGACGTGCACTTGAAGTGCTGCCAGGTCTGCACAATACATACCATCATGCTTCATGGGGACAGAAGTGGGTACATGTGAAATGACCGTCAGCTGGCACTGTTCTGGAGAGGCATGGTACCTGTGTAGAATGGAAGCTGGCTGCACCACAGAGGCATAGGAAGAATAGATGGCAACTGGGAAACACTCCATGGTGGGGTGGGCTTGCTAACTTTCAGGACACTGGGAAGATAACACACCTTGTGTGCAGCCAAGTCTGTGCAAAGTACACCATCCTATCCATGGGATACAGCTGCATCCACTGTGGGAATGGGAGATACAACTCTCAGGAGGCATGTTGCTTGCCTTGAATGGCTGATGGAGGTACTGTTTGTGCTCAGGGAGGTGAACAGGCAGTTAAAGCAGATAGCCAACAAAAAGGTTAGGGACTGGAGCAGTCAGCCTGGGTAGGAGGTTAGCAGGGCAGGTAGGGTAAGGATGAAGGTTGTTGTAACTGTGATCTCTATGGAAAGAAATGGGGATGTATCTGAGTGGACAAGGGAGACAACAGGTGTCATAAGGGAATACAGTCACTACTGGAAACCAGCAATGGGCATCTGTTTCCACTTAGCCATGTTGAGGATGGTCAACAGGTGACTGGCACTGGTGGGATCAATCCAGACACCACAATACCTGACTTGTTGAGAAGGAAGGAAAAAAAGTATATGGGTGAGTCAGTCTCTGGGGACTCCATTGTCAGGCCAGTGGGTAAGGTGCAGAGGCTTTGTTGTAGTGGGATGGTAGCTTGGGCAGTGTGGTTTGCCTGCCTGGATCATAGCTCACGCAAGTTCTAACCAGGGTCACTGGATGCAGCTGGGGGAGGAGCAGAACTTCATCATCAATATTTGCATGAAGAACATAAGGATTACAAGTCCTAAGGGCATGAAGGATTATTCATAGACTTGGGTATGTCCTGAAGGAAAATGTATCCATTATTATCTTTTTCAAAATCCACCTGGTACTGGAAACTAGTAAGGTGGAGCACAGACCATTAGGCAGCACAATGGTTTACCAGGGGTTTGGTGCAAGTGGTGGGGTTTTGTTTTTCCGGCCATCTGGAGGGCCTACTGGGATAATGAGACCTGTATGGTCAGGATGAGCTGCACCAGGTGAGAGCTGGGGTACTAGCCAGGAGAATGGATGGGGATATGAGGGAGAGTTAACCAGTGGATATGGAGGAGGGGCTGTTTCATGGGATCACTATGGGTAGGAGGCAAATGAAGGGAAACACAGAGCAAAGGACAACCACATAGGGAATGTCAGGACAGGAGTGTGACAGGGTGAACCCTGTCTTAGAAAAAAGTACCCTTGTAGTCTGAACTTTCTCCACCACCCCCAATCCTTTCACCCTTTGTTATCTCTCGCTATTAATTCTTCTCTCTCTCTTTCTTAAATTTCACTGTTGGACTGGCCACCCACAGCACTGTCTTATCCTGGTGCTATCCCTTTTTACTTTTCTTGTCCCCCATTTATGAGCTGCATATTTATAGCACATAATTGGCTGTAATGTGAAACAGCCTGAGTGTCCAAAGGAAGAGATAAGGGTACTGCCTTGACGGACTGAAAGCACATGTCTGTCACTTAAGAAATGAAATGCAGGCAGGTTTTTAAAGGAATAAAGTGCTTTAGATATTGCTAGAAAGTGCTGTCACAATTAAGGGGCAGACAGTAGAAGTTAAAATGAAATAAAAAGTGCCTGCAGTGCTGAAAAAGATACTATAGATGATGAATATATTGGCAGGCAGATTATACTGAAACATGAATAGCTATGCTAAAATAAAGAGTAGGTGCTTAAAAAATAAAAGAAATTCATGTTAAAAACATGTCGTACAAAGCCTGCAGAGATTGCATATTGGTTAAAGTGCAGCATGCTTAAAGGGACACTGTCAACCTTTTTTGCATATAAGTTCTACTTAAAAATTCACATTTTATGATTATTTACCTTCTCTAAAATTCATTGATGATACTGGTTGTTTCATCTGCTTTCTTTCTTAGTAGAATTGCAAATGCTATGGTTGTACTCAAGTGTTTTGTTTCAGAGCCTTACTCTACTCTTATTCCATGTTTTTTGAACATTAGGACCCCCCCAAACGATGCAGATACCCTTGATGCATTGGTCGGGGTTGTGTCCATTTGATGTATGATAGGGCATGCCAGGGAGCGGCGGGGGGAGCACTAGCCCAACAGGGACTAGTTTGGCACACTGACACCTCGCAGCTTGTGACCAACACAGCTGGTGTGCCATCTGCTTGGTGCCCAACTCCAGTTGACACAGGCCATGGGTCTTAGCTACCGGGAAGCTGTCCTATAGAGAATAGGGTGCAGGGTCCCTAGCACGGGAGCATAGGCACTAGCTGCTGTTTGACACAGCTTGCACCACTCCAAACTCCCCTTTGAGAATCAGGCCCATGATAACTAGGAGATACCATTTAATTAAACTGTGGCTACACAAAGGTGGGAAAAAAATGTATACGATATGTTATCGGAGCACAAATTAAACCTGAACAGCCTTCTGGTGAGAAGCTGTGTGGTGAATACTACTTTTCAAAGGATGTTTTACTTATTATTTTAGGAGTGCGCCTCTAGAGAGAGGGACAACAAAGTCTGTAACCTGGCACAAGAGAGACAACCAGGGAAGGTCTGTCTCTAACAGAGAAGGGTTCCAGGACAACAGAGCATTGTGGGAATGTGAATATCTAGCATGCCTTCTCAGCACTACCCACCCTCATAGGATCTGTGAGTTCTGACCTTGGGATGCGATTTTGCTCATAAAGAGCAAAACAAAGCTCAAATCCACCTGCTAGGTGGTATTTTATTTGTGTTTAATGCTGTTTAAGCTATATGTACAGAACTGCCACATCAGAAGTTGAATGCTGCTTTACTTCCAGTGTTCCGATGTCAAAGGGCCACCCCTAGTGAGCGGGGACATATTAGACAACTAATTTAACCTGAAGAACCTTCTGGAGAGAAGGTGTGTGTGGTGAATACTACTTTTAAAAGATGTTTTACTTGTTATTTCAGGAGTGTACCTCTGGTGAAAGGGACAACAAAGCCTGTAACCAGGCAACAAGAGAGACAACCAGGGTGGGTTTGTCTCTAACAGGGAAAGGCTCCAGGACAATGAAGCATTGTGGAACTGTAGAGGTCTAGCATGCCTCCTCAGCATTACCCACCCTCATAGCTTCTGTGAGGTTTGATCTTGGGATGTGATTTTGCTCATAAAGAGCAACACGGAGCTCAAACCCACCTGCTAGGTCATATTTTATTTGTGTTTTACATTGTTTATGCTATATTTTATTAATTTTTTAATTTTTTTGTTGACCGGGTAAGTGCACTAGACAAATTCTGCCTATTTTCAAGCACGACCTGGGGAAGGGGGATACAGATGAATGCCAACTGACCTTGAACCAGGTTGAGCTGTTTGTGGTATTTTTAGTGAATGAGGGAAATTTGGCCAGGACACCGGGAAAATTCCCCTACCCTTTTCGATAAGTGCCATGGGATCTTTAGCATCCACCAGAACTGCCACCAATCCAGGTAGATGGAACCTTGGTTTAACCTCTCATCTGAAAGACAGCACCTCAGAAGTGCAGCACCCCTGTCATGCAGCACTACAGTGTCAGTACTGGGATATTGACCCAAGTGCCAGATGTGGGAATTCAACCCATAGCCTTCTGATCTCCCGGCCTTAGAGGCGAGTGTGCTACCTACTGAGCCAATGACACTATGTTTGCAGTACCACCACACTGGAAGTCGAATACTGCTGTACTTCTGGTGATCCAGTAAAAAAGGGTCCCCCCAAGTGAGTGGGGCAAGCGTAAGCAGGATGAGCAAGCGTAGCAGTGCGTGGAGACATGTGGAAACCAATGCATCTACATGTGTCTGCAGTGTTCACTGGGGATAATAGTGACACAGGCCAGGACTGTCCTCTAAGGTAATATCAATTAAAAGTTAAATAATAACAGCAATGAAATAATAACTAGGGATGCAGGCCAGGTACAGCACATAAAAGGGTTTGGGTTTAAAGTGGAATACACCATAGTTTGTCCATTTAAACCTACTTCTAAAACAGTTTCTTAGGACAGACAGTAAAATGGACATCAGTGCTGAGTTTGTCACTCTCAGTACAGGGGAAGTTGCAAAGACCTACATCATTTGTAATAATTTCAGCTTGGAAGGGGGTGCAGATTTTGAGGGACTGAAATTCAACCAATGTAGGGAAATCCTAACACTAAAAGGAAAACTACAGGAGTTGCAAGAAGAGATAATTCACCTAACAAACTTAAAAATATCCAGGGAATCTACTAATAGCCAAGAGTTGAGAGACAGTCAAAGTGGGGGCAAACTTATTGATGATCCACGTAAAGCACCATTAAAGAGAGACAGGGAGGAAGACAGTAGCGAAGACTCAGACTGGACACCTGTCCAGTCGAAAACCAAATATAAGAAAGGGTGTAGGGCCATGATACATCAACTCCTATTTCAAAATGGTTTTCCCTCATTATTAACAATTAGGTAGGAGGACATTTCTGAACCAAGTACCAGTGCAAAAGTGAATACAGGGAATGTGGAAATACAGAATGAGGTCCCTAATAACCCCATTAACACAAATGTTACCACAACAGAAAATGACCAAAACATTGCTACAACTAGGCCAGAACAGACAACAAATAATACCTCACCACACCACATGATAGTGAAATGGATGGTACAAATGAAAATGTGACTGGAAAAGACAAGTATTTGTACTAGGTGACTCCATTTTAAAATACACATATGGGTATATATGTAATCCTGATAAGGTAGGGGTGCAAGAATAAGGGACATTGAGAACATGACAAATAATAGTCTCAAAAACACCAGAAATGAACCTTTGATAGTAATTCATACTGGTACAGATGATGTTAATAGATCAACCATGGAGGAAATATTGTATGACTACATCTTTTATTAGAACTCTTAAAGAAAATGGTTGCAAAATATGTATATCAGAAATTCTACCAGTCCCAAGAGCAAGCAGAACAAAACAAAATAAGATTAAAAGCATAAATGAATGGTTAAGAAAATATACCCTTCATTAATCAATTGGATGCCTAGTGTACTGGGAGCATTTTTGTGGATAAATGTATAGCTGGGATGGGCTCCATCTGAGCAACAGAGGTAGCTCAAAACTGGACAAATCCATCACAGACTACATAACTGTTCATTTAAATGGACTAAAAACAGGCAATGGGAATATACAAAGAACAACATAACAACTAAGCAAAACAAGGATTTGCCAATGCCGAATTTATTTAGCTATTTGTTCACCAGGTAGGTACACTAGACAAGCAGTATGCCTATTTTCAGGTACAACCCGGGAGAGCACCGTGAAAAATACAGGTTCAAACAAGGCACATAACAACAAGAGGGAAATTTACATAGTTACAGGAGAGCAAGATGAACAGATAGTCTACAGTGAGCAGTATTAGATAAACACATATACAGTAATAGGTAAAAAATGTACAAATAGATACGAATAAATACACTAAGACATTCAATGACAATTACATTGTATGAGTGACCCACATACCAGGACCACATTATTCATAAGCAGATAGCAAACAATCACGTGCTTCCCAGAGTAGACAGTGGACAGTGGATTGGATGAGATAAATTTGGAGACCTGATTAAGGTGGCTTAGGACATCCACACAGAGAGGACAGTTTCAAATGCCCCACAGGAAGTTTCAGAGACTCAGGTGGGAGGGAGTGGTACGAACATAATCAGGAAGGAAGTTCCATAGCCTCAGAGTGCACTTGACGAAGTCCCTGTCCCCATTAGGGTTACAGTATAAGGAACTTTGAGCACCCTAGGACCTTGAGACCTGAGGGAGTAGGAGGAGGATTCAGCAGGCTTGAGGAGCTGTGCCAGATCCGTAGGGGTTCTGGTTCTGATCACCTTTCCCACGAAGCAGCCCAACCCATATTTCAAGTGGTTGGCCGGAGAAAGGCAGCCCAGTTTGTCATATAATTTATAATGATGGGTGAGACATGGGGCTACCAGGGCAAAGCGACAGATGTTGTTGTAGGTCGTGCTCCATCAAGCAAGTTGGACCTTGGAGATACTAGCGAACAGGAGAAGGCCATAGTTAAGTGACGAGAGCAGCACACCTCTGGCCAGTGCCAAGCGAGCTGCAGACGTAAAATTTGTCTTTGCCCTGTAGGCAAGACGCAGTTTGCAGTTTATGGCTCTGCAAACATTTAGGATGTGACACCCCATGTCAAGTTGAGATCGAGTGTCACTCCAAGGTATTTTATTGACACCGTAGTTAAGAGGGAAGAGCCATCAACACTGCTGACACATAGAGGGACAGGGGAGGCCTTGATCTTGGCAACTGATCCAAAAAGCATGGCCTGAGTTTTCTTTAGGTTGAGGACCACTTAGTGAGTTGTTACCCAGGATTGAATATTTTTAAAGGCCTCACTCAACTGAAGGCTGAGAACCCCAGTGTCCCGGGAGTGTGCAAGGATGACAAGATCATCGGCATAAAGGGTGGCACTACAGTTGGAAGCAGCAGCAGGGAGGTTGTTAACAAATGCAGAAAAGAGAAGAGGCCCCAAGATTGATCCCTAGAAACATAGAAACATAGAATTTGATATCAGATAAGGACCGCTTGGCCCACCCAGTCTGCCCATTTACCTACCTGATGGATAAGCTGCAGATCCTAGTTAATCAGCAGCCTACTTCTTCCTACCCCCCTCCCTATAATTTCCTTATGACTGTCCCATGCATGCTTGAATTCCACCACTGTTTTTGACTCCACAACCTCCTCAGGAAGGCTGTTCCATACATCCACAACCCTATCTGTGAAAAAATACTTCCTTAAATTACCTCTGAGCCTCCTCCCTTCTATCTTCAAATTGTGCCCCCTTGTTCTTGCACACCTCTTTTTTTGAAAGATGCTACCCTCTTGGACTTTGTTGATTCCCTTGAGGTACTTGAACGTTTCTATCATGTCCCCCCTCTCCCTCCTTTCCTCGAGGCTATACATATTAAGCTCCTTAAGTCTCTCTTCATATGTCTTCTGGTGCAGACCCTGCACCATTTTAGTTGCCCTCCTCTGGACAGCTTCCATCCTGTCTATGTCTTTGTTGAGACTGGGTCTCCAGAACTGCACTCAGTACTCCAGATGTGGTCTCACCAGCTGTCTGTACAGATGGATAGTAACTTCTTGTTTTCTACTGGTGATGCCTCTCCCTATGCATCCCAGTATCCCCCCAGCCCTCCTTGCTGCCCTCTCACATTGCTTGCCCACCTTTAGGTCATCTGATATGACTACCCCCAGGTCCCTTTCCATTTTTGTTGTTGTTAGTATCTCACCCCCATTGTGTACTCTTCCCTGTGTTTTGTTTCCCAGGTGCATTACCTTGCACTTCTTAGCATTGAATCTAGCTGCCATACATTTGACCATTTCTCTAACCTTGCCAAGTCCCTTCTCATCCTACCACCACCTTGTGCATCAACTCTGTTGCAGATCTTTGTGTCATCTGAAAGAGACATACTTTCCTTCCAGTCCCTCTGCAATGTAGCTATAAAGACATTGAAGAGGACGATCTAATGCTGAACCTACAGTACCCACTACTAACCCCCTTTTTTTTCAGAGTGGACTCCATTTACTATTCTCTCTGTCCTATTCTCCAGCCAATTCTTTACCCAGGCTGTCATCTTGGGACCCACTCCCAGGCTGGCTAACTTGTATATTAATCTTTTGTGTGGGACTGTGTCAAATGCCTTGCTAAAGTCTAGGTAGGCCATGTCCAAAGCCCCTCCTGATCAACTACTTTGGTCACCCAGTCAAAGAAATCTATCAGATTTGTCTGGCATGACCTTCCGCTGTAAATCCATGCTGCCTTGGGTCCTGTGCCCCTCTGGCCTCTACATACTCAACAATTCTTTCCTTCAGAAGTGATTCCATCATTTTCCTACCACTGAGGTTAAACTAACAGGTCTGTAGTTTCCTGCTTCTGCCTTGCTCCCACTTTTGTAAAGGGGAATCACATCTGCCCTCCTCCAGTCCTCAGGTACCACCCCATCCTCCCATGATTTGTTAAAGAGGGTAGTCAGTGGTGTCACAAGTTCTACCCTTAGTTCTTTTAGAATTCTGGGATGAATCCCATCAGGCCCCACTGCTTTGTCCACCTTCAGTTTTAAGAGCTCTTTCAGAACCCTTTCTTCTGTAAATGGGCTGGTATCAACTTCTGTATCCAGAGTGTTTCTACTGTTTGTTTTAGGTACCTCCCCCTCTTCCTTTGTAAATACTGAGCAAAAATATTAGTTTAGTATCTCTGCCTTTTCACAGTCACCATCTGCCCACCCTCCTCCCCTTTATTAAGCCTCACTATCCCTCCCTTGGTCTTCCTTCACTCCCTGATGTACCTATAAAAGGTTTTATCCCCCTTCTTAACTGAGTTGGCTATCTTTTCCTCGGTTTGGGCCTTTGCTGTTCTGACTGCCTTTCCAGCTTCCTTTGCTTTAACTGATACAGTTCTCTGTCCTGTTCCTTCTGTGATTCCTGTACTTCCTGAATGCTTTCTTTCTCTTGAACCTTCACTGCCACTTCCTTTGAGAACCATAGAGGTTTCTTACATTGTTTAGTTTTGTTTATTTGCTTTACACAAAGGCTTGTTACCTCTGTGATGGCAGTTTTATTATTCCCATTGTTGTTCCACCCCTCCTTCCTGCCCATTTGCTAGTGCATTCCTTAGGCACTCACCCATTTTGGCAAAGTCAGCCCTCCTAAAATCCAGTACCTTTGTCTTTGTATGGCTTGACTCTATTGCTGTGTTTTTGTGAACCATACTGTTCGATGGTCGCTAGTTCCCAGATGGCTACCCACTTACATCTGTGATCCTCTTCATCTCCATTTGAGAGAACCAGGTTTAAGATTCCTCCTCTGGAGTGGGCTCCAATACTAGTTGTCTAAGGCATGCCCCTGTAGGGCATCTAGAATAACCCCACTCTTAGAAGTGGCTGCTGCAACTGCACTCCAGTTAACATCTGGCATATTCAGATCACCCATCAGCAATATCTCCCCTTTATCTGCCATTCTAAGTATACTTTCTATCATTTCCTTGTCCATTTCCTCCCCCTGAGAGGGGGGTCTGTATACAACCCCTGTGCGGATTGTGGTGCCATTGCTTGCCTCCAAATTGACCCACAGTGCTTCTTCTCCTCCCTGTTTACCCTTTTGTTCTGTTGCTTTGATTTCTTCTCTTATGTGAGAGCTACCTCCTCCTCTTTTACCCTCCCTGTCCCTCCTGTTGATAGTGTATCCTGGTATGTTTACGTCCCAGTCATGGTTCTGTGTGTACCATGTTTCTGTGACTGCCACGATATCCAGATCTTCCTCCTCCATCAAGGCCACTAATTCAGGAAGCTTGTTACCCAGACTATGGGCATTGGTACTCATTGCTCTCCATTTTTTGATGGCTTTACCTTCTGTAGCGGCAACCCCCACTGACCTTTCTACATTGGTCTTTTTCTCATTTAGTACCCTGTTTTGTAGGGGGAGGCTGGGATTTTTCTGCTGCTTATCAGTGCCTCCCCCCTTGACTAGTTTAAAGGCTTGCCAATGAAGCATTTAAACCAATTGCCCAAAAGACTTGTTCCCTTCCTGGACAGATGCAGACCATCCTGCCAGTATAGGCTGGTGTCCCTCCAGGTGAAACCCCAGTCCCCAATGAAGCCAAACCCCTGTGCTCCACACCATTTTTTTAACCATTTGTTAAACTGCATGGTGCAAAGTACTCTCGCCTCACCCATGCCACTGACAGGCAGCACCTCTGAGAAGGATACTGTGTGTGCTACTTGTCTTAAGCCCCTCCCCAACTCTACAAAGTCCTTCTGCACTGCTCTAATCTCATGATGAGCCAAGTCATTTGTCCCTAGGTGGACAATGACATCCAGCTCAGACTCCCGTGCAACTGTTCTCGTGATCCTAAGGATGCACTTCTTGTCCCTCCAAGCCATGGCACCAGGCAGGCACCTTACTTCAGTTTTCCCTGCTCCCCCCAGTTCTATCCCCCTAATAATTGAGTCCCCCACCAGGAGCTGCTTTCTTTCCCTGTGGTGCCCTCTGCCTCCTTCCTGAGGGCCTTCCTTGTGACAGTTGTTTGCACCCTCCTTAGTCTCCTCTGCGGGTGCATCCATAGGGGAACTATGCTCCCCCAAAATGGTGTATGGATTGTGGAGTGGAACAACTGACTGGCTGTGCCTCTGTTCCACCACCCTTACCCTCCCTGAGACCACTGTGGTCCAACTGCTGTGCTTTCTTCGCAACCTCTGAGGTAGTGGTGGTGGCTCTGGTGCTCCCTGGATGGGGGAGGTTCCCTTGCCACTGTCCAATGCGGCCTGAAGATGGGAAACTTCCTCCCTCAGGGCAGATAGTTGTCTGCAAACAGGGCAGCATCTCAGCCTCCAGAAAGACTCCCAGAAGACTGCTGCCCTACAGCCATTACATTGTACTACTCCCCACATAACAGTTTACCTTGTTTAGTTTTTTTTTTGTGTGTGTGTGTGATTGGTGCGTTATATAGAAATATATGTATTTATATAATGTGTATGCTTATATTGTCAGTGCAGTGTGCTAGACAGGATACAACAGTGATATGTACCTTGCCCTCTTGAGAAATGATGTCTGAACCCGATGATAAATGAACTATTTCCAGTGGTGGGTGGGGTGAGGGTGGGAAGAGGCTGGGCCTAAACTGTGCCCTCATGAAACAATCAGCTAAACGCTCTGACCTACCGATGCGATGAGTGCCTTCCTGTCAGCAAGATGCCATACACGACAATTTGTAATACTGCTTCAAACCAATTTGACAGAGAAAATACCCTGCTAATCAAACAGAGAAAAATCCAAACATCCAAGTCAGACACAGGTAAACCTCCCCAGCCCCAAAAGAGCCTGATGACTTGTGTTCTGAAAACAGTCAGCCCCAAAACACGTCAGCTGTGCAGAAGGGCAGACACAGAAAACAGTATTCAGCCTATGTGGGTTTAAACTCTTCCTGCACTGAAAACCTTAACACTTGTAACAAAAGTAAAGCAAACTCCACCTCCTCTGTTGATTGAAAGACTGCCTTTTCTGATAATTCTAAGTTCCTTATTTCACCCTTCAGTTAGAAGTATCCTCCACCTGAAGAATATTAACTTTCCTAAGGAATCTGCTTCAAACCAAAGACAATTGTAAGTTGTAAGGTTCACCTCCCTCTGTTGTGAGCACTACTCGCTTTCTTGCAAATCTTAAGTCCAGTGTTGCAGCTTGCAGCCAGAGGTAACTTCACCTGAAGACTATGAGGTTATCTCTGTGGGATGCCAGAGGTCACTGGTGTGGGGTCAGAGAGGACCTTGTTGAATTTAGTCTGCTGAATTCTGCCTTGGAGGTGGTTCCTAAGCCAATTCAAGGCAGGAGGGGACAGGCCAAGGGACTGCATCTGTGAGCAAAATAACGCATGGTACACAAGGTCAAAGTCCTTAGATAAGTCTATAAATATAGCCCCAGAGAGTTTGCCCTGGTCCATGGCCACCCTGATGTTAGTAGAGACTGAGACCAGGGCCGTGGACATGCCATACCCTTTTTGATAGGCATGCTGCGTGGGGGACAGCAACTTATGAGTCTGGACATACTCTGTGAGCTGTTCAGCTGCAGCTTTCTCTAAGAGTTTACTAATGGCCGATAGGAATGCAATTGGATGATAGTTGTCCAGGACTTTGGGGTTCTCTTGCTTTGGAATGGGGACAATCTCACTACTTTTTGGATATCAGGGATAACACCAGTGGCAAGGGACAGGTTGAAGATATGCACCAGTGGGATGGCAATGTAGGGGGCACCCAGGTTCAGAAGCTTTGGCTCCATGTTATCATGACCAGCGCTGGAGTGTGGAGAGAGACCAGAGAGGAGTCTCTACATCTCCATGACAGACACAGCTCTCAGATAAAATAATGGGCGAGAGGAGTGATCCTCCTGAGGGACAGAGGCCAAGGGGCCACAGGTGTTCTCTACAGCAGGGAAAAGAGCATCAAGTCAGAAAAGTGGGAATCTGAAGCATTAGCAATCATAAGTGGATTATTACAACTCGACCCACTGATGATCATTTCAGATACCCCAGAGTTGGAGGAACTGCTGACTAAGTTTTTTATGTTCCTCCAGAACCTACGTGGGTCCTTGGTGGAGCTAAGCAGGCAGATTTACAGAAGTCACTTTTTGCTGCCCTGTTGGCTTTTTTGCACTCATTTCTGAGCTTCCTATACTGTTGGAAGATGGACTGATCCAACGTGCTTTTGAAGTGAGCCCAACACTTGTGCCTTGCACGCATGCAGGCTAAGAGGCTCCCATGCAGCCATTTTGTGGCAGACCTCCTTACTGTCCGCCTAATAAGGGGGGCATGCTTGTCCTGCAGGATGCCAAAAACAGTGAGAAAATGGTTATTCGTCATTTGTAGAGATAGTGAAGAATGGGAGAGTGTAGTCAGTGCAGGAATGTTCGTCATTTGTAGAGATAGTGAAGAATGAGAGTGTAGAAGTGCAGGAAATATTTTCTTTATATTGAAGAGTACAAAGTAGTAACACATTATGCAAATATCAATCAGGTTTGCTTGGTCTATATAGGACTTCATATACAAAGAAGGTGATACCACATTAAAAGGGGAAAAGGAAAGTAGTAAACGTGTAGAAGGAGTCAATGAAAATGGTTTAGAGAAATCTCCCAGTACAAGTGTAACCCCCAGGTGGCTCTATCCCAAGGGCTACTACCCCTGCCTGCTTGACTACTGACTGGTTGAGGGGCCTAGGTTCTATGGCGGGTGCCTCAACCCAGAGGTCAGGGTTTGTAGTGGTTTGACTAGCTTGATCACAGCCCTCTGGGACACCATGACCCCCTTTGGTTCCCTCTAGTGGCTCACACAGTACACAGGAGTTGCAGCCTCAATGCCCCATATATACACACTGTTCACTCATAAAGCACCACTTACCCTCAAGACTGATTCTGCAGCATGTCTTTGAGGACCCCCTGTAAAATAAGGTTAAACAACATACACAGCGAAATACAATACTGTTTCCATAAGTACCAACACCACAGACAGTATATAGTACAAATCTGATTCATTTAGGGGACAGTAACATGGGAGGAGGAAATCAGGTTAATTGGTGGCATTAAATCACAGTACTGTGCACACATACAGGGTCTGAAAAGTCATACTTTGGGTACCCAGGTGGGGGGGGGCTAGCCAGGTCCGTTGCCCAGGGTTGGCCGGCAGCTGCAGATGGATAGGGCCCTGTAGAGGAAAATATATGCACAACACCCATTTGTAATCTGGAGCTGGATGGCTCAGTCCATGAAACAGTGAAACAACAAGAATTAGATGACACACTTGTGATTGAAAACAAGCTGCAGGGGAATACTCTAATTTGTACTCACAATACCCAACCTGAGAACCGGATGGTGGATGTTTTCTGGATTGTCAGAAACAACAGGGCATGGAGACAGGGTCCTTGTGACTGGACCCCACTGCAGTTTATAGCAAATGGATTTAGTCCAAGATGTTTGTTTCCAGCTTCAACACACATCACACAGCACAGGGGATTGGAAATAGCGATTCGCCACAAGCACTACACACATTCATATGTAAAAGGAAAAAACTATACCAGACAGGCTGCTCCTCGATCCCGATCGCACTTACTGCAAAATACCCAGGAGCACAGACAGCAGCTTCAGTTCCAGACAGATCAAGCGCGATTCAGCAATTTCTCCAGTTTTCTACAGGGTGAGCCTGATTTCCACACTTCTAGTGCTTCTTTCTCCTCACAACTCAGATTCAGACCAAACTGGCACTCACAAAGGCTGCAGACCGAAACTCAGGGCCTCACACGTGCTTCCTGAGTGAAACTATACACAGCAGAAGCACAGATCTCCTTCTCTCTTCACAGTCACAACTGATCTAATCTTTCCAGTCACAGAGCAGGGCATTTCCTTTAGCTACACACCATTCTGTTGGCTGGTTCGGCTGTCACTCACAATAAGACTCCCTCTGTTGGTGGAAAAAGGTGCCAAGGTTATAACTACATTTCCCAGAGTCACTGCCCATACAATCCCCTTGTGGCTGGCTCAAAATTGAGAGTCCAAGTTCCAATTCATCCACAGGCTCCATTTTAGGGTCTCCCTATCATCCTGATTGGTCCAAGTCAGCTATTCAGAACCAAAATGAAAGAGCTTCACTGAAACAGTTCGTGCTGAAATGAAGACAGGTTAGACAAACTACATTTTCTCAGTCACTCTAAATAATTTCTGGCAAACAGTTATATCTTTCAACAAGGCTCCCTCTGCACATGAAGCAACATCGGAAACAGAGTGAATTGACAGCAGCCCGAGTGGGATTCGGGCATTAGAACACACAGTCCCCCCATACAAACTACTTAAGTCTGCAAGCAGACAGCTCTTAAAGAGACTGTACGTAGAAGATCAAATAGCACTCACTTGGAACCACATTTAAACAGCTCAGACGCCAAACACCGCCCAGACTTGGAGCATTCAGGCAAGCTCCTGGAAGACTTTTGGGAACCCCCATTTGCAGGGGAGGTTACACCAGTGGTCCACAATGGCTGTAAGAGAAATAAATGAACATATGTGTTTTCTGAAAGAATTCAATAGACAGGAGAAATGTCTTTGAATGAGTAGTCTACTGGGGTAATTGATGGGTATTGCTTCTTGCTCCTTGCGTTTCCTTGGTGAGGCTTAGTGATATATGATGTAGTCAGAGAAGTGAGGTTGAACATCAGTAGCACAGTGGCATGAATAAGGGGTTGTCCATAAGTAGGAAAAGTTGTTCTGCATCTTGTAAAGATGGTGTTATGCATCTTCTAAGTAACCATTAATGCACAACAGGGTGTGCTGATAATGTGGATTAATGCACACCCTGGCTTGCATTAATTCACTTATAGTATGGGTTGTATTTAAACAGCAAATAAATATCATAAACTGTGTTTTTTTTTGCTGTTTAAACACCAAAAAAGGTACTAGATCCTGCCATCTTGCAAAATACTCCCTAACAAATAATGCATCCTGGACTGTTGTTATGCACAAAGAAATGTCACAGATACAGTACTGATGATCTGTGAAGTTTCTTGTGCATAACATTCACTCTCACATGTGCTACTACCTGCACAATGCCCCAATTCACACACACACACACACACACACAAGCGCACACACACACTGCGAGTGTTTCCCAGGGACAGTGAGCCATGTATCTATTTCTCTCTCTCCATTCGCTGCTCATAACATCAGCGTTACTGACTTTCCTAGTGGGTAACACTGTGCCCATTTGGATCTGGTGCCTCTCACTGTGTTTGTCTCCTATCTGTCACTCTGCCCATCTCTCTTGCATGAGTTTTGCAGCACAGGTCTGCTCCCTGTCACTGGGGCCATGCTGTGCGCTCCCTGTGTCTCTCTCTGTCTCACACCCATGGGCAACAGCACACACTACAGTGACAGAGAAAAATACACACAGAGTGCAGACACTTTTCATTAAACACTGTCAGCACTTTCAAATTACCAGTGGTGATCACACACAGAGACACAGATACAGCGAGAGAGGGAGAGAGAGAGCAAGAGAGAGCAAAAACCAGTATTGACTCCTGTAACTCATGAACCCACTGCTGACACATGCAAACACTGTCAGGTGGCATTCTCTCACTTTTTCTCCCACCACACCGATAGCAAGGTGACTTTGAATGACAGTGCCTCTGTCATGCTCTCTCTCTCTCACCGGACACCACACTCGAGTCTGCTGAACCCTGCTGTCAGTGTCATGTTGACAGTGACATTACTGCAGAGCAACTACATGACAGGATCTGCAGCAAACAATATGCTCCCTGGACGATAGTTACAGGCACAATCTGCAGGAATACCTTACTACCAGACTGCAAGTAACTCCCCCCATTGGCAGTACACAGCATATAACTCTCTCCAGCATGGTCAGTGTGATAACATCCCACTTAGGACCGATTCACACAGAGAGAGAAAGAGTGAGATTGCAAAACACACACAAAAAGACTGCAGTCACTTTTAATGAAACACTGTGTCAGCACTTTCTATTTACAAGTACCGAAGCTGTCTCACTCCCTATCTCTGTCTGCTACTCACTTTCTGTTACTCTGCAGCGTGGCTGTCTCTGGCTCTCTGCACTGAAATCTGCAAGCTGGGGCTCCACAGAGACAAACAGTAACAGGGACTGCCACACATGCATTCTCACTTTCCTCCCAGTTTGTCAATCAGGGTCACTGTCTCTCTCTCTCTCTCTCTCTCTCTCTCTCTCTCTCTCTGTCTCTCTGCTGCCACTCTGTGAAAAATGGTTGCACTGCTGACTCTGTCCACTGCACCTGCTCTCACTGTCATGATGGAAAACTAGTAGGACAGAGCTGTAGGTAACATGGGGAGCACCTTTCTATTACTGTCAGGGAAGGGTCAAGGGGGGGGCTACATCACCACTTCACCACAGACAGCTAATGATCGGTGAGCAGCCATGCTGTGGGAGGGGGGGCAAACCCATGTTCAACATGCCTTCTCTCTCTCTCTCTCTCTCTCTCTCTGACACACACTTTTCATTGATGTCAAGAATACAGAGAAGGATCAGCACAGAAGGAGCAAAGAAGAGCGGGAGCCCCAGGGCACTGCTCATTCTGTGGGCAGTTGGGGGCCACTTGGGAGGGTGCTGGTGACATGACCTGCCTGGGGTACACTGCCATGGGGGGAGAAGCGGGGACTGAAGTTCCGGGGGAACAGTGAAACAGGGAGAACCACACACATGCACACAGTGGGACAAGCTACATGGCTGCAGAACTGTGGAAAGACAGAGAGAGAGAAAGCACGGGACACACATACATGTCCTGGTCCATTGCTGAGTGGGCTGACTGTCAACAGCTGCATATACCTCACTCTGTCTGACTGGAAGCTTTGAATCTCTCTCCAACTCTCCCCAGATACATTGAGGAAGGCTGTCAGCAGAGATCCACAGTGCGGGTGGGTAGGCTCAGACTGTGATCTCCCTCTGGGTCTCTGTCTCATGGGGGGTGGTGCCGTAACAGTACAGTGGATAAAACTCAAAGGTTGCTGGTTGAATTATTAAGAGAGAGAGAGAGAGAGAGACAGAGAGACAAACGGCAGTGTTCCATACCGTTAAACCTAAGTGCAGGTCCTGGTGCATCTGTCTCTCTCTTACTGTACAATGTGTGACTCTGTCGTTCACTGCTGCAGGGGGACTGGACATTCCTATTGGTCGTGAGGAAGGGGTGGTGGGGTGCCTTTCTTAACTCATGACTCCTGCTGAGAGTAGAGCAAACACAGCAGCATGCCTCATTCATCTTTACTTTCACGCACAGCACAGCCTGTCATCCTCTTATGCACATCAAGGGATTATTCTGTGCCACTATTGCTTCGGCTCTGTCCTTTGAAGTGCATGACCACTCCACCTCACAAACACAAAGTGTGTCAGCAGGAGCCTGCCTATTGATTCGCCTACCACACACCAGCCTCTTGAACAGCACTCTGCATTGGACTCCCCTCCCTCACACCCCTCTACAGCAACTCTCATACCAACATGTTTGCTTGTGGTTGCACACACGATGTTCATAAAAAAGGGCTAGACAACGCCGATCACTAACTCTAGAATTCTTAACTTAGTGAAGCTGAATGAACAGCAACCATGTTTCTGCAACAGACAGACATAGCAGCAATTACCGAAACTTGATGGAATTAGTCATCTAACTGGTGTAATGAAATCCCTGGATATCATTTATAATATAAAAATAGGAATAACAAAGGGGTGGAGATGTCTGTACATATGTTAAGTACACTATAGAATCATCCAAAATATCACTTAATACCCCTAATGATATTCAACTGGAAGGTATTTGTGAACAATTAAGAACAGGGAATCGAAGTCGGCCTGGTGACATTGAGGGTTGAAGCACTGGATGCCTCAACTCACTCCAAGCCAGTGTCCCAGGTTCGGGAGCAGACTTAGGTCACTGGAGGTCAGCCAGGAAGGTGAGGATTGAGTGTCTGGAGGACTGCTTGCCTATCCTGGGAAGGGAGGGTGGTCCACTCCACAGTTCTGGTGGCTTCCAGTGGAGACTTGGGGCATTGCAACAAGCAGGGGCACTTACAAGGGGTAGGGGGTGTCAGCGGACATCCTGAGCATGGGTGAGGGTGTGCACCCATTGTGCATTGGACATCATTGCACATCCACACTCCTGGGGAAATGGAAAGCAGAAAATTCCTGGCACTCAGGTAGGGGAAGGCGGGACCCCAAGGATGACACCTACACTCACTGCCTGAACCTTCTGGCTTTCGCCCTCACTCCGGCTGCCATAAAGTTGAGCCAGTTCAAATTCTCTGACAGGTATTTGCATATGTTTCCCATGATGCTCTGCATTATTGGGGTATGCGCAATTGGGTTTTATATATATATATATATATATATATATATGTATACTGTACATATGTGTGTGTGTGCTGCAAAAAACTTAGTTAATGCTCAAGTTTGAGTAAAAGCAACAAAAGTTTGGAAATGAGGTGTTAGGGTTTCCCTAACACCCCACCCTCCCAAACTAGGCAGGAGAGAAGGTGCCTTGGGCTTCTCAAACCTAACGCTCCACACATTGCATTTGTAAATAAGGTCAGATGTTTAGACTTTGAGAGTGAGGTGAGTGTTAGGCTTGAGAAGCCTGAGACACCCCCCCACACCTGCTCTCCTGCCTTGTTTGGTAGGGTGGGGTGTTAGGGAAACCGTAATGCCTCATTTCCCAACTTTTGACACTTTAACCTTAACTGGAGCATTAACAAAGTTTTTTGCAACTTATTTCCTTACTTATTCAGATAGTATAGTAGTATCCTTATTTTACTGCAGGAACCCAGGGTCCTTCAGACCCTGCACTCCCATTCCTTCATAGATGCATATATGTCTGTAGCTCCATCCACCCCCCCCTCCGTGCCCTGTGCTTCCATTTATAGAAGAACAGTGACCAAATTTTCAGCAGTGCTATCGTATTACTCCACCTCATGTACCCAGTACAGAACATTTTCAAATCCATGCCAAAATGTAATTCTGCACAACTGCAATGCCATTCCGTGCCACGGGTGTGAAAACACGTTTTGGTCAGGATTTGAAAAATGACAGCTGTGACATACATGAGGTTGGATAATAAGAAGGCTATGTTGAAAATGTGTGGTAAAAATAATTAACATTTCTGAAGTTATGAATGGACGTAGCAAAACTGCAATGAATTGTCATATCTTTGGCATTTTTTCATAGTTTGTCCCCAAATTTTCAACATAGTCTTCTTATGACTCCACCTCATAAACTCTGTAGGTGCACATTTTCAAATCTGTGCCAAAATGCCAATCCATGCCACAGGAGCAAAAACACATTTGGACAGGATGTGAAAAACGACAGCTGTACTGTTCATGATGTCTGTGAAAAAATGGCTATGTTGAAAATATGGAGTCAAAATATGGAAAATTATCAAAGTTATGTGCATGCATAGAAAAAATATAATGAACACATGTAATTTGAGTATTTTTAGGAATTGTTTCACCAAATGTTCAACATGGCCTTTTTGGGACTCTGCCTCATGAACACTTGCAATGAAATGCTGTTATTCAGTCCCAAAATGTGGTTTCATGCAGTGACTGTGAAATCAACTTCTGGGTCTAATTAATGAAATAACAGTTGCAGTGTTCATGATGTAGGGTCCTAAAAAAGGCCATGTTGAAAATTTGCTGAAACAGTTCCCAAAATGGCAAAGTTATGAACATAAGATCAAAATGTCTTTGAAATACCTTGATTCCTCAGCTCACTGTGTGGCTTTGAAGAGTGCAGACATGTCTTGTACCACAGAAGATGACAGCCTAAACCTGCAGTAAAAAGTATAGGGTAAGGGGGAGGTGTGGGGTGGTTGGTGCTTAGTGGAAGGATCAGGATGGAAGAGGGGGCAGTGAGGACATCAAGGGACAATTTTCTTTTTTTTCAGGTTAAAATAAAAAAGATGTCTGGGAACAGTTTTCTTTTTTTTAGGTTAAAACTAATTAAATATTCGGAACACTGGGAGTGGGCTCCCCAGTGTCCCACACTGCTGAGGGGACTTCTAATACCAACATGGGGATTAGACCCCCCTGATGTTGGCAAATAAGACAAGAGACTACGGGGGAATCTGATAATGAGGTGGGCATCTTGGTGTCAGAATAAATAAATTAATATATATATATACATATATATATATATATATATATGGTAGCACGGTAGTGCTACCATAGTTAGGGTTGAGGAGCCATTTCTATGTTAAACCCCCAAACTTTTCACCTTAATAACTTTGCAACTGTTTGATGGATTTACCTGAAATTTGGAATTTATGATCAAGAACCATAGACCTTGGGATCTGCCAAGTTTCGTACTGGTCAGATATACGGCTATGGAGTTATTAAGTGTGATCTGTGTGCGCTTTTACGCTTTTTCTGGAATTCTATGGTCGCACCTACAGGTCGTACGGTTTGTGTGACTGGCCCGAAATCTTCAGGGAACGTGTGGCTGGGGTCCCCGATGTGCCTTTTGAAGATTTGGTGAAAAAATATTAAACGGTTCAAAAGTTATTCAAAAAACAGTTTCCCATTATAAGTCAATGGGAAAAGTTAACAGAAAGTTCAACACTTTCGCAAATGCATTTTTACTTTCGCAAATGGGCCTGTTACTTTCGCAAATCGGCCATTTTGTTTTCAGTTGGTGATCAGAAAAATGGTTGGCATTTAAATTTGAGACCCTCTAGCAACCTAATTGTTTTTGTATTCACCTAGTCGGGCCCTTAGGATGCTTGCCATGTCTTTATTTTGTGGTAAAACACCCCAGAAATATGTTTTTCAAATTTCTGGAAAAAGTACTTTCACAAATTACTTTCGTGCTCACGAAAGTGTCGAACTTTTGCGAAAGCTTTGCAAGTGCGACAGTAGTTTTTCCATCTTGGGACAGTGACAGCGATTCTTTGGCACTGCGCTGCAAAAGAACCGTTGGGAGTTTTGGGCTGAAATTTGGAGGGAACGGAGCTGACATCTCACAGATGTGCCTTTCAGTGTTGTATTGAAAAAATATTACATGGCGGCAAAGTTACATCACTCCAAATTTGACATTTTTTCCCATAGGATAACATTACGGCGCCCGAAGCATTACAGAACTCCTTTGGCACCCTGCTGCAAAATAAGTTTGGTCTTTTTTCCTAAAATTTGGAGGGAAGACAGCCAACAGCCCACAGATGTGCCTTTCAGTGGTTTGGTGAAAAAACATTATAGGGAGGCAAAGTTATGGCGCTCAAACTTTTCTTTTTTTCCCATAGGATAACATTACGGCATTCACCGCGCCTTTCAGGGCCCGTATCTCGGAAACGGTCTGAGATACGGACTTTTCGTCGGGAAACTTCTTAGCCCCACAAAGGGGCTAAGATTCAAATTAGCCAGGACAATTGTAAATAATATGATTTTAAATTTTTTCTCATCATACGGTTCCTGAGATATAATGTATTTAGTATTCCAAGATCTCATTTTCTGCGCCGATACTCATTATTTTGCATACATTATTTGTACTCACTGTCTTTCTCAATGCAGGTTTTGGGGAAAACCAGCCTGTGCGCTTACATTACTGTTACTGTTGCCCTTTCCGCTTGTGGTTCTGTACCCGTTTCACTTACCGTTGACGTCTGAGCCACCATGTGCGTTATCCTTTGCGTTTTCATTTGCGCTTGCATTTCTGTTATTTTTTGCCATTTCTGTCTACAGTACTGTTTATCTTTCTGTTTCTCTTTACATCACCATGCCCATTGACATTTCTGTTTGCAGGCACCATGTTACTATGTGACAACACATCACGTGGCAGACCATTCCCATCTATGCCACCATGTGCGTTACCCTTTCTGTTCTCATTCATGCTTGTGTTACCATGTGCGCCACTGTTAGCATTTCTGTTTGCGTTGCTGTCCCTGTTAGTATGCCACAAGACATCATGTGGCGGGAGCGTGGGGCCCAAAGGGACCATGATCCGCCCGCTGACATCATTCACTATTTCTAGTTATCATTCTCAAAGAAAGGAAATTAGAGGCAAAAACTCAGTTTAATGCATTAGTTAGGGTTGTTCCACAGCGACAAAATGAGGAAATTCACTGTTAGGGTTGAAAACCCCCCCACCCACCACACCAACGGCATTGGGGTGTGCATTGGGATCATGGGTCCTAACTCTCACCCGTTCTCCAATACTTCTGCTGCTTTACACATGTCATGTGGTGAGAGTTAGGGCTGATGATCCCAATGCACACCCCAATGCCACCACGTGCATCATTCTTTGCGTTTTCATTTGCACTTGCATTTTTGTTACTTTTTTCACCATTTGTGTGTACCGTATTGTTTCTCTTTCTGTTTCACTTTGCGTCACCATGCCCATTGACATTTCCATTTACAAGCACCATGTTACTATGTGACAAGACATCACGTGGCACACCATTCCCATCTACGCCACCGTGTCTGTTACCCTTTCTGTTCTCATTCGCGTTTGTGTTACCATGTGTGCCACTGTTAGCATTTCTGTTTGCATTGCTGCTCCTGTTACTATGCCACAAGACATCATGTGGCGGGAGCGCGGGGCGCCCACCGCATTACATTCACTATTTCTCAATATCATTCTCAAAAAGAAGGGAAATTAGAGGCAAAAAACTCCATTTAATGCATTAGTTAGGGTTGTTCCACAGTGACAAAAGTGAGGAAATTCGCTGTTAGGGTTGAAAACCCTACTCCAAATTCACCCCCCCCAGCACCACACACACACAGACACACATACACATTCAAGTATGGGGGGAGGACCAAGTCAACACAACCAATGACAGACATCCAGCAGCAGGTGACAGAAATAACAAACAATTGTCTAAATGTACTACGAGACATCCCCACCCACCTGACCAGGTACTGCATGCTCAGTGGAGATCAACAGCAAAACTGAGGCCATGTACACCAAATGTACACATCCCTGATTGCAGCTGCACACAATGTACCACACTTAGTAGTTGCATGGCCTTACCTACCGATGTCCCACACCAGACCACACCACTTGTGGTGGGCCACCTGAGCAATAGAGTTAAGCAAAACCAAGGAGTTGTACAGGTATAATATCTCTGATTATAACAAGGGTTTGAGAAATGCAGCTTTCTAATTGACTGTAAACATTGTAACAGCCTTATGTTTAGTTTTATTAACATACATATGAGAGCCTAACCATATGATGAACATGGTTTAATGTTGTTTAAAAACAGTTTTATTATGATAGCAATAAACCACTCCCAGGTATTATGTTAATGGTCAGTTTATCACTGTCTAGTGACATGTGGCACTCGGATATGCCTCATTCAACATTAAACCCCTACAGGGTGATTAACAGACCATTTAACATAACTGTTGGCCAAGCCTTATTGTTTAATTGTCTTTATGAGTAGATACTCTCCCTCTGCTAGGCACTGCAGCAGCTTTGCAACACAGTGTCCCACCCAGTTACACCATACACTGTCTAGTTACTGGAGAATGGCTGTGAATATGAACTCATGAAGATGAACAGTGTAACTTGATCATTAGAGTCATTGAAACCCTAGTGTGATTATAAGTGACAGACTCAGTGATAGAGGATAACCCCTTCTGTCCTAGTACACTTACCCCATTATGAGTTAAATCAATACTAAAAGACATTCTGTTTATATCTACGCCATACCTACTTGATTCCTGTTGTAGCAGAATTAACATAGTTATCACTTTGATAGCATCAGTGACAGAAGTGTGGCAAACCCAAACAGTAGGCATACAGCCTGAGTATGAAACAACTGTTAAAAAAATCACACTGTGTCCATAAGTGGCATACATCACTCATTGCAACAATAGCAAATGTATTACTATTTGAATAAGTTAGTCATCACAGATGCAATGAGATTGTCTTTATCAGGTACAACATACTCAGTAAGTGCCTACAGGAAAATCTATCCTATATACATGTCCGATACAGGTACATCATTGTTGGCTCAGTAGTGCTATGATATTTAGAAGTTGCTTGGCCTGATCCATGCAATTACAATCTTTCTTACAAAGAATACTTACTGCATCTTTAGTATTGAAACACACTGAAGGTCTATGTATGTACATCAGCAGTACACCTTCATCAGTAAGAATGCATGTGATACTGACAGTATGCAATTTCTACAGCATTGAACAGGCAATGCTTTTCCATACGTTTACATCAGCCTCTCTATGTTGAGTAAACCATTGCAGTAAATGTACTACTATGTAAATCACCTACTAAATGTATCACTACTTTTATCTTGAGCATGCCAGTGTCTTGTAGTTAATTTATGTGCTTCTCTTAATTAATGTATACTCACTAATATTAAACCTTTCTACAACTGTCATCATGCACCTTCAGCATTTATAGTGAATAACGGCACAGTACCAGTTGTGGTGTGGTGTGGGGCATCAGTAGGTAAGGCCATGCAGCTACTAAGTGTGGTACGTTGTGTGCAGCTGCAATCAGGGATGTGTATGTTTGGTGTACATGGCCTCAGTTTTGCTGTTGATCTCCACTGAGCATGCAGTACCTGGTCAGGTGGGTGGAGATGTCTCGTAGTACATTTAGACAATTGTTTGTTATTTCTGTCACCTGCTGCTGGATGTCTGTCATTGGTTGTGTTGACTTGGTCCTCCCCCATACTTGAATATGTGTGTGTGTGTCTGTGTGTGTGTGGTGCTGGGGGTGAATTCGGAGTTAGGGTTTTCAACCCTAACAGCGAATTTCCTCACTTTTGTCGCTGTGGAACAACCCTAACTAATGCATTAAACGGAGTTTTTGCCTCTAATATATATATATAGATATATACATATATATATATATATATATATATCTATATATATATATATAGGCACTAGTTGATATAACATAAAAGTGGAAAAAATGATGACAAATAGCTGTGGATTTAAACTGCAGCTTTTACTTGTGCACATAATTCCCAGCAATCTTGGATAAGTGTATATAATGTGCCCCAACAGTGTGAAAAAGAAATAAAAAATAAAAAATACCAGAACAACAATGGAAAGATAAGAAATACTGTAATTTAACTCATTCTATCCTATTGTCACTTAGAATATTTAGGTATCCTCTGCCTGCTGCTAGAACACCTGTGTTCCTGAAGGAGTTCTAGTTTTGCAGCATTCATACAAACACACTGTGCTTAAACCTACGTATCTTAAAAAACATACATCCAGTTTTAAAACTGTGAAAAAAAAAAGGTTTTCAGGACAAAAAGATTTTTGAAAATGAGTGAGGATTGGTATTGTCTATTTAAATGGATTTAGCATTGTGTAAGGGTAAGGTTGTTTTTTTTTCATAATTTCATAAATGCTGATGATTTTATCTAAATATAATTATGCTCTGTTTACTTAATCATACAAAAATATTAAATTTCTGTAAAACTATTCATTATTTTTTTTAGAAATATACAATAAATAATCTGTCATTGTCTAAAGATAAATTTTGCAAGGTTTTTACATTTTTTTAGTCAGAAATCAGTGTCTGAATCTCTTGTTATTACAGCTTGAGTTTTTTGTTCCATTCCACTGGTTGACATTTTTGCAGTGTTTAATTCTTCTTTCCCACTGATTTTAGTTTATGAATCTGATTATCAATTTTTTTGTTTTTCTCCTAGTTTAGTAAGAACACATTTACACATTACCTTAGAAGGACATATCAGAAAGTGATGCAGGAATGAAGTGCTTTGTGAAGTCAAGTGATATTTATTTAGTTTTTGTTTACCAGGTAAGTACCATAGACATGAAATGACTATTTTCATGCACAACCTGGGACATTACAGTAGGTAGGTAGGGAGTTACATTTGAAACAGATAAAAACAAAAATACAGAGCAAAACAGGATTAAAACTACAGAGCAAAACAGGATTTGACATTACTAGAGTTGGTACACAATTTGGCAATTACATGGCTAGGTAACACATTGGGTCAGAGTTTAGACATAGCAACAAAAACATTGATACCTATCACATGTATCTAAGCATAAAGGGCTTAAGAGTAGCTAAAGCAAAAACCAACGGAGACACAAGTGCCTAATAACCTATCTGGAATGGGTAGATTGATTGGAGAGCAATTTGCAGCAGTGGAGACTGAGTGTAAATGCAGATTCAGGGGGGTTTGAAGCAGACACAGGAGACCTGGCTAAAGAGGTAGGAGCAGCAGTTGATTTTAAACTGAGCATGACTAGGGACTAGGTGAACATCAAGAGACAGAGAGTTCCAGAATTTAGCCACTGAATGAGAGAAAGCAAGAGTTCCTTTGTTTGATTTACATCTAGGCATTTGCAGCAACAATTTGTCAGATGATTGGAGACCATGGGAGGAGGACAGCAGAGTAGGTAGGGAGGCCAGCAAGACAGGGATCCCTGATCTAATGACATTATCAGTCAAGGAGCCATAGGCAAGAGTTCGAGCCAATGCGGGGGTAGCCAGTTTAAGTCAGCATAGAGCTGACAATGGTGTTTCAACCAGGGAGAGGCTGAAGTCTACCAACAGATGCTGTTAAAAGTTATAAATAGGAAGAACACTTCCAGTGTAGGTCAGTGAGCTGACACAGGAAATGGATACATTTTTTCATGCAGGAGGTCTCTCTATGATTAATTGCATATGTGTTTTTAGTTAAAATTTATAATTTCACTGAAATAAGCTGTTTTATTGAATTTTGTAATACAATCCCATAGAAAGTATAGGAAACTGCATTTTATGTGTGCTGTTAGCTTTATCATACTATAAATGAAGCATGATGTTCATGTAAAGGTTCACAGTCTTTCAGTAAACATCATGTTACATAAATGTGTGTATTATTTAATTTCCTGGCATAGTTCATGTTTGGGGGGTTGTATGATGGGATGGTTTAAGGTGAGGGAATGACTGTATGATGAAGCACTGTGTGTTAGTTGGGGGGTCCTGCATTCATAATATATGCTCAGATGTACTTCATATGTTCTGGGGACATAAGAGGGCTGTATGCATCTAATAATGGTGCCAACAGACACTGTAGATACATTATGGGTATATGTATAGGGTGATGAAATTGCTGAAAACATACTGGTAATTTGCAGTATACTGTGTCATGGGGAAGGGTATGGGTCTGCCTGTGCCATGGAATGATGCTCATAGGCACTGCAGTCATTTTGTGTCATGAATTGGCACCCGTCCTTGGAGTATACTCAGTTGTGGGGAAGCAGGTGGGGCTGCTTGCACTTGATAATGATGTTCATATGCCATGCAGAGACATTGTGGGTATATATACAGGGTGATGGCATGGGCACCTGCAAAGGTTGTGTACTATGTGCTGCATCACATGGATTGCCTGCATACACATGTGATATGTTGCAGCATTCAATATGGTGCACTGTGTTGGTGGGAAGGAGTGTGGGTATGCCTGCACCATGGAGTGATGCTCATTGGCTCATTGGTGCACATGTGTACTATGTGCTGTGTTTCATTTGAAGGGACTGTATAAATCATACTTTGGCACTGGTCACATCACAATGCATCAGAGGTAAGGGCTGGTCTGAAGCATTATGAGCACAAGGGATTAAGCAAGTGGTTGTGGAGTGATTTGAACTTGAATAAAACATTACAGTACATCTGAGGGTAGTGTTGGAATGAGTCCTGATGTGCACAATGGACTACACCATGGTGACTGAGGAGGGATCCATATCAGTAATGCACATCACAGAGTGTCAGAGATAAAGACTGGACTGAAGACTGATGAACAGATGGACTACATCAGTGACAATGGTGGAATCTGAACATGAACAGCACTTTACAGTGCAATAGAGGTTGGGTCTGTACTGACACCAGATGAGTCAATGGACAACACCATTGGCTATGGCAGGAGCTAAACCTGAAATGCACTTCACTGTTCACTAAAGTTTGGAGCTTGACTGATGCATGATAAGGAGATAGATCTTACAAGTGGCTGTGGAGGGATTTGAACCTGAAAGATGCTTTACAGTGCATCAGAGATTGGGGCTGAACTGATGTCATATTAATTGATGGAATACACCAGTGGATGTGGAAGGTTTTGAACATGAAATGCACTTCACAGTGCATTATTGGATTGGTCTGGACTGATGCATGGTAAGTCGATGGACAACACCATCAGCTGTGGAGGGATCTGAACCTGAAATGCACTTCACTGTTCACTACAGTTTGGGGCTCAGCTTATGCATGGTAAGGAGCTAGATCTTACCAGTGGCTGTGGAGGGATTTTAACCTGAAGAGCACTTTACAGTGCATGAGAGGTTGGGTCTAGACTGACATCATGTGAGTCGATGGACAACACCAGTGACTGTGGAGGGATTCAAAACTGAATTGGCCTTTACAGCACATCAGAGGTTGGGGCTGGACTGATGCCAGATGAGTTGAAGGCAACACCATTATTTTTTTAAAAATTTTAAACAATCAGCAACTGCATACTAGGGAGAAAACTCGAGTGCAGAGCATAAGACAAACATGCTACTGACCCTGACCAGCTTATCATCCATAATGCAGAAGCAACATGCCACATAGATTTTAACATAGCCATTATCCGAACATAAACTCTTTCAAAAATAATAGAAGGTGCTGAATTCATGTGAACTCATCTAGTACATGCACAAGAAACACTCTCTCCCATCAGGAATGCCAGCCGGATCCATAATATATGATCATACAGGATGACCAGAAATTATCCCAAAATAAACAAAGTGACAACTATGAAAAATTTTGCCATAAATAAAAATAAAAACAAATAAAGTAAATACAGATTACAAATTGAGGTTTTGGCACCAAAATGAAGTGAGTATTTTAGGATGAAAGCAGCGCCTCCATCTTGAAACTAAGTTTCCAGTCACCATGCTCTTCGTGCACTAGTGTACGCTCTGATTAGTTAATGGAAGTAGTGATGTGTACAGTAAACACAGAAGAAGCATGGCAACTGTGATGATCAATATTACCAAATGGTGCTGCACTACAGAGCCAGGGTGGGTGCAGGTAAGGGCTGCAAGCCCTAACTGAAACATAAACAAAATAAAAAAAATCTCCATACACTCCAGAGCCCAGAGAACCACTTTCTCTCCAGTGACGGTTGTAAAAAAAATACCAGAGTCCTTGCTTGAATGCTAAATAAGGATTTATTCCAACATTTCAGGCACACACATTGAATAGAATAGTGGAAGGCACAACAAAAAGATTGGCATGCAGGTTTCCTGGTGATTCGGCAATTAAGGCTTCATCAGGGGAATGGTGCCTGCATCTAAGACAGTCCCTTTATGCCAATTAAATTCAGAATTGATGATGTCAGAAAATCTGACCAATCATAGAGGCTCGATTTTTAAATAAAGAAATATTCAGCTCACTTAGTGGTATAAATGGACTAATAGTTATAACAATCATGATATCAGTGGCAACATGTTATTGTAGGAAAAATACCCCAAAAGATATAAAGAAATACACCAAAAGTGGTGACAACCAATCTGATTGGTCAAATACAAAAAAAATATAAATTATGAAATTAATTATAGTGTCAACCTGATCAGCTAAACATGTTACACTAAAACAAGATGATTTGTTCTTATAAGACAAACTAATGGCAGAATGAGCATAATAAACATGTTTCACAGCACATGCAAAACATAATAAATTTATTTATTTATTTTTTAAGATGTATTTTCTCAAAAATAGCCAATGGGAATGCATATTATATTAGGTAAAATCAGTAATGGTACTATGTCCCCTATTGGCTGGTATAACTCAATTCATCAAATGTAAACAAATGCTCGAGCTACACAAAGAGAAAGACATGGATGCCAATTAGCGTCATCAGGCAATACAGCACAAAATCTAAAATGCCATACAGCATCATCAGGAAAAAGAGGTATGCTTTTTATTATCCCATTTGGCGTCATGAGGATGTAATAAGTTAAAAAACAGTGGTACAGTACTAATCATCAGTGCAAATCAGCATAAATCAAATCAATTAAGTACATTACTGTACTTGTTATGTCAGATATCCAGTAATTTTTGCTTGCACTATGGTCTTCTTGCATTATGGCTGCCAACCTTCTCAGCAGCCATAAATGCTCCCAAATTAGGTGAAATTTCTGGGTGCTGTGTAACTCATCCATTTTTCTGAGCATCTTGATTTTCTCACACAAACATAGTGCTTTGCATTTCTGTGCCATTCTGCTAAGAACTTAAACCGCAGGACAGCTCACACTTCCAGAAAGAAACACAACATGTGAGTGACTAGGTGAGAATGTCACAGTTTAAATCATATGGTATGCTAATCCCCATTAATGAGGTGATAACTGTTAGCTGTTGAGTCATGCTGTCACACTTAACAGCTGTTAACAGTATACTTTTCAGCTGCCCTATTGCCTAAAATACATGGCGGGCAATGATCAGTATATGTGGCAGCTGCTAAGGTTGATGTTAATGTGCATGGCAAATGTCAGCAATGTTTTTCCTGATAAATGCAATTGTCTGAATTAAACACAGGTGGTATAAGTGGAGTGGGCTGTAATGGTAGTCAGAGGGTGGGGTGCCACTAGACACCAGGGAAAGGTATGGGAGGAAGGGGGGTGCCACTAGGCACCAGGGAAAAAGGTATCTCACAGATGAAACTGCAGCCAGCAGCACAAGTTCTAGCTGTGGCTGCACAAGTTAAGAAAATCCCATTGTTCTCATATAGAGAATGCAGGGGAAGTGATTCTCTCACTAAGCTGAGCACCCTCAATTTCAGGTACCCAGAAAAAGTATTTATGGTGCTAACTGTGAAAAAGAAACACCAGGATCTAGCTAAACGGGGCCTATTTAGGTAGGTTCTGGTGTCTGATTTGTAAAATTACAACATTTTGTACATTTTCAATACTTTTTAGTTGGTGGAAAGAAAAAAACAAGATGGTGGCACACAAAAAGGATTTTTTCCTCAAGAAACAAGATTTTTACTTCACAAAAAAGGAACAGATCTTGCAAGACCAGATCCTTTTCTGTGAGGTTAACCCTAGGTCAAACATTATCCCTCTAATTTGTGTGGGAAAATCCTTTAAAAACAACAGGAACTTAAAAAAATAACTTTGCAACAGAGTAATAATTTTTCACCAAACTGTGCATGGCAATTCTGATACCCAAGCTGGCAGTACCAAAAAATAAAAAACACCAACATTCCACACCATGTGGATGCAAGGTGATGAGGAAAAAGCTGCAAAAATTGTGACATTTAAGGTTATAACACTGTCTGGATCTAAGAATCTGTACATTCTGCTGGAAAGAAACTTGCCACATCAAGAGAGTTACCCCATGGGACAGTGCATACCAAATTTTGTGCAAATCCATTTATCAGTTGCAAAGTTATTAAAGTGAAAAATTTGAGTTTAACATTAAACAGGCTACAAGATTCTAACCATGCGAGCAAGACTGTGCCCCTATAAGTTATATATACATATCAGTGTTTTAAATAACTGCAAAATTGATTAGCATTTTCATGAGTAAAATTGCTGATCATTTGGGATAATGCATAGCTCGTGTCTCAGTTTGTTTAACAATGTAAACTGCTAGAAAATGCATATATCTACTTTTTCACAATTGATTACAATGAAAGTGCTAATCAATTTTTGCAGTTATTTGAAACTCTATATATTCATTGCAAAAAATGTAATTAATCAATCAGTTAGGATTGTTACTAAAGCAACAAATGTAGGGAAATGTGGCATTAGGGTTTTCAACTCTAATACCCCACCCCCACCCTGCAGACACTGACAGGAATCGTGGGTGTGCCTTGTGGTCATCAGCCCTAATGCTCACCCCATTCCATAAAATAAAAATGGTGAGATGGGTACTATATAGGAGAATGTGGTGAGTGTTTAGGGCTGATGACCCAAAGGCACCCCGATGCCTGTCACTGGCTCAGTAGGTAACATACTCACCTCTGGGACCATAACATCAGATTATTATTGATTTTAGCTGCACACCAGGCATTTGGGGCAATACTCGCAACAGACATTGTAGTGCAGCATGAGGAGGTGCTACACTGGTGAGGTGCCATCCTTGGGATGGGATATTAAGTCTGAGGTCCCTTGTGGCCGTATCTGGTCACAGTCTAGGCAGAAGTAAAAGATCCCATGACACTTACCAATGAAGATCAGGGAATTTTTTTTTTATTACAGAAATAATACAGAAAATACAACATGTCTACATAGAACTAACACAAGAGGCAAACAAGGAAATTATAAAACTTTACAGATACAGCTTAGTAAAGGAAAAATGAGAAAAGAAAACAGAAACCAAAGGAAAAAAAAACAGGCAGAACAATATTGAATATGTGTCATTAAGATCCACAACAATTTATAAGTATTGTACACATGAACATCATAACTGATGGACCTTAAATGGGGGAAAAGACTGCTTGTCCCAATCTTACATCTTGCAAAATTCAACTGAACAATGGTAAACAAATTCTGATGGGGGACTTCTTGCTATTGAACCCAAGAGCACCTCGATTGCCATATGTAATATTTAAACAAAGTTAGCAAACTTGAAGGGCAGAAAAATCATGCAGAGCCCAGAAAAAATGCCTTGTACCAACACTTGATAAGTAAGAGATGGGAAACAGGGGTCCCCCCACTTGCCAGCAACAAAAGTCCAAAGCTGTTGAGTGTAGTGGCAAGAAGAAAAAAATAGATGTTCTTGTATTTCTAGCTGGGTAACACAACTTATTCTGGGGCAGTACCTCTCCAATGATGGTTTATGTTTATGTGAGTTCCCAACACCCAGTTTTCCATGGCAGCTTAACTATACTGCCTCCTAAACAAAGGAAGGACACTTGAAATTTGTGAGGCGGGTAGTCACTATCTTCATGTGTGAAACAGCACACTTGGGAAATACCAGTTCAGGGTTAAGATGGTGCCCTATAATACTATAGTTTGATATAGTGGCTTTATAGTAGCTGTGACCAGCATGCCATATGAGAACCTCCATTTCTTTAATTTAAAAAAGGTCACTATCATATAATCGGGAATAAACTAAAGTTTTCAGATAATATGTAACCCAATAGTTTGCCACTCTGGTAAGTAGACCAAAGTCCATTCCTGGACAGCCTGCGACCATAGTCTATCTATTCTACGTAAAACAGCCATAAATTCTTAAAGACTGAAAGACCTCAATATGTATACTCTGGAGGAAAAGAGGAAGGGGAGATATAATAGAGAAATTCAAGTACCTCAGGAGAATCAAGAAGGTCCAGGAGGGTAGCATTTTTCAAAAAAAGATATGTGCAACAACAAGGAGTAGCAATATGAGGCTAGAGATGGGAGATTCAGGGGAAATGTGAGGAAGTATTTTTTCACAGTCAATGTGGTGGATGCATGTAACAGCCTCCTAGCAGAGGTCATACAGGCTAACATGATTGGTGAGTTCAATAATGTATGGGATAGACAGAAAGCAACCCTAGTTGTAGGGGAGAATGGGTAAGCTGCTTATCATTTAGAGTCAAGAGTTAATTAGGTAGGGATATGGGCAGACTAGGTTGGACATGAAGTCCTTATCTGCTGTCAACATCTATGTTTCTATGTTAATGTTGGTTAAGAAAAAATAAATAAATTAGAAAACAATAGGATTTATCATGCCTATTCCTCCTTGCATTCTGTGCCGATCTGTTATATCGCATTTTACTGGGTCAAGTCGACTCCCCATGTCATTAAAAAATACGCACTGTAAATTCTAGTCTCAAGATTCAATGAGTGGGAGGGAATATAGCTCACATAAAGAAAAACTGGCAGTAAAAGGGACTTAAGCAGCATAATTTGTTTCAATTTAGAAATACATATGCCATTTCAGCTAGCAACTTTAGCATTAGAAATCTGTAAACAGGAATTCTAATTAGTTTCAGCCATGTCTGCAAGTCCAAAAGAAACACTTAAGATTTTAATATCAGCTGTTGTAATCTGTATGGAGGTGATATCTGGGGTGTGTGTAAGTCCTGCTCTATCCAAATGGAAACCTCTGCACTTGGTGTAATTAACCATGTAAGTTGAAATATCACAGTATGTGTCTAGGAGGCATCAGTGAGTTGGTCCTGGTGACACAGCTGGCATGACAACAATGTTGTCCTTATAGGCCATGACTGTCAATGGGTCAGCTTGGGGGTGAAGTTGAAGTCAGTGACTTAGGTGCATTGGCATATGCAATGTAGCAAGGGGACTATACTAAAAACATAAAGAAGGGGGCTGAGCAGGCAGCCTTGCTGGACACCCCTTTGAAAGGTACATGGATAACCAAACCAACCATTAATAAGTGGGTGAACAGATGCTTGATTGCAAAGGCATTTAATCTACCCAACAAAAGTGGGGGGCAAATGAAATATTTCTAAAACTTTTAATATATTCATGTGACACCCTATTATAAGACTTTTCTTGATCTAAACTTAAAACAAAGTCTTCCAATAAGTTTTCAGAACCACAATAAAAGAAGTTCCTTAAAGGTAATCAAACTGTCCTGAATACATCTCTCTGAGATCATACTAGTCTGGAAAGGGGTAATCAGGTGCTCAGCAACACCGTACAGTGCAATTGCAAGCATCCTAGTCAGAATCATGCAGTCCATGTTCAGGAGACTCAGGGGTCACCTGTTGTGGAGGTCCACCTTATTGCCCTTTTTACAGATGTACAGTACATTATAATGGCCTGTAACAGTGATGCAGGGAAGGAACCTCACTGGAAACAATTGCTGCAAACCTCGGCAAGGGAGGGGTCAGTGTATCTTAAATCTTTTTTAAAATTCCAGACTGAGGGTGTCCATACCGGGTGTTGAATTATTTTTCAGGGAATATATATTCTGGATAACCCCTGCACAAGTGATTGAGGCAATCAGAGACTGAGACTCTCTACTGTCTAAAGTAGGGATGCAGAGTCAGGAAAGGAAAGACCCAACATCACAGAGACAGGGGCTGGGACAAAGGTGTCTCTTGTAAATGTCAAGGCCACTCTCAACATGTCAGTTCCAATGGTACCCATTGTGCCATCTGTTTGATACAGCACTTGCACGGATCTACTGTACACCTGGTATTTATAATCTTTAAATGGATCAAAAGATTACTTGGTGCTCTGTAGGCATCGATAAGCAGCACAGTGTGCACCACCAGATTTCAAACAATTAGAATCAGTGAACATCTTATCTGTTTGCAAACCTCAATCTTTCCTTGCCATACCCCACTTAAAATCCCCACCCCATATTACAAATCTAGAGGTATGTAGGTAGGATTGGACATCCCTATAAACTTGCACTCTAGCTACCTTCATCTGAAGGGCATAATGCATGATCAGGTGTAGTCTATCACATCCATATGTGACGTCTAGGGATAAAGTCCTACCGGAAAGGATTTCTACTAATCTTGTCACCTTAATTTCATTAGTGGCTAATAAAATCCTTACCCTGTTGCAGTGATCATGGCTGATCAATCAAAAGGCTGGGCCCTTAGTCCACAACTGGGATGACTGAATTAATTCAAACTGAGTTGTCAAATGAGTATCCTGCAGAAAAAGAATGTGGGCTGAGAAGGTGTGTAATGTTGCAAAAGTGGCAATCTACCTGCCATAACTTTTAGTACTATTAACATTGATTGTGGCAACCTTAAGGGACCCCATCATGAAAAGTAGAAAAGGAAAAGCTATAGAGACAAACATTATTTAACATCTTTGATCTAATTTTCAGTTTAGGCTTTCTAGGAGGAACAGCGTCCACCTGAGTAATCTCCATGTCAGAGGAAAAATCAATGTTGGATGAGGGGGCTGATGAAGCCTCAGAATCTGCCTCCCCTACTTCAAATTGATCACCAAAAGTTGTTCAGTTCTATGTGCACTCAATATAAAGCACATGATGCAAAATAGGTTAAATAACTGCTTTTTAGGCTTAGATTCATTTCAGAGATTCAGCAACGCTTTTGTTAACACTCTATTTTCAAAGCATTTGTCCAAAACCATTTCAATGTCCCCAGCTTTTTCTATTGTTTTCTTTATTTTGTAATAATATTCTTTTTCTTATTTACTGCAAGTACTGATTTACACCATGTTTCAGGCAGAAAAAAGTACTTATAAGGGCAGGTGCCCATCGTAACCTTTCTGTCCCTTTTTGTGGCTCATTTGCCTAAATCCATAAGCTTCTTCTCCTTTCCGACAAGTAATAATGAAGCCATTCCATTTATTCTAAGATGAACATAGCACATTAACTTTCCTGGTGGCCATTGCATATGCAATTCAAACTCATTCAAGAAATGAGTTTTATGTGCATATGCAATGGCCACATGGAAAGTCTTAGAACAAATGGAACGGCTTCAATAGTACCTGTTGGAAAGAAGAAGAAGCTTATGGATTGAGGCAAATGAGTCATGAAAAAGGACAGAAATGTCACGATGGGCACCATCCCTGATAAGTAATTTTTTTCTGCCTGAAACATGGAGTAAACAAGTCCTTGCAGTAAATAAGAAAAAATAATATTATTGAAATGGTTTTGGACAAACGCTTTGAAAATAGAGTGTTAAAAGCGTTGCTGAATCTCTGAAATTAATCTAAGCCATACCTCTCAACCTTTTGTCACTGAAATGAGGGACATGGATATTTTTGGACACTCAAAATGAGGGACAATGAGGGACACAGACCCTCAGAATGAGGGATACATCCTCAAACATGGAGATACAAGCTCAGAACACTGTGAAAACCATAGTGTTTAATCATACAAAGTTTATCTTGGATTTAGTATTTTAGAATGTTAAGTGTTTCTGCTTTAAAGTCTGAATTTACAGCACATTTGCTGTGTTGTCAGCACCTTTTCCATGAGGGACAGATGAGGGACAGAGCAACTTTAAGGGGCAAAATGAGGGATGTCCCTCATAATGAGGGACACTTGAGACTATGATCTAAGCCTAAAAGGCAGTTATTTAAGCAATTTTGTATAGTGTGATTTATATTGAGTGCACATAGAACTGAACACCTTTAGGTGATCGATTTGAATTTGATATTTCCCTGCTGTGGTGCACCAAAGTCCTATGGCCCCTTTTATAGAGGGTTGAGCAACACTACCATCCATTAATTGTATTATCTACCTCATCTGCTTCAGAGTCACCCCAGTCTGCACACTTGGCTAAAACACCAAACTGGTTTCAGTGTATTATAGTCTCAGCATCTTGTCTCCCTTTTGGCTTAGGGGCACTCATTTTTTTTGTATGTTTCTTTTCCTTTTTATTGTAAACAAAGACAAATTCAGTAGGAGTGGACATGTCAGCAGGAGAAAGCTGAGGTCTTGACTGTTCAAGCAAGGGGGTAACCACTGCTATGCCTGATGTGGCAATATCTGTTAAAGGGACAGCATTGAGTAAGCCCACTGATGAAGTATGGGGCTGTGGGCTGCTTACAATGTCACAAGTAGCAAGACTTTGGACCTTCATGGGGGACAAGGAGCCAACAGTAGTCAGATCTCCCAGAAGAACAGGGGAGATGTATCTGTACTATGTGACACAAGCACAGGGTTTCCCATTTTTGCTGGACTGGGGAGAGCAGATTTTTCTGGGACTTAGAAACACCTCTATTACATGAAGCCCATGGGCATTTAACATAAGAGTGGCCCCATCTCTCACACAAATTGCAACAGAATTCAGTTATACAATTTGTTGCAGAATGACCAAAAACTAGGCAGTAGCTACAGCAGGCACCATCGTAAGCATTGCTGAAGTGGGCCCAAGAACCATACTTGAAGCATGAATTTCGATGGCCCTGTTAGAACAAGGTTTCCCTATCCCTTCCCAAATAAAAGGTGCAAGGCAAATGGAGGACACTAAAATTAGTTTGCTGCAACTTCACTCAGATTCACCACCCGCCCAGTCCAGATTTGTTCACACCTTCTGCACTGCCAGCACAATATGTCCACTATAGTGACACCTTCATTTTGAAATAGAACCATAATGGTTTTTAATGTTGAGCAAGTGAGTGGGACTAACATGAATGGGAGCCATAAAGGGGATTCCTTGTGAGCATTGTAACGTGTCCAGAAATGGCTCAGTCAGAGATAAGTTTGAAACTCACATCAACACTATTGTACCCACATTTATTAAGGCATACATTTGTGAAGCTTGAAACTGACAGAAGCCCTTCAACAAAGTTTTAGCTATGTAGATCTTGTCTGGGGAAAAGTCCAACCCCCCCTTGTAGATTATATGGACTGAATTATGTTGTGGAGCAGGATCTCCATGCGACTGAAAAAGTTCAGCAAATTATTCTGGTTTGTGAAAGTCCAGTAACAGTGGGGGCTGTTGTGGAATAGCAGCTGGAAACTAATGGGGTCATGCTTCTGGGAGTGAAAGAGGTGAAAACTTGTCTCCTCAATGAAGAGCAACACCAGCAGAGATAGGTGACAAATCAGATTCAGTAATAGCAGAATCATACTGATTCAATGTTTGTGGACTGTCTGGGGTAGGATCAAAGTCAGACTGTTATACCTGCAGGTTGGCAGGGGTCTCATTCATTACTGCACTGTCTGCCTGTAAGGACTGTGCAGGCATGGCTAGAGGCAGGAGGGGTTGAGAGAGACTCGCAGGCTGTGGTACAGTACTGCGAGCAACCATAGGGCTAGGATGTGGGCTGCAGTATCCATCCAAATCAAGGTCAGTGAAATCAGGGACCCATTTCCAAGTCTCAGTTTACTTCCAACCCCCTTCTTGTAGAGCCTTTTCATGGACAATACAGGACACTAAAAAGAATAGTCAGAAGAAGAAAGTCTTTGGGGTGTACCAACACCCCATTGCATACCAGTTAGTAGAACAAACAGGGAATCAACATCTGTCTTCAGAACAGAGGGAGACAAATTTGCTGACACATGCACTATCAGCAGCACTACCTGGGATTCCCATTTCAAATGATCCAGCTGTTTGACAAAATGTTGCTGTTCAGCAGTGATCCCGGCAAGTAATTTTTGCTTTTTCTTGTCTAAGTCTGCTCAGAGCAGCTATGGGGCAGTGTCAAAATCCATAGGAGTCAAAAGCAAAGGAGCAGAGCTAGCCCCCATAGAAGTTAGAAACTGCACAGAATCAAATGTTGTGTCCTGTGACTCAGGAATTTCCAACAGTAACATTTCTGGGGCGGAGGTCAACTCCCCAGATATCACCTGCATAGCAGCCTCCTCTCCTTCTGCAGCATTGTTGGCCATCTTGGCAAAGACAGCCAATGTTTTCCCCACCTGGCAGAGTAGGGGAATTTGTTATTGAAAAACAGACAATAAATGAATTAAGAATACACTACATGTTTCAAGAGTATAAACAAAACAAATTATAAATCCAAAAAAGAAGAGAAACCTAGCATAGTCAATCCATAAAGCATTATACAGTCATATAAGTAAACTCAAACTCATAGGTGCAGTGTTACCCTAAAAAGGGCCTAAAAAACACCCACAGTACATCTCAATTGTGGTGTTTCCTTGGTGTCATGGTGAATATTCCCACTGTCGACAAAAGAAATCCATGCAGCCCACCCCCAGGACACACCTGGAAACTATCTATCATAGTGTGCCTTTCTTGGTCAAAAATTACAGCTAAATAAATAAATGGATACTCTATAACATTTGAGAAGTACAAATCAAGTTTTTAAACACTATTTTGTTTGTCTTGGTTAAAGGTTGATGAACTCAGTCAAATACATCATTGATTTTTATAAACCCTGACTAAAACAAGCTACTGTAACATGAACTTTGGCTTTGTAGAGCTTTCAGATTGTACTTAGCACCTAGCAGAATTTCAGTGAGTTGCATGAGTTACTTCATCCTGCTTGTTTTAAAAAGCACTCCAAATCCTGGCTCTGCTTAATTTGTTATAATTACTGTTCTGCCTTTACTGCCTACAGATGTGGTCTGGAGTACCTTTATAATGAGCCCATCATGTGTGGCATAAATAATTAATAGAAACTGCAGGTCTGTACACCAATCATTTTGCTGTGTCTTTGCATTTGATTTAATCTATTTATGTTTTGGAAAATTATAATGTAAAATACTTGAAGTGACAAGATGGGATTCATATTGGTTTATTATCTTCAAATGCTTTCATAGACTGCCTGCAAAAGCATGGGGTGATTTAGGGTTTACCTGGGGGCAGGGAATGAAGTTTCTATCTAATTCAGTTAGTCCCCTTTGGAAACACATTTTTATAATAAAAAGCATACTATAGCTGTTTGTTTTGCTTCTACGGTATATGAACCACAATTTTAAAACTGTTTATAAGTGTTTTGGAAATGTATTTAAAAAGGTTTGTCTGTCAATTAAGTATATAGTAAGTGTAGCACTAGTACACTGATATATAATACAAGATTTATAGAGATAAGCCGAGGTATTCAGAGCATGCGCAACTGAGTTGTACCAGCTCAAGACCAAAGATGTGCCACTGGGCAATATTCAAAGGGAGCTGCAGTGCAGCGCAAATCACAATGCGCCAATGTACAACCATAATGTATGCCGCACAAGTGCAGGGGCCGTTCCCATGAATAAGTGGCGCACTGGCATATTCAATCTTAGAGCAAGGCACAAGCCTGAAGCAAATCCCAAGTTGTGCCAGGTAGAATTGAGACAATAGATATAGGCACAAACACACAGACAAAAGATGCACAATAGTGTGCACAGAGAAAAAGAGGGACTGAAAAACTGTGTGAGGGAGGGAGAGAGACAGACAGACAGGCAGGCAGACTGAGAGGGGGAGAGAGAGAGACAGAGAGAGAGATACACACACACAGACCAACCAACGGACTGACAGATAGTGAAAGGCACCAAGGGAGGTGCCCAGTGACAGAGTGATTGACAGTGGCTCATTCATAATGGACATGATAATGTGTGGGAAGACAGGAGGAACAGCAGTGTGGCTGACGAAGGGCCCGGCAGTGCTATGCCCGACACAGGTGGTACCGTGCCAGGATCATCTATGAGAACTTCAGTGACACAGAGATAGTGATCCAGTACCACCTGAACAGGGCACTCCTGAGGCAGCTCTGTGAGCTGTGCAGTGATTAGATGCAGGCACCCATCAGACGTAGTCATGCCATATTGGAGGAGACAAAGGTGACCTCCATGATATGCTTGCCCACCACGGGCACCTTCCAGAGACCAATGAGTGATACCATGGGCATCACCCAGTCAGCCACGTTCTGCCTCCTCACCCAGTTCCTCAATGCTCTGCTGCCACATGCTTTGGAGTACATACATTTCCCCAACACACAAGCAGAGTGTACAGCAAACATGCAGGAGTTAAACTGGGTGGCACTCATGTTAGGCATGACAGGGGCAATAGACTGCACCCATGTTGGCATCCTCACACCACTTGGCCCAGTGTGTACATTAATTGGAAGGGATACCCATGCATCAACTGCCAGGTCATGTGCGATGCCATGGAATGCATCATCAGTGTCTATTCCACACACCCCGGGAGTGCACATGATGCCTTCATATGGCACAGTTCTGCACTGTGCCACAGGTTTTGAATGGGGAGACATCCCCATGGGCCACCTTGTCAGTGAGTAGGACATGCACCAGGGTGGCAGAGAGCCACAGCCCAGGTGGTGGGGTAGGGAGGTGTGGGTGGGTGCCGTGGCATGTTTGGTGGCTGAGAGGGAGCAGGTGGCAGCACAGCACAACACAGGGATAACCATGTCTTTTTCCACACAGGTGACAGTCCATACCCTCTAAGGCCATGGCTTCTCACCTCCTACTGGTGATCATCGTTCCCTATGGAGGAGAGATACAATGAGATGCATGCCAGCATGCACAATATCATTGAGCATGTCTTTGGCATGCTAAAGATGCAATTCCATTGCCTAGACAGGTCAGGTGGTGCCTTACAATACAGCCCATCGATAGCCTGTGGCATATTCCTGGCCTGCTGCATCCTGCATAACACGGCCACTGACCGTGGAATAGCAGTTGAGGCTAAAGAGGGTGACACTAGCGGGGACGATGGTGGGGAAGGGCTGGAGGGCAGTTGGCAGCTGCTCCATTGGCAGGAGGGGCCCTTAAATGGTGCAGGAGGCATGGTGGCACTGTGACACCATCACAAAGGAACATTATGGGCAATGCAGGTGAATGCACCAACACACAGGCAAGGCCCACACAGCCCAGCACACACCACAGTGGCATGTATGCAGAAATGGGAGAGCACAACACACATGGCAGATCCATTGGCACATGGGCACACACACAGAGACACACACAGCAGTGGCATGGGCATGGGCACCAACACACACACACACACACACACACACACACACACACACACACACATATGCCCACACACATGGTGAGGGACATGGAATGGATCAGAAGCATGACACTGGTGCACAGGCATGACCGGTGCTGAGCTGCCCATGTCACATCCATGCCACATGGCCCAGCAGCATAGTACACACACAAAGGGGGCACGCAGCACAATACCCATTTGCACCACCACATGCATGCCGCACCACCACCATCACCCACGTGTGTGGCAGCAGCAGTGGATGGCAGGTCAGGACAGCAGACATGTCACTCCAACTGCGCAGTCCCATGACCGCCATGGCTATGTGGGTGCCACACTGGGGATGACTGGCAGATGCATGCTGCACATCGGCCATGAGGGGTGGGTCAGATGCCTCCCTAAGTGTTGATGTTTGGGACTGTGACTGAGTCCACGCAGTGGTAGCGAGGTGGCCCAAAAGACCTACTCCACTGGTGTCTGGGATGCTGACATCTGATCCCAGCATCCACTGAGCAGGTGTCACAAGACGCTAGGACCATGGAATGGACAGTGCACTGTGGGGGTGGTCCTCTGTGCATGGCTGGGCCCAGTGGTTGCCACCAACACCAGCCCAGCTGCAATGGTACCAGCCATGTGGTCCATTGATGCCACAATGGCACTGGTCATGTGGGCCATTGATTCAGTTGAGGCCTCCTTCATCTGGGTGAGCCTGTCCATTAGCCTTGCATCACCCCTGTCCTACTGCTTGGCCATCTGGTCCACCTCAGCCCACAGTGCATGCACCTCAGTGGCAAGCAACGCCTGGTGTTCTACAGATGCCCGCAGTAACCAGGTGTGCTCCATCAGCCTCTCAGCATCCTGGGCCTCCTGGCCCACCCGTTGAGCTGGGGGGTCCTTGGCATGCTGCTGCACAGCCTCCCACTCAGGTGGATGCTGCACAGTGGGCCAGAGAGGGGGCATGGTGCCGTCTGGCACACTGCCCATCATCACCTGCATCCTGCTGCCACTGCCTGACTGTCTGCTGGGTAGTGCCCCGTGCCACCACTGCAATACCAGCACCACCATCACCCACACCAGACTCAGCTGTGGGTCCACACACAGCTACACTGGTGGGGAAGGGGGGGTGACTGTGGAGCTGCAGGCATGGCTACGGGACCTGCACCACCACTTATATGCTGTCCAGTACCACAGTAAGGTCATTATTGGTGTGGGACAGCACCCCAACCTGGGTCTCTGCACACAGCACCTCCAGGCTGTCATCATGCAGAAACCCAGCCAGGGCGTCTTCCAACCCTATGCCAAAAATGGCTGCATGCCCAACAATGCTGAGACATGGTCTGTCCCAGCTCTGGATGCTCATTGATGTAGAGGGGAGGGCATCTGTGTCTGCGGCCACCACCACCTGGTCCTCTGCATGGAGGCATGCTGGTGCTGTAAAACAAGAACAGAGGGTTAGTGGGGCAGTGAACCCTATGCCCCCCTGCCCTCCCATGCCACTATTGCCACATGTCACCCAGCAGCAATGTGCATCCATGTCTACACACGCATGTGGCAGTGGGCAGGGCCTCAGACACACCAGCACATCATGCCAACACCAGGCACACCAGGCAGCTGGTCATATTCACCATGCAATGAAGGGCCGCCATCTCTCTGGAACCCAGTTCCAGGCACACCATCCACCGCTGTGCAGCTGATGGTGGATGCCACAAGCTCCTCCATGGCTGTCAGCAGTGGCAAGGTTGCCAGCCCACCAACGGTCACCCTGCGGGACACTCATTTGGCTGCAACCCTATCTTTAATCCACCTTCTATCTGTCCCGACCTCTTTCTTTGCACTCCTGCAGGGTGCGATGGTGGCAGCTGTGGGTGTTCACTTATCGGGCCACCTCCTCCCAGCCTGTCGCCCACTCCTGTGGAATGCCCATGGCACTGCTGAGTAGGCCCTCCCAGTCCATATAGGCCTCAAAGAGGGCATTGCTCTCAGTGCCCCTGTCTCTCCTCTCCTCCTCCTCTCTCTCCTCCTCTCCTCTCCTCTCCTCTCCCCTCCTTCATTACCCAACATTCTGCCACCTGTGGACATGAACAGTAGAGTGGATCAGTGCCAGCAAGTTGCAATGCAGCACTCTGTTTCAGTGTTTGCATGGTCTTCTGTTCATCCATGTTGCCAGTCACTTACCTGAATGGTTACAATTCCAGTCTGTGACCTGTGCTGTTCCGCGGTGCTTTTAAGGTGCAAGGCATGCAAATCAGCCTGTGCGCAATGTTAATCATATGCTAATGCCCCCCACTGTGCTATGCATTGGTTCATGAGGTGATTTGCATGCAGTGGCTCAATATCACATAATTGTGCCGTGCACAATGGGGTTGTGCCAGAGCATCTCTTTGGTGCAATACCAGCACCTGCGCTGTGCGCGCACCCACAGTGTGCATGTGCAGCGTGCACCTGCAGTGCACATGTGAAGTGTGCATGCCCACAGAGTGCATGTGCACAGCACTGACCACTTTGCTATTGCACATATTGTGCAGTATGCATGATGCCATGGCACGGCACATGCAGCGCTGGTATGCCATCATGCATGCGATCACTGCCTCTATCATCCACCTGCACACTGCACGTGGGGGGTGATGACCTCTGACCCATGGGCTGTCATGATCCCATGACCCCACTAGGCCCTGGCATGCTGCACATGCCCATGACTGCACTATGGCCTCACACTGTGCATCCACGTACCGCATAATTGCAGCTTTGTGTCTCTTATCACACATACTGCTCATGTGGCAGACATGTGCGCTGTACCATGGCCATTTTCCTCCTGAGCTTGGCTGCTGACCATGGCACAGGGATAGATCAGGAGGGCAGGCAACTGAAGAGAGGTTGAGCTCTTCAACCTGGTGGCTGTGGTTCAGCCCTTTGAGGGGCAGCTGCATGGCCATGCGCCACTCCAGCAGGCCAGTGGGGTGGTGTGGCATCATGTTGCAGAGGCCCTGGAGTGGAGGACTGGTGTCACGTGCATGTTGGAGCAGTGCAGGCACCAGTATGGGGACCTGCGGCAGAGGGCACCAGACCACCTGAGGCATATGCAGGCCCATGTCCTGTGAGGATCTGTGCCACAGCCAGGTAGGAGTGCTCATGTTTCTGTTATGCCCAGGTGTAGTACAGTGGTGATGGCATGGCTGTGCTGCATGATCCACAGTGGGGTACTTTATCGGCCTGTGGGTACAGCACATCAGGCTTGGCTGCTGCACAGGGGGCCATGCTGGTAATAAGCACCAAGATATCTCATCAGCGAGAATGCCGACCTCCCCCACAGCGATGGCACAATACCGATACAAGTATTGTGCCACCTCTTGTAGCTCTGCAACCTGCACTCTCCAGACTCCAGGATTACAACTCCAGGTTGGAGTTGGTCGGGGAGGAGGCAGAACACTGGGGGAAGGAGAAACACAGGAAAAGGACCATTACCATGAATGTCACCACAATGGTCTTTTTCTGTGTTTTGCCGTAGGGGTGTTGACCACAAGGGGTGCTATGAGCTGGTGTGTGGGCCTCAGGCCTGAAAGGAACACACCCAGTGCACAGTGGACTTTCTGGTGGTGGGGGGCTTCACATGCATGACTGTGTACTGATGTCCACCACTCTTCATTCCCTCCACATGGCTGGAGGACCATAGAGGGGCCAGGATGGTGGTGGAGGTGGCCAGGGCTGCACAGCCTAGTGGGCAACATCCGGCACCAACTGCAGAGCACGGGGAAGGTAAGCATTGTCACATTCCTTCTCAGTGTCACAGTGGGATAGTGGTGGGGATAGAGTGCAGCCATGGTCACCTCTGCCATGTGCCTTGACAGCTGTGTGTGTTGCACAATACATTGTGCGTACCATGGTGTGCCATCCCTTGGCCACTGTGTACTGGCTGTTGGTGAGGTGGGCGTGCCCATGGCTTCCATTGTTTGTGCTGCAGTGTTGCTGTTGCTATGTGCCTTGTGACCCTCTCATTGTGATACTGTGGCCACTGCAGTACAGCATCTGCCTTTGTGCACCACCGTGGTATGCCATGTGGATGGCTGGAATTGCCCTCCATGTGAGGGTCCTTTTTGGTCTCTGCAGGGGTGTGTGCTCCCACTGTCCAATGTGCACTGTGGGTGGATACGGGTTCTTGAGGCATTGCAATGATTGCCTGTCTTGTCTCATCCCCTAGGTGTCAGCTCTGTGGCAGTGAGGAGGGGCCCAAGGGTGCCTGTGAGGACAGAGAGGTGGATCCTGGCTGTACTCTGGAGGATTCTCTGCATGGTGCAGTCCATCCAGCATGTCACCTTGGCCATGAGGAGGGAGGAGCAGTGCCGAGGGCCAGCCAGACGTGGTCAGCATTGACATGTCCCTGTGTTTAGCTCCCTTTCTCTTGCTACCCCTGTTCTTTGGTAGTCCCCCAGCATCTTGTACAGCCCCTAGTTCCTGCCCCATCCTGCATTTTACTTCCCCTGTCCCTGCTTCTGTTACTTTGTTTATCTGTTGTTTCCATGTTATAAAGCATTTGTTTTCCTACATGTCTGTGTCTGCTTTGTGGGTGGCATGTGGAGCCATGATGCAGTGGTCTGGTGTTGGTGTGGGGGAGTGAGTGTGGGCTGACTGTGGTTCCCTACTGTGTCCAGTGTTGTTCCCCATTGTAGTGGGGGCTGTCTCCTGGGTGTGGTGGGTGTATTGTGTGTTTTCAGGGTCACCATGGGGCTGTGATCAGGGATGGGGTTGTGCATGGACATGGATGTCATGCTGGCCTCATTGGCCCACTGGGGTGTGAGAATCCACATCCACTGTTATGCTCCCAGTCCCATGTGTTCTGGACACCTGCCTGGGTCCTGACACATTCACTGCCTGGTGTTGGTGCTGCCTGTGGGGATGTGTGGCATGCTGCATTGGTGTATTTCTCTCCAGAGCCATGGGGGGCATAGTGTGGCATTGGCCATGGCCAGCTGGCTGGTGGCCTGCAGAGGGGGCAGCACTGGTGGGCTCACATTGGCCATCGTCCCCCCCTGTCCGCTGATGGCTGGCCCACCATTGTGTTCTGGGGTGCTGTTCTGGTGCATGCCCCTGTCGCATGCTGATGGACTGGCTATGGTTCCTGTGGTGCTCAGTGCCTCCATTGGTGGCTGTGTTCCATCCCATGTTGCCCATTGTTCCCTTCTGCTCTGTGCCAGTGTGTGCACTGGTGTGCCCTGCTGTCTGGTGGGGTCCTGTACCATTGGCACTGTGCTTCATTTGCTGTGTCCCTTGGCCTTTTGCATTTGCACTGCCCCCTGTGCTTTTGTGCACAGGTTTGCTCCATTCTTCCATGGTTGCGCCGGCGCATCTCTTCCATACTCAGCCAGCTTGTGCTACCGCATTTGCAGTGGCTCAACTTCTGAATATGGCACCCAATTTGCCATGGCGCATCTGACTTGAGCTGTGTCAGACTTGCGCCGGCCTTTGGCCATTTCTGAATATCTTGCCCACAGTGTATACTGAAATTACTGTAGTTCTTCCTTATGATACAGTGGAAGTTCACAACATTCTTAGTAGATCTCAATTTTAGATGTTGTCCTCCAGATGTCAGACTTGATGCAAGATGAAAGAAGAAACCATTAACAATTATTTTTATTAAGCTGATTTCACAAAAGTTTTAATGGCAGACGCATAAACAGATGCAGAAACAGAGCTGAATGATGAGACACTCTCCCTGCTATTGCTACTGTAAGTATGGCTACAGATGACTTTGTGGCATACTGCAATATTTATGCCACACCGCTGATGGGTGTCAGGAGGTCTAAATCTCACTTTCAGGTTCTTGGCAATAATGGGAATGCAAGGAATCACAGACATGTTGCATAAGAGTAATAAACTTGTTTATTGCTACCAAAAGGATAAATCAGAGTAGCCCTAAACAGATCTTACCAAATATGAACTGGGAGCCAATGCTAAACGTTCTCTATACCTTGAGGATTCTCTGTGTCTCTTGGGGCCTCTGAGGTATAAGAGGTAATGTCTTACATTATATACCTATGATAGTTACTATGGTTACTGTAAGTTAGAAACATTTCTAGTTACAGAGATGAGCCCTATTGGCTAAATTAGAGGTGGCTCCACAGTCCAAGATAACATTATACCATTTTGCAGTAGCCATCACTTTGTAAAGACAAAGGAGGCTCAGTTGTATATATATTAGTGTATTAGTACAAATCACCAAAAGATGGCAATGCCGACTTATATATATATAAAATCATCATTACAAGGACACAGTTGTCCTAACATCTTATAAACAAGAAATACATATATGTATTAGAAAGCAAAGTGTATAACAATAATATGCATACATATCCTGACATCTACTCTTATACGGTAGATGCCCTATGCCCCATATGTTAGTATAACATATACCTATGTACTAGCTGTCTATGGTGTACCTCTGGAGGTACCAATAAGGGTGCAAGGACCTCGTATAACATCCTCCCCTTGTTGCCACTCAGGGCAACACAGCAGAAGAAGGGATGTGGAGAAAGAGCAGGTGTCTTTTACAACCCTGACGCACGAGCCTTGTAAAGGAACTCCAGCTACTCATGGTGTTGACATAGCATGTGTCTTAGGCAGCAAAGCATAATAATAAGAAAGAATATAAAAAATGCTTGTATAATAACAAACCTTTGAATGTAATCTCTAACCAAGTGTTAGTTAATGCACTGTTCATATCACCATCATTAATAAGTGCAAGGACAGCTTCGTTAGCATTAGTAATATTATTGATGATGTGGATGAGATGAGTATCTTTCCTCTCTAACAGTGATTTTAATGTCAGTGTAAGGGGGTCAATGTGCACATTAAAATATGGTAGATACTCAGATAGGGTGAGCAGGTAATCAGGGTTACCATCAAAGATATCAGCGTCCATAAGAGGGATGGGTGTGATAACGGTATGTCCAATAACTGCTTTTTGATGAGGGACAAAGCAAAAGTTACATAGAAATGTAGAAACATAGACGTTGACAGCAGATAAGGATCGCAAGGCCCATCCAGTCTGCCCATTTCTTTTTCTACCTTATAAATGTGCCATCGGCCTTTGCTCTGTCAGTGGCCTATCTATTCATACTCATCTGTATTGCTCCCTTATACCTGTCCCATGCCTGTTTGAAGCCCTGCACTGTATTCATAGCCACCACTTCCTAAGGTAGGCTATTCCGTGCATCCACCACCCTTTCTGTGAAAAAGAATTTCCTCACATTCCCCCTAAATCGGCCTCCCTCTAATCTCATGCTGTGTCCTCTTGTCCTGCTATTTTTCTTATATATAACATGTTAGACTCTTTCACCTTGTTAATGCCCTTAAGGTGTTTGAATGTTTAGATCATATCACCTCTCTCCCTCCTTTGCTCAGGGGTATACATATTGAGCTCCATTAATCTGTCCTCATATGTCTTCTGATGCAGTCCCTGCACCATTTTGTCTGCCCTTCTCGACTGCCTCAATTTGGTTAATGTCCTTGTGAAGGTGTGGCCTCCAGTACTGCATGCAGTACTCCAGATGGGGCCTAACCAGTGTCTTGTAAAGAGGGATTATTACCTCCCTCTTATGACTTGTGATACCCCTACTAATACACCCTAACATCCCACTAGCCTTACCTACTGCTTTAGAAGTCTTCATGGATGATTTCAGGTCATCGGTGATGACGATGTCCAAGTCTCTTTCTTCCTTTGTGACTGCCAGCAACTCCCTTCCCCTCCCAGCCTATAGATGGCATCAGAGTTTCTCTTCCCTATGTGCATGATCTTGCACTTTTTGCATTAAATCCCAGTTGCCACTCTTCTGACCATTTTGCTAGTTTATCCAGATCTCTTTTCATTCTGCCCACCCCATTTGGATCATCTACTCTGTTGCAGATCTTGGTGTCATCTGCAAACAGACAAGCCTTACCCGCTAGTCCATCTGCAATGTCACTAAAGAAAATATTGAAGAGGACTGGCCCCAGAACTGATCTCTGAGATACCCCACTTGTGACTTGCATCTCTTCTGACTGTATACCATTTACCACCACTCTCTGTTTTCTGCCCGTCAACCAGTTTGCCACCCAGTTGACCAACTTCTGACCCACCCCGAACCTACCCAGCTTATTTATCAATCTTCTATGTGGAATAGTGTCGAAAGCTTTGCTGAAGTCAAAGTAGGCGACATCAACTGCTCCTCCTTGGTCCACCACTCTGGTAACCCGGTCAAAAAATCTATGAGATTAGTTTGACAGGACCTTCCCTTTGTAAACCCAGGCTGTCTTGGATCCTGTGCCCCTATGGATTCCAGGTATTGCATTATCCTTTCCTTAAGGAGTGCCTCCATAATCTTGCCCACTACTGAGGTAAGACTGACTGGTCTGTAGTTCTCTGCCTCCTCACTGCTACCACTCTTGTGGAGCGGGATCACATGAGCCCTTCTCCAGCCTTCTGGGACCTCTTCTGTGCTCAGAGACTCACTAAACAGTTCTGAGAATGGCTCTGTTAGTTCCACCCTTAGCTCCTTAAGTACCCTGGGATGTATGCCATCAGGTCCCAATGCCTTGTCCACCCTGAGCTTAGTGAGCTTTTGGAGGACCCTTCCTTTTGTGAATGGAGTAGTGCTCACCTCCCTCCCCTCTCTGTGTCCATGGTGCTGAGCTGTGGGCCCTGCCCTACCTTCTCTTCAGTAAATACTGAGCAAAAGTATCTATTTAGGATTGATGTCTTTACAGGGTCCTCCTCCTCACATGCCCCCTTTTCTCCTTTGTGCTTCGTAATACCCTCTCTGGACTTTCTCCTTTCACTAATATATCTATAGTAAGTCTTGTCACCTTCTTTTACTGTTCGTGCTAGTGTTTCCTCCATTTGGGGAACTGCCTGCCTTACTGCCTTCCCTGCTTCCCTTAGGGCAGTTTGGTATGCCTCCCTATCTTCATCCCGCTGTGTTCCCTTATATTTCTTAAAGGCCAGTCTTTTGGCTCTGATCTTTTCTTCTTCTGTATTTGAGAACCAAAGTGGTTTCCTTCTTCTTTTGCACTTCCTAGGGTTGTCAATAACACATGTTTGAGTTCCATAAACATAAGACTTTATATTAGTCACAAAACAATATTCCCCATCAGAATTATATTGCATTTTAACCGTGGGAAGTCTCCATTTTTGCTACTCTACCAGCCAGGTGTAGGTAGTCTTCGTCATCCGTGTTGACAGGCGAAGAGCTTCCTCTCAACAAGATTGGTAAAGCTTGTCTGGAGCCAATGTTGACTCCAAAAAATCTGTGCTATTAGTGCTGATGTCATCATCCATAGAAAAGGACCAACCAATACTGTCAGGAGAATAACCACATACAGGTTTAATAACATCAAATACATCACATCTACACAAGTAAATGTATTGCTTCTTCGCACAGCAATCTGTGGGCGGGGCAACCCAGGTGTCCAGGAAAGGATGGAAGACCAGTAGAGGAGGCAGGTAGAGGCATTCTCTGTAGATATCTTCATTGAGGTGTCTGACTGAGTGAACAGTTGCAAGTTTATCAAATAGAGCTGTAGTGGGATCAAAACGTGGTAAAGATACAGTAAAAGAAACAAACATTGTATCCTTAATAGAACATTTTTAGAAGTAAAACATGGACCAATGTTAGGATGCCTGGTCTCAAAACCCAAATTCCTAGCTGTGGAAAGTGGAATGGTCAGAGTTTCTTGCATACACATTGCAATACAGCTAGGAGTTTTACACCATGGACAATACCATTTAGAGATACGTCTATCATGAATGATATCAGGGATCTTTCCAGATTCTAGATCATGGAAAAGGTTATTGATGGTAGTGATAATATATAAGCCATAGGCGGAGCACAAGATTTCATGGGCAATCTATTGTCTATCTGCTTCTTTGTTATTTTGTGCAATGAGAGCATTAATCTTATCTTCAGAATCTGTAAATGCCTTATAATGTCATGCATGTTATATACAGTGTATATTTCTTCCTGACTAAGGCCATCCACACCATGCAATAATTGGGGTATTATATAATTTACCAAACCAGTTTAGAATTTTGCCAAACGTGATTTGATAGCAGCAATGTCAGCCTTATTCCAAATAGACATAGCTGTAACAAAAAGACCTGTTACGGTGCCTGTGGCACTTGTGACATCAGAGCTGTCAACCTCACGGGTATTACGTTTGTGACTTTGATCATCAGGATTAGGATTAGGTTTTCTCCTAAAATTGCCTCTGTGCTCGTTGGTGTGTACCTCTGCAATAGGGTCCTGCATATGAATCTGAAAAGCTGCTAAACTGTCAAGCATTAAAGTACTGTACAATTCTGAAGTGTTAGTAGTGTGGCACATACCAAATTCTTTAATATTCCTGTAAGTTAAATTGAACAAAACAGGTATATGCATAAATTGTAAGTTATTAATACGTGTACCAGGTAAGGCAGTGGCTGTTAGACCACTTTGGGGACCAGCGGTATATTTTGGACATTCCAAAACCTGTTTATCAGTCGGGGGAGGGTAACACAGAAAGATACATGGCAGCAGAGGCCATGTTGTGTACAGCATAGAATCTCCTGGCAGAGTCTTTAGACAAAGAACTACAATATGAGGGATCAATTAAGGCAGTGATATTGTATAAACCAGAATGTCTGAGAGCAGTCTGGAGCAAGGACAGTAAACCATTAGGGGGTAATTTGGCATTGGGTGAGTTGTGGAAAGTTCCTTTGGAAAGTTGGCCTCAGGAAGAATTTGTCCTTGCTAGGTGGTTTGCCACTCAACTTGTAGGGTAGATTTATCTGGAGCAACAACCAAGGCAGTAAAGTAAGAAGTATAAGTTCATATATCTAGTCAAATGTTAAATTTCAGCCAATCAGCGTGTGCCACGTCATTTGACAGGTGGGCGTGGACTAAATGGACCAATCAGAATCACCCTTGTTAAACCGGAGTCCCTCCTAAAATGCGCTAGCCGCCCTTGCACAGGAAATGACACGGATCTGGAACCCGTGGTCCCCGCCTTGTGCAGGAAATGACCTAACAACACCATTTTGTAAGTGTCTTACGCCCTCCTTCTCGTGACACTCCTTGATCCCTGCCAGACCATCCTGGCTGGAACCCGAGTCCCACCATGCTAGCTTGAACTTCTGCATCCCTCCTTTCTCCTGCACCCCCACCATCCTGGCTCGAACCCCTGTCCCCGGCCCCTCCTTCTCGCACACTTCTCGATCCCCTGCCAGACCATCCTGGCTGGAACCCGAGTCCCACCATGCTAGCTTGAACTCCTGCATCCCCTCCTTTCTCCTGCACCCCCACCAGCCTGGCTCGAACCCCTGTCCCCACCCATCATTCTCGTACACTCCTCGATCCCCTGCCAGACCATCCTGTCTCGAACCCGAGTCCCACCATGCTAGGTTGAACTCCTGCGTCCCCTCCTTTCTCCTGCACCCCCACCAGCCTGGCTCGAACCCCTGTCCTCTTCACCACCGTGCTCCTCCCACCCAAAAAATCAGTTAGTGTTTATGTAGTGGTGTGTGCCCCTGTAGGGCTGTTATTGTATAACTGCAGGGGCATGTGTGTTTTTGATTAGGATATTTTCAGAAAGAAGTATCTAGGAGGGAACCTGATCGTCAGAGGTTTCACAGATCTGTGTGGAGACCCCCACCCAGGAAATTCATATGCCTGTGTGAGTACCCTTTTTCTGTTTTGTAACAGTATACAAAATTATTTAACATGCATCTGTAGGACTGTGTCAAACTTGCATCAAAGGATAGCTTTATGTAAACGATGTAACATTTATAAGCTAAAACGGGGACCTCTTTGTAAATAAGATGGTTCAGCAGTTTCTCTGGATAGCATTGCAACAATCGCTAAAAACTAATTATTTATACTTTTGTCATGAATTAGAAAGAATAAAACTATATAAGAAAAAGGAACACATATCTATAGTTCACCCCTCAGCTCTGTGTAGTATCAAGGAGAAGGCTGAAATGAAATGTGTGTGATATTTATAATGTTTTGAAAAATGATATATTACAAAAGAAAAAGACGGAATATAAAATGATAATGTTTCTCTTTCAAAAATAATTTTAAAGCACACAGTCTTAAAATGTATATACAGCTTTGCTTAGAGTCGCAGAAAAATACACACTTTGTGTGTGTGTGTGTGTGTGTGTGTGTGTCCTCATTAGACACGTAGGAAAAGCAATGTCTTTTATGTATGTTTAAAATATAGATGGGGGTTTTGGATCCTGGTAGCTGTGTGTGTGTGTGTGTATGTGTGTCCATCCGTCATTAGCACGAGGAAAAAGCAATGCTTTTGTGGATGTTTAAAATATAGATGGACTTTTTGAGCTCACGGGACTGTTGGCTGTGTGTAGGGTCTTTGTCTGTTAGACATGACAAAACATCTGTTGTTCATTTACACAGCCATGGCTACAAAGGCCTATTGATTCTCTTTGGAAACGTGTCTCAAAATTTTTGGGATTACAAGGGTCTGTAAAAAAGTAGCTTTATGCTTTTGTTGCAAAATGTCTATAGTTACATTATCAAAAAATTAAAAAGTCATGTAGTACTAAATAGAAAAATAAATGATATGTTACAAAGATTTATATTCTGATTAGTGGTATGCAAGCAGTTTTACCGAATTACTAATTTAAAGGACGCAGCTGTTTAAAAAAGACAAAATTTCTGTTTTGACTTTTCAAAGCATAACTTAGGCTTGCACTCCACTGCCTCTCTGTGTTTTAAGATTGATAAAAAAGCATCTGTTTTCAATTAGACTGTGACCAGCCTATTAGCAGAAAGGAATTTCTTAATGCCTACCAGCTGTCGCAGGAAGTGAGAAACAAAAGCCTACATTGACTAGCATAGGGTCTTATATATTCCACCCTTGGAGAATGGGGGGGGTGGTGTTGGTCTGATGGACAGTGCCAGATGTTTTTCACTACTTGCCACGTACTTGGGGGGGATCTGTGTCATTTTTATATAAGCATTTCAAGATACTGGAAGCTCAAGTAGCAGTTGTTGTAGTCTCGCTCTGTCCTTTTGTCTTGAGCTAAAAATTAAAATAATCAACAATTAGCCATGGAACCGTGGACTCTGATTAAGAGCTTATCCAAACATTTAATCGCTTGATTAATACACAGTTGAACATTACAGCAGGTGTGTATTTTTAACTAGAAATAGTAGATGCTGCATGTTTTAGAGTTTAAATGTTGTCTTATAAAAGTTTTAAAATACCGAAGTAGTGACAGGGGCTTATTTTCTGTTTTTAAATAGATCCACAGAGAAACCCTGGAGGGTGAGGCTGGCTAATCCCAGATTACTGCTACAGAAGGTGTGTATTTTTATCTAGAAATAGTAGAAGCTGCAGGTTTTAGAGTTTAAATGTTGTCTTATAAAAGTTTTAAAATACAAGTAGTGACAGGGGCTTATTTTCTGTTTTAAATAGATCCACAGAGAAACCCAGGAGGGTGAGGCTGGCTAATCCCCAGATTACTGCTACAGAAGGCGGTATTTTATCTAGAAATAGTAGAAGCTGCAGGTTTTAGAGTTTAAATGTTGTCTTATAAAAGTTTTAAAATACTGAAGTAGTGACAGGGGTTTATTTTCTGTTTTAAACAGCCTTACAGACAAACCCTACAGGTGAGAGGGAAAAGAGATCATTACATGAATGTGATGTTTTCAACGACATGGCAGAATTTCAACTGGTGTCAGTGACCAGAATACATATAGCATTACTGAACAAGATATACAGCCATCTACGTAGCAGTGGTTCAAGAGTCTCTGCAGCTGTAAATGAACCAAATGTGCTAATAAACATTGTACAGCCATCTACGAGCAGTGGTTCAAGAGTCTCTGCAGCTGTAAATGAACCAAATGTGCTAATAAATATTGTACAGCCATCTAGGAGCAGCGGCTCGAGTTTCTGCCAAAGGTTTCAAGAAAGTGACATTGACATGATCAATATTGGAAAGCCTATATTTTAAACAATTGATTGTTTGTTTAATGCCTTGTAATTGAGGGCAGATTATCTAGTGAGGATTATGATCATCAGCTGCTTAAATCTGAGCTTTTAAAAGTTCAGCTACTGTACTGAACAGTGTGCTTGGTTTAGTCCATATTTCAAAATTCTCAATCAGGGAAATGAAGATGATGTTTAGTGCCTTCACATGTATGAAAAGTACAGGGCTTGGAGGAAAAAGTTGCAAAACAAAGAACAAAATACAAAGTGAAAGCACAGAAGCTCTCATAAACTGAGTACAAAAGGGTTGCATCACTAGCAAATGAAAAAAAATAACAAATGGGGTAAAAAAAAGAAAATCTGGGTAAAAATAAAACAATACGAGAAAAGTTGATCAGAAAAGTAAAACATGCCAGGAAAATATTACAGCATAGGTTGTTACAAAATGCTACAAATGGTCTGCAGTCTGAATTAGAAAACCATGATGATGATGATGATCAGGTAACAGTGCCTACTGATGTATTTAGAAGCTGTACAGGAATATGAGCATGATTTAAAAAATTTAATGCTACAGAATTTCATCAAAGATATAAGTTTATAAATCTAGATAAAATAAAATCTTTTATAGAGGCTATTGCTGCAATGCACCAGGCTATAGAAAGTTTGTTAGACAGTGTGAAGAAAACACAATATATGGGGATTTTATACAGGTAAGATTAAATGCTGCTTCTTTGAATCACCTCTGTTCTCAAGAAAGACAAGTCCAAATGAACTAAATGCTGCAAACTTCTTAGATCATATAGCTGATATGCTACAGAGCAATACTGAAGTAATTGCTGATTCCTCTATACATCTTGTGATAATGACCATCAGAAACCACCAGGGGTTGGGGTGGGGGAGACGGACACTGAGCTCCATCTTGTATAGCAGGATTTTACAAAAAAGAGATATACCTGATTGATTTTAAATAACAGAGACAATAGTTTGTGTTTCGTGGCTCCATTCTCGCACTCTTAAATCCACATATGAGTGACAGTCAGTTGTTGAACAAGGCTAAATATATTGTACGCTGAGCTAGGTTTGTCAGACCAAAGCCCTGTCACTTTTAGTGATGTGTCACAGTTTGAACAGCTTTTAGAGTCAAAATTAAGATTTTATATCATAATGAAGGAAACTGGCAAACATTTTCAACAGGTCCAGAAAGATTTCTAAAACACTGTTTGTATTATTACATGAAAAACATTTTTTTATGGCATCACTAATGTAAAATTCACTGGTCGCACAGTACCTCTCACGAATATTGTGATGTAGCCTACAACCATGAGGGAAATCATATCTGTGCACAACAGTGCAAAGTTTATTTAAACCCATGTTGTCTCAAAAGGAAATTGGCACAGTATCTTGTCACAAATGTAAGAAGATTTGTGAGGTCTTCAGCGTGCCTAGAAAGACATTTAGCAGAGCTGATGGTGATACAGGGTCTTGTAAATCCATGAAACTGTGTGAACAATGTTTTGTTTTTACAAGGGATCTCATACATGTAAATTGATTCAGTGTAGCAGATGTGGTTCTTTCATGACAGCAGACAAGCATCTGTGTTACATGTCACCACTCACAGATGTAAAAAGCACTGAGAAATATAGTGTTTGATTTTGAAGCCACACAAGAAACGGGGTGCACATACCAAATTTTATGTATGCTAAGCAGTTAGATGGGAAGAGGTCCTGGGAATTCGATGGTGAAGATTATAAAAGATTTTGTAGGACATTTATTGATGCCCCATTTAGACATTACACATTTATAGCACAATGCCAAAGGCTATGACAGTTACTTTATCATTAGCCAGCTAGTCAAGGAAAGAATTGATATTAAATTGCTCACACAAGGAGGAAAAGTACTCTGTGTCACAGTGACATCCCCACATCAGATTTATTGTGGCTATTGTTTTCTTCCTTTTAAACTAGCAAAAATCCCTGCAGCCCTTGGATTTGAGAATGAGATTGCTAAAGGCTACTTCCCCATTTTTTAACACCAAGCTAATGAAAATTATGTAGGCCCCCTGCCTGATGCTCAGTTTTATGGTTCTGAATATATGTTGCCTGCAGAAAAGCAAGAGTTTTGCAATGGTACCTAGCTAACAGACATAGGAATTTAATCTGAAAAGGCTTAGCTACTATTGTCAGTTAGATGTTGAAATTCTTCGAAAGCCTGTGTCAGATTAGAAATGAAGTACTGGGATGACTAGGAAAAGTATTTTAAAACAGTCAGGCGAGTGATACCGTGGAGTATGAAACAGTATCATAGACCCCTTCCATGCGTCACCATAGCCTCAATTTCTATGGCGATGTACAGGTTTCTGTTTTTGAAAGAATGCACTGTTGCTGTTCTCCCCCAGACAACTACCACAGACAATTGAAGAGGTACTCCACACCTGCAATTCAGTGGCTTATGTACATATCTGAGAAGAAAACATTTCTATTCAGCATGCGGCTAAGGGTGGTGAATTTAAGGTGGGTCCGTACTTTTGGATGGCTATTCAGTCTTAAATGGAATACCCACAGCATTTGAATTTAATGGTTGTTTTTCATGGTTGCAACATCTGTTACTGTGAAAAGATAGAAACCACATGACAGGGACTAGTTTTGACAGTTATTCAATAGGACCACGGACAAATTCATTTTCTAAAAGACAGGGTTTTGCAGTTAGAGTATTGTGGAACATGAATGGAAAGCAATGCTGACCACGGATCAGGGTTTGAATAATTTTTTGAGGACAGGCAGCTACCACAGCCACTTGATCCTAGGCAGTCACTGTTTGGGGAGAACAAATGCCATTTGTCTGTACTATAAGACACAGCCTGATGAAAATACACTATTATGATTTTACCAGCCTCTACCCTTTTGTTAACAAAACCAAACAGTATCCAGTCGGTCATCCTGACATCATTTCATGACAATTTTGATGTCCTCACTCAGTACTTTGGTTTAGCAAAGTAAAGTCTTACCCCTAGAGGTCTTTTCTTTCAGTGCTGCCATTCAGGATTGGTAAAAGCTTGTGTTATATTATGTCGTGCATGCGCTGAAAATAGACTATAAACAACATCATGCACACATGATGATGAGCAACGTCACTTCATGTACCTACTGTACCGTAGAACTAAACCTGGCACTGGAAAAGGCTACAAATCATTAACATTTATGAAGTTTGGCATTTAAAGAGTCATGCACAGAGCTTTTGCAGATTACATCAAGCTGCATCTAAAAGCAAGCAAGAGGCATCTGGTTTCCTTCATGGTCAAAACTGAAGAGGATAAAGTCAGGTACATACAACAGTATTTTGAAAGGGAAATGTACATTTGAACCCTGCAGCCATAACTGTTAACCCTGCAAGAAGACCGATATCTAACTGTCTTTAAATTCTCTTTGGGGCAAATTTGGGCAGAGAGCTAATTTACTCGTTCAACGAGCATAGTAACAGACCCACAGAAATTATTTCAATATGTCTTCGCTCTCACTATATCTCATCGTGCTTTTCATCGATGATGAAACAGCATGCTAAGCTGGAAATATACCAGTGATCATACACAAATTCCAATGATATCAACATATTTATAGCTAGTTTTACAACGGCATATGCCAGAGTCGTAACTCTACAACCTGCTAGATAGGTTACAGGACAGGTGCCTTTACCACGACACAGACTCTGTCATTTTGTGTCCAGACCGGTGACTGGGCCCCACCTCTGGGCGATTATTTAGGGAGCTGACCAGTGAAGTTCCTGCTGATGAACACATTACAGAGTTCGCTTCTGCAGGCCCAAAATATGCGGTTACAGGCAGACCAGTGGTGAGGTTGTTCTTAAATGAAAGGGTTTACCTTAATGTAGCCAACAGTAAACACATTAATTTTGAAAGTCTGAAGGACCTGGTTTTGACTATATGGGGTCACAGATCTCTAAAGAAATTACTGTGAGTCAACCAGCATTGTTAGGAATAAAAGCAGTGGTCCTTGAAACAAAACAATATTCAAGACACAGAGAGTAGTTTATGACAGCAAGTTTTACAAGACAATTTTAAAACACTTCCTTACGGATACTGATTGTGAAAATGGATAGCAGGTTGCAGCATCCCTTTACTTTTCTGTTGGCTGGACCTCTAATAGTGGGAAGAGCTTTATAAAACAGTTGTTGGAACATGCTGATGCCACTTTATCCACAAGCCTGAAAATATTGTCTGGTTCTACAGCTGTTGGCAACTTTTGTATAATGAATTGCTGTTAAAGTTCCCTCAGATTAAATTTGTTGAGGGCTACCAATGTCATTAGTGACAATGATCTCTTACCCCTGGAAAGGTAAATTTTGTCGTTATAGATGATTTGATGGACTCTGCCTGTCAAAATAGTGAAGTGGAATATGGGTTTACCAAGTACAGTCATCATAAACAATTGACAATATTTTTAATTATCCAGAATGTGTTCTGTCAAGGTAAAAAAAAGCAGGACCATCACACTAAATGCCAAATACATGATTCTGTTCAAAAACCCCAGAGACAAGCTTCAGATCACAACACTAGATAGACAATTAAAAATATTGTCAATTGTTTATGATGACTGTAAGAGATCATTGTCAGCTAGTGACATCGGTAGCCCCTCCACAAATTTAATCTGAGGGAACTTTAACAGCAATTCATTATACAAAGGTTGCCAACAGCTGTAGAACCAGACAATATTTTCAGGCTTGTGTGATAAAGTGGCATCAGCATGTTCCAACAACTGTTTTATAAAGAAGCTCTTCCCACTATTAGAGGGCCAGCCAACAGACAAGTAAAGGGATGCTGCAACCTGATATCCATTTTCACAATCAGTATCCGTAAGGTAATGTTTTAAAATTGTCTTGTAAACTCGCTTGTCATAAACTACTCTCTGTGTCTTGGACAGCATTTTGTTTCAAGGACCACTGCTTTTTATTCCTAAAATGTTGGGTTGACTCACAGTAATTTCTTTAGAGATCATGACCCCGTACAGTCAAAGACCAGGTCCTTCAGACTTTCAAAATTAATGTGTTTACTGCTGGCTACATTAGGGTAAACCTTTCACTTAAGAACAACCTCACCACTGGACAGCCTGTAACCGTAGCGTTTTGGGCCTGCAGAAACGAACTCTGTAATGTGTTCATCAGCAGGAACTTCACTGGTCAGCTCTCCCAAATAATCGCCCAGAGGTAGGGCCCGTCACCGGTCTGGACACAAAATGACAGAGTCTGTGTCATGGTAAAGGCACCTGTCCTGTAACCTATCTTGCAGGTTGTAGAGTTGACTCTGGCATTGCCGTTGTAAAACTAGCTATAAATATGTTGATATTATTGAATTTGTGTAATGATCGCTGGTATATTTCCAGCTTAGCATGCTGTTTCATCATCGATGAAAAGCACGATGAGATATCGCGATAGGAATCGAAGACATATGAAATAATTTCTGTGGGTTCTGTTACTATGCTCATTGTCGGTAAATTAGCTCTCTGCCCAAATTTGCCCCAAGAGAATTTAAAACAGTTTAGATATCGGTCTTTTGCAGGGTTAACAGTTATGGCTGCAGGGTTCAAATGTACATTTTCCCTTTCAAAATACTGTTTTATGTACTGACTTTATCCTCTTCAGTTTTGACTCTCATGAAGGAAACCAGATGCCTCTTGCTTGCCTTTAGATGCAGCTTGATGTAATCTCAAAAGCTCTTTGCATGACTCTTTAAAGTGCCAAACTTCATAAATGTTAATGATTTTGTAGCCTTTTTCCAGTGCCAGGTTTAGTTCTACGGTACAGTAGGTACCCGTGAAGTGACATGTTGCTCATCATCATGTGCATGTGATGTTGTTTGAAGTCTATTTTCAGCACATGCACGACATAATGTAAACACAAGCTTTTACCAATCCTGGATGGCAGCACTGGAAAGAAAAGACCTCTAGGGGGTAAGACTTTTACTTTTGCTAAACCGAAGTACTAAGTGAGGTCATCAAAATTGTCATAAATGATGTCAGGATGACCGAGTGGATACTGTTTGGTTTTGTTAACAAAAGGGTAGAGGCTGGTAAAATTATAATAGTGTATTTTCTCATCAGGCTGTGTCTTATAGTACAGACAAATGGCATTTGTTCTCCCCCCAAACAGTGACTGCCTAGGTTCGAGTGGCTGTGGTAGCTGCCTGTCCCTCAAAAAATTATTCAAACCCTGATCCGTGGTCAGCATTGCTTTCCATTCATGTTCCCAAATACTCTAACTGCAAAACCCTGTCTTTTTAGAAATGAAATTTGTGTGTGTCCTATTGAATAACTGTCCAAAACTAGTCCCTGTCTTGTGGTTTCTATCTTTCTCACAGTAACAGATGTTGCAGCCATGAAAAACAACCATTAAATTCAAATGCTGTGGGTATTCCATTTATGACTGAATAGCCATCCAAAGAAATCGGACCCACCTTAAATTCACCACCCCTTAGCGCATGCTGAATATAAATGTTTTCTTTCTCAGATATGTATATAAGCCACTGACTAGCAGTGTGAGTACTCTTCAATTGTCTGTGGTAGTTGTCTGGGGGAGAACAGCAACAGTGCATTCTTTCAAAAACAGAAACCTGTACATCGCTATAGAAATTGAGGCTATGGTGACGTACTGGAAGGGGTCTAAGGATACTGTTTCATACTCCACTGCATCATCGCCTGACTGTTTTAAAATACTTTTCCTAGTCATCTCCAGTACTTCATTTCTAAATCTGACACAGGCTTTTCAAGAATTTCAACATCTAACTGACAATAGTAGCTCTCTTTCAGATTAAATTCTCTATGTCTGTTAGCTAGGTACCATTGCAAAAACTCTTGCTTTTCTGCAGGCAACATATATTCAGAACCATAAAACTGAGCATCGGGCGGGGTCTACATAATTTCATTAGCCTTGGTGTTAAAAAAATGGGAAGTAGCCTTTAGCAATCTCATTCTCAAATCCAAGGGCTGCGAGGGATTTTGCTAGTTTAAAAGGAAGAAAACAATGGCTGTCAATAAATCTGATATGTAGGGATGTCACTGTGACAGAAATACTTTTTCCTCCTTGTGAGCAATTTAATATCAATTCTTTCCTTGACTAGCTGGCTAATGATAAAGTAACTGTCATAGCCTTTGGCATTGTGTGCTATAAATGTGTAGTGTCTAAATGGGCATCAATAAAATGTCCTACAAAATCTTTTATGCAATCTTCACCTTGAATTCCCAGGACCTCTTCCCATTTAACTGCTTAGCATACAAAATTTGGTATGTGCACCCCCGTTTCTTGTGTGACTTCAAAATCAAACACTATATATTTCTCAATGTTTTTTACATCTGTGAGTGGTGACATGTAACACAGATGCTTATCTGCTGTCATGAAAGAACCACATCTGCTACACTGAATCAATTTACACGTATGAGATCCCTTGTAAAAAACAAAACATTGTTCACACAGTTTCATGGATTTACAAGACCCTGTATCACCATCAGCTCTAGCTAAATGTCTTTCTAGGCATGCTGAAGACCTACAAATCTTCTTACATTTGTGACAAGATACTGTGCCAATTTCCTTTTCGAGACAACATAGGTGAAACAAACTTTACACTGTTATTGCACAGATATGATTTCCTTATGGCTGTAGGCTACATCACAATATTCGCAGAGGTACTGTGCGGCTATGAATTTTTTACATTAGTGATGCCATAAAATGTTTTTCATGTAATAATACAAACAGTGTTTTAGGAAATCTTTCTGGACCTGTTGAAAATGTTTGCCAGTTTCCTTCATTATGATATAAAATCTTAATTTTGACTCCTAAAAGCGTTCAAACTGTGACACATCACTAAAAGTGACAGGGCTTTGGTCTGACAAACCTAGCTCAGCTTACAACATTTTAGCCTTGTTCAACAACTGACTGTCACTCATATGTGGATTTAAGAGTGCAGAATGGAGCCACGAAACACAAACTATTGTCTCTGTTATTTAAATCAATCAGGTATCGCTTCTTTTTGTAAAATCCTGCTATACAAGATGGAGCTCAGTGTCCGTCTCCCCCACCCCGACTCCTGGTGGTTTCTGATGGTCATTATCACAAGATGTATAGAGGAATCAGCAATTACTCAGTATTGCTCTGTAGCATATCAGCTATCTGATCTAAGAAGGTTGCAGCATTTAGTTCATTTGGACTTGTCTTTCTTGAGAACAAGGGTGATTCAAAGAAGCAGCATTTAATCTTACCTGTATAAAATCCCCATATTGTGTTTTTCTCTTCACACTGTCTAACAAACTTTCTATAGCCTGGTGCATTGCAGCAATAGCCTCTGTAAAAGATTTTATTTTATCTAGATTTATAAACTTATATCTTTGATGAAATTCTGTAGCATTAAATTTTTTTAAACTGCGTTCATATTCCTGTACAGCTTCTAAATACACTGTAGGGGGCGCACTGTTAGCCTGATCATCATCATCATCATGGTTTTCTAATTCAGACTGCAGACCATTTGTAGCATTTTGTAACAACCTATGCTGTAATATTTTCCTGGCATGTTTTACTTTTCTGATCAACTTTTCTCGTATTGTTTTATTTTTTACCCAGATTTTTCTTTTTATACCCCATTTGTTATTTTTTTTCATTTTGCTAGTGATGCAACCCTTTGTACTCAGTTTATGAGAGCTTCTGTGCTTTCACTTTGTATTTTGTTCTTTGCTTTTGGCAACTTTTTCCTCCAAGCCCCTGTACTTTTCATACATGTGTCGGCACTGAACATCATCTTCATTTCCCTGATTGAGAATTTTGAAATATGGACTAAACCAAGCACACTGTTCAGTACAGCAGCTGAACTTTTAAAAAGCTCAGATTTAAGCAGCTGATGATCATAATCCTCACTAGATAATCTGCCCTCAATTACCAAGGCATTAAACAAACAATCAATTGTTTTAAAAATATAGGCTTTCCCAATATTGATCATGTCAATGTCACTTTCTTGAAACCTTTGGGCAGAAACTCTTGAGCCGCTGCTCCTAGATGGCTGTACAATATTTATTGGCACATTTGGTTCATTTACAGCTGCAGAGACTTTGAACCATCTAGTCAGATGGCTGTACAATGTTTATTGGCACATTTGTTCATTTACAGCTGCAGAGACTCTTGAACCACTGCTCGAGATGGCTCTATATCTTGTTCAGTTATGCTATATGTATTTTGGTCACTGACACCAGTTGAAATTCTGCCATGCCTTGAAAAACATCACATTCATGTAATGATCTCTTTTTCCCTCTCACACCTGTAGGGTTTGTCTGTGAGGCTGTTTAAAAACAGAAAATAAACCCCTGTCACTACTTCAGTATTTTAAAACTTTTATAAGACAACATTTAAACTCTAAAACCTGCAGCTTCTACTATTTCTAGATAAAAATACACACCTTCTGTAGCAGTAATCTGGGGATTAGCCAGCCTCACCCCTCCAGGGTTTCTCTGTGGATCTATTTAAATAACAGAAAATAAGCCCCCTGTCACTACTTCGGTATTTTAAAACTTTTATAAGACAACATTTAAACTCTAAAACCTGCAGCTTCTACTATTTCTAGATAAAAATACACACCTTCTGTAGCAGTAATCTGGGGATTAGCCAGCCTCACCCCTCCAGGGTTTCTCTGTGGATCTATTTAAATAACAGAAAATAAGCCCCCTGTCACTACTTCGGTATTTTAAAACTTTTATAAGACAAAATTTAAACTCTAAAACATGCAGCATCTACTATTTCTAGTTAAAAAATACACACCTGCTGTAGTGTTCAACTGTGTATTAGCCAAACGATTAAATGTTTGGATAAGCTGTTTGTCAGGAGTCCACGGTTCCATGGCTAATTGTTGAATATTTTTAATTTTTTAGCTCAAGACAAAAGGGCAGAGCGAGACTACAACAACTGCTACTTGAGCTTCAGTATCTTGAAATGTTTATATAAAATGACTCAGACCCCCCAAGTACGTGGCAAGTAGTGAAAACATCTGGCACTGTCCATCAGACCAACACCACCCCCCCATTCTCCAAGGGTGGGATATATAAGACCCTATGCTAGTCAATGTAGGCTTTTGTTTCTCACTTCCTGCGACAGCTGGAAGGCATTAAGAAATTCCTTTCTGCTAATAGGCTGGTCACAGTCTAATTGAAAACAGATGCTTTTTTATCAGTCTTAAAACACAGAGAGGCAGTGGAGTGCAAGCCTAAGTTATGCTTTGAAAAGTCAAAACAGAAATTTTGTCTTTTTTAAACAGCTGCGTCCTTTAAATTAGTAATTCGGTAAAACTGCTTGCATACCACTAATCAGAATATAAATCTTTGTAACATATCATTTATTTTTCTATTTAGTACTACATGACTTTTTAATTTTTTGATAATGTAACTATAGACATATCATTTATTTTTCTATTTAGTACTACATGACTTTTTAATTTTTTGATAATGTAACTATAGACATTTTGCAACAAAAGCATAAAGCTACTGTAATCCCAAAAATTTTGAGACACACGTTTCCAAAGAGAATCAATAGGCCTTTGTAGCCATGGCTGTGTAAATGAACAACAGATATTTTGTCATGTCTTAACAGACAAAGACCCCTACCACACAGCCAACAGCCCGTGAGCTACAAAAAGTCCATCTATATTTTAAACATCCACAAAAAGCATTGCTTTTTCCTACGTGCCTAATGAGGGATGGACACACATACATACACACACACACACACACACACAGCTACCAGGATCCAAAAACCCCCCATCTATATTTTAAACATACATAAAAGACATTGCTTTTCCTACGTGTCTAATGAGGGAACACACACACAACACACAAAGTGTGTATTTTTGTAAATACTCTAAGCAAAGCTGTATATACATTTTAAGACTGTGTGCTTTAAAATTATTTTTGAAAGAGAAACATTATCATTTTACATTCCGTCTTTTCTTTGTAATATATCATTTTTTCAAAACATTATAAATATCACACACATTTCATTTCAGCCTTCTCCTTGATACTACACAGAGCTGAGGGGGGTGAACTATAGGTATGTGTATTCCTTTTTTCTTATATAGTTTTATTCTTTCTAATTCATGACAAAAGTATAAATAATTAGTTTTTAGCGATTGTTGCAATGCTATCCAGAGAAAACTGCTGAACCATCTTATTTACACAGAGGTCCCCCATTTTAGCTTATAAATGTTACATGCGTTTACATAAAGCTATCCTTTTGATGCAAGTTTGACACAGTCCTACAGATGCATGTTAAATAATTTTGTATACTGTTACAAAAACAGAAAAAAGGGGTACTCACACTGGCATATGAATTTCCCTCGGGGTTGGTCTCCACACAGATCTGTGAAACCTCTGCACGATCAGGTTCCCTCCTAGATACTTCTTTCTGAAAATATCCTAATCAAAAAACACACACATGCCCCCTGCAGTTATACAATAGGCCTACAGGGGGCACACACCACTACATAAACACTAACTGATTTTTTGGGGTGTGAGGAGCACGGTGGTGAAGAGGGACAGGGGTTCGAGCCAGGCTGGTGGGGGTGCAGAAGAAAGGAGGGGACGCAGGAGTTCAACCTAGCATGGTGGGACTCAGGTTCCAGCCAGGATGGCCTGGCAGGGGATCGAGGAGTGTACGAGAAGGAGGGGCGGGGGACAGGGGTTTGAGCCAGGCTGGTGGGGGTGCAGGAGAAAGGAGGGGATGCAGGAGTTCAAGCTAGCATGGTGGGACTCGGGTTCCAGCCAGGATGGTCTGGCAGGGATCGAGGAGTGTGCGAAGAGGGGCGTAAGACGCTACAAATGGTGTTGTTAGGTCATTTCCTGCGCAAGGGGCGGACACGGGTTCAATGCGTCACTAGCTCTCAAGAAGGGGCGGGCTAGCGATTTTAGGGAAGGACTCGGTTTAACAAGGGGTGATTCTGATTGGTCCATTTTAGGCCACGCCCACCTGTCAAATGACGTGGCATGCGCTGATTGGCTGAAATTTAACATTTGATGAGATATAGGAACTTATACTACTAAGGCAGGCATCAGAACCTTCCTGTGCAGTAATAAAAAGTTGGCTATATTGATAGATACTCCATCTGGGGCAGATGTTAGAGGATCAAGATGAGGAACGAGGTGCTTTACCTTTTTTGGATGCAGGGGATAACTCCTGAGATGAGGAGAAAGTAGAACAAGATAGCCATCTTGTCAGAGTACCTGAAAAGGAAAACCAAATATTAGTAAATTAGTACTATTCCACCCAATGGGGTGAGGAAAAGTAATTATACTCCTTTATACAGTTTTAGCTGGTTTGCATGTAACCATTTGTCAGTCACTTTGTTGTTGTGCATTAGTCTAACATGATAGACTGCCAGACTGAGCTTGTTAACAATGGGGTAGGGGCCTTTCCACTTATTGGAGAAGGAGTATGTGGGATGTACAAATCTGAAAACCGTTACCTGATCTCCAACTTGCCAATCTGCTTCTTGTGCATGTTTGTCAAACTGTATTTTGGACTGTTGCTGGGTCTTGCCCATGCAGTTAGCAGCGTACAAGTGTGTGTGTATGAGATCGTGTCTGAGTTTTTCCACACACTGGTCTACAGACATACGGTCTGCTGTAGGGGTATGCAGGTCAAACAACAAGTGTTCAGGCAATCTCATCTGTCTGCCAGTCATCACCTCAAATGGTGTCAACTGGGTGGTGGCTGAGGGTGTGTCCCTGATTGCCATAAGGAGTAATCTGTCTGTTGGCTCTTTCTACTTGACCTGAAGATTGTGGGTGTTAAGGTATGTGGAATGTTTGTCGAACTCCAAGGAGTTCAAGTGCTTCTTTCATCAACTCACCTGTAAAACTGGTTCTTCTATTGGAGTCCACCTTGAGAAGTAGGCCCCACCTGGAGAAGATAAGTTCCACCAGGATTTTAGCAGTGGTTTTAGCAGTACATGTCTCAGTGGGGAAAACGTCCACCCACTTAGAGAAAAGATCAGTTACCACAAGGGTGTACTTGTTATTCCTGCTGGTATTGGTCAATGGGCCAATAAAATCAATCTGTATGGCATGCCAAGAGACAGAGTGCCTTTGTGGTAGTAGTTTGGCATTTCATTTGGTGGGGATAGGATTGTTTTGCACACAAACAAGGCAGTTATCTATGTACTGTTAGACATCCTAGGTGACACCAGGCCACCATGCAGTGGTCTTGAGTCTTTGGAGGGTGTTTTGTACTCCCTGGTGTCCACCAGTATAGGTGTCATGCACTTGGTGCAAAAATCCAGACCTGTGGTGTCTGGAAACTACCCACAGTTAGGTGGGGGTATCATCAGGCTGATACCAGATGAGCTTGTCTTCAGGGGACAAGTGTAACTTACCTTCATGCCTCCAGTACAGGTTGTGGGTAGGTACATTTTGTTCAGTGCTCTTGTCAAGGAATCTTTTTTTTTTTTTTACGCCCCCTTCTCACCCCAGTGCTTCAACACCTTCGGGAGTATCCTACAACCTTGTGCATCCCTGCTCATCTGTCGGCATAGGGTGCAGTCATCCCTCCACGCTGCCTTGGTTTGACCCCCAGGAGGGTACGAGGCGGGGCCCCCCTTTCCACCACCCTGAGAGACTGAGTTTCGCCGGGGATCCGTCATCCATGCTGGCAGAGGCCTTGGGTTTGGGGCCTGAAGATCCATCTACAGGGAGCACTGGAGGGTATTTTTCCTCTTTCCATCCATCCCCATAGGCTGTCTGCATGCTAGGAGAGCCTAGGAGCAATGCACGTCGCAGAGTGCTAACACTCCGGCTCCCAGCGGACATCCTCCCTCCCTGCTTCATGCTGTCCTTGCTGCACCACCACACGTGGTCACCCAGGTAGTGGTATCGCAGAGTGACCCGCATCCCACCCCACCCGGAGGAGGAGAGCAGCCTCTGGGCACTCAATCCTCCTCCCCCTGGCTGGCCATCCAGTTCCCCAAGTCCGTTCCCGAACCTGGTTCGCTGGTGCCGTGAGCGGTAACCCTACCACTGTGCTGGTGGGCCGGCCTCATCAAGGAATCTTAACACATCTTTGAGTTCAGAGTCACCATGCTGGGCTGCCGACAGGTCCAAGGGGGAAAAGGGTTTGGGCTTTTTTTTCGATTGCTGAAATGTGTACAGCCGCCCTAGCTTCTTGGTGATCCATCATCCAGTTGTCCCCCCCTCGGGCCCCTTCCTTGGCAAGGGTGTCCACAGTATCATTGAAGGCATGATAGGGGTCATGTATGGAGTGAGTTTTAACTCTGTGTACATAGAGTTTGTGTCCAAACCTTTGTGCCAGTGAGTGTATATAGATTACCAGTTATTTGTGTTTCACTGGGCTGCCATCAGAGGAGAGGAAGGAGTTCTTCTGCCAGAAAGGAAGGAATTCTGTAAGAGAACAACAAACCCAGTTAGAGTATATAAATATTATGGTATCATCGGTCCCATGCTGGATGAACTCGAGGGCACAGTCCACCACTGCCATCTCGGCATACTGTGATGTTGCCACACTGCAATGCTTAGAGATATCAACAGTGTTACCATAAGGGCAAATCACTAAGATACCCATCCTTGCAATCTGTTCTCCCTGGTAGTAGGAAGCTGAACCATCTGTAAAAATACAACACAGTGAGGCATTCTCAATTACGTGTGGCATGGCAGGGAGGAAAGAACCTGGATCTGGTAGATCAGGTGGATGCAGTGTACAATCATGGGGTTCTCCTTGTGAAAGGTGTCCATGTGCCAGCATCAATGGCATTTTGGTTGGGTGTACCTGTATGTCTCTATCCTGGAGAAGAAGTGACCAGTGTGTCAGCCTGGTGTTGGAGATTGACCCATCCTTCACTCTGTCTGATAGCAGAAAGGTAGTTGGGGTGTGATTTATATTAATGATCAGTGAAGAGTACCCAATGATATACAGAAAGTGCTTGACAGCCCAGTATGTGGCCAGAAGTTTCTTTTCACAAAGACTGTACTTCTGATCCACTGGGGTCAAGAGCTGTGATGCATGTGCAATGGGTCTCATGGTGCCATAAGCCTTCTGGGCCAGCACTGCTGACATGGCAATGTCAGAGGTGGCACACTCCAGATGGAATGGCAATGCTGGTTTGGGGTTGACCAGAGCTGAAGCCAAGGCCAAGGCCTGTTTCAGTTATGTCACAGCCTAGGTGTGAATGGGACCCCAAGTCCAGGGAATGTCCTTTTTCAGTAACTCATACAGAGGAGCAGCCTTCTGAGCAAAATCACAAATAAAATCTCTAGAATAGTTTACCATACCTAGAAACCTTCTAAAAGTAGCCACACTGGTGGGTAATGGCAAGTTTTGCAATCCTTGTATCTTCTTCCAAGTAGGGCTTTGGCCTTGATCAGTTATTCTCAGGCCCAGAAAGAGTACCTTTCTGACATAGTTGTGCTTTTGCTGGGTTGCATTTGAGGCCTGCTCTCTGAATGAGAGTCAGCAGTTCATCTAAGAGATCCTAGTGTTGTTCCTGTGTGGCTGTGGCCAACAGCAGGTCGTCTACATACTGTAAGAGACACTGGGGGGTAGAGAAACCCTCAAGCGCATCCATCATGTGTAGATGCAACAGGGATGGGCTGTTATGGAATCTCTATGCTAAGCAGGTCCACGTGTACTGTCTACCTTCAAAGGTGAAGGGAAAAATTATGTTGACTCTTAAAGGCCAATGGCAGTGACCAGAAACCATTGAAGATGTCCAGGGCACTGAACAATTTTTTGTCAGGGGTCAGAAGTCATATCACATCAGGTGCTGAGGCCACAGTTGGAGCACAACTGGGAGTGACCAGGTTCAGTTTCCTGTAGTCAATAGTAAGTCTCCAGGCACCTGTTTTTTTTTTCACGGCCACACTGGGGAGTTGGCAGTAGAGACACATGTTCTGATTACACCTTGGTTTTGGAGAGATTTTATTGTTTCCCTAAGAGAAGGCAAGGCCCCAGATGGAAAAGGATATTGCCTTTGCCTCTCATGTGCTGGGCCTGGCACTTGATGACAGTGTGCATTCTGCCACAGTCATGCTTGTTGGTAGCAAGTGCTTCCAAATGTCTTTGTAGAATGGGAAGGAGCTTTGGGAAAAGTTCATGGTTCTTGAACAAATCATAGACTTCATATTCTTTATTGTTGGCAGATATTGTTGCCAGCACATGTGAATCAGTGATCAAAGTGATATGATATTGACCCTGAATATGTATCAATAGCATATTAGCTAGATCAACCACACAGCCGTGTGGTGCAAGGAAGTCAATTCCAATGATACTAGGATGATCATGTAATATCATTAACTGGTAGGTATGAGAGGCCTTCAGGTGTACCAACTCCACAGGTAATGGTAGAGAGCATTATGCAGGTATCCTAGTACCAGCTACACCTGACATGTTGGTCCTCCGTCTGGTGGATCAAGGAGATGTATCTGGGTGGACATCATATAATACAGACACAGCTGCGCCTGTATCCAGTAATACTATAAGTAGGCTGCTCCCGACCTCGGCCTCAGTGCAGGGACTTCCGTTTGTATCAAAGTCCAGCTTGTTTACAATCTGGACTGGGGCCTGTAATCATCAATCTGTACTAGAAGAAGCATGGAGGGGTTGGGCCTGGCTCGTGTGAATTACTTCACCATGCTGCACTGATGCTATATAGGAATGAGCGTCTGGGTTCAGGCCTGTATGGGCCTGAGGGCCTATATTTCTGGTATCTCCATGGCCCGTCTGGGTCTGGGTTGCCGGTTGTACGGCTGCAAGGGACTAAGCTAGAACAGCATCCGCTATGGAACGCACTTGCCCCAGGAGCTCTCTGAACTTCCAATTTTCTTTGGCTATCTCCCTATATGAAGGGCCTGTTTTTTGTTGTTGTTTGCCCTTGTTCTTATGGTGTTTCTTATTCTTGTGGTGATTCCAGTTCCTTCCCCACTGTTGTTGTTGTTGTTGCTGATGCTGTTGTGGTTGTTGTTGTTGGGCCTGCTGGGGGTGCTGGTTGTCAGTGGGGAGAGGCTGTTTGTGTTGGGCCTGCCCTTCCACCATGTAGTGCATCACGGCCACTGTTGTAGGCTCCATGGCAGGTACTTTCTTGGAATCGGAGCCCAGGTCATGGATGTTGAGTTGATAAACTCTCTAAGTTTTCCAAAGAATGTTGGCAAACCTTTCCATGGTGGGATAGGTGGTTGGCTCTACCTTCTCTCTTAATACAGCGATCATGTTCCTAAGGAACGGGGTCTTATACTCTATAAGATCTACATCTGCAGCTTCTTGTGCAAGCCATTTTCCTGCTCTGTAGGCCATCCAGAGTCTCTGATGGTAAGTTGCTGGACTTTCTTTGGAATTCTGTTTCACAGGGTATACAAGCATCACTCCTACTACACCTGGGCTGTGTGCCAAAATGAGATCAGCTGCAACCTCGCCAAAGGTGGCATTGCCGGCCTGGCAGGTGGCATTGGGGAGTTTGGCCCATAGTGAAGAATCAATGGTCTGGCATAGAATCTGGACCTGGTTGTCTGCAGTGAGACTAAACATTTCACATTTAGCATGCACCTTTACCAAGTGACAGCTGAGGTTGTTGGATGGGTTCATCCGACCGATACTGTCAGCTATTTGCTGAACAGAGTAGGCCATTTTTAGGGGATTATTGGGATGATCAGATGGGGGTACATTGCCTTGGGCACCATCGAGGGCTTCCTGGTCTGCAGCCTCTGCTACAGAGTGGACTATGACCTCCTGAGTACCAGTTTCATGAATAAGCTGCCTAATTTGGCCTTTTAAAACTCACTTATTCCTCTCTGGAATGGGCACACTGTTTACCACATTATCAATCATTCTTTCTATCTCCTGCCTGTCTTCCACATTAATAACAGCTACCGGTGGTGCTGTCAGGACTAGGCTTTGGCCTACTCCCACCCCATCATGGAGGTCGCCATGTTGGCATTGCCCATGATGTGCATCATGACATTGTCAGCGTGTGACATGGTGTGAGTGTAACGAGGATCCACCATGTTGTGGATGGTGGGGTGGGGACTCTGGGCCATAGTAGGGGTGTGACTGGATGTTGTACTGAGAGATGTCATTATCTGAGACCTCCCCTTCAGATGATGTAGTTAAGGCAGGGGCTACACCTTCCATCACCTTAACATGTCCAGCCAGAACCTCCCTTTGATGGTGCAGTTTTGCCATCTTGGATTCACATTCTGCATGACTCACATTTGCAACATTCACATCAACCTCATCTTGCATTTGTTTCTGCAACACTCTATACGCGGCGCTCAATTCGCGATTGTCCCTAGTAGCCACTTTTAAGTCATTACATACCTGACTTATTTCATCCTGTAGCTCTCCCATCTCCTCACTCAACTGTTCATTCATTCTATTCGACAAGTCATTCATATTCAAAGTCTGCCACTTCTCCTGTCTCCAACTTTCACACTCCTGCTTCAACATACACATTTCTTGCTTGCTTGCTTGCCTGGGACGAATGATGGAAAAGTGAATCCTTTTCATTCCGCAGAGTTTGAAGTTCAGACTCCAAATCCTGCTCACATCTCAAACATTCTGTTTCTTGCAGCACCATCTCCTGTTTAAGAGATGAGATCTGCAATTCAAGGGTTCAAAACCTCACTTCAGAGGCTTTCAGAGCAGGATTGAGAGCCACAACCAACAGCCCTTTAGCTTCTCGCTTATTGGCTGTCTGTCTCATCTCGGTGTACTGGGTTGAAATCCCTAGTATAGGGTTGTTGGATTGACTTGCATCCTGTGCAAAGTCAGCCCATCCTCCATGGGAGTCAAGGAAGTTTGAGACATCGAGTCTCAGTTCTGCACAGATATTTGATAAGGTGGTCATTGTGTGGGAGGGAATAAAAAATCAAACTGAGAAAAAGGCACCATGCTGTGTATCGATCCACAGCAGGAGCACTTTATACACAGTCGGGTGACCGTAACTTTGTAAGCTGGCAATTCAAAACTGTTCTGGAGTGGGTCGAGTCAGCATCGATGACACCCAGAAAGCAGCCAGACTTTGTGAGTGATTACAAAGTGGTTTTAAAATGGAAGAGGTGATGCAGGAATGCACGCCTACAGTTCCTGTTGGGAAGGGAAAAGTTATAAGCAACAAGTGAAATCTTACAAACACCAAATATTGCCTACACCTGGTTGCCAGTTGTCAGGAGGTCTAAACCTCACTCTCAGGTTCTTGGCAATAGTGGGAATGCAAAAAATCAAAGACACATTGCATAAGAGTAATAAACCTTTTTATTACTACCAAAAGGGATAGATCACAGTTGCCCAAAGCAGTTCTTACCAATATGAACCAGGAGCCAATGCTAAGCGTTCCCTATACCTTGATGATTCTCTGTGTCTCTTGGGGTCTCTGAGGTAGAAGACATAGTGTCTCACATTATATACCTATGATAATTACTATGGTTACTGTAAGATAGAAACATTTCTAGTTACAGAGATGGGCCCTATTGGCTAATTTGGAGGTGGCTCCATGGTCCAAGATAACATTATACAATTGTGTAGTAGTCATTACTTTGTGAAACAAAAGAGTGCAGTTCTTACATAAATCAGTGCAGTAGTATAAATCACCAAAAGGTGGCAATGCTGACTTATATATCATAATCCTTACAAGGACACAGGTGTCCTAACATCTTGTAAGCAAGAAATGCATAAGAAATATATAAGTATTAGAAAGCAAAGTGTGTAACAATAATATGCATGCATATCCTGACATCTGCTCTTATACGGTAGATGCCCTTAGCCCTATATGTTAGTATAACATATGCCTAAGTGCTAGCTGTTTACAGTGTATCTCTGGGGGTACCAATAAGGGTGTAGGGACCTCATGTAACAGGTATATCTACAAAGTCCAAATCATCCAGCACACAATTTGTGGTTTCTAGAACAACAACACTTTCTCTTGAATGGACAGTTCATTTATCCCACTTAATGCAGTTATATTCTCTGATGACTTAGGGCAGTCACTGGGTTTAGTGCGGGGTTCAGTTAACTACACCAAACAAAGAAAGGCATTGATTTCTGAGTGTATACCATTGTCCTCTCTATCTATAGGTCCATCCATAGATTCAGGAGCAATGGGTAGATTGGAGTCAGTATGAAACCACTGGATTTTCAGAGGCATTGCTATGACCAGAAGAGGGAAATCCCTGAAACAATCTTTCAAATTCAGGGGATGGGTAATAGGCAGAACATAACTCCTCATCATCACTGTCAGAATAAGTGTTTTCAGTGTTGGAGACATCACTGACAGGAGCAAAAGGCTGAGAAGCAGATGTTTGCTGATTTTGTTGCTTAGTTTGGGCAGCAGACCTGGTCACAGGTTATCTAGAAGCCTCAGACTCTTGAACTTCATTCAGCACTATTTGACCTATAGGCAAAAGGTGATTTCTATGGAGGGTTTTCATGATACAGGAATCTTTTTATGAGCTCACCTTATATGCTGTGAGATCATTCAGATTGGCAGTTACAATATAACAGGTGTGTTCCCAATGATCAGCTATTTTATGCTTTACTTGAAATCCAAGATTTCACATTATCACACAGTCTCCTGGCTTTAGTTCTTGAGCTTTAACTCACTTGTCATGACGGACTTTGTTGGCCAGATTCCTTTCAGCAGCAATAGCGTTAGCTAGCTGGTATGTGTGAAGTAAATATTCTTTTAACTTTTTGACATACTGAAGGCAACTTTCAGCCTTAGTGCCATCAGGAGAAACACCAAAACAGACATCTGCAGAAAGGCGAGCATCTCTGTCAAACATGAGACTATAAGGTGAAAAACCAATAGCATCATTTTTCAAACAATTATAGGCACGAATCAGTGGGCTGATTTGTTGACTCCATCTAGGCTTGTCTTTTGGATCAACAGTACATAGCATATCAAGTAGGGTGCAATTAAATCTCTACAGCTGGGGATCTCCCTGTGGATGATAAAGAGAAGTTCAAGATTTTCTGACTCCCCAGAGAGACACTATTTATTTAATTAATCTACTCACAAAATCACCATATTGCTCCAAATGTGTGTGTTGGGGTGCATCATAATATACAAAGAATTTATCTACTAGGACTTTTGCAACTGTAGATTCTTTCTGATCTCTGGTAGGATAGACCTGATAATACCTTGTAAAGTGATCTGTGACCACCAAGACACTTGAAATATTTTTTTTGAATCTAGATCCAAACTAAGAAAATCTATACACACAAGTACCACTGGAGCACTTGTCACTATGTTGACCAGTTGCACTGCTCTTTGTGGCTAGGTTTTTCTTTGTATACTCCGCTACAGGCTTTTCAAAACTGCTCTATGTCTACACCCATTCTAGGCCATTAGAAATGTAACTTGACCAGGTCCAAAGTTCTCTCACTCCCCAAATGTCCCATGTTATTATGGTGGGTTTTCAGCACAACAGTTTTAAACTTAGATGGCAGCACTAATTGTCTTCTAATCAGTTCCCCTTGGGTGGCAGTTATCTCTCTGTGCAATAATTATTCATGCAACTTGAGTCTTGACCCTTCACACAGCAGCAGTTTAGTATTAAGTTCAGAAGCTCACATCTCGGAGATACCACCCCCTTGTTTAACACAGTAATGACTTCTCTTAGCATGGGGTCACAACTTTGCTCTCTCTGAATATCAGTTTTAGCTAACTGAGGCAAAGAACTGAGATCTATAGCAGCTAGGCTACAGTAGGCTAATGGCACAGGTATCAAGTGGTCCAAGGCAATCCACCAGGTGATCAATGCACTCCCCAAGTGAAGACTCATTCTCTCAAACTTGTGGAACAAGGCTTTAACTGATTGTTCAGGTATGCATACCCAGTTGGCATTAGAAGCTGGCTGATGTGAAAGAACATCTGCATCTGCATTGTTCAGACTTGGGTGATATTCTACAGCATAGTCATAAGTTGATAGAGCTGAGAGCCACCTGTGGCATCTAATTTGGCTGAAGTTTGAACATATGTTAATAGATTGTTGTCTGTTTTAACCATAATCTTGGCTCCATACAAGTTTTCATGGAATTGGTCTACTATGGCCAGCTTGAGTGCTAGGAATTCCAGTTTATTTACTGGATAGTTCTTTCCTGATGGTGAGAGACTCCTGCTGGTAAAAGCAACTGGGTGCAGTCCCTCAGGGTATTCTTGATAAAGTATGGCCCCTAGGCCACTTAGGCTGGCATCTATATGGAGCACATAGGGTTTGGAAGGATCAGCATATGCTAATACAGGAGCATGGGTTAGCCAGTAGACAATTTTCTCAAAGGCTGCATCACAATCTGGGGTCTATCTTGAACCAAAGGGTTTGATAGGTTTGAAATAAGTGTTATCAGTCTCTGTAGCACAATTCTTCTTGTATCTTTTGTGAGTAAGTGGGTAGCCTTGAGTTAGATTTAACAGGGTACGTACCACTGCGGTGCAATCTTTAACAGATCAACCATAGTAACCACAAAATCCTAGAAATCTCTCTAGCTCTTTAAGATATTTGTACTTTGACCAATCAGTTAAGGCTTCCCCTTTACTGGGATCCATCTGGATACCTTGGGAGGTCATAATGTGACCCACATACTTTACAGAGTTCTGGAAAAAATTACACTTGTCTATTGACAGCTTTAGGCTAAATTCTTCCAGTCGGTCAAGTACCTTGAAAAGACAGGCTTCATGTTCTTCTAGTGTCTTCCTGAAAACAATATCATCATCAAGATAGACCAGGCATTCAAGAAGATTCATGCCATCCACTGCACGCTCCATGAGTCTTTGGAAAGTTGTAGGCACACTCAAGATTCTTTGTGGAATTCTGAGAAACTCATAACACCCTAAGGGACAAATAAAGGCAGTCTTCTCCCTATCTTCAGGGGCCATTAGGATTTGATAATACCCACTGCGAAAATCAAGGATGGAAAACCACTTGCTCACATTTAAGCAGTCCAATACATCATGGATGTGTGGCATGGTGTACTGGTTTGGTGCAGTTCTTTTGTTGAGTGTTCTGTAGTCCACGCACATTCTTACTACCCCATTATTTTTACTTACCACAACAAATGGGGATGCATAAGGGCTTCAAGACTCTTGAATTATTCCTGCAGCCAGCATTTCTTGCAGGTGACTCCTCACATCATCTATGTCAGCTGCTGGCAGTCTTCCAGATCTCTCATGAAATGGTCATTCATCATGAAGGTGAAGCTGGTTTTCAGCACCAGTAATACATCCAACATCCCACTCTTTATGGGAAAATACTTTGGTTCTTTGAGCCAACTCTTGACTGATTCAGACATTCCAACCCTCTGGAATGGGTGAATCTCCAAAATCAAATAGGTCTGCAGACACTTCATCATCTTATTCTCTCTTTTTCCCTGGGGGCAGTACAGCAGTGCAGCACAGTAGACTTTGGCTAAAGTGTAACCTCTATGAACATCTATGTCTCTGTCAGTGACATTTTTCACTTGCATGACCACACGTCAGTCATAGGCATGTGCCAAAACAGGAAGAATACAAGGTTTAAACAGCAATCCATCAGGTAATTTACCTTCATCAGGAGCATTCAGCATAAGTATTTGGTTGATTACATCTTTCCTCGGCTGAACTTCTCCACTGATGCTACATTCTGCATTCAGAGGAAGCACAATGGCAGAATTTTTTTTTTACAGATCACTCCCACAGGTTCATCCTTATCTTCTACTTGTGGTTGCATTTGTAACTCATAGGCTTTCTTTACCATGACATGGATGTGTAAAACCTTCCCACTCTTTTTCTGTTGTCTTTCTTGAAACAACTGAGCTAGGCGGCCAAACATGTGGCCATTATCAAGTCAATCAATCAAAATCTGGACCTGGAAAGGAGAGGTTAACAATACATACAAAGGAATACTCCATTACATCATAATTGGAGAAATAATAATATGAAATGAATTAACACTTACATAGTATTTACATAGGGCAGTAATTATACACAGGACATTTGTAATACACACACAATAAAGTATTAAAAAGAGCCATTAAGTAAGACCATGACGAGGATGTAGCTAAAAGATAGATTAAATGTACGCAGCTATTATTACAGTGTGTATTTGAAGCATCCTTGAACATAATTGTTGATTGAAGGAGCTTGATGGGGCATGGGAGTGGTGGGGAGATGGATGCAAGAGGGTGAGTAAGGAGAGGTTCACGGTACATGCCCGCAAGGGCATTTAGTGATTTCAGGAGTGAGGATGGCAACAGTTAGGGAGTGGAAAGCAAAACACCATGATGGAATCAGGGGGGGGGTAAGCAAGGAGTGTAGGTGGGAGCCAGGGTGTCATGGAAAAGGAACTAATTATAAGGAAAAAAACACAGAGCTGGGAAAGAAGGAGCAGTCAGGTAAGTTCTTATAGGCTGTAACATTTTCCAAGAATGGTGGAAAGAAGCACCAGTAAAGGGATTCTCTGGAGCAGATGTAGCTGAGGCTAGGGGAAGGTAACATCAAGGGAAGCAGTTACAGGATTCCTTGATAGAGTGAGAATAAAGTGCTTTCAAGTCTGATAGTTTGATTGGGTAAGCCAACTTTAGAGTTTTTTGCAAGTTGTTCTAGAGAGAGTGTAAAGTATGAGATATGGCAGACCTGCCAAAGCACAACTTGAACTTTGGTACTGCAAGGGAGATAATGGAGGAATTACTTAAGGCATATTTACCTATCACACATAGAGGAAGACAATTTGAGATGTACTGAGGCAACATTTTTGTGATAGCCCTAAATGTCCAGAGAGCTGCATTCCTCTGTCTTCTGTAGTTAAGGGATGACCAACCCATTGTGGTGTAATGGGAGCTGTGATGTGTGGAGTATGGGTGACCAGTTACGAACTGCAGGGCCTGATGGTAGAGTGTGTTTAATTTAGCCAGGGCAGACACAGGGTCTTGGCTGTAAAGGAAATCTGCATAGTCCAATAAGGTAAGGAATGAGGTTCGAACCAGTCTCTTCCTGGCATCCAGTGTTAGAAAATTTTTGACCCTATGGAAGAGGCCAAGCCTCTGCCTAAGCTTCTTTAAGAGATCCTCAATGTGATCACAAAATGAAAGTTTTTGGTCAATCCACACCCCCAGGTATTTGAATTTAGTAACATATTCCAGTGATTCACCAAGAAGAGTGTGGGTCTGGGGAATATTACCTTGAGTTGTGGGGTTATTGACATTTGCAAAGGGAGAGAAAAGTATTGCCTATGTTTTTTTGGCATTCAGGAGCAGTTTCTGGTGCAGTACTTGAAGTTGTAAAAGAATAAATTCCTATTGTAGATTCCTGCAAGCTGCTTCCGGAGAAGGTCTTCTGATGTAAAGTACCATGTCTTCAGCAAATAGGTGGATGTTAGCAGATTTGATGTCAGTGTCAATACTGTTAATGTTAATTGCAAAAAGCAATGGACCCAGTATAAAGCCTTGCAGTACGCCCCTCAGTAGAGGTTTCAGGGATGAGAATTTCCCTTCAGCCTTGACCTGCTGCTGTCACCCTGTTAGATAGATTGAGAACCACATCAGCAATGGGGGGTCACAGCTGATGTTTCTGAGGGAGAAAAGGAGCAGCTCGTGGTCAACCATATCAAATGCCTTGCTTAAGTCTAGAAATACTGCACAAATGAAGTTCTTCAAATTCAAGGCACATTGCCAGTCATTGGTGACCTTTGCATGGGCTGAAATAGTACTGTGATGAGGCCTAAATCCTGACTGATAAGGATTGAGTAGGTTCCCACTTTTGAGGTAGTTCCTGAGCTGCACTCTCACTATTTTCTCCAACAGTTTGGAGAGGGTGGGAAGTAAGGAGATTGGTCTATAGTTATTCAGATCGCTGGGGTCTCCAGATTTAAAAAGGGGGATTACATGAGCCATTTTCTATTTTGGAGGACTATCACCCTGAGAAAGGGAGAGGTTAAAAAGGTACATTATGGGCACAACCATGACATGAAGACTAAGCTTCAGGAAGAATGGGTCCAACTGGTCTGCCCCTGCACACTTCCTGGTATCCAGTTGTAGGAGGAGATTCTCAACTTCTCTCAGGGTGGTAGGCTGGAGGGTGAAGGCTGCACTTGTGACTGGATCTGGTAAGTCCAGTGTTCCAAGACTAGAGCGGAGGTTATTGGCAGGGAGGCATCGAAAATGAGACCGGTGGTAGCAAAATGGTTATTAAAAGCATTGAGGATAGTTGATTTATCCAACAACAAAGTTGCGCCAGTGGTGATTTTTGTGGATAAGTTGCTCATAGCCATGTGCCCTTGAATATACTTGATGGTTTTCCAGAAGTTTGCTGAGCATTTGGTGGAAGCATCCAGTTCTTTGCAAAAATAGCTAACCTTAGCCTCCCTAACCAGATTGGTACAGTGGTTTCTAGCCTTCTTGAATGATGTCCTGTCATCTGGAAGTTTTGATTTCCAAGATTTTTTCCAAAGAAAGTATCTGTGCAACAGGGAGGCCTTTAATTGAGCTGTAAACCATGGACATGATTTATTTTTAGAACGAATCTGGAGGTATCCCATTATAAAAGTGCAACAATAATAGCGTGTTAAAAATAGCGAGTAATTAACAGCGAAAGTTACATAGAAACATAGAAGTTGAAGGCAGATAAGGACCGCAAGCTCCATCCAGTCTGCCCATTTCTTTTTCTACCTTATAAATGTGCCATTGGCCTTTGCTCTGTCAGTGGCCTATCTATTCATACTCATCTGTATTGCTCCCTTATACCTGTCCCATGCCTGTTTGAAGCCCTGCACTGTATTCATAGCCACCACTTCCTAAGGTAGGCCCTTCCATGCATCCACCACCCTTTCTGTGAAAAAGAATTTCCTCACATTCCCCCTTAATCGGCCTCCCTTTAATCTCATGCTGTGACCTCTTGTCCTGCTATTTTTCTTATATTTAAACATGTTAGACTCTTTCACCTTGTTAATGCCCTTAAGGTGTTTGAATGTCTCGATCATATCACCTCTCTCCCTCCTTTGCTCAAGGGTATACATATTGAGCTCTGTTAATCTGTCCTCATATGTCTTCTGATGCAGTCCCTGCACCATTTTGGTTGCCCTTCTCTGGACTGCCTCAGTTTTGTTAATGTCCTTGTGAAGGTGTGGCCTCCAGTACTGTACGCAGTACTCCAGATGGGGTCTAACCAGTGTCTTGTTAAATCTGCGACCTGCACAAAATAGCAACTCCACTGAAATGGTGAATGATATGCAATGCAAAAGCCCATAATAATGACTATTAATAACAGCTCATGCTACAATCGTGAAATGCTCATGCTACAATCACAAAATACCATAACAGCGACTATTAATAACAGCAGTCCCTTAAAAAACATAGCCCGAATCTGCTATCCTAGCTTCTAACTGTCTAAAAGAGGAACAGAAGCTGACATTAACATCAAAAGAGCGACTATAATTGGGAAAAAAAAACACGATCATGAGGATTGTGACAACATTGTTTGTTTGGGCGTAACTTTACTTGATTCATTCTTCAAAGTCCAGCATCTCCTCAATCTAAAGTATCACACTTGGAATTGGAAATTATAGGTTAACCCTCTGAGGTAGTCATACCTGTTACGTGTTGCATACTGACTGTCAATTAACCTGATGCTACTGTTCCTATCCATGTATTTCCTTTTTGGCACAGACCCCCGAGCTCTGTCAGCCTCTGTTCTTCATTTAGACAGTCGATTAGCTTCCACAAGCTGGGATGGCATGATCCAGGATGGCTATTGAACTCTCTATGCCATCCTTCAAATGAGTTATTTGTTCAGGCTATGCCTCTGCTAGTTGCATCGTAGCAGTTCCACTGCATGAGTGGAAAGCATGCTCTTCTTCACCCAGTTGGTCTACCAATCCAAGTGGTCTCAAAATAATCTAGTAGTAGCTTTAGCAATTCCTCATTTGTAGCCAAAAACTCCCATTCATGCATGTCATCAAAGGTTGCTACCACATCATAAGCAGGCATGAATGCAAGTGAAAGCAGCATTCAGAGGTGCAGTGAAAAAACTGCATCAGCACAATACCTTTCTTGCACCTTTGGGTATTTTTGTATCCTTCTCCAAATGGGTTGTGCATGGTGGAAAAAACACCCTCTGACCTCAGTATTAGGGAACGCTTCAGTGAATGCATTCCAAGATGATTTTTCTAAATCCACAATAGCAATGTCAGGGGACAATTAGGTGCACTGCTCACAGAGGGATTTGAATATCCTTGCATAAGAACTGTTTTTCCGTTAATTCATCAGAACATATACAGCAGTAATAACAGTACCTGACATAAGGCAGTGAACTGTATAAAGTTGCTCAAACAGAGCAGGGCAGGATTTAAACATGCCATCAAGCATCCAATAACTTGACTCTTTCAGCAGCTGTTTATTTGCCTCTCCTGCAAAAATTAAGAATCTGTTAGGCTTGCTCCCACTATCATAACACAAGAACATATCACCTGACATTGTTAAGGTAAACTCTATTGTTATAACCAAATCTTGTACTGTAGAAGGAGTGGTAGGGGAGCCTCTCTCGACCGTCCTTATTCTCTGCACGGTATGCTTGATTAAAGGAACCGCTGTTAAATGGCCAGCCAAGCATCAGGAGCTGTACTAATGCACTGCACTACCACCTGAGAAGTTGTCTCAATGCTAGTTCTTTCTCATTCTCTTACAGTAACCATTACTCTCCTGGCACCCACATCACTCGCATCAGCAACATGTGTGTGATCCTTGCAAGTTTTCACAACCTGAGTGTCTGCTGTGTGGATTTGAGCTAAACAGCTGAATTTGTGTGAATCCACACAGTGCCAGTATATTTTCAGGAATAACTGTGTGAAAAAACTTCGCTCTGCTAAAGCTAACTATTATATTTCTACTCTCGAACAAGCTAAAGGTAACCCTCATAAAATATGGAAGACTATCAAAGCTATAGAAGGACGGCCCATGGCCCCCTCTGTCCCAACAAAGATAGTTGCAAGTGGCAAGATTGTGGAAAACAAGTCCCTAATCCTGGGGGAACGTAACTCCCACTTTGCCACAGCTGGATTAGCTTTTGACTCGTCACCTTATGCTGGTGCTGTGGTGAGCCAGCATACCCCTCCCGCCACATCTAGTCCTGCACCCATCCCCTTCCAACTGCGAGAGATAACTTATAAAGAAGTAGAAGATTCTCTTCTTAACTTAGACACCAAAAAAAGCACAGGGGACAATGGCTTGGAACCCTTTTTCCTAAGGTCAGGCTACGCCCATCTCACTGCCCCAATTCTCCACATCTTCAATCTTTCCATTACATCTGCTACTGTGCCGTCCTGCTGCAAATCAGCATATATCCTCCCACTATTTAAATCTGGTGACCCATGCGATGTAAACAACTATAGGCCTATCTCCATATTGCCTATCCTTTCTAAAGTTCTCGAAAAACTGATCCATATTCAGTTAAAATCTCACTTGGAAACCTTCTCTCTCATTAACCCAGCTCAATCTGGCTTCCGGGCTAATCATAGCACAATCACTGCACTAGCAAAAGTAACCAATGATTGGATCTCTGCTATAGATGCTAAGAAGGTAACTGGTGCAGTCTTTTTGGACCTCAGCAAAGCTTTTGATACTGTTGATCACAAACTATTAGTCAATTGCCTTGCAAAGTTGGGTGCCACATACCATACCACCCAGTGGTTCTCTAGCTACCGAACTGGAAGATTCCAAAAAGTAAAGGCGGAAGGCTTTTTTTCTGCTGCCTTGCCAGCTGCAAGAGGAGTCCCCCAAGGATCCATTTTAGGCCCTATCTTGTTTTCTCTGTACATTAATGACTTAGATGCTAACATATCTATGTCCAATCTGCACTTTTGCAGATGATACTGTGTTGTATACTTCTGGTTCATCGTTTTCCAAGTCAAGGTGCTAATGGGACTTAGCACAACTAAGCATAATCTAATAAAGGCAAAGCTTCTGCTCAATGCTAAGAAGACTAAGCGATGATATTCTCCACAGTGCTGTCTCAGGCCCTCCCAATACCCTTGCCCAAGACTTCATTGTCACCACGCTAATCGAGCCTCTGGAAGTTGTAACCAAATTTAAATATCTAGGTATCTGGATCGACAACAAATTATCTTTCAGTGACCACGTCAAAGAAGTCTCTAGAAGGTTAAAAGCAAGGTTAGGTTTCTTCTACAGAAATAGGCCCCTTTTCCCCCTTGAAACTCAAAACAAGCTTGTACAGGCCACTTTTCTCCCCCTACTCGACTATGGCAATGTAATCTATTCCTCCACCACTCTTGCAAATCTAAGTAAACTGGACATCCTTTATCACCGTGTGTTATGGTTCATTACCAACTCCCCTTACCGTTCGCACCACTGTGACTTATATGCAGCTGTTGGTTGGACATCCCTTACTAATAGACGCCTGCTCCATGCTGGGCTATGGACTCTTAAACTGCTCCTGTAGAAATTGCCAAGCTATCTCTCTCTTCCCTTATTAGTATCTCACATAGTGCATACTCGTTAAGAAAATCTGACTTTATTATGCTTGACATACCAAGGACACGAACTTCCTTTGGTAAACGTATATTGCATATGCCTTTCCTCCATTTGGAACCAATTATAAACTGTACTGAAACTAACTAGCACAGTTTCAATAAACCTTACAAATCGCTAAGTTCAGCCAAAATAAAAGACACCTGTAACTGTCATTAAGTCTCTTCCTTCCTTCCCCATGTGTGCCATATTTATCCACTGGTAAGGTATAATTGATTTGTCATATTAACTGCTTTCCTTCCCTTCTACTCCTGGCTTTATCTTTGCTTACGCTCCACTGCTACTCTATCAAATCACCTCCTCCCCCATATCAGTTGTAGACTGTTGTTTGTTCTAGCTGCCAAAATACTGTATATGTATTGCACACACCAGTCATCATGTTTCATTTATCAGTATGCAACCTGTAAGTCGCTTCCCTGTCTCATATCAATGTTTTCCACCTGTGGTCACCCTATGTGGTACCCTTGTATGTATATCCAGCCTGTATCATGTAACGTGCATTTCATGTATATACTGTTATTACCTATCTGTGTTTGTACTTTAAGTGTTTATGTCACAGGACCTCCTTGTGAATGAGCTTGCTCAATGGAGTTTTCCTGCAATAAACTTGAACTTGAACTTGAACTTGAACTTTCTCAGCGGTTTCCTTGTCCTTGTGATAAAGATATCCACAGAACAATGGTAAGGGCCTATCTTTCTGGCTGGTAATTTCCTCAAAATCCATGGCTCAATGCAGTAATCTACACAAAAGCTTACTGAAGAGAATAAAGCATGGGTAACCTCCATTTTAAATAACAATGCATTATGGGGCAGAAAGAACTGGTTACCAGATAACCAGGTATCCATAACAACACCCAGGACAACACTGAAACACGAGACCTACTCTAGCAAGGACTTCTGAGGTTATAGATTGTAGTCAGCAATACAGATAACAGGATTGCTAAAAAGACTATCATGCTATTTTGTAAAGCACTGTAATTTAGCTCGCGTTAATGACACTCGTTATAGATGATGATGCACCAGTTTTTAAGTCATGATTAAGCAATCATGATTTTCACATGGAACCAATCTGCACCAATGGTGCATGTTTATCCAGAGCCCCTAACACTATTTCCTGGAAGATATCATAGGCCGCAGGCACTGAATTGGACAAGTAGAAATCCTGCCATCTCAAGGAATCTCACAAATCGGAGAGGAATGCATGGATGTCATAATTATGCCATTAGTGCCAGTTAACATTGGAATACCATCATATAGAACAGAGGGAAGACACACTAAAGCTAGAGTCTCTATAGCAGTGGTGCACAATTTTTTTTGTGACGGGCCAGACTGAAGACTTGAGTCAATTCCGAGGGCCAAAGGCCCCTGTAAAATGGCCTGAGGTGACAGATATCCAGCAAGACATTATTAAATATACACATAAAACAAATCAAAACATACATTTATCTATATATTTGTTTGTTTATTTATTTATCAACACATTACTGAAACTAAAAACAAAAAAATAAAGACTGCAAGTGGAAGCTGCTAGGTCCTTGGGGGCCACAGACAGCTGCTGTGGGGGTTGGGTCATTTGTGGCCCCTGGGTCTTATGTTGTGCACCCCTGCTCTACAGGATCTCCTACACTGGCAACAGAAGAGGGAAAGGGCAACCAGATTTTGAGGTAACCGAGATATGAATATGATTTATCACTCAGTCCCCATACATGAAGGCCATTGAGTGGTTGGAGTGGGTATTTAGATAAGTGCTGATCATACCAGTCTTTGAAGATTAGTTACCTGGAAGTCACTGTCTTGTACTGCTCTGGCAGAGATTCCATCTATTTATACAGTAGTATCCATAGAAGGGCCCACCAACTCTGATTGGTCTGGAGAGGTAGTTGCAGGAGCTTTAACCGATGACTTTGCAACAAAGGGCTTAACATATGACTTTGCAACAATAGACTTGGATGAAGGCTTAGCAGAAAGTTTGGGGTTGTTTTGTTTAACTTGGTATAACAACTTAATATTCACCTTTCTTAAGTCTTCCAGTGACTGGAATAACTTTCTGGTATGGCTGTCTCCACCACAGTGACAGCAGAAGATACCAGACTTACTGTAGGATTTTGTGAATGAGCAGGTTCTTCAGTTAGTTTACCACTAGGGTATTTCCCAGGCTTAGGTTCTTCTTGTTGCCTGTAGAGACACTCATACTCACCAGGCCTTTGCCAAGGTGCACTTTGGTTAGAAGATTGAGCAAGATCACCTACTAGGGATCTCAACTATCTCATCTGCCTCAACATGTCATTGTTAGCCTCCTCTTTAGAGACTTGAACACTGACACTGCTTGCAGAGGACTGAGCCTCACTGGACACTTCAGCAGCATTAATTCTGGTGGTCTGACCTTTTACCATCTCTACAACACTTTGAACATTTACATTTAGCCTTCAATTCTTTTAGCAAATCTTTCAACCTCTGTGAATAAGTAACAGTCTCTTTATATTCCATTGGTCTCACAGCACACCCTTGGACTTTAATAGCCTGCGTCTTTTAAATGGCGTGGGCAACAGTTTCAGAGGTGGGATAGGATCCCCAGCATTCCTCTTCTTTTAGTTCAGATTTACGGACATCCCTTATTAATAAGTGGTAGGAAGGTGGGTTGTCACTCTTTTCCTCCAAACACAACTTAAGGATCAATATAGTAGATGAGCAAGCAGCCTCAAGTATATGCTCCAGCCACATGTGGTTCAGATCCTAGGGGGCCATGCCTCCCCTGTGAAACACTCACTGTAAAGCTCTCTCTAACCAATCCAGAAAAGCAGATAAGGGTTCTCCCTGCCACTGACAACTAAGTTTAAATTTTAACCAGAGGGCTTCACTAGAGTCTGTGCTTCCAAACACATCTTCCAAAGTGGCCAAATACTCTTGGGCAGGTACATCTGGATCAGTGGCTCAGAAGACCTGACAGACATCCAAAGCTGGGCCTCAGAGGTTTTCCATGATTTTCTTTCTTTACTTAGACATGCTACACTTCCAGACTTGCACAAGAAGTGAGGCATAATCCATCCATGTGTCCAGGTCATCCTCCCCATTAGGTATGGGAAGGGTGCTAGAAAATACTCACAACATGCGGTAAAAGTCATGACTATCTGATGGCACAGGCATAGGTACAGGTGCAGATACTTTGCAGGCACAGGGACTGGTGAAGGTGCAGGCACCAAGGAAGGGGTGCCTCCCGGGGTCACAAGAAATTTTTTTTCAAGTCCTCAAGAGTTTGACCATCAGCCTGTAACAGTTTATCAAGATTTTCTTTTAGTTCTTTGGATTTAGGAGACCCCTCAGGTGTAGACGTCAGGCTAAGCATGGTTACCACTTTCCAAGCCAATGGGGACTCATCAGAAACAATGACTTTGGGCACCCTTGCGACATCCACTGGACTACTACATTCTACTAATTCTAAGCCGATGGCACATTTATAAGGTAGAAAAAGAAATGGACAGACTGGATGGGCTTTGCAGTCCTTATCTGCATTCAACTTCTATGTTTCTATATTTCTACTAGAGTCTGTGTGGCCCCATCAGCATCTTAGCCCTCACTATAGTTTGGCCTAAACATTTTCTATGAAGCCCTTGTTGATACCCAGGGATATATCTAGGATCAATAAGGCCTTTTGGGGGTCAACCATTTCTGACTCACACCATCCAATCAATCAGCGTACTGTCATTTTATAAGGGGGAAATTCAAAACTGGAACTGGTAACATGCTCCATATTGGTGGGAGTCTCCATGTGTGCTCCATCTGAAAAATGTGTGTCTTGGCCACTAGGGGGCAGTAATCCCGTAATGCATCCAAAGATGTAACCCTGGTGCCACCTCCCCACAGGCTACTACTCCTGTCTGTTGCCCTGAACGCAGGTTAAGGGGCCTTGGTTCTGATTTATCTATCACACAGGGTTCAATGTTAAAAATAATACAATTTGTGTAGTGCCTCCACCCAGAGTGATTTTGAAGTGGGTTAGATGTTAAGCTAGCACAACCCTCTGGGAAGTTGTACATACCCACAGCCCCACCCAGTGATCCTTCACATGGAGTTACACAAAACATATTACGTTGCTTTCACATGTACAATCACTGGTGAGAGCTAATAATATGCTCACTGTACATGCACTTACCAGCAGGGACTGGACTTCTGGAAAATACACTGTGCACCTGTAAGAAAGGGTTACTAGCAATAACAATACACCTTTTATCTTCCAAAATAGACCAGTACATCAATAATGACTTGCTCATGTACCCATGTAACATTCAAACAACAAACTGATTTATTTAGGGGATTTTGAACAAGGGGTAGGGGATGCAAATCAAAATGAGATTAATTAGCACTTGGGTTTGGCAATACAACTTCTCTGCATTACATTTAAAACAATACATCCCCCCCCCCAAGGACTGTCCAGTTAACCTCATTGGGTATCAAGGATATTCTGTAATGTAGGCCTAAAACTTTGCCACAGGTTGGCCAGCATTGCAGCTGGTTGGGTCGCTTAAACAAACAAATGGTTATTAATTCTTTCACCTTTGGTGGTTGAAAAGTCACAAGCACTTTAACCCAAAACAATTATAATCCTCAGGCCAATGGCCTGCAAAAACAGTCTAAACCACAAAAAGTACTGGAAAGCAAATCATACAGTAAAATGCTTTTATTTTGTGGTGCAGGTTTAACCCTGTTGTACTTACTGAACCTCAAAATCTGATATGATGTCCAGACTGGATCCTCTTGAGGAAAGGCTCTCTGGTTGCTGCAGAATACAGGTCTCTTCCTTTGTGACAGGGACCAGGATACAGGGACCAGTGCTAACATGACTAACCCCCACATCACTGCATATCTCCCAAGGGTGGCCGCAACCTGTGATGATCTTCTCCACAGGAGCTGAATCCCCAAACCAGTCTTTCAGTAGCTTTGGTAGAACAGACAGCAGCAGTCTGTCAGGAATGTGGTTTGGCATCACAAGTTAAACTTTGGGCTCAGTCTCAGATAGGCCGCTTAGCTTACCCACTTGCAATCTGCATTCCATGGAGTGTAAGCTGGCAAAGTAGAAATCCAAGTCTCCCCCTTTAGTAAGTAGGCTGGAGACAATTTTGGTGACCCCAGGCTTCAGTTCTAGGCCATAAGCTCTGATACAACCAGGGTCTCACTGGTACATAGTGTAACTCATTCTACTCTAGTCTGACTTTAGAATGTTGGTGATGGAACTCCAGGCTGTTTTGTTGTGACATGCCTAATGCACTGCACAGAATTCTAAACGTATTTCCACACATGTCAAACAAGTGTAAATATCTGGAAAATTACATGAGCTAGTGGAAAACATACAGTGGCAAAGTCTTACAGCAGAACAAGACCTTTACAATGAGGGTAACCACTAAACTGAAATCATTACACTTTTTAAATTATGGCATTTGAAGTATTAGATTTGTCACAAAAACTCTGAAATTTGGGTACTCAAATGACCATAATTTAAAAGGTATAATGATTTCAGCTTAGTGATTACCCTCATTGTAAAGGTCTTCTTCTCCTGAACAACTTTGCAGCTGGTTGTGTGGGTGTAACATTTTTAGTTTTCAAGATATTTACATTTGTTTGACACGTGTGCTACTGTGTGCACTCGGGAGGGGAGATAAATCTGACAATTTTAAGTGTTTTTCCCCCACATGCCAAACAAATGTAAATATCTTGAAAACTAAGACAGCTACACCCACACAACTGCAGCAATATTGTTCAGGAGAAGAAGACCTTTACAATGAGGGTAATCACTAAGCTGAAATCATTATACTTTTTAAATTATGGCCATTTGAGTATCCGAATTTCAGTGCTTTTGTGACAAATCGAACACTTCAAATACCATAATTTAAAAAGTATTATGATTTCAGCTTAGTGATTACCCTCATTGTAAAGATCTTCTTCTCCTGAACAACTTTGCTGCTGGTTGTGTGGGTGTAGCATTTTTAGTTTTCAAGATATTTGCATTTGTTTGACATGTGTGCTACTGTGTGCACTCGGGAGGGAAAAAAATCCGACAATTGGAAGTGCTTTTTCCCCACATGCCAAACAAATGTAAATATCTTGAAAACTAAGAATGCTACACCCACAGAACCAGCAGCAATATTGTTCAGGAGAAGAAGTCCTTTACAATGAGGGTAATCACTAAGCTGAAATCATTATACTTTTTAAATTATGGCCATATGAGTATCAAAATTTCAGTGTTTTTATGATACTCTAACACTTCAAATGCCATAATTTAAAAAGTATTATGATTTCAGCTTAGTGATTACCCTCATTGTAAAGGTCTTATTCTCCTGAACAATATTGCTGCTGGTTCTGTGGGTGTAGCATTCTTAGTTTTCAAGATATCTACATTTGTTTGGCATGTGGGGAAGAAGCACTTCCTGTTGTCGGATTTTTTTTTCCTCCCCAGTGCACTCGGTAGCACAGATGTCAAACAAGTATGAATATCTGGAAAACTACAAATACTACACACACTGAACCAGCAGCAAAAGTAAACAAGTATATAGACTCCTCAGTTATCAGGATTGTTAGTCTTCATATAAATACAAAATATGTATTTTACCTTGAAAACCAGGTACATCTCATTAGTGGAAACAGCAAAGCCCCCACCCAGCACAAGTCTGGAAGAGGGAAGAATAAATATCTTACCTTTCCAGATGATGTCTCATGAAAAAGTGATGCAAATCATGTTGAAGAATGCATTGTGCCTCTGAAGATAGTACGTTGCAAGGTGCAGATTTTGAGCACCACTGAAGTATCCCTCATCAACATTATTCAATATAAAGCAAGTTTCAAAGTGTGTTGATATTATAACAGTAATAAAGCTAAAAAGTTCCTAAAATGAATGTTTTGATTAGCATTAATAAAATATATATTTCAACCTATGATGCTATATATGTGTGTGTGTGTGTTTTTGGGGGAGTCAGTTATGAAAACATAATTTTTTTTCAAATAAAAGGTACTTTATTTATAATCATACTAGCAGTTAATTAAAAACTTTTAGAAACGTTAATAACATCTAAAACATACAAACTGTCAGGGGAGATGCAGGAAAATGAACACTTTGGAATTGAAGGGCAAGGCAGGGAATTAACTATTTACAAGTATTTACAGAAAGTTTATGTGGATTTGGATGGGCCAGTTGGCTGTACAATGTACAGTTCTGACAACCAGGGAGCATGGAGAGTTGAGGTGCTACAATCCACACCTCACACCAAGTTGGCAACTCAGGTTCTGGAATGAGCCCTGGCTGTTGGTGGTCAGCTACGGGGGGGGGGGCAGGAGCAGGATTGAGCCACTGTGAGGTAGTTCTGGTCTCTCAGAGAGGGATGTGAGGTTCCCTCTACACTTGCATACAATCCGGTGGAGGACAAATGGTACTTCAGGCTAAAGGGGAGCTCAGTGATAACCAGTGGTGCAGTTGAAGTGAATGCGCCAGTACCAGAATGTGTGCATGCCTCCAAGTGCAGGCATCACTGTTATTGCCAGTGTCCATGGTAAAGGGATAACAATGGGGCAAAGAAAAGGTACATAAAAAAATATGCTGTCCCGGTGGAGCTGAGGGTTGCAGCATCTAGCCTTACCTCGCATCACGACGGCGAACTGGGTTTGGGAATGACCTTGGGTGACTGGGGATCTGGACGTGGGGGAGGGTAAGAGCAGGATTGACCTCTCCTTGGGGGGACCCGGTCCCTTCCATAGTCCTGCCACCATCAGGTGGAGGTCCGGTGGTGGTGGAGGCAGAGAGGGGCAGCCAGTATGGTGGGGTGCTCTGCAGTGGCTGGCATGTGTGTGCCTCCACAAACGTATGTCAAGCGCCCTCGATGCATGAGGAAAAGGAAGAAAAATGGTGGAAAAGGTATAAATTGCAAATTAAAAAAAAAAAAATAAACAAACCCTTACGTCTAACCCCCAAAAAATTGCAATATACAGTAATGATTCCACTTTTCAGTCTTTTCTGGTTATGCTGTGACTCAGCCCACTCCCTACTCCCTTGCTATTACACACTTTGCTGTCATGCTTCTCTGAAAGCTGCTGAGGTGTGGTACTCTAGAAAGCATTCCACACAAAGGGTAACTTCACATGCCAGGCACATATGGATAGATTCGGACCTTTTCTTCTTCCTGCTGCAGTTTTTGCATCATCATTTTGGGGCCTTCACTGGAAAGTGCAGTCCTTGGTTTACTGCAGATAGTTCAGCAGATGGAGCAGAGAAGCATTTTCTTTTGCGGCAGCTGTATCCTCCAATCAGATATTTAGTCAGTTGTTTTCTGAAGTCGAGTTGGGTGACTGGTTTCAATGTTCTGGTCTTAGTCTTCATCTGGTGATTAACAGATTCATAGAAGAGAATGAATGAATTTGCCACACATACATCAAATAGGTACCAGAACAAACAGTGCCACCACTTGTTCGTTTTGCATTGACTTGGACATTGTGTTCGCAGTTGGTCTGCAACATCGACCCCATTCATGTATGAGTTGTATGCAGAGATGACTTCTGGACATGGAACTGGAATGACAAACCCATTCTTTTGGTGCCTGTTTACAGTGGTGTTCTCTTTCGTTGGGTCATGGCTTGTAGATAAAAGAAACACTGGCTTGCTGTCACGCCAGGCTGTCGCCACCAATGGCCCCTGTTGAAGCTGTTGGAACTCTCCCTTCTGTTTTTTTGAAAAGTTTTTTTTATCAAACTGTTTTGGCCAACCAGAACGGTTGGTGCACACCGTGCCACAGCTATATACACCTTGTTCTCGCATATCCAAAGCCAGCGGTACACTAGTGAAAAAATTATCATGGTACACATGATGATATTTACCAGTGATAATTCGAGTTAAGTCCTTCACCACATGTGCTTTGAGTCCTGTTTCAGTGGTGTCATCAACCTTGCCTGTATACACCTGAAACTCATTGACATATGCATTGTGAGGGTCAGCTCTTGTCCATACCTTAATGCCATATTTCTGTGGCTTGTTGCAGATATACTGGTGAAAGGACAAGCGGACTCTGAAGCCAATCATTGCTTCATCGATGGAGACCTCACGGTGAGGGCGGTACTCTCATGCATGCCACTAGTACACTGTCATAGACAGTGAGCACATGGTGTATTCGGTCAGTGTTGCATTGTCCAGGTGGAGGATTTCCCACACTGTGGTTCAAGTGGAAGTACTGGTGGATTTTTTCAAAGTGCTCTCTGGGCATCAACTTTGAGATAAAAAAGTTCCCAAACACTCTGTCTGTGCTCCAATACATGCGACACTGTGGTACTTTTATGACAGACATATACACATGCATGCCCAGGAAAACACATATGTCCTCGGCAGTTACCGGTGTCCATTGGCTGTCTGCTTTCCCAGCTGTAGCCTGCTTCCCTTCACTGTACCTGTTAGTTTCTACAGCCATCACTTCATACAGCTTGGGAGCAAAAAGAAGGTGGAAGAAATCAAGTTTGGATTTTTCTGCTGCCAGCTGTGTTGCAGGACCAACCTTCTCAGTAAATTCATGGACTATAAATGGGGTGAGGGATGTAGTCCACACCGGTGCAGCAGTCACGTGTGCAGGATTAGCCACGGAACCCTCTTCACCTTCATTTTTACCTTCAGAGTCATCACTTTCGTCATGCAACACATCAACGTCGATGTCAGAGTCATCATGCCTTGTGAAGTGATCATCAATCTCACTCTGTGTAAAACCAAGAAACTCTTCTTCTTCATTTTCACTTGAAGAGATGCTGAAATCTAGTGGAAAAGATTTTCTGTAAGAAGCTTTAGCATCCTAACCTCAGCTGCAATAAAACCACGAAAATCCTCTCGCTCGCTGGAGGAATCATCAAATACAGATGGGAGATGGCTCATGATGTCAAGAAAACTGAATTTTTTTCCACAGACCAACAAAGAGTAGAATTAGCTCTATCAGTGCCTTCACAGACAATGATGGAGAACAGGATAGATTTGGCGGGAAAACATATAGTGAGTGAAACATAACATGTGCAACAAAAAATATTTTCACACATGTACATATATTTGTTACATTATATATAACTATCTATATATAGTTTGTGTGAAAATATTTTTTTCTGGCTATTTAAAGTAAGTAATTTTACTATTGTGGGTTACAATGGAATGTCCAGTAGGTCAGGTGTCACTGTCCAGCACAATGGAGGGGGGTGCTTACACTGATAATGAGGTGACTTTTATTATTATTATTATTGTTGATATTTCCCCCATTATCATTGTGTTCCGACATGTTTCAATACTTGTATTGCCATGTTAACTCCCCTGTTCAATTTGACTGCACACAGTAAGAAATGTTGTTCCTTGACAGGTTGAGCTGCACTTAGGAGCCATTTACTTTTAATGCAGGACCAAAATAAAAAAAAATGTAAAGTGGCAGTTTTGTGGAGCATAAAGTTTAAAAGCTAAATAGTGCCCTAAATAGTGCAGTAGCTTTATTTTTAACAAAACAGAGCTTCCATAACATGATGCTGGTCCCCATCAAAAATGTGAGACAGGAAGTGTCCTGTAACCCAAGGAGACTCTCCCTTCTGACTGGATTTATAAAAATAAAGCTGTATTTTTGGGAAATGTAAACTGGTAGTTCATTATGAACTAAATTATACTGCCAGTTTCTGTGAAGTTTAAAGAAATAAAGCCTTCATGAGTGAACTGGAGTCCTTAGACATCTGTGCTGCATGTCTTAAAAACAGAAAACCGGAAGTTCCTTGCTGTGATCCCTCACACCATTCTGAGTGCATATACTGCACATGAGCCCAAATCTGCCACTTTTTACTTATTTCTGTAAAAAAAATAATGCTGTATGTCAGAAGAAAGCATTAAGGCAATGTGGCATTCAGTGATAAAAATCTTGAAAGTGAATCATTTTGAAACCGGAGAGTGAGGAAAAGCAGCCTGAATGAACATTTCTGGCTTTCAATTGGCTGATAGGCTGCAAACATGGCTGCTGTTAGCACAGTCCCCAAACAGTTCCTAGAGTGTCCCATTTTTAGAATTCTGGAGCAGCCAGGAGAAATGCTTTTTTATTTACAATAACCACATAGTTCAGAAGCCATAACTGTGCCCCTCTAAATGCTTACAATATTAAATGTTTATTTGCCCTCCTGTTGCTAGTGTCAATATACATTGCCACTTGGCATTAACTTAGCAGCTCATTCATACTTATGAGGGTTAATTAATATTCATTAACCCCAACCACGTCCAATTCAAACTCCATTTTTTACAAGATAGAGAGGCTTCTCACTGGCCTCATTCATGTCACTGGCCCTCAATTAGGTGAACGGTGGACCGGGTCCACTGAAATGCCTTTTGTTTGACCATGGTCAGAAAATGAAATGCACTTATGCACATGCCACCACCAGCCAATCTGGCCATGAATGGGAAAATGCTGGCAGCTGGCAGTCTAGCTCCTCTGACCTCATTGTGGGCAAAATTAAACATAGGAGCCATTTGGGCATCAGGGGCACATAAGAACTGGTGCCAATGCAGAGGTGCATATTGGGGGGAAATGGGGGCACCACAGGAGGAATGGGCAGATGGGAGACATTTAAGGTAAACTCCCATTTGGGGGGTTACATATATTTCATTAAAATTGGTTGTATTAAATCCTTAGGAAGTGGTCAGTAAACTACAACATGTTGACTCGGATTGGCGGATAATGTAACAGTCTGTTAATTAGAATTAATTGGTCTCTGATAAATCAGAACACTAAAATACATACCAGTGAGTACGTCCTTTTTCCACTGAGTGAGTGGCCCTCTAAATAGGTCATCTATTTTGATGGCCATCTAAATTTTTAGATTGCCTTTGTTATACATGTAGGATAATTGACAGTGGATTGTGTATTTTGGGGTAATAACAGCCAGCCTGCGTGTGTGTGTGTGTGTGTGTGTGTGTGTGTGTGTGTGTGTGTGTGTTGGAAGCTAGCTGTGGCTAGCCAGCAATTTTGTTCATTTTATGTGAAAAAAAGCAACCACAAAAACAATTACCCAGGTGGAAAATTGGGTGGATAGGGCTGCTGGGAGATGTAGTTCATGGAACTGTTTAGTAAATTGCAGCTCAGGGGAACCTAGGAGACACCGACATGAAGATTGGATTTTAAAGTGCAGCATTTTTTACTACAAGGGACAAGGTGCTTTTGGGACTCAGATGTAGCCACTATTCCGGACTTTTAAATCTTTTTAACAGTTTCTATCCTGTGTGGATGTCTGTTGTAACCTCGGAGCTCTACTTCCAGGTTACACTGTATATCCTGGTGGGCCATTTCAAGTGTTGATGAGCATGGAGCAAAGGCCAACAGGGGCAGAGAAAAGTGTCTGCCCTGTCCACCAGGTACTACGAATAGATTGGGAAACTCTGATTGAATGGAAACCATCTGAATTTTCTGGTAAGGGTCAAAGTACCTTCAAAGCGATCTTGACTGAAACATCATTTCTGATCCATCCTTATCTATTCTATAATTAAGGGTATTTACTGCCAGTAACCTTTCAGATTGTTTTTTTTTTGTTTGTTTATTTTTTCACTGACACACTTATAAAATGATAATATTAAGAAATACATTTTCTGTAAGGAATGTAAGATATTTACCTGGGACAAAGAGAATGGAATTGATATGGATTTTATATTGAAGTAAGTGCATATATATTAAAGCACTTGATGAGGAACTATGTGTGTTAAGAGAAAAGATTAATGATAATTTCAGTGTTGACCAACTAGAGGCATATATGAACAGTATTTACAATGCAGTAATAAGCACTAAGAATGGAGGTAATTTAAATGATAATATTGGAGGTGAACATGATAAAAATAAGGGAACCCAGATTGACAGTCATAGCTGAGAAAGGAATATGATTCAAGTGGCAGGAAAGAGGAAGAGGGGTTTTGAGGAAGGATTGCAGAGTGATGATGACAGATTGGAACCTCATGATTCTATACCAGAAGGAACAGCAGTTGGTAGGGTAAGAGGGTCAAAGAAAGGGTGAGTGGCAGATGCTCACATGTTACCATTTGCTAATTCCCTCCAGTCTTTGGCACAGTTGGAGAAGAGGGGGCAGTAGCACCAGAGGACAAAGAGATAGCAGCATTAGCACCAACTATGTCAGCAGGAGTTATAGACCTGGGGTGGCTGAGAAAGAAGGTACTGAGGAGTGAGCACAACAAATGGAAGTAAGAAGTGGTAACCAAAGAAATGCTGTTGTAATAGGAGATTCAATAATAAGGCACAGAGATACCATATTATGCAGACAGAGAAAAAGATAGAGCAACTATGTAATGTCCACAAGGGGCAACAAATTAGTGATGTAAGAAGTATTGCTGATGGGCTAGTGTAAGGATCTGGGGACAGTCCAGTAGTGGACCTACATGTAGGAATAAATGATATAGGTAACAGACTAGATGATGATATAAGGCTGATTGTGGAAGTGGGGCATTTACTGAAAAATAAAAATTGTAAGTTAATGATATCTGAAATATTACCACTTCCAAGATCTGGGGTGGGCAGAATGAGAGCTATTAGGAAGATGAATTACTGGTTACAAAAAAGGACAGTGGATGAAGGTCATGATTTTATTCATAATTGGAATGTTTTTAGAAACAGCACTGATCAGTGCAGGAGAGATGGACTGTACTTAAGCAGGTTGGGAGCCAGACAACTGTGTAAGATTAAATAAATAGTTGACACATATTTAAACTTGGTTCCAGGGGAATGAGGAAGGGTATCTACCACATCATCAGCATCTAATCATGTACAAGCTAGACATCATGGGCTCAGTTTTTCTGAGGAGGTTGCATATATGAAGGTATGCAACAAGTCATGGAATTGCTTTCTAATAAATGCTAGAATCTTATATTAAAAAAGGGGGAACTGGAGGCAATAGTTAAATTAGATGCTCTGTTTTTTGGAATAACTGAAACCTGGTGGTCCAAAGAAGATACATGGAAGAAAAACTTAGTAGGATACAACTTACTTAGAAGGGATCAGGCTAATTGTACTGGGGGCTATACATTGGCAATAATCTTTAGTAGAGGAAGTTAACACAATTTGTAATACTAAGAATGCTAACCCATGGGTTAGAAGAGGTGCAAAGAACCATAATTACATAATTTTTATAGACAACCAAATAAAGTACAGCACATGGATGAAGAATTTATAGGAGAAATTGAAGAGGTAATGGAGAAAAAGAATGTCATACTTGTGAGAAATATGAATATGTCAGGGATTAAATGGGGCATGGGGGGCAGTGCCCACTACAACAAATTAGCTAACAGCATAAGGAATATAAACATGAAGCAGCATATAAAAACAGCAACCAGGGGAACATTTTAGATGTTATTCTAAGTGACATGAGAGATTACTTTAAAAATTGTCATATTTTTCAATATCTGGAGAATAGTGACCATTAGATGAACAATTTTATTATTGGTAGGCAGCCCAGAATAGTCAAGAACAGGACAGGACTAAAATTAAATGTGCTTTATTAAGGCAAATTTCAGAGTCATGCAGGAAGAGTTGAGTAAATGGAGGTGAGAAAGCAATTTTAGGGATAAGAATGTACATGAAATGTAAGGTATTCTGGTCACCAAAATTAAGGAACTTGAAAGGAATTGCATCTCAGAAAAAAGCAAGTATATAAAAGGAGTTAAACCTACTGTATATGGCTAAATAATATGGTATTGAGAAAATTCAGACATAAAAGAATGTTATACGGTATAGACATGTTAAGATATCGGGAAGACCCAACTACTAGGAGCAATACGTGAAACATGAAAAAGAGTGTAAAGAGCTAAGAAGAATGGCAAAAAGAGAGAAAGAAAGCAAAATAACAAAACCTTCACATGCATACTCGAAACTGTTTTGCGCATATGTTAGAAATAAGAACAGGATTAGTGGAACAGCAGGACCCCTTAAGGAAGGTATTTCCTCTATCACCAATGATCAAGAAGTAGCAGACCTCCTAAATGATTACATTGCATCAGTTTATCAAAAATCTTAGACTAATACAGTTAAGGTGCAGGTCAGGGATATACCACTAGATTGAACACTAGAAATTACTGAAAGGGAGGTATGTGAAGACCTGACATCTTTAGATAAAAGAAAATCCCAGGGGCCGGATAAACTCCACCCCATTTTATTAAGGGAATTGGCGGCAGTTCTAGTTGGCTCCATAACTGTTATATTTAGGAGAGCTTTGGAAATAGATGAAGTGCCTAAGGAATGGAAAAAGGCTGTAGTGGTTCCGATGTAGATCAGAAGGAAAACTATAGGCCTATTAGCTTCACTTATGCATTGGGAGAAATCATGAAACCAATTCTATGAAAATTTATGGAAAATCACCTTAGTCTTATGGGGTTATGGGACATAAATCAACAAGGTTTTAGAAGATTAGGATTGTGCCAGACTGAATTAATAGGCTATTTTGTAAAGGTAAGCAAAGCACTTGACAATGGCAAACCAGTTGATGTGGTGTACCTGGACTTTGCTAAGGTGTTTGATATGGTCCCATATGCAGAACTGATCAAATGCCTTGAAAAATACAGTTTTGACAGCAGGATCATTATATGGGTGAGAGAGTGGCAGAAGCACAGGTATCAAGTAATTAGACTAAATGGTGCTGATTCCAGCAGTAGGGAGGTAAGTAGTGGGGTACCCCAGGGCCTTTGCTGGGGCCCACATTGTTCAACATATGTGTCACTAGCATGCGTATTACAATGGGTAGGTGGATTAGCAAATTTGCTAACAGCACCAAAATAGGACATACAGTTGAATCCATTAAGCAAGTTACTGAATTAAAAGAAGAAGAACTAGATGAACTATATGAGTGGTCAAAATAAAACAAAATGAGATTCAACTTGGAGAAATGTGTAGTTACATATTTTGGCAAGAAACACACCATGGCAACCTAGAAAACTGGTGACCATCAGTTAAAAGTTACTGAAAGCGAGACAAACTTGAGGATGTTGGTATCTAGTGATCTCAGAACTGATCTACAGTGTCTACAGATAAGTGAGGCAGTTGCTAAATGTATTAAGATTGTGAGATGCATGATGGGGATTATTACTATTACAGTGTTGCCCATATACAGAGATGTAGTGAGACACATATGGAGTATTGTGGACACTCTGGGGCTCCACAGGATACAGGTAACATTTCTATACCTGAAATGGTGCAATGAAGAGCTACTAAACTTCCGGCTTCCCAGACTGCAGGGGTTGGGCCTCCATCACTGGGGAGTCATCAGGTAGTGGTAGTTTCCTCTAGGGAACCCCTGGGAACCTAACTTACTTGGGTTCTGCTGGGGTCTCGTAGCAACTGCTGTAGGCCGGTGGTAGGCTAGGGTTTTACTTTTTGGGTTTTAGTTCTGGCAATGAAGTTAGTCCCGAAGATGTTTTAGTGACTTTTTCAGTGGACAGACTGCTGTACGATATAAAACCCCAATCTGAACAGTGAGAGTGTTTCTGGGGGTTTTGCCCATCTGGTCGTGTGCTGAGTTTTTGGTTTAGTTATTCTTCATTATCAGCTTACTTTCATATGGAGAATCCCTGTGCCTTCTGGAAGTTCTGGCAGTGAGAGTGCCTGGGATTGGGGATTTTCTGATGTCTTTTCAGTGACTTCATGATAAATATTTTGTATTAATTTTGACTTTTTAGGTTCTGTTATTGTTTATTTAATTTTCATATTATTCTCTACAATTACATATGGTAGTGAGAGTACCATCCAGTTTCTCCGTGCTTCCATAGTGATAGTATTGTGTAGCCCGGGTTTTTATTTTATTTCATTTGGTTTTATTTGGTTTATTAGGTCTATTTTATTTAGTAATACTTAGATAAGGGTTGTTTTTGGGGCACCAGCTAGTGAGAGTTCCTGGTGCCCAAGGATTTTATTTTATTTGTTATTATTCTGTTTATAGTTTGTTTTCATTTATATTTTATTTTGGTTTGGTTTTGGGATTTTGGGGTGATGTGGTTTGTTTGGTTTTTTTGTCTTTTATTTTTAAGTCTTTCAGGAGCTTTTCATTTTATATTTTGACTTCAACTTTATCTTTGTTTTAGGAAATTAGAATTCTTTGTGTTGTTTTGCCACAGTTTGGTGGCATTTTGTGGAATGTGTCTGCTTGTTCCCCCAGTCCTGTGCTATACGACTTCCTCTTTCTGGGCCCTCCACCTGTTCTCTCCCCCCCATGCTTGCCTCCACTTACCAGTGCTGTTGGGTGCTGGGGATTGCTCATGGGGGGTGGGCAGGGGCAGGCAGGGGGCCACAGACATTGGAGCTCGAATGAGCAGTTCTCTCCCATAGGAGTTGTTAGGACCAGAAGATGCCCAGGGAAAAAATGGTGTCTGAAACATGGTGATCCATGTCTCATCCCCATACCCAAGGGCACTTCCCTTTTGGGTGGGCAAGTAGCCGGGATGGCTCACGAACATCGTCTGACTCGGGCATTGTTATGCAATGCCAGATGCATTAAGAACAAAACTGTACTTATTACAGATTTTGTGGGAACAGCTGATCTGATTTGCATCACCAAGACTTGGTTAGATGGAAATGCTGCCCCAATTTTGGAGGCAGCTATTCCTCCCAGGTAATCAGTGGCACATCGCCCGAGATTGGATCGGGGGGGGGGTCTGTTTCAAAACCGAATTGGGCTTCACTGGTGTGCCAGTTGAGGAGGCCGAATCATTTGAGTGCACTGTATTAACTGGTGTGGGGTGCAGGATAGCTCACATTTACCGTCCACCAGGGGATGAAAAGCTGTTCCTGCAGGAAGTAGCAGACTTCACCGCCAACATGGCATTGGATTCACACAGACTGATGGTTCTGGTTGACTTCAATGCCTGGGTCAACAATGAATCCTCGCATTTTGGACAACACTTCCTCCAGTTGATGATGTCACTGGGCTTCACACAGGTTGTTTCCTCAGCTATCCATAATGGTGGTCACTCTCTTGATCTGGTCTTCCTCCTGGGGATTGAGGCCTCCGATTTGGGGGTGGAACCTGTCGGCTGGTCCGATCACTACACCATGAAGTAACATTTTTCTGCCCCTCCTGTATAGGTCTGCCTCTGAGGAGATGGTCATTTTCCGCCCTTTGCGGGATGTGGTCCCGGAAGACCTGGCGGTGGTGATTGACCCCTCTGTGTTCGGTGAGACCAGCACAGGTCCAGAGCTGTTAGTCATGGACTATAATAAGATTATTTCTTCAGCTCTCAACCTGATTGCTCCTGTCCATGTTCACCTCTTTCTGCTTCGCCCTTGGGCCCCATAGTTTGATGGGTCTCTGAAGGAGCTGTGGAGGTTGGGACGTAGGTTAGAACGTCAGTGGCAGAAATCCATCTTGGATGCCAACCATCTTATTTTGTTAGAGCATTATCAACTCTATCAATCAGTGATTTCCTGTAAGAAGGCAGAATTCCTGTCCAGGGAAATCACTGTTGCTAGGAATCGACCAGCTCAACTCTTCCAAACTGTGGACAGGCTGTGCAACTCAACCTGTCTGCAGTTCGGTCACGTTTTTTTCACAAATGAAGTGTGATGAGATCGCTCATTTCTTTGTGAATAAGGTGGCCAACATCAGGCAGGAGATCTGTCAGATCCATTCTATGGGGGATGCTGTTGGTCGGTGCTCAATCACTATGTCCTGTGTTTCCTGGAGTACCTTTGACCTACCAGAGTTCGTTGACATTATGAGGATAGTCCAGGGGATGCACCCCAAGTGCTGTAGTCTAGATCTGGGCCCTAATTCCCTGATTTTGGTTTGTAGCAATATCATTGGCCTGGTCTTAGCTCAGCTTGTCCGGTGCTCCTTGGAATCGGGTGAGTTTCCAAGCTCCCTGAAGGAGGTGGTGGTGAGACCTCTTCTGAAGAAAGCTTCATTGGACCCGATACTCCAACGAACCACAGATCCATCTCAAACCTTTCTTTTGTGGGAAAGGTTATCAAGAAAGTTGTGGCAACTCAACTGGAGAACCATTAAACCATCCATAATTTATATGAACCTCTCCAATCGGGCTTTTGTAAAAGGCATAGTACTGAGACTGCTCTGGTTTGGGTGCTCAATGATCTCCTAAAGGCTAGAGATCAGAGAAACCATTCCATCATGGTACTCCTTGATCTCTCTTCAGCTTTTCACACTGTAGACCATTGGGTCCTGCTCGAGCACCTGAGGTCCATCTGTGGGCTGACTGGTACAGTGCTCAGATGGTTTTCATCTTTCCTCACCAGTAGAACTCAGAGAGTTGTCTTGGGAATATTTTCTTCCGAGTCCTTCTCTCTGCCTTGTGGGGTGCGTCAGGGCTTGGTGCTGTCCCCCATGTTGTTTGCAGTGTATGTGCTGCCCCTCGGAGACATTGTATGATGGTATGGGCTGAGGTTTCACTACTATGCTGATGATACCCAGCTATACCTGTCTTTTGCCCCATGCAGGTTAGTGCTTTCTTGGTGTTTAACAGCTGCCTCATTGAAATCCAAGATTGGATGAGTTACAGAGGGTTAAAGTTGAATGCAGGAAAGACTGAGACTTTGGTGGTGGACCCAGGTCACAGGACAGAGGGGTTGAGCACTGTTCTGCCCTCTGGTTTATCTTTGGGGGGTGCTCAGATTCTTACCTCTGAAAAGGTGCGTGACCTGGGAGTAATACTTGAAGATGGGCTGATCCTTTATCATCAGGTGTTGGCAGTAGTCAAGTTAGCCTTTTACCATCTTAGGATCATTGCCAGAATCAAGCGCCTTGTTCCGCCCAGTGATTTGCCCATTTTGGTCCATGCCTTTGTGACCTCGTGCCTTGACTACTGTAACTCCCTTTACTTAGGACTTCCTGGGGTTGATATCCTCCGCTTTCAGCTAGTGCAGAATGCTGCTGCATGTTTATTGACTGGGGTATCAAGGAGATCTCATATCACCCCAGTGCTGTGCGATCTGCACTGGCTGCCGGTTAAGTGGCGGATCACATTTAAGGTAGGCTTATTAACCTACAAAGCCCTAAACGGACTTGGTCCTGACTACTTGAAAGAGATTCTGACTCCTTACTACCACTGTGTGACAGCTCTGCTTGGCTGATGAGGGGTTGCTGGAGATTCTGAGAGTCAGCCTAAATTCATCTGGGCTCGCTCTTTTATGTTTGCTGTCCCAACCCTCTGGAATTCTCTGCCCCATCAGCTATGGAAGTGCAGGACAGTGAGGAGCTTTAAGCAGGTACTGGAGAAATTTTTATGGAGCAAAGCTTTTCCTGATTTTCTGTGATTTTATCTATATTTATTGAACTTATTGAATTTTGTATGTACCTGTGAGGTGCCTTGATATTATGAAAAGGCGCACTTTCAAATAAAGTTATTATTATTATTATTAAACTAATAACTGGTCTGAGGGATATGAACTACAAAGAAAGATTGGAAAACCTAGGATTGTTCTTGTTAGACTGTTCCCTGGATCAGAATTCTGTACAGACTGTGTAGGTTTAGAATTTAAAGTAAACATTTGGAATATCAGATTTCACAAGTTCCAATCAGTGGAAGACATTTTAAGACTACCAAAAGAAAACACTGGTTCACACAGAGGGTAATGATGCACAGGAATTAATTACCAGATGAAATAGTGACCAGTGAAAACTTAAATGTATGCAAAACCAGTTTAGACAAGTTGCTTCAGAGGGCAGGATATGTTGGCACCATCCATTAAATAAGATGGACCACTAATACTTTAGAGGGGCCTTGCCATTGTGCTTTAGCCATGACCCATGGATGGAAATCTCACCACCTGCTCCCTGACACCCAATACAATGCACCTGCTAATCTCAGGGATCCAGGAAGAGGTTTTTCCCAGCTCTCTGAATTAACTAGTGTTCATATAACCACACCCATTTCATCTGAAAAGTAACACCTTCCAGAAAACCCAAAACAACTATTATATTAAATGTGCTCGCACATAACCTCCAAATGCTTGGAACCTCCATTGCCCTAGTGCCTGAATCAGACCATCTGAGAAGCTTTCCACCATTGCATTGGTCTCTTCCCCAGTGTGAAAGAAGTGACTGTTGAGCTCCAGCAGCTTTCATCCAGCCATTTCGTGGCATGGCCAAGTACATGTCAGAACTGAAAAGCCATTGGAGGTGAACCATCTGTGTGTCAGAAGAATGTACACCCCATTAAACTTCGGAGTTACATAATCCTGTATTGCCATACACACATTTCATCTCACCCCTGGGAATGGCCTAAGGATGAACCAATGACCCTGTGCCAGGCAATCCATTTTACTCCTTCAGAGCTTCACAAACACCTCTTGTGGCATCACCACAATGTCCTTTTCCAACATCACCATTCCTTGTTTGACTGAACCAATTCAGACAACCAAAATGTGCCACATAAGGCTACCAAAAAGGCTGTTTGAAACAACACCATTTTTGATGGGGATGAGAATATAGCCTGTGATTCACCTTAAACCTGTTCCAGCAGGGCTGGTTAATTAGGCACTACCATCAACCTTTAGTGGTACCAGAGGATCAGCCTTTCAGCATCTTGCATAGCCAGAAGGCATATGTGTTGTTGTTAAACCCAGTGACCTTAGAAAACCAAACTATGAACTATCAAGTGTCGATCGATGACCCCAGCATCAAACATTCTTGTTTCATTTGGCCACATGGTGGCATAATTGATAAACTGGTATTAGCAGCATGTTTCCCCAGCCCTGGGACTGGCTTACATTTAAGAAGTTTTCAACCATCTTCCTCTACATTGTCTTTGTACTGGAAGCCAAAGAATTCCTGATTAGCTTCCAGACTTCTGGCTCATCAAATCCCAGAGAAGAGCCAACATTTCCCTAGGATTTTCCTTCACTTCAGTCACCAGTTCTAGGAATCTCTGCCACTGTGAACTAGAAAGAGCATCAACAACACCATTCCCAGACTCAGCACATGCACTGCTTTAAAGGGGATGTTCAATAATAGCACTTCAAAGACCCACATGAGATACCCCATCTGATATTCTGCACCACTTGCCCACTAATTGTATGCATCATGACCATGTTATATTTTCTGAATAGTAGTAGTAGTAAATCTATTAGTAGTAAAACTTGTATTTTTGGATAGCATAAGGAACTTTGGGTCTGAATTTACCTATTTTCAAAGTTGTCCTATTTATGGTTACATTGAATGTATGAGGGAGGTTATCCTGCCACTGTACAGGTCACTGGTCAGACCAAATCTGGAGTACTGTGTACAGTTCTGGCATCCCTACTTAAATAAAGATGTCAAGCTGTTGGAAGGGGTCCAATGCAGAGCAACCAGGATGATCTCAGGGATATAGGAAAAATCCGGTGAGGACAGATCAAGGGAGCTAAACATGTACTCCCTGGAGGAAAGGAGGGATAGAGGGGGTATGATTGAAACCTTTAAATATATAAAAGGCATTAACAGGGTCAGGATAGAGGGTTTTTTAGATTAAAGGGAGATACACTAAATGGCACAGCTTGACGTTGGAGGAGGAAGGTTCAAGAGGAAGATAGGAAGACACTGCTTCACGGAAAGGGTGGTGGCTGGGTGGAATGCACTGCTGGAAGAACTGGTATCATTGAAGTTGGTAGGCAGTTTTAAGAGAGAGAGAGAGAGTGGAACAGGGTCAGATGGAAGGTTACTACTGCAAATGGAGGGGGTCAGCTGCAGAGTAAATTCAGAGAGCTACATACTTGAGCAAACTTGATAGACCTTAGGGACTGTATCTGCTGGCATTTTTCATATGTTCATAAAAATACACCAGCTGCTCACACGGCAGTAGCGCTACCACTTGCAAAGCCAATGACCCAGGTTCAGAACTGAACTCCATATGTTGGGGGGATTGCCAGGAGGAGGAGGATCAAGCATCCTAAGTACTGTTCTCCATCTCTGGGGGGAGGGAAAATGTGAGCGGTGCTTGACTGGCCTCTTGCGGAACAAGGGGTCCAACAGGCAAAGCTCACAAGATTGGGGAGGCATGGAAGAGATTGGCATGTGTATCACAATGTCATTGTTCACTACACCTCCAAGGGGCTGAAAAGGGAAAAACACTAGACCAAGCAGGATGCTGCTTGCCTCACACTGTTGAAGTGTGGCACTCCATAGAAACTGAGCTAAAAGTTCATGGGGGGATTGAGGGCCCCCAATGGCCCTGCCCTGGGGGATAAGATAGGGAGGTACATGGAGAGAGTTAAGTCCCAGGGAGACAGATGACATGGCTGGGTGCAAGGTATGGCTGATAGGGGCTGGTCTGGGTGTGGGAGGAAAAAGCATACTAAATAAAAAATACTAAGTCACAAAATTGCATAATACAAAAGAAAATTCTATTGATATCAAAAATATATAAAAAAACATTAAAGGACACACATGAGAAACTTAATAAAACATATGAAAAGCAAAAAAAAAAACAAAGATTAATTATTTCAACTAAATAGGAAGTAAATTGTAAAAAAAACATATGGACTTTACAGCTCAATTACAACTGTCCTTAAGTTTGTTTAATAGTGCATGTGCAAATCGAATTAGTTTTGAAAAATTCCTTGTTTTGGGTGTAACCTCATTCCATTGAGTATGTTATTCTGTACAGTCATTTCTCCATATTTATCAAGAAATGTTGGAGCTAATGCTTCTCTGAGAATGACCTGTTGCCTCCTCCAGCGCGACACCTGGACAGCGAATCCTGAAAACAGACCATTATAGTGATTGTCACTGTAATGGTCTGTTTTCAGGTGATCCCTTTCTTCTGGTGTTCTACCCCCTTCCTAGAACAACTTTGATATGGAGTCGATTATATAGAAATCTGGGGCATGCCGGGGGCCGATTCCCCCGTATGAGGGGTGAGGGAGGCATAGCCCTTTGCAAATAACACTTCATTTTGAGATAGTACAGTACCATAGTGGGTATTGTGCCATCATTGTGTGTGAGGTATGCAAATTCACTGTTGAACTCCAGTGGTGCTTCTGTGAATGACATCTCTTAAGGGTTAGTGATAATTTTTTCCACTGGTTCTGAATCCCAAATTTGCTTTAATCAAGTTGTGTTTTACTTTATCTGCTAACTTTAACCATTGTTTCCTTGTTTTAGTTCAAGGGTGTCCCACATTAGATGCTGTAACATTATGAAGTATGTTATAGGAAACATTTAATTTAAATAAATTCAGTTGATTTCCACATCTATAAATCAAATTGACATATTCAAGAACAGGCAAAATTAAATGAATAGCAATTGTATTTCCCATTTTACATGATGAAGATTTCAGTCTTCTGAGAGCACCATTCTAGAATTCCCCTTTCTGGTTATTATTGATATGAACATCAAAAGAAAATGAATTGTCCAAAGTTACATCAAGATACTTATAGTGTTCAGTTACAACCATTTTCTGTCCCTCTAATGTAGAGATGTTTATTTCCTTGATAACTTTACCCTTATTGTACTTGCTATGGAAGGATAGCCTGTGTTTTGTTTTTGTCTTTAGTAATCAGAACTAATATATATTCACCAAAGTAGTTTGGAAGAATTGTAAATTCAATTTGAAGTTTGTCACTCATTTCTAAATGACTTTTTGTCATTGCCAAAATAACAGCATCATCTTCATACAATCTAATAGCTTTTTTTTTTCAAAACATTGTGGCAGATCATCAACATAAATTATGAACAGGGGCCTAAGAATTAACCTGTGTCGCAACCCTTTCTCTATGTTACCTATTTTTAACAGATGTCCATCCACAGCAACACATTGCTTCCTGCTGCTCATGTAGGGGGAGAACCAGGTGTTAGGATCATCAGCCAGGACAATTTTCCTTAGCCTAACTATCAACATATCATAACATACAATGTTGAATGCTTTCGGCAACTTGATGTACACTGCGCTTGAAGACTCATCTCATCAAGTGCACTTGCTACCAAGTTTACCAAGTCCATGACCATAGTGCCTGTCAAAAATAAATAAATTCTAAAGCCCAATTGATGGTCAACTTCAAGTACTTAACCAAGTACTCGTATAGTTGGTTAACACCAAGTGTTTCATTAATTTTGACAAAATCGGCAAGAAGGCAATGGACCTCTAATTTGATAATACATCTGGTTATTCCCCCTTAAAAATGAACACAACCTTAGCAGATTGTTAGCTTTCAGGAAGGATTCCTTCTAGAAAACTGTGATCAGTTGAGTTATAACTGGGACAATTACATTTACTGCAGGTTTTTTAAATCTAATTTCCATATTGTCTAGGCAGCATGTTTTTTTAGTATTACATTTTTTTTACTTCAGAATAAAAATGTACTTAGGCAAATCTATTTACCCAGAATATAAAAAAATTGATAACTACAGATAGATTTGAATTCCTACCCACAAAATATATAGAATATAGGTATAACAAGAGTAAAAAGGCTCCATTGGATAATATATGCAACTGTAATAAGGTACATAAGGAAACTCTACTATATATGATTGTTCTCTTTCCCTTGTATACTAAATGGAGAAAAAAATGATATAGAAAACAATTTTAAACCTTACGCTTACAATTTTGATGATTGATTATATATCCTGCTCCATCTCATGAAAAAAAGGAGGCAACTGCCTTGTCTAAATTTCTCAGTGAGCTGATTAGCTATAGAAAATCTTTTAATAAACAGAGTTCTTAGAACTTGTACTTAATCCTGGAAGATACAGGGGAATCAGGAGATAACCACTTAATAAAGGTTATGGAAAAGTCCATAATGAAGTTTGGGACTCTCAAGCCAGTTTCTTTATGTTGTGCCTCAAGATTGTTGAGGGGCATTGTCGCCCCTCTTAGTATATAGTTATCTAAAGCAACTCCAGTGGTGGCTATGTTCTCACAGGCTGCATAGCCCTGTTTACTGCAATGACACTTCATAAGTCTTCTAAATTATACCTGTATCTTTCTAAAAATACTTGGATCATCAATTAATATTTACCCCAGTAAATATAAAAGGTGATTCAGTCTAGGTAGTTTTTTTTTTTTAGGTAGGTTTAGGTTTATTAATTGATGAATGTCATTTAATTTAATACAATCAAACATCATAACAGTTCAATGTAAATCTCTTACAAAAAATGCTTTAAAATCACATTCCATACATATTTCACAGAGAAAACAGGGTACGTAATAACCACCTCCAATAATATTATGGGAACCAGATATCTCTGTCATAACTGGCAGGGTCAAAATTATAAATAGTAAGTACATTTTTAAAATAAAATGATCCAGCAATACATGTTAAAAGTGGAAAATAGTATTAAAAAATGACAAAATTATTATAATCTCAGTAAATTAGCCATCGCTATATAACATCTTAATCCATTCATTTGCAAAGCTATCCTTTAATCAAATATACATAAAGAGAGGCTTTGACTAAGTTATTAAAGAGACCTAGGTTTCCTCGATAATATACATTAATTTCATGAAGTAGAAATTATAGTAATCAACTAAGATAAGTCTATGAGCCTGATTTTCAAATGGGGACACAGGGTTTAAGTAGCACATGTGTTTCAAATTGGTGCTGATAATCTCAGAGATGGAAATAGTCTGTTTTCTTTATTAAGCTTCTGGTGTTGCCATGATCTACCTTTATTCTGGATATAATCTCTTTAATAGGACTGGTATTTGTTTCCACATCTCCACACAGGAAACTGATTCTGTGTGTGTGGGGGTTGGGAGTGGATATTGAAGGGCCTAGAATATTTTTTTTTGTATTATGCGATATTAACAAGTCTATTACCTGGTCCAAGCCAGAATACTGCTTCCAAATATTGGTGAAAGAATTCCATCTCAGCTTATTTGTGTTTTGAAATTTTGAAGCTAGCAAGGAAGCCTACTAACTTAAGGTTTTTGTTTGTCTTCCTCTTCTATCTGGCATCTGCCTCTTTACTTCTACTCCTCTATTAATATAATTTAGTTGAAATCCAATAATTAGCAGTCATTATTTCACTAACATCCACTAAAGGAAAAACTAATAACAAAATAACATTAAGAAAAATCTGTAATCAAAAAACTACTAACAAATCTATCTGCTTAACTGACTGACTAACTAATTAACATAGACATGGTAACCACAATGGTGTCCTTAAGAGAGTACTACAGTCAAAATTTACAGAAACCCATGCTGTCCAGATTTTAGTTAATACATTTAGTCCTTTTATGTCCTTTCCTTTATCTGCTAGTAGGCATTTTTTCTTCTCAATTTTCCTACTAGTTTTATGTCCTCTCCTACTAGTTTTACGGCTTCTGGGGATCTCAATATTACCATGGTTTATTGCTCTTCTTTTTCCTACAGAGGATCCTGCACCTGTGACAGTGATGCATCCAGGACCACAGATTCAGCAAGTACTGGTTTGCCAACAATTTTACAGCAGTACAGCCACAATTTTAAGTCACTTTGTTTATCCAGTGGGCACCGAAGGCTATGATTACTGCTTAGCAATCACCTGAAGTCTAACTGAATAGATATTCTACAGGAAAACAGCTAGAGCCTTTACTAATTGTATCATTGATGTCCTATGGCAATTTGTGTGCTTTTTATTTCTAGGTGTAGTTTGATGAAATTAAAAGCAAAACATTTACTCCTCCTGGCTAGACCTAGACAAACATATAGAAAAACAAAGATTTTGAATTAGAGTTATTTAGTTGACGCCACAACATCAGGCCCATTTGTTCAGATTACTGCTGCAGTACTTCCATTCACTGAATCTGTTGTCCTAGATACATCACTGTCACATGAGACAGGAAGCATTGTAGGACAAAGAAGAACATTAAACCATGGTAACATGGAGATCTTGGAGGCCATAAAATTACTAGGTATATTTAGAAGAAAAAAAAACTCTCAGTAGCAAACAAAGGGAAAGACACATCAGGACTAAACCTATACTGTAAATCAAAACATTCTGCACAACACAAAGTTTTGCAAATTTTGACTGTAGTACTCCTCTAAAATTATCCCAGTTCCCTTCACTGCTCTATTATTACTAATATAAGTTAGTTTCAACATGTGCAGTAAGAATATACTCTCAAGTGCCTGGTTAAATTAATGCTATTAAAATACTATTAAATCTTGTTAGTGGCACTTGAGTGCTTTAATTAGAAATCCAGTTATACAGTTATGTAACAGTTCTAACAACAATAACTGCCTATATGTCTCCTAACATCATAAGATTGTAAAATCGTACACATTTAGTTCTTAATTCTATCCTGAACAAGCAGTAGACAAAAGAAGACCTTGTAATCCATGAGCTTACCCCGCAGACCTGGAGAGCAGCCACTGCTGGGAAGAAGTCGAGCAAGGTGATATTCTTTGTCAACCTGGCCTCAACCAACCTGGTTGGCCATTGGCCTATCCACCATGCCTCTTGGAAGTATACTCCAAAGTCAAAGCCTCTGGAGGCATCAATGTATAGCTTCAGTTTATGGCTGGTAATGGCCATGGATCAATTGGATACTTAACTGAAGCACTTTAAAAATGCCAATTATATTGCCAAATACTCCATCATGCCTTCAGTAATCCACAGTCTATGGTGAGGATTTTTGCATCTGCTGCTGACCTTTGTCATGCAACATAGGAAGGTCCCACCCATCATGATTACTTTGCAAGCAAAGTTGTGACAATGAAGAAGCTGCTTGAGCTCTCACAGCATTATATTTTATGCCCCAGCTACTTTGCTCAGTAACTTCCAAAGGGACTAAATCTTCTCCACTGATAACCAACAAAACAAGGTTAATGTATCTATCTTGACACCCATGACTGACAAAGCGATACATAATCCTTCCATGTTGATCTGTGCCACTGCACCTTAAAATCTGCACATGCTGTGTGGAACACTTGCAGAAGGTACCCATTTTCTCTGGTACCTTGTCTTCTTATGAAAAGAAAGTCATCCAGATAATGAACCATCTCCTTGCACTCCACCTTGCACACCACTACTCAATGCAGAGAGATACTAAACTGTTCAAACACTGCACAAGCCACTGCACTTTCTATTGGTATGCACTGTTAATGTAGTACTTGCCCTCAGTCTTCATTTCCAACAGGTCTCTGTCAAGCATGTTTACAAGTAGTAACCAAAATGCAGATTTGATATCTGCTTTTGCCAGAAAGGCCACATTTCCTGCAACCTTCCCCATCTCTGCCTCTGTGATGAACAGAGCATATGACTGTGCTGTGTAGCAGGGATCAATGTAATCATTATCAGAATCCCACTCTGGACAAGACAGGTGGTTTTTCATCATGGACTCTCCCACGACCTTCCTGGGGACCACAAAAATAGGGAACACTAACAAACATGGGTGCCTGTGCATGAATGTGCATAAAGTACACACAAAACCATAAAATCCATGGAGCATAGCTACTTGGCATGCAAGGCACCCCCAATACACAGCATTCATGAATGGGCACGTGAGACATGCATACACAGGGGAAGGCATGACAGGGCATTAGCAGAATGTGCAGCACACACTGGTGTGCCAAAGGTATGCTGACCCACCCCTTGACCCCACCATTTAAGGGCATGGTCCCCACCTGGTGAAACTGCACTGAACTGAATTCCAAGTAGCTGGCCAAAGTGTAGGCAATGGTGTAGAGTGAGAGAGGTGCAGAGGGTTGATCCCTGTCCATGGCACCATCTGACTTGGCAGCTCAGGAAGCTGGACAGCACCACGGGTGTGTCTGGACACAGGGCGGTGCATTGTCCCATGCACCAAACTTCACCAGGGCCAGATGGCATCCATGGTGAGTGACATCCATGCTCACTACACAGCAAGTGATATTGGGCCCAGTCATTGACTACTGCTGCCAAGATCATGGCACACTTGTGGCTGGACATACAGTCCAGTGTGAACACCACTGTGCTGGAGGCCAGGACACTGCTGACCATTGAACACAAATGGCAAGACCCATGTGCCACAGAGAATAAGAAGGTCACTGCTGGCACATGGACATGCCTGGGTACCGGAGGCGGCTCTCCCAGCATTGACAGTCAGCTGACACCCATAGAGAGCAAGGTGGTGGACACACTCACAGATGTCAATGTCCATGGTGAGCTGAAAGGGGTAGACACTATGGAATGTATGCATGCAATGACCGAGCTATGGTACCCCACAGATGAAGTAGCATGCATGACCTAACATTCATGTGTTGCTCCCACAGACACAGCCATGGATGAATGTTTGACAGCTGGGACAATCACAAAAAGCCTGGACATGCTGGCGGCACAGGTTGGATGTGATTAAGCAGGCAGGAGGAGGAAGACACAGATGGTTAACCAAGGCACATGCACCCCAGAAACAGGCGACTGCAGGGAACACCAACATTCTTACTAACAGCACCATGTCCCCCACAGGTTTGGAGCTGGCGACAGAGACACAGATGGAGTCTGAGACTGAAGCAGATGGTGCAGCAGTGGTATGGGATGAGGGGACGCAGGAGGCCTGCGAGTTGCTGGATGTTGGACATGCCCACCATGTGCACAAGCTGTCAACAGTATAACAGGCATGGACCAGCTCTGAGATTCCATGCACCAGCACCACAGCAACCTGTGCTGAATGATAGATCCATAATGGCAGAGCCAGGACAGAAACATAACCACCATGCCCCATGGACAGTGGGGATGAGGACCCATCGTCATATCCTCCAGGATGCACATGATCTTTGCACAGCAATGCATCTATGGAGGCCCAGTATCAGGAGTTGTGGCAACTGGAGCTGGACAGGCTGGGGTCACAGTACCATAACAAGGAGTCTTTGGTGGCCCTAATTGGTGAGGTGTGTATGGACATGCAGTAAACCAAGACATGGAGTATGGAGGCACAAGACCTGACACTGACCTAACACAGGGGGACACAAAGGGCTATGTCAAAAGACTGATTCCACTGGATGAGGACGGCTCAGGGGAAAGGTCTTTAACCAGTCCCAGTCCAGCAGACACCAGTAGGCAGTGACCTGGTCACATGCCCTGTCAGGAGACTGTACACTGTCCTCATCAGGCTTACAGGTGAAGTCCCATGAGTCACAGGGACAGTGACACAAAAAACATGCTACCCTCAACACACATGTGTACCATAAGCATGATCTGAACACACAGTGGACCCATTTCATGCACCACACAGTCTCTGACAACACGGGACAGCACCTGCCGCATGTACACCATGGCACATGCCACCATACATACATGACCACCACTGCATGGCACCCAACATACCACGTCCACCCCACAGCAGTGCAAGTAACCCAATGTACAATGCATCTAGCCATGTAGGACATACATGTCCCTGCAATGGCTGCCCCACACTCCCCCACCAATGGGTGCACTCAATGCATGTTAACATCGTCGCACACCCACAGCCCACAGTGGACATGGCACACACAAGCCACTATGCATACAGGTCCCTGACAGGTGCATACATGAATGGCCACATGATTTGGATGCATGCACTATGGTGCCACCACACATGGTACATATCTATCTGTCCATCAGCATGTTGATGGCACCCAACTAACACTGAAATGTACCCTGGACAAGGGTGTCACATGTCACATGGCCACAGCACAGCTCCCCGAATGGTACCTCAGGTGGTGCATCTGGGCAGTGGTGCTCTGGCATGAGCACATTGCCTCACTTAACTATTTTATGGAGCATGGCACAAGCAGTCAACACCTTGCAGGCTCTTACCTGGAACAGCATGAGTGTCCCACCGGCATAGTTCAGGCAACAGAACCGCATCTTCAATAGGTTCCTGATCATCCAGTGGGCATAGTTGTAGGCCTCCTCCATTGCATTGTTCAGTACCAGTATTGGTGTCATCAGATACAGATGCAGTGGGTATCTGCTGTCACCAGTTTAGGGGACATGGAACATTTGATGTGATATGCATGCAGATGTTTGTATCATGGTTACACACACTGTGGCAACACCATACTCACCCAACAACTAGCCATCCAGGTATCTGCCATGCAGCATGGCACCAAGTCATGAGGCATCCAGTATGTACACATCGTGGAATGATCCTGGGTACTTAGCACACACATTGAAGAAAATGCAATCAGCATCACATACTACTGAACAGTTGAAACTGTGGAAGCCATTTCCATTCCTGTATGCCTCTTCTTGTATGGAGGGTGACAGTATGGCAATAGGTGTGCTTTCTATGGTGCTGTAGATGATTGGTATTCTGTACATGGCATATAGTGCCAGCTTCATGGCACGTACAGTACATCATTCTCCTCCATGGGGAACTTGATGTGGTCCTGTATGTGTTCGAGTAGGGCATCTGTCACCTGTGTCACTCTCCAGGACATGGATGACTGGCATATGCCCATAACATCCCCGGTCACATGCTGGAAGGAGTCAGATGCATAGTACGGCAAGGCACATAACACCTTGGTCTCCACTGACATTGACCTGGACCACTGTGTCCATTGGACAATGTTATTGTGGACCATGTTGCACAGCTGTGTGGCCGTAACCCATGGAAATTGGAATATCTGGATGCAGTGTCTGTCCCTCATGGTGGCTGCATCTGGCGTTATCAGAAAACCCTTGGCAGTGGGCTTGCATGTCTCCATCACCGTATCTCTGTGTTTAGCAGGTGTACATTCATCAACAGTCCGGGACACATCCTCCACTTAAGGTACCATTTCCGGTCTCTCCATACACATACCGCTGCATCCCCTTTATCCTGCCCTGCTCACCCGTGTGTGCATCTAAGTGTGCAATGTGTGTCTCATGTGCATGATACTCTTACTTGTGCAGATGATGCATGCATACACACTGCCCCATGCTGATATGGAGTTTGACGACAAGGAGGGTGTTACAGCAATGACATCTTCAGCCAATCTGCGAATGGGACAGTACTCAAGATGGCTTTGGAGGGTGACAGATGACACCTATACTGACTGCCATGATGGTAGTACACTGTGGCTGATATACCATCATGACAGGGTAAGTACTATACCTGCAGGATGTGTTGTGGGGCAATGGGGGATGTGACTGAAGTCCATGGTGCAAACTGTACATTTCCTTTCTCATTCCACACAGGACCACCTAGGACTGCCACACCAGATCAAGCTGACAAGGGTGGAGCAACCAGATGGGGTGGCTTGTGTTGTTTGGACCCCGCCATTGTAGTTGATGGCTCCTGAGGGTCCCAAGGTACCCGTCCCTTCTGCTGGAGGTTGATGAGGTAAACTACATGGCACTGTTGTATGGTGTGTGTCTGTGACATTGATCACGAGTACTGGGAATCATGTGGTGTCCCCCTTGTGCCCTTGGCCAGGCATGTCACAGTTCCATACACATGTTATGGGTGTTTACAGTGTATGTTTTTTCCATTCCAGTGCTACAGGGGGAAACATACGCTAACTCGTGCTGTTGCCACTTGACACTGTCTATGACACCTGCACCAGCGACACAGACGACAATCAGTATAGGGAGGACTAGGAAGATGTGAACCACAGGTGGTGCCACAAGACATTGGGGCTGTGTACCTTTTTGCCCGTGCATTGAGGGCATTTGACTGTGGACTGGGCACGTGCCCCATTTTGTTATATTGCCACTGCAGGGATTTTGTTGTTTCTTCTAATTATGTTTATGCCTGTTTTATATTTAATTGCTGCAATATGTACTGTTTGTTAATTTCACATTAAAGTCTTTTTACTATCACACCTGTGTGGTTACTGTCTCATGGGCCATGGGTGGCTGGTGGGTGGGATGATGGGTGTTGGTGGGGGGGCACAGTTTTCACAATATGGGGGGTGGCTTGGGGAAGCTCTCATGGGGATGGACATCATGAGTGCTTGTGCATGTGTACCACATGTGTGTCACATATGTTTTCTTATATAGAGGTTTGGCAGTTGGTGGCTGCTGTGCATTGGGGGGGCAGTGACAGTGATGTTGTGCATGCACCTAGTTCACTATGCACCTTCCCCGTGTTGTATGTCTGGAGCATTGTGCAGTATACCATCTGTGTTCCCCTGGCATAGGACGGCATGGATGTGCCTTTACTGGGCATTTTCAATGCATGCCACTGTGTCCTTGGGCATTCTGGGACTGTATCTCTGCCAGTGTCCATCACATCAGAGTCCCTCCACAGGGTGATATTCAGCCACCTCAGTGTTGGTTGTGGTAGTGCCATGCCACGATGTTGACACAGGTGGCTTTGTCACTGCTACATGGTGTTTCCCTTTCATTTGTGTATGATGGCTTGCACTGCCATCTGTCCATGGCCTGCACTACACACATGCTTTGCACATCATGCATGGTCTGTCTGCATGCCATACTACATCTTTGCTGTGCATGCCCTGAGATCGGTGTTGCAGGGACATGGGCATCCTGTCCAGGTCCATCTGCTCCTGCCCCTTACCATGCATGCCCCTCACCACATGTTTACCACTGTGAGGTATGACACATATGCTGTGGTGCTTTTCCCGGTGTGTGTGGGACAGATGGGTGTGTGGTGTTACACACATGGGCACCAGGGTATGGCCATGCAGATCAGTGTACCTAACAGCTAGCTCTGCTGCGTGGAGTCATCTATGGCAGCCTTCATCTTGCTGTAGGTATACGCATCTGGCATTATGCACCTGGCTGTTATACATGGTTTTGTGCAAGCATGCTAGGTCTGCCTGGGTGCAGCACTATGCGGTAATGCCCCTGCATACATGCCACACATTGTGGGCATGGAGCTGTGCATGGGTGGACTAGGCAGGCTTCAATATGCCCTTCATACATGTCTCACCTTCAGGACATGCACTTGATTCACGTGGTTCATGTGTAGCCACCTATTTGTGCTCCCTATGCATACCTGTGCACACCACATTGGCTTTGTGCATAGAGCCCATGATGAAGGTAGGAACTGGAAAGGGCCACTAATCTCACCTGTAGTCACTTCATTATTATAGATTTTCTATGACCAGAGCTGATCGCTACCTGACTGACTTTAAATTTTTGGCTTCATATATCCAGGAAGGGCTCACATATAGAACTTGAAAGCCCACTGTGAAGTCATCCACCAGGGAAACAGAGGATGCCCGGTCCTTGTATCTATCCAACCATGTCCTAATTTGGTCCAGCCTTATTGGTGTTGGTTGACTTGTGGCACCAATTCCAAAATGGCAGATTGGTGGTTCTACCCAGTTTGAACAGGATAAGAGGGGGAGGCTGGCCACAGCTTACATACTCATAATTAGACCTGCAGCATAAAGCTTGCCCCCTCCACTTAAAATTATAGTGATGCCTGGGTTCTGATACCCCAGTGAGGTGATACCTTGTGATCCTATCTTTGAGAATGGGGCTTTTCTAAATGGAAGCCACTGAATTTGTGCTGGATGCACCCACGTGTTTTATGGCCCACAACAATGGCATGTCCAACACATTCCACTGCTGTGTTGATTCACTCTGCTTTTGCCACCAAAATTTGTCATCGTAATCCACCCATATGTAACCTACCTTGCTGTCATGCATGGCTATGAACCTGTAGTAATTACCCCATAGCCCATTTCCCTTCCCCAGATATCCTTGATCAGTTGTTCCTGTGAAAATCATAAACACTGCTGGTCAATTGTTCCAGGTGTGGTGAATCTCAACCCTTGTTTTTACCTTGACCCCCTAGTCTTTCTCATTCTTATCCTTCTCCTCTTTGGGTTCTTTGGGCAGATTTAGGAGTTTGAATATATTTATATAAACCCCACTAAAAATCTGTGACTGCACCTTCCCCAGTGAGATAAGATCCACCTTGCTCCACCATGCTAATGCAACCATTTGACTGGTGTGAGATACTGCACGGGTCCCTGCTGCTACCACCTGGGGTGTGGCTGGAACCAGAGTTATGGGTGCCACCCCACCATCTTATGGAGGCCACTGCCATCCCCAAAGACAAGTGACCACCTAGTCACCATTCTTGGCTTCTATAAAAGTCAAGACCCAGTTTAATGTCTGGTCCAAGGTGTTATTTTTCTCTGCCACTGTGCCTTGTGGAGTAGATGAAGTCCTTGAGGACCCACAAGGGTCAACACCCATTCCATCTGAGCTGCAGGCAGCACAGCCTATAAAAGCATCACTGGCAGCTGCCCCACAGTCTGTGACTGAGCCCTGGCTGTCAGAACATTGTCTGGTTCACCCAGCCCTGACACCACTGTGTTGACAAGTTTTAGGTCCAGAAGGATGGGGGCCAGCTTTGGATCTTGGTTGGAGATGACTGAAATAAGATGGACTACTGTAATCACTGGAGTGGTTGAGATGTCCCCTAGAGCAGGCTCCAGGAGGTGCCAACCCATTGGCAGGGTGGCCATCACCCTTTTCACATAGCTGGACCTCTTAGCAGCTGGCCCCACTCTAGGAGTATCACATGTGAATGTACAGACCAACAATGCCTTATCTGATCATGACTCCACTCCTCAAAGTTAGGCCTACCTTCATCCAGGTGCATAGGTACTGATGGTCTCTTCCAATGCCTCTTCACTGGGGCTGACTTCATGGTAGCTGGCCAATGAGGTGCTGCCAGCTTTTGGTTATTGGCTTCTGTGGTGCTGGTGCCCTCTTCTTGCTAGATTTCTTTGATGCATTCTGATTAGATGCTGTACCCTGCCCTGCTGCTGTCCAGAAGGAGTCAGTTGAGTCAGAAGCACCAAGTTCCCAAAAAGGCAGTCCACCAGGCTCTGCCATGTGCCAGCACTAAGGCCACCAACTACTTCTTAAACTTCTGAAACACTGGCCTTATTATTTTGCCAGTGCCTTCCCTTTACCAGATAAATTTGTCTGTGCAACAGTCTGAAAACCAAGAACACAAGAAAACTGCCCATCTGCTGTATCGGTCTCCTCTTGATTCATACTATCGAGCACTGTCTGTCAATCATCATTTCATTATTATGCATCCAAAATAACTTCTTCCTGCCTAGCATCTATATCTTAATCACAGACACACTTCTTTTTATTTATCCTGCTATCCACTTTTTGTTGTCCTAAACCACTGACCTGTTGCCCTCAGGGGAGGTCCTTGCCATGGCAGCCTAGCCTGTAATCAATGCCCCTTCTGATTCAGTTCCTTTCAAGGTCTCACGGTACTTGGAAACTGTCTTCTGACACACCTGGTGCCTCTGTTTTGAACCCCCAGGGGTCTCTACCTTGCAGACATTGTTCAGCTTAAATGGTACATTAACTGACCCCCTGCTGAGAGGTTAAGTGACCAGTTTAAGGTACATCATGTACAAGTGGCTTTGTTGGGAGATCCCATTGTGTTATGGATACTGTCCTCTGTTCCTACCACTACCCTGTGTTACCTCGTTTCTTCTATTTTTTAACTGCCCCCCCTTTAATGGAGCCCCCTCTCACCCATAAGACTCCATCAACCCAGATCAGGCCTGACTTGCCCCTTTGGCCAGTCTGGGGTATCCACCACATGGCTTCCATAATGCTTGAGATGACACCCACTGTGTGCGCATTCACCAACTGCACTATGCTCAAATTAATGCTTGTCCTACTCTTCATGCACAGTTCAGTCAACACATGGTAGGTGCTGTGCCCAATATAGTTGCTGTTCTGCTGCATGTTCACTGCTCTTGCTCTCTGTAGTGAAGTCTCCTGAGATACTACAGCTGATTTACCAAGTCTGCTCTGCTCATGCTCTTTTGGCTTACTCAGGACCCCTTTTTCATTGGCCAGGTGCATCAAAAACATCAGGGCCACTTTTGCTGCACAGCAAATGCTCAAAATGGCATCCATCCTGCTGATCATGCATGGTCCACTCATTGCACGGCAGCCACCATGTTCAGTATGGAGGCCACTCTGCTGTGCATTCATGGATAAAACTCTCTGCTGTGAAGTTACTTGAGGCAATACAAAAACCTTCTGGCCTGATTTTTCTTGCTTCTTACTGATTAACCTAGACCCCTTTCATTCATATTGAAAGCACAGTCAAAATACCAAGGCCACAGTCACTTCACAGCAAATGTCGTGACCAATATGGCAGCCTTATGTCATGCATGCACAGCTCATGTTCAGCCTTACTGTTGCATGTGTAAATCTTTCCTGGCACTTGCTCCTGATGCTGTGCAAAAGCCTGTGGGGCACCATTCTCTGTAGACATCCCTTGCCTTGTACCCCTATGCCTTCTTTAACTTACATCTCCTTCTCTAACCCCTTCTCTTTGTCATTTTAGGCTCTGATCCACCAGACAAAAGCTGCTGTGACCATTGTGGCTGCCTAACTGCAGCGCATACATGGATTGCCAGCCTTTGTGCCAGGCATGTTCAACTCATGCCTGTCATTTGTCATGATGTTGGGTGCACACTTTAACCCCAGCCTCACTATTTCTTCATTAACATAGTTTCTTTCTTTTTTCTGCTAATTATTGCACTGTCATTTGTTTTTACCAAATGGACTCTCCCATGTTGCTGCATCTGGCCTTTGCTTCTCTCCCCACTTACTCCTATGAGCTACAAGAAGTGATGGTACATGTCGGGTGGCCAGCCTTCCAACAATGCCTTGTGGTGTAGTACCTCTGATTCCCTTAGAGCTAAATTATAGCCTGAGCTAGGAAATTATTAAATATCATCAGAAGCAGACACAACTTCCCCCTAGAGAATCAGTGACCAGCAGTGTGATCTGAAAAAATGCTATATTGAGGTAATAGTATCTAGCAAAAGCAACCAAAAAAAGTTTTTTTTTTGTTCTTTTAAAACACCACAGGGATTAATAAAACAACACAACACACATGACAGAGGTAACAGGATAAACAGCTATCAACAGCAGCAGACAACACCTCCCCATAGAGAATTAGGGATAAGCAGTGTGATCTGAAAGAAATACTATACTCTGGTAATAGTATCTAGCAAAACCAACCAAAAAAGTACTTTTTCCTTTTTTCTTTAAACCCAAAAGGAATTAGTAAAATAACACACCACACACAACATGGGTAATAGCAGTAAACAAACTACTATCTGCAACAGCAGGCAACACCTCCCACTAGAGAATCAGGGATCAGCAGTGTGTTCTGAAAAAATACTACTGAACACAATCAAAAAAGCTTTTGTTGTTGTTGTTTTTCTTTCTTTTTTTAAGCACCACAGGGATTAAAATGGCAGGAGTAACCAGGTAATTTAATATTAAGTATAACAAAAAGTGACTGAACACCATTACTTCCAGTAAAAATATAATGAAAAATCACTAAAACTGTTACAGAAAAGCACTGACAACATACTGCACTAAATATAGAATAATTCATGGGGAAGTATGTATAATGAGGATTTATTCACACCCGAGGTGTGTAATTGGGCATCACATACCTTGGGTGTGAATAAAATCTGAGTTGTCAGATTACCCCATGTTTTATTTTTTATATTTACTGGTTAAAGACAGATACAGTAAATAAGAAAAATGAGACATGGTGCACTCTGTAACTTGGCCAGTAAATCGTAAGGCTGTTCCATCGGCAGTGATGTGAAATCTGTTGACTCACCAGCTTCTGTGTGGTACTTCTGAAACAGATGTATGCCACTTTTTTTTCGAGGCTATTCTTGTTTTCTTGCTCTTGAATGAATTTGTCTTTCTGTTTTGTTTGATGGTGCATATTGTGAAGCGGTTGCCATTTTAGGTTGTTTTTTTTTCTTTTTTAATAAGACTTTATAGACCAGATTGTGCCTGCTGATTTTACACTATGAACTGCCAAAAAGGCTGTGTTTTGTGCTGGTGGTTTCCCTGATGAAGCACAAGGGAATGGCCAGCATGAGAACAAACAGCTGGACATCTGCATGACTGCATTTTTATCTATTTTTAGAAAGGTGGTTAACGTAATGCCGTTATTCACATGTGTGAATAACAGAGTTTTTGAGGTTGCGCCAACGAGTGATAACAGGGTCTAACCAGTAAATATATATATACAATAATGGATTTGGAGGTGTGTGATATAAGAATTTAATGCACACCGAGGGAGTGCATTAAAATCTCATTATCACATACTTCCCTATCTTTTGTTTTATGTAATTGCTTGTGAACAGTTTTTTCTGGTGTAAATGCTGTGACCCCCGGAACAGACATATGGTCTTTATACACACACACACACACACACACACACACACCTCACTGTATGTCTGGGGCACCAAATTAAGCAGCAGCAGCTCACTGCTTCCCTAGCTCCCACTCCAGATTTCCCAGTTCAGCTGTGCAGCAATCCCCAGAGTCCCTCTCCCTCTTACCCTACAGCTCACTCTGCTCCCAGTTTCATTCTTTTTTTAAATTTACAGCTGAAATCGTGATCATGATTAAGCTCGCACTTACCCATGTTAAGCAGTTAACTGCAGATTCGTTCTGCCAACTTTCTGTGTTCCCCAAAACTAGTGAACCACAGGATCAACCAGATACTTAAAATAAAAGTTTTAATATTTAAGGCTGGATCAACCAGATATACTAAAAAAAAAACATGATTACAGGATGGTGATGGTGAAACCGTGGCAGTGTCATGCTAAGATATGAAGCTGGAGACACCATGTTTTGGGAACTGCTTAGCCCACCCAGATACAAAACAGGATCCAATGAGGGAGTGCACCCTTTTAGTAGACAGAGTGCGTGAATGTCGTAATAACTGACTGGTTATTACGACCAATATCAACTCGGTGAGCCCATTGTAAAAATTGCTCACCAGTAATTATAACATAGTAAACCACAGAAATAAAAATGAGAAATTACTTACTGCAGATCAAAAATAATGAATGAGTGAGAAAAACAAAATATAACACTAATCTCCTGCTTAGTTCAAAAAGCTTAGAATCTTTCTGGGCTACCTGCCTTGTGTTACATCTGTTCTCTCCCCACACCACTGCTACACAGACAAACAAAACAGAAACCACTGCTTTAAAGTAAATAATCAGCAAAACATAAACTAAAAAACAGAAATCTAGAAGCACAATGCCCTCAAGAAAAAAAGTGTGAGTGATTTGCACTCAAAAAGCTTGGTTTAAATGGTTTTCAAGCTTTTTTTCTCTCAAACACATACAACTTCTCTCCTACTGTCTTCAGAAGACTGCACTGAAGACAGCCTTCTCATGGCATACAACTCGTTTCAACAACATGTCACTTCCAGTCCCATAGTACATTGCAAACATTGCCATTGTACCAAACTTTGACAGTGAAATTCTAACTTTCCATTTCATGAAGTTATCACAACACTGCAAATTGGAACTTTGTGAGGCAAATTAACTTCACTAAAGCTGACAAATTCACAAATTAATTCGCAAAATGAAGTTTTCCAACTTTGCACATCACTGTTCTTCAGTCAGCTTCTATAAACCCAAACAACACTAGAAAAACTACTCAACATTTCTGATCTTGTCTCTTCTGTCTCGTCCAAATGATCCTACACAAAATGAAAACTGTTATCCTTACTAGGCCACTTCAAGTTTGTGATGAGGAATATTATTTGAGGAAGACGTTCCATATCCCTTCTCAATGTGGCACATTTTCTCACTGGGATTGCTATTGATTATCACCTTAACAATTACTGCTTCCATTAACTCAGACCTCTTTATGTGGCCGCATGTTCAATTAGACAGGAAACATATATCCATGTTTGCAGAGATCCAGCTTCAGAATCAAAAATCAAGATTTCTTCATTGCAATCCCTCATATGGTTTTGCGGTATTTTGTTGCCTATTTTGATTTATTTGTCCAAGGCCTTCAGAAATCCAAGATATTTGTCACTTTCAATCCTTGCCTTCCTTGTCTGAACTTTATCCCATTGCAAAAACTGCTGTTATCTGGGGTCACCTTTGGAACAATACACCTGTTGAGTATTCTGTTCTGAAAACCAAACAGTCCTAACCTTAATAAATACAGGTCAGTCATCCTATTCCATTATGAACTTCATGAGAACATCAACATGAGCTTCTTTATGCAAGTCAGAACTGCCATCCTCTGGCTGATGAACTTATGACTTCTCCTCTTTCATGGTATTTTTTAGTATACTGCTCAGAAGCAATTCATACTACTCACAAGCAATCAGCTTGTCATCCATGACTTACTGCTCACAAGCATTTGGCCTCTTGGCCACGTTGTACTGCTTATGAGTATTGGGCCTGTTGGTTGCATCATACCACTCACAAGCATTTGGCCTGTCAGTGTCATCATACTACTCATAAGAATTAGCCCTGTTGGCCACATTGTATTGTTCCAAGCAATTAGCCTTTTGGCCACATCATGTTGCTTATAAGCAACCAGCATATCTACCACATCATACTGCTCCAAGCACTCATCCTGTCAGCCACATCTACTGCTCTCAGGCATTAGGACTGCTGGCTTATACTATCAGACAATATACTGTATATTGGATGTCTAGTTTACCTTAATATAAATCTATACTAGTTTGTACCTATCCAATACAGCAATTAAAACATTCCACCAAGACTGAGACATCTTCTCATCCACTATCCATTCCTACTCCTTTTTTTAGCTTGATCACTTCTTCCTTCATTTTGCTTTGCTTGTAAATTGAACACAAGACACCTTGTCACGAGGGTTGCTTAGAATCCACAGAATGGAATCAGATTCACTGGATGTCAAGCTTTTTTTGAGGGAAGGGGGGGATTCAGAATTTCAGTAAGTATGGCCAAAAATCCAGTTTCTGAAAAACCCTATCAGATGCAGAATCAGAATTAAATTCTGATTATCCAACAAATGCATACTGGAATGGAATGAGCAGATTCCAAGCAACCCTACTTGTCACCTTGCCTAACCCCTTCTTCTGGCCATAGTTCTGCATCTACCTATGCCTATCTCACTGCCCTGTTTTCAACTATTCCTGGTTTGTCCTCCTGTCTTCCTCCATTTGACTCCTTGTATACCTAATGAATGACTTTGTTTAATCCCTTACTGCCTCTGTTGTCCTTCACAGTAGCTTCCTCACCACCCTTAATCACCATTTTTCACAGAGATCTGTCACCTCCTGTACTCCATTTTTAATCAGATTGTATTTTCTGGCTGCTCCTACTGCTCTGCAACTTTATATATTTCATTCCTGAACCTATCCCTTCTCCTTCCAAAATGTGCACTTCTAAGATACTGGACCATGGTCCTGGAGTGAATCCCCCTGACTTTAAATTTGACCTCAGCCCACACAGTCTGATAGTCATCTGAATCAAGGGATTCCCACACCAATATCTCCCATATGCTGAGCTACCCACATTTGTCAGGACTTGTTCTAATATAGCCCCTTCCCCAGTGAGTTCCATGACCCTCTGGCTCAGTAATGTCTTCTGCATCCTTTCAGCCAGGGCCTGGCTCATTGTGCTCGCTGCTGTTTGTGTTCCAGTCTACAGTACATCTGACAAAGTGAAATCCCTCAATATAAATATTGCCAAAAGTTTGCCCTTAATGTTTTACTCATCTTTCTACTCATTGCCTGTCTGTTCCACCTGTGATGGAGGCATTACCCCCTTCAATCCTTTATTCCTAATGACCATTTCTCCCCCATAATCGCCTGTACCCATGCTGTCCCAAATGTTTTAGCCCTGTCTGCATCTTCAATTTCTGTGGAAAGGATACATTCCTTTTCATTTAAAGCCACACCACCTCCTATCTATTTTCCCCATCTCTCTTCTACAGTGTGTACCCTGGTATATGCAGTTCCCACTCATGTGCTGAGTTACCACACATCTCAGTCACAGGCACTGCCACCATTTCCAAATTTGTTTCAACCATTATTGCCTGGAGGTCACACATATTCTTTCCAAGACTCTTGGCATTAGCACACTTCAATTTCCATATTATTCCATATTCCTTAATCCATTTTATTGTGTCTGATGTTTGCCTTCCCTCAGAGAAGTGGCCCAAAATCCTTCTGTTTCCTAACACCCTTCTTCTCCTGTTGTGCTCTACTGCCCGTTATATATCACTATCATCTATCCCCCTCCCTGTCTCTCCTTTGAATTGTATTTTCTCCATCATATTATCCCGTTCCCCTTTCCTGGCTTATTCTGCTGGTCTGCACTACTTTTGGGGAGAGGCCCTCCTGACCCTCTCAATTTTTATGGATTTGCCTAAATTGAACTGTGTTGTCTCCTCCGTCTACTAGTTTAAAGCCCCTTCTAGGTACCTAAACCTGGTAACCTCTCTTGAACAGCTTCTGTCCCCACAATGTGTGGCCTAAGCTCCAAGAAACTGAAAACTCTCCCTGACATCTGACTCAACTGAGGATTTGTAAATGCTGAGATTTGTAAAAGTGTGTTGTTTTTATATATCTTGTTTAATTCTTTCATGTAATGGATCATGAAACATTGTTGTAATTTAGTTCAGCAGGTTTTTGTGATCAGTTGCAATTGCATATTTTAAATAAAAATCAAACCAAATAAAAATCATCCCATGCATTAACCTGCTCTGTTTTAAACTGTTCACTGTGACTGAAATGTGCCTACAGTAGGACCTCAGAGAAGCTCACCACACCTGCCCTGTCACTGACAGTCCTGACAAGAAGCACACCTTCACTTCCACTACAGCTCTCCTGGCTAGATCATGTGTACCTATGAGCACTATCATATCTAACCTCCTTATCTGTCTAGTGAGTTCCAACACCTTCCTTCAGGAGGTGTCTATCTTTATCCCTGAGAAACAGTGGCCCTTCTTCTAAGCTTCTCTTGTGGAAAGTACCATCCCATCTGCTCCCTTGCCAATCAAGTCTCATATTACCATAACCCTTTCCCTGGTGATTCACTCACACAGTGCTTCTAATGCTGGTTTCCCTTAATGGGACATGTGTAAGTACATTTAATATACATGTCCAGTCTCAGGATACCATTGGTCAGACAAGGTTAATCTGAGATACAAATAAAAGAAGTCAAGAATGTACAGGGTAGTTTGCCTGCAGTCTTTCTGTACACTTCTTCTTGTGTACTCACAAGAAGTCTGCTGAATTTGACCAGCAACCTTACAAAAGGGGGAAAAAGCATAAAAGTAGTTTTGTGTAGAACTGTGAAATTCTGCTTCTGGCAGAATTCTACCTGATGAGGAACAGGCCTTTACTGCTGTGACAAATCAAATTGTACAAATGAGTAAGTATCTAATATTTTTTGTGACATGCTGATTAAAACAGCAACATTCCTCAGTTTCCATATTCTTTTCACAGTACATTTTCATGATTTAGAAAACAAAACTGTAATTCATAATCTGTACTGTTATTCTGCATTTTGCACAGCACTACCTCAATGCCATCAGAATGTTGATTTGAACACACTTGAGCCCCACACCCTACCAATCTTCAGCTGATAGTGGGATAGTTTGTACTGAGGCTGAGTCATTGTTCCAGTAAGAAGAAGCTGGACATGCCTGGAGTGGTGAAACATATTTATGGTGAAAAAGATTAACAGGGGGAGTACTTGGTTTTACATTTATGAATGGATCATTTTTACCTTTGAGAGGTGAACTGGTAGTGGCAGATTTTGAAGGAGGAGGAACACTGGCTTTTTCTAGTACCACACTGATCACTGAAATATCATAATACACATTTAATAAGTTTCATTATCAACTGCCACATGGGAGGATGATTAGAAAGTTTACCAGCCTAGGAGTGGGATCCATTGTGGTTCAATTCAATTAAATTTAATTCAATTTATTTTGTACTGGAGAGTATGTGAGCAAAAATGCCAGTTTTCACAAACATCTAGTTGTACATGAAATTACAATGATACAGAGAAACAGCACAGTTAGTACAGAAGGCAGAGGTACTATATTAACATCAACTTATTTACAGACAAGAGAGAATGAATGTGCAAGGTAAAATAATTATTTACAGGACACAATTTATGAAAACATTTAGAGTTACTGTCATACACAGGATAACCAGATGAAGTAAAGAGGGAGGCAAACAAGATGGAGATGGTGGGGAGGGGGTGATGGGAAATAGTGATAGGTTGAGGGGGGGAGGATGAGGGAAAAACAGAGAGAGAGGGAGGGGTAGATGGGGAAGGATGAGGAAAAATAGTAGGAGAGAACAAGGGTGGGTTGGAAGGGGGATAGTAAAATGCAGTAGTAAATTGGGTTAGAAACTGATTAAAGAATAGGAGGCAGATGGTGGTGGTTAAGGCACTCATTCTAAAGAGGGGAGTGTGATAAGTGGGGTATCACAGGGTGTGGAAGAAAACAGAAAAATGTAAGCACTCCCAGACCATTATGTTAATAGCAAAATAACAACATTGACAGTATTTAAATGTTATCGAAGCTGGAAGTCGCATCTTAAACATTCACCCAACCCCAGTTCTTACAGGATAAATTACTTCCTCAGGAAGCAGAACTGGAGCCATTCAAGTTTCAAGTGTTTTAGTTAAAACAGAGTGAGATGGCCATGAACTAATTGAGCACATTCTCGTTTTCAAAGGTCTTCTGTTACGCATTATTAAAATTTGTACAGAAGTACATACTAAATTAGTTACAGTTACAACATAACTGACAAAGATACTGTAATACAAATACATTTTATGCATCATCAGAGCAATAATTATAACACAACCAGATTTACAGATTCTCACAAGAGTCACAATGTACTGAGCAACTAGATTTAAACCACCATTGTAAAGTAGACACAGATGGTAAATCATTAGTATTAGAAAGTATTACACATGGGAAAACATTCTATTGCTTAGTGACTTTAAATGAAAAAGATAGTTGTCCAGTTTGGAAATTTACTCTAGGAACAGTAAATTCAAAACCTTAAGGTAAGTCAGAAATGTACACTGGTACCTTTTGTTTAATGCACATCCACATAAAGGGTAACATGTACAATTGTTTTTAATGCTCGTAAGATAACCAGTCATGAGATTTAAGCAAAATGCAATGAGATGTGTGTTTTGGGGCAATAAGGACAAAATGAGCCAGTTTACAGTTAAGCAATAAGGCACGACAGGGTGTGGTATATCATGAGATATCGTCACACCTTGGGTGGTTGGGCATGAGGCCACAGGCCGAGTGTGTCCAACAACCCAAGAAGTGATGATATCCCATGATATACCACACCCCGGAGTGATTTATTGCTATTATGAACTGAGTTTCAAGTTTTTTAAATAAAAAAAAAATAAAAGAAACAGGTTTTAAAACATTTTATGTATGAGTTTTTGGGTGGTGTAGGAGTACATTTTGAAAAAGTAGTTCTCAGACAGTAGAGAGCAAGGAGGCTAGTGGCACCAGAAATTTCTGAAGCTGTTATGATGTAGTCCGATATCATCATGGCTTCAAAGAGCTCTCAGCCAATCAGATTCCTCTATTTATGATCCTCAGTTCATAATATAGCTTATCTAACCTCTGAGAATGAACTTTTGGTAAACCAACATACTGTATACAATGTTACCACAATAGAATAAAGGAAGTATAATGGTCTTTACTAATCTCTTCATCACATCCACGTAAAAATATGATTTGTTCCTGTACATGAATTCATTTCTGTTATTAACCTTTTTTTCAAGAACTTTTAAATGGTGATCCCATTTTAATCATTCTTTTAACCATAGCTTCAAGTACTTGTAACTGGGGATGGTTTATAGCTTCCTGTTGTTGCTAGTATAAATCAAAATTGATTCATTCCATTTATTCCTACAAGTCAGAACAAATTGCATAACCTGTGTCTTTTGTTTGTTAATTATTTGTTTACTTTTGTCAACAGAAAACTACAACATTGAATTTCATCAAAAGCAGATGGGAATTTTTTCTAAAGCAACAAAGGGTCAGGGCTGCCACCATAGATGACAGTATCGACTGCATAAAATGGACAGCTTTGTCACTCAGGTGCAACAGTAGACTGTTTATAAAAAATGAGAAGAGGAGTGGCCCCAGAACAGAGCCCTGGGAACTCCATTTCTCACCCACATGACAATATCGAACTAAATCCAGGTCCCCCAACTCAAATCACTTCTCTGTCTGAGTTTGCAGCTGCTCCTTGGATGAAACTGATGATGGTCAATATTCTAAGCCTGCTTAAAAAACTAGATCATCTTCAAGTCTGGGCAGCCCACACAGACCCAGATCTGATTATAATTACAGAGTCATGGCTAAAAAAGTCCAACACTATTCTGCAAATTACTATACCAGGCTTCAAGCTCTTTAGGGGTGATAGGGATTCGGGGAGGGGAGTGGTTGTATACTCCAAATCAAAATTTGATGTTAGCAGCATTTCCTGTAAAACTAAGCCCAAGGTATACGAGATTGTCTCACTTAAACTTCACCTTCCATCCTCAGAGTGCTTCACGATCATTGATGGCTATAGACCCCCGTCAGGAGGCACAGAAATTCTTAACGTGTTGAAATCCATAACTTTGGCTGCTAATATGGAAACAATAATCTTAGGGGACTTCAATATGGATTGGCTCACTGCTAAATCCCACTCCCTAAAAGCCATCTGTGATGAGCTGTGTCTTACACAGATAGTAACTGAACCCACAAGAATCAATGCTTCTAACTCTGCCAACAGCTCACTCTTAGATGTAATCTTAACTTCTCATCCCCATAAAATCTCACATTCTGTAGTTTTCCATAAGGACATGAGCGACCACAGTATCATTGTATGTACATGATTCCAATCTAAAACCTAGCAGCACCCTAAATTCAGAATCAAAAGCTCATTCCGTAAATTCAACTCAGTAAACTTCCTAACTGATCTAGCTACGATCAGGTGGCAAGACCTATATCTTGCCAAATCTGCTCATGTCGCCGTCTGTGTCCTAAATGATAACCTCAGCACCCTAATTAACAAGCATGCTCCTCTTATTAAAATGAGGGTGCGGAAAATCTCACATCCGTGGTTCACCCAAGAGCTCAAATCTGCACTTACCAATAGAGACAAGCTATGGGCTAGGGCCAGGCACGCAAAGAACCCAGCAGACTGGCAGGCATTTAGAACTGCCAGAAATGCTTGTGTTAAAAGTGTACATGCTACTAAAGAAAACTTCAACATCTCCACTCTGGAGCAGGCCAAAGAGAACTCCCAAAAAATCTGGAAGACACTGAGATCCATTGAAGGCCATCCTGCTGCTTTCTCCCTTCCCACCAAGATTCTGGCCAAGGATGGGATGGTTGAAAATAAGCTGCGAATACTTGAAGAACTTAACCTTCACTTCGCCACTGCTGGGTTGGAATTTGACTTCTCCCCATACGCTAGCCGAGTGAATAGCAACACTAGCCCAGATTCTACACATGCTACTCCACCTCATCCCTTTCAGTTGTGCCTGTTTAGCTATAAAGAAGTTGAAGATATAATTCTTAGCCTTGACACCAAGAAAAGTGCAGGGGAGGATGGCCTTGAATCATTTCTCTTGCGGTTAGGCTATGCCTAGCTCACAGTCCCCATCCTTCACATCTTCAACCTCTCTATTACCATAGCCACTGTTCCATCCTGCTGGAAATCTGCCCATGTTCTTCCTCTTTTCAAATCAGGAGATCCTTTTGACTTAAACAACTACCGTCCTATCTCTATCCTGCCCATCCTCTCCAAAGTGCTGTAAAAACCTATATACAACCAACTAAAAAATCACCTTGAAGCACACTCACTCCTAAACCCAGCCCAATCTGGCTTCAGTTCGATGCACAGTACCATCTCAGCCTTGGCTAAAGTCTCTAATGACTGGATCCATGCTATGGACACCAAGAAGGTTACTGGTGCAGTCTTTCTAGACCTCAGTAAGGCCTTCAACACTGTAGACCATTACCTCCTAATCACCTGTCTTGCCTACATAGGTGCCACTCCACTTATCTTACAGTGGTTTAACAGTTATCTCATGGGAAGGATACAAAAAGTCAAAGCTGATGGCCTACTATCACCCCCTTCCAATTGCCAGAGGAGTCCCTCAAGGCTCCATCCTAGGATCAATCCTTTTTTCCCTGTACATCAACAACCTTGACTCCCACATAAAGAACTCTAGCATACATTTCTTTGCAGACGATATGGTTTTGTACGCATGAGGCTCGTCCTTAACTGAAGTCAGGGAAGCACTCTAAGCTGACTTTATCCAGTTAGAAAGCAACCTTATCAATGCCAAGCTTCTCTTAAATGCCAAAAAAACCAAGACAATGATTTTCTTGAGACTTGCCTTGTCTGGTGCCCTACCTACCCCACCTAAAAACTTCATAGTTACCTCCCTAGGTGAACCATTGGAAGTCGTACCTAAATTTAAATATGTAGGTATGTGGACAGACAACAAGCTTTCCTTCAATGACCACATTGAGGATCTATCAAAGAGGCTTAAAGCACGCTTGGGTTTCTTCTTTAGAAATAGGACCCTCTTTTCTCTACTTAACCCATAAAAGACTTGTCAAGCAACATTTCCTTCCTTGTGACTACGGAGACATTATCTTTATCTCCTCCCAACCTTGAGCCTATCTAAACTGGACGTACTCTATCACCATGCTCTTCACTTCATTACTAACTCTGTGTACAGGACCCACCACTGTGATCTCTATGCAGCAGTTGGGTGAACCTCTCTTGCCACCAGACACCTCCTGCATGCTGGCATTTGGACCCTCAAATTACTACTCCACAAACTGCCTGTCTATTTAACGTCTCTCATACACATCTCACATGGCACCTATTCCCTAAGGAAATCCTACCTTATCCTACTAGATGTTCCCAGGACACGTACCACAGCTGGCCAAAGAGCTATCTCATATGCCCTTCCAAACATTTGGAACCAACTACAAGCCATGCTGAAGCTAACCAGCATCGTATCAATTAACTCCTACAAAACACTAGCTATACCTAAATTAAAAGACATATGTAGGTGCTACTAGGCCCCCAACTCCAAGTCAACTTCCTCGGTACCAACTGGCCCTCTACTTATTAAGCTGAAATGTGTTGCATAATTTAGGGCAAGGTTAAAGCTGGAATGTACTGCATATATAGCACTTCTATTGTGTATACCTCTTGTATTATATATTTTTTCTTTGTTGTTCTACATTTTATATCTCCTGTCTATGTAATTGCAAACTGTATGTGTATGTGCCTCAGGACCTCCTTGTGAATGAGCTTGCTCAACGGAGTCTTTCCTGCAATAAACTTGAACTTGAACTGCTTCTATGGAGACCAGCTTGTACCTGATTGTTAGATAACTGAAAAAAATAGCTAGCCAAATGGCTATAGAAGCCCAGTCCGGTTCACCTTTTGAGCAACACATTCTGGTATGTTGTGTTGAAAGGATTGGAGAGGTTAAGGAAAATTGCTCCAGCTACCATAATATGATCAATTACACCACATAGGTAATTAACAACCATCATTAGGGCAGTGGTAGAGTCATGGTCAGACCCAAATCCAGACAGATTCATGTCTAAAATCTGGGGCTCAATTTTCAGAAGCCCTTCTAGATCTGCACAAGGTGCACCAAATCCCAGCTAGTGGCAAACACAGAAGTGCCAGGGACCCTACGCTGTGTGTTGTTTCAACAGGGGTCCTGACGCCTACGTCCCAGAGTTGCCACAAGCCATGCCATGCACCAAACTGATGGCACACCTCTCACCAGAGGGGTTTGATGGAGGTTGCTGTCAACCCATGGTCCACGAATCCACAGCTCAGCTGATGAGGTGTAAGACAGCAGAAGTCACTGAAGCCCTGCCAGAATGCTGTGCCACTCCACAAGGCCCCCACCAGTGAAGCCTGCCAACATCGACCTGGTTGTGGAGAAATATGTGTGTGTGGGACCACGTGATGCAGACAACCTGGTGCTAGCTCTGTCTGCTCACTCCAGCCACCTGATCACATTTTCCATTTATTTTCTGAGTCTAAACAAGCTTTACAATTTGCAAAATCGTTCAGAAAACATCTGAAGTCCTTACCTATCATCTGCTACTGCGATATCTCTCATGGAGATAGAAATGCAGAGAGTTTTGCTGAAACGCACACTGCTTGGAATGCCCGAGAAAGGCCCGAAAAAGCCTAGGGCTACCAGCGCTGCCGACACAGTGGGGATTGCCAGCATTCCAGCAGATCTGGAACCTCTCACCTTGGCTGGATTTCTCGCGGAATTCAGACCATGTAAAGAAGCTTAGATCTCTAACCACTGAGATAAAATCAATTACATAAGCCCTGGAGGATATTTCTCACCAAATGTCTGACTCTGAGGTTCGAGTACTCTCTCTGGAAAAACACCTGGAAAAGGTCGACCCAGAACTTGTGGCTACTAGACAAAAAATCGCCAGGATGGAACTCAAGATACAGGAGACCGTGGAAGGACAGGATGCCATCCTATTCATCCAGAGGTTCATCACGAAAGTAACCAAACCCTCACCAATTGGCCCCAAATACGTAATTGAGAGGGCACATAAGGCTCTTAGACCGACCCCTCTGGCTGGATCTCCCCTGAGGCCTTTAATTTTCTGATTTCTTAACTATTTAGAATGCCAGCATTTCCTCTCCAAAGTCTGAGTGATACAAGAGGTCCGTTGGGAGGGATCCAAGATGAGGATTGTGTAAGAGCTGCCTGCTACTGTTTGGCAATGCCAGACGGCCTTTCATCCCCTTGTTTCTAAGCTCATTGCTGTGGGAGTTCATTTTCATATGAACTATCTGGCTAGACTACAGGTTCTATTAGTGGGTACTTGGCAAAGCTATGATGATCCAGAGGCAGCTCATACTGGAATCCGGACTATGCTACCTGATCTTTTCTGGGATACCTGACTTTGCCTGTCCAAGGTTCATCTAGCCTTTTAAGCATGAGCAGGAGAGCATTGTACACACTGAATAACATGCTTGATACTGTGTACTCAAGAGGCGAAGGTAACTAGATGCCATGGTATTGTTGGTCTAGTTTCCCCCACAGTTTGATCAAGCCCCCCAGTAAGTCTTTATCCTAGTGGAACAATAACTGCTCCTGATTTAGCATTTTTAAGTGCCAGGTTGCTATGGGACATAACCAGTCATTTACCCAGTGGAAAACACAAATTTTTTCCATGCTTCATTTCCTAATTTGACTTAACTGTTTTGTTTTTTGCAATTTTACATTTCCACTTGTATATTTAGGTATGAACAGTACTCCATAGTGACCTCAAGAGGGACCTTGTCACCCACCTTCTAAATAACTATATGTCGATGCTTGCATCTGGTACAAGTAGTTCTATTAACAGGGTCATCTACTTGATTTAAAGTTCTGAGTGACCCTTAATGCTAAATAGAGTTTTGATTTGTGGTTTATGGCTTAGTGTGTGGTGCAGGGAATAAATTCAGCCTAAAATGATGAATTCTTAATGGCACATTCAGCTTGTTAGGCTGCATTTATAGCCATTATAATTCATTTAGGTTAAATCTGTTTAGTTAGTACTAGTTCCATTGTTATTTAATTGTTATCACCCATGCCACCTCTTAAAGTGGACATAATTGGGGTTATGTAAGGGTGGCTGGATGGAAAGCGCTATAGTGAAGGTACTCTGCAGAACGCAGTCCTCAATAGTTTGAGAAATTGGGTGGACTGGGCTGTTAGCTTAAACAAAACTGACTCTTTGTTTGATGTGGGGTATTGGGGTTTGGTGAGGGGGGTTATATGGGTATGAAGAATGGGTGGGTTCTCAACACAGTCTCATTGTGGGTTATGTCACTGGTACACCTGGGGGCTAATCTGAAAGTCCTGTTTAATCCCATCTTTTACAGTTAATATGACTAACATTATCAAGGTTGCTACTTTGAATGTTAAAGGTGTCCGACAACAACTGAAACAATATAAAGTCCTTAAGCATTTAGCTCTGTTATCAATAGATGTTATATTTATACAGGAATCACATCTGTTGGACTCCGAAGCAATTTGTATGAGAAGACAACAAGTCAGTCATGTATTCTCTGCAGGGGGTTCAACCCAAAGCTGTGGTGTTTTGATTTTGATAGCTAGAAAAGTTCCTTTCTCACTTAACCAAATACTCAGAGATCCACAGGGTAGATTTGTTTTTATTCACTGTGTTTTATACACGACAGAGATGTTGTTGGGGAGTGTGTATGTGCCTAATGTAGACTCCCCAGGTTTCTTCATACAGCTGGTTGGAGTTTTAACTCCATTTCTATCATTACCAGTTCTTCTCAGAGGTGACATAAACACCATCTTTGTTCCCACATTAGATCATACTAGAGGTTCTTGCGGAGGGCTCTCACCAGCTCAATGAGCTTTCCGGGAACTTGTCGACCATTACGGCCTATGTGATGTTTGGCGAGTATTTCATCCCACCGAGAGGGTCTACACCTTTATTTCCCCAGTCCATAACACTGCCTCTCTTATTTATTACCTTCTTTTATCCCAAACCTTGCTGCCTGGTGTCTTGGATGCCTCATTCCAACCTGGTCCGCCCTCTGATCACTCTTTGGTAACTTGTCACCTCACCCCCTCACCCCTCCCCAAAAGAACTACACAATGGAAAATTAATAACCAGCTGTTGAAGGACCCTGTAGTGGCCACTGCTCTTACCAAACATATTGAACAGTTTATTGACATTAATCTTAACTCCACCTCTCTACCTGATTTTGTATGGTGTGCTTTCAAGGCCTATATTAGAGGGATACTAATCAGTTTATCTTCTCAAAGAAAAAAGAAAAAGGAACAGGAACTACCTAACCTGCTCACTCAAATCTGATCAGTTGAGGCGAGCTTGACTCCCAATTCTTCAGATGCCCTTCAACAAAATCTAGTCAAACTAAGGGATGCCTACTTAGAGATCCTGAGAGAGAAGGCAGAATTTGCTATCTTAAGAACAAAGGCATCTTACACAGATCAGGGGGAAAAAGTGGGACGTTTATTAGCACTCAGAATTAAACAACAGAAATCATCCAGGTATATTCTATCTATCCATTCTCAAGTAGACGGTACCTTAAAAACATCCCCTACGGACATAGTATCTGAATTTTGTAAGTACTATACAGAACTATATAGTTCTATGTCCGATCTACCCTTTGATCAAGTGTTGGATATCTACCTGACTACATCTGAACTACTTTCACTCTCTGAGGTACAACTAAACCTACTCATAACTCTGATTTCGTCTTTGGAAGTAGCTAGAATAATTCAAAGTCTACCTTCTGACAAATCCCCGGGGCCAGATGGCTTTTCGGCTAACTTCTATAAAAAATTTCAAAAGCAGCTAATATTAGTGCCCCATTCCAATATATGTTATCAGGTGCAACAGTAGATCCTACCTTATTGGAAGCCCTAATAGTTCTCTTTCTCAAACCTGATAGACATGTGGAACTAACTACATGCTATCGCCCAGTATCCTTATCGAATCAAGATGTTAAAATCCTAACTAAACTATTAGCTGACCATATTAATCTTATCTTGCCAGATCTCATTGGGCCCGAGCAAGTGGGGTTCATGAAAGGGCGCGCATCTGTTGCTCACCTTTGAACACTCTTGCAAGCTCTCTCGGTGTCCAGAGATGCTCCTTACCCTGAAGTTTTGATCTCTCTGGATGCCAAGAAGGCCTTCGATAGAGTGGAATGGAACTTTTTGTTTTGAGCTCTTAATGCTTGTAACTTCCCTTTAGAATTCCAAAGCTGGATGAAGGCTTTATATCATGCCCCATTGGCACAGATTACTGCCAATGGAGCAGTATCCAACCTTTTCCTGTTACAATCTGGTACCAGACAGGGCTGCCCTTTATCCCCCTTACTTTTCAATCTATACCTGGAAACTCCTATCTGTCAATTAATGTCATTTGAAAGGATCCAGGGCATATTCATTTCAGACCATGAAATCAAGGTCTCTGCTTACGCCAATGACCTTCTTTTGCAATTATCCCACCAAACCACATCAATCCCTTCCATGCTATCACTCAATGAAAAATACTCTCAATTATCTAACTACAAATTAAATATAGATAAAACTGTTGTATTCCCTCTCAAATATAAGGTAACTAAAGGCTCCTTCACTGATCTGGGTCTTTCTTGGAAACAGGACTCCTTAAAATACCTGGGGATTGCAATTTCCAGAAACCCGGCCTTATTCAGAAATTAAACCTGGATTCCTAGGTGAAAACCATTGGCTTGGACTTGGATAGATGGTCCAAATTTCCAATCTCCTTTTTGGGTTGAATTAATCGAATTAAGATGAACGTCTGCCCTAGACTCTTTTACCCTCTTCACTTACTGAATACTTGACTACCCTTTTCTTGGTTCAGTAAAGTGCATGGTCTTATTACAAAATTTATTTGGGCTAACAAACAACCTAGACTTGCCTATCATAAGCTGGCCACTCCCAAAGATAAAGGGGGATTACGCCTTCCTCATTTAACTATTTCTCACTGGTCAAGTCACACTGCCAAATATTTCTGATGGATGTCTCCTATGGAAGAAGTACTCGCTTCTCCTTCTGCTCCTAAATGGCTTAAAATTGAACTATCTCTCATTCAAGCCAATGGTTTAACCCCCGCTGCACTTCTCTATATCAAAGTCAGTGCTCTTCCCTTGAGTCTTAAAACAACACCCATTGCAATCTCCATCAAAATTCACACTCAGCTATGTACTTTCCTTAAGTACAACCATATCCAGAATCTAACACAACCCATATGGGGCTATCCAAATTTAAAGAGAGACAGTAAATTGCTTATTGTTAACTGGTTACCTCCACCGGCTAATGCAAGCCTTTTCCTTTTTTTGGCAAAAGAGAACTCGTGGCTCTCCTCTACTGAGATTTTAAATAATCTCAATATCTCCACAAACTACATTTTTAACATTTTTCAATTACAACATCTAGTTTTCAAAGTCTTCTGAATAGTCCCCCCAACAAGGTGTCAAATCCTTTCTTACTGATCTAGGTCCTCTTGTTAATTCCCAACAATTTGTATGCAAATTCTATAAGATTTTATATAACTGGGTCTACCCTCTCTGCTTTGCTCCTTTAACTTACTGGATTCCCTTTTTCTCCAATCGTGAGTTAGATTGGAATTCCTTATGGCACAATTGTCATAAATACATTACCCCAGACAGACTCTGCCTTATCCTATTCCATATATTGTACAACATATATTACTCTCTGCAAAAACTATTTAAGTTTGGTCTTCTCCCATCACCCATTTGTAATCATTGCCAACAAACAGAGGGCTCTATGTACCACATCTTTTGGACCTGTCCCAAAGTTACTTCACTTTGGACTAGCATTCAGGAAAAAATAGACCCCTTGTTGGGCCTGAATGACTTATTTACCCCAGAAATCTGTCTTTTGGGCGATTATATTGAGATCTCAGTGCCCACTAGTAGATATCATATTGCCCTCATCTCCATGTCAGTTAAAAAAAAGTGGTTCTACACCACTGGAAGGACAGTGATGATATCTCCCATTCTGAATGGCTCAATGAGCTCCTAGCAAACCTCAGGACAGAGAAAGTGATAGCAAGTCTCAATAATAGACCAGAGAGATATATGAACATTTGGGACCCCTTACATACTCTGCATTCTCTTTAATATAATCATACCAGTATGTATCCAGCTTATAGACTCACTTGGTTTTGTTAATTGACTGTGCTGAATAGGGGGAAGAGGGGAATTAGTGGTTGGGGGGAGTGGGAGTGGGGAAGGTGGGGGGTATGGGTGGAAACAGTTCCAATGCATTATGTACCTCATGATAAATGTATATTGTTCTCTTGGACCTGTTCTCAATATTGTTAAAACTCAATAAACTTTGAATTAAAAAAAAGGAAATATGTATGTGTGCATAGCAGAGATATGTGCCTGTGACCAGGCAGACAAGGAAAGGTGTTGAGATGTAATCACCTATACTGCCCAGGGCTGTACCATCCAGTCACTGACATGAGTTCCCAGAGTGGTCCCAACAAACACTGTGTGCCAGTGGTAGGTGGTACTGTAGTGGTACCACCACATTGGTGGGTTGGGAGGGGACTGACCCTGCAGTCATGCCACCAGCTACCACTGTCTTAGGGTGCAGTTGTAGACAGCCATGGCATGTGACAGTGACATGCTGTGCAGCTGGTTCAACAGACACAGCCCAACAGATATGTATGCCAGCCGGAGTGACTGTACAGAGGTGGGCAGGATGTTGTGCACCCCAGCTCCATGGCCACCAACAGTAGTAATGGCTCTGCATTGGGATGGAGGGGTGCCCACTCCAGGCAGTACAGTACCCAAAGGTTCAGCATGGCATGCAGGGACAGGTATGGTGGTACAGGTGCTGGACCTGTACACAGGTCAGCATCCATATGTCACAGCCATCCAGTATGTTGCCGTGATGTACCAATGGTGGTGGCTTAGTCTGCGCTTGTGAGTCCCACAGTGAACACATGGCAGAGAAATGTCACACAGTATGTACCAGGTAATCCAGAACCACAGGATGATACACCAAATGGTACATGTGCTCTGGTATGCTGCCAATAGCCATGCCATCATCACAGTGCCATCAACACAGTGTGGGACACAGCTCGGTAATGTGGGATTTTTAGTTATTCATTTTTCTCGCCTTCAGCCTTTATTTGCCTACCTCTACCATGTCCCTGGCATCTCCCTTGGGCCTTCTGGCTGCCATCTCCAAGGACTTCCAGCTCCCATTCGGGTCCTGCAGCTATTACCCCGTGGCTTACCCCCTATGGCAGGGCAATGGCAGGCCCCCCTATGCCCACCGTCAAGACCAGATTTAGTGTCACTGCATACCCTCTGTATTGTATGCTCCCGTCAGAGACGGCCACCATGCCGCCACAACCAGTGCTGAATTTTCCCTATTTTCTTCCTGGTTCCCCATGACATGTGAAGCATACAATGATGCCAAGGGACAGGGGTGTGCACGATTCTGCACACACACCTTCCTGGCATTGGCTCCAGCTCATCCCCCTTGACTGCCTGTGCTACTGTGTCACCCCCAGCCACTGTTAGAGGCCACCCGAGCACCGATAGCAACAAGCCCCCCTCCCCGGGGAAGGAGAGCAGTCTGGCAGACGCTCAATCCTTCACCCTCCCCACCAACCCCCGATGACCTAGGCTCATTCCTGAACCCGGGTCACTGGCGCAGCGTGAGGTGTGGCATCCAGCACCTCAATCCTCAGTGCCACCAGGCCGGGTGGCAGTGTGGGGTTTTCAGACATATACTTGACTCTCCATCATTTGTTCAGCTGTCATCCATAAGAACTGTCCACCCAGTACATTGCACCCGTGTATCTCAGTCACTATCAGAGAGGTAAACCACAGGTTGTAGAATGTCTGTCAGGCAAATCTCTCAGAATGAACACCCCCAAACAGGGACTGCATGTTAGAGCTGTGCCGAATGTCAACCTGTCACCCGTGAGCCAAGGGATCCCAGAGAATCCCTGGCAGCTGGCATTGGCATTGGAAGGGGAGCTGTATACAACAGAGTGTACTGCACTGGGTAATGTGTGCTGGGAAGGGCTGCACAGGCTTGTGGCTGGCATTGCATCATCATTTGCTCCCAAGGACACACCTGCTTTTTCACCATAGCGGTGTTTTACAGAGGTGGATATGGCACTGTGTGGATGTATACTATCCTTTGAACTACCAGCTGTAGCAGCTGATGCAGTGTGGTATGGCCTTACATGGCATCCTTACTGTACTTACCTACCAGTGGTGCCCATGACAGACATGACATGTTGTGCCCAGCCCATGTCTGGCTGTGTCTCGCTGCTCTCCTCACCTCCTTGCTTACTCACTCTGGCAGTGCTGCGGCTCAGGTGGTGGTGGCACAGGAGGCATTATATCAGACTCTGTTTGATCTAACTAAAGTGGAATGCATGCCCTTTGGGAATGTTTACAAAATCCAAATTTAGGGGATGCTACAGTGCTGCCTTGGCACAGTCGTCCTTTCACCATGGTGCACTAGTGCATCTGTCAGAAGGACAGTGCAAGTCCGGCTGGTGCAGGTGGTTCCCCAAGTGGTGCAGACTGCATTACAAAATCAGGAATGGCACAAAGTTTGGCTCAAGGTGCTCCTTGCACCATTTCTGTTTGACACAAGCACCTTGCGTCATTCCCGATGTTTTGTAAATCAAGCCCCTGGTGTTCTATTAAATAATTTGTCGTTTGCTTTTCAACCAACCACTCCAAGACCTCTAGCATAACAGAAAGCAGAGAGATCAAACTAGAGAGAGCAATTTGTCATTGCCAGACTTAAAAGCATATGTTATTTTAATGAGTTTCCAAGTGACAGGAAACTCATCCTATTTGACTGACGTAGTAAATAAAGAGATGACAAATCACTGCGGCAGCATATGTTTTAGTAGTCTATGATGCAGACCATCAAGCCCCTCACTTTTAGTTACATTAAGCTTTAACTGTGTGGCCTTACTTCATTCACACAGAAAGCTGTTGGGGTAAAAGAAGTATACTTATCAATGGAGGACACTGGTGGCATGCAAAACCCTTCAATATAATCATCGTGGCCATAAGTGGTCTCACTAGTCTGACCTGAGGCTGCAAAATAATCTTTAAAGGCATTCACTAGAAAGTTCTGAGTACCAGTTTTATTCCTGTCTGTTAAAAAATAGTCCAGAATTTTAGAAGATTTTGGTGAGTTTAAGCTGTTTACTATTTTGCAAAACATACTTAGGTTCGGTGTTTTCTATTTGTTTAATTTCACCTTTATATGTTGCTGTTTTCCTGACCTAACCTCTTTAAGATAAAAATTCCTTTTGGCTCTATAGGCTTGCCAATCAGTTAATGAGTTGTTTTTTGTTGTTGGTTTTTTTTTTTGCCTTTTTCTGAATTTTATCTCTTGTCTTACATAAAGAGTTTAAGTAAGATACACACCAAAGACAATGTTTTAACTTAACATTTCATTTTCTTACCAGAGCATGCTTGTTACAGATTTCAGTAAAAATATGCATGAAGTTTAAACAAGCCTCATTTACTTTTGTGATTAACTCAAGATATTCCCAGTCATAAAGGCAATACAATCACATTTTTCAAATTAACAAAATTGCCTGGTGTTCAGCTTACCTTTTACTTTTCGTTGATTACTAATACCAAAGATAAACTGATGGTCGGACAATGAGTCTGACTAAACAACTGCCTGAACATATTTATCAGGTTTATTTGTAAATATTAAGTCAAGTGTAGCTGAGGTTTCTATAGTTTTATCTTAAGCATGGATCATTTATCAATTCCCTTAATTTGAGGTCAACACTCATATCAGTTAAAACTAATGAATCATACCTTGTGCCCCAATTTACATTCAAATCCCCAGTTAGAAAAAATCTGATGGCTAATACTATAATTTTGACCTAACCCTTCTTAACTGTCAAACTGAGTAACAGGTACTTCAGTTCGTTTTTAGCATTGTCCCGGACTCTTCCACCCCAAGAAGGACAGACAACTTAGTGTTGTGGTGCTCAGATTGGCAATTAATTTATTATTTTCAACATTATTGTTTACAAGTGCCATTAACATTCCTTATTTACAATCCATTCTTTTTCATTAATTCGTCATTTTTATATTGTCTCGCAGTTGCATGCCAGCCAACTTCTTGCAGTAGTAGCAGATTTAGAGGTGTGGTCACTGTAGGCGAATGCAGGGCATGCATCAGTAGATGCGTCCCTCATTCCCCAATAAGCCAGCATGCAGGTGCTGACACCAGCAATATGTGAAGTGGTCACCACATCTAAGAAATGAGCCACTGCAGTGAGAGGCAAGCTTGTCATGCAGCAGCATAACATGCCTACCGATGTGCCCTTCCTGATGAAATATTCCAATAAACATGGTGGCAGTGACTGCCGCCATCTACCACAATGCCAACTTCAGGGGTGCCCAATCCCCCTGTCAATATGCCCTGACCCAGTTCATGTGCCGATGGGGGAGCCTATTCCCCATTGGCATAATGCCCCAATCCCATTTTAATTGTGTGCCGAGGGGGTGCCCAATCCCCCTCGGCATCATGTGCCTCAGTCCCAACAGTCTTTCTTTGCTGACAGGGGGCCCGATCCCAATCAGCTTCAGTCCCCCCATTCCCAGTGCAATTTGTGAATGGGGGAGCCCACTCCCCATCCACATAATGTCCCCCCCATTTGTTCTGTGCCATGGGGGTGCCCAATCCCTCTCGGCTCTTGCCCCCCCACTCGGTATGTGCCGAAGGGGGTGCCCAATCCCCCGTCTACTACAGCACCCCCCAAAACACTCAGGTGGCACTCTGGGAGTCCACCACAGCATGTCAAATGTCCCTGTAAAAAAAAAAAAAAAAACTTTCCGGGATGTTTTCCTTTTTTTTTAAACCTGTAAAACAGTAAATGGTCCCTCATTGAGTCCGGTGGCCCCTCCTCAACAGCACTCACCCTCTGTGCACCCTGCCTCTCCACCCTCCCACCCCATACTTACCTCCAGAGCACAGTGTGTCAATCTTCAGTGGACCGCGGGAACACATCTGCACTCCTCAAAGCTGACCACGAACTGAGGAAATGCCAGTAAGCTGTATAATGGCATAAAAGGGAATTTTTCAACTTTGGTGTATATCCCGGGCATTTTTAGGAATTTTGGCACCAACTTTTCAACATGGGGGTTATTAGTATCCCTCCTCATGAATTCAGTCACGGTCATGGCATTATTCAGTCCCAAAAGGTGATTTAGCAGTTACTGTGTGTAATCACCTTTCGGGACTGAGTAATGAAACGACAGTGCCACTGTTCATGAGGTGGGCTCTCAAAAAGCCAATGTTGCAAATTTGGTGAAAAAATAAAAAAAATAACAGTTTTATGAGCGTGCATTGCACAGATTCCATGCACACTCATAACTTTGTGAATTTGTAACATTTTCACTCCAGATTTTCAACATTGGCATTTTTCCACATAGAAACATAGAAACATAGAATTTGACAGCAGATAAGGACCGCTTGACCCACCCAGTCTGCCCATTTCCCTACCTGATGGATAAGCTGCAGATCCTAGTTAACCAGCAGCCTACTTCTTCCTACCCCAACCCCCTAGAATTGCCTTATGACTGTCCCATGCATGGTTGAATTCCACCACTGTTTTTGACTCCACAACCTCCTCTGGAAGGCTATTCCATACATCCACAACCCTCTGTGAAAAAATACTTCCTTAAATTACCACTTAGCCTCCCCCATTCTATCTTTAAATTGTGCCCCCTTGTTCTTGCACACCTCTTTTTTTGAAATATGCTACCCACTTGGACTTTGTTGATTTCCTTGAGGTACTTGAAAGTTTCTATCATGTCCCCCCTCTCCCTCCTTTCCTCGAGGCTATACATATTAAGCTCCTTAAGTCTCTCTTCTATATGTCTTCCGGTGCAGACCCTGCACCATTTTAGTTGCCCTCCTCTGGACAGCTTCCATCCTGTCTATGTCTTTCCGGAGATTGGGTCTCCAGAACTGCACGCAGTACTCCAGATGTGGTCTCACCAGCTGTCTGTATAGAGGGATAATAACTTCTTGTTTTCTACTGGTGATGCCTCTCCCTTTGCATCCCATCCACACCTCCTTATGAACAGTACAGCTGTCATTTTACATATCCTGGTCAAAATGTGTTTTTGCACTTCTGGAGCAGAATAGCACGATTGCTGTTGGAAATCAGTTTAAGGGACAGATTAAGAAAATGACAGTGACACTGTTCATGAGCAGAAGTCTTAAAATGCCTATGTTGAAAATTTGGTGATGAAAGTCCATAAAATGACCTTGTTACAAGCATGCATTGCACAGTTTCCACACACCTTTGTAACTTCGCAAATTTGCAATATCTTCATGCCAGATTTTTGACACTGGCATTTTTTCACACCTCCTTATGAACAGTACAGCAGTCATTTTTCACATCCTGCCCAAAATGTGTTTTCACACTTGTGGCACACAATGGCGTGATCACTGTGGGAAATCAACTTTTGGGAGAGATTAACAAAATCACAAGCCACTGTTCATGAGAGGATGTCTCAAAATGTCTATGCTGAAAATGTGGTTAAAGAAAAATCCCAAAAATAATTGGGTTATGGACATGCATTGTGCAGTTTCTAAGCATGCTCATGACTTCAAGTTATCATATTTTCACTCCAGATTTTCAACATTGCCATTTTTTACACCTCCTCATGAACAATACAGTTGTCATTTTTCACATCCTGACCAAAATGTGTTTTTGTATCTGTGGCACTAAATGCCACAGTTGCTGTGCAAAATCACCTTTCGACTAACAAACTGATAGTGCTGCTCTTCATGATGGGTCACAAAAAGACCATGTTGAAAATGAGGAGTGAACTTACCAACGAAATGGTGTTAGGGTTTCCAACTGTAACACCCCACCCTGTAAAGACTGACAGGCATCGGGAGTGTGACTTGGGATCATCGGCTGTAATGCTCATGCCATTCAACCCCACCCTCACCCTGCAGCCAGTGACAGGCATTGAGATGTGCCTTGGAGTATTTGGCCTCAAAGTTCACCTCATTCTCCTATACTGCACCCATCTCAGCATATTTCCTTATGGAATGGGGTAAGTATAAGGCCCAAAGACCCCAAAGCACACCACTTCTCAGTGTCTACAGGGTAGGGTGAGGTAAAATGGCATGAGCGTTATAGCTGATGACCCAAAGGCACACCCCAACACCTGTCAGTCTCTGCAGGGTGGGGGTGGATTGGCGTCATTTCAAGTCCTTCACTGCCATTCCTATTATGCGTCTCTAACTACTGCACTACCAATGCCAATGCCAACGAGTCGACATTCAGCATTGACAAATGCTTGTTTACTTTGATAATAATAAACTTTCTTTTCTTCTCTTCTTCTCACCCTCCCAAATGTAAACCTGGATGGCTTCTTTCCTTCTTCTCATGTAGGTAACGGTGTAAACTGAAACCACTTTTTCTTTTCTGTTGTTTCTTTTTCTCCTCATATTCTCTTTCATTCCCCCTCCTCTTCCCCTATTATATCCCCCAATTTACTCCCCTTTTTCCTCTGCATCCACCTTCAGCAGTCAAACATTTCAACTAGGCCATAGGCTCTCAATTCCTTGCATGTTCGGGTGGGTGGGTGGGAAAATATTTTTAGCAAAGAGGCAGATTCTCTCTGCTCTGCTCTTTTTATCCCAGGATTTCTTAGTCCTGCCCTCTTTTCCTTCCCCATGGCCTTCCATTTCCTTTCTTCCAGGCTCCACCTACCCTGAAATCCACCAAAACCCCTCCCCTTTTATGAATCACCATAGCTTTCCTCACCCTTTTTCCTGAGCACTACCATTCCTCTGGAGGGAATCCCAATGACAACTTGGTCTTCCCCTTGATGGGGGCAAACTTCATTGTCCTGGACTCTTCCCCCCCAAAGAAGGACAGACAACATAGTGTTGTGGTGCACAGCTAGGCAATCAATTTACTATTTTCAACATTATTATTTAAAACTGCCATTACCATTCCTTATTTACAATCCATTCTTTTTTATGAATTCGTCATTTTTTACTTTGTTAATAATACATTCTTTTTCTTCTCTTCTTCTCACCCTCCCAGGTGTATACCTAGGTGGCTTCTTGTCTTCTTCTCATGTAGGTAATGGTGTATACCAAAACTGCTTTTTCTTTTCTGTCGTTTCTTTTTCTCCTCATATTCTCTTTTCATTCCCCCTCCCCTCTTCTCCCTCCTATTTTATCCCCCCCAATTTTTCCCCACAGTCAGGCTCCAGCTTGCGTTTGATGACTGCATTCCCCCTTGCTAGCTCCTCTTCTCTTGTCACCTTCTTACTTGTCTTCTCCATGCTTTGGTAAAGCTCATCATCTCTGTGTTAAACATATTTATTGCTAAATCTGATAAATGTACCCCATCTGACCTATAAAAAACATCAGCCCACTCTTTCACTCCCTCAATATTACTTGTCCCCTCATGTTTCTTATCAACGTCCCCCACTCTCCTGTTCATCTTTCACCTGGCTCTTTCTACTACTGTGTGACAGTGCTCACCTCTCCATACCCTCCGGGGGTATCATGCCTGATCAAGCCACAGTTACCCTAGGCCACCATTGTTTTATCTTGGTGAAGTCCTGTTTTATTTGCAAATATATATCCAACAATGGCTTTTTCCCAATGTCATTGCCCCCGTATGTCTAATAAGTAAGTCTGGAGTGAGCCACATGTCCCTCATTTCTCATAAAGTCGGAAGCAACTGTACCCATCTCACCCCCCTGATTCCTCTTCACCACAGTCTGTATTGTATGACATCTTGGTACAGTTGCTTTCCCCTGGCTCTCTTTTCCGCTTTCCTTTCCACTCAGTAAATGTTGGAGTGTACACAGATTCACACCTCAGCGATACACCTGTACCTATTTGATCACAAAAACATATCAGATTAATTCAAAACAGGTATTCCCCAAGTCTCCTTTTCCCTTACTATCCCTGCACCCACAACCCTCTCTTACTTGCACCTGAAAACCAAAAGGTCGGGAGACATGTTATTATTATTATTATTATTATTATTATTATTCATGTAAAGACTGAATATATCTCTTATAGCTGGCAGACCTCCATCTTCCCATCTCTAGCACTCTCACCACTGACTTTCCTTCGTTTGTCAGCTTCAAAGCTACCCCATTCTAAAAGAGTGAGAGGAGTATTTAGAGCGATCTTTTCCAATGAGCTTCATACCCTTTTTAAGTATAGCCATAACTTGATAACTCGTCACCTTCTTCCCATCCCCATCTACAAATAACTGTCCCTCCTGTGTCTCTCGCTCTGCAGCGTAGGCCCACAAAGCTTTCACTGGACAAATTCTGGTCTCAACATGTGCCTCAATGGTCACCACAGTCCCTTTTCCTTCTTGATCCATCTTGGGTCTCCTAATGAATAACTGAATCATATCCCTTCCCCAGCTCACATTCCTCCCACTCCAACCCCCTTCCTCACCCCACCTCCCATGCTCCACTGCTTCACTCACCCTCAATGCCCCGGCAAACATTACTAGTCAAATAGTACGAAAAAGCTGTGCCTCATCCTTTGACCTGCAAATTGCCTGCAGTATCCCTGCTAATTTGCTTAAAAGCCAGTCCTCTATTGGGTGTCTACGATCCTTGGGCCTCTGTCTCATCCTGCTCCAACCTTGCATCATTCTCTGAATGAGCATTGATTTCCTGGGGTCATGCCCTCTTTAAACTACAGATTATGCTAATACCTGCCAGGTAACTAGCCAATGTGTTGTGGGCCACCCCCCATTTCCATTGATCAGCTGTGAATTTTCCTATCTGTTCCTCCATGACTGGCCCACTTACCTCCATGTGGTGTACTTCCCTGAATGCTTGAAATGCCCGCTAAGTCCATTCATATGCCCTTAAGGTCCTTGCTGCCCATGAGTTCCAAAACAGCAATTCGGCTTCATCTTGCCAACGTCCAGATGTTCATTGGAATGGATGTTTTCTGTTCCTCTGCCGTCAGTGCCAGTGCTCAGAATCAATCCCACTGCAGACAGGAAAGGCTGTCAGCCAAAGTATTCCTCACCCCGTCTATGTGCCTGTCTCTGAAGGACATGTTCCATTGTAAACCTCTTAACACTAGCTGTCTCAATACCCCCATCACTGTGTCTAATCTCACCCCCCTATTATTAAGGACATCCACCACTGCCTTATTGTCACACCAAAATGTCACCTTCTGATTCCACAGCTCCTCCCCCCACAACAAAGTACAGGCCCACATTGGAATGATTTCCAGCAGTGTGATGTCCCTAGTCATCCTTCTCTCCACCCATTCTGCTAGCCATGATTCCGAGAACCATTTTCCCCTCAAATATCCCCACATTCCCAGATCTCCAGCTGCATCTGTATACAACTCAAGGCCTGTGTTGTGTACCCAGTCATCCTGCCAAAAGGAGTTGCCATTATAATGCATTAAAAAATGCTCCCATACCCAAAAATCCTCTTTTACCCCTTTTGTTATATTAACTCAATGATGAGTCCTGGTTACCCCAGCTGTGGCCCTAGCTAGCCTCCTTGTGAATGCTCACCCCAACCCAATTTCCCTGCATGCAAAGTTGAGGTGGCCCATTACCTGTTGTACCTGTCTGAGCTGTACCCGCCTTCTGCTAGTATGTACCATAATCACAGGGTTTTATTTAACTCTAAAAATTGATTAGTGTTTTGCTCATAAAAGTGCTAAAACATTGTGAAAATGCATAGCACTTGCCTCACTGTGTTTAACAAACATAACACTTCTAGAAAACCTATATAAATACTTTCTGTACAGTTAGTATTGTCTCAAGAAAAAACTGCTAATCAATTATTTAAAACCCTGTAATCAGCTCCCTTAATTTCAACACCTTTCCCTCCAGGAACCAAAATATTTTTTCCTGTGCATCCACCTTGATCTCTAGTAACTCTAGTATTTTGCTGGACCCTTCTGTTTTGTCTGGTGCCAGTGGCACCACCAGCTCCCCACATAACTCCTGAAATGGTGCTAACATCTTCACTGCCTCTTGCTGTCCACTACCTATAAGCAAAAAGTCATCCAGATAGTGGATCACTGCCCTGTGACCTGTCCTTTGCTGGAAAATCCACTGCAAACAAGTGCTAAACTTCTCGAAGGTTGTGCAGGCTATAGCACAACCCATGGGCATGGCCTTGTCAAAGTAATACTGGTTACCGATTTTAAAACCCAACAAATCCCAGTCGTCTCTCCGGACAGGCAACAATATAAAAGCTGATTCTATGTAAGTCTTGGACAGCCATGCGTCTGAGGTTGCCCTGATAATCTATACTGCTTCCTCCAATGTTGCATATGTCACCCTGCTGTGCTGTTCTCCTATAAATAATTCACTGACTCCCCTTCTGTGAACGAGAGGTGATGAATCACTCTATACTCCCCTTGCTGTTTTTTGGGTACTAGCCCTAGTGGTGAAACCCTAATATTCTCCAAGGGAGGGACCACAAATGGCCCCTCTATCTTTCCTGCCTCTTTCCCTTTTCTTAGCTTCTGTTCCCAAATGGCTTCCTTTCCTCTCATTGATCCTAGATTCCGAGCCTCTGTTGCTTCTCTGGGTCCTGTGCATTGCAACTGGAAGCCTTCTCTGAAACCCACTCTGATGGCATCTGCCACTTTCCTGCCTGGATAGTGCCACAACCACTTCTACCATACTTCTACCTTGATTGGGGTATAAGCCATCATATAACTCTCCCTATCTTTGAAACCCCTCCCCCGATACACATTCTCTTCCTATCCTAGTATGTCTGTTCCCCCCCTTCCATACCCTCTTCCCCTGGCTCCTCTCCTCTCATCCATGTTTCCCCCTGTAGCCTTGTCCACTCCCTTGAAAGGGCTGGTTATTTATACCTTGCTCTCTCCCAGCCTGACCCCCCTGATTCCATGTTGAGGTCCTACATCTTGATGCTGGGTGGGAACCACCGCATTTCAAACATGCATGCTCGAATCGACATTGTGGCCATGAACAAAAGGCCCTATTGTAACCCCAGCAGCACTTCTGTGGTAGCTCCACTTGTTTTCCTACCTCACCCTCTGGGGTGGATTGATCCATAACATAATCAGTCCATAAATCTAGCTGCTTCATGTCTCATCTAACATCCCCATATGTTGTCATCCTTTGTTGAAAAAAATTGTTGTAATACAGCCATCCTACTCCCCTTCATTTGCCTTTGCCCTTCGTATAATTAGGGAATATGTGATTATGGTATACCCAGTTCTGGCTTCCATTCCAGAACAATGACTGAATATGTGGCAAACCCCATGAACCACCCATCCCATGTCTTTCCCTTTATGAATTTATTCTCCTCCTTCTTGCCCAATAGTACCACAGTTGCTGCCATCTCACTCTTGCCTATGCTCTCCGTCTCCTCAGACTTTGCAGCCTCTTCCCTACTCACTAAGGCAAACATGTCTACATATTACCCTCTCCATATCTTCTCTTTTGTTGCCAATGGCACATGTACACTTATTCTCACACCCGGGGCTCTGATGTCTTTTGTACCTTTTCCCACCCCTTCTGTGATCCCTCCCCACTGTTCCCCTTGTTGGCCTTAATTCCAGCCATCACCATTTCCATCTGGTCCAAACCTGCCTCCCCAAGGGCTGATATGATCTTACCTATATAGTCTTTTATGCTATTGCCCACTGATCCTGATACCATACCTGTTGGCCTCTCTCCTCCTGTTGGTCTAACATCACTGGGGCTTATCAGTGGCTGCTCTATCAAAGGGATCACTGGCTGCTGTACTGGAAGCAGGAAAACCAGCACAGCTGCAGGCCCAGGTATGGGTTCCAGTGCTGGGACAGGAACTGGCTCTGGATGAGGTACTATCTGCTCAGGTACTCAAGGTGGGGCTGGCTGCAGCCTCTCCAGACTGGATGGCCTCCTAGGTGGCCTTTTTCTCTTACCCCTTTTCCCTTTGCCACTTTTCTTTTTCTCCCTGATCATTCCAGTTCCTTCCCTTCTACCAGCTTCCACATCATGTTGGCCTTCTCTGCTAGGTCCACTATCGCGTGGTATGCCTCCTCTTTCGATTACTGGCTCTTCCTTGGTGCCATCTTCAACACACTGACCTGTGACAACTGGGAATAAACTAAACAGGTTGTGAAACATTAGTGTCCATTGTATTCTGTCAGGCAGCACACCTTATTTCTGGTTAATAGCACTCGCCTAACCTAGGCGGGGTGGGGGGCATTCTCATAGCAGGTCCCTCTTCTGTCCTGCCACCCTATTACTAAACAAAATGCACTATCCCCCCAGTTATCCTCTTTTGTACCCCTCCTGACTGTACCACATACCCTTTGCCCCCTGCTCATCTTTGGGGCAGGGGCCCACTCCTTATGCAGGATGGCCCATGTCATGCTGTATGTCCTCCTCTGTGACCCACCCCACCCTGCATGGAGCAATCACTCCCCCAACTTGTCATCTTGTAATAATTACCTTAAAGGATAGTCCTAAAATCATATCCATGGATAACAAACCCCACAGTTTCCCCACCAAATGCCCACCTTGAGCTGCCAACTCCTGAGGCCTCTAAACCGCATGGCCCCTGCTCTAAGCCTCCTTCAACCCATCACTTGCCATGTATTTATTGTTATTATATTTTATTTATTTATTTATTTATTTATTTATTTATTTATTTATTTTTAAAACCATGTCTTCCTATAAAAGGCATCCCTCTGTGACCCCTGACTCTCCCTCCCCCTTCCGCCCTGCCGCTAGACCCCCCTTCTGCCTCAACTTGTTCACCCTTATAGCCATTTTTTATATCCTTTCAGATGGCCCAAATGCCCTCTGATTGTTTGTCACCTCACATAAACCACAAAAATGCTAAACTATACTACTGTGCTGCTCATTGCCTCGAGCAGCCTGCTACTCAAGAAGACAAAACTTCTAAATTCCCTTGAAAAACTGCTGGTGTTCACTCCCTATTACAGTCACCACCCTCCAACATGCCTGCTGTAACCCATATTCAAACAGGCCCCTTGTGCTGCAGTCATCCAAAAAACAGGGGCAGAAAACCTCTCCAAAAATAGGCAAACTGGTGAATTTGCTGAAAATTACAGCTCTTTTGCTGGGGCCATTGCTAGCACTGAAAAAACTATCCCCACACCCATCCTGTGTGACCAGAAAGTGACAATTTGGTGTGACAATAAAGCAGTAGTAGAGGTCCTAAACAACAGGGGAGCCAGGTCAGAAATGGTCATGCAAGTGTTGTGACTTCTGGTGCTGAGGGCATTGCAGTTAAACATGTCATTCAGAGCGAAACACATAGAAGGGGTACACAATACCCTGGCTGACAGCCTTTCCCATCTGCAGTTGGATCATTTACAGAGGCTGGCACCAGCAGCAGAGGAGCAAAAAATGCCCATACCAACGAGCATATGGCATGTTGGCAAGAAGGAACAGAACTGTTGTTCCGCAGCTCATGGGCACCACGGACTCTGAGGGCCTTTGATGGGGCCTGGCAAGTGTTTCAAACATTCAGGGCAACACACTGCATAGAGGTAAGTAGGCCACTTACAGAGGAACAATTGGAGAAGTTCACCGTAGAACAATGGCAAAAAGGCACAGCACACACCACAATGGGGGTCTACTTGGCAGGGATTATTGTCATTTGCAGTCTAAAAGGATGGAGGGACCTGACAAAATTGATGTTCATTAGAAGAATGATGCAAGGATGGGGGAGGTTAAAACAAGGGACCATGGATAATAGAAGACCAATAGGGGAGCAGTGGCTGGCAAAACTGAAGGGTGTCTTCCCGGCAATATGCAGATCAAAGGCCGAGGCCCAGCTATTTCACATGATTTATGTTGTAATGTTCACAGGGGCCATAAGAGTGTGTGAGGTAGAAGGCCATAGCAGGCAAGACAAGGAAGGGGGACTACAATGGGAAGATATAACCTGGGGTTTGAAGGAGATAAAGATCAAGATTAAGAGGTCAAAGATGAATCAAAGGGGACTGGGTTGCATGGTAACACTAAAGAACCATGCAGAGAGTGCAGTGTGCCCAGTGCAGGCTTTGTGGGTTTTCGCTGCAGAGCATGAGAATAGGACAGGGAGTGTATTTCTGCATGGAGACGGAAGTAGGGTCACAAGTTACCAAGTCACAGCATTACTCAAGAAAGGTATGCAATTCCTGGGGGAGGATCCGATTAATTATTCCTCCCACTCCCTATGGATAGGGGCGGCCTCACAGTGGGCAGCAGCAGGTGAAATTGTGAATAATATTTTGGAAAAGGGGTGCTGGCGGTCTGCCAGTTACAAGAGATACATTCGAACACAGCAGTGTGGAGACTAACGTATAACCTATGTTTTGGTTACAGATATGGAGCCACATGGGGGGCAGGAAGAGGTGATACCATGGTAAAAAACTAAGACCACATATAGAATATTTATTTTGTTTAAACCCTATAGGAAGAGGGAGGAGCACGGAAGTCTGGATCTTTTTCCACTCCTATATTTATTGGGCAGAAAGGAGAGCTGAGAAAACGGCTGGGGGAAAGCAGCTCTACCAAAATGTGGGACAATGTAGATTGGTCCAGTGTGGCATCTGGGGGTGAGATGGGCACAACTGCTCCCCGCCTTGATGGAACTGAAGGAGCAGTGACCAATTCCAGATTTAATTATTATACATTTAGGGGTAATGATCTTGGGGGCAAGCCATGGGTGGACACATACATGCAGATAAAAAGGGACCTAGAGACAATACAGCAGTGGTGGCCTAGGGTAAGCCTTGCCTGGTTGGATATGATACCAAATAGGGTTTGGAGACATGAACACAGCCCTAGAGCTATGGAGAGGGCCAGGAGAAAGATGAACAGAAGGGTAGGGATACTGATAAGGAGAATGGGAGGACAAGTAATACTGCGGGGTGTGGAAAAGTGGGTAGGAGATTTCTACAGGTCAGATGGCGTGCACCTATCAGATCTAGCAATAGACATGTTTAATACAGAAATGATGGGTTTTATAGAAGCATGGAGGAGGCATGCAAAAAATGGAGCATAAAAAAAGGGGGGAGAAGAGAGATACTGGGAAGGAGTTTCCCCTGAGGTAGGGGAGAACAGTACCCTATGGGAGGGGAAAGCCAGTCGTCCAGTGCAAGCTGGAGACCAGCTAGTGGGGAAAAAGGAGGGGAAGGAGGGGAGGGGGAAAGAAAAAGGAATAAGATGAAAAAAGGAAGAAGCTGAAGGAAAAATGCGGTCTCAGTTTTCACCGTTACCTAACAGAAAAGGAGAAGAAGAAGGCACCCAGGATTTCACCTGGGGAGAGAAAAAAGTGGAAGAAAGAGGGATGATCAGAGATTGATATATGGATGAAAAATAAATGAAATTGTGAGAAATGTAAGAGTAAAAGATGATGAAATGGAACATGGAACATTTATATAAATAAATTAATTGTTGATCTGAGCACAACAACAAACAATGGTCTCTGTCTTTTTGTGAGGGAAAAGGGGGGAATCCGAGACAATCTATACTGCTTCCTCCAACATATGTCACCCTGCTGTGCTGTTCTCCTATAAATAATTCACTGACTCCCCTTCTGTGAATAAGAGGTGGTGAATCACTCTATACTCCCCTTGCTGTTTTTTGGGGTACTAGCCCTAGTGGTGAAACCCTAATATTCTCCAAGGAAGGGACCACAAATGACCCCTCTATCTTTCCTCCCTCTTTCTTTTTTCTTAGCTTCTGTTCCCAGATGGCTTCCTTTCCTCTCACTGATCCAAGATTTCAAGCCTCTGTTGCTTCTCTGGGTCCTGTGCATTGCAACTGGAAGCCTTCTCTGAAACCCACTTTGATGGTGTCTGTCTGCCACTTCTCTGTCTGGATAGTGCTACAACCATTTCTACCATACTTCTACCTTGATTGGGGTATACACCATCATATAACTCTCCCTATCCTTTGAAACCCCTCCCCCCTTGATACACATTCTCTTCTTATCCTAGTATGTCTGCCCCCCCTTCCATACCCTCTTCCCCTGGTTCCTCTTGTCCATGTTTTCCCCCTGTAGCCTTGTCCAAAAACAGGGGCAGAAAACCTCTCCAAAAATAGGCAAACTGGTGAATTTGCTGAAAATTACAGCTCTTTTGCTTGGGCCATTGCTAGCACTGAAAAAAACTATCCCCACACCCATCCTGTGTGCCCTCCTTGGCCTCTGATCCATGGATGACATCAGATGCCACTGTGTGACCTCATGGCACTCACTCACTAGGCCTTTCCACAGCATCTTAGCAAACTGCACACCAATCTACACTGGTGACCTCCTCTTTTACCCAAAACATCAGTTTTCTTGACTTGTCTCCCCCTTCCCTTTCTTGTTCCTTTCACCCCCAGTCCACATGGCTCAGACAAAGGAAAAGGCCCTATCTGGCCTTGCTCGCCCACTTTCAGAACACTTCACACATGCATACAACCAGTTCCTCCCTACATCATGCCACTGCACGCTTGAAAATCACCCCAAAAAACAGTCTTAAAATCCAGTAAGCATTTCTTTTTGTTGGTTGACTTTATTTTTGACTAAAATCCTTCCAGCTGACCAACTAGTGATGACTCCCATCCCAGAGACAGAAAGGTTGTGACATTCTCATAATCTGCTCTCCTGACTGGCCTTCCCCACCCCTGGAGAGCAGATCATTTGCAAGATTCTCTTTTGGTTTTTCAAAGAAAGCCCCATCTCTCTGACACTGATAAAACAATGTGTGTTCTTCAATTTGCAAGACACCAGGAAGCAACATTCCCTTGGAATTTAAAACAAACAGTTCCCTGCATATTTCCTTTTTTTTTAAACAACTGTGATTATCTCCTCCCCATCCCCCTTTTCCAATTTATCTGTGTCTCTGAAATAACATGCTCCCTGTGCCTCCTTACTCTCCATACATTCCACAATCGCATCATTGTTTTTTTTTAACTTACCAGACTAAACCTGTTCTTCAAAGTATTGCTGGCTTTTGCTGCTATGAGCTACTCCTCACAACCCTGGTCACAAAACATATTCCTCAGTCATGACAAAATTGAATTCTTAGCAACTTATATGCAGGCCAATAATGGTAATTATCCTTAGCCTGCCAGAAGCCAATCTGACAAGCTATAATTCTGCCAAGTGAAACCAACAAAATTGTTTAGCAAAAGAGGCAGATTCTCTCTGCATTGCTATTTTTATCCCATAATTTCTTAGTCCTGCCCTCTTTTCCTTTCCCCTATGGCCTTCTGTTTCCTTTCTTCCATGCTCCACCTACTCTGGAATCCAACAAAACCCCTCCCCTTTTATGACTCACCATAGCTTCCCTCCTCCCCCTTTTTCCTGAACACTACCATTCCTTTGGAGGGGAATCCCCATGACAACTTGGTCTGCCCCTTGATGGGGGCAAACTTCATTGCACTCACTCCTTCAGACTAAGGAAATAAAGGCCAAATGAATATTTGTGGTTCATCAGAACTTCCTTTCATTCACCCATTCAGATGAAGTTCTAAACAGTGAGCAGCAGATCTTATGTTTTGCCATGAGGCTTTATCAGAGAATCCTTAGTCTGCAGGGGTGATTGCAATGCTAAAAACGAACTGAAGTACCATTGACACCCCCTCTCTGAGCACACTTCTATTAACATTACCTGATCAACAGGTATTTTGGGGGTCAAGAACAAGCCACACGACAGATAAGTTTCACATTTTAGAGAATAGTTCAAATGTTAGCAGTTCAATACTGTTGTTTGAATATGGACATGATAGTTGGTTTATGGTGTTATTAGAGTTAGTGTAGATCAATAAACCACCTCCCTTCTGTTCTTCTCCTTGCACTAAATATTATAGCCCTCTATTTAGATCAATTTGTTATTAATCTTTGGGGTTAACCAGGTCTGTGAAATAGCCAGTAAATAATTTTTTTATGAATAGATCCAGTGCCTTAATTGGTCAGTTTTGAAGACAAGTTTCTGAAGTTGCAGAGACTGAAATATCAATTCAATAATGTGCATGCACTGCACATATATGGAACCATGTACAGACCCACTGATGAATGCAAAATGCTAAGCAACTAAAGCCAACACACATGATGGTCACACCTCACACTTGGTGGGTCTGGTGCTGCTGGTCTACTATATGGACTGCTCGAGAGACAGCTAAAGTATGGAGTGATTGGACTGATGGAATGTAATAGTGAGTAATTCAATTAAAATAATATTACTAAGATAACTGAAGAAGTATTAAATTATTTAATAATTTGAATGCATGAGATGCCGTGCATAGCACATGGATGGGAGATATAAGAGATAAAGTCAGTTTTCAATATGACACTCACTCTCACACACCACTGAATTGTCTGAACTGGCACTGCCTGCCTAGTAATACTTAATGTATGTGAAGGAAATAGGACATGAAGACAGCAGGATACTTAACTAACTAGATTTGAAAGAACAGAAAAAAAACTATTTCTCAACAAGACAAAAGATGAACTGTGTCTAGTCATTCATCACCAAGAGTCAGTCAGAACATGCACTAGTCAATGCTGAATATTTGCCACTTGCATTGTTGTTGTTCTGGGTCATGCTTGTACCTGTTTTTACTACATAATTACTGGTGACTCCCTTTAACAATCTCTTTTCAAGGGTCTCCAAAATGCCATAATAACCTGAAGACAAGTTATTATGGAGTTCACTAAACTGTCTTTCACCTCCAGTGTCCCTTCTCACTCGCTCCAGTGTACCACTCCACTTCATTGGCTTCAGCTCTGCTTGTGGGTGGGCTCAATGGTATACAAAACATGGCAGCTCAGTGTTCCACCCTCCGACAAGCCTCCTGACAAGTTGCTTTCCTTTATTACCATCCCCCTGTTTTTGTGATTTTTTTAAATTTTTTTATCTGGTTGATCCTGCCTTTGAAACATAAAATAAATATCTAGTTGATCATTCCACATCAAGAGATCCTGAGTCCCCAACTCTGAATTTATCCATGATGGACCCTGGTAAGAGCCATGTCTGAGACACTTTAAAAAAAAAACTCTGAGAGAGCGAGGGAGAAAGGGAAAGAGTGTGTGTGTGTGTGTGTGTGCTGTGACAGCAAGTGAGAAAGGGAGAAAGAGTGAGTGTCTGTAGGTAGGGGAAAGAAACACTTACTTGCACCAGTAATTATAAAAAATAAAATATATGCAAGTGTGTTCTTATGGATTTTTTCTACACACACTTGGTGTGTGATGACTTGATAAACCTCTTGAGCTTCACTCTTGAGGTTTATGGGTCATCACACAGCTCAGGTGTTAAAAAAAAAAACTACACACTTGTATATACATTATTCTCTATATATTTACCCAGGATAGACCAGATGAGATGTGATATCTCATTTTCGGTGGGTACTGCTTTTACACATTTTTAGATTATATTTACCCAGGATAGACCACCTGAAAGGCAAAAGCTAATTTTCAGTGAGCTCCCACATTTGGACACCAAGTTTCCAACAGTCTTGTCATGACATGACACTATGATCAAGACAAGTGTATTTTCTTTAAAATCCCATCAGAAAGGCAATTTCGCAGTGTGACTGCAAAAACAAGTTTTGGAAGGGATTTGAAAAATGACACCTGTTATGTCCAGGAGGTGAGATAATACAAGGGATAAGTTGAACATTAGGGGCAAAATCTGCAAAAATAAAAGTATGAATAAACATTGGAAGAAATCTACATTTCTTCATAACTTAGTTGTTTTTCCACATTTTGACCCCAAATTGTCAACAAAGTATTTTCATGACCACTCCTTCTGAACATAAAATATGTCACTTATAATATTGTAACTAAAATGTAATTTTGCACTGCAAGTGTGAGAACACATTTTGGCCATAATTTGAAAAATTAGAGCTGTTACGTTCATGAGGTGGTGTGAATAAAATTGCTATGTTTAAAATTTAGGGTCAGCATATTGAAAATTACTAAAGTTACAAACATGCATCTATCCAGAAGCAAATGATATGATACCTTTTAATGGACCAACAACAAGAACAAAGTGCTCTAGCTTTCGGACCAACAAGTCCTTCATCAGAAGCGTAATGACAGTTATTTAAAAAAAAAAAAAACAATTATTTTAAAACCCAGATCATGCAGAAAAGAAAAACAGAAAATATCCCCATTGGTTTAAAATACTCATTTAAAAAAAACAGAAGATGATGTCAGAGAAGCCTAACAGTGCCATGTCACCTTTAGCTGGGAGAGTCTCAGGGTCAGAGTGCTGAGTGCTGAAGACTTACAACGAACTCTACTGCATATAAATTAAACTGACATGAGACAACAACTTCTTGACAACAACTTCTTGAGCAGATGGATCTTAAATCAAATTATGAGTGCACAATGTGTATAAGAATGCAATTACTGAAAAAACAACCCCCATCCCAGTTAAAGACATACTAAGATTGTCTTAGGACTACAGGAAACATCTATGTATGTATTACAGGCATAAATTACACAGTAAAGTTGTCTTAAAATGGTCAGTAGTTACACACTGTATAATGTGTTAAACTTAGCTGGGTCCATTACCCAGCTATACTCTCCAGCTAGATATTATGCCCCATAAACTTCAAAAGCCTGTAGTGTAATAACATGGCTTATTAATGATAATATAAATATAAATAGACAGTATAAGTGTCAAACAAAAAAAATTCTTGTCAAGGACCACCAAGGAATTAAGACCATGCAGCCTGATATGTATTGATGTCAATACATTCTCAATGTATAACAACTTGATGTACCGAAAATGTCTAAGGAATCTGAATAAGAAATAAAAACTAAATTCTCTCCTCTCCTCCACACACACAACACACCCTACCCCATCACCATTACATTGGGTGGTGAGGGGGTAACTAGTTTTAAGGAGATATACACACACACTCACACACTCCTAATGCACTATCATTCTCATCAATCACTGCAATTGTTACCAAAATAAATTTAATTTGACATGAAAGCCCAAGTAAAAGGGATCATGTATCCTAATATCTACAGAGTAAACATGTGACACTATTTAACTTTACTCCTATCTGCATAGTAACATTTCCAAGGATTCTGGATAGAACCACAATGAAATAGAACTTCCACCCTCCCCATGGTAAGGCAACTAGAAGTATATATAAAGTATGTGTGTAAGACAAGAGTCCAAACATACCTGCATTTCCACAAATCACTACAACATTAGCCTAATGCAAATAGATCTGTCAAGGAGCCCCATGCAAATGAGACCCAGCACCCCAACATGTTCAGAGTTAAAAAATGTGTGACAGTCTATAATAACGTTACTGTATGTACAGTAATAGGCTTGGGAATCTTAATATGGTGCAATGGAATCAACTCCACTCCTGGGTGAAGGTAAATAGTAAGAAGGAATTAATATTCATTATATGTGAAGTAAGAGTAATAATACACTGTGACTCTATGTATCTAAATAGAAGCCTACCTCAATGTGACAGCAAACCCCACACCTGCCATAGTCACATACCTCCCAAAACACTCACACACACACACACACACACATACACACACACACACAAACACACACATATGCTGAAGTCATATAATATGTCAGTCCAAAGAAGAAGAGGCCTGTGGATGTTAAATTCTGTAATGTCCCATGAGTATTTAAACCAATGGAGATTTTTTCTGTTTTTTTCTGCATGATCTGGGTGTTAGAAGTATTGTGTTTTTTTAAATAACTGTCATTACGCTTAAGAAGAAGGACTTGTTGATCTGAAAGCTACAGCTCGTTCTTCTTGTTGTTACATCTATGTTGGTCCATTAAAAGGTATCAAATCATTTGCTTCTGGATCTGTTCTTACAAGGACCAATACGGCAAATACTGCATCTAGAATTCAAGCATGCATCTAAAAATGTCAATGCCCTGTCATGATTTTGTTGTTTTGTTATATTTTTACCACAAATTTACAACATACTGTAGCCTTCTTATGACCCCACCTTATGATCAAGAGTGGAGAACATTTTCAAATTTTGTGCCACAATGGTGATTTCACCCCGTTAGTGTGAAAACACATTTTGGGTAGGATTTTAAAAATGACAGCTTACATGTTCATTTGGTTATATGAAAAAGTGGCTATGTTGAAAATCTTGGGGCAAAATATTGAGAATTACCAAAGTTATGAGTGTGTAGTGAAACATTTCAATGTAGGCACTTACCTTTGTTTTTAAATATTTTTACCCCAAATTATCAACATAGCCTTCTTATGAACCCACATCATGAACAAAGGCAAAGAAGAGTTTCAAGTCCTGCACAAAATGTGATTTCATGCAGCGACTGCAAAATCACCTTTTGTGATGAATTTGCATAATTTCATCATACTTGTTCATGTGGTTGGGTCCCAAAAAGGCCATGTTGAAAATCTGTAGAAAAATATTTTAAAAATTACCAAGTTATGAAGACAAGTTCAAAACCCATTGAAATATGTTGAACCGTATACCTGATTTCTGCAGTTCCTGACCAGGTATTGAAGAGTGCAGGTGTATCTCTGGTCCAGAGATCATTGTGGCATTGGATCCCAGGTGGGTAAGTAAGGAGTAAGGGGGGGTGGTAGGTGTTGAGTGGGATGATCAGGTGGTGGGAGGGCAACAGAGATGGTATATCATTGGCCGCAACAGACATCAGTGGATGGCTTTCTTTTTTACAATGTGTATAAAAAAGACTGTGAAGGATGATTTTTTTTATTTCAGGTACCAAAACTGAGGATTGGGCACTCCAGTGCTGGTGTTACATTTGGGGAAACTGGGAGTGGTCTCCCCTGTGTCATACAGTAAAAACAAGCAGGGTGTGGTACTAACTGGCACCAGTGACTGGGCATCCCAGTGATAGAAAATTTAAAGTGTAAGGAGGTGGTAGGGTGAATGCTGAGTGGGAGGGTCAGGTAGGGAAAGGGTAATGGCAATTGAATGCTGTCAGCTGCAACATACATCAATGGATGTTTTTCTTTTTATAGGGTGTATAAAAATAAAGAAAAGACTAGGAGGGATGGTTTTCTTTATTTCAGGTACCAGCACTGGGGATTGGGCATCCAAGTGCTGGAATTACATTTGGCAGCACCAGGGGTTGCTTCCTGCTGTTGCACACTTAAAAGGGGCAGAGTGGTGGGTACTAACTGGTATTGTGGATTGGGCATCCTGGTGTCATAAAGGTAAAAGTAAGGGGTGGCGGTGTGTGAGGTGGTGGGTGGGAGGGTCAGGAGGGAGGAAGGTAAAGGTGGTGTTATGCCAGCAGCCACAACAAACATTGTTGGGTGATTTCTTTTTTACAGAGTGTACAAAAATAAAAAACAGACTACAAAGAATGGTTTTCTTTATGTCAGGTGCTGACACTGGGGACTGGGCACCACAGTGTTAGTGTTACTTTTGGCAGTACTGGGGATGGGCTTCCCAGCATCACACAATGAAAATGGTCTGGGCTAGGGGTACTAGCCGGCAATGGGATTAGACACTCTGGTGTTAGAAAATTAAGAAGGAGGAAGCAATGTGAGGTGGAAGGGATACTCGGCAGAAGGTGAGAGGGATTGTTTTTACATTGCAGGGGGAGGATCAGCTCTCTTCCTTGGCAGTTTATGCAGCTCAACGGAAAGAGCCACCCTATGATTTGGTTGTCTCTTTCTTTGAACTCCACAAAGTTTCTCTTCATTAAGACAAGAAGCGTGTCATGATCAGCTAGGCTTATGAATGGTCTAATACTGTCAAGCCCCATGCAGACAGCCCAGTATTGGACCGACAGTGACATACCTCTCAAAACCTTCTATCATACCAATATGTTCTCTTTATACAAGCATAAGGGTGAACATAAATATTAGCTGCAAAATCAAAGCTGCAATTATCCACCTCCTCATGCTGACTCTCTGCAATGGCTGCTCCAACAGGCCAGCTTTTTGCAGCAGAAAACTGGGCTTCACTATCCAAAGGTGACTCTGTTAAGAACCATCGGTATCCACTAATGTTATAATAATAATAATAAAATGTTTTGTAAGTTTGCATTGTTTATTCAATTTATGAACATTACATTCAGCCAACTCATAAGCATAAAAAATGAGTCTGTTACGCTACTTCAGTCAAAGCAGGATTGTTCACTTGTACTTTTCTGTCACATATTTTGGAGGGTACACCAGTTAATGGAAAATCAATATTAAAATGATTTAGTATGAAATATATGATATTCAGAATGAGCTTAAAATGCCACAGGGTTGATAGACAAGCATCCAATTATAGTGTTCAGGCAGAGCAGAATGTCCAATCAAGGGCATTGAGAGTTCAAAACCTTAAAGACATTTGTTAGATATCTAAAATGATTAACAATTATGCAAGTGTATTCTAGTCAAGGAAAGAAGGCATTAATTCCACTTGGAGAATATGCTTACCTTTATATTTATTACTTTAGAAAGCAGATGTGGATTCTTTGATTAAACAAACAAACTTCGAGCCGGCCCGGTGGCACTGAGGGTTGAGGCACTGGATGCCACACCTTGTGCCACGCTGGTGACCAGGGTTCAGGAACGAGCTTGGGTCACTGGGGATTTGGCCAGGGAAAGTAGGATAGAGCATCCCAAAGGATGCTTTCCTCCTCCATGGGGGGGTGGGTTAAATGGGCAGCAATGCCCACACATGTTACCATCTGTGGAAGCATGGGTGGTGAGGTGAAATGCCGGCTTCTTACGAGGGACCAGGGGTTGGGGGAGAGCACTACGGATGCTTGACAGTGGTGTGCATAAGCATGTCATTCATCTGGAAGTAAGTCCTCTATGTCAGCGCTCTCAGAGGGATGGGACCGGGACAAAAATCAAAAGGCAAAAAAATCTTCCAGCCCTGAGCAGAATGACGCTGGGTTCACACTATGAAGTCGCCCAGCAGAAAAGACCAGTGGATAAAATTCACCAGGCAGGGACCTGGAGAAAGTAGAAAAAAAATTTAAACATTTGTGAATCCCACTTGTTTCCCTACAAAACAAGTTTAATCAGTCTCCAAGTCAAATGTCGGAGTTCATACATGATAACTAATATAACTCCCCCACCTCTGCCTAGGGTAGAGAGAGACAATGGACTTAAATACTGTACTTGCATCATGACTGTGACATAATTATGTTACTTGCATCTAGGTTTCTAGGGCCAGATTTTCTAAAGTTTGCCTGTTGTGCAATGAGATTGCATACCATATGCTTGGAGTTTTGTGCCTGAGTGCAGTATCAAAATGGGGGAGGTGCATGTGCTAAAATGGATAGCGCACACACTAAAAGATAATGTATTTGGTGGACAAAGCGAGAGGCAGGAACATGAATAAAGGTGCAGTGCTACATTCGGTGCATTTTGCACTGTGCAACGGGTTTAGAGCAAACCATTTTGTGCAACACTAATACAGCTGCGAAAAATCCTTACTTACTCCGGGCAAAACTAGTGGTTAGTGCAGCCACTGAAGCCAACAAACAAGTTGATGGATGGGGGATCACACCTGCTTCTTGGTGTCTAGTGGCACCCCCACCCTCCGAACTCAATCCCTGTAAAAGCACAAGCAGTTCCTGATGTCCAGTAGCACCCTGCCCCCCCCCACCCTGGAGCCCTACAAAATCCCAAAATGTGTCTGCTTGAAACACAAGATCCTGACTCTGTTTGCCTGACACACAACTGCCTGATAAGAGTAAAATTCATGCATGAGACTGCTCAACAATAGAAGTATGAGCACCCCGGAGGTGATCATAAATTAGTTATGGTAGTGCGGGGGACAAAGCACCCTGTGCCTCAGGTTGGGATTTTATGCTTGTTGGGCAGTTGTGAGTCTGGCAAACAGAGTCAGGATGGTTGTGTGTTAGGCAGATACATGCCAGGATTTTTTAGTGGATCCCCCCATACTCCACTCCCCATCACCCTAGGATACAAGATAGTCTCTGGTGTCCGATGGCACCTCATACCCTCCAATCCTCATACTTATACAAAATAAAGCAGTCCCTGGTGTCCAGTGGTACCACCCATCCTCCAATCCCTGGATTATAAAAATTAAAGCTGTCCCTGGTGTTCAGTGGTATTTCCTACCCTCCAACTCCTATCCCTGGTAAAAATAAAGTATTCCCAGTGTCCAGTGGTACTCTCCCATCCTGGTTTCTCTAGTCCCAGTAAAAATAATGAATTCCCTGTGTCCAATGGTGCCCCCCACCCACTGACTCCCATCCCTGTAAAAATTGCAACACTCTCTGGTGTCCAGTCATACCCCCACCCTCTGATCCCTGCCCCCCCTAGGTTACCAGATAGTTCTTGATGTCTAGTGGCATGTACCACCCTCCAGTCACTCACTGCAGTTTCTTAAAAGAAGTACCTGTTGTCTACTGGCTCCCCATACTGCTCACATTGGGTACACTATGCTACCACCGACTTTACTGTAGTCACTGGCATCACGAGGCACACATACGGTAACCAGCATAGCCCTCTCTCATCACCTTGGCCAGCCACTGTGTGTAATAACAGAAGTATGTGTCTTGTGTACTGTAAAGGGAGTGTGCATACTGTCTACAGTAGACAGGATACATGCTCCCTTTCTCCATTTATCTACTGCTCAGGGTGGTTTAAATTTACCTTATTTAAGATTCTATGCATTAGCTTCTCAGCTCTGCTTACTTTGCCTCTGGATTGTTGACAGCTAGCAGGCTCATTGGAAAGACATAGAATTTTCCTAAATGATCTTTATGATGTTAGTCATATTCTTTACTCTTCTCCTCCAAGACATTTTCCCTTCTTTACTTTCTATCGCTATAAAGCCATAACACTTCGGGTATGACATGCAATTTGCACAAAGTCCTTAGGGGGTGTGTGCATCTCTTTTAGAGCCAATGGCATGGACACAAACAAATCCATTAAATGTCTCAGATCCTTTTTTGCTGTGGTGGACCTGCCAAGGCATTATCCACCTACACCAAATCCCAGACACCCAGGGAATACACTCCTTCTCTGATTTGCAAGTCACATATTCCTTACTGGCTTCTGATCATTATTGGTGTCTCCAAATCAGGGACTATTTAAACACCTACCTTCCTTCAGCTTCCAGACCCACTACCTGCTTTGATCCCACAGGTTCAATTTCATCAACAAGGTGGGATACAAGTAGACCTGATTGGCAGACTATATAGTATTTTTTGAGACCAATCGAAGGACTCTACATCTTCTGTTTTAAATAAAAAAAAATGAGCATTTGCAGACTATTTGTGATCCCACCATGTGGGGAAAATATTCCCCTCAAACATATAAACTTTCAATGGCATCCTATTTAAAAGACTTTGCTTGCAAATGCTGGATGTGCTATATCAAGACTTTTGCAATCACAATGAAATATTTAGGGGCAAGAGCTGGAGCATGCTGGCAGGCATGTCTTGAGCTTAGGGCTGATCATACTCATATTTTTTGGTCATGTCCTTTTTTTACAGTCTTTTTGGGATGCAATCTCAACTGTCTTAGAATCCTTGTTTGATATTCCACTACCCTTTTTGTCAGTGTTAGTTCTTCTTCATATACCTCCTGTCTTTCCTAGAATTTTAGGCAGACAATTTAAGTTTTGACTTATTCTGACAAGTCATGTTTACACAGCCACAGCGCTCTGGTATTTGTGCTGCTCCCTTCCACTGTGGTGGCTGCTGTGCCGGCAATCCCTTGTTTACACAGCCCACCCTCACAGCACTGCAGGTTGCTCTAAGATTGGGCTGGGAATGCCTTGGAGGATGCCAGGAGACTCAGGGAAAGAAATTGAGCGTGCACAGCAATGTGTCCACACCGACAGTTGCTGTGCTCCTTCTGATATGGGTACCAACAACTGAGTCAGTGCAGAAAATGGAATACAGCCACACTTGCAGCACTCCAAAATGCGACAACACACCCGACTTTGCAGAGTATCAACCGGTGCACACAGGTTGATGCACTGCAAAGTCAGCAGTGTAAACAGGGCTATAGTCTGCACAAAAAAAGTGATTACTAAACTATGGTTGCAGAATAAGCTTCCTTCGATGACCCAATTGGTCAAGTCAATAGATACTATTTATTCTCTAGAAAAATTAACTTACTGTTTCTTAAACAATATGCCAGTATTTAAGGGGAATTGGAGGCAGTGGGTGCGCTACAAATTACAAATGGATTCAAATTTGTAGAGTGAGCCTTGTAGGTCTCTGGGTTTGGATGCCAAAGTGAAATCAGTTGTCAGATGTAAGTTATTCCTTTGGTTTGAAAATTGTTTTATTTATAAATGCCTTGCCTTAAAAGACAAATTTTTCCTTTGTTGATACTCTTATAGTATTAATTCTTCAATGTTTTGTACTGTTGGTAAGATCTGAAAAAATATGTGCATCTGTTTTATAACACAGTTTTCAAGAGGTTAGATGTCCTTCCTGTGTTTAATAGTTTGCTCTCCTATTGTTACAGTGGTTTATAAATATTGTTATTATGTTGATAGTTAATCTCCTAATTTCCTTTTCTTAATAAACTGTTATTATAAAAAAAGGATACAGTCTCCCTGTCATTACATGTAGCAGCCGCGCAAGTGGCGGGAGGAGGGCTGTGCCAGTCACCATATGGGCTTCCTGTGGCTCCAGCGACTATGGTAAGGGGGGATAACAGGTTGGTGTACCTGGTACAGGAAGTGGGGGGGCATTAGATGCAAGGGACTTCTCCTAAGAAACTCTGGTGAACCATCAGATGGTGGGGTATGCCACTAGATAGCAGGGACTATTTTGTAACCTGTGGGGATGGAGAAGAGGGTACCACTGGAAACCTGGGAATGTATTACTTTTACCAGGAACTGGGATCAGAGGGTGGGAGGGCACCATTGGACAACAAAGACTGCTTTATTTGTAATGGAGCTGTGGATCAGAGGATGGTGGGGTACCAATGGACACCAGGTATAGCTTTATTTTATGGTACTGATCACTGAAGGGCAGGGGGGGGTGCCACTAGAGACAAGAGAATCTTCAGACTGTTACAGAGATGGATGATAGACCAGTCACAGGAGTGGCACTAACATGCTGCCACTTCCCATGCAAATGAGCCCCTAGTGGGTATGCATATGGCCCTTTAGCACCTTGCATGTCGAATGGGATCATTTGCATGGCGCTGGCTGTATATCATGCTGAGGCCTCCCGGCACTATCTGTTCCTGGGACACTGTTCCCTGCACTTCCTAGATCCATATTGGTACTGTGCTGCATGACTTAGCACTGTGCCGACATGCTCCTATATTTGGTTGGTTAGTGCTGATGAATAAAGTTTAGTAAACATGTTAGAGCATTTATAGTGACACAGATGTGGTAGAAATTCTCATTCAGGTTCTGGGTACAGTGTTTTGAAAATCAGCCTGATGCCTTGTGGTGCCAGCCATCTTGAGTTTTCAAACATTTAAAATGTGGAAGAGAACTAAACATAATAGCAATAGTTTTACCTATTTTGTTTCCCAATTTGAGCAAACCAACTCTGTAAACTATAAGTGCTGTCCTGTAAAGATCCTCCTCTGCCAGATATGAGCTGGAAATTGTACTAGGACATGTATAGCAGAAGCAGATCATGTCCTTCAGCATCACTGATTGGCTGCTGTGAGTCTGTTATGATTTCCAAAGAGATCTATTTGTTGTGCCATGTGGTCACTGCATAAAACACTGCACCGTTTTACCATAGTGACACTGAAAACTTCAAGTTTCCTTGTCTGTAACAGAAATCATTAACTTTAGATGTTAACCTGAAGTCCGATTTTGTCTCACCCCATTGGGAAATGGGAGATTACTGGTTCACATGCCACTAGACCCACATACTTACTTTGTGACCTGGAGCAATTTATTCAGCCTCCCAGTACTCTAGTTCACCTAGCTGCAGAAATTGGTAGAAGATGGAGTCTAGTTCAAATGAGATGTTGCATTTTAGCTAGGACATCTTATCAGTAAGTAAATTAACTGTCAATAAAAAAGAAATACAGTACTACAGCAGATGTTTTTTCACTTAAAATGTCATTGTTGACAAGTAAATCTTCAGCACAAAAGGTACTTTTCAGCTTAGTACTAGTTGTGCAAGCTCACCAAAATTTTAGTTTGGAAACATTTGCTAGAAAAGTTCCTAATCTGAGAAATCTTTCCACCTTTTGGAGACAAATAAGTGATAAGTATCCAAGATCTGCTGCACATCTATGCAACCCACATCAAAGCAGGTACATTATAAAGGAAAATCTGGAGGTTTGTTTAGATGAAATGGTTATAGAGAATGTCATCCATTCTCTCCAGTGCCCATTAAAACAGGAATACATTCTGAAATATGTCTCAATGAGTTTCCTACCTTCTGCATTCTCAGCAACTTGTCACAGATTAGAACTTCAGTGGAGAGTTAGAAGACAACTATTATCTATTAACTATTCATGAGCCCATGCTTTAATACCATCAACATACAGTTCTATTTGCATTAGTTCTCATATGACCAGCTGCTGACACCTGTTTGATTTGGTAGATTATTACTTGATTTTTTTCAGAGAAAATCAGAGTATTATTTAAGCTGAGCACATACAGGTCCTAATAGTCAAATGAGATGTAAAATTTCGACATCTTACTAAGTCATCTAAGGTTAATTATCTAGGGGTTTAAAATCCTCCTACACACACTCATAAAAAGCATTCCTAGTATGTACAGGGACTCTGACAAATATAATAACTTAAGGTGGCATTCCAGCTGACTTTGGCGAGAGATATCTCTGAACAAACATCAGACTAGATTATGCTCAGCATATAAAATAAAGTTAAAGACCCACAATGCATCTGAACAGCTTTAGTCAATTATCGATTATCTCAAGATACAATTGGTTGTGTACTTTCCATGCACTCTAAAACAGTTAGATGGACAAAGTAATTTTGAGAACTGTATATAATAACATAGTAAAATGGTAATTAAAGGTCAGAAGGGACTCTAGGTAGGCTGACCTGGTAATGTACTGTAGTGGTAGTCCTACTGCTCACAAGGTCAGTGAACCAGGTTCAGAAGCAAATCTGAGTCATTGGGAGTCAGCTTGTGAGGGAGAATTAGGCATCCCATAGTCAGCTCTTCTTCCTAAGGGTAGGGTGGGATATGAGTCCCATAGCACACCTGGCAGCTAGTGGAGGCTGGGCATCATGGAATTTGGGAGGCAGCAGCTGGGCGGGATGCTAATATACCCTGCTGCACCAAGGCATGCCTGGCATCCCTGTAATGTTAACAAGAGAAATAAACCTTGAATGCTGCAGGCTGATGGATGGTCCTCCCACTCACTTTGGAGTAACAACTGGACACCTTTGCATTTGAGCCTGCTCTGTAATGGTCTAGCTAACCTCTCTGGTCCTGCCAAGAGGGGTGTCATGAGAGTATGTCGGGGGGTCAGTCCTGGGAATGGAGAGTGACTAGGCTGGTTGGATTTTTCTGAAGGGGACAATTAAGCAGTAGGAGCATAAATAGAAGATGGAAAAAGGAAAGCCTAGGTCTATCAACTTCTCCCCCACTCAAATTTCACCAGCTGGAATGAATAAGAATGATGTTCTGTGCATGCATGCAATAACTTAAAGTGGTTCACAATTCAGTCTAGCTAGCAACCAGCAAACACTATGAAAGAAAGACTGTACATTCAAATAAAAGTGTGTGGAAAGCAATGATTTTTTTTAAAATTCAAAATACTTTATTTGTATTTTCTCGAATCGAACTTAAAAGGCAGTGTTACCACACAACATGGTTACAAACAACAAAATAGACACAACAGATAATCCCCCCCTCCACACCCTCCCCAGCCATGGTATCAGGAGTGTTACAGTAAAGTCAAGTATAAAAGATGTACTCTTGGGGCATCCATGATGCTTGTTAAAGGGAGTATAGAGTTCACAGTTTACTCCCAAACCATTCAGACTTAGGCATCTTGTTGTGTACACTAGCAATTACCATCTCTACAGAGAGACTGAACAAGAGTTCCTGCAACCACTCATATCGATTTCCGTATCCAACCAGTGTTGGAGTACTAACTTCTTGACCGACATTGCTATCATTGCTAAGTAATATTTCTTTTTGGTAACATTTATAAGTCAGTAGTCCCCCACAAGACATGCCAATGGTTCTATATAGTCAGCAAAGCCTAATAACGGGTCTAACCTCTGTTTTAGAAGGGCCCATAAAGGTGCCACTTTTGGGCATTCCCAAAAGATATGGTATAAGGAACCCACATCCTGCATACAATGCCTGAAATTTTGGAGGTGGGGGGACTTGATCATCTTAACTAATTTGATTGGGGTACAGTACATATTATAAATCCTTTCCCAGTTAAATGTTGCTTCTGGGAAAAGGGAATTCCAGTAACTAGAAGACCTGTCTTGGTGTGGAAAAGCATTTTCTATTAATATTTTATATATACCAGAAACCACATGTTGCTGGGTGGCAATAGCACTGAATGATTGCAGGAAACTTCCCCCATCTTCTGCTATTTGTTTTATTTGAGAAGCGGCCAACAGATGCCTGAGTTGGAACACTTTAAAACTCATGTAGGGACCTAGATGATATCTGTTAATAGTGTCAGCTGTTGTCCCTACTTGCCCATCATACCATAAGTCAGCAATTTTGGCATTTGCCAGATGGGAAAGCCAGGAAGTTTTAACTAATTTCCCCCCATCTTAAAGTTCGGGTTCCCTACCAAACACTGGATCAGGTCTTGTGTATGCTTATATGCGAGGAAAACACATAATTGAGAGTGGGCTTTGATGGAAACCCTGACCAGTGTATCGGCCAATCAAGGGGGAACAACTTGAAGGGAATATGATAAAGGGCAGGGGGGAAAGGCCTTGGTCTAAAATAAGCTAATTTCCCAGCACTAACCATAAAGGTCTTTACTGATCTGGGTCGGGAATCTCAAGCCATTCTAACCATCTTGAATATTTTGCAGCATAGCTTGCCCAATAATAAAGTTTGAAATGGGGAAGTCTCAGCCCTCCTTTTGTTTTAGGGACAGTGAGTTTTCCATAGACCCTACAAACCTGTTTGCCCTTCCATATAAACCCAGTAATCAAAGAATGTAACCTAGAGAAACAAGCCTGAGGTAACCAGGTATTCAATATGTTGAGGGGATAGAAGATTTGGAGTAGGATGTTCATTTTTGATTAGACTCAGTCTCCCCCAGAGCAATAGTGGCAACATCCTCCATCTATTTAGAACTTGCTGAATTATTTGGACCAGAGTATCTTAGTTATAGGTTCTCAAAGATTTAGGATCTCTGGTCAAGTATATACCGAGGTATTAAAGTTTTTAGTGCTCCCACTGTAAACCTCATCCTTCTATCACACTGTGGTGGGTGATAAAGGTAAGAGGGAATACTACAGTTTTTTCCAAGTTCAATTAATAATTGGCTAGAGTTCCAAATTCTTGGCTCAGGTCCAAGACCTTGATAATCAAAACCCTTGGGTTGGATAAATGGAGGAGAATATCATCAGTATATGCTGAAAGTTTGGGTTCCTGCACTCCTACAGTCACTCCCTTAATCTCTAGATCCATTTTAATCTGCCACAGGAGAGGTTTCAGGTACAAATTAAATAAGAGGAGGGACAGGGAACAACCCTACCTAGTGCTGGAGTACAGGGAAAAGTAAGAGGAAAAAGTTATGTTGTAATATATACGGGCAGTGGGATCAGTGTATAGGGCCTTAATCCATTGCACAAAGAGGGAAGGAAAACCTTAACCTACAATATGTAATGTTCTAAAGAGAAAACTCCAGTCCACTCTGTTGAATGCTTTTTCAGCATCCAAGGACATCAATACAGCAGGGTCTGCATTAGATTGGGATGCAGAGAAGATGTGATCAAATTTCCTGACATGGTCCAAGCTGATCTGCCCGCCATGAAGCTCTCCTGTTCTGCACAAATCAGAAAGGATGTAATCCGGCCTAATCTATTTGCCAGTATTTTGGCAAGGATCTTAATGTCATAATCCAGAGGTGAGATAGGGTGGTAATTTGATACCCATTCTGGGTCCCTCCCCTCCTTGTGCAATACAACTATTAGAGCTTCAAAGAGATACAGGTCTTGGCACTCCCAGCCAGGATAGCCTGTAACAGACAAAGTAGCCATGGGGCCAGATCCTCCTCCAGCACTTTATAAAAATTAGTGGAGAAGCCAGCTGTGCCTGGGGCTTTGTCCAGTGACAATTTGCGAATGGCTAACCTAACTTCCTCCTCTGAAAGTTGGGAAATTAACAGGGATTGCTGCTTAGTGGCTAGGATGGATAGATTCAGAGCATCCAGGTAAGCATCTACCTGGGCTACTGAAGGGGGGTCCAGTCTGGCACTATATAGGCCTTTATAGAAGGTGTGGAATTCTGCTACAATTTCACTTGGAGTGGTTAAAAGGAGGCAATCTACACTTGAATGAACTGTGTTAACCAGCCGTGAGGTTTATTGCTGCCTCACCCTCAGCGCCAGCAGTCGGCCAGCCTTCTCCCCTTAATCAGTATAAGTGGAATTTGTTTTAAGAATTGTGTACTCTGCCTTTTCTTCCAGTAAGTCATTATACTGCATTCTCGCCCAGATCAGCTCCTGTCGGAGCATCTCTGTGGACAATGGGAGATATTCCTCTCCAGCAGTCCAATTATATCCAGTAGTTCCTTAGCCTGACCATCCTGTTTGTGCTTCTGGACAGAGGCCAGCCTGATAAGTTCCCCCCTTAGAAAACACTTGAGGCTCCCTATTCCATATCAGGGTGACCTGTTGTGTTTTGGTTAGTTTACGTATACTTTGCAATACAGGCCTTTAGCTTATCTAACACCCATTTATCTTTCAATAATCTGTTATTGATTTTCCAGGTTGTCTCCACCTGGTGATTTGGGGACACTGAGAGGGTGCAAGACACTGATGAATGGTCTGAGATAACCTCTGGAGAGATCTGACATTCCATAAGTCCTGTAAGGAGTTCTTTGCTTATTAAAAAATAGTCTATGCAGGAGGAGGTCCCATGAACTGGAAAGTCTGGATAGTCTATTGCTGTAAATATTATTGTAGGCATCAATACCCTCGTAAAAACAATAAAATAAATATATTAAGTTCTAGCCACTATTGTTACATTCACAGCAGTGGTGTTATTTACATCACTAAGTGGGTAGAATACAGATCAGACCTTGCACATGCTTGAGTAGAACCCAGTTCTCACCCGTACAGATAAGGTTGTAGCTTTTGAAGGGGTTATAACATGACCATCCAATACTGCAGTGGTAAAAAAATGTGTATGCAGATTGAAGGGCAACACCTTTACAGTGAACAACAGTACAGCGACACAGCAACAGGTTGATGGACTGTCACTGTGGGATCTCGGCACTGCTTTCCTGTGGTCTTACACCCCCCACCCCGAATCAACTCTGACTCAGAGTTGATTATATTAAGTACAAGGGGTGCAGGGAAAATTACCCCCTGCATTGGGTGTTGGGGGTGAAGCCCCCTGAAGAAAACAAAGTGTTCTTGGATGGATTTATGCTGACTGCAATTGCAATCGACATAAATCCATCACTATAACATCAGTCGACAAAATATTTGTCAAACTGGTATCATAGAGCCAACAAAATGCCAATGCAGATGGGCTGTCTAGGCAGGTTTAACAGCATGGATGAATAATTTGGGCAATTTCTAGTATCTGCATGAATGGCTGTGTCTCTTGAGGGTGGCCCAAAGGACACAACTTCATTACCTGGGGGGAGGGATGTGAAAGAAATGGGAACTGATAAGTTAACTGTTTGGGTTACTGAAACTATTTTTTTTTTTCTGATCTTCTGAGTCTCACCAAAGGCTTCAGCATATCATACTAACAGAGATGCGGGCACCCTTCCCAGTAGGCTCAGGGCACCCTTACAAAATACAGAAAACAAACAGCAATAGGAAACATAAATAAAACCAATAATACAATAAATATATAAACATGAAATCATAACCTTTAAATAGCTACAGATGCCTCAAAGAAGTCTTTAAAAAACATTATAATTAGGTACAATTCTACTTACATTCCATTTATATTTTATATATTTCTCCTCTTCATAATTTATTACTAAGGAAATGTGTATGAATATATGCTTATTGTCAATTAGAGTTTATTTTGAGATCATCTGCCTCTGTAGCTTACTCCCAACTCTAAGTCATAACCCTCTGTTGTGACATCACAGGTTGTTGCCTTGGAGTAATTGTGAGGTCACAAGCAGTGCTCTATGACTTCAGGTAGGGAGAAAGCAGCAGGAACAGATGAACTCTTCAGGAGCAGAAATCATGTTTTCATACAAATGACCTCAGTAATAAATAATGGGGAGAAGAAATACAGAACTAATGAGAAATACAAGCTGGACAGTGTCTAAACATTATGTTTTGGTAAAGTTCACCTGAACCTGTCACCAGCTCTTTAAAATACATACTAATCAATTCCTAAGCTTTTTAGCAGGATAAATATGTTCCATAGGTCCCAAAGACCTATTGGAAGAGGAATGCTTTTAAATGCTTTTTGAATATCTCAAGGGAGGGTGCCTCCTGGAGGTACCTCAGTGACGAATTCCAAAGGACCGGGCTGCCACCTTGAATTCTGGGTTCCCAGTAGATTTCAATGCTGCTCTAGGGACCTCCAGGAGGGACTCCCCTGCCAATCTGAGAGAGCGACTCAGGGTGTAGGGATATTGAAGCTCATTCAGGTAGCCCAGACACAACCCATGTAGGACCTTATAGGTCAAAATACCTATTTTAAAGGTGATGCACAAGTGCACCGGCAGCCAGTGCAGTTTGTGCAGCACCAGCAGAATATGACTGAACTTTGATTGGCCTGTTAACAGCTGGGTTGATGCATTCTACAGAAGCTGCAGGTGCTGCATCACACCTCCTCTAACCCCAAAGTAGAGTTCATTGCAGTAGTCAAGCCTTAAGGTGATAAACAAGTGTATCAGTGTGGCCAAGTCATCAGGGGGAACAAGGGATTTAATTTGGGTGATGTTTCAGAGATGATGAAAACCAATCTGGACTGCAGCCAACACCTGAGCTTCAAGGGTCAGCTCATTGTCAAGAACAATGCCCAAATTTCTCACCTTAGAGGAGGCCTCTAGTTCAATTGGACCAAGGAAAAACCTCAACCCTTGCCCAGAGACCCCCACTCCCCTCCTTGACCAGGCTCAATCACCAGTACTTCAGTCTTCCCCTGGTTGAGCACCAGTCAGTTCAATGCGGTCCAATCCCAGATCTCAGCCAAGCACTTATCCATCACATTGACCACATCAGATCTTCAAGGTTTGAAGGACAGGCAGGGCTGAGTATCATCAGGATAACAATGAAAACTCAGCTCATAACACCTTATGACCTCACCCGGGTAGCATATACACTACGAACAACATGGAAGAAAGGACAGAGCCTTGGGGTACTCCACAGGGCAGGGCCATCAGGCTTAAAGAATAATTCCCTAGTGCCACCCTATGAGACCTGCCCCAATGAAAGGAATTGAACAAGCTGATGGCCTTGATGAGGAGTCCAACATATTCCCTCTGCTTGTCCAACAACACCCCATGGCTCACAATGTTAAACACTGATGAGAGATCAAGGAGAATGAGAATAAATCACTCTCCTCTATCCCTCACCCTAAGCAGGTCATTCAACACCTTAACCAGCATGGTCTCTGTGCTGTGCATATCCCTAAACCTGGACTGGAATGGTTCATAGATCTGGAAGTCCGTGAGGTGACTCTTGAGCTGTCCATAGACCACCTTCTCAAGGACCTTCCCTAAAAAGAGGAGGTTCAAGATGGGTCAGTAATTTTCCAAGATGTCGGGGTCCAAAGATGGTGTTTTCAACAGGGGCATCAACTGAGCCTGTTTGAGGAACTCAGCGAAGACCCTCGTTGATAAGGAACAACTGACAATTTTGGTAAAAACTGGGCCCAGGACCCTGACGCAACTAACAAGTAATCACATCTGGCCCAGGTTCAGGCTGCAGAATGGTGCTTCAAGCCCTGAGATCTCCCCACAAACCTACACCGCTGTCGCCAGATGGAACTTTCCCCAGGGAGACTGAGCATGCTCACCCACCAGAGGTGCATCACTGTTGGATGATGGTATTACACCTGGAGAAATCCCAGCCCTAACAGAGGACACCCTGTCTGAGAAGAACAAAGCAAACTCCTCACACTTATGAGCTGAAAAGGCTCTAATGGGTTTCCAACAATCCAGATGTAATAGGCTGTCTACAATCTGAAAGAGCTGAGCCAGCAGATTCTTCCCAGCTGCAATCATCCTAGACATAAAAGCTGCCCTTTTTTGAGTGATTGCATTCTGATACTCATCATAATGAGCTATCAGATCCAGACTGTCCTCCCGGGACCTGATCTTCCTCCAATGTCTCTCTAACCACCACCCTCTTGTTTTCAGCATCCTCAGCTCACCATCAAACCAAGGTGAGCTGATGTGCGAAACCACATGGATTGGTGCCAAACAATGCAGGGCCTCTATGACAACCCTATTATAGGCCATCATGGCATTCCCTGGACCATCCATGCAAGCCACCAGCACTGATGAAGTCTTCATTTCCACCATTATTCCCTCTGGTTGCAACCCTTTCAAAGGGCAGAATGGAACCATTTCCACAGGGAAAGGTACATTCGGGGCTTTGAAGCAGAACCTGATGATGCAGTGATCCAACCAAATGACTGGTTCAATTTCAAGTATGTTAATTTAGAGACCCAGGGAGAACACCAGAAGGAGAATATGCCTGGAGAGGTGGTCTCAAGAGTAAGGCCCAGGGCCTCCATACTAGACCAGAAGTCCCTGCCCACCCACAAAGCCTCTTCATCCACCCAGGCATTGAAGTCACTGAGAATAAGCCATCTCAGTGACTCCAACACCCACTCATTGACAAAGGCTGTCACTTCTTGGAGGAAGCTTCTGTCCCACCCAGGTGGATGGTAAACCAGGAAAATCCTGAACTCCACCCAGGGACCCCCATACACTGCCACACACTCAAAAAAGCTGGCATCCCCTACTGATTGGTGCAAATGAACTCAACCTGGTACAGATTTTAAAATATTTGGTGGATTTAAAAGAGTGACCTAATTGCAGGATTTTAGCATTAGGTTATAAATTCTGAGATAATTGCAACAAAAGGGCTTTCTGCCAGGAGAATACTCATGATAAGGATGTGAGCATGCATTTTCAGCTAAGCTATGTAGGGGAGGTCAGAGCTAGGATTAGGTTTTAAGTATCTCTCTTAGCTTAGTTGGAAAGTAAGATAACTGCCAGAGTAAGTTATTCTGTAATATGTTTATTCTGTTATCTATTATTCAAGACCATTTATTTACTTTCCTTTAAAAGTGCATTTTTTGCAAGACGTGCATCCATCACAGAGTTTGGCACAGCTGTGCCAAACCCCTTGAATGCAACACTGTCTGATTCTAGAAGGGCTGGCACAGTTGAGACACTCTTCCTGTTTAGGGCAGCTTGCACCAAAGGTTTGGTGCAAGCCCCATAAAAAGTTTACCCCCCATGGACACAAAGTTAGACCAGGAAGGAGTTCATCTAACTCCTGGCATCTGGCACAGGGGACAAGCAGCAAGACTTTTGCATTTAGTGGCTTTCAAAATCCCATTTTCAGCAATGTTTGATGCGTGTCATCTCCAGTGCCAGGGTCCAGGCTGCAACTCACTTGTGGCAAATGCAACCCATTGTAAAAGTGGGCCCAAATGTGGCCCAAGAAATGGTTGGATCTCTTACAGGATCTGAAAAGGATATTCTAGAAACATTGGATATTATGGCACTCTTAGAATGCTTGTTGACAATATTTAATGCATTGTTTGATTTTTTTCCTTTGGCTCATTACCATGAGCTTAGATATTTGATGTTAAAATATCCTTTTGCATATCTATGGTTTGGGGTCTTATGGAGGGAGCCCTCTTGAATATTGTAAGGATAGAATTTTTAAACTTGCTACAGCATCACCAGGCACTAAAAACTTATGTGTGCTTGCTATAATGGTTTTCCTTCTTGTTATAGATTGGTTATATTTTTATATTTCTAGAATTAAAAATATATTCCAATGATCTTTTTTTTCTACAAAAGTGCTTAATGATACAGCATATATGTATAATAATGTTTTGCAAAAAAAATATATAAAGATTTCATAATGACTCTAAATATAGTTAATACTCTACAACTAATTGAAAAAAAAATATTTTGGAGCAACTATTTTAGAACCTGGAAAAAGAAAGCATGAGAAGTCTGAAAATGTGAAGAGTAGATAAGGACAAGCATCAGGAAATATGGGAATAATGAGCGTTTTTATTATTATACTGGCTGGACTTTGTTGAACTGATATGTATCATACCACTGATTCACTTCAAACTTTTTGAGGATATGTTAAACCTCATTGTCATTATTATAGGTTATACAATCTGTCAAGTTTTATATTATCCTTATAGTGTTCTTTTTAGTCTATTTTAATATTTTATTTTTGAATATCAGCTTTATCACGTTTGTTAAATTTGATCATTGTTCTTAGCTATTCCTTCTATTCATTTGTTTGCTCTAAGTATACCTCCAGTTTTGAGGGAAAATGGTGGGGAGTCTGGGGACCTGTAGCAGTAAAAGTTTTTGTGAATTAAACAAGGTTGGCCAGAGCTGATAGAGCTGCAGCTGAGCAATTTGGGGTAAAAATATTGTAAAAGTGAATTTTCAACCAATTTTCAACATAGCCTTGTTATGATCCTGACTCATAAAGACAGGCAGAGAAAATGTTCAACTCCTGACTTAAATGTGATTTTGTGCAGGAACTGCAAAATCAGCTTTCTGGATGCTAAAACACATTTGGTGCAGGAGTTAAAATGTGACAGCTGTCACATTCATGAGGTGCTGTAAAGAAATGGCTATGTTGCAAATTTGTGGTGGAAATGTTAAATATTACCAAATGTACGAACCTGTGTTCACAAAATGCAATGTAGATTCATAACTTTGTTGATTTTTAATATTGTTACACCAAATTTCCAACATAGCCTTCTTATGACCCCACCACATGAACAAGGGCAGAGAAAATGTTCAACTCCTGCCTGAAAGATGAATTTGCACAGTGACTGTGAAAACATTTTGGGATGCAAAATAAAAACATTTTGGCCAGGATTTTGAAAATGATAGCTGTTACATTCATGAGGTGCTGGAAAGATATCATTATGTTGTAAATTTGGGGTACAAATATTTAAAATTACCAAAGTTACAAAACTTTGTTCACAAAATTCAATGTAAGTTTATAATATTTTTGTTTTGTTTTTTAATATTTTACACCAATTTTTCAACATAGACTTCTTATGACCCCATCTTATGAACAAGGGCAGAGAAAATTAACTCCAACCTGAAAATTGATTTCGCATAGGGATTGTGAAATCACTTTTCGGTGTGTAAAAAAAAAAAACACATTTTGGCCAGGGTTTTAAACATGACAACTGTCACATTCATGAGGTGTTGTAAAGATATGGCTATGTTGTAAATTTGGGGTAAAAACATTGACAATTACCAAAATTATGAGTCTGCATTTGCAAAATTCAACATAGGCTCCTAACTTTGTTGTTTTTAATATTATACACCAACTTTTCAACATAACCTTCTTATGATTCCACCTTCTGAACAGGGGCAGAGAAAACTGTGAACTTATGCCTGAAAGGTGATTTTGCGCAGGGACCACAGAATCCCTTTTTGGGACAGACTTGCCTAACGACAGTGACATTGCTCATGAGGTGGGGTCCCAAAAAAGCATGTTGAAAATTTGGCCAAAAAATAAGAAAAAATGGCCATGTTATGCTTCTAAGTTCAAAACCTCGTTCAAATACATTGAATGGCATACCTGTTACTTCAGTTTGTGGTCCGGCGCTTTGAAGAGTGAAGATGTGTCTGCAGTCCAGAGAGGATTATGGCATTCGACCCTGATGGGTAAGTATGAGCTTGGGGGGGTTGAGATTGTGGTTGATGAGTAGAAGGGTCAGGTGGGAGGTGTCTGAAACAGTGCAAAATATATCAATGGACATTTTTCTTGTTGCAGGTTAAAAGCAAAACAAAAAAAAGGACCGCTTTGTCTTATCAGTTTTTTGTTAATGAACAATGCCGTGATAATTTGCATCATTATGTGTTTTACTACAAAAGGGTGACTGATCACTGATGTTTGAGATTGGTATCTATGTAACTTTTTAGGGTGTCCACTGCCGTTTGAGATTTGCTACAGTGTATACTGTGAGTGTGTCTGTTCTTTCTGGTCTCACAATTGTTACAATGTATATTATTGTTAAGATATTGTTACCTAGTGTCTTTATTTGTGAGAAATGAATGAAGACATCTAAAGTAACCAAGTTCCTAGTAAAGATGCTTTATGAAAGTTTTTTTTCCTCCATCTATAGCAACAATTGATGCATCACTGCATCATAAAATTCAAGGTCACTATCCTGTACATATTTACTTCATATGATGCTGCATTTTTTTAATTTTAAAATGTGTATTTAGCAACACTGAAGACAACAGTTTAAATCACAATCTGTAATGTTTGAGTTATTTTGTAGGAAGTAAATAAAGTCTAGCCATGCAAGAATAAAGGAAAACAAACAAAAAATATAGTAATAAAAAATCAGGCAATGGGTCTGACAAGGTACACCATAGGATACTGCAGGAGACCAAGGAGGTGCTGGCTGCACCTCTGACAGCCCTGTTAAACCTATAAATAAACATGGGGGATGTTCCGGGGGACTGGAGGAGGACAGATGTAGTCCCACTTCACAAAAGTGGTAACAGGGATGACACAGGAAATTACAGACCTGTCAACCTCACTTTGATGGTTGGTAAAGAAATGAACAAAGCTCTGTATTAAACAGAATTTCAATTTATCCTTTCTTCTGTGTTTTTGTTTTCATTTAGTTTATTATATATTTACTCAGGATAGCCTATCCAAGTTGCAGACTCTCATTTTCAGTGTAGTTCTGTTTAAGTTTAACTGTTGGTAGAATACAGAGAAAAATTGAGGTCAAAGGAGTTGCTCACGGTGTCATTGTGCTTCTGAAGAAGTGGTGGGATTTGATCATCCTGAGATCATAGCTCAGTGCTCTAACCTCTATATCATGGTAGAGTGCCATCAGTGTCAAGATGCTGCTGCAGGTTCATGTCCTGCACTTGGACACAAAAAGGCTAAATTAAAAATTCATTAATATTTTGCATTCAGCAACTTGCCAATACAAACCTGATACTTTATTATGCAACAATGCATTAATGAAAAAGGAATATTAGTTGCACATTCTCTTTCAATGGGAACCAATAAACCGAAAGTTGTAAGTAAATTCCATTTCTGTTGCCATTATGGGCATTATTTATTTTATTTTGCCTAAAACAAGAGTGATAAAATCTGGGCTTTAAAAAGGAACTATAGTTGCTGAAAAAAGATCCAGAGTCTACAAAGAGATACAGCGGATAACCTGTTCAGCTACAGCTCTGAGTCCAGCCAAGGACATCTACAGATTACTATTATTCTTTGGGTGTGGGTGTGCTGTATGCATCAGTATCACTGCTGCCCACATTCACCTCCCTCTCGCTCAGCCCTACAGTACATACACAGCTTATGACTAGTACCCATGCAGCAGGTATATAAACACAGTCAATCATATCTTAGTGATACTGTCACTCAGTATGGTATTTTTTTTTGTTTGTTTAATTTCTTAATCCCCTGCCAAGCCTTTCTTTTCGCAGTGAAGGGGGAAGCATGACATCTGTCAGGATACTGTTGTGTATGGGGGGACAGCAAATGTTGCTTGAGGTGGTGCTTGGTGTGTGTGTGTGTTTGTGTGTGTAGGGGAGTGTTGAAATCAGACATCCAGAATTATTTTTTAAAAACTTTGCAAATGTTGATTTTTGTGGTAATGTGGCCCCACCCCTAACACAACACACTCCTAGTTTTCCATTACAACTTTTTCTTTTACATGTGTAAGGTGGGTGGCTGTCTTGGAATGTCTTCCACTCAGTTCACTTCCATTGGTTCCATCTGCTACTGTGAAATCAGACCTGACCTAATACATGTTTTTTTTTTTATCATTGGAACCAGTGCTGGCATGGAGGACTCCCCTTCATGTGCCAGGGATGGAGCTGAGGTGACAGATGCTGCTGCTTTGGGTGGAGATCCAGTTGCTCAGGTTGGCATATGTGTGTGTGTACGTGTGTGTGTGTGTGTTTTGTGTATATGTGTGTGTGGTTGAGTCCTTGAATAGAAAGTGAGTGAGGGAGTACTGTGCCTCGGATTGGAGATTCACACTGTCATCTCTAAGCAGACTGAAATGGGTCTTAATAAATCCCTGCTGGAAGTGACATTCAGCCCTAGGTCCCCAAATGAGCACTGCTTATTCAGTAATTATGCTGGCAGGAACAAAAGCTTGCATTCAGTGGCAGTTACAGTAAAACAATAAATCAGTCCAAAGAAATGATTAAAATGTTGCAATCATTGGCAAATATTATGAGTCAAACTGATGGAGAATGTAAACTATCTATCCTAGCTTTGAACAAAGCTCTGTTTTAAACAGAATTTAATTTTATCCTACCATCTTTGTTAGAGTTTTTATTTAATTTACTATATATTTAGTCGGGATAGCCAATCCGAGATGCAGACTCTCATATTCAGTGTTGTTCTGTTCAAGCTTTACTGCTGGTGGAATACTGAAGCAAAATGAGTGCAAAAGAGTTGCTCAAGGTGGCATTCTCTGTCTGAGGAAGTGGTGGGATTTGATTGCCCCTAGATCATAGCTCAGCACTCTAACCTCTAGATCATTGTAATGTGTCATCAGTGTTAAGATGCTAGTGCAGGTTCATGTCCTGCTCTTTGACACAAAAAGGCCAAATTAGAAATCTATTATTATTTTACATTCAGCCACTTGAAAATATGGACTTGATACTTTATTATACAGCAATGCATTAATGAAAAGGGAACATTAAAGGGGACAGGAAATTTGTGCTAATTGGTATCTGCTTATAAAATTCTTATTCTCAGAAATGACATGCATTCCCCTGGTTCCATGAAGAAAACTGTAACAGAATGCTGTCCATAAAAAACAAAACAATGCAAAATACAATTTTTCATATTACTTTTTACTCCAGTGCAGTTAAATATGCATAATTTAGAGGAATGCATATAATTTCTGAGACTAACATCTTTATAAACAGCTGCCACCAAGCCAACAATGTGCATAATGTACAACCTTAAGCCAAACATAAGAAAAATTAAGCTTATGGTGTTTGGTACTAATAAGAAATTCAGAAAGTTGACCTTACTAGGTAAAGATTTTGAATATGTGAAGGATTTCCCCTACCTGGGAGTGACATTCTCAAAAAACTTAAGGTGGAATACACACATACAGGTTTGTACAAAGAAAATGCAGAACTCAATAAAATCATTGAAAAGATTCAATTATCTGTATGGGGGAAACATGATTCTACCAATGATCAAAGCAACAAATGCAAAAATCATACAGCAGGCAAGATATGCTGCTGAAATATGGAGTGTGGCTAGAATCACCAAGATAGAAAGTGTATTAAATAAGGTCTATAAACAATTATTAAGAATACTGAATAGCTCACCCAGCTAACTCGTGAGATCACAACTGGGACAAATACGTTGTCAGTACCTAGTACATAGTAGATTAATCAATTACTGGATTAAATTTACATCAGAAAATAAGAATTCACTGATGAGAATGTGTTAAAAAGAACAAAATGCAACTACTAGCACAGAAGAACATAGGATGGCTAAATAATATACAAAGGATAGCGAAAGAAAATGACATACAATATCTGTGGAGCTGGGTCAAATAAAAGATTCATATAAGCATAACATATACAAAATATATCTCCAAATTGTTGAAGGAAAAATCAAATGAATCAGACCTTAAAAACATACAAGACTGAAAGTTGCTCCCTGGCTAACCAGCAATACCAAAAAGCACGGTCTAAAACCATATTTAAATATAGTACAGGAACCAGAAAATAGAAATGTAATAACTCAATTCAGGTTTGAGCCATTTCCAAGCAATGTGCTCGAAGTGAGGTATAACAAAGATAAAGATAAAACAAAAAATTGCTATTGTAATCTACGTGAACTAGAGGATGTAAAACATGTAACATTAAGATGTACATGGTACAAACACATATGGACAAAAAGATTGGGGGAATACACTGGAACCTTAAACATGCCAATAAGATTCGTCCTTGACCTACTATTCATTGCAGAAAATCCTGAAGTTCTAAACAATCTAGCTACAGTATATTCCTTAAAGAGGGCATAACAATAAGGAAGAAAAGAACACAGGGATTTATAGTACAGACATGAGATAACATAAAACTGTAGTCCTTTAGTCACATTTTCTTGAGAAATCAGCCTATAGTAATAAATGTTGCCCTCTTTTGAGACATAAGAAAATTGTTATGCTATGGATCTATTATTTATGATATTAAATAGTTGCACTATATAAGGATAGACTGATGAAAATATATGGCAAGTAGGAAAATGAATGTATATGGGCTATTGTTATATGTTGTATAGTGTAATGTGAATATTGTATGTGTATTTTTATTCTTTTTATGTCCAAATTTTGTAATGGCTTTATGCTGAACAAATAAATGATATTGATTAATATAAACAGCTACCAATTAGAAATGATTTCCTGTCATCTTTAGTTGAACATGAACTTTGAATGGGAACCACCAAGCCTTACATTGTAAATAAATTCCACATCTCTTACCATTACAGGCATTATTTATTTTATTTTACCTAAACAATATAGACAAAATCCGGATTTTAGCAGGAACTATAGTTGCTCAAGAAAGATTCAGATCATACAAGGAGATAGATTATCTGTTCAACTGGCACTCTGAGTCCAGCCAAGGAGATCTTCAGATTACTATGACTCCGTGGGTGTGGGTATGCTGTGTGCACCATTATCACTGCTGCCCACTTTCACCTCCCTCTCACTCAGCCCTACCATACATACGTAGCTTATGACTAGTACCTTGGAAGCAAGTAACAGGTTAAACTCACTGGAGGAGAAGGTGATGCAAGGTGTCCTCACCTTTAAAAAGCAACTTGCTTCTTTCTAATAAAATAATGCTTTAAATCTGGCTAGCTGAGTTTTTAATTATCAGTAATTAATGTTGTTCCACCTAAACCTGAGTGTGCAAATCAAAATACTAAAGCTAAAATAAATTCTTGTCAATTATGCATGTAAATTAAACATCATATTAATAGTGTACAAACTTCCACCAATTCTGAGTGATCTGCTAGTTTACACCCCTTGGCACTCATATTATGAAGGGAGGCTAGTCTGTGCTAGTCTGTGGTCAAAAGCAGGAAGATGCAGACTCACATTGTCTCTTTTTGTTTGACTCATTCAGCCTCCTGTGTGCGATAAATATACACTGGTGGCAACTACACTCTGGATGATTAATATGAAAGGAAACAAAATAAACCCGATAACCAACCACCTTAGTTAAACATTGGCCAATACCTCCAGCTACTTGCTAGCCAACAGTTCCTAGATAATTGAGACGAATCTGGAAGTTCTCTGAATGGTTACATCATGTTTGCCAAGGAAGATAATGGCCCTAGAGTCAGACACTGTATAAATTACAACCAGTGTGCCTTTGGAGTATGGCAACAAAATGGTGCTACGCATATATGTGTATGTATATATATATATATATATATATATATACATATATATAAGTATATATATTTATTCATGGCAAAAAACTCTGTTTAATGCATCAGTAGGTTTGTTCCACAGTGACAAAAGTGAGGAAATTCGGTGTTAGTGTTGAAAACCCTAACTCCGCATTCACACACCCCCCAGCACCACACACACACAGACACACACACACATGCAAATAGGGGAGAGGACCAAGGCAACACAACCAATCACAGACAACCAGCAGCAGGTGACAGAAATAAAAAACAACTTTCTAAACGTACTGCAAGACATCCCCACCCACCTGACCAGGCACTGCATGCTCAGTGGAGATCCACAGCCAACCCCCTCACCTGATCAGAGGCATAGTATCAGAGGCTTAGTATATGAAAATATTCCTGCTAGTCAAGTACAACCAACTATTCACCCAATTGCAGACTTACAGTTTACAAATATCCATAGTGGTGCAGTGAACCATAATCTATCACCTGCTCACGGACTTTCCACAATATATATAACTGTGATGTTCCAGTGGATTCCACCCCATGCCCGACTACAGACTTATCATGATATACCTAACCCTGGAGGGACACTGGACCCTTCTCACAACCTAATTGTGACCTTAATGGATAAATCATGATGCCTGTTGACCCAGTAGCTGCATCCAGACTGATTGCAGGCAATACAATGAACCAGTACACTGGTCAATAGTGGTACTCCCCTACCAACCCTCCCACTGTGTCATGACACCCTCCTCCCTCCCTCATTCAGCAGCAGAGAACAGCTCCCCACCTGCAAAGCAGTTATACACCCAACAACTAATAGCATAGAGTATGGCTGTACTCCCATTGCTCTACAATATGGCCCAATGATTGTACACATTGTACTGTACTACACAGTCCTAATATGCGAATCAATAGTTTCATTAACACTTTGGGACTGTCTACTACAGTACATTCAACATACCTATTGGCCCACACTATGTACGAATGCATGTACATTCATACTGTATGGTGTCAGTGCATGGTCAACCAGGCGGCTTGCAGGTAGGTAACTGCTTCCCAACACTCAGGGAGGTGGAATGGGGTAACAGCAATGACTCTCTGGGTGGGTAGACAGGTACTGCTATGCATCACAGTACTGTTTCATCATATTACCCACAATCGAGCTGGATGCAACCACTATGCCACTAGGGGTGCACATTAATCCATGAAGCACATGATTTGCTTCTGGCAAGGCTTCACTGTATGACCCATGTTATATATATCATTGAAAGACCAGAATTGTGAAAGATGGAGTGTGTATTAGTTCACCAGGGATATATTTAGATCAGTAGAGCCAAAATTGGCTTGGGGCAGGTTGATTGGACCACCAGGGATTGTGAATCAATCGATGCATAGCCTGGAATTCAGAATGCCGGGGGGGGCGGTATGATGGTGACACACAATAGCGCCAGAGGTCAGATTGCATTCACAGCTAGCACCTCCTGCCTTGCACCATACAACACACCACCTCACCTGTGTGTTTGGGCAGCCAATGTTCCTTTTTTCACTTCACTTTAGTGTGTGTCACACAAGTAGGGTTGCACCCGAATATGCTTACCACATGCTGGTCTGAATATCAAGATATGCATAGTATGTATGGACACAATCAGTTGTAACTTCCATCACATACATAAATGATGTGCCATGGCGCATCAGAATTTGTGAAGTGCATAATCCCTTTTTTAATATTGCACTGGGACGAATAAGAGAGTTGCGCATGTTGCACCCCTTTTGAATATCCCATCCCAAGTTCAATCTGCAACTTGTTATTCTCTTTTTATTCTGAAATTACAATGTAACAGTCAGTATACTGCAGCATTTATCACAGTCATGTGATGTCTTGTAATCAACAAGGTAACAGACTTTTCATACCCCACTCTATAACAAACAAATGCTCTTTATTACTGATACTTACCATTTCTATTTCACAAAGCAGTCAATGTTACTAAAAAACAGGTCATACTGTTACCTGCAGACCACTATTCTGTGCACATTAACACCTGCTAGCATACACATGCACCACTCTGGGGTCATAGAGGATATTGTGGGTAGACTGTGTGGCTTGCCATATTCTGCAGAAAACAGGTTTGGACACAAACCTACTACACATCACACAGTTCATATGCCTTACTATTTATTATACTGTGACAGCACTGCACCTTTCTGATATTACATAGTCTCTTGCCACAGCTGTGCAAGTGTCACAGCACACAAAGTTGTACTTGTATATGTCACAGTGATATCATGCCATTCCAGAGATGCACCAGATGTGGGTCACACAACAGCATAACAGTAATGTGCACTGTCAGTAAACACCTGCATGATGAGCCTGTCAGTGTGTATACTGCAGTCATCACAAGTGTCCTACGCACCATACTCAGTGCTGTTCTGACACACCACTACCACCTTGGTACTCTACTGCCTGTTGTGTAGTGTACCATACACAACAGTATAATAGTTGAATACAGCACCGCCACTACCATCTGTGTGTATGCTGTGTTGTTATAGTACTGATAGCAAGCAGTCAACATTATCAATACAAGTGTATTCTTACCATCTGACTCCACAAAGATAATGCTCTCTGAGTCAGAGTCCACAGCCTCCACAGCTTCTGTCTGTGCTGGGACTACCTCGTCAACTGGTGGGGACTGCCTCTGATGATCTGTGAAATTAACATAAAAAGGATATTTAGTAACTGTGTCATTTGAATGCTCAGTTATTTATGACCACTTTGTATAAATTAGTGACATATATCTGTAACCTAACATGTTCCTTGATCAAGTATTGTGCAGTTATGGTACGGCCATGTTAAGTACTGAATGTATTATTATGAATATTACAACTGAACAACTAATTAATAATATTTAAATTATTATCCCTTCAACAGTGCTACTTATATGATAACCATTGTTCTTGAATTAAATTGCTACTGTATACTCAGTACATACTTGCAAATCACAACACTTGCAGATATATAGGATAATGCCTGATGTACAGGTGATAACCATGGTATCATCACCTCGAGTGGTTGCTACAGCATCAGTAAACCTCGACAGCGCAGCTTAAGACACGAGCAACCACCTAGTAACCACGAGAGATGATTATGCCATGGTTATCACCTGTACATCAGGCATTGTCATTTATACTGTATGGGACTCGACATGAGAAGTTACCTCCCCCCCTGCAACACAAGTAATTTAACCTTACCTTATTAATGAATCTGCACTAGAGCCACATGATTGAGTAGGAATATTATTTATTAAGATACACAGACTGAATGACATCATGTCAAAATAACACCAGAATTAAAATATCTATCAGACATAGAGATTGCTAGACTCAGTAATAGAAAACTGAGAGAACTGTAATGTTATTTGAACAACAACAGAAGAGAAAAGACTTCAAAGGATCAGGGCAAATACCAATAATAATAGACACAGCTTAAGAATTATGTACTCAGAATTGTGTTAAGAAGCAGTTTCAGGAACAACAGCAGTGTGTAACAGTCAGTTATGAGATGAATGTCTGAGATTAATCCCCACTGTTCTGTCACTGTAACACATATTCTGTAATGGACACAGGAACATTTGGAGGCTAAATCAGGGACCACCCTGAATAGTAATAACAGTCAGGAGGTATGACTGCATACATCCCTTCCACCCATATGTGTGCTTGATACAGATAACTCACCCTGGTAGCGTAGTGTACCTGCCACTCCAAAGCATGACTCCCAACCCCCGTTCTACCATATAACATTAATTTTTCCCTGGTAGTGTAGTGCTTCCACTCCCCCACCCTGAAGTGCAATCCCCAATCCTCATACCCATATTACTATAATAATTTTGTCAGTCCTGTAGTGCTCCACCACCTCTCCAATCATGATCTCCAACTCACGTAGCCACATTAATGACAAATATCCCTGCTGTAGTACTGGCCCCTTCCTCACAAGTGTGATACTTGACCTTCATTGCCATGTTAATGTCATAAAATCCATGGCATTCTAGTGGTACCCCCACCTCCAAGTGTGATCCTGACCCCCGTAGCCATGTAAATTATTTTCCTGGTGTTCTAGTACTCCCCCCAACCCCCCAACCACAATCCCTGACTCACAATAGCCCCAAAATGACAGAAATACCTGTTGTTGTACTGGTCCCACCACCTTGAAGTGCGCTGTCCATCCTCCAATACACAGAGTAGGCATGGCACCAGTGAGCAGATCAGCCCTTCTCTCACCACCATGGCTGGCCAGAGACTGCCGTAGCACTCATGCATAGCACAGTCATCAGGCAGCTGTGTTGCTGAGAACAGGTCTGAGCTGTTTGCCGGCAATGTACCTAGTGTGTGTACAGGAAGATGGACAGCACAATTCTGGGCAGGAGGGCACCACTACAACACCAGCTATTCCTGTCATTATGCGACTACCGAGACTTTGGGATCATGTTTGGGGGGTGTGTGGATCACTAAAGCACCAAGAAAATAATTAAACTAAGTGGCTACAGGGGTTGCACATAGCACTTGGTGGGTGGGGGAACCACTACAACACCAGAGACATGCTTTCATTAACACAACTACGTCAGGTGGTGATCATGCTTGGGGGATGGGGGTACCACTACAACACCATGGAAGTAATTCAATTAACATGGGTAAAGGGTTTGGGAATCATGCTTGGGGGGTGTGGGGACCACTAGAACAGCTGGGACATGCTATCATTAACACAGCTACAGTGGTTTGGGACTGTGCATGGGGATGGGTGGAGTAGTATTACACCAGCAAAATTATAACATTAACATAGCTACAGCGGTCATGGATGATGCTTGGGGGGTGGGTAGACCAGTAGAACACCAGGGATATGCTGTCATCAATGGAAGTACAATGGTCACAGATTGTGCTTGGGGTGTGGGAACCAGTAGAACACCAGGAATATTATTAAAGTAATGTGGCTATGGAGGACACAGATCATGCTGGCGTGGGGGGGGCAGTACCATACCATGGATGACAGTGCTTATTGGGCTACTGGAGGTCCAGGATCATGCTGGGAGGAGGGCACTGCTACATTACTGCCAGTTTTTTGTTGGTGGTAATTAGCACCACAGCACAGATCATGCTAATCCCTTTACTGCGGCCCTATACATTTGAATATACCATGCAGCCAGCAGTCATGAACTCCCCTAACTGCCACCCCATGCCTGATACCAAAATGGACTTTAAGCCTAGCTGATTCTCCTATTTCTAATTGTACATTCATATCTGCTGGTACACTATATCATCATATAACCCTGCCACATGCAGTGTAAACATAGCATTATCCCTGGTAGTTGAGCACCTCCATGCAACATGATCATGCCCAATGACAAAAATATTGTACCATAGTAGTGTACCATTCCATCGTTGGTACACCCCATGAACTGACTGCTATCACATAACTACTAATCATCCACTCAGCACCACTGTAGAGCTCGCCACCTGCAAGCCACTCAGCTGTGCCACAGAACATTATTGGACTGGGAGACAGACTACACTGCACCACCAGATATGGATATACCTTAAGAAAACCCCAATCAGTCTGCAGCCTATGACTCACTGCACACGAAGGATTCATAGCATTCAAGAAAGCTGCCATTGGACAGCAGTGTAGGAGACATCAAATAGTGCATCATGACAACATCCTTTTTTAGACTGTGCACAATGTGATGTCTAGTTGCCTTGTTACCAAAGAACAGTGCCCATGAATGTCTAACATGCACAGTGCGACAGACCACAAGCTGCAGCTCACTGGGAATTGTCACAACAAAATTCACATGGTACTATAAAGGTATGGTAATCATCCATTTGTACAATGCATACAAGATGTCTTCATTTGCATACTCAGTACTGAATATCAAACTTGTATTATTAGGAAAATATTGTTACTTTACTTACGGTGTGTGAGACGCTCCCCAGCATTTTGCTTTCCAGCAGCCTCCCAAAGCTCGTAGCTGAGGTAGTACCAGCACGTGTCTAGTTCAGGTATCTCCTCCTTGTTTTAACTGATAGAAATGCTGCTGCAACAGCTTCCACTTTCGCTTGCACTGAAATGAAGTTTTATTCTTCACTTTTAATATCATGTGCAAGTATGAATTCATGCGCCTCCACATAGTGTCCAACTTCTGGATTGTGCTCCGCATTAAAATATGCTCACTCCCCAGCGCCTGGACTGCCTCAAGCAGCAAGCACACCTCTGGTAAACTCCAGATCCTGATTTTCCTGCAAAGAGTATGCAAATAATGTTACATTACTGCCATGTTCTGTAACATGTTTGACTTTCTGTTCTGTTAAGTTTCACAGAAAAAATACAAACAGCTGTATCTTATTAATTCTGTAGTTATTATTACAAATATTAAGATGCATATTCAGAAATACTCCCATTATAAAACATATCCAATGAATAGAAACTACTGTAGTACCACATAACATTTCAGCAATTATTTTTTTACAGAGGTTGTATTGTGGTATAGTAACACTCGCATGCACGCTTGACACATCCTGATATTGATCCCGTGATACCATGAACATCTGCAACCACAACCCGTTCTTGCAATGCACACTGTTGAGGCCCCCCCAAAAAATAAAATAAAAATAAGTGACAACCACAGTGGAGCTGCATTATTGTACAGTACAACATAGCAGGCACCAGCTGTGGGTGGCCACCCAAGCTACAGGGCTACCGTGTGTTAGCATCAGCCCTCCTTCACCAACTGTGATTTTGCTAAAAAAAATATATCCATGGTGGTCCACTGCACCCAACCCCGCTCACCCAGTTGCGGACTTTCTGTATAAAAATAACCCTTGTGTTGTAGTGCAGCTGCCACCCCAGCCAAATCATGCAGGGAAGTAGAGCGAACTGGGCCACAAGGGTAAGAGGCTCCAGACATAAGAAGAGCTGCGATTGGGTGTCACCAGTGAGAGGCACGACCCTAGGACAGGTATGCCTCGGAAGATCAGGAGAGGAAGGCACCCAGGCTGAGGTGTGCACCTAAACGCTGGGAGCCAAAATTCCGAGATGGGGACTGTGGCCCTGATGGGCATGCTCCTCATCAAGGGTCTAGGAGGCCCTAAATTCAGGTAAGATGGAGAGGGAACTGTCGTGTGGAAAGGCACGGCTCTCAACTAGTCTGTTGGACTAAAGGGCCAGAGCTCCCTTCTAACAAGCGGATGAAGGAGCCGGGGTTTCAGCAATACATGAATTATGGCTGCCCAAGGGGTCTTACGGGATGGGATACTTAATGTACATATGTTAAAATGATGTTATGTATAGTGATGTATGTATATAGAGATATATTGTAAAGTGCATATCTGTAAAATGTGATGTACATATTAGGTTTTTATAAATGTTAAGTGTTCCATGTAATGTAAACAATTTTTGATTAAGTAAAAAGAGCTGTGGCCCTTTTTTATACCAAAAAGCAGTGTGGTGCATTATTTGAATTGGGGGTCCGCTTTGGGCAACATACTTGGAGGAGATTGCGTTACCATGGGGGAGGGAGGCACTAGGTGCAGCACAACCACTGTGCAGCTCCATCTCCGGTCTTGCTGCTGCACCTTTTTTCTGTAAGCACTGCGAGAACAGCAGATGTCAACAGTGTTGGTACAAAGAGAAAGAAAAAACTGTAAGCTGAAAGTAGAGAAAAAAATGGATCGCTAATAAGTCAGACTGATAGGTTTGTCTGGTGGGAGATTACGCCGGGGTTGCGGTTCGAGAGTGTAGATATTATCTGGCTATAATCTTGTTGTCAGTTCAAAAGCTGGTGCTGCTTCACTGGCAGGACACAGAGGCTATCTCTTATATTGAATGGCTGCAGGAGCTTCTCTTTAAGTTCTGAGAGGATGATTACAAGTATACATAATTGCCTAACCAGATTTGAGAAAATCTGGTGCAAGCTGCATACCTTGGACACGTTACAAACTGCCTGGAATAACATTGTATAAGATGATAGGATATCTCTTTTGAGAATCTCCACTCTGCTGCCAAGGGGTTGGGTATGGGGAGGGTAGTTGTGTTTCCTTTGTGTGTACTGTGATTGTTTATTGTCGTGTTGTTGTGAATTTATCTTGAAACTAACAAAGTTGACTTAATTTAAAAAAAATAAGTCAGACTGATATGTAAGCACTGTGAGCAGCAAATGTCAACAGTGTTGATAGAAGGAGAGAAAAAAACAGTAAGCTGACAGTAGGGAAAACAGCAGTGGTAAAAATCGACCGTCTTAGTTTGCGCTACTTTGTCCAACTGTATTAACTTTCCAGCCAGTTCTCAGTTGCCAGTTGTGATTACCTTACTTGTTCAAGAGTTAAATTGCTTAAAGATCTAAGAAAGCTGACAAAACCAAGCATAAACGGATCTGGTCATTGTGTATCACACATTTTTTTTTTATTTGTCAAAGGATAACTTGCCTGCTTCAAGTCTCTAATACAGGATAGACTAAGTAACCAGGAAGAGATCGGGCTAGTTAGTGCAGTGATAAAAAGTGTTTTCATTTATGAGCAATAATATTGTGACTCTAGAAAATATCTGGCTATGGTCTAACTTCCACATGGCCTGAAGGTCACAAAGATGCAGTTGGGAAGCTTTCAGTGGTTTGACGTAGTCTCTGAATAGGAACATACTTGGAGGAGATTGTATTACTGTTGGGGGAGGGGCACGAGATGCGACAGAGACATTGTGTAGCTCCATCTCCAGTCTTGCTACTGCACCTTTTCTCTTTCTTCTTGAAGGATTATCTCTGCACAAAATTTGAGGCAAATTTTAATTTGAAGGAAACAAAGAAACAGGAGTCACACTGTATTACACATGCGGTAATAGTTGCACATGCACAGTAGAGTTCAAAAGTGTTTTTTTTTTAGGGCTGCTGACTGCCATTTCTTTTTTTCTGTAAAGTTACAAACACAAGAGTGACACTGGGGGTGCCCAATCCTCCAGTGTCACCATCAAGATGCCACCTATTTTTCTTCAAGTAAGAAATAATCTTGATGAGGTGAAAACAAAATTTGAGTGAGAGCAGACTGTTTCCTAAGATGCAACCATGGAAGCATGTTTTCCCACCTCGTAATGTTGTTTGTTTGCAAGTCCTTTTTGTACTGATATTAAATGGTCTGCAGGGCTCTGCCCACTGCATCTTAAAAAAACTAACCTTTATAGAAATACTGGTAAATATAGTGAAGCTGAACTAATAGCAAAAGAAGATTTTAAGACCCTTAAGTACATCAACTCTTGACTATAAATTAATTGGAATACTGACCAATAAGAAACAATATAATGATAAAGTGATCATCTACTAAGTAAATCTATTCCTATAGGAACTGGAGGTGCACAAAATAAAATGAATAAAAATGCTAGGAAAATGGACAGACAAAATAAAAGTGCAATATGCAAATGCATCTAATAATCACTGAAAAGAAACAAGAGAAATGCAGTTATTTTAATCATTCGATACTGCCCGGATGGTGGAAGTGACTCACTAAGTAGTAGTTTCATTAATTGACAGCCACAGGAGTAGAGGTAGCCATCTGCCAGCGGAGACCTAAGACACTGCCCTCCACCAGTCCAGCAGACTTTCGCTCTCTCTTTCACAAGTATTGATGTACACTCCTAGACCCTCAATGACCTGCTTGCTTCCTTACTATCTGCCCTACATTCTTCCCCCACTCACGAGCCCTCTGAATCTTACTGCTTTCAGTGAGCTATCCATTTGTCCTGTGCACCTAATCAGAAGAGATCTTGCAGCCCACGAGCCAACTGGCTCAAACTCTGCCTCTCATCAAGAGAGCTCCCAAGCTGTGCTTCTGCCTGTTGAGCCATGCACCTAGACCCCTGCAAAGAGCACTTTGTGGTGCTCTGTTTTATCAGGGATCATGAACAAATGATAAATGCTGCCCAAAGCTAACAGCAGCACTTTTTTCCTCCTCATTTTCCTCTTCTTGATTTTGGCCAAGCCTCTCCAGCCCGGTAAGTTCAAACATCCACCGCTCTTCATATTAATAAAACATGAAGTTCTCATTTACACCAAACTGTACCTTGGGTATTGGGTTGAAGAGGCCAGACCAATGGGATTCAGGCCAGTAATATCATGGATGAAACATGGCAGTAAAAACAATGCAGAAAGAACATTGTGGGACATAACATTGCGGTGTCCATAATAACACCAGGGCACAATGCTGCAAAGGGGAATGCCATGCACTGCAACAGTGCAGCAGCCAAGGCATGTACAGATGCAGGACACTGAGCAGTGAGTAGGAGCCACCTGGGCAGGCAACCAGTAGAACACCAGCAGTGCCAGCAACAGGACTAAATAGCCAGGGCCCACCATGAGCAGGCCCCACCACCATGCAGAGCTCAAGGTGACATACAGTTTTGGGACCATAATGGAGCCCAGGTACCGACAGGGATGATATTACAGTGGTGGAACCCTGTCAAATGGAGGCCATGGGATGGACATGGTGCAAGGATCAGGGACAGCAACAAAGGACAACAACTGCAGTGGGAGCCTGAAGGACATGGAAGAGAGGTATGGGCAGGGTTGAGGGGTCAGACAACTGGCAGCAGAGATGGAGGTGGGGTGTCACTGCTCAGGGAACACATGGGACATGTGTCTGCTGCAGGAAGGCACAGGGAGAAGTCACTGTTGTCTTGGAGGGGGGCCTTGCAGGGCTGTTGACCCACAGTGCCATGCAGGCTGCTACCTGGGGCCCATGGTTTTGTGGAATCCTTCCCCTCCAGAATGGATTGCCTATTGGCTTAGGGGTGCTCCTGTGCCATGGGTGTCAGCCACCATGCTTGGGTGCATGGGTGGGGGTTGGCCAATGTTCCAAGTGCTGGGGATTGTTGCCAGGGGTTCATAGCCCGTCCTTCTGCACCATTCTTCTGTGTCCCTCCACTCCACAGACCATTACCCATGCCCTGCACACCTTCACCCTGGCACTGTTCATCCATCCTGTGTGATGCTGGGTGCATGTTGTGGTATAGTTGCCCACCCCCTGGGGCCATGGCCAGGTTTGTGTGCAGTCCCATGTCTATCCCTGTTCTGCTTGAACCACCACCTCACCGGTGCCCTATATCCACCTTATGGCCATCCCTCATGGTGGTGCTACCTGTGTATGCAGGCATTTCTCTTGGGTCTCCCAGATCCCCGCTCACCCCAACAGTAGAATCCCTTGCGCTGTTCTATCTCTATGCCCCCTGTGGCATTTTTGAACAATGGTGCCTGCCGCTGTGCTGTGCCATTTGGGGGGTGTTCCATGGTGGGCGGTGTTTGCTACCTGAATGATGCCTGTCCTGCTGTATTCTATCCTGTGCTGTATTCTACTGACAACATTGTGGGTGGTGATGTTATTGCCACTTTGTAATTGTCGGCAATATTTTGCCCCTCAATGTTCCTGGCTGGATCCCTCAATGGGTGTGCTGCAACAAGGAAGGGGGGCCTTCTCCCATGTCTCGCTTGTGCCAGATTTCAGGAAAGACCAGGGATTAGCTGGGGGCCTTTGGGCCTCAAGGGAAGGGGGGGGTGTTTTAGATTTTCAGTCAAGGTATTTGCAAGATGTTTGCACTTCTGTTGATAGGCTGGAGGGTTGGTGATGTTTCCATGTCAGGTGTGCTTTTATTGAATTTTATAATATCTGCCTTCTGTTTTCAATCTGTTGTTGTGGGAATAATTTGTTTTACATTTTTGGAAGTATACAGTAGTATCAGAAGCAAAATTTATTTTGTGTGGGTGGGGGAAAGAAACATTTTCACCTGCAATCACAGTTGCTTCACACCTTTCTTTATTTGGGGAGAAATAAGGCACAAATCAGTGACCTGTCTATGTTGTGTCACTGGGGCATTGTCAGAATTTATAATAAATTGTAAATCACAATTGGTAAACTTTAATCCATTATCCAACTCCATTAGAACTGGGAAAATGCACTTCCCAACCTGGAGTTCGTATTGCAATTTTACTTCTTTCAGTACAACTCAACAGGAAAATTAAAGGAACCTTGTGCTTGCCCAATTCAAAAGTTACCAACAGTTGGCTAGTGGGTGATTGTAGTTCTGTACCCTGCCTGTCTCTCCTTGTCTTGGTTGTGCTGAATGCAGCCCACTTTGTGTTGAGTTCCCAGTGCTCATGATGGAATTGCCACCACAGTATTTGAAGCACTTTATATTTCTTTAGTAGCATGGGCAACTAAACTGTGTAACTATCTGCTACATCTATCGTATAGATTGTTCGCATGTAAATATTTTGATATTGGGCAGAAAGTTATCCTTCAGCATAAAAGGAACAAGGCTGGTGTTGGGGGGGTCACACCTCTTTTTTTAACGTTCTACTGAGTTTTAGAAAAGTAATAACAAAGGCATAAAAGCAGACACACTATAGATAAGCATATATTTCAAACAAGGTCATATGACTTCAAATACCAGACAATGCCCTCAGTGACACCACACAGACATATTGCAAATTTTGGCCCTACCTCTCCCCAAATAAAGAAAGGTGTGAACAACCATAATTGCAGGTGAAAATGTTTCCCACCCCACCCCACACCATGCTTATCTGTAGTATGACTGCTTTTGTGCCTTTGTTATTACTTTTCTAAAACTCAATAAAACATTACCAGAAAAATAAAACATGTGCCCCCCACCATTGTTCCTTGTATGCAGAGGGATCACTTTCTATCCAATATCTAAAGATTAATTTGTGAGAAACTGATACAATCGACGCAGCAGATTTTATGCTGTTAACTTGCCCATGATAAAGAAAGGGATAAAAAGTGCTTTCAGTACTGTGGTGGCAATTCAGTCATAAACACAGGGAACTCAGCACAAAGGGGGTTGCATTCAGCACAGTCCGCTAGACAGGGAGAGACAGGCAGGATACAAAACTGCAACCACCCACAAGCTAGCTGCTGGTAATTTTTGCATTGGGCAAGTACAAGGTTCCTTTAATTTGACAACTTACTTATACTGAAAGAAATAAAATTGCAATGAGTACCCCAGTTGGGCAAGTGCATTTTCCCAGTTCTACTGGAGTTGAATAGTGGATTATAGTTGACCAACAGCTATTTACCATCCAGTATACATTCTGACAGTGCCCTCAGTGAAACCACACAGAGAGGTTGCAGAATTTTGCCCTGCCTTTCCCCAAATACAGAAAGGTGTGCAGTAACCATAATTGTAAGTGAAAATGTTTCCCACCCCCACCCTACTCAAAAAAAATCTCGCTTCTGACACTACTGTATACTTCCAAAACCTGAAACAAACAATTCCCACAACAGATTGAAAACAGAAGCCAGCCATTATAAAATTCAACAAAACATACCAGACATGGAATCACCAACATCCCTCCAACCCTTCAAAAGGAGTGCAAACACCTTGCCAATCCCTTTACAGTAAACCTTAAGCACCCCTTCCCCTTGCACCCCAAGGTCTCCCAGCTAATCCCCAGTCTTTCCTGACATCTAGCCCAGGCAAGACCTGTGAGAAGACCCTCTCCCTGATTGCAGCACACCCATGGGGCCAGCCTCCTCAGCCTGATACCTAAGATACAGTTTGGTGTAAATGAGAACTTTCTTTTTTTATATATATATATTTTTCTATAAATATGAAGAGGGGTGGGTGTTTGTTCTTACTGGACTGAAGAGACTCAGGCAGAGTCCAGAGGAGAAGAATGAGGAGGAATAAAGTGCTGCCGTCACTTTTGGGAAACATTTATCCTCTGTTCATGATCCCTAATTTAAAAAAAGCACCACAAAGTGCTCCTCACAGGGGGGCCAGGTATGTGGCTCAACAGACAGGAGTGCAGCTCGGGGAACTCTCATGAGGAGGAGCAGAGTTCAAGCACTTTGTGGCACTTTGTTTTACTAGGGATCAAGAATGGAGAATAAATGCGCCCAAAGCTGACAGGAGCACTTTCTTCCTCCTCATTCTTCTCCTTCGGACTCCTTCCGAGCCTCTCTGGCCCAGTAAATATAAACACCCACCCCTCTTCATATTAATAATAAAAAATACAAAAAACAAAGTTGTCATTTACACCAAACTGTACGCTGGGTATAGAAACACAGAAACATAGACTTTGATGGCAGATAAGGACTGCTTGGCCCACCTAGTCTGCCCATTTCCCTAACTACAGGATAAGTTGCAGATCCAAGTTAACCAACAGCCTATTTCTTCCTACCCCCCTACAAAAATTGTCTTATATCTGTCCCATGCATTCTTGAATTCTCCCACAGTTTTAGACCCCACAACCTCCTTGGGAAGGCTGTTCCATGCGTCCACCACCCTCTCTGTGAAAAATACTTCCTCACATTGCCTCTGAACACCCCCATCTTCAAATTGTGTCCCTTTGTTCTTGCACATCTCTTTTCTGAAAGATGCTACCCTCTTGGACTTTGTTGATTGCACTGAGGTGCTTAAGTTTCTATCATGCCCCCCTTTTCTCAAGGGTATACATATTAAACTCCTTTAGTCTCTCCTTGTAGCTTCTCCTGCAGACCTTGCACCATTTAGTTGTCCTCCTCTGGACTGCCTCTATCCTGTTTATGTCCTTCGGAGATGGGGTCTTCAGAACTGGACACAGTACTCCAGATGGGGTCTCACCAACTGTCTGTACAGAGGGATAACAACTTCCTGTTTTCTGCTGGTGATGCCTCTCCCTATACATCCCAGTATCCACCCAGCCCTCCCTACTGCCTTCTCACATTGCTTGCTAACCTTAAGGTATTCTGATATGATTACCCCCAGGTCCCTTTCCATTTTTGTTATTGTTACTACCCCCCACTGTGTAATCTCCCCCTGGGTTTTTGTTTCCCAGGTGCATTATTTTGCACTTCTTTGCATTGAATCCAAGCTGCCATATTTTTGACCATTCCTCCAACCTTGTCAAGTCCCTTTTCATCCTTTCAACACCTCCTTGTGTATCAATCCTGTTATAGATCTTTCTGTCATCTGCAAAGAGACATACTTTTCCTTCCAGTATCTCTGCAATGTCACTTATAAAGACATTAAAAAGGACTGGACCCAGTACTGAACCTTGCGATACCCCACTAGTAACCCCTCTTTCTTCAAAGTGGACTCCATTTACAATTACCTTCTGTGTCCTGTTGTCCAGCCAATGTTTTACCCAGGCTACCACCCTGGGACCCACTCCCAGGCTGGTAAATCTGACTATTAATCTTTTGTGTGGGACTGTGTCAAATGCCTTGCCAAAGTCTAGGTAGGCCATGTCCACAGCCCCTCCCTGGTCTACAGCTTTGGTCACCCAGCCAAACAAATCAATTAGATGCATCTGACATGACCTTCCTGCTGTGAACTCATGCTGCCTTGGGTCCTGTGCCCCACTGGTCTCTAGGTACTCAACAATTCTTTCCTACAGAAGAGATTCCACCACTTTCCCTTCCACAGAGGTCAAACTGACAGGTCTGTAGTTTCCTGACTCTGTCTTGGTCCCACTTGTGTGAAGGGCAAATCGCATCTGCATTCCTCCAGTCCTCAGGCACCACACCATCTTCCCATGATTTGTTAAAAAGGGTAGTCAATGGTTTCACTGGTTCTCTCCTTAATTCTTTTAGAATTCTGGGGTGAATTCCATCAGGCCCCATTGCTTTGTCCACCTTCAGTTTTAGGAGTTCTTTCAGAACCCTTTCTTCTATGTAAGGACTGGGATCGACCCTCCTATCCAGAGTGCATCTGTTAATTGGATTAGGCACCTCCTCCTCTTTTGTCAATACTAAGCAGAAATATTCACTCAGTATCCCTGCTTTTTCACTGTCCCTCTCTGCCCACTCACCATCCATCCTATTCAGCCTCATATCCCTCCCTTTGTCTTTCTACACTCCCTGATGTACCTATAAAAGGTTTTATCCCCCTTCTTAACTGAGTTAGCTATCTTTTCCTCAGTTGCTATTCTGACTTCCCTACCTGCTTCCTTCTGCCTTAACTGGTACAGCTCTCTGTTCTGCTCCTTCCATGTTTCCTTATACTTCCCGAATGCTGTCTTTTTCTCCTTGACCTTCCCTGCCACCTCTTTTATTTGCTTCACACAAAGGCTTGTTGCCTCTGTGATGGCAGTTTTGATGTTTCCCCATTTTTGCTCCACCCCTCTTTCTAGCCTGTTTGCTAGTGCTTTTCTAAGACACTCTCCCATCTTGCCAAAGTCAGCACTCCTGATGTCCAGTACCCTCACTTTTGTATGGCTTGACTCCGTAGCTGAGTTTATTGTGAACCACACTGTTTGGTGGTCACTTGTTCCCAGATGGCTACCCACTTCTAGATCTGAGATCCTCTTACTGTCCCCATTTGAGAGTACACAAATAGGGCTGAGGAGACTGGCCCCATGGGTGTGCTGCAACAAGGGAAGGGACCTTCTCCCAAGTCTCACCTGGGACAGACTTAGGAAAGAGTGAGGATTAGGTGGGAGACCTTGATCCTGAAGAGAAGGGGGGTGCTTTAGGTTTTCAGGCAAGGTATTGGCAAGGTGTTTGCACTCCTGTCGACAGGCAGGAGGGATGGTAGTGGTGGTTCTATGTCTGGTGTGTTTTATTGAATTTTATAATGGCTGTCCTCTGTTTTCAATCTGTTGCTGTGGGAGTGGTTTGCTTTCCTTTTTTGGAAGTATACAGTAGTGTCAGAGATGAAATTTTTTTTTAAGTGGAGTGGGGGTGGGACACATTTTCACCTGCAATAATGGTTGCTTCACAACTTTATTTATCTGGGGAGAAGTAGGGCAAAAATTAGCAACCTGTCTGTGTGGTGTCACTGAGGGCATTGTCAGAATGGGAGGGTTAAAAGCCAGAGGTTCAATGGGGAGGAATAGCTCTTCCCATATCCCCTATATAAACTGAGCACTTCTGTTACTCAGCTTTGAGCATTTTGAAATCCTGGTGTGTCCTGTGCTTTGGGGTCCTGCAACACTTCTGGGCAATGCCTCCCTCCTCATTCCTACTCTTTCATTCCTTCTGCCCATTTGGCTGTTCTCATTCATTGTATTTCCTCAGCTGGTCCCTACTCCCACACACCCCTAATTGCTTTTCCCTTCTCTCCATTTCCTCTTCATTTGCTGTCCATCTCTGTTCCCCCTTCCCCATACCTCCTTCTTCCACTGCTTTCTTGCTTTGCCCTCTTTTCCTTTGGATTTTGCTCCTGTTCCTGCTGCTGCTCCATCCCTACTCATGTCTCTGCTCTGTTGCTGTCACCGCTTCTTGGCTGCTTGAGCTATGTAGCCTCACTGTGCTTCCTCAGAGTCAGAGTTTCATAAGCAGTCTATTTCCCTGCATGCCCTCCTCATTTGTTTTTCATGTCTGCCTCACTCCATTCCCCATTCTGGCTGCTCTGTTTCCATGGCTCCCTCTCACTGTTTTTCCATGGCTTGGACCACCCTTGTACTTCTGTTGTTTTGTTCCCTGCTGCTTGCCATACATTGTTTCCCCTGCTGCCTGCCTGCCTTGCCTCGATATTTTGGTTACCGGTGTGCCTTTCCCTTCAGAGTGTCTTCAGGTGCTTCAGATGTTTCCATTGTTATGGTATGCCCATTATTTATTTTCTCATTATCCAGAACCATTTGTCTGGTGCTGGGCTCTGTTGACCATGTGCGTTATGCTGGAGCTGGCCATTCCTGTTGTAACCATCCTGATTGTGAGTGCACTGGTATCCTGTCTTCACCATTGCTATGTCTATGCCCAGATTACACAACATAAAATCCAAAAAAAAAAATTGGGAGATGCTGGCTTTTCCAGCTTGCCTCTTCTGTTCCTCGAGTGTGCCCTGGATTTGTAGGTCTGTACTCCTCCTTTCCCTGCTTGGCTTCTGCACCACATTTTTTGTCCTCCTAGCATTTTTCTGTTCTGTATCAATTCAGTTTTCCATTCATTCTTGTTCCTCAGTATATCCTGTGTCCGCTTCCTGATGTTCTCCATCCTCTTTCTGGCCTGATATCCCATTTTTCCTGCTCCTTCTTCTGTTTGCACCTAGTTTGCTCCATAGCTCTGCTGCCTCTTTTCTCACACTGCCCTTGCCCTACATGGATGCCCTACAGCACATGCCTGCCTTGTGGATTGCTGCTGCTCTTCACAGTCCTCCTGTGTCACTCCTCACCTCCTCCTGGGTGGTCTCATGGACTTACTTTGTGCTGTACCTCGCTTCCTTTAGTCCTGGCTCCATATTGAGTGCTTCCAGCCTTCTTCCACAAGAGTGCTTCTCCAATATGCCTCACTCGGCTCCTTTTGGGCTGCTTTAGTGCCTGCTGCTCACTCCTTCATTCACATCCAGACCATTGACGTATATCAAAGCTGATCACCTGTCTGTGCTATGCATCTCCCCTTTTTCCGCCCTTGCCTTAATGGGACGGTGCTTCTTTGACTCTGACAACTTGGTGCTGAACCTGTTCCTATTGTTTTCTCATTGTTATGTTCTCTATATATTTTGGATGAAAGTAACCCTTTCCATGCATGCACCACTCATTATCTATGGCTCTGTTCAGCATTGGAATGACAAACGGCAGCTACTAACCTCTATATGGATACCAGTATTGCCTTTTCTATGCCTGCCCGGTGTATAGCATTGCCCCTGCATGAGGATGGCATTGCCATGTGCTGACCTACATGGGGGTCTGTCCATTGAGGCATCCTCAGTGGCCAATTGCAGGTTCCTACCCTCTAGACCTACCTTAGACCTATGTGGAGGTCTTGCTTCATTCCCTCTCTGGTCCTCCAGGAAGGACCTTCAGTGATAACATACATAAAGGTCACTTCACTCAACTTCATCATTCTCCAATATCCACTTAGCCTACACTATTCCTGAACAGAGGCTGGCTTGCCATCTGATGACCTATGTGGGAGTCTGTCCATCACCACCTTCTCCGTGGCTACATGTGGGTCATTGGTATCTGGACTTCCCTCAGATCTATGTGGAGGTTTCATTCCATTCCATCTCAGGTCCTCCGGGAAGGATCATCAGTGAAGACCTAAATGGAGGTTACATCACTCATTATTCCTCATTCTACCTACATGGGGTTCCTATTCCACTGCCTCGTGACACTCCATTCACTGGATTATCACTTTGCTGCTGCTTGTCTAGTTGGATTGCTGCTTCTTTAGTCAGATTGCCTTTGATGGGCTCCTGTTCCATCCCATTCTACCAGCTATGGCAACTATGCTGTCATGTGATACTTTGTCTGACTCTGAGGGAGCTTCATCTGCCACTCCTGTGCCTCTATCTGCTGTTCCTGTTCTTCAATGTGGGAAGTCCCTGGAATCCTGGTATGTGTCTATGCCTTGACCTACACGGAGGTCCCAGTCAACACCATCTCAGATCCTTTGGGAAGGACCTTCCTTACTGACCTATGAGGTTGTCTTCTCACTGTCTCATATAGTTCTGACAGTCTCTGCCCCTAGCTTTGCCTCTGGAGTATCAAGTATAGGTGTGCTCCCTGGCTGCCATGGATGGGAGTCCCTGTTTCCAACTTTGTTTTCTACTCATTCCACTTTGTTCTGCACCTCAAGCAGTTTCCATCTCTTGCTCTGCCTGGGTGGCATCAATCAAAGGCTGGCCTTTCCACCAGCTGATGATGTGAGCCTGTTCCTCATATCCATTCCTTCCTTCCATCCATCATCTACCTGATTGGTTTCCCTTTGTGCTAGCCCCTCCTTTATCCTTCATCCTCAGCTTGGATTCCTCACCTTTGGACCTAGCTCTAGATTGCCTCCTGGACTTCCTCCTTCTGTATTCCTTTTGGGACCTTCTATTGCGCCACCATCTAGTGCACAACCATCCATTGATTTTGATTGCTGGATCCATCTTCTTGTCAAGCTTCCAGTTCTCGGATACCATAACAGAAATCCTGGATGTTTTTCAACCACCTATCTTCCTTTATCTGGATATCCATCTGAATCTGATTCTTCTTCATCCTCCAGTATCATTCATCTTTCAGAATTGACCTTCCTGCTCACCATCAAGATTCAGAGGACATGACTCATCAACCAGCAAGACTCAGAGGATAAGACTCTCTGACATAACTAGAATCAAATCTCAGTCCACATCTTTTAGGATTATCTCCTTATAGTTTGCTCTGAGGATGGGCAGGTCAGTAGCCATGGGTCCTCAGAGGTTTCCCCCAGAGAGTTTTTTTCCTCTCCTGCATGCTACTGGTCACACTCTCTGGAGTTGGGGGAGGTAACTGAACTGTTTACAACCTTTAGGGCCTCTATTCCTACACCTACCCAGCATTCCTACTGAATAGGGGTTGGTAAACTATAATCCACTATCCAAATGCATTAGGGGCTAGAAAAATGCACTTATCCAACTGGGCACTCATTTCAGTTTTATTTCTTTCAGTACAAGTCAGTAAGCAAATTAAAGGAACCTTGTACTTGCCCAATGCAAAAGTTACCAACAGTTGGCTTGTGGGTGGTTGTAGTTTTGTACCCTGGCTGTTTCTCCTTGTCTAGTGGGTTGTGCTGAAAGTAGCCCACTTTCTGTTGAGCTCCCAGTGTTCATGACTGACTTGACATCACAGTATTTGAAGTGCTTTATATCTCTTTCTGTAGCATGGGCAAGTTAACAGCATAAATGTCCGCTGCATCGATTGTATAGGTTGCTCACAAATGAGTATTTCAATATTGGGTAGAAAGTGATCCCTCTGCATTTAAGACACAAGGTTGTTGTTGGGGGGGTCACATCTTTTTTTTGTAATGTACTACTGAGTTTTAGAAAAGTAATAACGGTGCTAAATCAGCAATACTACAGAACAGTATAGCTTTCAAACAAGGCCACAGCTAGGCCACATGGCTTAAGAATAGACCAGAGAATGCCCTCAGTGACACCACACAGATTGCAGATTTTTAACCTACTTCTCCCTAAATAAAGAAATGTGTGAAGCAACCATGATTGCAGGTGAAAATGTTTCCCACCCTCACCCCATGCAATGCTTATCTGTAATACGACTGCTTTTGCACCTTTATTATTTTTCTAAAACTCAATAAAACATTCAAAAAAAGATGTGATTCCCCCAACCCCAACCTTGTTCCTTGTGTGCAGAGGGATCACTTTCTCACCAATATCAAAATGTTCATTTGGGAGCAACCAGTACAATCGACTCAGCGAACAGTTACCCTGTTAACTTCCCCATACTACAGAAAGAGATATAAAGTACTTCCAATACTATGAAAACAGGGAACTTAACACAAGGTGGGCTGCATTCAGCACAAACCACTAGACAGGGAGAGACAGGCAGAGTATGAGCCTACAACCACACAATAGTTAAGATAGAAAAGGGTGAACTCCACGGATTCCAAAACTTGCAGTTTGGCTGCTTTTATTGAAGTTTTTTATATTCACTCTTTAAAGCCAGGGTGACAGTTTTGTGGCCTTTACATCTGCTTTATTCCACAAAATATTCAGGTTCTCTTACCTCACACACTCTAAAGTCAACTTGCTGCTCTGCAATACTTTCTTCCTTCTACCTTCCCTTCCAAACTGTTTACCTCTCACACTTGTCGCAAAGTTCACTGCACTGAAGTACTAAACTCCCTACTGTCTGACATCTCTTCACTAAGCTCAGTTGGTCCCTTTAAAAGACTGCTGTGGCAGCAGCTACTCGAGAATGCCACCTGTACCTGCTTCTAATAGTGTCTTCCCCATGACCTCCTGACCTCTGATTACCTTACTTAAACCCACCCCGCAGTGCATTCCTTTGTGGATCCTACCCCATATCATCTCACCTCTGCCTTCAATTTCCCTGCTCACGCTATCCCCCACCACCCTCCTACCCCTCTACCACTCCTCCTTATCCTCATCCACTTCCTACCCACCCTCACCCTCCCTCCCCTCCTGCTTTCATAACCCTTTCTCCCCCATGTTAGCTTCCTCTCTCCCTCACTCCTTCCCCTTTACACTCAGCTGTCATGTCTTCTCCCTAGTTTCTGCCTCTCTCCTTCCTTCTCCTACTCACTCCCCCTCTCTCCACTCCCCCACTCCCCACTCCTCTCTTTCTCTCCCTGTAACCCTGTTCAATTCCTAACTTCTGTTCTTGACTCCGGTTACCTACATAACCTCTGTACAAATGCCTACCTACTGTAACTTAACAGACTCAGGCTATCATGATCTGCCTATGACCTTGTATATGCTGTGCTTGCTCTTCTCTGACACTGAAGCATAATTGTGTAGTAGTTACTTATGTTTTATGTTTTTGCTTGTCTAGATGCAGAACCTATTTAATGAGCTTGTGCTGAAAAGTATTATCCAAGATCTCAATAAATAAATAAAAGAAATAAATAAAACTTTTTAAATTCCATATGTCTCTTTGTTTTTTTCTGCCCTAAGGGTGCTTTATTCTCAGTTTCTGGCGTCTCAAAAAATCTTCAGCGAGTTGACTTAAGAGTGTGTGAACTTGAATATTTTATGGAATAAAGCAGATGATGGAAAGAATAATACTGAAATGTGTATGAAAATCAACACTGTTAATGGGCCTGAGGAAGTGGCGAAGGCCACAAAACTGTTGTCCTAGCTTTCAGGTGTGAATATAAAAAACTTCAATAAACGCAGCCAAACTGCAAGTTTTGGAATCAGTGGAGTTCATCCTTCCTATCTGAACTATTATGTAGACTGCCAATTTTTTAAAGATGACCCAAGAGTTTAAACTATTTGGATTATTTTTAGAGGCAACCTGAACCACATCTGTTTGATATGAAACTACAACCACCCACAAGCCAACTGTTAGTACCTTTTGGCCTGGGCAAGTACAAGGTTTCTTAAATTTGCCTACTGACTTGTAATGAAAGAAGTAAAACTTCAATGAGTACCCAAGTTGGACAAGTACATTCTCCCAGTCCCTAATGGTGTTGGCTAGAAGATTATAGTTGAACACCTTGCCAATCCTTCAACTGAAAACCCTAAACAACCCCTTCCCCTTGAAACTGAAGGTCTCCCAGCTAATCACTGGTCTTTCCTGAAGTCCAGCCAAGGTAAAACCTGGGAGAAGGTCTCTTACCTCACTGTAGCACACCCATAGGGCTGATCTCCTCAGCCCTATATTCACGATACAGTTTTACATGTATGACAACATTTTATATATATTTTTTTTAATTCATATGAAGAGGAATGGGTGTTTGTACTTATCCAGCCTGAGTTACTTGGCCAGCGTCAAGAGGAGAAGAAAGAGGAATAAGAAATTGCTGCAATCAGCTTTGGGCATGATTTCTCCTCTGTTCATGATCCCTTATAAAACAGCACCACAAAGTGCTCCTTGCAGCGGTCCAGGCATGTGACTCAACAGGCAGGAGCCAGCTTGGGGGGGCTCTTGTAATTAGAGATGGGCGACGTGGCCTCAATTCACTCCACGAAGTGGAACGCGGAGTGAAAGCAAATTCGTGGAGTGCTCCACAACGCGAAGCAGAGTACTTTGCATTATTAATGGGTAATGCGAAGTCCATTGAAAACAATGACTTCGCATTACTCTGCCTTCCCAAACCACTACTCCACTAATTGTTAAGGTGAAGTACATTGAAAACAATGTACTTCGTCTTACTTCTCCTTGTTTTTCAGCTCCAATGGCGAATTTTGCAGTGATTCATGGGACTTCAGGTCACATGGGCTCTAGATTGTTCTGCACAGCCTCAGTTTGGGATAGTGTGTGTAGGAAGCTATAGGAGAAAATCTGCTGTGAGAGCTCTCTGGGATTCAAACCTTCAAAAAGCTGTTAAAAAAGCCTTTCTGAGTCATTTATTTTTGCTGAAACTTCAGTTCATCGATTATAGGAAACCCTCCTGTGCTCATATCATCAAGTGTTTATTGTTTGTGTGTGTATTTTGAATGTTAATGTACAACATTCAGTATGTGTACTGAAAGACAGTGGAAGTGTGCTTTGGAGGAGGGGCGTATCTGTGGTGTAGGTAGATTAACTTGGAGAAAAAGACAGTGCTTTCTGTTTTGGTGATATTTTTCTTGTATAACTGTGTTAATGTACACACTGTAATATTTTTAATAATTCTTGCCATTTTTTTGCTGATTGTTGTGGTGCAGCAGTGCATAATTTTAGTTTGTTTAAAATATGTGGTTATATTACTGAAGTTTTCAATTTGCTACACATTACTTAGTGTGTGTGTGTGTGAGTATGTGTGTGTGACGTGTGTCATCAAATCAGACACCTTTTATAGTGCCACATAATTTCAGCAATGTGAACCTGCTATCCACTGCAGCTGTGTAATTTTTTGTACTTCTTTGTGGTATCTTTACTGGTACTCGTACTAGTGACTCTTACTGCAGAAGTGCAGTACACTTCCAGCGGCTCACCCAGCCAGCAAAGATATTCTTTTCCAGATTTGAATTTCTGTTGGTGTGCACTGGTTAGGTGTTGTGCCTTTGCATCTGCATCTCTTCAGTGCACAGTGCAATATCAATCTGTCTGTGCATTTGCAACTCTTTAGGACCCAATCTCCATCTCTAACTTATGACACAGTTGTTTCTTTGGCTTCCCTTCAGTGTAATGGACAGGTGTGGTACATAATTCTTCATGAACATTGTACTCATTAATATGCATTTTTAAGTCAGGACCATCAACAGGAGTCACTTGTGATACAAATCACGTTCTTCATCATCACGGTCACAAATGCAGTCACAAATTACGATTTACTATCACGCCACAAATCATAACATTAATATTTTTACTAGTTGCTTGGATGTATTGTAAGCCTGTTTTGTAGTGTCTCTCCAGGCTTCACCACCCCACCATTGTACTCATTAATAAGTGTTTTTAAGTCAGGGATTTGAACAGTGTCTGCAGTACATACACAGACAGGAAAGAAAACTGCACCCATGCAGTTTAGCACAGTATACTTCCACTGCTCAGAATACATATGGAAGACAACAAAAAAAGGGCATAATTACATGCAATGGTTGGGGATGGCAGAGGAATACATTTTATAACACAGCAAGGGAGGTGTGGGGGGGCACATAGTGTGAGGGAAAAAAAACTAATGTGGGATCCCATGGTGATCCAGCAGCAGTTCCAGCATGGACATAATTTGCAACTGATGTCCTTCTATGTAAGAAAAATCAAATTTACAAAAAGAACAAATTAAGTAAGAAAGAGTACAGACAGAAAAGACAAAAAAATGTAGCTTTTAAAAAACCTGTTGGGTCTAAATCAAAGTTTAAATCTCCTCCTCATTCTGATCTCAAAGTATCAGCAGTCACAAAACACACTCCTCTCTCTCTTCGTCTGCACAGGAGAAAGTAAAAGTGTCTGCTTGCTTGATACACTTTCTTCCTGCCTAGCTAAAGAGCATGTCACTTATAGTACTGTAAGCCATGAGATGTGTGGAGGGGGCTGCCAAATCTGAAACACCAAGTGGATCACTTAGAATTATAATAATAAGGAACGCAAAGTCCATTACAAACGATGACTTCGCCTTACTTCGCATTGCCATTCCGCCTTAATGCGAAGTGGTAATGACAAGGCAAAGTGAGCACTTTGTATTGCCCACTCCATGTAGCAGAGTGGCAACGCAAAGAGCCCACTTTGTGTTCACTTTGCCAGCAGAATTTAAATTTGCTGCATCTCTACTTGTGATGAGGAGCAGAGCTCGAGCCAGTTGGCTCATGGGCTGCGAGAGCTCCCCTGATGAGGTGCACAGCTGGAGCAGGTAACTCATACAGAGCTGCAAGACTCAGAGGCCTTGTGAGTGGGGGAAGAATGTAGGGCAGTTAGAAGAGAAGCAAGCAGCTAGTTGAGGATCTGGGAAAACAGGTCAGTACTTGTGAAAGGGGAGCGTAAGGCTGTTGGATTAGTGGAGGACAACTTCTTAGGTCTCCACTGGCTGATGACTACCTCTACTCCTACTACCACTTATTAATTAAACTACAACTTAATGAGACACTTCCACCATCCAGGCAGTCCCAACAGGCAAAAGCATTCCTATTTTTAATCAGAAGCTACGTTCCCTAAATTCGGTACAGTCTTTGTATTCCTGCACTTGACAGGGTCTCAGTGGTTTCTTGAACTCCCTGATTGTAAATAAAGAAGTTGGCCACTAGTCTGGCTACTCTGTCCTCCTCCAATGGACTACAATTCCAAAACACCATTCTCAGTCAGTCAGTGCACAACTATGGGAAGAGCTATGAGGAGGGAAGGGGGGATAGATAGATGTATAATTGCTTCTCCATAATATCCCTGATTTTTAGGAATCCTCTTAACAGGCTCTGTTCAATCAGTCCAAGAATCAGAAGACTGTTTTAAATTTGTGAAATGATCTTTCTGCGACTCCAAAATGGAAGCATTCCAGGGTGTCAATCTGGTAGCTCGTTTTTAGACCTACTGCAAAATGGCTGCAGGTTCTGCCTACTGCAGCCATAAAAAAAAAAAAAAAACATATTTAAGACATAGTATAAATAATCAACAAAAATCCATCATTAAAAGTACTATTTAACAAGGACATTCAAGGTGCATACTTTCACTAAAATGTCTGTCTCCAGGATCCTACACCAGGGTCCTATTTGAAATCTTTATGTGCAATATGTAGCTTACTCTTAGAAATTACCTTTAGGAGAGAGACCACAGGTTATAAAACTTTTTTGGATGTTGAATGGAATATGTAAGTGGTGATGTTATGGGGCTCCTAATCCAATGGTGCTGAAATACTACCTAAGAGTATGTCTCTGTGTTCTTTTTTGTATAGTGGGCATAACATTACCAAATGTGTTAGGTTATCTATCCCCAACCTACAGTTACATAGTCCCTGTTATCTGTTTTGAAGAATATCCTTAATCTTTGGATGTTGACTTATTCAAATCTATATTTAATGAATTATTTTTCTTCCTATGGGATTCGATAAGATATTTAGATACGGTTTGAAATCAAAGGTGCGTTTATTTTTTCACCGCCAATTTCTTATTTTGTATTCAGCCCCATCTAGACTAAGTTCCATATATATATATATATATATATATATATATATATATATATATATCTCTTAATTCTGATTTTTATGCTTGAACACAACTCTGCTGATGGTCTTCTAAATATGTCAGTGACACAAAGTAGCAGGCCATATGGTTTTAAAATGGATTCAATCACAGATAAGCTTGAAAAGATTATGTCCTGTCATAAGTAGCATAGGCTTTCTTGAATGCATTTCATGGGTAGACTTCCCTGCCCCTGTGAATAAGCCTTTAACCAGCATATGGTCAGCTTCTCTTGAATTAATCATTCCAGTAGTAATTGGCCAAGATCTGCTCTGGTCAAAGATTAGAGAAATTGTTAGACCTAGAAGTTTAAAAAAAAATAATAAAGATTTAGGTATTTTTCAATCTTTGTCATAAGGTTAATGCCCTATAGTTCTGCTCCATATAGGATTTGGTCTTTAATTTTACCATGAACAACCATTTTATTTTGCTCCTCCCATATCCCTGCTGGCCAGCCACTCCTTAAGGCCACCTGGGCCCCATGGCCACCCACTTCTGCTGGCTGCCATCCTGCTGCCTCCCACAACCACCAATTGATCCCCCAGGTGGTCCAATGTGACCCTTCATTGGATGGGTCCCCCCCTCCGGGGCTGAAGTGCCCATAGGCACAACCAGTTAGTAAAAAAATGGATCCAGCACTCCAGACTCATTCAAAATTCAATGAGGGTATTTTTTTTATTTAAAATAAAATAATACTTACAGTATTAGCATTAAAAATTAATCACTTAAAGTGCAAAATGAGAAGCTTCAACCTCCACCAACTTTCCAGCCTCAGCTCTTCAGGGCACTAACTCCCCTTCATTAGGACAACCAGTTAGCCCTGGGATTGGCAGTGGGGCAGTCAGCATGGGGTGATCCTGGCTTTGAGGAGTGACGGGGACCAGTGGTCATCATCTGGTTCACCAGGGGGCATGTTCACATTTTCCAGGACTGCTTATTCAATCCCTGATTTGGCCTTGTGGGAGCAGCAACCTGTGGCAGGGACGTGTAGGGGAGGATGTTGAGGCAGCGTGTCCCCCAAGCACATCTCCAATCTGTCTGCTGGTGCCAAGGCCCAGTGCACCACCTTGGGAAGGGATCATCCAATGGATGCTCTGGAACTCCTCCCTGATGGTCTCTGGTCCTGGTACCCAGGCTTAGGGCATGAAACAAGGTCAGCAGCATGCCGAGTGAACCCCTTCACTTGGTGCCACAGAGCCGGGCCATGAACAACCTTTAAGCTACCTATCAGGGAGTTACCTCCAAATTTATGGGAGAATTTCTTTATCACTGGGAGGAATCTCTTAACCTTGGTTTCCATTTCCCTTATGTGTTTTCTTCGTGTTACGTTTTCTGAAAATGTTATCCCCAGGTAATAGAAACTTCTTACTACCTCCCCAGTGTTATTCTCTATTATATATCTATAATTTCTCTTGTTTCCCCAGCATACCATTACTTTCGTTTTTGAGAAATTAATCTGTAAATCCACCTTTCTGCATTCCATGTGGAATATGTGGATCAGTCTTTTGGTCCCAAAGTACCTAGTTGAGAAGAGGATCGCATCATCCATATATACTAGATGAGGGTGTGATAGTCTTTTATATGGGGCATATGGCAATTTTCATTATATAATCTAGATATAACTTCATTGCATAATATGTTAAATAGGATCAGGGCAAGAGAGCAGCCTTGCTTCACCCCTCTATTCATTTGAAAATATTCACTTTTATCTCCAAGTGAATTATATCTTACTTGGGTCTTATTGTCTTGATAAAGGAGTTGGATAAGGTTGATTAGGGCCCCGTCCGTACCATGTTTTTCCAGTACAATCCAGAGGAGGCCTCTCTTTACTCTATCAAATGCTGCTTTTGTCAACAAACACGCAGTATAGTTTCATTTTTGTATGTACTTATATTTATACATTAAATTACTTAAAACAAAGCATTGGTCATGTGTCGAGTGTCTTGGCATTAAGCCTGCCTGAGCCTCATCAATGATTTTGTTATCTTTTATCAATTTTATTGATCTATTATATATCATTCTGATGCAGATGTTCTGAGTACTCTCTATTAGAATAATGGGCCTATAGCAGTTGGGGTCACTTTTATTGCCTTTCTTGAAAATTAGGACTATTATAGTTATTTTCTATGATTCAGGGATTTTAGCAGTTATGTTTATATTAAGAAATAATTTGTATAAGAATAGAACCCATAGGTCAGTTGTTTTAATTAATATATCTACTGGGATGACATCTGGGCTTGGTGTTTTGTGTTTAGAAAAGTAAATGATGATGTTGTATGTGTCTTCTCTTGTGCATTGTATATCTCTTCTCTTGTGTATTCCATCTCTAGAGTTATTGGAGTAGTATTTGTTTCTATGTCTTCATCATAAAATAAAGATTTGAAATAATTAACTCAACTTTATAGGTTGAGCAGCTCCTCAAGTTCTTCTGAGTAATTTCCTGTTCCTTTTGCTACCAATTTCCCATATTTTCTATTGTCCCTGTCCTGTACTGCTTTCTCAATTTCTTTTCCAGAGTGCTCTTCTGTGAATATATTTGTTTTTGGCCAGTATTTTAATATAAGCTTTCCTGAACTTGTACATATCTTTCCTATTGTTTCTACTAGAGTCTTTTTTGATTTTTCTCAGTTGGGCATTTAGGTTTCTTTTGGTGATCTTGCACTCCTGATTACATCAAGTTGTTCCTTTTCTGTTTTTTTGCCTGGACCATTTTTAAGAATAATTTTGAAGTTAGAGCCAATATTTCATCAAATGTTTCTATATAAGCTAAATCCTCATCTGAGGAGTTGAGGTTAGTCATTTTCAAGATGCCTGTGTACTCCATCTCTTGTCTTAGGTCCATCCCTTCTATTTTGGCCTATTTTATACACTGTCTATTTCTAATAATTATTGGGGAGTCCCTCTCCTTCTTTACATGCTGCGGTTGCTTCCAGATAAATTTTAGAATGACATGAAGATGGAGACTCTCTGACCGATCTCCAATTTGTAAATCCAGGCATTTTGGGATTAAATTAATAGTAATCCAGTGTAAATCAATAAGTGAAGAAACATCTGTAAATATGTAAGTATAATTGCCTGGTCTGTCTGCTGGTGTTCTGCCATTTAGGAGATTAAAATTATAACCTATCATTGTATCATATATCTTTTTTCCCTTTGTATTGGGTACCATACTTTCTCGTGTTTCTATTCTGTAATATTTTTGAATTATCCAAGACGCCTATTAATGTAGCTATTTTGTTTTCAAACTCTAGGAATTGGCCCTTTCTTGATTAAAACCCCCACAAATTAATATGCCTATTTCTAGCTTACTATAAATTATTTTATCTATACGGACTCCAATGTTATTAAAAATAGTGTCATTCCTTCTGTGCTGGTGGAAGGTGAAATATAAATATTGAGTATAACTAATGAATCTTTATAGCCAATGATTTTAATTCCAAGTATGTTGTCATTGACTGTATTTATTTCTGTGACTTCCAAGCTCTCCAGAGATTTATGCAAGAAATCAAATAGAATTTAAAATATATATATATATATATATATATATATATATATACACACACACACACACACACACAAGATTAAAAGCCCACGAATATTTCTACCATACTTCTCTTCTGTTTGGCCTTACAGTGAAATGAGTTAAAACCATTACGATCAGGTTTTCCCATTAGCCACATTTCCTGAAATCATGTACACTGGTATTTCTTGAGAAATTCCTCATAGTCAGGGTCTACTAATTTATCAGACAATCTTGAGATGTTCCATGAGACTACTGAGACATCAACATTGTGTTCTTTACTAAAGATGGGCAAGGTCTGTCGTCTCTCTCTCTCTCTCTCCATTCATACATTTTTCTAGTCAGACCTCCCTTTCTTGCAAAATAGCATATCTATTTGCTGTGTCAATCATGTATTCCCAGTTAGGGGAAGTCTCTCTTGCTTGACTGGCATTTTTATTTTCTTCAGTCGCATCTATAATAAAAATACCATGGGAGGCTAAAACTGCTATTTTGGACAAAAGGGTCTGGTAAGCCTCCCCTTCCTTGATCCTCATTGTAATATACCCATCCTTTTCCCACCTGGTAACCTTCTTGATAGCCTTTGAACAAATATATAGAAATCATCAACCGGTAACTTGAAGCATCAATGTTGTGATATAAGGCAAGGCAAATTTTGTTTGTGTGGCACCCATTCACGGAGGCTCTGGGCACCTAACAATAAGAACAATACAAATACTTCCGGTGATGACCCAAGAAAGTTAGCAGCTCTAGTCAGCAGCTCCTAGTATACCTTCTTTATAAACCTACTTTTGGGCTGCCAATACCAGTATCTACCCTTTTCTACAGCTTTTATCTGTAAGAAGATCATACCATCAGATGTACCAGCCAGTTAGAGCTATTTAGAATGGATAGAGAAATGAAAAATTTGTCAATTAAACATAGAAACATAGAAACCTAGACTTTGATGGCAGATAAGGACCGCTAGGCCCATCTAGTCTGCCCAGTTCCCTACCTACAGGATAGGCTGCAGATCCTACTTAACCAACAGCCTATTTCTTCCTAACCCCCACAAGAATTGCCTTATGTCTGTCCCATGCATTCTTGAATTCTCCCACAGTTTTAGACCCCACAACCTCCTCAGGAAGGCTGTTCCATGCATCCACTACCCTCTCTGTGAAATAATACTTCCTCACATTGCCCCTGAGCTGCCCTCCTTCTATCTTTAAATTGTGTCACCCTTGTTCTTGCAAGTCTCTTTTTCTGAAAAATGCTACCCTCTTGGACTTTGTTGATTCCACTGAGGTACTTAAAAGTTTCTATCATGTCCCCCCTCTCCCTTCTTTCCTCAAGGGTATACATAATAAGCTCCTTTAGTCTCTCCTCATACGGCTTCTTTTGCAGACCCTGCACCATTTTAGTTGCCCTCCTCTGGACTGCCTCTATCCTGTCTATGTCCTTGCAGAGATGGGGTCTCCAGAACTGGACACAGTACTCCAGATGGGGTCTCGCTAACTGTCTGTACAGAGGGATAACAACTTCCTGTTTTCTGCTGCTGATGCCTCTCCCTATACATCCCAGTATACCCCAGCTCTCCCTACTGCCTTCTCACATTGCTTGCTAACCTTAAGGTCATCTGATATGATTACCCCAGGTCCCTTTCCTTTTTGTTGTTGTTACTACTCTCCCACCCATTGTGTATTCTTCCCTGGGTTCTTGTTTCCCAGGTGCATTATTTTGCACTTCTTGCATTGAATCCTAGCTGCCATACTTGACCATTCCTCCAACCTTGCCAAGTCCCTTTTCACCTTTCCACGCCTCCTTGTGTATCAACCCTGTTGCAGATTTTTGTGTCATCTGCAAAAAGGCATACTTTTCCTTCCAGTCCCTCTGTAATGTCACTGATGAAGACATTAAAAAGGACTGGACCCAATACTGAACCCTGCAGTACCCCACTAGTAACCCCCCTTTCTTCAGAATGGACTTCATTTACAATTACCTTCTGTGTTCTGTTGTCCAGCCAATGTTTTACCCAGGCTACCACCCTGGGTCCCACTCCCAGGCTGGTTAATTTGACTATTAATATTTTGTGTGGGACTACGTCAAATGCCTTGCTAAAGTCTAGGTGAGGCCATGTCCACACCCTCCCTGGTCTACTACTTTGGTCACCCAGTCAAAGAAATCTATTAGATTCATCTGACATGACCGCCCACTGTGAACCCATGCTGCCTTGGGTCCTGTGCTCCACTGGCCTCTAGGTACTCGACTATTCTTTCCTTCAAAGTGACTTCATCACTTTCTCTACCACAGAGGTCAGACTGACAGGTCTTTAGTTTCCTGCCTCTGTCTTGGACCCACTTTTGTGAAGGGAATCACATCCGCCTTCCTCCAGTCCTCGGTACCACACCATCCTCCCATGATTTATTAAAAGAGTAGCCAGTGGTTTCCTAGTTCCTCCCTAATTCTTTTAGAATTCTGGGGTGAATTCCATCAGGACCCATTGCTTTGTCCACCTTCAGTTTTAGGAGTTCTTGCAGAACCCTTTCTTCTGTGAAAGGACTGGGATTGACCCCCCTATCAAGAGTGCTTCAGTTAATTGGATTAGGCACTTCTCCCTCCTTTTTTGTGAATACTGAGCAGAAATATTCATTCAGTATTCCTGCTTTTTCACTGTCCCCCTCTGCCCACCCACTGTTCATTCTATTCAGCCTCACTATCCCTCCCTTTGTCTTTCTACGCTCACTGACGTACCTATAAAAGGTTTTATCCCCCTTCTTTATAAAAGGTTTTATCCCCCTTCTTTAAACATGTGCCTCCACCATCACCAGACAAATCAGGAGGTCTGAAGTGCTCCAAGCAAGTCTCTTCAAAGAATTCACCAGCTACTCCTGGAAATAGCAATTTAATGGAGGAAAAATGTATTTCTGAAATTAGCCCACCAAAGGATATTAATTTAAGCCTGGTTGAAGAATCAAAACTTATGAGAGGCACAATTGAGGTACTTAACAGATGGCTTACTGATATGGAAGCAAGAGTTTAATTTGTTGAAGACTGAAGGGACAAAACAGATTCAGAGATTCCTTTGCTTCACCAGAATTTATCCAAATCTGAGCTGAAACAAGAAGACCTCGAAGGTAGGTCACAATTCAACAACATAGTAATTTATGGAATCCTGGAATTATCTGAGGGAGCTGATTCTATTCACACTGCACAAGTAATCTGTGAAAATGTGGCAGGTAAATCACCGAAAGGCCCTAATTATATTACTTGAAAGGGCCCACAGAGTGCCATGACCAATGCCACCAAAATTAGAGCCTCCCAGACCTATTATTGTTAAATTTCTTAACTATATAGACAAGATGCATGTACTGGATTATGCCAAAAGATTACAATCACTGATGTGGGACAATAAAAGAATTTGCATCTTTCAAGATCTTCCTCCAAAAGTAAGACACGGAAGGAGAGACTTCTCACCCATAATTGCTAAACTGATTGCAGTGGGGATTAAATTCAAAATGCAATACCCAGCACATTTGTTAATAATAAAAGAAGATAAATCACATTATTTTGATTCCACGGACCAAGCAAAATCTCAGCTAGCAAAGATTTATCCTGACCTTTTTATATCTGGTTGATGCTCTGGCTGTTGGTATCCGTAACCGTGTTGGCTGATTTACCACTTAAGTGATTTAACCTCAACTCGAGTTATTTAAGTTTACTTCTCACTGACTCTATATGTTCAAAGTCTGTGAGTTATATCTGGACCAAATATCCTTGGCTGATATTTATTTGGAAGGCAAGAATTATATTTCACTGAGCAACCCCAATGATATAGAAGTACCCTAATTGAGCCATAGTTTTGTTTCAGTGAAGAGTTTACAGTCTGAAAGTTGTGGGTACACTTCTTACTTTTACTGACTGGAACTTAAAACAACTGTAACTGCAGTAGCATTAACATGTAAGTTCTCAAAGGTTGAATAGAGGCTCCCACTGCAATTTGTACCTTGGCAGTTTGATTCCCAAATGTGAGGATTTTGAGTGCCTCATTCGAACATTCTTGCTTGGCCATGCAGCTTTTGCAGACTTAGGGGTATGTTTGTCCTGGAACTGTTGAAGGCAAGTTTAAGTGGGGAGTCCTCTTGGATTTTTGCTGACTCTGTTCTGAACTAATGTTGATGTCTAGACCATTTTTAGGAAGTTTGGCATCAAAGTTTCAACATGGGCTTTTTGTGACCTCACCTCATGAGCACTGGCACTATCATTTCGTTACATGGTCCCGAAATGTGATTTCAGGGTTGCTGCACAGAATCACCTTTCAGGACCATTTAACAAAATTACAGTAGCAGTGTTAATGAGGTGGAGTCTCAAAAATCCGATCTTGAAAATTTGGTGAAAAAGTTCTAAAAATGGCTGAGTTATGAGTGAGCATTGTGCAGTTCTTATGCAGGTGCATAACTTTGGTAATTTACAATATTTTGCCTCCAAACTTTCAACATTGACATTTTTTCACACCATCTTATGAACGGTGCAGCTATCATTCCTTGTATCTTGCCCAAAACATGATTTCACACCTGCGGCACACAATTACATGGTTGCAGTGTGAAATTACCTTTTAGGACCAATGAACAAAATGCCAGTGGCAGTGTTCATGAGGTGACATCCCAAAAAATGCCATGCTGAAAGTCTGTTAAAAAAAACTCCTAACAATGGCCGAGTTATGAGCGATCATTGAAAATTTTGTTTGCGTGTGTGTAACTTTGGTTATTTTCAATATTTTCATTCCAAATTTTCAATATAACCATTTTATCACACCACCTCATGAAAAGTACAGCTGTCATTTTTTATATCCTGTCCAAAACATGTTTTTGCACCTGTGGAATGTAATGGCACAGATGTCAAAATTTACACCTATGGGGTTTATTAGGTGGGGTGATAAGAAGACTATGTTCAAATTTGTGGGTAAAAATATGAAACTATGACAATGTTATGTCCATTCATTGCAATCTGGGTACGCATGCTTGTAACTGCAGTTCTTACTTAATAAGGGTCTCAACTTCACCAAGATTTCACAGCCCCAATGTGGTTCAAGTTCAAATTCAAGTTTATTGCAGGAAAGACTCTGTTGAGCAAGCTCATTCACAAGGAGGTCCTGAGGCACATACACATACAGTTCACAATTACATAGACAGGAGATATAAAATGTAGAACAACAAAGAAAAAATATATAATACAAGAGGTATACACAATAGAAGTCCTTATGCTATATATGCAGTACATTCCAGCTTTAACCTTGCCCTAAATTATACAACACATTTCAGCTTAATAAGTAGAGGGCCAGTTGGTACCTAGGAAGTTGAATTGGTGTTGGGGGCCTAGTAGCACCTACATATGTATTTTAATTTAGAGGTAGCTAGTGTTTTGTAGGAGTTAATTGATACGATGCTGGTTAGCTTCAGCATGGCTTGTAGTTGGTTCCAAATATTTGGGAGGTCATATGAGACAGCTCTTTAGCCAACTGTGGTATGTGTTCTGGGAACATCTAGTAGGATAAGGTTGGATTTCCTTAGGGAGAGGGAGTAGTAAAATATCAGAAAACATAAGGAAATTCATTGCAACAAACTGCGTTTAGTGCACCATTAGGGATGAATGATTACAAGGAGGGAAAGGCAGACTTAGGGTTTCCAAGAGTAAGACCCCACTCCCACTGTGCATGCTGGAACAGTAATGAGGGGAACTTAGGCTATCCAACCCAAACACCCGACCCACATCCTCAGCTTCCAATCTTAAGACCTCACCCACACCCTGCATGCAGAAACAGGTATGATGGGTGTACTTTGGCATTTCAAACCCTAATGCTCACCCTGTTCTCTTATTCTATACCCATGTTACCTTACTTAGTTTTGGAATATGGTGAGCATTTAAATGCCAAGGGACACCCGTCATGTCTTGATCCTGTGTTCTTGCCCATTGTTACTGAAAACTTTATTCAATAAAAAGAAGAAAGTAAAAAAAAAGAACAATGCAAATAGTTAAAACAAGAAATAAATAGTGAGTAAAATTCAAATCACAGTTTATACCATATATATGCCAGCAATATCTCATATGGTTGGCTGGGAGCAGTTAGTCCAAATAGGCCAGGTGGAAGAGGTGGACCTTTAACCTCTGTTTCAACACCCTGGTTGAGGGATCCTCCCAGGCTGCAGATGGTAGCGAGTTCTACAGAGTTGGCCCAGCAACACTAAAGGCACGTCCATGTGATGTCTTGATCTGAAACCTGGGAACATCCAGGAGACATCTCGAATAGTAGTGGAGGGAGTGGACAGAAGTTGCAGGTGTCAGGAGCTCAGTCATGTAGCCAGGACTCAGTCCGTATACAGCCTTAAAGGTGTGCAAGCCCACCTTGAAAAGGACCCTCCACCTGACAAGCAGCCAGTGCAGGGCACGAAGGATTGGGGTCACATGACTGGACCTGGACAGGCCCATCAGTAACTGGGCCACCACATTCTGCACTAGCTGCAGCCTGCAGAGGGTCCCTCCCATGATCCCAAAGTATAGAGGGTTACAGTAGTCAAGCCTAGTGGTAAAAGAGGCATGTACTAGAGTCATCAGATCTTCAGGCAGAATGAGGGGTTTGATTCTGGCAATGTTCCTCAATTGGTAAAAATCAGTTTTGACTACAGACAACACTTGATCTTCAAAGGTCAGTTTGCTGTCCAGGATCACACCAAGATTGCTCACCCTCGGGAGGCAACCAATGGAACAGACCACAGGAAAAGACCTATGTTAGCTCCTGGTGACAACCCATCACATCCGCAACCCAGTTCGATCACTAGCACATTTGTCTGATCCAGGTTCAGTTGCAGTCAGATGGAAGACAACCAGTCATTAATTTTAGCAAGACAGGTATTAAGCATGTCTACAATATCAGATGTTCTGAGCACGAATGACAAATACAGCCAGGTATTATCTGTATAGCAGTGAAACTCCATGTTGATCTGATGAATGATCTCATCCAGGGGCAGCATATACACTGCAAACAACATCACCAACCAGGTTGAGCCCTGTGGCACTCCACATGACAGGGCCATTGGGGAGGAGGAGAAATTCCCCATCACCACCTGCTGCACCCTATCAGAGAGATAGGATTCAAACCATTTGATGACAACACCAGCGAGTCCACAATACTCTCAGCGCTGATAGAGAAACACGAACTTATCCAGTGTCAAAGGCTGAGGAGAGATCAAGGAGCATAAGAACTGACTTGTCTCCTCTATCTCTAGCTCTGAGAAAATCATTATGCACACTAACTAATGCTGTCTCTGTGCTGTGTCTGGCCCAACATGAGGCAATCCTCTAGCTGTTGTGCCACAAGTTTTTCTGCAACTTTGATCAAAAATGGTAGGTTGAAGATAGAATGATAATTCACCAGGACGTCTGGGTTGAGGGATTGTTTTTTTTAGGAGGGGTCTCACCAGTGCTTCTTTCAAAGCCACTAGGGAAACCCCCCCCTCCTCCATTGAACACCTGCCAATCCCAGTGAACACTGGGCTGACAGTCTTGGTGCATGTCATTTAGAAATGCATCGAGGCTGGGTCCTGTTCACAATAGGTGGGCTTCAGCTCTAAGATCACCTCACTGAACTCCGCCACCTCCACTGGCTTAAACTCCTCCCAGATCAGCAGAGTGCCTATGTTCCTCCTAGTTCTACTACTGCAAGGTATCGATGACCTCACTGACAGAATTCCCGACTTGATAGATGACACTATATCAGAGAAGAACAGAGCAAACTCTTCACATATTGTAAAGTGGATGAAAAGATCTTTCTCAGTTGCAGACAGGTGGGATGGACTAGCCTTTCCACTGTCCAGAAAAGCTGAGGTCTGTTTTTCCCTGCTGCAATTTCCCTGGTCTAGAATTCTGCCTTCTTTCAGGAAATTGCCCCTGGTACTCAGTGTAGTGAGCCTGGAGGGTCAGATTGTCATCCTCCAACCGAGTCTTCTGCCAGCCATGCTCCAGCTTCCAATCCTTGATCTTTATTGCCATGAGATTCCCATCAAATCAGGGAGATCTCAAGTGAGAAGATCTGGGTCATATACAGACTGGATTGATGACATCCAGAGCATCGGAAATCACCTTATTATAGGTGGCTACCACCTCACTGGTGCCAATCGCACAAGCTGTGTCCACTCTAGATAAGTCAGCTAATGCTAATAGTCCCTCTGTGCACAAGTCCCTTAAAGGGTGATAGATGGCCATCTCCACAGGGGAAGGACTTTTGGGGGGGCCCAAATGTAACCCTCATGATGCAATGATCAGACCACAAGACCTGGTCAGTCTTGAGGTTATCAACCTCAAGACTCAGCTGGAACACCAGATCAAGCATGTGACTGTGTTGGTGGGTCACAGAAGCAACCACTTATTCCAGGCCCAGTGATGACATCAACTGGAGGAGATCATAACTGAAATGTGAGGCTTCATAATAGACCCAGGCATTGAAGTCCCCCAGGAATAAAAACCTGGGGGACTCCAACACCTGGTCAATGATGAAGTCTGCTACCTCCTGTAGGAATTCTCCCCCTGACCCAGGAGATCTGTGTATGAGGAGAATCCTGCAAAAAACATTATACAAGATTAAAAATCCACCCATAATTCTACTGTAGGCCCTGTTATTCCATTGATCCAAAATCAGTGTTGGCCACAAGGTCCAACCCCTCAAGGTCATGTTCAAATTTTGCTAAGAAAAGAGACCAACTGGATTATTGCATTGAGGACAGTGAATGTAACGGGATTCAGAAATGAATGCATTTTATCCTCCTTCTTTAATGGGTTTCTTACTACATGGTTATCTTTGTGTACATTGATCATCAGGTTTGGTAAACTCTTATTCTGTTTAATGTGAAACTGTGCTATTTTTAATATGTGGAATTATGCTACAGCTTTTATCAAATATTTAAGATTTTTTTCCCTTTTTAGATACACATTGAGATCCACATGATCTATCTTGTCAAGTGACTGGATTGCTGTTTTTAACTAAAATAGCACTTGTTAGAGTCGTCTAGCTCCTTTACCCTTGCTTCAGCTACTGTATATACTGCAGTGTCTTTTTTTTCATATATTATAAGTTATCCGTATTTGAAATTGTCTCAGTATTCATTGGAAACCTCCTAAGCTACTTGTAATATCTGAAATTTTCTTTTTTATTTCATTGACTTATCTCTGCAATTTTTGTTTAGAATCTTAATATTCCATTATTCATTTTATTGACACAATATTTTTCAGTTTATATTATGGTCTCAAATGCCTTGATGAAGTGAAAGTACCTTTTTTTTTACTTTTCTGATTCCACCCCCCTGCTAGGTTACTTCCTTGATGAAACTAATCAGGTTTGTGTGGCATCATCTGCCCCTCATAAATTCATGCAGAATGGGTCTAAACATTTTTGTCTCAACCTAGTGTTTCATTATTCTGTCCTTGATAATAGATTCCTTGACCTTGCCCAGCACTGATATCAGGCTGACAGACCTGCAGCTGCCTACAAGCTATGTTGCCCCATTCTTAAATATGGGGACCACATTGGCCACTTTACAGTTCTGTGGCACCACACCTGTATGGACAGATTACCACATGCAGCCCTGCAAACTCTTCATTTATTTCAACTATGTTCCAACAATGTATCCTTTTATTTATTTTATTTTTTCTTACTTTTTATTCTTTGGTAAGACTCACTAGGCACAAGATCTGTTTTCAGGAGGAACCTGTGAGCACTGGGGAGGTTAAGTGACTTGCTCAGGGTTGCACACTTTACAAGTGTATGTTGTAGGACTAAATACCAGGTGTGCTGGATGTAACAAGCTCATTCGCAGCTCATTATTTTAACTTCTAGGCTATACTACCAGCCCAACTATGGCAATTATTATCCAGCTCCTCTTGTCTGGCTTGATTTGCACCAGCTAGCCAGCAATCATGGTAGGTGTTATATTTACAGTCCTACATTTTGACTATCTCTGATAGGACTGGCTCTCCAAATGAACATTCTCCCCAACATCCATTAATAAATATCAAAGCAAATTATTTGCAGTAGGAAGCATATCAATCAATGTCTCTGGCATGCTCACAGGTTAAAACCATACCCCTTTTTTTTCCTTGGGCCATGTCCACTACTTCATATTTTTCCTTATACCTTATTTATGTACTGAATGAAGGCTTTGTTGGTGTTTGTAGCTCCTTTTGTTCTCCAGACTTCTAGCAACTCTGGACAGAAACAGTATTGTTGAATACCTAAAAAATAACTAAGACCCTATGGCTCATTAGAAACTGGAAACGGAAATCCTAGCTTCCTGATTGGCTAGGAGGATTCCATTGCCATGAATCTATTTGTCAATAGAGCCCTGCAAATAACATGTACCAGCTTTACACTGTCAAGCTTTTGAAAGAATATGATCACTTCACTCCCTCACCCCATTCCAATTTAATACAATAATGTACATAACTCTTTCTACTAAAACACACAATCAATCAATCAAAGTCTTTATTTAACCAGGCGAGCACTGTTGAGCAACCTCATTTTCGAGGTGGACCTGGTTTTGTTAACAAAGAAAAAGGGACAATATGCATGGGATGCAACACACAAGAAAATAGTAATAATACAAATAAAGTGAGATACAATAATACAGCATATACAAAGTATCAGCAGGTAGCATTGACAGTAGTATGTTTGGAACAGAAGATAGAGCTAGTTTTGGGTAGGACACAATTTTTCATAAAAGTAAAGAAATATACATATCAGGTGCACCAAACACTAATAAAACCTAATATAAAAAGATACATAGTGATACGGTATGGGGAATTTAGAGCTGGAACCAGGGTCAAAGGAATGTGGAAGGAACAGATATGGGGGTAGAAAAAGGGGAGAGGGAAGAGTCGATTATAGATGTGATCAGTATTTTAACAGTAGTAATTAGAGTGTGCTTGGACTTATAGGAGTCACTATTTAGGGTAGACAGGCACAGGACTCCTTATTATGATGTAGATATAGAGATTTAAAAGCTGCTAGGCTGATGGGGTGAGTTAATTTCAAAGTTTTTTGCAGCTTGTTCCACAGTTGAGGGAGCACAAAGCTGATGGCTGCTCTGCCAATGCGAGATTTTGCTTTGTAAACACAAAGGTAGATATATGAGGTGCTTCTCAGAGCATACTTCCCCAGAGTGCACAAAGGTAAACAGACAGAGATATACTGGGGCAGTTTATTTGAGATAGCTTTGTATGTCCAAACTGCACCATTTTTTTGCCGTCTGTAAGCAAGGGATGACCATCCCAATGCCATGTATAATGCACATTGGTGGGCTGAGTATGGAAGACCCGTGATAAATCTTATGGCTCTGTGATAAAGCGTATCAAGTTTGGCTAGGGTACCTGCAGGTCCCTGACTATATAGAAAGTCTGCGTAATCCAATAGGGAAAGAACGGTAGTTTGAACCAGTTTTGGTTTACTGTCTCTTGTGAGGACATTATTAATCCTAAAGAACAGACCAAGTCTTTGTCTAAGTTTCTTTGCCAGTTCTTCTAAGTGATCTGTGAAAGTAAGTCTATGGTCAAACCAGACCCCCAGGTACTTGAACATTGGTAAGTAGTCCAACTGCTCACCTAGAATGGTAGTGATCTGCGGGAGTGTCCCAGCAATTGCAGGATTTATTGCATTTTGAAGGGGTGAGAGGAACATTGCTTTGTTTTGTTTTTTTGCATTTCAGAACAGTTTCTGGTTTATAAGCTGATGTTGCAGCAGATTAAATTAATTTTGAAGGGCTTTACAGGCCACTTCAGGTGTTGGGCTACTAGCATATAGTACCGTATCATCCACAAATAGTTGTATTTGTGCTTCTTTGATGGGAGCATCTACGTTGTTAACATAAATGGTGAAGAGCAAGGGACCAAGAATAGAACCTTGCGGTACATCTCTCAATAAGGGTTTTGGTGGAAAAACTTCCCCTTCTGCCTTTACTTGTTGAAGTTGTCCTGAGCGGTAGTTGGAGAACCATTTAAGGGATATGTAATCCAAACCAATGTTCCGGAGGGATGACAGAAGCAGTCTGTGATCAATGGTATTGAACGCATTGCTTAGGTCCAAGAAAACTGTGCAGACAAAGTTTTTTTTGTCTAATTCAAGCTGACAGTCATTTGTCACCTTGGCTAGAGCAGAGATTGTACTGTGCTGTGCTCTAAAACTGGATTGCAATGGGTTGAGCAATTTATCTGATTCAGGTACTTCCGAAGCTGGGAGTTCACTATTTTCTCCAACATCTTTGACAGGATTGGAAGTAGGGAGATTGGCCTGTAGTTATTGAGGTCAGTAGGATCGCCTGACTTAAACAAAGGGACCATAAGTGCATTTTTTCCAAATGGCGGTAGGTCACCCTGGGACAAGGATAAGTTGAAGAGATGAGTAATTGGGACTTCGAGGACATGGTAGCTGAACCTTTCAGAAGTACGGGTCAATGAGGTCAGCCCCAGCACTTTTCCTAGTGTCCAGCTGAAGGAGAAGATCTTCAACTTCTTTCAGGGAGGTAGGCTGCAGAGAGAAGGATGGTCTGGGGATGGATTTTTCTTGTGTATCCAATCTAAGTTGTTGGCGGAGGATATTTTCAGGAGAGGAGTCAAAGGCTAGTTCTGCAGTGGCAAAATGATTATTGAGAGCATCTAGGATAGGCAGTCTGTTGGAGATGACAGTATTGTCAATCAAAAATTTAGTAGGTAGGGGAATTTACAGTGGTGTGACCTTCAGTGTCTTTGATAGTCCTCCAGAATTTGGAGGCATTTCTTGAGGAGCTCTCCAGCTGAGAGCGGTAGAAATTAGCTTTGGCTTCTCTGACCATTTTGATGCAGAGCTTCCTCGCCCTCCGGAAAGAATTCCAGTCATTTATTAAATTAGTTTTCCTAGCAGTTCTCCCGAGTACATCTTTACTCCACAAAGCATCTTTCAGGTCTTCTGTAAACCACCGACAGAATTTGATTCTGGCACAAACTTTTACCATGGGAGCATACTTGCTGAGAACCCCTAGCACAATTTCTGAGAAAATATCATAAGCCGTAGTCAGGGACTTGGCTAGATAGAAGTCCTGCCATTGCATGGAATCTCTTAGGTCTGATATATACCCATGGAGATCAAAGTTGCGTATGCACCTTTTAAAGGAGAATTTTGGTACAGTTGTGGATTTAAGAGTGGATCTTACACATGCAATGAAGCAATGGTCACTAATATCAGAGAAAAAGACACCAGCATGGGAGAATAAATGGGGTTTGTTAACTAAAATTATATCAAAGAGAGTACTGTTATTTGAGTTGATCTTGTTAGGATGAGTAGATTTGTTTATTAGCTGTGACAACCCAAGGGAATCACAGAACATTTTAAGTGGGGTGGATGCACTGGAGAGCCAGTCTAAGTTGAAGTCCCCTAGTATGATACACTCTGAAGATGCTGAACCCAGGATGTTTTCGAGATGTTTTAACAACTGTAGTCCAGCTGATGGGGATCTGTAGCATCCTATTATACATAATGAGACACCAGTGGCAATTTCAATCTTTAATGGCAAGCTTTCAAATTCTTTTGGGACAGAGGTTGAGCCAATTATGGAGGCAGGAAATGTATCCTTGATGTAAAAATAGCTACCTCACCACCTCTGGTTTGCCTGTCGGCTCTGAACAAAGAGTAGGAGGGGATGTTAACTTCATTGTTACTGGTTGCCGGGCGGAGCCAGGACTCAGTAATCACCAGAACATCTGGAGCAGTATGACATGGCCTGAACAGAAGTGATTTTTTTAATAGGCTTCATACATTAACATGCAAGAATGTAAGCCCCTTGAGGCTTTGTAGCTCTGCTGGAGATTTCGTGGGTGCCAGAGGGCCTGGATTAAGCTCGACATTTCCTGAGCATAGTAAAAGCAGGAACAAGAGTTTCCTGCAGAGTTCTAGGAGAAGTGTGGGTGGCTGGGTCTTCTTTCGGTTACGTGATTTGTCTGCAGCAGTATAGGGAGTTCTGAGGCTAGTTCCCAGTTTTCCTGATGCTGCATACAATAATACCCTGACCGAGAGAGTCAATGGGAGTAGGGGAGAGTATGCAGAAGGTGGTGTAGCCCTGTGGGCAGGCTCTAGGAGAGTTCCTGTATGCCGGTGCAGGTGAAGGACCAGCAGTGGGCTAGGGGAAGTTAGAGCACATACAAGTTCTTCTACTTGATAGGAAAAGTCCCGGTTGGTCAATGTAAAAAGAGAGCCATTCTCCACTCTAGGAGTTATTTTTTGATTCATGTTTGGTTCAAATACATGTAAGATGAGCAGAGACAAGCATAGAAGCAGGTAATATGCCCTCATTATGAGACTATCACCCAATGGGTGCTACAAGTGCAGGCAAGAGAAGGGATTCTCAATGGAGGAGAATTTCTTAATCCATGTAGAATACTACTATAGGCAGTGGAGCCTGAAGCAGTAATCCTTAAGTACAGCTCCTAGTCAGGCTAATAAGAAAAGAGTTCACCTGACTATAGAGTAGTACTAGGGGCACAGAGGCTTTGAAGCAAATTTCTTAGCTACTACTCTGGAGCAGACTAAGTACTAGAGAGATCACCTGACCTAAATCAACTTCCTTAGCAAGACAATATATGCTAGTGAGCAATAAGCAAACCTAAAGTACCAAAATGGTATGCCTCAGCAAGACAGAATGAAATAAAGCTGCTAGAAGGCTTAGTTGTAAAAGGGATGGGAGGAATTGCAGTTATAAACAGTGAGTGATCAATAAATTGAAACATTAGATAGGAGTGGGCAGAGACTGTGTGCATTTAAAGGGGCCTGGGAGGGAAGGGAGGGGTGGGATGAAAAATCAATGGGAAGTTTGCAGATTTACCACTGAATCAGTGCACATACAGTTGGAGAGAAACTGCAGTGGGGGGAATGGTAAGTTACTTTACACAGGCCGAGCAGAACAGGCAAATTAAAATATATAAATTAGAAGCCGAGTACAGGAATGCAGGCTTACATTAAGCCACACGTCTCAGGTGCTCCTGTCTCAGGTGAGTGAGACCAGCCTATCAGGGAGCTCTACACAGGTGTGGAGCCAATAGCGCTACCCTTAGAAGGTGCTGAAATTGAAAACAGCAAATTGCAAGTGATGATCCGGTTCAGCGTTCACACAGCCCAGAGAAATCGTGGCAATTTTTCAAGCGTCATACCTTATCTATCTCTTTGGTGGGTGGGTGGATCAAGACCCTTGCACCATAGATGTGCTATGGCTGGATCGTGACCACTGCCCATGGGGGCAAGTGGCACCTTATCTATCTCTTTGGGGGGTGGATCAAGCTCCTTGTACCATAGAGGTGCTATGGCTGGATCATGACCAGATCAGTACCATTATTCTAGGTTATTAGTTGTGTAATATTCTGTTACAGTGCCTTCAAAGTTCTTGAACCTTTGAGCACATCTTTCACTATGGAGATCTTTCAGAGATGCATTTCATAATACATTAGAAACAACTCTAACAACCTCTTCATGTGGTACATAGAAACATAGAAGTTGACAGCAGATAAGGACCGCAAGGCCCATCCAGTCTGCCCATTTCTTTTTCTACCTTACAAATGTGCCATTGGCCTTTGCTCTGTCAGTGACCTATCTATTCATACTCATTTGTATTGCTCCCTTATGCCTATCCCATGCCTGTTTGAAGCCCTGCACTGTATTCATAGCCACCACTTCTTGAGGTAGGCCATTCCATGCATCCACCACCCTTTCTGTGAATAAGAATTTCCTCACATTCCCCCTTAATCGGCCCCCCTCTAATCTCATGCTGTGTCCTCTTGTCCTGCTATTTTTCTTATATTTAAACATGTTAGAATCTTTCACCCTGTTAATGCCCTTAAGGTGTTTGAATGCCTCGATCATATCACCGCTCTCCCTCCTTTGCTCAAAGGTATACATATTGAGCTCTGTTAATCTGTCCTCATATGTCTTCTGATGCAGTCCCTGCACCATTTTGGTTGCCCTTCTCTGGACTGCCTCAATTTGGTTAATGTCCTTGTAAAGGTGTGGCCTCCAATACTGCACACAGTACTCCAGATGGGGCCTAACCAGTGTCTTGTAAAGAGGATTATTACCTCCCTCTTACAACTTGCGATACCCTACTAATACACCTAACACCCCCTTAGCCTTACCTACTGCTTTAGAGGTCTGCTTAGATGATTTCAGGTCATCAGTGATGATGATGCCCAAGTCTCTTTCTTCCTTTGTGACTGCCAGCAACTCCCCTCCCAGCCTATAGGTGGCTTCAGGGTTTATCTTCCCTATGTGCATGATCTTGCACTTCTTTACATTAAATCCCAGTTGCCACTCTTCTGACCATTTTGATAGTTTATCCAGATCTCTTCTCATTCTGACCACCCCATCTGGATCATCTACTCTGTTGCAGATCTTGGTGGCATCTGCAAACATACAAGCCTTACCCTCTAGTCCATCTGCAAGGTCAGTAATGAAAATATTGAAGAGGACTGGCCCCAGGACTGATCCCTGAGGTACCCCACTTGTGACTTGCATCTCTTCTGACTGTATACCGTTTACCACCACTCTCTGTTTTCTGCCCGTCAACCAGTTTGCCACCCAGTTGACCAACTTCTGACCCACCCCGAGCCTACTCAGCTTATTTATCAATCTTCTATGTGGAACAGTGTCAGAAGCTTTGCTGAAGTCAAGGTAGGCGACATCAGCTGCTCCCCCTTGGTCCACCACTCTGGTTACCCAGTCAAAGAAATCTATGAGATTAGTTTGACAGGACCTTCCTTTTGTATACCCATGCTGTCTTGGATCCTGTGCCCCTATGGATTCCAGGTGTTGCACTATCCTTTCCTTAAGGAGTGCCTCCATAATCTTGCCCACTACCGAGATAATACTGACTGGTCTGTAGTTCCCTGCCTGGAGTGGGATCACATGAGCCCTTCTCCAGTCTTCTGGGACCTCTCCTGTGCTCAGAGGCTCACTTAACAGTTCTGCTAATGGCTCTGCTAGTTCCACCTTTAGCTCCTTAAGTACCCTGGGATGTATGCCATCAGGTCCCATTGCCTTATCCACCCTGAGCTTAGCAAGCTCTTGTAGGACCCTTTCTTTCATGAAGGGAGTAGTGCTCACCTCCCTCCCCCCTGTGTCCATGGTGCTGAGCTGTGGGCCCTGCCCCACCTTCTCTTCAGTAAATACTGAGAAAAAGCATCTATTTAGGATAGATGCTTTTACAGGGTCCTCCTCCTCCTCACATGCTATCTTTTCTCCATTAAGCTTAGCAATACCCCTTCTGGACTCTTTCCTTTCACTAATGTATCTATAGAAAGTCTTGTCACCTTCTTTTACTGTTCATGCTAGTGTTTCCTCAGTTTTGGACTTTGCCTGCCTTACTGCCTTCCCTGCTTCCCTTAGGGCAGTTTGGTATGCCTCACTATCTTCATCCCGCTGTGTTCCCTTATATTTCCTGAAGGCCAGCCTTTTGGCTCTGACCTTTTCTGCTACTGTATTTGAGAACCAAAGTGGTTTCCTTCTTCTTTTGCACTTCCTTTTCTGTCTAACACAATGGGATGTTGCTTCAAGTATTGCATCCTTAATGCTTGCCAAATTTGTCAGTACCCCCTCACCTGTGTTTCTTTTTGCCAGGGCTAGCTTATCTCTGTCGGCCATCTTATCAAAGTCAGCTCCTCTGAAGTCCCATATTTTTGCCTTGGAATGGGATGGGATGATTTAGATGTAGTAGCCAAACTGAACCATACCATGTGATGGTCACTGGCCCCCAGGTGACCTTCTACCTGGAGATCTGTGATCCCTTCCCTGTTAGTCAGTATTAGATCTAGGATAGCCTTGTCTCTTGTAGGTTGTTGTATCAGTTGTTTGAGGCCCTCCCCCTGCAGGGAATCCACTATGTGTCTAGTTCTGGCAGATGTTCCTGCTGGTATTGACCAATCTGTATCTGGCATGTTGAAGTCTTCCATTATCAGAACCTCCCCTTTAGCTGTCATGTTTTGTATATCTTCTAACAATAATGTGTCTATGTCCTCTCCCTGGTCTGGGGGCCTGTAGACAACCCCAGTTCTTATGGCTGTCCCATTTCCTGTTTCCAGGGTGACCCACAGTTCTTCTGGCTCCTTATGTGTATTCTGAATTTCTGTAGCTTTGATATTTTCATTGATATACAGGGCCACTCCTCCCCCCCTTTTTGTACCTTGGTCTCATCTGAACAATACATAGCCAGGTACTGAAGTCCCCCAAGTGTGGTTACTGGTAAACCACGTCTCACTAATTGCTACTATGTCCAGTTTATCCTCTGACATTATTGCCTGCAGGTCTGGAATTTTATTTCCAAGGCTGTGAGCATTTGTGTACATGATTGTCCATTGGCAAGATTTTGATGTTTTAGTTGTTGGGTGAGGTTTGGCATTACCCTTGTGTGTCGCATGGGGAGACAAACCTTTTTTATTACCTGGTGATGCAAATGAACTGCAAACATGCTGAATCCCTGTTTGACCACTAGCTGAGTGGGGAGGGGTGTTCTTCCCATTCGACATATGGGGTGCTGCATCCCTCTCCCCATCTGCTAGTTTAAATATTCTGCAAAGACATCAAACTTCTGCCCCAATGCACTGACTTCCTCCTTAGTCAGATGCAGTCTATCAAATTTAAAGAACTTTCGCTCCCAGAACTGTTGCCAGTTCCCTACAAATCTGTATCTTTTTTCCTGGCACCAGCCCTTGAGCCACGTGTTTAGCTCCCCTATCTCCCCTTCTCTGACCTTCCATCCATCTGCCCCCCTCTCCCAGATTGGCAGGATCTCACAGAAGGAGATGCCAGACAAAATGGATGATAGTTTGTCACCCAGCCTGTTCAGGTGTTCCTTGGTCTCCACAACTGACCAGCTGGCAAGATCATTAGTCCCTATGTGTACTAGGACATCAATGTTTTCTCCTGCTTTGTGAACAATTTTAGCAATGCGGTCAGTGTCTCTCCATGCTGATGTACCTGGGAGACATCTGACCATTACCCTTGGCTGGAGATGGGTATCAACTCCCGAATCATGGAGTCTCCTATGATCAGAAGTTTTTGGATTTCCTTTTGCCTTTTTGTTTTGGTTCCTGATTTGGGTGAGTTTTGTTGTGATAGCTTCTGTGCATGATGTCTTGCTCTGCAGTGTCTTCTGCCTTTTTTTGATTTCAGAGATAGAGGCAGATACCTGTTTGTAGTGTTTATATGGTTTTTGGAGGTAATATGTTGGAGAGCAGAGAGTGATGGGGCACCCAATTTGCCCCTCCTAACCACCTGCCAACCTCCTGGACCAGCTATCCTCTGTGGTCGAGGTTTTTCTGCTGGATGCTGATGAAATGGCGGGTGGTTCTTATAATGTATTTCCTCTTGAATATGAAATTTGAGCTGTGCAATCTCTGCCCATGCTACCTGGAGCTGAGCTCTAAGCTCTCCAATGGCCCAGCATGTAGGACAGTGTCCTAAATCCTGTAAGACTGTCCTTCTGAAAATTGTTCCACAGTACCTGCAGTTAATGATATCCATTCCAGATAAGTTGCTGGGTTTATAACCTAGTCAGAGTAATTAGAAGGAAAAAAAAATAAAAATAATGGTTTGATTGTGTTTTGTTTTTGTTTTACTTGTTATAACAAGTTAAATTACTAGTGCCCCTGTAAATGAGCTCACCTTGTGGATGCCCCACTGATCCGCCCCTTCCTGCTCTGCCACAGGAAATGTCACAACTGTGGTACCCTATAAAAGGAGTGTAGTGTGGGCTGGTTGGCTAGGCCCTTCCCCTGCTGAAAAAGAAGAACCACAGATGAAAGAACAAGGAGGTAAGAGCAGAAACAATCAGTCAACAACAAATGCAGTAACCCTGAAAGCTTATCCTAATGTTAGATAAAACTGTAAAACCTGTAAAGCACCATCTGTTATAATTTCAGAGAAGATATACGCTGTAAGAAACACTTTGCTACAGAGAAAAATAAAACAATGAAATGTTAGCAACAAACAGCAGCAATCCCTGTGAGTAAAAAATAAAAACAACACCACACAGTAAACCTGCTTAGCCAAAAGAAGTCTTAATCCTTTTCCCTTGCTCTGGTAAGTTTCTCTACTCTGCCTTTCAAGCAGTCTTAGAAGGAAAGAGCTCAGATGAAGCTAGGTGCCTTGGCCAGCAAACCAAGTCTTCTACCTCCAAGATATCAACTAACCTGACCTTTTAACCCTTCTTTCTGTTGGAAATTACTGACAGTATGCCAGTTCCACCCCTCACATACACACCTAATCCTTTGGAAGAGCTGTGGGAGGAAAGCTATTAGCTCCTTCAATGTGAGAAGGAGACTGAAACACCTCTGAGACAACAAACCTTTTCAACAAAAAAAAAAAACAAGAATAAAATAAAACAGTGTCAAACAGTAATTTTGTTTAGCCCAATGATAAAAAAGTCACAAAAATGTAAGCTCCACCTGTAATAATTTCAGAGAAGATATACCCTGTAAGAAACCCTTTGCTACAGAAAAAAATAAAGCAGTAACAGAAGATATACCTTGCAAAAGACAATTTGAATCAGAAGATTACAGCAATAATCTGTTAGCACACACCTGTAGGCACAACTTGTACTAATGCAGAAGAAGGTATACCAGCAACAACAATTTGAATCAGAGAAAATAAAGCAATGAAATGTTAGCAACAAACAGTAGCAATCCCTGTGAGTAAAAATTAAAAAACAACACCACACAGTAAACCTGCTTAGCCAAAAGAAGTCTTAATCATTTTCCCTTGCTCTGGTAAGTTTCTCTACTCTGCCTTTCAAGCAGTCTTAGAAGGAAAGAGCTCAGGTGAAGCTAAGTGCCTTGGCCAGCAAACCAAGTCTTCTACCTCCAAGATATCAACTAATCTGACCTTTTAACCCTTCTTTCTGTTGGAAATTACTGACAGTATGCCAGTTCCACCCCTCACATATACACCTAATCCTTTGGAAGAGCTGTGGGAGGAAAGCTATTAGCTCCTTCAATGTGAGAAGGAGACTGAAACACCTCTAAGACAACAAACCTTTTCAACAACAACAAAAAAAAACAAGAATAAAATAAAACAGTGTCAAATAGTAATTTTGCTTAGCCCAATGATAAAAAAGTCACAAAAATGTAAGCTCCACCTGTAATAATTTCAGAGAAGATATATCCTGTAAGAAACACTTTGCTACAGAGAAAAATAAAGCAGTAACAGAAGTTATACCTTGCAAAAGACAATTCGAATCAGAAGATTACAGCAGTAATCTGTTAGCACACACCTGTAGGCATACCTTGTACTAATAGGAGGCAGTATAGTGCAGTGGTCTAAGGCTCTGAGCTGCAAATCTGGTGACATCCAGCAGACCAGACCTGGGTTTGAATCCCACAGCTTCCACTTGCATACTGTGTGACCCTGAGCAAGTCACTTAACCTCCTTGTGCTCCCAGGTCGCTCCTGTAAAAAAGCTTTCAGCTTAGTATGCTATACCTGGTTAAATAAAATAAATAAAAATAAATCAATAATGCAGAAGAAGGTATACCAGCAACAACAATTTGAATCAGAGGAAAAATAAAGCAATGAAATGTTAGCAACAAACAGTAGCAATCCCTGTGAGTAAAAAATAAAAACAACATCACACAGTAAATCTGCTTAGCCAAAAGAAGTCTTAATCATGTTCCCTTGCTCTGGAAAGTTTCTCTACTCTGCCTTTCAAGCAGTCTTAGAAGGAAAGAGCTCGGGTGAAGCTAGGTGCCTTGGCCAGCAAACCAAGTCTTCTACCTTTTGTTGCAACGTCCATGCACATCGAGACTGTCATAAGTAGTATATACATGCAGCTAAGCTTAGCAGCAGTACTGCTTTGTGAAATTTAGTCCAAGATTGTGCATACATCACCCATACTAACACTGAATATTATCTTCCCATTTATAGCTCAGTGTTCAGAATTGCATACTGTAGGGACATTCTAGTAAAAATGAGTTTTTATTTCTAGAGTTCAAGAAGAAATAAATGCACATTCCCTTTCAGATACTGCCTTATGTTTATGCAAGTCTTTTTTCATGAGATCTTCCAAAGTTGTCCTAGCGAGACAATGTCCCTAATTTCTTTAGGTAAATATGGATTAAGTTGCTGGTTAGTAGCCATCAAAACGTTATCACGTGGACAGTATTTTAACTCTAATGCTATAGCAAAGTTCTTTTGCAAAATTATTTCATAAAGTTGTTTTCTAGCCTGTGCAGAAATACCTCAATATTTTAACTTCCAGATTTTAGTTTTTTGATATGTTTATCTAATTTTGGAAGGTACTACAATTAGATATTCTTCCCTTAAATAAGTAAAAGATCCCATAAGACGGTCTGGAATTAAGAGTACTATCCAGTCTTCAATAAGATGTGTCCATAATGTGTCTGCACCATTGAGTATTGGAGCAAGGTAATGAGAGAAAAAAAAAAATACTGAAGAAAAATGCTATGGGATGCATCATACTTACACCTCCCTGAGCTGAGGACTTATAAGTGATGTCCCTTTTTACTGGATTAAGCCTGGACCCACATAAACCTTGAAAACAGAGCATATACAACCAGGTATCCATTTCCACTGGTTCCATGTCATAACAGCGACTGTGGAGCGGTGAACCCTGAAAAGGCGCAAATCCTTAGCATAGCGATTTGGAACAAATGTTTTTTTGCAGAGTTGTTCCCTCCTCACCTGCCAATGGGGGCTTCTACTTCCTTATTTAATATATTAACTCGGGGGCATATCTCAAGGATGGGGAGAACCGCAAGTCACCCAAAAGTGTCAGTGCTGTAGTTCCATCGTCCTCTTTAGGAGCCACCATTCCGCTACCATTTCCACTGGCATTGGAAATATATAGATTACAAATATGAAACACAGAAGAAGTAAGATTTTTATGAAAAACACTCTTAAATTTAGAAAAGCTTCTGGTTTTCCAGCTAGAAAATTTATAGCTTGCATTTTTGAATCATGCTGACCAATTCAATAAGGACTCATCCAACTTTACCAGCAGGTATACATGTATGGGGCTATAATATATGTTAAATAGTACCCCCATACATGTATACCTGCCAGTAAAGATATAACAAGTATATTTTAGGTGGTGCACCCTCTCCTCCGATTGTCTATGTGGATAACGGCGAACGCCTAAAGGAGATCGCCATTATCACTCAGTCAGAGTGCCAACCACATTTTTGGCACTCTGACAACCCTGGTGCACCAGCACAACAGTGCCAGGACATATTTTTACTACTTTCTGAGGGGAGGCTGCACCTCCCCACACCCCCCCCATGGGGGCTTTGCTCCCCACACCCCCCTACTTAAGGATTCTCAACTTCAAGGGGGTGCATGTCTTGGGGGTGAAAGTAGTAAAAATAAAGAGGTCCAGGCTGAGCACAATAAAAATCGCACCAATGCCCAGACCCGAACCCAGTACCTCAGCTACTCCAGCCATTGCCCAATCCCCAATGCCATGATGCAGCTCGACTGACAACCGCAGCACCACCCCCTACAGCCTCTCAACCCCCTCCCAGCCCACACTCACCATGCTCGCTCCCACCCCCCCACGCACCTACGTATAGCAACATCCTGTCACCTAGTTCGCCCACCCTCTCATCCGGTCTCCCTAACTGTCTGTCACTGTGAGTGGATTGTGTGACGAAGATGTCGCCGTAGAGGACGGCACCCTTCCTCATGCACCCACTTCATGGGTTACCTTACCTATCCTATCACAGTATCTATGGAGCACCTGCTGCACCATTCCCGACATTGCATCATCAAACTGCACTTTTAAGGGGTGGGGATGCAGCATTCCCTGTCTGGCTCAGTAGTACTAGACAGAGTTTATGGAGGCTATAACTTTTATTAAAAATGATAAAAAAAGATGTGAAATATAAATTAAATAACTCCCGGGGCAGGCAGTTTTACAATATGGGTTGCCTGCCTTGATCATGACAGTTGCTCTTTAATACTGTTAAAATTCAGGGTAGAGGAGAAATGGTTTGTCCATAACACATTGGGATATCTTATTAAGGTGGTTGGTCTATGAACTTCCTACTCTGTGATCTCGTTTTACATTTAATCTTTTTCTTCCACTGAGTCTTCTGAGTGAGGATCTTCCAAATCTGAGTACTGACCCCAATAGAGAAAGATTCAGAGTCCATTTTGTCTCCCTCTACGTCTCCCCACTGTTTGGCCTTTGCTAAAGCACATACCTATTCTGAATGGAGAGAGTGTCTGATTTTTTTTGCTTTTTGTTTTGTTTTCCTGCCCCTTTTTACTATCTGTTACCAAAATCATATCTTCTTCTAGTGGTAGTGGGGGTGGAAGCATTGAGGAAGTTATCTGCCCCAGTTGCACAGGGATTGTGTTAGGCCACAACATCCATGTCTGTTTCTTTAGCTTGAGCTGTCTGTTCTGTGGATGGCACTACTGCATAATGAAGGGTAACTGGTAAAATTATGTCTAAAGGAGTATTTTTATTTGAGTGACCTAGGGTCTCCTCAGCTAGTGTAGCCTAGCATCTGTCAACTTCTGCTCTCTAGCCTTAGGTACATATATAAACTGTCCCATAGCTACCAGATCACCCTTATTCAATTCCACCTCCCCTGTAACGTGTGGCCCATGAACATCTCCTGTAAAAATGACCTTGCTTGTCACATTGATTACAACAAAATAGGATTCAGGCAGTGTTGGCTTAAATGTTCCAATTCCATACAATTGTTACATCGTTCTGTACTACATGCAGAACTAGTGCATGTTTGTGAACTGCACCTGTGGCTGGCATGGGGTGTCCTAGATAAAAATATTCCCCCGTCCTCTCCTAAGAAAAAAACAGGGAGATGATGTATCCCTATGTTAGTCTAAAACTGCTTAACTTTAAACTTCCATCCTCCCATCCACATCTGTTCACTATCTATTTTAGGTGATGTGCTGTCAAGAATTTTGCAACGTTGTTTTAACCAGTAGATATCTGACACATGTACCTGTTCATTTCGAAACAAAATAGTTATCATTTTAATTGTCTGTTTAGATAATGCTATAGCCATGAAAGGGGCCCATAGTGCAGAGTCTTTAAGTACATCACATTTTATCCAAAACCTTTCATAAGCTTCCAAAGTTTGAAAACTAATATCAAAGGTTTTTTCACCTGAGACATGGATCACGGTATACAGTTCAAATGGGAATAAAAAACATAGACTCCTTTAATAATTTTTGTATAAAAAGCACTCTGTCTAGGGGGCCAATCCCCAGTATTGTTTAGTATATGGACATTTTTCCTTGGGGCTGGTTCCCCAGTTGCAGAAAACAAATCAGCATATGCTCGATGAGATTGTCCACTTGTTTCTGTGCTTTGAACAATTTGGGGGGAGGAGTTAAAAGTGTTTCACTAGAACCATCTGTGACATCAGACAACTCACTCCCAGAGTTATTTTGTACATTGGTGTTGAGAGTTATTATAGCCTTTACTCTTACAGTATCAGAAGAAGGGGAATTATTCACTGCCGCACAGTTCTTTGTCCCACCAACAGTCTTGTCCTGTATATTTCCCCCTCTCCAGCCCCCTCCATGTGTGAAGTTCTCCTTGTTCTTCCCTCTGTTGCAGAATAGCAGTCTTTATCAACAGGGACTCAGGAAACAGCATCCATGTCTTTCATCCAGCCTGCTGCTAACTGTGTGGTTTCCACTGATCAATTCTGCAGTTTTCCTTCCCGATATTGATGTTGTGTGAATGCATCTTAGGCCAAGCCACCAGCATATTTGTGCCATTCTCAAAGCCATTCCCATGCCTCTTACATTTGCAGATGTAGAATCTTCATGGCAATTTCCTAGAACACTGTCCTTTTATTGTACTGTCTCTGGCTGTATATCCTGCATTGCTGAAGTTCATCGTCTCTCTCTCTACATGGGAGACAGCAGTCAGTTTGGAGAATGCTGCCTCCATTTTATCTGCTTTCAAGTTCAGGGAACTACTTTTAATAGCTGAAGCAAAATTTTGTGTATTGTGGCTGTTAATGTTGGTGTATCAGGTTACGGCACCATTTCTGGTCTCAGCCCATTGAAAGTGGCTTCCTTTGATGCTGCTGCATCATTCTCATCAGTTGTAAACAGCTGAGCCAGTTCTCATCAAAGATGCACTAGAGGACTGGGCTGCATTTTTAATGCTAGAGGGTTCAGTTTGTAGTTGTTCCTTTCTTTTTTGATATCGCTTCTCTTCCTCCACTAACATAACCAATTTTTCAACTGTCTCCTTGCAACAGCTTTATACTTGCTGGAGTTTTCAACCCCAGATAGCCCATTTTCCACATCTTTCACCATAGCAACTATCTCAATATCTTCATCATGGGAGCTCTTTAGAGTATACATCAAGTGGCAAGGGAGGAGGCCAAGTAAGGATACTGACTCCCCAGCCTCAGAAACATCCATCTGCTCACCTCCAGGGATCTCCATCTTGACAAGCTGACAAAATGGCCAGAGGTTCCCCTATGGGCAAGAATAGGGGAATTTTATTGACAGAAAAAAAAAATTATGTAACAGAACTCCCAGTGGGCCTACCCAGTTATCAAAAGTCAATAAATAAATACATTCACTATCAAACAAATAAAAGCATTTCATTTCTTCATGACATCAACATGAAGGTTTATGCACACCTTTTAACTAGATTCATCTTACACAAACAATATTTCTCTATTTTTTTTCTCAGTTTCCTTTCTGGAAAACCTGGTATATTCTTTTACAAAGCTTGATTTTAACTCATTTTCTGCTAGTAGTATACTAACATTTTGACTCATCCATTTCTGCTGAAAAATGACTTTACGTCTTGCCTGCCATAAATAAAATTTAATACATGAAAAAATCAGCCTCAATGTACTCTGATCATACTGATACCCAGATGAAAATGCACCTATGATTATATTTTCATATGTTAATTTTTTCCAAGCCTCTTCTATCCATATATTTGGTAAAAGATTCCAAAAAGATTTCACAAAAGGACCTGATACATAAAATGTTCCATTGTCTCTATTTGTCCTCCACAACATTCCCTAGGACACATTTTATCATTTAAACTTTTATGTTTTGCATTGTCTTTTAATAGTATTTTCCCATGACAATAAAGCCATATGACATCCCACATTTGTACAGGCATTCTTTTGTCTGTTAAATATTTTTCCATCCTCTTGTAATTTTCTACTGAGACTCCACTATATTCTGCTATGTCATATCCTTGTTTTTTAATCTTTTAATATAATTATATTCTTGAGAAGTTGATTATTTTAAAACTATTCAGTTTCCATTGTCTAATCTTCTCCAATACCACTTGAAAATATCCTGGTCTATTTTTTTCTTTTTTTTTTTTAACTCTCTTTGTGCACCACATGGTGGGGAACTCTCTCCAGCATCCACTCACCCAGAGCTCTACCTCCTACCTGAAGCACTCTGTACTGCTTGACCCCTTCTGACATGGCAGACACCCCAGCTCAAAACACCCTGAGGTAGAGCTGCCCTACCTGCCTAGGGCGCTCTATCTAGAATCCAATTTGCCAGTTGGAAGGGATCCCCGGTGCAAGGAGAGAGGTGCCTGGTACTGGAGTGAGGCTCAAAGGTCCACGGTGCCATCGCCTATCCCCACAAGTGGGGATTTTCTTTAGTTAGTCCCTCCCCAGACAAGGGACATGCAATGCCACCCTGCCCATTGTGTGAGCACTCCCGCTCTTGCCCAGAAGGCAGCTGCCCTACGTCTCCTCCTTGCTTTGGTTCTGATGGCAGTAGTACACCTGGTCTCCACCGGGTGTCACTAACTGCGTAGAACACATCCCCCTCCCTCCCAGGAGAGGAGAGCAGTCCACCAGATGCTCAATCTTCTCCTCCCCTGCCAACCCCTGGCAACCCGGGCTTGTTCTCGAACCTGGGTCATCGGTGTGGTGAGAGGTGGGCGTCCAGCGCCTCAACCCTCAGCACCACTGGGTCGACTCAATATTTTGATATTTTTTTTAATTTAGAAAGACACTGATTCAATTTAGTAATCATAGGCTGAAACCACTCTTATGTTATTGGTTACTAAATTTTATCAACACTCATTAACAAGTCATACATTCCAATAAATAAATAAACTATACAGAAAAGCAATGTGGGTTATCAAATGTAATCTTCCATTTTTCACTGGCAAATATAATATATTCCTTTTTATAGGGTTTAATTTACTCCACCATATTGTTTGAAACACTAAGCTTAAAATGTTGGGGCAGGATTTTTGAAAGCCTTAGATCACCACATGACTGGGTACACCGATAATGCGGCATATACAGGGCTTATGACATTCTAACAGGATTTTCTATTCCATGTGCCAATTGTCGCAAGTTACACCAACTTTTTATAGCCTAAAATGTAACAATCCTGGGGCCTTTTTTATGGAGCTTGCACCAGATATATGCTGCAGGCTGCTATAAATCATGAAAACTGTCACATCTGTGCTTTAGCTTGTAAAATTGGGCACGGTTGCAGTGTTGGGGTTGGCACATTGCCATAAACAAAGTGTAGTGGCACCAGGCTTGGTGCAAGCCCTGCACTACACTTTGAAAAGCCTGTCCCTAGTCTCTAGTTGTTTAAGGAGTAGGTAAACCACACTTAAGTAGGTAAGCATTGGTAGTAAGAATGTTTGCACTAAAATACTTTTTACTTCTTTGATTGCTGCCAGTTTTCCATACTTTTACCTTCTCTTCACATTCTTCTGGTTTTCTTGACCAATGCCTTTCTGCTGCCTCAGACCCACCAAAATCAATTCCTTAAATCTGCAAAGTATCTTCTGTTATTGGTATTCCTTGAATTTCAGTCACCATAGGGGTATTATTACTTAATCTTCTGCCTTTTCTATTTTGTGCATAAAGTTTTGATGCAGATATGTGTCCATATCCCTGTAAACACTGGATAGCTCTTTTCCTGATTCTACATCTTGTACATATATGAATATGTCATCTGCATATGCAGTGACTGTAATTCTTTCAGTATTATTCTTACATTTGGACTGCAGGGTGACTCTGTGAGAGTTCTAATACTGGATCTAAGCAAAATGCATGTAGTGAAAGGCTAAATGGTCATCCTTGTATCTGTCTCCTTTAACTACTTTAATTTCATCACCTAAAAAATACATTTGCTGTTGGTATTCTTTTTGCCACTTCAGAAATTTGTTTTAACCACTTACAGGATAATGGTGGGAAACCATACCATTTTAATACTTGAAATAAATATGCATGTGAAACCCTGTTAAAATCTTTTTCTTAGTCCAATGACAATACATAGCCTGTTAACTGGTTCATAGAAAACATAGAAACACAGACTATGACGACAGATAAGGACCACTTGGCCCAGCTAGACTGCCCATTTCCCTACCTAGAGGATAAGCTGCAGATCCTATTTAACCAACAGCCTATTTCTTCCTACTCCCCACAAGATTTAACTTACGTCTGTCCCATGCATTCTTGAATTCTCCCACAGTTTTAGACCCCACAGCCTCCTCAGGAAGGCTGTTCCATGTGTCCACCACCGTCTCTGTGAAAAAGTACTTCCTCACATTGCCCCTGAGCTGTCCCCCCCCATCTTTAAATTGTGTCCCTTTGTTCTTGCACATCTCTTTTTCTGAAAGATGCTACCCTCTTGGACTTTGTTGGTTCCACTGAGGTACTTAAACATTTCTATCATGTCCCCCCTCTCCCTCCTTTCCTCAAGGTTATGCATATTAAGTTCCTTTAGTCTCTCCTCGTATGGCTTGTCTTGCAGACCCTGCAACATTTTAGTTGCCCTCCTCTGAACTGCCTCCATCCTGTCTATGTCCTTGCGGAGATGGGGTCTCCAGAACTGGATGCAGTACTCCAGATGGGGTCTCACCAACTGTCTGTACAGGGGGATAACAACTTCCTGTTTTCTGCTGGTGATGCCTCTCCCTATTAATCCCAGTATCCGCCCAGCCCTCCCTACCGCCTTCTCACATTGCTTGCCAACCTTAAGATCATCTGATATGATTACCCCCAGGTCCCTTTCCATTTTTGTTGTTGTTATTACCTCCCCCCAGTTGTAATCTTCCCCTGAGTTTTTGTTTCCCAGGTGCATTATTTTGCACTTCTTTGCATTGAATCCAAGCTGCCATACTTCTGACCATTCCTCCAACCTTGCCAAGTCCGTTCTCATCCTTTCCATGCCTCCTTGTGTATCAACCCTGTTGCAGATCTTTGTGTCATCTGCAAAGAGGCATACTTTACCTTCCAGTCCTTCTACAATGTCACTTATAAAGACATTAAAAAGGACTAGACCCAGTACTGAACCCTGTGGTATCCCACTAGTAACCCCTCTTTCTTCAGAGTGGACTCCTTCTGTGTCCTGTTGTGCAGCCAATGTTTTACCCAGGCTACTACCCTGGGATCCACTCCAATGCTGGTTAATTTGACTTTTAATCTTTTGTGTGGGACTGTGTCAAATGCCTTGCTAAAGTCTAGGTAGGCCATGTCCACAGCCCCTCCCTGGTCTACTATTTTGGTCACCCAGTCAAAGAAATCAATTAGATTCATCTGACATGATGACTTTCCCACTCTGAACCCATGCTGCCCTGGGTCCTGTGCCCCACTGGCCTCTAGGTACTCAAAAATTCTTTCCTTCAGAAGTGATTCCATTACTTTCCCTACCATGGAGGTCAAACTGACAGGTCTATAGTTTCCTGCCTCTGTCTTGGTCCCACTTTTGTGAAGGGGAATCATATCTGCCTTCCTCCAGTCCTCAGGTACTACACCATCCTCCCATGATTTGTTAAAAAGGGCAGTCAGTGGTGTTACTAGTTCTATGCTTAATTCTTTTAGAATTCTGGGGTGAATTCCATCTGGCCCCATTGCTTTGTCCACCTTCAGTTTTAGGAGTTCTTTCAAAACCCTTTCTTCTGTGAAAGGACTAGGATCAACCCCCCCCCTCTCTAGAGTGCTTCTGTTAATTGGATTAGGCACCTCCCCCACCTCCTTTTTTGTGAATACTGAACAGAAGTATTCATTAAGTATCCCTGCTTTTTCACTGTCCCTCTCTGCTCACTCACTGTCCATTCCATTCTATTCAGCCTCAATATCCCTTCCTTAGTCTTTCTATGCTCCCTGATATACAGTACCTATAAAATGTTTTATCCCCCTTCTTAACTGAGTTGGCTATCTTTTCTTCAGTTTGGGCCTATGCTATTCTGACTATCCTCCCTGCTTCCTTCTGCCTTAACTGGTAGAGTTCTCTGTCCTGTTCCTTCTGTCTTTCCTTATACTTCCTAAATGCTACCTTTTTCTCCCTAACCTTCACCGTCACCTCTTTTGAGAACCATAGTGGCTTTTTCTTTCATTTGGATTTGCCTTTTTTGCTTCACACAAAGGCTTGTTGTCTCTGTGATGGCAGTTTTGATATTTCCCCATTGTTACTCCACCCCTCCTTCTAGCCTGTTTGCTAGTGCTTTTCTAAGGCACTCTCCCATTTTACCAAAGTCAGCCCTCCTGAAGTCCAGAACCCTCACTTTTTTTTGTATGGCTTGACTCTGTAGCTGAGTTTATCATGAACCACACTGTTTAGTGGTCACTTGTTCCAAAATGGCTACCAACTTCTAGATCTGAGATCCTCTCACTGTCTCCATTTGAGAGTACGAGATCTAAGATTGCTCCCTAATAAGTAGGTTCCAAAACTAGCTGTCTGAAGCATGCCATCTGAAGGGCATCGAGAATAGCCCTGCTTTTGGATGTGGCTACAGGAAAGGTGCTCATAGAAACATAGAAATATAGAATTTGATGGCAGACAAGGACTGCTTGGCCCATCCAGTCTACCCATTTCCCTACCTGATGGATAAGCTGCAGATTCTAGTTAATCAACAGATTACTTCCTCCTGCCCCCCCACTAGAATTGCCTTATGCCTGACCCATGCATTCTTGAATGATCTCACTGTTCCTGACTCCACAACCTCCTCAGGAAGGCTATTCCATGCATCCACAACTCTCTCTGTGAAAAAATACTTTCTAACATTACCTCTGAGCCATCTCCCCTCTATCTTCAAATTGTGCCCCCTTGTTCTTGCACATCTCCTCTTCTGAAAGATACTACCCTCTTGTACCTTGTTAAATTCCCTTGAGATACTTGAAAGTTTCTATCATGTTCCTCCTTTCCTCAAGGGTATACTTATTAAGCTGCTTTAGTCTCTCCTGTATGCCTTCTGGTGCAGACCTTGCACCATTTTGGTCCAGTTAACATTTGGCATATTCAGGTCCCCCATCAACAGTATCTCCCCTGTCTCTAAGGATGCCTTCTATCATATCTTTGTCCATTCCATCCCCTGACATGGGGGTCTGTATACAACCCCTGTGTGGATTGTGGTGCCATTTCCAGTCTCTAAAGTGACCCACAGTGCCTCATCTCCTCCCTGCTTACTCTTTTGTTCAGTTGCTTGTATCCCTTCCCTTACATAAAGAGCTACTCTTCCCCCCTCCCTGTCTCTCCTGTAGGTTGTATACCCTGGTATGTTAACATCCCAGTCATGGTTCTCTGTGTACCATGTTTCTGTGACTGCTATGATATCCATGCATCCCTCTTCCATCAAGTCCACCAGTTCAGGGAGATTGTTGCCCAGACTATGGGCGTTGGTACTCATTACGCTCCATTTCTTGATGGCCTTGTCCCTTTTTGCTCCATCCCTGTCCTTATTGCATTTGTCACTTTCTCCATTTACCCCTGCACTTCTCCCTATTGACATTTCTATGTTGGTGTCTACCTCACTTAGTACCCTGATTTTTTTTTTTAGGGGGGGCTATGATTTCCCCGCTCCTCTCCAGTGCCTCCCCCTTGGCTAGTTTAAATCCTTTCCCTTTTTTCTATAACTTCTCTCATTAGAATCAGGTTGTCATTAATCCTTCTATCTGGTATCGAAGAAGAATGCACCAGTGATATCAGTTTTAGTGCTGCTGTTGCCATCCTTGCCCATAACATCTTTGTTAAGATTTTTAAAACATAGTTTAATAAGCATAAAGGTCTCCAATTTCTAATATTAGTTTCAACACTTTTCATATACAAAAAAAAAAATTGCAACGTCAACCCAAATAACTCTTCTGGAGTTCCTTCAAGCAGGATCCAATTAAATATAACCCTCAATATTGGTGATACATTTTGCACAAATGTTTTAAAAAATACAGGTGTCAATTTGGCTCTTCCTGAGGCTGTATTAGCCGACTGAGCTCTCAATGAGTGAGCTCAGTTGGCTAATGAATGATGACTTGTGCAAGCACAAGCTTATTCATTCAGCGCTCAGTTGGTTGCCAGCCATGGAGGTGAGTGGAGGGCTGTGTGGGTGCCCACTCTGGGTTGGGGTGTTGGGGGAGTGAAGTGGTGGTGGTGAGGCACTCCCTAATGGGGTGGGGGGTCCACTAGACACCAGGAATTCAATGACAAAAATAAATACATGTTTTACATTGTGGCCTGCATTTGGTGGTGACAGGTGGGGGGGTTCATTAGAAAAGGATTTATTGGGGAATATATATATATATATATATATATATATATATATATATATATATTTACCTTGTGGCCAGAGATCGGTGGCAATGGGGGGTTCATTTCAATGGGATTTAATGAAGAAGAAAAAAATTTTTACATTCTGGCAGGCGATCGGAGGTGGGGAGGGGGACCACTAGACACCAGGGATGTGGGGGATTCCCCAGTTTTCACTTGTACTTGCTTTAGAATCCCCCAAACCAAGACAATGCTACAAATGGCAAATTCCTATCAAAGAGGCCAACTTTGAGAAGTGACTCATGCAGGTGAATTTGGCGACTTTGCCTGAAATTCGCATGTGAAGTAAAACTTTGCTGCATCTCTAAATAGCACTAAAGTAAGTAAAGCAAGAAAGCAACTAATTAAAAACACTCTTTTCAGTTTAGTTAAGTTTCTCGATTTCCAAATTGCCAAGCTCCCCCCTACCTTATGTAGGCATTTTTCCCAGTTATTATAATAATAATAATAAATATTAATAAACTTTATTTTTTAAGCACCTTTCAAAATATCAAGGTGCTTTACAATAATAAAAACATAATTTCGTAAAACAACAAACACAATAATAAATAAAACAACAGCTCCAAACACCAAGTGTCACTGACAGGCCTGATGCCTCAAAAAAGTTTTAAGTGCCTGTTTAAATCCCCCCATGGTTGTGCACTCCCAATGCTGATGGGGTAGAGAATTCCAGAGGGTAGAGGCCACAAACATAAATACATGGGCCCCAGAAGATTTCAAGGTCTCCCGCGGAACCTCTAGCAACCCCTTGTCAGCCGAAGGGGGCTGTTATATAAGATTACATCTGGCTGGTTTAAATAAATTCCTAAAGGCTTAACAGGGTTAGTCCTAAGGGAAATCCCAATAATATGTGAGCTGTGTGGCCATAAAAACCATCAAAGGGCACAGCCACACTTTTAGCATAGTTCATTTTGGAACCCGACATATCAGAAAATTCCTGCAAAAGAGAAGTAATCTGAGCTCCAGATTCCAAACCTCTAATCAGGACACATAAATCATCAGCATACGGTAGTACTCAGGTTCTCAAGTCATAGAATCATAGTATCCTAGAAACTTGATGGCAGAAAAGGACCTCCTGGCCTATCTAGTCCACCCCTTTTCCCTTCCACTATTCCTACTTCCCCCATCTGCAAGCCCCCATCCCCTACCCTGTAGCACCATGTGCCTGTCCCATACTCTCTTGAAGCCCGACACTGTTTCAGACTCCACAACCTCCTCTGTAAGCTTGTTTCATTCCTCCACCACCCTCTCCATGAAGAACTATCCCCTTACATTGCCTCTGTAGTCTCCTCCCTGTAGTCTTAATCCATGCCCTCCCATTTTAGCACCTTCCTTCCTGTGAAATAAATGCCCTAAACACACTCTGTTTGTCCCTTTGACATACTGTATTTAAAGGTTTCTATCATTTTTCCTCTCTCCCTCCTAGTCTCCAATGTGTAGAGTCCCAATTCCCTACACCTCTGTTCGTACGGTTTGCCCTTCATCCCCTGAATCATCTTTGTCACTATTCTCTGTACCCTTTCAATCATATCTATGCCTTTGCACAGGTATGGCCGACAGAACTGGCCTCCATACTCAAGGTGCGACCTTGCTATGGTTTGGTACAGGGGCATCAGGATCTCCCTCCTTCTGCTAGTGATTCCCCTGCCTTTACATTCCAGAATCCCATAAGCTATCCCCACCACCTTGCTACACTGATTTCTCACCTTGAGATAATTAGTCACCACTATACCGAGATCCCTCTTTTGCTCAGTAACCCTGCCCCCCCCCAGTGTGTACCGTGCCTTTGGGTTCCCATGCCCCAGGTGAATGACTGCACACTTTTTGATATTGAATTTAAGTTGCCAGGCATTAGATGAAAAACACGGATAAAGGCAGCATTTTGGAAAAGTCGAAGTAAAGGGTCTATGGAAAAACATATACAGTAATAATGGGCTCAAGGGGCAGCCCTGTCTCAATCCCTGTTTATGGAGAATAGGTGTACCCAAAGAGGAATTAATATAGGGGATGAGTCAAGCCGCCAAATACAATAACTGCACCCAAGACACAAAGAGGGGAAGGAATACCATAAAAGTGCAATATTCAAAATAGATAGTTCAGATTGATCCAATCAAATGCCTGCTCCTGATCAAGTGAAATAACATACCCATGGCAAAGAATGTGAAAATCCCTTTCAAAAATTTCTTGGAGCAGAATAAAATTGTCAGTAATTTGACTTGTAGGGACCACACAACTTTGCGAGTGGGAAATTAAGGCGTGCACAGCCGTGGCCAATCTATGTGCCAATAATTTGGCAAAAATCTTAAAACTGGTATTGAAGAGACATAGCGGTCACCAAAAATCCATTAGAGTCATGTCCCCTTTTTTGTACAGAAAAATAAGTAAAGCATCTGTCAAAGATGAGGGCAGGTTCCCTGTAGCCAATATTTGAGTAAACAGGACTTGCAGCATAGGGGCCAAATAATCAGTAAAAGATTTATAAAATTCAGGGATAAGGTGGTCGGTGCCTGGAGCTATATTGGAAGGCAATCTTTTTATTGTGTCTACCATTTCTGACAATTGTATCAGTTTCATCAGCAAAATGTGAACATGGGTCGGTAAGAAGGGGATGTCAAAGGTGAAATTTGACAAGTCGTCCATGTAGGGTGAATCCGGTGTACCAAATTTACTCCAAACATGAGTGTCTGCCTTGTCCATCATGCTCACAAAATCCTCCATGGGTGAAGCAGTAGCCGAAGGACTTAAGACCCATCTAAGTCTGCTCTGAAACCAAGAGGCACATGCCATGTATGCATCCATGGATTGTTTACCTCCCTTCGTACCAAATTTGGTTCCCCTTTCCAAAGTTTTAGCCCTGTCATACTAGTAGGTGAGCATTTTAGATTTGTTGGAGTCAATTTCTGAGGTGAGAGCTCAACCGGAAGCAGACACCAGGGAAGTTTGATTCTACAATCTGTACCTTAAATTTAAGTAAGGCAAATATCATGTAGTGCTTAGAAAACATGCTTCCCATTGAAAAATGGACTGAAATATCCACTTGGAGTCCTTCTACAGCACCTCAGATGCCTCATAGAAACACAGAACTGACCAGTGGGCAAAAAACTCTTCCAACTAATGGTTCCAAACTTTTGGATCAGGTAATAAACTGGCATTGAGTCTCCAAGGCCTGGTTCTGGAGACAGGACAAAACTCCACTGCACAAGGACAGAGTACTGCTAAATAGTCACAGGTTTCAATGGGGAGAATATATGACTACAATACCTGGAACTCTGTGGATGAAAATATAAAATCTATCCGTGTGATTAAGGAATCTTTCACAAATGTATCATGAGGTGTCCCAGACAATACCAGCTGACCATCTTGTAATCGAGCCGTCATAACCATATATTTTTAGAGAAGCAGATTTGCAATAAACCTTGAATGTCTTGCCACCCTGCTTATGGAGACTCAACCCCAATTAAAATCCACCCCCAAAATTACCAACCCAGTAATGTAAAGGAAGAGCTGAATAGTTCTAAACAGATGAACTCTGTTTGCTTTGGACTGGGTATTGTATACATTGATAACCCATAAAGAAGGTGTGCCTATTAATAATTCTAAGAGCAATGCCCTCCCAGGGAAGAGATCGATCAGTCTGTTCACCTTGAAGTCAAAACTTCCAAGCAGGATACCATCACTGACATCCAGTCTCTGTGACCAAGAGGACGATCCCTGGTACCACACCATTTGAACAGCAGAAAGCTGATAGGCAGTCTTTATTTGTGTCCTGCAAGAAAAAGTTATCACCAGGGACAGAAAGTAAGACTGAATATGTTAACAACCTCTTCCTAAATGATTTCATATGGTTGTCATTCAAAGTCAGAAAGAAAAATCACTGAAGAGCATACATAACAAATTAAATAGGTAAACCTCTGCCTTTCTGAAACTGAGATCGAGTCCTACCCTAGACTGGTTTTGTCAACTGCAAATCCATCAGTTCCACAACAGCAGAGGGGCCATCCCTGTGAAAGGAAGTCACAGAGGTATCAGAACTTCGCCATTCATTCTCTGTATCCCCCCACTGCATGGGGGATACCAAGGCAGTGAATTTATTACATAACAGGAGAGCAGATGGGGTGGAAAGTTTAGATTTCCTTTTAGATAGGTGGACACATTTCTTGGCAGGGGCTGGAATGAAATCTTCATCCACAGGAGCAGGTGAGGAGAGGGGGCATGGTAGCAAGGGACTCACTGGAAGCAGCAAGGGGCAGAGCAGACACTATATTCTCAGCTAAAGGCTCTGAATGGGAAAGGGGAGAAAAACTATCCAATTATTAATTCAAGGAATAGGAGACGTCCAACACTGACTGAGAAAGTGGACAAGACTGGGCATCCTAGCAAAGGTCTTCAGACAAAGTCGAAGCCACATCACTCTGTTCTACCTGAGTGTACTCTGGCAATGAGGGCATCCTGATTAATACCATCAGTCCTATTATGTGACTCCCAAAGATACTGATGGAGTGAGTGGCCCTGTTCCTTACAAAGATTATACTTAAATGGATTAGGGCAAGAGTGTGAAGTATGACCAGATTCCAGGCAGCTATTATACCACGCTGCATCACACGTGGAGCTGAGGTGGATGCAAGAGACACACTTGTGACAGGTCTTGAGCTGGCTGGATAAAAGCAGATTCCATTATCCCTACCTATAGATTCACAGATTCATAGACATGAGTTGGCAGAAAAGGACCTTCCTGGCCCACTGAGTCTGCCCATTCCCCCCCCCTCTACTTGCCCCCCTGTCGAAGATTCCCTCCCATCTCCATATGACCATCCCTTGTGTTTGTCCCAGGCCTTCTTGAAACCCTCAACTGTACTGGTCCTCACCACCTCCTCCAGCAGTCCATTCCAGGACTCTCTCTATGTAGTAATGCTTCCTAATGTTTCCCCTAAATCATCCCCCTCCACTTTCAATCCATGTCCCCAAGTTATTGTATCTAACTTTCCTGAAAATAAGCTATCCCCCACTTTATTGATCCCCCCTCACATACATGAATGTTTAGATCATGTCCGCTCTCTCCTTTCTTGTCTCCAGATGATACAAATCCTGTTCCTTCAACCTCTTCTCATATGTCTTCTCACTTAGCCCATGCACAATTTTAGTGGCCCTTCTCTGCACCCTTTCTATGCCATCTATCTGTGAGGTTTAAATTACTTGTAGAAAGATCTAGTAAGTAGGGGGAGTGGCTTAGCTAGAAGGAAGCTGCATTTAAAGACTGCCTTAGAAAGATTCTTCTAATAGCTTGGCAGAAGACACCAGCAGAAAGGACTGCTGTGTGACTAGACTTCTCTGCTGGGACTATATTGCCCTCCTTCCCTCCCCACCTAAAGCTAGTTCTATTTTTATAGGCACAGGATTTGACTGACAACAGGAACTTCCTGTTTGGGAGCAGGAAGTGAGTGATCACAGAACCACCAAAGACCCACATCCTAGAAGAGCAAGACTAGCTCTCCGGCCCCCTCTAGCTGCTGGAGGTCTGCCTCTGAGTAAGTAAGTGGTCTACTGAAAATGTAGGATATTCTTGTCTCAGAACAGTACAATCAGGATCTTAAAGGGCACACAGGCAGAAATTAAGGAGAGAGAAAAAAAAAACAGAGGAAAAAGTAAGGATTGCAAACAGTTAAGGGGCCAGAAATAAGACATGATTGGAGTGGTGCAGTGCAGTGGCTGTGGAGCAGCAGTCTTCCGGGAGACGTTCTGGAGGTTGCGGTGTTGTCCCATCTGCAGGCACCTCTCTGGGCTGAGGGAGGAGGTTGCTCATCTCCAGGCTGAGTTGGCCAGGATTTGTGGGACCTCCTCTTCCATCCAGGGACCACCAGTGCCACTGCCGTTGCCTCAGAGGTTGCCAAGAAAAAGGAGCGGTTGGACCACAGTTGGCTCAGGGAGGGTGAGAGTGGTGGAACAGAGGCACATCCCTCCAGTGGTACGTCTCCACAATTTCTATGCCATTCTGGCAAAGTGTGGTTCCTCTGAGGAGGCACCTGCAGTGGAGACCAAGGAGGATGCTAGGAACCTCCACAAAGGAGACCCACAGGAGGGTGGCAGGGGACCCTGCAGGGGAAGAAAACAACTCCTGATGGGATACTCCATTGTTAGGAAGGTAGAACTGGGGGAGGAAGGGGAGAGGGAGGTAAGGTGCCTGCCTGGTGCCATGGCTTGAAGGGACAGGGAGTGAATCCTCAGGATTGTCGGACCAGCTGCACAGGGAAGGGAGCTGGATGTCATTGTCCACCTAGGGACAAATGACCTGGCTAAGAAAGGATTAGAGAAGTTCAGGAAGAGTTTGTGGAATTGGGAGGGGCCTTAGTCAAGTAGCACGACGGTAACCTTCTCTCGGAGGTGCTGCCCATTTATGGCGTAGGAGAGGCTAGGGTGTTCTGCACCATGGGATTCAATCAGTGGTTGAAAAACTGGTGTGGAGCTCAGGGATTTGGCTTCATTGGTGACTGGGGGTCCACTTGGAGTGATGCAAGCCTATACTGGCATGATGGGCTGCATCTGTCCGGGAGGGGAACCAGGATCCTAGGTGATAGGTTTAAATGCTTCATTGGCAAGCTTATAAACTAGCCAAGGGGGGAGGCACTGGAAAGGAGCAGGGAAATCCTAGCTCCCCCCAAATAGTCATGCTGGCAACTGCGGCAAACACCAACATAGAGGTGTCGATAGGGAGAAGGGTAGGGGTAAATGGAGAAAGTGACAAAGGCAAGAAGGACAGGGATGGGGCAAAAGGGAGTAAGGCCATCAGGAAATGGAGGGTAATGAGTACCAATGCCCGTAGTCTGGGCAACAAGCTCCCTGAGCTGGTGGCCTTGATGGAAGAGGGATGCCTGGATATCGTAGCAGTCACAGAAACATGGTACACAGAGAACCATGACTGGGATGTTTACCAGGGTACATAACCTACAGGAGAAACAGACAGGGGAGAAGAGGGGGAGGAGTAGCTCTCTATGTAAAGGAAGGGATAAAAGCAACTGAACAAAAGAGTAAACAGGGAGAAGAGGAGGCACTGTGGGTCACCTTGGAGACTAGAAAGGGCTCCACAATCCGCACAGGGGTTGTGTACAGACCCCCATGTCAGGGGAAGGGAATGGACAAGGATATGTTAGAAGGCATTCTTAGAATGGCTGAGAAAGGGGAGATACTGTTGATGGGAGACCTGAATATGCCAGATGTTAACTGGAGCACATTTGCTGCAGCCACATCCAAGAGCAGGGCCATTCTTGATGCCCTACAGGTGGCAGTCATTAGACAGCTAGTTTCGGAACCCACTCATGAGGGAGCAATCTTAGACCTCGTACTCTCAAACTGGGGCAGTGAGAGGATCTCAGATCTAGAAGTGGGTTGCCATGTGGGGACAAGTGACCATCAAACAGTGTGGTTCACGTTAAACTCAGCTACAGAGTCAAGCCATACAAAAGTGAGGGTACTGGACTTTAGGAGGGCTGACTTTGGCAAGATGGGAGAGTGCCTCAGAAAAGCACTAGCAAACAGGCTAGATGGAGGTGTGGAGCAACAATGGGGAATCATCAAAACTGCCATTACATAGGCAACAAGCCTTTGTGTGAAGCAAATAAACAAGTCAAAATGAAAGAAAAAGCCACTATGGTTCTCAAAAGAGGTGGCTGTGAAAGTCAGGAAGAAAAAGATAGCATTCCGGAAGTATAAGGAAACACAGAAGGAGCAGGACAGAGAGCTGTACCAGTTAAGGCAGAAGGAAGCAGGGAGGGAAGTCAGAATAGCAAAGGCTCAAACTGAGGAAAAGATGGCCAACTCAGTTATGAAGGTGGATAAAACCTTTTATAGGTACATCAGCGAGCATAGAAAGACAAAGGGAGGGATAGTGAGGCTGAATAGAATGAACGGTGGGTGGGCAGAGTGGGACAATGAAAAAGCAGGGATACTGAACGAATATTTCTGCTCAGTATTAGCAAAAGAGGAGTGGGAGAAGTGCCTAATCCAATTAACAGAAGCACTCTTGATAGGGGGGTCGATCCCAGTCCTTTCACAGAAAAAAGGGTTCTGCAAGAACTCCTAAAACTGAAGGTGGACAAAGCAATGGGTCCTGATGGAATTCACCCCAGAATTCTAAAAGAATTAAGGGAGGAACTAGTGAAACCACTGGCTACTTTTTTTAATGAATCATGGGAGGATAGTGTGGTACCCGAGGACTGGAGGAAGGCAGATGTGATTCCCCTTCACAAAAGTGGGACCAAGACAGAGGCAGGAAACTACAGACCTGTCAGTCTGACCTCTGTTGTAGGGAAAGTGATGGAGTCACTTCTGAAGGAAAGAATAGTTGAGTACCTAGAGGCCAGTGGAGCACAGGACCCAAGGCACCATGGATTCACAGCGGGAAGGTCATGTCAGATGAATCTAATAGATTTCTTTGACTGGGCGACCAAAGTAGTAGACCAGGGAGGGGCTGTGGACATGGCCTACCTAGACTTTAGCAAGGCATTTGACACAGTCCCACACAAAAGATTAATAGTCAACTTAACCAGCCTGGGAGTGGGTCCCAGGGTGGTAGCCTGGGTAAAACATTGGCTGCACAACAGGACACAGAAGGTAATTGTAAATGGAGTCCACTCTGAAGAAAGAGGGGTTACTAGTGGGGTACCGTAGGGTTCAGTATTGGGTCCAGTCCTTTTTAATGTCTTCATCAGTGACATTGCAGAGGGACTGGAAGGAAAAGTATGCCTTTTTGCAGATGACACAAAGATCTGCAACAGGGTTGATGCACAAGGAGGCGTGGAAAGGATGAAAAGGGACTTGGCAAGGTTGGAGGAATGGTCAGAAGTATGGCAGCTAGGATTCAATGCAAGAAGTGCAAATAATGCACCTGGGAAACAAGAACCCAGGGAAGAATACACAATGGGTGGGGAGGTAGTAACAACAACAAAAAGGAAAGGGACCTGGGGCAATCATATCAGATGACCTTAAGGTTAGCAAGCAATGTGAGAAGGTAGTAGGGAGGGCTGGGGTATACTGGGATGTATAGGGAGAGGCATCAGCAGCAGAAAACAGGAAGTTGTTATCCTCTGTACAGACAGTTAGTGAGACCCCATCTGGAGTACTGTGTCCAGTTCTGGAGACCCCATCTCTGCAAGGACATAGACAGGATAGAGGTAGTCAAGGAGGGAACTAAAATGGTGCAGGGTCTGCAAGAGAAGCCATATGAGGAGAGACTAAAGGAGCTTAATATGTATACCCTTGAGGAAAGAAGGGAGAGGGGGGACATGATAGAAACTTTAAAGTAGCTCAGTGGAATCAACAAAGTCCAAGAGGGTAGCATCTTTCAGAAAAGAGACTTGCAAGAACAAGGGACACAATTTAAAGATAGAAGGAGGGTGGTTCCAGGGGCATTGTGAGGTAATTATTTCTGCAGGAGTAGTGGATGCATGGAACAGCCTTCCTGAGGAGGTTGTGGGGTCTAAAATTGTGGGAGAATTCAAGAATGCATGGGACAGACATTAGGCAATTCTTGTGGGGGGTTGGAAGAAATAGGCTGTTGGTTAACTAGGATCTGCGGCCTATCCCGTAGGTAGGGAAATGGGCAGACTAGATGGGCTTAGCGGTCCTTATCTGCTGTCAAAGTCTATATTTCTATGTTTCTATGTTTCTGCCTGGTTGCAGCCATTATCTCCCCCACCCTAGTGTGTGTATGTCATATTTGGAGTCCTCCTCCTCCTCCTCAAGTGCATCACTGCATTTCCTGACATTGAATTATTAACTGTCATGTTTCCAACCACTCTTCCAGTAATCTTAAATCATTCTTCATTGCCTCCAGCCCTCTCCCCCCCAGGACATCCACCCTGTTACTGAGTTTTGTGTCATCTGCGAAAAGACGGACCTTCCCCTGCAGCCCCTCTGTTATGTCTCTGATGTAGACGTTAAGCAGACTGGGCCACAACACTGACCCCTGGGGTACCCCATTCATCACCCCTGTCTCCTCAGAGTGCACCCCGTTGACCACCACTCTTTGGCTTCTAACTGTCAGCCATCTCTCCACCCATCTTATTTTCTGCCCCACACCTAGACTCCCCAACTCATTACCTCCAATAGCTCCATATGAAGTCCGAAATATCCATTGTTAAGCTGACACAAAATAGCTGCCCAGGAGGTAATGAGTTAAATAGTGTTTTGTGGGGCACCATGTCGAAGGCCTTCCCGAAGTCCAGGTAGGCCACGTTCATTGCCCCACCCTGATCAACCACTCTTGTCACCTCATCGAAGAATTCGATCAGGTCCGTCTGACATGACCGACCCTGAGTGAAGCCATGTTGCTGAATGTCTTGTAGCCCCTCTCTTCCAAATAGCTAACCACCCTTTTGTTCAATATTGTCTCCATTAATTTACCCACCACCGATGTGAGACTGACTGGGCAATAATTGCTCTCCTCCTCCCTGTTGCCACTTTTATGAAGTGGCACCATATCTGCCTTCTTCCAGTCCTCCAGAACTCACCCTGTATACAGGGACAAGTTAAATTACCCTGCCAATTGGTTCTGCCAGTCCCCCTTAATTCCCTGAGTACCCTAGGGTGTAGACCATCAGGGCCCATGGACTTGTTCTCCCTCAGGTTACCTAATTCCTCCCTTACATCTTCCACACTGATTGGGCTAGGATCCACCACCCCCCCTTTCCCATCTCACTTAGCGCTGGTCCCCTTCCTTCCCCCCCCCCATTGTGAAAACTGAGCTGAAGTGTTCATTCAGCACCTTAGCTTTCTTGAAATCTCCTTCTGCCTGCAGTCCCCTCTACCTCTTAATCCTTATTATCCCCCATCTTACCTTTCTCCTTTCCCCTATGTATCGAAAAAACATCTTGTCCCCCATTTGGCCTGCCTAGCAATTCTCTCCTCTGTTTCTGCTTTAGCCTTCCTAATCTTCTGTCCTGCCACCCTCAGCTTCTCTTGGTAAGTTTCCCTATCCTTCCTCCACTGTGTCCTCTTATATTCCCTGAATGCCCTTTTCTTCTCCCCTATTGCCTCCCTCACTTCTCTATTGAACCACATTGGCCTTCTCCTTCTTTTGCTCTTTCTCTTACTTCTTACACATCCTTCTGTCAATGTAAGGAGCCCCAGCTTGACCTTTTCCATAGTTCCTCTGCCACTCCTTCCATCCCCTCCACCCACCCCTTCCTCCAGGAATATCTCCCTCATCCTGGGAAAATCTGCCCACCTGAAGTCTAGGACCTTCGTGGTGGTTTGACTAGCCTCATACCCTTCTCTAACCTTGAAGCCCACTGTGCTGTGGTCACTATCTCCCAGGCTGGCAACCACCCCCACTCCCTCCACACTATCTTCGTTGGTTAGGACCATGTCAAGTATGTTTCCCTCCCCTGTGGGGTTTCTGACCAGCTGCTGCAGGAAGGCACCCTGTAGTAACCATAGAATCTCTCCACTCCCAGCTGACCTTGTTGACGTGATATCCCAGTCTATATCTGGGAGATTTAGGTTTCCCACAAGCAGAATCTCCCCCTTCTGAGCCATTCTTGGAACCTCCCACAGCATCTGTATGTCTGTTTCCTCACTCTGTGTAGGGGTGTCTGTATTCCACCCCTACTCTTAATGCTCTCCCAGGTTTTCTCTCCAGCGTGACCCATATACTTTGCTTTTCCATGCTCTTCCCTGCTCTTCCATCCCTTCAATGACCTTGGTTCCCTCCCTGATGTATAGCACTACTCCTCTCCCCTCCTGCCAATTGTATCCCTCCTGAATAACCTTTATTCTGGGACTCCCACCTCCCAGTCATGGTGCTTGGACCACCAGGTCTCTGTTATGGCTACAATATCTAATTCCTCCACCTCTATTAATGCTTCTAAATCTACTGTCTTATTCCCAAGGCTTCTGGTATTTCTGGAAAGTCCCTTCCACCAATTTCCTTCCCCCCCACCAGAAGAATGTTTTTTCCTTAACATTCCTTCTTTTTCCTGGGGGGGCTGAATGTCCCTCTGACACTCCTGAATTTTGGCATGCCATTTGGTGAGTCATTTTCTCCTCCCCCCTCCAATTTAGTTTAAACCATATGTTTGCTCAATGAATTCCTTCAATTTGATTCTCAGTACTGCCTTTCCCACCTCATTTAGGTGCAGTCTGTCCTGGGCATATATGCTTTCTTCATTCCATGTTGTCTCCCACTAACTCATACCCCGTCTGTCTGCACATACCACTAGCCATTGGTTGAACTCCCTGATCCTTTGTATCCTTTCAGTGCTCGCTTTAGGCATTGACAACTCCTCTGAAAAAGCTACAGATCGGAAACACAGGCTGCCACAAAACCTAGCAAGCATTGTGAATCTCGCCTGTACTTCCAACAGGCTGTTCCCATCCAAATCATTTGTTCCCAGATGGAAAATCAGGTGTATTTTCTCATCCTGTGGCTTGCCCAGTGATGTAATATGATGAATTACCTCTGATGCTTTCATACCCAACAAGCACTCCACCCAAACCGCACTACCCCTGCCCCCCCATTTAATTCCTCTTAAATTCGAGTTCCCAGTGAGGATGACTTACCCCCATTTTGCTTTTGCTTATTATTTATTGCCTTTTCCTTACTCCTAGTTCTAGGCATCCTGCTTACCTCCCTTTTCTATTCAACTTCTTTGATTCTCTCCCCACCTTGAGTCCTGGCCCCCACCTTGAGTTTCTCCCCCCTTATACGTACCACTGGTGTTACCTCTTTCTCTACTCCTCCTTGCCTCTCTAACATCTGTCACTCTCCCACCCTTTGTCCTGTTGCCAGTGCTCCCTCATCTTTCCTCTTTGGGTTGGTAACCCCCTCATTCACCTCCTCTATTTTGATCTCCAGACACTTGCTATCTTGAGCCTCTCCTTTACCTCCTGGCTTCCTTTCAGCTTCCCCCTCTCCCTTATCCTCCTTTATGCTACCTCTCGCCTCCTGCTGCAAACTCAGAATCCCTTCAATGCTCAGTTCTACCCCTTCCTGTATTGCTGCTGTTCCCCAACCCAAGTTCCCATCTCTCTCTCTCTTCCATTCTGTTTACCCCGTTATCCTGGGCCATGCCTGTTGCTCCTCCTGGTCCTTTTAACACTCTCCCCCCAATTTTGCCTGCTAGAGGAGTGTATGTGTTGGACACTAAAATACCTTTCCCATCTTGTGGCTTCCTACCCCTACTGCTGAGATACGTGACCTTCCTTGAGGCCCCCTTCCCATAGTCTTTACTTCTTGCAAGGCATATCTCTCCTCCCCTCCTGGTCTTGGACTCTTTCCTCCCTGTCCCTCCCTATACAGCTCCATGTCCCCAGCCAGTCCCTGTTGCATATCTATGTTCATTTACATTGGCCCTCCTGCCCGTTGCACCCCTAATTCCTGTCCTGGCACTGTCCCACAGTGGGGCCTGCTCGTTTCACCTACTGTCCTTTCTGTTGTCCTGCCTCCTGTTCCCTACCCATTTACCTTCTATGTTTCCCCTTTCCAGTTCCTTTATTGACCAAGACATTTCCTTTGTGAGCTGCAATGTTTCAGCCTACAGCCCCCCTAGCCTTTGATAAACTGGGCACTCCCCCAACCTCCACAGAGTGCTCATGAATATGGCTGCTCCACAGTTATTGCTCTCCACAATCCTCCATCCTCCATATCCACTATCCCCCCCCTCCACTGGCCCTACCTCCCCTTTTACTGCCACTGATCCTTCCTCTGGTGTGCCCTTGTACTCTTCCCCCTCCACCAACTTCCACGGTCCCTTTCACTGATCTATTCTCCTCTCTCTCCCTTGTGCCTATCTTGCGCCATGCAATCAAGTAGAAATAAAGACCTTCAGAAAACAAGCAGTTTCCCAACCCTTTGCCCTGTGTAATCAGCACACTCTCTAAATACCCCTAAATTATATTTGCAAGACCTTTATGATGACTTGTTTGCTGCACACATACCTTACCTACTGTCCCTCTTTCTTACTTAGCCATCTTTCTACATTAGTTAATTAGTCTCATCAAAAATAGTTTCTCCAGTTCAAGATTTGCTTGCAGTTGTGAACAGCCCCCATTCTCCATAAGTCTGCACACTTTAAATACCCATCTGCTCACACATCCAATACTAGCACTTGTATTTGTACACTTACATTGAAATATCTTTAAATGAACTGTAATCACTTACATTGAGATGCCTTACATTAGCTGTACAAACACTCCCTCCATTGTCCATCTAAAACCCTGTACATTCATTACTGTCCTTTCAAAGACTCATCATCCTCCTCAGTCCAGTCTCTGCAGGTAGTGATAAGCCCTTTCTTGATTCTTTTATACCCACTTCTGCTCCAAGTCCATCCCTCAAGATGGTGGCACCCTCCTTGGATCTTCTTTCCCTGGTGTGTGATTCTTCCAGAAGATGGCTCCTCCTCTCTCTCTGGGCATTTAGTAGAGGTGGGGTCAGGGTGGGTGGGTGAGACAAACATACCAGGGTGGCGTCCACTCTGTGGTTGTCTGCTGCTTCCCCTCTTCAGTGCTCTGTGACTACAGCTGCCTGGATCCCCATCTCCTCCTCAGCTCAGCTCCTTTTAGTGAGAGCAGTGGGTGGCAGTCCTTTAAATGCTGGCCATTCTCTTAAGCATGGCGCCCTTTATCTGGATTGGCTCCACCAGGAACTGATGACTATAATCCCTGCCACAGGATTGGATCTTGTCCCAGCCATAGGATTGGCTTGTCTGGGAGTCCAAGAGGTACCAGTTCCAAAATATCAGGATAGCATCCCCTTGTGGCACTCTGCTGCTTCCCATCTGTTGCACTATGCTTCCCCTCTGTGGTAATTTGCTGCTTCCCCCTCTGAGGCGCTCTGTGGCTATGGCCACCGGGATCCCCCAACTCCTCCTCAGCTCATCTCCTTTTTGCGAGATCGGTGGCTGGCAGTCCTTTTAAAGCTGGCCACTCTCTCAAGCATGGCACTCTATAAACTTCTACAAATAGCTAAGTTCAGCCAAAATAAAAGACACTTGTAACTGTCATTAAGTCTCTTCCTTCCCCATGTGTGCCATATTTATCCACTGGTAAGGTATAATTGATTTGTCATATTAACTGCTTTCCCGTCCCCTTCTACTCCTGGCTTTATCTTTGCTTACGCTCCACTGCTACTCTATCAAATCACTCCTCCCCCCCATATCAGTTGTAGATTGTTGTTTGTTCTAGCTGCCAAAATACTGTATATGTATTGCACACACCAGTCATCATGTTTCATTTATCAGTATGCAACCTGAAAGTCGCTTCCCTGACTCATATCAATGTTTACCACCTGCGGTCACCCTATGTGGTACCCTTGTATGTATATCCAGCCTGTATCATGTAACGTGCATTTCATGTATATACTGTTACCTATCTGTGTTTGTACTTTAAGTGTTTGTCACAGGACCTCCTTGTGAATGAGCTTGCTCAATGGAGTTTTCCTGCAATAATCTTGAACTTGAACTCTTTATCTGGATGGGATCCACCGGGAGTTTATGACTATAATCCCTGCCAGGGGATTGGATCTTGTCCCAGCCATGGGAATGGCTCCTCTGGAAGCCCAAGAGGAGCTCCCCAGAAGGTGAGTTATTTCACTAGCATACTCTTGAACCTTAAGTTTCCAGCTCCCCCCAATCTAGACCTATTTGCTTTCAATGATGGGGGTTTGAGTACATAAGATGTCACAGCACTTCCTGACTCAATAAAGAATGTCAGAGACATTCACATACTCCTTCCTGAAACAACAATGTAATAGTCTTAATAGTAGGTTTCAAAAGGGGGATGGCTACAAAAGTGAGCCATGGTGGAGTTTTCTTAATTTTTTCATACTGGAACCAGAAACGATACAAAGAGGTAGAGGTACAAAAACTAATTTCAAAAAGTTTCCTCTCCATGTATATGAATTACAGTGTATAAGTTGGTTGCAAGATAGCTTAAAAACTTCTTAAACAATTTCCTAACAACATACACTCTATCAGGGGGGTAATCTAGGCTCTCTCAGTAGCAGAGTCTAGCAACATTTATCCACTGCATATGCTTCCTAGAAGCAGAGAAAAAAATTGGACATCTAGAAAGTGTTGTCTGAAACAGTAGATATAGAAGCATAAGGAATGGAAGGAGAATTGAGTTCGATGGGTAAAGTCCCTTCACTAAGGTCATGGAAAAGTCAGAGAGTGTTCCCAAAGAACAGCAGTACTGAGCAGCAGCAAGGGGACATCCACAGAAGCATCAAGAATCAGATCCAAAACCATAGCAGCCAATTTGACTTAGGAGGACGGTTCACAGAAGTTGATGGAGACTGATGAAAAGTTATTATAGCAACTGGGATCCACAGGATTCCAAGAGACTCTATCAGCCACCCACATCCATCCATCCACAAGAAAGGATGCTTCAGCGGACAATTTTTGCAAATTCTTGCAAGTCGGGGCAAGCAGCATAGAGTCAATATGATCTATAAAATGCAGCAGGACTAAACCAATGAGGGAAGAAGTCGTACTCTCCATCAGTACAGTAACAGGCATAACCTGTTAGTCAGTCAAAGGAGAAGCCATCTGGTCGGCACTGTCAAGCAGTGTAGAAGAAGTAGGCAAAGGCATAGAGGCATGTGGTAATGGCATGCCAGAGATCGAAACACACTCCATAAAAACAACAGTACCCTCAGTTCCCACTGAAGCCACACTGTCTCCCTGTATTTGCAAGTCACCAAGAGCCATGTGAGTGACTGGGGCAGTCTGTACAGGAGCATAAAATTCAGGGATCACACAGTCAGAGCATCCCATGCAATGAGTCCTTTGCCTGCCTTGGAGAGGTAAAAGGTAGTAGTCTCAAGCTGCTTCCTTCTCTGAGTGAACGCTTTTTCTTCCTCATATATTAAAGTCAAGAGCTGGCATCTGTGGGATTACATCCTGCTGCAAGCAAGCTTTTTCCATGTGCAGCATCTCTTCAGGTAGGTCAGTCAGCCACATCAGCAGAGAAGCAGGATTAGACAGGGACACCCCTTGGAGAGATGTATCCCAAATCAGTTGTTTCAAGTCAAAAACATTCTCAGCCTCCAGCAATTTTTAAGCAGGAGAGGAAGCTCACTCCCCCACTTCCTGAACTTCCATGCTCTTGATCAGCACTGGAGCAGCCATCTTAGCAGAATGCCAGACAGCCAGAGAACACCTTCTGGAGAGTAAGGGAAGTTTTATTAGGATAAAGAAAAATACAAGAGAAAAGTACAACACTACTTACACAAAAGATAAACCATGTAACAAACAAAAAGGCACCCCCACAAACCCCAGGAAAACAAAATCAGGCCCCCTCCAAACCTAAAAGCACCCACAACCAAACTGAGATATAGGGAAAAGGGCCCAAAGATACCATAAAAATTAATACGGGGGCAGAAAGACCTAGGGAGGTTCAAAATGCACCCAGACTGTCCTCCATTGTGGAGCACACACCCTGGATAAAGAGGACCTACAAGCAGTGCAATAAATGATCAACAACTCAGAGTTCACCATCCGGAGTAAGGCAACTGGGGGAATCATTAGAGCCTGCTGGAGGAAGCTACATCTGGCATGCCACAAAAAATATTTTAAAATCATCATAAAGAGCCTTAAAACTCCTGGATCATAGCGAGCTGCCAAGGGGGAGCACCCCAAAATAACATCACTGTAAGAAAGGCCGCTCCAACCAGGGTCATTACAGCCCACCACCATTAGGTGCCAGAAATCCTTAGCAAATAGGCAATCCAGCAAAAAAATGGGTCATGGATTCCAGCACCCCAACACACTCTTCCCTTGGACAATGCCACTCATCCAAACTCTTGTGTTTAGCATTCACCTTAACTCTGGACATCCCATGAAACCCAACCAAAGGGTGTCCCACATTCTGGTTGGAGTACAGGCATCTTTCAAAGCTTTATGAAACAAATCATACCAGCCCTCATCAATACCCAGATACTGGTGAGGTGAGGTAAAAAAGAAAAACAAAATATTTTTATAGAGAAGATTTGACTATGACAAAATCAGAAGGGAGTAAGCCTTCCACCAGCATCTCAGTTTCTCCAAAATGGTCCAAACAAAACTGTCAGCCCTCCTTGACAAGACAGGGGAGAAATTGGGCCTTGCCCATTGTGCCATAATCGGGTCAGCCCACAAGGCCACTCAGGGCCCCCAAATCCTGTCCTCCTGATCCAAATAGGCTCCCAGATTCACTTTAAAAAGTGACAAAAAGAAGTGACCACAGGATTAAACTTATTAAGCCCTCCCTCATCAATAGGCAGATATAGCACATTTCTTTTAATGGGATTCAGCCTACTGCCCTAACTCATCTGGAAAACAGGGTGTAGAATCTCGCTACCATCTCTCTGGGCAGAGGGAATACCTGGCAAAGAGAAAGAAAGAAAGAAAGAAAGAAAGAAAGAAAGAAAGAAAGAAAGAAAGAAAGAAAGAAAGAAAGAAAGAAAGAAAGAAAGAAAGAAAGAAAGGAAACAAAAATAGTTTTATAACAGCTACACTCTTTTTCTTATTCTGTTTCCAGGATTTCCAGTGGGAAATCTATGATACACAATAATCTGTTTTCTTTTCCTAGTTAAGAGAAGTCAAATCGCCCATGCCAAATTCAAGAACCAAAATTTTGATTGGATCAGTGACCAAAGAAATGCTCCCAATAGAGGCATTTGGGGCATGCTCAAACCTAGAAACATACCAGTACGCTTCTTTAGATTCAGCCTTGCTGCAGGAATGGGTTGAAAAGATTGAAAGACATCCAGGGCCATACACTGAGATGGGACATCCTGTACCAACAGCATGACATCATCTGCTTAAGCCATGACCTTCATTTCAACAGCTGTAGATGGACAACGGATGCCTCTGATCTGTGGATGCATTCAAATTTTACAGAGAATAAGGTCTATACTAAAAGTGTATAGCAAGGGACTTAGAGGGAACCCTTGCCTAACCTCTTTATGGAGAGGGATGCGTGAGCCCAAATGTCCATTTATAATGGGCAGAAGGGAGGCAGAGTCATAGATCCAGCTAAGCCATGAACAAAAGCTGGGTGGAATACCATAATGGGACAAAATGGTCTACATATAATGATGGGAAACCCATTCGAACACCTTCTCCTGATTAAGAGACAACAGAAAACCCCCACCTCCCTCACCCGCCTCTCCCCGGAACAATTCTGTGATCGGTATTAAATGTTCTGCCTTGTGGCACTCGGGAATAGCACAAGTCTGAACTGGAGAAATGACAACCTTAGCCACAACTGACAAATGCTTAGTCAATAACTCAATCAAGATTTTCAAATCATTATTGTGAAGACACAGCAGCCTCCAATTATTCAAATCAGTGGCAATGCCCTTCTAATACAGAAGGATCTGGAGAGCCTCCAAGAAAGAGGCAGGCAAAGAACTCGCCTTTAAAGCAAATTAAAAACCTCAGTCGAAATGTCCACAAGATGGTCACAGTAAGTTTTTATAAAAGTCCATGGTCAGGCCATCCAAGCTGGGGGCTCATTTGGCATACAGACATGTGATCAACCCATCCATCGCCTCCGGGGTGATGTCATTTGTAAGCTCTCTCAGATCTCCGTCAGGAATCCTTGAGACCTGTATGGGGGTCAAAAAGGTCCCCACCGGTAGGGATGTGGTGAATTTAAATTCTGCCAGCGAAGTGCCAGCAAAGTGGCCAAATTCACCTGGCAGGGCAATTCACGAAATTGATCCCTCTAAGGTGGAATTTCGCTTAGGCGAACTTTCGCCTTCCACGGTGAAATTCCGCCATACGCGGGTGAAATTTCTTCTTCCCAGCAAAATTTTCCCACAGATGGAGGAATTTCACTGCGGAAGGAGGAATTTCACCTCAGAAGGAAAAATGTTGCTGTTCCACTGGGCGAAATTTTGCCACTCCGCTAGGCGAAATTTCACATTTCGCTCCATGAAATGGGTAGAATATCATGGATTACTCCACAAAGTGAATTTCACTCACTTTGCTATACACTGGCACCTCCAGAGTTGAACAACTGAACAGTGCCAAAAGATTCTCATGCACCTGAGCTTTAATTGCCACCTTCTCAGTCTTCACCACCACAAATGCTGATGCTGCAAAATGTTATTTTGCCCTGTGAAATGTTTTGTGAAACTGCGATGAAATTGTGAAATTTCACCTGCAATTTTGCCCATATCTGTATTTTATTTTCTCCCTCCCTGGTGTCTAGTGGTCCCCCAACCGATCACTGGCTGAATTCAAGAACCCCCAGTCACCCAGAGTTATCCCAGGGCCACCGTCCCCAATCTTAAAAAAAAAAAAACCCTCCCTGTCTCTGGTGTCTAGTGGTTCCCCTGGCTGATCACTGACCAAATTCAAGAACCCCCCCTCCAAGTCACCCTGAGTTATACTCGGGATCCCAGCCCCCTGTTTTTGAAAGAAAGCATTACCCTCCCCTGTCCCTGGTGTCTAGTGGATTCCCCTAGCCGATCACTGACTGAATTAAAGTAAAGAACCATCCCAACCCCCCACAGTCAATCCAAGTTATTTTCCATTTCCCCCCTGCCATGACCCCAGCCCCAGTCTTCAAAATAAAAACAAAACAATCCCTTCCCCTGTCACTGGTGTCTAGTGGACCCCTCACCTTACCCTGTCTTACATTAGAGCCCACCCTGCTCCCTCACCCCAGTACCCCGATTAGGCCACCGGCACAGCCTTCCATTCCCTTCCATTGCCGGCAGCCTGTCTGAGCATCAATGATATGAGCATGTGCTAGTACAAGCATGCGCTCATTCATTGAGCACTCAGATAGGCTGCTGGCTGTGGAGGTGAGTGGAGGGCTGTGCCGGAGGCCCAGTCAGGGTACTAGGGGGGAGCAGGGTGGGCTCTGACTTAAGACAGGGTGGGGAGGGTGGTGGTCCACTAGAGGCAAGGGACAGGGGAGGAAATTGCTTTTTATTTTTTATTTTGAAGACTGGGGAGGGTAAAATGACTTGGATTGACTTGGGGTGGGAGGTTCTTTACTTTAATTCTGCTGGCACTGGGCGGGGGGATCCAGTAGCAACAGGGACAGGGAGGGATTGCTTTTTTCAACAATATGGAGCCTGGGATAACACAGGGTGAGTGGGAGGGGGTTTCTTGAATTCGGCCGGTGATCAGCCGGGGGAGGGACGGACAATTAAACAACAGGGACAGGGAGAGGACTGTTTTTTTTTTTTAAAGATCGGGGCTGGTGGTTGGTGGCAAAATTGAGAAATTTTTCCCACGGGTAGCAAAATTTCACCTGCGAGCAGCAAATTTCATCAGTTCATGGGCGAAATTTAGCCTGCCCCCCCCAGGAGAAATTTTGCATTTCACCTGGCAAAAAATTTTGCGAAATGCTCAAATTCTGTGAAATATTTCACTCAGCGAAATTTTCCAGTTTCATACAACACTAACCACAAAGCCCATATCTACTCAAGTCAATGTTCTATGAGTCATCCTATTCCAGTAGCTTTCAAATAGATCACCCATACCCCGAAGACCCCAAGTCCCAGTCTGATTTTTAAAATTCAGGGAAATACACATATCATACTGCAGAGACTTCATTCTAAGATCAACCTGTGTAATTTGGGCCTCATAGTCTCCCCCAGGCCACTGCTGCAGCATAAGGAGCTGAAGAAGATGAAGTCATAAAGACAAATGCTCTTTTCAGGAGGAGGTGGTCAGGGCCTTAGAGAGAAGGACACACAAAACCTAGAGATCCTGCTTGGTCTCAGCCCACCAGAGTCCAATATCATCAGTCAAACAAGACACTGACTGCCAAGCCCTAAGGAAATCCACCATCGCCAGGCCAGCAAACTGATCAATCAGCAAAGTGTTATTTAATCTCCAGTACCCCCTACCTAGAGACATGAGGTTCTAATTCATAAAGGGGCTAACCAATTGTGATCCCCATTTGGGAGAGTATACATCACCAAAAATAAATAACAGTGATGTACACTCGCAGCAACAGACAACAGTTTTACATGTTAATAGGTGGCTACATCCCTTGCGGGTAAGTATCCTACCCCTGACTTAATGATTCTCAACTACAGGAGTGAATGACAGGGGATGTAAGACTTGGAAAAAGGAAAAAAGCCCCTTATGCAAAAAATGATCCCACCACAGAACCAAACCCGGCATCCTCCCAAACCCAGCCTGCCACTTTACCCACCACATCACACGGCCAGCTTGGCAGCTGACTACCGCACTACCTCCCACATTCCCTCCCTCCCCTTCTGCCCATTGAGCAGTGTGGTCCCCCCTGCCCATGTGTATACATACACACATTCTGTTGCCGTAGTCGCATACCCCGTATCCTGTTGCCACCCAGCAAGGTAGCCCAGAACACAGGCACCATGACAGAGTTACTCTTTTGGCAGTCGCTTAATGATGGTCGCCATGTTCACAGGATACCGCAACATGACAGACAATTCCCCAAATGAACTCTCGAAGAGGAGAAGATCAGAGAGTTCAACAGGGGTTAAACTCATGTCACTAGTCACAAGAAGAGGAGAAACAAAGATATAATCAATCTTGGATGCCAGTGTAGACCTGTGGAAAGTATTTCCACCCACCTTCTGTTCAGTGCAATAGGCGTCCATGAGGGAGTCCTTTATGAGAACATCATTCAGAGCATTCATGTTACAGAACAATTTCTGAGTCTGCCATTCCCAGTCCGTACAGGACAAGCCACAATTGAAGTCCCCACCAAACAGCACATGTTGATATGTGTGTAAAAAGGTATGTAGCAATCGAAAAAGATCCACCAGATCTTTCATAAACTGAGGGCCATACACATTAATAAAACAGAAATGAGATTCCTGGAAGGATACATCCAGGAGGAGGGCCATCCCCAGATCCAGTTTCACCAATCTTATGATCAAGGGGGAGCAACCCAAAAACAAAATCCTTTCCCCATCACATCGGTCAGTGCCGATGGACCAAAAGGAGAGACCCCATCTCCAGTGCCTACTGGCCTGTTACACATTGTCCGAGGTGTGCAATTGGGTGTCCAGGAGAAAAATAACATCAAGCTCCAAATCCTTCAGGATGGAAAAAAAATAAAAGCCTCCTAGTCATAGATTTAATGCTTTTGGAATTCAGGGTGGCAAGACGTATTGTTGGCGTCATTTATATCTACGGAGTTGAGGAAAAAAGGGAACACAGGCAGACAGCAACAGACAGCATAAATCTGGTAACATCCATCAAGAGTCCCTTTGACTGACAAGTCACCAACTACAATTTCTTCCGAGATTTAGTCTTTGCTTTGACCTTAGGAACCTTCTCCTCAGTATCTGAAGTCACTGAAGATCGAACTAAAGTTACCAACGTTCTGAGGCCTAAAACTGGGACAGTCCATTCTAACCATGACCCCCCCACCACGTCACTCCCACGGGCACTGCTGCAGACAACGCTGTGGACAATAAATTACATTTTGCTGCTTGCTCTGGCCATGCCACCCCACAGTAACACCAGAAGCAATTATTCAGATTAAAACAATACATCCTTATGCTGCAGCAAGTTCCAAATCATGATGTACAGAAAGTTCATTAGAAGCAAACCTGTGTTAAATTGTGATCAGACATTCGAGCTGCATGTGTTGCTCCTCCTGACAGTCCCATCCAACCTGCTCACACTCACCTTATTTGGTGAGCAAACTTCACTTCAGTGACTCCCACCACCTCACCAGTTTGTTTTCACACACCTCCCTACAGCTGATCAGGTTCGGCTACCTTAGTTCCCTGCTGCCAGTCTGTTCTCTGTCTGGAGTCCCTCTCAGCTGCTGGCAGACAGACATCCACATGTGCTTGTTTGCACTACTACCCAATCTAATCTAACAGGAAGGAACATGCTTTACTGTGCTCCCACTGACATGCTTGCAGTGCAACACAGGTGCAGCAGTTGAAGTTGTAAACTGCTGTCCAGCCTAAGTAGCGCCACAGTGGTGCTGAAGTAACTGTCACTCATGGATTAGCAGTCATCAAAAAAAAAAAAAGGGACAAAACTGGGACAAGTATGCAAAAAAGGGACAAAAGTGATATTTTGTAAAACTTGTGGGGACACTGGGACATGCTGCCTAAAATAGGGACTGTCCTGGGGAAAATAGGGACTGTTGGTAGCTTTAGATTGAACAGAAGCACAAGAGGAACATTCTGTATCCACACTAAGGTCTTCTTCCCCATCCACATCCATCAAGGCTGAGTACATGTTATCCAGTGGAAGAGCTTCTCCACCCACTGTGGTCCCTATGGCCTTATGTGACTGCAGCAAATGCTTACAACTGACCACAATCATATCAGAGATGGGGTTGGCATGGATTCAGACTATAAGGAATCCCTAATACACTGCCCAGCTGCAGCTGTTGAGGCAGTGACATGTTCATAGGCCTCAAGCGATGGAACAGGAGCCTCCTCCATAGGCAGTGCCCCTACTAACGGCGAAACCTGTGGAAGAGAGGGGTCAGGGTTCACTACTGGTTCAGCAGGAGGCTCTCCAGTGGACAAAGACTGCACCTCTGGCTCCTCACTGTGAGCAATGGACCCAGCTAGCTCCTTGCTCCATCATTGCTGCATGGTACAATGTGCTTGCTCCAATATCCTGTCCTGATGGTCTTCCTCTTCCTTGTTATGCATCACCCACGGGCAAGAGCGGAAGGAATGCCCTTTTCCTTGCACAGATTACAGCACAGTGTATTGAAAAAATGCACCCCAGTGTGGCCCAAAGTAAGGCAGAAGTTGCATCTGATAGTGTCACAAGTATTGCTCAAGTGAGCATCGGAACCAGACCGAAAAGCAGATCTTCAGTTGCCCCAGGTAAAAGCACCACACTCTGTCCCTCCCCAAATAGAAAACACTGTGCACACAATGCAATCCAGAGGTAGAGTGATGCAGTTTTATTTTAAAGCACCAATGACCAGTCCAAAAGAACTCGGTATCCAAAATCAGTTCCTGCTCCCCCAGTACATCACATCACTGAGAAAGCCAGTGGTGTACATTCTGCACCTTCACTCCCTCATTCTTAAGCATAACAGTCAAAGTCTGAATAGGAGGCTTGGTCAGAGGAATGGCTTGAAACGGGGCCCACAGCAAAGTATCTTTCAGCTGATTATTGGAAGTTCAGAATCTATCCAAATAAACAGGGGATTGAACGCTTAAATTGAAATAACCATCCATAGGAGCATGTAATGAGGCATAAAGTTCATATGGGGTGACAAGCATCGATTCCTTCAGCAAAAATCTACCCACATATGCTCTGTCTGGGTTTACAGAACAGACAAACTGCATTCCACTGATGGACCAGGGCTGATGATTATGAAATTGTGTCCATCTTCTGGCAGCCATAGATGCATCCCCCCCACCCCGCCATGCAGTGCAAATGATGCCAGTAATGTAGTAACAGGCACACCCACAGCATCCTTCTGTTCTGCCCAGGACTGAGGTCTGGTGGCCTTGGCAGCTATGTCAAATTCAGAGTCCCCCAAGAAGCAGTAGGTGAGAGGGGGGTACCTCCCCTGGAACTAAAGATCCCTCCAAAGAGTGCCCAGCAGCCAACACAGGAGGAAGAGCCAGGGGGGCAACCAGCAAAGAGAGCCTTCAGAGGGTCTGGGTCCACTAGGAGTCCCTTCGCACAGAAAGCATGTGAAGAGTCAGAGTGGGCTGCAACTGTGTGTGTGGGCGGGTAATAGCAGCCCTTGAATATCAGAACTGGCTTTTTCATAACTGGCTTCAGACTGTGAATCCAGAAGCACATGAGGGGGGTATCCTGGACATGGCCTAGCCCCCCTTCGGAAAAAATGGAGTCCAGCAGATCTGCCTGAAATAAGTGCCCTGTAGGTTCCCAAGGCAGGCCAGAGTGCCACAGACCAATAGAATCCCTGTGCAAGCCAGCCTCCTCCAGGGCCAGCACAGATGACCAGTGTCAAGGAGGAAATAAGCCCTTCAGTGATTCAGTACTGGAATGCAACAGAGTGTGAGCAGTCATAGTCCAATGTAAAATATCAGTGTCCCCTGACACAGATGCTTGCAGCTGGGAGACTCACTCCCCCTGACTGGGGATGAAGACAGTCCTGCATCTGAACACCCCTTGAAAAATCATCCCCCGCGATGCAAAGAGGAAGCAGCAGGCTAATCCTCCCCTTCCCTTCGAAATCCAGTCCCATGGTAAGGGAAAGAAAACAGAAGTCCCGGTCCAGTTGTACCTGAGCATCCACCAAATCTGGTGAGGATGCAGCTGCATAATCCTCCATGGCATCCATTCTGGTTTGCATTTTGTGAGGGAAGAGTGTCCAGAGGAATGCAAAGCTCCGACTGCCGCTGTTAGGTACCCATCAAGACTGGAGTTCCATAGAACAGTTCCGCATCATACACCATAGCTCCCAGACATGCTTTCATATGCTGTAAGGCTTCAGTAAGACCAGAAGTCAGCCCTACCCAGTGGATCCCCACAACCGAGCTCATAGCTGCCGACACGAGTCACCACTCCATCAGATGTCTCCTGCTCAACTCACACATCAAGAGCCTGCAAAATTACTCGGTTACAAACCAAACCAACATGAGGAGAGGTCGCCATCTGCACACCTCCAGTTCCATCACTGCCCAGCTCCTCCACTGGCACCATCTCCAAGACATCAGCAACAGCTTCTACTATCACTGAGATGGGGAGTTTCCCCAGTTTCTAAGCCAACATACCCATTCTCATATAACTGGTTTGTGCAGTAGGTCAAGACTGTGTGGGGTGTTGATGTGCAAAATGGCTGCCACTACCCATTTATAATCACTTCACCACCAGTTTCTATAACATGCATAAAAAGCACTACATAAATGCTAATTCTTCTTGTAATGGGGAGAGATGAGGAAGAAGCTTAGGTGCAGGTGAAGGTTGTTTGAGAATTAAGTCAAGAAGAGTGGTTAAAGACAGTAAAGGGAGAAAGAGAGACAAATGAAGAGAGAGAGAGAGAGAGAAGCTGATCTACAGTTTTGGAAGGCAGATAGATAGACATAGATAGACTTTGATGGTGGATAAGGACCGCTTGACCCACCTAGTCTGCCCATTTCCCTATCTAGAGGATAAGCTGCAGATCCTATTTAACCAACAGCCTATTTCTTCCTACCCCCCCCCCACAAAAATTGCCTTATGTCTGTCCCATGCATTCTTGAATTCTCCCACAGTTTTAGACCCCACAACCTCCTCAGGAAGGCTGTTCCATGAGTCGACCACTCTCTCTGTGAAAAAATACTTCCTCACATTGCCCCTGAGCTGTCCCCCCTCTATCTTCAAATTGTGCCCCCTTGTTCTTGCACATCTCTTTTTCTGAAAGATGCTACCCTCTTGGACTTTGTTATTCCACTGAGGTACTTAAACATTTCTATCATGTCCCCCCTCTCCCTCCTTTCCTCAAGGGTATACATATTAAGCTCCTTTAGCCTCTCTTTGTATGGCTTCTCTTGCAGACCCTGCATCATTTTAGTTGCCCTCCTCTGAACTGCCTCCATCCTGTCTATGTGCTTGCGGAGATGGGGTCTCCAGAGCTGGGCGCAGTACTCCAGATGGGGTCTCACCAACTGTCTGTACAGGGGGATAACAACTTCCTGTTTTCTGCTGGTGATGCCTCTCTCTATACATCTCAGTATCCCACCAGCCCTCCCTACCACCTTCTCACATTACTTGCCAACCTTGAGATCATTATATATGATTACCCCTAGGTCCCTTTCCATTGTTGTTAAACCCCCCATTGTGTAGTCCCCCTGGGTTTTTGTTTCCCAGGTGCAGTACTTTGCACTTCTTTTCATTGAATCCAAGCTGCCATACTTCTGACCATTCCTCCAACCTTGCCAAGTCCTTCTTATCCTTTCCACGCCTCCTTGTGTATCAACCCTGTTGCAGATCGTTGTGTCATCTGCAAGAGGCATACTTTTCTTCCAGTCCCTCTGCAATGTCACTTATAAAGACATTAAAAAGGACTGGACCCAGTACTGAACCCTGCGATACCCCACTAGTAACCCATCTTTCTTCAGAGTGGACTCCATTTACAATTACCCTCTGTGTCCTGTTGTTGAGCCTATGTTTTACCCAGGCTACCACCCTGGGACCCACTCCAAGGCTAGTTAATTTAACTACTAATCTTTTGCGTGGGACTGTGTCAAATGCCTTGCTAAAGTCTAGGTAGGCCATGTCCACAGCCCCTCCCTGGTCTACTACTTTGGTCACCCAGTCAAAGAAATCAATTAGATTTGTCTGACATGACCTTCCCGCTGTGAACCCATGCTGCCTTGGGTCCTGTGCCCCACTGGCCTCTAGGTACTCAACATTTTTTTCCTTTAGAAGTGATTCTATTACTTTCCCTACCAAAGAGGTCAAACTGACAGGTCTGTAGTTTCCTGCCTCTGTCTTGCTCCCACTTTTGTGAAGAGGAATCACATCAGCCTTCTTCCAGTCCTCAGGTACTACACCATCCTCCCATGATTTTTTATAAAGGGTAGTCAGTGGTGTCACTAGTTCTCTGCTTAATTCTTTTAGAATTCTGGAGTGAATTCCATCTGGCCCCATTGCTTTGTCCACCTTCAGTTTTAGGAGTTTTTCAGAACCCTTTCTTCTGTGAAAGGACTGAGATCAACCCCCCCTCTCCAGAGTGCTTCTGTTAATTGGATTAGGCACCTCCACCACTTCCTCTTTTGTGAATACTGAACAGAAGTATTCATTCAGTATCCTGCTTTTTCACTGTCACTGTCTGCTCACCCACCATCCATTCTATTCAGCTTCACTACCCCTCCTTTTGTCTTTCTACGCTCCCTGATATACCTATAAAAGGTTTTATCCCTGTTCTTAACTGAGTTGGCTATCGTTTCCTCAGTTTGTGCCTTTGCCATTCTGACTACCCTCCCTACTTACTTCTACCTTAACTGGTACAGTTCTCTGTCCTGCTCCTTCTGTGTTTCCTTGTACTTCCTAAGTGCTATCTTTTTCTCTCTAACCTTCAGTGCCTCTTCTTTTGAGAACCATAGCAGCTTCTTCTTTCATTTTGATTTGTTTATTTGCTTCACACAAAGGCTTGTTGCCTCTGTGATGGCAGTTTTGATATTTTCCTATTGTTGCTTCACCCCTCCTTCTAGCCTGTTTGCTAGGGCTTTTCTAAGGCACTCTCCCAACTTGCCAAAGTCAACCATCCTAAAGTTCAGAACCCTCACTTTTGTATGGCTTGACTCTGTAGCTAAGTTTATCGTGAACCACACTGATTGGTGGTCACTTGTTCCCAAATGGCTACCCACTTCTAGATCAGAGATCCTCTCAGTGTCCCCATTTGAGAGTATGCGGTCTAAGATTGCTCCCTCATGAGTAGGTTCCAAAACTAGCTGTCTGAGGCATGCCACCTTAAGGGCATCAAGAATGGCCCTGCTTTTGGATGTGGCTGCAGCAAAGGTGCTCCAGTTAACATCTGGCATATTAAGGTCCCCCATCAACAGTATCTCCCCTTTCTCTACCATCTTAAGTATGCCTTCTATCATATCCTTGTCCATTCCCTCCCCCGACATGGGGGTCTGTATACAGCCCCTGTGCGGATTGTGGTGCCATTTCCAGTCTCTAAGGTGACCCACAGTGCCTCCTCTCCTCCCTGTTTACTCTTTTATTCAGTTGCTTTTATCCCTTCCCTTACACAGAGAGCTACTCCCCCCCTTCTGCCCTCCCTGCCTCTCCTGTAGGTTGTGTACCCTGGTATGTTAACATCCCAGTCATGGTTCCCTGTGTACCTTGTTTCTGTGACTGCTACAATATCCAGGCATCCCTCTTCCATCAAGGCCACCAGTTCAGGGAGCTTGTTGCCCAGACTATGGGTGTTGGTACTTATTACCCTCCATTTATTGATGGCCTTACCCCTTTCTGCCCCATCCCTGTCCTTATTGCATTTGTCACTTTCTCCATTTACCCCAGTGCTTCTCCCTATTGACATCTCTATGTTGGTGTCTACCTCACTTAGTACCCTGATTTTTGGGGGGCTATGATTTCCCTGCTCCTTTCCAGTGCCTCCCCCCTTGGCTAGTTTAAATGCTTGCCAATGAAGTATTTAAACCTATCACCTAGGATCCTGGTTCCCCTCCTGGACAGATGCAGAGCATCACGCCAGTATAGGCCTGCATCCATCCAGGTGGATCCCCAGTCCCCAATGAAGCCAAATCCCTGAGCTCTGCACCAGTTTTTCGACCACTGATTGAATCCCATGGTGTGGAGCAGCCTAGCCTTATCCGTGTCATAGACAGGCAGCACCTTCGAGAAGGTTACCACGTGTGCTATTTGTCTAAGGCCCCTCCCCATCTCCACAAACACTTCTTGCACTTCTGTGATCCCTTTTTTAGCCAGGTCATTTGTCCCTAGGTGGACAGTGACATCCAGCTCCCTCCCCTATGCAGCTGCTCCTGTGATCCTGAGGATTCGCTCCCTGTCCTACCAAGCCATAGCACCAGGCAAACACCTTACCTCCCTCCCTCTCCCTGTCCCTATCCCCTTCCTCCCCCAATTCTACCTTCCTAACAATGGAGTCCACCACCAGGAGTTGTTTCCTTCCCCTGTGGGGTCCCATGCCACCCTCCTGTGGTTCTCCTTTGTGGAGGTTCCCAGCATCCTCCTTGGTCCCCACTATGGGTGCCTCCATAGAGGAACCACACTTTTCCAGAATGGCATAGAAATTGTGGAGATGTACAACTGGAGGGATGCACCTCTGTTACACCACCCTCACCATCCCGGAGCCCACTGTATGATAGTGAATGCGAATGGCCTGCTTCAGATTTACTGTAAAAGATATGTTGAACAGGTAGTGGTCCAATTCCAAACATTTGTGCAACTCCACTAATAAACGCTACACAGATTGACTACCCTGGACCAGACCACTGTACTTTCCATTCTTTAACAAATTTCTGATCCACCTTTCAAGACTGTCCAAATCTGAAGCTTTCAAACTCTGTGTAGTAGCTTAGTTCACCTCAGAAGGCAAGGGTGGGATAAAATATCTGGACCACAAACCCCACTTCACAGAAGAGGCTGAACCACAAATATTGGTTCAGATTACTCCTTTTACATCACACCATAGGAACATAGAATGTAATGTCAGATAAGAGCCACTGGGCCCACCCAGTCTGCCCAATTTTTTTAACTTTTATTTTTTTGCTGCATATCCTACTTGATCTGTGGTGCAACCAGCACCCCTTACCCCTATGATTCTCTGGTGCCTGGCCCAGGTATTTCTGAACCCCAACACTGTTTTTGACTCAACTATCTCTAATTGAAGACTGTTCCATGTGCTCTACCATGCTGGTTCGACATACTTTATGTTGACCGGCATTTCACCGACAGGAATCATGTTGACCGCAAGTTACAGTCAACATGGTTCCTGTGTGTCTCCTGGTCCCCCAACCCCCTGTCTTTTGGATTCTCAACTCCAGTCAGAGTTGAGTAGGGGTGGGGGTGCAGGACTGGGAGACAGCATGCCCTTGTCTTGGGTACACCAACACAGTGACCAGTCGGTAAAGTGTCGATTTTGCCGACAGGTGTGTATTTCACTGTGTTGGTGCTGCCGTAAGGGGGGCATGCCCTGTTCAATTTATCCACCCCCCATTCTGTGAAGAAGTGCCTCCTCACATGCCTCCTGAATTTACCCCTCCACCTTCATAGCATGCCTCCTTGTTCTAGAGCACCTTTTGCACTGACAAATACCCCTCTTTTGTACCATATTAACCACCATGAGGTATTTAAAGGTAGTATATCCTGCCTCTCCTCCAGGGTGTAGATATTTAGCTCCTTAAGCCTCTCCTAGTAGTTTTGATGTAGACAGTGCACCATTTTAGTAGCTTGCCTCTGAGACACCTCCACTCCGTCTATCTCCTTCCTGACATGTGGGACTCAAGTTTTCAAAAGTTGATGGAGGGCTTGCATCAAGTCCTGCATCATTCCCATTTTGTAGCACAGCTGCGCCAAACTCCTTTGATGCAACTGCACCTGATTTTGGTACATCGGGTGCAGTTGTAACACTATCAGCACTTTATGGTTACTTGCACCAAATATTCGGTACAAGCCTCATAAAAATGGTCCACAGCATGCCACAAGTTAGACCAGAAGGGAGGGAGCTTGTCTGTCTTGTGGTATTTGGCACACGGGAGTGAAAATCCTGATCAACATCAGAAGAATAGCACAAGCCATGTGTGCCATATGATAAGCACACCAGGGGCTTGTGGCATTCTCGGGCATTTGAGAATCAAGCCCAAGGTCTCCAAAACTGGACACAGTATTCAGGGTAAGGTCTTGCCAGTGATCTATATGGGGCAGCACTGTCTCACTCTTCCTGCTGGCCATACCCCTTCCTATGCACTCCAGCATCCCACAAGCCTTTTTTTTATCTGCCTTGTCAGACTGCCTGACCACCTTTAAGCCATCCAATAAGATTATTCCTAGGTCTCTTTCCTGCTTGGTCTTTGTCAGTACGACTCTGCCCATTTGATACTTTATTCCTGGGTTTCTATTGCCCAAGCACATTATTTTGCAGTTTTTTTAATTAATACCCAGCTGCCATACCCTTGATCACTCTTCCAGTCTTTTCAGATTCCTGCCCATCCTTTCTACTCCCTGGAGTGTCCACTCTGTTGCAGATCTTGGTGTAAGCTGTAAAGAGGCAGACCTTCCCTTCCAGTTTCTCCTCTGTGACACTTACAAAGACATTGAAGAGGACCTCCTCACTGATCCCTGAGGTAACCCACTGGTCACGCTCCCTTCTTCAGAGCAAACTCCATTTACCACTACTTTCTGTGTCTTATTCCTCTAACATTGCCTTAGCCAGGTTACCACCTTATTATCCACACCCAAGTTACCCAACTTGCTTACCAGTCTCCTATGAGGAATGGTGTTGAAAGCTTTGCTGAAATCCAAGTAGGTCATGTCCACCTCTCCTCCCTGATCCAACTCCTTGGTCACCCAGTCAAAGAAATCTAACAGATTTGTTCGACAGGATCGTCCACCAGTGAAACCATGCTGCCTTGGATACAAACTATTTCACAATCCTTTGCTTTAGTAATGCTTCCTTTAATTTATCCACTACTAATGTCAGGCTAACAGGCTTCTAGTTGCCTACACCTCCCTTGCTACCACTTTTGTGGAGTGGGACTACATCTTCCCTTCTCCAGTCCTCTGGTACCTGTCAGTCTCCAGTGATCTGTTAAGGTTTATCAGAGGTGCAGCTATTACTTCTCTGAGCTCTCGCAGCACTCTTGAATTCACACTGTCTTGCCCCTAAGCTTCATACACCTTCAGGTTAGTGGGCTGGCTGGGGTTCAAACCTGACCCCCAGCTTGCCTTCTTAGGTTTACTCCATGTACACAGGATGACCTTTTGACCACCCATGACTGGCGGAAGCAACCACCCCATTCAGAAATATTGCTTGAATGGGGAAGTCTAACTGGGTGCGCATGATAGCATGCACTTGGCTGTGTGTTCAGTTAAAACCACATGGCCTCAATCATGATCTAGTCTATTTGTCTGATTAAAATGACCTTATCCTAACCCTTTATAGTTTTTTCTCTTTTAATATTCTGGTACAACTTATATATATCAATAGTCACAAGTAAGCTTTACCCCTGTATTGTAAGTCAACAACTTTATAAGTAAAAATATTTAACCAAAAAGAAATACCAGGAAATGTCATATTGTCTTAATTCTTTACTTAAAAAGTGGTATACAGAATTAACATCATTTGTATAAGCAGTGCAGGCAAACAATCTATCTTTAACTGAAGAGGAAGTATCTCCTACTTATAGATAAAATCATATAAAAAAAGTAAAAATAAAATAAACATAAAATGCAAGTATCCTCCCTCTCTGCTCATAATCAGAGATAATAACAATTATAAACACACAGTGCCATACCTTGATGTCTCAAATGAAGTCCTAGGAAGAAGGATGTGCTGTCACAGCTCCTTCCTCTCTTCTGCCCTCCTTTTACTTAAATGAGTCTAAATTTATATGTTTTTTGGATGTACCTCGTGTCATACTTGTGGTAGAAGTGTGTCTCATGATGCACCTCTTGCAGAAGTATACCCCATGTCTGACTTCTTGTAGAAGTGTGCCACTTGACCGTGACACATTTTGTGTAGAAGTGTGTTAATCCTGCAAGGTGGCAACAAAAATATCTTATTTTAAAAGTAGAATGTCATCTCAGATTTTGCTTTACTAAAACATTGTTTTGTAAGCTCTGTTTTTTGCTACTAAGGAAACTGTGGATTAGCTAACATTCTGTCTAGCATGTCTTCAAATAAAATCTCATTTTATAGTTCATTTCACACAAGACATGCAGATATATTTTTTCTTTTAAAACTGTAAACTGTTGATATCATAAAAAAGCTATAATCATTTTTGTTTTAAAGTATCTTCAAAGTGTTTATAAGGCACATTCAATAATAATGTTTGCAATTTACAAATGCTAATGATATAACTTATGTGCTATAGAGGAAACTTAGCCTGCTGCTTTCTTGAAGTGAGTTATTTTTCACTTCCTCAAATAGATTTTTCCCATTCTACAGCTAGTTTTAAAACAAGATATTTTCTTTAACCTGTAAAATGCTAATGTTACAACCAAATATTGCAAAGAAGCTATAATTATATTTGATTTAAATGTATCTTTTAATTATTTTACAGTAGGACACACTCAATTTATTGACTAAACATAATTATACTTGGCAATAAGGATGTATTTAATTCAGTTCAGGAAAAGCAGAAGTAAAGCATGTTTTCAATTGTCATTATTTAATTTTGAGACAAGCCAATAAGTCAGACCTATTTGTTCATTTGTCTCTGGGAAACAGTGGATTCTTGCTCCATCATGTCCTTTAGTCTAGGAAAATCTGCTTCTTTGGAATATTTGGATTAGGCAGTCCAAAGAGGGACTCATTGGGATTACAGGTTTTGCTTCATTGGAATATGTGGATCAGGCAGTCCAAATAGGGACTCGAGGGGAATGCAGGTTCTGCAATTTCCATCCCTGTCTCAAAAATATATTGGAGAATAAAATTCTGGATTTGCTGGTGGATGCAGAACAAAAGTGTGGATAATATTAACCATGAGACAAGTTTGTCCATTACATTGGACATTGATAAGCAGTGGTTATAGTCAGGATGTTTGGTAGCATAGGAACTTCAATGCTGTCACTCAGTTGATTTCAGGACACAGGATAGAGTACATTTGACTTGAGAGCTGGTGAATGGTTGAAGAAACAGAGTAGTGGCAAAGATCCTTTTTCTCCTTATGCCAATGGGGTTGCATACCCTTTGTGATGTCTCAACATAGCTATGGCAATATAAAAAATGGCACGTGGATCTTATTGCGCTGACTGCTATTCTCTGAAAGGCAACAGAAACAGGATGACAGCAGAGGTGCACTCTATCTTTGGCAAGTACAGAACAGTAAGACAACAATAGCAAGACCAAGTACCCTCAGTATTGTATGTAAGGGGGATAATAACCAGGAATACAATGTTTTAATCTAATTTAGTAAATTTTAACTGTAATAAGGGAACTGAATCTTCACTATATGCTGTTGTAAATGTGTAGGTGTGGTACAATGAGATTTTGTGTATTGTGTATTGTGTGTAGTTGAGTGCTTGTTGAAATTGTATGTTTTGGTTTGTAAAGCTATGCTTGAAAATTAGCACAGTTCCTAGAACAATGCTGAATCTGGGGATAGTCTTGAATGAGGCCTTGTTGTGTGGTAGTGACTAGTGGAGTTTGTAATGTGAGGGGGACTTTTAACTATTTTGCAGTGCAATTGTAATAAATTTTGTCCAACAAGTAATAAAGGAAAGACTCCACAGACATCTAGCGAAAGTGATGCTGTGGGACAGAGGATCCCAAGCCTGGTTTGCTGTCTCTGTGTCTGTTTACTCCACACTTGCTGTTGTGTATCAAAACTGGTGGCCCAAGTGATATCTACTAATATGATTCACCATCAGGAAACCCAGTAAAGCCTATCTGGCATTTCCTGCACCACCAATTAAGATCAGATATTGACATTTGAAGTGCTCAGGCCCCACCAAAAAAGAGAACATTTTGCAATTGACACATTAAAATTAACTTGCTCCACAGAGACAACCACACTCTTAAGACCATGTAAAAACTATTACTAACCACTGGTGTTAGTGTGGTAGAATTGTTAGGGTTATTGCATGGTACTGAGTAGATAAAATATCAGTGTCTCTATGGGACCTAAGCATAAATTAAGAAGATAAACATGATAACTGGAACTGGAAGGGGACAGGATCAGTTGTGTTCCAGGACAGTAGCTGCTGCTGTTGTTTTCACAGGGTTCTTGTGGATTTTACTTGGTAGGTTAGTTCTTTTCTTTCTTACTTCTAAGGGGCTAGCAGGGTATTGTTTTGGGTGCTGTTGGATGTTTGTAAACTGATTTGGTGGCTGTAAGTGGGGCTCATTTTGTGGATGTTTCACTGTGTAACAGGCTCTGCTGGTAGAGGCCTATTTCTTCTGATTTAAAACCTATTTGGTGGGATTTGCTTGTGAGATGGTTATTTGAATTGGAGACCTATATATGCTAATTTCAAGCCTATTTGATGTGTTGTTAGTGAAGCTGATTAAATTGGAGTCCTGTTTCCGTTGGCAGCAAACATATTTTAGGGGCTTTGACTTGAATTTTGATTCCTTGTGCTGACTCCAGTAGCTGTAAAGTTGCTGCATAGTGGGGGAGGTGTTAATGGTCTGGCCAGGTCTCACTCCAGCCAATTGACTGGAGGCAGAGCTGAATCAGATTGAGGTGTTAGCTGCTTTGTCTTCTCAGAAAGAACTGGAAGGGGACAGGATCAGTTGTGTTCCAGGACAGTAGCTGCTGCTGTTGTTTTCACAGGGTTCTTGTGGATTTTACTTGGTAGGTTAGTTCTTTTCTTTCTTACTTCTAAGGGGCTAGCAGGGTATTGTTTTGGATGCTGTTGGATGTTTGTAAACTGATTTGGTGGCTGTAAGTAGGGCTCATTTTGTGGATGTTTCACTGTGTAACAGGCTGCGCTGGTAGAGGCCTATTTCTTCTGATTTAAAACCTATTTGGTGGGGATTTCTTGGGCCTAGTTCTTTGGCTGCTGGGATTGGAGGGGAGACACAGGGCTGATACACTCTCTCTCGAGTAAGGTGTCTGCCCAAGACCCACCCCAGAAGCCTGCAAATTTATAGGGGAACACCTGCCATGCAATTGGAGGAAAAGGCTGCAGGTGCAGCTCATGTAGTTCTAGCCACTGGGGGTAGGATTTAAAGGCTGGGAGAGAGGAGCTTTGGGAGTTGTTCATTTCCTTATAAGTTTAATGTGTTGTACTGCACCTAGTAACAGGGTTACTGGTGTACATGGGACTGTCTGTAAGATTAGTGGGTGACCTGATTAGGCAGGAGGGGCATCTTGGACAGGGGAAACCTGGTAGCTCACCAAGAAAACCTATTTGGAAGGGATGGAACTACACATCATTAGGGCTGGCATCTTTGGGAGGGTGGTGGGGTGCACAGGGTGTGGAGCAGCCATGATACTGGACTGGGCTTGGAAGTTGCGTGGTTGCCCAGTGTGCTACCAGCTAGCACAGCTTAGGGATGAGGTTGGCGGGATTAGAAAGCTTGGGGAAGGGGGGTGGTATGGTTGGGGAAGGGGGCTGGGAATCTCCCACAGGGTTGCACCAAGCACTGGGGGTGGGGGCATAGGGAAAGGAGTGCAGGAGAATACTCAGGGGTCACATAGGGAACCTGGCAGAGGGGGTCCAAAAGGACACTACCAAGGAAGCAGGCAGGTAACTGGGGGCCCTCACAAAGGGGGGATGGAGGGACAACATTCTCAGGGAAGTAGGCAGATGGCCAGGGCTGGACAGAAGGAAGCAAGGCGGGGAAGTGGATCAGACCTTACACTCAGTAACCGCTTCAATTCTCTTCTTCTGCTCAAGGATGAGAGGGGGTGATGTAGCCATGACAGGGGTAGTTAGAGATGTAAAGGAGGCAGGAGGCAGGGCCAGATACGCAGGAAGAACAGGGGACCTGGAATGCAGGAGAATGGGGGCAGTGAATCGAACAGGAGGGGCAGGGGAAGAGGAGGAAAGCACAAGGAGAAGGACCAGTTGAGAGGAAAGGTAAGGAGAAGGACCAGAAGTACAAAGGAGGATTCAGTAAAGGGAGCTGAGGGTTTAGGCCAGGAGCACGACTAAGGAGGAACTAAATGGAGACAGGAAAGAAGGGAGGATGAGCCAGGCTAGTTTAGCAGGTGGGGGAGAAGGACCAGTTGCGAGCAGTGAGGGGAAAGTCAGAGGAACAGAAGGATACCAGGGAGGAGAGGCATAGGATTGGAGAGGAGTGGGTGGCATGTGGCACCCAGAAAGGGGGAGGAGCATGGACCCAGCTGGGTGGAGGGGCCTGTAGAAAGGATGAGGGACATGGAAGGGGGGAATGGAGGAAAAGGAGTGGTCAGAGTGCTCCTGCTGGGGGATTCTATGATCAGGGGTATCAAATGGGATAGGGAGGGAGAAGCCTGGCCAGTTAGAACAAGATGCTTCCCTGGACTAACAGTGCACAGGGCTAAGCACGAGGTATATCAGCTAGCAAAGTTGTGGGGTTCCCCAGACATACTGGTCCACCTGGGTACAAATGACATTGAGGGAAATAGCGAGCTAGAGATACAGGCAAGATTCAGGGAGCTCGCCAGGGTCTGTCATGACATAGGATGCACAGTTCGCTTCTCAGAAATCCTGCCAGTGCCAAGAGGCTAGTGGGGAACACAAAAGGAAAATTAGGAGATAAACCAGTGGCTCAGGGAGGTGTGAGGCCAGAGGGTATGGGCTGATGGGGGATTGGGGAGACCTGGGAGGATAAGGAGCTGTATGCTAGAGATAGACTACATCTCAATTTGGAGGAGGGAATCCTTAAGTTGAAAATAGAGGGGTTCATTGGTGAAAAGTGGGGTTTAAACTTGTGAAGGGGGGTGGGATGGGAGAAAAGGACTGTCAAGGGGGTGCCGATAAAGGAGGGACTCTGTCTCCACCCCCCTGGGGACCAGGAGGATTGCAGGAAAAGGCCAAATGGCAAAGTGCAGACCAGGGGAAAACAGAATCCCCATGGGAACATGAGCAGGGGAAATGGAACTATAGGGAAAGGGTGGAAGGTAGTCCTGCTAAATGCCAGGAGTTTGGGCAATAAAATGCCTGAGCTCCAGGCGATGCTAACTGAGGGAGCAGTGGATGTGGCAGCGGTCACTGAGACTTGGGCCACTGCAAGACATGACTGGGACCTGAACCTGGAGAGATACACTATGTTCAGGAAGGACGGGAGGAGGGAAGGGGAGGAGGGGGTAGCAATGATGGTCAAAAACTGCATTGGCATAGGGGGAGTAGAGGAGGCGGAGGGAACCGTGGAGGCGATTTGGGTCACCTTGATAACAAGGGGGGGCAAGAGATTAAAAATAGGAGTGGTGTATAGACCCCCTGCCCTGGCGGAGGAGCTGGAGGACAGTCTGGTGGCAGATGTTAGGAGACACTGCAGACTGGGCAGAGGAATGGTGATGGTGGTGTTGGGGGACTTAAACATGCCAGGAACAGACTGGGAGACTTTGACATCCTCTGTGACCAGGGAACAGAGGCTGTTGGATGTCTTTCAAGATGCGTTCCTAACTCAACAGGTGAGGGAACCGACCAGGGAGGCACGGGTACTGGATGTGGTCCTGGCAGACAGTGACCAGATTGGGGGGCCTGGAGGTAAGGGACCCATTGGCGGGGAGTGACCATGCCACGGTCTGGTTCTGCCTGGACCTAGGAGGGGTAGAAGGCTGCACAAAGACGGAAGTAACCGACTTCAGGGTGGTGGATTTTAAGGAAATGGGAAGGATCATTAAGGAGCATTTGGATGGGACTGGGTCAGACATGGACGCTGATAGTTGGTGGGAAATCATCAGGAGAGGGGTGCAGGATGCTACCAGCACCTGTGCAAGAGTAAAACGAAAATGCGGTAGGGCCCAAAAACCCTATTGGTGGACCAGGGAGGTCCAGGAGGTGGTGCGGGAAAGAAAGCAGCCCATAAGCAATTCAAGTGCTCAAGGAGTGAAAGGGATTGAGGGGAGCATGAGCTGATGGGCTGGGAAGGGCCACTAGAGTGGTGAGGGCTAAGGCAAGGAAGGAGCAGAACCTGGCCAGGGAAATTAGGAGAGGAAGAAGGGTTCTTTAGATACATTGGGGAAAAATGAAGGGTGAAGGAGCAGATTAGCAGGATTAAATCAGGAGGGATGGGCACAAGACCTGGGGAGCAGGCTGAGGTACTAAATGAGTACTTCACCTCCAGTTTTCACCGGGGAAATGGGGTGCTGCATCATACATGGGAGGAGGCAGAGATACTGAGGAGGGGGACCCTTACCGATCGGCTGGTCTGGGGAGAGGGAGAGGCATTACTGGCAGGTGGGGGAAGGGCTAAGCAGGGAGAAGGGGTACCAGAAGTGGAAATCACAGCTGAGAGAGTGAGGGAAGCCCTCAGCTCCCTTAAGACAGAGAAAGCACCGGGGGCCAGATAAATTACATCCCAGAGTGCTGAAGGAACTTGCAGATGTCCTGGCAAAACCCCTGGCGGAGCTTTTCACCATCTCTCTGAGGACAGGGTGGGTGCCCCAAGACTGGAAGGTGGCGCATATAGTGTCTATCCACAAGGGGATCAAGGGAGGTGGCAGGGAACTACAGGCCTGTCAGCCTGACCTCGGTGGTGGGCAAGGTGATGGAGGCATTGTCAAGGAGAGGCTAGGGGGACCTGGATAAGTCAGGGTGCCTGGACAATAGACAGCATGGATTCATCCTAGGGAAATCGTGTCAGACAAACCTGGTGGAGTTCTATGACTGGGTGACAAGTGCCTTGGACCTGGGTAGACCAGTGGATGTCCTCTTCTGGACTTCAGCAAGGCATTTGACTCTGTTCTCACGTGGGCCTGTTGGATAAGCTGGGAGAAATGGGGTGGGGAACCAGATGATCAGATGGCTGACAATTGGCTCCAGGACCGGACCCAGAGGGTCGTAGTTGGTGGGATAGTCTCATCCCCAAGGAGGGTCTATTAGTGGGTCCCACAGGATCAGTCCTTGGGCCCTTCTGTTCAACACCTACGTATCTGACATAAGGACAGGAATCAGGAGTGAGATAAGTCTCTTTGCAGATGACTCAAAACTGGGGGCGGTGGTGGATGGGGAGGAGGGGAGGGTGGCCCTACAGGGGGACCTGGAGGCTCTGGAAAGATGGTCTAGAAAGTGGAAGCTGAGGTTCAATGCAGGGAAATGCAAGGTACTCCACCTGGGGGCCAGAAACCCAGGTCAAGTGTACACCCTGGGGGGGGAAATGCTACAAGTCTCGATGGCTGAGAGAGACCTGGGGGTGGTGGATGTCAAGATGAACAACTCGGAGACTTGTAGGAGGGCAGCAGCCAAGGCCAACAGGATGCTGGGATGCATCGCTAGGGGATCACCTCCAGAAGGAGGGAAGTGATACTCCTCTGTATAACTGCTTGGTGAGGTCAAACTTGAGTACTGCGTGCAATTTGGAGGCCACACTTAAAGCGGACATTAACCTCCTGGAGAGGGTCCAGAGGAGGAAACCAAATGATTTGGGGCTTGGGGGACAGGACCTATGAGGAGAGGCTCGAAGAGCTAAATATGTACACATTGGAAGAGAGAAGGGACCGGGGGGACATGATAGAGGTCTTTAGGTACATGAAGAGGGTAAATAGGGGAGGAACAGTCGGGGTACTTCGAAGGAAGGAGGAAGGGGCCACTAGAGGGCATGGCTGGAAGCTGGAGGGGGAAGATTCAGGGGAGAAAGGAGGAGGTGCTACTTCACTGAGAGGGTGGTGGAGCCATGGAATGCACTGCCTAGGGGGCTGGTGGAGGCAGAGACAGTGGAGGGGTTCAAGAGGGGGTGGGACAGGTACAGGGGAAGGGTTCTGGAAGCAAAATCCAATGCAGCAAGAATATCTGGAACTGGGAAGGGAGAAGCCAGAGAAGGTGAGGGGGACAGCAAGGTCAGCACCCAGGTTGGGGACTGACCAAACGAGCAGACACGAAAGACCGTTAGACCTATTCTGCTGGCATTTTAGTATGTTAGTATGTTAGTATAACAAAGAATACTGTAATAATAACTTTTTGCAACAGCTTACATGTGGAGCATTGCTAAGGTTTGTTCTTAACCTTACGTGATGCTGTGTGAGACATAGATTCATCAAACATGGAATAAGCAGTATTTGTCTTCTTTAAGAAGGGTTTGGATTCACTATGCTTTGTCATACTGAAATAAAATCACTAGATACATTAATAAAGGTAGGAATTGGTAAGCATGTGCTGTTTGTACTGGAAACCAAACAGGGTAGCCAGAAGAAGTACTAAAAGGAATAAAAATAAAAATAGCAGATCAAGCACTAGTTGGTACAATCTTAAAAGATTTCATTACGTCTTTCCATTTACTACCCTTGATAGTAGTTTTCACCTAGGGATTATTCCACTCTATAACAAACTTTAAACCCTTTAAACATGTAAATAAACAATTTGGCTACAGTAAACCACAAAACAAATGACAAGATAAATGAAGATAAAAAAGAAAAACAAACAGTAAGTGGTAAGAGTATTATCTTAAAAGGTGTTATTTGTTAGAAATAAATTCACATGGGCTTAGTATTTTAAAGACCCGTGGATGTTTAAGATTGTTTAAGCAAACCCATTTTCAAATGTTATAAGGGTTTGCCTAGATACTGTACTTATTGCCCTATTTAAAGACAGTTGTGCCTGGTATTAGTATCCAGGACTGTTTATGTGTGCATTTTATGAAATGAAAGACCATGTTTAGTAGGTGGTTTACTTTTGAGATACATAAATGCCATTAATATGCTTTTAGTTTAAAATGTGCTGTAATACTGAGTACCATAGTGCCAATTAATACCATACGTGTCTTTCAATCCAAAAACATGAACCTTTTAAAATGCAAACCTTGAAGTGAATGAGAGGGAATTCCCAATGCGGAAAAAATCTCTTTAAGTGTGTCCACAGTAAATTTGGCTGTGGCCACCACTGCAGGGAATGCCTTCACAAATTTGTGAAAATGATCTGTAATAACCAAAACAAAAAATATACACATATATATATATTTTCACTGAGGGATAATAGCCCCACTAAATACTTGTGTATCCCCCAAGGGCTTATGAAAACTTACTTGCAGGATGGGAGTGGGAACTTGTTGGGCCTGCTCAAATGTGGGCAGGTTATACAACTATTGCCATAATTAGTAATGTTTGATGTCATAGAAGGCCAATTGAAGTTGTTTTGACAACCAGATCCAAACGGATTAACTTTCGCACGTAGGAATAACTTTTCATTAATTAAATATATCTTGTTAGTTTTTGTATTTGGCTTTCCAACTTCCATTCCTACAAGTTTTGAGAATACCGTACTGTCCAGGAGGTGGCCAACCACCTGTTCAGCTTGGTGGACCTCCATCAAGGATTGACTAACTGTGTGCCACAGTGACATTGTATTCACAAGTTTCATTGCTGAATTGCTCGGATGATCACTTGGAAAAATATAATCTGTTCCATGCCCTCCAGATATGGGAAACCTTTGCAGCAGGAGTTCAGACTTCAATTGCTTGCCAAATTCTGTTCCAGTCTGATGAGAACGCCTCACACTGTTTTGGACACGAATTGTAGATTTGAACTACAGTAACTGCTGTCAATAAATACCAATTTAGGGTTGTGGGTAATGTTTGTATAAGTGCCAAGACACTAGTAGGGTGAGTAGACAGCTTTCACTGGTATGACTTCTTGGGTAACAATGGGGTAAATGTTTGTTGCATTATCTTGTAACCTGTAATGATGCCTATTGCTAACTTTGTTTATCTTGTATATGTTGTACATTTTTCTTTGAATATACTACAGTAGTAATGTTTGGTATATTTGCCAAATAAATGAGTTCCAAATGTGGTGGGCTGCTCTAATTGTGAGTATGATGGGTATAATGCTGCTTTATTAGGCCAAAACAATTAAGTAATTAATTAATTTATTTATTTGTTAGTTTAGTGTACTGAAATTTGAAATTTTGAGCGACTTACCACAAGTGTGGTGTCTGTTTAAGAATACTGTAATTACCTTGAAGTGTTTTAAAACCTGGAATAATGCCTATTTGGAATATAGTTTTTACATGTGGTGTCTGTTGTACCTATTTGTTAGAATATATGATAGTGTTACTATATGGTATAGTTGCCAAGGAAATATAATTGTAATTTAACTAATTTTGCTGTCACAATGGTGAATATAGTGATGTTTACAAATGTTGGGGGTTATTAGGACCAGAATTAAACATGCATATAGGTGAGAAGTAGTTACTTAGGAAAAATATATTAATAGAAGATAACACACAATCTAGTAATGAACACATTTAGTACATTAGTGTATGCCAAAAGAATGCTGAAGTACATTTGAGTTGAGTGTGAGATGTCTCTACATGCAGTTTTAAATGTTAAGGGTTTTGCCTTAAAAATTATGAACAATAAGATATATAAAAAAAAAAACCTATAAGGACATCTGTGCTAAAGGTGTTGAATGAGAAAGAAAAGCCAAGCAAAGGTATGTACTTAAATGCACAAGGAGGTCAACTGAGCTGCTAAAGGTCACACAGGGTGAAAGCGTTAACTGGTTAGATTGAAAAACAGGAAGTAAAATCAAAAGATGTAAGCTAACAGTTATATTATTGTAACATCAAACATGCACCAGTCAAACACAGAAAAATAAGAACATATTACCATTTCCAGGTTATCAAAAACTAAAATAAAAATGAATAGAATTGATGACTAAAATAAAAATAAATAGATTTTATGACTAATGAATATATTTGTTTTAATACTTAGTAGAGTATGGTACAAAACAGAAACATTGGGGCCCACTTGGAAATAAATGGTTAAAGGAAAATAACTTTACATTAATAATATAATACCAGTTAACTGCATTATGAAATTAATCATGGAATGACAGTAAATGGTTAAATGTAAAGTGAGTTGCATAAACCATAATATCACAGAAAAAAAGGAAGTAGACAAGCTGCTGACAGTGTAGCAGAAGCCAAAGCAGCATTTAAAAAGTCAAAACTGGATGAGGACAAGGAAGTCATGTTACAAGTTGAGATTGCTTTGTAAGTAAGATTACATTTATATAATAAATAAACCAAACCAATAAAAACAACTTTGTGAGAGTGTGTGTAGTATTTAGTATGACGGTATTACCTAGTATTATTATTTGGCATGGACAGGGAAGAGAGTGGGAAAAAACTACATTTATGGCAGTGAAACTGGATACCATGATGCTAGCCCTCATTCAGAAGAACGGTTGAAAGTTGTTAATCTAATGGGCAGGATTCACAAAGAAGATGTGCCTGGTGCAACTCAGATGCTCCGGCTCAAGTCAGATGCATGGAGCACAGGCAGTGGCATTCACAAAGGGATGCGCCATGCTAATCAACAAGCGCAGCACCACTGTGAATCACCACAGGACAAAACGGCGCATCCACAGAAGCGCCAGCTCATCCATAGATGCCCCAGGGTAGGCAGGCAGCCCTGCAGCCACACAGGGAAACCAGCAGAACAACTGGAGCAAAACTGCAGGGCAGGAGGAGCAAACACAGAGCCATCACACACAGACACACAGACACAGGCATAGAGTAAAACATTTTTATTAAATGTAATGGCCATAGAAACTGTACAGATCAAATGTCAGAAAAAGAATATCATCAACAACAACATCAACAAGATCCACAGAAGTGGATGAGGGGGAGCAGGGACAGGTAGGAGGATGGGAAGAGGGACAGAAACAGGGAACAAGTTAGGGCAACTATTTACACAGGAACGCCCCTAGTCGGTGCCAGGGGGACACTAACAGTGCTGTGCTCTGCCATGCAGCACCCTGTCATGGCCCAGATGGCACAGCTCGACGTCCCACAGGGCAGCTGACAGGCACTGAACAGTCCATGTAAGAGGGTGCAGTGTCGCCTGGATGGCCACATGGATCCTCTGGTCCACATCCACAGGCACGGCGCCACCACCATCACCACCTGGAGCAGCACGACGATCATGGACACCTACAGAAAATGACAGAAGGAACACACACTGAGGGCCAGAACGCAGAACACAACCCTGATGACCACAGCCCACACAACACCAGAAAGACTGCAACCATGTAAAGCGATACTCACTCACCCCTGAAGGGGCACCGGTCCTGGCACCCATGTAACGGTGACAACACTCCTCAGCAGCATCTGCAGCACATTGTCTGGCCGCTGGACCTGCAAAACACAACATACAGCACCATGAGTGAACACTGCCACAGTGCAGGATGCAAGTCCCCAGCCAACCCACCCTGCCAACACATGGCCATGCAGCAAACAGTGATGCCAGTGTCTGAGGCACCCGGTGTAAGTGGGCACACACAGCCATGCTCATCCCTACCCAGCACCAGGGCAAAGCAGCACAGGAGCAACATGGGGGCAGTGATAGACACACACAGCATGTGCCACAGAAGGATACAGCTGGAGAAAACCTACCTGGCCATGGCAGTGCACCCCTGTGTACACAGCACTGCAGTCATGCCAGCCTCTCCGGGTCCCACCTCTGGAGGTCACAGTAGCGATGCCTGCACTGCTCACCTGTGCATGGCATGCCAGTACACTGCACAATCCGTGAAGCAATGGTGGCCCACACCCTGGCCCTGGGCTCATGGAGGTCCTACTGTCCAAACAGGTGGCCCTCCACAGCCATGACCTGTGCCACTAGGTTTAACAGCTCCAAATGTGACCAGTTCATGGCCCTAGGCACCATTTTTCCAGTTCCAGGCATCCTACATTGTGTACAAACAGTGGCAAGGTGCAATCAGGGAATGGGCCATCCTCTGACCGTTATGCGCCACGTGCAACAGTGATACACATGCAGCACACCGCGCACTGAACATAAAGCACCATTGGCGTCTGCCGACGGAACCGCGCATGCTCACGCCACCACGCTATGTCACCGCATGGCAAGGACACAATTGTGCATGCGTTCTGCGTGTGCCAGTGCAATGTTGTACACAGCATACACCAGTAACATGTACCGTGCATAGTGCGCGATCCGTGGGGAGGGATAGACATTGCAGCCTGGGTGGGGCATTGTGGGACAAGCTGCACGATATGGTACATGGTACTGTGATCGTCAAGCACGCTATGGTGCACTGGACAATGCCGGAACGGTGCATAACAGCAGATGCACTGTACAACATGTACAATGCATTCCTGGGGGATGCTCCATGTGGACTGCCCACAGCCATGCAGATGCACCACCCAGACCATGCATGCACTGACAATGTGCCGTAATGTTGGTGGAGCATCACACAGATGCACCATACAAAGTGAGATGAGCTGGGAGCAATTATACAATTCAGAGAGAATGCGCCCCAAACAGCCTCATCATCCAAGCATGGGCATCTCAGCTGATTATCATCTTATTAACAGGTGCTCAGGCCTCATTTGCATGCCCGGCTCTGTACATGCTCCCAATTCAGCAGGCTGAGACCAGGGTACTGAGAGGAGTCAGTGCCTACAGGGTGAGTATACTGCCACAGTCACAGGGCTACAGCACACACTGGTGTGCCTGCACTGGAGTATGCACAGCTGATGGTGCCCCAGTACACCACATGTGGGACCAGACCACCATCAGGTGGCCATCACAGCAACACGTGTTGTACAACTGCAGGGATGTAACCATGGGCGACTTTGAACAGGTCCCTACCGAGGCCACAGCAGAAGACCGTATCACTGGGACACACATGGCACAGCAATTTCCTTGCACCACTGCATGATGGATGGCAGCGCACAGTGGTGGTGCACTACAGGAGGGGGGGTTCAACATGCACGAAGGACAACACATAGTACACAGGGACACAGGGATGGTACAGATGGCTGGGGTTGGACTGCACTGTGAAGTGCATGCAGCGCCATGACACATGTATGTACGCCACACAGTGCAACACCCATGCAGGCACAGTGTCACCACTGCCAGTACACACACCACCACCGTGCAATCACTGCGTGCCACCACATGGCAGTCCCCCTCAGCCCTGCAACCAAAACAGTAGTGGCACCCAGGTATGATAGTGCACCATGGTGATGGAACACACACACAGCAGGGGTATTGGGACACACATAGGGCAGACAGGTCAGTGTTGCACACCCTGTGGTGGCTACATGGTACACTGTTGCATCCTGGTGCATGTCCACCTATGCCAGGTAGCCCACGCATGGACTACAGCACAGGCCACTGGCACCACAGACCATGGTGAGCCTGCAGACAGTGGGAGCTTAGCGTGGGACTGTGTGTACACCTGGGTAGGTCTGAAACAAGTTTGCTTCTACTGATAGTGTGTTGAATGTCAAAAGAGTCAGGTGCTGCTGGCAGGCAGTGACCAAACTTCACACGGGATGAGGAGAGGGCACTCATTGAGGCTTGCCATCTATGCCTGGATGTACTCAGTGACAGGGGTGGCAGCAGGATGGTGCGTGCAGCAGGCTGGGAGGAGGTGGCCCAGCATGTGAACGCAGTCGCACCATACAACCGCACAGTGCAGAAATGTAGGAAGCATTGGAATGATGGGCGATGGAGGGCCAAGGAGAGGGTGGCCAGCATCCAGGCATCCCTGCAGCAGACAGGGTTGGACTTGGCTCGGTGGCACTGCTCAGCCCCAATGAGGCCCTCCTGGCCGCCAGTGTGTCAGGGACATCTGACCATGGCATCCCAGGGGGTGGCTTCCAGACGGGGGGCAGCCCGTCGCAGAATGGTGAGTAGCCGTGCACCGTGTCTGCATCTGCCATGGCCAGGCGTGCATACCTGGCAGTGTGTGGCTGGTTGTGCATTGTGCCATGTGCATCCTGAGCATTAACCACATCTCCCTTTCTGTCTTCCACAGCTCCATCGCGACGCCATGTGGCAGCTGTGGCCGACAGCACAGGCGCCATAGACAATGATGCGGGCCCATCCCATGGGGCCATTGACAGTGACCTGGTTGTGTCCCCACTCCACACACCACTGGTCAAGGTACCTGTGATGGAGGGCCCTACAAAGCCCGGCACCAGCAATGTCAGTACTGCAGGTTGGTACATCACATGGTTGGGGGAGCCTTGCTGGGTTGTCTGACGGTAACCCAGAGGATGTGGTGGACATAGTGGATGCACTCATCGTGCTTGTCAGTGGCATGCAGAGTGAAGGCATTAGCACCGATGCATGTTCCACCATCAGCAGCACCACTGCCATGGGTGACTGCAGCGCACACAGCACGGGGCCTCCTGTGCACAGGACCCTGGGTGCCAATGGCAGTCCCACTGTGCTGGACACTGGTGCAGTGGTGGCACTATGCCTGGGTCTGTGTGTGCCGTGCCCCCTGCACCGCTGCCTAGCACAGTGCTGGCATCGTCAGTGGCATCCAGGCAGGCCACCAGTGAGCACGCATCCGCTACAGTGGGACCACTGGATGACACGCATGGACAGCAGGTGACCGTGCCCTGCCATGATATGCACACAGAACAGTCTGACAAGGTGCATCCACTGCCCGTAGATGACCCTGGTGAGGCTGCCTATTCCCCGGTTTGACGGTGGTGCACACATGCCGCATCGTCTGCCGATGATATGGGTGTCTACCTTGACCTGTTGCAGGCAACTGTGGGCAGGGCCCCGATTTTTCTGCTGCACTTTGGAGCAAAGTTCTGCGGCAGGGTTCCCATTTGCCGCAGAACTTCTTCGGCAGTGGATGACTATTTCTGCTGCAATTCTGCGGCACAAATCTGTTGCACTATTCCCTTTATTTTTATACTTTGTTGTTTTTCTTCATATTTTACATTTTCTTAGTAAAGTGCTTATATTGTAACATTCACCCTTAACATTCAGTACATAAACACATGAGCCCAAAGGAGTGGTGTTACATATGCTGTGAAAGAAAATTTGTTGTTATATTTGGGTGTCATGTGACATACTTTGGAGTCAGATCACAGTTATGAAAAAATAAAATAAAATAAAATAGAGATGTGTAACTGATTACTTCCCATGTGCACGAACACCTACACTAAATCTTTTATTTGTTGTTTTACTTTCATTTACAGGAATGACAAAATGTTTTCAGCTGCTAATAAATCCTTTTCACAACTATGTGTGTTTGCTTTATTTATACTGTGAGAGTCACTGTACATCACCTTCACATATCTTCATGAGAGTCATGATGTTTCATGCATGCCACAAAAACATAATATTTTACTGCATTGCTTAGAACAACAGACAAGCCTTACACACAGCTAGAATTTGACATACACACACTGAGAATATTCATTTTGTATGTTTCATGAGATACATCGTGTACCAGTAGTCCAGGTGAGGCCTTACCATTGTTTTATACAATGGCATCAACACCTCCTGTCTCCTGCTAGTAATTTTTACTTTTTTATTACAATAGGTGTTCAGTTGGTTCCTTTGGAATGGTTTTACATCAGGATAGATTTACTGTAGCCTGATGTGTAGTGGGTTGGAGCCCAGGAGAGGCACAGAGGCTTTGGTTAAAATTTAAATCCCAGTTCCGAGCAGGAGGACTCAACTCAAAAGGGCATAAAATCCTTGCTTCCAGTAGGATTTAGCTCAGCCCTGGGTCCCAGCAAGGGGGGCAATTTACTGTGGCATGGTGTCAGCCAGGACAGGGACACACCAAATATTCATGCTGTCTGTATGACTAAAATTAATTCAGGAAAAACAAGTGTTAGAAAACTCATTTTGGTTACACAGACAGTGTGCACATTTCTGTGTCCTAACCTGGTTGGCACATAGCCACAGTACCCCCTCAATACTGGGAATGGGAGCTGAGGCCGATCCCTACTGGGGTGGTGATTTCACAACAGCAATGCCCTCCATGGCTGAGCCGAGATTTAGACTGTGACTGAAGCTTTTAATTTTTGCTCTTGGACCAAGGAGAGCAAAGAGTGTTGACCCAATTCTCTTCAAATAATTTCTACTGGAATCGATTTGGATATCCATAAAATGGACCTATACACTTTGTTAAGTTGTGTTTCTAGTGATTTAACTGATTTTTGAGCCCAGATTTCAGCATCATACAAAATGCTTCTTTGACTTTTGGTATTAATAACTCTCAGCATGCCTTTGATAGAAGCATTCCCAAGTCGGTTAGCAAACCGAGACGCTGAATCATATGGACACACAAATAAATAAAACAAGCTGCTTGCAGAATACATGCTCGCTGATAAGCTAGAGTTTCAGCAATAAGCACTAAGTCAAAGCAAAAGCGATCCCTTTTTGTCATGCCTTACAAATCCTTATAATCTTTTTAAGACAGATAAGAAGAAACAGTGAGCATGGTAAACTAGATAGGAACAACTACCACCAAACTGGGATCTACAGATCTGGCTAATGTGCAGCCCTGCGTCCTGCGAGACAGCAAATGTTTGCGATCAATAGTAAATCTGTATTCCATCCAGAACAGGGAAACCTAAACTGAACAAACACATTTAATCCAACAGAAAATCTAGGCCAGTAACTCAAAAATCCTGGATTTATGCAGAAGAAGATACAGTTAGCATTGTTTAAGCAAATGCATGCAGGCATCTGGTGCAGTCAGACTTGAGCAGCTGACGGACAACACAGCCCTATCTACCCCCCATAGCACAGCTCCTTAATTTAACAACTTCCCAGAACCCAGTCCCTCTCCCCTTCCCCGAAGTGTCAACTACCTGCCGTCACCCCCACAGCACTGTTGGATCAATGATTTGTCATAGACAGTACACCCCGTGAGATTGAACCCCTCACCTGCTGCAGAGATACGGATCTGGTGTCGTAGGAAGATGTCTGAGCTGTCTGCGGTCAAACGATCTATCTGTCGTGATGGGGAAAAGATCAGTTCCTGCTCCTGGAGTGCAGTTAAATTAAAGCATCTCCTGACTACCCCTTGGGCTGAGCTGCTCTAATTCTGCCACCTGCTCTTGGAACAAGGCAGCACTGAGGTAAAGCTAAACTAAAGCACTGCAGCTGGGTGGCTCTGGGTGGGCAGCTAGGGGACGAGACAGTAGTACGCTTTGGCCTGAGGAGCAGCTTTACATTTTAAAAAATAACTAAGCAAGATCTGTGGTCCAACTGTCAAGTCCAGGTAGTCGGTGGTACTACTAGGCAGGGAACAACACTTACTCCTCTGTAGCTCAGCTGCTCCAGTGATCCGATGATGCATTTAATAACTCGGGTGTTGCGGTGGCACCGGTGAGACCCACTCTCAGCTGGATGGAGAGTGGTGAAGATGACCGACCATTTTGTTATCAAATCCGACCCGGACAGCACAGTGGTGTGGTTACCATGGGCACTGGGACACTCCTGCCTCGGACTGTGCCAGCTGGCGCTCGGCACCGACAAGCGATTATTTCAGGGAAAAACAAAAATTTAAGACACAGAGGCGGCAAATTGATTTGCGAGTGCGATCTTTGCAGGATCCGGTACCAGATGACAAAATCGGTATCGTAGCCCGGCAAAAGCGGTACAGTTGGAGGGTAAACCTTGACACAGCAAAAACTGTCTTGGTCACTGAATGTTTCTACAAGAGATTACCTGAATGCTCGGCAGAGACAATTTGTAGGTGAGTTCCATGATCAGCTGTAACTTCCGCGGTGGTCGGCTGCAAATTCCATGATCAGCCACGAATTCCGCGGGCAGCCACAATTTCCGCGGGTGGGCACAAATTCTGTGGTTAATTCCGCGATCGACCGCAGCCACGGAATCGCAGAAAACTTGGGGCCATGACTGTGGATGGTCAGGAGGCACTCCGGGCAGAGTTCCCTAGCCATCGGGCTGTCATAGTCCAGGAGCATGAGACATGCCTCATGTGGGTAGGCATAACTGCAGCCATGGATCGGATTGCAGCCGCTGTGGAGGCAGTGGCTGTGTCCACAGCATGCCGCAGACAGTGTGCATCCAGTTGGATACCCAGGAGCACGTCCCGGTCACCCTGTAGATGGGACTAGGTGGGCACCTTGCTGCTGACCCCGTCGCCACTGGCGTCCACCCCCACTTGCCATGGCTCAGCCAGGAGGCATGGATCGGCCACCCCACTGAGCACCCATTCATGGTCTCAGTGAGCACCCCTGTGGGGTCCCTAGGGACACCCCCTGTGGCTGGTGGTGGCACACTAATCACCCGCATGTCCATGGCGGTCATAAGGCAGCCCTGTGATGTCCATGCTCAGGGGCCTGTGGTGGTGGGTGGCTTGGTCGTGTACACTGGCTGCCCTGTGGCTGGTGCCAGTGTCACTGTGCATGGTGGTCTCCAGCCACACAGTTGCTCTTGCATGCCCCCATGTCGCCTGTGCTTGTGCACCTGTGTGTGTGTGTGTGTGTGTGCTGCCATGTGTCATGGGTATGATGAGTGCGTTACTGTTCATGGAGTGACCATGTGCCAGCCACAGTGCACCCTGACCCATGACTGTGCAGGCGTGGCCTGTGTGGTTCTGGTGTGGTGAATGCAGTGTGTGTGCATGTGTGTGTGTGTCCTTCACCCTGTGCATGCACCGGCATGTGTGCCCCAGTCTGGCATACGGTGCTTGCCTTGCCCCCCGCCATGTCATCCCTACACTGTGGTGCCCACACCTGCACATGTACTATCCTGCATACTCACCTGTGTGTCCTGAAGTGTTCCTCCACCACTCTGCTGCTGTATGCCTGTGCCCTGGCCACCAGCCTTGGATCCCTGCGCCCATGTCTGTCATTGGCTCCATGTTCCTCTGGGTGTGCCCCTGCTGCACCCTCCCCCTCCCCCTACTCCCAAGAACTGTTGCCCTTGCCGCCTTCGGCAGGTAGCCCATGGTTTTGGGCCATGTTGTGTAGCATACAACAGGTCAGAAATATGCCATAGGCCTTCTCAGAGCTGTACTGTAGGGCCCCACCTGACTGGCACAGGCACCAGAAACGCATCTTCAGCATGCCGAAGACACACTCGATGATGGCAAGCATCGCTGCATGTGCCTCATTGTAGCATTCCTCTGCCACTGTTCTGGGTCATCAGAAGGGGGTGAGGAGCCAGGGATGCAATGAGTATGCAGCATCACCTGTGGGGGTAGATGTGTCTCCATTAGTTAACAGTGTTACACTTTGGTGTGTGTCCCAACCCCATCTCGCCCTGTGTTGTGCAGCCCTGTCCTGCCCCCCCACCTATGCTGCCAAATTCCTGGCAGTCCTGCTTTCCCTGCCCCTGCTGCTCCTGCCTGCCCCTGTCCATTGGGACCATGCCACCCTGCTGTTGCCCCAGCACAGTTCCACATCCCTGCTGGCCCAGTGCCCCCATGCCTGCGGTCTCCCTCCCACGGCCCACCCCAGGTGTCCCGGGCATGGTGCCCCCTGGGCTGCTGGTGCCTGGTCACATGTACCTAACAGGTGTCCAGTTTGGATGTCCCCATCCTTGAACCTTGCACAGAGCACCGACCGGTGCCATATGTATGCATCATGTGTGCTCCCTGGGTGTGTGGCATAGACATTTGTGATGCGCCCCATGGCATCACACACCACCTGGCAGTTCACTGAGTGGCACCCCTTTTGATTCATGTATGTGATGCCCTCCTCACCAGGTGGTGCGTGGATTGCCACATGGGTGCAGTCGATGGCCCTTATGACACCTGGCATGCGTGCAACCCTGTAGAACCCCTGCATGGCTTCTGTCCACTCTGCCTGTGTGCTGGGGAATCTGATGTATTCTGAGGCATGTGGTAGCAGTGCGGTAAGGAACTGTGTGAGGAGGTGGGATGTTGAGGCATGTGATATGCCAGTGGTGTCCCCTGTAGACCTCTGGAAGGTTCCCGTAATTAGCAGGCACATGACCGTTGTCACATTGGTCTCCACTGTGATGGCATGTCCTCATGCTGTGGGTGCCTGCATCACATCATGGCACAGCTCACATAGCTGCCTCAGCATGGCCCTGTTGAGGCGGTACCACCCAACTGTCTTCACCTCTGTCAGCTGCTCAAAGGACAGCTGAGCACAGTACCGCCATGGGGCCAGCCACTTACGGTTCCTTCTGGCACCCCGCCTCCTCCTCCTCCTCCTCATTAGGGCACCAGCAATGGCGACTGCTGCTGGGTTCATCCCCTCTGTTGCTGTAGCCCTGTGGTATGGCTTGCTGTCTGTGCCTCTCCCTCTGTTTAGACTTCCCCTCTGTGTGTGTACTACTGTTGTCATTCCATTGATGACCTGCTGGTTTGCTGGACTTAAGTCTCCTTCTATTGTACTTATCTTTTTAGGGTGCATCCTGGCTTTGCACTGGATTTGCTCCATTGCTGCTCCTTGGTTTTGTTCTGTGGATAGGGATATGTGGTGTATGCATGGGTACACCTCCTGTACATGCACCGCATGTTATTACATTGAGCCTATGGCACATGTATTTCTGTGCAGGGCATCTTGTTTGCACTGGTGCTTCCTCCCTGTACCTGAATCATCTTCCAGAGCATTTCAGACTTGCGCCGATGCATCTTTTTTGTGAATCCTGCCCAATATGTGTGCTGCTTAAGATACATATTAGACAGATAAAAACATGGTATGAAGTGAGGCTTTGTAAATTTAAGACTACTGATAATGAAGCACTGCACAGTCAATGTACTGCAGAACAAACACTTATGGTGGAGAATATGTGTATATGTGTGTGTGTGTGTGTGTGTGTGTGTGTGTGTGTGTGTGTGTGTGTGGAGGGTTGCAACCAAGGTTTATAGCACATAGATTTGTTACATAGACTAAATAGACAGTGTATGCAATAAAGAAGGTGCTTGTTGAAGAGGTTGAGGAAGAGGAAACAAAGATTGAAGTGGTATAGAAAACATTACTTCCGCATCATATAATAAGACACTAATTTGTTTTGTTGTTGTATGGTGGTAGAGTAATTATGATAGGGAATTTTAACTAGCTACAGTATATATGTGGGGAAATATAGAAAGGCCTTAACTTATGATGTTGTAATATAGCATGTGGTAATTTTTATGGAAATTTTTCTTAGATCGGGCAAATTTTTTATTTTTTTTATTTTGGGATTTGGTTATAGTAAAATAAGATAATAATATTAATTTATCACGTCACTATGGAACACCAAGTGAGCTGGCTGGGGTTCAAACCCGACCCCCAACTTGCCTTCTTAGGTTTACTCTGTGTACATGGGATGACCTTTTGACCTCCTAAGACCAGTGGAAACAACCACGCCATTCAGAAATTTTGCTTGAATGGGGAAGTCTAACTGGGTGTGCATGAAAGCTTGCTGCGTGTTCAGTTAAAATCACACGACCTCAATCATGGACTAGTCAATTTGTCTGATTAAAATGACCTTATCCTAAACCTTTATAGTTTTTTTCTCTTTTAATATTCTGGTACAACTTCTATATACCAATAGTCACAAGTAAGCTTTACCCCTGTATTGTAAGTCAACAACTTTATAAGTAAAAATATTTAACCAAAAAGAAATACCAGGAAATGTTATATTGTCTTAATTCTTTACTTAAAAAGTGGTATACAGAATTAACATCATTTGGATCAGCAGTGCAAGCAAACAATAAATATTTAACTGGAGAGGAAGTCTCTCCTACTTTTAGATACAATCATATAAAAAAAGTAAAAATAAAATAAACATAAAATGCAAGTATCCTCCCTCTCTGCTCATAATCAGAGATAATAGCAATTATAAAGACACAGTGCCATACCCTCATGTCTCAAATGAAGTGCTAGGAAGAAAGACATGCTGTCACAACTCCTTTCTCTCTTCTGCCCTCCTTTAGCTTAAATGTGTGTAAATGTGTATGTTTTTTGGATGTACCTTGTGTCATACTTCTGGTAGAAGTGTCTCGGGTGATGCACCCCTTTCAGAAGTATGCCCTGTGACTACTTCTTGTAGAAGTACGCCCCATGAACGTGACACAGTTTGTGTAGAAGTGTGTTAATCCTGCAAGGTGGCAACAAAAATATCTTATTTTATAAGTGGAATGTCATCTCAGATTTTGCTTTACTGGAACATTGTTTTGTAAGCTCTGTTTTTTTTTGCTACTGAGGAAACTGTGGTTTAGCTAGCATTCTGTCTAGCATGTCTACAAATAAAATCTTGTTTTATAGTTCATTTCACACAAGACATGCAGATATATTTTTCCTTTTAAAACTGTATATTGTTAATATCACAAAAAAGCTACAATCATTCTTATTTTAAAGTATCTTCAAACTGTTTATAAGGCACATTTAATAATAATGTATGCAACTTACAGATGCTAATGATATAACTTATGTGCTATAGAGGAAACTTAGCCTGCTGCTTTCTTGAAGTGAGTTATTTTTCACTTCCTCAAATACATTTTCCCCATTCTACAGCTAGTTTTAAAACAAGACATTTTCTTTAACCTATAAAATGTTAATGTTACAACCAAATATTGCAAAGAAGCTATAATCATTTTTGATTTAAATATATCTTTTACTATTTTACAGTAGGACACACTCAATTTATTGACTAACCAGAATTATAGTTGGCAATAAGGATGTATTTAATTTAGTTCAAAAAAAGCAGAAGTAAAGCATTTTTTCAATTATCATTATTTAATTTTAAGAAAAGTCAGTAAGTCAAATCTATTTGTTCATTTGTCTCTGGGAAATAGCGAATTCTTGCTCTATCATGTCCACTAGTTCTAGGAAAAGCTGCTTCTTTGGAATATTTGGATTAGGCAGTCCAAATAGGGACTCAAGGGGATTACAGGTTTTGCTTCTTTGGAATATTTGGATCAGGCAGTCCAAATAGGGACTCGAGGGGATTGCAGGTTCTGCATTAGTGAGTGCTTCCTGGACTAGTGTCCATTTCCCTCCCATCAAAGCTCTTGACTCCTTTATGTGGTCGCTCTGCTTCCCCTTCTAATGTGAACACTGAGCAGAAGTATTTGTTCAAGATATTTGCCTTTTCTTGATCCCCCCGATGCACAGTTACACCTTTCCTCTTTAACCATTCAATCCCTCTCTTTGTCTTTCATTTTTCACTAACATATCTAAAAAATGTCTTGTCCCCTTCTAATACTCTCTAAACTATTCTTTCCTTAGTTTGTGCCTTTGTGCCCCTTACTGCTTTGCCTTCCTCCTTCTGTTTCCTTGATACACTTCCCTATCCTCCTCTCTCTGAATCACCTTATATCTTCTGAATGCTATGCTTTTAGCCTTTACTTTTTCTGCTGCCTCTTTCAAGAACCATAGTGATCTCCTCTTTCTTTTACCTTTGCCTACTAGCTGGAAAGCGGCATTTTTTTGCCTTCATTATGCCCTCTTATTCTGGCCCACTTTTCCTCCACTTCCCCCAGGTCATCTCCCCCTGACAGGTAATTCCTGAGGCATTCACCTATCTTTGTAAAATCAGCTCTTCTGAAGCCAGGACTCTTGTCATTGTGTGGTTGGATTCCACAGCTGTTCTTATATTTAACCACACTGTTTAATGATAAATTGTTAATCAATGATATACAAAAAAAAAAAAAAAACTGATATAATTTACAGCTATCTGTTTTGCAATTATGCATTGTCTTTTTCTGTATAATTACCATTGTAAACCTGAACCTTTCAAGCTGCACTTGTCCCATAAGCTGCACATTTTGAAAAGAAAGCAAATGGTTGACTCCTCCAGCAAAAGATTAATGCACCTTTCACTGTGACATAAACCATTAAGCTTGGGCTAAGCTATCTTCCAGAAGAGAATGGAAAAGGATGTAAAACTGAACATTGTATGCCTGTGCCACTTTTCTGTATGTAAAGTAGTACTAATCTGAACTTTGTTTTCTTTTTTTCTATTTTGTATTCATAGTTCTCCCATGGAGTACAGCTGCTGGATACATTGCTTGCATTCTGTTAAGTAAGGCTTAATCTGTTGTTCCTTATAGCTGAATAATATAATTAAGAAAGAATTTAGGGCTCAATTCTGAGTGACAAGAGACTGGGACAGAATTATTTTGCCATCAGTTTTGGACTAGTCCCTTTCCTAAGATCTCTGGGCTATTCACAAAAACAGTAACAAACACATTCTGTGCCAGAGCACATCAAAGTGCACTATAGCATGGAAAGGGGCAGAGTCACATGCTTATGGCCAAACACTGGAACAAGGAGATTTGTGCTGGGCTGGTTGCACTTTTGTGACGCACCTCTGTCTGTCAGCATGTGGTATGAATGTTGCAGAAAAGTAGCCTGTGCCATCACTGTTGGTCTGAAATGGTTGGTAATGACAGACTAGTGTGTTGAAGTGGTACTTTATGGGAATTAGACTAGTGAAGGTGCTCTATTAGTTTACTAGGAACTGTTTGCTCTTGTGTTTCAGATAGTGGGCTCAGTGGACTGCCAGAAATGAGGATGAGGCATGACAAGGAGAAATGTTTACATGGCTGCCAAGTGGGCCTAAGGTATGGGTCCGTTAAATGGAGGTACAAGTGTGCTGGTCCCAAATCATTTATTTATTTATTTAGTTTTTGTTGACCGTATAAGTGCATGAGACAAATTCTGCCTATTTTCAGGCATGACCCGGAGGAGGGGGATACAGATGAATGTCAACTGACCTTGAACCAGATTAAGCTGTTTGTGGTATTTGTTTAGTGAATGGGGGAAATTTGGCCAGGTCACTGGGGAAATTCCCCTACTCTGTCAGAGGGGACTCCTTGTCCAAGATGGAGGATGCTTTGCTGCCAGCAGCTGCTGGAGCTGTGGAGACAGGAGACCTGGTCTCGACTCCTGTCTCTGTACTCGAGGAGACCTCGACTGAAAAAAGAATGGCCATACCTGTATCTTCAATATCGGAAGACGATTTACAGGAGGTACCAGTTGTTCCACGAATGATTCTTCCTAACGAGGTCCATAGCACCGCAGTTAGTCAGCTTCACCACAAATGTACAGGGGGGACTGCAAGAGGCGCACACTTCCTTTGACGCGGAATCTTCGAGTCAGGAAGCACCTGAACCACACGACTGCTTGATGGAAATGGACCGCTTTTGCACGTCCGCTGAGAAGGGCTCACTGCAGAGTCTACGAGGACAACAACAAGCAGGTACACCTCTGGATACGATGGGCACCTTGGTTCCAGACCCTGAAGACCCGCTTCGTGTCTCTGAGCAGGTGCCTTGTTGCACGTCTATGGAGGTAGTTTCTGACATTTCTCTTCTGGTGGACGATTCAGTAAATACTTTTTCGGAGGTGAGCCCGCCCTCTGCATCTCAGATTGGTCTGTCACCATCCCAGCCCTCTACTACTAAGGAAAACCCCACAGTCGCCCCTGCATGGTCCTTAGATGCTGCGCTATGGGCGGCAGGATGGGTGAAAGACCCCAAGGGGGGGTTCATGGGTCTCGGGGTTGTCCCCAACAAGATCCCCTAGAGCTGTGCAAGACTTGTCATTTGATGGGGGTGAACTGATTCCCCAAACTGCCACTGACCCTATGGATCTTCCTGATGAGCTTCGTCTGACCCAGAATCCAGTCCTGGGCCTCCACAGGGTCCCTGCTAAACAGACTTTCTCCGGTTCTGATCCTATGGATGAAGGGACCCCTGCCACTACTCGACCTCTTTTTCCTCAAACTGGGCCTGCGAGGTCTTTTTCTTCTCTGTTTAAATTCCCGGTTCTGGCTGCTAAATGGCATAATGCTGTTAGGCTTTCCTATAAAGGAGGACTAGAGGATCCTCCTGACCGTGTCTATGTGGCTAGAACACTGTTAAAGGATTCCGTGAAGTTTTTTGCCCATGAAATATATGCCCTGATACACGTCTCAGGAGAACTAAATTTTGATATTAGTTTTCAGACATCTCGTGGCCTTGACCGCTTTTGGTCAAAATATCACGCCTTGTGCAACACTGCTCTTTGGACCCCATTTCAGGCCATACCCCTCTCTAAACCTGCCTTCAGGATAATCACTGTCATGTTTTGTAATGAGGGTGTAGATGTTTCAAATATTGTTTACTGGTTAAAACAACGATGTACTTTACAGGGTCAGCCAGAGGCAATCTTGGACTCTGAAAACATATGGACAGGGGCTTGGAAATTTAAAGTCATGCTGAATGTTTCTGAATCTGGACCTGTGCACTTACCAAATTCCTTTTTTTTTAGGTCAGGATAGGGGAGTTCTGTTTTACCCAGGCCAGCCTAAAGCATGTTATAGATGTGGGGACCCCTCACATCTGAGCAGTGCATGTGATAAGATTAAATGTCTCAACTGTGGTGAAATGGGTAATGTAGGTCTGCACTGTTTGAATGACTGTAGGTGTAATCTTTGCGACGAGATGGGTTACACATTTCAGTCATGTCCCTGGGCTGCACATACCAAGGTAACACATGACGGAGGTGTGGATCAGCGTTTTGTAATCCCTCAAGCACAGAAAGCTTGTTTCCGTACTACATTGGATGCCCCTTCTACAGAAGTGTCTCCCCCCCCCCCCCCCAAAGCACTGGCTTTGAAAGTCTCTTGTAGCACTGTACCTCTGTCAGTCAACAAAGATCTGCCCTCTGGGAAGGTACTAACATCAGCTAGCCCTGCGGAGACAGAGGCTGTGGAGCAGGTCCCGAGCTCTAGTACCATGCCTCCCCTCTGTGAACCTGCAATAGTAATAAGCCGCAGATCGTTGCGATCTGGTTCCTGCACTGTATTGTCCCCTCCACAGGCCTGCGTTGCACCTCCTATTGTACTATCGAATGCCTTCGAGGTGCTTCAGCCGATATCGGATGATGCAGGTGGTGAATCTGACTCTTCCTCTATCGCTTCTTCCCTCCCAGAAGGCCTCGATGACTCTGTACTACCATTAGGCACTGGTCTTTCACATAAGCGGAAGGCCAAGGTGAGGTTGAAAGGGACTAAGGTAGCAGGAAAGAGAAAAACTTGATAGTGTTGGTTACTTTCCCTATGAGCTGACATGTCACTATTTACATGCCACACTGTTAATGTAAATAGTCTGAAACGTGTGGATAAGAGACGATTGGTGTTTTCCTTTTTGAGGCTTTTACCATTAGGGATATTTCTTTTACAAGACACAAGATTCCATACTGTGCAGGAGATCCAACTGGCTCAACGAGATTGGCTTATGGGCCCCTCCTTTTGGTCGATAGGCCAAGACTCCTGCTCTGGTCTTGGCATTCTGATTAACATTCCAGATTTTAGGCTCTTGAAGCTGTTTGATCTGGCCCCTGGTAGAGTTTTAATTTTGGATTTTTGCTCGGGCAATGCCCGTATCAGGTGGTAAATGTCTATGCCCCCCAACTGAAAACTGAGCGGATAGCTATTTTTGATTTAATTCGTCCTTATTTACATTCTTCTTTTCTAATCATATTGTCTGGTGACTTTAACTGTGGACTTAGTCTTCAGGATAAGAGTTCCTTTGCTACCACTAAGAAACTGTACTGTGATTCACTCGTATTGGGACGCATGATTCGTACTGCCCGTTTGACGGACTCTTATTTATCCTTCACAAAGCAGCATACTCCCACTTTCCAAAAGGGTAGGCTGGCCACCCGTATTGATTTTGTTTTTACCTCCAGTATTTTTGTAGTCGCTTCGGCTGTAGTACAGGCGATAGCCTTCTCTGACCATAAGCTGCTCTCTGTTAGTTTTGGATCTCCTGCCAGTTGTGGTAGAGGGCCCGGTTTCTGGAAATTTAATGTTTCTTTATTACAGGTACCATCACTTCAGCAAACCCTTTTGTCATTTATTCATGCTCGTAGGTCTGTATACCCTATGTATGATGATCCAATTAGGTGGTGGATGGATACTAAACGTACTTTAACTGGAATGTTGAAATCCTATAGTCGTTCAAAAAGCAGGTCTGATTATCTTGTATATCTACAGAAGAGGGCCCATTTCCAGTCTTTACTGTCACTTGCATACTTGACGGAACAGGATCTGGTACAACAAATACACTTAGTGAGGAAGGACATGTTGGACTTCCAGTCTAAACAGTCGCAACAACTGTACCATCAACATAGCTATGCAATGAAAGGTACTCAGGAAATAGTTTGCCCATTTGAATCGAACTATCATCAGAATGCCCATAAATCAATGTCATGTCTTATCAATGCAAATGGAGATTTTTGTACTTCTCACTCGGACATATGTCAAATTGTTACTGACCATACAGCCACATTGTTTTCCCCTTTACCAACAGTGTCAGTGGACCTGAGACGATTATACAGTGCCCTTGAAATTCCATCTCCCTCCTTGCAGAGTGTAGACTTTGCATGTCAACCTTTCACTGAACGAAAAATTCGGTTAGCTATATCCTCATTGCCCCTCGCGGGACCCCTGGTCTGAGTCTCCGCCTTGTATAAATTCTTGGGGAACACCTCCTTCCAGAATTGACCTCTGTGTTTGCCTCCCTCCTTGAATCTGATCACATTCCCTTAGAGTTTACTAAGGGCACATTGATCTATGTTTATAAACGGAAAGGTGACATTACATCCCTTGACAACTGGCGCCCCCTATGCATGTTAAACACGGATTTTAAGATATTGACGAAACTTATCGCTCAACGTGTGCTTGGGCTGGCTGAAATAGTTATTCTTCCTGCCCAATCCTGCTCTCTACCTAATAAGAGAATTTCTGAACACTTAATTCTCCTCTGTGTACTATTTTCTCATGGTTTCTCGGACTCTGTTTCTGGGCTTATTGTTTCCGGTCGATCAAAAAGCTGCCTTCGACTCCGGTAGCCATGATTTTCTATGGACTGTATTGCATTTCTTACACATTCCTGATAATATGATCCGCTGGATTCAGACACTTTATAAGACGGCGACAGTTGTTCCTTTAATTAATGGTTGGGCAGGCCCGATGATCCCGGTGAAACGGGGAGTTCGCCAGGGATGTCCATTGAGCCCTCTATTATATGTTTTTTTTCTGGCTGTATTGCTCCGACGTCTTAATGCTCATCCCCAAATTCGTGCCATCTCGTGTTTGGCACTGCGATCACCGTTCACAGCGATTGCATATGCGGACGATGTGTGTTTCTTAGTAGCTGATGAAGCTTCGGCGCTTGTTTCTCTCCAGGAATGCTCCTCTTTTTGGTGCAATATCTGGAGCAAGTATAAATTTTGGCAAGAGTATGGGAATTTGGCTGGGTTCCTCCTCCCACTCTTCGGACACTGTAGGCCCTTTACGTGTGATAGAAGGCCAAATCCGTATTCTTGGTGTTTACTTTGGGGCAAGAGATTCTGACTCCTTCAACTGGGAAGAGAAGCTGAAACATGGCAAAAGCATGGTGACCTCTTGGAATAAGGGTCAGATTGGGAAGAGAAAATGTGTTTTTCTGATTAAAACTTATCTTCTTCCTCTGTTTTTGTATTTGAGTTATGTTTTCCCTTTCCCAAAACGACTGGAAACTATGGTTTTTAGTTTATTTTTTCAGGCCCTCTGGGGCAGTCGGTTGAATCCGATTAAGAGGAATACTACTTACTTGCCTATTTTTTGAAGGCGGTGTTCTGATGATTAACCCGTTGCTTTTCTTCACTAGCATTTTCCTTTCGGCCAACCTGCGGCCTTTACTGGTGAACACCCAGAGGGGGTGGGAAGCGTGGTTCTACGACTCTTGTAGGTATTGGTTTCACATGTGGGAACATAATTCTATAGGTGTGTTGCGACAACAAGGGGATGTCCTGGTGCATATAAAGCATATGTTTCTTCGTTTAAAACAACGGCAAGTGTCGCCTCAGACTCTTATTTCGAACCCGCATAAGGCTCTATATAAAACACTTTTGTCCTCTGTTTGTAAGGTGCAAGTCCCTTTTCCAAAATGTCCGGACGGCTGTCTACCCTCGCTTCTAGCCCTGTTACGTTGTTCTAGAATCCCTGGCCACATGTGGGACTTCCACTGGTTATCATGTCATGAGCATTATAAATGTAAAAGCAAATCATAAACACAAACAGTCTCAGGACAGATTTTGCTCTAGACCTCTTTGTATAGCTACCCGGAGACGATATCACATTTGTTTTTGATTGCTCTTATATCACAAATTGGTGGCCTTATTTGGCTGACTCTGGGACGTTCCTGTATTTTCCACAGTTACATATCAAAATATCATGTATGGTGTCTTTTCCTCTCACTGGTCTGCCTGGCACGAGACACTCTGAATCTTGTATTTCTTGTCATTAAATGGAATATTTGGATGTCAAGATGTATGTTTACTTACAACAAAAATTGTGTTCTTTTTGGAACTTGAAGAAAGATACTAGCGATTCTGAAAAATATCGATCATGAAAGGACTTTGTATTCAGCACCGTCTCTGTTGGCCTTGTGGACAGCCCTCCCATGGATCACGAATACTGATTCAGCCATTACTTGAAGGACTTATACAGCATTTTTGTTATTTCTCCATCTCCTTATCTTGCTTGGTTTCCCTGTATATTCCTAATTGATGTATTTTGTGTTGGCTTGTTTGTACAATTTTTGCTTCAATAAAAATGTCCCCTACTCTTCCAGTAGGGGCTCTGTGGTCAGTCGTTTCAGAACATGACTGACCCTCGAGGTGAACGGATGGATGTGAGAGGCACTCTGCCTGAGGAGACTATGAAGATGCAACAAGAATCAGAGGAAATGGAGGCAGCTGGAGTGCACTCGGAGAGGACAGCACTCAGCCCCCTTCTTCATTACCAATACACAGTTACCAAAGGTGGTTCATCCTGACAGCATTATGGCTGATCTTACCTAGGAGCAAAAGCAGAGCTGCCTGGAGGCAGAATTGGAGCCTGTAAGCCAGAAAATTCAGCAAGCTCACCTGCAGCAGGAGGATGAGAGAAAGAGGAAATGATCCTTAACATCACCAACTGGGTCCAGCACATTGGGGCTGGTGAAATTACTTGTCATGAATGCTATGTCACAATGGCAAGCCCAGACAGATGGCATAACAAGGAGAGATTGGAGTGAGGAAGTGGATTAAAGATGGCCACCTGAAAAGGCTCTGCATATGGCAGGATGGGTTGCCATGGAAGATGGCTGTTGGAGGCCAGACCCTACCATTCCCTTGTCAGGTGACTGCCACCCTCAGGATTTGCCAACCCCACAGACTGCAGGCACCAGTCCTGTACTGGATACCACCCAGCGAACTGAAGGTACGCTTTATGACATTAATTCTGCTGATGTTTTGGAATCTCCTAGTACTGTGGGCATGGTAATTACCTCACAGATTGTACAGCATAAAGAAGGAGGGCTTGGGATCCAGAAAGGATGGGGAAGGGTGTGGAGACAAATCCTTCATGAGCCGTTTCACAAGCCAGTGGAACTCACTAAATGCAAGAATGCCATTCGACTATGCTACATTGGCAACAGGGATACACTCCCTGACAAATTTTTTGTTAGCAAAGAGCTCTTGAAACAGTCCTTGGGCTTCACTCCCTTGGATGTGTATGCCCTCAACCATGCCCAAGGGGAAATTACATTTGATATTAGTTTTAGGACTCAAGCAATTCTTGAGCGATATATGCGAATATCAAAACTAATCCAATGTGGGCCAAGTTTTTGGTGATCCCACTGACCAAACAGTCCTTCCGTGTGGTTACTATTTTATTCTGGAACAAGGGAGTTAATATCACGGATGTTATTTATTGGTTGGAAAAGCGTTGCTCCGTTCAAGGCAACCTGAGCCCCATATTGGATGAGGAGGGATTCTGGAATGGGGGCTGGAAAATAAAAGTAAAATTACAACACACTGATCAGGACATTATTCGTCTCCCTAATTGCTTTTCATTGGGCATGACAAGGGATTCCTATTTTAACCAGGACAACCACACACCTATTTCAACTGTGGTTCGGCAAAGCACATCAGCACCAACTATGATATCCTAAAATGTACTCATTGTGGGGAGCTGGGGCATCTCAGTGCACACTGTTTCCATGACCCAAAGTGCAATCTTTGTGATGAACCTGGCCATGACTTCACTGACTGCCCTTGGGCAGCTAAGAACAATGAAAATTTGGATTTTGGGGTCCAGGACTACTACATCAGGACTACTGCTAAACAGGGCTAGTCCAACACCAGTTATCACTTTTCAAGAACCATTCCTCAGTCGGACTATATGGGTAGACCTCCGGCCCAGGCTGACCAACAAGAGGGAGCTCAAAATCCATCGACTCCCTTGGGCACCCCTCACGTTGACATGGACACTGAGCTGGATGGCATGCCCCCCCAGTAGATGCCCCTTTGGAACCAGCCTTTACAGTGGTCAAAACTCCAAAAGGCAGAAGACCTAAAGCTGTGGCCAAATCTAAGGATGGGCTTGTGAAGCTCTTATCCTTGCATAACCTTTACATTGTTTTGCTCAGCACACAGCTGGAGATGGAAGGTGACTCTGACACTAATTCTATGCCTTCTTTGGTGCCAGTATTCCTATCTGACAGAGTTACTACTGCAGATACTAGATCTCTGGTGCAAAAATGTGGGAGGGTAACATGGGCCTCCAGTAAAATTAAATGAGGATTTTAAGTCTTTTCATATGGGGTCTCAACTGTATAATGTGAAATTCGCATCTTTGAATGCGAATAGTTTACAGTCTGAAAAGAAATGCCTTAGCACCTATGCACAATTTATATCTTCCACATTAGACTGTTTTTTTTTTTCAGGATGTCCATTTCTATTCCCCAGCAGAGTTGGAAGCTGCAATTGCTAATTGGTCGTGGGGAGATAGTTTTTGGTCCCAGGTGGATGGGACTTGAACAGGCATTGGGATCTGTTTTTTCTTCTAAAGTCAAGTAATACACTTATTAGAAATACAACCTCGATGGGCATTTTTGTTGGACGTTTGTATGAAAGGGATGGTGTTTCGCCTTGTTAATGTATATGTACCACAACTAAAATCTAATAAGGGGGGCCCTTTTCAGACACTTAAATCTTTTCTTTTCACAGGCCATGCTGTTGCCCTGGGTGGGGATTTTAATTATGGTTTGTCTCTTGGTGATTGAGATCTAAAAACTAGCAAACTATTCTGTGATATGAAGTTCTTATCAACTGTAATATGGGAATCTTTCCTAGTCGATGTGTTTTTGGCTTGGTACAGTACAGCACCTCATACCTATTCTTGTTGACCCTGTATGTCATGTATTGATTATTTTTTTGCATCTTCAAATTTACAACTCATCCGGGCTACTGTCACTGATTTGACAACATCTGACCATAGATTATTAAAAGTGATTTTGAGGAATCTCCCAGAACTGAGGAGAGGACTGGGTTTATGGAAAATTAATTTGAGCTTATTGAAAATTATTGAAATTTCCACCGGGTTCGGATATCTCTTGGAAGGATGCAAGTTAGTACGTTTTTTATATGAGGACCCAAATGAGTGGTGGGAGGAAGCAAAGAACAATGTTAGGCAATATTTTCAAATACTGGGCAGGTCATACCTCTCAACTGTCCCTTATTTTCAGGGACATCCCTGATTTTGCCTCAAAATTTTACTCTGTAGCTCCTAAAAACTGTGTTTCTGTGACCAGACGGTGTGGATTGTAAGCACAAAATAATGTCAAACATAAAAGTTACAGACTTGTTCTTCCTTAGAAAATGCATTTTACACTAAGCCCCTTATTCTATCAGCTTTCTAGGTGGATATCTCTAATTTTGAATATGTGTCCCTGATCTTGGTCCTTTGTCCCTGATTTTTTTAAGCCTTGTCCCTGATTTATGAGGTAGGCAGTTGAGAGGTATGGGGCAGGTTGCAGGGTAAACAACACATGGATTAGCAATGCTTCCTATGGGAAAGATTGCATTCTCTCTCTACAACAGTCCACTGAATGGCTGGACCTTCTTATGGACATCTCTCAGACTAAGGCAGATTTGGCCCAAGTACAGTTTGAAGCCATAAAACATCTGGAAACTTGCCAATGGTATTGTACAGTGGGGAAAAAAGGAGAGACAGTGCCCCTTGAGGCTGGTACCTCTTCTCTGGATACTAAACAGATCTTCTATTTGCTATAGGACGATGGCACTAAACTCAAGGATATGACAGTTTTTTTGTCGGAAATCCGAACCTATGTAAACAATGCTTTTGCTAGCTCTAGGCTATCCTGCAATGCAATGACAGCTTGGCTGCAAACTTGCAATTTTCCCCATCTCCAGCTGGATTGTCATGCTCCCTTGACAGTTCCCATCATGAAACTGGATTTGCTGGAGGCCATTTGGTCTCAAAAGGCTGGAATTTCACCACAGTCAGATGGCCTGTAGCATGAAAAATACAAACATATCTTGGAAGTATTAGGTGATGAATTACTTTTAGTGTATAACAGTGCTTTGGAACTTGGATCCCTCACAGAGAGTATGTATTTGGGTGTCCTAGTATTGCTATTCAAATCAGGAGAGAGGGGATCTAAGGAATTGGAGACCTATAGTCCTCTTAATTCTGACTATAAAGTCCTCACAAACATTCTTGGCAAACAACTGGCCAGAGTTCTGGAATTTATCATACACCCCTCACAGTTTAGTGGGGTACCCTCTCGTCAGATCCAGGAGGCTGTTATTCTCCTCCATGAGATTTTTGAGAAAGGCATGTCCGGGGAAGTTCTGGGTCATGTTGTCAGTCTGGACCAATCCAAAGCATCCGATCATGTGGAATATGACTATTTATGGGAAGTTTTCAGAGCATACCAGTTCTCCCCCTTCTTTCATAATTTGGATACAAGCCTGTTACAGGCAGGTGGACCTTATGCCCAGTGTTAATGGGTGATCCGGGACGGCAGTCCAAATCACTAGAGGGGTGAGTGAAGGGTGCCCCTTGAGTCAAGTACTCTATGTACTAACCCTTGACCCCCCTTTTACATAAACTAAATTCTGACACAAGTATCACAGGCTGTCAGTAGGGAGTGACAATGCCCCTATTGTCACAACTGCATATGCCGATGACTTGGAACTGATTTTAACTGACAACTGTTAGGCTCATGCTGCTCATAGGATGTTGCAGGATTTCTTTAGGATTTCAGGTTCTACTATTAACTTCCAACAAAAGTTGTTATTTGACCATTGGGGAGAGTGTTAGTGATATCCCTGGGATTATGGAGATCCCCTGAACACAGCATACACAAGGATATTGGGCATTTATTTTGGAGGGCCTGACCCCAGATCTTATAATTGGGACATGAAATTTTTTGAATCACAACACAAAGTGTCTTCCTGGAATAAATGGTGTATGTCTAAAAAGAAAAGGGTGTATATGATTAAGTGCTTTTTGTTGCCCATGTTTCTTTTTTTAAGTGTGATTTCCCCCCTCCTCAAATTAAGGAAACTACACTGTATAGCATTTTTTTTCCAGTGTTTATGGGACAGTCATTTAAATCCCATTAAGAGGGGGGTCACTTATCTGCCATTGGCTAAAGGTGGACAGGCTACGATAAACCCTGTTTTGCTCCTATATGTTGCATTTATTTACCATAATTTTGTACCACTTTTAAAACAGCATAAGGTTCTATGGGGACCATGGCTTATGGATAGTGTGGTGCCTCTTTTTCAGACATGGGAGATGAATTTACCCATCCTTAAACAAAAGCCAATTTCAGCCTTGCCTTTGTATGTGGTGTACCCAGTTAGCAAATTGAAGTCATGGCAAGTGGTCAAGACACATCTACTTACCTTCTCCTGAAAAGGGTTATATAACATGTTATTAGAACAACATTTTTTGATTGACCCCTGGTACACGTCTCCTTTATCAAAAGGCCAATGGGTTATTTCTAAAGTTTTGCTGAGTGCTAGGATTCCAACTTACATGTGGGATTTTCTATTGCTTTTCATGCACTTGAAGTTGGGAGTGAAGGGGAATCTGTTTACAAGGATGCCAGGGAATGGGTGTGCCCCAGAGGGGACACTTGTTTTGGGTCCATTGAGATGTTGCAGCATCCGTATTTAAGATTGCATGTTTGCTGTATCCTTTTGGTGTTTCTTGCACAAAGTCTGGCCCTTGAATCCATTTGGTGTTTTATCATAAAAGGCATTGTGTCAGGGGGTATTCCCAGGGTGATGGACTATGTATGATGGCATTACAATGCATTTGATTTTATTAAGCATAACATTTCAACTAAGGCAAACCTGATGTGGGCTTACACTCTGTCCGCAACACAAAACGGTAGAGCAGGTGATGTATGTTGTTTCGCATGATATCCTGTGGTTGCAAGAGACTGATAGACATGTAGTTTCCTTTTCTTTGTAAAAATTGTGGTGGAGAAATACATCTTGGCTGGACACTGGATGAAGGTATGAGTGAGAGAATGACTTTGGTATACTGAACTGCAAGCTTGATTCTCTGCCTTCGCTTAGTTCTCCTTTCTGTTTAACTTTTGTCATGTTGGGCTGGGGTCAGTCTCAATCAGGATGTTCCCATAACCCAAAAGGGGGGGTTACTATACAGTAATACTGAGGTTGGGACTCATCGGTTGACTTCCCTTTTAGCTTTGGACACCACAGGGACTATATCCTTGTAGTGACTGATTTTTATTATATAACTTTTGTTTAATCTCTTGTTTGCACTAATCATTTTTTTTCCTCACCAATGATGCTCACTTTCAGTAAATCTTTTTTGTGGTTTCAGGAGTTTTAGGGTGCTACGAGAGTTGTCATGCTGGTAGATTGTTTGCAAATTTTGATGAAGTTTCTGTATGCTGTATTGTGTATTTTTGTATTGTTTTTTCCTTGTTCTTTTTAATGACATGGTACCATTGTGCTGGATTTGTTTTCAATGTACTAAAAACTTCCCCACTCCTAATATGTGTGTGTGTGGGGGGGGAGGAGCTACTGTACTATTTCTTTTCCACAGGATTTTTTTTTGTTTAAGTTTTATGCCTTACTGCTGGTAGTTTATTATTTCTCATTGAAGGGACTGTATGCTTAACTACTTATTTAATTTCTGTTCTTCTATTTCTATATCATTGGTGTTCAGTACTGTATGTTTACTTCTTCTTTTGAATATAACAGAAAATACTTGCCTGCTTCTGTTGGAAGCTGAGAAACTTGCTAAACTGCAGAGAACAAACTAGAACGCATTTGAGGAACTGGGAACCTGGTAAAACATAATTTTGTGGGGGACTTGTTAGGAAGGTAAGCTACACTTTCTACAGAAAGTTTCATTTTTTCTTATTGGCATTAAGAAGAGAATTGCAGGATTCCATCAAAGTGTAGTAATTTTATAACCAGAGGGGGTGAAATACAACTAAGTTGCTTGATTCCTGTGCTCGAGACCTAGGATTTGGAAGGATATTTGTGCAACTTTTTAGAAGTGTCCTGCTGGCTGAGCAGTGAGTTTATCCCTGGTTTGAGATAAGGGTTTATGTATTAGAAGCAGACATAGCAAAGTGTCTCCACTGAAAGGCCTGCTTACATCACAGTGTCACTAGTCAATCAATTGATTCTGGGTGGGGCTTTCATCACTGAGCTGTCTTAGGCAAACTACACAGTGAGAAGTCAGTCAGAAAAGACTTGCCTGCTTCTGTTGGAAGCTGAGAAACTTGCTATTCTCCAGAGAAAAAACTAGAATGCATTTGAGGAACTGGAAACCTGGTAAAACATAATATTGTGGAGGACTTGTTAGGAAGGTAAGCTATGCTTTCTACAGAAAGTTTCATTTTTTCTTATTGGCATTAAGAAGAGAATTGCAGGATTCCATCAAAGTGTAGTAATTTTATAACCAGAGGGGGTGAAATACAACTGAAGTTGCTTGATTCCTGTGCTCGAGACCTAGGATTTGGAAGGATATTTGTGCAACTTTTTAGAAGTGTCCTGCTGGCTGAGCAGTGAGTTTATCCCTGGTTTGAGATAAGGGTTTATGTATTAGAAGCAGACATAGCAAAGTGTCTCCACTGAAAGGCCTGCTTACATCACAGTGTCACTAGTAAATCAATTGATTCTGGGTAGGGCTTTCATCACTGAGCTGTCTTAGGCAAACTACACAGTGAGACGTCAGTCAGAAAAGACTTGCCTGCTTCTGTTGGAAGCTGAGAAACTTGCTATTCTGCAGAGAAAAAACTAGAATGCATTTGAGGAACTGGGAACCTGGTAAAACATAATATTGTGGAGGACTTGTTAGGAAGGTAAGCTATGCTTTCTACAGAAAGTTTCATTTTTTCTTATTGGAATTAAGAAGAGAATTGCAGGATTCCATTAAAGTGTAGTAATTTTATAACCAGAGGGGGTGAAATACAACTGAAGTTGCTTGATTCCTGTGCTCGAGACCTAGGATTTGGAAGGATATTTGTGCAACTTTTTAGAAGTGTCCTGCTGGCTGAGCAGTGAGTTCATTTTTATCCCTGGACTCAGTAGAGTGGTTTGTGTAGGAGCAGTCATCTAGTAAATTGTGGTGATGGTTGACTTATTATAAAGGGCAGTACTCACCAGGGTGGTGGAGCAGTGGTATATTTGATTGTTTATAACAGTCACCAGTGGTTGTGGCCTACCCCCCCACCCTTTCCCTCACCCCGCCTACCCCATGCATGGCATTTCCTTTATAGCCAAGGTTCTGACATCACTTCCTCAACAGGTCTTGGGGCAGAACTGTCATATTCTTAATAAGCCAGCACAGTGCATAAAGGGTAAGAACACACCAAATATATATATATATATATATATATATATATATATATATATATATATATTTTATATATTACTTATTGTATATTATAAGGAAGAGGACTTGTGGGGAGTGGTGCAATGCACTGGCTGTGTGGCAGCAGTTTTCTGGGAGACATTCAAGAACCTGTGTTGCTGCCCTATTTGCAGGCAACTGTCAGCTCTGAGGGAGGTGGTTGCCCAGTTCCAGGCTGAAATGGCAAGGACTAAGGATGCCTCCCCCACCCAAAGTGCACCAGTTCCACAACCACTGCCTCAGAGGTTGCCATGTGTGAAGAGCAGATGGACCACAGTAGGTTCTGGGAGGGTGAGGGTGGTGGAATAGAGGTGCAGCCCCCGAGTTGTACCTCTACACAAATCATATGTCAGTCTGGAAAATCAAGGTCCCTCTATGATGACACCCTCAGTGGAGACCAAGAAGAATGCTGGGGACATCCACAAGGGAGAACCACAAAAGAGTGGCATGGGACACCACAGGGGAAAGAAACAGCTTCTGATAGGGGACTCAGTTTTTAGGGGTGTAGAACCAGAGAAGGGAGAGGAGAGGGAAGTAAGGTGCCTGCCTGGTGCCATGGCTTGGAGGGACAGGAAGCAAATCCTCATGATTGCAGAAGCAGCATCACAGGAGAGGGAACTAGATATCATTGTCCATCTTGGGACAAATGACCTAGCTAGGCATGAGATCAGTGCAGTGCAGGATGAATTTGTGGAGTTGGGGAGGGGCCTCAGACAGGTAGCAAGCACGGTAACCTTCTCAGAGGTGCTGCAAGTCTATGACAGGGGTAAGGCTAGGGTACTGCACACCATGCAGTTTAATCAATGGTTGCAAAACTGGTGCAGAGCACAGGGCTTTGGCTTCATTGGGGACTGGGGGTCCACCAGGAGAGATGAAGGTCTATACTGGCATGATGGTCTGCATCTGTCCAGGAAGGGAAACAAGCTCATAAGTGGCAGGTTTAAAGGCTTCCTTGGCAAGCTTTTAAACTAGCCAAGGGAGGAGGTGCTGATAGGAAACAGGAAAGTTCAAGCCTCGCCCCACAAAACATGGCAGGTAGTAGGGTAAACACTGAGGTACAGAGCTTGACAGAGGGCAGGACAGGGGTAAATGGAAAAATAGACAAGGGCAATAACAGCAGGGATGGGTTAAAAAAGGATAAAGCCAACATTAAATGGAGGGCAATGAGTACCAAAGCCCATAGTCTTGGAAACAAGCTTCCAGAGCTAGTAGCCTTGATGGAAGAGGAACACATAGATATTGTGGCAGTCAAAGAAACATGGTACATGGAGAACCATGACTGGGATGTCAACATACCAGGGTACACAATCTACAGAAGGGACAGGGAGGGTAAAAGAGGAGGTGGAGTAGCTCTCTACATAAGGGAAGGGATCAAAGCTACAGAACTAAAAAGTAAAGGGGAGGACAAGAGGCACTCTGTGTCACCTTGGAGACAGGGAATGGCATCACAAACTGCACAGGGGTTGTATACAGACCCCCGTCTCAAGAGGAGGAAATGGAGAAGAAAATGATAGAGGGCATTCTCAAAATGGTTGAAAAAGGGGAGATACTGTTGATGGGGACCTCAATATGCCAGATGTTAACTGGATGACATGGACTGCAGCCACATCCAAGAGCAGGGTCATTCTCGATGCCCTACGGGGGGCATGCCTTAGACAGCTAGTGGTGGAATCCACTCAGGAGGGAGCAATATTAGACCTGGTACTCTCAAATGGAGAGAGTATCACAAACTTATAAGTCGGTAGACATCTGGGAACAAGTGACCACTGCACAGTGTGCTTCATGATAAACACAACCATGGAGACAAGCCATACAAAGACAAGGATACTGGACTTTAGAAGGGCTGACTTTGGCATAATGAGTGAATACCTGAGGAATGCATTAGCAAATGGCCAGAAAGGAGGGGTGGAAGAACAATGGAGAAAAATCAAAACTGACATCATGGAGGCGACAAACCTTTGTGTAAAACAAATAAAGAAAACAAAGTGGAATAAAAAAACACTATGGTTCTCAAAAGAGGTGTCAGGGAAGGTTAAGGAGAAAAAGGCTGCATTCAAAAAATAAAAGGAATCACAGAAGGAGCATGACAGGGAACTGTATCAATTAAAGCAGAAAGAAGTGAGGAATGCAGTCAGAAAAGCAAAGGCCCGAACCGAGGAAAAATTAGCCAACTCAGTTAAGAAGGGGGATAAAACCTTTTATGGGTACATTAGGGAGCATAGAAATGTTAAGGAAGGGCTAGTGAAGATTAATTAAGGAGAGGGAAGGTGGGCAGAGGGAGACAGTGAAAAGGCAGAGATACTGAATGAATACTTTTGCTCAGTATTCACAAAAGAAGAAGAGGAGGAGTTACCTAAACCAAACAATAAAAGCACTCTGGGTAGTGGGGTTGACGCCAGTCCATTTACAGAAGAAAGAGTCCTGAAAGAACTCCTAAAACTCAAGGTGGACAAAGCAATGGGGCCTGATAGGATTCACCCTAGAATCCTATAAGAACTAAGGGATGAGCTAGTGACACCACTGACCACACTTTTTAACAAATCATGGGAGGATGGGGTGGTACCTGAGGACTGGAGGAAGGCAGATGCGATTTCCCATCACAAAAGTGGGAGCAAGGCAGAAGCAGAAAACTACAGACCTGTTAGTTTGACCTCAGTGGTGGGGAAAATGATGGAATTACTTCAGAAAGAAAGAATTGTTCAGTACCTAGAGGCTATCAGGGCACAGGACCCAAAGCAACATGGATTCACAGCAGGAAGGTCATGTCAGATGAATCTAATTGATTTCTTTGACTGGGTGAACAAAGTAATAGACCAGAGAGGGGCTGTGGATATGGCCTGCTTAGACTTTAGCAAGGCATTTGACACAGTCCTGCACAAAAGATTAATAATCAAGTTAGCCAGCCTGGGAGTGGGTCCCAGGATGGTAGCCTGGGTAGCAAACTGGCTGCACAGCAGGACACAGAAGGTAATAGTGAATGGAACACATTCTGAAGAAAGGGGGGTTACTAGTGCAGTACCTCAGGGCTCAGTGCTGGGTCCAGTCCTCTTTAACTTCTTTATAGGTGACATTGCAGAGGGTCTGGAAGGAAAGGTATGCCTCTTTGCAGATGAAACAAAGATCTGTAACACAGTTGATACACAAGGTGGGTAGAAAGGATGAGAAGGGACTTGGCATGGTTGGATGAATGGTCAGAAATATGGCAACTTAGATTCAATGCAAAGAAGTGCAAAGTAATGCACCTGGGAAATAAAAATCCAGGAGAAGAGTACACAATAGCAGAGGAGGTACTAACAACAACAATAATGGAAAGGGATCTGGGTGTAGTCATATTAGATGACCTAAAGGTGGGTAAGCAATGTGAGAAGTCAGTAAGGAGAGCCAGGGGGATACTGGGATGCATAGGGAGGGGCATCACAAGTAGAAAAAAGGAAGTGGTTAACCCTCTGTACAGACGGTGAGACCCCATCTGGAGTACTGCATGCAGTTTTGGAGACCTCATCTACGCAAGGACATAGACAGGATGGAAGCAGTCCAGAGGAGGGCAACTAAAATGGTGCAGGGTCTACATCAGAAACCATATGAAGAGAGACTGAGAGAGCTTAACATGTATACCCTTGATGAAAGGAGGGACAGGGGGGACATGATAGAAACTTTTAAGTGCCTCAAGGGAATCAACAAAGTCCAGGAGGGTAGCATCTTTCAGAAAAAGAGATGTGTAAGAACAAGGGGGCACAATTTAAAGTTAGAGGACGGACTGCTCAGAGGTAATGTGAGGAAATTCTTTTTCACTGAGAGAGTGGTGGACGCATGGAACCACCTTCCTGGAGAGGTTGTGGAGTCTAAAACAGTGGGGGAATTCAAACATGCATGGGACAGACATAAGGCAATTATAGTGGGGGGTTGCAGGAGTAGGCTGTTGGTTAACTAGAATCTGCAGCTTATCCAATAGGTAGGGAATTGGGCAGACTGGGTGGGCCAAGTGGTCCTTATCTGCCATCAAAGTCTATGTTTCTATGCTTCCCCTACTCCTTTAGTGGGGGAATCATTTTTGTTATGATTTACTTTTTGGTTTCTATGATAATTTAATTGACAGCAGACTTGTCAGTGTATGAATGTAATACTTTGTTCAGTTTTTCTATTTTGGGGATGCATCTTATTTTGTATTTTGTTTTATTTTGTGTGACATAAACACTGGTTTGTTATTATTTGTTTGAAGTTATAATAAAAAATTCCCCTACTCTTTTTGAGAAATGCCATGGGATCTTTAACATCCACCTCAACTACCATCAGAACAGGCAGATGGGACCTCGGTTTAATGTCTCATCTGAAAGACTGCACCTCAGGAGTACAGCACCCCCCCCCCCCATGCTGCACTACAGTGTCAGTATTTGGACATTAACCCAAGTGCCTGTGATACCAGTGATACCATTGATTAATCATGTGCAAATCTATGCTTGACATAATGTACAACTTCTTAATTTGCACTATTACTGTGTGGAAAACCAGTTAGTGAACAATAACAGCTGAAATACCCAACCTGCATTCTGACACAAAGTATGTGCCAGTGGGACTGCTCCCTTGTTGAATGTGTGTTGCTGTTGTCTATAGCAAATTGTTGGTAAGTCAAAACTGGACGCCTTTGTGACCAAGTTTTGTGATACAATAATTAGCTCGTGTAAAACAGGCCTACATGGCTGCAAACCAAAGTTGTTCTCAGTCCTGAAAATAATTTACAGCTCACTCTAGCTGTGTTTTGCCTAAAAATTTTCCTGATAAGCTAAAGAGAGAATCAAGAATGGTAGAGACAAATTCAGAGTGTCCACCAATTAGAACATATGTTCAATACAAAATATACTATCTAGAGCACATTTTTAGCTCAATATTTTGTGGAAAGGCATAGTTTTGTAAACATGAACCAAAATCATATCTTTAGGGCTAGAATAAATAATTAGATGTATCAATGAAATCATGATAGTAAAGCTTCAAATAATGGACTATTTATGTATGCCATTTAAATCATCTAAAACTTTTAGAAACAATCTAGGGGAAAACAGAATACATACTTACTGTATAACCAAATTATAACTCAATGTTTTATTAATCAGATAAAACACACACGTTGTACAACTTATGATTAATTTTCTTGACTTATAAACTTGAAACATCATTTGTTGTTCAAAGGCACAACTAATAAGTCAGGACTTTAAAATATTGATATGTAAATTATATTTCAACTACCAAGAAAACTATATTCCATAGCACTCCAGTCACAAATTGCATTGATTCCCTGTTATGAAAATGGAACAGCTGTCATAAATAAATCTTGTATGCGTGGCTTATACAAACAAAATTAGTCTTCATGCACTTTCAGTTTTGAAGGCTTTGTGTATATAAAGATTTCAAGCAATGGCCCCAGCGCTCAGTGACTAGCTTGTTTATGTTTCTGCTTCAAGGAATAAATATTCTGGATTGTAATAAATGGTTAAATGGTTACAATAACTTATTTTGAAAGAGTGCTGTTGAGAAGTGAATAAAACATCAGTGGACCAAAAGTTGGCTAAATAAATAGGTATTTTATCAGATAACCTATACTATTTCTAAATTAAAACACAATGGGCCAGATATTCAGAACTTTGTTTGCCCAGGTGTGCATGTGTCCCCTGTATTCAAAAGACCAAATAGCGTGAGCAAACTGCATTAACATTGGGCAAAATTATAATGTATGCACTATGCAAAGAGAAGGGTCATGTACATGAATTTGCACTATGCAAAGAGAAGGGTCATGTACATGAATACAGGTGCTGTGCTATGCTATATTCAGCACATTAGTGTCATGCAATGTTTGTTTGTGTGACTGTGAATGACACATTGCGCAGCACAAATCACCACCCAGAAAAAGGAAGTCTTAACTCTGGGCAAAACAAGGATAGGGGGCATGGACACAGCAGCAACAGGCAATATGGCCATAAGCAACAACAACATGATGGAGCACCTGATGCCTGCAGCCAGTGAGGAGGCAGAGAGGGAAGATGGCCACCCTGGGCCACTCTATATGCCATGGAAAATACATGCTGCACACATGTCCAGTCCCCCCATAGAGGTATACCCCACAGTCCAGCACACACACATGCAACACTGGAGAAATAGAGGGTACTGAAGGGAGGGTGTACAAGTGGTCAGGCTGCACCACATAGTAAGTTCTGTGACACTGCTGGGGCCATCCTCACAGTGCACATGTGCCAGTGACCCCCTCCCAGGCACATACTGTAGACCTGTCCAGGCTCCCCATCACACATGGCTAGCCACGTTTATTTTAGTGTGGGAATCCCATACCACTGGGGCAGCATATGTGGGTCACAGGGCAGTATGACTATGGTGTCCACTGTCAGACCACACCTGCCAGCTGTGCATGTCACTGTGTGGTTAGCAGCAGTCATTGTTGTCTGATACATCGTAGGCATTGCTGTGTCCCTCACAATACCAGCTACTATGATACTGTACCATCTGATACACACTGTAGCATGAATAACAATATGTCTATGGTATGCAGCACAACCTCCAATTCCTGTGGTGCTGGTCCCCTGGGCCACGATAGTCTATGCTTCTGTGTCCAAACCCAGCCTGCAGCCACTGAACTGTTTATCATGTCTGACATGCAGGTGGAGCTGTGTGCACCATGTAATAGTGTCAGGCAATCTACATGATAATGCATGCAAAGCAGGCCATAATCAGATGCTAATGTGGCTGTTTGCCCACAGATGGCCTACGTAGGCTCTTTTGCATAGGAGCTTTGAATATAGCAAAATTTAATGCCAGGCTAGTGTGTTAACGCCAGGCAAATGAGTTAGCCCTGGGCCAATCTGTCAAAACCATAGCACAGTTCTGCTGTGTTTGGACTGCAATGGTGTTCGCAGTTGTTGTGCACCACGTCATTGCTATCACCAATATTGACAACCTACTGCAACTCTGCCTTATTTCACCTCTGTGTGTACTGGGCTGCTGTTGCAGTTTGGCCTACCCAGTTGCTATATTCAGAGTTGTCTTATTAGCTGGGCTATGTTTGCACTGCACTCTCAACCCTGTTTGCACGGCCTTATTTGCATGCTATATTCAACTGATTTACTGAAGCACTGGGGCTATTCCTTTGTAAGTAGCATGCAAATGGTTCTGGGCTAATTTTGCATGCCTTTGCAGGGCTAATTTTGCCCTGGGACTAAGTTTTGAATATCTGGCCCAATATGTTTTACATATTACATATCTCACGCTCACTTATTTTACAGGTTTCATACAGTATGTCAGTCATTTATTTTAAAGGTTGAATACAGTATGTTACAAACAAGCATTCTGCAGTTGGTCCTTTTTTTGGAACCAATGAGAGAGCAGCTTTCACAATGCCAAAGACATCACAATAGCCCTATCCTGCCTTTACACCAGTTTCTGAACTTAGACAGTTGCATCTTTATACAAACACAGAACTTGTACTTGGCTAAAGTTGCATAGTGAAACCTTTTATACACCTGACCCAATACCTTTCACCTTCCTTTGTTTTCCTCATATTTTCAACATGATGACACATTGCAGATGATGACACCAAACAGAGATGCAGCGAAATGTAATTTCATCATATAACTTAATTCATGAAATTTACACATTCTGCAAATTATTTCCCTGGTGCGAAATGTGGAATTTAGCTGTTGAGTTGGTGAATTTTGCCCACAAGGAGTGGAATTTCACCCGTGAGTGGTAAAATTCTGCCATTTGCAGGCATTATTCTGCATTCCACCAGCAAAACTCCACATTTTGCCAATGAAATTTCGCATTTCGCACCCAGAAAATATTTTGGAAAAATGTGTGAATTTAACAGAATATTTTGAGGAATTAAATTTCCCGCTTTTGCCCATTTCTAATACCAAAGGGCAACAACACCCATCAGGCACTAACTATGATGACCCATTGATGACTCATAATAGTTGTCAGTGATATTTAGATTCCTACGTGACACACTAACAGCACTGAATGCCATGTGAAGCCAGAGGGAATCAATGGAGGCAGGTGAAAATGCACACTTAACCCATATACATCCTCATACCACTCCACTGAGTGATCCTGAGAGACCAGGTGTATCACAAAACATTTTACCCAGTGGCTGACTGTCTAACTCCGCACAGGGAAGAAAGAAAAGGAAGGAAGGAAGGGAGGAGGAGGGAGGGAGGAGGAAATTAATTGAATTATGTGCACTATACCAGCAGCAGTAAGTACAATCAAAATACCAACAATGCTGAGAGGCGTCAAGCTTCCCTATGCAGAAGTAGGATCCTACTGAAAATGAAATGTAACATCTCAGCTATGATATTCTGTGTAAATACATTGGGCCTTATGCACTAACAAAATAGTTGCCAACGCGCCGCATATCCGAGGCATGTAGGCAACTTTAAGTGAGAATTTCATGCAGTGGGGGTCCTGTGGACCCCTGGCAGCATTCACCAAGGGCATGCAAGGCACTTGCATGCCCACTTCCCTAGCCCTTTGGGTAACACCACACTGGGGGTGTGTGGGGGCTTGCTTGTACTACGTGGCATCCACTAGGCCATGTAGTGCCAGGCACAGGGTGCACTGGGTATGCCAGCTGAGACCATGCTTACCTGGTATGTGCCCCCATGACTGTCATCCGCCTGGTGCGGTGGTGCAGGGCAAAAGGACATCCATGCTGCCCCTGCCCACTAGGCTGCAGGGGAGGGCTGGGGCAGAGCTTTGGGTGAGTGCCCATCAGGAGTACATCCATTGCTGCTCTATGCAGTTGGTCCCTAATCTGTGTGCCCACCACATGGGCACAACGGATGTGCTGAGGGACCCTGTACAGGCATCCATTTGGATGCCCACCTGGGTCCTCAGCTCCACCCCGACCGCCTGCTCAAGCCTGCATGCCGAGGGGGCATGGCTGTGGACAGGTGCTCTGCAGGCGCATGCGGTCATGGATACTGTGCACCCTGTGCCTGTCTGGGGCTGTATAGGTATGCAGGGTGGAGTATGCACCTCAGGTGTTTATAACCCACCCATTAGTACATTGGGCCCATTGCCTGTAAATCACTTTACGATACAGTTTATGTACATTTCTATCCTGTGTTCTATGCGCATGTGCTGCTAAAGCAGATATGAGGTCATTCTGTTCTATGACCCTAATGTTCACCCCCAATTCTTGTTTTAAACTGGCATTTCATTTTGCCTACATGAAAAATTCCACAGGAGCAAGTGGCCATATAAATGACCCCTCTGTAGCACATGTAATAAAACCACATTTTAGAGCTAGAAATCAGGTGGATACTCTGGAACAGACTGACTTCTTAAAGGGGAAGGTACAAAGGAAAGGATGGATCACAAAATACATTTTGTGCTGACTTATAGTACCCAGTCTAGAGAGCTTGGAGATAATGTTAAAAATCATTGACACTTGGTTAGTCTAGATCAGGGACTTAAGGACCTTGCTGAAATGCAGCCTAAATTAATTTATATAAGAGGCTGGAACATTAAAGATACGGTAGTCCACTCAGTTCAACTTCAGCCAGATAAGTGGAGAATGTGGCTGCCAGAAAGGAATGATGGTTGCTTTAGGTGTGGCAGTTACAAATATTGCCCGCCAGTTTAAACTACTAAGGTAATCCTTAATCCTAAAACAGAAATATTTCAAAGTATGGGATTTTATTACATGCACTACAGAGGAGGTAATTTATATTGTCACTTGCTCTTGTAAATGTATGCAAAACAAAACACCAATTTAAAATCAGAATTGGGGAGCATGGGCCCTATGCATGATGTGGGTGCAAGTATATGAAAAAGCATGTACCCTGTGGACAGGTGCTCCGAAACCGGCATTCACGAACACCAGCCACCTGTCTGTGGCTCCTTACCCCTAACACACAGGACTTCACAGAGCAGCTGGGGAAGGTATACAGGTTCCGGGTGGGCATCCAATGGGATGCCCCTCCCAAATCACATAGTGGATGACCTGCGTAGCAAGGTGTGGGTCAGGAGTAGTGCATGCATACAGCAGGCACCCAGACCTGCAAACCCAGTGGTGGGCTGTGTTTCTTCCTTCCCCTCTGGCACTGCCATCACCTCCCTTCATCACCTGTACATGCTGGATGGTGCTGGGCACTGCCAGACTGGCACACCCAGCCCCCCTCATTGCCCAGTGGGCCATGGCAGCATGAGGGGGTCATGTCTATGTCCCATCACACCCAGCAGGAGGCATCCATGGGGACACACAGTGGGAAACAGCAGGGTGTACCCTGGCATACCGTGCGCCGCCCTCTGCACCCATGAAGTCAGCACTATGCAGTTTAGTGAATACCATGTAGTGCTGACACACCTACGGAATGCCCCTGGCACATTGCAGTCTATGCAGCAGGAGAAATGTCTGCATTCCTGACTTGTGCCCCATTTCATGAATGCTGCATGAAGTCTACTGGACCCCGCTCCACAGCATTCAACTGTATTGATGCCAACATGCAGGGTTTATGCGGCGTATTGGCATCATGTATAGGGCCCCATATTAGGGCCTTAGAGCAAAAGGTATCCTATCATGATACCAAAGCTGAGGGTGCCGACATTTGCAGACCTGGCTTCGGTACCCAAAATGAGGGTAGTCCAAAATTTCTGCCCGAAAGTGAAATTGCATTTCGCTGGGTGAAATTGCATTTTGCCTGGTAAAATGCTATGTTACACCCATGGAACATGGTTCTGCCTGGCGTGACCTTTTGAGGGCGGCAAAGCGAGGTGCTAGCTGAGCTGCAGCAGGATGAGGAGCACTAATACTCCTGCAGCATGGCCAGCAAGCTTTCAGGGACAGGGTTCTGTTCCCAATAGGGGAACATTTAACAAATTTAATTTTTGCACCCCCCCCCAACTTTACTACCAACTCTGAGGTCTGCTCCCCCTCGGAGTTGGTTATTTTAGTTAGGGGGTGCGGTGGGTGAAGTCCCTCACATAACATGTCCTCATCAGGATTTTGAAATTCACTCTCCTGACCTTGGCATAGTGTAGGTTGGGAGACCGAATTATGGGATAATATTACATATCTGAACAAAATGACATCACATTTGCTTTAGCAGCACATGTACATAGAAAACAGAACAGAAATGCACATAAGGTGACTTTTATTGATATTGAAAAACCCATTAAATCATAGAAGGGAGGTGATTATGATGCAATTCTTTTGAGAAGGGAGCTATATTGGATTTTCTCAATGGGGGCTAACAATTGTCCAGGACTAAATAATAAATCGGAAATTACACCATTTTTGTTATAATATTTTTTCTGCTCCCCACCCTCCACTCTTCAGCTGCTTGTAATATGTATGCTGTGATCCTGTTATTCAAATTTCTGTATATTTGTGGTGTTTTCATTAGAGGTGGTCTATTTACATATGGATTTGTCTTTCTCCTGGGATTTGACAGAATGTTCATAAAAAGTAACTGCACTGTTAACTGACACTGTTTTTATATTGTTTCTTTTTCTAATAAAATTCACACGATTAGCCCAGTCATTATTGGGAATCTGTTGCAGCATACTGTACATCAGAAGAGGAGACAGATTTGAAACTTTGGTGACAACACACCCAATTGTTCGTGTATGAAATCCTTCGCGATTACCTCAGTGTTGCAGTCTTTCAAATTTCTGCTTATTATGACTCATCACATGGAACACCAGTTCTTCAATTTGCATTTTACAAAACATTTCACCTTGACTTACAGCGTACTGTTATTGGCCCTAAGATTTAGCATACAGTTGGGTATCCAAGATGCCTCCACTTCTTTCTGGCTAGTCAGGGAGCCCTCCTAGTGTATGGGGGTGGGGTCCCCCTGCTTATAGCCTCAGATTGAATATTTATAGGAGTGGATGTTTCACTTTTTCGGCCAATACTGGGACAGCCAGCAGGGGTTCCAGGATGCCTACATTTTGGATGGAGACACCATGGAACTCCACTGGTGGGGGGGGCTTCCTGTCATGAGTTACCAAGCTCTTTGTCACCATTACCTGAGGGGTCGTGGATGATTATATCTACAGGTTACTTGCTAGTAATCAGTCAATTGATGCAGTAATCTTCAGGTGGCAGACACAAAGTTTGCTTTCAAGTTCTCTGGTAAGATATAAGTGAAGCCTGTAATTCACAAAATGATGCTCCAACATACTGCTAGCTACACAGTAGTTACATAGTTAGAAAGAAGAATGGAAAGTGAGAGCTTCTCACAGATAACATTTTACAAGCCACCAGTTTCACTTACCTTACACAGATTTCTTTAGATTATAGTAGCACATCTAGTCCACACACATTGCATTCAAGAGCTGCGATAAGGTGTTGCAACCTGCTCAGATGCACATTCAAAACTGATCCAGTCTAGACAGGCTCCAACTGAAGAAGAGTCAAACATTTTTAGAAGTCACATGTCCATCAAGCAACCTATCAGGTCAACACAACCCTTGATGTAATTACTGTGGAGTGCCTCAGAGATGTATATCCCCACAATCACCTTTTTCCAGCTGAGTAAACTACCATTTTTGTATGTGCCTGCTACCATTCTTCTATTAGGACTTTATACATAGTTTGGCAATGCCACTCCCAGGTGCACCCTTAAACTCAGTATAAAGCATCATTAATATGCAAATATATGTTTTTTTTGGGGGGGGGACAGAAAAGCTGATTATAATATAATTCAACTGGTTCCACATTCTGTTTGAAATGTCACTACTTGGGCCTTATTACGGCCAACTCACACACAATAAACATAACAGTAATCTTTGAAATCTGCACAAAATAGTATATATGACACTAAGTGGAAGCTATCACTTGCCATCTAATAAAAAGCATGTCAGCAAATTCCCCATTTCTGGTCCTCTAATGCTTTCCTGTTTGTGGCAGCAACTGCAGTGAGTGCAGACTTCACTCTTCTCATCTGCTGCACAACACAACTTTACTGACCTGTCGACCTGAAACTACAGTTGAGTAGCTACACTAGCTAGAATAATAATTTGTGATTCTCTGAGTTCTCCTGAAAGTCAAATAGTATGTAAGTGGCAGCTTGTACTGGAGTATTACAGCACACTCTTAAACACCAGTTCTCTAGTATAATAAAGAAACTTAAAACAATTAGATGTATACCTTATTATGATTAACATTGTTTTCTCATTTTTGTTAATTTTTCCTGTTCTTACTCAACTAAATTTCAAAGAGAATATAGTATTTATTCACCAGACTCTTTTATAATGTACTGTATCTGACACCCCCCCACTGACTTCATTATTGTTATTTGCAACATCAAAATCTTTGTCACTGTGAGCACTAAAATATCATAAACATATGTACTTTTTGGCTAATTAGGAGAAGCAAATGCTTTTTAAACAGACTCTGATCATTTATAACCTTTTTCTGCTCTCAAATCCCTTTTTGGGTAAAGAAATGAAGAGCTTTCAGGTGACACATCATTGCCTACTAAGAAAGAAATGAATGAGCACTGAGGCATGTGCAGCCTGAGGGGTTCTCAATCTCCAGCATAACTGATTGGTTGCTGCATGTCATGTGGTTTGCATGAGCTCAATAAGTGAACCCTGCATGGAACATCATGGCACTGAACTGTTGAAATGACAATGTGAAACTAAATCCCTTGCCCCTTTCAAAAGTATCAGATGTAATTGTTTCAACCAAACACAATTTAGGATCAGTTCACCCTCACTGTGGATCAAAAGCCATATGCAAAATACCATTTGGCTTGATATTTGTCTTTAATTCAACACTTACAAAGAAACTCCCATTATCAGTTATTACAATTTTGGACAAACCATGGATGCCAAAAGGGGTCCTCAATTTCTTATTAGTATCCTCACTGCTGGAGGTTTTCATTGAATTATATTATTATTTTGATTAAAAATGGGCGTTATATTAAAACCTCTTTTTTTGCATCTTAATAACTCGGTTGTCTCTTCACAGAATAGCTTGAATTTTGGTATGTGCTATTTTTTGTAACAGTATCTCTGGATCCTGAAAAAGCCATAATGATTAATTCAGCACTCTAAAAGTTCTAGAAGGTAGAAATACATAAAAACGTGTTTTAGACCTTTTATTTCCTCAGCTATATAGTAGCTCAAAAAACGTTGCAAGTCCAAGCCTGAAATGTTCTGGTTACTTGCTGTTCAGATGAAGGGTGATTGTTTTTACAGTTGTCAACATCATATTTTTTCAATTATTAAGAAAATAAAATCCCATTTCTATGCTTGCACAGAATGATTTTGCAAGATTCTCTTGATAAGGGGCTTTTTGGCCAACATCGGCCTCCATTTTTGTTACTCTTAATCAATTTTTGTGAGATAAGAGTTACAATTTTGTTAATATGTGGGGTCACAAACCTAGGTTGCAGAAGGAAAAATGTTTTGCCACCAAAAACAAAAACAAAAACTTGGTTGGAGTTATACTTGTGTTGTAGATAGAGTTGGGTGTAAGGTGGATCATTCAATTTATTCTTTTTTCTACAAACAATTTTTTTACAGTTATTTACAATTATTAATTAAACTAGGCTGTTACAAGTCTTGCAAAATGATCTTGTTTTTGTCAAAACAGGATCTCTTTTCATGACTTGCACAACCTCTTTTAGTAGGTCAGAATTAAAGGCAAGATTGGATAATCATCTGATAGCTCAGTATATTACAGGCTATACTTAAAATTATGGCAGGCCATCATGGATGTGTAAATGTCCTCTTGGCCCTGTACTAACCTATGAAACCTATGAAAGTCCACCAATACCAATTGTGCTACCCTCTTTCCTCTCCCTAATGCCAGTTTGGGATACCTCCATCACATTACCTGCTGCATACCATACCATACCCCTTCTCCCCAGCACCAGTCTTTTCACTTATTAAATTCCAGAACTGGACAACTGGTACAACCCTACAACCACAGTGGCTGCTCATAGCCCACTAATGAATAAATTGGGGGAAAGCACAAAAATTATATGTTTGTATGTATTTAAAGTTTTTCTTTTGATTACAGAATTGCTATTTTGGCACCAAATATTCAGGGTGGCTAAGATACCACCCCACCCAATGTAAGTGTAAGTGGTGCCTTCTAAATCTAACCAGAAGTGTGTTTTGGGGGTCAACATGTGGATCCAAAATATCCAAAAATGGCAAAGTAACGTGCAAAAGGAAAACAAAACATGAAAAGGAAACATGTTTGCACGACTGGTACATTTTGTGACTGAAAGTTTTTTTTTTCAGTTTAGTTTTTACTTAAGTAGACAGCAGCTGCCAAGGTTAAGGGATAGTTGTGTCAGTTGTACAGCACTGGATTTTACTTGAAGTCCTCAGTCTTTGGAATAAGGTACTCTTCTAACTTAGATACTAATCCTAGTCGATGGCTAATATAACACAAATAGTCATGATGCTCATTGTACTAGTATTGTATTATTGTTCTTAGTTGTCCTCATTTCCCTCTCTTACCTTCTCCCCAGGACACATTTGGAAATTATCTGTTACCAGCTCCGTATGCCTTTCCTGGTAAACCTTCTGAAACTAATCAATAAATGAAGTTCAACCTGCCACAATGCAACACATTACCTTGCAGTACATGAAATGTCACAAAATACTGCATTACAAAAGGGCTTAATTGCCATTGAATTACACTGTTGCCTGCAGTATACTTCAATGTTTTTGATGTAGTACAGTATTTCTGCATTGCATCCTGGCTAGCACCACTGTAAATAAATAAATATGCCCCCCATTCACATTTTTATTCTTTTAATCTAGCGTCCCATTGGCAGATTTGGGACTTTCCATCAGTTTGTGTGCACATCCACAAGAAAAGGTGTAAGGCTGAGATGAAGAATTTTACTAAGATTCATTACTACCCAGACACCAAGGCATGCATTACCCCCTTAGGACAATGTTAGGGCATGTAAAAGAAACACATTGATCCTGCAATGGTAAGACTCCATCTTCCTCAGTTTCCTGTTGGGCCACACTTTTCAGCAAGTACCCAAAGCACCTATGGAAACACCAAGAAACACCAAGAAACTTCACTCTAGATCCAAGATGATCATTAGAAGAACATAAACATAGAGGCAGGTGACATACAGTATTCTCTGTGTTCAATGCCTATGCCCCTGAAGTGAGAGGAGGCATGACGTGGTATCACCACAGACTCTGCCTTCTTAAAAAGTAGGGGAAATTTTTGCACCCTTTTGTGGTGTCATTTCAGAACTAAAATGTGAGGGCAACAAACAATTTGTCAGACTGTTTGCTAATGGAGCATTATGCAGTATATTGCCTTAATTCACACCAGGAATGGGGCCCATCCCATATGCACCACAGGGTTTGGAGTGTTTACTTCTACTCCAAAAAATGTCAAATGCTAATTAAAACGTATTGCTAGCAGCACTAATGGAATTGCAGCACCCTTAGTTTTACAGATGAGGCTGAGCAGAAAATGCAAATGGTTGACTCCCAAGATCCCCCTGATGAATTCCATGTGAGACATGTGAGTGAGGATAGAGAGCTGAGTTTTAAAGTTACTTGCTAATGCCTTGTCTGGTACCTTACAGTTGACACTAAAGTATGATATGGGGTGGTAGCTCTTATAGTCAGAAAAGCCATTGCCTTTCTTAAGCAACAACATGGTGATCACGGGCAGGATTCATGAAGTGAAATGGGATTAAGTCCCACTTCGCAACCCCAGTTGTGCGACAAAATTGCCGCAGTTGCAGAGCGGCCGATCCACAGCCGCAGCAGTTGCGGAGGGTGCTACGGCAGATCCCAATGCCAGTAGCAGCCTCCTGCAGCTGCAGTGCCATCCCTGACAACAGCACCTGCAAGCTACCATGTTCCATGGAGACGGTCGTACTCCAGCTCCACCTTAGTGAATACCCACATCTGCAGGTGACCTGTGGCTTCACAAGTGGAATCCTACTAGTGCCAAGGTTTTCCCACAGCTGTGGTACCTTCCCCTATGTAGTGAATCCTGCTCCACATCTCTTATGTTATTTTAGAGTGTGCCATCTCTACACACCTATGCAAATACCATCTAAAGCTTTGAACTGACCACCATTGACATCAGCTGATATAATTCAGTTGAAAGGTTGTCATCCCCCACCCCACTATATTAAAGAAAAGGGAGCTTATGGCTCTTATAATCAGAGAGAAAATCATGGGAAATGCAGTTGCAGCTGTAGCTACATTCAGATAGTTCCTGATGTTTTCCAGTATATCTGAAGATATTATCTCTGGTTGTCCACAGTGGCACTGCAGAAAGTCAAGGAATTTCTCTAGAGCTATAACAGACATTTCAGCTAACATCTGGGAATGTATCTTGCTGCAACTGTAGCAGACTTTCTTCATGGGATGTGATCAGTGAAGGAAAGGAAAGAGTCTGGAGGAAGGCCCATATCCCATGCACATGAGAAAAGGGTGTTCTTGTGGCTAAATGCAGGAATAAATACATTTCACACATTTTCTCATTGAACTCATTTTGTTTGGGCCCTTTGGGAATAACATAACCCTAAAATATGACTTTTTGCCTGTTTCCTGACCCAGGAGACAAGGACATTCCTAGCCTTTTCACTCCTTTCAAGTATTTTTATCTGAGTCTTGCTATGGCTAGCTCTGCTTTGTGTGACAAGCAAGTGGTGATGGGGTATTTGAGACTTTCAAACCAGGTTATTTTTTATGACATTCTGTCCCTGCCTGCCTTGTAAACATCCTCAGAGGAGATCATTTGGGATTTCAGATCCCACAGTTTACCTTCCCTCAGTTCTCAGTTTAAAGTCACAAATTCAATGATTTTCCCCTGTAAATATGCCTTATACTGGATGAATCTTTTTACTTGAAAAGGACGTGGTGTGCCTACAGTATATATGGAATACAGACAGAAGGAAGAGAGAAACAAAAAAGTGTCTTAGATGGAATCAGAGCTGAGGCACATATTTCTTTCTGTCTTCTATCTTATACTTGACCCAGTCCATGCCAGAGGCTTTGCTTTCTGTTTGGCTAATTACAAAAAAATTGTACAGATTCAGCAACTGCCCAGTCTTTGAATTTACTGCCATGTAGTAGTTGTGGGGGCTAACCTCTAAAAAGAGTACCTAGTTGATGGAGGATCCCATATCTGAAAGAAGGAGACTGAAGAATGAATCAAGATTTTAATCTAGCTGATGGCCATAGCCACTGTTGCCTGCACCAATAGGGGAATCAACCAGAAATTGATCTGGCAATAACCTTTATATGCAGAAAAGGAATAGGAAGGAGTATGCCCTGACCGTAGGGTGGAGGAATCTCTAAATTGGATGTGCATGATAGGTAGAATGTTTAGAACATAAAATTCAGATCTTATACTTTTCAAACAAACATAAGAAAGAAACAATAAATGCTATATCTAGGACTTGAACCAAGACTATGCATAATACCATTCTGTTGCACTAACACTTGTGCCACAAAGGCACATGGAAACCTGGGACTCCCAGAATCTCTTTATTTTTTCTGTAATGTACAACCTGTTGCTGCACAGATAATTACATGCTTATTCACAAAAGTGTAGTGTGCATATACAGAACAGCCAGGCAAGGTGTAACATGAGTAACTTGCAGTAAATGACAGACCACAAATTACTGCATGACAGCAAGGCTTAATTGCCATTGTATTTTAATGTCACCTGCAGCATACTGAAGAATTTAGCAGTAATATTACAAGGCACTGTATTGCATCGTGGCAGCTGCTGCTGCATATAGAACCCACAAACAAACAGAAGTGAGAAAGAAATAATAGTCTTAACTAGCATTTGAACCCAGGTTTGCTGGCATACCATTCCACTGTGATACCAGCTACGCCACCAAAGCAATTGCAAACATGGGACTCCCAGAGGCATTTTACTCTTTTTCTAATGCACAGCCTTGTGCTGCACAGATGACTACATCTTTTGTTTACAAAGCTGTGGTGTGCATATATATATATATATATATGGCACAAAAACAGAATAAATAAATAAATAAATAACTAAATAATGACCGAGCTAGGAGCAGAACCCAGGCAGCCAAGAATACTGTTCTGTTGCACTACCAGCTATGCCATCAAGGTAACTGGAAACCTATGAGTCCCAGAAGCACCTTACTGTTTCTCTAATACACAGCACGGTGCTGCACAGATAATTAAATATTAACTTATAAATGTGCAGTTTTCATATTTATAACATGGGGTACTGAACTACACTCACCTGATTGTTCTCAGTTTGTTTATTTGACCAACCATGATGAAAAGAAAGTCATCAGGGTTATTACAATATTCAAGTGAAATAACAGAATAGTTTGTAAAAACATATTTACATAAAATGGCTATATATTCATATTTTAAAAAGAAAACCTCAATTAACACAGTTTCAAAATAACAAGAGAAACCTCAACATAAAAACGTGCATGCATGCATTGTCATACTGTATGTTCTTAGTAAAATCAAGTCATATCCGACCACTGGTAGTTAAATAACAAGGTTATGATTTCTTCCCTGAGGATTTAACAGCAACTTTCAAATCCATGATCTTAATGGACAAGAATGTATCTTGTCTATATCGCCATTTGAGTGTTAGGGGTAAAGTTTATGTGTTTATATTTCTTTCTACTCAGTCTTTCTTTATAGATTAATTTTTTTCCTTTTGATGAATTAAAAAAGAAATTCAGCTATTTGTTCAGCATCCTTTATTGTTAAAAGATGGAGAAAAAAGAGAATGTCATAACTGACTTTATTATAGCATTTAAAAATGTCTATTAGCTATTTGTCATCAAAGTCCAAGAATAGAGGACATGCGATGACAAAGTGAGTGAGTGTTTATTGTATAGTTTCATTATATTGGCACATGAGAATTTTAGGTAACTTATTTTCATCATTATTTTGTTTTATTAAAATATGTATATTTTGATCTTATTAGGCCAAACATTGCCCAGGATATTACTTTTCTCTTCTGAGGGTCCAAGAAGAGGAGAAAAGAATTTCCAGACCATGATCTTTTTTATTTATTCTATACCATAGAGCACATTTTTGAGATCTATTTAAGCTCATATCCTCCTCTTGTGTCTTGCAATATAGTGTTTTCCTCATATATTTTTTTGTACTGTAATGAAATAGCAATATTCCTCTGAGAGTCCAACCATAAGTGTGGAAGTCCAATTGATTTAAGGATTCTGCTTGTATTTGAAAGCCACTTGGAATTTAAGCCCTTTTGATGACATTTTATACATAAAGTAGGGAGAATTCTATGTTTATTATTTATGATTTTCAACCAGTACGGTAGTGGTCTATATTGGTTAAGCATATGTATTATTATCTTCCCTAATTCAGCTCTAATCATTGCCAAAGCTGTGGACAGAGGGACCATTAGCAGGGTTTTATAAAAATAGAGAAAAGGGGCCTCCAGGTCTGGGATTTGTTCAGTAGATTTTTCCTTCAGCTCCATAGGTCAATATTTGATTGATTTTTCATCTACTGCAATTAAAGTGGGTCTTAGATTGGGACCTCTGTATTTAAAATGAAATTTTAATAATGCGTCTGCATTTCATTTTGCTTTTCTAACTTATGTTTTATAGTGATTGGTCCAAAGTGTATCTGTTGATACTGTTACTCCTATATATATATATTTTTTTTTTTAAGTTTCTATTTTTTGGTTATCCAGGAAAAAGTTTGTATCTGTATTTCTTGAACCAGAAACCAAAACTTTTGTTTTAAAAATGTTCATTTTCATTTGTAAGTAATTACATTTTACTATGACAACTTCTATTTTCTTTTGTAGTCCTGTTTTTGTTAAGAAAAATTATACCAAATCATCTGCTTAAGCTAATGAGTGACAAGGAAAGTCATTAATTTGGGGGGCATCAAATTGTATGCTCCCATCAAAGTTTAATAGATCATTGATTTAAAAATTAAATTAGGCCGGTGTAAAAGGGCACCCCTGTTTTATCCCTCTTAATGTATGAAAGGATTCTGTTGTATTTCCATAAGTATCATATCTGACTTTTGAATAAATATCAGTATAAAGTGACCGAACAGGTTATAGTAGGGACAAATACCATTTTGTCTCAATATATAGTAAAATATATTATGGTTTATGGAGTCAAATGCTGATGTAAAATCTATGAATAGGGTATATAATTTCATTTTTTTAATGTAACTATATTTTTCAACCAGATGAAAAATGGAAAATATGTTATCTATGACTGAAAAATGGTATCTAAATCCAGCTTGGAGAGGAGATATTAAAAATGCTCTATTGGCCCATTTTATCAATTTGTTCAATAATAACTTCAATAAATTTTTGATACTGAGTCCAACAGGCTGATAGGTTGATAATTTAAAGGATCATAAGTAGAGCCTTTTTTATGGATTGGAACAATTATATTGATCCTCCATGAAGGAGGAGTATAATTTATTTCTAAACATTTGTTAAAATATTTTTTTAACAGTGGTGACCAAAAGTCAATATTATAGTTGTATATTTCTGAGGAAATAGAATTGGGACCTGGGGCTTTTTTATTGATTAGTTTGGAAATAATTTCAGTTACTTCGATTTCTTTTATTTTAAGTGGTTGATATTCATTTATTGAATACTGTAAAGGAGAATATGATTCTGTATATCCTAAAGGATGGTTGAATAATTTCTGATAGTGAGATATCCAGTTTTCTTTTGAAATAAATGATAACAGAGATGTATGATGGGATGCTACACCTTTTGAAACCATATCCCAGAATGGTTTTATATCTTTTTTTAATTATTTCTAACGTTTGGTTCCATTGAGAATTTCTGTATTCAGTTTTTTCTTTCAAAAATTACTTATAATTTCTTCCAGTTTGAGCTAATAATTTAAGACTTGATTTAATCTGAGGCCTTTTAGCTATTTTTAAGGTTTGGTTTAGTTTTTATTTTCATTTTTACAGTTGTTGTCAAGCCACATATTTCTACTTGTTTTATTTTTTTGTGGTAATTTTTAGATAAATATAGAGTTTTATTTGTGTGAATAGTTGATGTAACTGAGCCTCTATCTATGACATAGAGTTTGAGTGACAGACAAAATTGTGGAGGGCAGATGCTAAGCTTGTGTTGTAAATATCATTAACATTTCTCATAGTCAGTGTATTCATTCTTAATTTTCAGTTCCCCTGAACCCTAGACTCAAATGGGGGTCTGAAATTTGAGATGGGCTATGATTGGATGAGTTGAACAATAAATAATTGCCAAAGGTGTGTGGTCACTTTCAGTGTGCATTTCTGTACTTAAATAATATATCCTAAAAATAAATCCTATGCAACAATACATAATCAATCACACTTTTTCTGTTTGATCCAAGAAATGTTGAGTTCCACTTTTCATCATCTCTAGTCCTGCCATTCAGTATAATCAAGGAGTTATTGTCAATAAATGTTCGAAAAAATTCCCCATTTTCATTGATCACTTTATCCTTTGATTCATGAAGGAGTAAATCAATATCATCGTTCAGTGCACAATTATAGAACTGATTGTCTAATAGGGCCAAACGTGCATTACAATCTCCACCTATAACAACATTTGCACAAGAGTAAGCAGAGTTAATTTTATCAAAATCAGATAACTCATTTAATACATTTTTAAAATGTTTTGCCCTATGTGGAATATAAACATTAATCAAAATAAGAATCAATGAATGTCAGTTAATTACTATTATAATATAATAAAGTCCAACTTTATAGACTTGTTCTACTTCATTTCTCGAGATTTTAAAGTATATTGCCAAACCTATCTTATTTCTACCATAGTTATTGGACTAGGTAGCTGGGGAATGAAAAGTTTCATAACCATTCAATGGTACAAAATTTTGGGACCAATTTTCTTGCATTAAAATTAAGAAAACTGAACTATACTCTATTAATTCTGGGTCCTTTAATGTTTGTTTTAATTCTGCTATATGCCAAGAGAGAATTTTTTTTGAGAAGTTAACTATGATTCTCTATGGATAAGTTTGAAGAGGATGATTCATTCAGTCAATTCATTGTGTTATTACTATTTTGAAAAATTTTGCTCTGCAGGTCCACTGTTAAACAAACATTTGTCAATGCCAAATGTTTGCTTGCTGGTATTGGCATTGATGGTGCAGGAGTTAGAGAGATGCATAATAGGAATGGCAGTGAAGTATTGAAGTACAGCCAACCCCCACCCCCACCCTGCAGAGACTGACAGGTGTTGTGGGTGTGCCTTTGTGTTAGCCATAACACTCATGCCATTCCACCTCACCTCAACCTGCAAACACTGACAGGTGTCATAGTGTGCCTTGAGGTCTTGACCCTTACATTCACCAATTCCACAAGGAAATAAGCTTTTTAAATTGTAAACAAGGATGAACAACACTGTAAACTATAAATTCTCAGTATAAAAAACTGATTTTATTTTAAGTAACATCCACACTTATTATGAGGCTGACAGTTAGAGCTCATCAAGGAGACACCTGTAACTCTGCTTGGTCCACTACTTGGTAGGAAATGTTAACACCAGTAGGACACAAGGATAGATAAATAAGAGAAGTGACCCTAACTTGGAGGTTTAAACCTGCAAAGGAATTAAGAAACGGTGAAGGACTAAAGAACAGGGATTTCATCTCACTGTTGAATATGCAACACTGTTGGGCCTGAGGAAGTGGCGACAGCCATGATACCATCTCTCTCATATTAAGTATGGATGTTACTTAAAATAAAAGCAGTTTTTTTAATGTGGAGAATTTATAGTGTACAGCTGAGTTCATCTTTGTTTATAATTTAACATTATTTTCTTGCCTGAATATTTAAGGATGGCCCAGAATTGAATTTACTTTGGTTTTCATACTGAAGGCAACCTGAACCAACTGATACAGCATAAGGAGATAAGTTGAGATGGGTGCAGTACAGGAGACTGGGGTAAACATTAGGGACAAAAATCCCAAAGCACACCTCGATGCCTGTCAGTGGCTGCAGGGTGGGGCTTGGGTGGAATGGTGTTAGCAATATGGCTGGTGACCCCAAGTCACAACCCCGACACCTGTCATTCTCTACAGGGTGGGCATTACAGTTGGAAACCCTAATGCCCCCAGGTGTTTGTTGGTATTTTTGCTCCAAATTTTCAACATGGTCTTTTTGGACCCCACCTCATGAACAGTGGCAGTATAATTTCCTTACTCAGTCCCAAAAGGTGATTTTACTCATCGAGTGTGCCATTCAGTGTTACAGGTACAACAACATATTTTGGAGAAGGATGTGAAAAATGACAGCTATACTGTTCATGAGAAGGTGTGAAGAAATGGCAATGCTGAAAATCTGGAGTGAAAATATAAAAAAGTGGCAAAGTTATGAGAGTGCAGAGAAACTGTGCAACACACACTTGCAACACAGTCATTTTTTGGAATGATTTCACCAAATTTTCAACATAGCCTATTTGGGACCTCCCCTAATGAACAGTGGCACTGTGATTTTGTTATTCTGTCCCAAAAGATGATTTCACACAGTGATTGTTCCATTCTGTGCCACAGGTGCAAAAACACATTTTGGGAAGGATATGAATAATGACAGCTTTACTGTTCAAGAGGGGGTGTGAAAAAATGGCAATGTTGGAAATTTGGAGTGAAAATATTAAGAAATTGATGAAGTTACAAGTGTGCATAGAAACTGCACAACAGATGCTCATAACGCATGTCATTTGTTGGAGTTTTGTCACCAAATTTGCAACAAGGGCTTTTGGGGACCCCACCTCATGAACAGTGGCACTGTCGTTTTGTTAATTCATCCCAAAAGATGATTCCGCACAGTGACCATGAAATCACCTTTCAGGACAGAGAAATGAAATGACAGTGCCAGTGTTCATGAGGAGGGGTTTCAAGTACCCCATGTTGAAAATTTGGGACCAAAACTCCAAAACTTGGCTGAGATATCAACCTAAATTGACTGCTCCCCTTAGCTGCCATTATAGGGCTTACCATAATTTCTTCAGTTCCTGATTTGTCTTTGAATCATGCAGACATGTTCCCGGTCCAACGAAGATCATTGCTCCCAACCTCCAGAGGTAAGTATGGGTGAGGTGGTGAGAGGAGGTAAGGTGCACAGAGAGAGGGTGCAGGTTGGAGGAGGGGGGGCTTGTGGGAACAACAAGGACTGTTTTCTTTTTTTTCTGGTTTAAAAACAAAACATGTCATGGGACTGTTTTCTTTTTTACAAATAAAATATTAACAAAATGGATTTTGGCACACTGGGAGTGGGCTCCCAATGTGCCAGAGTACTGGGGGGGATCAATGCCGATCTGGGGAATTGTCACCCTGTAGTTGGCTGATAACATAGGAGTGTGGGGGTGCACATCTGACACTTGGAGTGGGCATACTGGTGTCAGAAACATCAAAATATTTTTTGTCACACTGGGTTGTGCTCCCAGTGTGCCACATTAATGGGGGAGGGGGGATACATACTGTCACAGGGATTGAGCACCCTGATGTCAGCATGAGACAGAGAATGGAGGCTACAGGGTGGGCAGCAGCAGTGGGAGGGAGCTAACATTTAAATGTGTTGTCCTGCTCTGTGCCTGGTTGAGAGGGAGAGTGGACTGCCACTGCAATGGTGAAACAGCCTCTGATTGTAGCAGCAGATTTCTTTCAAGTGTGACGCTCGCTCTTAAACTGCTGTCATCGGCACCTTCAGCATTAATTGGTGGCTGAGGTACATGCCCATTACAGCATCTGCTACATTGGCCACAACACTGCCACACCTCTGCAGTGCTGTACTACCTCAATAAGTTTCTTGTGCACTGTGCATGCAAGCAAACATAAAAATTGTTATGTTTCATACTGGCAGCTTTATTTAATATTAGTTTGGTAAAGACACTTAATCTAATATGAATGTCAATATGGTTCTCCTCCCCCCAAGTTATGGACTCTTGTGATATTAATAAAGTCATCATTGCTTAAGAGGATATCCAAAGTTGTGGAAATAATTATCACCATCTTGGCTAAAGTATCATAGTCTTCAATAAATAGCCTATCTACTCCAAAATATGAAAGTACCTGTATATTGTTAGGGGTAGTTTGAGATGGATCATGAATATGGGGGAAGGGGGGTGGGTCCAGCTTAAATGCTCTAAAACCATTACAATAGTTTCAAAACCTACTACACTATTAGCATAACCTTTATCACTCAGAACACAGTTTGCTAGCTTATGTCAAATAACTGGAAACTCAATTTGAAGTCCCAGTTGCTTCAGTCTCTTATAATGAGAAGTTATTTGCTTTGCATAGCTCATGCTCGTGACTATAAAATATGGGGGGGGAGGGGAATGACTTGTCCCTATATACTTTTACTAAATTAGACTCAAGCTTGGTGACTCCTAGTTCAGCATGGGATAGATGAATTATTGTTTCTTTCAAGGATTGCAAGGTTTCATTTTCGTTTGAGTGTAACCATTGAAGTCTTATGATTGTCTCATCTCCTCTCATAAAAACACGAGAAAGGGGATTAGGTTTTTCTGTTTCAATATTTGTAAATTTACTTTTGGGATGTGCATCCTGTTCCATTTTCAAAGGCGGATTGTCATTTGTTATTTATCTGGTCTCATTTCTTTTCATCTTATGTGCTTGTTGAGTTAGGGTATTTGGATTTTCTGGTGTAGAATCCTTAGGTTCGTTCTCAGTAACTTGTGCCTTAGTGATTGGTGAAGGATTTATAGGTAGGGGACTAGTTAAAATAATGACTTTTTCCTTATTCTCTATTGAATTATCCACAGCATTTGGTAAATTAGGCAAAATGGGTAATTGTTGTTGTTTTCTTTTTTGTTTCTTATTTATCTTTTTTTGTTTATTGCTCCTTTTTTTACTTCCTTTCTGTGGAGTATCATGTATAATTATGGGAGAAAATAATGGTCTTTGATTCTGAATAATTTCTCAATTTTTCCCCAGATCATCCATTTGTGATTAAATATTTATCTGGAATTCAACAGTTTGTTTTTGTTCCCATTAAGAGTCAAGCAAAACAATATTAGACATAAAAGGATGTGAGAGAGCTTTTAAAATGTATGTTGAAATGTTCCCATCATCTTAATTAATTAGTGATTAGTCAGGTTTGACTGTTTCAACCTCTTTATCCAGTTTTCTGTAAATCTCATTTGGTGATAGGTTACTATTTCCTTCTCCCCAGTTCCCCTTTTTTTCAGTAGTGGCCAATTTATCTAAGATATCACATGAAGTTTGAGAAAAATCTAGAGGGCTAAATAGTTCTAGATTAGTTACATTTTTTGTTTGATTGAACACAAGGTGTTCTTGAAAAGGTTCCACTGTTTCCTCTGTATAGTTGGGAATGTTAATTTGTTGCTGATAATGCAAATTAGCAGTGGATGCAGCTACGGGGGGAGGGGGTTGTTGTAAAATAATCAGTAATCAAACCCCACTTTTGTTTTCTCCCCTGATTTTGACTCTTGAACGTTCTGAGTTAAATCATTTGTCTATTTTTCTGTTACTTTTCTGTTCATGTTCTTTGCTAACAATTTACTCTACTTTAACTTCTTCCTGAGAGTCAGCATCCTGGCTATCGATTAAGGAAGAGTGTTCTTTATCTTGGTTGTGTACAATTATTGTAGATTCAAATCTTCCCTCATTTTTCTGCTTATTGTCCTTTGGATCCTCCTTCTTTACCATTTCTACACAGGAGTGCTTAGTTTGGAGAGGGTAGGGGAGGATGGAACAATGTCCTCTTTAAAGACACAACTGTTTTTAGTTTATAAGATGTGTTCCCTTTTTCCATACCATTCTCCATTCCCTTCTCCTTAACTTTGTTTTTATCGGTTAATATATCCTTCATTAATACCTTCCCTCTTCTTGTATTCATTTTGATTGTAGAAAAATGTGACTGGTTACTATGTTCTCAATTGCAAGTTATTAGTGCTTAGTGGATGCAATACTGGTGACGACAATGATAACACTGATACAATAAGTCAGAAAATCAGCAAAGCAACAAACCAATAAGTAATCAGAAAATAACAAAGTGACTCCTTAAAGGGCACTCAGCTTCAACAAAAGTCCCAGATTCCCTAATCACTCAGTCTTACAAATAAGCTTGGATGAAGCAGACCAATAAAAACAAGCACTTGTCAATGCCAAATGTTTGCTTGCTGGTATTAGCATTGGAAGGGCAGGAGCTAGACAGATGCAGAATGGGAATGGAAGTGAAGTATTGAAGTGATGCCAACTCAACCCCCACCCTGCAGAGATGGACAGGCATCGGGTGTGCCTTTGGGTCATCGCCCAAAATGCTCATGCCATTTCACTTCACCCTACCCTACAGACACTGACAAGTGTTGAGGTGTGCCTTGGGATGTTTGGTTATAGTCACCCCATTCCATTAGGAAATATGCTGAAATGGGTGCAGTATAGGAGAATGGGGTGAACTTTGGGTCCGAAGAGTCCAAGGCACACCTCGATGCCTGTCACTGGCTGCAGGGTGGGGTTGGGGGTGGAATGGCATGAGCATTACTGTCAACAATCCTAAGTCACACCCCTGATGCCGGTTAGTCCCGACAGGGTAGGGCATTATGGTCAGAAACCCTAATGCCCTGGACATTTTATGGTATTTCACTCCAAGTTTTCAACATGGGCTTTTTGTGACCCAACCGCATGAACAGTGACACTATCAGTTTATTAGCTGAAATGTTATTTTGCATAGTGACTGTGCCATTTGGCACCACAAGTGCAAAAACACATTTCAAACAGGATGTAAAAAGTGACAGTTGTACTGTTCATGAGGAGGTGTAAAAAAATGGTAATGTTGAAAATCTGGAGTGAAAATAATTAGTGAAGTCACGAGTGTGCATAGAAGTTGCACAACACACCAATGTAATGCAAGTAGTTTGAGGATTTTTTACAAAACATTTTCAACATAGGCATTTTGGGACCTCTTCTCAGGAACAGTGGCACTGTGATTTTCTTAATCTATCCTGAACTTTGATTTCACACAACAGCATGCCCATTGTGTACCAGATCTGTGAAACCACATTTCAGGCAGGATGTGAAAAATGACAGATATATTGTTCATAAGGAGGTGTGCAAAAATGGCAATGTTGAAAATCTGGACTGAAAACATTAAATATTCTTGAAGTTACGAGTGTGTATGAAAGCTGCGCAATGCACTCTCATAAAATAGTCATTTTGTGGAATTTTGTCACCAAACTTTCAACATAGGCATTTTGGGACCTCCGCTCATGAATAGTGTCACTGTGATTTTCTTAATCTGTCCAGAATGTTGATTTCCCACATCGATCATGCAATTGTGCACCAGATGTGCAAAAACACATTTCGAGCAGGATGTGAGAAAATGATAGCTGTACTGTTCATAAGGAGGTGTGCAAAAATGGCAATGTTGAAAATCTGGACTGAAAATATAAAAAATTCTCAATGTTATGAGAGTGCATGAAAACTGTGTAATGCACACTCATAACACAGTCATTTTGGGGAATTTTTCCACCAAATTTGCAACATAGGTTTTTTGGGAGCCCACCTCATGAGCAGAGACACTGTAATTTTGTTAATTGGTCCCAAAAGGTGATTTCCGGCAGTGACTGTGAAATCACCTTTTGAGACCAAATAACAACATGACAGTGACTGAATTCATGAGGTGGGGTCCCAAGAACCTCATGTTTTAAATTTGGTGCCAAAAGTTGCAACAATGGATGAGATATCTACTTAAGTTGAAAACAAAAAAACATTTATGCCATTATGTAGCTTACTGGCATTTCTTTGATGTATTCCCGCTCCACCAAAGATCATTGTGCTGGGCTGTAGAGGTAAGTATGGGGTGAGGGAAGTGTGGGGAGGTGGGGTGCACAGATGGTTGGTGAGGGTTGGGGGGGCCACCGGAGACAATGAGGAACCGTTTTTTCTTTTACAGGTAAAAAAAAATAAAAAACCATGTCATGGGAAGGTTTTCTTAATTACAGGGACATTTAGCATGCTGGGGTGGGCTCCCAGCATGCCACCTGAGTGTTTTTTTTGGGAGAACTGGAGCAGATAGAGATTGGCTAGTCCATCGGCAAAAAAGAAAATTTGAGGAGCTGGAGGGTGACCTGAGGAATGAGGGAGCTGGGAGGACAGCAGCAGAGGGAGGGATTTCTTTTGTAGCTGGATGGAGAGTCAGGGAACGAGGGAGCAGGGAGGACAGCAGCAGAGGGAGGAAGAGGGAGGGATCTCATTGACAATGATGTGCAGGAGGGCCAGAGAAACTGCATGACATCAATATGCTAAATACACACATGTTACCACCACTGATTGCAGCAGTGGTTTTCTTTGAACTGAAGACCACCGCAGTCAAACTGCTGTGATAGACAGCTCATGCATCTGTTTGTGCGGTACCATGGTGCCTACTAAATGGAGCATTGCATTGGACAGCAGGGACACACACCTCCAAAAAGTTGTAGGGTCAAAATATGTTTGTTGTGCATGCGTGCAAGCAAACATAAAAACAGAACAGAAATAACCAAGGAGACAAGTCAGGTTTGTTAATGTGTCAATAAAATAAGAATGAAATAAGCATAAGGCAAAATGCAGATAGAATATGCAAGTAGACTGTTTAGAACTGTTGTGGGGTAATTCAAAACAGTGCTAATAATTCCAGAGCTAATTATCCGCGTTCAATAAATCCACATTCAATTAATCAATTCAAGTATTCCATGTCTTTTATGAGTAAAATCTTCCACAAACTATATATTTTTGAATTCCTAATGTATTTCTCTTTTAATTTAGCCACACATCGATAGTATGTTAACAATGTAATTGTCACATGATCAAATCCAAGATGGCTGCCATGATACCCTCTAATACTATTAGCTCACTGACCAAGACCCCCAGCGAATACTCAGGTGTAACATCTAAATTTCAAACTACAGGTTTAGTGGCAAAATATGTGTTTTATAAAAAAAAAATATGCAAGTATGACAATAAATTATGCATTTTCATGGTTGTTTGTTTTTTATTCAGAGGTGTGTGTTAGACCCAATTCAGGCATGTGGAGAACAATCTATATATCTGTGTTCTATATATCACTAAATCCATGGAGTAATGGTAAGAAATAGACAGAAATCCTTGTCAGGGTAGTTGAGGAGTACAAGACATGGAATGGGCAAATGTCTTGATGCCTTGGGTCACATGACCCAAAACAAGATGACAGCCACTTTTTAGTCATTTACACAACAAAACACACCCTTTCCTTATTTACATAGATAAATACATGTAAAATGTTGAATAAGTGTGATGTTTAGCTGTTTGTTATAGATACAGGTGCCTGGATATAATTTCTGATCTGGAATATTACACTGCACACTAATTTTGTCTCAAATAGGGTACCATACCTCACTACAAGGACTGTGACCAATTCAGGCCTGGGGTGTACCACCTGTTGCACTATGTGCTATAAGTCACTAGATCAGTGAAATAATGACAGTAAATAGGCAGAAATACATGTCAGGGTAGTTGAGGAGTAAAACAAAACATAGAATGGGCAAATGACTTGATGCCTTGGGTCACATGACCCAAAACAAGATGGTGACCACTGTATAGTCATTTACAGTAACAAAACACACCTTTTGCTTATTTACATGGATAAATAGATGTAAAATGTTGAATAGGTGTGATATTTAGCTGTTTGTTATAGAAACAGGTGTCTGGATACAATTTTAGATCTAGAATATTACACTGCACCCCATTTTATATCAAATGGGGTACCACACCTCACTACAAGGGCTATGACCAATTCAGGCCTGGGGTGTACCACCTATGGCACTATGTGCTATATGTCACTAAATCAATGAAGTAATGGCAGTAAATAGGCAAACATACTTAGCAGGGTAGTGAGGAGTAAAACAACACATAGCATGGGCAAATGACACGATGCTTTGGGTCACATGACTCAAAACAAGATGCAGCCACTTTTTAGTAATTTACAGTAACAAAACACACCGTTTGTATATTTACATGGATAAATACATGTAAATTGTTGAATGAGTGTGATGTTTAGGAGTTTGTTATAGATATGGGAGCCAGAATATGATTTCTGACCTGGAACATTACACTGCACCCCCAGTTTATCTCAAATAGGGTACCATACCTCACTATCAGGGCTGTGACCAGTTCAGGCCTTTGGTGTACCACCTATGGCACTATGTGCTATATGTCAGTAAATCAATGAAGTAATGGTAGTAAATATGCAGAAATACTTCTCAGGTAGTTAAGGAGTAAAATAAGCCATAGAATGGGCAAATGACTTGTTGCCTTGAGTCCCATGCCCCAAAACAAGATGGTGGACACTTTATAGGAATTTACAGTAACAGAACCCCGCTTTTGCTTATTTACATGGATAAATACATGTCAAATGTTGACTAGGTGTGATGTTTAGCTCTTTCTTATAGATACAGTTGCGTGAATATAATTTCTGATCTGGAATGTTAGATTGCACCCCCAGTTCATCTCAAATAGGGCACACTACTTCACTAACATGACTCTGAGCAATTCAGGTCTGGGGTGTACCCCCTATGGCAGTATGTGCTATATGTTACTAAATCCATGACATAATGGCAGGAAATAGACAAAAATACTTGTCAGGTTAGTTGAGAAGTAAAACGTGCCATAGAATGGGCAAATGACTTTATGCCTTAAGTCACATGACCCAAAACAAGATGGCGGCCACTTTTTAGTCATTTACAGTAACAAAACACACCTTTTGCTTGCTTGTTTACATGGATAAATACATGTGAAGTGTTGAATAGGTGTGATGTTTAGCTGTTTTTTTTTATACATACAGGTGCCTTAATGTAATTTCTAATCTGGATCATTACACTGCACACCCAGTTTATCTCAAATAGGGTACAATACTTCACTAACACAGCTGTGACCAATTCAGGCCTGGGGTGTACCACCTATGGCACTATGTGCTATATGTGTCACTAAATCAATGAGGAAATGGTAAGAAATAGACAGAAATACTTGTCAGGGTAGCTGAGGAATAAAACAAGCCATAGAATTGGCAAATGACTTGATGTCTTGGATCACATGACCTAAAATAAGATGACAACCATGGTTGCTGAAGTGCTAGAACACTAGCCTGTGGGTGTAGACTTCTGGACTTCTGGCAATGGACCCCCGGACCCCACTGGTACTCTGGCACTGACCTCTGGTGTTCTGATACTGGACATATGGACCTCCAGACATCAGACACTGCATCTCCGGACCTCAGGCATTCAACCACTGGACCTCATGCACTCTGCTATGGGGCCTCAGGTGCTCTGCGATTGGACTTCAGGCACTCTGCTTCTGCACCTAAAAAAGGTGAGAACAATTTGCAGAGCCTGGATGTGTCTGCACCCAAGCTGCACAGATTGGCCTTAGTAAATTGGAATGGATTCCCCCCTCAAATATTATGCCCCAGTCCCAAAATACAGGCTGCAGGACAGTCTCACACAAGTTTATATGCAGCAGAAATTAGAAAATAATTTCAGGTACTCTGACAGTGTCAATTCGAGTACTGACCCTTTAAATCCTTCTATTATACTGTCTTCAGGAAAGATGCTTCACCCACTGTTTCACACAATTCAAGAATCTACTGGAAAATGTGGGGACACATAGGTTAGGAGTAACCCCCCCTCCCCCCAAATGCTTCTGAGCAGGGAAGGGGAACATATAGTGTAAAGAAAATGTAAGTTCAACAATGGAACTGTAAAGTCACAGAAGTGTTAACTAAACAAGCTAGCTCACCATGATCACTTGGGGAATCTGGTCTGTTGACTCTGGCAACAATGTCTGTGATGGGGCAAGCTGCTACAGAAAGGCCCTCTTCTGACCACACTAGACAGTCCACTCTTGACCCCAGTGTCAAGCTGTCTTTGTTGGGGCAAGTTGCTATGGCCAAGGCCCTCTTCTGACCACCCTAGATTGTTCACTCTTGACCCTGGCACCAAGGATGTTTGCAATGTGGCAAACTGCTATGACAGAGGCCCTCTTCTGAGCACCGTAGATGGTCCACTCTTGATCCTGGTGCCAAGGATGTCTTTCACCCCACTCCCAGGCATAAGTAGTAGTCACCTGCCCACCCTCCCCGGACCTGATGAAACATTCACCAGGCCCTCCCAACCCAGGTACAACCATCACCAGTCCTCCCTTCCTAGCCCAGTAGAGCAGTCACCAGCCCCCCCACCCTGGCATGGTTACAATTGTCACCAGCCCTTCCTTTCCAGGCCCAAGTACAGTAGTCTACTACCTTCCTTCCCTCCCTGGCCTGAGTACAACAGTCACCAGCAACTCACCCACAGCCCAGATACAACAGTCACCAGCCCTTCCTCTCTGGCCTGAGTACAGAAATCACCTGCCTTCCATCCTCGGTCAAGATACAACAGTCTCATGCCCACCCTCCCTGGACTGGGTACAACAATCACCAAACCCCACCGCCCAGGTACAACAGTCACTAGCCCTTCTTCTCTGTCTTTTTTACAGCACTCACGTGCCCTCCCTCCATGGACAAGGTACAACAATCACACGCCAACCCTTTCCCAGCCTAGGTACAACAGTAACCAGCCCTCCCTCCCCTGCCTGGGTTCTGCAGTCACCAGCCCTTCCTTCCTAGTCACAGTACAGCAATCACCTGCCCTCCCTCAATGAACCAGGTACAACTGTCACATATCCACCCCTCCACAGCCTGAGCACACATGTCACCAACCATCCCTTCTCATACAAGTTTGTGGCAGTCACCTGCCCCTGCCCCTACAGCATGGGTACACATGTAAATAACCCCCCCCTCATCTGACCAGTTACAACAGTTACTCACCCTCCCTCCCTGGCCTGAGTACAGCAGCCACTAGCCCACCCTCTCCTGCCAGGGTAAGGCAGTCACTTCCCCTCCCATCTCAGGACTAGGTAAAACAGAAACCAGTCCTCCCTCCCTCCTAAGCCATGGTACAACACTCACCAGTACTCCATTCCTGGGCTGAGTACAGCTGTCAACTATACAATCCCACATCAGGATAGGCAGTTTGCAAGAAATAAATAATTTATCACGTGATGTCCTGAAAATAGTAACTTACTGGATTACTTTAGTGGGAGGCTGATATTGGAGATCAACTAAGCAAATTCATGGTAACAACTGTATGGTTTCAGGCTTACCTAGAAAACTGGCTTTGGTGATACTAGGATTTACCATGGGTAAATCATGCAAGCCAGCCAATCAGCTTTTACTATATTCTGTGCCACAGTAGTCACCTGCACTCCCTCCCCTGCCCAAGTACAGCAGTCACCATTTCTTCATAGCTAGAGTACAGCAGTCACCAGCCTTCCCTCCATGATTCAGGCACAGCACTCACCTGCCCTCCCTCCCCAGCCCAAGTACAGTAGTCACCTGCCATCCCTCCCTGGCCCAGGTACAACAGTCACCAGAACTCCCTCCCTAGAGTGCGTATACAGCAGTCACTATCCTTACCTCCCTTCCCTGCCCGAGTACAGCACTCACCTGCTATCCCTTCCTGGCCTGAGTACAGTAGCCACCTGCTCCCCCAGACTGTGTAAAACAGTCAATAGTCACCCCTCCCCTGCCCTGGTAAAACAGTAATCAGCCCTCCCTTTCTGGCCCAGGTACACAGGTCACCAGCCCTCCCTCCCCGGCCTAGGTACAGCAGTCACCTGCTCTCCCTCGCCAGAAAAGGTACAACACTCATCAGCCCCAGTCCTTGGACCTGGTACAAAAGTCACCAGCCCTCTCTCCTTGGCCTGGGCAGAGCAGTCACCAGCCATTTCCTCCCTGGTCAAAGTACAGCTATCACTTTCCCTCCCTTACTGGCCCATGTACAACTGTCACCTGCCCACCCACAGACTGGGTACAACAGCCACCTGTTCTCTCTTACTCAACAGATAGAAATGTGGCAAAATTAAATTTTGTGGGAAAAAATCCCCCAAAATTGGCAATTTCATCACGTGAAAACTTTCATGGAATTTGGCCGCTCCCAATAAATAGTTTGCGGGTTTGAAGCTATGAAATTCCACCCACAAATTTCAACAAAAATGTTGAAATTGTGCCTGCTAGTGGCAAATTTGACCATTTTTTGATCGGAATTTCATGCTCCAGCCCAAGTACAGTAGTAACTTGCCTCCCTCCTCCCTGGATCAGGTACAACAGTTACCAGCCTGCATTCCAGACCAGGGTACAACCGTCACCAGCCTTCCCATCCTGGCCTGAGTGCACCAGACACATGCCCTTCCTCCCCGGCCTGGGTACAGAAGTCACTAAACCTCCCTCCTCAGCCTAGGTAGAGCACTCAGCTGCCTTTCCTTCCCAGTTTGAGTCCAGCAGACATCAGCCCTCCCTTTCTGACTGGGTACAACAGTCACCAGTACTCCTTCCTCGGTCTGGGTATAACAGTCAATAGTCACCCCTCCCCTGCCCTGGTACAACTGTAATCAGCCCTCCCTCCCTGGCCTAGGTACACAGGTCACCAGCCCTCCCTCCCCAGCTTAGGTACAGCAGTCACCTGTTCTCCCTCACCAGCAAAGGTACAACAGTCATCAGCACCCAGTCCTTGGACCTGGTACAAAAGTCACCAGCCCTCTCTCCTTGGCCTGGGCACAGAAGTCACCAGCCCTTTCCTCCCTGATCACAGTACAGCTATCACCTGCCCTACCCCACTGGCCCATGTACAACTGTCACCTGCCTACCTCGGACTGGGTACAACAGCCACTTGTTCTCACTTGCTCTACAGGAAGAGATGTGTCAAAATTAAATTTTGTGGGCAAAAGTCCTGCAAAATTGGCAATTTCACCACGTGAAAATGTTCGTGGAATTTGGCCATTCCCATAAAATATTTTGCAGGTGCAAAGTTGTGAAATTCTACCCACAAATTTCAACAAAAATGGTGAAATTTTGCCTGCTAATGGCAAATTTTATCATTTTGTGGTCAAAATTTCATGCTCCTGCCCAATTACAGTGGTAACTTGCCCTTCTTCACTCCCTGGATCAGGTACAGCAGTCACCAGCCCTCCTCCCAAGCCCAGGTACAACTGTCACCAGCCTTCCCATCCTGGCCTGAGTACACTAGACACATGCTCTCCCTTTCGGGCCTGGGTATAACAGTCACTAACTCTCCTCCTTGGCCCAGGTAGAGCACTTGGGTGCCCTCCCTTCCTGATCTGAGTACAGCAGACTCTAGCCCTCCCTCCCTGGCTGGGTACAACAGTCACCAGTACTCCGTCCTTGGACTGGGTATAACAGTCACCAGTCACCCCTCTCCAACCCTCCCTCCCTCCTTCCCTGGCACAGGTATACAAGTCGCCAGTCTTCCTTCCCTGGCCTAGGTACAGCGGTCACCTACCTTCCATCCCAGGCCAGTGTACAACAGTCACCAGCCCTTCCTCACTGGCCCAAGTAGAACAGTCACTTGCCCTCACCAGACCAGGTACAATAGTCACTAATCCCTCCCATCCCCAGACCAAGTACACATGTCACCAACCCTTCCTCCATGGCCTGGGTAGAAAAGTAACCAGCCCCTCCCCCACAGTCAGGGTACAGCAGTCATCTGCCTTCCCTCCCCAGCAAAATACCACAGGTAACTGCCTTCCCTCCCAGGCCTGAGTACAAGAGTCACCAGCTGCCCCCCCAGCCCAGGTACAAAAGTCACCAGCCCTTTTTCTATGAACCGAGTACAGCAGTAACCTGCCCTCCATCCCTGACCAGGAAGAACAGTCCCCTGCCATACTTTCCCAACCCAGGTAAAGCAGTCACTAGCCTCCCTCCAATCCAGATACAACCATCACCAGCACTTCCTCCCAGGCCCAGTTACAGCAGTCAGCTGTGCTCCTTCTCCTGCCTGAGTACAGCAGTCATCAGCACGTCCTCCCCAGACTAAGTACAGCAGTCACCAGACCCCCTTTTATGGCACAAGTATAGCAGTCACCATCTCTCCTTCCCCAGCCTAGGTACAGCACTCACCTGACTTCCCTCCCCAGCCACAGCAATCACCTGCCCTCCTCTCCAGACCAGGTACAACAGTCACCAGCCCCCCCCAGCCAGAGTACAACCATCATCAACCTCCCCTTCCTTGCCCAGGCACAACAGTCAACATTACTCACTCCCTTCCTGTTAATTTGTTGAATTTTTACTTCTGTGCTGGTGTCACATTTGTATAACCTGATTGGAGTGTTTATCAATGAAGGTAACAACTGTCTTATTGGACCCTAGGAGGTGGTCTAGTCCAGTGTAGGAAGGTGGGTGGATTTTGCATCTAAGGGGATGCTACTGCACACAATATCTGGCCCACCTATTTTCTCTGGCAGGAGGCACTTCACCATTTCTTAATTGCTCTGGGCTAACCCCCTACCACAGAGAAATAATGAAACTTATACCCTCATCCAGGTGGTCTCTGTACAGTCACCAAGTAATTATATGAACCCAGAAATGGTGACATAGGGATCACACATATTTATTGGAAATGTTAAGTTGTGCTGTTTGGCAGACAGTTGGAATCTTACAGAAATATTTGATTATGCCAGTATTTTCTTTCATGTTTCGTTTGTATGCATAATCAGTTTGGATCACATAACTAACTGTGTATAAAAATGCTGCACCACTCACGATTATTCATTACTCAAGAGTTAGTTGTATATACATTTTTTGATAAATTGAAATCAGTAAGTCTGTTAGCTTTAATTGAGAACACAAAAGTATAACACTGATTTAAAAAGTTCATAGCAGAAATCTGTTTCAGCTCAACAGTACACATGAAGAGTGACACCTCAGATCAGATTATGAGAAAGAGGTTAACAAAAGTTCATACTGGCAGTTAGAAACATATACCAGCTATCCTCATATTGGATACAACGTTTAGCATAAAATTCTTAGCCTGGAATTTTGGAGAGCAGGGTTACCATAGCAATTAAAGTAGAGGTTATAAAACGTAAGCAAAAAAGGAATACTGAGCCCAGCCAAACAGCATGTCTAAGTTCAAGCTTCTTTGTAAAACACAACTCTTTTTCTGGCCTGAAAAGACACACTAGGCTGAGGCTTGTTTTCAATATTTGGTTAGTAATGAAATGTGATTGGCCAAAAGCTCACATTTGTTGAAATGCTACTCATACAATAAATTTGCACCCATGCTCAAGGAACATCCTGAAACAGTAGGACTTTTTGAAGGTGTGTGACCCTCCTAGCAAATGCAGTGCTCAGTATAGCAGGTGCAACCCTGCTGGACCAATACATGCCAAGCTGTGTATCACAGCAGTTCGACTGTGTTGGTCTTCACTTCAAACAAAAGTTCTGCTGCAATCAGCGGTTGTAGCATGTGTGAAATTAGCATATTGATGTTAACTTTTCCCTCTGTGAAATCTCTCCCACTTCATCCCTCTGCTGATGTCCTTCCTGCTCCTTCATTGTTGTCCTCCCCGGCCCCCACATTGTGTTCCAAGGGTGGCTGCCCAATCCCTGTTGGCTGCAGCCACCCCCAAGCAAACAACCAGGTGGCATGCTGGGAGCCCACCCCAGTGTGTTCATGCCTCCCTACTGTACACTGTATGCCTGATGGGGGTGCCCAGTCCCCATTGACTCCAGTCCCCCCCCCACAAACATATAGGATACATGCTGGGTGCCCACTCCAGTGTGCTCATGCCTCCCCCACACACAATGTATAGCCGACGGGGTGCTTAATCCCCGTCGATTCCAGTCCCCCCCCACAAACACATAGGTGGCATGCTGGGCACCCACTCCAGTGTACTAAAAGTGTCCTGCAGTGTCTTTGTGTTTTTTAACAATGCTGTTAGTTTTTTACAGTGCTGTAAAAGAAGAAGCCGGTCACTCTGTGAGTTGCTTGCCCCTCCCCCAACCCGCAGCCACCATCTGTGCACCCCACCTCCTCACACTGCCCTAGTCCCATACTTACCACCGGAGCACGGCGCTAGGATCTTCAGTGACCGGGAACACATCTGCACTCTTCAAAGCCGACCACAAACTGAAGAAATGCTGGTAAGCTGTATAATGGCATAAATGTTGTTTTTTTTCAACTTATGTGGATATCTCAGGCATTTATGGGACTTTTGGCACCACATTTTCAACAAGGGGTTATTGGGACCCCTTCCTCATGAATGCAGTCAATGTCATGGCATTATTCGGTCCCAAAAGGTGATTTTGCAGTCACAGCATGGAATCACCTTTCAGAACCAATTAACAAAATGACAGTGTTCATGAGGCGGGCTCTCAAAAAGCCTACAGTATGTTGCAAATTTGGTGAAAAAAATCCAAAAAATGACTGTTTTACTAGAGTGCATTGCACAGTTTCCATGCACACTCGTAAGTTTTGTAAATTTGTAATATTTTCACTCCAGATTTTCAGCATTGGCATTTTTACACACTTCCTTATGAACAGTACAGCTGTCATTTTTCACGTCCTTGCCAAAATGTGTTTTTGCTTTTCCGGTGCAGAATGGAGCAGTCACTGTGGGAAATCAGTGTTCGGTAGAGAGTAAGAAAATCACAGTGATACTATTCATGAGCAGAGGTCCCAAAATGCCTTTGTTGAAAATTTGATGACAAAAGTCCATAAAATGACTGTTATGAGCGTGTATTGCACAGTTTCCACACAACCTCATAATTTCGCAAATTTGTAATATTTGTTCTCCAGATTTTCAGCATTAGCATTTTTCACACCTCCTTATGAACAGTGCAGTTGTCATTTTTTATATCCTGGCCAAAATGTGTTTTCTTACTTCTGGCGCAGAGTAGTGCAGTCACTGTGGGAAATCAGTTTTCAGGACAGATTAAGAAAATCACAGTGATACTGTTTATGAGCAGAGGTTTTAAAATGCATATGTTGAAAATCTGGTGACAGAAGTCCATAAAATGACTGTGCTACGAGCGTACATTGCTCAGTTTCCACACGCCCTCATAATTTTGCAAATTTTTAATATTTGCATTCCAGATTTTCATCATTGACATCTTTTTATTCCTTCTTATGAACAGTACAGATGTCATTTTTTACATCCTGCCCAAATGCTGTGTTTGCTCATCTGGCCACAATGGCGCATTCACTGTGGGAAATCAATGTTCAGGACAGATTACAAAAATCATACTGACAGTGTTCATGAGCAGAGGTGACAAAATGCCTATGTTGAAAATTTGGTGAAACAATTCCACTAAATGACTGTGTTACGAATGTGAATTGTCCAGTTTCCACACAGGCTCGTAACCTCGAGAATGACCAGGTCATTAGGGTTCCTAACACAGACACTTAAGAAGTATCAGGCTGAAATGTAAATCAGATACAAGAGGAGTTGCAGAGAGGTACTCTGTTGGGACATGGATGCTGAAGGGACATGGATACAACTAGGGTGGGCTGCATAAATGCCAAACACCACTGCAAATACCTGCAAGCGAAAGTTCGGCATTGACAAATGCTTATTAATTGTGTGGCTGCTCCTGCTGTCTTGATGGCCCTCTTCTGGATGGGCCGTCCCCAGCTTAATCACCTATCATCTCTGGAATTAACCTTAAGATACTACCAGGGTTGGAGGGACTAGAAAGTTTCCCAAAGCAGGATCAAGCCTAGCCTTTTCAGACAGTGGTACCAAGCCCGTGAAGGGCATTTTTCTTACAGTTTTCTCTCCTGGGGCATCTGAGTAAAATGGTGCATTTGCTGGTGTCGCATAATTGTGTCGGTTCTCAGCTAGGAGACAGGCATACTGTAAATGATCCACATAGAAACAGAATTTGTTGGCAGAAAAAGAATGCTGAATCTGCCCTTCTTTTATATGCTTATTAGGTATCCTCATTACCTACCTGGTCTCAGGCCTCCACCCCAACCCCCCCACACTTTGATACCAGTTCTCCTTTATACCTATCTCATGCATGCTTTTAACCAACCACTATTTTTATTCCGATCACACCTGCTGGAAGATTGTTCCATACATCCAACACCCTCTCAGTGAAGAACATGCTTCCTCATATCCCACCTAAACATTTCCCTCCAGTGTCATTACATGCCATGAAGTACCTGTACTCCTTCTTTTCTTAAAAATGATCCCTTCCGATACTTTATACACCCCCAATGGGGTATTTAAAGTTCTCTATAATAACACCCCTCCCTCCTCTCTTCCCGGGAGTATGTGCACACAATTCTTTAACATTGGGGCCCGGAAGGCAAACTGTCAGCTTTTCCACACCGAAGATGCTCTCTTCCTGTACCTTGTTTATACCTGTATGGTATTTGACTCTTACAATCATATCCCCCTCTTTCCCTCCTTCCTTCTAGGAAGTACATAGTTGACTATGTAACACTTTCTTCATAGGGCTTCTGATGCAGGCCCTTCACTATTTTGATTGCCCTCCTCTGTACCACTTTCAGCCTGTCAATGTCCTTTCAGAGTCAGTGGGGGTTAAGAATTTACACTAAATGGCCAAAGAAAAAGATTGGAGGAATAGGCGAGCAGCACGGAAATCAGCCGCAAATCTGAGGCTACCAATCTACCTCTGCAAGTCTGCAGTGGGCAGGGAATCAACAGAGTAAAACAATATGATGTACAGGTAAGCTTCAAAAAGGAAAAAAGGTGTCTTCATGGGAATTAGTCTCTGATAGACTAGTTTAGGAGATAAATGTTACTCCTCACCAAAGTTCAGTGGTGGTCCATGATAAAAAGCAACTCTTTTCAAATTACATTTTCCTGTCACTGTGCCACTCTTCTTGTGCCTTCTTGTATCTGTTCGGCATAGTAACAAGGATTAAGGCACACAAGATTATGAGTAAAGAATGGCTTTGTGTCTGCAGTATAATCCAAGAGTAGGGTTTCTTCACTAAATTCGGCCCTATGTGGGGCTTGACATCTTCTTCTGTTCTAGGGGGTGGGGCTCCCCCACTGCTGGGACTCCCTCTTGCCCTGAGGTCAGAGAAAACAGGGTGAAGAGAAACAAGGCTTGTTTATAGGCAGCACAGGTCTGACTGGTAAGAAGCTGAGTTTTAAAAACAATATATAATTTGGCAGTGGTGGGTTACCTAGATAAAAGAAAATAGAATGTTCTCAGCCTCCTGCTACTTGACATCCTCCGCAGGTTGATAGCATTCAGCAGCCTCTGTCTGCCACCCAGAATGCACCTCTCATCTTTCTGGTGCCACTGACATTTGAATTACCCATTTGAGGAACGAAGGTCACTCACCTGATTGGTACATGAGCATCAGGTGACTGTTCATTAATCCCTGATATATGCACACTTAGTTGTGAAGGGGCAGTAAAGACAGATCCTTGGGCAGACCTGTACTAGTTTTGTTTGGGAAAATGATTTACAAAAGGGTAGGTGCTGAAATACACGGCAAAGCGAGCATAATACTCAGACAGCTGCAGCATGTATTTTGCCATCCCAAATGATTTTTCCTCCACCATGGGTTAAACATACAGAAGGTTCCTACTTGACAGGCCGTAGCCAATTTGTAGAAGTGGGTCTTTATAAATCTAGGGTATTAGAGGTAAAAAATGGTGTACCACAGGGTTCGATATTGGGGCCTCTGTTATTTAACATTTATATGAATGAACTTAAAATTACATCAACGGACTCCCGGTGCCATATGTACACAGATGACACCATATTATATGTGGAGGGAGATACTTTAGAATTGATTAATATGAGGCTACAATTGGCTTTTGATGAAGTACAGGAATTCTTAAAGCTGAATCATCTTATTTTAAATGCTAATAAAACACAGTCACTCTTGTTTAAAAATAATAATAAAAAACAAAATCTATTTTTAGAAATTAATACCAATGATGGTAAGGCTATTAAGCAGGTGGACACATATAAGTACTTGGGAGTTTGGTTAGATCCATGCTTGAGTTGGGATGTTTATATTGACTCCCTTATAAAAAATATAAATAGGAGATTGGGTGCCCTTTATAAGTATAAAAAGTTTATGACTAGAGAGATTCGTTTGAATGTGGTAAATTCTCTTTTACTCCCAGTGATTGATTATGGTGATCTGCTCTATGTCGGGGCTATTGGAAAGTATATAGATAAAGTGGACTTAGTCTTTTGTAGGCTGGCTCGTTTTATACTGGATGCTCCTTATAGAACCCATAGGTGCACACTTTGTAAGGAATTAAATTGGTATAAACCGGATGTGAGAAGAGATTTACACTTGTTACAGTTTATGATTAAGGTTTGGTATGGGGAAGTACCTAAATATGTAACTGACCTCTTTGAAGTTAGGAAAACAAAGGAATGTCTGAGAGCCTCTAATGGAATCCATTTTGTTTCAACTAAATATAACCTGAATATTGGAAGATCTTCCGTACTTTCTAGAGGAATAAAATTATGGAATAATTCTCCCCTAGAATTGAGAAAAAATAGAACTAGATATAATAAAAGTGAACTGAGGAATTGGTGTATTACTGTATTACATAATAATACTAGGTGTATTAATTGTTAGTGTTTTATGTATGCTACTGTGTAATGTGATTGTTTTTTTTACATTAATTCTTTATTTATTGGTGTACTGTGATTGTTGTTAATTATTTGTGGTTTTAGTGATTAGATGTTATGTTTTTTTGATGTGGAAACTCATTTTAACTTATTTGTGACATGGAACTTCATTGAAAATGAGCTTTGCTCAATTGAATGTATCCTTTTATTCACTGTGAATAAAAAATGATTTACTACTACTACTACTGCAGATTTTTGGTACATTGGAAATATATGAATGTGTGTGACTAGAGAACTGTGCAGAGAGAGAGAGACAGAGAGAGACACAGAGAGACAGAGACACAGACTCTGCAAGTTTGGGGGTTCTAAATCTGAGTGCTACAGTGTTTCCTTTCCCTCTCTCTCTCTCTCTCTCTCTCTCTCTTTCTATCTGTGTGTGTCTCGGTCTCTCAGTCTTGAATTCCACTGATGTTAGTGATTTGTTTCCCCATGGAAGTGTACCCCAGCTGCTTCAGTGTTCGCCCCCCACAGAGTGCAAGCAGTGAGACACGCTGCTCAGAGAGAGAGAGGGTCCTTGTGTTTGCGAGCACCATGTGATAAATTACCATCTGTCTGTTTCTTGTTTGTTTGATGTTGCCTGTGTTTTCGGTGGCCCACTGTTCTTCACTCCCATTCCTGTTGGTACCCCCCAGAAGAACAGAGTAATGTGCAGAGCTAGAGAGACAGGGAGTGGAGAGAGAGATGTACACTGAGGCGTGCAAGCAATTAGCCAGAGGAGAGAGACCAAGACCGAGGAGCGAGTATTACAGATGGAGGTACATAAAGTGGTAATCCATTATTTTGCAACAGTTGTGGCAAACATAGTAGTTGTAAAACAGAAAGGCATTATAGACAGATGGGGAGAGTCCACCATCCTGAGGCTGTCCTCCATCCCCTTCCAGTACATGTCACCTCACCATACAGACAAGGGAGGCAGAGAGAGAGAGAGAGAGAAAGAGAGTGAATCAGTGAAACAAGCCCCTCAGTTAAGTGTGTAGGAAGGGATAGAGAGAGAGACAATGAAATGTACTGAGAGTGAAAGGCAGGAGAAGGGAATGTGCTCACAGTTGCTGTCAGTGAAAATGTATTGGGTGCACAGTAGTTGTATTGTCTTCAGTTCTGGAGAGGTAGTCACTAGTTCCATATGAAAGGCGTACAGGTACTTTGTTGTGGCTGCATCTGAAATGTTTGAGCAGCATACACATGGCAATTATTTTCTATGGTGGCAGGATACATCACAGAAAATGTTATTATTAGGCTGACAACAGCATTTCTCTGTATTGTTTCACTAAAACCATTAATCCACTATACAAGCACAATAGCTCACTCCAGGTTATGGGGTTACTGGGGATTAATCAACACCATGGGTGCATTGTGAGGCACAAGGCTGTGGGTTATTGCTTACATATGAAACCTACTCAAATTCCTAGAAGCAACTTACACCACACCTTTATCACATCATATTTAAAACAGAACTGATTAAACAGTTCATCCTTCATTGGAGATTGATTTGTGATGGGAAAGAGAATTGGCTTGGTGTTTTAAGTGAACACAGAGGGAGAAGATTTGTTTAGTTTAAGGGATCTAGGATAACAAAAAGTGGCCAGCTGTTTCCTTACCTTTTTTTTGTTGTTGAAGCCAATTACCAAATAACAATAACCACATTCCTGCATTGAATAATCAGCCTAATTAAACAGAATGAAGGGATTTACACACCCCTAACTACAACAGTGGGCAGTTACTCTTACTTTAGCTGCCTGAGAGCAGATACTATACATTTGATCATCTATGTTCAGTGTTGTAGTGAACAAGTGAAAGTGGTGCAGTATTTCAAATGCTGAAAGAAATAAGAATAATAAGTACTGCAGTTTGTATGAATGATACAAGATGGCTGTTGCTTCTCAATTTGTGTGGTGTCTGTAAAACCACAGTAGTAAGCTTCAAGCTCAGCATAAAGCATTATTGGTATGCAAGTATCTGTCTTTTGTGGGGGGGGAGCTGTAAACTGACTGGAAAATGATTCAACTGGTTCTACATTCTGTTTGTCGTGTCACTACTTGGGCCTTATTACACTCAACTCACACACACTGAACATAACAATAATCTTTTACAATCTTCACAAAAGAGTATCAATAACCACAATAAGTGGAGCCTATCACATGACGCCTAATAAAAAGCATTTATCAAATAAAACCTTTAAACATCTCCACTGTCCCTCTCCTTGTCCTCTAATACTTCCCTGTTTCTAGGCAGCAACTGCAGGAAGTGCAAACTGCACTGTCTTCCACTCTGCTGCATAACATGATTTTAATGGCCTCCTATCTGCCTGCAACTACAATTGACTAGCCACAGTAGGAATTATAATTTGTTTTTCTGATTTTTTTTCTGACAGTATGTGAGTGGCATGATCTTACAGTATGTAAGTGGCAGCTTCAACAGGAGTAAAATAGTCCATCTTAAACAACAGCTGTGTAGTATAACAAAATGCTTATAATTACTAGATTTATACTTTTTATGATTAACTGTATGTTCTCATTTTTTTGTTTTCCTGTTCTTAGTCAACTAAATTTCAAAGAAAATACAGTACTTATTTTAAAGACTCTTTCATAATGTATCTGATTCTGTCCCACTCACATACTTATTGATATTTGTGACATCAGTCTAAAATGTCATAAACAAAGGCACAGTGTGGTTAATCAGAGAGGCAAAAGCTTTTTATACAGATTTTGATGATTTACAACCTTTTCTGCTAACAAATCCATTTTTTGAGAAAGAAATAAGGACCTTTCATATAACACATCTTTCTCTACCAAAAAAAAAAAATCTCAACAGTCATGTGCAACATGAGGAGTTCTCTATCTCCAGCATCACTGATTGACTTCTGCGTGTTATGTGGCTTGCATGAGCTCAGTGAGTGATTCCTTTTAAAAAGCACCTTTCTCGGTGCACTACAGAACAAACAGGAGGCTCCATTACCTGAATGGGAGTTCCTCCATTGCAGTTTTAAAACATTGTTTAGCCCCCTAAGGGAGGGAAGGAGTTGTATTTTGCCCCCGAGGGGCTAGCCACTCTATCCATTCAACTTCCTGATTCTCCTACCTGCACTGCTCCTCCAACATTTAGTGATGTAATTATACAGTAGAACCAACAAAGGAGCGTGCTCAATGCAAATCTATGGAGCATCATTTTAAAGGCTAGTTTCCCAATTTTAATTAGACTTTTGGTACACATCGATGCCAGTATTCAAGTAACAGGGCCCTTGTTACTTGAGCACTTGCTTTAATTTGTACCACAAGTCCGAATGAAATCATTATGACACTCTTTAGACTTGCATGGAGCACGCCCCTGTGCTGGTCCTATAATTACATCACAAAACATCAGAGTTCAGGGGTGGATTGGAGAGTCAGGAAGTAGAAGGGATTGAGTGGCAAATCCCCGGTAGACAAAATATGATTCCGTCCTTTCCTTTGGGGCTAAGCATAATGTTTTACAACTGCAACAGAGGAACTCCAACTCAGGTAAGGCAGCATCCTGTTTGTTAAAAGTCCTCACAAAATATTGTGAGAAAGGTGCTCTTTAAAACATGGTACGAAACGTCATCACACTGAAGTCCTGAAATCCCAAAGTGAAACTAAATACCTTCCAACCCTTCTTGCCAGTTTCAGAAGTGTCAGATTTCAGGACTTCCACCAAACACAATTTTAAAATCAGTTCACCCTCACAATTAAACAAATATCATATCACAAATACCATTTTGTTTAACATTTTTATTTAATTCAGCACTATTTAAAAACTCTCACTATCAGTTGCTTCAATTTTGGTAAACTATGGATGCCAAACTCAGTACTTAGTTTCCAATTCATAGCCTCAGTGCTGGAGGTATTCATTGGATTTTAGTATTGGTTTGATTAAAAACGTTATCCTATTAAAACCACTTTTTCTGTATCTTAATAACTTAGCTGTAGTGGTGTGTGGAATTTTCAAATTCCAGCAGAATGGAATTTTGTGGATTTTTTGAAATTCCACTGAAATTCTGCTGAAATTCATCAGAAGCAGAATAATAGAATTTCAGGGTACAAAAATGTGGAATGGGTTTTCTGCAACATTTCCATAGAATTCTATTCCATGGATCTCAATATTTTCCCTGGAAATAATTTTCTGCAGAAAAAATGCTGTTCCACAGATCACAGCAGACAGAATGCTACAGAAAGACAAATGACATTCCAGCAGAAATTTCTCTGGAGAAATGGTCATTCTGGACTGCTGGTGGGATTCAACATTCTGCACAACACTACTCAGCTCTCCCTGAATAGAATAGCCTGAAATTTGGCATGCGCTATTTCTGTAACAGAATCTCTGGATTCTGAAAATGCTGTAATGACCAGTTCAGCAGTCTAAAAGTTCTAGAAGGTAAAATACACAAAAAAATATTTTTTAAGGCTTTTTTCTTTGCTCACCTATAAAGTAGTACAAAAAGGCTATGAGACCAATCCTGAAACTTTTTGGTTACTTACTGTTCGGATGAAGGATGTTACTTTGTATATTTGGCTTTACTGTGAACACTGTAGTTTTTAAATTATTATGAAAATGAAATCCAATGTTCACATTTGCAAAGAATGATTTTTTAACATTGTATTAATAAGGCGCTTTTTGGCCAGTCACAGTTCCCATTTTTCTGGCTCTAGATAAGAATTTCCAGTTTTGTAAGTCTATGGGGTCAGTAACCTGGGTTATAGAAGAGAAAATGTTAGGACACCAAAAAAACAAAAAACATGGAATGTTTGGAAATACACTTGTGTCATGAACAGAGTGGTATTTAAGGAGGATCCTTCAGCTTATGCTTTTTGTTTTACAAACACTATTTTAACAGTTATTTACAATTATAAATTAAATTAGCTGTTGAGAATCAGAAGAAAAAATATCCTGTTTTCCTCACTACAGAACCTGTTTTCAAGACTCACACAACCTCTTTTAGATGAAGCCCCCAAGACCATATATTGTATTGCTCTCCCTTCCTTCCCCTCTTGTAATCAGCTTTCATCCCTTCCTTATTACCTCCCTTCACTCCTACCCCATCGCCTGACTGAATTGTCCTAGTTATACAGTAATTCATTATATTGCATTGTACAACTTGTATATAATGTACTGTAAATATTGTAAGCAATTTTTTGTTGCTCCTTTTCCTGTTTATGTTACTATATGTGAGCCTTCCATACTCCAGTGCTGGATGTTAGTTTGCAGTGCATTTGTTGTATACCCTTCTCTTCTCCTGAAAATATGATTGTTGTAAATTTGTACTTGGACCACAGGTCCACCTTGTAAATGAGCTTTTCTCAATGGTGCGCCACTTGGTAAAATAAAGATGAATTGATTGATTGACTGATTGGTTGACTGACTGATTGATATATGCCACCCTCTTTTCTCTCCCTCATGCCGGTATGGGGTACCTCCATCACCCAGCTCATTGCACACCATACCATTTCCCCTTCCCTGCACTAATCTTGTAATTAAATCCTACCATTGGACAACCAGCATGACCTTACTACTACCTTGCCTTGCCACAGTCTACTAAAGGAAACAAACTCTGGTCAGAGCCACTACAGCTGCTAACACATTAACATGATAAGGGAGTTTCATATTTTTTTTTGTTTATTTATTTGTAGTTCCACAGCTGAGGCGAGGTTGTGCCTTTGGTTCCTCCCCCCCTTCTAGCCAGCTAGAACAACTACTGACATGGTCCTGGGCAGAGCTCTGATCTCAGCCATTACTACCCTTCTCTGGTTGCTTCATGTTGGGTATGTATCCCACCACTGTGAAGACCAGAAGGGTGGACCTAGGAGGGAGCTGACTTGTGCAGGACTGTGGCAGCACTGGTGAGCAGCCTTCATGCTGTTGGGGATCTTTTTTTCCTTTGTAGTAGTTCCTCTGCTGAAGGAGGAGTGCAGTGATACCAATGGATAAAGCACACATGCTTCCGTATGCAGTCTTCCCAGCGTTTGCCTCCTCCAACCCCTTACTTCTGCAGTGACAGTGGTGTTGCTCCCCAGCTTCCACAAGGGGGCAGCCATGTGCTGACTGCTGATGGCCTTCCCTCCCCGGAGAATGAGAGCAGTCCTCCAGACACTCGATCCTTCCCCAACCCTGCCAACCCCTGGCGAACTGTGCTTATTCCAGAACACAGGTCACCAGCATAGCACGAGGTGTGGCGTCCAGTGCCTCATCTCTCAGTGCCACTGGGCTGGCACTGATAAGGGCATTTCATGGTCTTAAGTGTAAAGATGAATTGCCATAGTTATCTCCGTGTGTAAATATAAAGTTTGCTAAAGGTAGATCATTTATCTGGTTGATCCCGTGTGGGTGTTATACTATATGTGGAAGGAGAGGGAGCTCCACACCAAGGCCTTCAAGTAAAGGTAGAAGGAATGGTGCAGGAAGGAAAGGTATGTCTACACTGGGGACTGTGTGTCAACCTGGAAGGATAAGAACCTATACTGAGGCAATGGCCTGCTTCCATCTAGGAGGCCACCACAGGTCTTCAGTGGAGGATTCAAATGTAACTTCTATGAACATTTAATGTAGCTGGGGAGGTGACAGAAGAAATATGGTATGCAGAAAGTGGGTCACCATGAGCTGAGATAGAGAGTAGGGAGATACCAAGGTGAGAGAGTCCCACCAGGATGCAGGTTATTCAAGGAAGCAGGGGGTTAGCAAAGAAAGAAGGGAGAAAACAGCAGGCAAAGGAGAAAGGTGTGGAAAGGGGAACAGTTGGAAAAAGGAGAAAGCAGCAAGGAGAGAGTTGAGGACTGTCAAAATGGTGCAAGGTCTGCATCAGAAACCCCATGAGAAGAGACTGAAAGAGTTCAATATGTACACCCTGGAGGAGAGGAGGGAGAGTGGGGCTATTATAGAGACCTTCAGAATACATTTTGGGGGTTAATAAGGTACAGGAGGGAGATGTGTTTCAGAGAAAAAGGTGCTGTAGAACAAGGGGTATTGATATGAAGCTGGAAGGAGGTAGATTCAGGAGAGACATGAGGAAGTACTTCTTCACAGAAAGGGTGATGGATTCCTGGAACAGACTTCCATGGGGGACAATTGGGGTTAAACCAGTGGTGGATTTCAAAAATGCCTGGTACAGGCACAAAGGAATCCTATGAGGAAGGAGTTGGGTAGAAGAGACAGTGCTGTAGAGCTGGTTGGGTCTGCAGCAAAATTGATTATAATTAAAAATGGGCAGACTAGATGGGCCCAGAGGTCATTATCTGCCATCATTTTTTGTGTTTTTGTACCTTCCCCTTTGGGAGATTATTAGTTCTATTTGACTTTCCCTGGGTTTTTGTGGTCTAAGAAAGGCCCAGTAGAAAAAAGGGATAATTCTTCTCAGCCCTCCGATGGAGCCTCCCATGTTGGGAGATCACCATTAGTGCATGGGGGCATAAAGCCCATCAGTTTAGGTGGGAGGGGGGAGTTCTAGTTGAAGGAGTGAATGACGAGGGAGTGACAGTGAGTCAGGGCTGGGCAGGATCAACCGCCCACTCCTGCCCCGGCCAGTGGCATTTGGGGAGACACAGAGGAAGAAGCTGGAGTCAGTAGCCACAAGCCACATAGTATCTTGGAGAGCAGGTTAAATTGAGAGGGAAGCCAGGAGTTGCAAGTTGCAGAATGACCTGGCAGCCTGAGCTGATTCATGCAGGGATCCTGTGGACAAGAATGAGGCAGAGAGTATAGTGTCCAAACAGAGAGCTGATTTGGAGCTCTGTGGAACATGTTCCCCTTCTCAACTTGGGGATAGTTGCTGCCAGTTCTGGAAAAGGATACAAGGGTCATTAGGGGAAATGCAAATCCTTAAGCTGTGAGGACTGCATGTTCCCAGGGGGACCCACAGAGTCAATATGGAGAGAGAGAGAGAGAGAGAGAGAGAGAGATATGAGGATCATTGAGAGTTTGGGTGCCTGTGAAGAATAATGGGCTGTTAGTCACTGTGAACTGTTCTGGGACTTGTGTTGCCTTCAAATTTTTGTTACCATAGCGGTCCCAAGCTACTGCTGCCCTAAAGACTGTGTGACCTCCTTGGTGAAAGTAAAAACTGCAATTATGGCCATACTGGCCATATGATAGCAGAATGTGTTTCTCACTAATTAACTGGTGCTCCCCAAAGTTATGTGTGAATATGCTTAATGAATTTGGGATCCCTGTTGTTTCTTCAAGATCCATGTAGACATTCTGTTATTGAAAGGAACTGTTTAATATGCATTAACTTGTTGTTTTCATCCAAATCTAGTTAGGAAAAGGGACCCTGTGTGTGACAACTCGGCCTGGGTAACATGGAAGCATTTCTGCTTCTGTGGGTGCCTCCTTCAGATGGACATATTTCATCCATACCCCTAGACACGGAGAGGGAGGGTTACATTTCTATGTATGACAGATTATGTGATTCAGATGGATAACGCACACAGCTGTTCCACTTCAGCACTCATGCTGTTTGTTTACAGAGCAAGTTTAGATACAAATGTGTGTGGTGGTTGTTGGGGGAAGGGGTAAGGAGATGCGGGCCTGAGAATCAAACAAAACAAAAAACTAAAACAAATTAAATACCTTGGCCATATAATACTGTGCCCTCCATCAAGCTCAGCAGTGATGCACATTATATACATATTCTGTAGATTACAGTCAGTGATTTCAGAAAAAAATTTTTTTTGTATCCAAGCCATCAGCTTCCATTCAGTGCATATAGTTAGCTTTATTTGTAATAGGTCGGGAAATAATTTAAAAGTTTAAGTTGACAAAAATGTCAGGTAAATTATTACATTTGGTCAGCTTCACTTTTCAGCATTTCCCTGTGTAAGTCTACTCCCTAGAGAGAAGCAGAGAGAAGAGGAATGGTGGAGCATGGGTTCACAACCTCTATTCTCTGTGTACAATGCCCCCACACACACAAACTTGGTCAGCAGAAAGAGAGAAGTGTAAATTGAATCTCTTCAAGACCAATGCAGTCTCAGTACAAACTCAATTTTAATGAACAGGCAGTGGTGTAGTGCTAAATTTAGAAATGTGGAGTCTTCATGAACTACTATTCACCAACCCCTCACAGGCCGGGCCCCCACAAGCTATCAGGTTTTAGATGCATTATGGTGCATTTTGAGGGTCACTATGACATTATTTGGCTGCTTGTTTTTAAGTCTTCTTTGACTTGTTATAACCAACGAATATCACTATTAAAATAACTACATTTTATTTTCTTAAAAAAGAAATGGTCAAAACTAAAGCAAAAAATCCCAGTCCGGCCACTCTTCAAATGCCCAACAATATATCACTTCTCTTAAGCACAGGCAGCTATTACTGCAGCAGGCATTGCACTTATTACCTTGCAACCTGAAGAGCAGACTCTGTCCCCCCCAACAGTGCACCACACAATCAGACATACAAGGCAGTGAGAATGGCACACAAAACACCAGCCTGGATGTGTATGTATCTGTCACACAGCAGACATGTACACAGAACATCCATGCCAGAGAATGGAACACAGGACCCACTGATGGACCCCTCAAGGCCCAGCATTGACACAGGATGTATACCCGGTCATGATTGCTTTATCTGCATGTACCCTGAACTGAGACAGTTGGAGCAGGGAGGGTAAGGCTCAGCAGAAAGAGCTGCATGAAATACAGGGAATATACAGTGACATCACAGACTTGACATACAGCAAAGGTTCTGGAACCCGTGTGAGACCTCAGACAATGGCATGACCATAACTGTCACTGCTCTACAGCAGGACATTGTTTCCCATTCATACCCAGTACATGGAAGTCAACCCCCAATTCCTCATATGACATACACCAGAACCACAACACCATCAAGCACTCCAGCACAACGCACATGACAGCCAACCTGCAGGGGTGCACAGCCAGCTGTAACAGATGATGATTTAATGCCAAGCATGTTCTGTGGCATGTAGATAGTCCAATCACATGGCAAGGGCAGGGTCAATGCGGGTTGTAGGCTCAACCCATCCTAAACATCATCTCTGACAAAAAAGCCAAAAAAGAATTGCCTAATGCTTCATCTGAATACAGCACAGGCTTTAATGCTGAATAATTGCCATCCACCATCAGATGCATGTGGACTTCACTTCATGGGTTCCATGCTCACTCACAGTGGAGGAATGGGAGGCTGATGGCTAGGGGTAAGCTTGGGAGGTGGGTAATCACTCGAGTCACTGGACTGGACTGGACACCTGGGGGGACGCCAGCCTATACTGGCTGGATGGTCTGCATCTGTCCAGGAAGGGAACAAGTCTTTTGAGCAATCAGTTTAAATGCTTCATTGGCAAGTTTTTAAACTAGTCAAGGGGGGAGGCACTGATAAACAGCAGGAAAATCCCAGCATCTCCCTACAAAACAGGGTACTAAATGAGAAAAAGACCAAGGTAGACAAGTCAGTGGGGGATGCTGCAAAAGAAGGTAAAGCCAGCAAAAAATGGAGAGCAATGAGTACCATTGCCCATAGTCTGAGTAACAAGCTTCCTGAATTAGTGGCCTTGATGGAGGAGGAACATCTGGATATTGTGGCAGTCACAGAAACATGGTACACACAAAACCATGACTGGGACATAAACATACCAGGATACACTATCTACAGGAGGGACAGGGAGGGTAAAAGAGGAGGAGGAGTAGCCCTTTACATAAGGGAAGGAATCAAGGCAACAGAACAAAAGGGAAAACGGAGGAGGAGAAGAAGCACTGTGGGTAAATTTGGAGACCGGCAATGACACCACAATCCGCACAGGGGTTGTATACAGACCCCCTTCTCAGGGGGAGGAAATGGATGAGGAAATGATAGAAAGAATACTTAGAATGGCAGAAAAAGGGGAGATATTGCTGATGGGTGATCTGAATATGCCAGATGTTAACTGGAATGCAGTTGCAGCAGCCACTTCAAAGAGTGGGGTTATTCTAGATGCCCTACAAGGGGCATGCCTTATACAACTAGTATTGGAGCCTACTCGAGAGGGAGCAATCTTAGACCTGGTTCTCTCAAATGGAGAAGAAGAGAGGATCACAGATGAAGAAGTGGGTAGCCATCTGGGAACTAGCGACCATCGAACAGTATGGTTCACAATAAACACAGCAATAGAGTCAAGCCATACAAAGGCAAAAGTACTGGACTTTAGGAGGGCTGACTTTGCTAAAATAGGTGAGTGCCTAAGGAATGCACTAGCAAATGGGCAGGAAGGAGGGTGGAAGAACAATGGGAATAATAAAATTGCCATCACAGAGGTAACAAGCCTTTGTGTGAAGCAAATTAACAAAACGAAGCGATGTAGAAACCACTATGGTTCTCAAAGGAAGTGGCAGTGAAGGTTCAAGAGAAAGAAAGCATTCAGGAAGTACAAGGAATCACAGAAGGAGCAGGACAGGGAACTGTATCAGTTAAAGCAAAGGAAGCTGAAGGGCAGTCAGAACAGCAAAGGCCCAAACCGAGGAAAAGATAGCCAACTCTGTTAAGAAGGGGATAACACCTTTAGAGGTACATCAGGAGCGAAGGAAGACCAAGGGAGGGCTAGTGAGGCTTAATAAAGAGAGGAGGGTGGGCAGAGGGTGACTGTGAAAAGGCAGAGATACTAAACAAATATTTTTGCTCAGTATTTACAAAGGAAGTGGGGGAGGTACCTAAAACAAACAGTAGAAACACTCCGGATACAGAAGTTGATACAAGCCCATTTACAGAAGAAAGGGTTCTGAAAGAACTCTTAAAACTGAAGGTGGACAAAGCAATGGGGCCTGATGGGATTCATCCCAGAATTCTAAGAGAACTAAGGGTAGAACTAGTGACACCACTGACAACCCTCTTTAACAAATCATGGGAGGATGGGGTGGTACCCGAGGACTGGAGAAGGGCAGATGTGATTCCCCTTCACAAAAGTGGAAGCAAGACAGAAGCAGAAAACTACAGACCTGTTAGTTTAACCTCAGTGGTAGGGAAAATGATGGAATCACTTCTGAAGGAAAGAATTGTCGAGTATCTAGAGGTCAGAGGAGCTCAGGACCCAAGGCAGCATGGATTCACAGCGGGAAGGTCATGCCAGACAAATCTGATAGATCACTTTGACTGGGTGACCAAAGTAGTAGATCAGGAAGGGGCTGTGGACATGGCCTACCTAGACTTTAGCAAGGCATTTGACACAGTCCTACACAAAAGATTAATATACAAGTTAGCCAGCCTGGGATTGGGTCCCAAGATGACAGCCTGGGTAAAGAATTGGCTGGAGAATAGGACGCAGAAAGTAATAGTAAATGGAGTCCACTCTGAAGAAAGGGGGATTACTAGTGGGGTACCTCAGGGTTCAGTATTAGGACCGGTCCTCTTCAATGTCTTTATAAGCGATATTGCAGAGGGACTGGAAGGAAAAGTAATTCTCTTTGCAGATGACACAAAGATCTGCAACAGAGTTGATGCACAAGGTGGGGTGGAAAGCATGAGAAGGGACTTGGCAAGGTTAGAGGAATGGTCAAATGTATGGCAGCTTAGATTCAATGCTAAGAAGTGCAAGGTAATGCACCTGGGAAACAAAAACCCAGGGGAAGAGTACACAATGGGGGGTGAGATACTAACAACAACAAAAATGGAAAGGGACCCGGGGGTAGTCATATCAGATGACCTAAAGGTGGGCAAGCAATGTGAGAGGGCAGCAAGGAGGGCTGGGGGGATACTGGGATGCATAGGGGGAGGCATCACCAGCAGAAAACTGAAAGTTATTATCCCTCTGTACAGACAGTTGTTGAGACCCCATCTGGAGTACTGCATGCAGTTCTGGAGACCCAATCTCTGCAAGGATATAGACAGGATGGAGGTTGTCCAGAGGAGGGCAACTGAAATGGTGCAGGCCTGCACTGGAAGACATATGAAGAGAGACTAAGGAGCTTAATATGTATAGCCTCGAGGAAAGGAGAGAGGGGACATGATAGAAACTTTCAAGTATCTCAAGGGAATCAACAAAGTCCAAGAGGGTAGCATCTTTCAAAAAGAGGTGTGCAAGAACAAGGGGCACAATTTGAAGATAGAAGGGGGCAGCTCAGAGGTAATTTAAGAGTATTTTTTCACAGAGAGGGTTGTGGATGCATGGAATGGCCTTCCGGAGGAGGTTGTGGAGTCAAAAACAGTGGTGAAATTCAAGCATGCATGGGACAGTCATAAGGCAATTCTAGGGGTTGGGGGAAGGAAGAAGTAGGCTGCTGGTTAATTAGGATCTGCAGCTTATCCAATAGGTAGGGAAATGGGCAGACTGGGTGGGCCAAATGGTCCTTATCTGCCGTCAAACTCTATGTTTCTATAGCCCAGCCCCTCACCATCAGATGAGGCCATCCAATACAAACAACATTATTAATACCAAACAGCACACTTACCTCACTGCTCCTTTTATGCCAAAGCCAGGCTGGTTATTAATTCATATTGTTTTGTTGGCACTGACCATCTAACTCACTCGGTCCCAGCCAAGTCCTGACTCCTGACTTGTGAGAACTAATCACTCACAGGCTTACACAGTACAGCTAGTCAGCTGGTCCCCACTCACACTCCACATAATACCATCAGCACCTCCACTCACACAGATACAGCTAGCCGCTTGCTGGGTTAGAGGATTTCTGCAGGACATTTCCTTGATTGCAGATCTGTCTTTCACATGGACAGAAAGTACAAACTTTAAAACAAGAATAAAGCTATCACTGGCAGGATATTAAGTTAATAATTCTTCATGGAGAACGCTTTTAAACATGCACTGCTGCTTTGCCACATTAAACAAGTTAATTAAATAGATAAGTCCACTATACTGCTTTATCCTGAAAAAATGCCTAGTAAAAGCTGGACCCCACGGAAAACAAGAAATTGCATCTCACTTGGGCTATCCTGAGTGAATGCATTACAAAAATGGATGAAAGGAGGACCCCACTGAAAAAAAAAAGATCTTGCATCTTCGCTGTACTATCCAGGGTAAAAACAGTGTTAAAAAGAACCCACTGCAAACAAGATATCACAACTCATCCGGGCTATCCTGAGTAAATATATTGTAAAACTGTAAAAGCAGGGCCCTACTGAAAAGCAAATGTTGCATATAAGCTGATCTCTTCTGGAAAAATATATTATAAAAGTATCCCGATCACCCATCTTGTAGCTGTCTAGTATATTCTTGGTGGTATAGTGGTCCCTCCAGTAAGGGCAATTGACATCCACCTGACTCACCCTCTCAGGCACCTTGCCAGCCCATGTCACATAATGCAAACTGCAGCAATAGTGATGACTGGCACAGCCCTCTGCTCACCAGCTCAACTGGTTTCAATCTGACAGTCTCTTAGCAATTGCAAGTATTGTACGAACACCTGCTTCTACTGCACTCATGATCACTCACTGACAAGCAGATGGTGGCAGGCCAACTTGGTGAGCAATAGGCTGTACAGGTCACTATCACTATTTATGTACTTTGGCTTAGGTGACCTGAGTGTGCGGGTGTGTGGGGGGAGGAGGGCCCTGCTTAGGCGGGTTGACAGAGGATCAAATGTCCTTATTGAGGGGAGACTGCTAGACTATCAGGAATATTCAAGAGAGCTACAGGCCAGTCTATTGAGGGTGCAGAAACCTGAGTAGGGTGTGCAGTCATTTCTTATTTAAATCAGAACCCCCTCCCCAGATCCAGTCTTCACTCCAGAACTCAGAAAAGTAAGGACTCAGCTGCAAAAGTCAGGTTCCAAGTCCTTATTTATTTATTTTAAATTTATTTTACAGTTTTTTTTTTTTTTGATCAGGAAAGACACATTGAGCTGAAACTAATTTCAGGGTCATCCTGGGAGCACGATGAAGTTAAGTGACTTGCCCAGGGTTACTCAGTATACATATGGTGGCTGTGGGATTCAAACCCATGTCTCCAGATTTCTCCAGGAGTTTTTAATTAGAGCATAAAAAACTGTAGTCAGGAATTCCTTTACATAACATCCCAGTTCTGTCACTAGGCAGTAAGGTTTAACAGTGCTGTGCCTACTAAGTCACTGCCATGTTGCTTCCTCCTAGGTTTTAAATTTCACACACACACACACACATACACACACACACACACACACACACACCACTATATTTTAGCCTTACTTTGCTACCATGGACTGACATAGTCTAGCATTCATGCTCTCTGATCTCTACCACTATAGCTTGTAGTGCTGTGTGTTAATATGAGCTGCACAATTCACAACCGCATGATCTCCTCACACTGGGAGGTCATGGAGGTTAGAGGGGGAACTGAAATGCTCAAGTGTTTTAGAAAAAAAATTACTCCATAGAATTACCATCCTGCAATTTAAGTAATCACAATTATACTATAAAGTTTATATCTATACTAATATTAATGACAAAATGAGATATTTACAAAAGTAGTGAGAAACAACTACAGTATATAGCACATTTCCATTGATGTAAAAAGGCAAACTGTTATTAGCATGACATCATAACTGCTAGTGATTTTTAAATGTAATTTGTTTAGCTAGGATAGCCAAGCTGAGATTCAATATTTAATTTTCAGTGGGGCCTTGGATTTATCCATTGTTATAGTTTAGTGAACTGAATCACTGAGAGGTTAAGTGACTTGTTCAGGGTTACCCAGCAAGTAATTAGTTCTGGTGCACTTTGAACTGTGGTCTCCTTGTTCTAAAACCTCTGCTCTAGATTTTATTTTCTGCATGAAAGTTCAGGGTCCTGTGGGGATTTTCCCTCCATTCCAATCACTGGCTAAAAATGGATTGCAGTAGTGTTCCATCTCTAGGTCACTTGTTCAAAACTGATCCAGGTTGTGACAACAATGCATTAAGGATGACACATCTGTTTTAAATTACACTGCTCCACTTCATTGTTGTACACTGAAAGAGGGAGATAGAAATTGAGGGTGTTTGTAGTCTGCCTGTCACACTGGTTTCATGCATAAAGCATTAAGTAACATTGCACTGGTCTACTTTGAACTGTGGTCTCCTTGTTCTTTATCCTGTGTTATTGATTTTATTTTCTCACAAAAGTTCAGCTTTCTTGTTTTTTTATTTCTGTTTTGTCTTGGCCTTAAGAATGTTACAGGCCATTTTCTGTACAAGGCAAATCTCTTGTAGGACTTCATTATACCCTGTCTCTACAAAGCCAGGAATTTGATGTTCATCCGTACCTAAACATGTTAAATTAATTATAACCTGATGGTGTGTTTTTTTTTGTCTAAACTTTTATTTTCAATAAACACTGTTTCTGATTTGTACTGTGTGCTAGTCATCATTCTCTGACATGACCAGTCAAATCAATCTGTGCAAATCAAAGAGGGAAGACAGTCATCAGATTCAGGCACCGATAAAACTGCCACTTTATAATCAGTCAAGCAGTATTTCCAAATGAACTTATTAAGAATGCAAATAAAGTGTAAAAACCCACATTTTTCAACAGAATTGTCAGTACAAAAAATGGACATAGGGTTACATGTTCTTTACTTACTTCAGTAGGGAAAGTAACTTTAACTTAGTAAACAAACAGATTTACTAAAAACAATGAAACAGCCTGTTTTACTTAATTGGAGAATCATGACAGTCTCTGTCTGCCTGTCCCAGTACAGTAATCTCACTGCCACAAGCTGAAACAAATCACCATGTGCTCCAATAAAGTCTGTGAAGCAAATCAGCAGAGAAGCTATGAAACAAAGTCCCTTTACACCTTTGCTTCACAGACTGATAAGTTGTTGATTTATCACTGCTGCCTGGAGAACTACATAAAAAAACATACACCCTTGCCAAGAGGGCATTGTTCAGATAAAAATATGCAAATAAAATGTTTAGGTGTCCTTTAAGACTAAAACAAGCTGTCTGTGTTGTTTACGTTGAGCATATCCCCGACTACAATTTGAGCTGGCATGATAATGCTACATGTAGGAAAAGAACCCCCCCCCCCAGCTTAGTGATTTCAGGCAGTGGAAGGATCATATAATATGTTCAACATGTGCTTCAGAAGGAGTCTGACATGCCCTTTTTCTCAAGTAACAGCAACATGTCTGCAAGGCTCCACCTATGCAACTGTAAAAATTGGGGGGGGGGCAAGTCTTAAAATGTGTGAATTGTAAATATGTGTGTATTTTTTTTGTTTTTGTTTAAGTTTTTTCTTTTGATAATAACTTTACATATTTGGCTTTTATGTCCCAGATTTTTAGGGTGACCATGATACAGCCATACATGATAACCACGTAAGTGCCACTTTGTAAATCTAACCATAAGTGTGTTTTGGGGGTCAAAATGTAGGCCCAGTTGTCCAAAAATGGCAAAGTAATTACTCAAAAGAGAAAAAAAAATAAAAAAGAAAAATGTCCAGATACAGGCATGCTTGATGCCATTTGTGACTAAGGTTTTTAGCAGTTTATTTTTTACTTTAGTAGACAGCAACTGCCAAGGTGGAGGGACGGTTGTACCAGTTGCCTGATGTTTGATTTTAGTTAAATAAAAAATATGTGCTAAGTGGAGGTGGGTTGATTTGGATACTAAATGGGCTGCAGGATGTGGATATGTTTTACCTGCATTGGAGGAAGGTGGCTGACTTGGGTAGTAGTTGGTGGGGAGATTGTTTCTTGTATGATTGCCTGACAGTGGGATTGAACACCTGGGGCCCAATATTCAAAAGTTTGTGTGGGTATAAAACCATGTTTTGTACTGGAACACAATTTTTAAAAGGGGCAGGCATGTGCCCTAACAGGGTTAGTGTGCATGCAAAACATAATGTGTGTGGTTGGGCAAAGGGAGAGGTTGTGAAAGCAGTACCTGTGCAACCCTATATTCAGTGCATTGGTGCTTCACTATAGGGATTAGCACGGGCACTTTACACAGTGCAAATACTGCCAAACAAAACCCTATCTTACACTGGGCAACCCAAGTGGCCACCAGAGTAACTACAGACGACAAACAAGTTGGCTGGTGGGAGAGCACACCTGCCCTGTGGTGATCCCTATCCCACATCCAATTGCTGTCCTGAAAGCTCTGAAGCACATTCCTTGGTGCTTATTAGTACCCCCCCCCGATCATAGCCCTGACAATTCAGAAACACTGTCCCTGGTGCCACCTGATCTCCCTGCCCTCTGATCGCCAACCTGTATGCCACAAACATACTGTGACATCCAGTGGTCCCCCTGGTCACCGATCCCCAGGCTGACATGCAAAAACCCAGTATCCTGGTGGTCTGTGGCCCTCATCCTCTAATTCCCATCACTGTACACTGCCTCCATGTCCCTGGCATGTAGTGTTGTCCCACTGGTCTCTGATCGCCAGCCCTGTATGCATGTACACCTGCAAACTATAAAGACACTCAGAATGGTCCCAGAAAAACAGAAAACTAAATATGGCAATGTCTCCAGCAGGCAGAGGGATCCCTCATGCACCATTCCCTGTCCCAGTTGCAGTGTAAGCATATTCCCTGGTGTCTAGGGCCCACCACCCAGCCAACCCCCCCCACCAGAAGTGCCAGTGCCGCAATGCTGATACAGCAACTGGCACAGCCCTCAACTCACCTCCTCAGCCATCTGCCATATAACAAAGCAGGGACTGTCCATCCTATATATAGCACAGGACATGCATTCTCCATACCATACTGTTTTTTTTTGTTTCTTCTTTTTTACTCCATTGTAACCCTTGATAGTTTTTTTTTTTTAAGTTTCTCCTTCTCTTTATTTTATCTATATCCTCTATAGGGTTTTTAAGTTTCCCCTTGTCACTACCTTCTTGCCTTTACTGTAGATATTGTGATTCAGTTTCTCTTTTGTCGCCCCAATCTGCTGTTTCCCTAAATAGGGTGTACAATCTGTTCTCTCCATAACAGGGGCATAGGTTTCCTGTACCGGTTAACACAGGTACCAACAAGTATACTGATGGTCTTACTTACCTTACTCGATAGGCAGAGTTCCCTGTGTGCTTATGTCACCTGTCTTAGGAGGACTACTCTGCTATGAGCCCATGCTGCCTCTCATTTTGAATCCCATTTTTTTCCAGAAAGCTTACCAGTCTTTCTTTCAGTATGGCTTCCAAAAGTTTACCAACTATTGAGGTCAGACTGACAAGCCAATAGTTACCAGGGTCATCTCTTGGACAACTTTTGTGTAGCTGCACTAAGTGTACAGTACTTTCCCCATATCCAGTTATGTGTTATGCAGGTCTGCCAGGGGACCCACCAGCACATCTGCCAACTCCTGAAACACCTTCAGAAGTATATAATCTGGTCCTGGGGACTTGTCTATATTCAGGGACTTTAAGTCTTTCCTCAACCTAACAATTTCAGTCGCCCAGTCTGTGATATGAACCATCATATTTCCTTCCCCCTTTTTCCCCTGGGGTACTGGGCCATCCTTCTCCTTAGTGAAGACTGAACAAAAGTACTTATTAAGTACTTCTGTTTTCTCTTCACTACCCTCTGCCCACCACCCCTCCCTTTTCAACCTGATTATCCCATCCTTAAAATTCTTCTTCTCCTTGATGCGCTGAAAGAAGGTTTTTTCCACCATTTTCATCCCCTCTGCCAGTTGCAACTCTATCTCTTGACCTTGTCCAATTGGACTTCCCTGCCCACTCCCCTTGCCTCTTACAGTACTCTGCTCTGTCCTTATGTCCTTATTCCTCCAGATAAATTGATACTGCCTGATGGCTGACTTCTCATGCTTTACCACCTGGGTTACCTCCCTATTGAACCAGCTGGGCTTCTTGGCTCTAGATGTTTTGCTGTTTAGTTCCTTAGTGTTTTAATAATCATTCTCTACTGCTGAACTGTGGATCAAGGTATAGCCAAGTGACATGATTCTGTAGGGTGATTAAAGGAACATTAAGATAACTCATGGGAATGCCTTATTTCTGTTATTAGATTTGTGATGATTCATGATTTTATATCACCTGCTGCATTAATTATCCAAATTTACTCTCAACTCTCCTATTCAGGTGCCACTATAGATCTGCCCAAACTGGGCAGTGCCACTGAATTAGACATACTGCTCTGCATATGCAAATAAGAGGGGGATTCCTTATATCTAACAGCACAGTGGTATATTCAAATGTTTGAGGCAACACTAAATGGTCCTCAGAATGGTGGTATTTAACATCATCAAAAACACAGTTTTTTTTCTTGGTGAAAATGCTGCTTTGTCACATCCCAATACTGGTACTGCAGCCCCCAACATCGCATTGAGTCTTTTCTCACCCCAGCTCCAATCCCCCATCTATCATTCTATATCAGAATTATTTGCTGTCTAGTGATCCATCCCATCCCCTGATCATATATCATATGATATAAATGTGTACCTGTAGTATTTTTGTGGTTCCCCTTTTTTTAAAACTGATAGCGTTTTCACAGTGATCCATGGCAGCAGTGAATGTTCCAGATGTTTCAATTCAAAGCTTGAACAGACTGCTGTGCATGCAACAGCGCTGTGTAAAACATTAGTTGTCTCAAGGATTACCAATCAAGTGGAATGTTGTTGCATTACATAAGGGTAAAATAATGTTCCATGACCTTTGAAATGTGGAACAACATTTTACAGTAGTTGTCATGGAATACATGCAGAACAAATCTTAATTTACAATATAAGATTCAATCATACAATATAAATAGAATTTACTTGGTGAATAAAATAAGTCATCTACATTAACCTTTATGTGTCCTGTTAAGAGCTTCCAAAATGTGAATTTCAGTATTCCTGGAAGTGTACATGCTGCAAATGTATTAGGAAACTCAAGCCTATATGTAGTATCAGAAACATTTCAAAGGAACCAGCAGTCATCAATGTCAGAATGATCCTATTGTATATAGCGGGAAGCCTAGCAAATCCATTACTACAATGGCTGATGAAAGGATACACCAGTGCAGCCAGAGTAATCCTGAAAATTAGTATTTTAACATCTGTCATAGTGCTGTCAGAATAACTGTAGAAAATGCAATCAGAAGATTAAATGGGTGCTGGTGACTACTGTTAAAATGTTCTGATTTTTGAATATAGGTCTAAAACTTTTAGGAATGTCCTCAGTTAGATCTTGTGGACTTCTATTGTTTGTTTTTTATTGCAGTTAGTTGGTCAACATAATCCCCGCATTCCAAATATTCTTTTTGTTCAATTTATTTATTTATTTATTTATTTAAGAGATTTACCAGGAAGGCATGCTGAGCAGAGAACTGCTCGATTCCAGATGCGTCCTGGGGGTAGGGGGGTTACAGCAAAACAAGAACATACATTGGCAGAGTACAGGCAGTAGGTGAGACAGTTCAGTACAGTTACAGGTACTGTTATAGATACTTAAACACTAAAATGTGCTACCAGACATGCGTAGGGAGCAGAACTACAAGTTAGTAACAGAACATGTTGCTGCACAACTGGGAGGATTATGGAGATGAGGGGGGAGGGCAAAGGGGGGAGGTTACAGTTGCAGGTGGTAGCGAAGTGCAGTCTGAGAAGAGCATTCAGTTCAGGAGTGCTTGAGGAATGTCTGATGTCAGCTGACAGGGAGTTCCATAGTTTGGGCAACCTGAAGCTGAAAGCAGCCTGGCCTGACCGGGTGGATCTGTGGGGGATATGTAGGAGCCTAGCATCGATATTTCAAAGAGCATAAGTAGGAGGAGTGAGGGTGGCTAAGGAGGAAGACAGGTAGGAGGGGAGGGGGAGGGTATGTGACCAGAACTTGACAGAGGTTTCAGCACAGTGGACCAGTCTTCTGTTATGAAGAGACGGTCCAGGGATTGGTAGAGGACACAGTGGTGGGTATTGGGAGGGAGGTTTAACGAGAAGCGGCAAAAAGAGTTAAAAAGGGGATCCAGCCTAGCTAGGGAAGTTTGGGGTGCGGTACAGTAGATGACATCCCCGTAATCAATAATAGGTAGGATCATTTTTTGCACTATTGCTTGTCTAGTGCGTAGAGGGATGCAATTTTTATTCCGGTAGAGGGCTCCCATCATAGGGTGCAATTTTTTGTGTAGTGCATCGATATGCACTGAAAAGTCAAGATGCTGGTCTAGCCAGACCCCAAGATAATGATAGGCAGTGCAGCCCCAGTGGGGAGCTATTCAGTGAATGTAGGAGGTGCGGGAGCCGTATATTTTGGACCGAGCCAAGGTGAGGAGACTGTTATTTTAGGTTTAGGTGTAGCTGGTTTAAGGTGAACCAACGTTGGATGGAATCGAAATCCTGCTGTAGGCAGGCTGTCACTGCACTAGAGGATGGGCCAGAGGCGAACAGCACTGTGTCGTCAGCATACATGTGCATAGATGTTTGTAGGCAGGCTGCAGGCAGGTCATTAAGAAAGATAGAGAACAGCAGCGGGCCGAGTACAGGCCCTTGGGGGACACCACTGGTGACAGGGAGTGAGGTGGATCTGGCCGAGCCAATGTGGACTGATTGGGACTTGTCAGCCAGGTAAGAGTGGAACCAGTCAACTGCGTTTTTTGACAGTCCTGCTTGGGTAAGTTTAGACAGAAGCAAGGGATGGGAGACTGTGTCGAAAGCCTTCGCTAGGTCAATGAAAATGGCAGCAGTTAATTCCCCTTTATCCATTCCCATGAGGATTGCATTAGTAAGATGAAGAAGGGAGGTGGTGGTGGAGTGATTTTTCCTGAAACCGTCCTGGAAGGGGTTAAAAAAGGATATAGTATCGAGATAATGATAGAGCTGAGAGAGAACGAGTCGCTCTTGAATCTTTGCTAGGACAGGGAGCAGGGATATAGGACGGTAGTTAGATGGAGAGAAGCGGTCCCCTCCTTTAGGTAGTGGAACGACAGTGGCTTGTTTCCATAAGTTGGGGACAGCCCCGAGTTTAAAAGACAAGTTAAAGAGCAGAGCTAGTGGGTATGCTATGGCAGGTGCAGAGAGCAGAAGCATCTTGGAATCGAGGCCCGATGGACATTTTCCCTTTGATGGGTCAAGCACCTGCAGTATTTTAGTACCTGGCTAGATGAGACTGGGCGGAGACAGAAGGTGTTCGGTAGGTACAGAAGGGGGGCAGGACAAGGGATAGGATGAGAGATGGAAGGAAGAAGACAAGGAGGAAAAGTGGAGTTAAACTCAGAGGCAACCAAGCTAGGATCAGTAATGGAATTACCCGCAATGTTTAGAGTGGGAGTAGGGGGTTTGGCAGGTGGGGAGAGGAGGGATTTAATAGACTTCCAGAAATGAGAGGGGTGGGAGAAGTTGTTGTTGAAAGCAGTTTTAAAGTAATTTGATTTAGCCTGTCATATGTGTCTTGTACAGGCATTTCTGAATGACCGGTAGTGTAGCTGAGCTGTTTGATCACCTGTAGCCTTAAAAGATTTCCAAGCACGGTCTCTGGTACGAAGGAGTTCCATGAGGGTAGTAGTTACCCATGGTAAGTGGGAACCTCTTACCCAGGATCTTCTTAGGGGTGCATGTGGGTCCCAGATGGTGAGAAAATTTACAGAGAAAAGTTTAGGCATCATCTGTAGAGGTGGCCCTAGGATGAAAGACCAATCAATACTAGAGAGGTCACTTAGGAGAGCAGTCAGGTTAAGACACTTATAGGCTCTGTTTTGAAGCACACGAGGTGGGGGGGCCATGGGGCGGAAGATTTTTCTCACGATAAAAATCATATGGTGATCACTAATGGAGTCAGGTAGAAGGCCAGCTTTACAGATAAGATGGGGATGGGTAGTTAAAGCCCAATCCAGGAGTGTGTGCTTGTTTGATTTAAGGTTTAGGCAAGTGGGTTCCACTATTTGCAGGGACAGGTTTAGGGTATTTACTTGTTGACGCGATTTGGAGGCTGCACTGCCTAGCCAGTTCGGGTTGAAATCCCCAAGGATATGAAGTTCCCCACCCTCCGTGTGTGACCTCAGGTTGCCAAGATGGTCAATAATGCAACCCAGAGGAGTACCAGGTGGACAGTAAGACCCAGTGATATAAATTGGAAAGGAGTGAGGCAGAGGGATTTTGATTAGAAGGGAGTCAACAGAAGGAATAGGGGCAGGCAGGGGGATTCTAGAGAACTGGACATTGGAGGATATATACATGACTGTGCCACCACCCTTCTTTCTGCTTCTGTCTGTCCTAAGCGTATTAGGGAAAAACCAGGAATGGAGAATTCTGCATCCTGACAGCGGCTTTTAACCATGATTCAGTGATAATAACTATATCAATGGAAGTGCAAGGACAGTAGTTTGCAGGGTTGCTATTTTGTTTAGGATATTGCATATATTTAGGTGGACAATTTTGAGTCCTTTAGGGAGGTGCGTAGCTGATACTGGGGGTTGGGAGGCTATGGATGCAGGTGGACCTGGGTTTAGTTCAATGTCCCCGGCTATAATAAGAAGAAGGGCCAGAATGTGCCTTGATAGCTGCATGAACTTCAGGTAATGCACATGCCGGGTGGAGATGGTGGGTGAACGGAAGTCCGTCCTAGGGCCCGGCTAGAGGGGGATAGAAAGAGCAGGTTTCACAGCATGGAACGCAGGAGGAAGGATAGAGGCCCCCAGTGGCCAATTGTGCCAGTGGGGCTGGTGTTGGACTACTTGTGCCAAGGAGGAGGAGTGGAGGGGTGGCTTGGTCACTGTAGAGAGAAATGGAGATGGCTCAGCTGGCTTGGGGTAAGAAGAAGGTGGGAGGGAGGAAACAGTTAGGCAAAGCATAATGACTGAAAATGTAAGGAACTGCATTTTACCTAACTTGTATTTATTCTAGTGTGTATACAAAAGATGAGAATTAATATGACCACAGAGGGTGAGATTTAAGAGTTAGCTCAAGGGAGGCCACTGATGGTAGGAAGGTATAAGGCGCTAATGGGAAAGTGGGCTGATTGGTTTAGAACCACGTGAGGTCTCACTATATAAGTAAGAGCCAACCAAGGGTGGTGGTGGGGTGGTGGGGAGCCTGCGCATAGCGCAGGCGGGGCTAGAGCTGCACAGTTCTCTGGGTGAAATTATACTGAAATGGCAGGGAAAAATAAAATCTGGTGCAGTACTATGTATTTCATGCTAAACGAGGTGCACAGGAGTAAAAGTTCTGGCTCCTATAATTTCAGACCCGTGGAAAAAAGGGTGCCAAATTCAAACTTCCATTCACCGCAGCTCCGGGAGGCAGCTGTTAGCTGTTAGCTGGGAAACTACCTGTGTGTGCAGGGGATCGCTCCATCTGCGGGGGGGTTTCAGGAGGCTGTGGGAAGGGCTTCAATCTGCCAGCCCTCATGACCACACTGTGTGTGCAGGGGATCACTCCGTCCGCGGGGGGGGGGGTTTCAGGAGGCTGTGAAGAGAGCTTCAATCTGCCAGCCCTCATGACCGCATATGTATTTCATGCAAAACGAGGTGCACAGGAGTAAAAGTTCTGGCTCCTATAATTTCAGACCCATGGAGTAAAGGACGCCAAATTCAAACTTCCATTCACCGCAGCTCCGGGACACAGCTGTTAGCTGGGAAACTACCTGTGTGTGCAGGGGATCGCTCCGTCCGCGGGGGGTTCAGGAGGCTGTGTGGAGGACTTTAATCTGCCAGCCCTCACGACCGCACTGATTCCATAGATTTATCCAAAAATGAAGAAAAGATTCTATGTTTCACTAGCAATTAAGGGAACCATTCTGAAATACTGGAAGAGTCAGAACATTCCTTAAAATATAAAATATGAGTGGTGACTAGAGATGCTGTGAAATTATATTTCGCAAGTGAAATTCCCACGAAATTGGCAATTTTGCCACGGGAAATATTTTGTGAAATGCACCCATTATTTGAAATATTTTGTGGGGTGCAAAATGCAGAATTTTATCCATGAAAAGGGTATAGCCTTAAAGGTATCTGTGAGGATAGAGAATGAATATGAGTGACCATCAAAGTGACAACTCTTAAACAGCACTATCCTCATGGGCTACCCACAAGGGTAGTGACACTATGCTAAGGTGACTATAGGGGAGGGCAAGCAGAAGGGGATGATAGCGAGGGGAAGAGGAGGGATAGGGAAGAGGATTTTTCAGGGGGTAGTGTGCCTGCTGGAGCCGAACTAGCCATGTGGTGTTGTGGTGAAGGTGGCTAGCTCTGGTGCAGCAGGTACTGATTTTGGGGCTGGGGACGGGGGATTTTTCCGCTGGTTTCTGCTGTCATTTTATTTTTCTTTAATCTGGAGTGTCACCCATCATCGACATGCACCCACTGGAGTAAGCAATCCTTTAGTACAGAAGTGCTGGGTGCTTTATGGGGTGTGGGGGGCAGCCCCCCCCCCACATAAACACTTAGTTGAATTGCCAGATATTTGGTTGCTGACATGTGTGGATCACTGATTTGCTTTTCAGTGATATACACTCGCCATAATAGTGATCACTTTTTTACGATCACTATTATGACATGGAACCAGACCTAAGACAACATTAGATCCATGAGACAATTTTATAATGCTGTGCTGATGTTTAGATTCTTTTTAACTTTGCTTTTAATTATTAGATTGTATCATTTAATTTGTCCACATTAGTACCATATGTCACTTGTTATAAATACGTTTAGTTATAACTATGAGTTATTAGCTTTTAAAAGATCATTATAAAAATAAACTGTATAATATTGCTTATATATGTTACACATTAAATGTTGTACAAAAGGTAAAAATATTTTTTTTACTTAATAATTTAAGTATTTTCAAATATGTAATCAATACAGACAACAATATATGATCATCCATACACATGTCATGTGTCTACATTTTGAACTTTATGGGTCCCATATTCAGAAAACTGGACAAACACAGTGTAAGTGGTTGTGCTGCTCTTTCCCTGTACTCCTCCATCTACTGTGATGTTCTGACTGATAGGCAGTGGTGCTATCTAACAGAATATCAGTCTACATCGGCATAGTGCTAAGTGGATATGCCCTGCCCCGAGAGTGATTACAGCTGTATATGGCCAACAGAGAATAACGTTGCTTGAAACACGATAGACCCACAGCACCTGTGATTTATATGCAGCACAAGCATGCAAATCAGCCTATTATGGCATGCAAGGCACTAAGAAGCCTTTTGTATGCCCATTATGGGCTGACTTGCACGGAACACAGCAGCCCCCTAAAGACTCTTACACTGAGTAAACATGAGCCCTGGTGATTTAGTGGGTCCACCCCCGCAAACTCCTGTTCAATCCCTTTAATTTATTACCTGGTTATTCAATGGTTACCCCCCAAACCCCTATCTCCCATTCAAGCACTTTAAATTATTCCCTTGTGGTCCAGTGGGTCCATCTATTCCCTTATCTGCCATTCAAACCCTTTAGAACATTCCCTGGTGGTCCATTGGGTCACTCCTTGAACAGGCCCTCACCCGACCCATGGTCCAACACACTGCAGTCGTAAACTGAAACTACCAAAATATGTCCTCCTGTGATATACACTCCTGTTTCTACTCCTATCTAGAAACATCCACCCCAACCCTAATCCTACCCCATATGACAACCCTCATAATGTCAAGCCAAGTGGCTCATAAAAGCCTCCCTTAACATCTGCAGCTTGCAAAAAAAAATTCTCCTCCCTCCAGGGCTGGCTTGCCCAGCACCCTCCAGATATTCTGGCACTGACAGAAAGCTGGCTTACCAAGGACAGCCCTGACTCTGCAGTGGCCCTAGATGGCTACAACATATTCTGAGCTGACAGACTCACTAAAAGAGGTGGCAGCTCTGCCCTTTACATCAAGAACACAATGAATGTCATCCCATTAAACCTATCCTTCCCCCAATGGAGCACAAATTCTCATTGTCAAATTGCTCCTTGGAAACCCAGGGAAAACCCTCTACCTCTCATTTGTCTATATCCCACACCATAACCAAAAGCTTGCATTTAATGCCTTCTTGAACTATATCTTGTTACTTCCCTCCAGTGACAAAGTCATCATCATTGGTGATTTCATTATCAACTGGCTGTCTCATTCCTCCTCACATTACAATGACTCTGCCATAGCCCTTGACTTCACCCAAGTCATTCGATCTCCCACTAGACTTAATGATAAAACAGGCACCGTAACCCTACTTGACCTCATTTTCATCAATAGACCCAAAAATATCTCCCAGATCAAGGTACTTCCTGATGTTCTCAGCAACCACTTGTCAGTTGACTGCTGGTGGTCTAACAAGAACCCCAGCCTACTCCCTGTCCCCACTTACCAACAACAGTTAAAAAAGACTCCCTGTCCTGGCTCAAGTCGCACCTCCAGGTGAGTTACTGGACCCCAATTGATAGAACCAAGTGTGTTGACACAGCACCCTCCTACGTTATCACTATGTTCAATACAGCCTGCGACATATATGTCCTCATCTCAAAATTTTACTCCAAAACTCAGGACACCCCTTGTATCTCTCAGGCCCTTCTAGACATGATGTGGCACCAACCCAGAATCTGGCACACAGCCATTGAATCATGACTCCTGAGGGAAAGGCAGTTCTACAGAGAGGCCAGAAACACGTGCACCTGTGCCATTCACCAAGCAAAGGCTGCCTTTACCTCCACTTGTGGCTAGGGTCATGATTTCAGGAAAAACATCAAAGAACTCATTGGGAAGACTATCACCACCCCTTGCTCAAAAATCAGTTGATGGGTCTAGCATCCAGGACCCCCTGATCAATCATGAACATCCTAAACAGCACCTTCTCTGACCTTAGTGAAGTTCTACCTCCCAATTTCTTTGACCTCCTCCTGCACACACACACCCCTCCAATAAATGTACCCCATTTTATCTTGGGACAGTGTCACTGTGTCAAACCAGGAGATACTTATCCAAAGTCCTGGGCTGATCTTGGCACATTAATGACACCCTGGATTTAAAGCTCCTGTGCCTCAGACTTGATGAGGTTCTTCTCCCACTAACCAAATTCATTAACAAATTTCTCTACCTTAGCCAATTCAAATCACTATGGAAACAGACTATAATCACCCCCATCCTGTAAAGGGGTGACCTTACTTCCCCCAATAATTACAGGCCCATCTCCATCGTGCCCCCACTCTCAAAGGCATTAGAGAAAATCGTATCCGATCAACTCACTGACTACCTATCTGAGCACAATCTCCTATGCCCCAAGCAGCATGGCTTTAAGAGAGGGCATAGCACCACCACTGCCCTCCTAGAGTATACCTCCTACATAAACCAGGCCCTTGACCATGGTCTTGTAGTTGGCTTTATCTATATCGATCTCACAAAGTCACTAGATACGGTCAATCATGCTCTGCTCCTACACAACATACCTGCTCTGGGCTTCTCTCAAGAGACAATATTCTGGCTCACAGATTACCTTATTAATAGAACCCAACATGTCAAAATTGGGTCCACACTGTCTGACTGCTGTCCCGTCCGCTCTGGATCCCACAAGGCTGTATACTCGGTCCCCTCCTCTTTAGCCTTTTCCTTAACTCCCTTCCCCATGCCTGCTCTGGTAAGATTCTCTTATATGCTGAAGACACTGTCATTTATAGTAGTCACCAACACCTCCTCACCCTCCAGCACACCCTCCAGAGCCACATCTCTGAAGCTGAATTCTGGTTCAGGGTCCATAGGTGTATACTTAACCATAAAAAACCAAAAACAATGATCTTCACCTACTGCCAGAGTCCTCACTCTGTGCATTCTCAATTCATTGGGCAACCCGCTAGAGCAAGTTACAACATTCAAATATTTGGGGATAACCCTAGACACATCCCTCACCTTCCATGTGCATATTCAGCTCTTATCCACCTCTCTCAACACCCAGCTAGGTCTCCTCTATCGCCTCAAACATTGCCGCCCCCCAGAAGCCATCCACCTGGCAATATCTTCCTCAGTTCTCGCCCTAAAGGATAAAGGAATAGTAATATATGGCTCCGCGGACCCGATTGCCCTAAACCATATCAAAATCACCATTAAAGTATACCGTCTGGTCTCGGGGTGTGACAGATACACCCTCATCCCTTGGGGCTGGGCCCGCATGTCCAACAGGTCCCCTCCAATAGGCTCACTAGAAGTGCTGCTAAGTCCCTGATAGCTGTCCTCCACTGCAGGACCTCTCTTTGCCAAATGGATTTTCTTTATAGAGCCCCTACATGGCTAAATGAGCTTCCCACCTTCATCACACTTGAACCCAAACTAGGCCTCCTCAAAACCAACCTTAAAAAACAGCTACTTAAATACTCATCCAGTGACTGTCCCTAGTCCCTCTACCCCACCTCCATACTGTGAAACCCTGGGGCCCTCCTTGCCCTCCAGTGTGTTTGTTCCTTCTGCATTTAATGTTGAGTAAGGCCATCTCACACTTTACATTTTGCTGTTTTTATTTGTTACCCTCTGTGATGCCTGACATGTTTGGCCCTACACTTTGTCTCTTGTTGACTAATTATTATGTATTTGTGTTATCCTCTGTATCTCTGACGAGGAACCTTTCCAAAGGAGTCTTTGACTCAAAGGTGTATTTCTGATTGTTGTAATAAATAAAATAAATAAATAAAAATAACCAGTGAAAGATAACAGGATGATGAAGGAAAGAGGCATCAAGTAGAATATCTTAAGATGCAGTATTAGTCAGTTAACAGTCATATATCATTTCTGATGAGTAATTACTTCTGACAAATGGTGCATGTCAAATTACAACAATTCAATAGTGTCTGTCTTAAAAAACAATTACAGTATTATAGTACTTTGTAACTGAAAATACATAATAATAAACATTACCATAATTTTGGACTGATAAAATTTCGACTATAACAGAGCAACTTCTTTATTATTTTAAAAACAATACAGTCATTACATAGAAATATACATAGACTTTGATCACATATAAGGACCGCTTGGCCTGCCTAGTCTGCCCATTTCCCTACCTATTGGATAAGCTGCAGATCCTAGTTAACCAACAGCCTACTTCCTCCTACACCCCGCTATAATTGCCTTATGTCTGTCCCATGCATTCTTGAATTCCCCCAATGTTTTTGACTCTATGACCTCCTGAAGAAGGCCATTTCATGCATCCACCTGTGAAGAAATACCTCCTCATGTTGCCCCTGAGCCATCCCCTTTCTATCTTCAAACTGTGCCCCCTTCTTATTGCACATCTCTTTTTCTGAAAGATGCTACCCTCTTGGACTTTGTTGATTCCCTTGAGGTACTTGGAAGTTTCTATCATGTCCCTCCTCTCCATCCTTTCTTTAAGGGTATACATATTTAAGCTTCTTTAGTCTCTTTTCATATGGTTTCTTGGGCAGACCATGCACCATTTTAGTTGCCCTCCTCTTGACTGCCTCCATCCTGTCTACATCCTTGAGGAGATGGGGTCTCCAGAACTGCATGCAGTACTCCAGATGGGGTCTCACCAACTGTCTGTACAGATGGATGACACTTCTTATTGTCTACTGGTGATGCCTCACCTTATGCATCCCAGTATTCCCCCAGACCTCTTTACTGCCTTCTCACATAGCCTGCCTACCTTTAGGTCGTCTGATATGACTACCCCCAGGTCTCCTTCCATTTTTTTTGTTAGTACCCCCCCCCATTGTGTACTCATCTCCTTGGTTTTTGTTTCCTAGGTGCATTCCATTACACTTCTTTGCATTGAATCTAAGCTGCCATACTTTTGATCATTCCTCCAACCTTCCCAAGTCCCTTCTCATCCTTTCCACCCCGCTTGTGTATCAACCCTTTTACATATCTTTGTGTCACCTGCAAAGAGGCATACTTTTCCTTCCAGTCACTCTGCAATGTAACTTATAAAGACATTAAAGAGGGCCAGTCCTAATACTGAACCCTGTGGTACCCTGCTAGTAACTCCCCCTTTCTCTAGAGTGGACTCCATTTACTGTTACCGTCTATGTCCTGTTATCCAGCCAATTGTTTACCCAGGCTATCACCCTGGGACCCACTTCCAGGCTGGCAAACTTGTTTATTAATCTTTTGTGTGGGACTGTGTCAAATGGCTTGCTAAAGTCTACTATTTCACATGGCTCAAATATGAAACATTCAGCCATTAAAAAAAAAATAATTTAATGTCAAGTCACAATCATTGCATAATTATTTATATGCAATGCATAATTATTTACATTTTCCCTGGTGTCTAACAGCACCCTCCACCCTCCAATTGCCATCCCAATAACTGTTTTATATTTCCCCGGTGTTTAGTGCATAGGGAGAGTTATCACCAGCAGAAGAAAGGAGGTGGTGATGCCACTTTAGAAATCATTGGTGAGACCCCATCTGGTATACTGGGTCCAGTTCTGGAGGCCACATCTCCATATGGACATAGACAGGATAGATGCAGTTAAGGGAAGCGTAACAAAAATGATGCAGGGCCTGTACCAAAAATCATATGAGGAGAGGCTGGAGGACCTCAATATGTATACCATGGAGGAGAGGTGAGATAGAAGGGAGATATGATAGAGACCTTCAAATAACTCAAAGTCATAAATAAGGTACAGGAGGGTAACATCTTTCAGAAAAAGAGAAGCTCTAGAACAAGGGGACATGACATGAGGCTGAAATGGGGTAGATTAAGGTGTAACCTAAAGAAGTATTTCTTTGTGGAATGGGTGGTGGATGCATGGAACAGCCTTCCAGCAGAGGTGATGGGGCAAACTAGGTAGAGGAATTCAAAAAATGAATTTGATAGGCATTGGGGAACCCTAGCGATAGGAAAGAGAATAAAGCCAGAGATCAAATATGGTCTGTTGTTTTTGCAGCAGGTAGGGAAATTCTGCTCGGCCTAGTGGTCCTTATCTGCCATCAATTTCTATGTTTCTATGTTTACAACAACACTATAGTAACCAACAGGGCATCTCTATCTCTTATGCTGCTAAATAATTATTTTAGTGACTTGCACCTGTCATCTGGGCCATCATACACACTGCCTCATATTACAGAAGACTTTGTGTAGGGCCCTTTCGAACATACACAATGCAGTTGATCCATCACAAATATTACCATGGGCCTTTTTCAGGCCATACATAACGCAGCTGGTTCATCACACATTGCCTCGGTCCTACAGTAGGTTTTGTGCAGTGAACTGAAGGCCATAAACAAATCACCAGACCCATCATACTCATAAAAACCGATGCATTTCTTCAGCTTAGCTTTAAATGATATTGTTTATGAAATCAGTAAAAACCATACAGTATTCAGAGTCACAAGCCCTGTTTTCATAGATTAATGTTTATCGGTTTCAATGTCCATTTGTCAAAATGTGGCTTTCTTGTGCATGCACAAACTCATAAATATCATTTCATTTATAACTTTTTAAGTCCCTGTTTCTTTTAAATTCCATCATTCTTTTAGTTAACACCCCCAACTGACACCACAACCACCACCACACAAGTTTCCAATTTCAAATCCTAGCCATTTTGCCATTGCTAACCAGAAGAGTCTTATTATTGCTGGTGCAGCATTTCAAAAATCTTATTTTTGCGGACTAACTTTAACATGTATTAGTGTTAAAGTCTATCTGCAAAACATGATTTAAACATTTGATCAAAGAAGCTAACAGTGGCATGTGGGTTAGCATTTCCAGAGCCATTTTCATATTTTTCAATTTTTTGTGACTTCCTAGCACTAAGCAAACCAAAGCATATTTCAGTAACATTGTCAGATCAAATGATCTTGGGCTAAAATTAATGTTTTGCAAGTTTAATGACTGCACCGCAAGAAATGATGAAGACAAAACAGTAAGAGGTTTTAAAATATATTTTCTAACATAGAAAAGGTTTTTTTCAATCTGAACTATAGTTGCACTACAATGCCACTGCACTTGTGATTTTTGTTTTGTATGTTTAACAACCATTTTGCTTTATTTCTTTTATACTGTTGAGCGCATTACTAGAAAATCAAATATTGCAAAATAGATTATATTGCATGTTAAATTTTCTTTGATACATTAATGGATATGTGGGGTCACAGGCCATGAAAGTAAAAGTGCTGAGCATTTCAAATTATTATCCATGAGTACCACAACAGTTTCTATTCCTGTACGTGTGTGTGACAGGATATACCTTCCCTCTGCTCTTACAAAAAAACAACAACATGATCCCATGAAGGAATAGGAGAAGGAAGACATCAGCAGCTAAATGCCATTAATGCTGCAGCAGAACAGAAACACTCCAAAGACACTACAAGGTGTTTTTGTCACCCACATGTTGCTGCAGACCATCTGCACCATCTGACTACACAAGCTGGGTTCTGGGGTGACAGGATGTTGGATGAGGATCTATGAAAATTAATGAGCGCAATGATGAAAGAACATTGTAGCGCTCACTACCACATTTTAAGCTCTTGTCTGATGTTTTGTAATCCTTTATTGGGTGTTGCTGGCTCAAAGATTTAAAAAAGGCTCCACTGGAGAAGGTGCCTGATGCATTTCACAAATTTCTATGCTTTGTCAAAGCCCTTATAATGAATTCTTAGTTTGTTTTGTGATCAAGAAGTTACCTTTCCATTGTACTTGTGTCTAGTGAAATACCATTTAAAAAAGGATTCAAGTAGAAATTAAATCATACAGCATAGATTTTAGTAGGGCAGTGGTCTAATCCCTTCAGGTTATCCACTTGCAGCCATCCAATAATGCTCATCTATTAAAGGAAATGGCTTACCCAAGTTTAGCCCCTTGGGACAGTTGTCAAAGTCATAGAAGTAACACATATACACTCACAGTTGGGCATGGTATAACACATGTCAGGCTGCACACAAAAGGAAACTGAGCTCAAACAATCATGGAGACTTGCAGCAGCCCTCTTAACCCTGAAGCTGCTCAGGCTGCTTGAACTGCAGTCAGCTTGAGGATGAACAGTGGAATCAGTTTCCACTGCTCTCAATCCCTCATCCTTCATACGGTTTAGTGTTAATCATAAACATGTATTGGACAAGCTCTTTAAAGAGTGCAAAGTATACATAGAATACTCTAGTCAATCTCTATGCTATATCTGAAGTGAAACAGTAACTAACTTCCAGGGTCTCTTGGAGTGACATACACCAAGATTCATTATTATGTGCAATCTGATTAATTCCTATTGCTGCCATAAATGTGAAATGGCTATGGGAGCCAGCCAGGATGCATTACTGTGCATATAAATTAAGTTTACAAAGCTGTATTCATTAATCTAAGGGGGCAGAGAAGGAATACACTATCCTTCATACATAAAGGGTACTGATTTTGTGCATGCAAATGAAGAACTAGGGTGATATTGATATTTTAAAATGATGAATGCCTAAATCTTTTTAAACATAATTTTCCCTACTACTTAGCTAACATTAAATTCACATATTGTTAAACATTATGCATATTTAAAAAAATGCTTTCGCTTAATACAGCTGTTTTGCTTGTTGGCATTTTCTGACATATGCAGTTTTGAATTAAGCAATGAATACAATAATATTTTTTTTTCAAAGCACTTAGCCAGCAATGTCCATTGGTTCAACCTTGTAATCATGTCTTGGTCAGTCTCCACCATTTGTACGTTGTCCTCCAGTTGTTTGTGTATGCTTTTTGCAGTAAAGCATAGTGGTTTAAGGCTCTGAGCTGCAAACTTGGAGACCTTGGTTTGAATCCCGCAGCCCCCACTTGTATACTATGTGATGCTGAGCAAGTCACTTAACTTCCTTGTGCTCTCAGATCACACCTGGAAACAAGCTTCGGCTTAGTGTGCCTTTCCTGGTTAAACAAGTTCCCTTTTCCCTTTGCAAGTAATCTTCACAATATCCACAGTAGCATTATGACCTCAAGTGCAATTGTTCAGTCTTTGAGACTGCTTACTCATTTACTGTATTGCAACTGCTAAAATACAAAAGTTGCTCAGCTCTCTCTGTCCTGTGACTTTCTTAAGTTGGTATCAGTTCTCATAAAATGTGTTCTATCCATTGGTGAAGGTTGGTTAAGGCAGCCACAACAATAATATTTCAAAAGTAATCTGCCTCCACAGACATGAGAGGGTTGTGTGGAATGTTCACATTCCAGTGGATCAGAATTTCACAGAATTTCAGAAAATTGTGCTGAATTCCATTGGTAGTGGAATTCTGGCAGCTACATGTAAAATATTTATTTTTTTGCTAATTAATAAGAAACATTTTACACAAACTGTTTTTTCCCAAAACCCACAGTTTATATGGCCCACAGAAAATTATTCTGTATTTTACACAGACATGCTTTTCAGAATTCTTCAGAATTGAAAAATAAATTTCAAAAAGCATTTTGGATTTGTAATTGCCATTTCACACCAGTTCTGATGCAAAATTCTCCCTTTTGCACAGCCCTAAAGGATACAAACAGGAAACATCCCTTAAATCCTTGTGTAGTTAACCCTACCAACAGAATGCCCACATACATTTTTGCTAATCACAATGCTATAACCAACATACCCCTCAAAAGCACTGGCAAAATGCAAACCCTTTTAACTATATCAAAGACATTAATTAATAAGTATTTCAATACAGTATAGTTCAAAATCTACAAAGCATTTACAAGTTGGGTATTGTGAGGAGTGAGGGCTATTGCTGGAGTGTAAAATTAAAGTCAGTACAGAAATAAAGATGGTAATAGGACTATCACTGAAATGGTGCTCAAGAGATCAAAAGGGCTAAAGATGAGGAAGTCACCAGGACTGGATGGGTGTTACCAAGAGGTGTTCTGTGAGGAGAGGCAGCCTTTACAACCCCACCAGTGGACTTGTTTAATTGCATAATTGAGACAGGCATCCTATGGATTGAGGGTGGTGAATGTTATACCTCTGCATGACAATGCATACAAAGCAGGCCCAGGGAACCATAGGATGTTCATATGACCTCTTTTGTAGTTAAGCTGCTTTAGACTATAGTCAAAGAGTGGCTGGTTGACTTCCTGCACACACACAGTCTCCAGGCCAGCAAACAACATGGCTTCATGAAGGGGAGGTCCTGTCAAACAAACCTCATAGAATTCTTCAATACTGTGTATCAGGCAGTGGACAAAGGCCAAGCACTGTATGTCCTGTACCTACATTTCAATAAGGCCTTTCACTCTGTGCCCCAGAGATGGCTAGTAAAGGAGTTTGGGGAATTCAGCCAGAGGCTAAAATCATAAGGTATGTAGAGAACAAACTGAGGGGACACCCCAAAGGGTAAGGAACAGATTGGTGTGATATCTCTAGGGTAGGTCCAGGTCTTGGTACTCATTAATCTGTTTGTATGTGAGACTGGAGAAGAGGTTCAGGGCAAGATGTCTCTTATTGCATATCACATTACAATATGTGGCAGGATGAATAATGAAGAGGGTGTAAGGAAACTAAAAGGGTGTCCTAACAAACTGTAAAAGTGGTCAAAGACTTGGCAACTTAAACTAATGCCATAAAGTGCAAGGTGATGCACTTGAGGAAAGGTAAGCCAGCATGTAAATATTGGATGGGTGGGGTTAGGCTACACCAGAACTCAGAAGATAGGGACCTGGGAGTTATTATTGGCAACAGCCTCAAGACCACAGTGCCACATAATAAATATATGGGAAGGCTAATAGGATGCTGGGGTATATTGGCAGGGCTTTTTCAAGTAGAAGAAATGAAGTGTTCCTATCCCTCTAGAGAACTTTGGTGAAAACACCTCAAGAAAAGTGCACAGTTTTGGAACCCTTACCTAAAAAAAGGACAAGGAAAACCTTGGGTTAGTATAGAAGGGTGACCAAAATAATACATTGGCATCAGGGGATCACCTATGAGGAAAGACTGGCTGACCTTTATATGTAACCCTATATTGCCAGGAAACAGTAAGGGGACATGATTGAAACTTCTGATATCTGAGGGTAATGGACAGGGTGGACTGCCAGCAACTAGTCAGGTATAATAAGAGGTCCACAATAAGGGGACAAAGCTGTAAACTGATTGGGGAAATTTAGAAGGGACATCGGAAGGGCAGGCTCCCCACACAGCGGCACAGTGTCAGTCTGCGACACTGATGTCCAGGGTTCAGGAATGGACCTGGGATGTTGGAGGACCAGCCGGGGGAGAAAGAATGAGCATCCTAGGGATGGCTTTCCTTCTCTGGGGGGATGGGGGCTTTGTGCCTGGTGCAAGTCAGCCCCATAGTGGAGGCTGGGGACCTTGCAGTGACGAACACCTAGATTACTTAGGAGGCATGCAAACACTGGTGTCATTGCATGTCATGACTCCTCCTTTAAAATAAAATGGAAATATGTGTCTACATTCTATGATGCCACACTGTATCCTGGCCATGATCACCCACCGGAACTCTCCCTTAGCTGACCTATTACATACTCCACCACAGCTGGTTTGTCTCCAAGCCCCACTCTGGGGGGCAAGCCAGAGAGGCAAGATTGGTGGAATTTACCACAGGCACCATTATTCCAATGTCATGAGGGTCACACCGGTGAAATGGCCCCATGTAAGGGGGCAATAAAGAGGGTATCATCTCTAAGGAGGTATGTCCCTAGTGGGGTGAAGAGGGGACTTGGGGGGGCTGAGCAGTGGCTGAGATCCAGGTGACTTGCAGCAAAAAAATAAATAAAACAAGAAGAGACATCGGAAAGTATTTTTTCATGGTAAGGGTGGTGGAGATGTGGAACCATATATCCAAGGAATTGGTCAAAATCAAAATGGTTACTGATTTCGAAAGGGTGGGAAAGACACATGGGGATAATTAAAATAATGGGTGAAAGGGTCACATTGGAGCAATAATGCAAATCAAGCAGAGCTGCAACATGAGACCTTTGCATAGAACCTACAAGCACTAACATAGAAACATAGAATTTGACGGCAGATAAGGATCACTTGGCCCACCTAGTCTGTCCATTTTCCTACCTAACGGATAAGCTGCAGATCCTAGTTAACCAACAGCTTACTTCCTCCTACCCCCCACTAGAACTACCTTATGTCTGTCCCATGCATTCTTGAATTCCCCCACTGTTCTTGATTCGACGACCTCCTCAGGGAGGCTGTTCCATGCATCCACAACCCTCTCTGTGAAAAAATACTTCCTCACATTACCTTTGCGCCATCTCCCCCTCTATCTTCAAATTGTGCCCCCTTGTTCTTGCACATCTCTTTTTCTGAAAGATGCCACCCTCTTGGACTTTGTTGATTCCCTTGAGGTACTTGAAAGTTTCTATCATGTCTCCTCTCTCCCTCCTTTCCTCAAGGGTATACATATTAAGCTCCTTTAATCTTTCTTTGTATGTCTTCTGGTGCAGACCCTGCACCATTTTGGTTGCCCTCCTCTGGACAGCCTCCACTCTGTCTATGTCTTTGCAGAGATGGGGTCTCCAGAACTGCACACAGTACTCCAGATGGGGTCTCACCAACTGTCTGTACAGAGGGATATCAAATTCCTGTTTTCTTCTATTGATGCCTCTTTCTATGCATCCCAGTATCCCCCCCAGCCTTCCTTACTGCCTTCTCACATTGCTTGTCCACCTTTAGGTCATCTGATATAGTTACCTCCAGGTCCCTTTCCATTTTTACTGTTGTCAGTCTCTCACCCCCCATTGTGTACTCTTCCCCTGGGATTTTGTTTCCCAGGTGCATTACCTTGCACTTCTTTGCATTGAATCTGAGCTGCCATACATTTGACCATTCCTCCAACCTTGCAAGTCCTTCTCATCCTTTCCACTCCATCTGGTGTATCAACCCTGTTGCAGATCTTTGTGTCATCTGCAAAGAGACATACTTTCCTTCCAGTTCCTCTGCAATGTCACTTATAAAGACATTAAAAGGACCGGTCCCAGTACTCTAACCCTACGGTGCCCACTAGTAACCCTCCTTTCTTCACTGTGGACTCCATTTACTACTACCCTTTGCATCCTGTTGTCTAGCCAATTTTTTATCCAGACTACCACCTTGGGACCCACTCCAAGGCTGGCTAACTTGTGTATTAATCTTTTGTGTGGGACTGTATCAAATGCCTTGCTAAAATCTAGGTAGGCCATGTCCACAGGCCCTCTCCGGTCTACTACTTTGATCGCCCAGTCAAAGAAATCTATTAGATTCATCTGACACGACCTTCACATCATGAATCCATGCTGCTTTGGGTCCTATGCCCCACTAGCCTCTAGGTACTCAACAATTCTTTCCTTCAGAAGTGATTCCATTATTTTCCCTACCACTGAGGTCAAACTAACTGGCCTGTAGTTTCCTGCCTCTGTCTTGCTCCCACTTTTGTGAAGAGAAATCACATCCACCCTCCTCCAGTCCTCAGGTACCACCCCATCCTCCCATGATTTGTTAAAGATAGTAGTCAGCAGTGTCATTAGTTCTACCCTTAGTTCTTTTAGAATTTTTGGGTGAATCCCATCGGGCCCCATTGCTTTGTCCACCTTCAATTTTGTTAGTTCTTTCAGAACCCTTTCTTCAGTAAATGGACTGGTATCAACCCCCATCTTCAGAGTGTTTCTCTTGTTTGGTTTAGGTACCTCTCCCTCCTCTTCTGTTGTGAATACTGAGCAGAAATATTCATTCAGTATCCCTGCTTTTTCACTGTCACCCTCTACCTACATTCCCAACTCTTTATTAAGCCTCAGTATCCCTCCTTTGGTCTTTCTTCGCTCCCTAATGTACCTATAAAAGGTCTTATCCCCTTCTTAACAGAGTTGGCTATCCTTTCCTCGGTTTGGGCCTTTGCTATTCTGACTGCCTTCCCAGCCTCTTTCTGCTTTAACTGATAAAGTTCTCTGTCCTGTTTCTTCTGTGTTTCCTTATATTTCCTGAATGCTATCCTTTTCTCCTTAACCTTCCCTGCCACCTCTTTTGAGAACCATAGCGTTTTTTTCTTTCATTGTGTTTGGCTGATTTGCTTTACACAAAGGCTTGTTGCCTCTGTGATGGCTGTTTTGATTACTCCCCATTGTTCCTCCACCCCTCCTTCTTGGCTGTTTGCTAGTGCTTTTCTGAGGCACTCTCTCATTTTCCCAAAGTCAGCCCTCCTAAAGTCCAATACTCTTGCTTTTGTATGGCTTGATTGTATGGCTGTGTTTATCGTGAATCACACTGGTTGGTGGTCGCTTGTTCCCAGATGGCTACCCACTTCTAAATCTGAGATTCTTCCTCCGTCCCCATTTGAGAGTACCAGGTCTAAGATTGCTCCCTCCCGAGTGGGTTCCAATACTAACTGCCTGAGGCATGCCCCCTGTAGGGCATCAAGAATGACCCTGCTCTTGGATGTGCCTGCAGCAAAGGTGCTCCAGTTAACATCTGGCATATTCAGGTCTCCCATCAACAATATCTCCCCTTTTTCTGCCACTCTTAGGAAGCCTTCTATCATTTCCTTGTCCATTCCTTCCCCCTGAGATGGGGGTCTGTATACAACCCCCATGCGGATTGTGGTGCCATTTCCTGTCTCCAGGGTGACCCAGAGTGTCTAATCTGCTCCATGTTTACTCTTTACTTCTGTTGCTTTGATCCCTTCCTTTACATAGAGAGCTACTCCTCCTCCTCTTTTACCCTCTCTGTCCCTCCTGTAGATTGTGTATCCTGGTATGTTGACATCCCAGTCATGGTTCTCTGTGTACCATGTTTCTGTGACTGCAACAATATCCAGGCAACCCTCTTCCATCAAGGCCACTAGTTCAGGGAGCTTGTTACACAGACTATGGGCATTGATACTCATCACCCTCCACTTTTTGATGGCTTTACCCCTTTTAGCCCCATTCCTGTCCTTACTGCCTTTGCCCTTTTTTACATTTACTTCTGTCCTTCTCCCTAATGACTTCTCTACCTCACTAATTACCATGTTTTGTGGGAGGGAGGCTGGGATTTTCCTGCTCCTTTTCAGTGCTTCCCCCCTTGGCTAGTTTAAATGCTTGCCAATGAAGCATTTAAACTTGTCATCTAGGATCCTGGTTCCCCCTGGACAGATGCAGACCATCGCACCAGTATAGGTCTCCATCCCTCCAGGTGGCTCCCCAGTCCCCAGTGAAGCCAAAACCCTGAGCTCCATACCAGTTTTTCAACCATTCATTGAATTCCCTGGTGGGGAGTACCCTAGCATCACCCTTGCCGTAGACATGCAGTACCTCCGAGAAGGTTAGTGTATGCGCTACTTGTCTAAGGCCCCTCCCCAACTCTACAAACTGCTCTTGCACTGCTCGGATCCCATTCCTAGCCAGGTCATTTGTCCCTAGGTGGACAATGACATCCAGCTCCCTCCCTCATGCAGCTGCTCCAACGATCCTGAGGATTTGCTTCCTGTCCCTCCAAGTCATGGTGCCAGGCAGGCACCTTACCTCCATCTCCCCTTCCTCCCACATTTCTAACTCCCTGATGATTGAGTCCCCCACCAGGAGTTGTTTCCTTCCCCTTGGGGGTTTCATGCCACCCTCCTGTGGGTCTTCTTTGTGAAGGTTCCCAGCATCCTCCTTGGTCTCCACTGTGGGTGCCTCCTTAGAGGAACCACTATCCACAAGAAGAGCAAATGTACTGTGGAGAGGTACAGCTGGAGGGATGCAACTCTGTTCCACTACCCTCTCCTTCCCTGAGCCCACCCTGGTCCAGCCTCTCCTCTTTCTTGGCAACCTCTGAGGTAGTGGCATTTGCCCTGGTGGTCCCTGGGTGGGGAGGAGTTTCAGAATCCTAGCCAGGTCAGCCTGGAGACGGGCAACCTCCTCCTCAGACCAGAGAGGTGCCTGCAAATAGGGCAGCATCACAGCCTCCAGAATGTCTCTCAGAACACTGCCGCCCCACTGCCATGGCACTGCACCACTCCTATCATGTCTTATTTTGTGTCCCCTCTCCTGTTTCTCTGTATGCTTACTCTTTCCTCTCCTTACAACTCTCACCCTTCCTGTTTTGGGGCAGCAACTTCCTATATTCTTCAGTAGCCTCCTTTTTCCTTGCTTAATGCCAGACCACCAGCAGCTGAGGGGGGACAGTGAGCTACTTTTTTTCCTTCAGGGTTGACAAAACCAATGTTTCTCTGTGATCCTTCCCTTCCTACTGCCAAACAGGAAGTTTCTGTTGACAGTCAAATCCAATGACTATAAAACTAGAACTGGCTTAGGGTGGATGGGTGGAGGGGTGGGATGGAGGGTAATTAGTAGGAAAAAAGGCTAGCAACAGGAAGTTGTAATTTGAGTCACCGGCTTTTATAGTGTCTAAGCCACACCACCAATTAAGCTCTCTATCCTCCTACTGGTTTAGCAAAGTAAACTGATACAGTACCCTTCCCAGCACAGAACACACACTGACTTTCTTTTCGTTCTATTTTTTTAACCCTAAATAAGACCCCTTCTACTTCTAATAAAGTATCTGTTTGCTTAATCTCAACAGACACTGACTCCTGCTGAGATATAAGTGTTAAATTAATAAGAAAATGTAGGTTCTTTTAGTTAGCTGCTTTCTGCTCTACAAGCAAGGCTAGACTAGACTGGTGAAGACTTAGGTATATACCAGATAGGTGTGTTGGACCAGAAGACAGTTTCTGTCTTTAAATGACTTTGTGCTACTATGTGTTTTTGTAAGACAGCTGGTAGCTCACCTCTGCATGTTTGCTCCAATTAAAGTTTATTTTTTCCTCTCATGATCTACTGCCTTTTTTTTTAAGAAATAGCATGCAGGGATGTAATCCATCAGTCAGAAACATAACAGAACAGCAAATGCAAGTGATATAAAACATTTGCCAGCAGTGTAAACACTGCTGGTTTAAACTTTTAAATACAGGTACAGAACAGATAATTCTGAGATGCAATATATGTATTGTGCATTTGTAAGGTCACTACTACTACATACCAAAGTGTATTTTGTTTTCCGTTATGAGGAAAAGCAAACAATTTAGCTTTTTTTATCATACTGATATATTACCCCCTATCTAAGAACAATGCCATATGGGAGATATACCAGGAAAGGCTGGAGCGTTCAGGTTGTCTAAAGTACCTTTAGTTACATGTAACATATTTTGCATGCAGATACACAAAATCGCAAGTATATTTTTCATACAATATATCTGCTTGGACACAATGTTAGAGGCTAAGATTTTACAAAAAGATGGTGACAGTCTTGTGGCCATATTCACACCTTCCCTGGAAACAGGGAACAAAAGAGACACCATGCAAGACTTCTGGGAGAGGACAACGTGATTCAGACATTCAGTCCCACCCAGTTTTCAGCTTAAGTTTACCAACTCGAGGTAAGCATCCTCAGGGACCTATTTTCTGCATCAAATGAGAAATGTTCACTAGAAAATTTTACTACGTACTGTAATTTAGCTAGTTTGCAAATTCTAAGTTGACTTTTAGTTCATGTTGGCAACTGATCCTGATGTTACTGTGTGGCTCAGTACCAAGAGCCCTGCACGTGGGTGTTTTTATATTATGTAAAATATATGTTTTTCTGCACTTCTAGGCTGGTTAGAAATCAGGCAAAAGAATCTTATAAAAAGTGAAATCAACTTGAACTGCCTTTCCTAAATTTGGGCCGGTGTCATGTTGCATCTGTTCGTTTTCAGGACACTTGGTCTACAAAATTGCTTGGATAATAAGACATGAGGTAACTAACCCTCACTATGTCATAAAAGATTGCTGTTTGAAATGTTCTCTGAAGAATCAATGCCTAGTAATTGATGCAATTCTGTATCTTGTAGCTATGTACCTTGTTTCCATTGGCATTAGTTTATTGCTAAATCAAAATAAAGTCAAAAAAGTCTGAGATTAAAAAATCAATAGAATGTACTTCTTCTGGACACCAATGGTATGAAAGGGAATATGAAAATAAAACAAATAGCTGGTAAATTACTCCGTTGAGCACTATAAAACCACCATAATGGCCAGAACACATATTTTGGATATTGTCTAACTGCAGTACATTTATGTCAGAAACTATGGCAATCTACATAAAAGTTTCGGAACTTGTTCTTAGTCACTAAAAGTATTTTTTCCTGAGGCATATACTGAAGCTGGCCAGCTTATACTTCTATTAGATAAAGGTACTGTGGGAGCTATTGGGTTATCTTCACTTTACTGTAACTGAACTGTGTCTGTGTTATGTATTTGTTGTCCTTTGTTCCCCTCCCCTGGCTTGCACCTGGAAATGAATCTCAGCTCAGGGTGCCTTTCCCAGTCACCAATTTTCAAATAAATAAATGAAATAAAAAGTATCTTGCCTTACAATGCATATTTTCACTGTAAGTAATGTCAGGTCCATGAAGTATGGAATCTAGTACTATGAGATTCACAGTGTGTATTTGTATTGCTGGATAAATCACTGGTATGCATGTTATCAGTTTAGGGGCTGCAGTTACACAGTACCTATACTACCAAGCAAAAATCCCCAGATATCCTCCCACACTTTTTTGATCATGGGCAATTCCAGACCGTGTGAGAAAATTAACCTTCTTTGTGTTGATATCTGGTACAATTCATGTGTACCTTTTTTCACAAAACATGTTTAAATGTTTTATATTTTTACAAATTCAGAGCAAACAAAAAATCCTGTTAAAAGGCATACCTGTTTGGCTTTGCATAATGCAATCAATCTAGGGCACATAATCATACAACATACTGTACATCATTTCAATGTGTGTTTCACATTGTAACTGAAGAAAAAAACAAGTACTGTATGCAGTACACAAAGATTATGATCCATATCACAGCTAATGCCCCCCCTAATAACCAGGTGTAGCAGGAAATGAGCCCATGTGTCATGGGCACACAGTGAAAAAATAAAATACTTAATACCACATAAACTTAGAAAAAAAATAATGATTACTGTCCTCCTCGGTTCTGTTGCTTACATTTACCTCTTCTTAACTAGTCATCTGAACTTACTTTCCAGCTCCTCAGAGCCCAAAAGCTGTAAGTAAACAAAAGCACCTAAATTTGCAGAGTTTTATAAAAGTAAAAAAATATATCTGAACTCATTGAAGTCCAATCCATATTATGTGGCTTTTACTCAGTATACTCAGACATTAACTGTGGTGACATGATACTGTTGCTCTTTGGTTACGATATGGCCTGCAGTTGCAAATAATGGCTTCTCCCTCCGCTATGCCTTACTATCAGCATGTCTGAGATGTGCAAAATGAACTATCAATGGCAAAACTTAATCCATGACAATGAAATGTTCAGTTTACTATAATTTGAAACTATAACTGTAAGAAACATTGAGTAAAGTCTGGGTTGTCCCCTTTTTTTTTGTTTTTTTGTTTTTTGTGTAAATCATCACATTTTAAAATTATGGGTTTGATTGCATGCAGCCAATATACATTGACAACTGCTTTTGTAAACACTGCCAATGTTTAGTTTGCATTTAGTTGCAATGACACTGAAACAGGCTGGGCAGCAATAGTCTGAAACTGGGTAGTAGTGTCAATTGGCAATGGGCAGCATAACTTCTGGCTTGAGACAATGCTTCAGTCTACACACTACCCTAATTCTTCCTGTTTGGGCTACAGACAGAAATTGAAGAAACCCTTTTTTAGATAATGTGGGTAGAGTGAGCCATGGTAAAATTGGTTGAATTATTGTCATAGTTTATGTCTGTAGGGTAAATGTAGTCCATCCACACTGGCCCACATTTAAGGGCCATTTTAAAGAGTTGTGTCTTGCCTGGAGGGTTGAAAAGAAAGAGATAGAGAGAAAGTGAGAGAGAGAGAGCTGGGACAGCTGAGTGAACATAGAAACATAGAAACATAGAATTTGATGGCAGATAAGGACCGCTTGGCCCACCCAGTCTGCCCATTTCCCTACCTGATGGATAAGCTGCAGGTCCTAGTTAACCAGCAGCCTACTTCTTCCTACCCCAACCCCCTAGAATTGCCTTATGACTGTCCCATGCATGCTTGAATTCCACCACTGTTTTTGACTCCACAACCTCCTCTGAAGGCCGTTCCATACATCCACAACCCTCTCTGTGAAAAATGCTTAGAATTACCTCTGAGCCGCCCCTTCTATCTTCAAATTTGCCCCTTGTTCTTGCACACCTCTTTTTAAAAGATACTACCCTCTTGGACTTTGTTGATTCCTTGAGGTACTTGAAAGTTTCTATCATGTCTCCCTCTCCCTCCTTTCCTCGAGGCTATACATATTAAGCTCCTTAAGTCTCTCTTGATATGTCTTCGGTGAAGACCCTGCACCATTTAGTTGCCCTCCTCTGGACAGCTTCCATCCTGTCTATGTCTTTGCAGAGATTGGGTCTCCAGAACTGCCATGAGTACTCAGATGGGGTCTCACCAGCTATCTGTACAGAGGATAATAACTTCCTGTTTTCTACTGGTGATGCCTCTTCTTATGCATCCCAGTATCCCCCAACCCTCCTTGCTGCCCTCTCACATTGCTTGCCCACCTTAGGTCATCTGATATGACTACCCCAGGTCCCTTTTCATTTTTGTTGTTGTTAGTAGCTCACCCCCATTGTGTACTCTTCCCTGAGATTTTGTTTCCCAGGTGCATTACCTTGCACTTCTTAGCATTGAATCTAAGCTGCCTATACATTTGACCATTCCTCTAACCTTGCCAAGTCCCTTCTCATCCTTTCCCTCCACCTTGTGCATCAACTCTGTTGCAGATCTTTGTGTCATCTGCAAAGAGACATACTTATCCTTCCAGTCCCTCTGCAATGTTGTTATAAAGACATTGAAGAGGACCAGTCTAATACTGAACCCTGCGGTACCCACTACTAACCCCCCTTTTTTCAGAGTGGACTCCATTTACTATTACTCTCTGTGTCCTATTCTCCAGCCAATTCTTTACCCAGGCTGTCATCTTGGGACCCACTCCCAGGCTGGCTAACTTGTATATTAATCTTTTGTGTGGGACTGTGTCAAATGCCTTGCTAAAGTCTAGGTAGGCCATGTCCACAGCCCCTCCCTGATCAACTACTTTGGTCACCCAGTCAAAGAAATCTATCAGATTTGTCTGGCATGACCTTCCCACTGTGAATCCATGCTGCCTTGGGTCCTGTGCCCCTCTGGCCTCTAGATACTCAACAATTCTTTCCTTCAGAAGTGATTCCATCATTTTCCCTACCACTGAGGTTAAACTAACAGGTCTGTAGTTTCCTGCTTCTGCCTTGCTCCCACTTTTGTGAAGGGGAATCACATCTGCCCTCCTCCAGTCCTCTGGTGCCACCCCATCCTCCCATGATTTGTTAAAGAGGGTAGTCAGTGGTGTCACTAGTTCTACCCTTAGTTCTTTTAGAATTCTGGGATGAATCCCATCAGGCCCCATTGCTTTGTCCACCTTCAGTTTTAAGTTCTTTCAGAACTCTTTCTTCTGTAAATGGGCTGGTATCAACTTCTGTATCCAGAGTGTTTCTACTGTTTGTTTTAGGTACCTCCCCTCTTTCTTTGTAAATACTGAGCAAAAATATTTGTTTAGTATCTCTGCCTTTCGCAGTCACCCTCTGCCCACCCTCCTGCCCTTTATTAAGCCTCACTATCCCTCCCTTGGACTTCCTTCGCTCCCTGATGTACCTATAAAAGGTTTTATCCCCCTTCTTAACTGAGTTGGCTATCTTTTCCTCGGTTTGGGCCTTTGCTGTTCTGACTGCCTTCCCAGCTTCCTTTTGCTTTAACTGATACAGTTCTCTGTCCTGTTCCTTCTGTGATTCCTTGTACTTCCTGAATGCTTTCTTTTTCTCTTGAACCTTCACTGCCACTTCCTTTGAATAGACACTCGCAATAGGGGATTTATTTCATTTCATACTTAAGGGGTCTATGTGAGTGAATAGGCAGAAGTAATCTTGGGTGCTGTTTTTTTTCTGAAATTCTTAGTAGTCAAGAAGGGGAGCCTACCTGGGGAAATATTTGCAGCATGCAGCCTGTTAAAGAGGTGTATGCAGAGGATGTGAAGCAGGATTAAAAGAGATAGGATATTTAAATCTCCTGTGTGGCATCCCATTGTATGAGTGAAACAGAGTAGGAGTGGGATATGTGAATGGCATTTACAGGTGAGTTTGAACTTTTTAAGTTCTAAGTAGCATTCAGTACAGTTGTAACTAGCAAGGCAGGTTGCACAAGGGATCTCTGAGATACACTATCTGGGTAAAATTATATTACAATTCATATTGCTTAATTGGGGAACTGTGTAATAAGGTTAAATACTGTTTTGTGGCTAACTCCCTATCTAGGGTTTGATGAGATATAGAGTAACAAAAGGATTCTAGGTAGAGAAACAGTAGGTAGAAAGTCAGCCCCAGAAAAAAATGCCATAAGAAACCGGACTCGGGTAGGTACCATGTCTATTGAATTGGCAGACAGTATGGATTATAGGTACAGTGGATAGTTAGCTATCTTCAGGTACTTTAGAGTGCTCATATAGCTCAGGTTATGCTATGGAGGAAAAGACCCTGCCTTATATGTAGGAGATTCATTGATCTCCAGGCAAAGCTGGTAGCAGCAAGGGAAGAGACAACCCCACTGTGTCACCTGCTGAACAGATATCCCAAAACTCACAACCCACCTCCAGAAGTCCACTGGCAAGATGCTGGAGTGTGGTGTGGAGAGGGAGAGAGGGGGTGACAGGAGCAGTCACAAGGCAGTTTATCAAGTTTACCATTTCCTGACAGCAAATCACTTTGTACCACTAAAGGAAACACAGGTGTCTGACTCCTCGGCGGGGGGGAGGGGGTTGCACTTGGAGCCAGTGGGGAGTAGTGAGCAGGAAATTTAGGTTGCACCCAATGGTAAAAGCATGAAGAAGGTAGTGAAGAGTGTCCTACTTGTAGGAGATTTTATGACTAGAGGGTAAATAAAGTGGTTGGAGGATAGGGGAAGGGGAGGTGGTGGTTAAATAACTTCTGGGTACATCAGCCATCTGGTACATGGATAAGATACGGAGGATGGTAGAGGAGAAGGAGAGGGAGCTTGTGGTATTGATACATTTACATACCAATGGTCTGGCAGACCAACCAATGCAGGCACTGGAGCACAATGTTTGAAGGCTAGGGTTTGACTGAAGGCACACTCAGCTTCACTTGCCTCTGTGGGTGTGGTGGGGGAAGAGAACAGTTAGAGTGAGGAAGGATGAGATTGAAGAGTTTAATGGGAGTTAAAGGAATATTGTCAAGAAAAGGGGTACCAGTGTATGGGTCACTTTGGGAAATCTGGGACATAAGGCTCTTCAAGGGGCATGTCTTTCTCCTGACTAGAGAGGGGGCTAGTGTGCTTGGACAGAAGTTTGATTTCTGCATTGGCAGACATTTAATGCAAGTAGGGGGAGAATGAGGCTTGTGGAACAACAGCGGATGGAGAACAAAAGGAAATCCTAGCGAGGACTCCACAAAAAAGTTAAAAAGTTCACAGAATTTCATAGCCAGCCAAAGGCCATTTTCAGAGCTCAGAAAATCCAGAATATGTAGTGTTCTCTGTCTAACACAGTAGAAAAGGAGACAGATGTTTCTGTATTGTACTTCAACCTGATATCCAAAACTTACCAAATAGAGATTTCTTTTTTCTCCATAGGCATTTTTGGCCAGATTTCTGTCAGATTGCTGCCACAATGAGTCAGGCTTGGCTTGGTGACATCTGCATTTTTGGGTGGTTGTCTGTTCCCTGGTTTTGTACAAGCATAAAGAAGGCCTGTCTACTGACCGCTCTCCCCCTAGTCTCACTACACAAAGTTCCAGTGTTTAAGGAAGTAATATGAATGTTGTACATGTCTTTTTTTTATTATGTGTGACCAATAGAGGCATTCTGTTGATTTCCTCCTTACTGCATACTTTGCCTATGCATGCCACTCCAGAGGAAAGAGTTCTAAAGTAACTTGCAAAACTGAAAGTTGATAAAGCAATGGGACCAGATGGAATACATTGTAGAATATTAAAGGAGCTTAGGTTGGGGCTGGCAGCACCACTGGCAGCCCTGTTCAATGAATTGCTGTAAATAGGAGTAGTTCCAGTGGACTGGAGGGAAGCTGATGTAGCCCCTCTACACAAAAGTGGGAGAAGGGAGGAGGCTGGAAACTATAAACCAGTCAGCCTAACCTTGGTGGTGTGGAAAATATTGAAATCACTGTTAAAATAAAGGATTGTGGAATATCTTGAATCCAGTGGTTCACCGGATCTGAGGCAGCATGGATTTACAGTGGGAAGGTCATGTCAATCAAAGCTGAAAGATTTCTTTGACTGGATGACAAGGGAAGTGGATGGGGGGGGGCGGTGGACATGGCCTACCTGGATTTCAGCAAGACCTTCAACACTGTTCCACATAAAAGGCTTGTAAGCAAGTAAGGCATCCTGGAAATGTCCCCAAGGTGGTAAACTGGGTTCAAAACTGGTTGAGGGATTGAACACAGAGGGTGGTGGTAAATGGAGCTCATTCTGAGATGAGGAGGGTTACAAGTGAGGCACCACAGAGGTTAGTTCTGGAGCCAGTCCTGTTCAATGTTTTCATAAGTAACATTTCAGAGGGTCTGGAAGGAAAGGTATGCCTATTTGCAGATGATGCTAAGATCTGCAATAGGGTAGAGACTCAAGGAGGGGTGGAAAATATGAGGAGATACCTAGGTAAACCTGAGGAATGGTTAAGAGCATGGCAGCTAAGAGTCAGTGTAAAAAAGTACAAAATCATGCAATTGGGGCATAGGAACCCAGAGGAGGCTTACATGAAGGGGGGGAGGTACTGATGGCAACCAAAAAGGAGAGAGCTCTGGGGGTAATCATATCAGATGAACTAGAGGTGGCCAGGCAATGCGCCAAAGCTGTGGGGAAAGCCAGTGGGCTACTGGGGTGCACAGGGAAAGTATCACCAGCAGAGGAAAGGAGGTGGTGATACCTCTGTATAAATCACTAGTGAGACTTCATCTGGAGTATTACGTCCAGTTCTGGAGGCCACATCTATGTTAAAAACATTGACAGGGTGGAGCCAGATGAGAGAAGGGCAACAAAAATTGTGCAGGGCCTGCACCAAAAGTCATATGAGGAGAGATTGGAGGACCTCAATTTGTATACCCTGTAGGAGAGAAGAGAGAATGGGGATATGACAGAGACCTTCAGATATCTCAAGGGCATAAATAAGATATAAGAGGTTAGCATCTTTCAGAAAAAGAGATGTTCTAGAACAAGGGGTCATGACATGAGGTCGGAAGGGGGTAGACTAAGGGGTAACATTAGGAAGTATTTCTTCACAGAAAGGGAGGTGGATGCATGGAACAACCTCCCAGCGGAGGTGTCGGGGGAAAGTTTGGTAGGGAAATTTGAAAAATGACTGTGATTTGCATAGGGGTACCCTAGTAAACAGTTGAAGAACAAAGCCGGAGATCAAGTAGGGTAGCTGGCTTTTGTAACAAGTAGGGGAAATAGGCAGACTAAGTTCGCCTGGTGGGCCATATCTACTGTTAAATTCTACGTACTGTATCTATGATGTATATTGTTTTTGTGGTGCTGCTCCCTGAATGTGCACAAATGTGTGCATGCATGTTTTAAAACTGTTATACTAGTTGTCATTATGTGACGCTTAATTCACTGATTGCAGTAGTATATGTTGAATGGTTCCTGGATTAGTTTGCTGTGTGACCAATTATACCATTCTGTTGTCTTCTCCATCATGCAGATTACTGTGTGGCTTCACTGTGTGTGCATTTTTGCTTCTAGTTTCAGACTCAGTTCTTTGTGTGACCTTGAAAGGTAGTCATCTGACTATTCCCTATATCACCTGTGCATTTGTGCAATAGCTAGTGCTTATTCAGTTTGCCTGATTTTAGCCTTAGGTGATATATTATAAGTGTTACACAACCAGCACATAAATATCCAGTCTTTCAGTATCTGATATAACTGACAATACCATTTGGCCCAGGACCAGTAAATCAGCAACCATCTCATCTCTGTGGGCTGTCACAAGTGGTGTTGAAGGAGAGGGTGAAACATAGTCTTGGCACTTGTACTATATCAAAATCTTTTTCTCCGCTACCTAGGTTTGTTCAAATTCAGGTAGCAGTAGGAGTAAAGGAAGTAGTAGTAACACTGCCAGTGCTAGTGGCACTAATAATACCAAGGACTTTTCAGTTCCATCCTTTTATGAGAGTAATACAGTGGTGTGAAAAAGTATTTGCCCCCTTCCTGATTTTCTCTATTATTGCATATTTGTCACACTGGATGTTTTCAGGTCTTTAGACAAAATGTAATATTAGATAAAGGGAACCTGAGTGAACAAATAACACTTGTTTTTTTTATTTCACTTATTTAATGAAAAAAGTTAACCAACACCAATTGGCACTGTGTGAAAAGAATTGCCCCTTACACTTAATAACTGGTCGCCACATTTTAGCTGCAATGACTGCAACAAACACTTCCTATAATTCAATATCAGTCTTTCACATCGCTGTGGAGAATTTTAACCCACTCTTCCTCGAAGAACTGCTTTAATTCAGTAACATTTGGTAGGTTTTGAGCACGAACTGCTCGTTTCAGGTCCTGCCACAGCATCTCTATTGGGTTTAGTCTGGACTTTGACTAAGCCACTCCAAAACTTTAATTTTACTTCTTTTTGCCATTCTGATGTGGACTTGCTTTTGTGTTTTGGATCATTGTCTTGCTGCATGACAACTACGCTTCAGCTTCAGCTGACGGAAGGATGACTGGACATTCTCCTTAAGAATTTTCTGGTACAGAGCAGAATTCATGGTTCCTTTAATTATGGCAAGTCATCCAGGTCCTTAGGCAGCAAGCATCCCCACCATCACTACCACCACCATGTTTGACTGTTGGTATGGTGTTCTTACTGTGGAATGCTGTGTTTGCTTCTACGAGACATTAGGGGATCCATGTTGTTCAAAAGTTCCACTTTGGACTCATCTGTCCATAGAACATTTTCCCAAAGGCTTGTGGATCATCCAGGTGCTTCTTGGCAAATGAGATACGAGCATTTATGTTCTTTGGTTAGCAGTGGTTTCTGCCTTGCTACTCACATGAAGCCCATTTTGCCCAGTCTCTTTCTGATTGTGGAGTCATGAACACTGACCTTAGCTGAGGCAAGAGAAGCCTGCAGTTCTTTGGATGTTGTTTTAGGATCCTTTGAGACTTCTTGGATGATTTTACACTGTGCCCTTGGAGTAATTTTGGCAGGCCGCCCACTCCTGGGAAGGTTCACTACTGTTCCAAGTGTTCTCCATTTGGAGATTATAGCTCTCACTGTGGTTCGATGGAGTCCCAGAGCCTTAGAAATAGCTTTATGTAACCCTTTCCAGACTGATAGGGGCAACAAAATGTTTTTCTGATCTTTTCAGGACTTCCTTTGGTCATGGCATAATAGCGCTTGTTGAATCTTTATTGCTGGCAATGTGACTCTGATGGTAGGACAAAATAAGTGAGGTTTATATTGAGCAGAGGCTGGCTGTAATCAAGCCTGGCTGTGTTCAATCAGCTGACTCTAATTATCCCTTTAATTGGGTTGATTTAACTAGGGCAATTACTTTTCACACAGTGCCAGTTGGTGTTGGTTAACTTTTTCATTAAATAAATGAAATAAGTAAAAAAAAAGTGTTATTTGTCCACTCAGGTTCCCTTTATCTAATATTATATTTTGTCTAAAGACCTGAAAACATCCAGTGTGACAAATATGCAATAATAGAGAAAATCAGGAAGGGGGCAAATACTTTTTCACGCCACTATAAGGGAGCTTTGGGGATTCAAACTCCCACTGATCTGCATGCATTGACCACTTCTATTGTTCCCACAACCAGTACCATTAATTCCCCAGCCCTAGCCACTGTGAGTACAGCTGTTGCCATTACTGCAGCCACTGTAGCCACTACTGTTGACCCTAATATTAGCCATGTAACCACCACCACCATCACTGCACTATTGTAGCAGCTAAAATCCCACTGGTAGCATGTAATAAAAGCAAATTTATTTGGGTGACAGCAAAAAGATAAAGTCAATTGAGTGAAAACAATAAGGGTGACATAGAAATAATGGCGAGAGGTAGTATTGGGTGATTCCAGCGGTTGTACAATCCCTAAAGGCAAATTGTGGCTCAGAGTTGTGTATATATAGAAATAGCAGGGGCTCTGGGGCACAACTCCCCTTGGGGGGTGGAGCCCTCCACATCAGTGAAGGGCAGAAAATGCATTTGGAACAGCAGTTGTCAGGTGCTTGGATGAGTGAAGGGAGGAGACGCTACAGAGATTTAAACGAGCATCTCAGCTTGGTTGTTGCAGAATATTCTGTGTGTAGCAGGTCAGAATACTTGAGATTTCTTGCCTACAATTTTCATTTTCATTTTCAAGTGTAGACACCTCTTTTCTGGCAAATAATTGATGGAAAATCCATTATATGTGCCAGTGGCCTTTAATTAATGTCACACTATGTGTAGTTGCTGTTAGGTAGTCGCCGTTTTGATACTCCCTATATTTGAGATGCTCTTTAGACATGGAATCTCACCACTGCTGCTTGTAACCATTCCCTTGACTGCTGCCACAGTCACCATTGCAATGATCAAAGTCACTGTCACCAGTGCATGATTCCTGGCACAGTCACCATCCATGACTACAGCCACTGTCACCACCGTCACTGTCATGACTACAGCCTCAGTGACCACCAGCAATGCTGGAATGCAAGCCACTGGACCATGATGAGTTTGAGTTTACCCATTGTACTGTTGACCAAGTCTATGGCTAGTGCCTCTGTGTGTGCACCCATCCCTATGGTGATCCCTGGTGTAGTGTTCACAATGGAGTGTCTCATTCCCAGATGTTGGTGATGAGGAGGAACACTCATCTGGTTCTGAGAATCACTCAGAACCACAAAAATCATTGTCTAACACTTACACTGAGACTTCTTCAGAGAGTGACACCCACCTTTGTGAATTTAGGAATGAGACAGAAATGGATCCTTCATTCAACAGGAATAGGAAAGGTAGAAAACCACAAAGGAAAAAAGGTAAAAGTATGTGTAGGGGCAAGCAAGCCAGTCAACAACCTCCTTCCCCACCCTAGGAAAAACAAGCAATTGACCCTTCCGTTATCTGTGGTTCTGCAAGTTCCATCACAACAATTTAAGATGAGTGGGGCATATGTTTCTGGGGAAAACATTACTTTAGTTAACTTGTAGCTGGGTTCAAATTCCACCTGGGATGGCATTTTCCTGCATGTCTAATAATGTTTAAACCTTCCCCACCTTATCCCTCTCAACATACTTCTTTTTCTTGTTTTCCTGTTATAATATCATCCATAGATCAAAATAATGAAGCTGCTTTCAGAGCCTACAGTACTGACCCGGACAGGATTCAAACCCAACCACGTTATCTGAAGTTTATCTGTATTAATAAATTGTTGTGCAGGATGAATCCTAATAAAACACCAAGTTGATTGTGAGCTAGAGACAAGATGATTTATAGATTTTAGTAAAAAAGAATCATGGCTAACTCTACTTTTCAGGGATAATACAACATCTCAGTAAGTTCACAAGCTTAAATGTTAGGGTAAGGGAGCATGAGTGTCATACAGCTGTTTCTTCAGTGCAGCCACGAGACCACAGTTAAGTCCTGAAACTTAATTACAAGCATGTGTAACTATCAGGAATCGCCAATGATGATATCCATGCTAGCAGGTTCTGTATTTTTTCTCAGTATGATTCAGTGAGACAAGCCTTTTTAAAGGCTATTAGCTTATGGAGCAGCCGCTTCTGACAGTGAGTAGCCACTGGTTCTGGTTTTGCAGCTACTCACTTTGAATAAGGTAAATCCTCAAAAAGGTTTTTTTCTTGTTCTTTATATCAGGAAGTGCTAATTTTGTCAGTCACTGACAATTGAGCTATCTGTACTAGAGGCCAGACATACAGCATTTACACAAGATAACATAATATCCTGGCACATTTTTTACAGAGCTTTTTTTTTTCAAAGAATTTCTTTTCTTTTTGAGATAGTGAAATAGTACCCTCATTCCCGCAGGTGCTTTTGGGACCTGCGTGAACAGATGCAGAAGCATTGGTACCTGTGCCAAAGGAAAACTCCATTTGCCCACAAAAGTGCAGGACCCATGTGGGCCCTGCATTTCTGTGCAGTGGTGGATGTCAAGAATTCATGGGAGTTTCTGGTGGGCTGCAAATGTTCATTGCCCTCTGGTCCCTGTTCAGCCCTATTCCTGCAGATACAGATGCACAGGGCAGAATCCATCTGTCAGACAATGTACAGGGCTCCCTGTCTCACATGGATGCAGAGATGCAGGACCGTAAACCAAGAGGACAGTTGTCTTCACCATATGGCACCCAGGCCATGTGGACAACCCTGCAGCTTTTATTCCCTGGTTGTTGGGGCTGTTGTATAACACCGCCATCCCCTTGCCCTCACTCCATTTAGGTGGGTCACTGAGCATACCCCTAAACTCAACTCACTGACATAGATTCACACAGCATGCCCACTGGGGTTAAGAGTGGCACTACACACAAAGTTTCTCATATAATTTTTAAATTTTGACACCAGATTTTCAAGATAGTTGTTTCATGACTCCACTTATAAACATGACATATAGCTTTTATAGTATGTTGGCCAAAATGTCATTTTGCACCAGAAGTGTGAAAACACATCTTTTCCAGTATTTAAAAAAATGACACCTGTCGCTTTTATGATGTGGTGTGGAAAAATGGTTATGTTGAAAGTTTGGAGTCAAAATATTGCAAATTAGCAAAGTTATGTGTGAATGTAGAAATACTGCAGTGTTCACGCATAACTTGGGCATTTTACCATATTTGTACACCAGATTTTCAGCATAGCCTTTCTTTTTTTATACCTATTTTCATTCATTTTTGCAAGAAAAAGCTCACAAAAGTTTGCATGAACCCTGTAGATGAACATTTTCAAATCCCTGCCAAAATGTCATTCTGCACCACAGGTGTAAAAACATTTCAGACAGGATTTGAAAAATGGCAACTGTCAACGTTCATAAGGTGGTGTGAAACAATGACTATGTTGAAACTTGGAGATCAGCCTATTTAAAATGACTATAGTTATGTGTGAGTGTAGAAAAATGGCAATGTAGGCTCATAACTTTGACATTTTTACATATGTTGACCTGAAATTTTCAACATTGCCATCTTATACCCCACCTCATGAACAAGGACAGTGAAAATGTTTAAATCCCACCAGAATAGTGTCTTTGAAAAATGACCAAAAAAATCACCTTTTGGGCCAGATTTGAATAATTCATCCACCACTGGTCATGAGGTTGGATCGCAAAAAGGCCATGTTGCAAATGTGAGGTAAAAATATGTAAAAATGACAAAGTTATGAATCAAAGTTCAAACACCATTAAAATACATTAAACCAGACTTAACCTATTTTCTCATTATGCAGTCATCAGTTCCAGCAGTAAGACAGAAGAGAGTGGATCTACACCATATAACATGTTCAGGTGAGTGAATGTGTGGGTGGCGTGGGGAGTGTGGGGTGGTGGGTGCTAAGTGGGATGTTGGGGGTGGGTGGTCAGAACCGCAAGGGACCATTTACTTTTTTGCAAGTTACAAAAAAAAAAACAATGAGGGATGGTTTCCTTTTTTTCAGTGCACTTAGCCTACACTGGGGACTGGACACAGTGCTGGGCTACTGTTCGGCAGAACTGGGGGTGGCAACCCAGTGCCACCACTATCTAGCATGGCTGGGAATAGGCAACAAGGAGGGAAGGGTGGGTCAAGAGAAGTAGTACAAGGTGTGGGCACCTCAATCCACTTAAGAAATAGGATGGATGGATGGATGGATGGATGGATGGATGGATGAACGGATGGATGGACGGACAGATGGACAGGCAGACAGACAGACAGACAGACAGATGGGTATATAAGTAGTAGGTAGATAGATATCCCCCACTGTCCAGTGATGACAAACTTCAGTTACTGCAAACTTTTTTCTAGGACATGTTATCAATACTTTGATGAATTATTAACTATTTGTCTTTTAAAAAAAATAAAAGACAGTTATTGCATTTTTTGCTTCCGTAAATGGCTAAAATTGCCTTTACAAATAACTTAGAAGTAACTAATAAATGTGTTTAAAACTCAAAATGAATTTTGCCATAACATTAAAAGTTGTGTGTGTGTGTGTGTGTGTGTGTGTGTGTGTGTGTGTGTTTTAAGTCAGAAACTGGAGAATAAGGTGATGCCTGGATGTCAGTTGAAGGGGCATGGGAGTTTCAAACGGATCTTTACCACTACTTACTTGATCTTTTCATCTGGAAGAGAGATGCTTTCATGGACAGGAATAGCCCCCCCCAAACAAAAGTAATTACTTTATAGATCTTTAGAAAATAAACAACGACAGATTATTTCGGCCCCAATATGTGTTGGTTCCATGTCGTAATGGTGATTGCAGAAAGGCGATCACCGTAGGGTGAGTGTTCATCGCTGAAAATCAATTTCAGTGAAGTACACTCCTGGCACACAGCAAAAGGGCAATGGAGACTTGGATTTTTTTGTTTATGTGGGGTGATGTACCCCCCTGCTAAAGGATTCTCAGCTCCAGGTGGGTACATGTAGGGAGGGTGCAAAAGTGGGAAAAAGGTTACCAGATCAGTGGAAAACACGAGCGTGCACCAAGAACTGAACCTGGCACCCTCCCAACATTAGCCTGCCCCCAACCCATCATGCCACTTGGCCAGATCGGCAGCAAACTGCTGCACTACACCCCACAAACCCTCCCTCCCCTCCACCCATTGCAAGGTGTGGTCCTTCCCCACATGCGCGTGTTTATATAGAGACATCCTATCTCTATATTCACTGACCCCTCTATCCAGTCACCCTCCCTTCCCAATAGCCCTATTCACAGATGCCGTGAGTGAGTCACCCTTTTTGAAAGCACTCAATCATGGTCACCATCATCACAGGCTACCAATATTTTATATGCACTAGGATACATATGTTCAGTTGTCTATGAAGTTATTGCACAGATGTATGGTGTGGCTCTGAACTATGAGGCTTATTGTGTGCAGTCATGAGTGCAGGAAAACCAGTGCCACTATATAATATGGAATTGTATGGCTGTATTTGCAAAACACATATTTGTCAATGACTTTTTATGTGCCATATTTCTGTGTTCCTGCAAGCTCCACTCAGTTGGGTTTTATTTTCACAAAGTCTTAGAATGTTTAAAGGCACATGGTAGGTGGAAAGGTAGCACCATGCAAAAGGTGCATTTATCTAGCTGTGTTAAGCAGTTGCAGAATGTAAGTTTATGTGCTGGAGAGATGCAGCTGGAGAGTAGTTAGAAGATACAGTAAACACCTGTATGTAAGTATATATGCATGCATTATGCTGCCAGGCTGCATTTGTCACTACAGGGTTGCTGCATGGCGCTCCTGGTGAGCAAGAAGTTTAGACCTGACTTTTGGGGGCCATTACGTGGTTGTAAAGATACTATTTTGACGAGTGTCTTCACCTCTGCATTGGCGTTACTCCTTATTTGCTGAACCCAAATATCAAGGGTGGGAAATATTTTGGTGTTGGGGTTGCCATTTAACACTTCTGATGGCTTAAAGGGCTGAGTGAGCATTTTTATCATACCAGGGGCTGTGGTGTTTACAAATGTTTGACAGACAGACAGACACAAAAAAAGACACAAAGGCAGACAAACACAGAGACAGCGACAGACACAGAGAGAGAAAACAGGGAATCACTGGCTCACTGCTTGAACTAAAGATGGCAGCAGGACTCCAGCTGCAACTTCAGCAGTCAAGAAAGTACCACTGTTCTCAAACAGAGAACATGGGTGAATGGCTCTTCTCCCTAAGCTGGACACCCTAGGTTTGGAGGTGCTCAGAAAAGGTATTTCTGTCATCTAAAAAAAGCCGAATCCAACTAAATGGGTCCCATTTAGCTTAGGTTCATGTGTTGGCTTTTTATAACAATGTTTTATTTTATGTATTTTCAGTGTGTGTGAGTTAAAAAAAAATGGTGGCCCTCACGAGCTGCATTTTTTTCCACCACACGACAGGTACATCATGAAAATAAGCACTCACTACCTTTGTTTGACTGTTTTTAGCATTCCCATGTCTCAGTTGTATGTTTGTTTTTAGCAGTCTCATTTCTCAGTTATCAAAAAATCCAGGTACCTCTGGAACCCTATAATATTTTTTACAAAACCTTTGAAAGGAATACCCTGGAAATACAGTAGGCCCCTTCAGTCTTGAAAATTTAATGAAAAAACGTCCACAACCTCCAGGCTGCAGGTGAGAACAAAAAATACATAATGTTAAGTAGGGAAACTAAACTTTTTTCCCCATTTTGTGGTGCCGTGTTTCTCAAAAATCAACCAAGATGCTGTAATAAAACTTTTTAAGTCTCGAGCGTCTGACAGCCTGACCACGTATACCAAACTTTGGGCTATGTTGTCAAATGACACCAAAGTCATAAAGGTCAAAAATTGGGGTTTAACATTTAAACAGCCTGCTCAACCCTAACCATAGGAGCACTTCTGCTCCCATATTATATGTATTATAGGGGTGAGATAGTGTCCCTATAGTTAAGGTTGGCAGCTTTCCAAAATATAGTCCCAAATGTATTTATTTATTTATTTATTAGCTTTTGGTAACTGGGTAAGTGCACTTGGCAAAAATTCTGCCTATTTTCAGGCACGACCCTGGAGAGTACAAGTTGACAAATACAGGAGTGAACAACAGTCAGGTACATAATGTTGGTTAACTGTCAAGGCAACATTTACAACAGCAGAAGCAGATTATAGGACTTAACAGCATGGAGATAGCTTCAGGAACAGGTTGCATTCAACTAGCATAATCCCACAATGATAGCATATTGGCACACAAACAGTCATATTGCTTAGCTAGGGGAGGAAAGACAGGAAGCACTAGTGCACATAAGGCTTACATAAACAAAGGGTATGTATATAGCTGACTGGACAGAGATGAGAGACATGCAGCAGTTCAGTGCATTCGCAGGTTCCAAGAGCATAAAGTTGAGAAAACAGATCATGTTTGAATGTAAGGTGAGATAAGGAGATCTTAAGATATAAAGGGAGTGAGTTCCAGAACCGAGGAGCAAAATAAGAAAAAGCTTGCTCCCCCATTTTAGTGGCACAGGGCTGAACAATAAGCAAGGAGGAGGTGGACTATCTAAGGGAGTGAGAGTGAGAGACAGGGGTAAGCAGCTCACCCAGAGAGGAGGTGGCGGGGAGTTCTGGATAGGGAGTCAACAAAACACCCAGGAGTGTAAGAGCATAGGGCTCTGGGTGACACCCAGTTTAAAGCAGAATAGAGCAGTCAGTGATGGGTTAAGTGAGGAGCTGATAATGCAAATCTACAGATGTTGTTGTAAGATATGTCCCATTGGCAAAGAACCCCAGCATTGTCATGAGAGAGTACAGGGAGGGCATATAACAGATGTGGGAGTAAAACACCTCTCACTACTGAGATCCTAGCCACTGGAGTGAGAGAGTGATGCACTCTGTAGGCAGCACCAATCTTGGCATTGACTGTTCGGCAAACCTCACTGACGTAAGCAGCAAAGTCAAGTACCAGGTCCAGAGTAATCCCAAGATATTTGAAGGATAAGGTGTTATCAACAACAGTTCCATCCCCGCAGTGGACCAGGAGTTTGGGGGACTCAGCAGATACCTTTCTAGAGGACCCAAAGAGCATGACCTGGGTCTTGGATAAATTCAGGATTTATAAGTTAGAGAAAAAACAGGCATGTAGGGTCTGAAAGGCAGATGAGAGATGTTTATTGATGTCAACAGTAGACTTGGAGGCAGAATAAAGCACCAAGCCATCTGTGTACATGATAATACTACAGTTGGTAGGCAGAGTGGGGACATCATTTAGGAAAATAGAAAAGAGAAGAGAACCAAGAATCAATCCCTGTGGGACACCACAGGAGTTAGGAGCAGGGGAGGAGAGAACCTTACAGAAAGAGACAGCCTGAGATCAATTTTCTAGGTAGCTGCCAAACCAGGATAATGTAGTGTCAGAGGTGCCGAGAGACTGCAGTTTAGCCAGAAGAAGGGGATGATGCACCAAGTCGAATGCTTTGGAGAGGTCTATGAATACCACATACATGGTCTGGCTGGCATAGTCTCAGGACCTGTAAAGTTTCATGATGGAATCTTATTTGTCTTTTGAGACATGGAACACTAGTCAAAAAATATGGTGTTTGTTTTTTGCTGTACTTAACATGCTTTTATTTCTCTCAAACACAGCATAGACAGTCCAGGATTTGTGTTCTCATGAAATTTTCACAGTAGAAGTAGCCTGTACAGCGGCAGTGCCTTTTGAAGGTTTTGTGGAAAAATATTATATGGTTCCAGAGTTATAAGAACATTCTGGGTAAGCAGCAAAGCAAAGTAAAGCAAACTTTATTTGTTAAATTCTATTCCAAAGCCAGATCACAGTGCTGTACATATAGATAAAACAGTAAAAACATAAATTAAGCAAAAGCAATAATCATAAAGTCATTAATAGCCGGCAGCAGGAATTTCAAGTGTCTGGAAATGCCAGGTAAAATAAATAAGTCTTTAAAGCAAATGTAATAGCCTCAGTGGCACTCTCTGATCCATCAAGTTCGACTGGTAAAAAAGCATCAATTGCAAGTGCTTATTTTCATGATTTACTTGTTGTGAGAAAAAGAAATAGATTGTGGCAACCACCATTTTTTAAAACTCACAGACATTGAAAATACTTAAAAATGATGTAATTTCAAAAACAAACACCTGAACTTAGGCAAACGGGCTCTGTTTACCTCAATTCTTTTGTTTATTTTTTGAAACTCGTCCTAGAATTAATGTTTCTGAGCACCTGAAAATCTTGGGTGCCCAAATTAGTGAGAGAAGTTGATTAATTTACCCATGTTCTAAGTATGAAACAGCAGTGCTTTCTTGAAATGTGAAGCTGCAGCTGGAGTTGAGTTGCTGGCTTCAACAAGAGCATTGAGCCACCGATCCCTGTCTCTTTCTCTCTATCAATGCTTTATCTAAGATAGGAAATAAATGCAGCTTAAATAAAGCATGATTAAAATCAATGGCAATTGTCTATGTGTTTTTTTTTATAAATTTCATGGCTAACCTTGTTCACTATGATGTTCTTACATTTTGATTGCTGACTAACTGCAGCCTGACTCTCATCATTTAGTTTCAGTACATGGCAAACTGAGCTGTGAGTTATTTTTGTGATGTTCACATTCCCATCATTTTTTGAAATAGTTAATAATAAACAATATATAACTTTTTTATTTTAGAATATCAACTTTTTTCTTCTCTTCTCTTCTCTTTAGTTATTTCACATATAAGGCACACATCTCAAAACAAGTAGGAGAGTAGTATAAGACACAGGGAACAACAAAGCATATGTCCTAGACACTATCCTCTTTTCTTGCAGTTCCGCCTGTGACTGTGCATTGGACTTTTTCTTCTTTCTTTGTGCCTCCCGTTACGTTACAATTTGTTTGCATTCTGTTAAAAAAATGTTTTTGATCTTAATACTGAATAAAACACTTAGCAGGGTAAGGGAATGTACATGTTGTTACCCGTTCAATCAGTTATTCTCTATAACCAAGCAGTTTTTTCTTTTATTTTGGGTAAGTGAGGAAACATCAGGAAATATTTGAATGGAGTGTGTTTTGAATGACATAGACCCTTTTGCTCTTGCTGCCTGTATTACTACCTCACAATTAATATCAAAAGTTACTGAGAATAAAGTAGTAGTTTTTATGTCCATTTTAGCTTTCGTTATGTTGTTTGCATCAATAATTGAAATTGAACTTTATTTTATTGATTTGATTAGAAGTAGTAACAAATGGCAAGTTTGTGTCAAGTAAAGAGAGAACATTTATAAACATGTCTTTTTTGAGCTCTTGAGTTGACCCAGAATCAATAGAAAGTGCCAGTTCAACTAATCACAGGTTATTAAAGCGAGCTGTGTTTTCCAACATTTAAATGCTCCTATTTAAGCAGAGAATTAACATAGAAACATAAATCTTGATGGAAGATAAGGGCCACATGGCCTATCCAGTCTGTCCTTTATTGCTGCACTGCTTAGACAGTAGACTCCTCCAGGTCTACGGCACTTTCTCTGCCACCTACTTACCTATCCATTATGAATCCCTTGTGCTTATCCCAGGCATTTTTGAATCCCACCAATGTTAGTGCCCACACAACCTCTGCCAGAAGACCATTCCAGGGATCCACAACTCTTTCTGTGAAGAAGTATTTCCTCACATCCATCCTAAACCTACCCCCTCCAGCTTCATATCATTGCCCTTGTTCTGGAGCACCCTTTCCTCTGAGAAATACTCCCCATTTGTACCTTATTCACCTCTGTCAGGTATTTAAAAGTCTCCATCATATCTCTCCTCTCCATCCTCTCTTCCAGGGTGTATATGTTTAATTCCTTTAGCCTCTCCTCATAGGACATTTGATATAGGACCTGCACCATCTTAGTAGCCCTTCTTTGGATGGCCTCCATCCTGTCTATGTATTTCCTGAAATGTGGCCTCCAAAACTGGACACAGTACTCCTGGTGGGGTCTTACTAAAGATCTATATAGTGGCAACACCACTTCCCTCTTCTTGCTGGCAGTACACCTACCTATATATCCCAGCATCCCAGTAGCTCTCCCGATGACTTTGTCACATTGTCTGGCCAACTTCAGGTCATCTGATATGATTACCCCCAGGTCTCCTTTCCTGCTTGTTTGCTGCTGGTATATTTCCCCTCATTTTATAATGCACCCCTTGGTTTCTGTGACCCAAGTGCATTATTTTGCAATTTTTTGTATTAACCATAGTTGACAAACTTTTGAATACTCCTTCAATAATTTCAAGTCTCTTTCCATCTTTTGCACCCCCTCCGGAGTGTCCACTCTGTTGCAGATCTTGGTATCATTTGCAAAGAGGCAGACCTTCCCTTCCAGTTCCTCTACTATGTCACTGATGAAGACATTAAAGAGGACTGGCCCCTGTACTGAACCTTGAAGTGCTGCATTGGTCAATCTCCCCTCCTCAGAGTTAACTCCATTTCCCGTCTCCCTCTGCCTCTTATCCCCTAACTAATTTCTTACACAGGTTAACATTTTTTTTGTTGGTACTTTTTTTCCCCAGGCAACCAGTCTGCCTACCTTCTACACATACTGGCATCCTCCTAGGTCTCCGGCCACCGTCCCAAGGATTCTCTCTGCTCCCATTCGGGCCCTGAAACTTTACCCCCATGGAGGGAAGGTGGAAAGCCCCCCCCCATGCTCTGCCAGCAGGACCAGATCCAGTGCTGCTGCATACCCTCAGTGCCAAGTGGGTCCTCCATGGAGATGGCCATCATGCTGCCATGGCTGGTGTCCCTATTTTTTCCCCTGTTCTGGATCCCCTTGTTGTGTGTGGTGTGCAATGATGCCAATGGACAGAGGCATGCACGCTACCTCACACACTCCCTCCTGGCATCGGCCTTAGCACGTCCCCCATAGACTGCCTATGCACTGCACCACCTCCAGCCATTGCTAGAGGCCACCAGTGCACTGATGACAGAACACACCCTCTCCCCAGAGAAGGAGAGCAGTCCAATAGATGCTTGATCCTTCTCCTCCTCTGGCAACCCCTGGCTACCCAGGCTTGTTCCTGAACCCCGGTCACCAGTGTGGCGTGAGGTGTGGCTTCCAGCACCTCAACCCTCAGCACGACAGGGCCAGCTTTACAGGTTAGCATCTTTTTGCCCATCCCCATGCTACCCAACCTGTTTACCAGCCTCCTATGTGGAACGGTGTCAAAGGCCTTGTGCTGTCCAAGTAGACCATGTCCACTGCCCCCTCTGATCCAACGCCTTGGTAACTCAGTCAAAAAAATCTATCAGATTTGTTTGGCATGACCTCCCCTCCATAAAGCCATGCTGCCTTGGGTTCTGTAGTCCATTGGATTCCATGTGTTTCATGATTCTTTCCTTTAATAGTGTTTCCATCAATTTCCCTACTAGAGATGTCAGGCTGACAGGCCTGTAATTTTCCACCTCTTACTCGCTACCACTTTTGTCAAGTGGGACTATGTCTTCCCTACTCCAGTCCTCTGGGACCACACTGGTCTCCAGTGAACTGTTAAACAAGTCAGTCAGGGTTGCAGCTAGCACCTCCATGAGTCTCTCTAACACTCCTGGATGCACCCCATCTGGCCTCATGGATTTTTCCACCCTCAGATTATTGAGTGCTTTCCTGAGCCTCTCACCAGAAAAGGACATTTTCCTCCACTCACAATCTTTTGGTGCTTATTTGTGATCCCTCCCCTTCTTCCTCAGTGGTGAATACTGAGCAGAAATATTTAAGATATTTGTATTTTCTAGGTCCCCTTCAGTATAGTCCCCTGCTCATTTATTAACCATGCAGCCCCTTCCTTAATCTTCTTTTTCTCGCTGATCTACAAAAAAAATTCATTTCCCTTTGATACTGTCCTGTCTAATCTTTCCTTGGATTGTACTTTTGTGCTCCTTACTGCCTTGCCTACCTTCTTTCATTTCCCCTGATACATTGTTCTGTTCTTCTCACTCTGAGTCTCCTTATACCTTCTTAATGCCACTCTTTTTGTCCTTATCTTTTCTGCTGGTCTGCCACTTCCCTTGAGAACTATTATGGTCTCCTTCTCCTTCTATTTTTAATTATTTGCCTGATGTACAAGTTTATAGCCTTTGCTTTACTCTATTTTATTCTGGGCCATTTTTCTTCTACCCCACCTCAACATCTCCTTGCATCAGGTCTTCTTGGATGCATTCCCCCATCTTTGTAATGTCAGCCCTTCTGAAATGCAGGATCCTTGCCCTTTTGTAGCTGGATTCCACTGTCACTCTTATATTAAACCATACTGTGTGATGGTCTCTCATCTCCAGATGACTGTCTCCATTTGTAAGTACCATGCCCCACCCCAAGTGGGATCACTGACCAGCTGCCTAAGGAATGCACCTAGCAGGGAGTCCAAGATGTCTCTGCTCCCAGCTGATGCTGCAGCAGGTAGGCTCCACTCAGTATGTGGCAGCCCCACTGGCACCATCTTCCCCTTCTTAGCCATTTTGTCTATGTCTTCCAACATCTCTCTCTATGTCCTCTCCCCGTATCGGAGGCCTGTTTACCACTCCCATGCAAATGGTGGCTTCATTTCCAGACTCAAGGTTGACCCATAACACATTGCCCCCCCTTCCTTCTTTACCTCCATCTTACTGATGTCTTCCTTAACATAAAGCACCACTCCCCTACCTTTCCTTCCTACTCTGTCCCTTCTAAATCTTATGTAGCCAGGTATGACCATTTCCAAGTCATGGTTGTGTGCATCATGTTTCGGTGATGGCCACAATATCCAGCCTGCCTCAGCCATGGTGGCCTTCATGTTTGGCATCTTATTTCCCAGACTTCTAGCATTGGCTCACATGGTTGTCCAGATTTTGTTAGTCCTACTCTTGTCCCTTCTCATATTGTCTAGTTGTTCCCCCTTCTTCTCCTTTGCATACTGCCTGCTTCTCTTCTCCCCTTCCTCCCATGCTGATCCCTTGCACAGTTGGTTGTCCATCAGTTCGGTGCAAATCCTTTGCCATAGAAATTCTCTACCCTCCATCACAGCCTGGGGGAGCAGTTTCTGCCACCCCTTTGCCTTCCATCAATCCCTGGGCTAGTTTAAATGCCCCATTGATCTGACACTTAAACCATCTACTAAGGACTGCTGCTCCCTTCCTGCATGGATGCAGGCTATCCCCCTGGTACAAGCTCTGATTCCTCCAGGTGGAACACTGATCCTTAATGTAGCCATACCCCTCATCTCTGCACCATTCCTCCAACTATGAATCGAAGGCAGAGCTCGCGCTCCTTCCCCCTGTTGTAGACAGGCAGCACTTCCGTAAAGGCTACAGTACATGCTACATGCCTAAAACCCTATCTCATCTCCCTAAACTGCTCCTACACTGCCCCATCCCTTCCGCAGCTAGGTAATTCATCCCCAGGTGGACAAGGATGTCCAGTTCACCCTTCCTTCCTATAGCCCTTTTGATCTGCTGGATACACTTTCCATTCCTCTAAGTTGATGTGGCAGGTAGGCACTTAATCTCCTTCTCTACCCCCTTTCCTACTTCCAGCTCTAATCCCTGACTATTGAGTCCCCCACTAGAAATTGCTCCCCCCTTCTGGGGACTCCATTTGGGTGTTCCCCCACATTCTCTCCATCCACCACCTTGGGTATCCATTCATGGCAGTCCCGCTTGGCCAGAATGGCATAGGAGTTTCTTAGTGGTACAGGATAAGGAGTGCACCTGTTACCAGCTCCACCTAGCCTTCCTTATCCTATCACCCCTTCCCTCCTTAAGCCCACCTTAGTCCAACTGCTCCTTCCTTCTGGTAACCTTTGAGGTTGTGCATGTATTCAAGGTGCAAGTGCATCTGTTGTCAAATATTAAAGGAATGATGCTGGGATAACAGCCTTCCTCGGGTGGTCTGGCCCAAGACCACAGCCTGAGGACATCCAGCACCCAAGAAGGGATGTTATTCCAACATAATAACCATTTCAGTTTCTGTTAAGAAGTTTAAATCAGTCTTTTCAAGTTTAAACTCCATTTCTTTAAGTATCTTTTCCAGTATCTCATTTCTACTCATACATCCATCTGTTTTCTTCTCAGTTCATTTTTGGATGCTTGCTAAACCATTAATCATTGAATCCACATCCTTAAAGCCTTTAATCTCTGTATTATAATACATTTTTGTCCCCCACTACATTAACCAGCACTGAATTATCCAGAGAACGTGTAATGTCCAAATTATCTGCAGCAGATACTTATGAGTTCTTAACAGTTTACCATCAGGATATTCAGCTTCTGCATTACCTTCAATGGTAGTTTTTGTTTCTGTTGAGTAAAATAGAAATGCTGTCCAGTCAGTGTCTGGAATATTGATAGCTTCATTATTTGTGAAATAAATCATACGCCTTTCTTTTTGGTCTCTTTTACCCTGCTATGCTTAAAATGTATACATCATGCATTTTGTTTCTTAAGGTTGGGGCCACTGTGGTTTGATTCCCACTTAGTTCCATATTTTCTGTAAATAATTACTTGATTTATGTACTGTTGGCTCAAAAGTTCTGGTTATATGCAATCAGCACAACATGTTTTTTTATTGATTAAATTAATAAACAGATATTCTTAATATGTCTTCCACAATTACCATACAACTTACTCCCTGAAGTCTCCAAAAGAAAACTGAGCACTGACTGACATTAGATATAGGCATTGCTTCCCATTACTCATGCTTAGGTGAACATCTAGAAAACAATATGCACATTGTTTGACAAAAAATTTAGTTAAGAATCAGAATTTGACATCTGATGAATACAACTGTATGCTGAATGCCAACCTAATGTACTGATTCATACATATATATATAATACTCAAACATACTTTGGCTGTAGGATAAAGTAAATAAAAAACATAACAAAACAGGAGAGATTAAGAAGGGTGCTGGCATAAACACAGTGTGTGCAAGATAACATACTATTTAAGCAAGCAAAACCAGATTTAATAACACTGACAGACTTGTCAGTGTTGCTGAGGTCCTAAGGTAAAAAATTGAAAACCTTTCAAACATCTGACTGGCTATGTGAAAAGAGAGGCTCACACATATAGGTCAGAATGATTCTGTCTCTTCCATCGTAAACAAGCAATTCATCATTGTCTGTATCATCAAACAACAGATGATCTCCACCGCTAAGGTTGGCAAACTCAGCTGCTGCCATTCCAGCATTAGGAGCCGATATAACATTAAAGCATTACTGAAGTGGTCAACTAGCCATTAGCGCAAGCAGCATTGGACACTAAGTCGCGACCTGGTTTCAGACTGTGTAGTGAAAAGCTAACAAAAACATAGGATCTGACTACAAAATCATACTAATGGAGCTGTAGTCATTTTAAATAAGCTCCATCATTCAAAATATACATATTTACCATTGAAACTATCTAATTTGCTTCCCATCTCATTTAAGAGGACCTGAGTGTCCACCCTCAGTTCCACTTCTTTTTCCCTCCCTCTCTCCCTCTTCTCCTCCTCCAGCTTTCCCACCTACCCCTTTCTATTCTTTTTAAATAGTAACTAGACTAGGGGCTCCATTGTACCACTTCTCTTAGACCCCCTCCCCTGGTCCCTCACTCCCTTCCTTTAATACATTTGACAGCACTGGGGTGCGCACTCTGGTGCTGCTAATGATTGTTCCAACACTGTAGTTCCCAATCATCAGTGTCAACCTGCACCCACCCCCCAGAGTAAAGAAAATCATCCCTCATTTTTTATGTTGATTGTGTGCATGCACAAGAAACATGTTGCGTCAGCTTTCACCACAAGCAGGTTGTGGAGGCGTATCACTGTTGTGCCCAATGCCCCCACAGCCTGCAAAGGCTATCCCCATCCCCAATGCCATGTAGTAGTGTTGGTGGTGGCACACTCTGCCGACACCAGTTCAGCAAGCGCGCCACAACTTCTAAAATCAGCCGCTGCAATCAGGGGTTGCCTCGTCATTGCAGCGTTTAGTTATCCGCTGCAATGAGGAGTCGCACTCCATCATTGCAGGGTGGGATGTAGAATGTCTGATATTGTTTAGAAATGGCGATGGCTTGCTGCCATATTCACAAACAATATCTACCCCCCATGTTTATTTGTCGATGGGGGAGCCCACTCCCCGTCGGCATACTGTCACCATCCCCCCTCCCGGTTTTATTGTTTGCCGACTGGGTGCCTAATCCCCATTGGCAGAAAAGAATTCCCCCATTCTGTTGTTTGCCAGTGGGGGTGCCCAATCCCCTGTCAGCTACAGCTGCCCTCCCACCAAAAAAACAAGATATCGGTGGCACGCTGGGAGTCCACCCAGCGTGCCATATGCCCCTTCTTGTTTTGCTGATGAGGGTGCCCAATCCCTGTTGGCCAGCAGCTGGCCCCACAAAACTAGATCTGGCATGCTGGGAGCCCACCCCAGCATGCCACATGCCCTGTAAAGTAAAAATGGTCCCACTGCATTTTTTTGTTTTTTATTCCCTGAAAAAATGGAAACGGTCCCTCATAGTCTCCCTGACCCTCCCACAACCCACACCCACCCAGTGTGCACCCTGCCTCCCCACACCCCCCCATACTTACCTCCGGAGCTCGGCGCGATGATCTTCGCTGGACCAGTAACAGATCTGCACTCTTCAAAGCCGACCGTGAACTGAGGAAATGCCGGTAAGCTGTATAATGTAATGAATAGGGTTTTTTCAACTTTAGTGCATATCTCAGTCAGTTTTGGGAATTTTTTTCACCAAATTTTAAACATGGGGCTTTTGGGAACCCTCCTCATGAATTCTTGAACTGTCATGGCATTAATGAAAGGTGGTTTCACGGTCACTGTGTGGAATCATCCTTCAGGGCTGATTAATGAAATGACAGTGCCAGTGTTCATGAGGTGGATGCTCATAAAGCCTATGTTGCAAATTTGGCTGAAAAAATCCAAAAAAATGACTGTTTTACAAGTGTGCTTTGCACAGTTGCTACACACGCTCATAACTTTGCGAATTTACAATATTTTCACCCCAGATTTTCAACATTGGCATTTTGTCACACCTCCTTGTGAGCAGTATAGCTGTCATTGTTTGCATCCTGGCTAAAATATGTTTTCGCACTTCCAGCGCTGAATAGCATGGTAGCTGTGGGAAATCAGTGTTTAGGACAGATTAAGAAAATGACAGTAACACTGTTCATGGCTAGAGGTCCTAAAATGCCTATGTTGAAAATTTGGTAACGATACTCCATAAAATGACTGTGTTACGAGGGTGCATTGTGCAGTTGCCACGCATGCTCATAACTTCTTGAATTTATAATATTTTCACTCCAGATTTTCAACAATGCCATTTTCTCAGACCTACTGATGAACAGTATAGCTGTCATTTTTCCCATCCTAGCAGAAATGTGTCCTTGCATTTCCAGCGCAGAATAGAGCGATCGCTGTGGGAAATCAATGTTCTGGACAGATTAAGAAAATGACAATGATACTGTTCATGAGCAGAGGTCCTAAAATGCCTATGATGAAAATTTGGTGACAATAGCCCATCAATTGACTGTGTTACAAGTGTGCATTGCGCACTTTCCATGCACCCTTGAAACTTCGCAGATTTGTAATATTGTCACAACAGCAGATTTTCAACATTGCCATTTTCTCACACCTCCTTATAAGCAGTACAGCTGTAATTTTTCACATCCTGACTGAAATGTGTTTTCCTAGGTCCTGCGCAGAATAACATGGTCACTGTCGGAAATCAGTGTTCAGGACAGATTAAAAAAATGGCAGTGGCACTGTTCATGAGCAGAGGTCCTAAAATCCCTATGTTGAAAATTTGGGATGAAACTCCATAACATGACTGTGTTACAAGCTGCATTGAACTGTTTCCATGCACCCTTGTAACTTCACAAATTTTTAATACTGTCATGCCACATTTTCAACAGTGGCAATTTTTCACAACTCCTTATGAACACTACAGCTGTCATTTTTCACATCCTGGCTAAAATATGTTTTTTGCACTCCTGCCAGACAATAGCATGGTCACTCTGGGAAATCAGTGTTTGGGACACATTAAGATCGACCGAGTGAGGGGGGGGGAGTGACCAAGCTCAACTGAGCTCTGTCAGGACTGCTGCAGATTTGTTTGTAGGCAGACAAAGGCCCCAACACATGAGCCCAGCACAAAAGGGCAGCCTGCAGCACTGGGAGAAACAGAACGAGAGCATGAGTGAAGGAGGGGGAGTGAGCGAACTCACTGAAGCGCTGTCAGGACTGGTGCGGATTTCTTTGTGGACAGAAAAAGGCTTCAGTACAGGCAGGGGCCCAGTACAAAAGGCCAGCCTGCAGCGGTGGGAAAAACAGTACAAGCGAGTGAGACAAGGGGACTTAGTGAGCTCAATGGAGCTCTGTCAGGACTGCTGGGATTTTTTTGTGGGCAGAAAAAGGCACCAATGCAGGCAGAAGCATCGTACAAAAGGGCAGCTTGCAGCACCAGGACAAACAGAATGAGCGATGAGAGAGGGAGACTGAGCGACCTCAATGGAGCTCTGTCAGGACAGCTGCAGATTTCTTTGTGGACAGACAAAGGTGCCAATGCAGCCAGGAGCCCCATACAAAAGTGCAGTCTGCAACACCATGAGAAACAGAATAAGTGAGTGACAGACCGGTAGTGAGTGAGCTCAACGGAGCTCTAGTGTGACTGCTGCAGATTTCTTTGTTGGCAAAAAATATGGCAACGCAGGTAGGAGCCCAGTACAAAAGGCCAGCTTGCAGCGCCGGCAGAAACGGAATGCAAGAGTGACAGAGGGGGAGTGAGCGAGCTCAGTGGAGCTGTGTGGGAACTGCTTCAGATTTCTTTCTGGCCAGAAAAAGCCACCAATGCAGGCAGGAGCCCAGTACAAAAGGGCAGTCTGCAGTGCCAGCAGAACAGTATGAGCGAGTTAGAGAAGGGGAGTGAGCAAGCTCAACGGAGCACGTAACTTTGCAAATTTATAATATTTTCACTCCAGATTTTCAACATTGCCATTTTCCCAGACCTACTTATGAACAGTGCAGCTGTCATTTTCCCCATCCTGGCCGAAATGTGTTTTCGCACTTCCGGCGCAGAATAGAACAATCGCTGTGGGAAATCACTGTTCTGGACAGATTAAGACCAAAATGACAATGATAATGTTCATGAGCAGAGGTCCTAAAATGCCTATGTTGAAAATTTGGTGATGATAGCCCATCATATGACTGTGTTACAAGTGTGCATTGTGCACTTTCCACGCACCATTGTAACTTCACAGATTTGTAATATTGTAACGCCAGATTTTCAACAGTGCCATTTTTTCACACCTCCGTATAAGCAGTACAGCTGTCATTTTTTGCATCCTGACTGAAATGTGTTTTCACAGGTGCGGCGCAGAAATACGTGGTCACTGTGGGAAATCAGTGTTCAAGACAGATTAAAAAAATGACAGTGGCACTGTTCATGAGCAGAGGTCCTAAAATCCCTATGTTGAAAATTTGGTGATGACACTCCATGACATGATTGTGTTACAAGCGTGCATTGAACTGTTTTCATGCACCCTTGTAGCTTTGCAAATTTGTAATACTGTCACACCACATTTTCAATGGTGGCATTTTTTCACAACTCCTTATGAACACTACAGCTGTCATTTTTCACATCCTGGCTGAAATATGTTTTTGCACTCCTGCCAGACAATAGCATGGTCACTCTGGGAAATCAGTGTTTGGGACACATTAAGATCGACCCGAGTGAGGAGGGGGAGTGACCGAGCTCAACTCAGCTCTGTCGGGACTGCTGCAGATTTGTTTGTGGGCAGACAAAGGCCCCAACACAAGAGCCCAGTACAAAAGGGCAGCCTGCGCACTGGGAGAAACAGAATGAGAGTGCAAGTGAAGGAGGGGGAGTGAGCAAACTCACCGAAGCGCTGTCAGGACTGCTGCGGATTTCTTTGTGGACAGAAAAAGGCGTCCATACAGGCAGGGGCCCAGTACAAAAGGCCAGCCTGCAGCAGTGGGAGAAGCAGTACTAGTGAGTGAGACAAGGGGACTTAGTGAGCTCAATGGAGCTCTGTCAGGACTGCTGGGATTTTTTTTGTGGGCAGAAAATTGCGCCAATTCAGGCAGGAGCCTTGTACAAAAGGGCAGCTTGCAGCACCAGAACAAACAGAATGAGCGATGAGAGAGGGAGAATGAACGACCTCAATGGAGCTCTGTCAGGACAGCTGCAGATTTCTTTGTGGACAGACAATGGTGCCAATGCAGCCAGGGGCCCCAAACAAAAGCGCAGTCTGCGGCGCCAAGAGAAACAGAATGAGCGAGTGACAGAGCAGTAGTAAGCGAGCTCAACAGAGCTCTAGTGTGACTGCTGCAGATTTCTTTGTGGGCAGAAAATGCGTCAACGCAGGCAGGAGCCCAGTACAAAAGGCCAGCTTGCAGTGCCGGCAGAAACAGAATGCGAGAGTGACAGAGGGGGAGTGAATGAGCTCAGTGGAGCTGTGTCAGGACTGCTTCAGATTTCTTGCTGGCCGGAAAAAGCCACCAATGCAGGCAGAAGCCCAGTACAAAAGGCCAGCCTGCAGTGCCAAGAGACACAGAACGAGCGAGTGAGGGAGGGGGTGTCAGTGAGCTCAACGGGACTTTGTTGGGACTGCTGCAGATTTGTTTGTGGGCAGAAAAAGGCAGCAATGTATGCAGGAGCCCACTACAAAAGGGCAGCCTGCAGCAGCAGGAAACCCAGAATGAGTGAGCGAGTGAGCTCAACAGAGCTGTATTGTATCTGCTGCAGATTTCTTTGTGGGCATAAGAAGACAGCAACGCAGGCAGGAGCCCAGTAGAAAAGGGCAGCCTGTAGCACAGGTAGAACAGAATGAGTGAGTGAGAGAAGGGGAGTGAGTGAACTCAACAGAGCTTTGTCAGGACTGCTGCAGATTTCTTTGTGTGCAGGAAAAGGTGCCAACAGAGGCAAGAGCCCAGTACAAAAGGGCAGCCTGCAGCACCAGGAGAACCAGAATGAGTGAGTGATGCAGGGGGAGTGAGCGCCCTCAACAGAGCTCTGTCAGGACAGCTGTGGATTTCTTTGTGAGTAGAAAAAGCCACCAACACAGGCAGGAGCCCAGTACAAAACTGCAGCCTGCAGCGCAAGGAGTAACAGAATGAGTGAGTGAGAGAGGGGGAGAGAGCCACCTCAATGGAGCTCTGTCGGGACAGCTGCGGATTTCTTCCTCAGCAGAACAAGGTGCCAATGCAGGCAGCAGCCCAGTGCAAAAGAGCAGCCAGCAGCACCGGGACAAACAGACTGAGCCAGTGACACAGGGCCACTGAGCGAGCTCAACAGACCAACGCAATCAACATTCGGCATTGACAAATGCTTGTTTTTGTAAGTTGAAAAGAAGAAAAATGTCTATCAGTGATCTGCCTTCCCACACCTCGATACACCCCTCCCCCCAACTCATCCCCCTCCACCACCACCTCCCACACACCTTCACTCACGTAAACTTGTAGTACAGCATAGGTTCACTTTACTATTGAAGACATGTCTTACCACTGGAAATGGTGACTGCAATATGAGAAAATAAGGTAAGTGCCTTTAATGTATTTCTATGGTGTTAGAACTTTTATTCATAACTTTATCATTTTTGAACATTTTTTACAGCACATTTTCAGCATGACTTTTTTGGGACCCCACCTCATGAAAAGGGGCTGAGAAATTATTAAAGTCTGCCCTGAAAGGTGATTTCATGGTTGATACATGAAATCACTTCCCAGTGGAATATGAACAGTTTTTCCACCCTTGCTAATGAGGTGGGATCATTAGAAGGTTATGTTGAAAATTTGGAGTAAAAATAATAAAAAGAAAACACCAACATTATGAACGTACATTAAAGTTTTTCAATACTCACTCATAAGTTCAGTAATTTTTTATATTTTGATTCCCAATTTTCAACATAGCCATTTTTACCCCACCTCATGAATGTAATGGCTGTCATTTTTCAGATCTTGGCCAAAGAGTATTTCCAATTCTGGGGCACATAATCACCTTTCAGGAAGAATTAGAAGATTTTCACTTACTGGGTTCATGAGGTGGGATCATAATAAAGCTATGTTGAAAATTTGGTATAAAATATTGCTAAATGACCAAGTTATGAGAAAACTTTTAAATATCATTTGCACTTCTACAGCCTGATGGACTCCACACTTGGGGCAGTGCCCAAAGGGCCCTGCACATCTGCATATGTAGCCATACCCTTCTGCAGTCAGACATACTCCTCACTTGATGCATGGACTGGACCCAGTACATCTGCATCTGTAGCCACAGGGAAAATCTAGATGTACTCATCACTTGGCTGGGAAGCATAAGGCTCACAGTGCCCTGCATTTCCATGCCCAAATATACTCCTCAGTTTAGGCCCTGCACACCTGCATATGTACCCCGTGGAAGAACAAAGCCCAGGAGGTTCAGTGCTTCTGGAACCAGAGAGACTGCATATTTGATGCAGGCTGTGAGGGGCCCTGCACATCTGCATCTGTAGCTGCAAGGAAGTGAAGAACCCTTCTACAGCCAACTGGACTTCTCACTTGGTGCACTGCACTACGCTTCTGAATCTGTAGCCACATGAAATGCATGATGTATTTATCACTTGGCATGAAGTGCAGGACTTGCAGGGTCCTGTACTTTTATGACCAGATGGACTTCTCTCTCCAGGTCCTGCATCTGTAGCTGCATGGAAGTGCAAGGCCCAGAGGGTCCTGTGCTTCTATACCCTGATGGACTCCACATTTGACATAGGGCCTGAGGAGCCCTGTGCATATGCATCTGTTTCTGCATGGAAGCTCAGGGCCTTGATGGTGCTTCAGTTCTGCATCCGGACTGATTTGTTTACACAGGTCTCGAACAGCCCTGCATGAATGAGAATAAGATTACACTATTTCAAAAAGAAAGGAAATGCATTGCAAAAAACTGTATTAATGCATCAGTTAGGGTTCAACTTAAAGCAACAGAAGTAGGGAAATACGGCATTATGGTTTCCAACCCTAACTCCCCACCTCCAAGGAGCAAAATGACAAGTCCACAGAAGCAACCACAGACAGCCATTATCAAGTAAGACAACATATAACTGTTTCTAGATGACATAAGTGCAGCAGCACTGATGTGCTATATCTGTGGATTTGTATCTGTGGATGAATAAGCATAGGTTCTTGGCAGAAGGCACCAGGAGAAAGGACTGCTGTGTGACTGAACTTCTCTGCTGGGACTGAAGTAGAAGAACTTTTGTATTTGACCTTTAATTTAGGGTAAAAAAACTAACATACAAAAAAAAAGTGTGTGTTTGGGTTAACTAAACTGAATGGGTATCTGCAGAGTTACCTAGGTGTAAATTTCAGGTGACTGAAAGGACTTAACTGTTGTGAGGTTTAAATTACTTGTAGAAAGATCTGGTAAGTAGGGGGAGTGGCTTAGCTAGAAGGAAGCTACATTTAAAGATTGCCTTAGAAAGTTTCAGCTAATAGCTTGGCAGAAGGCACCAGGAGAAAGGACTGATGTGTGACTGAACTTCTCTACTGGGACTATATTGCCCTCCTTCCCTCCCCTCCACCCCGCACCCAAAGCTAGTTCTATTTTTATAGGCACAGGATTTGACTGACAACAGGAACTTCCTGTCTAGGGGCAGGAAGAGTGATCACAGAACCACCAAGGACCCACCATTCTAGAAGGGCAAGAGTAGCTCTCTGGCCTCCTCTAGCTGTTGGAGGTCTGCCTCTGAGCAAGTAAGAGGTCTACTGCGAAATATAGGATATTCTTGTCTCAGAACAGGACAATCAGGAGCTTAAAGGGCACACAGGCAGAAAGTAAGGAGAGAGAGAGAGAAAAAAAAACAGAGGAAAGAGTAAGGATTGCAAACAGTTAGGGGCCAGAAATAAGACATGATTGGAGTGGTGCAGTGCAGTGGCTGTGGAGCAGCAGTCTCCGGGGAGATGTTCTGGAGGATGCGGTGTTGTCCCATCTGCAGGCACCTCTCTGGGCTGAGGGAGGAGGTTGCTCATCTCCAGGCTCAGTTGGCCAGGATTTGTGGGACCTACCCTTCCATCCAGGGACCACCAGTGCCACTGCCGTTGCCTCAGAGGTTGCCAAGAAAGAGGAGCGGTTGGACCACAGTGGGCTCAGGGAGGGTGAGGGTGGTGGAACAGAGGAGCATCCCTCCCATTGTACCTCTCCACAATTCCTATGCCATTCTGGCAAAGTGTGGTTCCTCTATGGAGGCACCCACAGTGGAGACCAAGGAGGAAGCTGGGAACCTCCAAGGAGACCCACAGAAGGGTGGCAGGGACCCTGCAGGGAAGGAAACAACTCCTGATGGGGACTCCATTGTTAGGAAGGTAGAACTGAGGGAGGAAGGGAGAGGGTAGGGTGCCTGCCTGGCGCCATGGCTTGAGGGACAGGAGTGAATCCTCAGGATTGCCAGAGCAGCTGCACAGGAGGGAGCTGGATGTCATTGTCCACTGAGGACAAATGACCTGGCTAAGAAAGGGATTAGAGAAGTGCAGGAAGAGTTTGTGGAATTGGGGAGGGGCCTTGTCAAGTAGCATACGGTAACCTTCTCGGAGGTGCTACCCATCTATGGCGAGGAGAGGCTAGGGTGTTCCGCACCATGGGATTCAATCAGTGGTTGAAAAACTGGTGTGGAGCTCAGAGGTTTGGCTTCATTGGGACTCGTGTCCACCTGGAGTGAGAGTGCTCATACTGGCATGATGGGCTGCATCTGTCCGGGAGGGAACCAGGATCCTAGGTGATAGGTTTATGCTTCCTTGGCAAGCTTTAAACCAGCCAAGGGGAGGCACTGAAAGGAGCAGGAAAATCCTAGCCCCCCAAATAATCACGGTAGTAAGTGTGGCAAACACCAACATAGAGGTGTCGATAGGGAGAAGGGCAGGGGTAAATGGAGAAAGTGACAAAGGCAAGAAGGACAGGTATGGGGCAAAAGGGAGTAAGGCCATCAGGAAATGGAGGGTAATGAGTACCAATGCCCGTAGTCTGGGCAACAAGCTCCCTGAGCTGATGGCCTTAATGGAAGAGGGTTGCCTGGATATCGTAGCAGTCACAGAAACATGGTACACAGAGAACCATGACTGGGATGTTTACCAGGGTACATAACCTACAGGAGAGACAGACAGGGGAGAAGAGGGGGAGGAGTAGCTCTCTACGTAAAGGAAGGGATAAAAGCAACTGAACAAAAGAGTAAACAGGGAGGAGAGGAGGCACTGTGGGTCACTTTGGAGACTGGAAAGGGCACCACAATCCGCACAGGGGTTGTGTACAGACCCCATGTCAGGGGGAAGGAATGGACAAGGATATGATAGAAGGCATTCTTAGAATGGCAGAGAAAGGGGAGATACTGTTGATGGGAGACCTGAATGTGCCAGATATTAACTGGAGCACATTTGCTGCAGCCACATCCAAGAGCAGGGCCATTCTTGATGCCCTACAGGTGGCAGGCATTAGACAGCTAGTTTTGGAACCCACTCGTGAGGGAGCAATCTTAGACCTCATACTCTCAAATGGGGGCAGTGAGAGGATCTCAGATCTAGAAGTGGGTTGCCATCTGGGGACAAGTGACCATCAAACAGTGTGGTTCACGTTAAACTCAGCTACAGAGTCAAGCCATACAAAAGTGAGGGTACTGGACTTTAGGAGGGCTGACTTTGTCAAGATGGGAGAGTGCCTCAGAAAAACACTAGCAAACAGGCTAGAAGGAGGTGTGAAGCAACAATGGGGAATTATAAAAACTGCCATCACAGAGGCAGCAAGCCTTTGTGTGAAGCAAATAAACAAATCAAACCAAAAAAAAAGCCACTATGGTTCTCAAAAGAGGTGGCTGTGAAAGTCAGGAAGAAAAAGATAGCATTCCGGAAGTATAAGGAAATGCAGAAGGAGTAGGACAGAGAGCTGTACCAGTTAAGGCAGAAGGAAGCAGGAAGGGAAGTCAGAATAGCAAAGGCCCAAACTGAGGAAAAGATAGCCAACTCAGTTAAGAAGGGGGATAAAACCTTTTATAGGTACATCAGCGAGCGTAGAAAGACAAAGGGAGGGATAGTGAGGCTGAATAGAATGAATGGTGGGTGGGCAGAGGGAGACAGTGAAAAAGCAGGAATACTGAACAAATATTTCTGCTCAGTATTCACAAAAGAGGAGGAGGAAGTGCCTAATCCAATTAACAGAAGCACTCTTGATAGGGGGGTCGATCCCAGTCCTTTCACAGAAGAAAGGGTTCTGCAAGAACTCCTAAAACTGAAAGTGGACAAAGCAATGGGCCCTGATGGAATTCACCCTAGAATTCTAAAAGAATTAAGGGAGGAACTAGTGAAACCACTGGCTACTCTTTTTAATAAATCATGGGAGGATGGTGTGGTACCCGAGGACTGGAGGAAGGCGGATGTGATTCCCCTTCACAAAAGTGGGTCCAAGACAGAGGCAGAAAACTACAGACCTGTCAGTCTGACATCTGTGGTAGGAAAGTGATGGAGTCACTTCTGAAGGAAAGAATAGTCGAGTACCTAGAGGCCAGTGGAGCACAGGACCCAAGGCAGCATGGATTCACAGCAGGAAGGTCATGTCAGACGAATCTAATAGATTTCTTTGACTGGGTGACCAAGGTAGTAGACCAGGGAGAGGCTGTGGACATGGCCTACATAGACTTTAGCAAGGCATTTGACACAGTCCCACACAAAAGATTAATAGTCAAATTAACTAGCCTGGGAGTGGGACCCAGGGTGATAGCCTGGGTAAAACAATGGCTGGACAACAGGACACAGAAGGTAATTGTAAATGGAGTCCACTCTGAAGAAAGGGGGGTTACTAGTGGGGTACTGCAGGGTTCAGTATTGGGTCCAGTCCTTTTTAATGTCTTCTTCAGTGACATTGCAGAGGGACTGGAAGGAAAAGTATGCCTTTTTGCAGGTGACACAAAGATCTGCAACATAGTTGATACACAAGGAGGCATGGAAAGGATGAAAAGGGACTTGGCAAGGTTGGAGGAATGGTCAGAAGTATGGCAGATAGGATTCAGTACAAAGAAGTGCAAAATAATGCACCTGGGAAACAAGAACCCAGCGGAAGAATACACAATGGGTGGGGAGGTAGTAACAACAACAAAAAAGGAAAGGGACCTGGGGGTAATCATATCAGATGACCTTAAGGTTAGCAAGCAATGTGAGAAGGCAGTAGGAGGGCTGGGGTATACTGGGATTTATAGGAGGAGGTATCAGCAGCAGAAAACAGGAAGTTGTTACCTCTGTACAGACAGTTGTTGAGACCCCATCTGGAGAACTGTGTCCAGTTCTGGAGACCCCATCTCCGCAAGGACATAGACAGGATAGAGGCAGTCCAGAGGAGGGCAACTAAAATGGTGCAGGGTCTTTAAGAGAAGCCATATGAGGAGAGACTAAAGGAGCTTAATATGTATACCCTTGAGGAAAGAAGGGAGAGGGGGGACATGATAGAAACTTTTAAGTACCTCAGTGGAATCAACAAAGTCCAAGAGGGTAGCATCTTTCAGAAAAAGCGACTGGCAAGGACAAGGGGACACAATTTAAAGATAGAAGGAGGGTGGTTCAGGGGCAATGTAAGGAAGTATTATTTCACAGAGAGGGTAGTGGATGCATGGAACAGCCTTCCTGAGGAGGTTGTGGGGTCTAAAACTGTGGGAGAATTCAAGAGTGCTTGGGACAGACATAAGGCAATTCTTGTGGGGGGTATCAAGAAATAGGCTGTTGGTTAACTAGGATCTGCAGCCTATCCTGTAGGTAGGGAAATGGGCAGACTAGATGGGCCTAGCGGTCCTTATCTGCTGTCAAAGTCTATGTTTCTATGTTCACAGGGGCATGTGTTTAAGCAGCCACACCTGTGTGTATTTCATAAAGAGTATACTGCATACACAAAACCCCGTGAGTCTTGCACCTCTGCAGATGGATGTACTCAAGCATGATGAACAAGGTACCCCACTAAATAGCATGATCCACTATTGCATGTTTTTTAGATGCAACTGTGTAACTGAAAATCCCTTGAACAATCTGTAGATTCACTGCTGAAACCATATTACCCACATTGCAACAGTACTTCCTCCAATGTAATGGCAGGCATCACAGTGGCATTCCCTTCTTTCTGAAGCCAGATAGTGTATATTTCTTACACCTGTGGGTGAAGAGGTGCAGACCCCTCAGTGGCCTGTACTTCTGCAGGCAGAAGTACTGTTACTATTTTGGTATAAGGGATTTTGTGGATCCCATGCTTCTGTAGCCAGAGGTCAGTGCATATGTTTTACACCTGTGGCTGCATAAGCGCAGGCCTGCCAAGCGTGTGTATGTCTTGCAGTGTACATGAGTAAATGAGGCTAGAGAAGTACAGGCCCATTTTTGTCCTACATTTCTGCAGACAAAAGAACTCTTGTAATCTGGGTACCACGTAGGTTGCAGGGGCCTGTACTTTTGCACACAGAAGCAGTGTTGTAATTTGAGTATCCTGATTTCTATCTGCAGCAACAAGTGAAGGTATATGTCGTACAGTTTGCGTGCCGCAGATACAAATTTATAAAAGCAGCACATCAGTTTTACTGCATTTGTGTCATCTGGAAACAGTTATATGTTTGTTTTACCAGATAATGGCTGTGTGTGGTTGCTTGCATGGGTGTGTCCTTTTGCTACTTAGGGGATGGAGAGTTGCGGTTGGAAACCAGAATGCCACATTTCCCTACTTTTGCTGCTTTAAGTTCAGCTCTAACTGGTGCATTTATTCAATTTTTGCTATGAATGTATATGTATATATATATATATATATATATATATATATATATATATATATGTATATATAGTATACCTGCATGGTAGTGCATTATTTATTTAAAACAGAAGTTTCTGCTGACATTGGTGTGTGAAATCCCTGTATTAGGGGTACATGCTCCCCTAGCATGGGACAATGGGGAACCCACTCCCAGTGCCCTATCATATTTATAAAAAAAAGGTTTTACCAGCATGGGGTGCCCAATCCCCATGTTAGCACAATCACCCCCCCGCCAGTGTGGGACACTGGGGAGCCCACTTTCAGTGTCCCAAGTTATGTCCTCCCCTCCATACTGTAGTACACTGGTGAGCCCACCCCCAGTGTCCTAAAATATTAATATATATATTTTTTGTTCAATTGTTTTGCCGACATTGGGGTACCTGATCCCTGTGCTGGAAATACACCCCCAATAGTGTGGGTCACTGTCAGGCCTGCTCTCAGTATCCCCAGTTATGTCCCCCTCCATACTGTCAGACAGTGGGGAGCCCACCCCCAGTTTCCCGAAATTTTCCTGAAGATGTTTGTGTAAAAAAAGAAAACAGTTCCCCAATGTCCTTTTTTTGGGGGGCTAAAAAAAATAAAACAGTCCCTCATCATCTCCCCAGCCTCCTCCCCCATTCTGACCATCCCATTGAGCAACCCACCCACACCCACACCCGTGTCCTATACTTGCCACCAGAGGCCATTGGCTGCCATCTTCTGTTGACCGAGACATGTCAGCACTCTTCAAAGCCAAACCTCAAACTGAAGAATCAAGGTAAATGATGTATAATGGCTGTCTATGGCATTTTGAACTTATGTTGATATCGCAGCCATTTTTTGCGATTTTTACACCAAATTTTCAACATCGGCTTTTTGGGACCTCACCTCATGAACATTGTCACTGTTATTTCATTAATCAGACCCAAATAGTGATTTTGCACTCACTGCATGTAATCACCTTTGGGGCTCTATAACAAAATGGCAGTGCCAGTGATCATGAGGTGGGTCCTAAAAAGTTCATGTTGAAAATTTGGTCCAATAATTCCAAAAAACGCCTAAGTTACACATAGTCATTGAAATACTTCTATGCACATTTGTAAGTTCATTAATTTTTGTTTTTTAAACTTTGTTTATTGTTTTGAAAGAACAAACTTTCAGTTTGAAATTACTAGCAATGGCATTACATTAAGACATTTGTACTCAATGAGGGTGCCACTCCTCTTAATAAACTTGATTTGACCATCAATTGCTTTTTGATACGTCCATGGGGGTGTACTTTTAAACAATGCATCAACCTAAGACTGAAATGATCCTCTGTAAAAGCTGCATGGTTTGAAATCCACAAGGTCCATATATGAATGTCCAGATAATCCCTACCATCAATGAGGGTAATAAAAGACCATGCTTAACCACTGTTTATGCATATACTGCATTACAAATAATAGAATGCTCTGAAAAGAATAGAAACCATGGCGCTCAAAGCAGAACAAGCAAGAGCTTATTGACAAAAAAGATTCACAGTTCAAATATTTTAAACAGTATAATAATAGGGAACTGTTATTTATTCTTGTAAGTCTTCAGACCTTAGGACCATTGTGAGGCCAACCAGTGCAAATTTAATAAAAAATAAAACTTTTGAATAACTTTCTAAATTTCAGCCCCATAAAGTTCAATGAGGGTGGTATAGGGACCCAGGGTGACTAGACTCTGGTCTAGTCCAGAATATGGAATGGAATTCAGCCTTACCTGGGCATAGCTATGTCACCCACCCTCAAAAAGAAAGAAGGAAAAAGTCAAAACAGTCTGATGGCATTCAAGTGTCCTCTTCTTCATCCATTGATGAATTATCCGCGGTTTCAATGCGGGACCTAGAAATGGCATGCTTTTAACTCCACTGCAGAGCTTCACTGGGGTTGTTAAACAAACAGACCTTCACTCCAAGTGCTGTCTACAAATGAGCCAGAAAAGTCATCCTGTCTGGAATAGAGACCTCATGCCGCATGGCCTGCACCACGCTGAATCTTTTTCTTTTCTATCTGGTCATGAAGCTGATGTCTGGAAAAAGTCTAATGTATTGTCTGCCCAGCAGGAGCTGCCCCCTTTGGCGTGCCATAGCTATCAAAGAATCCCAGGCTTCAGGGCCATCTGTGACAACCACAACCATTCATGGGGCATCTGGATTATCAGGACATCCTTGCTGCATAACTTGGTAAACCTTTTGAAAATATTGTACTCTGTTAGATACCTCTTCTCCCAATTGCTGTCCAAACTACGTTTGTATCAACCAAAGCAAATGGTCCCCCTCATTGCATTCAGGCAATCCCAAAATATGAATGTTGGGGCCCGAACTTGATTTTCTAGTTCTTTGATGTGAGATTGCCAATGGGAGGACTCCTTGATAATGGGGGAAACTGCCCCCATAGCAGCATCAGTGTGTTCAGAAGTCTGAATAGAGTCAATTGAAGTTACCATTGTTGTTACTCAATTGCTCAAGCCATCAAATTTATCCAACAGAGTTGCAACTGACTTAATCAGATGATTGAGTTTGGAACCAGTCGTCAGTAATGTTTCTTCTGTGGCTTCCTCTGCTAGGTCCTCCATGCAACCTTGTCCAGAGTGCATGGCTGATGCTGCAGAGGTATTTTTAGACTTAGCTCCATGTCCCTGTTGCTAATCTCATTGACGAGTTCCCATTTTGATGTGAAAGTATTCGGAAATAGCCCACAACCTTCCAAAGCTCCAAAACTAGTTTAGATTTAGCAATTTTCATAGAATTTCCATCTTGCTTGGGTTCCACAGCACTCCCCCAATTTCACCAATTTTTAATATTTTCATTCTAAATTTTTAACATTGCCATTTTTTCACACCACCTCAAGAACAGTACAGCTGTCATTTTTCACATGCTGCCAGAAATGTGTTTTCGCTACTGTGGCACAGAATGGCACGTTTGTTGTGTGAAATTATCTCTCTGGACTGAATAACAAAATAACAGTGGCAGTGTTCATGAGATGGTGTCCCCAAAAGGCCATGTTAAAAATTTGGTGACAAAATTTCTAAAATGCCCGAGTAACATGCATCTGTTGAATTTATTCTACACATGTTCATAACTTTGATACTTTTCAATCTTTTGACCCCAAATTTTCAGCATAGCAATTTTTTCACACCACCTCAGGAGCAGTACAGCTGCCATTTTTTACATACTGTCCAAAATGTGTTTTTGCACCTATGGTGCAGAATGGAATTGTGGTTGTGCATTATTACATTTTGCCTTGCATTTCACAATTTCTCTGTATTGTGGCACATGAGATGGGGTAATAAGATGGCTATGCTGACAGTTTGGTCACTGTTGATTGACACATGGAAGCACAGGGCCCAGAGGGCACTGTGCATCCACATCTACATACATATGCACATCCACAGATGGATTGGAGTGCAGGGTCTGAAGGATCCTCTGCTCCCACAGTAAAATAAGGATGCTGTTATACTAACTCAAAAAGAAGGGAAATTCACTGCAAAAAACTCAGTTAATGCATAAGTTAGGGTTTCTATTACATAGACAAAAGTCTGGAAATTAGGCATTAGGGTTACCAACCTTAACACCCCCTACCCCCCACCCTCCACACACCAACAGGCATCGGGTGTGCCTTGGGGTCGCTGGGCCTAACTCTCACCCCATGCTCCTATCCTGTACAATCTCAGCTTGTTGACACATGGAATGGGGTGAGAGTTAGTACCAATGCCCAAAAGGCACACCCTGATGCATTGGTGTATGGAAGGAGGGTGGTAGGAGCAGGATTGTAGGGTTGGTAACCCTAACACTGAATTTTCAGATGTGTATCACTGTAATAAAACCTTAACTGACACATTAACAAATTTTTACAATGAATATATATATATATATATATATATATATATATATATATATATATATATTCTATGCAAAAACTTTGTTAATGCATCAGTTAGGGTTCTTCTACAGCTAAAAGCAAGGAAATTTGATTTTGGGTTCCCACCCTTGCACCCCACCCCAGCCTGCCCTCACCCCAGCAGGCGTGGGGTGTGCATTGAATCATTTCTCACCCATCTCATGTCTGAACAAGCTGAAGTGGTGCAGTGTAGGAGAATGGGGTGAGAGTTAGGGCTGATGACCCCAATGCACAACCTGATACCTGTTGGTGGGGTGGGCTGTGGGGTCAAGGGTGGGAACCCTAAAATTAAATTTCTCACTTTTTTCACTGTAGAAGAACCCTAACTGATGCATTAATGAAGTTTTTTGCATAGAATTTCCTTACTTTTTAAGAAAGAATAGAAAAGTAGAAAGTTGCACAAGTTGGTGGGATCGGACCAACTTGTAAGTATCGGGCCACATTACACACCCAATGACTAAAAAGTACATTGACAACAGCAAGGTAAGCCACCAAACAAATGTTAATCTAGTGGAACAATAGAAAACGCTGTCCACAAAATGTAAACTGAGCCACACAATATCGCTGCAAAAAATATGTTGTCTGACACGTAAACACTGCAATCAACATCTACAGGTCATGCCGTCAAAACCCTCCAAATTTCAAGTAAAAAGATCAAACCATGTCAAAATTTGAAATTTTCATTCGTCAGAGTGGCACAGTTCCACAGCTGTTTTTTTTTTGTTTAACCAGGTATAGCACACTAAACTGAAAGCTTTTTTACAGGAGTGACCTGGGAGCACAAGGAGGTTAAGCGACTTGCTCAGGGTCACACAGTATGCATGTGGAAACTGTGGGATTCAAACCCAGGTCTGGTCTGCTGGATGTCACCAGATTTGCAGCTCAGAGCCTTAGACCACTGCGCTATACTGCCTCCATATGTTGATATTTATGACACACAGCAACTGAAAGTTGCATCCATGACACTAAGGCTAGGCATCCTATCAATTTTAAGCCACCAGCACAATCCAAAACTCTGTCAGAGGCATGTAAAGTGTGTCACATAATATCTCCATAAAAAAAAATTTCTCCAACACATAAACACCATGATTCACATCTATAGGTGATGCCGTAAACACCCTCCAATTTTCAAGTAAAAAGACTAAACCGTTTCCGAGATATTTAATCTTAAAGATTGGTAACATTTTCATATTTTCAGTAGGTTGCACACTCACCTCTGAGGCCGGGAGATCAGAGGGCTGTGGGTTCAGTTCCCACATCTGTCACTTGGGTTAATATCCCAGTACTGACACTGTAGTGCAGCATGAGAGGGGTACTACACTTCTGAGGTGCCGTCTTTCAGATGAGACGTTAAATCGAGGTTCCATCTGCCTGGATTGGTGGTAGTTCAGGTGGATGTTAAAGATCCCATGGCACTTATCAAAAAGACTAGGGGAATTTACCTGGTGTCCTGGCCAATTTTCCTTCATTCACTAAAAAAATAAATACCACCAACAGCTTAATCTGGTTCAAGGTCAGTTGGCATTTATCTGTATCCCCCATCCCCCGGGTTGTGCCTGAAAATAGGTAGGATTTGTCTAGTGAACTTACCCAGTCAACAAAACCTAAATAAATAAATAAATATATATTCCAATATAAAAAATCTGGCCATCTTGCACCCCCCCCCGCAATCAAAGATGGTGATCAAAGAATGTCATGATCAAAGAATTTGCAGGCTCACGATCAAAGAATTTGCAGGCTCACAAACAAAGAATTAAAATTGCTATACATCAAACAATTGAAGTAATTGCAGTAAACCACCATCAGGGTTCATCAGAACGAAGCCCCCTGAGTAAAACTCATTCTCATTTGTCTTCCTAAGACACCCACGGGCTGAGAAAATTGATTTTTTAATCTGACCATCTCTTCCCTCACTCGCGATGCATTATCGTGATCAAAGAATCTCACGAACAAAGAATTTGCAGGGTCGCGATCAAAGAAATTGCTCGCTCATGAGCAAAGAGCGAGGATAGAGATGGCCAGATTTAAAAATGTATTTTCTCAGCCCAGAATACTCTAAACTTAAATGAGGCTGGGTTTTGCTCAGAGAACTTCCTTCAGTCTCCATCTGAATGAAAAAATCATGTTTAAAATATCCTGGTAGTCTAGAGCCCTCCATCATAATAAAATAGATAACGATCTCTAGAGTGGCCCCCAATGTCTATGCCATAAATATGTTTTATATCCCTGGTAGTCTAATGCCCTCAGGAGATCATAAAATAACAATTGTAATTCATATCCCTGGTAGTCTAGCTGCCCCCCATCATAACAAAATATATAACCATCTGCAATTTCCTGGTAGTCTAGTGCCCCAGTGAGTATTTGATAAATATTGCATTTTTAGATCCCTGGTAGACTAGTGGTCCCCCGAATTGTATTAAATTATAATTATTGTTCACATCCCTGGTAGTCTAGCGGATCCCTCCATCATTATAAAATAGATAAGGATTTCCAATTTCCTGGCAGTCTATTGGCCCCCCATCCCCCACCCAGCTGTGCCAGCCCATCCAGCACCCCCCCATTCCTCAGCTGGTGACTGGCACAGCCCACCTCTCACCTCCATGGCCAGCCATCGACTGCGTGTATTACGAGCACTAATGCAAAGAGGTGTTCTGAAATTATTTCTAAGCGCCTCTTTGCATTAGCGATTGTAATGCATGCAGTTGGTGGCTAGCCATGGAGGTGAGAGATGGGCTGTGCCAGTCGGCAGCTGGGGAAAGGTGGGGAGGTGCTGGGTGGGCTGGCATGTCTAGGTGGGGGTGGGGTGTGGGTGGCCACTTGACTACAAGGAAATTGGAAATCCTTATCTATTTTATTATGATGGATGGGGGGGCGCTAGACTTCCAGGGATATGAACAGTAATTATAATTTAATACTGATAAGGGGGCCAGTAGACTACCAGGGATCTTAAAAAGCAATATTTATCAAATACACATTGGGGGGCCACTAGACTACCAGAAAATTGCAGATGGTTATATATTTTATTATGATGGGGGGGCTGCTAGACTACCAGGGATATGAATTACAGTTATCATTTTATACACATCAGGGGGGCCACTAGACTACCAGGGATATAAAAAAAACAATATTTATGAACATTGGGGGGCCACTAGAGATTGTTATATATTTTATCATGATGGGTTGGGGCCTCTAGACTACCAGGAATATGTAAAACATGATTTTTTTTTTATTTAGATAGGGCAGAACGAAGCCCCCTGAGCAAAACCCACCCTCATTTAAGTTTCTAGGGCACTGCAGGCTGAGAAAAAGCATTTTTAAATCTGGCCATCTCGTCCCTCGCTCGCGATGCATGATCGCGATCATAGAATCTCGTGATCAAAGTATTTGGAGGCTCGCTATCAAAGATCGTTAGTGAGCCATGAACTAAGATTTAAAAGCTCAGAACTCTGCTTTTAGAGCAATTTTGATCAAACCAAAGACATGGCTCGATAAATCGGGGTCCCCTGAGTAAAACCCATCCAAGTTTTACTTCAGAAGTGACTCCTGAGCTGAGATATTTGTGTTTTTCCAATCGGAAAATCGAAAACAAGATGGTGGACCTCGCAATCATAGAATTTAAAAAAATCCTCGGGGACAAATATTCTTGAACCGTGGGACTGCAAATTCTTTGATCGCCAGGTGGGATGAGATGGCCAGAACACCAATCTTTGTTCGCAAAACATAAGTATAAGTTTTTCCCATTTACTTATAATAGGAACTTAAAAGTGGCATAACTTTTGAATGCCTTAATATTTTTTCTCCAAATGAAAAGCAGCATCTTCGGCCACTAAAGCTCTTTCAAAAAAGCCATCTCACAGAGTGGCACACCACACAATGGCCATGCAGAGCCATATCCAAAATCCCAAAAGCTGTCTCCAAAAACTGATAGTTATGAATTTTTCAGCGTTTCCGTACGCAAAGACCGTAAGTCCACCCAAAACACAATTTGGCAGATCAAGAGATCTTCCATGCCCCAGCATGCATTCCAAATTTCAGGCTAATCCATTAAATAGATCCAAGGTTATTAATGCTCAACTTTTGACTTCAGTATGTAAGTGACAGCTGAACTCTTACTATAGTGACGCGACCGCACCACGATAGCATATATATATATTTCAGAAACTCCATTAATCCATCAGTTAGGGTTTATGTTACAGTGACAAAAGTATGGAAATTCGATGTTAGCATTACTACCATACCACACTATCCTCCACACACCAACAGGCTGCATGGTGTGCCTTGGGGTCATCGGGCCTAACTCTTACACCATGTGTAAGGAAGCTGAGATGGTACTGTATAGGAGACTAGGGTGAAAGGTAGGTTCGACAATCCCAAGGCATTCCCTGATGCACACCCTCATACCTACTGTTGTGTGGAGGGTGGGGAGGGTAGAGTTGATAACCCTAACACCAAATTTCCATACTTTTGTTGCTGTAATAGAAACCCTAACTGATACATTAATGGAGTTTTTGTAGTGAATTTCCCTTCTTTGTGAGAAAGTGTAATCTTATCTGTAAGTGGTTGTGGGGAGCCCTGCGCTTCCATCAGTCTGTAGTGTGTTCCCATGCATGCATATTATAATTGTCTCTGATTTCCATGTGGGAGCACAGCACTCTTCAGGACCTGCTCTCTTACAGTAACTAACCATAACTGCGGAGACATTGTATATAACCCTCATCTCCCTTTGAGAGCGCACTCCATAATGGTATCTATTTCTGAGAGCGCAGGGCCCTACCATCTATCAATAATTATCCATTTAATCATTCTATTTATAAACTGTTTTTAACATGTTATTATTTGGTTGACATGGATGTTTTATGATTTTATATCCTTTTTTGTACAATGCTATGATCTTGCTGGAATAGCGTTTTATAAATAAACTTGCTTACATAAGTGTAGAGACATTGTAATGAACTCTCATCTCTCAGTACTCCATAATGGAGTGCCCTGAGCTCCAATTATTCCATAATGGCATCCATATGTGAGCCCTGTGCTCCCATCTACCCATAAGTATAGAGGCATACTGCAGGCCTAGAGACGTTTCAAGTAATCCTTGTGCTGCCAATGGTGCAATATCTCAGTAACCACAGGAATATTGGAAAAAATTTCACTGCAGCTGCAATCATGGCTGGCAACCTGCACACATGCTTAGTATACCTAAAGGTGTACTAAGCTGGGTTTAGTGAAAAATCCATATCTCAAACCATTTTCAAGATATAGGCGCCAAAACATACCACAGCCACAACAATGTTATCCTATGGGAAGTTTCTAAACTTCAGAATGTTATAACTATGAAACTGATGTAAATGTTATCACAAAACCAGCAAAAGGCACATATGTGTGGCAAACCCTGCAAATATCAGGCCAAAAGTCCTAACCATTTATTTGCTGTGAAGTGGCAAATAAACAGCAATTTGGTTTTGGTACTTTTGCAAATTTGTGAAACTGTCACAAAATTTGCAAATATTTCATGAAAGTGTTTGCAAATTTGTGAAAGTACCACTTGCTTTTTATAGCATGAAACACTTTTTTGTGCTGTGAATGACACCATTACTTCTTTTTCCCTTCAGAAAAAAAACAACATGAAAAATACATAAAATGGTGTAATTTTGAAAACCAAACACCTGACCTAGCTCAACAGGACCTGTGTACCTAGATCATGTAGAATTACCATTACTGAGCACCCCAAAATCCAGGGTGTCCAACTTAGCAAGAGGAGCCATTTGCCTGCTTATGAGAACAGTGGGACTTTGTTGAGTTCTGAGATCACAGCTGGAGTCCTGCTATGGGCTGCAGTGAGAGGAGTGAGCAACCAATCCCCCAATCTGACTGTCTTCATCCACCTGCCTGTCGGTCTGTCTGTCTATTGGTCTCTTTGTCTGTCTGTCTGTCTGTCTATCTAGCTAGTTATTGTATCTATCTATCTGAGCTATCTATCCAATCAATCAATCTATCCTATCTATCTGTCCTATCTAACTACATAAATATTTAGGATTGAATAGGCACTTTAATGTTAAACCCCAGTTTTCACACTTTAATAATTTTTCAATCGTTCAATGAATTTTCATAAACTTTTACATGCATGGTTTCTTGGGAGTAGGTCTCTAGATGTGCCAAGTTTTGTTCCATCAGATGTGCAGATTCCAAGATCCAGATGCAAAAATTGAATATTTCATGGTTCTTTTGCTGTTTTTTGTTGACTGCTGTAGTGCCCAGATGGTTTGGCATTTTGGTTAGAAATTTTGAGCATTGAAAGGGGCTGGCTCACAGATGTGCCTTTTGCTGGTATGGTGAAGAAATATGTATCCATTTCAAAGTTATTTAATTTTGAAATTTTAGTTCTGAGCATGCTTAGTAAGCACTTCAAAATAGCTGTATGAAACAAAAGAAGAATCATTTTTCATATGTTTTTTTTTTGCCATGCATACAAAAATTTTCGATATTCCATTGCGTTAGTAAACCCCACAAACTCAAGTGCGATTTAAGTGGTTTACAGTACTAAATGTATATATTTATGATGATATTAAAATGTAGTATTTCTTTAGTATTGTTTTTGTTTTCTGGAACACTGATCAAGTTCCTGTTATGTCAGTACTTTATAGGAATTCATTTTAATATGAAGGATATCAATTTTAATGAAGTCAGATGGCTAATTAAAATATGTAGCTGTTCTATCTGCACTCAGAATTAATGGAAAGTATACCATTCCATAGCTTGTGAGGTCTATATGGACTTTATTCAGACAATCCCTGACTGATTAGAGCCAATTTTTCCAGCTCATCAGCACAATCATTTTAATACTTATTCAAGTTGTTCCACATCATAATTGTGAGACCCCATAAAGATTATAGTTGCTATGTCAGTTCTTAAACACAGTCACATTGGTATTTTTTTTAACACTTTAGGGCTTTGTGGCTTAATTGCCTAATCTTCATAGTATCTAGTGGCTGCTGATTTTTAAGGTGTTGCAAATGCTAAAACACTGTCCACTAATGTAAGCAGATGGTAGAACAAATGCCTATCTGGTTAGAGACCGCATGGGACACTCGCACTCACTGCTGCACTCTTGACTTTATGCTCATACTCCCTAGACTAAAGTAAATATCTGAAACAGGTGCTGCAGCAGGTGTTTGAACACCACTGGTCTCCTCCTCCTGATGTGGCAGCAATGTAATGATGTTTTGGAGTCAGCTAGTTCTTCCAAGGAAAATGGAAACTATTTTATGACTCTGCCAGCCCAGTTGAGATTGTGAACACATTAATAATTATTGGTTACTAGTTATTATGAGGATTAAGCAACTGAGCGACAAAGCCTTAAAGGGTTAAAAAGAAATACTAAAATGACTGTGTTCAAGAATTGACATAGTGACTACAGTCTTTATGGTGTTGTGATCACTGGACATATGTGGAGTTAGGCAACTGAGCCACTAGGTTATAATGTGGAACAGATTGAGCTAACAAACTGATAGCGTGATTTTAAACTATTTTCTGACTGCCTGCTCTTAAAGAATTTGTTATTTCATTGAAGAGCTAAGTTTTGAATCGTGGTTTGTTTATATTGTCAGAATATAGTGCATATAGTCCTCAAAGGCTATGGAATGGGTAATTTCCATTAATTCTGAGTGCAGAAAGAATGGCTACATATTTTAGGTGGCCATCTGACTACACTGAAGTACCTGCTATTTTGCATCAGGAAAGTCTCTAGACTGGACTATTAATTAAGTGAGCAGAACATACACCCACTGCACATTGAGGATATCAACTTTAAACCCGATGTTGTACAATATTTGCAGTGACAGAAAGCAAATGCAGATTAGATATATATTGCTGCATGTGAGCAGAAACGGCCCTATTCATTGTGTAAGCACATCCAACTGCCCCAGAATACCACATTATTGCCCTGTATTATCAAATAATTGAGCTTTTCCCTTCCTTAATTTAACTTAATCACAAAGCTGCATCTCTAGAAGAATCTCATGAGGAATGAAGCACCAAGTTTGGGAGAGTGCTTGGACCAGGTATGGGTGACTGAGAATTATTTTTTGTCATGCTGTAATTTTAGTGGCTGTTTGCCTGTAGTAACTGGAAAAACTGAAAAGCCAGATTATATTGTCTATTGCAGCATATTTCTGGTGTGATATATCTGCACATTCAGCTACTTGTTTTGTGTGTATTGTGATGCTGTGCAGAATATGAAATTCTGCCAGCCAAATTTGTATGGAATGACCATTCTGCCAGCAAAATTTCCACTGGAAAAAACACTAGATCAAGGAAAGGGATTTAGGAATAATAGTGTCCTGAGACATGTCTTTTTTGCCCCACTATCCAAAGATAGTTTAGAGGGGAAATAGAATTCTAAACTGCATTCTGAGACACATATCGGCAAGAAGCAGAGATGTAATGATACCATTATTTATATACCTGGTCAGACCGGTTATGGAATATGGTTCCCAAGTTTGGGCCCCACATAAAAAACAAGACATTGCCCTGTTAGAAAGAGTACAAAAAAGAGTGACCAGGGTGATACAGGGCATGTCAGGTAAAAAATACGAGAACCGTTTGACTGAATTGAACATGTACTCCTTGGAGGCAAGGAGAAAAAGGGGTGACATGTGCCTTGTGCGCAGATCATGGAATAACAATGACCTTTGGGACATCACTGGCCTGGAAAGAAACACAAACATATATAACACTTGATCCCACACATTACAACTTACAATACCACCCAGGAAAAAAGTTTTGAGTACTTCATGGTTTAACCAAAGGGTGGTACATGAATGGAACAGGTTACCACTGGAGGTTGTGGCTAGCAAATCTACAACTGTTTTCAAAAAGAACTGGGATGCATATACCAATAAAATCAAAATTTACTAGTATAAAAGGTGAGCATCTAGGACGTAAGTCCATCTAGCTCAGTATAAAATCCTATGAATCCTATGAATTTCACTGGTTCTTTAGCAAAATTCCACATGCTATGATCCATGGAATAGAACAGCATCTTTTCTGTAGAAAATGATTACTCAACCATTTCTAGGAAAAATATTGAGATCCTCAGAACAAAATTGCACTGAAATGTTTCAGAAAAACTCATTCTGCATTTTTCTGCTGTGGAACTCCACTGTTCCGTTTCTAGCAAAATATGGTGAAATTTCAGTGGAATTTTGAAAATGCCATGAAATTTCATTCCACCAGAATTTTTAAATTCCACACAGCACTAATTAATTGCTTTGCTATATTTGCACTACTTTGTATGTTTGTACAGACTGATTTACATGACCAGAATACAATTAAGTGAATTATAATATGTTGCTGTCATGGACTCTGTTTAGTTTTTTTCATTTTTTAACTAGAAGAGGCACACTAAGCTGAAAGCTTGTTTACAGGTGCAACCTGGGAGCATAAGGAAGTTAAGTGACTTGCTCAGGGTTACACAGTATGCAAATGGGGGCTGTGGGATTCAAACCCAGGTCTCCAGGTTTGCAGCTCAGAGCCTTAAACCTTAGCGTTATAGTGCCTCCAAGTTTGCATGCACCCTTTATTTAATAATGAAAGTGTTTGTCTAATCACCCTATCACCCCATTTCCCTACTTTTATTGCATTAATTTAAACACTAACTAGTGCATTAATTCCGTTTTTGCAAATAATTTCCAGTGTTAGGGTTTCCAACCTTAATTTCCCAGCACTCCAAAGCAGCAAAAGGACAACACCACAGACAGCCATCCTCAGATAAGTCACACAGCAAACAACTGTTTCCAGATGACACAAATGCAGTGGCACTGACGTGCTGACTTTTTGGACTTGTATCTCACAGGGTCTGTGAATATGCTGCCACACCTCTTTATGTGTATTATATTGTGTACATGATTGTATGTAGCTACTGAAGCCCTTCTGCAAACAGAAGGGTACATGGGGCTTGGGCCTCTGCAGGCAGAGGTATAGGAGTGTCAGCCAGGATGCAACACAGTAATGCTGTAGTATATCACAAAGAATCATGCAGTATGCTGCAGGCAACAGTTTAAATCAAAGCAATTAAGCTCTTTTTTACTGCAGTATTTTGTGATGTCATTTACTGCAAGTTATTGCATTGCATCATGGCTACCGGTGCCATACTCATGCACATTGTGCAAGGTACCTCACTTGATAACATGATCCATTAATGTATGCTTTTCTATGTACATCTGCATAAGTGAAAAAAAATGCTACCTCCTTGAACAATTTCCAGATTCTCTGCTGAAACCATCATACCCACCATGCAACAATACTTCTATCTGCATAACTGCAGGCCCCAGAGGAGCCTGCCCTTGTGAAGCCAGTGGTCAGTATGTACCTTTTACACCTGTTGCTGTAGAGGCGCAGGCCCCTCAGGGGCTTGTGCTTCTGAAGACAGAAGTTGTATTGTAATTTTGGTATCCATTATTTTGTGGGGCCTGTGCTTCTGCAGTCAGATGTCAGTGTGTATGTCTTACACTTGTGGGTGCAAAATTATAGATCTGTCTAGAGTGTGTATGTCTTACAGAGTGCATAACTATCTGAGGCTACAGAAAATCTGCCCCAGTAGTAGCATGCTTTTCTGCAGACAAAAAGAACTCTTGTCATTTGGGTATCATGGATTTGTATGTGTGGCTACAGGAGCCTGTGCTTCTGCATACAGAAGCAGTGTTATGATTACTGAAGTGTTGGTAGTGGACCCTGGTCACACAGAGGTGGGTTTGGGGGCTGGGCAGCCATCAGGTTTATTGCTTGGTGACATACTGCTCACTACCTCAGACCGGGTGTGTAACCTGGGTGTTATTTTTGACGATGGTTTGACACTAAAATCTCAGCTGTCGGCTGTCATTAAATTCTCTTTTTACCACCTGAGGAATATTGCCCTGGTGAAACACTTGGTTCCCCCGATGATCTTCCAACATTGGTCCATGCCTTTGTTACTCCCAGCCTTGATTACTTCAATTCTCTCTACCTAGGCCTAGCTGGGGTCGATATCCACTTTTTGCAGCTGGTGCAGAATGCGGCGGACTGGGATCTCTAGTTCCAGTCACATTACACCTGTTTTCCATTAGCTGCATTGTCTGCCTATTCAATGGAAGATCACCTTTAAGGTTGGCTTGCTAACCTTCAAAACCCTACATGATCAGGGACCTGGCTACTTCCAAGACCTCCTGATACCCTACTGCCCACTCCGCCCTTTCCTATCCACTGACAAGGGATTGCTAGAGATTCCCAGGGTGTGATTGAAGACATCTGGTGCTCGCGCTTTTTCTTTTTCAGCTCCAACCTTGTGGAATTATCTACCTTTTTGGTTAAGAGAATGCCTGACCATTGATAGGTTTAAAATTGAGTTGAAAACTTATTTATTCACTTTGGCCTTCCCTAACCATGCTTAATTTGTTTTATTGTCATTTTAATTTATATTTGTTGTATTCGATTTTATGTACAGTGCCTCGGTTTTGAAAGGCACTATAAAAATAAAGTTTGATTTAATTTGATTTGATTATCATGGATTTGTACAGTATCCACAGTGGCAAGTGAGTGTGTATTTTATGTGGTGTGCATACCACAAATACAAATCCATGAAGGTAGCACATTAGTGCTACTACCTTTGTGTCATCTGGAAACAGCAGTATGTTACTTTGCACTACCTAATGAAAGCTGTCTTTAGTTCTGTGGTGTTGTCCTTTTACTCCTTTAAGGGGGTGGTTAGTTAAGGTTGGAAACCCTAGCACCGCATTTCCTTTATGCAACATTTTAACAAAAAAAGTGAAAAATTTTTTTTTCTCTGTTTTTTTTTTTTTTGTCATCACAACACACCAAGATGGTTTGGAATTTTGACCTGAAATTTTCAATGTAGAAAGGACTTGGGACAGAGTGATGTCTTTTGTTGGTTTAGTAAAAAGAAAATCTGTTCTAGAGTTATAAGGATTTGAAATTTCAGTTCTGAGCATGCTCAGTATGGTCTTTCGGATAGCTGATTTGTATGAAAACAGAATTTGGGCAACAGAAAAAAAAGATTCTACTTCATAGGGGGGTAAAAGTTTTTCATGGGAAAAAAAAATTGTATGACTGCCATCTTGCTTCTTTAAAAAAAAAAATAAAAACATGAAAAAAATGGTACCATGGAAACACACCAACACATGTATCTTCCAAATCAAGACCTCAGTAGTTGGATTCTGCAGTTACTTTCTGGAAAAATGACCCAGAAATGTGTTTTAACACATTTTGAAAAAAAAACACATTTGTTTTAGAGAGAACATTTTCTTTTTTCATATAGCCATGCAAAACAAGAATCAGCCATAGGAAATAAGATTGCCTTCATACAAAAAATGAATTTGAACTTCGATTATTTTTTCACATTCTTTTTTTCATATGAAGGAATCTTTTTCATGAGTATGACACAATCTCATGAAAAATCACACATACATTCAATCACACATGCATTCCTTTCTGGTATTGCAATGAGCAACCTTGAAGTCTTTTTACAGACTCAAATAACTCCTCTTCAATCTCTCCTTAGTGCAGCATATGCCACTGTGAGGCAAATTTAGAAATACAATTATAGAAATGAGAGGAAAAGTGTGAATCTCATTCATATTTGAACCCAGGACCTCAGTGATCTGTGCTTTAGCTCTTAACTAACTGAGCTAAGAGAGTTCAGCCAATTAAGGCCCCTGAGTTTTACCATGTGAATCACACGCACATTCCTTTCTGGTGTTTCAATGAGCAACCAGGAAGTCTTTTTACAGACTCAAATAATTCCTCTTCAGTCTCTCCCAGGTGCAGTATATGCCACTGCAAGGCAAATTTAGAAATCCAATTGTAGAAATGAAATGAAAAGTGTCACTCTCACTGGGCTTTTAACCCAGGACCTCAGCAAATCCATGCTTTAGCTCTTAACCAACTGAGCTATGAGAATTCAGTCAATTAAGGCCCCTGAGTTTTCCCATGAGAAACACAAATACATTCCTTTCTGGTGTTGCAATGAGCAACCAGGAAGTCTTTTTACAGACTTAAATAACTCCTCTTCAATCTCTCCTAAGTGCAGTGTGTGTCACTGTGAGACAAATTTAGAACTCCAATTGTAGAAATGAAAGAAAAAAGTGTGACTCTCACATCATAAGATAACATTGCCACTTTAACAAGGCATACATCGTCAACAATTGGAAAGAAGGAACAATGTATATATCAGAAAAAACTGTTAATGACTACTACATCATTAACACATAATCACCCTTACGACATTCATGGGGTATGCAGAACACCACAAAATTAGCTGCAATATTCACCATTGTGCCTAATCAACAATGAACGTCTGATCATCATCAAAAATGCATCAAAGATGAATCTCGTCTTCCACTATAACCATAGCAAATTTCAAAGGAAACTGACAAACATTTACTGACATATGGGTAAAACATTGAAAACACATTTTTGCCCATATACAACCAAACTCTGACAGTGAAGAGGGATACTTAATAAATTTTTCCATTTCAAGTGCACCTTACAAAAAAAAAACAATTACAATCAAGCTCATAAATTGCTTTTCTGGAAGCATAGAATTGCAGGGTCCAGAGGGCTATGTGCTTCCACAGCCAGATGGATTTGTGCATCTCAGGTGGGATTGAGGGCCCTACATTTTCCTAGGCAAATAGATGTCTTCACACAGGTCCCAAATGGACCTATGTGAATGAGAATATGATTATACTATTTCAAAAAATAAGCATATTCTTTTAAAACATAACTGTGTCACTGCACTAGTTAGGGTTCTGATTATACCAACAAAAATAGGGACATGTGGTGTTAGGATTTTAACCCAGCACCCCACCCCCACCTTGCAAGCAGCAAGAGAGGAAAAGAAAATAAGGTTTTGACTTTCCTGAATCTTGCCAAATCAGGCCTGGTGTCATCTTTAGGGTTATCAGCTATAACACTCAAACAATTTTCATGTAGTCTGCAAATCTGAGGTTATTTGCTGATGGAATGGGAGAAACATTAGGGTTGATAACCTTAAGAAAGATTCCACTCCCGATTTGGCAAGACTCAGTACAGGCTGAACTGTAATTTTAATTTTTCCCTTTGATGATTCCAGTGTGTGAATGAGGTGTTAGGATTAGAAACATTAACACCCCATTTTCCTACTTTTGTCAGTTTAATCTGAATCCTAACTGGTGCATTAATGCAGTAAAGATATACTTTTATATCAATAAAAACTACTATATGTAAACAAATACAGTATGTATATCTTTAAAAATAAAAATATTCTTACGTTTTAAACTGAATGTACTTTTAATAACAACTATAAAAATAAATGCTTAAGTATTAATATATCTAGATAAACAATATGGGCTTGATTCTCCAAATGGTCTTGGATTGGCACAAGCTGCAGCAAACAGCTGCTTGCACCAAAGCCCATTGTGCTAGGGGCCCTGAACCTGATTCACTAAGGGGCAGGGTCCTGGTGGATAAGACCAATGGCTTGCTACAAACATAGATGAGTGCAAAACAGATGGTGCACCAAGAGGGTCTGCTTCAAGCCAGGGCAGCCGTGCACTGGTCTAGACCCTGGCAATCTAGTGGCTCTCAACCCCAATCTGATGATGCCACCCTTAATAATATAAATGCAGTTCCCATGCTCCCTCCATGTTCCCAGATGTGGCCACTAAGAATATTTAGTAATTCCAAGGCCTCCACCCCTGATGGTGACTGTATTAATAATATGATATTCCCATGGTCCCCTCCCTGAATCCCAATGGTGCTGGTAGTAATAGGTAGTACTGTCCCATGCCCCCCACCCCTGCCGGTATTGCCTACCCCATCCCATAATTCAGCTGGTGCCTGGCACTGCCCACCTCTCATCTCCGCAGCTGGGTGCTGACTGCACTTTCATGGAGAGCTTAATGTATGGTGTGCATGCTCAATGAATGAGTGGGCAAAGTATACTGTATGCTGTTTTTGAAAGTTCAGTCTGCACCCAACCTTGGAGGTGGGAAGTGGGCTGTGCCAGGCACGGGCTGTGATTTGGGTAGGGGTGGGTAATATCTGCAGGGGTGGGGGTGGGTGAGGGACCACAAGTCCACCAGGGAATGGACATACCTAGGCATATTCCAACAGCAGGTGATACTGGAGATAGGAGAGAGGGGCCACTAGTTCCCCAGGGAAATGGCATATTGTCCCATTACTGAACAAAGGGGGGGGCAACAGCAATCAGAAAGGAAGGCCACTAGTTCAAAAGGGAACGCACATCCTTATGAATATGTCAACAAGGGAGACATCAAGGAGGGGGAGGCCCTAGTCCACCATGGAAAGGGTATAACATTGGGCTGATTCACAATGTATTTGTATAATGGGTGGGTCTGTAGTTCAGTGCCCCAAGGTGGAACATGCACCCAGAGAAATGTCTAAGTACTCTTAGACCAGCCAAGGCTGGTCTGAAGGTACTCAGAAAATCTCCCTCAGGGAGATCTTTGAGAATTCAAGGTTTGATGATGTGGTAGCTTGCATCTGCCTTATGCCCCTTGCACCTTGCCATAGCCCAATATTGTGTGCATGTGCAGTGCAAGCCTGATTTGGGGCAGACAGCCTGTGGTTGATGTAGGCTGCCTTTGTTAATCACTCCTGGTGCATCATTTGGTGCAAGGTGTGCTTTGTGTATTTCTTTGTGGGGCATGCCTCTTTTGCCCTGCTGGGAGCTTTGTGAATCAGGCCGATATATCCAGTAAAACACCATTAAAAAAATAATAATAATCTTAGCTGCAATATTGATAGTTCTAATGTGCTCTTGCAGGAGTAAATAAAACAAAACAAAAAAGGGTACAGACATTCAATATTACATAATAAATTTTAAACTATAATTATACAAAAGGTAGTGGTGGAGGAGGAGGAGGATAGCCAGCAAAACTAAGATGAAGAGTAAGGAGGATGAGGAGGTTGACCAGAAGGATCAGGAGCAGAAAGAATAAGATTAACAGAATGATGAGTGGGTGAGAAGGATGACCACAAGGATGAGCAGTAAGATGAAGAACAACTGTTTGTGGAGAAGGAGGATGATGATTAGAAAAAGGACAATGGTGATTAGGTGGCACACTATACCTAGGAAGATTAGCAAGAGGTACAGCAGGAAAAATAGGAAGGTGGGTGGAGCAAAGAAGATGAGGCACAAATGAAGATAGATAATGGAAAATGTGCAAAATAAAATTAAAACCATGCACAATGTGTCCATAAACTGGCAAATGAGTACAGATCCATGCCAGAACCTGCTGTGCTACATAAATTACATAAAAAATGACTACCCAAATATTTTCTGCAGCCAAGTTCCGGAACAGGATATGACTCTAGAGATGGACAACAATGAGTATCCTCTGTCAGCAGTTTGCTGCTCCTGTACCATCTGCAAACCTTGTTCTATAATTCTAATTCTTTCAAGCAATTCAGCAATGGCAGAGTTTGTGGATGGTGCAAGAGTTGTGTCTGGAGCATCTTTAAAAGCAGACTTACTAGAATAAGAATATAATACCAGTAAGAAAAGCAACATTATACATCAGATATTTATAACATTTAAAACATTTAAACAAAGAGCATTATGAATGTATGTCTCTAGATACAACTTTGCATTTTGTAACTCCGGACGTACAGTAATTCTAATTACTTTACTCTTAAATCTTAACAGATAGTATATTGACAACTCAAACTTCTATTTATTTCAAATTTGTAAAAGTTAGTTATAAGCCTACTTAGACATACTTCCTATAACAAAATATAACTTAATATATCAGCTAACAGTGCCTTCAAGAGATATCTGTTTGGTATAGAAAAATAAATCTCAAAGTATAAGATTTGCATGAAAGCATCAAGAAGCACAGCTCAGCTGTTCCATTGCCCAAAGCTGATTAAAGGATTGTCATGTAACATAAGACACATCACTCACTGGTCCTATTATTTTACTATAAGTTACCTTTCTATACTTCAAGTGAGTTATAATATATATTTAAGTGTTTATTTTTAAATTATTCTGGCATCCTGCCCCTGACAGTGGAGTACACCTCTCCCACCTACATTTTCTGCAGAAAAAACACTGTACTCAGCGGAAAAGCTGCTTCTGCATTCTGACTGACTTACAGCCAATTAATGATTTCTAATATAGTAAAACAAACTCACCCTCACATGCCAAATCCAGTGTTAGGATTACATTAATTTGTAGTTAGTTATTTTTTTTTTTGAATAATTCATTAAACACAACATGATACATGAAACAATACATACTGGAGCAAATGCAGAAATGGACATGAAATAGCAGTACCAGTGATATATATCATGGAACAATTGTTCAAAAGAAAGATTCATTATAACCCCTATCCCCCCTCACAGGGGACATAATCCAGTAACAAGTGGAATGTAAGCTTTGGAGGAAGTATGAGGGAATGTCTGTGTCCATGCAAACTGAATAACGTACAATTATAAAGGACTTCACTTCCCCACTCGGGGATCACGCATAGCCAGTGTAGCAAGACTCATAAAAGACAGAGGTGGGTCAGCTGGTAATGTCTAGGAAGTAACTCAGCACCAGAGTGGCTTGTGAGTGGGCTGGCTACTGAAAAGATCCTGCCCCTAATCACAATGATAACACCAGATCAAAAACAACCTAGTGCTCACTTCCCATGAGTAGACAGAAAATTCTGCACCAAATTAATATCTAACATGCCTCTTTATTTGTGCTATGTCCATTAAACATATGGAACCAGGCAGCCTCATTAGGCCACCCACCCCTGCTTAGTGATGCAGCAAAATTAGATTTCATCAGCAAAATTGGGAATATTGCCCAGCAAAACATTTTGTGAAATTTGCGCATTTTGAGGAACATTTCGTGGGAATGATCTATTTAAAAATTTAAAAAAATAAAGTGCTTTCCCCCTCCTGAGTCCTGGCCAACATTAAAATAAAAGAGTATCCCCACAATCTCTAGTGTCTAGTGATCCCACCCCTCCAGTCCAATATGAAGAGTCCCTCCCTTCCATTGAGATTCACCCCATCCTCCTTCCAGAATTTTAAATAACAATAATGTTAAATGTCCCTGGTGCCTAGTGGTCCCAGTCCCCATCCAATTGGCAGCCCGATTTAAAGAAGGCCCACCCTGAGATTGATACCCCATCCTCCATCATCTATTATGGCTGATTAGCTCAGTTGGTTAGAGCGTGGTGCTAATAACGTCAAGGTTGCAGGTTCAATCACTGTATGGGCCATAATTAATGTTAATGCTTGCCCATAATTCTGTAATTGAATTTGTACTGTTTTTTTTTTCTATTATGCAATCTGTAACTACCTGTCTGTGTCAAAGGACCTCAATGAGCTTGCTCAATGGAGTTTTCCTACAATAAACTTGAACTTGAACTATTAGTGCCTCCAGGCCCACCAGCATCAATAGTAATAATAATAATTGTGGGGGTACATTTTAATTTTAACTTTGATGGTCAGGACTCAGTCAGGAGGGAGAAACACTTTTTTTTATTATTTTTAAATATACATGGATCAACCTCTGGCCTTCAAATGTGAAATTTCCCCAACGGGTGGTGAAATTCTGCATTTCACTGGTGAAATTGTGCATTACGTGGGTGAAAGCCCACATTTCACCTATGGGATTTCTCATTTCACACCCGTGAAATATTTCGAGAAATGTGTGAATTTTGCTAAACATTTTGCATAGCAAAATTTTTCAATTTTACACAACACTACCCCTGAGCTTCACTCAGTAGACCTTCCTAAGAAGGCATGCCTAGACTTACAATCCCCCCCCCCCCAGATTAAGGTCGCAGATGATGACATTTAAGTTTATGTAATGTACATTTAATTTTCCCTACAAAACTGATTCCCTTTAGGAGTTTAAACATGGTACAAGATGCAAAAACTTTAAAGTGTCAATACATACAGTAAACACAATAAATTAATTTCAATTTAAATTTAATGATCAATCATGATAGGTAAGTACCAGGGTTATTACAAATAGCACATACAAATACCATAGTTAAAATTGGGTTAACATACATAAAGTGCATTGTGCAAAATAGAACAAACATACATTAATAAATGGAGACAACAAATATGTTTTCAGATTAAATCCTCAGTTTTCTAAACCTATTATTTAAATAGCTTATTGAAGTTTCTATAAGCCTTTTTTTTGTATTTGACTACAGATGTAAAAAATTGCAGTAGCTGATGATTCTTCATAAATTCTAGGGTGTAATATTATGAAAACTATATCATAGTTAATATTACCATAAGTAGCAAATATCTGAGCAAGGTACATATTTCTAGCTTTAGTGTACAGTGGACGATTAGAAATTATGGGCCAGATATTCAAAGCATACCGCAGAGCGCAAACCAATAGCATGGGAATAGCGCAGGAATAGCGCAGAGCAGCCATATTCAATGGACCAGTTAGCGCGCACTAACAGCAGTAGTGTGGGGCAAACCAATAATGTATGCAAGGGGCAAATTGAAGGGGCGGGTGGCCAGCAGAGAAGCGCAAAGGGATATTTAAAGGCCCAGCACCATGCTAGGACACATAGCGTGACATGTAGCGCAGCGCTAGTTACTGCCTATGAAAGGCTGGTCTTAACCCAGGGCAAAACACAGAGGAGAAGGGACCACAACAGGAAGTGGGAATGTGTGCAGTGCCAGTAGCAGTGATGCTGCCATTGATGGCAGCTGTAGTGGAGGAGGAGGAGGAGGATAGGGAGCAGGCACAACATGGGTCACAACGTAGGCCAAGGAGACGGTATGCTGCAAACAGGTGGTACTGGCCCAGGGTCTCCTTCGAGACCCTCCCTGATGAGCACATCATTGGCCGGTACAGGATGAACAGGGGAATGTTGAGGCAGCTCTGTGAACTCCTGCATGAGCAGCTGCACTCAAATACCAGATGCAGCCATGCCGTGACAGTGGAGGAGAAGGTGACAGCAGTGATGTGCCTCCTTGCCACAGGGATGTTCCAACGACCAACAGGAGACACCATCAGGGTAACGCAGTCTGCCACCTCACGCCTTCTGACCCAGTTCCTAGAAGCCTTCCTGCCACATGCAGGGGAGTTCATAGTATTCCCCAGCACGGCAACAGAGCGCAGAGAAACAATGCAGCAGTTCCATCGAGTTGTGCACCTACCATCTGTAGTGAGTGCCATTGACTTCACCCATGTCCCCATCCGTGCACCACCTGGCGATGGCAGTGATGTGTATGTAAACAGGAAGGGGTGCCACTCCATCAACTGCCAGGTGGTGTGCGATGCGGCTGGGTGCATCAGCAATGTCTATGCACAGTACCCCGGCAGTGCCCATGACACTTTCATCTGGCACCAGTTCCAACTGTGCCAGGCATTTGAAGAGGGCAGGATACCCAGTGGGCAACTAGTCAGTGAGTAGCAGCATACAAGGCATACACACAACAGCATGGATGGGGGCAGGCAGTGTAGGCCAGGGAAGGGGTGTGGGAGGGCTACACAGAGGTGCAGGACAGCATCTGACAGACTGCAATATGGCACTAACAGGTACACATCTCTTGACAGGGGACAGCACCTATCCCCTGCAACCCTGGCTGTTGACACCGGTACTCCCACTGGCCACAGTGGCCCAGGAGATGTACAATGAGGCACACGCCAGCACAAGGAACATCATAGAGAGGGTGTTTGGCATTGTGAAGATGCGATTCAGATGCCTAGACACATCAGGTGGTGCCCTACAGTATATACCTCAGAAGGTATGCCGTATCTTCCTAGCCTGTTGTATGCTGCACAACATGGCAATGAACCATGGGATACAGGCACCTGAACCTGAGGGACAGTCCGACAGTTAGCCAGAGCCAGCGGTCAGGGGGATAGTGGAGCAACTCAAGAGGAGGGACCCTCGCGTGGTGCACAGGGCCATAGAGCACAGGGACAACATCATCAGGACACTGTTACAGACAAGAGGGTAAGTACAGACTGCACAACAACTTGAAAGAGTACAATGATGAATCTATTTAATGTGCACAAAGAACCAGAACAGTGACATCAACAATCACAACAGTAACACAACAGAGTGGAACAGACAACATGTGTGCATGTGGTGTGATGTTGGGGGTGTGCAGGACACACGTGGGGGGGACAGACAGAAATGGTGTACTGTCAGTGGGGAAGCATGATGTGTACTGTGAGGGTAAGGAGTGCAACTGTAGCAGTGGAAGTGTGCATGTGCATGTGATGGAGTGCGTAGGTGTTTTCTAGTGTGTGTGCGTGTGTGTGTGTGTGTGTGTGTGTGTGTGTGCATGTCTGCACGTGCAAGTGGGTGTGCCAATGTTGCAAAGGGGAGCGATGACTGCGCAGTAATGCAGTGTGATCATGACCATCACTGCTGACTACCACTACACATGCGACATGCACCAGTACCGTGGGTCACAGACCCTGGTGTGCTCTGGGATGAGGACAAGGCTAATGAGAATGGTGAGGCAGGCAGGGCCGGCCTCCTGTGCCCTTGGGGGATGGAGGAGCTTGACAGGGTGGATGGATGGCCATGGCAGCGCTGTGTTCCTGACGGTGTGTGTGACGCAGTGGAGCTGGACCCACTGGCAGCTCTGCAGCCACTGGTTGCCCGCCTGTGTGCCCCTGTGCCTTCTGCACCCCAAATAACCATCTCATGCTGGCGACCCCCATGTACCCCACACAGTACATTACCAATGTCGACCACTGCAGCTGTCAGACCAGCAAAGACGTGGTCGATCGCACCCACCAGGTGGCCCAACCTGTTCTCCACCTGCTGTTCAGCACAGGCAAAGCCCACTTAGATGGCCTGGCCTCCCTCAGCTGTGCCAGCTCATGCCACAGCTCCCTCGTGGGTATGCAGGTCCATGCAGACTCCTGCTGGGAAGTGACAGCAGCCTGCAGGAGTGGGCGGGCACCATGGGCATCCTGCCCCAGGGGCACAGACCCCTCAGCTGCAGCTGGCACAGGTGCCTGCTGCACAGGAGGAACTAGATGCTGTCACATGGCAGGCACGGCCTGCTGCTGGTGACTACTGGTGGTGGTCTGTTGCACTGTATGGCCTGGGACCCCAATATGGGTTGGATACTGCATGTCCAGTGGTGCAGAGATGTTCTCCACACTGCCCACCACCAGATGCGCAGGGACAGCCACACCGACAATGCTGAAGACACCACTGGCACCTGTTCCATGGCCTGCCAGCAGCCCCACCCCTGCATCCCCCTCCACAGGCATGTCCAGGTGGTGGGAAAACTCTGACACATCAGTGTCATCGCCACTGGTCACAGTGACTAGTAGTACCTCCCCTACACTCACATCCTCCATTTGTGCATCATCCAGGTACTCAGTGTATCCCAACCCCCCTACTGAGGTGTGACCCCCCCCTTCCCAGGCAGTTGCAGCCCCTGTCCATGGGATTGCCACACATGCAGTGTCTCTGTGCATCCATGAGTGGCACACAGATCAGATGTTGATGGACGTTCTCCATCATCCTCCTCCACAACCTCTGGACCTTGGCCGTACATCTTTGGCTGCTTCTGTTGTTCCGCAGCCTGGCAGGCACCGCTGTGGAGAAAATAGGGACAGGGTCAGTCACCTGTGCATGGACACTGTGCCCTAACACTACCACCACCACCACACCATGCAGACCCCAGGACACGTACCTCCATCACATAAGCCCATTACCACATGCACCCACCCAACCCACAGTGCCCATGCCATTGCCATGCAGCTTTTTGGCAGCCCACGGTGCACCCTGTGCAGGACACCAACAGCAGAACCATGCACCCATGCCATCATAACATGCAGGGTATACACATGCGAATACAGACCTGTCCTGGGCAGTGCGAGAGGCATCTCACATCCACCAACCGGCACACCTGCGACTGCCACTGTCCTCAGTGTCGATGCCACCATGGCCATGAGTGGCTCCTCCACCTGCTGCTGTTGTTCTTGTGGTCCTCCACCAGTCCTTATTCTCTCCTGCAGTCACTGTGCCTCCTCTTCCTTGGCACGTCGCAGCAGATTGTTCCAGCGCTTTCACACCACCTCTGTCATCCTGCCACGTCCTCCAACAGCATTGACAGCAGCTGTCACCTCCTCCAAGGCTTGGCACACCACTGCATCCGTGGCTCTGTGCATGCGTAGCACATGCTCCCTCTCCTTCACAGCATGCATGAGTGTGTTCAGCTCATCTTGGGAGAACTTATGTGCACGTATGCGCTCTTGCCATGCTGCCAAACCTATGGGACAATCGAAAGGGGACATGTGTCAGCAGCCGTGTCAGTACTGCATTGCATTACACATAGACATTACAATGCCACCACCTACAATGACACAGGCCACATGGACATGGCACTGTGCATCACATGCATGTACAGTGCACATGGCCACATAGTCACTGTCCATCCTGTGTCTGGGCAGTGAGCCCTGTACCCACATGTGCACTGCTATCGCCCGTGGCTGGCATGTGCACATATGACTGGGGCCACCCCTACGCAAATGACCTGGCACTGTACTGTGCCCTTCGTAATCAGTACACTGGGTGCATGGACAAGTGCACTGGCACATAGACAATGTCAGGACACCAGGCACAGTACATACGGTGCATGGGATGGCACAGCGCCCGGACTCTGTGTACTTCCTGCAGGGGGTCAACAGCCTACCATGCCACACATCCAGGGAGTCATGTTAGTAAGCCAGTGTTGCAGGACTTACCACGGTAGTGCACTAGTGCCCCTGCCTGGTGCCCACAGTGCTCAGGCAGTGCCAACAGCACAGTGCCCTGCAGGGGAATGTGCACGGTGCAGTGGACGATATGCTGCCCAGACGGACGTCTATAGCTGTGCACCATCACACAGCATAGTGCTTGCCTGTGGTCCAACATGTGTCTGACCATTCACCGGCAGGTACATCTGTGTGCTTCAGTCTGTGCTGACCCTATTCTGAGCTCTTGCCATTCCAAGAGTCCAACGGCAGTCATACATACCTGCCTCTCGCTGATCATCCCCCTGTTGCATCTCTCCACCTGTCCCTTGTAGGTAATCAGTATCTGTATTATGCTGCATTATCACAACACAACACTGGTGGTGCACTACTTGCCCTTTTATAGCCCATCCAGGCAATCAAGCCTGTTAGGCATGCAAATCAGCACATAATGATATGCTAACCACACAGTTTGCCACATGCATACACAAGTACCCCCATGTGCATACTCCAGTTGAATATGTCCCTGAGTAGCACTGGGCTATCACATTAGCACTGTGCAAAAGTCAGCGCAGGGCTATTGGAGGGGCAGTGCTGTGCTATCCCATTAGTGCAGTGCTATGTGCTTTAGCGTGACTTACACGCATGCTCGTGAGGCCCCCATGTCTACGCTATCACCCTGGCTTAGTGCGATGTAGCACCGCACTAGCTAACACAGCGTGGCACTATATGCATGCATGGTACACAACCTCTGGGTCATGCTGGGGGTCACGCATGCGCAGTGTGAATACTTCTGGGCAGCGCCACGCTACGTCATGTGATAGCGCGGCACTACAGTGGTTGTTGAGGGAGAGTCCTGAGAGTGTCAATCTTGTGATCAAACAGGTTTTGGGGTCTACTAGCTGGGTGTGAGATGGCAGGACATTCAAGACAGCATGCAGTGGTGCACAGGGACAGGCACTGGGGGGAGGTTGAAACAACCAACCTTGTGCAGCTGGTGCTGAAGAGGCATAGGAGGCTGTTTGGGGAGGTGAGGAAGGGGGACTTCCCACGAATGCAGTTGTGGAACACAATGGCAAGAAAACTTACTGCCAGCACTGGGATACCCAGGAATGCTGAAAAATGCTGCCACAGGTACACAGACCTGAAATGGAGGAAGCGGCAGCAGCTGGAGCGCTACAAGCACATGGTGTGTGATGACACTGTGCCTGTGCCAGGTAAGTGGTGTTGCATGTTGATTGTACCAACATGTCAGGCTGCGTGTGTGTGTGTGGGGGGGCGGTGTATGTATGGGGGGTGTGTGTGTGTGTGTGTGTGTGTGTGCGCACGCAGGTGTGTGCATTGATGCATGGTGCTGTGGCACACTGTGAACAGGTGGGGTGGCACATTTAGGCCCCCTAGGGGCACGGTACATGCTGTGCCCATTGTTGTGGGAGGCAGGTTGGGTCCTGTTGTTTGGCATGTCCCAGTGCATCACCAGCCTGTGGCCAGTAACACCATGTTGCAGGGATCCTGCTCCTGGTGGACTGTCGATGTACAGACATGGGTATGTGGATGTTCGCATGAGAGCTGCAACAGCCACTATCGCAGTACTGTGGCACTGTTGATCACTGCCGTGTGTGCCTGGTGAATGCACCTTGGGCACTGCCACCCTCTGTGTGGGGTCCTCCCTGTTCACTCCATGTGTATGCCTTGTTGTTAGGGTTGCATGTGCATCTTGCTGTACTGAAGATATACAAAACATGACAGCTAAAGGGGAGGTTCTGATAATGGGAGACTTCAACATGCCAGATACAGATTGGTCAATACCAGCAGGAACATCTGCCAGAACTAGACTCATAGTGGATTCCCTGCAGGGGGAGGGCCTCAAACAACTGGTACAGCAACCCACAAGAGACAGGGCCATCCTAGATCTAGTACTGACTAACAAAGAAGGGATCACAGATCTCCAGGTAGAAGATCACCTGAGGCCAATGACCATCACATGGTATGGTTCAATTTGGCTACTACATCTAAATCATCCCATTCCAAGGCAAAAAATGGGACTTCAGAGGAGCTGACTTTGATAAGATGGCCACACAGAGTTAAGCTTAGCTCTGGCAAAAGAAACACAGTTGAGGAGGTACAGGCAAAGTGGGCAAGCATTAAGGATACAATACTTGAAGCAACATCCATTGTGTTAGACAGAAAAGGAAGTCAAAAGAAGAAAACCACTTTGGTTCTCAAATACAGTAGCACAAAAGGTCAGAGCCAAAGGCTGGCCTTCAGGAAATATAAAGAAACACAGCGGGATGAAGATAGGAGGCGATACCAAACTGCCCTAGGGGAGGCAGGGAAGGCAGTAAGGCAGGCAAAGTCCCAAACTGAGGAAACACTAGCACGAACAGTAAAAGAAGGTGACAAGACTTTCTATAGATACATTAGTGAAAGGAGAAACTCCAGAGGGGTATTGCTAGCTTAATGGAGAAAAGGGAGCATGTGGAGGAGGAGGACCTTGTAAAGGCATCTATCCTAAATAGATACTTTGCTCGGTATTTTACTGAAGAGAAGGTAGGGCAGGCCCACAGCTCAGCATCATGGACACAGGGGAGAGGGAGGTGGAGCACTACTCCCTTCACAAAAAAGAAAGGGTCCTACAAGAGCTTGCTAAGCCCAGGGTGGATAAGGCAATGGGACCTGATGGCATACATCCCAGGGTACTTAAGGAGCTAAAGGAGGAACTAGCAGAGCCATTAGCAGAATTGTTCAGTGAGTCTCTGAGCACAGGAGTGGTCCCAGAAGACTGGAGAAGGGCTCATGTGATCCCGCTCCACAAGAGTGGTAGCAGGGAGGAGACGGGAACTACAGACCAGTCAGTCTTACCTCAGTAGTGGGCAAGATTATGGAGGCACTCCTTAAGGAAAGGATAGTGCAACACCTGGAATCCATAGGGCACAGGATCCAAGACAGCATGGGTTTACAAAAGGAAGGTCCTGTCAAACTAATCTCATAGATTTCTTTGACTGGGTAACCAGAGTGGTGGACCAAGGGGGAGCAGTTGATGTCGCCTACCTTGACTCCAGCAAAGCTTTTGACACTGTTCCACATAGAAGATTGATAAATAAGCTAGGTAGGCTCGGGGTGGGTCAGAAGTTGGTCAACTGGGTGGCAAACTGGTTGACTGGCAGAAAACAGAGAGTGGTGGTAAATGGTATACAGTCAGAAGAGATGCAAGTCACAAGTGTACTCAGGGATCAGTCCTGGGGCCAGTCCTATTCAACATCTTCAATAGTGACCTAGAGATGGACTAGAGGGTAAGGCTTGTCTGTTTGCAGATGACACCAAGATCTGCAACAGAGTAGATGATCCAGATGGGGTGAGCAGAATGAGAAGAGATCTGGATAAACTAGCAAAATGGTCAGAAGAGGGCAACTGGGATTTAATGCAAAGAAGTGCAAAATCATGCACATAGGGAAGAGAAACCCTGAAGCCACTTATAGGCTGGGAGGGGAGTTGCTAGCAGTCACAAAGGAAGAAAGAGACTTGGGCATCATCATCACTGATGACCTAAAATCATTCAAGCAGACCTCTAAAGCAGAGGTAAGGCTAGGGGGGTGTTAGGGTGTATTAGTAGGGGTATCACAAGTCGTAAGAGGGAGGTAATAATCCCTCTGTACAAGACATTGGTTAGGCCCCATCTGGAGTACTGCATGCAGTATTGGAGGCCACACCTTCACAAGGACATTAACCAAATTGAGGCAGTCCAGAAAGGGCAACCAAATGGTGCAGGGACTGCATCAGAAGACATATGAGGACAGATTAACGGAGCTCAATATGTATACCCTTGAGCAAAGGAGGAGAGAGGTGATAAGATCGAGACATTTAAACACCTTAAGGGCATAAACAAGGTGAAAGAGTCTAACATGTTTAAATATAAGAAAATAGCAGGACAAGAGGACACAGCATGAGATTAGAGGAGGCCGATTAAGGGGAATGAGGAAATTCTTTTCACAGAAAGGGTGGTAGATGCATGGAATGGCTTACCACAAGAAGTGGTGGCTATGAATACAGTGCAGGGCTTCAAACAGGCATGGGATAGGCATAAGGGAGCAATACAAATGACTATGAATAGATAGGTCACTGACAGAGCAAAGGCCGATGGCACATTTATAAGGTAGAAAAAGAAATGGGCAGACTGGATGGGCCTTGCGGTCCTTATCTGCCGTCAACTTCTATGTTTCTGCACGTGGTGTATGCTGTGTCATGCTCTAACACCACTTTCTCACCTGTCCACTGTAGATCGGATTGAGCAGCCCATGGCCGGAGGAGGGAGTCAGGCCAGGACCCTGGAGCAGAGACAAGGCAGCCTGAGGGTGCCATCCATGCTACAGCGGGTGCAGGAGAGCAGCCCTGAGAGCGGTGGCGTGTTGCGTGAGTACCTGTTTCATTGCTCTGTGATCTGTGCCCTTTCACTAGGCTGTGTGTCACATCTGGGTGTCCTGCCACTGACTGGTCTGGTGGCATTTTTGCAATAGGCAGTGGGCCAGTGGAAGTGTGGCAGTGTGCTGTGTGGTACATCTGTGTTGCACTCCACAGTTGGGTGTTGTCTGGCCCGGGGGGGGTACTGTCAGCTTGCACTGTTGTGCGGGTGACTGATGGTGGTGGTTGCTCTGGTGGTGAGTGTTCCGTGGGGACAACATGCTGTCGGCTGACATGTCCACCTCTGTGATCGATCCATACCACCACCCACAGGGCGTCTACATTTGCACCAATGGTGGTGCCTTGCTGTGCATGCAGGACAACACACACCATGCCTTACGGGCATACCTCTCCTCCTTCTGTCCACCAGCTGTGGAGCATTGCCTGTCATACTGTGCTACATCCTGGCACTGTGCCATACGCATTGTGGAGTCCTTCCATGTGTATCTCATGGCGAGGTTACTGTGTTGCAGTTTAGTTACAGGGTACTGTTATCACTGTGCTATTACATTATGTGCATCGTTGCCTGCCAATGTTGACCTTGGCAGTGGAAGTAGTACTCTCAGGGTGGGACAGGGGGGTCCTGTTATGTGGTTTGGGGACACTTCCTTGTACCATGTCACAGTTGGGTGGTATGCTTTCAGTGGCCATGCCTGGTGGCATCTGACGGTCCTTCACTGACAGCATCTGTGCCCTGGCTAACTGTTATCCCCTGGCCTGGGTCAGTCACTGGCAGGCCACTGACATGGTTCATTGATGCTCCTGCATGCCTGTCGTTGTTGTTGTTTCTGCGCTCTGCATTAGTGTACATTTCCATCTTTTGGTGGGCAGCATGTCCCAACGTGTGGATGCCTTTGTGCATGTTGTGGCGTGGGCCTTGCACTCAACTCTCCGGGGATCCAGCTGTGTGTCTGCCATGTCTCGCTATGTGCTGTATTGGGGTGGGTGGTGTCACATGTTCCCTGGTGCTGTCGGGATCATTGTCATCATGTGTGTTGGGTTTTATGTTGGTGCCTGTGTTGCCCTGTGCTGCTTTGTGGGAACCTTCCATATTGTCCTACCAGTGCGGAACTCAACTCCACCCGGGATTGCCCACTGGGACATGCTATCCATCTCTGTATGGCCACCTTTGGCTGCTGTTTGCCTCTTGTCTGGTGTGCCATCCTCATGGTGTCACCCTTCCTCTTGTAGGTACACTCCGGACATCGCTGTGGGCGACAAGGCTGGAAGAGTCAGAGAGCACTGAGGACCTGCTGCGCCGCATCATCAGGCAGCAGAGAACACTCCTTGAGCAGCAGACCATCATCATTATGGAAACACGGAGGGTGGCTAATGTGCTTGAGGCTTGTCTTCCGGATCCAGCGGGCAACTAGATATGCCCTGTTTTCATAATATCTTTCCTTACCACACCCCCTCACTGGACTTGTTTATCCCTTCCTTGAATATTGTCATCTGTCCCTGTGTGCATACTCCTCCCCTTTGCACCCTTGTTCTGTGTCTTCCTGGCCCTCCAGTTGTTATCATCCATACGTTTTCCTTTGTAAACCTTTTTTTTCCCCGATAGTGCATACCTTTTTTTTTTCCTGTAGTGGGCATTTGGTTGTGTGGGTTGTGTGTTGGGGGAGGGTTGCATGTTGCTTGGTGGGTATGGTCATGTTATGTTTCTGTGTTGTGGGGAGGGTCGTCCAGTGGTGGGTGGGGCATTTTTGATTCTGGGTTTTGTTCTTTGGTTTGTTATGTGTTTGATTCACTGTAATGTTTCTGTTGCCTTTACTTTTGATTCTTGTTCATTACAGTGTATTTACGACATTTTACTGTGTCCTGTGTCATTCTTGGGTGCTGGGGTTCCGCATGCTTTGTACTGTTGCTGGTGTTCTCCACATGGGTCTGGGTTGTTGCTGGACATTCCCCTGCATATGTAGCATCCTCCTGGATGTGCACTGTGGTGTGCTCCAGATACCTCATTCCAGCATGTGTTTCCTTGCATGTGTCCTAGGGTCAGGCTGTCTCACCTCTGCACTGTGTTCCACTGTGTGTTTGCACTGCCTGCCTGGGGCTATATTCAGTGTTGTCTTGTGTGCTGTATTCAGTGCTGTCTTATTCCCTGGCTGTTTTTGCCCTGCACTCCTGGCCCTGTTTGCCCGGCTTCCTTTGCTTCCTATATTCAGCTGGTTTTGCTCCGGGCTATTCCTTTTCCATATGGCTGGCATTTTGCTCCAGGCTAAGTTTGCATGCCAGGCAACGTTAATCTCAACCAGGGGCTAACCTTTGAATATCTGGCCCTATATGTCTTAAATCCTCTTGGAAATTCCTTTTTCAATGATAAGCATATATATCCTGTATTTGTGTATTATCAGGAATACATCTATTGAAATAGATATACTTGGCCATGATTAATTCAAATCTTGTCCAGGTTATATTTTTTCTTTGTTCCATAGAAATAGGGACAATCTGATACTCCTCTAGAAAATGACCAATTTTATTTTGTTTGTGCCATAATGCACATTTTTATTCATTATAATTGTCATATCCTGTTCCATTGCATAGATAATTCATTTTTGTAATTAACTATTTATATTGTGGAGCTATTGTTGTTTTTCTTTCTACAACCTTCCATAAATATTGCAAGTTAAGTTTGATTAGTACATTCTGTAGATACGAGACACAATTTGATTTACTCCCTTTAACATCCCGTTTCCTTTTTCCTCTAAACACATTTTTGGAAGTTTAATCAGAATTATTAATTATTTTTTATCCAGTAACTTAACAAGCATATTTCTTTTATGTTATTTTTATCTTGCCCAATTGTGCCCTAACCATTGTGTTCAATGTTGAGTTTGGGGCATTTAATAAAGCTTTATAATAGTACATTAAGGGAGTTTCCAATATTGAACTTTGTCCTTCTTCAGACCCCACACTTCTGCTCCATAAAGTTGAACCAGGGTTATTTTAGCATCTCCAGCTTTACAAGCTGGTGCTCCAGTATTCACTCCATATCGATTGTTAAATTTCAACAGTGCCTTAGTTATTATTTTGACTTTAGAACTTTATTTTAAATGTTTTGTCCATTTAACATAAGATGTTATATTTATTCCTAAATATATGTATTCATTTACCACTTCTACTAATTGATTATATTTATATATGTTGGGGTTAGGCCCCATCACCATTACTTTAGTTTTATTTAGATTTATTTTCATTTCCAAGTATTTGCATTTTTGAGTAAAAATATAAATTTTCTTTTGTAAACCTGACCTAGATAAAGAGAAATTAATGATATCATCAGCATATGTCAGTGAATGAATTAGTTGGTTATTTATACATGCAGCATCTAGATTATCTTCTACTTCATATTCTAGCAGAGAATTGATATATGCGTGTGTGTGTGTGTGTGTGTGTGTGTGTGTGTATATATATATATATATATATATATATATATATATATATATATATATATATATATATATATATATATATATGTGTGTGTGTGTGTGTGTTAAATAAGGATGGTGCCAAGAGGCATCCTGTTTAACCCTCTCCTGGAGGGGAATAATTCAGTCAACTCCCCATTATTACTGCATCTGACCACAGTATGCATATCAATATACAGCAAATAAATAGGGATCAGAAATGAGGGGGGGATATTCTTTTTTAAGAGGATCTCTCAAAGGGTATTTCTATTAATAGAATCAAATGCATGAAAAAATCTACATATAAAATATGTAGTTTAATTTTACGTATATGTATACACTTTTCAATTAAGTGAGCTAGGCAGAATATGTTGTCATATGAACATACGGACATATGAAGAAGCCAGCAAAAGAAGGCCATTTGGTCTATCAAGTCTGCTCATATTGCAGGGTCCACAGCTTGAGCTCATATCAATTTGTCAATTGTGGAGAAATTTTCTTTGAAACCATCTTGAAATGGTGATACTATTAAATTACTTTTTATCCACTCTGTGAGTTTATCTAATATAATCCTAGAGAACATTTTGGAAGAGAGGTTCAATAAACTAATAGATCTAAAATTATTATGATCATATACAGATCCCTTCTTATATATTGGTACTATTATATTATTCGTCCAATCTTTAGGTATATATTTATGGCACAGACATAAATTAAAAAAGTATGTAAGTATTGGAATCCAGAAATCACTATACTGATTTCAGGAGGAATAAGATCAAGCCCTGGGGCTTTATTAATTTTTAATTTAACAATTGCTATGTCAATATCTTGCTCAGAAAGAACCAATGGTTCCTAGAGACCATCCAATATTTTAATAGTGGGATAAGTTACCTCCAGAGATTCCTCTCCATTAAACATTTCTCTAGAATGTGTAATCCAATCATCTTTCAGAACATGCACTGTGGGAGATGGATGATATGAGTTACAGCCTTCTGACATCATATTCCAAAATCTGATGTTATAATTTGCCTTAATTACCCTAAACATTTAATTCCGTTGATTATGTTGGGCTTCTGTTCTCTTTGACTGCAAAAATGTTGTATATCATTTTCCGGCTTTGTTAAGATTAGAAAACTTTACTCTGGCCAGATGTTTTTTGTCCATCTTATCAATGTGCTAAGTCCTCTTTAGCTTCGTAACAAGAGTTATCAAACCATTAACTATTTTCTATGGCACTATTTGTGTTTTGTTCTTGATACATTAAATTAATTATACAGTATTAGTATTCAGTTGACATAACCATGGTTCAAGTATATCAGGGTGCATTAAATTTTGATTATTTGCCAGATTACGTTTTTCTTCCCAATCATCAAAACCCTATCAATTACACCATGTTTTACTTTTGAGTGACAAAGTACTTTTTTTATCAGATATAGCCAAATTTATCTGTAGATTATCAAAGTCAAGAATAATGTTCTCCATCTCGTTTAGCACAACAGTGACTTCCAGGGAGGCATGGTGACTTTCAAGTCTGGTTGCAATGGTTAGTTTCTGAAAGGATTTATAATTTTCAGGGCTATAAAGAATATAGTCAATTAAACTTTGACCATTATGAGAAAAACAAGTTATATTTCTATCTAAGTCTCCAGGAAGTCTCCCATTAAGAATTAATAGAGCATTTTCCTCAATCAAGTTCTGCAATTCAAATCCATTGATATTTTTACATATATCCATACTTGTTCTTGCTTTACATTCAGTTAGGTTAATTTCAGTTTCCAAGATATGTAAATAATCATAACTGGCTATCCGAGAATAAAAATCTCCTGCAGCAATAATAATTCCTTGTGGATTTTTTTTAAAGGAAACATCTACATCTTTAGATAAGTTTGTCCAAATCTTTTTTAGATCACATTTTTCTTTACATGGGGGAATATACACATTCATTATATTATACAAATCTTTTCATCATTTCTAAAATATAATTATATAATTTGGGTCAATTTTAAAGACTTCAATTACTGTAATATTTTTTGTCAGTTTTAATATAAGTTGTTAAACCATTGGAAAGTCTTCCACATTTTTTAATTTCAGCTGCAGGAGCATGAAATGCCTGGAAGCCATTTATGTTGTCAGGCTCTTTGACCCATGTTTCCTGAAGCAGGATGATGTCAAATTTATTTATAAACTGTATCCACTCATTATCAGCCATTTTTCCAGATATACCAGCAATATTCCATGAAAGTATATTTGCTTCCACTTTAGAGGATGTACTACTATCAGTCAGGCTTGAACACTGTATACTACTACTTTCTAGTTATAAATCTTGAGTCATTTGCTCCAGTACTGTCACTTCTCTTTCCAAGGCGTTCATGCCAGTTGGCAGAAAACCTGCTTTATCCAGTTTTTCTGCTCTGTGGAATAGTCTTTTTGATACTTGTTCAGAGATACATGTTAGATTCATTTGAGTACTCATCCCTTTAGGAAACATCCTCTCAACAATCTGTATATAATAGTCCTCTATTTCAATTTCCATAACACTTCTAGTAGAGCTTTGACAAATGACTTTAAGATATCATTATTTCCCCCATATAGTTCATTAATTCCAAATAGTGATAACATGAAGGTGCCATTTACTTTTTCTGCCTCCTCCTCCACATTTTATTTTGGGTAAAATCCCATTTTAGTTGTTTAAGTGTGGTAGAAAAAAATTCACAATCGATCTCTCTCATCAAGTCTCCCTCTGTTTTGTTTTTACCTTGAATTGTTTGCCAGGTTATAGGTGGTTGCACCTCCAACCCTAAGGTTTGCAATCTTTATTGTTTAGACCATACTTCTTTGCCAGTTCCATTTCAGTTATCAAAACATAAACCAGGACTTCCTCATCTTGGACATCTCTATATATTAAAATTATGTCATCTATATTAGTCTGACCCCTAATTCTGCATTAAAATGATGTCCAATCAACTCTTTTAGGTTTCCTGGATTTCGTAACTTTTTGATATATTCTTTTTATTTTTAATGTTACTTCATTTCCAGTTAGTTCCCTTTTAGACTGCATAGCCAGAGATCTTGCTCCCCATGGGTTTAGCCGTGTTCCCTTCCCCTTCAAAGGGGGTAGGTATTTTTTTTTTATTTTCTAGCACAATTTGGAGTTCTAGAGGAGTAGGTATCAAAGTGTGAACCAGTTGGTGTTTCCTTTCTTCCTTTATTATAAAGTTGTTTGGATCTTTTTTTATCTTGTTGTTATGGTTTTTATTCTTTCCCTTACGTTTTGATTCTTTTTCCTTTTGTGCATTTACAGTAGTAGCCACAGTCATGGCCAGATATTTTCAGATATTTTGGGAAATTTCTAAAAAGTTTATCTCTGCTCCCCCTACTGTGTAAGTGGAGAAAGCAGGAGATTTCTCTAGAAATATCACAGAAATTTCAGGAAATATCTGGCCATATCTTTGGCTGTGACTCTAGGTTTGTTTTTGGAATATTTGGTATATGCACTGAAGAAAAGAATAACCACTTTCTGCCTAGCTGATGCTCTAGGTCACTTACTTTATTCTCTAGTTTTTCCAAATGGTCAAGTATCTGGTTAGAAAATCCATAACATTTACCCTTGATATCATTCTGCACCTCCAGAAGGACTATATTTTCCATCACTGGGTGTGCTAATGCTTTTATTGTGTATTTTGATAATGTGTCTGGGCATTATGCTATGAGTTCAGGTTCCAGGTTTATTTGTTCAGCTTCATTGTCCAAATTCTGGAATACAGTGTTTGTTGACCCAGCCAGTATTGAGACAATCTTAATATATTTTCCTGATGTATCTAATGTAACAGACTTCCCTGATAGGTCCAATGGGTTAAATTGGTCTATTCCCCTACATTCCCTGTTTGATTTTTCTACCTTACCTTTATCAGCTTCCTCTTGTAGAATTTGGCTGATTTATTTATCAGCAATTTTTACTTTTTCTATTTCTGCCATAGTTATTATGTCTACTTGCTTTGTTTTTGTGATTGTAATTTTCTCTTTCTTAGGGAAAAAAATCAGACATTACTTTTTGGGAAGTTTTATAACTAGGACCATTTGGTAGCTTCTTTGCTTTTCCATCTCTCCTCTTATTACTGTGTTCACTGTATTCATTTACCAGAGTATTGGATGTTTCTGTCTCTTTTATTAATGGGGCTTGTAGAGTACACTGATTATGATCCATCCCCCACAATCTTACTGTGCTTACTATTTTTATTTCCAGGAGTTTCTTTTACTCCATCATTCTCTGCTTATGCACCCTGTATTTTAGAGATCCCTGTATTGTTTTACATGTTTTTTCTGTTGTGTTTTTGATAGGGGGTTTAGTTTTTGTGTTTAAGTCATGGGATACCTGTATTTTTTCTAGTGGGGTAGATGTAGTAATTTCTAGATCTCCCTTGAACACATAATCCTTCATAGATTCCAGCTTTCTGAAGCACTTTCTATGTTATATGTATTATTTTGCCACTACTAATATTCATTTTGATTTCTTAACAATACTAACAACACAAGAAAAAAGAAGAAAAGGAAAAGAAAACAAAAATATAAAACAAGAAGTCAAATTTCCATCTCCCTGTATCTCTTAGTTTTTCTCCTTAAGGAAGTAGATCTTTTATTTTCTTCTTCGCTAGTCCCTTCAGTTCTCCTTTAATAACGCATAGTGCTCTTTGGTATAACCTGTCCCTTCAAATGAGTCTTCTATATTTTTATGCTGTTAAACAAAGACCATATCAAATAAGGTAAAACGGGTACGTAGAAAGATACCAAGTTTCAAAAAGTACCAGTTTTGATGCAGTCCCCAATTCTGTAGCTAGGTCCAGATGTGCGAAGATCCTAAGCAGACAAAACAGGCCTGAAGCAGGCAGCAAAAAGTTATTTGAAATTCTTGTCATTCTCAAACAATCTAAGGAGAGGAGGATTTCTGTTAGAATTCTCCTTTCTCTTGTTTCTCCTGTATATTATCCATGCAAGCTAAAATTTACAAGGGAGAACAGAGGAGGAGGAGGTAAAACTGAAATGCAAGTGGATCCCCCTCCCTCCCAATCTGCAATTACCAGCTTCTTTTTTACACAAGATCAACTAAAATGCTTAATTTCAAAGATATCCAGTGTTAAGCTTTTAGTTAAAAAAATAAAATAAAAGAAGCTTCAGTTTTGATATAACAATTCAACAGACACAGCCCAACTGCTATTATTCACTCTAAGGTTACACTTTTCTATTTATCAGGATCTGCTTGTATGGAGAACATATACTGTGTTATATAATATCAAACATAATATATACCTGCATTTGTTGACCCTCTGAGCTCTTGTCCACAATGCCAATTTTACAAGCCCAGTTGGAGTGTGCAAGATTCTTCTAATTCAAAGGACTCACATCTCACAAGTCTAAAACACTTATCAACGTAGAAGCCACTATTACAGTTATATCTCTTCGGCACTAAAAATACCTTTGTGACTGTTTATATTTCATCGTTTGACCAACAAGAATTTTTGAGTTTAAAAATAAGAAGGTAAAATAGTTGGTTATAAAGCTTGACCAAACAATTTTTGAACTTACAATTCAGGTATAGCTTTTATGGCTTTTAGGACTTGATTAGGAAATGTAGTAAACTGTTTTATGTTTACTTTTTCTGCAACAGCATGTCAGCGATAGGAGTGATGCATGAATCAGCTTGTTTCACAGCAGGAGAACAATGTGTACTAAGAAAGCTCCCCAGTATCTAGATTACATATCTTTTAGGTGACTCAAGAGTCCCAAAGCTGTGACAAATTTAGCAGTTTAGTGGTGAGTCAATCTGTTTGTCTAATCAGATATTCAAGAGAGGAGTGGACCACTCAGTGCCTTTGTTCAGTAATTATGTAATTCAAATTCAAATGATCAATTACCTTTTCTCCATACAAGTGTTTGCAATAATTTAATTGCCCAATAGTTTCACCCACCAAGATCTGAGTCAACTCAGTCTATTAATCATCTGGTCAATGAAATTAAAGTCTGATAAGCCAATAATTTCAGGTAATAAACCAGTGGTTCAGATCTTAAATGCTTAAGTGCTTAATTACTATCACAGAAAAATTTGTCTAATTTTATGCAGTAGCATGTAAGTGACATACTTGTTATACTTATACTTATCTATACTTAATTTTTACTTATTACTCAGTCTTTATTAAAGCAGGATAGAGTGTTACTATTTGTTAATTTTCTATGGTGCATGGTATATCACTAGTTAATAAAAAGTCATGGAAAAGAAGCAGAAAAGAAAAAAAATGCACATACAGTAGTAGCACTGAATTAGTCAAGGGATTTTTAGGGATTTATAAAAATCCCTATTAAGAATTGTGAAACCTTTAGTTAGGGATTTTGTTTTGTTTGTTAGTGTGTTCACTGCTACCCAGACAGGGTTGTCTCATCTGACAGTGTAGTTGAAAATCTACCAGATGGCACTTAAGTACTGTAATATGAACTGGCCTCTTTCTGTAGGTATAACAAAAAGAATTTTAGAGGATTTTTTTCACTAAATTTTGTGAAGGATAAATAGGGAATCTCACAAAATTGCTTGACAAATTTGGCACTACTACTGAAGTGGTTCAACACCTTATCAAATAGCTACACATTTATCCAAATGACACAAACTAGCCGGGGATATTAAGATTTTAACTGTAATAAAAACTCCCGTTATTAATGTCTGAGGTAACTAAATATCTGACATATTTCTAATCAAGTTAATTGTTAAGAACTATAAGAGTGTGCTGAGAATCTAAAATTTCTAAACTGACAGCCAGAAAAGGACCACAATAAGAGACCAAAAAAAGGGCTAACCTTAGCAGAAGGCAGACATTAAAAATACAGTTCTAAAATTTCCAGATACTGAAAGCTTTCCAAGCAGCTGCATCACTTCTCCTTTCTGTAATAGGCTTGGCCTCCGCCCCACTTCCAGGTACCGAATGGGGAAAGCGGGAACCATGGTGGCAATACAGAATTTTAACTGCAGCACAAGTAAGACTGGACATAGCTCTGAGTGCATAGCTATTTTAGTTTTTGACCATCAAGACAGCCTCCATTCCAAGTTCAGGCAGGTGGAATAACTTTTAATAGGTTCAGTAAAGCCTCTTTGAGCTCCTAATCCTTCTAGCGAGTACAGCTCTCAGCTCTGCATCCATGAATAGTGTGCAGCTGTGCAGTCTGCCCCCAGCCAAGAATCTCCAAACCATGCTCTTTTTAAAGAGACTAAACTAAATTTTAACTGTATCAAAAAGTTATTACATTGGAGTGTTTTAAGCAATTAATAAATGTCCATTGCACCATATTTTTCTCCAATATAAATTGCTTAAAAAAGAAGTACTTCTGTAGGTCACTGAATATGTTGAGTAGTTTGATACCAGAGAATGGAAATGTTCATATAGTTCAGAGAGATTGGGCCCACACTCCTTTGTGGCAACAACTTGGAAGCCATGATTACCCTGAGTTTTAGGTTGCCTTGTTTGGCCTTGTGGGGATTGAAATGGCTTGTTGTGGTAATGACCTAGACTCCTAGAAAAGAGTGAAAATACATTAGTTACAGTCCAAAATGTGACATTTCATCTTTTTAAAATCTAATTGCTTTTACATGCTTTTCAGAAAAGCAACAATATTCTCTTTGATATCCCAAATTGTGCTGCCCAATATGGAAAATCAGCTGTCAGCAGCATTAGCCCTATGATTTGGAACAACCTGCCAAACTCACTTAAACTCGCCAGGATAGTTAGCCTTGGCATCTTCAAATCTTTTATAAGGAAGTATAGCATTGATTGTTGCGCCTGTAACTAGTATAAATGTATGACAATCATACCCTGTACCCACCGGTAATTTACCTAGAGTAGATTCCTTCTGAATCACAATAATGTATGACACAATTTATCTTTATTCACAAAATGATGCCCATAAATTGTATTAGACAGACACTTAGCACCCTCTCTAACCATAAATCCCATACAATGCTGTATTATAGTCATCATCTGCTCTATCTATATTGTACTGCATACCTATTCTAATGAATTTCTTGTGCCTTATTTGTACAGTAGCTCTAGGACACAATCTACCTTTATGTACACCAGGATGCATACAGTTTGTATCAAACACTTAGCACCATCTCTTACCATAAATCCTATAAAATGCTGTACTGTTGTCTATCTACTGTATTTATATTGTACAGAATAACTATTGAAATGAATTTCTTGTGCCATGTATGTATTTCTCTGAATTGATCTATGCATATCATATTGTGTACCTTCTCTAAAAAATGTCTTGTGCTATGTATGTATCCTTCTACATTAAATATTGTGTATTATAATGTCAAATGCTTAATGTGTGCTGTCCTCCTTGTAAATGAGCTTACTCAATTGAGCTTTTTCCTGGTGAAATAAATAACCTCAACTAAACATTTTAATGCAATAATTGTGTTACAGTACCATGATATTACAAAAAACGCTTATGGAACCACAATGTTGATAATTCAAATTCATTTAATCTTTTTTGGGGGGTGGGCTTTGGTTCTGTTTTTTTTTTTTTCTGGTGGGAGAAGAGGAGGTTTTTATTTTACAGACTATTTATATGAATGGTTTGAGATTCCATTCTTCATTAAGACCTCCAGGTGACATAGTGCTTAATGCATTTAAAAGATTTAATTGTTGGTTTGGAAAAGGTACACTTCAAGGTACACTCACAGTTATTAATACCGAAATAAAAACTAGTGTGATATATGCAGCTGAAGTCTGGGCCTTTTCTAATATAAAATCATTAGAGATTGTATTAAATAAGATATTTTTCGATGTACTGTGTGTTCCTCAGTCGGTTCTTGCAGAGGTTTTGAGAATGGAACTTTAGCCCTGTTTACATGGTCACATTTGCACTGGAGCAACCCAAACATTCCGGTTGCTCCACTGCAAATGCGACCATGTGGACATGTACACGATCATGGCAAGTCACTCATTAAGCCAGTCCCACGTTCCCTCTCAAGCTGGGGACACTGACAGGAGTGAGTGACTTGCAGCGAGTTAAACTGCTATGTGGACTGTCTGCACTGTCGCAGCATGTTCACTCTGCCTTTGCGATGGCAAGCGACAGTCTGGCCCCCTGACACATGGCCCCTCACAAGCCCAGAATGTAGCAGTGCACTGAGGGGCCGTGTGGACAGGTGGTTTCCCACTTGCTCCTGGCCAGGCCACACTACTGGGTCCAAAATGAGCAGCATTGCTGCCATGTAAACATGGCTTTGGTGAGTTCTCAATCTTTACTCTCATCACAGAGAGGTGTCTGATTTTTCTTCTTAATCTTTTCCAATTGCTAGAGGAGAGGTTCTCTAGGCAATATCTGGAAGAAGAAATGTAATATTTTAGGAAAGGTTTTACTTGTCCAATGGTTAAAACTATTAAAGATAACTTATTTCAGCTCGGTTTGGGACATTTTTTATATGAAATTTTTCACAGACCAAATTTTGAAGTTATTTCTCTTTTTTGGATGTCCCTTTTTTATTTATCAAATTAAATTGCAGTTACAATTAAGGATAACGGTAGTATAGTCAACATAAATCTTACACATACAAATGAAAATTTTAATGATGAATGTTTCAACAATACACCATCTCTGTACTCAATGCATAGATACTCGAATCTATATTGATTGATGCTATAAGGATTTCACATTAATATACAGATGAATGTGAATGTGAGGGGTCTTGAGTTATTTTTACATGCTCTCTATACAAATTTGGCCTTTATCACCTGATTTATTGACATCTTGCTTAACTCAAGTAGCTTAAAACTGTTTGTGACTTAATCGTCTGGTTAAATGGGAGTCATCTTTTATTATAAAATGTTATTTCATTACTTAGGGTTTAATGAACTCTTCTTAATCTATGTATTGAAATCATAAAATTTAACCAGCTGAGATAATTCGGGGATGTAGCATATTTCCATTTTAGTAATATACATTTAAATGCAATTATCAATCCTACTCTTATAAATCTTTGTTTCCGAATGGGTAGTTTGTCAATACATCCCCCATGGCAGGTCATAATCCAGTTTGTTTTTTAAGATTTTTCCCTGTAGATATTGTTAAAGTGGTAAGAACTTAATGCCAGAATAAATCCAATGCTGAACAATTTACTTTGATGTGCTCCAGTCTACCGATGCCTTTCGCATCTGGAACATAAATTTGAGTAGTTATGGTCAATCAGATTTAGTCCATGAGGCGTACAGTAAGTCCTATGCATTATGTTGTAACATATTTGTTGGAGCCTTGTTGACATTATGTCCTGCTTTGTTATGTCTGAGATATGCACATTTCCTATCTGTGATTTTTTTTAACTAAGTTTTCTTCCCATTTTAATTTCAACGGGGTTAACTTCTCCTCTGAGTAGGTCACCAAAAAGAGATATGCTTTCGGTATGATTTTATGTTTCTCTGGATTCATGAGTATCTTTTCTAATTCATTGTATACTGGTGGTGCTGATATATCTGTGTTCTCTGATACATAATCTCTTATTTGCAGATACCAGAAAAATGAGATTCTAGTAAAGAATATGTATATTTTTATGGTATTGAAGTCTTTAAGACCATACTCATTAAACAGGTGACCTATTTCAACCAACCCCTTAGTCGGCCATATTTTATATGTATAGTCAGTAAGTGATGGAGTAAAATATCCATTTAGATATACTGGGGAATGCAACAAGAATTTATTGGGCAGCTGTGTAAGTTTTTCTGGTTCGGTCCCAAATTTTTCATACTGTAAGCGTACATACTGTAGTCTGAGATCTGTTAACTGTTTTCTACATAGTCCTGCATATACAGTAGGAAATGTTTAATATTACTGTAAGGGTTACAGAGAGTTTTTTTCTGAGCCTAGCTGTCTTGTTGGTCATACGAAGGTTTATCCCTTAAAGACAGGCACCATTGTTCTAGGCCTGGACCCATGAAGGAAGCTCAGCAGGCTTAGAAAGAAAGAGAGGTTAGAAGGGGTCGGGGTTGGGGGGAGGGGAAGGGACCATGACATAAGCAGAGGGCAGGAATGAGTAGACAAAAAAGGAAAGGGGAATTGGATAAAGAGTTATGAGGTCAAAAAGGGGTGGTGTAAAGAACAATAAGGGGAACATATTTGATTGGATAAGGGGAGAGAGATAGGGGGAATTAGAGCTAGGAGGGGAGGTATTCTGGGGGGTTGAAATGGGGCTGCAAGAGAGGTTTCTCTCTCACTTTTGCTGGCCAGAAATTTTTGTTTTAGGTCAGCACATGGTCAGCACATCAGTCGGTGAAGTGTTTTGATCTTGTGATACTCAGGTAAATTTTGGACTCAATTTAAATGCTTATTTCATCCAGTAAAATGTGAGTATGCGGTAGTTTATTGAGTAATTTTTGCCTAAGTTGAAGCTGTTTTTGTTGCAGCCAGTGAGCCCAATTTGCTGATCTTTTTAGTTTTGTTTGGTCTGTAGCCCTAGATTTTGTTACATGACGGTATTTGTTTTAAACAAAAAGAAAAGAGTTGGTTTATTTCAAGAACAATCTGCCTTTGTTGTAAATGCTAGCCAGGATAGAGCAGACAACTGAAGTTTGAGTACTGAATCCTGTTTTGAACTGAGGAAGTTGGTAAGCAGGAGGGGAGCAGAGTGGAGGATGTGAGCAAGCTAGGCCTGTGCAAGCTACTCGCTTAGTCCAGGTGCAGACCGGAAGCACAGGCAGCCCAGTTTTAAATGGATTTTCTATGCAAGCATGCATCGCTATGCTCTGAATGGGGAAAGAATGTTTTCTGGTGCAAGAGAGAGTCTGCACTGCTGAGATAATACCGGTTTCATTGCTCGGGAGGGAACCACAGGGTTGGGCTGTTACGTGTCAGACCACAAGGCCTTAAGAAAGGAGACGAGTGTCCAGCTGTCCCAGAGATGTGCAGTAAATGGCTACGCAGCTGGTAAGGGACAAAGCAGCTTGTCCTGGTAAATAGCAGGCTGCCACACAGAATGGTGAGTTGTTTAGATGGGTTTTTTGTTGCAAGCTTTGGGGCATTTTGGGGGAAAAATAAAAGTGAAGCCCTAGTTTTTTAGGATCCAGCTCTGGGAGATCCTCCATGAGGGGACCTTTTTTTGGCCACGTGGTGGCCTCCTGGTTAAAAAGAGGGATTCCACCTCAAAGGGTTTTGTGGGGGCAATTGGCCAGGCAGCCATGCATATATTGGGCACCCATCATGGGGGTGTCCATGCAGTTTTTTCATCCATTCCATTCGGGGATCATGCAGGCCTAGGAGGTCATGGGATGGGTTGCTGTCATGTGGCTAGCTGCAAGTTTCGTTCCAGCCTAGGAGGCCAAGGATGAGTCGCCCATATCAGTTGGGCCTACTTGCTAAAGGGGTTGGTGCATGGTAGTGGCGGTGATGGATCAGGACTAGGAGGCCTCAGAGGGAGCGAACTCACCATTGGTTGACCTAGCAGGCCACATTGGAAACATGCAAGCAGGTTACAGGCCTGCGGATTAAGAGAGCAGCTAGATAGAATATGCCACCTCTCAGGGAATAGAGCGGTCACCGTGTGTTGTAGCTTAGGGCCTAGTTGGGTGGCATGCAGTTTGCCCACCATTTTAGACCGGTTGGACCATGGGGTGGCTGCCATTTTGGTGCAAATTTATGAATGGATGGGACAGTTAGATGGCTGAATGGGGACCATTTTTATAAGCTGGGGCCTAGCAGGACAGCCTGCATAGCAGCCACCAATTTGAAACAGATAGACTGCATGGTGACATCAAATGTTTGCATCAAACTTGGGACTTGAATGGTGGGCACTCATAAAAAAAGGCTCAGTGGGGTGGTCCAAATGAAGGGGATGGCATTTTCCTGCTGGCAGAAGACTAGCATTTTTCATTTTTTGAAGCCAGTTTTGGGAACAATGAAGGAGAGAGTTCATTTAAGGTAGGGAGATAGGAGTTGGCCCATACCCCAACCCATGTGACTAAGGGCTGTTTTCTGTGGAGGAGCCTGGCACCCAAAGTGGGAGGTAGAGAGAGTGATAAGAGTGGTCCTGGGAAAAGAGTGTGTGATGTGGGGACTCACTGATGTTCTTTTATGTTTCAGAGCATTTTCTGATAGCAGCATCATGGACAACAGGGGAATGTGATCAATGAAGGCTGATGCCCTGAAGCTGATTATGGACCTGATGGGGAGGACCACCAGGTATTGAACACTGTGGAGGATTTGGAACCAGACAGTGGAATACCAGTGCAGAAGGGATGGAAGAGGAAGGACTGGGAGGATTCTGGAGGAAATGGCAAGGGGCAACTGAAGAGTGGCACCCTGAGGGCACCTTCCCCAAAGGCAGATAGGCCAATTTTTCCTTTCCTGGAGCCTGCAGTGATACCCACCCCAGTGCCTGTGGCAGATCCTCAGCCGGTAACTCTACCTGTCCCAACCCTGGTGCTGGTCCCTGTACCACAGCCCATACTGGGCCCCAGTCCAGCCCCAGAACCTCAACCAGTCCTGGTACCACAACCTATGGCAGCAACAGTGAAGGCACCTAAACCAATACCAGTCCCACCACCGGGTCCAACCCCTGCACCAGTTCTGCAGCTGATTCATCAGTGCCAGTTCCAGCTCTGGTACCCATCCCACACCCACCACTGCCAGGACAAGTGGTGCTGATGCCAGTACCAGTGCTGGATCCATTATTACCACCAGGACCATCCAGCATCCCCAAGCCTAACACAGGTACAGGTGATATTACAGTGGAAAGTAGTATTAAAGAATATGTGAAGCAGTTGCTTGGTGGTATGGGGAGGATGAGACTGGTAAACTTAAGAAGGTTGTAACAGAACTGGAAAAAGAGAACAGTGATAAAAATGTGACAAAAGAGAAAGGGGCAGACAAGGGAGACAAGCAGAGAGGGAGATAGGCATCCCGGGGGGGTGCAGATAATGGATCATGTCCCCATGCCCATGAAAGAAAAGATATGGAAGGGGGAGTATGTGGATGTTTTTGCCTTCGTAGATAAGGTGATGGCAGAAAAATATGAAGAGAAACAGGGTTTCGGCAAGAAGGAGCTGGTGGCTGCAGTAGTGTTGGTTGGAAAAGTGGAAGAGCTAAAGGCATCAAATTTTAACGATAAGATGTGGGAAGCTTGGTCCATGGGATTTACCAAGTATAGTGCCATAGTGCAAGAAAAGAAGCCCGAAATGGGTAGTCCTTTACTAGCATACTCACTGATTATCAGGAGTGCATACAAGATGCGGGGGGATGGGGACTGATTAGCTAAAGTACGATGAGACATTCCATCAGTGGATGGTGAACTTTAGTGGGGATTGTCACTAGGATTCAAGGCACTTCAACCATTTGAAACCATGATGGTAGCTGGAGGGTCTGATGCGGAGTGGTCACCAGAGGGTGTAGACAGAATGAGAAGGGACCTGCAGAAACCTGAAGAATGGTCTGGGGTTTGGCAATTGAAATTCAATGCAAAGAAGTGCAAAATAATGCATATGGGGCACAAAAATCCTGGCACAATATATCAGTTGGGGGGTGAGGATATAGCATGCACCAAGCAGGAAAGGGATCTTGGGATTATCATCTCTAATGACCTCAAGATAGGGAAACAGTGTGACAAGTCAGCAGGTAAAGCAAATAGAATGCTGGGATGCATAGGCAGGGGCATCACCAGCAGGAAAAGGGAGGTCATAATTCCACTATACCAGACACTAGTGAGGCCCCACCTGGAGTACAGTGTACAGTTCTGGAGACTTTACCTATGTAAGGACATAGACAGGGTAGAGAAGGTTCAGAGGAGGGCAACTAAGATGGTACATGGATTGCATCAGTAGTCCTATGAGGACAGGTTGAAGGAACTGAATATGTACTCCCTGGAGGAGAGGATGGAGAGAGGGGGGATATGATAGAGACATACAACTATCTTACAGGGAGGAACAGGGTGCAGGAATACACTATTTTTAAGCAAAAAAGATGTTCCAGGACTAGACGGCATGGGATGAAGTTGGAGGGAGAATGATTCAGAGGAAATGTGAGGAAGAGTTTCTTCACAGAATGGGTGGTGGACAAGTGGAACACCCTGCCAGAGGAAGTGGTGGGGGCTGAAACAATCACAGGATTTAAGAATGCATGCGATAGACATAAAGGAATTCTGGAGGTCGGGGTGTTCAGTGGCCTGTACAGCATTTGAGATGTTTAGTACATGGCTTCAATGGGTTTTTAAAGAAAAATATGGGCATGGATCAGTAGTGCATTACTTGAACAATTTTATTTTTACAGGGGAAGGAAAAAAAGGGGTGGAGAAGATGCTTAAGGATTTTCAGGATATTTGCCATAAGGTGGGGGTTCCCTTGTCAGCAGACAAGACAGAAGGGCCTAGCCATTTTTTGGAATTTTTAGAGACAGAGATTGATGCAGATATGGGTCTGTTCCAGTTGCCCATGGATAAGTGTGGAAGTTGAGGGAGCTGTTGGGAGGCATCACGGGTAAAAGACAGGTGACTCTTTAGATGGTGCAACAGGTGCTGGGTCATCTGAATGTTGCGTGTCTGGCTATTGGACCTGGGCATACGTTTACATGTCACTTGGTTAGGGCTATGAGAGGAGCTAGATGGCTATACCACTGGGTGGATATCGCTAAGGCAGTCAGGGTGGACATGGCATGGGAACATTTCTTAGAATCATACAATGGAGTAACTTTTTGGCAGGAGGAGTGGTTATTCAATACAAACCTAGAGTTATATGCAGATGTATCGGTGGGATAGGTGTGGGAGCATTCTTTAGAGGGCAATGCTTTGTTGAGCCATGGCCTCAGTTCTGGAAGGAGAGGGGATATACTAGGAATATCACTCTGTTGGAGATATTCCTGATATTGGTAGCAACAGAAGTGTGGGGAGAGTCCCTGTGCAACAAATGGATGGCTTTTTGTACGACAATCGAGCGGTAGTAGATGTACTGAACAACAGGGGTTAGCATCGACCACAGTTCTGAGGGTGTTGAGGCAATTCTTTCTGCAAGGGTTGTAGCTTAACATGAGCTTTAGGGCCTGGCATATAGAGGGAATACAGAATACCATGCTGACAGCCTGTCCTGTCTGCAGATGGACAGGTTTCGGGGCATCACTCTGAAGGCAGACAAGGTTGGGACAATTATCCCAGTGGAAATGTGAGATATTGTTTGGAAGGAGAGGAGTTTCCACTTTGGAACTCTTGGGCAGACAGCATCGTAAAAGCATATAAGGGTTCTTGGAGAACATTCCAGGCTTTTCAGGTCAGAAACAACATGGAGGTAAATGGTTCAGTCACTGAAGAGCAGGTAGCCAGGTTTGTGGTTTTGAAATGCAGACAGGAGTAGCCCATGCAACAATGGCTGTGCACTTAGCTACCATAGTCTGGGTCAGTGTGCTGAGGGGTTTTGGGGATCCCAGTAAAGGGAAGATCATAAAATGCATGATGATGGGATGGCTAAGTGTGAAAGGGAAGGAACAAGACAAAAGGTGGCCCATCTCAAAATACATTTTGGGGAGGCTGATAGGCACCTTACCACAGGTATACTACTTGGCCTACAAGGTAGTTTTGTTCACTGCAATATTCATAACTATGTATGGTGGGGCCTTTAGGGTGGGTGAGTTCCTGGGCCAAACACGACCTGCTTAAAGGACAGACCTACTGTGGGGGGACATTCAGTGGGGCAAGGAGATGATCAACACAATGTTAAGAAAATCCAAGACTGATCAGTTGGGAAAGGGTGCCAGGATTTCCTTACAGAAACACATGATGAGGAGGAGCATTTGCCCAGTACAGGCCATGTGGGACTATGTGGCCATCAGGCCACAAGGGCAGGGTATGATGTTCATACATGAAAATGGGACTACAGCAACAGGGGCCCATTTATCAGGGTTTTTAAAAAAAGGTGTTCGCTGTTATAGGAGAGGAATTAGGAAGATACTCCTTGCACTCATTTTGGATAGGTGCCGCATCTGAGACGGCAGCCAGAGGGGTTCAAGAGGAGGGCCTGAAGAGTCTGGGCGGGTGGACATCCAGTTGTTATAAAAAATATGTTTGGTGTATCAATGACTAATGGCTGTTGTTTTTTTTTCTCTTCACAGGATCTGAATGCATAGGGATAGACTTCGTTGGGGAAGGAGAGGGAGGGTGAGGGGGAGTGAGGGGGTGTTGCCAGTGCACATCTCGTATGTTTTCTGTATATATATTAGCCAATTCCCAATGTTTGGAGGTTTGGATCATGGGACACTCCTACATTTATGGGGCAGGGAAACGAGCAGAAAGGAAGACGGTGGGGAAGCAGCTTTATTTTAATTACCAAGAGGTGCACATTCTATGAAAAGGAGTATGGGGAATGCAGTGGGGACAATTCTTGACACCTCTGGAGGAAAATTGAAGGACCAGTCCAGAGCCACACTTAATCATAGTTCATTTGGGGGGAAAAGAACTAGGCACTCAGCCTTGGTTGGACTTTTTTATCAAATCAAGGAGGACCTGGAGCTTGTAAAGAATTGGTGGCCTAAGGTCACCCTGACTTGGTCTGAAATGGTACCAAGAAGGGTGTGGATATATGCAAAGATCCACAAGGCAGTAGACGAAGCTTGGAAAAGGTTTAACAGAAGGATGGCAAAATGTTTCAGAGGCCTTTGGGGATCAGAGTGAGTCATGAGGAGTTAGTGGAAAAGATAGTAGTATTGTACAGGTCAGATGGGGTCCATCTATCAGAAATGGGCAACCACATTTGCATAACAGAATTAAGGAGGGGCATAGATGCATGGTATAAATAATAAGAGGATCGCTGTTAAAAAGAAAAAACAGTGGAAAAGGGGAGAGAGTGATTTTCAAAAAAGAGAGGCATGGATTAATGAAAGGGGAAGCCCACCTCCCAACCCAAGCTGGAGATGGGCTAGTGGAAGAAAAAGAAAGAAGGAACAAAGTCTTTAATAAGGGAGGGAGGGAGGAGGAACCCAACTTGGGTTTATGCCAGAGTCAAGGTTGGAGGGCAACTTGGGGGTGTGGAGACTCAAGGTAGCAAAAGATAGGGTCAGGAATGGACACCTATCCCACAATTGAAGAAAGGACCCCCTCAGGTTTACATCCCTTTCTGACTGTGACTCAATGTTCAAAAATAACGTATGGCCTCTCAAATAAAACTCAAAAAAGCCTCAATCTTCTTAAATAAAACTCAGTCCACAGGCAGCTCACATTCCACTGCCATCTTGAAATCCTTGAAAAGCCCCCCTCAGGTTTACATCTGGGGGTAAAAGTATAACAAAGTGATGTTATAAGAATGTGTAATAAAATGAAAGAAAGATGAACACAATTATGATGATACTATGATGTGGATGGAAATAAAGGTCTATAATGGTTCATAAATAAAGGAATTGGTATTGCATTATGTAAATAAAGAAATTGTTAAGAATTTTAATAAAAGGTATGCTGACTGAGCAACCAACATAACATTATATGTGGTCTCACTTCATTGAGGGAGGGCTCTAGAACAAGAAGGTTTGTCCCATAAATACAGGCAAATTGTTCTATGCCTGGACCCAGGAAGGAAGCTCAGCAGGCTTAGAAAGAGAGAGAGAGACAGGGCAGAATGGGTGGGGGTTGGGGAGGGACCATGACATCAGCATGGGGCAGGAATAAGGAAATAAAGAGGAAGGGACTCAGCTAAAGAGCTATGAGGTCACAAAGGGGGTGGAACAAAGAACAATAAGGGGAACAGATTTGACTGGATAAGTGGTGAGAGAGAGAGAGAGAGGGGAATTAGAGCTAGTTAGAGAGGGATTCTGGGGGGTTGAAAAGGGCCTGGAAGTGAGGGTTCTCCCTCACTTTGCTAGCCAGAAATCTTTGTTTCCAACTACCACCCATTGCAAGAGGACAAGAAGGAAAAGGGAGAAGGATGGTGAGGTCATTCCAAGGGTTGATGGTGGACTGCTGAAGGTGGGAAGCAGGTGGGAAGAAAAAGAAAGAAAGAACAAAGTCCTTAATGGGGAGAGGGTAGGAACCCAACTTTGGTGTACGCCAAGGTGAGGGTTGGAGGGCTACTTGGTGGTGTGGACACCCAAGGTAGCAAAAGACGAGGTCAGGAATGGACACCTGGCCCAGTATTGAAGAAAATAATAATAATAATAATATAATAACATTTATTTGTATGGTGCCTTATCCAAAACCAAGGCGCCTCACATTTTAAAACAACAATAACAATAAAAATATAACATATTCAATAAAAACATACAAATATCCATAGACTAAACATAAGATTCAGTTATTAAAAGCTTGAAGCCACACATAAGTTTTTAATGCTTGTTTGAATGCCTCCACAGTTGCGCACTCCCAAATCCGAAGGGGGAGAGAATTCCAAAGGGGCAGCAAATTCAAAAGTTTTTGCCCCAGAGGATTTTAAAGATACCCTTGGAACCTCTAGCAACCCCTTGCCAGTTCAGCAGATTGATCGACCGGGCTGGTAGGGAATCAGGAGCTCTTTCAGGTAGTCCGAGCCTAGTCCACGTAGGGCTTTAAAGGTCAGCAAGCTGACTTTATAGGTGATCCGCCACTGTACTGACAGCCAGTGCAGTTCGCGCAGCACCAGCAAAATATGGCTAGATTGTGAAGATCCCATCAAAAGCCAGGCCGCTGCATACTGCACTAGCTGCAGGCACTGGATTTCTACCTCAGAAAGCCCTAGGTAAAGGGATTTGCAATAATCAAAGTGCGAGGAAACAAAGGCGTGGATTAATGTGGGAAGGTCATCAGACGGAACCAGATGCCTAATCCTGTCGATATTCCTAAAATGACAAAAGGAAGTTTTGACGACAGCCGACATTTGCGAATGTAAAGTCAGCCCTTCGTAAAAATCTACCCCCAGGTTACACACCTGTTCAGAGGTCGGGAGTGAGGCGCTGCCAAGAAAAATTCCCGAGGGTGCACACTCCCCCAACCCCCCATCCAACGAACCGGATCCACAACCTACACCTCAGTTTTGTCTGGGTTCAAATTTAGCCAACTGGAATCCATCCAGTCTTGGATTTCTTTCAGACAGTTATTGAAGACCGATACAGCTCCATTCTGGTTGGGTGCAAAAGATAGGTAGAGCTGGGTATCATCAGCATAGCAGTGAAACCACAGCTCATATCTTCTTACAATGTCTCCAAGGGGCAGCATATGTACTGCAAACAACAAGGTGAGAGGACCAAACTCTGAGGAACTCCACATGACAGAGAAGTAGCACCTGAGGAATAAACCCTAGACATCAATATCTGAGTTCTACCCATGAGGAAAGATGTAAACCACCTGAGGACTGTTCCTGACAGTCCACAGATGAACCTCAGATGGCCCAACAACACCTCATGATCCTCGGTGTCAAAAGCTGAGGAGAGGTCTAGAAGAACCAAGATGGAACGGTTCTTTTGATCTCTAGCCATCAGGAGATCATTGAGCACCTGAACCAGTGGTGTCTTAGTGCTGTGTCTCATATGAAAACCAGACTGGAGTGGTTCATAGTTGTCATGGATGGTCAAATGGTCTTCCAGTTGCACAGCCACCACTTTCTCAATAACCTTCCCTATAAAAGGAAGGTGACAGATAGGTCTGTAGTTTGCATGGCAGTCTGGGTCCAGAGAAGCTTTCTTCAAGAGAGATGTCACCACCGCCTCTGTCAGAGAGCTAGAAAACTCTCCCGACTCCATGGAGCACCAGACAATCCATGCTAGGACCAGACCAATAACATCAATACATCCCAAAATTAGGGAAGTGGGTCCAGGATCCAAACTACAGCACATAAGGTGCACACCCTGGATGATCCACATGACATCCATGAACTCTGGATGGCCAAAGATACTCCAAGACAATCAAGGTGTAGTGACCTCGTACTGATCAATAGCAATGCCCACAGAGTGTGCCGACTGGAGTCCCACCCTGATGCCGACCACCTTATTTGCAAAGAATCAAGCAATTTCATCGCACTCCATTTGTGAAAAAGCTTTCCGTACCTGTAGGCAGGCTGGGTTGCACAGTCTGTCCACAGTATGGAACAGCTGAGCTGGTCGATTCTGAGCAGTTGCAATCTCCCTGGACAGGAATTCTGCCTTCCTACAGGACATTGCAGATTGATAGACTTGATAATAGTCCATCAATCTAAGGCTGACAGCATCAAGGGTGGACTTCAGCCAGCAATGCTCCAACCTTCAACCTAGTTTCCACAACTCCCTCAAAGTCTCATCAAACCAGTGAGATAGAGGGTGAAGGGAGAGAGGGTGAACTCGGACAGGGGCAATGAAATCCAAATCTGTCAAGATTGCTGAATTATAGGCCACCATGAGAGTCTCAGGATCATTGCTGGTAAACGAGGAGGACAATAGGTCAAGAACCACCATTAGGCTCTGAGAACTTATATCTCGTAAAAGGCGGTACTTGAACATCTCCTTAGGGGTAGGTCTACCGGAGGGGTATAAAAACTAAACCACAAGGTGCAGTGATCAGACCACCTAATTGGATCCACCTCCAAGTCAGAAGTTTCAATCCCTAGGAGGAAGACTAAGTCAAGGGAATGACCGTGTTTATGAGTAGCAGTGGTAACCACCTGTGTCAGGCCCAGAGAAGATATCAACTGGAGGAAGTGTTGTCCAAATTGTCATAGTTTTGTAGTCGACCCAGGCATTAAAGTCACCCAGAACCATCAGACTGGGCAACTCAAATGCCATGTCGATGACGAAGTCCACTACTTCCTGAAGGAAACATTTCTCATCACTGGGTGGACGATAGACGAAAGCGATCCAACAACCTACACCTGCTACCACAGCACATTCGAATGACTCAGTCTCCCCAACCAAAACACTCATGAGTTTAAGTTCTGTGTTGAAGCAGACTGCACCCCCAACCCCCCCCATGATCCAATCTCAGGTGGTGTATCACCGAGTACCCAGCTGGAATTAAAGCCTCTAAAATGGGGCCAGAATTCTCATCCAGCCAGGTCTCAGTGATTTAAGCCAGGTCAACCATTTCCACAAGATCAGCAAGAATTGCTTGTCTTTTTTTAATTTAAAGTTTATTAGTCATTTTACCCACAATAATACACAGGCAGATGTACAAACAAACAAATCATTTTTATACACAGTCACATACACATGAATCTGACTCACCCCCCCCCCATTAAACCTCTTCCCCTCCCTCCCACCTCCCTCCATATCCTTATCCACTAGGAGAACAATACCTAAAACCTTCTACCCTGCTAAAATCTGTTATATCAGTATTATTTATCTAATTCAGTTACACCCATATCTTTTTAATTAACCCTGCAGGGAATAGAGATTATACAGAGGGTCCCAAATCTTACTAAAGTTAGACATTGTATTGTTCAGATTAGCAATAGTTTTCTCGGTACACAGGTCAGCTAAGATTTCGGCCAGCCACTCCTCATAGGAAATTTCTTGCTGGTCAAGCCAATGTCTTAACACCAACTTCTTAACAGACATTGCAATAAGCATAATGTGGTATTTCCGATTATTAACTCTAACTCCTGATAGATCACCGAGGAGGCAAATTTGGGGAATAAATAGTTCTGCCAGGCCTAAAAGGGGATCTACGGATTGCTTGATCTTCCCCCACAGTGGGGCCACCTTTGGACAATCCCAGAAGATATGAAGTAAATTACCCTCCTCCTGATGACATCTCACACAACTATTGGAAACCTTGAGCCCTCTCTTCATCAATTTACAGGGTGTGTAGTAAGCGTTGTGTAATATAAAAAATTACATCAGCTTTAACCTGTCTTGCTTAATAAATTTATGGGAGGTATTCCAGATGGATGACCAATTGATTGCTTTCTCGGGGAAAAGGGATCCCCACAGATCCGTAGGTCCACAGCACTCAGGTAATTTCCAACCAACCAATAAATTATAAATCTTAGCTATCGCCCTAGGGGTGCAGCATCCCATACGTCGAATGAGAAGAACACCCCTCCCCCCTCAGCTAGTGGTCAAACAGGAATTCAGCATGTTTGCCATTCATTTGCATCACCAGGTAAGAAAAAAGGTTTGTCTCCCCATACGATGCACAGGGGTAATGCCAAACTTCACCCAACAATTAACACACCAAAATCTGGCAAATGGAAAATCATGTACACAAATGCTCACAGCTTGGGAAATAAGATCCCAGACCTGCAGGCAATAATGTCAGAGGCTAAACTGGACATAGTAGCAATTAGTGAGACGTGGTTTACCAGCAACCACACTTGGGGACTTCAGTACCTGGCTATGTATTGTTCAGAAGAGACCGAGGTGCAAAGGGGAGGAGTGGCCCTGTATGTTAATGAAAATATCAAAGCTACAGAAATTAGAATACACATAAGGAGCCAGAAGAACTGTGGGTCACCCTGGAAACAGGAAATGGGACAGCCATAAGAACTGGGGTTGTCTACAGGCCCCAGACCAGAGGGAGGACATAGACACATTACTGTTAGAAGATATACAAAACATGACAGCTAAAGGGAGGTTCTGATAATGGGAGACTTCAACATGCCAGATACAGATTGGTCAATACCAGCAGGAACATCTGCCAGAACTAGACTCATAGTGGATTCCCTGCAGGGGGGCCACAAACAACTGGTACAGCAACCCACAAGAGACAAGGCTATCCTAGATCTAGTACTGACTAACAAAGAAGGATCACAGATCTCCAGGTAGAAGGTCACCTGGGGCCAGTGACCATCACATGGTATGGTTCAATTTGGCCACTAGAACTAAATCATCCCATTCCAAGGCAAAAATAGGGACTTCAGAGGAGCTGACTTTGATAAGATGGCCAACAGAGTTAAGCTAGCCCTGGCAAAAAGAAACACAGGTGAGGGGGTACAGGCAAAGTGGGCAAGCATTAAGGATGCAATACTTGAAGCAACATCCCATTGTGTTAGACAGAAAGGAAGTGCAAAGAAGAAGGAAACCACTTTGGTTCTCAAATACAGTAGCAGAAAGGTCAGAGCCAAAAGGCTGGCCTTCAGGAAATATAAGGAACACAGCGGGATGAAGATAGGGAGGCATACCAAACTGCCCTAAGGGAAGCAGGTAAGGCAGTAAGGCAGGCAAAGTCCCAACTGAGGAAACACTAGCACAAACAGTAAAAGAAGGTGACAAGACTTTCTATAGATACATTAGTGAAAGGAGAAAGTCCAGAGGGCATTGCTAAGCTTAATGGAGAAAAGGAGCATGTGAGGAGGAGGACCCTGTAAAGGCATCTATCCTAAATAGATGCTTTTGCTCAGTATTTACTAAAGAGAAGGTAGGGCAGGGCCTACAGCTCAGCATCATGGACACAGGGGGGAGGGAGGTGAGCACTACTCCCTTCACAAAAGAAAGGGTCCTACAAGAGCTTGCTAAGTTCAGGGTGGATAAGGCAATGGGACCTGATGGCATACATCCCAGGGTACTTAAGGAGCTAAAGGAGGAACTAGCAGAGCCATTAGCAGAATTGTTCAGTGAGTCTCTGAGCACAGGAGAGGTCCCAGAAGACTGGAGAAGGGCTCATGTGATCCCGCTCCACAAGAGTGGTAGCAGGGAGGAGGCGGGGAACTACAGACTGGTCAGTCTTACCTCAGTAGTGGGCAAGATTATGGAGGCACTCCTTAAGGAAAGGATAGTGCAACACCTGGAATCCATAGGGGCACAGGATCCAAGACAGCATGGGTTTACAAAAGGAAGGTCCTGTCAAACTAATCTCATAGATTTCTTTGACTGGGTAACCAGAGTGGTGGACCAAGGGGAGCAGTTGATGTCGCTATCTTGACTTCAGCAAAGCTTTTGACACTGTTCCACATAGAAGATTGATAAATAAGCTGGGTAGGCTCAGGGTGGGTCAGAAGTTGGTCAACTGGGTGGCAAACTGGTTGACGGGCAGAAAACAAAGAGTGGTGGTAAATGGTATACAGTCAGAAGAGATGCAAGTCACAAGTGGGGTACCTCAGGGATCAGTTCTGGGGCCAGTCCTCTTCAACATCTTCATTAGTGACCTTGCAGATGGACTAGAGGGTAAGGCTTGTCTGTTTGCAGATGACACCAAGATCTGCAACAGAGTAGATGATCCAGATGGGGTGAGCAGAATGAGAAGAGATCTGGATAAACTAACAGAATGGTCAGAAGAGTGGCAACTGGGATTTAATGCAAAGAAGTGCAAAATCATGCACATAGGGAAGAGAAACCCTGAAGCCACCTATAGGCTGGGAAGGGAGTTGCTAGCAGTCACAAAGGAAGAAAGAGACTTGGGCATCATCATCACTGATGACCTAAAATCATCCAAGCAGACCTCTAAAGCAGTAGGTAAGGCTAGGGGGGTGTTAGGGTGTATTAGTAGGGGTACTCACAAGTCATAAGAGGGAGGTAATAATCCCTCTGTACAAGACACTGGTTAGGCCCCATCTGGAGTACTGCGTGCAGTATTGGAGGCCACACCTTCACAAGGACATTAACCAAATTGAGGCAGTCCAGAGAAGGGGCAACCAAAATGGTGCAGGGACTGCATCAGAAGACATATGAGGACAGATTAACGGAGCTCAATATGTATACCCTTGAGCAAAGGAGGAGAGAGTGATATGATCGAGGCATTCAAACACCTTAGGGCATAAACAAGGTGAAAGAGTCTAACATGTTTAAATATAAGAAAAATAGCAGGACAAGAGGACACAGCATGAGATTAGAGGGAGGCCGATTAAGGGGGAATGTGAGGAAATTCTTTTTCAAAGAAAGGGTGGTGGATGCATGGAATGGCTTACCACAAGAAGTGGTGGCTATGAATACAGTACAGGGCTTCAAACAGGCATGGGATAGGCATAAGGGAGCAATACAAATGACTATGAATAGATAGGCCACTGACAGAGCAAAGGCCGATGGCACATTTATAAGGTAGAAAAAGAAATGGGCAGACTGGATGGGCCTTGCGGTCCTTATCTGCCGTCAACTTCTATGTTTCTATGGGGCCACCGCTTATTAAACTAAGCTCCTTATGGAAGGGTATAAGCTGGCCTGTACAAGATGAGTGACCAAAGAAGCTTGTTAAAACGTGCTTAAGTTGAATAACCTGAAAAATATGTCTGTTGGAAATACCCAGCTTGTCTGCAGTTTCCTGAATAGACATCCAGCCATGGCCATCCTCTATTAGACTGGAAACTTCCCAGTCAATGGGTATTGAGAGCCAATATGCTGCAATAGTTTTGCCCCCAATCTTAAGATTGAGATTACCTACAATAGGTTGATTAAGATCCTTGAAGTGATTGTATTTGAGAAATCTACAGACCTGTGTATGGATTTTAAGCGAAGTGTAAATTACCGAATTTTTAAGTTTTACCGGCAAGAGACTCTCCCCAATATGGAGTAGACCCATGGGATTTAAACCAAATGAATGTATGAGCTCTAGTTCGATCTGCAACCACGCTGGGGCCTTACCTGGAACTCCGTGAGATACCCACCTCATATACTTGTCAATATGGGCAGCCCAAAAATAGAAAAGTACATTGGGCAGTCTCATGCCTCCTTTATCCTTTGGGGCCACCAGAGTGCGGTAGGCTATTTGAGGGGATTTATTAGACCACAAAAATTTAATGAACAGGGATCGCAATTTTTTAAACCAGGATATAGGGAGCCAAACATTAAGCATAGTCAAGGGATATAATAAACGGGGGAATACGTTCATCTTGATGAGGTTTATTCTCCCCCACAACGAAATGGGGAGAGAAGCCCACCTATTTAAATCTTGAGACACCTTATTCACCAGAGTGTCTAAGTTTAACCTGATCACTTGATTGCTACTACGGGCAAGATCTACTCCCAAGTATCAGAGAGAACCCTGTTGCCACCTCAGCCCATAGGCCTCTATATCTGATTTAAAAGATTTATGGTTTAGAGGAAATACCGTGGTTTTACTAATATTAAGCTTATAATTAGCAATACAACTGAAAGAGGCAATAAAATCCAGCATGTACGGAATAGAGCTGCTCGGGTCGACTAGTTGCAGGAGGAGGTCATCCGCATAAGGAGACACCTTAACTTCTCAGGGAAAAATAGGGATCCCCTGAATATTTGGACAGTTTTGCAGTCTTCTAATTAATGGTTCAAGATACAAATTAAATAGTAAAGGTGACAGGGGACATCCCTGCCTGGTACCAGTGTGGAGAGCAAAGTTTTGAGAGATAACTCCATCTCCTGAGACCCGAGCTGAGGGGGATCTATATAGTGCGCGTATCCAATTAATAAAAAGTGGAGGGAAACTAAAATTCTCTAAAACTTGAAAAAGATAATCCCACTGTACCCTGTCAAATGCCTTCTCGGCATCCAGGGATATCAAGACAGTGGGGTAGGGTGTGTCCCTGAACACCGAGAAGACATGCGAGAGAGTTCTCAAGTGATCCGTCGAGCACCTTCCCTTCAGGAACCCCGTTTGTTCTGACCCTATCAAGCAATCCAGTACCCTTGCCAACTGGTTCGCTAAAAGTTTAGACAGGATCTTAATGTCCTGGTTGATCAACGAGATCGGGCGGTAGTTAGACACACAGTCTAACGGTTTACCTGGTTTGGGAATCAGAAAGATTAGTGCCTCAAATAAGGAGGAATCAGAATCCGTGCCAGATAAGATATGCATGTACAGGGAAAGAAGCATTGGCATTAGTTGAGCTAGGAACTTTTTGTAAAATAAGGCGGAGTATCCATCAGGGCCTGGTGATTTGTTAATTGGTAGGGCTTTAATGACAAGAATTGCTGTCTTGCTTTTGACCGACCTGGCATTGCATAACACTGCCCAAGTTGGACGAATGCCTCGTGCCTCCCAAACCACCTGTCAACTTAATTCAGTTGTGCTCTTGGGTATGGAAACTAGACATGAAAAAAACAAGCTCTGAATTCCATTTTGTCCCAGGGCATCTCCTGACTCCCACGACCCCGCTAGGATGAACCCACTCACTCACCCTCTGCTGTTCGCAACCTCTCACCCACCTCCTTCTCCTACATGCAATACCAAGCACTCTACAGCACTGATATACACCAAATTCAAGCAGAGGAGAAAAGAAGGGATGGAGGGCATGAAGAGCAGAGGATGAGTAGTGCACAACTGTGGGGACAGACAGACAACACATTCCACATAAACTTGATCAGACAGATAGAGTCTAAAATAATACTTAATTACAACAGAGAACCCTGTAAAATTGAGTAGCCCAGGAAAGTTCTCACCTCCCTTCAGCAAAGTACCGGTACTTTTTAATCCCCGGTTCTGATTTCACCAGAAACTGGGAATTAAGTAACTAAAACAGTAAAAGGAAAAACAAGACACAATTATCAAATAATAAAAAAAAAGAAAAAAAGCATATTATAAAAAACAAGTTATAATCACTGTAACAAAATCTAAAGTCTATTGTAGATGTCCAGTAATAAATTGCTCAGTCCTTGGTTCTGCTCTCACCAGAACTAAAGAAAGATATAACTCAAATACAAAAATTAAAAAATATTGCATTATACATCCTAACCACTGAAAGCAAATCCAAGGTCTGTTGTCTCAGATCTCTGGGAATTTATCAGCCACTACAATAATGAAATCCCATGGTCAGACCGACCATGTCCAAAGCCATAATGATTTTATCTAGAGATCTTGGCAGTTTAGTAGTCTGATAGTAAGGGGATTCCCTATTACCACAGCATGCAAGAGGTGTGTCAAAACTGGAACCAGAGGGGTCTCCCCCTCCAGATGAAAACTCTAGGCCCTGGTAGCCAGCCTCCAATAACCCACAACTATAGCCCCCAGGGGGACAGGCCCCATGGCACAATCTTCAGGAGGCTTGGGAGATCTCAGCACACCACCAGGTTCCCCTCAGAGTCACTGTGTAGCTCCCATTTGGTCACAGGAGACCAACTCACCATCTGGTCCCAAGGATATTAGAGGAGCCCCCCCTCCCCAACACACCTCCCAGCTGCTGCTGTATACCAAGGGAGTCCACAAAGCATCCACTGGATGCAATCTCACCGCACCAGCAGACTTTTTTAAAAAGCCAAATTTCCTCGCAGCAGAGTGCTTCTTACAGCACAGTCTGTCCTTTCATTCACTGGCTCAGGAATAATCTAGAACTTCAAATATCCCAAAAGATGAAACCACCACAAAATTCTCTCTGGTTTTCTCTCCAAAATCCCAAATCTGCTCAAAATCCCCTTTTTTCCAGCACAGTTTCAACACTGTTTGCTTCTTCCAAAATAGAGAAAGGAGGCAAGAGTCTTGCATGCTGATTTAAACTCGCTAGTTCACTGGCTCACCCCATATAATCCCAATGCAGCCGACAACCGAAACAGTTTCACTTCTTCCAAAAAGAAAAAGGAAAAAGCCTGTGGATGCTGATTTTGAGTCACTGGCTACCCCGCATAGTCCCAATGCTGCCGACACACTGAAACGGGGAACTGATTTAGGAAACAAAACACTGTCTTTCATAAAAATAAAATGCAAACTCCTCAAAGATCTTTTCTGACTGTGACTCAACAGTCAAAAGTAATGTATGGCCTCTCAAATAAAACTCCCAAAAAACTCAATCTTCTTAAATAAAACTCATTCCACAGGCAGCTCGCATTCTTCCTCCATCTTGAAATCCTTGAAATGCCCCCCTCAGGTTTACATCTGGAGGTGAAACTATAACAAAGTGATGTGATAAGAATGTGTAATGAAATAAAATAAATATGAATATAATTATGATGATACTATGATGTGGATGGAAATAAAGGTATATAATGGTTCATGAATAAAAGGAATGGGGATTGTATTATGTAAATAAGGAAACTGTTAAGAATTTTAATAAAAGGTGTGCCGACTGAGCAACCAACATAACATCATGTGTGGTCTCACTTCATTGGAGGAGGGCTCTAGAACAATGGATCCAGGTGTGTATGATAGTCAAATTAGCTACAAAATCATACCATTGTATATTTGAAAAAGATAACCCACCCATAGATCTGGGAATGTAGAGTTTTTCTATTTTCAGTCTTGGTCACTTTTCTTTCCACAGGAATTTTTTTATGATTTTAACCATCTTGTTAAACCATACATCTATAATGTTTATTGGGAGGGTCTGGAAAACAAACATTAATTTTGGTAAAATATTCATTTTAATGACATTTACTCTACATATCAAAGTCAGTGGCAAAGATTCTTAATACTCCATGTCATTCTTAATTTTTACATTAAAGGTCCAACATTAAGGTCGAATAGTTTATCAGGGTACAGATCTATGATTACCACCAATTATTTCATCTGATTTGTTCTTTTGATACTGCATTCTCTTGGGATTCAGAATGTATCTGAATGGCCATGGTTTTGAGTAATTACATTTTGTCCCAATTAATTTTGTATCCTGAGGCGGCTCCAAATTGTTGAATAATTTGATTCAGTGTCTAAAAATCATGGTTTTGGTTTGCACTGTAAATTAAAGCATCATCTGCATACAGATTTATTTTGTGCATCAAACCCCCATACGTTATGCCCATAAATTCCTTAGATTCTCTGATAGCTATTGCAAGTGGATCTATAGCCATTGCATATATAAGTGGTGATAGTGGACAGCCCTGCCTAGTGCCTTTTTAAAAATATATTAGATCTGAAATATTATTATTTTATTTTTATTTATTTGAAAAGTGGAATTACAAAACCTTTGAGCTAAAAGCTCATTTACAGATGGTCCTTGTCAATGGGGAGGAAACAGAACAGTAGCAGCCAACAAGACTAATCAATAATACATCAGATACCATATTTATTTATTTATTTGAATTTTGGTATTTTTGGTATTTTGGACCGTAAGTCCACTGAGACAATTACAGTTGCTTTTTCAGGGGCGACCTGGGTGAGAACAGTAATAAAAAGAACAATACAGAGACACCTTATGAGATACAGAAGACAATCACATGCACTTGGGAATTGACAGCAGCTAGGAATCTTCTTAGAGCATGGCACTTCACCAGAGGATACAGTAATAGCCAATGCTCGAAAACCCATTCTGCATGAATAATATTATAAAACAGATGAGTACAAAGGGCTGAAACACACATAGAATAGAGTGCAAAATGTAAAAAATATTAAAAAAAATATATACAATACGAGCTGAGTACAAACAATATAGTACATTGATTATAGACATAATTATACAGAGAGTACTATGCCTTCTGGCAGGAAGCAACATTTGTATACATAGACATTAAATAAAATAAGTAAAATGGGTAAATACAATCAGGTTAATTCCTAAGGTCCCATGGTATCAGGGTCAAAACCCAGAAATTATTCAGGGAGAAGGAGTGGGGGAACACAAGTGTGGACTGATGTCAGTAGAGACAGAGAGAACGTAGGGAGTGGACATGAGGGAGAAGAGAGGGAGGGAGGAGTAGAACCAGGAAAGACAATGGACAAAGAAGAGATGGAGGTACAGACCAAGTATGGGAGATATACAGGAGGGAATGGGGAAGAGGACTAGGGGATAGAGTAAAGTTGAGGGAAATGAGGAGCGAGAACATCACCGGAAACAGGTGCCTTTAGCAGAGGAGGAAAGGAAGGCAAGTAAAGTGGTATGGAACATGGACAGGGATGTGCAGAAAAGGACAGGAGGAGGCAGGGAGTTCCAATCAGTTATTGATGCAAAGGAGAAAGATTTATGGGTGACTGCAAGCCTCAGATTAGGCACTTCAAGGAGAGGTAGAGCAGAGGAATGGAGGGCACATGCAGGTATCCTAAGGAGAATAATCTCTATAAGGCAGGGAGGTGTAAATTTGTGAATGAGCTTATACACAAAGCTCAAGGTTGAGTACGTTAGTTTCAATTCATAAGGAGGCCAGCCAAGGAGAGAGAGGACATCACATTGGTGGTGGTGGCTATTGACCCCAAGTGCAAACCTACCCACCCTATGGTAAGCCAGGGCAAGCAGTGACATGTTAGACACACTGGACAACAGCAATAATGGTGCACTGTAAGTAAGTAAAGGAAGAAGGGACACAGAGGCAATCTTGATGTGAGAGGCAGAGGTGAGGAAGAGGCAGATACGGTAAAGGAGTCATCAATTCTGATTCAGTGTTTTGGCCAGGGCAGAAACATGGGCAGAGAGGGATAAGGAGGTGTCAAGGGTGATACCCAAATACTTAAATGTGGGGACAGACTCAAGAATGTCACCATTATGGGAGAAGATACTTAGAGGTAAGGGAGGCAAAGAGGTGGGAGGACTGAGAGAAGAGCATACATTTAATTTTTTTAGTATTGAGGACAAGTTGGTTATACCAGAACCAGTATTCAAGGTCCTTGAAATCAGAGGCAAGCTCCTTGTTAATCAAGGAGACATCAGGAAAGGAATGATAAATAATGGTGTCATCCACATAGAGATGCACACAGGCCCCTCCACAGTGCTTAGTAAGATCATTTATAAATAGAGAGAGCAACAGCAGGCCCAAAATAGAGTCTTGTGGGACACCATGTGTAATATGTTCGAAATCAGATTAAGCACCAGCCCATCAGACACCTTGAGAATGGCAGGAGAGACAGCTGTGGACCCAGAGTATGGCAGTGGGATCCAAACCAATTGACTGTAGCTGTAGTAGCAGTAGATCATGATTCACAAGGTCAAATGCTTTTGTCAGGTCAACAAAGATGGCACCAGTAGCAGACCCTTGATCCATGGCATGATAGGTATCCGTAGTTACTTTAAACAGGGCTGTGAGGGTGCTGTGTCTTTTCCTAAATACATGCTGATATGGAGACAGCAGGTTATAATTCTCTAGGTACTCCTGCAGGTAATGGTAGATGATGCATTCCTGGATCTTGGCAAGAGGACAGAGAATCGAGATCAGCCAGAAGTTCTCAACAACAGTATTGGGCCCACCTTTGTGCACTGGTACAACTACAACAACTTTCCACTTGTCCGGCACAGTGCTGGAAAGGAAAGAACAATAAGTCATGCACGGGGTGAGCAAGTGCAGGAGCACCAATTTTTAGAAATTTGGGCTCCAGGGAGTCATGACCAGGAGAATTCTCAGCCTTGAGGTTAGCGAGGAGCCTCTGGACCTCTTTGCAAGTGGCCAATTTTAGATGGAAGGCAGGGTGAGATCCTGTGAAGACTTTAGGAGTTGATGCTGAGGAAGGGTCGGGATACTGTGGGAATAGAGAAGTATATTTGAATACATTGGTAAAAAATTAATTAAATCCAGTGGCAACAGAGAGGGGCTCAATGAGGGGGGAGCCCTGGGCAACTACACAGTTAGGTAGTTCCACGGCCTTCCCTTTAACTAGGGAATTAACCTGGTGCCAAAACTCTTAAGGGTTACAAAGGTGTTCAGGTTGCAAAGATTTAAAGTGATGGCATTTGACTTTATGAAGGGAATTCTTACACTGATTTCTAAGCTGCCTATAACGAATCCAGTCCGAGGGTTGGCCACTTTTCTTAAAGGACCGCCAAGTCCATTCACGAGAGGACATGAGAATCCTTAACTCCTTGTTGAGCCAAGGAGCTTTAATACCCTTGGAGCTGGATTTCTTTTATGGGAGCATGGTTGTCAACAATATGGGTAAAGGTAGCATTAAAGAAGTCCAGTGCTTGGTTGATATCAGAGACAGTTAAGATGGGGCTCCAGTTAGTGCTATGGTTGGAGGCAAGAAAGCTGTTCACTTCAAACTTAGACATATCCCGGACAAGAGTAATTTTAGGAGGGGGGGTTGGGGTAGTTATTCCTCCAGACACACATAGTGGGAGAGTGATTATTTATACTGTCCGAGAGTAAGCCAGCATATCTGACCTTCAGCGGACAGTTGGCAATGACCCAGTCCAATAGGGTGTCCTTGCCAGACTTATTGGAGCGTGTTGGGTCTTGAATGAATTGTACTAGGTTCAAGTCAGCTAGGATACCACAAATGTTATCAGCAGCAGGGTTAAGCCAATCATAGTTAAAATCACCACACAGTATAAGGTCGTGCTGGGGGAGGTTGACAAGGATGGAGATAAAAGAAGGAAGGCTAGAGGAGGAAGTATTGAGGGGCAGATAGGCACAACCAATAATTAGCTTCTTGACATTGGCAAGAGTTAGGTAGAGGAACAGGACTTCCACCAAAGGGGATTCCATTGTAGGTACAGGCAGTTCAGCTACAACCAGGTCAACTCTGGTGTACATCATAACACCACAAGCCCTTTTTCCCAGCTGGTCCTTCCTGAAGCAAGTATACCCAGACAGTGCTACCTCATGTGTCTTGATAGCAGGTTTGAGCCATGACTCAGAAATGCAGAGCATGTCAGGAGATTTCAGAGTAACCCACGCCTCAAGTTCCGCCATCTTGGGTTAGATACTCCTAACATTCATGTGAGCAATTCTTAGGCCCTTCAATGAGGGTAGAGCAGGAGCACCATGGTGAGAAGCTGGGGAGGGACAGGAGGTCCCAGGGTTGAGTTAAATGTCTCCTGTGAGTAACAGAAGAAGAGTAGAAACATGAAGAAATGCAGAAGCACATGAAAGCAGTGTGGCTGGGACTGCTGGGCAGAGGGGAACACGCAAGCATCTGCTAAACCAGGACCCCAGAAGCACTGTGTCATATCTGGGAAGGCATGGTGAAAGTAGGCAGACAATTTGATTCCGAGGCAGAACTGGGGATGGGGGTGGAGAGGTTGAGTCTAAGGGGGGGTGACCTAAGGTTATTACAGTAAACTAGTCAGCAAGGCAAAGGATGGAGAGGCAGATAAGAGTTAATACCCATCCAGAGCATCCCATGCTGATGGGATGAGGCCCAGGGGCTAAAAAAGAATAAAGTCAGAGAAGTACAGAGGGCTGACCTGCAAAGGTAGCAGAAAGGAGCTAATCACCATACAGAATGAAATCCAGTGCTACAGGCTGCAAACTGCAAGATAAGAAAGTAGGACATGTACAATGGCATAGTTATGAGATGAACATACATGTTACTAGTCCATCTACAGAAGCTGACTGAGGGTTTTGTCAATAACACTTCAAAAAGTATATATACAATAGTAGGAACATGATCGGTGAGCATATAATACACAATGCACAGTGAGGTGAGTCCCAGGTGCCATGACATGGAATAAGTGCCGGCACCTTAGTAAGTCATTTTTGGACAACCGATTAGCAGCTGGGAGCCTAGAACAGTATGCAGGTAGCAAGAGAGAGAGGGAGAGAGAGAGCAGAGAATGGATGATCCATAGGTGAGAACAGATAGGGGAGAAAGGGGTGAGACAGCCTCACAGTAGAGAATACGGGGCTGCAGAGAAACCTAAATATGGTTAGTTGCCAAGGCACAGAGAGACTTAAATTATGGTTACTGGTTGAGGCACAGAGGGTCATGCGGTACCCCAGTAAGAGTGGTTCTAGGGTTGCAAGGTTATATATGACAATAGCAGAATTCGGGAGGGGAAATACTATTCCTGAGCTCAGCTTTGAAATGGCCAAAGTTTGTAATGCTTTGAGTGGTGTAGGGGAGCTCATTTAGCCAGGTGGGAGCCCGTACTGTGAAGGCTCGCCTCCCCAGGTGGTTCTTCAGAACAGCACAGCTAGAGCACCTTTCATAACATTTATGGTGGCATGTTCAGCTGGGGTAGGCTGGAAAAGGGCCTTTAAGGAGTGGGGTGCAAACCCTAGGTGGACTTTTTTTCCTAGGAGGCAGGAGTGAAGCCTGATACATTCCATAAGGGGGAGCCATTTGGTCCTAATGTAGAGTTCACATGTATGCGTAAGGTGGTCAGCATTTACAACAAATCTGCAGGCCTTATTGAGAGTGGTATGGACTCTGTGCAGGCTAGTTTCAGTGACTGTGCCATAAATCACAATTCCATAGTCCAGAATTGGCAGGATAGTACCTTATGCCACCTGGAACTTGGCTTCAGGAGGGAGGCAGGACCGGAGTCTATATAGTGTCCCAAGCTTTCTATTGCTGGCAGTAGTGATGTTAAATATATGTTCATTGTAGGTGAGGGATTGATCAATGGTGATACCTAGGTACTGGAATGAGGACACCTGTTCAAGGATGAATTCAGGGGTATTAGTAATTGTGAAGGGCATAGTAGGTGATAGCCCACCCATAGATCCATAGATTATTGGTCTTAATGCTCACAGTTGGATTAGTGTAGAGTAAGTTAATCCATAATTGATATTTCAGCGCAAACCCAAATCTCTTTATCACAGTTCTTGAGACAGTCCCTCTCTACCGTATCAAAGGCCTTCTCTGCATCAAGTGATAGCAGAGAAAGATCTGAATTCTTAAATTTGTCTATCAAATTTAAGGTGTGTCTGATATTCGACTGGAGTTGTTGACCCTTAATAAATCCATTCTGGTCAGCGTATATGAGATCAGGGAGAACTGTGTCTATTCTTCTGACAAGGATTTTGGCAAATATTTTGGCATCTGTTTTGATTAATGAATATTGGACAATATGAGCTTGCTAATATCGGGTCCATGTCTTTTTCTTTGGAAAAAGAAGAATATTAGTATTGGTAAAAGAGTCAAGATAGCCTTTGTTGTTTAAAAATATTGTCAAATAGTATTTTAAAATGTGCAGTTAACTTTGGGTTGAAGGTTTTATTAAAATCACTGGGTAACCAGTCTGGTCAAGGTGCTTTTCCTACTGCTAGCATGTTGATTGCTATCTGTATTTATTCTATTTAAATTTATTTTCTTACAGCTCCATCTGTGGTTGGGTCAAAGTTTACATATTAATGTGGATTAAATAAGATTCAGTTGGTGGTATCTTTTTTTTTAAGGTCTGATGAATATAATCTCTTACAGTATTCAACAAATTCTTCATAAAGTTTTGTAGTCCCATTTGTTGTTAACTCATCTGACAATCACATTTTGGGTATTGAGTTGCTTGCACACTCTTTATTAATCTGCCAGGCCAGGATTGTGTCTTACTTATCTTCCAGTACGTAATATTTACTTTGTGTCATAAGCAGTTGTCACTCTGCTTCTTCTGCTGCTAATTCATTATATAGGTTCCTTGTTTCTCAGTTCCTGAAGAGTAACTGGGTTCTCTGATTCATAAAGTTCTTTTTCTTTAAGCTTAATTAAGTTTTCAGTGTCTTGCATCTTTTGTCCTCTCTCTTTTTTATGTTTTGAATTAAATGCTATATTGTATCCTGTTATATAGGTTTTACAAGCATCCCATAAAATAGTTACCAGTATTTCCTTGCCCTGATGCTCTGCAAAGTAATAATCAATTTCATCATTGATTTATTTTAAAACAAGCTTTCATTTTTTAGGAGAATAGGGTCTAATCTAAAATTATAATGTTTTTTGCTTTGAGAGAGTTCAAGATGCATGATTACTGGTTAGTGATCCGAGATTAGAATGCCTTTATATAAAGTTTCTTTAACTTGATATATAATAGATTCTGTGATTAGGAACAAATCTATTCTCAAGTAGTTTTGATGTACATTTGAGAAACATGAATACTGTATATTTAGTGGGTGAGATGCATGCCATGGATCAAGCAACTTTATGTCCTGCATGAATTGGCCAAGTTTTATTGAGGCAGGTCTTGCTTTTCTAGGACATACATTTGACCTATCCATTGCATTATTTAGTGTCAAGTTGAAGTCCCCCACTATAATCCATGGGGGATGAAAGGTTGACGATTCCAAAATAAATTAATTAAAAAAGGTGGGTGAGTTAGTATTGGAGCCATATATATTTGCCAAAGTACATTGGAATCCTTGAGACATAATTTCCATTATAATGTATATAATGTTTGGGTCTATTTTATGTTGTTGTATTTTCAATCCAGAGTTTCGTTTGAGAAATATTGATGTGCCTCTGGAGTTATTACTATAGGGAGCATTCAGACCAGGGCCCCATTTTTTTCAAAAGAAAATTGAATTACTCATCTGATAGGTGTTTCCTGTAGTAAAAGAGAGTTAATATTATTGATATCTAGGTAATTAAACATTTTCTACTTTTGTCTCTATCCTTTTTCCCCTTCACATTCCAGGTCATTATTTTCAGTGTTAGCATCCTTGTTAGAGATAAACAAATGGTTTACTCTATGCTTTCTGAAAGAGTTCATCTGATTTTCATTATCCTTAAAGATTTCACTCATTTCCTTTGTAACTCTTATACCAATATTTCCATTCCTTACTGTTGTATACCACAATTCAATTTAAATATTATCTGTTGTTTATTATGTACTCTGTCTTTTGTACCCAGCTTGTCGCCTGTGAAAACAGGCAGTTTGCTCAACAGGCTCACAAGGCTAAAAATTAAAAAATGAAAATGAAATGAAAAATAATTTCACAACGTTTGTGAGCCAGGATACCCCCCCCCCTTCCCATTCGTCCTTTCTTATTGCCACAGTAGCATCCCCGTGGGTTTTCTCTGGTATTGAAGATCATAACAGTGGGCACAAAACTGGTAAATCAGGTCTACCATATTTTCATATTATTGCCATGCAAAGCACATTTACAACTACACCCTTTCTGTGCCCCCCACATGTCAGAATATATTTAATCTAAGTAGGCCTTCACACAATGTTCCTCTGCGGACCCCCATCCCTATCCCATCCAACAACAATGTAGGCCAGAACTTGAACAGTCAGGCTTACCACTGCTCAAAGCAAACACCCCCATGCCCACCATTGTTTTTAAGATTTTATATGACTGTTATTTGTTGAAAGCATTTTTTTATACTATCAGAAAAGTGCCTTCTATTGCATACCCTCTTATTCAGTGTTCCTTCTCTCTTCCCTCTCTGCACCTCTCTGTTGGTGCTCCTTTTTTTGTGAGATTAGTCTTTATTTTTTTCCGCATATTAATTTATGTGCAAAGTGCCTAAGTAATACTACCTTTTATCGATTCCCTCACCATCTGAATATTTATTTTACACATGTAAGGTGCCCATTTAAATTATCCTCAATGTGTTGCTCTAACCTGAAAAATATATGGAGAGAAGATTTATTTTTAATGTTGCATAAGTCTGTTTATTTCTTTACAGTAGAAACACAGAAACAGAGACTTTGATGGCAGATAAGGACAGCTTGACCCACCTAGTCTGCCCAATTCCCTACCTATTGGATAAGCTGCAGATCCTTGTTAACCAACAGCCTACTTCTTCCTACCCCACCAGAATTGCCTTATGTCTGTCCCATTCATTCTTGAATTCCCCCACTGTTTTTGAGAAAGAGATGAAGTAAAAGAAAGAGAGAGGGAAAATAGCAAGAGGAAGAGAAGGTTATGGGAGAATTGAGGAAGGGGGACTAGATAGAGGAAGAAGGAAAAAGAGTCATATTCTATACAAATATATAAATATTGTATATCTTTTTTCCATGTCTATATCCTATGTTCTATTTCTGACACTTTTTGTTGAGAAATGTCAGGTATCCATTGTATTACTTTATGTACTCTTGGTATCAGTTTATCCATGGCCCTCTGGAAGGAGTTCTTCAAATAAAACAGTAGGCTTCAATATTAATCCTGATGCAGTTTTCATTGAGGTGTGGCAGCAGAAGTGGTAGGTTGTTCTGTTGTAGAGTAAGAGTTGCCTTTAGTTGTTCTTGGTGAAGAGAGGTTTGTTGTATAAGAAGCTTTAAAAAGTGTGTTTACAAACATTTCAGTCTTTATTGGATCCATGAAGAAATGTATTTTGCATGGTGATAGAATCTTAATTTAGCAGGAGGAGCATAGTAAATTGGACTCCTGTATCACATAGAATGAGTTTCACTTTATAAAATGATCTTCTGGTTTGCATGATTTCCATGCTGAAGTCTGGGTAAACAAGGAATGTAAAGCCACCTCCCTTGAGCCATTTGTCCATCTGTGCTTTCTGTAACACTCTTTTTCTATCTGTGTAGTAGTGTGGTTTTATAAACATAGGTTGGGATAGAATGCTTTGTGGAATCTGTTGGTTGCTGGACCTGAAGTCCACCTCCAGAATGTGCTTGATCGATAGTAATTTTTTCCTTGAGATATTTAAGGCACAGGGCTATAGTTAAAAGTTTCTCAAAGTATGGAATAGAATTGCCCCTGCCTTCCACACCTTCTGGAACTTTATTTAATTTTATTTATTTAAGTCTTTGGTAACCGGGCAAGTGCACTGATCCAGGTGGCCATTATTAGGTACTACCTGGGCCACACATGCAGCAGTTATAGAGGTAGTGACAAGTAATACAATGAGTACAAGCCATGTGGATAGACAGACATCATTGGTGAACAAAGTGGAAATACAGACATCATTGGTGAACAAAGAAAGTAACATAGGAAAGAAAATTACTGAGAGCCTGAAAAAAAAAACCAATGAGTACACCATGATAATTAACAATTATTATACAATTGTTTACAAAGGATAACAGCAAATTAATGCACTATGTAAAAAATTAAAAAAAAAAAAAACATACAAGACAATAGACAAGTGGGAGATCCCCCCAAGAAGCTAGTAGTGAGGGATGTAAGAGAGTAGTCCAAAGAAATAAGAGATGGCAGGGGAGACCACAGCAGCCCAAGAGGGAAAAGTCAGAAAGGTGGGGTGGGAGGGTTATTCAAATTAGAAATGGCATGTGGCCTCATTAAGCAGCCAGGATTTGAGATGTATCTTGAAAGTGGCATGGGAGTCCAGAGGGCAGATGGGCACAGGGATTCTGTTCCACAGAGTGGGAGCAGCTACAGATAATGCTCTACTACCCATAGCCGAGGAGACTTTCTGGTCTTGAGGAGAGACGTATAAGGGGAGGCTTTTCCATGCCTGATGTCGCTGTCCAGGAAGCATCCAAGCCTGTAGTCAAGTCTGCAGTGTAGTGGGAGCCAGCCAAGAGTCTGGTATAGCTGGCAATGGTAAGTGGAATATGGTGGCAGGAGAGTGAAACAACATATGTTGCTGTACGTGGAGCAGAGGCACGCATACAAGGCTGAGGATGTGTATGAGTAAATAGGGGAGCAATAGTCAATCAAGGGTAGCAGGTTGCCTTTGGCAATGGCTAAACATGCTTCCCTGGTCAGGAGTGACTTTACCCTATAGGTCGCAACAAGTTTCTGTTTAATACGGCAGATAACAGAGGAGATATGATCAGAAAAGGAGAGGGACGGGTCCAAGATAACTCCCAGATATTTGAAAGTTAGTACATTTTCAAGTACAGTTTTGTCTGTTGAGACTACTAAGACGGTGGACCCCACCTTGGTGACCTTAGATATAAAGGGTTTAGATCCAAATAGCAAGGATTTAGTTTTTTTTTAGTATTAACAATTGGGCAATGTCAATGGACCAGGTATGCGCCGCAGAGTAGTTATCAGATAAAAACCTGGATATATTCTCAAGAGCCTTGTCACTAGTGAAGAGGACAAGGTCATCTGCATAAAATAGGGTATCACAAGTGAGACAGTCAGAGGGGAGAGAGTTTATAAACAGTGAGAATAAGAGTGAGCCCAGGATGGAGCCCTGGCGTACACCGGTAGCAACTGGGAGGGTGGGGGAGGTAGAAGTGGTATCCAGTGAACAAGGCAACCAAAACTTTGCACCTACAAAAATGGCAACTTAATTACAGTGTCTGCATTCATGGCTACCTAGCAGGGGGGTGATCGGATGCTGAGGTGGGCAAACAGAGTGATAGAAGGTACGAGCGAATATGCATACACGCACATGCATGGGAGCAGAGGCAGGGGAGGGATTGCATGTGGGAGGGGGTGTGGTGGGAAGCTGCTGAGCTGGTCCACTAGTGTGGTGGGGAGGGTGGTTGACTGGGTGATGCAAGGTTTGGATGCGGCGCAGTGCATTTGTTTTTCCTACAGGCGGCTTTCCATGTTTCTAAGTTTTTCACCCCCCCAACATGCACCCCCCTGGAATTGAGAATCCATATGTAGGGGGTGTGGGAGCACAGCCCCCCCACATTAAAAACAAAACCCATAGGTCTAGGGGGCCCTTTTTGTCCTTATCATAAGTGTGCATCACTGAAATTCATTTTCAGTGATGTACACTTGCCCTAACAGCAATCGGTATTTTGCAATCACCCTTATGACATGGAACTGGTAGACGAGCCTACACATACCAACTGAGATCTATCTGAAAGGTAACTTTGGAACCACTGTGTGGTCTCAGTAGAGCAGCCAAGGGTGCGGAGTGATGAGAGCAACAGGGTATGGTCAACCGAGTAGAAAGTTTTAGACAGGTCGACAGAGATGGCACCCATTGCTCTTCCAAGGTCCATGTTCCTAAGAATATGATTGATAAAGAGGGCAAGGGAAGATGTGGTGGAGTGATGTTTATGGAAGTTGTGTTGCTGTCTGGACAGTAGGTTGTGTGTGTCAATACAGCCAGATAGTTGTCGGTGGACAATCTTTTCTAAAAGTTTACTAAGGTGGGGGATCAAGGATATAGGCCAATAGTTATCTGGAGATAGTGGGTCACCAGTCTTAAAAATCGGGTCCACCCTGTCATACTTCCAAGTGCTGGGCTCTGCGGAGGTAGTCAATGCCAGGTTAAAGAGGCAGGTGAGTGGTTTTAAGATGGTAGGCAATATAAGTTTAATCATAGCAGGGAAAAGATAATTGCTGCCCCTGCTGCCCCAGCTAGGCAGGCTCTTCAGCAGTTTGGCAGTGTCCCTGAGGGTGATGGTCTGGAAGTAGAAAGATTGGAGGGGAGTAGTTTGAGGGTTATGGTTGGGGGGATGTTCAGAGAGACCAGTGTTCACCAGGGGTGGCAGCTTGCTAAGGAGGCAAGTCAGGTCTGTGAATTTTTTATTGAAGGCCTCACCAACAGCAACGGGTTCAGCCAGATGTCCTGAGGGAGTGCCAAGGTGTATAATGGGGTTATGAGTGCGTGGGTTGAGTAATGAGCTGATCTTGCCCCAGAGGCAATGGGGTCACCAAGACTGTCCCTTTGTTTGCCCTCAAAGAAGGTACTCTTTTTGGCAAAGGGCTGACTGTTTACAAAGTTTTTGTAGCCACCGGAAATCTTTCCATCAGCAGGGAAGGGGCCTTTTTTAAAGGCTGACCATAGTCTATCCCTTTCTTTCATCATGTCCAGGAGGTCTTTGATAATCCAGTGTGTACAGCCACCCCTAACTCGGTGAGTAGTCATTGGGAAATGTTGATTCTGGAGACGGAAGACTGCAGTTATGAAGAAACTCTTAGTCTCAGACATGTCACAGAGGGTTTAGAAGGCTGACCAGATTATCGCTCGAACATCATTAATGAGGGAGGGGTTGTCTGGGTGATTGAAATTACAGAAGGTGAGTAGTTTAGTGATGGGTGCTTGGTCTTAGAAACCCAGACCAAGTAGGTTTTGGACTGATCGCTAATGGTATCAGACAGAATTCACAATAGGAACATCCTGTCCTCTCTATTGGTGATTACCCAGTCAAGAAGTGTATGGTTTTGGGTACTAGGGTTGTGCCTGGTTGGGATGGTGATAATTTGGACTAAGTTATGAAGCTTTAGTTGGTTAGAGTAATCAGGTTCCTGGGCAATAAGCAAGTGCAGGTTGAAACCCCCAAGGAGAATGGTGTCCCTAGCAGGGAGAGGCTTTCCATCCCTTCATGGTGGGTGGTGAGATCTGCTGAGCATCCTAGGGGGGCTATAGCAGCAACCCACATACATCTTTTATGCTGCACCTATGGTTAGTTCTGCTAGGATTCACTCAATGGTTGAGCTAGGGTCAGAGCAGAGGATGGGGGAACCAGAGGGATGCTCATGGATGTAGAGAGCCACCCCAAAACCCCTTTTTTTACCAGGCCTGTCATGCCTCAGCAGGGAGTATCCTGAGAGATAGTAGGCAGCATCAGAGAGATGGAGTTTTAGCCATGTTTTGGAGATGCCGAGCACATGTGGCCTCTATAAGATAACCCAGGGTTCAAGGTTGATGAATTTGGAGGAGAGGCTGCAGAGGTTGATGTGTGAAAACTTCAAACCAAAGGAGGAGTTCCATATAGGATTTGAGTGATCAATGGTGGTACATGGGGGGCCAGGATTGGTCTCAATGTCTCCTGCTAGTAGAAGTAAAGAGAAGAGCAGGTGATATGCTGTGGGAAAATGTAGAAGGGGGATAGTAGTAGAGAAAAGGAGGAAGCCAAGATGGTAGTCATCCTGTTTAGAAAGAAATGCAAAAAAAGTGAGGCTCATGGGGGTACCCTCCCACCTGACAGTGGGACAGTGGGGGATGTCAGGGGTGAAGGATGGGGTAAGGCAGGAAAGGAGCTTTTGTTCTATGGCAAGTATGGAAGCATCAAAATCTACAAGGAGTAGGGTGCCTAGCAGTGAGGCTGCCAGCAGTGGTAGCATAGCCCACCTCATATTGGAGCACAGGTTTAGTGACAGGTAACTAGATGGTCAAAGTATCAGGGGGGTGGATTCATACAAGAAGGGATAGGAAAGGTTGAAGGAGTGAAAAAGTACACAGCCAAAGTGGTTGCTCCAGTGGCGTAGTGGATAGGGTGTAAGCTGCCGGAGTATCAGCCTCTATTGTTGCAGTCTGGTACAGCCCATCGATACTTATGAGTCTGTCTCATATATCTCTCTGTTGGTTTTGGAGGACGATTTTTAACTTTTTTTGCTGCCTGAATCTGGAAGATATTTTATCCTTCGGTAAGCTTTTGACTTATTTGGGTGTTTTTAGTCAGACTTAGGCACTGCTATTTTACTAGTGCACAGCTTTATTGTTTTCAGTGCCACTCTGTTTCTTAATCCTCAGTGACAAACAAGCAAAATGCTTATTTTTAATTGTTGTATCTGTGAGATTCTGTGTAGCATCTGGGGTGTTGCTGAGCAGATGTTCTTTACGTGGCCATCTTAGATCCCTTCATCCTGTTCCCGTCTGGACCAATTCTGAAGTTATTTCTCAAATAAAGAAAAGGGTTAGAGGTACAGCTACTTCCAGGGACTTTCTCTGGGTTTCTTCTTTTTAAAATTTCAAATGTTACAAGCAGTTTGAAACTAAACACTATCTTGAACCTTGCTTAACCTGTCTACCTAATCCTTTAGATCAAAACTTCTTACTAGGTTCAGAATGGAACTTTATGATGCAGATTATATACATTTCAAACAGAGACAACCTGGTATTAAAACTCCCCACTGTAAATGTGGGATAAAAGTTGAAGATGACCTTAAGCATATTACATTCGTATGCTCCTTGTTTTAAAAGAAAAGAGATGATTGGTTAAGCCCTATACTTGCTGACCTCAGTCTTCTCTTAGACCAATTAATCCCATTGTTCTACAGTACTCAAGAATTGTCAATTTTACGCAGGTTATCTGGCGTTTTGTCATCTCTGAAACTGTAAATAATAATTTAGACAATTATATTCTATAGGTTACATAGAAGACCTTCTTTTTTGCCACAAATTGGCTTTTTTTCCAATATTCAGTGTTTTTTTTTTTTTTGAAATTTTGACATTATGTGCATGATGCTTGGATGGGGTGTAGGTAACCAGACCTGAATCCATCCAAGGCTTGTTTACTCCTGTTTCAGGATTGCTAAAGATTGCTGCCACCACTGTCCCCTTATTTCCTACATCTTTTTTGTTAAATATTATATTGGTATACTTAGATCATTTGTGGCATTGAAGGATACATGCTTAAATCTTCAGATGTTGCTGTATATGACTTAGATTTCCCTTTTTCTGTGAATTTTATGTCTAGCTGATTAGTCACACATTATGGCAGACTGTTGTGTTTCCTTTATCTTTACGTCATTATTATACCTTTAAATTAATGATCTAATATTACATTTACCTATACACTGATTGTAATTTTGCTGACATTTCTGCATATTCAAATTATTCAATGATATTCTAATTGGTACTGGACTTGAGAGTGTGCATATTTCAGAGTGCATCTAAGAGATAATTTGTTACATAAGCAGAACCTATTGCTTATTCTATGTCTTGTAATGAGATATTTTATGTGTTTCAAAACTTTTAATATAACTGTACAAGTTGGTGCTATTTATGAAGCTTGTAGTTTAAATGCCTTGAACTTTTTCTGTAAAGTCCAAAAGCCACACAATAAACTTGAAACTGGAATTCCTCTTGTTACCAAAAAAATCCTGCTCACTCAGAAAAGGAGCTTGCTTAAGTAAAAAACATGCATGCAGATAACTTTCCTAATAGTGCTTTATTCAAAATTACATGATGAAGACACGTGGCAGCAAGCTAATTCTGCTGACCACTCTTGCCCTGGTGCCTTCAGTCCACCAACTCTACCTCAGAAGCATGGTCAGACAGGGAAAAAACTTCACTGATTGTGTGCATCACTACTTCAATATTCATTGCATTTTAAATATCACCCCAATCAGAGACTTACACATAAATCCTACCAGGTCATAATGTCATACACTTAATAGTGTACAACATTATAGCTGACCTGCAACAGCACTGTCCATGACAGTGAGTGGTGCAATACCGTGTATACTGCTGTACATGGTATTGCACCATTCACACACTCCCAAGCAGAGGATAAGACCTCTGCAGGGAGTGGGTTCTGACAAGCAGCTGCCATGGCTCACTGGACAGAGTCACAGCAGCAGGAACCCAGGTGCTGCATCTGGGACTGGGTTTGATTCCCATTCTCAGACTCTTTTTTTTTTCACAGATTCTGCACTCTCTGAGTTGGACTCCCCCCCCCCCGTGGTTGAGAATCTTTAGAGGGGGGGTCTGGGGCATAGCCCCCTACAACGGAGCTGTGTGGGGGTGGAGCCCCCCACAGAAAAAAGAGCTATTCTGCATGGAAATATCGCACTGTATTGGCAGTGCAGTTTTGCCATGCAGCAAAATATCGTGTGACATCATGACCCTGTGCCCACATAAATAGTAGAGAAACACATAAGTAAGCAATAAGACATGAGGGGTGTGCATTAGACATCTCCAATGCACGGCCATAGGTGTAGTGAGGCACAAAGCTATAGGCCGAGTGCCTTCAGCCCCTGGCCATGCGTTAGAAATGTCTAATGCACACCCCTGGAATATCTTATTGTGCTTACAAAATGTGACTGTGTAATTAACATGTATGTTAACATTAAAACTAATAAGTTTAAATAATAAAAAAAGTAAAATGTTTATCTAAAATTAACATCAAATAGTCCCTCCACCTACATCAGCTGAATGCACTCACTTAGGACATTTGTCCTAATATGGCTTCTGTAGTTGTAGTCTGCCCCTCCACTGTTATAGTTCAGCTTGTGGGTATGTCTCCTAGCACACCTCTGATATAAAGCCCAACACAAACATATGCAAGAAACTGCTTCTCATTTTTTGTGTGTCAGTTATAATGTACTGATTGCTACAGAGCAGAGTTGATTGTGTGGCTGTTCAACAGAGTCAGAAGTGCTAGCACAAGGTAGTGTGGTGATAGAAAAATACTGGAAAAATGTTGATAAATGTTTTTATTTTTAAGGGCACAATGTAAGGGCACAGGATCCTTAATGTAAAGTGTCTCTGCCAGGAGGTTAACGGAAACCCAGAAGAGATCTGTTGTCATGCTTGCAGAAAAGCTATGAAAATGAGTGGACGCAGCATGGTAGTTGCGAGACACAACTGGGAACTAAGCAAATGGAGGAGGGGGGGAGGAGGACTGCCACTAAAGAGTAACTTACTGAATGCATGAAAACCTTAAAATGGCAGTTTCACAAGGCATTGCCTCTTCATGTTTGTGCAGCCTAGCTGCAAGCATGACAAGTGCCCAGATCAAGTGAGAGGGCAGCCAAGATGGTGGGCGGAAGGAAAATGCGAGCATGGCTTTATTGCTGGTAAGCGATTTTTAAAATGCAAACAAACAAAAGGAACCAGCTTCTTATCTGCAGTGGATGTGAAATGTGCAGTATTCTAAGCCCGACTTTGTGAGGTAATTTTTTTTTAAACTGAAGAGATGTCAGGTCTGTGTTAAGTATGAAGTCATTTTATTTTAAACTGAAGTCAGGTGCAGCAGCGGCTGTGAGGAGGGGCAGTTGCAGAGATTCTTTAGCAAACTTATTTACATGTTCCGAGAGAGGAGGGACAGATTGTGATCACTGAGAAAACTGATTAAGTTCCTGATTACAGTACATCTCAGACTGTTTTGGAGATTGAGGCTGTTCAGGTTTTTTTTAAATGGTGGTCATCAAAACTCAGGCAAAACTGAACGTTCTAATTAGTAGCTTGATTTTCTTCCTTGTTTTTGTGCTGCATCCAGGTTATCAGCACTTGTTTTACCTGTGCATTAGACACATCTAATGCACAGGTAACAGACAATCAGCTTTCAGAATTATCCCTTACCATTTTATAAAAAAAAATCAGAATTCACTCATTTTAAGAGTGGTAGCAATGAATACTCTATAATCTGAAAGCCACAGCTTAAAAGACTTCAAAGAGTTTATTATGGCTACACTATTCTCAGTGTCTGCACTTTGTTTCAAACTCCCAAACTTGTTAAATATAAGACAGAGCTTCATTTTGTTTCATTCCTCATAATGCATGTCTAATCGAAATGACACATGAAACATTCTAATTCATAAGAACAATAGGGAATAAAATACTGGTTGTGTTAGAAGAAGCAGCAATAAGTACTGTTCAGACTGTAACTTGTGTTTTAAAGCTTCAAAGAGTTCTACACGGCTGCACTATTCCCAGCCCAGTGCACTTTCTTTCAAACTACTCGACTTGCTAGATAAAAGTTAATGCTGCATTTTGCTTCATTCCCCTTATTACATATCTCATCAAAATTACACTGTAAACATTTCAGTTTATAAGAACAGAAGGAATAAAACACAGTCTGTAATGTGCCTAGAGTATATTAAAATTATTAAACTTCTGCCTTGGCTGCAGCTAGTCCAGTGCTGAATACTTGTAAAATGTGGAACATTGATCCATCCTGAAGCACAATAAAATAGCAAGTTCCTACCTTCTCATCTTCTGTGATGGAGAGCCTGAGTCGTAAAGATAAAAGTGGTGATAGTATCTAAGAATATTCCACGCAGTAGAAAACAGAGTGAATAGCAAGTAAAAGACAATGAGCATAGATTGCTGCAAGCTGTGGCAAACATCACCTTGCACCAAAGCCTGGTGCACCAGGGACCCTGCACTTAATTCAGGTGCTGAAGGGGTCCCAGCATCTATGTCCCAACACTTGCAGCAACCACTCCTACGTAGCAAACACCTGGCACATGGAAGAGTGTGCCACTGGCACCTTGCAGCAAATGCAATCAGTGCCTACTCCCTGATCTCCAATGTGACCATATATTTAACAGATGAATGAACTCCTCATTGGTAAGATTGTGGTTCCCCTGCCCCAATCCCTGATGTACCCTATGATTAACAAATAAGTATATATTTCCAGGACCTCCTTCTACATGAGCCTGCTCAATGGAGTCATTCCTGGTAACATATAATCAATAAAAATAAATTAAATAAAATATTCCTCCTTCCATGGTGGTATAGTGGCCCTCTCCCTGATCCCCCAATGTCCCCATTATTATGACATAAGAAACATCCCCTCACATTGGTGGTCCAGTGGTCCCCCATTCCCCAATCCCAGCAGGTAGTGACCACCACCCTACTCCCCCAATCCCAATACAGAGCCGAGGAACAGAACAGCCCTCATCACACCTCCACAGCTTGCCCCCGACTGAACTGTCACTGAGAGGACTGTACACTGACTCCATTGCCAGGCTAATTTGCAAGTAAGAAACCAAACAAACAAATGTAGTGGACACCCCCAGAACTTCTTGAAATAGAAGAAAAAATTGAGTCTTTTTGTAAAAAGTTCCACAAAACTTGTTTATTCTTTTTTGTTTTTCTTTTCATATTGGCATGACATTTCAATTCATAAAGTGAATCTTTTCCAAAGGGCTTCTTACTTCTAGAAAAATATACAAATGTCAGTATTATATAATCACACATTTTTCATTTGTATCAATTCATTATTTACATAACAGGTGTCTAGTTGTATCACTGAAAACTTTACTGTTAATATATTCAAAAAAACAACTAAATGCTATATCACATTTTCTGTGCTCTTACATCAGCTGCGCTTTTATGACTCTCATGCTCTAAATATATTACAGATAATGCTAGCATTCTGTCCACAGGTTTGCATAGTATGTACTGCCCTAGGCCTATATCCCTTTAACTGAGTGCAGCCTCTCGACCTCATTTGCAACTGTATGTACCTTTAAACTCTTAATGTTAACATGCTAAACCTAAATTTATCATTTGTTAAGCCTGTGTAATTTCATTTTAGAAGAATATATAGTCACCTTATATGTCGCTATGTATTTCTAAAGCTTTGCTTTTGCAGCAACCTTACTTCGTTGTGGCATGAATATTATCTAAAATGAATGTATTATACTGTTAAAGCCTTAGGTATGTTGTTTATTTCCTCACACTTTTTATCCAAGTTATCTTTTTTTACCTGGGCATTTAGTGTATTGCTCCCTTCATTTAAAATGACGTGTTCTCTATAGTGAAATTCCCATGTGTCTGAAAAGTAAAACAAGGATTTAGACATCTTTTGGGGGGTCTACTATATACTGCTATTTTTAACCTTATTAGTACCTCAGATTGTTGTTTGCATGATTTCAGTTGTTCAACTTTTTACACACTATAACTTGTTTATCAAGTGCCTATTAAATAAATGTTATACCATTAGTTTCTTATTTGCTTTCAAAATAGCACTTAATTTTTCATTTACTATGTGTTTACAATGCTATAAACATTGTTTTTAACTTAGTCTTGAGGCACAAACTGTTGCTGCATCTTAATGGCATCTTCCATGTTTGAGAGTAGAGCCAGTGAAGCTCTGTGGCCACTCCTTTCCTCTTGAGCCTGCTCATGTGTCACCAGTGACGTCATCGATGATGTAGTTACTGGTGTTCTCACGAGATGTTGTGCAAGATTTCAGTTACCTAAGCAACTACAGACAGCTCTGTTTCTGTCCATTCACATGAGCAGGCCCTTATTATTGTCTCTGGATAGAGCCTGCGCCATCGATTTGTATATTATATAGAGGATAATGCTTGATGTACAGGTGATAACCATGGTGTAATCATCTTGAGTGGTTGCTAGGGCATCAGTAAACCTTGAACGCACAGCTCAAGAGGTTTACCATTGCCCTAGCAACCATAAGAGGTGATTACATTATGGTTATCACCTGTATACCAGGCATTGTCATTTATAGTGTATGGGACTCGACATGAGAAGTCCCCCCCCTGGAACACAATTAATTTTGCCTTACCACTATGGCCACATGATTGTGTAAGAAAACAATTTATTAGGATACATAGACTGAACGACAGCAGGCCAAAATAGCACCAAAGTTAAAATATCTATCAGACATAGTGATCGCTAGACTCAGTAACAGTAAACTGTAACAATTGAAATGTTATTTAAATACTGTACTGAGACCAACAATCACATTCTGGATGTGTAGAATACTAAATAACTCTGGCATTCCATTTTGTAAACCCACTGCTATGACATAGATGAGAGGTTTATAAGGTTCTGAACAATGGGATTACATAGAGGATAATGGCTGGGGATCAGGTGATAACCACGCTGTAATCACCTCGAGTGGTTGCTAGGGCAACATGGTAAACCTCAAGAGCGCAGCTCAAGAGGTTTACTGTAGCCCTAGAAACCATGAGAGGTGATTTCAGTGTGGTTGTCACCCGATCACCAGCCTTCATCTTTTATAATGTATGGTCAAAAAAACACTGTTTGCATTCTATGTGTGAGAATTATGGAACTCTGGTGCATTCTTTTTGGTTTTTGCCACTGTTTGGAAGTTCTGAAGTGTGGTTAAAAACTTTTAAAATTCTAAACAGTGCATAACAAAGCTGTGTAACTGCTGATTATGGTGGTTAATAGGCACTTACCATACATTATAAGGTTGTAAACAGCTTACTTTCAGTGGGTAATAAGGGTTACACATACATTATGTTAAAATAGTTTTTTGAGGTTAAAATGCTGATTGTGTACCATGAGATCTTTTTATTAAAGATTTGTTTAAAGATTTTGTACTGTTTAGTTTATAGTCAATGAAGCATTTTTTGTCTTTTTTAACTATCTTTATTTATTCCTATGTTTCAGAATAAGCAGTATAAGCAGGGGGGATAAATGTGCATGTTTCAGGATAAGGGTGCAGGGTGGGGGCTGGGGGGAAAAGGTTGATATGACATGGTCACTATTTATTTATTTATATATGTGTTGCACAATGTAACAATACCTAGTTTCTATATTGTTATGAATTCTATATTACTAAAAGCATGCTTGCCAATTTGTATGAGATCATATCAATGTTTTTATCCAAAGTATTAAGCATGCTCATCCATTTCATTTCTGCTCTATCATTTTTTTTGCTGATAGTTGCCACCTCTTTCTGATGGAACAACCAAGTCCAATCCCCAGAACTGAAGTGCTGCTCCTGTATGGACTGCATGATTAAAGTGTAATGCTACCTGTGATGTTTCATCTTTTCTCCTTGTACCACCTCTGTGCTCCTGTATTCTTGTTTTTATCTGCCTTGGGGTCTTTCCAACATATATTTTATCACTTGGGCATAGCAATACATATATTACACCTTCAGGTGTGCATGTAATATGTTGCTTTATTATGTGTCTACTGCATGTGTTTGGATCTTGGAATTCACCTTTTTTTGATGTGTGCCCACATACTGAGCATCAGGTGGATGGTACCATTCCCAGCTGTAGGGGGCCCAGTAACAGTTGCTTTTCTGGTTTAGGTAATGCAAACTGTGAGTTCACTATTTTGTCTTTAATGGTGGGCACCTTTTTTGCTGCCACTATCGGTTTGTTTTTCAATGCTACGTTGTCTGGATTTGTTGTACTGACAAAGTGCCAGTACTCGTTTATAGTCCTTTTAATTTAATTAAAAAGATGACTATATTTTGTTGCAAATACTAATCTCTCTTGTTTTTGTGTCTCTGTTTTTGGCTGTAATAACATCTTCATATCCCGTTGTTTTGCTTTGTTTTCTGCATATGGAACAATTCTTCAGAAATCTAAGCATTAAACAGATGTTTTGTAATACAGAAAATGCAGAAACTTATGAAAGTAAAGTAAAACAGGCATGGGGGGTCAAGTCTTGCTAAAACCCACCCACAGGAGAAAGTTATGGTATACTGTACAATAGTTAAGAAGGACATTTTGCAAAAATATAGGGGTACTTGGAATGAAAATTTACCACATTCTAATTTAACAAAAGATCAGAGATCTGCACTTAATGGGCTAATGAAGGACACATCAATAATTATTAAATCAGCAGACAAGGGGAGGCATTGTCCTCATGGACAGGGAACAACATCAAGAAATGTGCATGACACTATTATTAAATGAGAACAACTATATAAAATTAGATACCGACCCAATGCAAGGATTTAAATACATTTTGGCAAACACCTTGGAAGAATCTGCAACAATGGGCTGGCTTCAGAGCTGGGAAACTGATATATTAGTAATTTTTTAAAATGAAATAATACAGGCTTAGCAAGTGATACATTTAGGTTTAGCATTTTAACATTAAGGGTTTAAAGGTACACACAGCAATAAATGAGGTTGTGAGGTCCCTCTCAGTTAAAGGGATACAGGCCTAGGGCAGTACATACTAAGTGAAACTGTTTACAGAATGCTAGCATTATTTGTAATATATTCAGAGCATAAGAGTCATAAAAGTGCAGCTGATGTAAGAGCACAGAAAATGTGATAAAGCATACACTTGTTTTTTGAATATATTGACAGTGAAGTTTTCAATGATACAACTAGGCACTTGTTATGTAAACAATGGAGTGATACAAATTGAAAATTTGTGATCATATGTAATAACACTGATAGTTGTATATTTTTCTGGAAGTAAGAAGCCCTTTGAAAAAGATTCACTTCATGAATAGAAACATCAGGGTACTATAAAAAGAAAAATAAAGAAGAATAAACAAGTTTTGTGGAACTTTTTACAAAAATACTCAATTTTTTCTTCTATTTCAAGAAGTTCTGGGGGGATCCGATGTATTTGCTTGTTTGGATTTATATATTGCACCTCAAGGACCCACCATAAAGCAGCTGACGATACTCATTTCCCATTGAACTTGTGTAAAATTAATTTACAAGGATGTCCTCAAAATACACCTATATGTTAATCATGGGGGATATTGAAGATCGGGAAGGGGGCCACTATAGTACCAATGAGGGATTTTCTTCTGTATTAAACATAGGGGTACATCAGGGATTGGGGAGCCACTATACCACTGCAGAAGGGGGAATATTTTATTTACTTTTATGTATTTTATTTTGCCAGAAATTGCTCCATTGAGCAGGCTCATTTATAAGGAGATTTTAGAAATATACTTATATTTTAATCATTGGGGCCATCAGGGATTGGCTTGGGGTGCCACTATACTACTAACATTTTTTTAAATATCTTAAATATAGAGGCGTGTTGGGGTCTGGGGAGGGGGAGCATGGCACATTACTGCAATGTGTATAACTCACACAGAGGGTGGTTTCTAAGTACACACACAAAGACGAAGCACACACTCCAAGGAAGTGGTCCACACACTGGTTTTGAATAATCCAAATAATGTATTTATATTTAACTGGTACAATACCTGCCAGTGACAGGATGTACACTTAGCCCAACCCTGGCTGATCTAGAGGTGCTCAGAAATGTACCTTCTGTGTGGGTTTTATTAATATTGTTTCAGGTGGTTTGGCAGCCCATGTCTGCCGCAAGCCCCTAGTGCCTTGCCACAGCCCACTTGGTGGTGCACAGGCAGCACAGGCCCTGTTTGGTGTAGGCAGCCTATGGTGGACACAGGCTGCCTTTGTGAATCACTCCTTTGACATCATTTGGTGCAAGGGGCACCTTGTGCCAATTATTGGGATGCAAGCCCCTTGTGCCATCAAGGGAATGTTGAGAATTGTGCCCAGAAATTCTGGAAAAGGCCACCAGGAGCAGAAGAGACACAACCTGATTGAGGTGGTATTAAAACTTGAAAAGTTACTTTACAAGGAAATAGCTTTAACATGTAATACTACTACACTTAAACAATATGTAGATGAAAAACAGGCACCCAGAGGCCTGCGAGTAACTGGGACCCCTTCCACTGGCCTAGATAATTTTGAATTGAAATATAAATGGTTGCTGTTTGCCAATGAATGCTCAAAAATGTTTACTGAACTTAAAATTAAGGCAGACATAAAAAAGTATAAAGCACTGACCATTGAACTTACTGAAGCAAAATAACATGCATCAATTTTTAAAGGGGACAAGGGATATGAAGACCTAGACACAGCACTTCAGAAGAAATGACAAAATCATGAAACTGAAACAATTTAAAGAACGCAAAGTAAACTCAGTAGAGATGAGGATGATTATGAGAAAGGAAGATCTTGAGGAAGATCTCAGGAGAGATTTCAAAAGGAAAAAAAGAAACAAAACAACAAATCCAGGAGCAACCAAACATTAGGGGAACAGGGTAAACATAGCTCCATGAGATGAGAGAAACAGCAAGAACAGGCTTTTTTAATAAAAGAAAAAAATGCCAGAAGAGGAAGACAAGGAGGAGCAAAAGGGGAGGGGTCAAACATAAACACAAATATAAACTAAGAGTAGTGAGGAACAACAACAAAAAAATCTCCAACATCAAATAATAAAACTCTTCAATTGTACCCTTACAGAAACCTCTCCAGTCTACCAGAAGGTGCTTTAATTTATACCCATCCCCAGAGTAAATGACTTTGAAGTCTTCGTGGATTTGCAAAAATTCTTCAGGAAAATTAGACTAAGAAATTATTTTGTAAACAACAGCACATATCCTATAGCTAGACAAACATGGAATTCCATGAAGAAGTAGTAACCACAGAAATGGAGGACTTGGATTATCCCCTGACTGCATCAGGTGAAGGAAACATGGACACAAGTAACCTTCACATAGGAGAACAAGACCTGGAGACAGACCTAGGGCACTTTGAAGCTACTGGACTTGAGCATCTTGAAGCCTTTATCTCCCCATTTAAAGAAATTAACCCCATAAACAGTATGGACAGTAATAGTGACACTACATTGTCACAAGGTAATATTGATTTACCCAATCCATTACAAACACGTGAACTAATTTAACAAAAAAAGCCCTCCCTTTAAAAGTAAATCAACAACTATTTGCCCTAATACTTATAACACTGCCAAAACTGCATTTGAGAAAACCATAGCCAGACAAATTAAAGAACTGTTAGACAAAGCAAGGCCCTCCAAAATCATACAATCTGAGTAAACAGGAACATTTAGCACTCAAGCAATTATCTGACTGCAAGGAACTGGTGATAAAGCCAGCTGATAAGGAAGGGAATATACTGATAGTAGGTAAAGATAATTACAGAGAATTAGTTATTGCCCTATTGGATAAGAAAGAGAACTACAGGGATCACAACCATTATCCCACTATGTCGTTTAAAAAGGATATTCACAGAACCCTTAACAGGGCTCTTGAAGCTGGAGAGATCATGGAAAATGAAAACAGATTTATCTAGAGGGAGAATTCTGTAACCCCGGGAGTCCATATTCTCCCCAAAATACATAACAATATAAACATTCCTCCAGGAAGGCCTATTGTGACAGAGATTGGCTCTGTGACTGAAAATTTAGAAATATATATATTTTTTTTCTACAGAGATATGTCCAAGGCCCAGTCTCATACTAGAAAGATTCAACTGATATCCTAAGGAAATGAGATAAAATTGTACAGGAACAGGATTTTGTGTGGTTAGATATTAATATTGAGTCCTTTTATACATCTATTAGGCATGAACAAGGGATACATGTATGTAAGAGCTTTTTGGTTAGCTACACCAAGAAAGAATCCATGCCTATTGACTTCCTGCTTGAATCCATAGAGCTCATATTGTCCCATAGTTCCTTTGAGTTTAAGAACAGATATTTTTACAAACATGCAGCATGACAATGGATGTGGCAATTGCCCCCACTATGCAAATTCATTCTTAGGATGGAGGGAAACCACTGCCATTCTCAGTAGAGAAAGTAACCCCTTCTACCAAAGCATTTCACACTGGTATAAATTCATTTATGATGTCATTTGTGTGTGGAACGGTGACTCTGAAATGATACCTGATTTTATGCAATGGTTGCACAATAACAATCTGAACCTTTGCTTCACCTATAGCACTAGTAAGGAACAGATTATGGAAACATAGAAACATAGACTTCGATGGCAGATAAGGACAGCTTGGCCCACCTAGTCTGCCCATTTCCCTACCTACAGGATAAGCTGCAGATCCTAGTTAACCAACAGCCTATTTCTTCCTACCCCCACAAGAATTGCTTTATGTCTGTCCCATGCATTCTTGAATTATCCCACAGTTTTAGACCCCACAACCTCCTCAGGAAGGCTGTTCCATGTGTCCACCACCCACTCTGTGAAAAAAATACTTCCTCACATTGCCCCTGAACCACCCCCCCATCTTCAAATTGTGTCCCCTTGTTCTTGCACATCTCTTTTTCTGAAATATGCTACCCTCTTGGACTTTGCTGGTTCCACTGAGGTACTTAAAAGTTTATATCATGTCCCCCTCTCCCTCCTTTCCTCAAGGGTATATATATTAAGCTCCTTTAGTCTCTCCTCATATGGCTTCTCTTGCAGACCCTGCTCCATTTTAGTTGCCCTCCCCTGGACTGCCTTTATCCTGTCTATGTCCTCGCGGAGATGGGGTCTCCAGAACTGGATGCAGTACTCCTGATGGGATCTCACCAACTGTCTGTATAGAGAGATAACAACTTCCTGTTTTCTGCCGGTGATGCCTCTCCCTATACATCCCAGTATCCCCCCAGCCCTTCCTACTTTCTTCTCACATTGCTTGCCAACCTTACGGTCATCTGATATGATTACCCCAAGGTTCTTTTCCATTTTTCTTGTTGTTACTACCCTCCCATTGTATAATCTTCCGCTGCGGTTTTGTTTCCCAGGTGCATTATTTTGCACTTCTTTGTACTGAATCCAAGCTGCCATACTTCTGACCATTCCTCCAACCTTTCCAAGTCCCTTCTCATCCTTTCCACACCTCCTTGTGTATCAACCGTGTTGCAGATCTTTGTGTCATCTGCAAAGAGGCATACTTTTCCTTCCAGTCCCTCTGCAATGTCACTTATAAAGACATTAAAAAGGACTGGACCCAGTACTGAACCCTGTGGTACCTCACTAGTAACCCCTCTTTCTTCAGAGTGGACTCCATTTACAATTACCTTCTATGTCCTGTTATCCAACCAATGTTTTACCCAGGCTACCACCCTGGGACCCACTCCCAGGCTGGTTAATTTGGCTATTAATCTTTTGTGTGGACTGTGTCAAATGCCTTGCTAAAGTCTAGGTAGGCTATGTCCACAGCCCCTCCCTGGTCTACTACTTTGGTCACTCAGTCAAATAAATCAGTTAGATTCATCTGACATGACCTTTCCGCTGTGGACTCATGCTGCCTTGGGTCTTGTGCCCCACTGGCCTCAAGGTACTCAACAATCCTTTCCTTCAGAAGTGATTCCATCACTTTCCCTACCACATAGGTCAAACTGACAGATCTGTAGTTTCCTGCCTCTGTCTTGGTCCCACTTTTGTGAAGTCCTCTCATGATTTGTTAAAAAGGGTAGTCAGTGGTTTCACTAGTTCTCCCCTTAATTCTTTTAGAATTCTGGGTTGAATTCCATCAGGCCCCATTGCTTTGTCCACCTTCAGTTTCAGGAGTTCTTTCAGAACCTTTTCTTCTGTGAAAGGACTAGGATTGACCCCACTATCCAGAGTGCTTCTGTTAATTGGATTAGGCAGCTCCTCCTCCTCCTCTTTTGTGAATACTAAGCAGAAATATTTGTTCAATATCCCTACTTTTTCACTGTCCCTCTCAGCCCACCCACCATCCATTCTATTCAGCCTCATGATTTCTCCCTTTGTCTTTCTACACTCCCTGATGTACCTATAAAACAATTTATCTGCCTTCTTAACTGAGTTAGCTATCTTTTCCTCAGTTTGGGCTAGAGATGGGCGAAGTGGCCCCATTTGCTTTGTGAAGTGGAACGTGGAATGAAAGCAAATTCGTGGAGTGTTCCACAATGCGAAGCAGAGTACTTCATGTTATTAATGGGTAATGCAAAGTTTTGCTGAAACTTTAGTTCATCAATTATAGGAAACCCTCCTGTGCTCATATCATCGATCATTTATTGTTTGTGTGTGAATTTTGACTGCTAATGTACAACATTCAGTCTGTGTACTGAAAGACAGTGGAAGTGTGCTTTGGGGGAGGGGTGTATCTGTGGTGTAGGTAGATTAACTTAGAGAAAAAGACAGTGCTTTCTGTTTTGGTGATATTTTTCTTGTAAAACTGTGTTAATGTACACACAGTAATATCTTCAATAATTCTTGCCATTTTTTTGCTGATTGTTGTGGTGCAGCAGTGCATAATGTTAGTTTGTTTAAAATATGTGGTTATATTACTGAAGTTTTCAATTTGCTACGCATTACTTAGTGTGTGTGTGTGAGTATGTGTGTGACGTATGTCATCAAATCAGACACCTTTTATTGTGCAACATAATTTCAGCAATGTGAACCTGCTATCCACTGCAGCTGTGTAAGTTTTTGTACTTCTTTGTGGTATCTTTACTGGTACTCATACTAGTGACTCTTACTGCAGCAGTGCAGTAGACTGGCCCCCCTAGCCTGCCCCAACCGGCAAAGATATTCTTTTTCAGATTTGAATTTCTGATGGTGAGCACTGGTTAGGTGTTGTGCCTTTGCATCTGCATCTCTTCAGTGTGCAGCGCAATCTTAATCTGTCTGTACATTTGCATCTCTTTTGGGCCCAATCTCCATCTCTAACTTAAGTCACAGTTGTTTCTTCGACTTCCCTTCAGAGCACTGGACAGGTGTGGTGCATAATTCAGTATGAACATTGTACTCATTAATATGCATTTTTAAGTCAGGACCATCATCAGGAGTCACTCGTGATACAAATCGCTTTCTTGATCATCATGGTCATACATGCAGTCACAAATTATGATTTACGATCACGTCACGAATCACAACAGTAATTTTTTTTTTCTAGTTACTTGGATGTATTGTAAGCCTGTTTTGTAGTATCTCTCCATGCTTCACCACCCCACCATTGTACTCATTAATAAGTGTTTTAAAGTTGGGGAGTTTTGTGCTACAGATCATCGGGGCCCGGTGAAGTACAGCAATAGGTATTTGTGTTTCTTTTTTTTTTCTTAACTTTGTTTATCTTCCTGACACTCCAGACATTCTTCAGGAGTGCCTACATGGATCTCCACCCTACTCCCAACCAGAACCCCCACATTCCCCTGGCCTCTCCTCCCCGAACTACTGCAGGCTGACCCGACCCCCGGTACCATCTCTGGGGCTGATTCCACTCCCCCTCAGCAGTTACCTCCTAAGTATGAGGGTCCTACCTGCAAGTCGTCGGGTCCTCTGAAGAGATAGATCCTGGGTGCGTCTGGGCTGGTGTTTGGGATGTGGGAGGGTCCACTGGGGCCACTGCCATCTCCCAACATGCAGGAGGTATTTTCTTTGCTTTTTCTGTCCTTCCCCCCATGGAGCCTGGCTAGCAAGGCTATGGAATGCCATGGCTCCGCCTCCCCAGGCATTACGCCACGCCACCACACTGGTGACCCACCAGCCACCGCCAGAGGTCGCTCCTACAGTGAGAACATTCCCACCCCACCCCTGAGAAGAGAGATCAGTCAGCAGACGCTCAATCTCTATCCCCCTGCTGACCCCTGGTGGCCCCAGCTCACTCCTGAACCTGGGTCACCGGCATGGCATGAGGTGTTGCGTCCAGTGCCTCAACCCTCAGCACCACTGGGCTGGCTGGCATTTGTGTTTCTTTATCATCACGGTCACAAATGCAGTCACAAATCACAATTTATGATTACATCATGAATTACAACATTAATATTTTTACTAGTTACTTGGATTATTGTAAGCCTGTTCTGTAGTAAATCTCCAGGCTTCACCACCCCACCATTGTACTCATTAATAAGTGTTTTTAAGTCAGGGAGTTGGACAGTGTCTGCAGTACATACACAGACTAGAAAGAAAACTACACCCATGTAGTTTAGCACAGTATACTTCCACTGCTCAGAATACATAGGGAAGACAAAAGGAAAAGGGCATAATTACATAGAAGGGTCAGGGATGGTGGAGGAATACATTTTATAACACAGCAAGGAAGGTATGGGGGGGCACATGGTGTGAGGAAAAAAAAATAATGTGGGATCCCATGGTGATCCAGGACCAGTTCCAGCATGGACATAATTTGCAACTGATGTCCCTCTATGTAAGAAAAATAAAATTTACAGAAAGAACAAATTAAGTAAAAAAGAGTACAGACAGAAAAGACAAAAAAATGTAGCTTTTAAAAAAGCTGTTGGGTCTAAATCAAAGTTGAAATCTTCCTCGTTCTGATCTCAAAGTATCAGCAGTCACAAAACACACTCCTCTCTCTCTCTCTCGCCATCTGCACAGGAGAAAGTAAAAGCATCTGCTTGTATGATTCACTTTCTTCCTGCCTAGCTTAAGAGCATGTGACTTATAGTACTGTAAGCCATGTGATGTTTGGGGGGGCTGCCAAATCTGAAACACCAAGTGGATCACTTAGAATCATGAGGAATGTGAAGTCCATTAAAAACAATGACTTCACCTTACTTCGCATTGCCATTCTGCCTTAACTCGAAGTGGAAATGACAAGGTGGAGTGAGCACTTTGCATTGCCCACCCCATGTAGCGGAGTGGCAACGTGAAGTGCCCACTTTGCGTTCACTTTGCCAGTGAAATTTAAATTCACTGCATCTCTAGTTTGGGCCTTTGCCATTCTGACTTCCCTCCCTGCTTTCTTCTGCCTTAACTGGTACAGCTCTCTGTCCTTGTCCTTCTGTGTTTTCTTATACTTCCTGAATGCTATCTTTTTCTCCCTGACCTTCCCTGCCACCTCTTTTGAGAACCATAGAGGCTTTTTCTTTCATTTTGATTTGTTTATTTGCTTCACACAAGGGCTTGTTGCCTCTGTGATGGCAGTTTTGATGTTTCCCCATTGTTGCTCCACCCCTCCTTCTAGCCTGTTTGCTAGTGCTTTTCTAAGGCACTCTCCCATCTTGCCAAAGGCAGCCCTCCTGAAGTCCAGTACCCTTACTTTTTTATGGCTTGACTCTGTAGCTGAGTTTATCATGGACCACACTGTTTGGTGGTCACTTGTTCCCAGATGGCTACCCACTTCTAGATCTGAGATCTTCTCACTGTCCCCATTTGAGAGTATGAGGTCTAAGATTGCTCCCTCATGAGTGAGTTCCAAAACTAGCTGTCTGAGGCATGCCACCTGTAGGGCATTGAGAATGGCCCTACTCTTGGATGTGGCTGCAGCAAATGTGCTTCAGTTAACATCTGGCATATTCAGGTCTCCCATCAACAGTATCTCCCCTTTCTCTGTCATCCTAAGAATGTCTTCTATCATATTTTTGTCCACTCCTTCCCCCTGACATTGGGGTCTGTATACAACCCCTGTGCAGATTGTGGTGCCATTTCCAGTCTCTAAGGTGACCCACAGTGCCTCCTCTCCTCCATGTTTACTCTTTTGTTCAGTTGTTTTTATTCCTTCCCTTACATAGAGAGCTACTCCTCCCCCTCTTCTCCCCTCCCTGTCTCTCCTGTAGGTTGTGTACCCTGGTATGTTAACATCCCAGTCATGGTTATCTGTGTACCATGTTTCTGTGACTGCTACAATATCCAGGCATCCCTCTTCCATCAAGTCCACCAGTTCAGGGAGCTTGTTGCCCAGACTATGGGCATTGGTATTCATTACCCTCCATTTCCTGATGGACTTACCCCTTTTTGCCCCATCACTGTCCTTATCGCCTTTGTCACTTTCTCCATTTACCCCTGCCCTTCTCCCTATCAACATCTCTAACTTGGTGTTTACCTCACTTACTACCCTGACTTTTTTGGGGGGAGCTAGGATTTACCTGCTCCTTTCCAGTGCCTCTTCCCTTGGATAGTTAAAATGCTTGCCAATGAAGGATTTAAACCTGTCACCTAGGATCCTGGTTCCCCTCCTGGACAGATGCAGACCATCAAACCAGTATAGGCCTACATCACTCCAGGTGGACCCCCAGTCTCCAATGAAGCTAAATCCCTGAGCTCTGTACCAGTTTTTCAACCACTGATTGAATCCCATGGTGTGGAGCACCCTTGCCTCACCTACACTATAGACAGGCAGCACCTCCGAGAAGGTTATCATGCGTGTTACTTGTCTAAGGCCCCTCCTCAACTACACAAACTCTTCCTGCACTGCTCTGATCCCTTTCTTTGCCAGGTCTGTTGTTCCTAGGTGGACAATGACATCCTGCTCCTGCCCCTGTGTAGCTGCTCTGGCGATTCTGAGGATTCGCGCCCTGTCCCTCTAAGCCATGGTGCCAAGCAGGCACCTTACCTCCCTCTCTCCTCTTCCTCCCCAAGTTCTACCTTCCTAACAATGGAGTACCCCACCAGGAGTTGTTTCCTTCCCCTGTGGGGTCCCATGCCACCCTCCTTTGGGTCTCCTTTGTGGAGGTTCCCAGCATCCTCCTTGGTCTTCACTGTGGATGCCTCCATAGGAATCACACTTTGCCAGAACAGCATATGAATTGTGGAGAGGTACAATTGGAGGGATGTGCCTCTGTTCCACCACCCTCACCCTCCCTGAGCCCACTGTGGTCCAACCACTCATTTTTCATGGTAACCTCTGAGGCAATGGCAGTGGCCCTGGTGGTTGCTGGATGGGAGAGGTGGTCCCACAAACCCTGGCCAATTCAGCCTGGAGATGAGCAACCTCCTCCCTCAGCCAAGAGAGGTGCCTGCAGATGGGACAACACCGCATCCTCCAGAACATCTCCCTGAAGACTGCTGCTCCACAGCCCCTGCACTGCACCACTCCCAGCATGTCTTATTTCTGGCCCCTTCACTGTTGTTTGGGATCCTTACTCTTTCCTCTGTTTATTTTTTCTCCCTACTTACTTACTGCATCTGTGCCCTTCAAGCTCCTGATCTTCTTGTTCTGAGACAAGAAGATCCTATATTTCTCAGTAGTCCCCGTACTTGCTCAGAGGCAGACCTCCAGCAGCGGAGGGGGGGGACGACAGAGAGCTACTCTTGTCCTTCTAGGATGGTGAGTCTTTGGTGTCTCTCTGTGATCATTCACTTTCTGCTCCCAAACAGGAAGTTCCTATTGTCAATCAAATTCTATGCCTATAAAAGTAGAACTGACTTTGGGTGGGGGAGGGGTGTAGAGGAGGGAAGAAGGGCAATATAGTCCCAGTAGAGAAGTCCATTCACAACAGCAGCTCCTTGTCCTGGTGTTCCCTGCCAATTCTCTGGCAGAAGCTATCTAGGGCAGTGTTTAAGTCTGGCTTTAAATCTGGCTTCCTTCTAGCTAAGCCACTCCCCCTATGTAACAGATCTTTCTATACTTAGTTAAATTGCACAGATATCAACTTCAGCCACCTGAGATTAACACCTAGATAACTGATCAGATAACAGTTCACTTCTGCCAACTCAGACAAACATACTAATTTTTTTTACCCTAAATTGAAGGTCCCAGTAGTAGAGTTCTACTTCTTTAGTCCCAGTAAATTGAAGGTCCCAGTAGTAGAGTTCTACTTCTTTAGTCCCAGTAGAGGAGTCCAGTCACAGCAGCAGCTCCTTGTCTTGGTGTTCTCTGCCAATTCTCTGGCAGTTGCTATCTAGGGTAATGTTTAAATCTGGTTTTAATTCTGGCTTCCTTCTAGCTAAGCCACTCCCCCTACTTAACAGCTCTTTCTACAGTTAATTAAATTGTACAGATAACAGTCCTCTTCAGCCACCTGGGATTAACACCTAGATAACTGCTCAGATAACAGTTCACTTCAGCCAACTCAGTCAAACACACTTTTTTTTACACTAATTTGAGGGTCTCAGTGGTAGAGTTCTACTTCTTTAGTCCAAGTAGAGAAGTCCAGTTACAACAGCAGCTCCTTGTCCTGGTGTTCTCTGCCAATTTTCTGGCAGAACTGACATTACGTTTTACACCTAATGAATATATTATCACAAAATACTATAGAAAGACCAGGGTGAATAATTCATTATTGAGAGCTGATAGTGCCCACCACCAGCTCTCAAAAATGTATACCTTATCGCCAGTTTCAAAGACTAAATTGAAATTGTAGTACCCCTAGTGACTTTTAGAACCAAGCCAGAGAATTGAAAGATAGGTCTGAATTGAGGAGTTATGATGAGGAATTGTTACAGCAAGCTGAAAGCAAAGCTAGACAAAACACTAGAAAGCAAGTTCCACAAAAGAAATATGAGAACAAAAACTTTAAACTCAGCAATTTTGGCCCTACAACATTTGTTGCTAACTATAATGAGTTAGTGGGCAGGATAGGCCATATCATATATAGCAAATGGCCAATTCTAATCTCTGATACTGAGGTGAGTTTGGCAGTAAGTAGGAAACCTTGGGTTACCTTTAGAAGGACCATAAATCTAAGGAACCAAATGGTCCACAGCAGACTTAAGGTAGAACAGGAAACAGGGTGTGGCTTGTTCCCTAAAAAACCCCGAAAGGGTCCACATTTTCTGAGACCTGTTAGATTGGCGCACCTTATGCCAAAACCTCACCGATGGCAAACTTTGGTGTGCCAGGGACCCTGTGCCAGATTTTGTAAAAAAAATAGGGTCCCAGCGTCAAATACTCAAATTTGCCACAATTCTTCCCCATGTGCTGAACAACTGGTGCATGGGTTGAGAATGGTGAAGACTGTAGGAGTTTCAGGCAGCAGTGGCAGCCATGGGGAGAACTGCCAGCCAGTTGCTGGCAGGGCCTATGAAGGGCAAGTAAGGGAGTGTTGGGGGGTGAGGGGTGGCAACAGACCCTGGATGTGACACTGGAATGGCCCCCTCAGTGGCAGGCAGTGGTGAGGGTGTAGTATTGTGACAGGTGAAGAGGGGGCCTGGTATTCACCAGTCATGGCCCCACCACTGCCAGGACACTGGGCCAGAAGCTGGAGGGCAGCAGATGTCCCCTGGCAGTGGCTGTAAGGGGGGATGGATCACCTCCCACAATGTCAGGGAGCTTGGACTGGTGCATGGGGCCATTAGACCAGCTCCCAATTGACATAACTCTGTAGCCCATGTGCCCATTATATGGGCTTGCAAAATCCTAATTAAAGGGATAATGCAGCACTGCCCTGGTGCTATTCCCCTTCCACCTTGCCACACTGTGCATCTATTGCAAAGGACAGTGCAAGTCTGGCCAGTGCAAGCAGCCCCCACAGTTGCTGCAAGGGGCATCTGAAAATTGGGAATGGTGCACGGTGCAGTTCAAGATGCCTCTTGCCCTACTCCTTGTTGGCACAAACACTGTGCATCATACCTGAGAGTTTGAAAACTGAGCTAAAGGTTTTTTTCTGAAAGCACTCTCTGTAGTTAGTATCTGCAGATATGCACACCCAGCAAATTATTCAAACATCCAAGTAGAAATGATACAAAAATGGAAGTATGAGAGAGCATTATGTGTGATACTCCTTTTGTAAATGCAGCTTAGTTTATATAGGGTGAACAGTCAGATCCTTGAAGGTCATAATTCACGAACATGTATATTCTATAACTAATAAGATACAGGATACACAGAGTATGGATTCATTTTCTTGAAAACTATTATTCAAATCCTAAGGATATGAGAATTATTGGATTTGAGCATGTGCCTCACACAAAGAATGGAGGTGATGGACAGAATCTGATCCTCAGAAAGGAAAGATTCTCAGTCTACAAAATGCAATCTGTAGGACCCAAGGATTAAATTATCAGTGGGACCTCATCCCCTTCCAAAGACACTGGGCTGGAGAAAATATGTTGAAGCATAATTAAATCAGTGTGCTCTATTCACAACGTCCTGGTTAGATTGGCACAAGCTGCAGCAAATGGCAGTTTGCACTGATCAGTGGTGTTCCAGGGGCCCTGCATCCAATTTGCTCTTGGCAGGGGTCCTGGTGCCAAACCCCGGCAACTTATGGCAACTGTTGCCATGCACCAAAGTCAAGGTACATTTTAGAGGTTTCCCATAAGCCATGGGGCTATTGGGTGGCAATGGCACTTATCGATGGAGATGCACTGGGAGACTGGCAGGGTCATGTGGGACAGGACAGGGGACAAAGAGGGCAGGTAGGGCACAGATGGGTGGTGGGGGGTAGCAACAGGTCTCCAATAGGGACATTGAATGGCTGCTGCCATGCCAGTGCTGTCAATGGAGGAGGTGGATACCTCATGCCTGGCACCAAGGGGGGGGAACCCTGTGGGCACTGCACCTCAGGTATGTCCTGGTGCTATTGGGGCATGGGATACCATTGTTGGGTGATGGTACAGGTGCCCTTCCATCCAGTGATGACTCCTGGGGTGGTGCATGTGCAATTAGACTAGCCCTAGGCTGATGTAATCCCTGGCAGTTCTGTCCAGCTTTCTGGATCCCACAAATGGGGAAGTTGCAGCCTGCATCCACACATGCTACTGTGCACCCTGGTGCACCACCTAGTCAGGTGCAACCCTGATCCAAACCTTGTTTGGTCAAAAGAATCCTGCTGTTGCTGCAACCTCCATTCCTTAACTGGAACCAATGCAACTTTTGATGCAAGGTGCCTCTTGCATCAAATATAATGACACAGGCACCTTGCATCAGTTTTTGGGCTTTGTGAATCAGGCCCTATAAGTCTTCTGACTCTGTTTTGTGCTTATCATTGGGATATGCATAAGTGAAAAATGAAAATATGTAAAAATATTCGATGTAGTAGGTCATACCAAGAAGTTCTAAATATTTAATTAGCCCTTAGGAACTAACTGCTGTTTAATTAAATTGAAGTGATGCAAAAATGAATTTGCCAAATTATGTTTTGTCTATTTTTGCAGGTCACCTCTATCAATTTCTTTTGTTCTCACTGATGAAGTCAGTCTCACAGCTGATCAGCCATATCTTCCATTTCCCTCCCTCTATAATATTTTTTTTCTCTTTTCTTCGGCTTACACCTTTGCTCTCACAGTTCTTTCCTTCTTTACTCCCCCCTCTGAAAGTTTGGCAAGCTCTTGGATTGCTTCTATGCTATCATCACATCTATCATTACAATTCAGGCTTTCCATTACATCAGACAAGAAGGTAGCAACTTGCTATAGTAGTGTTTTTCAGGACAGATCAATGATCTGCATTTTTTAAGTGTTCATTGTGAGATTAGCTGCAGCCGAGATAGAACTTTAATAATTGTAATACACTCTTTTGCATTTTACAGACTGTTTTTTATTCCTGCTGTTCTTTTGAACTGAAAGGTTTATAGTGTCATTTTGATGAGATAAGCATTAAGGGGAATGAAACAAAATGCAGCACTGACGTACAGCATATCTAGGAAGACCAGTAGTATGAAACAAATTGTACAGGACTGGGAATAGTGCATCCATATGGAACTCACTGAAGCTTTAAAATGTAAATTTCAGTCTGCACAGTACTTATTGCTTTTATTTCTAACAAAGCCTGTATTTTATTCCCTGCTGTTCTTATGAATTAGAATGTTTGATGTGTCATTTTGATGAGATATGCATTAAGAGGAATGAAACAAAATGCAGCTCAAACTTAAATTGTAATTCTCAACTAAAGACATGACTGTTGTATACAAGCCTTTTTAAGACATTGATAAGTTTTAGTAATATTACGGGATATATGCATGTTTGTTTTTTTTCAAATCTGAGATATTTTGCTGCTATGATACATATATATATATATATATATATATGTGGGACAGACACAGAAAGCGGATGTATCAGATGATGGCCTGGCCCAGGGGTGTGTGGATGATAGGGGTTTCTGGAAGACAAAGGAGGGGAGGGCCTCGGTACCCAACTAGGGATCTGAGGTTCAAGCAGACTCGATAGATTGTAAGGCATAATTTGCTGGCAATTAGAATGTTAGTATGTTAATATATAAATATCTATACACATATATTATAGTGGCACAGTAGTGCCACTATAGTTAGGGTTGAGTACCCCATTAAGGTTAAGATGTGAAATTTGGCAGCTTAATAACTTTGCCACCATATGACAGATTTGCCTGAAATGTTACAGGCACAGAGCAGTGCCATAGATCTCTGGATCTGCCAAGTTTCATAATGATCAGATATACAGTTGCAGAGCTACATAGCACCACAGAATGTGGTATTTATGCTTTTTTGTGCATTCTTTGCTCACATCTACAGGTTGCATGGTCAGCGTGACTGGTCCGAATCCTTCAGAGAACATGTGGCCGGGGTCCCTGATGTGCCTTTTGAAGATTTTGTGAAAAAATATTAAACGGTTCAAAAGTTATTCACAAAACAAGTTTCCCATTATAGCCAATGGGAAAAGTTAACAAAAAGTTTGACAGTGTCACAAATGCAGTTCTTAGTGCTGCAAATGACCCCTGTAGTATCGCAAATCCACCATCTTATTTTCAGTTGGTGGTCATAGAAATGCTTGGCATTTAAATTTGGGACCCTCTAGGGACACAGTTCTTGCTGCATTCACCTAGTCGAGCCCTGAGGATGCTAGCCATGTATTTTTTGGGGGATAAATACCCCAGAAATATGTATTTAAATTTTTGTAAACAGTAGTTTGACTTGAGGAGCTCTGCCTGTTTTCATTGGAGGAGATGAGAGACGGGGGGACATGATTGAGGTCTTCAAGTACCTCAAGGGAATAAATAGGGTAACCATGGATGGGATCTTCAGACTAAAGCAGGGAGGTATCACCAGAGGGCATGGTTTGAAGTTGGAAGGTGGAAGGGAGGGGGAGAGGTGGAGGTTTTTCACTGAGAGGGTGGTGGATCCTTGGAACGTGCTGCCTGGTGAGCTGGTTCAGAGATCCACAGTGGAGGGCTTCAAGAGAGGGTGGGACAGACACAGAAAGCGGATGTATCAGAAGATGTCTTGGCCCAGGGGGGTGGGGATGGATGATAGGGGTTTCTGAAACACAAGGGGGGGGAGGGCCTCAGTACCCAACTAGGGATCTGAGGTTCGAGCAGACTCGATAGACCGTAAGGCCTAATCTGCTGATCTGCTGGCAATTACTATGTTAGTGTGTATACATACATATATATATATATATATATATGGGATATGACATGGCCCGACTGAAGATATCATATTTATCTTTACGAGAGGCCAGTGATATCATGATATCACTGGCCTCTCGAGTGAAGATAAATATGATATCTTCAGTTGGGCCATGTCATATTCTGTTTATATAATGTATGCTTTGCCCCAACCCCCGCAATACAACTCACCACATGCCCCTGTCAATGCAATGGGTGATATTAAGGTGATGGCCCTAGCAATAGAACCCCACTTACAGAAAAGCTGGCAAAACAACAGATGTCATTTATTGTTTAAAAAATATCTGGTGGATCCTGCTATTTATGGTTAGTTTTAAAAATTCTTATCTGGTTCATCCTGCCATGCCCTCCCCCAACAGAGGTCCACATCCCCCCAACATAACAGATTACATAGAGTTTTGAAATATCTGGTTGATCCTGTCAATTTAAATTACTAAAATATCTGGTTGATCCTGGTATTATTTTGGTGAAAAGTTATTTTAAATGGTTATCTGGTTGATCCTGCCACTCTTAGTACTTTCACTTTCCTACAAGTGTAAGCGTGACCAGTGCTATGCACGCACTGACTATTTATATATTGCCAAACCTTTTTAGGAGGTTGCCCTGGGTCAATAAGTCAGAATTCGCCGTCATTTGTTTGGTAAGTACGTGTGATACTATTGCAAAAGCTTGAACTGCACATGAAATTGCAGCAGTGAGCCCGAGCGGCGGCTTTTCAGCAGTAAAATGAGCGCGGCGTCTGTTTGCCCAGGCAGCAGGCTGCGGCGCTTCTGTTAACTGCGGCTTCATTACTACACTACATTGATTCGGCTTTAACCTGAAAAACCACAAGTATTAACAAAGAAATGGCGGTAATTCTGGAATGTAACGTATACAAATGATCGTATTCATAATGCTCGGTCACGCTACACTGTAAAGAAAAGTAATGCTCTAATGTTGATCAACTCGAATAAACTCGATATGGCGATAGGAACGCGGAGATAACATATGACGATAGGAATTGAAGATAACAATGTTATCTTCACTGGCCATCTGAGATATCATGTTTTATACTGCCATTTATCTGTCTGCATATATTGTATAAATATATATATATAATATAGTGGCACAGTAGTGACACTATAGTTAGGGTTGAGTACCCCATTTAGGGTTAAAATGTGAAATTTGGCAGCTTAATAACTTTGCCACCATATGACAGATTTGCATGAAATGTTACATGCACAGAGCAGTACCACAGATCTCTGGATCTGCCAAGTTTCATAATGGTCAGATATACAGTTGCAGAGCTACATAGCTCCATAGAATGTGGTATTAATGCTTTTTTGTGCATTCTTTGCTCGCACCCACAGGTCACATGGTCAGTGTGACTGGTCCAAATCCCTCAGAGAACATGTGGCCAGGGTCCCCGATGTGCCTTTCAAATATTTTGTGAAAAAATATTAAACGGTTCAAAAGTTATTCACAGAACAAGTTTCCCATTATAGTCAAAGGGAAATGTTAACAAAAAGTTTGACAGTGTCACAAAAATGCAGTTCTTAGTGTCACAAATGACCCCTGTAGTGTCACAAATCCGCTGTCTTGTTTTCAGTTGGTGGTCACAGAAAAACTTAGCATTAAAATTTGGGACCCTCTAGGGACACAGTTCTTGCTGCATTCACCTAGTCAAGCCCTGAGGATGCTAGCCATGTATTTTTTGTGGGGTTAAATACCCCAGAAATATGTATTTGACATTTTTGTAAACAGTAGTGTCACAAAGTAGTGCCGCACTTGTGACATTTTCGTCCTTTTTTTTGTGAAAGTGTCGCAAATCACGACACTACTTTGTGACACTATGCCCCAAAGAATAGGAAATCTTTGCCACCTTGCTGCAAAAGAACGGTTTGGTCTTTTGGGCTGAAGTTTGGCAAAAAGAAAGCCAAGATCCCACAGATGTGCCCGTCGGTGGTTTAGTGACAAAATATTAGAGGGCTGCAAAGTTACGACACTCTGAATTTGACAATTTTTCCCATAGGCTAACATTATGGCATCCACTGCACCTTTCGGGGCCCGTATCTCGGAAACGCTTTGAGATATAGACTTTTCATCAGAAAAATGCTGTACAAAACTTGCCAGGAAAGTCATAAATTATATGAGATTTTAATTTTTTTTCTATGTCGTATGGTTCCTGAGAGATATAAGCAATTTAGCATTCCAAGTCATCATTTTCTGCTCGAGACCCATTATTATGCATACTGTACATTCTTTGTATTCACTGTGTTTCTCAATGCAGTTTTTTGGGGGAAAAAAGGGTGTGCGTTGTCATTACTGTTACAGTAAGCATTTCCACTTGCTTTTCTGTAATCGTTTGTGTTAGCGTTCCCGTCTACGCCACCATGTGCGTTACCCTTTGCGTTTACATTTGCTCTTGCATTCGCATTGCTAACATTTACGTTTCCATTACTGTTTTTGTTTGCATTTCCTTTTGTGTCACAGTGTGCATTTCCATTTGCTTACATGTTTCCGTTTGTGTTTCCGTTTCTATTTGTGTTTCCTTTGGCGTCATCATCGCTGTTACCGTGTTTGCATTTCCAATTGCGTTACCATGACCGTGCATGTTACGATTTGCATTTCCATACACGCTTGCATTTGTATTTCTGTTTTCATTGTTTTTGCTTGCATTTCTATTACCGTTTGCATTACTGTATACGTTTTGCATCAACATGTGCGTTACTGTTTGTGCTTGCATTTGTGTTACCGTTACTTCACTATTTATAGTGCACATTCTCAGAAAGAAGGCAAATTCATGGCAAAAAGCTCCTTTTAATGCATCAGTTAGGGTTGCTCCACAGTGACTAAAGCGAGGAAATTCGGTGTTAGGGTTGAAAACCCTAACTGCGCATTCCCCTCCACCCCCACCACCACCACACAAACACATGAATGCAAGTAGGGGAAGGACCAAGGCAACACAACCAATCACACACAACCAGCAACAGTTAGCATGAATAACATACAACTATCTAAACCATGAAACCACACACCCATGCTCCCATCGGGCTGTGGCATGGGGTCGCTACTGCTAACTGTCATCCTGGACATTCCACGCACCGCTAAACACATATTGTGCTATGACACATTCATGTTTGCGAAAGTATTTTGTGAAAGTATGCTCCTAATGACTGCACATCTTTGCCATCATCCTGCAAGCAAACAGTTGGGTCCTTTGTGCTGACATTTGAAGGGTGGCAAGATCTGGTCTCACAGATGTGCTTTTTCCTGCTATTGTGCTGAAATACTTAAGGATTACAAAATTACAGTGCTCCAAAATTGAGCAATTTGCCATAGACTCATATTGCGGTGCCCATGATGCCTTTCGCCACCCATGTGTTGAAAACAAAGTGAGGTACACCATTTTCGATACTGCCAGCTTGGTTCACCTTTATGTGAACTAACCTTGAAGAACAACTTTGTAACTCATGTATCATACCTGAACTTGGATTTCTCAACTTCCTACAGTGACACAGGTATACACCTCCTGCTGGACGTATGTGATTGGTTGTGCTGCCTTGGTCTTTCCCCTACTTGCATGTATGTGTGTGCATGGTGGTGGGGTGGTGGGGGGAATGCACAGTTATGGTTTTCAACCCTAACACTGAATTTCCTTGCCTTTGCCATGAATTTATATATATATATATATATATATATATATATATATAAATAGCTGCATGGTAGTGCCACTATAGTTAGGATTGCATAGCCATTTCTATGTTAAACCTCAAATTTTGCACTTTAATAACTTTTGAACCATTTGTCCAATTTGCTTGACATTTGGAATGTATAATGATGCAGCATAGATCTCTGGATCTGAAAATTGTCATTTTGATCAGATATACAGTTTTAGAACCATAGTGTTCTGAAAAACTGAATATTCCCCATTGTTGCAAATTCTTTGTCCCCCATAATGCACTGAAGAATGCATTTGAGTGGCTTCAGACTGGGTTGTCTATAAGTGTCCTGGGTTGCACTGGTGCCTTTTGAAGATTTGGCAAAAAAATATGGCTCCATTCAAAAGTTATTTCATTTTTTCATGTCCCATTATAGCCTATTGAAAAATGTATATGTGCACTGTGAAAACATTCATGATCAAATTTTGCTGTTGAGCTTGCCTCAAAATGTTATCGTACTGCCGCCATCTTCTTTTCAGTTACAGAGAGAGAAAAAATGCTGTTATTCAAAAAGTACTGCACTTTACAAAACACCTATCATTGGGTTTACCTAATCAGGCCCCGATGAACATGCTCCTGGCATTAGTTTTCCACCAGCTAGTCTGCAAATATGTTTTTAAAATTGTTTTTCATTGTTTGAACTCGTAAATATTTATGCTGCCATGCAAACAATCTCACTAACTCGAAAAAGTAACTGCACTAACATTGTTTTATGCGCATTAACATTCCCATTATAGAGATGGGAAAATTGTGCAAACATTAATGTTATCTCGGCAACACTGCATAAACACATTTTGCTATGTGCTGTTTTTTTTTTGTCACTTGATTTATTTATTTTATTTATTTATAAAATATTGTTAACCAGGTTAGCCCACTGGGCCCCGAAGGTCATTTTTTCAGGAGAGAACTTGAATTAGTTACAAAAAGCAGTTCAAATACATACACATGAAACAGTGCAGGACATACAGTACGTTAATACAATGACAGTATACAGTATACAGTTTTCATTGAGGAGAGTGGTTATGTACAGCACAATTACACAGTTCAGCAGTGGCAGCTGACAGACTTAGGGTATTAGATTTTTTTGTGGCCAAACTACAGGGGGGTGAGTTGGCTAGCCTTCAGGACAGGAGCAGGGGCTATGGTTTAGGAGGTGTGCCTGCAGTCCCTTATAGAATGTGGCCAAGGAGGGGGCTTTCTGAAGATGTCTGTGGAGCTTATTCCATTGCACAGGGGCTATCTGGGCAAAGGATTTACTGCCAGCTTCGGAGCAGGCCCTGGGCAGATCCAGGAGTTGTTTGCCTGAAGTCCTGAGTAGTCTGCTGGACTGCTTTGGGGAAAGTCACCTGGTTAGTCCTGCAAGAGGGTCGACATTGAGGAGCTTATACATCCAGCTTAACAGTGGGTACTGGAACCTATGGTTCATGGTGGGACAATTGAGTGAGACGAGGGCTTCACAATGGTGGGTCCTTGGATGTGCTTTTGTGGCAAATCGTGCAATTTTATGATACAAAGTCTGTAGTCTAAAGTGATCAAGTTTTGTTATTCCCAGTAGTGTTGAGGCAGCAAAGGTAAGAGTTGGAAGGAGGCTACTCTGTGCAATTGCCAGTCTAGTCTCAGGTATCATATTAGTGCTTAGACGATGGAGCAGGCCAAGTTTTGGTGTATGTTTTTTGTTGCGTGTGGCTTTAGCGTGAGCCCCTGATCCAGTGTAAGACCCAGGTATCTGAAGGATTGTACCACCTCGATTGTGGAGCCAGATGCAGTAACAAGTGTGAGAAGGTGGGCCCAGGAAGGGCCCAGGGATTTCAGACCAAACAGGAGTGCTTTGGTCTTATTAGGGTTAAGGACCAGATGGTTTTTGACTAGCCAAGCTTCAGCCTTGGTAAAGTCAGACTGGAGCAGTGCCCCTAGGTCATCCAAGTGCTGTGCAGTTCTATAGAGTATAGTGTCATCAGCGTACTGCACTATGGAGCTGCTCACACAGTGGCAGTGGAGTTCATTGATGAATGGGGAGAACAAGAGTGGCCCAAGATAGAACCTTGCAGTAACCTCTCATTTAATGGCAGTGACCCAGGGATTGCACCTTTCAACTTGACCTGTTGGGAGCGGCCCAACAGATAGTTGTGGAACCAGTTCAGGGAGTGTTGGTCAAGTCTGAATTTACTCAGCTTTGTTAGCAGGAGGGGGTGGTCTATCAGTTCCAAGGCCTTGGTTAGGTCAATGAAGACTGCCCCTTTGGGGGTGCCCTTGTCCATGGCAGCTAGGATATCAGAGGTGAACCTGATAAGGGCACTGTCAGTCCCATGCTTTGCCATAATCCATGTTGGGAGGGGGCTAAGAGTCAGCTTCCAGGTAATCCCTTAGTTGGCAGTACATGAGCCGCTCCAGGATCTTTGTGAGGGGGCAGAGGATAGAGATGGGTTTCTCGTGACCTATCATTTCTGTAGCTCACCCCTTGTGGATTGGGACCACATGGGCCTGCTGCCATATTTTGGGGACTACTCCATCCTGCAGGGATCTGTTTTTGAGCAGGAAGACAGGTAGGACTATGGCGGGGGCAGCAGCATTGAGCAGCTGTGGGTCCAAACCATCTGGACTCAGTGAGCTATTGGGTTTTAAGGATTGTAGGAGGGGTAGTACTTCTTTGACGTGCACAGTCCTTAGATGGAAGGGGGGGTAGAAGGATCCTGAATGTGGCAAGCTAGTTTGTGCAATTGGCCTGAAATTTTCCGGGTGGCAAGACCTAGTGCCACAGAAATGCCTTTCAGTGGTTTGGTACAGAGAGATTCAACAGGCCTATAGTTACACCATTCCAAAGTTAAGAAATTTCGCCACAGGATAACATTGAGGTGGTTGTTTTATTTGTCCCTTCACTGTGGCAACATGGATTGTGCTATTCGTCTGAACTTTTGAGGGTGGCCAGCCCTCATCCCACATATGTGCCTTTTGGTAGTTTGGTACAGAAACATTGAACAGGTCCATATTTACAGCATTCCAAATTTCAGAAATCTTCCCATCGGTTAACATTGCGGTTCCTGTGATGCCTTCCAGGGCCCCTATCTTGAAAACGGTTCGAGATACAGGCATTTTGTCTCAAAAATGCTTAGTCCCTGTATAGGGAGGACTACATATAGAAGTAGGTTGGAAAGCCATGAAAACCATGAAATTTGATTTTTTTTTCTACCTTGTATGGTTCCTGAGATATTTGTGAATTAGTGTTCCAATTGCTCATTTTCATGTGTGTAGGCCACTATTATGCCCTCAGCATTGGCAGACAAACCGCATGTTGGTGCCCACATCTCAGAAATGATGAAAAACACAGATTCAGTTGACTTAGGTTGTGAGAACTACTCATTCTCATGATTACAACAACACTTGGATTTTTTTTCTAGCTGCTACAGTTCCCAAGATATGGGCAAATTAGTATTAGAAGGTCTCCTTGCCTTATAGGAATGCTGTATTCTTTATACATATGTGTAAGTGGGTGTGCGGGGCCCCACCAACACAATCCATTTACTACTTATATTACACTTTTAAAAAAAGAAACAAAATTATTTGCAAAAATTCTGTTAATGCATCAGTTAGGGTTGTTTCCACACCAACAAAAGTTTGGAAATTCCACATTAGGGTTAACACTGCTACCACCCCACCACAACCCCCTATCCTCTACACACCAAAAGACATTGGGGTGCGTGTTGGGGTGGTTGTGCCAAACTCTCACCCAAATCTCCTGTACTGCACTATCATAGCTTCTTCACACATGGAATGGGGTGAGAATTGGGCCAACGACCACAACACACACCCCAATGCCTGTTGGTGTGTGGAGGGTGGTGGTGGTGGGGTGGTAGGGGTGTTAAGCCTCCATCGGAATTTCCACACTTTTGTCATTGTGGAAACAACCCTAACTGATGCATTAACAGAGTTTCAGTAACAATATATATATATATATATATATATATATATATATATATATATATATATACACACACACAGTTGTGCCCTATAGTTATGCTGAGTAGCATGTGTAATGTTAAACCTCAAAAGTTGCACTTTAATAACTTTCTAACCATTCAATGGATTTGCACACAATTTGGTGTGTGCTATCCTACTTGGTAGGTCTCATGATGTGGCAAATTTTGTTCCTGTTGGATGTGCGGCTTCTGAGAACTGGATAGTGAAAAAAATAAAAAGTCAAAATATTTGCAGTTTTTTCCTCATTGCATTGCCCCATGACAGTGTGGAGATTTGTTTTGATTTTTTGTGGTAAAAATAACTTGGGAAGCAGAACTGCCACTGTTAGTTTGGTGCAAAATATTTAAGTGTTGCAAAGTTATTATTTTTTTAAGTTCCCAACATATCCTATGGGAAGTTCATTTTTCAGGATACATGTATAAAGTTCAACAAACGATTTGATTTTGTGAAAAATTATTCAGTCTTGTGAGATCAGGCTCTTTTTGGTTATAAAAACATCCTTTTTTATGAGCCGCCATCTTGTTTTTTTTTCTCCAACTAAAAACACTGGTAAATATATAACAATGTTGTAATTTTAAAAAACAAACATCAGAACCTAAGTAAATGGGACTCGTTTAGCTAGACTTTGATGTTTTTGTTTTTTTTACAGAATGCCCACCAATAGTTTTCTGGGCATCCAAATTACCAGTTGCCAAGCTTTGTGAGAGGAGCACTTCATTTATTATCCAACACTGGGATGCCCACCCTTAGTGTCAGATGCCCTCGACCCCAAAACTTTCTAAAATTCATTTTTTTGTGTTTCTTTTTTTAGTTTGCTGCAACCACAATGCATCATGTATATTAGCTGTCAGCCCTTAGATTTAAAGACAGATTCAGGCTGGTTCAAATGGTTTTCTTCACCAGTATAGATGATGGATCTAATTTAGAAAAAAAATCGAAGTCACATAGGAATGCTTTCTCTACTTCACCACTGCAGCCAGTCTTTCCAAAGTACCACTATCTAAACTGTTGGAGTACATGCTCTCCAGTTGTCTGTATGGTGCTGAAGTCTTGCCTCCTAGGAATCTGCCTTACTTCTCTCCATGCTCAGGAAGACTGCAATAAATGAGCCCCCATGGCTGCCGGCTGAGTGAGGAAAGTGATTTTCCTTTGATCACACTTCTCAAAATCCTGCCCCCCATTTGCACTTGTTGACAGTCACCATTTTAGCTCTTGGTCCCTACTCCCTTTTGGTCACTCTTTGGATCTGGATCACCCAGGATTATGAGGTGAGACTCAGACAGATATGTGCTAGCTGAGGCTGGTGGAAAAGAGGAAAGGAAGTGTAGCTGCTGCTCATAAAACCAATCCTTCTTCTGCACAACTAGGTTGCCTATGCTGGGGGTGTTAAGCTTGGGGTGTTATGCTCAGATCTCATCACCCACATGTTATATACAGTACAATGTTCAACAGCTACATACCACAGGGAAGAAAGAAGGAAGTCTGGCTGCTGAATGCAGAAAGATGTCCATCTCAATACTCTAACTATGCAGTGTTGGCAGGTTTTATTATTGTTGTTGAAGGTAATCATTTTTTGGCTGAACTGGGTAAAGGGACTTTTCATCGCACCTCCATTTCCTCCTGTTAAGTACTGCATGTAGAGTGCTTCAAGGCCAGGAGGAGTACCAGTTCCTTGTATGAATTTGAGCAGAAAAGGTGACAGGGACTCAGTTTTTTCTTAGACGAATTGCCTTGTGTGTAGCATGCAGGATATGTGCGCTTTTTTCAGTTACAGTTCAGTGGTGAATATAAGGTTTTTGATCAATATGTAAAGACAGACACTTGGGGAAATCCAAACCAGCAGATTAAGTAAATAATACAATGCTTTACATTTTCAATAATAAAGAAACTGACATGCATGAATGGAGGGACAGGTTCACTGGTATGAATCTTAAGAACATGATTTTGCCAAGTTATTTACCTATATACCTTGTACTGTACAAACTGTAGAAAGGAAATTACATTTGATTTGGGTTGGGACTACAAAATATCTAAAGAAAACAGTCCCCCAACATCTTTTTGTTCCTAAAACCTGAAAAAAAGAAAATGGTCACTCATCATCCCTGCCTTCCCCCTCCTCCATCCCCCATCCCGACCCTCCCAGTGCACACCCACCACCTCAACCCCCCTTACCCTATACTTACCACCAGCGGGTAAGGGCTGTTATCTTCTCTGGACCAAAATAAGTCTGCACTCTTCAAAGCCAAACGGTGAACTGAAGAATAAAGTAAGTGCCATATAATGTATTTAAAAGGTATTTTGAATTTATGTTCATTAGTTTGCAATTTTATGAAACTTTTTCACCAAATTTTCAACATGGTCTTTTTTGGACCACACCTTACTAACATTGTCACTGTGGTCTCATTAATTGGCTCAAAAGGTGATTTCATGGTCACTGCATGAAATCATCTTTCTGGACTGATTAACAAAATGACAGTGCCAGTGTTCATGAGGTGGGGTCCCAAAAAAGGCCATGTTGAAAATTTGGTGAAAAAATTCTTAAAAATGGATGACTTACGTACATTCACTGTCCTTTTTCTATGCACATGCATAACTTTGTTAATTTTCAATATTCTGAGTACGAATATTCAGCATAGCAACTTTGGCACACCACCTCATGAACAGTACAGCTGTCACTTTTCACATCCTGTCCAAAACATGTTTTTGCACCTGTGACATGGAATGGTGTTATGATACAGATTTGAACATTTTCACCTACACAGTGGGGTCATAAGAAGACTATGTTGAAATTTTGGGGTCAGAATATGAAAAACATTCCAAAGTTATGACCATTAATTGCAGTTTCACTACACTCACTTGTAACTTTTGAAATTTTAAATATTTTGACTCCAGATTTTCAACATAGACGTCTTATTACCCAACCTCCTGTATGTCACAGCTGACATTATTCAAATCATGGATAAAATGTGTTTTCACACCAGCACCACAGAATGGCATTGTAGTTGCACTAAACTATGTTTTGGTAGGGATTCAAAAGTTTTCTGTAATGGATACATGAGTTTGGGTAATAAGAAGGCTACGCTGACAATTTGGTCACTGTTGTAATATAAATGAATTGCAAGGCCCAGGGGCCCTGTGTTTCCACAGCTATATATATATATATATATATATATAGAGAGAGAGAGAGAGATAAATATATATACATATATGGCAAAAAATCAATTTAATGCATCAGTTCCACAGTGACAAAAGCAAGGAAATTATGTGTTAGGGTTGAAATCCCTAACTGCGCATTCCCCCCCCCACCACCACCACACACACACACACACATATATGCATGCAAGTAGGGGAAGGACAAAGGCAACACAGCCAATCACACACAACCAGCAAGAGGTGTATACCTGTGTTACCATAGCAAGTGGAGAAATTCAACTTCAGGTGTCATGCATTATTTGCAAAGTTGTTCTATGAAGTTAATTCACCTAAAGGTAAACCAAGCTGGCAGTAGTAAAAACGGTATACCTTGCTTCTTTTTCAAAATATGGGTGGCGAAAGGTGTCATGGGCACCACAATTTTAGTCTATGGTAAATTGCTCAATTTCAGAACAGTGTAACTTTGTCATCCTTAAGTATTTTAGCACTAAAGCAGGAACAGGCACATCTGTGAGACCAGGTCTTACCACCCTGCAAATTTCTGCGGAAAGGACCCAACTGTTTGTTTGCAGGATGATGGCAAGGATGTGCAGTCATCAGGAGCATACTTTCACAGAATACTTTTGCAAACACGAAAGTGTCACAAAGAAAAGACACGAAAGTGTCACATTTGCAAAAGCATATAAAATAGCGTAGCAAAATACTGTTGCAAACATGAAAGTGTTGCAAACAAAAGACACAACAGTGTCACATTTGCAAAAGTGTATAAAATAGTGTAGCAAAATATTGTTGCAAACACAAAAGTGTCGCAAATGGAAGACACGACAGTGTCGCATTTGCAAAAGCATGAAAAATAGTGTCACAATATAATGTCACAACTACGAAAGTGTTGCAAATGCATAGCACGACACTGTTGCATTTGGGAAAGTGATTTTCAAAAGTATTTCAGGGAATGTACAAAATCCTGTTTCAGATCTTGTGAACCCCAAAATACCATATGTGTCATCTGTGTTATGAGTTGGTGGCAGCGTGTGGCCCAAGATGCCCAGTTGTCCATAGTGATATATGTTTTGTGATGCATGGAATGTCCAGGATCAGACTTAGCAGTGACAACCCCCTGCAACATCCTAACAGGAGCATAGGTGTGTGGTTTTGTGGTTTAGATAGTTGTATGTTATTTCTGTTACCTGCTGCTGGTTGTGTGTGATTGGTTGGGTTGCCTTGGTCCTTCCCCTACTTGTATGACTGTGTGTGTGTGTGTGTGTGTGTGTGTGCTGGTGGTGGTGGTGGGGGGAAATGCATAGTTAGGGTTTTCAACCCTAGTACCGAATTTCCTCACTTTTGTCACTGTGGAACAACCCTAAATGATGCATTAAAAATATTTTTTTAGCTACGAATTTCCCTTTTTTTTGAGAATGTGCACTATAAATAGTGAATGGATTGTGGTGGTGTGATAGCCGGGCCCTTTGGGCCCCACGCTTCCCCCATGTGAATTGCTGTCACTTCCCTGTGCAAAAACTATATGACCAACTGAAATGAAATTTGGTAAAAGAAGACATGTACCATACCACAACATGTATAACAAATGTTGCCTGAATCTGTTCAACAGTTGCACAGTGTCATGCTGGCAAAAATGCAGAGGAGTGCCAAAAAGAACATTTTTGCAACTTCGCTACATAAGAACTATATAGCCAATGGAACAAAAAATTGGTAAAAGAAGACATGTCCCATAATACACTGTGTGTCCAGAATTGTGTGAACATCCATCCAATGGTTGCACAGCACCACGAGCAAACAACTGTGCAGGCATAATTCACCAACCGTAACTGCCAGTGACCCGAAAATTGTCACAGTCAAAGATCTATTATAAATCTTTCTACATTCCAAATGCCAGGAAAATAGGACACACAGTTCAAACGTTACTGAAGTGAAATGAACAACATTTTCATTTGTTGGAGTGGAATAATTCAGTACCTGTTTATGTTTTACACACCAAACCACTGCAAGGCACTGCCGCATCACTAGTGCTACTTATGCTATTAATTTCAAGAAAGTAGCGTCATGCAGAATGCAATGTGCAAAATGTTAACTGTGACATGTAATATCTCTATAATGAATTCATTTACAAACATGTAAACATCATAATTCACATCTCCAGGACATCCACTCAACACCCTCCAAATTTCATGTGAAAAGACCAAACCATTCCAGAGATATTATATTTTTACATTTCTGCACCTTTAAGAAATCTTCCACCACAAAATGGTGGAAATTGCAGCCGAAAATGCACTAAAATGGTAGACCTGGTGGCTGAAAAAACAGTAACTGTGAAGTGGGCCAACTTCAAATGGCAATAACTCTAAAACAAAACATTTGTTCACCAAACAAAAACTGGCATGTTCTTTGAACAAAGTCTTTCTTCCTGCCAAGTTTCAGACCAATCAGCTACACACTGGCTGTGCTATACATCATGGAAGACTGTGCAGAAAAATAACAAAAACAATGGTTTGCACTGCACTACGCAAACGCAAAAACACAAACAGTAACGTTAATGCAAACGGTGATAGAAACAGTGAGGTAAAAGAAAATAGTAATGCTAATGGTTATGCAAATAACCATTAGCGTTACTATTATGACAAAGCTTATTACTAAGCTGCTAAGGACAACATAACTATGGTATTGTTTGCATCCATCCTACCTGTACCAGCTTGTTTGTATCTATGTCTTAATTTACTGTTATACTTATGTGTTGTACTGTTATACAGTGTATTTTCGTTTGTCTTACTGTGACAAGGTACCTTTGTAAATGAGCCTATGGCTCAAAGGTTTTCCAAACTGCTGTTTAAATAAAATAAAAAAAAAAAAATAAGTACAAGCGCAAATGGTAACGCCCATGGTGATGCAAACAGAATTGATAACACAAACGGTAAGAAAAACACAAGTGCAAATATAAATGAAATGTAACACAAACGCTAACGGCAACAGAAACACAAATGTTAACGAAAATGGTAATGCAAACTCTAACGGAAATGCAAATGCAAACCGTATTGAAAACGGTAGAAAAAATGTAAATGGTAACAGAAATGCAAACAGAAGCACAAACAGTAATGGCAATGGCAATGCAGAAGAAAGCAATAATGCACTCAGCTATGGAAACACTACCTAAAATGCGAACACTAAAGCCAATGGAAATGCAAATGCAAATGGTGATGAACACACGAACGGTAATGATAACGCAATTGGAAACACAAACAGTTACAGTAACACCAACAATGACACTAAAGGAAACAGTAACACTAACTGAAATGCAAATGCAAATGGTAATGCACACAGTGACGCTAAAGTAAATGCAAACAAAAATGGTAATGGAAAATGCAAATGGTAACAGTAATGCTAGCGCAAATGCAAATGCAAAGGGTAACACACACAGTGACATAAATGGAAACACCAGAGCAAATGGCAATGGAAACACGGAAACGCTAATGGTAACCATATAACTGACATAACCAAAAATTGTTAAAAGAATACCTGTACTATAGCACAGTGTGTGTTTCCAGAATTGTGTGAACATCCATTCAATAGCTGCACAGCGCCATGAGCAAACAACTTCACATGCACAGTTCAGCAACCGGAAGAGCCAGCGACCCACAAATTGTTACAGTCAAAAATCTTTTATAAATCTTTCCACATTCCAAATGCCAGGCAAATAGAACACATGGTTCAAAAGTTATTGAAGTGGAATGAACCAAATTTTTATTCGTTGGACTGTCATAATTCTGCACCTCCTATTGCACTCAATCTCTGCCTTTGGCCTATCCATCAAAGTTACAGGCTGGTTTGAAAGCTACCTGATGGGGAGGCACCAAAAAGTTATGATTGGGGACTCTCTCGCTGACTGCCTCCCAGTGCAAGCGCTCCAGGGTCCTCCAAGAATCCATCCTTGGTCTGCTTCTTTTTAGCCTCTTTTTAAACAATCTCCCAGCAGCAAATGACACCAATATGATCCTTTACGTGGATGATGCTATCCTCTTCTCCATGCATACTAACCCAGGCCAATTATCCTCTGACCTGCAATCCTATTTTAACATTGTCAAAAAGTGGCTTGATCAGCATAAACTATTGATGAACCACAAAAGAAAACAAAAAAACAAGTCCATCCTGTTGCCATCACCCACAGCAAATACAGAATGGCTAACTTACACATCCTGAATAAGCAGCTCCTCCCACTTGATCAAGTCCATGAGTTTAAATACCTGGGTATTACTTTGGACAATCCACTCTCCTATACTGCCCATGTAAAATTAATCTCCCGAGCTATTAACTCCAGAATATGTACCCTCTATGACCACCACAACTGTCTCACTCAAGAGGTGATGCACGTAGCTGTAACCAGCTCAGTCCTCTCGATAATCTATTATGGAGCTACCATGAACATCACTTTAAATAGAATCAGAACAGTTCTGAATAAGTGCTGTCATCTTGTGACAGGTGCTGATAAAAGAACCCATACCTGTGAGCTCTACAAACAATCGTCCTGGCCACACCTTCAAGGTAGGATTGCCTACCAGACCTGCCTTCTGACTAAGGAAATCTGTCTTGGCCTTACCCCACCTACCATGCACGGCCTCATGTCACTTGCCACATTCACATGCTGCACTTGAAATGCTGACAAATCCTTCTTCCAGATTCCCTTTTGTCACGCTTCCCAAGCACAATGCTGTTTTTTTTCTAGGACCCCCTTTCTAGTGAATCGTCTCCCTCCTGAGGTCTCATCTGAGACTAGACTTGGCCCTTTCAAACGCAACCTACACCAGCACCTCAGTAGTCTCAGCAATTGTGATTGTTCCTGCTAGTTTCTCTCTGTGCACCTCTCCCACTCTGCCCCTCCCCCTCATCTTCTTCCCTGTTCTTTTCTTTTCTTTTCTTTTCTTCCCCCTCCTGAGCTCCTTTCTCAATCACCCTCCTTCCCCTCTCTCCCACCTCCCTCTGTTACACTGTATCTCCCTCCCCCGATCTGGAGTGTTAAGTCCGCTCCATGCCTCCACTCACTCTTCACTTCCATCCTTCTTGTATCCACCCTATAAATCAACCTTTCCTTGCTCTGCTCCTTTCCTAACAGTCCCTATCTCATACTCCTTTTCTCACCCCTCTATTTGTTCTTTCCCTATTCTCCCCCTCATCTTTTGTCCCTCCTGCACTTATTACTGAAACCTGCATTTCATGACAAAGTATTATCCTGGCCACCTCCTTACCTGTTGGCCATTTACCTCTACAATCTTGTTTTTGTTACCTTTTACATTTTTGTAACATTTTCTGTTTTCAAAATCATGTATCAAGCTTAGTAGTTGTTGTATGAAACTGTCCCTTGCATTTTACATTTTGTACATTCTGCATTTTGTCTCATTCCACTTGTATTGTTCTTTTGTATTCTGATGTGGAACCTTTGTTAATGAACCACTGGTTCAAAGGTAATTTGTAATTCTAGATCTCAATAAATATAAAAAAATAAAATAAATGTGACATTACATTGATTGGTTAACAACATAGTGACATCACACAGATGGTATAACAACGTTATAAAAAATGAATTGTACAGTATAACAGCATTCTACCATATATTATAATAAAATAATTCTACAGCTTCAACTTTGTGCACTCAATATATTTTTCTCCTTCCAAGTGCAGTCAGGTTTTGGAGCTTTGGGAGTCCTAAGGGGATCAGAAGAAAACAATGTGATGGGGTCAGATGGGACTAACCCAAGGGTAATAAAGGAAATGAGCACAATGCCAGCTACCCCATTGGTAATAGTATTCAGCACCTCACTGGTGATGAGGTTAATTCCAGAGGACTGGAGGAGTGCTGATGTGGTATCTATACACAACAGAGGCAGTAGGTAGGAGGCTAGCAATTATAGGCCAACCAGTTTCACATCAGTGGTGGCTAAATTAATAGCGACACTGCTGAACCAGAGGCTGATTGAATACCTAGAGGCAAATATCTGCAGGACCACAGGCAACATGGTTTCATGGGGTGGGGGGATCATGTCAAACAAATCTCACAGATTTCTTTGACTGAGTTGCTAGGGAAGTAGGTGAGTCAGTGGCTGTGACCTGTCTGGACTTCAGCAAGACCTTTGACTCTGTGCTACACAGGAGTCTATTTAAGAAACTTAGCAATCTGGGGGTTGGTGAGAAGATGGTAAGCCAGATGTCAAATTGGTTGAAGGACAGGAGGCAGAGATTGTTGGTAAACAGCGATCACTCAGAGGATGGAAGAGTGACCAGTGGAGTGCCACGGGGATTGGTATTGAGGCCTGTCATCTTGAATGTCTTCACAAGTAAAATTGCTGTGGAACTAGAGAGGAAGGTATTTCTCTTTGTAGATGACACAAAAATCTGCAACAGGGAGGACAGCCAGGAAGAGGTGGAGAAAGTGAAAAGGGATCTGGGGAAACTTGATGAGTGGTCTAGGGTGTGGCAGCTGGGTTTCCCTGCCAAAAAGTGCAAAGTCATGCACCTGGGACAGGGAAACCCTAGAGCTGTGTATAGGATGGGTGTCACCAAGCAAGGGAGAGAGCTTGGGATAATAATACTTGATGATCTCAAGGTGACAGTGTAATACAACAAGACAGCAGGCAAGGTTAGTATTTTGCTGGGGTGCACAGATATGGGGATATCTAGTTGGAAAAAGGAGGTGGAGCAGTCACTTTATTGCTCACTAGTGTTACCCCACCTAGAGTACTGTGTCCAGTTCTGGAGGCCACACATTGACAGGATGGAAGTGTCCCAGAGGAGGGCTATCAAAGTGGTGCAGGATTTCATGAGAAGCTATACAAGGAGATGCTTCAGGAGCTCAACATGTATGCCCTGGAAGTGAGGTGAGCAAGAGGGGACATGATTGAGACCTATAAGTAGTTGATGGGATGAACAAGGTGCAGAAGTGGAGTCAATGTTTGAAGAGGAGAAGCGCCAGAACACAGGGGCATGCAATTAAGCATGAGATGGAGGAGTTTAAAGGGATGTGAGGAAATACGTCTTCACAGAAAGGGTAGTAGATGCCTGAAACAGCCTGCTGGAAGAAGCGGTGAGAGTGAAGTCAGTTGGAGGCTTCAGGCGTGTATTGAATAGGCACATGGGCACAGTAAGTAGAGGTAAGGAAGGAGGGATGGACACCTAAGATCAAATAGGGTCCTGAGTGTAATAATAGGCAGGGGAAATAGGTCAGATTAAATGGGCCTACCATTCCTTTTTTTGCTGATAAATTCTATGTTTCTGGCTGTGACTGGGCCTTAGAGCCCTGTGGTTACAGGGTGGTTACAGAATCCCTGGGATCAGGTGACACAGGTCCCTATTTACCCAGTCTCCAGAGAAGAACATCAGGAGCAGCTGGAGGGATGGACGCAGAGATAGCAGTACCAAAAGGCACAATTGGGAGAGTGGTGGGTCACTCCTCATGGGAGGTCACCAGAACTCTTGTGGGTTTACTCCCAGTAGTAGTAGTGAGTGAAAGAGAGAGAAATGGGAAATGTCTGTATTTTGAAGGAAACTGTAAGTCAGCCTTGCTAAATAGAAATGTTGATTGTGTAAAGTCAAAGACAGTTCATAATGAAATGTATCTGAATGAATGGGCATCATGTTAGGAGAGAACTGGCAAGGGTTGGTCTTCATACAGCCAGAAGTGAAGGGTCAGACATGGGAGAATGCTTTTTGGGCCACTAGGGCTATCAGTGTAGTGTTTAAGGGAGGCACACAAAGCTAGACCAACTATGGTTTATTCAGTTAGTAGTTATATCTTATGCTGATATGCTTTTTTCTGTTTGTTGTCCTACTGGACACATTGTGACATGTGTTGGCACAGCTTGTTCTCTGGATAAGTGCTTGCCCTGTCTGGGGAGTATGACAAGACACAAATAGTCTTGGGAGTGCCAGGAATCTAGGGACAACACAAGGGAGGTTAAAGTTAGTAGGGTGGAGAGACCCTGTATTCAGTTACAATGTAATTGTGCCCCTTTAGTTCAGGAATAAACAAATGCAGTCACTGGGTGGGCAGATAGGCCCCACAAGCAGCTGGGTACCATCTAAGAGCATAATAAGCATCATTAAAATTGTATGCACACTAGTGGTGGGGGAGATGTGTAAACGCACCAGGAATAATGTGGAGTAATATATGTGTGGGGCACAACCAGGAAAAAGTTGTAGTAAACTGTGTGTAAGTATCATCAGGAAAAGACAAAGAACCTCTGTGCACAAACACTGAGGCAAGGGTTACCCCAAAGGGCATTTAGCTGGGAAGCCAAGTTTCAAGAAAATACAAAATCACACATGCCTACACAATGCAAAGCATATGCAAATCACCACAGAATGTTATGCTGGTTTGACTTTAAGCAGAATTGCATGGTGCCGAAAGGCCTCTCACACAGTTTGCAAAGGGTGCTAACAGATGACATAGACACGTGTTTCATGCTAACCGGACTCATCAGTTTGCCTCGTCTGTTTGACACCCCAGTGGAATGAACCAGCTACCCTAAGACAGTCTGTCTGGGTTATGTTGTGGTGAACCCATTAAAATAAAAGAAAACTACTTAAAAGACAAATAACCTCTGTGCATAAACACTGAGGCAAGGGTTACCCCAAAGGGCATTTGGCTGGGAAGCCAAGTTTCAAGAAAATACAAAATCACACATGCTCACTCAATGCAAAGCATCATGGGCTGCATATGCAAATCACCACAGCATTTTATGCTGGTTCAACTTTAAGCAGAATTGCATGGTGCCAAAAGGCCTCTCACACAGTTAGCAAAGGGTGCTAACAGATGACATAGAAAAGATGATCATCAGAAAAGATACAGTTTATGTTTTTTAACTTATTTTATTTTATCAACAATATTAACAATATAACCAACAACACTCAACCAAACCAAACTGAGTGATCTACAATAACAACATTTCAAAAAAAAAAAACCGAAGAACAAGTGATCAAAGAATTAGAAGGAACAAAATATGTACCATTGGGTCCTAACAGTGTAATGAAAAAAAATCAGACTAATTATAAAGAGGCAGTAAACAGAACTCAACATAATCAATATTATGTATTGACATCTCACTAGCCATCTGTACACTACAGAACATGGAATAATTATTTTATCAGAAAGTAATAATGAATAGAAATATGAAAAACATAGTCTATCCATGTACTAATAACAGAGATAATAAAAAAATATAACATAATGAGACGTCTACTTTCTGCATATCAGAGTAACATAAGAAGGGTGTGCAGTTTCTCCCGCCTTACTTTATAGCCTTGAAATGCTTGTTTAAGGCTGGCTACTGATTTTTCCATACATAAAATCAATAAGATTTCTGCATGACATTCTCTAAAATGGGGGGTTGGGGATCGTGCCAATGGAGCAGAATAATCAACTTTGCCACTGCAGTAAAAAGGGCCATAAAATAATGCTGATCTCCCATCAGGGAATCTACCCCTATACAAAGAAGACAAAGTTCAGGAGAAAAGGCATTGTCTTAGCCCACTAAAGGGTTTAGACAGGTCTGTATCTGATTCCAAAAATTCTGTATGACCGGACAGTCCCATAACAAATGGCGGCGAGAGATACCTTGCGACTTACATCTCCCACAAATCTACCACACTTTTTATGTGCTACTGTCTGTTGTCCTTGAGGAGAATGTACTGCATTTTGGCTTCACATCATGTTTTGTATGGCACTGTATTCTTTTTATTGTTTTATTCTTTTTGCTTACTCTGCACTTTATGTATCTAAATAGTATCTGAATTGCACTGTGATGTATTTTATATTGTGGTATTCTTGCCTGCTCTCCCTATTGTTTATAACCCCTCCCCAGGACACTTCTGGAAATGAGCTGTTCACAGCTCATGTTGTCTTTCCTGATGAAACCTTTTGAAATAAATAAATAAAATAAATAAACAAATAGGGCTAGTGAGGTGACTAATTTTATGCAACCTTGACGGCATCCAGTATATAATATGCATTATTTTGTATTGCATAAGATGTATCTTAGCTAACTTAATATAATGGTGTATGGAATCCATAAAGAGGGTGTCTCAGAAAAAGTAGTCTGAATGGGGAATTCTCATCCCAGTAAGGACATATAAGTTTTACCCTCTCTTCAACCAAGCCCTGCCTGGCTTTGTACAATACAGATACAGTGTATTCTCAAAAAGCAAGATCTGTAAGGGTATGATAAGCCAACCTCTCCGTGGACTGCCAGGGTGGGGGACCCCAAGCAGACTGCAACAGGTGGGTTAGCTGGAGAAAAGGGAAAATGCAATCTGTGAGAGGTTATACTAACTCTGAAATTCGTCAAAGGAGACCAGCTGCTCATTTCTAATAAGGTAAACAACTTGATCAAGATTGACTTGGGGTAAATCATTGGGAGGTATAGTTTTTTATTGCCTAATTTAAAATTAGGGTTGGGCCAAAGTAGTTGGGAAGGATCCCACTGAGGAATAAACCCCAAGACTTTGCAGAGTTGTAAATTAATCCTGACCGACCATTTAATGGGATTATGATGTAATGTAGAGGGGAGTGACCAATGCAAGTAAATCAAGGCCTGAGGGGAGATGTTATTAATTTTACACAAGTATAGCTCCATGTCCTTCCAAGGCAGATAATATTGGGACAGGGTAATTCCCAGGTCAGGTTTGCTCCTAGCTAAAAATTTATTAGCCTGAGTGACTAATTAGTACCAATGCATATGTGGTAATTGAAGCCCACCATGTTTTTTTTTTTTTATAAAGTCAGCTTAAAATATGAAATGCAGGGTCTCCTCCCCTTCCATGAGAGTTCAGAAAGAAGTTGTTGGATGTGCGCAAACCATGTATTCAGTAAAGGGATCCCTATCATACTAATGGGGTATAAAACCTGTGGTAACACATTCATACAGGTAACTGAGCTTCTCCCCAGCAAAGATAAAGGTAATTTTTGCTGTCTTTGAAGATCCTCCTGTAATGTGCAAAGAAGAGAGGAAAAGTTATTTTTTATTAGGGAAGGCACACTAGTGGAAAGAAGGACCCCTAAATACTTAAGACATGATGGGCACCAGCAATCAGCCAACTCTGGAGGAAGAACTGACTTGAACATTTTGTGATTTACGGGCATGACCACAGTTTTAGATAAATTCAGCTTGTATCCTGAGAACAATCCAAAATCTGTTAAACTGTGAAGTGCAGCAGTTAAGGATTGGGCCAGATGAGTCAGGTGGAGCAGAATGTCTTCTGTATAGTTAGATAACTTGAAAGAGAGGACCAATAAAGATATCACAGATATGGGGGTCATTAAGATTATGTCTATGAGGAGTGCAAGGCATAAATTAAAAAGCTAAGGGGACTGCAGTCATTCCTGTCTGGTACCTGACACAGGGAAAAAAGAGTCTGATAGTATACAGTTACATACAATCTGAGACAAAGGGCAAGCATATAACAATTTTATCCACTTAATAAACTCTTCTGGGAACCCAAAAGCAGCGAGTGTACAAAAAAGAAAGTGCCAAGATACCAGATCAAAGGCCTTCTCTGCGTTCAGGGAGACTAGCACCACTGGGATGCCTGAATCCTTGGACGCTGAGATCAGGTGAAAAATGTTCCTCACGTGTCATCCAAAACCAATATACCTTGCATAAATCCAACTTGTTCCCATCCAATTAACGGCTGCCATATTTTACTAACTTGAGCAGCTAAAGCTTTTGAAAGAATTTTAACATCAGTATTGATGAGCAAGATGGGTCTATAATTAAGCACAAAGATAATCATGGTGTATTTGAGAGAAAGTAGCCAAGGCACTGAAGAGTGAGAGAAGATCAAGCAAGGTTAGGTACAGTCACAGGTATTAAGTGCATAAAGGTAAGAAAAAAGTGTGGACTTAAAGGAGAAGTGAGATAAGGAGTACTTAAGTTGGGGAGGCAAGGCATCCAGTATTTGGGAGGGAAATAAGAGAAAGCTTGCTCCCCCATTTTGGTGGAGCAGAATGGGACAGAAAGTAGCTGAGTGTCAGAGGACCTCATAATGTGAGGGTGATGCACAGGGGAAAGCATGGCAGCTAGAGAATCTGGATGAGGATATCTGGTCAAAGAGTCAATGAAACATCCCAGAGAGTAGGAGCATCAGGAGCTAGGTGACAGCCAATGCAAGGCAGACTAAAGCAAACAACGGTGTGTAAGGCGAGGTGCCAATAGGGCAAATCTACAAATGTTGTAAGTGGTGTCCCATTTACAGAAAATAACAATGGCATGGAAAAGAAGAGGGAGAGTGCATAGTAGACTGTGGAGCAGGACCCCACTTGCTACAGATATCCTGGCAGCAGGGGTTTAGGAGGGGCGTACATGATATGTATCACCTACCTTGGTGTCAACAGATTTGCATACCATGTTTATGTGAAGGGACAAGTCAAGAACAGGATCAATCCTTACCTCCAGGTATTTAAAGGAGTCACTGGTAGAGATTGTAGACCCATTATGGTAATGCACATGAAACTTGGAGGACATGGCGGGGACTTTCCAAGAGGACCCAAAGAGCATAGCCTGGGTCTTTGCTAAATTGAGTATGAGGAAGTTGGAGGACAACCAGGTTTGTATTTGTATGAATGTGGATGACAGATGATCATTGAGGTCATTGACTTGAGCTACAGTAGGAGTAGAGGACCAGATCATTAGCATACATAATGGAGTGACAGTGGGGGATGGAGGTGGGAATGTCATTAACAAATATGGAGAAGAGTAAGGGCCCAAGCATGGAACCTTGTGGGATTCCGCAGGAGACAGGAGCAGGAGATGACAAAACCTTGCCAAAGGAGATGGATTGAGACCTGTTGTCAAAGTAGCTGTGGATCCAGGAAAGTGTGGATCCTGAGGCACAAAGGGAATCCAGTTTGTACAGGAGCAGAGGGTAATTCACCAGATCAAGGCTTAGGAGAGGTCAGTGAACTCAGCACCAGTAAGAAGGCCTTTATCCATGTTGGATTTAACCTCACTGGTGAAAAGGGGTAAGGGCAGTGGTGGTGCTATGTCCAGCCCTGAAACCATGCTGAACAGAGGACTGGAGATTGAAATGGAGAAAGTGGACAGAAATCTGGTGGTGGATTACTTTCTCAAGAATCTTGCTGAACATAAGCAGAAGTGCAATGGGCTGATAATTAGACAGGATTTTGGAGTTACCTTTTTTGAAGACTGGAATTGTGTTAGCAGATTTCCATGCTAAAGGCACCATAGCAGGACAAATGGATAGGTCAAAAAGTCGAGTAACTGGAGTGGCCAGGAAAAGGGCAGCAAGTCTAAGAATCATGGGTTCTAATCTGTCTGGCCCAGGACTGCCATGAGCAAGATTGGTTTTCAGCAACTTTAGGATCTCAGAACGCAAGACAGGGGAAAGCATCAAAGTAGGGGGTGGATCATGAGGAGCATGAGGAGGAGGAGGAGTTTGTGACCTGTAGGATGTGAAAGGGGAAGCACTGGGAACTGTAGAGAAGATGGAGTTGAAAGCATTGGCAACGGTGTTGGGATTATTGTGGTGAATGTCATTGCTTAGTATGCAGTGTTGGGTCAGTTACTTTTTCTATTACTTTCTATTATGTTTGGAAACTTGTTCCGGGAAGCTCTGTGCAGTCACTAGCAAGGATGGAGAAGTACTAGAAAAAGTAATACATCTTACAATTATAGTTACTTATTTCTTTTTATACAAAAACAGTACAAAAATAAGAAATAACTATAACAGATGACAATTCTTGAAAGTAATAGGTTAGTTACTAGTTACTTTCAAATAAATGTAATCAGTTACAGTTACGTAATTCTTTTGTACAAAAAGACATAAGTAATTATAACTGTAAGGTGTATTACTTTTTCCAGTACTTCTTCATCCTTGCTAGTGACTGCACAGAGCTTTCTGGAACAAGTTTCCAAAAGTAATAGAAAGTAATAGAAAAAGTAACTTACTCAACACTGTTAGCATGTCATTGGGAATCTACGACTTGGTGTTACCAAGTATCACATTAATTTGGAAGAAGTAACTTTTGGGGTTGGAGACGGAGTATTTAAGGAGTTCACGATAATTGTTGCTCTTGGCAGTGTGAACCTCCTTATTGCAGTTGTTGCGCAAGGAGTGATATGCATTAAAGTCAGCTTGTTGAGACAAGGATTTTCATTGCGACTAAAGTTTGTTATGGCACTTAAGCAGTTTCAGGAGGGACTGTTTCAGCCACTTAGTCACTTTCCCTCTGACCCTATGCATTGAGAGAGGGATGTGCCTGCTCTGTAGGGCAGGTAGAGTTGTATTAAAATAGTCCGTGGCAAGGTTAATGTCAGTGATAGTAAAAAGAGGGGACCAGTTAACATGTTGAAGATCATGGAGGAACAAAGCCAGGACAAATCTGGAGAAGTTAGCAAAGGATAGAACTTCGGGTGGATTAGAAGGTGGTGGGGTACCCCTCACTCAGTAGACTGGGCAGTGATCACTAATAGAGTCAAGTAGAACACCTACAAAGGAGTAACAGTCCTTCTGATTTGTGAGTATCCAGTCAATTACAGTATGACACGAGTTGTTCTGAGTGATCCTAGTTGGGGACTCAATGAGTTATAGAAGATAGTCTGCAAGGAAAGGAGATAACTCAGATTTAAGGGCGATGTAAAAGTTTGGGGAAAACCCGTCTGGTCCCGGTGCTTTGTTAGGGGTCAGGAAGGAAATAGCCCATTTTATTTCTGAGCGGGTAATAGATGCCTTAAGAGATTCCGCCAAAGAAGGGCTCAATCAGGAGAGATGGGCTTGTTCAAGATAATCTATTATACATGCAAATAGATTCATTTCGAAATCTAAAGCTCTGTATAGGTTTTCATAAAAAGATCTGAATTTAGCCACAATATCCCTGGCAGTAGTTAGGAGGGTATTGTATATTCGAGATTGAATCACCTTACTCAGGCAAGTAGCTTCCTGCAGTTTTAAGCCACATTGCTAGAAGACAACTAGCCTTCTCCCCATGCATCTCATAATGAAGTTTGGCTTTAAATAGGGCATATTTCACTTACTCTCTATTAATTTATTAATTTCCACATGTCTGTCTCTTTCCTAGTTAAGTCTGACCCAATCCTTCTCAGGGCAGGAGGCATTAACATTTTTCTCAAGATGTCAGATAGAAGAAGAGGTCTTGGAGTTGTTTCATTCTACAATGTTTTTTAATGGTGGCAATGCAAATAAGCTCTCCATGGATCGTACATATACATGCATTCTAATAAGTTTCCACCAAAGGAAAAAAAAAAGAAATGTTGGAAGTAAAACATTCTACACTTAGCTGTTTCAGCTTATTAAGACACCACTCATCCTTCAAGAAGTGGTTATTCAGTTTCGAAGATCTGTTAGTATCCACAGAGGGTTGAATGCATAAGGAAAGAGCTATGGGGAAGTGGTCAGAGATAATTTTACTACAAATTTCACAATATCACACCCATGGAATAAATATACACCTAACAAGGGATAATCCAGTCAGGATTAAGTTCTGAATGTAGGAGAGTGAAAAGTGTAATCCCTTTCCAAGTGGTGTAGTACCCTCTAAATGTCTACTAATCCACAACTATCCAACAATTCCAGAGAGTCTCCCTGAGCCAGAGGAAGACCCTTCCAGGACTCCCTAGACCTATCCAATATATCGTCCATATTGAGATTTCAGTGACCCATAATTAATTTTGGAAGGTGATTATGAAGGGAAAGAATATCTCAGAGATGAGTAAAAAAAGAGGGAGCAGCTGGCCCAGTGGTGTGGAGGGCTGAGGCATCATGCCTTACCTCCTGCCATGCCGGCGACCTGTGGAGAAAGTGGGTCAACAGGGGTTGGCTGGGGTGGGAGAGGAGCAAGCATCCAGAGGGCTGCTTTCCTCTCCCGGGAAGGGAGGGACATGGAGACCTATGCATCTCTGACACCTTGCAGTGGCTGGGTGTCGGAGTGCCTGGGTCCCGTACGTACGAGATGGGGTGGAGTAGTCAGCTGGCATACTGCGTGCAGAAGCACACACAGCCTGGCCATTGCCTACACCCACATTTCTCTGCATCTGGGAAGGGTGGGAGGGAGTAAACCAAGGAGGAGAAAATATGTCCTGGGCGAGGCTGGATGATGTTGACCCCCACAGGTGCTGCTCCCGTGAATAGCAGACACCTCCAGCATCAGATCTGTGTTTGTTGGGTTGAGGGATTCCTGCTGCCCTACCATGGGGGATAAGCTGTGGAGGAAGTGTGAGGTGCACTGTGAGTGGGGACAGGGCTGGGGGTCAGTGAAATGGAGGGCTACATAGGACAGGAGCATAAAGAAAGTATAAAAAAAAGAGGGAATATCTACAATTGATCCATAAATGCACCCACGGATCATTTCTTGTGTACCCACCAGTGCTCAAAGAATGATATAATGTCTATCTTATAGAATCATAAAATCATAGAAATCTGGTGGCAGAAAAGAACCCTGTTGGCCCATCTAGTCTGCCCCTTACCCCCCCACACTTGTCTCTTTTGACCAGAGATCTCTCACTCTGCCCACTGGTGAGCCCCTTATGTCTGCCCCATGCCCTCTTGAATACTTCCACCATTTTGGTCCCTACCACCTCTTCTGACAGACTGTTCAAGGACTCCACCACCCTCTCAGTGAAGTAATGCCCCCTAACATTGCCCCTAAACCTTCTTCCTTATACTCTTAGGCTATGCCCCCTAGTTCTAACACTTACTTTTCTTGTAAATAAGCTCCCCCTTACCTTATTAATCCCCTTCACATACTTAAACATTTCTATCATGTCCCCTCTCCCTTTTAGTCTCCAGCAGGTACAGATCCAACTCGCTCCATCTTTCCTCACATGGCTTCCCCTGCATACCATGCACCATTCTAGTTGCCCTTGTTTGAACCCTCTCAGTCTCATCTATGTCTTTGCATAGGTGTGGTCACCAGAACTGTACCCCGAACTCCATGTGAGGCCCCACCATGGATCTATAATGGGGCATCAGCACCTCCCTACTTCTGCTTGTTATTCCCCTTCCTATGCATGCCAGCATTCTATTTGCTTTGCCCACCGCCTAGCTACATTGGTTCCCCACCTTATGGTTATCAGAAATTATAATCCCCAGATCCCTCTCCTGGTCAGTTGCCATAATTCCATCCCCCCCAGTGTGTAGATGGCTTGCAGGTTATTCCTCCCCATGTACATTACTGTACACTTTTTGGCATTGAAATTCAGTTGTCGGGTCTCCGACCACTCCTCCAGGATCTTTAGATTCTTCCTCATTGTCTCCACTCCCCCCCCCCCGGGGTGTATACACTATTGCAGATGTTTGTATCATTTGCAAATAGGCAGGCCTTCCCCTGCAGTACCTCCACTATGTTGCTGATATAGATATTAAAAAAGATGGGTCCCAGCACCAACCCCTGTGGCAACCCACTTGTCATCCCTTCCTCTCTGGAATGCACCTTGTTTACCACTACCCTCTGGCTTCTGTTCTTCAGCCAGTTCTTCACCAATCTTGTTATTTTCTGACCCACCCTCAAATTTTCCAGCTTATTTTCCAGCCTTCTATGTGGGACAGTGTTGAAGGCCTTCCTGAAGTCCAGATAGGCTACGTCCACTCCTCCCCCGATCAACCACCCTTATCGCCCAATTGGAAAACTTGATTAAGTTCATCTGGCATGACCTCCCTTGCCTGAAGCCATGCTGTCTGCCATCCTGTAGTCCACTGCTTGCAAGGTAGCTGACCACCCTTTCCTTTCACAGCCCCTCCATCACCTTGAGGTGAGGCTGACCGGACAATAATTTTCCACCACTTCCCTGCTGCCACTGTTGTGAAGCAGCACCACGTCCACCCTCTTTCAGTCTTTAGGCATTCACTCTGTATACAGGGCCAAGTTAAACAGGCTCACCAGAGGTGCTGCCAGCTTCTTCCTTAGTTCCTAGAATACCCTAGGATGCAGGTCATCCAGACCCTTTGCCTTGCCCACCGTCAACCTTCCTAATTCCTCTCTTACCCTGTCTTCACTGAACAGTCTAGGATCTACCCTTATGTTCTCCCTTCCCCTCTCCCTCAACACAGGTCCCCTTCCTTCACCCTGCACCATGAAGACCAAGCAGAAGTACCTATTCAGCACCTCTGCCTTCTCAAAGTCCTCCTCCACTTTTACTGCCGCTCCCCATTCACCTATACTATCCCTGCCTTGCCTTCCCCCTCTCTTCTAAATACCTAAAAATGTTTTATATCTCAGTTTGAATTGCCTAGCAATTCTCTCCTCTGTTTCTGACTTTTGTCTTCCTAATCCTCTGCCCTGCCACCCGCAGCTTCTTCATGTAAATTTCCCTCTCCTCTATCCTCTGGGCCCTCTTGTATGATCTGATCTTTATCAATATATTTCTACAAAACCTGAAAGGGGAGTGATTTTCTAATCAAAATCAGCACCCTGGCTTGACTGGTACTATGACCAGCAACACAGACTTGTGCCACCCATAATCTACAAAAAAGGTGGACCTCTGCAGTTAATATATGCGTTTCCTGCAGCATCACCAAATCCGCCTTGAGGGCATCCAAATACTGAAGAACTTGCATACGCTTCACCTTTGATTGCCCACCTTTAATGTTCCAAGTCACACTGTTAAATAAGTTAAAGCCATTAAAAGATGGATTTTAATGAAGCCATGAAGAAGAAAGAAAGAGACAGTTTATGGTGAGGAAAATTCCCTGAGAGCTTTGTACCACCTAGGCATCTGTTAATAAATACTGCCATTCTTGATTCCAGGTCTGGTATGGACAGTCTAGTTTGCATTTGGCCTCATGCTAATGGTGCACCATGGTCAGGGCCCCTGGTGTTCTGAGGCAGAATTTCTGATTTCTGCGGCAGGGCTCCTTGACTTCTGCGGCAGCATTTTCTGATTTCTGTGGCATGATTTATTCATTTCTCTGGCAGAATGCAGTCCTGTCATTGGCTAAATATGATGTGATGTCATCGATGACATCATATGCTGAGTATAGAGGAGGGGCTTCAGGATAGACGAGGTGGGAAAGAAAGCCTGACACTATGGAAAAACAGTATATTTATATGAAAATTCACCAAAAACAATGAATTCTGCGGCACTATATATATTCTGCAGCACGATGCAAATTCTGAAGCAAATTCCGCAACTGCAGAACTGCAGAATTCCAGGGGCCTTGACCATGGTATGGTTTTATAAGGTGCCCCTGATTCCCATTGTCTCTGACCCATGATGGCCAGGAAACCAGTTTTGGTGCCATACTGGTATTTCATGGTGAAAGGGGGGGTGCTCTCCTGGATGAGGTGCCATCATATCCCTATACACAGGAGGGTGACCCTGCCCTTACACTTTTTAAAAAAATAGTAAGGGAATTTCCCTGTGTCCCTGCCAAATTTCTCCCCATTCACTAATCCACCAACAAATTGACCTGGATCAATATCAGGTCAATATGTATCTGCATCCCCCCTCCCCTACCCTAGACTGAAAACTAGTATTTCCTTAACCTCTTTTTCAAGTCACCATACACTGAATAAATAAATATACAACTGTCTTTACAAACTAGAGTAAGAGTTTGCAGCAACTGCTTTTGGATTGTCTTTTTCAGTAAAGTCCTGCCTGTACTCGTTTTTAGAAATGCATTCTTCAGTGAGAGCAAATCTCAGATGCAACATCTAATTTTCATTGGGGTCCAGGTTACACCCATTTGCTCAATCTATTTAGCAAGACATTTTTATTTATCAGGTGCCCAATATAGAAAGACTCTACACTAGTGAATTTTAATTCACTGGTGTAGTCGATGTTAAGTAGAAACTGCACTATGCATAAAGAGTTGAAAGTAAAGTTCCCAACTTTATCAAAATTGGACTGCCTACGTTATTTTTATTAAAAATAAAAAAAACATATTTTAAACTGCCTAACTGCTGTGACATACAGTTATCAAGCTCACCACCCCACCCCACCTCTTTAAAACACAATACCCACACCCCTCACCATGTAGCACCCCCACAAGCCCAGCAAGGATTTTATGTAATATAGTTAATCATTCATCATTGTCACTGCATACTGTAGATCCCTTCCCCACCCATGCCATATCAGTACAAATTATGCAACATAATACATACCTCACACCAACTCATGCCTGTCCCCAGATTCATCACAATAGCAAGCAACTTCCCACAATACCACCCATGATCACCCAACCTCCCCAATCCCCAAATTAGACAAATGAGAAATTAGGTTACAGTGGGTTTAACCTGTAAAGATAGAAAACCATCCAGCACTGGAGTTAGACTCCCTCTTCACTCGGTATCCTGCAAGACAAAGAAAAAGCAGCCAATCAGGTGTTACTGTGGGTGAAGGTATAACAATTCATTCTTTTTACAGCAGAACACTGAAAAGTGAGTACATCTCACTTTAGCACAGGATAGGTTGTTTTCCAGGTTTTGTATAGCCATTATTCTTTTCCATTGCTTAGGTGTGGGCTTTTGGGAGGATGGAGGTTAGGTGCTACAGTAGAATGTGGTATGGTGGAGGTTATTGATATTTCTATGACTAGGGAGGGAGGGAGCTACTGGGAGGTGGAAATGATCGTGTGCTACTGATGTTGCACAGGTGGGGATGGCTATATTCCTATAAATAGATAAAACCATAAAACAAACTTTGCCAGTGCTGTGGGTGGTGGGGAAGAAGGAGGTAGGATGGAGACAAGGACCCATAACAATAAATGATCTAGTGGTTGAAGGTGGTGGGCATTGCATGTCATAGTGTGTAGTTGTGGGTTTTACATTCATAAACTTTTTTTACATAACAGAAAATGGTTTGTGTTGTTTTTGCTGGTGAAGTGCTATTGTGCATCAGCCAAGCTAACACTTTCTCAGGAAAAGTGTCACTATGCATAGTCTTCGCTGGGTGAAGGTTGGCCCTTCACCTGGCAGAAACTACACAAAGTGCAGCCACGGGTGTAGAAAAGTACAGGTCCCTGACTTCTTCCTTCCCTAGCTTAGTGTTTGTCTTGTACATTGTTTCCTATGCTGTGTATTGTATTGTATTTAACTAATTCCTACATATACTAGTGCAATCTCTTCCTACCCAGTTAACATAGTGCTGTGAGAATCGTGCTGTTAAAAAATAGCAAGCTTAGAATAGTGACTGTGCTGGCCTGGTGGCGCAGAGGGCTGAAGCATTCTGTGTTACCTCGAGTCGCTGTTTTTACTGAGCACTAACATTGCTTTCACTGTTTTGGCATGCACAGTTCATTCCGTTAATAAAAAAAAAAAATATGCATTAGTTGGACCTGCTCAGCAAAATCACCATCTTCACTGTGTAACCTACGATGTCTAAGAAACTGTGAATATGGCAGTCCATTCTTGACATGTTTAGGTAGAAAGGAGCTGCGGAGGAGGAAATTGTGTGTCAGTGGGTTTGTAATAAACTGATGTCTTCAGACCAGTGTTCTGTACTGACAGTTGGATATCCAGAAAAGGCAGTGTAGAGGATACTTCAACAGTGTATTGAAGGGAAGGATGGGCCATGGTACACTTGTTGAAGAAGAATTGAAAGGTCTCCATGGAGCAGGGGGTAGCTCCCACACAGTCATCTATGTAGCATTTGTAGAGTTCTGGCACAGTCCCTGTGAATGAGATAGAAAACTGTTCCTCCACCCAACCCCCAAACAGATTAGTAAAACTGGAACCCATCTTGGTATCCATGGCACTACCACTGACCTGCTGAAAAAATCTGTAATTTAAAAAAAAAGCATTAAGTTTAAGAAAAAGTTCTGCCAGATGAGTTAGTGTGTATGTGTGGGTGGCTGCTGGACTTCCCGCTTATTCAGAAAATGTTGCAAAGCGGACAGGTCATTACTGTGTGGGGTCATTGTGTAAAAAGATTTGATGTCCATGGTGAAGATGAGCTGATAAGAGCCACTGAATCTGAACCTGTCAAATAACTGGAAAGCATGATTAGTGTCTTTAACACAGGAGGGCAGGGACTCAACGAGTAGTCTGATGAGGCTGTCTAGAAATGTATGTGGGGCAGGAGCAGGCAGACACAATAGGATGACCAGGATGACCTTTTTTGTGGATTTTGGGAAGGAGCTAAAATCTGGATGCCTGGGGATGATGAACTGAGTCTCTTAGCAGAAGCAGGGAGCTCTTTGCTTTCAATAGCAGAGGTGGTGGTGGTGGTGGTGGTAACTAGGGCTGTGTGAATACCATTTACCAAATATTCGGCTGCATATTCAGTGTTTGGTGCTGAAATATTCAGTATTCGTTATTCGGTATTCGTTATTCGTGGCCAGGAGGAGGGTTGATAAAAATTAATAAAAAATCCTCTCTCCTCCACCCTCCAGGCAAACAGTAAAACAAAAATATAATCCCTAGTGTCTAGTCATCCCACCACCAGCCGATCTCCAGCCCAAACTGAAGAATCACCCCCCACCAAGATTTCCATCAATTTCCCCATCCCCATTGTCTAAAATTAAAAAAAAAAATGTCCTGTCTCCCTGGTGTCCAGTGGACCCCCAACCCCCATCCTGCCATTAGATAGTGCACAGTGCACATCCTCTGCTCCCCCCAGTACCCCGAGTGGGACACCGGCATAGCCCTCCACTCTCCTCCATGGCTGGCAGCTCAACTGAGCACTTCAGTGAATGAGCGCAGTGCAGGGGAAAGCCAGAAAAGGCTTTATTTTTATATTTTATACAATCTCCTTACCAAATACAGAATAACGCTCAAATAGTGGACTATTCGGTACTCAGGTCCAAATATTCGGATAGCCCATTATTCATGGTATTTGGAAAATAATATTTGGGGGTTGCACAGCCCTAGTGGTAATCTCAGTCTGATGTCAGCAGTGGGGTCCTAGGGAAGAGAAGAGTAAAATCTGGTGCCGGAGAGTTGGTGTGTGGATTCAGAGATGTATAGCTCCTTTTGCCAGACCACAACAGCACCTCTCTTATCAGCTGGTATAATATCAATGTCATCCCTGCATTGTAGAGATCTGAGGGCTGCAAGCTCAGCAGTTGTTAGGTTGGAGTGGTTGTGCCTGAAGATAGTGGTGTTTTCCATGCATTGGTTAACAACGTAATCAACAGCAGCAAAACATTCTGGAGGGGTGTCCACACACTCCGTTGTGGATTTATATCATTGATTATTCTGGTAGTACTGTCATCATCTGCAGGAAGAGGAATCTCATTAGAAAAATAAGCTGTAAGGCATACTCTGTGATAGAAGTGCTGCAGATCAAGTGTAAGGCAAACAGCAAAACATGTCAAGAATGGCCTGCCATATTCAGTTTCTTAGACTTCGCAGGTTATGCAGTGAAGATGATGATTTTGTTGAGCAGGCCCAAATAATGCATATTTTTTTTTTTTATTAACAGGGGATACCCTGAAAGCACAGTGAACAGAGCACTCTCCCAGGTCAGTAACATGCCCTGTAACCTTGACCCCCCATAGGAAGGATATTGTCACACAAGAACAATGACAAATTCCACTAGTGCTTCCTTTCCATTAGACTACACCTTCTCTTCACAGGATCATCACCAGTAAATTTTCTATTTTGCAAACTGACCACAACATTGGTGCTTCCTTTACAGAACCACCTATTGACTCCTACCACCAGCCACCCAATCTGCAGAATCTTCTGGTAAGAAACAGCCCACCTATTCCTAACAATTCCTCCCTACCAGGTACCTAACCTTGTGCCAGAACTCGCTGCTATACCTGCAAATTTGCTTCTAGTTTTACTGAAATTTAGAGTCCGACAGGTCTTTTTCAAATCTCCGAGGAGTTCTCATGCACCTCCACTACTGTTGTATATTGTATTCTTTGCAGGAAGTGTGCAGCTATTTACATCAGAGAGACTGGTGGATGCCTTGCTGACCATTTCAGGGAACATTATCGGCAGTCAGGAATAGAGACACTGATAAACCCATTGTATCCCACTTCATCTCCAGAGACCACAGTGTCAATTACCATTCTGCTTGTGTCCTTCAGCAGGGCTTCTTGGCTTCTGACCATAGAAAAAACATGGAGACCAAGCTGATCATCTGCCTTGGCTCCCAGCAGCCCTTCGGTTTTAATGATAGACTTATTTTCTACTAACATGTTTCAGCAACCCCTTGTTTTCCCTAAAGTCTGTTTACATTTAATTTCTATTTTCATTTCCACCAGATGTCCCCGTCTCTGTCTCCTTCTTCCACATTTTTCACCTTTCAGCCTTCTTATTAGGCCCTGTTAATTAGTCCCCACCTAGGGACCTCTCTAGCCCATTCACTCGTCATTCCCATCATCACCTTTTTGTTTCACAGATTCTTTCTCTTAATCTTGCCATTTATGACTTCTTCTCCCAGAGCCTTTCCTTTTTTTCTTTCCATATATATATATATATATATATATATATATATATATATATATAAAGACAAAGAACCTCTGTACGCAAACACTGAGGCAAGGGTTACCCCAAAGGGTATTTGGCTGGGAAGCCAAGTTTCAAGAAAATACAAATCACCACAGAATGTTATGCTGGTCCAACTTTAAGCAGAATTGCATGGTGCCGAAAGGCCTCTCACACAGTTTGCTAAGGGTGCTAACAGAAGACATAGACACGTGTTTCGTCCTACCAGGACTCATCAGTATGCCTCGTCTGTTTGACACCCCAGTGGAATGGACCAGCTACCCTTAAGATAGTGTGCAAACTGTGTGAGAGGCCTTTCGGCACCATGCAATTCTGCTTAAAGTTGGACCAGCATAACATTCTGTGGTGATTTGCATATGCAGCCCATGATGCTTTGCATTGTGGGGGCATGTGTGATTTTGTATTTTCTTGAAACTAGTCTTCCAAGCCAAATACCCTTTGGTGTAACCCTTGCCTCAGTGTTTGCGCACAGAGGTTCTTTGTCTTTTAAATAGTTTTTTATTTTAATGGGTTCACCACAACATATCCAAGGCATTCTGTCTTAAGGGTAGCTGGTCCATTCCACTGGGGTGTCAAACAGACGAGGCATACTGATGAGTCCTGGTAGGACGAAACACATGTCTATGTCTTCTGTTAGCACCCTTTGCAAACTGTGTGAGAGGCCTTTCGGCACCATGCAATTCTTGCTTAAAGTTGGACCAACATAACATTCTGTGGTGATTTGCATATGCAGCCCATGATGCTTTTGTATTGTGGGGCATGTGATTTTGTATTTTATATATTTTATATATATATATATATATATATATATATATATATATATATCCTTATTTACCTCCCCTGTACACTAACTTTGCTTTTTTCTCTTTTAGATATTTTCTGAAGAACACGTAAGGTCAAAACATAGATTTATAACTCTATTTTCTACATGCATTTAATATTACCATTTTGTTTTACTTTCAGACCACAGGCTGACACAGCACCTTGTTTTTGTTTTTTACGTAATGTCACTTGTGTTAATGTACAACATTGTCTACTGTTTATAATCTTTTTTCTGGAAAGCTTTTTTCTCCCCCATGTCCCCTATGCCTTACTTGGCAATGGGGGTGCCATGGTATTTCTGCTTTTCTCCCCTGTTACCCAGGACCCCAGACTGTGGTCATGCATGCATGTGGTGGCGTGCATGTGCTCTGCAGCTCCATTAATGGCCCCTTCCTCCCTTCCGACCTACAGCTGAGTTCCCCCCTTCACTTAGCACTGCCACCTAACCTCCACCGAGTGGAAGCCAAGAGCCTGGGGAAACACCATGTCCCACACCAGAGAGGAGAGCTGCCTTGTGGCTGCTCTATCCGACTCTTCACCCTCCCAACTCCGGCTGACTCCTGGTGGCCCAAGATTGCTCCTGAACCTGGGTGGCCAGTGTGGCATGAGGTGTGGTGGCCAGTCAACCCTCAGCATCACTGGGCCAGCTTTATTGTTTGTAATTTTGAATGTAACTATTTCTGGGTTGCCCCTGAAAAACAGACAAGCCTCCTCAGTGAGCCTATCCGGTTATCAAAATTCAAATAAATAAACTAATAAATAGACCACTTGTGGCATGGCACTTCCAGCCACCTAGCCACCCTCCATCAAGCTGCCCAAGGAACCTGCAGAGCCGGGTAAGGCTGCCTGTCCCACCGGGGCTGCTCTGAGCTGCTGCCATTGGCCATTGCTTGCAGCAGCACACCCTGATTAGACCCCTGCCCTCTTCTCCTTTCCACTGATTGGCCTGCTGTTTTCTTCAGACTTGGGGCTGCTGCACCCATAGAAAGCCAGTGGCATCGGCCAAAATTTTACACCCGCCCCTCCCACATCCCCAGCCTTAATTAAATAGATGGTTACCATGCCCCCTGTATTGCCCCTCCCCACTACTCCTACTCTATTGGCCTCCATGTCTGGCCATCCCCCCTTTTGCATTCCCTAGCTCTCATGCACCCTTTCACTCCTGTACTGTTACCTAGTGCTGCTACCTCCTGACTCTCTGTCTTGTAACACTCTTTAATGCCCCTTCCACTACCTCTCTGCTATTCCCTCCTCTTTTGCTACCTCCCATGTATCCTCACTGCCCAACCCTCTACTTTTTCTCCCACAACCTCTTGCTTACCTAAGTTCCCACTGCCCCTCCATGCCTCCACCTTTTTGCATACCTCCTGCCACTTTCACTTGCTGCCTACCACCTGCCCAGCCCACTATTCCCGCTCTCCCCTACGCCCCCCATTCTCATTGAATCATGTATCCACTGGTACTCTGTACCCCTTTCTTCTCTCCCTAGTTCACCTCTTCCCTCTCCTACATCCCCCCGTTCATGCTTCTCCACTGTCCTGAACATCTACCAACTCACGCACTCCCACCCTCTCCAAGGTACCCTCCCTCTCAATTTCATGTACCCACCTTGGGCATTTCCAATCACTACGAAATGGCCCTTTCTCCCTAATGGCCGTTGGGTACTCCCCCTGTCCATCACTACTACTGCCATGCTATACCCATGCCTCCACCCATTTACATACCCTGGTGAATCTTGCAGTTCCCTGGCCCCAAAAAATAGGTGCCAGTCATGGGTATCTCACGCCAGTACTCTAAAATGTATACTTCTTCTCCTGCTGTTGTTGGGAAACATTCATCCTAATCCTGGACCAGCCCCCACTAAAGACAAAGGCAAAGGCAAATTTATTTAAAAGATGCCCAATCCCGGAGGCTCTGGGCGCCGTACAAATTTTTGTAACATTTCATACAACATAAATATTTAAGTTAAAATAAAACATCCAATAAATAATCAACATTAAACACCAAACGCTTGCAGAAATAGGAGTGTCTTCAGGCGGACTTTAAAAATGGCTACAATGGGGGCCTCCCTGACTACAGTTGGTAAAGAGTTCCAAAGAGTGGGAGCAGCAACACTAAAAGCTTGGTCGCCTGCAGGTTTTAACCTCGCTCTAGGAACAGTCAGGAAGCCACCACTGGAAGAGCAGAGATGATGGGTAGAGGAAGAAGGTACCAGGAGCACTGACAGGTATCCAGGGCCCTGCCTGTGTAGGGCCTAATAGGTGAGAAGACCCACCTTAAAGAGTATTCTCCTCCTGACAGGCAGCCAGTGCAATTCACGCAATACAGGTGTAATATGACAAAATTTGTTTTGCCCGGTCAAAAGCCGGGCAGCAGCATTTTGCACCAGCTGCAGTCTATGAAGAGAACCCCCAGAGACCCTGAGATAGAGGACATTACAGTAGTCAAGCCTAGATGTGACTAAGGCATGTATCAAGGTAGGGAGGTCCAGAGGCGGAACAAGGGACTTAATCCTGGCAATGTTTCTAAGATGGAAAAAACAGGTACAGACCATGGAAGATATTTGAGCTTCCATGGACAAGTTCCTGTCCAGAATCACACCAAGATTTTGCACCCAAGAGGAGGCCATCAATGACGCAGCTCCCAGCACAAGTCCAGTTGCAGAGTCAGAGGCCGTCCCATCACGAACTCTGTTCGACTCCACTACCAATACCTCAGTCTTGTCAGGGTTCAGTCACAGCCAGCTGGAGGCCATCCAGTCATTAATCTCGGCCAGACGGATATTAAACACATCCACTGCGTTGGATGTTCCTGGGGCAAAGGACAAGTATAGCTGAGTATCATCAGCATAGCAATGAAAACTCAGACCATACTTCCTAATGATCCCCCCCAGGGGCAGCATATACACTGTGAACAACATTGGGGCCAATACCAAACCCTGAGGGACTCCGCACAAAAGGAGGCAGGGAGTCGATGAGAAATTTCCCCTCACAACCTGTTGCCTCCTGTTGGTAAGAAAGGACTCAAACCAGTTGATGACAGTACTGGTGAGTCTGCACAGCTCCCTCAGGCAGAGAAGCAACACACAATGGTCCACAGTGTCAAATGCTGAAGAGAGATCGAGGAGAACAAGAATTATCCCATCCCCTCGGTCTCTAGCCCTGAGGAGATCATTCTGCACCCGAACTAGCACAGTTTCCATGCTATGTCTGTCTCAAAAAGCCGATTGGAAGGGATCATACAACTCATGAGTCATGAGGTGTTCTTCCAATTGAAGCGATACCACCTTCTCAACAATCTTCCCCAAAAATGGGAGATTGGAGATGGGACGGTAATTTGCCTTGATCTCTGGGTCCAAAGAAGATTTCTTTAAAAGGGGTCTCACCAGAGCCTGCTTTAAGGTATCTGGAAAGACACCCTGAAGCAGGAAACACCGTACAATCGAGGCAAACACCGGGCCAACAGAGTCAATGCATCTCATTAAGAAATGCGTTGGCACTGGGTCCAGCTCACAAAAGGTATGCTTCAAATTGGCTGCCACCTCAATAACCTCACGAACCTCCACTGGTCTAAACTCCCCCCAACTAGGAGGAGTGCACTCAGAACACATCTAGTGACCACTGTCAGCAATGGTATTGCTGGCTGAATAAACCTCCTGCTGGATCAAAGACACCCTGTCCAAGAAAAACTGAGCAAACTCCTCACAGTCTTCATTAGAAGAAGCCTTCCCGGGCTGCAGACAGACAGGATAGAGAAGTCTATCGACAGTCCAGAAGAGTGAGGCTGGTCGGTTTCTCCCAGCAGCAATCTTCCTAGACAGAAACACTGCCTTCTTACGGTTGATTGCCTCCTGATATGCACAATAATGCTCACGCAGGACCAGTTTGTCTGTCTCCAGATGGGACTTCCTCCAACAGCACTCTAATCTCCGACCCATCTTCTTCATTTCCCTAAGGTCTCCATCAAACCATGGAGAACTCAGGTACAAAGTACTGGGTCGTACACGGATAGGTGAGAGGGAGTTGATGGTGTCAGATAACACCTTATTATAGGTGTCCACCCCGACATTAACACCTCTGACACATGCACCACCCACACTGGATAATTCAGCTGCCGCCAAAAAACCCTCAGGGGTAAGATCCCGTAAAGGGTGGCAGCGAATCATCTCAGCAGGGGAAGAACTTATGGCGGGAGCCTCAAGCGTGAACTTCACCGTGCAATGATCAGACCAAAATACCTGATCAATCCCGAGATCAGCAATCTCGAGCCCCAGTGAGAACACCAAGTCCAATATGTGGCCGTCCCGATGAGTTGGTGCATCAACGACCTGCGTCAGCCCCAACAAGGACATGCTCTGCAGAAATTCGCCACTGCATCTTTGATCTTTATCATCGGCCCAAACATTGAAGTTCCCCAGAAAAACACACCTGGGGGAACCCAATGTTTCACCGGCAACAAACTCGGCAAATTCCTGCAGGAAACCCCCCATCGGGCCAGGAGGGTGATAGATGAGGAGGATCCTGCAGCCCACTCCGAGTTCTCCACGAACGGCCACACACTCAAAAGAACTTGGAGTTCCCACTGGGTGCACGGTGAAGGTCAGGCTAGATCTAAAACAAATAGCTTCACCACCACCCCTGTGGTTTTCTCTGGGGCAGTGCACCACGGTGTACCCTGGAGGGACTGCAGCCTCAAAAATAGGGCCAGCATCATCTCCCACCCATGGTCGATTGGTCTGAGGAACAACTCAGACCAATCAACCATGATCCCTCTCAATAATCTCACTTAACATGTGCAGTCTTCTTCACAAAATTGATGCCCTTTAGAGTTTTGCCTGCCAGCATCATCTAGACATACTAGCAGTCATATAAACCTGGCTCTCACCTTAAGTTCCAGACCATGCTATCACCCTCCCTGGATATAATGATTTTTGGCTTGATCGTACATCAAAAAGAGGTGGTGGCTGCACCCTGTACCTTAAGGACATGATCCGGGGGGTACCTCATCAGCTTAACCCCCAAAACCACCACAGCACAGATTCTTCCTATCAAGATCCTCCTTGGTGTGCACAATAAAGCCATCACAGTTGTCACAGTCTAAATTCCACCAAGAAAGCAAGGAAATGGACTTAACGCAGTCCTGAATTTTACCAAATCTCTCTCACCTGACTCAGAAACTATCCTCTTCGGTGACTTTAATATTAACTGGCTTGCTGCAAAGGCTGGAGCTTACAGGGACTTGATAGTGGCGGCAGACCTTACTCAGATGGTTAGCTCCCAACCAGAACAAACTATAAAATGGGTACCAGCACCCTTCTGGATTGGATCCTAGCAAGCCACCCTGTTAGGATCACAAACACAGCTGTCCTCCTAACACACTTAGTGACCACTCCCCCGTCAGCTGCTCCTGGTTCAATAAATTCATTAAGCACCCCCCAAAACCATTACCAGCCAAGTTCTACCTAGAGGCAAGCTACCCCATCTCAAAACCTCCTTCTTCAACAGGATTGGTCCCCAGTCCTCACAGCAACCAATGTGAACACCACACTGGAACACTTCATCAGGATCTTTAACCAAGCATGCAACATATTTGCTCCCCTCAAGAAGCACAAGGCCAAAGCCATATGTAACCCCTGGCTCACTGGAGACCTACTTAGGTGACTAAAAGCTCGGGACCACCTTTGGGAGGTTGCCAGAAACACCGGGAAACAAGTTGATATTGCTAACTATAAACGTGCATGAAATGACTGCATCAAATATATCCGGGATACGAAGACCACCTATTTCCACAATGTACTCACTAACACTTCGACAATGGTAGGGACTTCTGGAATAACATTAAGGAAGTCACCGGGAAGCAATCTAAATCACCCCTGTCAGCTCTCAACATTAATGGTGTAACTACACTTGACCAGAAACTCATTGCTGATACATTCAATGATGCCTTCACGGACCTCAGTACTGTACTTCCACATGGTTTTTTCATTGAGGTGGATCCACCTGCCTCCCCAGCCACCACCAGCCACTCTCCCTTCTACTTTAAAGCAGTAAAAATGCATCAAGTCTGCAGCTACGTTACCAAAGCCATTTGCAACTCCAGAGCCAGCAGTGACTCCCTCGACCTCAAACTTCTATCATTCACCCTTGAAGAAGTACTCCGGCCACTGACCAGTATCTTTAACCTCTCCCTCACCTCAGCTAGTTCCCTGACATATGGAAATCTGCCGGGGTAGCCCCAATTCATAAAAGTGATAACAAAACAGCTACTGAGACCTATCATCCTATTTCCATCCCACCTTCACTCTCCAAGGCCCTAGAACAGATTGTGTCAGACCAGCTCACTGACTTCCTAGACAAACACAACATTCTGTGCAAGGAGCAACATGGCTTTAGAAAAGGCCATAGCACCAACAAGGTGCTACTTGAATTCACTGGTGCAATCTTCACTCACTCGATAACAGTCATCTTACTGGGCCCACCTTCATTGACTAAACTAAAGCCTTTGATACCATCAACCATCATCTCCTACTTGCCCAGTTTTGGCTAGCAGGGCTGTCACCCAACTCGGTGAATTGGTTCAAAAGCTACTTAGACAACCGTTCCCAAAGAGTGAGAATTGCTGGCATACTCTCATATCCAAGACCAGTCAGGTCTGGTGTCCCACAGGGCTCAATCTTGGGCCTCCTCCTATTCAGCCTTTTCTTGAACTCACTGCCAGAATCCTGCCCTCTACAGATCCTTCTCTATGCTGATGATGCTGTCATCCTGGCATCACACCATGATCCAGTGAATCTACAAGGAAACCTCCAGCAGGCCTTCTCTGCAGTTGAAAACTGGTTCTCAAAACACAGACTTATCCTTAAGCAGAAAAAAACACAGAACCTGATCTTCTGCAGCTCCCACAACAAATACAAACAATATCAGCTCTCCATTAAAACCAAGCAGGAAATCACCCTCAAACAAGTTCATACCTTCAAACACCTTGGCCTCACCCTCGACTGTAATCTCTCCTATGTCCCACACATCAATAACGTGGCAAAAGTAGCCAACACTAGGAAGGGCCTCTTATTCCAACATAGGAAACATCTAACCCCTGAAGCTCTGTCCATCGCTGTCCAGAGCTCCATCATCAGCATCACTGACTACGGTCTCATCATCTATGGATCTGTCACAACCTCCTCTCTCAGGCGTGTTTCGAGTTCCCTCAATCTAGTCTGCAGACTTGTTACTGGTTCCCACCATCTCACCCACTTCTGTGATCTCTACTCCAAAACAGGTTGGCTGCAACTGAACAACTGAATCAAATACCAAACCTGCATCACAGCTAAGAAAACTGTGATGGGAAAGGCACCACCAGTAGTCAGCACCCTCCTTAAACCCAAAATCAACAACGCAACACCAGGAGCTCTAAGCCCTAAATCCTTCAAATCCCCCACTGCCGCACATCCCAAGGTCAATGGTCATTTGCATACAGGGCTCCGAGTTGGCTGAATGATCTCTCTAGTGACACCTCCTCAACAGCAACATTTGGAGCATTCAGAACAAAGCTCCACCACTTCCTAACTGGCACCAATGCCTGTGTTTGCACCATATAACATCATTGTCCCCTATGCTGCTTCTGACCTCACAGGTGTCTGTTTTTGTCCTCTCTTCTTGTACTTACCTGTCCACTGCAACTTCTAAAGCACTTAAACTGTGTCTGTCCTGACAAGGCTCCTCAGCTGCCTCACTCTGTCCCTCTGTGCCTATGCCATCCCCTAGTCTCAGCCTTTTCCCCTTCATGCCCTCTTCCTCCTATTGTTTTTGGGTAACACATCGCTTAGTCTGATTTTGTCAACCAAAGTTACTGTCTAATACCATGTACCGTGTAAACCTTTTTATGTTTGTCTGTTACCCTGTAATAAGCCTGATGATGATTGCCTGTACTTATGACATGGAACCTTTGTAACAGAGCCTTGGCTCAAAAGTATTTTGTAATCCTAGACACAAATAAATAAATAAAATAAATAAAGACTAAAGGCACCTTAGGGAAGAAACTCAGAAAGAAAAAAATGAAGACATTAAATAGAACATGCAATTTATTTTCGTAAAGAGAGCAGAAATGAGGCCAATGATAATCACATGGTTCTCAGAAAGAAGAATTGATTAGTAATACTGTTAATCATTATCATTCAGGCTCATCTTATTACAGAATTATTAATATGAGTAGAATTGTATTCAGTCTGGCAAGGAGGAGATGATTTGCCTTGTGTCATGTAGGAAACCTTTGGGAATTGGAGTCCTTAGGCCATTCTCTTTCTAGGCTTAACATCTTTTATTATCTTAAAGTTACATTTAATACATTTCTAAGCCTCTGATACACTGCCCTACTGTATATAGGGGTCACTTTTCATCTCACCACTCTCTCTGTCTTACTCATTAAGACTATGCATCCTCATCAACGTGCTACGGGCTTGGCCCTGCAACTAAAGGAGTTCCTGCATGTGTTTACTAAACTTTGGAGAGGTGCATGTTGGGCATGCCCAACACTAAAGGATGCTGAGTGTTGTAGAATGTACTGAACCCCAGAGAAGAAAACAACATAAATACCAGCTGATTCAGCCTTGGGTGCCCATGTCCTCTTCTCTGAAGTACAAGGCTCATAGCTGGATTATTGGAGCTGACTTTTGAGAGACTCAGACCAGACTTTCAGGGTTTGCAAGCACTGAGCATTGCCCAATGGTTGTGAGATGTGTGCCCAATAATAATTGGGGCAAGTGTCCAATAGTCTTTGGGGTGTATGCCCAATAGTAATAGGGCTGTGTGGCTTGAAAGTAATAATCAGTATAAAGTATGGAAGATTTATCCCTGTATAGGTGTTGATCCCTAAGGAGAAGACTGAAAGGTTTGTCTGGGTAGACTGGTGGATACAGAAGCAGCAACGTTTTACTGTACTGGTGAATTAGAGGTCAAGTTGGCCAATTTGCAACCGCAGATCATTTCGCGAAGTTGCCTGCCTGACCCTGAAATTCGCCATGTCAACTTCGCCTGGTATCTTTGCATGGTAAATTCTCCTGTTAACTTTGCATTCTGTTTGTCAGGCGAAGTTACCCCAAAAACAGGCCGTCTCACATGTTTGAGTTTCAGCAGGTCACATGAAGGGCAGGAAATAAGTGAATGAGACAGGAAGTGAGTGAATTAGTTTCACTTTCACAGTAGCAGTGCTAGTAGTAGCTGACTGTGCATCTGTGAAGGAGGAAAAATAGTTGGCCCTAGGTAACCATAGCCTTAGTTCTGTAAGTTTTTCTAAATAACAAAACTTTATTTTCTACCACCTTGAGTGAGCACGTAATTTCACTTTAAGTACTTTGTTTGATTAACTGTTCAGTTTACAATTTCTAATTATAGTTATCCTTTTTTCTCATAAGTTTAGCTTTTCTTTCCTGTCATTTTCTTTACTAGTTAAGATGAAGAACCTGTAATGGAGAGGGAGAGAGAGATGCACCCAATGGGTAACAATGAGGCCCAAGGATTTGGGGTGGGACAGCCATAAGGCTTAACTGCAGTACTTTTTTTTTTTAGTCAGCCCCCCTTCCAACAGTTGTCAATTACACCAGTAGCAGCAGCAGCAATAGTTGCTCCAGATGGTAGTGGTGCAGAGGTGGTTACTGAACACTGCCAGCAGCAGGAGCAGCCAAAGCAACAGCAGCAATAGCAGCAGCAGCAGCAACCTGTTGCACCTGCCCCTCAACCTAGTTCGATCGACACCACAAGCAACCCCGCCCCCCTGCAGAGCAGCCCACAACATCTTGGTCCCACCCCCTGTCAGGTTCTTCAAGGAACTCTCCCATCTGATATTATTTCACCACACAGGCCAGTGATCACAGTGTGGTGTCGTGCAATTTGTGTGGTATGCTGGTCTAGCGTGGCAAAAAGTGCAGCCATTTGGGCATGGGTGGGAAACAAACCCACCTTTCTATGCACCACTGTGCTAAATGGGAGGCTAGGCTGCAGGAGGGAACAAGAATGGCTGTTCCTGCAGAAGGGGATGGTGCAGAGCATGATGGGGCTAGCCAGTGTCAGTGTGCCAGGAGGAGGAGGAATGACAGTAATCAGAGTGGGAGTGTGGCCCAATCAGTGGCACCTGCAGCTCCAGCTGCTGCACCAGTCTTACCAACAGCAGCACCAGGAGCACCAGTCACACAGGTGGACCTGGCTGTCATGTCGGGAGAATTTGAGGACCTCCACATGAAGGTCACAGAAGGATGGCAGGACATCAGAAGCATCCTAGAAAACGAGGAGAAAATAGTCAATATTCTTACAGTGATTCATAATAGTCTTCAGTAGTCAAATTTGTTTTACTAGTATCTTTTTCTTTTTGTACATGTAGTTGTAGTTCATTCTTGTTTTATTTTCACTTCCCTTCCTCCACAAAAAAAGTTGAGGAAAAAAAAATGTTGCTGTCCCCGGCTTTCATTTTTTGAACTTTGTCCTACTTAATTATCTCTTGTGCTACTTATTAATCTCTTTGCCCCCCTCAACAAAAACTAAATAAATGTATTTTTGTCCTTGAATGTTTCCTGCTTGTTTTATCTTCCTTATCCTTCTGTAGTCTGTTTTTTGTACTGTTTTAAGTTTTGTAGTCACCCCCACCCCAATAAAATACAAATACCCAAAAAAAAAAAAATTAAATACCCCCCTCCAAAAAAATGTCCTATCTTATCTAACTTTTGCAGGCCACTACATTATGCTGCATGCCATATCATAGTTGATAGTGCGTAACAGGAAATGCCAAATACTAAGAGTAGTGTCAAAGAAAATGCCTAAAATGTATTTTCCCAGTTCTCCTGACTGCAAGGTCTCACTACATGACCCCAAGAAACTACCAGGGACATTAAAACAAACAACAAGCCCCAGCCCAGACAACATAAATACAACATTCCTTATAGGAACAAAAGACACCATTACCCTACCATTAACCATTATTTTTAACAAATCCCATCATGAATCTAGAGTTCCATCTGACTGGCTGACCGCTACTGTCACCCCCATCTTTAAACATGGTTTTCATTCTAAAGCAGAAAATTACCAACCAATCTGCCTCACTTAACAATCCCCTGCAAACTATTGGAAAAAATAATCAAATCCCTATTAGAAGTAGAAATACAGTCTTTGAATATTATAGATACATCACAACATGGGTTTAAACCAGCTTTCTACTGCACTACCAATCTGCTCTCTTCTACAATTATATTAGCATAAGGCTTGACTCCACTATTTCCTTCGACGTTATCCTTCTGGACTACAGTAAAGCTTTTGACAAAGTACCACATGCCATCCTGGTAAATAAGCTCCTTTGCCTAGGTTTCTCACCCACCATTGTCTCATGGATACACAGTTGGTTAAGAAACAGAACTCAAAGGAGTTAGGGTGACTGGTGCATTATCAGATATGGGAAGGGTGTCTAGCAGTGTTCCTCAGGGTTCTGTCTTGGGACCTACTCTCTTTAATATTTTTATCAGTGATATGAACATCTCATCCAATAACATCTTAACGAAATTTGTGGATGATACCAAACTAGGGGGTAAAGTAAATAATGAGACCAATAAAAAAAAAACTATTGTCAGACCTCGCTTCCATAGAACACTGGGCACAGCACATATTAACAAAATGCATTTCAGTGTTTCAAAATGTGCTGTATTACATATGGGAAGAAATAACCCCAAGCAACCTTACTTCCTAAACAATACTAGCATCAGAGAGTCGAACACAGAAAAAGATTTAGGGATAATGGTGAACAACAAATTGTCTTCCTCAGGTCACTGTAACAAAATAGCTAATCAAGTGCATGCACTTCTTCGTAGGATTAATTACACCTTTATTTCAAAAACAGAACAGTGTATTATGACCCTATATAGGTCCCACGTCAGGCCATATAGAGATTATGGATCATTGTTCTGGAGTACTTACTTGCTGTCAGATATCAAAAGAATAGAACAGATCCAACGTAGGGTGACCAAACTTGTTCCTCATCTTGCCCACCTGGACTATGATACTAGACTCCAGCAAACAGGCCTATATTCACTTAAACTTAGAAGAACAAGGGGTGATCTCCTCCAGTTGTTTAAAATCATCCTTCAATCACCAGTCTTAATGCAACAGTGTGGTATATCCTTTTCTAGCAGGAAGATTGTAGCCAGGTTACGCAGTAAACAACTCAAAGTTAACAGAACTAAAAACAATAAAAGACAAAACTTTTTCACAATCAGGGCTCCCAGGCTGTGGAACACATTGCCACAAGACATTGAAGATTGCTGCCAAATAGTAACTTTCAAAAACAAACTAGACAAATGGCTACTTAATTAAACAGGGTTAATGTTCCACTATATGTGGAGGACAATTTCGATGGGCCGCAGCCTTCCTTTGTCGGCAAAACCAAGTAACCAAGTAAGTAACCAAGCCCCTAACAACCAATAATTAAGTTTTTGCTTCCAGTCATGAAAATTTCTGCTGATATTCTTTAATGTGAATTCCTGCCACAAGTCAGTCACAAACTGCAGTCCTGCTGAAAGGTGATGCTGTTGCAGTGGTGTGTAACTGGCCAGAGAAGTAGAGAAGAATCACATGAGAAACCTTCCTAACAAGTGAAACATAATTATTTTGTTAGTCCGGAATCTTTGTCCTTCTAGCCACAATGTCAAGTAGTGGCCCAAGTCCCAAACTGCATTGCTGCTTCTACTACTAGGTGCCTTCCATTGCTGTGCTGTGGAACTGACAAGAAAAGTTGAAAACAGTGACATGAGAAATTGTCTGGGGATTGAAAATATAATTCTTGTCTGTATGTTGAACATTTGTCCTGCTAGTCACAACTGTCAAGTAGTGGCCCAAGTCCCAAACTGCTTTGCTGATGCTGCTGCTGCTGTTAGGTGCCTCATGTTGCTGTGAAGTGCAACTGATAAAAGAAGTCGAGAAGGGTGATATGAGAAAGTGTCTGCAATAGTTCTCATGATGTCTATAAATGAGAAATTTGAAGGAGACTGTGTTCTGATGCTCTGATGCTTGTGTTGGTGCTGTTGCTGCTGATGTTGTTGTTGAATAAATTCTGTGAAGAAGTGCTCCAGAAAGAGTAGTTGGTTATCAATCTTTTCAATTGGGAAAGCAACGTTCAAAGGATAAGTTGCTGTGGTGGTGCTACTGCTTCTGCTGCATGCTTCTGGGGTAAATGAGAGCTGGTGCCTGATGGCCTCTAATCACAGAGGAACACAGGTAAGCATTTTGGTTATCTTTCCCTTTTTTCTAAGGGTTTGTTGATAACTGTCTAAACATCTCTTCTTACTAGAGATGGGCCAAAGTTTAATTTTGAGGGTGAAGTTCCCATGAAATTGGCAATTTTGCAGTGCAAAAATTTTGTGAAATTTGAGTGTTCCATAAAATATTTTGCAGGTGCGAAACTGCAAAGTTCTGCCCGTGAAATGTGGAATTTTGCCTGTTTGCGTGAATTTCATGAACTTTTCGTGGGCTGGGTTTGCTAAGTTCACCCATCTCTAACCACACACAGGGGCGATATGTCCAGTAGAGTAACTATTATAATGCACAATTGTGATTGGTTGGGCATCCATGGCACTCCAGACATTACCTCATGGGCTTCAGCCCACCTGATAGGCTAGTGATGCACATGACCCAAGGATCAAATTTCTAGTATATCCAGGTCCCAGAAACCCCTGCTCTCCAGTTTCAAATCGTGCATCTGATCAGGCAATAAGCACACCAGGGATCCCTGTCTGCTCCACACAAAGGTAGGATTTTGAGCTTATAATGATATATGGCATATTCTGGAGTTAATCTGTAAAGAAAGCAAGTGATGTATTAACCTTGCTACCTAGTTTGGGACTATATTGCTAAAGAGGTAACAGAACAGGTTTAAGGGCACTTAAATCTAGGCTGCAGCCTCCTTTTGTCTATATCCTTCCTAGAGAAACAAGATTTTTTGGCCTAGAATGCCTTAATGAGCTTTATATAGCCAGCTCACTAACTTCATTTGCCTGTGCTCCTGTTAGAGTGCTTTTGTGTAATAAGAAATGTCGCATACACCGTGATAGTTGTGTTGCTTAAAGAAAGGCTTCATGCCCAAGAAGTATCCTTCATGTGGTGCGTTTTAAAAAAAAAGGTCCATTCCCGCTTGGGGATTGTGTTTTTTCAGTTATGGTTGCTAGCTTCGTTGTTGCCTCGCTAGCGCATTCTGGAGACAGACCAGCAGTCTGGCCATTGGGCCTATGGGAGCCGTTGGGACCTCACATCGACCAAGTGGACTCCCTGCCCCCCTTCCAGTCCCCCTTCCTCCTCGCCTCACATCCCAGCATCTTTCCTTCCCTTAAACCCTCCCAGAGGCCTGATAACACCTCCTCTTCCCCTGGGCTGCGCAGACCTCTGAACTCGGCCCAGAGCGTGGCCCAACCTCCTCTCCCACATGCCTGGAGCACGCTCTGCACCTTGTAGGCATCTTGGCCTACCGCCTTCACGTGCTTCCCTGCCCCCCCCAAGTTCACGGAAGGTACCAGGCCTCTCCTCCTCCTAGGCCACCTCGTCTTCCGCTGATTCCAGGCAGGTGCTCCTTCCGCCCTCGCATTTTTGAGGCCTTGCCCGGGGGGAGAGAAGGGTGAAAAAATGGCCACGCCATGGAGCGCGCAGGAGTTTTCCTTCCGGGAGCGCTTCTAGGGATCTATCTGCCTGCATGAGACAGCCGCTTCCTCAGGCAGTCTCTATGCCACATTCCACTCCATCATCAGTGACTTCGGGACCGGAGGAGAGTGGAGCCCGGGGCAGTCGCTTCGCCAGCATCTTTAAATTTTAAGAGGGGCCTCTTGCTCAAAGATCGGCCTGTAAGGTCCCAAGGCCCCTCAGAGGCATTACCTCAGAATTCTTCCCCTCCCATGGGTCAGCGGGGGGCATGGACCTCCCCACCCTCCCAGGCCTCACAACTTCTCCATTGTCCATTGGTTTTTTCCAACCCTGAGACAGCAACAATCAGGGCTCAGCCCTCGCCACCGTAGGGTCCCTCCCACAGTGACTCTTCTGGTTGGGGCCCCAACAGAAAAACAGGCCTTTGTCTCCTTTGACCTTGGGTCCCTCCCACAGTGACCCAAGAGTTAAGATATTGTCCTCCCTGGACCACTGACTCAGCTGCGCCATGGATCCCTCCCATAGCGAGCCATGCATGCCTGGTCCCTCTGGTTACCAGCCCAATAGAGACCCACCATATCCCACGTTTGTGGGGTCCCTTACACAACACCCCCGCAACCTGGATATAAAAATGGGATACGAACCAGGCAACTGTTGCCTTCCTTCTAAATTAATAGGGGCCAAAAAGGTCACCCACAGGGCATCGAACACCAGCTCCAATCTAAGGCCTACTTTCTTCTCTCCCACAGATGGTAAAGGCAAAGAAGTGTTCCACTTGCAGTGCCACCCTCCTACCCCAAACCCCGGGACCCCTCTGCACTGCCTGTCTACTCGACGACGATGACTTGTCCATGGAGCAAACTCCCCACATGGGACCCAGCAATCCGGGGCCCAGCAGCTCCACTTGGATGGACCCTGGCACTCTCCTGATCCAAAATCAGCAGGCCACGGTCACTATGATGGAAAGCCAGCAGAACTTCATGCTCAAAATAATGGAAAAGCTGGAATCCCTCACTCAGCACAGAGTCAAACCAATGAGTCTGGAACCTGACAAGGCAGGGGGGCAACTGGAGGAGCACCTGAATCATGAGGACACCCTACCAGAGATTCCCCGTGAGGACGCTGATGAGGATAAGGACACTCCAGAGGAAGAGGATGGGGTAGAATTTGGTGAAGAGGATATGGAGCTTCCATCGACACCATCTCTCACTTTGAAGTTGTGCTCATTTGACATGGTCCCAGGGCTTATGAAGATTATCAAGGCCACCATGGGGTTCAACATCGAGGAGAGTAAGCCCGAGTCGAAACTCGACCCCATGATACAACTGAAAATGTCAAACCTGGAGACCTTCCCAGTATGCCCAGCTATTGAGGATGTCTTCAATAAAGAGTGGCAATCCACGGAACCAGGCAGAATGCCAAACAGGAAGAACCTGGACAGAATGTACCCAGTTCAAGGGGAGAAATCTGATACCTTGTGCAAGACCCCCACCATCAACCCTCAGGTGGCGGCTCTCAGCAAGAAAACAGTATTACCATGTGGAACAATTGCCCTCAAAGATCCTACGGACAAAAAAGTAGAGGACATGCTCAAAAAGGCATTCGAGATCGAGGGCACCGAAGCAAAAGCAGCCACTACTGCCATCTACACGGCCCAAGCACAAATCCGTTGGCTCGAAGAACTTCAGGAACAAGCCAACCCGAAGACCAGGGAGGCAGAACTTTTAGAATGTACTTTAGATGCTGCAAAATACCTCCTCACATGGCAGTAGACTCCCTGCGCCTACACGCCAGGGCCACGGCTATCACCAATCGTGCTCGGAGAGCATTGTGGCTGAAATTGTGGGACGCCGACAATGAACCTAAGACTCTGTTGCAAAATCTACCACTAAGGGTGAAGTATGTGTTTGGGGAGAGGCTACAGGATTATCTAAAACAAAAGGAGGAGGGTAGAGACCTCCTTAAGAGTAAAACCAGGTACAACTACCTCCCCTCATCGAGGCAGAGATTTCGGGGAGGGAACAGACTATACCACCCCTGCTGGGACATGGCACAACAAAATAGTTCCTTTCAAGGCAGGGGTACATCACACAGTTTCCGTAGCCCATACCCACAGATCTATCAATCATCCTCCTTCAGAGCCCGTGGCCAAAAATCCGGGAGACGAGGTAGAAGCTACAGGGGAAAGCAGCAGTGACTATGCTCCCATGACCGTTCAAAGTCAGGGCCCCTATCCTCTGGTGGGACAAAGGCTGTCTTTATTCACACACCACTGGTTCAGCACAACCTCGGACAGGTGGGTCTGAGAGGTGATCGCAAGGGGATACTCCATAGAGCTGTCTCAACCCCATATTCCCCACAGATTCGTATCCTCCCCCATAGCCAAAAGGAAGACGTCCCCTCATCAAGTCCAGCGCATCTTGTTGGAACTAATTCAGAACAGGGCCATCCAGCCTGTCCATGTACATGAACAGAACCTAGGGGTCTACTCTATATTCTTCCTTATGCCCAAGAAGTCTGGAGAACTCCACCCCATCCTAGACTTAAAGCACCTCAACCATCATGTGGTGTCCCACAGATTCAAAATGGAGACCATACGATCAACTCTGCGCAGTCTCTGGGTAGGTGACTACCTGATGTCCATAGATGTAAAGGATGCATATCTTCACATCCCTATCATTCAAAGACACAGGCAATTCCTCCGATTTCACATCTTGGGCCACCATTTCCAGTATCAGGTCTTACCGTTCAGCCTCACTTCTGCCCCGAGAGTGTTCACCAAGGTCTTCATAGTCCTGGTGGCCAGACTCAGGGAGCAGGGACTGGATATCATACCTTACTTGGACGACTGGCTCATCCGAGCATGCTCCAAGGATCGGGCACTACAGGACACAGCAACTGCTCTGCAGGCACTCGAAGAGCATGGCTGGGTGGTCAATCGGGAAAAGAGTCATCTTGTTCCCACACAGCAGATCGAGCATCTGGGAGCGCTGATCAACTCGGCCCATGGATGGGCAAAACCATCCTCCTCGAGGGTCAACAACTTGATAACCCTGGCCTGTCAAATGAAAGCCCACCACCAGACAACCATGGGAAGGATAGCCCAGTTGTTGGAACGCATGGCATCATGCATAGACCTCATACCCTGGGCCAGGTGGCACATGCGACCGCTTCAAACATATGTCCGGACTCAGGGAGCACCGAACGAACACAACCTGCAGGTCACTGTACCACTACCACCATCAGTGAGACTCTCATTAGCATGGTGGACGGTGGAATCGAACCTTACCAACTGAGTTCCCTTAGAGGCCTCATACACAGCTACAATAGAGACGGACGCGAGCCTGTCTGGTTGGGGAGCGTGCCTGGGAGATGCAATAGCCCAGGGCCTATGGTCTCCAGTGGAGTCGAAACTCTCCATCAACGTCCTGGAGATGAGGGCGGTATTCCATGCGCTCAAAGCATTCAAGGACCTGGTACGCGGCCAGTCCATCCTGATCCGCTCTGACAATCGGGTCACAGTGGCCTACATCGCCAAACAGGGTGGGACCAGGAGCAGAGCCATGCTGAGGGAGGCTACGTCAGTCCTCAATTGGGCCCAATCCAACCTCAGTCATCTAGGTGCAGTTCACCTGGCAGGAAAGCTCAACATACGCGCGGATTGGCTCAGCAGACAACAGGTGCACCCAGGAGAATGGCGGTTGCACCCTGATCTGTTTCAAACGATCCAAACAACTTGGGGACCCATAACCATAGATCTCATGGCAACACGGGAGAACACACAGGTCAGGGATTACTACTCACGTTTCAGTGAGGGTCACTCCCAGGGAACCGATGCCCTATCCCAACCATGGTGTCGGAAGCATGCATACGTGTTTCCACCTCTTCCCCTAATTCTGCAGGTACTAGCCAAGATACGGGCATCGCGTTGCACCGTCATCCTGGTGGCCCCCTACTGGCCACGCAGGACATGGTTTGCCACAGTTCACGAGATGTCTCTAGCCAGCTTCAAGTTTTCCCACTGAGCAGACATGCTCTCGCAGGGCCCAGTAGTCCACCTGACCCCTCGGACACTGAAGCTCATGGCCTGGCTCCTGAAAGGAGGAGACTAATGGAGGCAGGCTACCATGACACCGTCATTAACACCATACTGAAGTCCAGGCAGACTTCCACCACCTCCACCTATGGTAGACAATGGTCTATATTCTCAAAGTGGTGTCAAGAAAGGGGTAAGGTACCCGAGCAAACTGACATGGCTATCATCCTGCTATTCCTCCAACAGGGAGTGGACAAAGACCTTGCCCACTCTTCTCTCAGAGTGCAACTGTCCGCTATGGGTGGCCACTGGGCCCATCGGGGGTACAACCCGGGAGCCCACCCCGATGCCCTATGCTTCTTAAAAGTGGTAGAGATCCTCCGACCAAAAATACGACCAACCATCGCACCTTGGGATCTCCCGCTAGTCCTCAATTTCCTCAGCTCGGCACCCTACGAGCCACTTCATGAGGCGGACCTGTTCTGGGTCGGCCTCAAGACATGCTTTCTGGGGGCCATCTGCTCGGCTAGATGGATCAGAGAACTAGGGCCTCTATTGTGCAGAACCCTACACCATCTTCACCCCTCAAGGGGGCCGCTTTCGAACTGTTTCAGCTTTCCAGCCCAAAGTGCCCACTGCCTTCGACAGGGAGCAGCCCATCGAGCTGCCCACCCTCCCAGCGGAGGCACAGCAGGACACTCGGTCGGTGCCACATCACCTAGATGTTGGATCCACCCTCTCCGTCTACTTAGCCAGAACACGGCCTATCCGTAAAACAGAAAGATTGTTTGTCGCCGCTAAGGGACAAAGGCAAGGCAGGGCAGCCTCCAAGTCCACAATTGCCGGTTGGCTAAGAAGAACCATCCAGAATGCTTACATAGCAAAACAAATGACACCCCCTCAGGGTATCAAAGCTCATTCCACCAGGGCAGTCGCCACTTCCTGGGCGGAAAGGGCCAATGTGTCCTCAGAGGACATATGCAGGGTGGCCACATGGAGCTCCCTGCACACATTCACCAGACACTACAGACTCGAACATTTGCATGCCGTACAGCCCACGTTCACCACACAGATTCTCCTAGCGGCATCTTCATCCTCTCACTCTTAGACCACTCTGTTCCCTCCCTTGGGTACTACACTGCTTCTTATCTACCCATGAGGTAATGTCTGGAGTGCCATGGATGCCCAACCAATCACAATGGGTGTTTACTCACCTGGTAAAGGTGATTGTGTTGGTTGGCATCCATGGCACTCCAAGGCCCTCCCTTCAGAGTGCTCAGAGTGACCGGGACTGAAAGTCTGTTTATTCATCAGTGGGCTTACGAGGGGATTAGCTACAGTGAGAGCTCACAGTCAGTCCTTCTGGGATTGAGAGTAGATTGTAAATATTAGGGATAATAAAACTTGGCCTATGGGCCACTGAGACTACGTCATAGCCAGCATCATTTTTTTCATACCATCATTGTTTGGTCTTCCTTGCATTGTCTTTCTTTCTTCTTGTACTTTACTAACCTTGATTTCAGCTATGGAAGATTTGAACTGGAGAGCAGGGGTTTCTGGGATCTGGGTATACTAGAAATTTGATCCTGGGGTCATGTGCATCACTAGCCTATCAGGTGGGCTGAAACCCATGAGGTAATGTCTGGAGTGCCATGGATGCCAACCAACACAATCACCTTTACCAGGTGAGTAAACACCCATTAACCTGGTGGTCTAGTAGTCCTGCTCGTAAAAATGTGTTAATACACATTCATCCTGGTGGTCTAATGGTCCCTTCCCCTGTCCGATATGCTCACTTGTAAATGTATTAATATACATTCATCTGGTGAGTCTATGATCTCTTCCTGTCGATGCCTGCTTGTAAAAATGTTTAATACATATTTATCCTGGTGGTCTGATGGTCCCACCCCTCACCCTGGCAATCACTGCATGCCTCACTCCCCAACCCGAACCTGAATCAGACTGGCACAGTTTCTTCTCACATACCTCTCGTTACACCGACTGAACTGTTATTGTGCTAAGTTCTCACGACAGTTCAGTCAGGGCCAGCCAAGAAGGTGTAAGGAGGACTGTGCCAGTCCTGACTTGGGTTTGAGTTGGGGAATGGGGTGATGGGCAGTAATTGCCAGGTGAGGAGGGTGGGACTGCTAGACCACCAGAAAAATATTTATTTACACATTTTATAAGCATGAATTTTGGGGCAGGGAGGGACCGCTAGATCACCAGGATAAATGTATATTTACACAGTTTTATTATGGTATTGGGGTGGGGGGAGGGACTGCTAAACCACCAGGATAAGTGTATATTTTACAATTGTACTAGTGGGCATATTGTGGGGGGGGAGGTGCTGAATAATAAGATGACTTTCCTGATTCTTATTTAACCAAATGTCAGTCAGTGCATACAGATGTGCAGCTACTTTTCAAAATGCCTAGGAGGCACTTAACTGGTAGAGTATGTTTCCCCGGAAAAATATACATTTTAGGGTGAAATTTCGCACTCCGCATGAGAAATTTTGCATTTTGCATCCATGAAAAATTTTGTGAAAAATTTACATTTTGCTAAATGTTTTGTGGAGCGAAGTTTGCCAACTTCGCCAATCTCTATATCATACTGCTTTGTCATTTGCAGGTATGGTTGTCAATGATGACACCCTGTTCCCTTCCATTCTGTCTTTTCAGCTTGGAAGTTGGAATTAAGCACATTTTCCAAACGCGGAAAGGTAAGTATGGGTTATTTCTTTGGCTTGGGTGAAGGGGTGCTTGTTGTTGGAACCATGTCTTCTTACAGGTACAGTAAGTTCTTTTATGTTGTTGAGGAAATATCATATTGAGAGGGGATGCCATGTCATTGGGTTTTTAAACATCAATTGTGTCTCTTTCCTTCAAGGGATTTCCTATGATTTTTAGTCTGATTTGTTTTCTGGGAATTGCTGCTTTCCTTTTCCAGTGACACCTGGTAAGGTAATTTTTTTGGGGGGCATTGGTGAAGGTAAGTATGTTTTTTTTTCTTGTTATGGTTCTGTTTCCTCTGTGACATGTTTAATAAAACTGTCAAACACTGTGTTTCTGAACATCCATGTTTCTGCATCCTTGGAGGTATTTCTGTAGATTCCATCAATCTGAATATGACTGAAGTGTGTTGTCTCCAATGCACTCCATTCTGGTTGCTGTGTACCAGTACTGGAAGATAAGTATTTTACAGTTTTTGGTGTTTAGTGTTTTTCCTTTCTCAACATGCACAGTTCAACAGATGTCACACTTAATTTTTTTATGTTCTTGATTATATCATTTCAGGTAATTCTCTGAAGCTATCTGTTCTTTATCCTGTGAGGAGAAGATGAGGATGTTTCCTTTGTGTGATGGTTCCAGAGACAGGAACGTTAAGAAACACAGACAATACTGGAGAACCCTGAAGAAAAGAATAGAAAAGAATACTCACATGGATTTTACTAAAAGAATCACTCATCCACCCAACTGTACCTGTGCAGACTTTCATTAAGAAAAAAATTAATAAAGCCTGTACCACACCAAAAAGAAAAAAAAATGAATAGGTATAACTTGAAGTAATGATAAGTCATTTGGAAATGTTCCTGAGCCCTCCTCCATTCCAGTCAAGTTCCACACAGATATTTACTGTGTTTAACTCTTAGCATGCACTGTAATCTGCACGGGAGAACAAAAATCAGATTGAAAACCATTTTAAAACTTCACTTTAATGAGAAATGTCGTCATCATCAGCTGTACACAACGGTGACAGAAAGAACAATAAATAGAAACACAACTTTTTAAACAGTAAATCAGAGTGCAGTGTGAGGAACATGATAATCAAACATTTTACAGTTATATTATGTACTATGTGAAGCATTTCATTCTTTTCAATGTCAGACAGTATTTATGCTAACACTCTCTAACCTTCTGATGAAAAATGCTGTTCAGTTACACCCCACAATGATGTAACCATGACAGACATTACTGACATAATTGTTAAATATCAGATACAAACATCAGTTTATGTGCATAAGAAAAAGGAACATGAATTTTTCAATTTCAAATTTTATGCATCCATGCAAACACCTCATTACATAATTGTTAAGTAATGAAAGCTCTCTGCCATCAGAAAGAAAATAAAAGGATTATGCTTACATCCCACTACAAAATACTGGCAGTGCACATGCCACTCAGATGGTGTATGATGTGGGACAGATGTTAACCTGCAGGGACAACAAAAGACAGGCAAAAAACACTTTAAAGTTAAATCAGAAGATGCAATGAGAATGATGACTGCAAGCCAAGTGATTCATTCTTACCTTCGCATTCCTCAGTGACAGGCTTTGCATGTTGTGACTAATGGTACTCGCATCACTGAACTGGTGTTTCAATTACTCATGGGTCTGGCTTCATGCAGTGGAACACCTGTGACTGTAGCATCCCCAGTATTGAATCACATTTCAAGTACACAAGTGTTTGTAGGTGCTCGACATCAGTGGAGGTGCAGTTCAAAATGTAGAACATAATGGGATGGGCACTGTCTGTACAAACATTAAGAAAGACAGCACAAGTGATACAGGATCTGAATACCCAGTCTGCTTTTTCTCAGGAACATGGCTTCATCACCAATGCAGTGACTGGATAATGCTGTGTAATACAGAGCAAAATCATACATAAGGTTGGAGAAGACACGGTGGTGGAGCAACAGGAGACAAGACCATGTCTTGGATTTTATACCCATATCAGGAATTGCTTGCTGGGCTGTTAAACAGTAATTGCTTTAGAGTCGGAGGTGGTGCCAGTGAGGGCAGACAATATTGGTGGGCAGGAGCAGGCATTACCAGTACTGTAATACATTACATTGTACTGCTGTTTGTCCACAGGTTGAGGACACATGCAAATGAGCAAAAGGAAGCAGCATCAATACAATTCTTCTGAGAAGGAAGCAGTAAAATCATAACAATAACATACATTTTTGAGATGTCATATAGCAATACACTATGGGTGTGCAAAGCAGGGGTAGCAGCACACATAATATTGCTTTTCTTAAGCATCACCTTAGTCAAAGAAGCAACCCTCACAGTCTTCAAGACTGGAGGTGTCACCTGATAGGAATTCATGTTCCAGAACTGAGTCATCAACATCGGTGTCACTAATGTATGACTTCATTTTTCTGCCAATGGCACCACCGGTGTCTTCATCTTCCTTGGAAGATCCACTGTCAGGATGTGGTAGGAACATGGATGTCATGGTCTGGAATGGAATACGTCTTTCATTCATTTTTATAAATGTTTGAATTTCCAAATTTTTTGGTGACAGGTCCGTGTGCCAGTCATGTACAATGGCACCAGCTGCACTGAACACTCACTCAACACTGACACTAGATGGAGGGCAGCTAACGTATTTTATCACCACAGATGTTAGTGCAGGCCACTCAGTTACCATGTTCGCTCAGTACAACAATGGCTCATCACCAATTGTAAGGTGATTTGTTCAGCCATGAAATAGTCAACCACGTGTCATGCTGCACTGAGTCAGACCACCTCATCGTGCTCCTCCTCCTTCTGTTCTTCTATAGGTGCAACTCCATCCTCGCTTAAAAAATCCCAAATGGCATTGCTCATTTTGGTTTTTGGTCTGCATGTTTACATAGATGTGTCATATGAAGATGACAATGCTGTGGTGATGGTGGTGGTGGCAGCAACATTAATCAGTGACCTATGTGTCTTGAACATCTGTTCCCCTCTCACCCTTCTGACAAAAAGGTTGGTAAGGTGTTCTAACCTCTGAGGGCCACCATCTAGTATTAACTGAAGGACACACTTATAACATAGATCAAGCATGGTGGCTATTCCAAAGTTGTCAGACTGTAGAACTCCAACAATATGAGTGCTGGAGTCCAGCACATGGAGCATGTGCTGCATCAAGGCTAAACTGTCACTGTCACTGCCTGCCTTAGTCGATTACTACACATTAACCAGTGTCTGCCTCAGCACATGTAGCAAGAGAATGGACTTACTCATACAGGCAGTGTCCCCACTCACTGCCTGTGTTGCATTTCCAAAGAGAAGCAGAATCATTATCAGTCAATCCATTAAATGCCACTGTTCTGTGGTGAGAGGCATGGACACCCCAGCACTGTCACAATTGGTGTGTAGCAGCAGATAATTGAACACTGCTTTATACTGGTACACATAGAGACTAACAATCTCTCCAACCAGTCAGTTGTGGAGACCAAAGAACACCTGAACAGGCTGGGAGACAAACTGTCATCCATTTCACCTGACATCTCCTTCTCTGAGATCCTACAAGTCTGGGAGAGGTGGGCAGATGGATGGAAGGTCAAAGAAGGGGAGACAGGGGAGGTAAACAAGGGCTGGTGCCAGGAAAAGAGACACAGATTTGTAGGTAACTGGCAACAGTTTTGGGAGCAAAAGTTCTTTAAATTTGATGGACTGCATCTGACTAAGGAAGGAGTCAGTGCATTGGGGCAGAAGTGTGATGTATTTGCAGAATATTTAAACTAGCAAATGGGGAGTGGAGTGCAGCACCCGATACATCAAACGGGAAGAACACCCCTCCCCCCCATATCAAGTGATCAAATAGGAGTTCAGCATGTTTGTAGTTCATTTGCATCACCAGGTAAGAAAAAAGGTCCAGCTCCCCTTAAAACACACAGGGGAAAAGCCGGACCTTGCCCTACAACTAACACACCAAAATCTGGCCATTGGAAAATCATGTACATAAATGTCCGCAGTCTGGGAAACAAGATCCCAGACCTGGAGGCAACAATGACGGAGGCTAAACTGGACATAGTAGACATTAACGAGAGATGGTTCACCAGTAATCACACTTGGGAGACTTCAGTACCCGGCTATGTACTGTTCAGAAAAGACCAAGGTGCAAAAAGGCGGGAGGGGGGAGTGGCCTTTTATGTCAATGAAAATATCAAAGCTACAAAAATTCAGAATACACATAAGGAGCCAGAAGAACTATGGGTCACCCTGGAAACAGGAAATGAGACAGCTATATGAACTGGGGTTGTCTACAGGCCTCCAGACCAGGGGGAGGACATAGACACATTACTGTAAGAAGATATACAAATCATGACAGCTAAAGGGGAGGTTATGATAATGGGAGACTTCAACATGCCAGATACAGAATGATCAATACCAGCAGGAACATCTGCCAGAACTAGACACATTGTGGATTCCCTGCAGGGGGAGGACCTCAGACAATTGGTACAACAACCCACTATCCTGGATCTTGTACTTATTAATGGGTAAAGGATCACAGATCTCCAGATAGGTCACCTGGGGACCAGTGACCATCACAAGGTATGGTTCAAATTGGCCACTAGAACTAAATCATCCCATTCCAAGGCCAAAATATGGGACTTCAGAGGAGCTGACTTTGATAAGATGGCCAACAGAGTTAAGCTAGCCCTGGCAAGAAGAAATACAGTAGAGGGGGTACAGGTAAAGTGGGCAAGCATTAAGGACACAATACTTGAAGCAACATCCCATTGTGTTAGGGTGAAAAGCAAGAGGAAAAGAAGGAGGAAACCTCTTTGGTTCTCAAAAACAGTAGCAGAAAACATCAGAGCCAAAAGGTTGGCCTTCTGGAAATATAAGGTAACGCAGCAGGACTGAGATAGGGAGGCATACCAAACTTCCCTAAGGGAAGCAGGGAAGACAGTAAGGCAGACAAAGACCCAAACAGAAGAAACACTAGCACGAACAGTAAAAGAAGGAGACAAGACTTTCTATGGATAGATTAGTGAAAGGAGAAAGTCCAGAGAGGGTATTGCTAATATCAAAGGGGATAAGGGCGAGTATGTTTGGAGGAGGACCAAGGAAAAGCATCTATCCTAAATAGATACTTCTGCTCAGTATTTACTGAGGAGGAGGTAAGGCAGGGCCCACAGCTCAGCACCATGGACACAGGGGGAAAGGAGGTGTGCATAAGTCCCTTCACAAAAGGCACTGTCTTACAAGAGGTTGCTAAGCTCAGGGTGGCCAAGGCAATAAGACCTGATGGCATACATCCCAGGGTACTAAATGAACTAAAGGTGGAACTAGCAGAGCTATTAGCAAAACTGTTTAGTGAGTCTCTGAGCACAGGAGAGGTCCCAAAAGACTGGAGAAGGGCTCATATGATCCCATTCCACAAGAGAGGCAGCAGGAAGAAGGCAGGGAACTACAGACCAGTTAATCTTGCCTCAGTAGTGGGCAAGATAATGGAGGCACTCCTTAAGGAAAGGATAGTGCAACACTTGGAATCCATAGCAGCACAGGATCCAAGACAGCGTGGGTTTACAACAGGGAGGTCCTGTCAAACTAATCTCATAGATTTCTTTGACTGGGTAACCAGAGTGGTGGACCAAGGGGATGCAGTTGATGTTGCCTACCTTGACTTCAACAAATCTTTCAATACTATTCCACATAGAAGATTAATTAATAAGCTGGGTAGGCTCAGGGTGGGTCAGACATTGGTCAACTGGTTGGCAAACTGGTTAATGGGCAGAAAACAGAGAGTGGTATTAAACGGTATAGTTAGAAGAGATGCAAGTCACAAGTGGGGTACCTCAGAGATCAGTCCTGGGCCCAGTCCTCTTCGATATCTTCATCAGTGACATTGCAGATGGACTGGAGGGTAAGGGTTGCCTGTTTGCAGATGACACCAAGATCTGCAACAGAGTAGATGATCTAGATGGGGTGGGCAGAATGAAAAGAGATCTGAAAAAACTGGCAAAATGGTCTGTCAACTGGGGTTTCAATCAATCAGTAAATCAATCAATCAATCAATCAATCAATCAATCAATCAGTCAATCTTTATTTATCCAGAAGAAACACCATTGAGACAACTCATTTACAAGGTAGACCTGGGTCATGTGCTGGTACAAACACAAGGGAGGAATAGGAAGTATGATACAAGGTACACAAGGCAAGCATTACAGAACTGTAATTAGGTTACAGACTACACATGCTATACATTAGAACATAGGAGAATACATATATACAGTATATAAATAATACACAATAAAAATATACAATTTCTACAGTGGATAAGATCATACAGAAATTGTAGTTTAATTGACAGAAGGAGTACTATAAGTAATTAATTAGTGGAAACAGCTGCAAGATTCCTTAAAAGCCCTTGTAAAAAGATTTTTAAAGAGGGTATTTTCACTGGTAGTATCATTTTTTGGGGTTTTGCACATTATTCCAGAGGACAGGGAGAAAGTGGCATATGGCTGCTTTGCTAAAATGCATTTTAACTTTAGGAATAATGAGGAAGGTATAAGAAAGGCTTCTTAGTGGGTAGGTCCCTGCCCAGCAGAGACGAAAGCAGTCAGAGATGTATTTAGGAAGCTTATTGGAGATGGCTCTAAGTGTCCAGAAGATTGCATTTTTTTGACGTCTGTAACTAAGAGAGCTCCATCCTACCATAAAATGAAGGGTGCAGTGATGAGTGGAGTATGTTGCATCAGTAATGAATCTGATAGCATGATGGTAAAGGGTGTCAAGTTTACCTAAGACCATACTTGGTCCATCTCAATATAGGATATCAGCATAATCCAAGAGTGGTAAGAAGGTAGTTTGCACTAGTCAGATTTTGGCTTCCTGTGTAAGCAGATGCTTTATCCGGAAGAAGATACCTAGCCTATGTCTTAATTTTTTAGTTAGGTTCTCAATATGTTCTGGAAATGATAGCCTATCACCAACCCATATCCCCAAGTATTTAAAGTTTGACACAGAGTGTAAGGGCTCACCTAAAAGCATTCAAATAAGAGGGATTGTAGGTGTGCCTTTGCTTTTGTTAGTGTTTGCAGAGGGAGCAAAGAGCATAGCCTTATTTTTTTAGCATTTAATTAAAGCTTCAAATGCAATAGTTTTTCTGCAAATGGTTAAATTCAGGCTAGAGGTCTTTGTAAGCTAGTTCTGGTGTAGGCCTGTCTAGGTTAATCTAGGGTTTAACACAAAGAAGTGCAAGATCATGCACATAGGGAAAAGAAACCCTGAAGCTACCCATAGGTTGGGAGGGGAGTTGCTGGCAATCACAAGGGAAGAAAGAGACTTGGGCATCATCATCACAGATGACCTGAAATCATCCAAGCCAACCACTAAAGCAGCAGGTAAGGCTAGAAGGATGTTAGGGTGTATCAGTAGGGGTAACGCAAGTCATAAGAGGGAGGTAATAATCCCTCTTTTCAAGACACTGGTTAGGCCCCATCTGGAGTACTGCATGTAGACCTGGAGGCAGCATCTACACAAGGACATTAACAAAATGGAGGCAGCCCAGAGAAGGGCAACCAAAATGGTGCAGGGACTGCATCAGAAAACATAGGAGGACAGATTAACGGAGTCCAATATGTATACCCTAGAGCAAAGGAGGGAGAGAGGTGATATGATCGAAACATTCAAACATCTTAAGGGCATTAACAAGGTGAAAGAGTCTAACATGTTCCAATATAAGAAAAATAGCAGGACAAGAGGACACAGCATGAGATTAGAGGGAGGCCGATTAAGGGGTAACGTGAGGAAGTGCTTTTTCACAGAAAGGGTGGTAAATGCATAGAACAGCCTACCTCAGAAAGTGGTGGATATGAATACAGTGCAGGGCTTCCAACAGGCATGGGATAGGCATAAGGGAACAATACATAAGAGTATGAATAAATAGGCCATTGACAGAGTAAAGGCCTATGTCACATTCATAAGGTAGAAGGAATGGGCAGACTGGATGGGACTTGCAGTCCTTATCTGCCTTCAACTTCTATGTTTCTATGTTTCTACATTTCTATACTGTTCATAGAGCTGCTCCACAATGTACAGTGTTTAATACACTTCGCTATAATGACAGTTGATATTGTTGATTCTCCCATATTGGTTCGCTATTTTGTACTTGCTGTTATGACGTGACACCCCCAGTAGCACTTTGAGCATTTTCTCACCTATGTGGGACCCAGGAATGCTTTACATTCTGATTGTTGAATGCTGCCTAATACTGGTATTGTTGCTACCACCACAGTCTGCCTTGCTGCACTCCCACCACTCCCAGATTCCAAGACCACCCCAGGTAACTATGCCCAATGTGCTGTAATGCACATATAGAAGCTGACAGCTGTTCTCCCACTGGTCCACATATCCATTCTTGGATGGATGATGATGAATGCTTAAGTGCTTGGAACACCATCTCCTTTACTGTGACATGTAGCTACAGAACAGTACGTTTGGCGAAGTATGTCCTTGATGGTGCCTTCCACTTTGGACATACACGAGCAGCAAACCTTCTAAATCCCTCATTCTCAACAAAGCAGAATGGGAGCAGATCTAGTGTGAGCATTTCTGCAGCAGCAGCACTAAGTTCCCATGGAGTAGCATGATTCATAGGCTGTTCATTCTGCCATTTAAACATGCTCTTCAGAGTTGGCTGCATTTTTTTGGGGAGGCTGGGCTGGCAAACAGATGGCTGCATTGCAGTGGTCCATTAGGGGTTCTCTTTGACTCAAGAAGAATATGTGGAACTGATATAGGGACACAACCCATTTTACCTGTTTTATGGGTTGGCAATGGCATTACTGTGGACTGACTCTGGAGGGAACTGCTGAAGCTGCCACTGATGCTATGCCCAATAGTTGTAGCAACCACCTCAACATCCTCCTCTTCCACTAGGTACTCCCCCTCAGTGGCACCACCTAATGATGATGAGGATTAGGTACCAGGTTTAAGCCACCAGAGAGGGTGCCAGTTCTTCAAGTGCGTGTGCTGACCACCAGTGCCTAGGTGGCTGTTCTTTGTCCCCCTACTGACCCATACATTGCAAAGCTGATATATTGCCACTGTTTCATGTACTGGGTCTAGCACATAGAAGTCACACACTAGGGATTGTGGAGGCCTTTTTTGTCATGCTGCCTGGACTGGGACAGTGAAATGGAAGTTGGGGGGATACTTCTGTTTTTGTATTTTGACTCTGTCTCATGACATCAAGAACAGTATGGGGGGGACCTTCACTGTGAGATTCATTGGTTAAATCAGTGCTGCACTGAACAACCCTTGCACTGTCACGGACTTTCTGCTTCTTCTTCTCAGGTTCCCATATGGGATCCAGTACCTCATCATCATGATCATCGTTATCATCACCATCATCATCAGCATGCCATCCATTGATGTCCACCTCATGCATCTCTTCATGCTCAACCTGTGAGTCATGAACCTTGATTTCAGCAGATTCTGAGTACATCTCCACAGCAATGGTTGCCTTAGTGGTGTGTACCACGTTATTGGGCTTTCCAAAATTCCCTTCAACCACTGCCTCAACTGTATCACAAGGAACATCACCACCACCACCAGCAGCAGCAACAGAGCTGGCACCATGCTCCTGAGACACTGCTACTGGTGTAATTTGCAGGCTGCTTTCACTATTGCCACCTCCCACATCACCCACTAACATAGCTGCCATAATGGTTGCCATAAAAAAATTAGATGTATCAAAGCCACTGGTAAATAATCTTGCACTACTACTACTAGCAGCACCCATGCCAGAACACTTAGAACTTTTTGATGGCAACATCATGTCAGACGACAGTTCATTATTCACTGTTTCAGTTGCACTGCTTTTTACAAATGATGCTAAAGTCTTGCCTGCATGACTCACCCTTTCAATTTCTTTATTCGCTTCCCTGGAATTCTGCTTTTATTAATGTGTGGCAACAAAGAAAAATTATATTTTTGGATGCCATTTCCCATGACACACAGGAGTACAACAGACCAGGGTACTTGTTATCCGGGTGAGTAGCTGGGATACCACTGGTGTGGTGTTCATAAACCAAGGAAAGTTCTGTCTGGAAAAACTAATATTTTTTGATGCTATTTCTCACAGCACACAGGGGTACAACAACAGGCTGGGGAAGGCTAGCCGGGTGAATGGCTGGATTTCTAAAGCTTGTACCTTACAAACAGAGCAGTACTACAACACTGACTGGGATACCACTTGTGTTCATAAACCAAGAAAAGTTCTGTCTGGAAAGCTACTATTTTTTTATGATATTGCTCATACCACACAGAAGTACAACAACAGGCCAAGGTACTGGCCAGCTGGGTGAATAGCTGGATTTCTTAAGCTTCTACTTTGCAAACAGTGCAGTACGACAACACTGGCTGGGATACCACTGATGTTCACAAACTGAGGAAAGTTCAACAGATTGAACAGCTGGATTTCTAAGTAGTATGCCACAGACTGGGAGGGATACCACCACTGGTGTTCACAGCAAAGGGGGAGGAGTACTACAACAACAGGTGGGTATGATAGGTGAGTTTTTGTTATATTTTCAAAGCACAAGAATTGCAAAGATGAAGGAGAGGGGGATTACAAAACACAGGTGGTGGGTGTGAGGGTTGTGGCCCATAGGTAATGAAATCAAAACACACATTCACTCCCAAACACTCACACAGACAGTCACAAGCATCTCCCTCAGACTACAAAACCAAAATATAATGTAACACAGTACTAAAGTGCACACACTAACAAGTTTGGCAAGGTTTAAATAATAAATATTCAGGTTTATCTCCACAAACTCTTCATAATCACTAGCTGCTGTTCTCTCTCTCTCCTCACTCTCGTAACACTGCACATAGAAATGTCCCCCTCAGCTTTCTTTTGGCTGTTCAGCCACATGTGACCTTCATATAGCAACATGTGACCTCCAATTCCATAAGACATTGCAAACTTCGCCTGTAGCGGCAAATTTCACTGATGAAGTAGGCAAAGTCGGCATCTCCAGCACATACTTCGCATCTGTTTTTTGCAAATGGCAAAGTTGAACTGTACTAATGTGAAGTGAGCCTAATCCATGAACTGCAGACTTCACACAGTGGAGTAATTCACAAAACAGGGTAAATTCATGAACTACTATGCTGAATGAAGTTTTGCAACTTTGCATATATCAACTAGTAGATACTACTCACTATGAGCAGATCAGTGGATCAAAGACTCATAATTAAGACACCCACAAATTCCTGGAAGGTGAAGCATGGACATGGTAGCTTACTACCAATGTGGCAGAGAGATTCCAAAGGACCAAAGGAGGATGAATCCATGGCAGCAGCAAGTGAAGGGAGGGGGGTTGCTTGTAATAGCCAACAGATAGGGAGGAGGATGGCATATCCACGGCAGAAAGCAGGGACCCTCAGGGCAGAAAGCGCATTGTACCGGATGGTGCAACCAGCAGTAAGGACAGTGCAAAGAAGCAGAGAAATCAGGCCCAGGTACAGGTTTGAAGAGGACAACAGAGCATAAGCAAACCCCTGAAGGGAGCCACAGCCATTGAGAAAAGGTTACACTTGTAGACAGCAGGTATGGTGATCTTAATACTGTATACAGCTGACAAAATTGGTGATATGAAATTCAAGCAAGTCACTTGCAATATCAATCCTAGTATTGCCCTGGCCATGCAACAGAAGAGCAAGCAGTTCCTTGCTTATATAGAAGACTAAGAAGAGATTAGAGCTATTTTTATAAAATTGCCTTTTTATCTAAATGCTTCATTAGTTACTGTAGTGATAAAAGACTATTTTTTTTATCCTGATCAAATGAAGGCCTATATCAAGGAAAAGAAGATTAAAAAAAGGAACTAACAAAGGCAGCAAGAGAAAGTGGATCAGAGGAGCACTGAAGAAGAAATGGAGCAATAAGATTCATCTATGATGCTGTTGGAGCAACAAACTGAATATCTGGGTATTTTTCATTAAGATACAGTATGAAGAGATCAATATGGGACTGAATAGATACTTACACTGAAATATATTTTTTAGGACCAAGACTGTTTAGCTAGAAGTTAAATACAGTAGTATGAAATAATATCATTAGCTACAATGTGCTTACACAACAGAATGAGATAATATGAGTTGATACTTGTGTAACTTGATTTGCTTTTGTGGCTTTCCATCTCTCTATCCATGGGATTTACCACCCTGTAGGGTTACGATGCAAGGAACCCTAGAGGAGGATTCCCCCCTACAGGTGCCCGGGATGAATGAGTTGGCTAAAGGTAGGTTAGGAAGAAGCCCACGGGGAAGACAGACGAGCTGCTGGAGGATGAGGGGTGGATGGTGGGCAACAAAAGAATCCCATAAGTCCAGGATGTTAGAGGTTTTGGGCTCAATGGGGGAGTGATGACATTTGTTGCTCCACCCATTGAACCATGGCTTAAAACCTCCCATTCCATGTGCTTACACAACTGAATGGAGATAATTTGAGATGATGCTGTGTAACTTGATTTGCTTTTGTGGCTTTCCGCCTCTCTAGCCATGGGATATACCACCCTGTAGGGTTATGATACAAGGAACCCTAGAGGAGGGTTCCCCCCCTACAGGTGCCATGAATGAATGAGTCAGCTAAAGGTAGGTTAGGAAGAAGCCCAAAAAGAATACCCAAAGATGTCAATCTTTGAAGAGACGAGGATAATTAATGAATTCTGTGAGAAGGGCTAACTTCCTGAGGAGAGATGGGAAAGCCGGGCCACCATCCGCCTCCATCCAACAGCAGAACCTAACTAACTAACTAATGAGAAGTAGCACTAACTCTAACTAATTTTATGACCATTGGCATGGAGGAAAGGAAAAAAAACCTTTGAGGAGGAAACATCTGGGGATCCAAGGCCTAGATCACCTTCCCTCCAGGCTGACGACATTTGATTTGAGGATGTATACCTTTAAAAGAAAGGATTCAGAAACTAGAGGATTATGAGTAGGGAGGATGATGATGGAAAAGGGGAGATCCCTAAAAGAAAGCACAGATCGAAGATGGAACAGAAGGCTGCATGCAGATCGGATACGAACATGAGGCAACAATGAATACTGGTGGTGATGATCACCACAGGAGGTCGGCAGGTCGATGAGGCAGCATAAAATCGATAACAGGTATGATCGATTGAGTGAGGTGAGGAAGTAGACATTGAGGTTAATAAGGCATGATTATGCAATGTGAATAATTACATCCTGATGCGGAGGCCAATGAGTAGCATCGGAGTCAATGATGGAATACTCGAGGGAACTTATGAAACTAGATAAACCTTGCTGGACCCAAGGAGGGTATGCTCGGGTAGTCAATGAGAGATAGTAGATGGGGGAGCAAGGATGGGAGGGAGTAAATCCATGTATAAGTTAGAGTAGCAAGGGGTATCCAGAAGTACTCAAGAGGATATTCCAGATGTGCCGATGAGGAGACAAATAATACTGCAGACTGGCTTGATAGAGTGGTGCATTTGATTGAGCGATGCAAGTGAGCAGACATTGAGGTTGAAGAGGCATGCTTGATTTTGTGATGAAAATGATTAGACCCTGAATGAGTAGACCCTGATGTTGTAGTCGATGAGGTAGTATGGAATTGAATGATAGGAATGTTAGAGTAAGCGATGTAAATAGATAAGCTTTGTTTTAATGCTGAGTGAATGATGACTGGATTTATGAACTCAATATGACTGTAGTTATGAACTGTACATATACGGCAGGATGGCCATGGTTGATAGGCATTATAGGAGTTTTGATAGATATGCCCAAAAAGAAATATCTACGGTAGGCCATGAAGGGATTGAATCATGAAGAACCGGCATGGAAGTGGAAGAAGGGGAGACAGGAAGGAACACACAAAAAAAAAAAAACCCGAACAAAGGTACCGTGCTCCATGGAGCTACTCGAACCATGCAGCTCCTCAAAAGTAGGTAGACACCAAGGCTAAGAAGGTGGGATAAGAACCAAAGGACATGCGAATCAGAAGGGAAGCACAGGACGGCGATCACAGGGAGACAAATCAGATGATGAACGATGAGGAGGGAAGCCATGAGTGGAAAGAATCCATGACGGGCAGAACTAGAATAAGCACTAGGCTGAGGAAGGGGAACTGGAATGGATGAGGTATGATGAGTGATTGATGCCATGAAGGCAAGTACTGGAGAGTGAGGTATGAAAGGATGAAAGACAGTAGGGAGGTCAATAGGGTAGCATAGGACCCAGCTGGTATGGGAGGAGAACTGCACAGGAGCAAGTCAGATTAGGCGGCACATGATCCAGGATAGGCAGAGCCAGATGTAGCAAGGGAACAGCTCAGACTTTGCAGCAAACCACGCAAAGGCATGCCAAGAGATGGAGTGAATGAGATGAACAGGTCGAGGCCAGGCATCATGGAGCTGAGGGTGCTAAGGAGATGAAGGATCACCGAGGAAAGGATCGACAATGGATGACATGGAGCAAGTAGACTCTGTGAAGGAGGAAGGCTCCTCAAGGGGGCAGGAGGGTGAGCAGGAGGAGGTGGCATGTAGGCCCAGTTCGATGGAAGGTCAGAAGGAGCCAGCCATGGAAGGCCAGAGGACATGAATGGCAGAGCAAATGAATAGAAAAATTGTGGCACAATGAGATAGAAGCCACGAGCAGATTGAAACCAGGACGGCTGAGTATGTTGAAAGTGCCGAGGAGAGGGAGCAGAATGAGGGCATGATGAAGCAGGAGTAGTCAATGGGGTAAGTGAGGTAGGAAAGAATGAAGCTCAGAGGCAATGGAATTTAGTTAAGCATGGGGTGACCAAGCCGAGTGGCTGCAGAGGGAACAAGAGCCATGCAAACACCGGAGACATATGAATTATCAAACCTAGGAAAGAGAAGGGTGAGGAGAAACATGGTGAAAAAGTTCCGAATACTACAAAGAATAGACAGGGTGAAGCATACATACCTGCTGAAGCAGGTGAAGGCAAGCAGAACTGCAGGGCAGATCCTCAGAGCAAGGAGGGGGGAGATAAGGGAAAACATCAGAAAGCACCAAGATTTGTAGAAGGCAACAATCAGCATGAGGAGCAGTCCACATAGGTGAGAGACTGGAAACCAGGAAGGGTTAGACCTGCAGTGTAGAATTAGACAGACTCCCAAGGAAGACTAGTACGGAGGATAACACAGAAGGTAGCATTCTGTTTCCAGCATTGCAGGAGTATAAGGTAGTCGAAGCAGAAGGAAAGAGGGGCAGCATCCAAAGCTGGCAAGCTGTACGGTCAGAAGGACCAGATAGGTGGCCGCGGTGGAAGACCCAAGGAATTGGAACTGTTCTGTCAGGGAGTAGGCATGCTGGCAGACTGGGGGGTGCAGAGCCGAGCAGTGGCTGGGGGAGCCGGGACCACAGTCACCACCCGTCAAGGCAGCAGGAAACCCGAATCAAGGAGCATAAGATCAAGAGGGATGCCTGAGTGAGCAAGGTGAGGAAGTAGACACTGAGGCTGAAAGGGCATGACATGCGATATGAACGAGGAGACCCAGATGAGTGGGTGATGAGAGATCATAGGAAGCAATTGAGTGATGCAAGTAATGAGGTTCCTCGAAAGGAGATGTACTCCAAGGGCAAGAAGGCATGTCAGGGACCAGAGGATATGTGAACTAGAGGGGTGATATGCTCACTAGATCAATGTGTCCAAGTAGACTCCTCAAAAGGAGGTAGAGCCAGAATTGAATAAGTGATATGATGAAGTAGGCACCTGAAAAGAGGTAGATTCAGAAATGAATGGGAAAGAAACTTGAATGCTAGCGGAAAGCCTCCAGCCAGCTCATAGCAAGGGGCGACGGACAGGAAGGCATGGCCAGGAATGGAGACAGAGTTGAATCAAGGGGACTGACACTGCGGCTAGAGAGAGGCAGCCAAGGTGAATTGATGGAATGATTGAAATAGAGGAGCAGGTCAAGGTGAGATATCGGGGAATGCGAGCAAATCCTACAATAAGGAGTGAAACCATGACTAGAGTAATTCCTGAACAGCTGATGACAGAATGTAGCCAGGAAGGGAGGCTCGATGAGATAAGAAATGGGCAATGAGGACCGGAGCCAGGAACCTGATACAAACGGGAAGGGGGGGTCACTTATCGATGAGGTGCACAGGAGTCGGGATCAGTATGCCCAAAAGAATATCCACCTCTGGACAGATGGAGTTGGGTGAATGAAAAATGTGCAAGGATGAGGAAGGTAAAAAACAGGAATGTGTGATGGTGGATTGAATGCATGGAGCAAATAGAACAACTGAGGCAAAAGGAGACATAGAAGCCAATATGGGAGAGAATCCCTGATGGTTGATGATGGATGGAATCAGGAACCCGATATGCATGGTGTGAGGGAAGCAGATTGGATGAGACAGGCATGTGAGAAATAATAGATACGCCAAAAAGGAAAGCTAGAATGCAGGCCATGATGGGAATTAGATCCCAATGTAGTGACTGATGAGGGCAGAGGCAAGGTGGTTGATCTGAGAGGGCTACGGAGTCGAAGGATCTTTGATGGAGGGATTGAGGAAGGATGACAAGGAGTAAGCAGGGTCCATGAAAGGAGGGAGACTGCGAAAGGAGGCACAGGAACAGAGAGGGCCACGTAAGCCAGAAAACAGCCCACACCAAGGATAGGAAAATCCAAAGAGACCACATCTGGATCACTCCCCAGGGATTCTAGACAGATACACCAAAAAGAAATATGGATTGCAGGCCATACATAATCAGCTGAGCATGAAACAAGAGAAAACAGCAGAGTAGAACCAGAATGAAAGACACGCTGCCACTCCCCCCCACCACCACCACCACCAACACACACATAGTGGGATCCCAAACATTAAAGCAGCTGAAAACATAGGGCAGAGAGAAGTAAACAAAAAAAAGGAAAACCAGAGTCAGTGACCACAAAAAAACATATAACAACCCCCCCTCGAACACACCTCTCAACTGTCACTGATTGTCAGGGATGTCCCTGATTTCACCTCAAAAGTTTACTCCATCCCTCCCAAAATATGTGTTCCCATGACTAAACATTGGGGAGTAGAAAACAATATCATGGCAAACAATAAAGTTGCAGACTTCTTAGTCTTCAGAAAAGGCAGTATACACAGAGTCCTTCATTCTGCCAGCTGCCTGAGTGGATAACACCAATTTTTGGAAATGAGTCCCTGATTTTGGACACTTGTCCCAGAGTTGTTTGAAAGCCTTGTCCCTGATTTATGAGGCATGAGGTTGGGAGATAATCCTCGGAAAAGAACTCTGTAATGAAAGGCAAAACGAAACAGAACATCTACTAAGTATGGCTGAGAAGGATTGTAAAGTTGGCAAAATGAGGGCAGATGAGCTAGAGAAAATCCTGATCCAAGAGAACAAAAGAAAAACGAGCGAACCAAACAAGGAAATCAAAATGCTCACACTGCAGCACTCTGCAATAAAGAAAGGTACCTGAGAAGCAGCTGTCAGAGACATCCCAAGTAGGTGGCATCTGAATCCAGGAACAACCCCCAAGGAAGAGGAATGGAAGAGCCAAGAGGCAGAGGAATGGTTGTTGAGGGCAGCAGCAAGCAGAAGCAAGCGAGCTAATATGAGACAGCTATGATGGCCGAGCAAGATGGGGAGCAGGCCAGCGGGGAGCCATGAAGCTGGTGCAGGAGGAGGCAACAGCGTGATCCAAAACAGGAGAATCCAGGAGCAGCTAACTAGGAGAGAGAGAGAGAGATCCAGGGGACATAGGTGCCCCAAGCAAGGTAACAACCCAAGGGAGATGAGCTAGGAGAAGCAGCATTGCTGGCAGGAACAAAAAAGAATCCTGGCAAGTCCAGGATGTTGTGACGCTTTAAGCTCGATGGGGGAGTGATGTTTGTTGCTCTGCCCATTAAACCACAGGCTTAAAGCCCTCCCATTGTGGGTCTAGGCCCCTACAAGGCCACATGCAGCCACATGCAAGTACAATACACACACCAATTACCCTAAATAATCATAGTTATAGCACTGGTTTTATGTTGAGATCATCCAGTGGGTAATGTTTCGTAATGGTGGTGCTGCTGCAGAAAACATTTCCAAACATTTGCCTATCATCTATAAAGGTGTGGGGGAAACTCTAGGCCCACATTTTTGAAGCTTGCTGTCTCTGCCTTGCAAACAGGAGCACTGTGTGGCAATTAGCACACAGATGACTCAGTAGCAGTATTCAGACAATTAGTATGCTACAGCTGGACCAGGTTAACTATCTAACTATGGGTCTGTGCTGGTGCAGTGCATAGGGTCTATCTACTGCACAGACACAACTCCAGACTGAAGATGGTTCACATGAGCCCAATGGAGATAATGTATCACAAACAGGATAGTGCCAGGTCTCTTGTTGGCTATATTCAGCCCTATCACGCTAATGAGCGCATTTGCCGTGCATGGGGCTAAGGGGAAATTGTCATGCCCATCATGGGCTCATTAGTATATGTGCATGACCCCGTGAGTAACTATTCTGTTATGTGATGTCCTACCTCTGGTGGTCTAGTGCCCCCTCCCACTCCTTCCTTGCCTACCTGTTTCTGTGAAGTATTAATCCTGGAGGTCTAGCTGGTCCTCCCACTCCCTATTGCCCACCCATTTATGTTAATAACTAATCCTGGTGGTTTATTGGTGCCTGCGATGCAAAAGTGAGTTTCCCCGCCTGACCCACCCAACCTGGACACTCATTTCCCCACCCCCTGCCCCAATCACCTATGCTGCACTAAGACATTTGATACAGCAACAGGCATAGCCCTCCACTGACTGAATGTCATTAAATGGTTATGAGCACTATAGAAACAGCTGTTTCCACAGTACTTATGATTGCGTAATCATGGTCAGACAGCAGCTAGCTGAGGTGATGAGCGAAGGGCTGTATCAGATGCCGTCCCAAATGCTATAGTAAGGCATGGATGGTGCCAGAAGGAAGGTCAAATATCATTTTGACGTGCACGGGGCCAAATTAAACCAGCAGGATTAGACATTAAAATGAACAGGAGCAATGAGGAGGTAAGTGCACCACTAGACCACCAGTATTGGGGTCTAACATGAATGGACAGGAAATGAGGGGTAGGTGAATGATTAGACCACCAAGATTGGGAACTTACACCACCCAGGATTGGAAAGACAATGTTTAAGACAGGTCGGGATGGGGGAGTACATTGTTGCACAGGACTAAAGCAGGGCTGCAGCAGCATTTAACCGTGCTGCATTGGAGGTTGTTTGGCTCTCCCAAAACTACTGAATATATTGCTGTACTTACTGTAGCATGCATGGGGATCCCTCATTTGCATGGGCACAGCAGAATATATTGCGTGGTTGCATTGTCAGTTCAGAGCAGCACACAGTGGACTTTTGAATATGTCTCCCAGCCCGTTGGTAGGAGCTCTTCATGGGTAACTTTGTGCTAACCCATTTAGTTCCACACTAGCCATTTTAATATTGGAGCCATTGTCTCTACTTTATATATTAAACTTAATTACCTACTTACTACTAAAGAGATTAACACGACTTCTTAGTACGGAATAAAATACTATTAATTGTGCCATTGAAAGGACAAACTAAATGATTTCTAACTAGTTTAATATTGCTACTATAAGTCCGTAAATGTTTTCTCTTTCTCATTCATTACTGAAGAAGTTCCCAGAAAACAGAATCCTATCACTTACAGTTCATCAGCCATGACAGCTTATTCCCTGTTTGAAATTATAATGCTCTGTTGTGACATCATAGTCTGTTGCCATGAGAATAACTGATGTCACAAGCAGAGTATTGTGACATCAGGTTGGGAATAAGTAAGAATGTAAGTTTGTCACAGGAAACAGTGACAACATTCATGGATTGGTCACAGGCAATTTTGGGATGATTCACTGGTAGTAGGGGCCAAATTAGCTAATTTGTTTCATTTTGGTGAACGGACAGGCCCACTGAGACCAGAAGTCCCTTTTCAGGGGTGACCATGGATTAATTACAGATAAAAATGAGTACAGGGCAATACACAATACAACTCTGTTTACAAGGTGAGCATGTACATATCAATACAGGTTATTTGTCAAAAATAAATAAGACAGCAAATAGGTAACAGTAGATAGTTTAGTCCATGACCATAGCAATCGAGATTGAGCACCTAGAGAAATGACAACTCAATGTCGGCAACTGTGATCATGGCTACCCAGATAATGCAATTGCCGAAAACCGCGATAGGTACTAGTGGGTATATGTGCGCACACCCATGGTTGGGGGAGAGTCTGGGGAGGGATGGCATGTGGGAGGGGTTGTGGTGAACAGCTGCCTAGCTGGATCTCTGGTGTCATGGGGAGGGTGGTCTGCTGGGAGGCGTGGTATACTGGGTTCTGGTCCGACATGGTGCGGGTTCTTTTTTTGCTGCCTGGTGGAATGTATTTTCATCAAGTTTTGCACCCCCCCGACATGCACCCTCCTGGAGTTGAGAATTCACAAGTTTGGGGGATGTGGATGGCAAAGCCCCCTGCGGGGAGGTTGCGGGGGGCACAGACCCTGCATTAAAAATGAGACCTGTAGGTCTCGGGTGCCTTTTTTTTCTGTGCTGCTAGTGTGCATCGCTGAAGTTGATTTTCAGTGATGTACACTCACTATAATAGCGATCGCTGTTTCTTGATCACTATTATGACATGGAACCGATGGCTTATCACTTTACGATCTGTGACATGAAATACATTTTTCATGAACAATAAACCAATTGGACAATTACAAGGTGCTAACGTACCTATTGAGTTCAGGTCATTTAGCCAGTTATAAATAAGAACATGAACTGGATTTCAATAAGGTATACAAACACAGGGTACAGGGGATAAGATATAGTTTCATGGGCACTAAATCTTGGCCAAAATAAAAGGGGACGTTCAGCAGTAGCAGGAGCATAGGCAGCTTCCAAGTTGATATTTTTTTATCCCATTTCTGCAGCAGAAGAGAGAGTTGGAGTTTTGCAGGGCCTCCATGAGGGCATTCCAGAACAATGGAGCCGAGAAGATGAAGAACCTATTCCCCAAAGATGTAAGAACCCTAGGCACCTCAAGCAGTTTTTTCGCTCAATGTACAGAGCATCTTACTTGAACACTTGGAGGTAAGAATGCCAGCCAGACTAGATGTAGGATAGATAGAGGTTAGTTTGAATGCCATGGATATTAAGGGGTACTGGAGCTGACTTTCAAATGGGGGCCAATTCAAGGAGGCAAGAGCATCACAATGATGCTTCCTTGGGGGGGACGCTGTTTCAAAGCATCTTATTTTATTGTAGAATGTCTCAAGCCTAGTTGTCTCAGATCTCCTAAGTGACTGTATGACAGGTGCAGAATATAAAAGTTTTGGGAGCAGGAAACTCTTTGCTATAGCTAGCCTAGAGTCCATTGTGAGGTGACCATTCTGTCTGTATAAATTACCTAATTTTTGGTGGATGGTGCAGGTTTTCTGATCCACCTGTACTTTGAAAGTAAAGTCTTGGTCAATAAAGAGTAAAATCAGCAAAGCCAAAAGAAGGAAGACAAATCAGCAAAGCCAAAAGAAGGAAGACAAATCGGCAAAGCCAAAAGAAGGAAGACAAATCAGCAAAGCCAAAAGTAGGAAGACAAATCAGCAAAGCTAAAAGAAGGAAGAACTTTCTCCGGTTCTCCAAAGAGGCACAATAGCAACCAAAATCAAGGAAAAAAGAGGACTTTTAAGCAGGACAAGGAAACAAAAGGAGAAACGGACAGGGGGGAATATAGGATCAAACTCAAGGAGGCAGGAAAAGCAATTTAGATAGCCAAAGCCCAAACTGAGAAAAGAATAGCACAGGGTGTTAGGAAGGGAGATAAAACTTTCTATAGATTCATACAGTAAGACAAAAAAGGAAGAGTAAAGGGAGAATAGTCCGACTAGCAACAAGGGGGGCCAGCTGTTAGAGAAAGATGAAGACAAAGCAGAGTTGCTAAATTCTTTTGCTCAGTCTTCACAACAGAAGATATTGGCAAAGGACCCACACTAAGTAAGACAGATCAGGATAGTGGAGTGGCAGACAAAGGCCTATTCATGAAAGAGAGGATCTTAGTCTTAGAAGAGCTAAGCAAACTTTAGGTGGATAAAGTCATGGGGCCAGATGGTATCCACCCCAGAATACTAAAAGTGCTTCGGGAAGAAATAGCTGCACCACTAGCTGAGCCATTCATTCTATCTCTGGAAAGCGGCAGGGTACCTCAAGCCTAGAAAAGAGCAACCATTGTGCCTTGCATAAAAGTGAAAGCAAGGAACAGACAGGAAACTACCGCCCAGTCAGTTTGACCTCTATAATGAGAAAATTATGGAGACATTACTAAAGTAGAGAACAGATGACTACCTAAAGTAAACTGGAAAACTTAACCTCAAACAGCATGGCTTTACAGCTGGGTGCTCATGCCAAACAAACATGACTGATTTCTTCTATTGGGTTACAAGAACAGTAGACCAGGGTGAGGCAGTGGACGTGGTATAACTAGTCTTCAGCAAGGCCTTTGACACGTTCCCCACAGGATACTTGCCAGCAAACTAGAACACACACAGGAGTTGGATGGAAAATAGTAAACTGGATTAGAAACTGGCTGCAGAATAGGACTCCAAGAGTTTTGGTCAATGGGGCATTATCAAGGGAGGGAGGTGTGACCAGTGGTGTTCCACAGGGATCAGTGCTTGGTCCAGTCCTCTTCAACATATTCATCAGTGACAACTGAAGGAGAAAGTTTGCCTGTTCACAGATGATACAAAGCTCTGCAACAGGGTGGATACAGTAGAGGAAGGATTAGGTATGGAAATTGACCTAAGGAAACTGGAAGTATCGTCCAGAAATTGTCAGTTAAAATTTAATGCCAAGAAGTGTAAGGCAATGCACCTTCGGAAGTGGAACCCAGGAAAATAGCATGTACTAGAAGCGCATCAATTAGAGGAGATGAAGATGGAACGGGATCTTGGCATGATCGATACCAATGACATAAAGGTAGGAAAACAACGTGAAAAAGCCATGCAGAAGGCAAGTGGTATCCTCAGATGCACTGGAAGGGGTATTACGAGCAGAAAGCAGTAAGTTATTACGCTCCTATACAGATCCTTGGCGAGGCCACACCTCAAGTACAGTGTCCAATTCTGAAGGCCTCATGTAAAAAAGGACATCGACTGTCTGGAGAAAGTGCAGAGAAGGGCCACAAAGATAGTCCAGGGGCTGCATCATGAGCCATATGACACAAGATTCAAAGAGTTGAATTTATTCTCTCTGGAACAGCGAAGAAATGGGGGGGCATGATAGAAGCATTTAAGTATGTAAAGGGAATTAACACAACTCAGAAGCAAAATCTCATCCAGAAACACAGGACAGCACATATAAGAGGGCACAACTTGCGACTGTTGGGAAGCAAGTTTAAAAGCAACTCTAGAAAGTAACCTTTTACTAAGAGAGTGATAGACCCATGGAACAGCCTACTACCAGAAGTGGTGGCATCAAAAACAGCAAGGGAATTTAAACTTGCTTGGGACAGGCAATGTGGGCAACTTTGGAAAAAAATATAATTGGAGGAGGGTAGCTACTGTGGGCAGACTAGATGAACCACACGGTCCCCATCTGTTGACACTTTTTTTAGGTTCCTATGTTCTTAAGGTACTTTATCGCATCCACTACCACAGTTTGAGTTCCCATGGAGGTTGCAAAGGAGAGCAGATGTTGTCCGTGAGGTCCTAGTTCTTTGGGTCCAAATAGTGCCACCTTCGTGTTTTTTACATTCAGAACCAGCCTGTTCAAAGTGATCCACTTCTCTAGGGATACAAAGTCACTAAGCAGATGGGCACTGAGTGGCTTGACATCCACAGAGCTCCTATAAAGGACAGCATCATCAGAATAAAGTATGAGATAATTATTACCACAATTGTTGTCTAGGTCATTAGTGAATAGGGAGAACAGTAGAGGTCCGAGTACTGAACCTTGCTGTACCCCATCAGAAACTGGCAGGTGGATTGAGAAGGCACCTCTCCACTTGACCATTTGATTTCTATGTGATAGATAATGAGTGAGCCAGGCCTGTGTGTGTGAATCAAGACCAAAGATTTGTAGGTTTTTTGAGAAGTAGCGCATGACTAATCAGGTCAAAGGCCTTGGCTAGGTCAATAAAGATAGACCTGGTAGGAACCCCATTGTCCAGGGTCTGGAGGATATCTGTAGTGAACATAAGTACAGCAGTATCCATGCTATGATTCCATCTGAAATCATGCTGCATGCGTGGATCATCTTTTTATGTAGTGGAGAGAGGACATACAGAGATGATGCAGTTCGACATAATCTCAAAGCTGATTATATACCAGTCTCCTGTATCTTGGCAAGTGTGCAGAGCAGGGAGACAGGCTGTTGTTAATGTCATGGTAAAGTCACAGGCACTTTTTATTTTGACTGACATACAACATACTTAGCATATTATTAAAGTCATTTAAACATACAAAACAAAACATACAACGAGTTTCTAATTTGTACATCTGCACATGCTGTTTCTGCACTCATCTGCTTTAAATTTTTTCCCTTAATATTTGTACCTTCTCCCACAGGGCTTCCCTTCCACCTATCTGTCCAAGCACTGCAGTGCTTTACATTTACATGCAGTTTCTGCTGTCCTTTCCTTTAAAATGATTCATATGTTTAACATTGATATATTTGTACATGCTGTTTCTGCCCTCCTTTGATTCAAATGAAATTATTTATTTTGGACTGTAATTTTTCTTGCAATCTATCTCAACAGAAGAGCTTCCCTTCCCTCTGTCAGTCTAAGCACTACAGTTTCTTTTACCTCCTGCCTGTCACCAACTCCCATTAAAATTAAGTTCATTCTGGGGATGGTCTGGATGGATGGTACATGCCTCACCATCTAGAAAGCTTTCTTTTACACTAATTTCACTTTTCAGCAATACTGCCCCAAATCACTGTTGTTTTCATCACCCAACACACGTACTGCACCAGCTGGAAGATGGCGCAAATGCGATGTCTGTGGTGTGAGCAGCTCACAGAATCTGCATGAAATGTCATTTCTTACACTTGTTTTTAACATGCAGCCACATGACAGAGATGGCAGAGAAGCATTAAACAACTTGTACATTTGCATTTCCACTCTCTGTCCTTCTCAAAATGGCAAACTTCAGTGGCCAGATCACTACTACACATGCTCAGACTAGGAAACTGAGGATAAGGGAAAAGTCATGGAGGTACAAAGAATTCTGTGGTTTCCGTTACCTCTGCGATCTCCCTGATGAGCTTACAACTTTAGGAATAAGTAATAGGAGCTGATGAACACTTAAGGGACAAAGATCCTGTTTTCATGTAATGGGGAGAAGAAATATAGAGCTTATTTTTTTGTTTGTTTTAGTCTTTGGTACCCAGACATGCCCCACTAGGCATAAGTGCCGGTTTTCTGGGGTGACCTGGGAGCTCTTTGGAGGTTATGTGACTTGTTTAGAGTCACACACTATGCAAGTGGAGGTTGTTAGACTCAAACCCAGGTCTGCTGGACGTACCAAGCTCATTCACAGCTCATTACTCTAACACTGCTAGCCTCTTATGAGAAATATAAGCAGCTTTATGTCCAAATATTTTATTTTTTAATGTTCTCCTGGAGGAATCAATAGCTCTTTAAAAAGGAAATCATTATTTTATTAAACTTGTAGTCCTTTATTATATGTAGGTAGTTTTTGTGCATATTTCTTTAATATCTTGGATTCCCTCTAATTTGCTTGGGCTTGATCAATAATTTGCAGAAAAAAATATTTTTTTTTTCTATTAGTTGATTAGATATATGTTTTTTGAATTTTATTTTCTTATTAAGTAGTAATATTTTTATATTATATAAAGATGTTGTGCTGGAATGTTTGTAAATTTCAAAAATATCTGTCAATAAAAAGTTAAAAAAGCTAGTTGTGATTGAGACTTTGTGACTGACATATCCAGTATCATTAGCTGTGATGAAAAGGGATGCTGGGCATTACTGTAGCAGGGATGTTGGAGGGGCACTGCAGAACTGTGATGCTAGTGCAGGTAAGGAGATTTGCCTGGCTGCCGTGCAAGTCAAATAAATAGGGCTGCGTGGAATGTGGAATTCTGTTTTTGGAATTTGGCACAGAATGGTAATTCCACTTCCAAAATACTCTTCTGAATTCTGTTTTAAATTACACGGCACTGGCTGCTGAGCCACCTAGCAAGATGTATACTTAATTTGAGTTCTCTGCCATCCACCATTGCAAATTCTATATAATCCGTTAAAAGGGTTCATCTTCAGCAACTTTATCCAGCAGAACTGGATCCCCCTTTCAGCCAGCATTCAGCAGATACCCTTTTCAATATAGCAGGATTCACATCTTGAGTAAAATGATAACCGGAAGAATGACTGGGCCCAGAATTTTGTGTTTTCCATCCTGCTACCTGCACCATGTTATAGGGACATACCATGGGTTCCCAGCCTCTGAGCCTGATGGACCTGCAAAAATAACCAAGTAAGAGATAGGAAGAGTGCATGAGGAGTTCAGGGAGTTGGAGTGGGGCCTTGGGCAGGTAGCAAGCTCTGTGACCTTTTTGGAGGTGTTACTTGTCCACATCAAATGGGGCCTAGGAATCTCTGCACCGGTGCAGAAAGCAGGGTTTCAGCTTCATTGAGGACTGGTGACCCACCTGGAGGGATGTGGGCCTGTACAAGGGCGATGGCCTGTATCTATTCAGAGATGTCACCAGTGTCCTTAGTGAGCAGTTTAAATGTTTCATTGTCAAGCATTTAAACTAGCCAAGGGGGGGTGTCAGAAGGAAGCAGGGAGAATCAAACTACCCACCCCCACAGGTTAATGTAGTGAGCAGGGAGGACCCTAACATTTGGAAATCACCAATGGGAACTAAACCAGGAAAAGGTAGAATGGGGAAGAAGAGGGGAATGGGGATTAAAGGAAGGGGGTAATAAGGGAAGGCATGAGGATATAAGGGGGCTGACAGGAGGGGAAGTAGCATAATATGGAAGGCCATGTGTGCAAATGCTTGCAGCCTAGGACATACTGTAAAATCCCGGAACTGGTGGCCTTGATGGCAGAGCCTTACCTGGACATTGTTGCTATCACCGAGGCATAGTATAATGGAAACCATGACTGGGATATAGCTATACCAGGTTATACTCTATTCAGGAAAGACATGGAGGGTAAAAAAGAGAGGAGGAATAGCTCTGTACAGCAGGGGGGGTATAAAAGCAATTGAGTTACAGGGATTTCAAGGGGGGGCGTGGCCCTGTGGGTCACCCTACAGACAGGCAATGGCACCACTATTTGCACGGGTGTGATCTACAGACCTCCAGCACAAGGGGACGAGCTTGACAGGGTTCTAATGGAAGCTATACATAAGATGGTGACTAAAAGGGAAGTGATGCTGCTAGGAGACTTCAATCTGCCAGATGTTGATTGGAGCATCCAGCTTCAGCCTCAGCAAGGAGCAGGGACATACTGGACTCTGTAAAAGGGACATGCCTCAGGCAGCTAGTGCGAGGGTGCAGTTTTGGACCTGGTACTCACCAATGGGGACTGAATAGCAGATGTCATGGTGGGTGCACACCGGGGTCCAGTGATCATCACACAGTGTGGTTCAGTATGAGTACAGTGGCAGAGTCAAGCCACACAAAAGCAAGGGTCCTGGATTTCAGGAGGGAAGACTTTGCAAAGTTGGGGCATGTCTCAGAAAAGCCTTAGCAGGGAAGGAGGCCGGGAGGGACTTGATGAATAATGGGCCCATCTAAAAGGAGCCATACTGGGGGCAACAAACCATTGTGTAGAGAAAAAGAAAACCACTATGGTTCTCAAAGATAGTGGCCGGGAAGGTTAGAGGGAAAAAGGCTGGCTTTCAGAAAGTACAAGGAAACACAGAAGGAGGAGGGCATGGTAGTGTATCTGGATAAGCAGAGGGAGGCTGGGAAGGCAGTTAGGAGTGCAAAGGCACAAATGGAGGAAAAAACAGCCCAGATAGTAAAGAAAGGGGATACGACTTTTTACAGGAACGTTAGTGAAAGAAGAAAGACAAGGGGAGGGATTGTAAGGCTTAAGAGGGAAGAAGGAGAGTATGAGGAAGGAGACTTGGAGAAAGCAACTATCCTGAACAGATATTTTTGTTCAGTATTCACAGAAAAGGGGGAAGACAAGGGACTACAACTAAGAAGCAGTAGCAATAAGGAGTGGGTGGTGGACACCAGTCCATTTACAGAGAAGAGAGTTCTAAAGGAACTCGCAAAACAGAAAGTGGACAAGGCAATGGGGCCAGATGGCATACAGTACATCCTAGAATAGTAAAGGAGCTTAGGGAAGTGCTGGCAGAACCACTGGCAGTCCTGTTCAATGAATCACTGGAAACGAGAGTGGGTCCAGAGGACTGGTGGAGAGCGATGTAATCCCTCTACACAAAAGTGGGAACAGAGACGAGGCTGGAAACTATAGACCAGTCAACCTGACCTCAGTGGTGAAAAAAATAATGGAATCTCTGCTAAAATAAAGGATTGTGGAACATCTTGAATCCAGCAGAGCACAGGATCCGAGGCAGCATGGATTCACAGAAGGAAGGTAATTTCAAACAAATCTGATAGATTTCCTTGACGGGGTGACCAGGGAAGTGGATAAGGGGGAAGCGGTTGATGTGGTCTACCTGGATTTCAGCAAGGCCTTCAACACCATTCCACATAAGAGGCTTGTAAAGAAGCCTGGCAGCCTGGGAATGGGTCCCAAGCTGGTAAATTTGGTTAGAAACTGTCTGGGAGATAGAACACAGAGGGTGGTGGTAAATAGAGCTCAATCTGAGGAGAGGAGGGTGACCAGTGGGGTGCCACAGGGTTCAGTTCTTGGGCCAGTCCTTTTCAATGTCTTCTTAAATGACATTGCCAAGGGGCTAGAAGGAAATGTATGCCTTTGCAGATGACACTACGATCTCCAACAGGGCTGACACACCAGGATGAGTGGAAAGAATAAGGAGGGACCTAAGTAAGCTAGAGGAATGGTCAAGAGTGTGGCAGCTAAGATTCAATGCAAAAAAGTACAAAATCATTCATTTGGGGCACAGGAACCCAGGGGAAGCTTACATGATGGGGGGAATGCTGACAGCCACAAAATAGGAACAGGATCTGGGGGTAATCATATCAGATGACATTAAGGTGGCCAGTCACTATGACAAGTCTGTGATCAGAACCAGTGGGGTACTGGAGCACATAGGGAGAGGTATCACCAACAGAAGGAAAGAGGTGGTGATGCCTCTGCACAGCTCACTAGTGAGACTTTATCTGGAGTACTAAATCCAGTTCTGGAGGCTGCACCTCCATAAGGACAAAGACAGGGTAGAGGCAGTTCAGAGAAGGGCAACACAAATGGTGCAGGGCCTACACCGAAAGTCATATGAGGAGGGATTGGAGGACCTCAATATGTATACCCTGGAGGATAGGAGAGAGATAGGTGGGATATGATAGAGACCTTCAAATATCTCAAGGGCATGAACAAGGTACAGGAGGGTAGCATCTTTCAGAAAAAGAGATGTTCTAGAACAAGGGGTCATGACAAGTGTCTGGAAGGGGGTAGACTAAGGGATAACATGAGGAAGTACATCATCACAGAAATGGTGGTTGATGCATGGGATAGGCATAGGGGAACCCAAGTGATTTAAAGGAGAACAAAGCTGGAGTTCAAGTAGGGCCTGTGGTTTTTGCAGCAGGTAGAGAAAATGGGCAGACTGGGTGGGCCTAGCGGTCCTTATCTGCAGTCAGTTTCTATGTTTCTATAAGATGCTAACACAAGTTCTGCTGGGCATGGCAGAATTAAAAATATCTGCAGCAGAAACCAACCGAGATCTTGTACAACTCAGGAGGCCATCTATCATCTGCTGAAAAATGCATCAACACAGTGGAGGAATCCACCAATGCCATACATGCCTACCTCCGAGAACAAGCCTCCTCTATTTGATTTCTAATGGAGAAAACTGATGATCTGGGGTAGTAGTAGTAGTAAAAATGTTATTTATATTTCATATGAACAAGATAACTAAATTGAGCAAAGCTCATTTTCAGAACAGGGCCAGACATAATAACTTGTGTATTGTAGACTTTCTAGAGGGGGCTGAGAACAATGACATGCCATTCTTCAGACCACTCTGCCCCTCATACCAAAGGATCCAGATTGTCTGCCCATAGAATTTGAATGGGAGCACAGAGGCTTGGTCCCCTGGCCCAAACCAGGCTTCCATCCTTGACCCATTATTGCCAAGCTGCTATGTTTTTCAGTAAAAGAAAACATTCTACGAACAGCCCAGGAGTTAGGCCAATTAACCTGTTAGGGCCCTATAATCAGGCTGGTCCAGGATTTTTCCCTCTGAACTTTCACATTGCCAACAGGCTTTCACGGCCCCTTGTAAAAGACTGGTACAGCAGGGATTACAATATAACTTGAGATACCCAGCCACATTAAATGTAATTTACAATGGAGTCCAACACTCTTTTAATTCACCTGAAACTATGGATCAGTTTGTATACACACAGTTCAACATACCTCAGACCCTGAACCGATGGATACACATCTGGCACTCTCCAGCATAGCCCTGGCTCAAGCCTCTACCAGCTGGGACACAGAACAGAAGCCTCCCCACAGTGAGTAAACTCCTTGGCAGATTGTGAAAAATTGGGGGAGGAACAAGACCCATGGTTCCAGCTGAAAAGATACCCAGGGAGATCAGCCAAGATCCCGCAGCAGGAGCAGAAGCTTGGGGTCCCCCACCTCCTCAACCAGTCCGGGCATCTTTCACATGGGAAACAGATATGCTGCTCTTCCTATAGACCCAGAAACTACTGCAGATGCAGAATGGTATCCTTTAATCCACCAACCTACAACCCCTTTGGGACCTTTAGAGCATTCTTGGGCAGACCAGGCTGCCTCTGCCCCACTACCTCTGCTTCCTTCCCCAGGTACAGAAGACACAAACTCCCCTATCAAGAAAGACTAACCGCTGAGCGACCCATACTGTTTCCCATCTCTGCCTCAGTGGGCTATTTTGAACAGTCCTTCATATTTCCTACTGTGGAGCATGAAGGCTGGAAAAAAGCCATGACCTGGCTGTAGCTCCTTCGGCCTAATATGTCCATGTTGAGCTGACACTTCTTCAGTGTCTCCTAGTGTAGCTCTGGTAGGATCAATGTGATCAGTTAAATCTGAACCTTCATACCAGGATACTACCCCTCAGAGGTGGCTATACCTACAGCTTTGGTGGTTATTTTGGGTCAATGCCTGTTCCAACACCATTTGCCTCCTGATTCCACTAACATGGGCTCTGCACCATAGGGAGACTTTCCTCCCTACTGTGTAGAAATAATAACTTTGGGCTTCCCCCACCTTTTTTTATCTTAAAACTAAATGGACCTACATCATACATCTCTCCCTTTCACATCTGGATCACAAAATTGGATTTCCTCAGGGAAACCTTGACCCCCAGTTGTATGTCACTGAGCTCCAAACTAGGGTTGGATCAACCGAAGCCCAATAATCTCCAGCAAACTTGTTGCCTATATTGTTGTCACCTGTGGTCTGATCTGCAAGCAACATTTGAAGGTGCTTTTCAGCAAACTTTCCCTAGAGACAATAAACAACCTGGTGGGAGATTGGTGGTGGGGGTGGAGCAGTAAGATTGCTGTGCTGCTGCTTCGATGCTCGTGCTTCTAAACTTAATTTCTTCTTTTTAAGGAGTTTGTATTCCTTTATAGTTGTATTTTTGGAGTCACTGGACTGACCAAAGTATATGTCAGTGTTTTGTATGTTTTTATACTACGCTTAGTTCTACCTGTATGTCACAGTAGTCGCCGAACAAAGCTATAGTCTGAACTCAAATTTAAATCCCTAAATTTCCTAAAGCAAACTTATGGGATAATACAGATAACATTATGGACTAGGCAGGTGCACCTCCTGGATGAATCTGAAACCTTGACTGAAGGAGGTATTGAACTTGTAGAATGGAGATAAGTGAACAGAGAACGAATGAACCATACTTTTTCCGAGGAGAACATGAGTTCCACTATAGGTGTATAAAAGCACTTTCTTCTCTTATACAGATATGCTAACACTGCCTTGGGGCTGTGGTCTTTAAAATTATCAATGAACTGAAAAATAATACACTCAGAGTGTTTTTCTTTCTGTTTGACTCCCCATGTGGATTCACTTAACCAGAGTACTGGAATAGTGGAGTCCTGGCGAATGATTTGACAAGTGGGAGAGATCCACAGCTGAGAAGCCATATGAAGTCTTACAGAGATAGAAGTTGGTGCCCTTCATGGAGCTGTATGGACAGAAATTTATGGGAAGTTTATACAAATCTCTCTGAGAGAGAATAATTTTGAGTGAGTAATTTGGGAGTTGACCTTTATAGCATTTTTCCATTTTTACCCATATTAATGGCAAACATCCCTTACATTCCATGATAGACTTGTACATTGCATGTATGTCTCTTACTTTATTTTTCATTCTACATGGCATGAATTAAATGATGAAAGGAACTAATGGCCAAGGCTCATAACTTATATAAGAAATAAATCTGCTGAATTAACAGACCGTCATCATGAGAAGGTCCCTTATTTAGACTTAATGGTTTCTAAAACACTAGAGGGCAGTATTGATACAGAAACAGATTGAAAACCAGTGGATGGCAGCACAACACTGATAGCGTCAAGTTGCCATCCAACACATGTTATCAATAGCATTCCCAGAGGTGAATTTTTTTGAATGAAATGAAATTGTAGCACAGATGAATGTTATGCTAAGACAGCTGATGAACTGCAGCAGAGGTTCCTTGAGAGGGGGTACAATAATAAGAAAATTCAACAAGCTACAGATTCTGTGGAGACAGAGGACAGGAAGTCTCTTACAGAAAATAGAGAAATATGGGGAGCAAGCCAAGGGACTAGTAGAATAGATGTAGTTACCACCTATACAACACATTCAGGTTTGTTCTCAGCTATTATCAGTAAACATTGGAATTTTTGGCAGCAAATTGAAGCCTAAAGGAAGCAGCTATAGAGAAACCGAGATTCGCATACAGGTGGAAGGTAAGCTTAAAAGATATGTTAGTACACAGCCACTTTCAAGAAAACAATACTCCCACTACCTGGCTGACCAGACCTAAGGGTTATTACAAGTGTATCAATTGTATCTACATAGATATATCCAGACTAGAAGCAACTTTGGAGTGATTAATACTGATAAAACCTACATGATTAAACAAGTTACAACCTGCAGTACAAGTGGCATAACATATCTTGCCACTTGTACATGCAAGGCTTTTTATGTGGGCAAAACTATGCATTGTTTTAAGGTAAGGGTAGGCGAACATCAGAGAGCCATTGACAGAGCTGATACAACATATGCTACTGTTCCACATGTTGTTAACAGCAAAGATGGTTTGAAACATGCTTTTATATATATGGCCATCGACAAAGTAAATGTGAACCCTAGAGGTGGTAACTATAATAATCTAGTTTAAAAATGAGAGACCTTTTGGATTATAACAATAAGGGCTAACAGATACCCGGGTTTAAATGTGGGCTTTGATATCAAGCCATACCTGGAAGAGAAATAATAGAGGTGTGGGTTTGATACCCCCTCTATGCCCCCTGTGCCTACCCCTCCCCCCCATTTCTGTTGCTATTTCACTGATTTCCCTTTTTATGTTGGCTCACTCTCATGCGCAGCCAACATACTGTGGTACTAGCAGATTTGGAGGCGCGGTCACTGTTGGTAAGTGTGTCCCTCATTCCTCAATCAGCCAGAAGCAGGGGCCAACATCCTGCATACCTAATGCTGCCACCAGATCTGAGAAAAGGTCCGCTGCAATGAGAGTGAAGTTTTCATGCAGCATGATCACAACACATCTCCCGACATGCAGGCAACATGGCGGCAGTGTCCACAACTGCCGCCTGTCACAGAGGCGTGGTGTGAGGTGTGGCATCCAGTGCCTCAACCCTCATTGCCACCAGGCCAGATTTCTTTAAACTTTTTTGATTAATACATGAACATTAGAGAAATGTCTTGAACTAAAATAATCTTCTGTTATTACTTTTACTAAGTTTTAACTTCTTATGCATAAGATTATTGTATTTATACAGTCGTGTATTCTTTTTGTGTAAATAAGTGATGCATATGAATCTTGACAAACAGTACTAGTTAACAGAGATTATGATGATTCTATTAGAGATGTATAAACTTCAGCAGGCTGGGTGAATTTAGAAAGTGCACTTTGATTAATAAAGCAGTTATTGGTGAGCAATTGTACCCAGTGGCTGACTGGATTAAAAGTTTATATACTGAGTTGCCTTTATGGGGAGGAGGATGATAGTATTCTGGAGAATGATCCTAGGATGTCAATGGTTTGAATCATTGGTATCTCCTAAAAAGTGCCCTTCGTGGCCCCATATTGGGGTGGGGGTTTTGATTTATGGCCTTCATCCAATACTGATCTCCAGCATAGGCATGGGATGAAAGGCCCCAATGAGAGGATGTGGACCTGGTCACAGGGTCCTATATTTGTTCCCAGGATGCACACGAGTTGAGAGTGAATGCCTTCAGATCCCCTTATGGTGAACTCTGACTAGCAGCTCAGGCTGGACCATTTTGGAGCCAGTGGCTAAGGTCTTTCAAATCTGTCTGGACATAATAATTGATGTAGAAATCCCATTTGTTTGGTTGTGTTTTGTGGTGGTTCACTGCATGAGGTACCAGATGCCTATTGCAACATATGTGTTGTTACATCTATGTTGGTCCATTAAAAGGTATCAATCATTTGCTTCTGGATCTATTACAACATGTGCCATTCCAAGGGATCAATCTATATTTTAGATAAACTTAAATGTGGTGCTTTTGGATTTTGATAAGTTGCACATGCTGTAGATTAATTGATGATCTCTTTAAGAAGTACATGCTACAAAAGGCTTCATAAACTCAGAATGTTTAATTTAGCCTGTAGTAAAAAGTTAAGGATGTAAATGGCTTTCAATTGTTAGATAGTTAGTACTATGCCTGGTGTATTTTATTAGTATCTATTGTATTGTATATTTTTAGATGTGTTTTTTATGTTTGTAAAATTGTAATGCCCCAAATGGTCGGACAATAAACTAAACTAAATCCTGGTGGGACAAATACAGCTTCATGTCATAGTAATAGCAAGCCTTAATATTGTTACTGTACTGGCTTTCCCAGCAGAAACCCGTTGTTCGTGTTTAAAGTTGTCTTATGGGCTCTCACTCTAGATGTTACTGGACCTCATACTCACAATGATGCCCTTTATAATATTATAAGGAACTGATGTTTTGGAAATATTTTGTCTCAACTACTGTTTTTATTAGCTCAGGGTTTATTTGTTCCAGGTCTTTATGCTATAAAAGTGCTGGCTTGTCAAGCACAAATGCATTGTTGTTTAAAATGAGCTTTCTCCCTACGTTTTGCTGGGCTTTGTATCTACAATGTCCCCTGTTTGTAGTATGAGGAAAATTATGTTTTATGAAGCATTTTATCCCAGGCACTATTTCTTTCTGCTTGAAGGACTGTGTGTTCAGGATCCTAGCTGTACTCCCCTCCCCAACCTTCTCCCCCATAGGGAAGGATGTCACTTCTCCTCCAGTGGCAAATTATTTGTAACCCCCCCCCATCCCTTTCATTACCTGGGCCCATTAGCTTTTCCAGTCTTAATGCTGAAATATACAGCGGCAGTCATAGAAAAGTTTCTCAGTATTTAGGTATACCTGGGTATACTGAGGCAGAATAAGCGCATGTTGGCAAAAGCGCACAGATAAAAGTCCTACCTCAGTTGATGGCAAACCTGACTCATATGATAGCAGTTATGAATTGGGGTTGTCACACCAGCTATCTCCACACCCCGGTTCGACATAATCGCAGACCAACTGTGGAATAAACCAATCTAATTTTTCAGCTAAATCTGTTTTTTTTTTCACCCTGTCAAAATCAGTCAAAAGTACAATTAACCATGAACCATGCTGATGCTGTCTCATGGCCTCAGTCACAACTGTAAAAAACAACACTTTCACTCGATGGTGCCGAACATAAATGCAGAATGGCATTATAAATCCAGTACAGTAAACTGATTTTCATCAACACAGTCAAAAGTCAGATCCAAAAGTGAATTAACATGCTAGCTGTATAAACCAGACATGGTACAGGGTATGTGTGAGCGTGTCATACGGGTTTATCTTCATTGAAGGTCTGAAACCTCTTGATCCCTCACTCATGGCTATGCAACTCATGAGGGGTCAAGAGGTCACAGACCTTGAATGATGATAAAAAATGTATGACATGCTCAGAAATAATATATACAATAATATATGGGGGTGAGTGCGTAACACAAAATTAATGCTAACCCGAGGTGTGGGATGCTACTTAAACCCCGAAGGCGAAGCCCGAGTGGTTTATAAAAGCATCCCACACCGAGGGTGGGTATTAATTTCACATTTATGCACTCACCCCATACATTGTTAGATGTAATTGCATGCTTCCGTTTTTTCGCCTCATGGAGAGAAAAAAAAACAGCAACATAGTTCAACTGCTGAAGTTCTTTCTTGGAAATGCAAATTTAAAAATACCTTTTAGAGAACGTTGAACTCTCTTGAAAATGTCCTTGTATAGTCAATTTTGTAAAGTTTTCAAAAGGTTTTTCTAGAGATTTGCTTTTCCTTTGGGTTTGTTCAGGGATATGTTGATAAGGCAGCTGACGTGACCTGACGTATCATGTGGTTTCTATGGAGATGCAAGAAAGAGAGTGTTTGGGATAGAGTTATAGAGTGTGTGATTTTTGAAGAGCAAGGTACGTTGATTTGTTTTAAATAAAAAAAAATTTTCTGAACTGCTGCCACACTGAGAACTGATTTACTGCCACTACTGAGAATGTCACAACAGAGGTTGATGAGGTGTAGCACGAGGCTACAGAAGGAACAGGTGGTGCATGTTTGACTGTTATAACCCACGGGTTACAGCAGCGAATTATAACCTGCTCCTTCTATGGGAAAAAGCTGAAGCCAGTTATTACATATCCCTTATATAACTTGTACAATGCACTCAGTGCCTTGCTTGGAAACTAGCTGACTGCATACTGCGGTCTCTTGCCCAAGAGATCCAGACCCCCTCCGCATACATCTGGCTTCCTGCTGTATAGCTCTTAGACGCTCCTTATCAGTTACACTTGATTCTTCTTCCTCATGAATTTCAGAATCTGCTGGTCTCTGCCCATTTGGCTGATTTAAAATGTGTACTATGGAATGTATGAGGTCTGAACTCCACCATCAAATGCAAACAGGTCCTCTCCCACCTAAAAAAAAGTGGACAAAAATAACTTTTTTACAAGAGACAAAATTTGGTCCACCTAGAAGCTATTAAATTAAGTAGTGATTGGGTGGGATTGGAAACACATAGCTGTGCACCTACAACCAAAATTGGGGTCTCAGTCTGACTCCCTAAATCCTTAAAATGGACTATAGATAAGCAGGAACAGGTATTTGATGGACACTGTATTCTTATCATTTTTTACTAAATCCCAAGGTTCCCTGGTTTTGGGTTACAACTATGGATCCAGTACTGATACCCCAAATTTTTATCATACAATCTGTCAGGCTATTCTTGATTTCACCCCTCCCACTACCCCCTGTCTGATAGGTTGGGACTTCAACATAACCTTATCCCCTGAAATTGACAGGTCCTTGAAAACCTCTGAACCACACCTTGGAGAAGCAAAAGCCCTAGAGGCCATGATGAAAGAGCTCTCTCTCACCTAGATATGGAGGGCCTTAATACCTACAATCAGAGATTACACATATATTTCATTGATTTATGGATCAGCCAGTACTCACTGAGCTCTTTACCTTGTCCCAAAAAGTACTAACCTGTGATATTGAACCCCTGGTCATATCCGACCATGCCCCAGTCTTGTCCCTGGAAATATGGGTCCCAGAAGTAATCAGATCTTCGCAATAGAGACTAGACCCTCTTCTTATGAAAGATCAAAACTTTTGTAAATGGGTCACCAAAGAGGCCAAAGCATTCTTTCAAGAAAATGACACACAGGAGGTCTCCAAAGCCACCTTTTGGAAGACCTTTAAAGCTACCCTCAGGGGCAGCTTCATGGGATTTGCAGCAAAACACAGACAATAAAGCGAATCCACCCTCAAAAATTAATATATAACACTAGCTCAGAAAGAAAGACAATCCAAAGCCACCTGTACCCCACCTCAAGCTAAAGCTGCCCTGGTGGAACTGACAGGTATTCTCCTGCAACTGAATTCCCTGCTGGCTAGATGAGCTGATTTGGTGCTGCTCCATACCAGACACAAATACTGGGAAGGAGGAGAGAAAGCAGGCTGTCTTCCTTCTTACCAGTTAAGAAAATAACAGGCTGAACAACATATTTCTATGCTCCATGACAACATAGGGTTCACTCCATCATAAACCAGAAGATAGGAACCTGATAATACACCAGTTTTACAAAACCCTGCATAGCTCCACAATGAAGGGTGCTAACCCCGAGATTGACATACTTCTGTCTAATCTCCCTCTCCCACAGCTTTCTCCCCAACACAGATAACTCCCTGAAGCATGACTTACCCTTGAGGAGATCCAGAAAGCCATTCATTCCTTGAACAAAAACAAATCACTAGGGTGGAGACGGTATCCTGGCCAACATCTGTGCACATTTGGCACCGATCATCAGTCCCATTTTACACTGTATATTCATGGACTCACATGTGTCCAGATCCCCCCTCCCCCGATCCTTAAAGTGGCCATAATAACGGTCTTACGCAAGGAAGGTAAGCCCCACATTTCCTGACCAATTATAAACCCATTTCTATAATAAATATGGAAGTAAAAATCCTAGCAAAGGCCCTAGCACTCTGTATGGACCAGATCCTCCTGGCACTCTTATACCCTGCACAAGCTGGATTCATATTAGGTAGACTAGAATACAACCACATCTGCTCTATCATCTCCACCCTTATGACAGCTAGTCAAGTATCTTCTCCTACTGCCACCTTTGCCCTAGAAAAAGGCCTTCCTACAGGATGAAGTGGATTTCATTGTTGAACTGGTTTTGGAGTCACCCAGATGGATTATTCTGTGTGACTTCAATGCCTGGGTCAATGACAAACTCTCACAGTTTGGACAATACTTCCTCTAATTGATGTACTCTTTGGGTCTGACACAGGTGGTTACCTCTGCAGCCCATGTGCATGGCCACTCTTTGGACCTCGTCTTCTCACTGGGATTGGAGGTCACTGGCCTTATGGTGGAGCTGGTCATTTGGTCAGACCACTATACAGAGAGGTTCTCATTCAAAGCCCCCCCAATAAGCCTTCCCCTATGGAGATGGTCCAGTACCGCCCTTCAAAGGGTTTGACCCCGGAAGGTCTTATGGCGGTGCTGTCCCTATAAGGTTAATGAGTGCTGGCGATGAGCTGGGGGAAGTTGGTAAGAACCTATAATTGGGTGGTTGCTGAAGCCCTCAACTCGATTGCACCAGTCCATGTTCAACCCCTCACTTTGCACCAGAGGCCCCTTTGGCTTGACGGGACTGTCAAGGAGCTGAAGATGAAGGGTTGAAGGTTGGAGCAGTGCTGGCGAAGATCCTGTTCTGATGGTAATAAGTTTATTTTGATGTCTCATTATAGAGACTATCAATCAGCAATCTCCTGTAAGAAGGAAGAGTTCCTGTTCAAGGAGATTGCTGCAGCAATCAACAGACCAGCTCAGCTCTTTTGGACTGTCGATAGGTTATGTAATCTGGCCTGTCTTCGGTCTGTGGGAGCCTTTCACAAATTAAGTGTGATAAGTTTGATCTGTTTTTTGCTGATACAATTGTCTCCATCAGATCAGAGATCCAGCCAATGCCCTCTATTGGGGCATGTAATGGTGAGTAAGGGGTCATGGGCATTCAGTCTGTCTGGTCTGACTTTGGTCTGTTGACAGTTGGGGATGTCGTGAAGGTCATCCAGGAGTTGAGACCCACCTACTGTAGTTTGGATCAGGGTCCAACGCACCTTCTTGTAGGATGTGTTGATTCCATCAGCCCGGTCCTGTCTGGGATAGTCCAGTGCTCTTTAGTGAGAGGGGTCTTTCGTGAGCCCCTGAAGGAGGCGGTGGTGAGACCATTCTTGAAGAAATCATGACTAGACCCGGACTGCCTAGCCAACTACCGAGCTGTCTCTAACCATCCCTTTGTGGGAAAGGTTATTGAGAAAGTGGTGGTTCTTCAACTGCAGTCCTATTTGTCAACTCACAACATCGACAACCCTCTCCAGCTGGGTTTAAGGAAAAGGCATGTTACTGAGATTGCCCTGATTCAGGTGCTTAATGATCTCCTGGTTGCAAGGGATGGAAGAGAGCGTTCCATTCTTATATTCCTTGATCTGTCCGCTGCATTTGACACTGTGGACCATGAGGTGCTATTGGAGTGCCTGCAGGTCTGTTGTGGACTGATGGGTACAGTCTGCAACTGGTTCCATTATTTCCTCACTGGCAGGACACAGGGGGTGGTGCTAGCAACTTTTTCCTCTGCACCACTGCCCCTGCCATGTGGGGTCCCGCAGGACTCTATTTTGTCCCCCATGCTGTTTACAGGGTATATGCTATGACTAGGGGACATTACAACATGGTATGGACTGAGTTTTCACTGCTATGCTGATGATACTCAGCTATTCCTCTCTTTTTTATTTATTTATTTTTCATTTCGTTTTTGTTGACCAGGTAAGTGCACTAGACAAATTCTGCCTATTTTTAGGCACGACCCGGTGGGTGGGTATACAGATGAATGCCATCTGACCTTGAACCAGATTAAGCTGTTGGTGGCATTTTTATTGATTGCACTCGGGCAGCAGGACTCCATTTTCAATCAGTACCTTGCTGAAATCTAAGACTAGATGAGAGTTAGCTGATTGAGGTTAAACCCGGATAAGACAGAAGTACTGGTGGTAGAATCTGGTTGTCCAACAGTTGGTGTGCAATTTGGTCAAGTTTCCGGTCCTAGGCTCAGGGACCCTTAGTTGCTCACCTCTGTCAAGGTGAGGAATCTTAGCATTGTCATGGACTGTGGCTTGACGCTTAAATCTCAGGTGCCAGCCGTGGTCCAGAGTGCATTTTATCATCTAAGAAACATCACCAGGATTAGACACCTGATCCCCCCAGGTGATCTGCTGCCACTAGTCCATACCTTTGTGACATCACAGCTTGACTACTGCAATACCCTTTACGTGGGGCTATTGAGGTTGAACTCCGCTGCCTGCAGCTAGTGCAGAATGTGGCAGCCAGGTTGTTGAGGGGCCTTTTGAGGTCATGTCACATTAAACCTGTGCTCTGCTCTATGCACTGGCTACCTGTTAGGTGGTGGATCACCTTCAAGGCTGGCTTGCTGACCTATAAGGCCCTACAAGGACTGGGGTCCAGCTACCTGCAAGACCTTCTACAGCCCTACCGCCCACTGTGCCCCCTCCAGTTAGCTGATGAGGGCCTTTTGGTGATTCCCAGGTCTGTTTGAAATCACCTGGTGCCCAGGCATTTTCGTTTGTGATACTAACTCTGTGTAATTCACTTCCTCATTCCCTTAGAGAGGCCCCATCAGTTAATGCCTTCAAAAGGGAGCTAAATAATTTTTTTAAGGGAAGCTTTTCCCTCCAATTGATAAACTTGATCTAGATAAATAATTTAAATTAATACTGTTTTATGTATTTAATCTGTTTACAATAGATTTACTCACTTGTACAGCACCTTGAGTAACAATTAAAATAGAGCTCTTTATTAAATAGACTAAATTAACTAAACTAATTTTGATTCCATAGAATAGGGTACTTTCCTAAAGTCCTCCTATACTTGGGATTAAGTCCATATTTCTCTGCTTGAGTACAAACATTTTACCAGGCTCCTGAGGCATGACTTCTTTCCAACTCCACCCTCTCAGCACCCTTTTCCTTACAAAAAGGTACCCAACAAGAATGCCCCCTTTCCCCGATGTTATTTGTTTTGGCCATTGAAAACTTGGCTATATCCATCAGAGGAAATACAGATGTACATGGCATCCCCATTGCAGGGGCCAATCTACTGACTAGCCTGTATGCAGGTGATCTTCTGGTGTTACTCTCAGTCGCTCCTTCGGTCCTACCCCACTTTCTTTCCCTCCTGGAAACTTTTTCCTCTATCTTGGGGTTAAAGATCAATCAAGAGAAAACATAAGTATTATCCCCTAATGCTAGATGTCAAGCAACCCCTTTCTTACAGGCAGGGCTTAGATGGTCCCCATTCTCCATCAGATACTTAGAAATTCACCTATTAACAGAAATCTCTAAACTCCCAACTCTCAACCTTAACCCTCTTATTTAGAAACTAAAAGAAGACTTTGATTGCTGGCAAGAGCTACTTCTCTCCTTTAGCAGGGAAAATCTTGGTGGTTAAAATGCAGGCTGTTCCAAACATATTCCGCATTGTCTCTCTCACCTGCTGATCAACCTTTCTCCAACTTTTTTTGCCAAAATCAATGCATTGGTGGGCTCCTTTCTGTGGGCTAGGGAAACACCAAGACTGTGTAAAGCCAAACTACGCTCTCACTAGAAAAGGGGGTACTGGAATCTCCCCTGGTTTCTAGGATATCATAAAGCTTTCCTAGGAGCCCAATCTGTCAATGGTTCTCCCCCAACACCTCTATCCCAATCAGGCTGCTTATAAATAACCCTAATTTGAACTGCCTCCTCACCTCAAACCTACCTTTACACCCCTCTTCCTCGCTCTTTTGCAGCAATGAAGCACTATCATAGCATCTATTTGAGTATGGTACTGGATATCCAGAGCTACTAAGATCTCTACCATGCCCAAGGCCTGGCTATACCTGTGGGATAGCCAGGTCATCATAATTGATCAGCAACCCATACACTGGTCTAGCTGGATACAAACGGGTATGACCCACTTACAAGACATCCTGCTCCCAGGTACAGTAACCTTAAACACCTTCAGTAATTTACAGTCTAGACACTCACTACCTAAATCAAATTTTTGGAGTACTTGCAAATGAGGAGTTCCCTTTTTCCTTTTCTTAAGCCTACCTACAATTAGGAACCACCTCCCCCCGAGCTAGATATTCAGCCATTGTTGTCCAAATCCAAAGGTCGGGCGAGCATGATCTATTCCTTGTTTCGTACCTCCATTACTAATTAAATCCAAAAGCCTCATCTTTATTGGACAACTTCCCTAAATTCTCCCATTACCACAGAGGAGTTGGAGCTTATATAACCTGTATGGATAGCAGAAGCCTCCTATTACAAAAAAAAATTATGCATAGGGTGTATAGAACATCAGCCCAACTGTGGGCCATGGGCCTACTCCTTCAGAATCAATGCTGACATTGTGACTCCCCTGGCAGATACTTTTACCTTATTTTATGGAGCTGCACAACCATTCAAACATGCTGGAAAGAGATCCTGGCAGCATGTAAATCAGTGGTGGGGGATTCCGTACCACTCAACACTCAATTACTACTAATGGGTATACCCTCCCCCACATCCACTATACACACCTTTTAATACTATAGACCATTTAAGCTGGGATGGAGGCAAAGTGCCTGCTGCTCCAATGATGGAGATCCAATGAGGCACCATTGATCCAGGAATGGCTTCACTCACTACAACAGATGGCTACACTCTACAGAATGTCCCATCTAGCTAAGAAAATGTTGTAGGTGCCGTATTGGTCCTTTTAAGAACAGATCCAGAAACAAATGATTTGATACCTTTTATTGGACCACCATGGATGTTACAGAAAAGAACAAAGTGCTTTAGCTTTCGAACCAACCAGGTCCTTGTTCCGAAGCGTTGTGGCAGTTTTTTCAAATATCCCATACTATTAACACCAGATTATATAGAAAAAGCAGAAATAATTCTCATTGGTTTAATATATACATTTAAAACATAATAGAAGTTTATGTCAGAGAAGCTAATTAACATCAGTATGCCTTTAACTGAGGAGCCTCGGAAGGGTAAGGTTATCAAGAATTCTCTGCAGCCAGAGAGTTCTTGTCACATAAATTTTAAAATGTCTCAGTATGCCAAGAAAGCATTCTAGTGATAAAAAAAACCTTGGAGTGGCATTCTCTCCAATACGTGTAAGATGAGCTTACAACTTACATTCCAATTGTCCTGGTATATTAAAGGACAGATAATGAGAGGCAAAATCCTGAAATTAGGTATAACTGCAAGTTGAAAACAAGGTTTTAAGGACTTACCACCTGATACCCTTTTAGCCACGATGGATGTAACCTCCCTCTACACTAATATTCCACACACAGATGGCATTTCAGCCTGCCTCGAATACCTGCATGGCAAAGAATTGGACCACAATATTGAACCTGGAGTTGTGGGTAAACTCACTGAATTCCTTCTGACACATAACAACTTCAGCTTCAATGGTAAACATTATGTTCAAACTATGGGAACCGCAATGGGAACCAGGATGGCTCCTCAGTATGCTAATCTTTTTATGGCGAATTTGCCTAGCAATATTTTCAACCCCCCGCCACAAACCTGACCATCAAGTATTACATCCCTACATCCCCTACCATCATAGCACAGCACCTTCACTTGCAAATAAAGATGAGAAAAGTTAGCAAATTTCATGAAAAGTTTTGGAGTCGTGGGAAATTTTGCAAACTAATTTATACGGTCATAACTCAGCCATTCTTGCAGTTAGAGACCTGTCTGTTTGCATGCTAACTTAATTGTAAGGATTCCAAAACGAATGTAAAATTTTCTGACATGTGGCCAAGAAACTGGAACTCATAGGTGTTCAATGTCTAACACTTTATTTTTGTAAACTTTTCTGAACAGATTTCTTTGCTTATAACTTGACCATCTTTGGGACTAGATAGCTAACAATGTTCATGCATGACCTTCTTGAAAGGGTTTTAGAAACTGGAAATATAAAGAGATTTTGTTAAATAAACTTTAAGTTATATGAGTTTGTAATATATGGATATTGAAAATAATACCATCAAATTCCATACAAAAAAATTCCTGTAATAGACTACTCCATTTTCAATAATACTGTCATTGCCAAAGTGATAATACCATTGTTCACTGCTGATAATACTATCGTTTCAGCTCTGAACGATAGTAGTATCACCAAAATGCCACAGCACATGTGCAAATCTACCTGCCAAGAAAACTAGTTGTTATGGTGGCACGTCCCTTCCTCCATAGCCATAGTGACGGCGTGCATCCCCATTGGCAGCTTCTCTCTGAGGGCGTGCAAAACAAAATGAAAATCATGGCAGTTGTTTCCTCTCGCTTAGCGAGAAGAATGCTTGATCTTCATTTGTTTTTCTTGAAACATACACCATATTGGAATATCTGGCTGATCCTGCAATAGCAAAACAAAGAAAGAAAGAAACTGAAAGGTAGGACTGCCTAATAAATGCAAACAGAGAAAATGTTCAGAAACAAGCAAGACAGACTGTGCAATGCTGTGTGCGGCTGCAAGACAGCACGTCTTCAGTGCGGTGGGTGGCCAGCCCATTTTGAGGAATCCACATAAAAAATCTCCTGTTTTTTTTTACAACCGGATCCATATATTACAAAAAATAACAGCTAAATGAGTATCTATTACAAGGCAGTCAGACCATCTAGAGGTTTTGGGGACTTCATGAACCTCTCAAGCTTCGCTCTCGAGGTTCCAAGTCCCCAAAACCTCTCGATGGTCTAACTGCCTTGTAATAGATACTTATCTATTATTCTATTCATAATTTCACAAATTGTTACATTTTGTGAAACTGTTCAAATACAGTATTTGATGTTTGCATTGTAGTGCTACTGCTATTGCAGACATTAGGGCTGAGCAGATCCAGGGGTGCATTTGGATTTGGTGTTGGGTTTGTTACTCTCCCATTTTTATGTTGTCTTGCGCATGCAATGCAAGCAACATCGTGTGGCAGCTTGCTGGAGTAACAGGTTGTGGAGGTGCGGCAGTGTTATGGCCAATGTTGCCACTTCTATTTTGGGCTTGTTTCTGTGGCACCAATGAAAGAGCATGCTGTCTATCACAGCAGTTGAGAAGCATGCCACCAACTTGAAAAAAATTCTCCTCCGCAATAAGGGAGCGTTCCGTAATTGCAGGGTGTGCCATGCCTGCTGAAACATTTCAATAAACATGGTGGGTGTAGCCGTCCACCTCTCACAAACCTTAGAAAGCTGACTACAGCAGTCCCCAATCCCCCTGTCAGCATGTTTATAATCCCCTCTCAAGATTGTGTGGCACACTGGGAGCTCACCCCAGTGTGCTTTGTGTATTCTGAAGCTGACCTTGTCGGCATGTTCCTGCCCCCGCCCCACCCCACTCCATTGTGTGCCACACTGGGAGCCCACTCCAGTGTGGCCAACATAACCCCCCCAGGTCATGGGGCACACTGGGATCCAGTGTGCCCAACAGTTGTTTTATTTCACCTGTAAATAAAGAAAACCTTCCTGTATTGTCCGTTCCTGAAAAAAAGAAAACTGTCCGTTGTTGATTCCAGAGAACCCCTTTCCCCATCCGACACCCACCCTCTGTGCACCCCCCCTCACCCCATACTTATCTCCAGAGGTCCTGATCCACGATCCTTGCTGGAGCGGGAAGATGTCTGCAGTCTTAAAAACTGACTGCGAACTGAAGAAATGCCAGTAAGCTGTATAAGTTCATCAGTGGGTGGGAAGGGGTTCAACTTAGGTGGATATCGCTGCCATTATTTCTGACATTTGGCTCCTAATTTTCAACATGGGGTCTTGGGATCCCACTTCATGAAATCAGTCACTGTCATTTCATTATTCGGTCTCAAAAGGTAATTTCGCGGTCACTGCACGGAAACACCTTTCAGGACTGATTAATGAAATGACAGTGCTACTGTTCATGAAGTTGGCTCCTAAAAAGCCTATGTTGCAAATTTGGTGAAAAAATTCCAAAAAAATTACTGCGTTATGGGCATGCATTGTGCAGTTTCCATGAACACTTGTAACTTCAAGAATGTTTAATATTTTCACTCCAGATTTTCAACATTGCCATTTTTTACACCTCCTGATCAGCAGTACAGCTGTCATTTTTCACATCCTGCCCAAAATGTGTTTTCGCACATCTGGTGCACAATGGCATTGTTGTTGTGGGAAATCTATGTTTGGGACAGATTAAGAAAGTCACAATGACACTGCTCATGAGCAGAGGTCCCAAAATGCCTATTTTGAAAATTTGGTAAAAAAAATGCCTAAAAATGACTGTTACGAGCATGCACTGTGCAGTTTCCACGCACACTCATAGCTTCGAGAATTTTTTATATTTTCACTCCAGATTTCCAACATTGCCATTTCTTCACACCTCCTTATGAATGGTACAGCTGTCATTTTTCACATCCTGCCCAAAATGTGTTTTCACACTTCTGGTGCAGAATGGTATGGTTGCTGTGGGAAATCAACATTCGGGATAGATTAACAAAATCACAGTGCCACTGTTCATGAGCAGAGGTCCCAAATGCTTTCATGAGGTGGGGTCACAGGAAGCCCATGTTGAAAATTTGGAGTGCAATTACCAACAAATGCCCGGGGTGTTAGGGTTTCTAATCATAATGTCCCACCCTGCAGAGACTGACAGGTGTCAGCTGTGTGACTTTGTATTGTCGACTGTAATGCTAATGCTATTCCACCCCCTCCCACCCTGCAGCCAGTGACAGGCATCAAGGTGTGCCTTGGACTCTTCAGCCTCAAAGTTAATCCCCTTCTCCTATACTACACCCATCTCAATGTATTTCCTTATGGAATGGGGTGAGCATAAGGCCCGGTGATCCCAAGGCACAATGTGACTCTTGTAGGAGTCTGCAGGGTAGGGTGAGGTGAAATGGCATGAGCGTTATGGTCAATGACCCAAAGGCACACCTCAATGCCTGTCAGTCTCTACAGGGTGGGGTTGGGTTGGTGTCAGTTCCATACTTCACTGCCGTTCCTATTATGCATCTCTCTAACTCCTGCACTACCAATGCCAATGCCAGCAAATGCTTGTTTTATCTGAATTTATTTGAGGGTTTGGATTTTGGCTATATTCAATGTAATATTTGTTTAGGTGTAAAAATAGGCAGAATTACAACAGGTGAGTGTGGATTGTTGAATGCTGAACCTACTACTGTTAACAAAGTCATATTAAGAAACACCATTGTCAGGTAACGTTAAGAAACACAAATAAGAGTATTCAGTTCAAGTTTAAAAAAATATAAGTGAGGGTGTCCTGGTCTGAGCAGTAAAACAGTTTGGAGTTGGAAAGACATCTATACCCTAGCACCACAGCAAGCAACAAGTCAATTGTTGGCCGGCCCGGTGGCGCTGAGGGTTGTGGCACTGGTCGCCACACCTCGCGCCACGCCGGCGACCTGTGCTTGGGAACAGGCATGGGTTGCCGTGGGTCGGTGGGGAGGAGATGGATTGAGCGTCCAAGGGACTGCTCTCCATCTCCAGGAAGGGGGGATTTGGGTGGCCGGGGCTTGCCTGACCCCTAGCGGAGGCTGGGGGGTCGACAGCATGTAGCTGCAAGCTTGGGGAGGCGGGTCGTGGCAGATGCTTGATTGGGGCATGCACAGGAGCGTGCGTGCACCCAGTCGCTGGCGTCATTGCATGCTATGACCAGCCGGGAGGAAAAACAGTGAAAAAAGCGAGCTCAGCAGCACGGAGTTGTTCCCCCGTGGTGCCATTCCTGGAAGGGCGCTTCCCTGGCATGGATCCGCTGGGGTGGTTGAGTCACTCCCCACCACCCCGCCAATGGCGGGTAAGTCATGGGTGCACAAGGAGGGGTCTGATGTCCGCGATGGCGCTATGGGAACAACGGAGGGCGGGGGTCGTAGCCGGAGCTCTGGAGGAGAGAAAATAATACCCCCCCAAAAAAAAAACAAGTCAATTGTCTGAACATTTGTCTAACATATACAGAATACAGTGCTCTAAGCGTAGTTGTAACTTAAATTGAAAATGACATGAGTGTTTTGACTGACACTGATGGTCTGGACATAACTTGCATGAAAAATGGAAATATTAGGAACCTACCCACCCATCCTTATTAAAGAGAGTCTGCAACCAGCTCAATGTAGCCTTTTGTTATGTTGTCTTCCCTTTGTCACCATTTGGTGTTAGTATGGCAGCAGGGGACACCTTCAAAAAAAATGTCCAAAACTCCATGAAGTTATTTTTCTATTCTTTCTTTTTTCTTCTTTCTTTTTTTTTAACTCTGAGAAAAGTGTTGAAAATGACAACAAATGTGCACAGCAATATATAACACATACCATATGTTTTATTTACAAAATCAAACAGCATTTTTCTGGATTTCATGGCTTCTGCATTTATAGGTCATGGAGTACATAAACAAATATGACTTGTAGAGTAGCAAAAAGATCAGGACAATTAGAAACAATAGCCTAAATGATGTGGTCTGTAATACCTGTTGTACTCTCCCGGGTCGTTCCTGAAAATAGGCATACAACTTATCTAGTGTACTTACTTGGTAAACAAAAGCTAAATAAATAAATATGCTACTGTTTCTTCTTGTCTTGTTTTCTGTGTATCAGGTCACAGGATATTGTTTCTAATTGTCCTGTTCTTTATGTTTTGGTTTATAGGATCTCCTCAGAAAATGAAGCCTGAACATACGAGAATAATCTTAAAACACACAAAGTATTAATAATAATCAGAGTATAGCTTATATTTTAGAAATTTTATGTGAAGATAATATGCCAATATTAAGTTCAATTTTGATTTTTTATGTAGGACTCTTAAGTTGTATCAGTCACTAGGTTGTTAGATTTCACTGCCTATACACTTGCTTTGCTTAGATAATCCTGTGCAACTGGAATTAGTTTAATAAGCACATGTGATTAATTATGTTTGGCATTTAGGCGCCCATGTTAGAAATGGTTCACTAGCTCTGAGGAAGCCCTATGAGGAGGGCGATACGTAAGCAAGCAGTGTGCCTTCACTGCTGTCCATTATCATGTTGGATCCATCTCTGAAAGCTTAATAAAAGACTAGTGATGGAATAATCCTGCTTCCTTTCTTTGAATAGTGATCCAGTGTGATTGGTGTGTGCTGCTGCTTACTGTTTTTTTGGTTAATCGAGTTTACCAGCAAGCAGCACCACCCCAGCGCTTACCCCCACTGGACAAATAACAGCAAGTATGTGTCAATGGAAGGCTGTCAGACTCAAAAATGGTAGGTTGTGGGGTTCCCCAGAGCTCAATATTGGGGCCCTTGCTGTTCTCTCTACTGTATGTATAAATGAGTTACCATCAATTTGCTCTGGGTCCTCAGTGGTCCTGTATGTGGACGATGCTGTGCTCTGCATAGCCAATAGTGATGTTAAATTGATCCAACAAAAACTGGGATATGAATATAATAAATTGATAGGATGGTTACAGGAAAATCAACTTGTGCTTAACAGAAAAAAATGAAAATTGAGCCTGGCCCGGTGGCACTGAGGGTTGAGGTGCTGGATGCCACACCTCGTGCCATGCCGGTGACCCAGGTTCGGGAGTGAGCCTGGGTTGCTGGGAATTGGGGGGGAGGGAGAGGATCGAGCATCTGGAGGACAGCTCTCCACTCCTGGGAGGGACAGGGGTCCCTGTTTGGTGCTTGGCTAGCCTCTGGCAGAAGCCAGAGACACAGCAAGCACTGAAGTGAGAGAAGGAGTCGGTAGTGGCAAACGGTACCAATGCCTTGATGTCATGGCACTAGCCACTCCCTAGAAAATGGAAAAATACCTTTCAGCTCCAGCAGAGATGGAGCACCTGAGCTTGCCCTCGATTTGCACTGCCCTCCTGGCACCCTCCTGACTGATGCTACTGAAGATATTGGGGTGTTGGGGCCCACCTCGTCCTTGCCCGGGGGTAAACCGAGGCTACATGGGCGATGGAGGACTGTCCAGGTAGGAGCGGACCATAGGGGGATGACTCTTTGGTGCTCACGAGGAGACCAGAGCCATGGGGAGGAGAGGAGAAATAAATTAGAAAGTAAAAAAAAAGAAAACAAGTGAATGCTCTTTTGTTATAACAATAAAACTAAAAAAGTTATTAGAACCTTTTGTGATAACTGCCAAAGATCATTCAAACATTGAAATTGTCTGTCATTGTAAATGACTGGGAGTAACTTTGGGCAGTCATTTGAATTTTCCATCACATATCAATAACATAACTAAACAAACAATTACATACCAAATAGGTGCTCTCTATGCAGTGGGGGATTATCTAACCAATGACACGAGGAGAACCATAGCCTCGACTTGTTTACTGCCAACCCTAGATTATGCGAGTTTGATAGGGGTGGAGCAACTGAAAAAAACAGACAACAGAGAAATAGTCTATATAACACCATACAGTATGTAGATTTGTCCTAAGGGCCACATTCAGGAAACACCATTGCAGCCTGTATAACATACTAGGGTGGTTACCATTAGAATATAGGGGTACTTTACAATTATCCTGTTTTGTTTTCAGTTCAATTCATGGTTTCAAATATAACCCTATGTTACATTTTTTTTGAACAACGAATCAGCCCCAGAGTACTGGTCCCAAAATTCTATCGCCTTGGTTGTAACATTTTGTAAAACTACAAAAAAAACAGAAAACTGACATCTTTTAAACAAAGTGTAACAAGAATATGGAATGGACTGCCAAATGAATTACATAATTCACAGAGTACAAACCATTTTAAATCATCTTTAAAAAGAGTTGTGTATTCTAAGACCCAATGTAACTGTACTTAAAGATACATACTGTAGCTCTGGAAATATTTCATCTGTGGACCTTATGCCTGTATAGTTGTTCCTTATATGTGATTATTTAATTAATATGTTTACTATCTTTTAGTAAGTTTATATTTAGGTGTTATGTATTTGTTTATGTATTTTTGGCTTCTCCAGGATTAAGTGGTTGCTTGCAATATTATGTGGTGTTTGTACTCTCCCTGGGACAAGCCTGTAAAAGGGGCATGTGGCCCAGTGCTTTTTTTACCTGGTTATCAAATGTTTTAAGTACAATAAAAAAATATGTCATATTATGTCAGGCACCTGGAGTTTTTTCATGTCAGATTTAGTTACTGTCATTTATGATTTGAGATGAACAATGTGTTGGTTGTAATGAGTCTGAGTAGTCAACAAACAGACCCAGACTGACTTTGATAAATGTCTGTTTCTCAACATTGTCTGGTGCCAGACTAGCTCATTGTTACCAACAATACTGCCATCAGCACTAAATATCCTCTCAGAAAACACACTAGTTGATGGACAGCTTAGGTATAGAGTGGAAACTTTAGTTAATGCTGGCCAAAGTTTTCTTTCCCTGTGCCAGTATCTAAAAGGATTATCCCTGATGTGTAGTTGTTCAGTATCTCTTAAGCAATCTTCCACCACAGTTGTGGCTAATTCAGATATGGCAGAATTGTGTCATGGTGTGGAGCATAGGTTTTCTTATGATGAGCTGGAAGCTTGTCCAGATACAACTATTTTCCTGTTCGGCATCATCAAGAAAATGATCTTGTTGTTCTTGATCATCTGCTTGAGATGCATCAACCCTCCACTCAGGCTGTACCACTGAGGCTGGGGATCCAGCTGCCCCCATCAGTGCTGCAAGGTGCTCCAGCAATGTTGATCACCATCAATGTCCAAACCATGCTTACTTCCTTTTGGGAGTTCATGCACTGCCTTGTTCCTCTTCCAAGTTCATCGATGCTGGGGCCTACTAGGCCAGCTTTCGTGCCAACCTCTTTCATGTTGACACGCCCCAATCGCTTTCAGGTGTCAGTGTCTCCTGTGCTCCTTTCAGAGCCATATTGAGTAACTCCATAGTCAGTATCCTAAAGTGTACGCAATAGCCACCACCCCCCCTTCAATCTCAGTATGCTTCCCTGTGAGATGTGTACAGGTGATAATGTGTTGATTCTACATGTGATTAATTATGGTTGGTATTTAGGCACTTGTGTTATAAATGGTTCACTAGCTCTGAGGAAGCCCTATGAGGAGGGGCATGTTCATTACTGAAATACTACATATGATTAATACTGTGTTTGCATTGTGTATGTATAATTCTACTCCTATAGTCATGTCTTCTGTTCCTGTATGACACTGAAAAACTGCAATAAAAAGTATTAAATGCAATAAAATACACAGCATTCCCAAAAGCATTTCTGTGATAACCGCAGACTCATTTTCATAAGATACTCTTTTAGTGAAGAAGTACTTCCTCACATCTTTTCTAAATTCCCCCTTCCAGCTTGACTGCTTGCCCCCATATTATCTCCTCTGAAAAATACCACCTTCGTGTACTATATTCACCCCTGTGAGGCATTTATAGGTATCATGTCCCCCCCTTTCCCTCCTCTCTTCCAGCGTGTATGTATTGAGAATCTCTCAGTCTCTCCTCAAGTGTTTTTTTATGCTGCCCCTGCACCATTTTTGTTGCCTCCAATGAACAGCCTCTGCCCTGCCTATGTCCTCCCAGAAGCATGGTCTCCAAAAATGGACACAATACTCCAGGTTGGGTCTCACAAGCCATATATACACAGTGGTAACACCACTGCTCTCCTTCTGGTAATACCCCTCTATGCATCCCAGCATCCCGCTTGCCCTACCTACTACCTTGTTACATTGACTTGCCACCTTGAGGTCATCTGATATGATAACTCCCAAGGTCCCTTTCCTGTTTAGTAATTGTCAATATCTCTTCTTCCATGTTATACTATTCCTCTGGGCTTCTGTGCCCTAGCTGCATGATTTTACACTTTTTTCACATTGAAACCCAGCTACTATATCCATGACCAATTTTTGAGTTTTTTTCAGGTGTCTATCCACTGCAGATCTTGGTGTCTTATGGAAGGAGGCACACCATACTTTCCAGCTCTTCTGCAATGTCACTTATTAAGTCATTGATGAGGACTGGTATCAGTACTGAGCCCTGAGATACCCTGCTGGTCACTTTCCCCTCCCTAAAATGAGTGTAATTTACCACTACCCTATGTCACCCATCCATTATCCAAATTTGTACCCAGTTTCTTTCCTTGGGACCTTCCCTCAAACTGTCCAATTTCCTTCTTTGCTTCCTATGTAGCATGGTGTCAAATACCTTGCTGAAGTCTATGTAGGCCATGTCCACCACTCCACCCTGCTCTATTTCCCTGGTCAACCTGTCAAATAAATCAATCAGGTTCCTCTGATGTGACCACCACCCCATGAATCTGTGCTACCTCAGACCTTGTAACCCATTGGATTCAAGATACTCCATAAGCCTTTACTTTAAAAGTGTCTCCATTAACTTCTCCACCACTGACATCACGCTGACTGGCCTGCAATTACCAGCATCCTCTCTATTGCCACTTTTACGAAGGAGGACTACACCTGACCTCCTCCAGTCCACTGGAACAACTTCTTTTTCCAGTGAGTTGTTGAACACGGATGCCAAAGGTGGAGCCAGTACCTCCCTGACCTCCCTCAGCACCATTGGGTGTACCTCATCTGGCCCCATAGCTTTATCCACTTTCAGATTCACAAGTCCTTTTAGGACTCTTTCCTCTGTGAATAGACTTGCGTCTACCTCCTCCTCCCTCCCCATATTCCTACTGCTTTTATGTGGTCCGTCCCCCTCCGCTTCCACTGTGAAGACTGAACATAAGTATCTGTACAGGATATCTGCTTTTTCCTGATACTCTGCAAAGTCTCCCCCTGCACTTCATAACCTCACAGTCTCTCTCCTTGTCTTCCTCTTTTCACTTAAGTATCTAAAAATGGTCTTGCTCCCCATACTTACTCCATTGGCTATCATTTCCTCAGTGTGCACCTATTGCCCATCACCACCTTCTCTGCTTCCCTCTGCCTTTCCTGGCACATCTCCCTATCCTCTTTCCTCTACATCTCATTACACCCCTGAGTGCTACACTTTTAGTCTTAACCTTTGCTTCCACTTCTCCTGAGAATTATAGTGGTCTCTTTTTCCTCCTGTTCTTGCTCACTTCTTTTGCACAGAGATGTGTTTCCTTCACTATACCATCCCTAAGTTAGGCCCACTGTTTCTCCATCCCTCCCAGGCAATCCCCTGTATAGGCCATCTCAGAGGCATTCATCCCTTTTTATTTTTAAATCTGCCCTCCTGAAATCCAGGGCCCTCATCCATGTGTGGCTTCCTTCTGCTGCTGTCCTAATGTTAAACCACTGTACGGTGACCACAGGTCCCCAGGTGGCATTCCACTTTGACATTTGCAATACTGTACATGCTTGTGTGCACCAGATCCAGTATTGCCCCATCAGGAGTGGGACCTCCAACTATTTATTTGAGAACGCCCCCCCCCTTCTGGGAATCGAGGATGTCTCTGCATTTAGCTGATGCTGTGTCTGGGAGGCTCTAATCTACATAGATACATAGAAATTGTTGGTAGATAAGGACTGCTAGGCCCATCTCGTCTTCTGTAAGCCATATACTTCTATGCAGTCACTGACCCTAAGTGATAAATGTCTTTTCATTACCCCCACCCTATCCAGTGTTCCCTTGTGCCTGTCCCAGGCATGTTTGGACCCTTCCACTGTGTTTGCCCCACCACCTCTTGTAGCAAACTGTTCCAAAAGTCCACCACCCTCTCTGTGTAGAAACATGTCCTCATGTTACCTCTTAATCTACCCCCCTCCAATTTCATATCATGTTCCCTCATTCTGATATCTTTTCTACAATGGAAAAGATCCCCTACCTGCACCTTGTTTATGCCCTTTAGGTACCTGAAAGTTTCCATCATGTTCACCCTTTCTCTCCTCTCCTCGAGTGAGTACATATTGAGGTCTTTTAGTCTCTCCTCATAAGTTCTGTGATGCAAGTCATGCAATATCATTGTTACCCTTCTCTGGATAGCCTCCACCTTGTCTATGTCCTTATGCATGTGTGGTCTCCAGTACTGCACACAGTACTCCAGGTGAGGCCTTAACAGTGTTTATATAATGGCATCACAACCTTCTCCCATTTTGTGCTAGTAATGCCTCTGCCTCTGCCTATGCATGCCAGCATGCCACTGGTCATCCCTGCAGCCTTTGCACAGCACTTTGATACCTTAAGGTCATCAGATATGATAACCCCTAGGTCCCTTTTCTCTTTGGTGACAGTCAGCACTTCCCCCCTATTCTGTAGCTTTCCCCAGGGTTCCCCCTACCCAGGTGCATTATCTTGCATTTTTTTGCATTGAACCTGTTGCCACACATCCAACCATCTTTCAAGCTTCTTCAGGTCCTGCTTCATTTTTGCTTTCATTTAGCAGTGTCAGTGGCTCAGTAGGTAGCACACTCGCCTCTGAGACCGGGAGATCAGAGGGCTGTAGATTCAGTTCCCACATCTGGCACTTGGGTTGATATCCAGTACTGCAACTGTAGTGCAGCATGAGAGGGGTGCTGCACTTCTGAGGTGCCATCTTTTGAATGAGACATTAAACTGAGGTCCCATCTGCCTGGATTGGTGGTAGTTCAGGTGGATGTTAAAGATCCCATGGCACTTATCAAAAAGAGTAGAGGAATTTCCCTGGTGTCCTGGCCAAATTTCCCTCATTTATTCAAAATACCACCAACAGCTTAATCTGGTTCAAGGTCAGTTGGCATTCATCTGTATCCCCTTCCCTGGGTCGTGCCTGAAAATAGGCAGGATTTATCTAGTGCACTTATCCGGTTAACAAAAACAAAATAAATAAAAATAAATAAAATATATTTTCTGCACCCCTTTTGGAGTATCCTCTTTGTTGCAGATCTTGGTGTCATCTGCAGATAGGCAGACCTTTCCTTCCATCCCCTCTGCAATGTCACTAATGAAGACATTGAACAGGACTGGTCCCAGTACTGATCCCTGTGGTACTCTGCTGGTTACCTCTTTCTCCCCGGATTGTATCCCATTCACTACCACCTTCTGTCCGCAGCCAGTTTCTAATCCAATGTATCACCTTATGCTCCATGCTCAGACTACTCATCTTGTTAACCAGCCTTCTGTGTGGGACAGTATTGAAGGCTTTGCTGAAATCTAGGTAGGTGATGTCTACCATCCCTCTCTGATTCACTTCCCTAGTCACCCAATCAAAGAAATCTATCAGATTTGTTTGATATGACCTTCCTGCTGTGAATCCATGTTGCCTCATATCCTGGGCACCATTGGATTCCAGGACTGCTACTATCCTTTCTTTCAGCAGTGTCTTCATGATCTTCCCCACCACTGAGGTGAGGCTGACTGGCCTGTAGTTCCCCGCTTCCTCCCTATGGCCACTTTTGTGCAATTCAACTACATGCACCCTCCTTCAGTCCTCTGGAACCACACCTGTGTTGGGTGACTTTGTGAACAGGGTGGCCAGAGACACTGCTAGTTCCCTTCTCAGCTCCCTTAATATCCTCAGGTGTATGTAGTTTGGCCCCATGGCTTTATCCACCTTCAGCTTTGTGAGTTCCTCCAGAACTCTCTCCAATGTGAATGGACTGGTGTCCACATCCCCCATCCATTGCCTCTGCTCCCCAACTGTGGTCCTTGACCCACCACCTCCTTATTGAATACTGAACAGAAGTATTTGTTCAGTATTTCTGCTATGTCTAGAGCCCCCCTTACACTCTCCCTCCTCCCCTTTGAGCCTTACACCCCCCCCAGCAGCTTGAAGTCCCTCACCAGCAGCATCTCCCTTTAATCTGCAATTGTGCCAGTGGCTTCTCTAAGTTCCTTATCCAGTCTCTTCCCCTGTGTTGGAGATCTGTGTCTCACCACCAGTGTGAGTAGTGGCTCCACCTCCCGTCTGCAGTGTGACCAACAGTACTTCTAACCCCTCCTTGCCCCCTATGTTCCCTTGCATTTCCATCATCTTGATTCCCTCCCTTACATAAAAAACAACCCTTCCTCCCTTCTGCCACTCCCTATCCTTTTTGAAATGAGTGTAGCCAGGTATGGCTATGTCCTAGTTGTGGCTACCTGTACATCATGAGTCAGTAATAGCCACAGTATCTAGATCTGCCTCTGCCATGATGGTCTTTTGGTCTGGAATATTATTTCCATGACTCCTTGCAATTGCATACATGGCCCTCCATAGTGGTCTCAGTCTGCCTGCCATCCCCTTCTCCCCTTCTATTCTGTCTTATTTTCCCCTTTCATTGAGTAACTTTTGTTCCTTTAAATCTAACTACTTACCATCCAATGTCCCTCATCCATGCAGATGCCAAAATCCTCACAAAGGCTTTAGCCCTGAAGTTGGAGACCATCCTCTCAGATCTGATACACCCAGCACAGGCTGGTTTTGTAAAGGGATGTCTGAGCTCAGACAACCTGAGGTCTCTCTGTACCCTCTTCCATGCAGTACACACTAACCCCATTCCTGCTGTAGCTATAACCATAGAATTTGGGAAGGTTTTTAATTCAGTAGAGTGGGAGAACTTGCTGCATGTGCTGGAAAGAATGGGCTCTGGGCCTCATATTACCTCCTGGGTTCAGACCCTATATGCGACGCTCATGACCAGAATTTTTTTTTTTGTTGCAACTCCCCTGCCCCCTAGGACCCCACTCCTTTGGTTTCCAAAGGTTTGGCCCTCTGACTGATCATCCTTCTCCCCCTTTGCCATCTCCTGCCACCAGGCTCCCCAAGCTTTGTGACACCCCCCAGTGTCCTGGCTTATCCTTGCCAAGGAGCCCTCCTGCTGCCACCACCTACAAGCCAGACATCGGTAAAGGCCTGGAACCAAATCTTCAAACTCACTATGCTCCCCCTGACTCCTGTAACCTACACCCCACTTTGAGTGAACTTGATTGTCAAGACTGACAAGAACCTGATTATGTGGTAGAACTGAAAAGATGCAGGAATTTTGTTGGAATGAGGCATTTTTATAACAGGCTCCCATACTCTAGACTCTATTAAGAACCTGAAACTGAGATATGACCTACTGTAGGTAAACACAGCTTTCGGAAAGATCTTTACCTTCATACAGCACTAAAGTCATTATTAACAACCATTATCTCCAACCCCTCCTTCCCCCTTCCCTCCTGGTGCCAGATGAATAGAAGTAGGCAAAATATATTGCTGCATGACTAATGCCACACCAGACCAATCTCAAACTGCTCACCATGGTGGGAATGAGACCTTCACTGCCCAGTTTTTGAACAAGAGTGGAGTTCATGCTGCTGAGTAGCTTGGGAGGCCTGTCCTGATAGTTGCAGCTTCCTAATTCAAAGCCAGGTGCTCCACTCCTGTAATAGAACCCCAGCTTGGTTATGTGCAGTGGGGATGCTAACTGATGACAGATTTAGGAGATGCACTGCACAAGGTGAAACATTATTTCATATACTCTGGTGGTGCCCTGACATATGTCATTTCCGGGACTGAGTACAATCTGATTGCAGGTCTGTAGTGGGTCCTTCCTTCCCATTGTCTCCCCAGCTGTTCCTCATGGGACCTCCCTCTTGTGTGTCTTTGTATCTGACCCTCTGCTGCAAAGGCTTGTGTTGGCGAGGAATGAAGCAAAAAATCTCTTGTTACATAGATGGAGGATAGTTACGGTGCTATCCTCCCAGGAATGGAGACAGGTGGTTGTGTCTTTTGTCATACTTTCTAGAGTGTCCCACTTGCAAGTGGTACCCTCTCAGAGTTTTACATTGGCTAGTTTTCCTATTTGACTTTGTCTATGTATACATTGGAGCCTGTTTTCACGTTCAGGAAGGCAAGAGCATGCTTCACCTCTCTTAGAATCCTCACCTTATGTTGTCACACACAACTTTCCCAAAAATCTTTATTTAGTGGGTGGGCACTCCACACCCATCTGTCCAAATCTTGATAGGGGGTGGGAGAATATGGGTTCTCTGGTATGTGTTTTAGGCAACATAGTTTTGACTGATTGTAATGTCTAACATTTTTCTGCTTAAACTCTTTTCCTTCCTTGATACTGTAAATTCATAATGAAATAATGTGTATTGGTGGTTCTTCTGAAGAAGTTTTTGATTTTCTGTCTATTGTGTATCATTAATTTTTCAATAAAAATGATTAACTAAACTGAAGATATTGGGCGCGATTTTCAAATGTTGACACATGGCTTGCATCAAACCCTGCACCAACCCTGATGTCTGGTGCAACTGCGCCAAATTCCTTTGGTACAACTGCACCCAATTTTTGTAGGTAATCATAATTTACAGCAGCTTACAACAAATATTTGTTGCAAGCTGCATAAAAAGGGTCCCCCAAATGGCACAAGTTATATCAGGGGAGAGCTGATCTAACTTGAGGCATTTGGTGTGCCTGACTGAGAATTGCGATCGCACCGCCGATGGAATGCCACAAGCCCCATGCACCAAATGTTTGGCATACCAGGGACTTGATGGCATCCACAAGTCTTTCATAAATCAGGCCCGCTGTGTGCATCAAGAAGGATTTCCTGTGCAAATCAAAAGACACTCCATTGCTCAAGTCACTGGTTCTACCACGCTTTGAGTATTATTGTCAGTTCTAGATATCATATTATTGAAAAAACAGCCTAATCAAAGGGGTGCAGAAGAGGGGAATGTACACATTATACACACCGGGGGGATGGGATATAAGTTTTGAGAATAGACTAGACTAGCTTATTTTGTTCAGTTTTTAAAATTGTAGGATAAGGCACGACCTAATTCACACATATGAAATTATACAAGATATTAAGTTGAAGAAGGCCTTGAAAAAAATACGTAAAAATATGGAAATAGTCACACTGGAGTTCTAGATCAGATCAAGGGCAGCAACTTTAGGTGTGAACAAATGAAGCCCTTTTACATGCAGAGAATGGTGAATGTATGGCCTATTCGGCTAGAAAGAGTGGTGAACACAGATTTACTTTTAACATTCGTGCCTAGACTAGATAGATATATGAGGGAGGGAAGAAACTTGGCACCAATCCATGAAGAGGTGGAGGACAGACTGGATGGGCTACAAAGCATGTTTCCCTGTCATTCAATTTTCTCTCACTACTCAGTTTCCTCAATCTTTTTTATTACAGGTATTTTGTTCACCTACTCATATTCTGGATTGATCCCTTCATCATACAATATATTCATTTTGTACTCTACTTAACTATATTGGTTATTAAATTCTGTTGACCTTCTTATCCTTCCTAGCTCGAACACCTAAAATTATCTCCTTCTGACCATATATGTGTGCATAAAAATGCAATCAGAAAATGTTATCCAGTTTGATTCTTTCTATTGGTCTTTCATTCTCTTCTAATTCTCTGAATTTATTATAAACTGTTGTATACTAAAACCATGTTCTATTTTCTGCCTTAAACCCTATATCAGAGTCTGCCTGTTTAGGTCACATACAGGGATTGAAAATACCCTTTTTTCAGACAATGTAAGTGGGGTCTGTTGTGGGGAAACTAATGGAATGATTGTCTTAATTATTGTCTGAAGGATAAATTGTGACCAGCCACAGAAGACCACATTTAAAGGTCATATAAAAGTGCTGTGTCTTGCCCAATAGTTTTGGGGCTGGTGGGGATTATCTGGAATGCAGTCTCAACTAGGTGACAGCTAGAGGATGAGTCACAGGATGTAAGGGGTGAGGCTTTATATTAGAACCTACCCAAGCTTCTCATGGCAGACTGTCAGTGTCTAATTGCATGAGTTCACCATTGCAGCAGTGTAGTGTCTGCCTTAGGATCATCTGCAGGACTTCCACTGGTAATCAACAGTTCCACAGGGAACTCTACTGTTGCAGGAATACAGAACTTCAGGGAATAAGCAGAACAATGGGTAGAGTAAGGGATCCTAGTTATTCCCCAGTTGGAGTAGATTAACATAGCAGATAATAAGTGAGTACTAGTACAATATTGTAATTTATTAGTTTTAACAAACTCTCTGTCTATGTTAGGGTGTATTAGGGAACAATCTAAGGGGTGTCAGGCAGCTAGAATGTAATGGTGAAAATCAGTATTTTTTTGCATAATACCCTAACTAGGGAATGCCATTTTAGTGAGAAACTAAATGGATATTAGGTCAGTAGAAGGGATTAAAGGTTACTACTGGGAGTCTAGCCAATTATTTTGTATATGGAGACCCTTGACAGCATTGAGCATAGATATAGTGAGGTAGTCAGCTAGAGGGACAGGTGAGTGCTTATCTCCAGGGTTTGCTCTGGAGAAGAGAACTCAGACCCATAAACAAGGCCACTGGGGAGCCCTATATACAACTGCTAGCTGCAAGACTGGAGATTTCTCAGTTATGTAACCACTTGAGCTGCTCAAATGTTACCCCCCCACACACACACACACTCTCTGCTAGTGGCCTATTGGCCCAGGCAGCTGGAGGGTGATGGGGGAGGGGAAAAGGAGTGAGGGGCTGTCACAGTGTGGTCATCAAAGCCCACAAAATCTTGACAGCAAATGTCTTTGCATCTCTGGAGCAGGTCAAAGCACCAGGCTGCAATGGGGGGGCGGGGCTAGAGAGGACAACTTTGGAATGAGAGCAGAAAGAAGATAACAAGGAGCATTTTAGTCATAGTGAACTCTAGAGATGTCAAGAAGTTGGTGGGGAAGGTAGAAGGAAGGGTGTGGTCAGATGCATTTCTGGGTGCATCTGCCATCCATCTAATGTATAGCTAGAATAGGGAGAAGGGTAAAGGAAGGGGAGGAGCTGGGGATGCTGATACAGTTGGGTATCAACAATTTGGTGAACCTGCCTACAAAATAATGAAGCACAACTTTCAAAGGTTGATGGACAAATTGATGGCAACCCCAGCTTCTCTTGCCATTTTTGAGGTCCTCTCTCTGTTGGGCAGGGAGAATGGGGAGGACAGAGTGAAGAAGAAAGAGTCTGAGGAGTTTAATTGGTGGTTGAAGGATAATGTCAAGAGGAAGGGTACTATTCTGTAGGAGATTGAGGGGGATTCTGAGAGAGGAGGCCAAGGATGACAGCCTTCAAATATAAAAAGAAGTGGGCAGTGTGCTGGGGCAGAAAATTGGTGTCTACACTGGTGGACAATTCAACTGATTGCAGGAGAGTCTGAGTCTTAGGGAATCACTTAATAAATAGAGCAATTGGGCAGCCTAGCTAGGGCTATCCCAGAAATGGGAGCTAGGAACATAGGAGAAGGATGCACTAAGGCAAGAGTTCCAAACTGTCAAAGAAAATGAGCCAGTGAGAGTGGGATCATTAAGAGTGAGAGAAAAAAAAAGGAAAAAAAAATTAAGGAGGTTGAGGGTGGATGAAGATGGAGGCTATTTAAAAGACTGAATGGGTATATATACAACATGGGAAATTATCTGCCTTAACACCAGGAGCGTGGGAAAGAAAGCTATGTGTTTCAGGCAATGGAGGCTGATATGAAGTTGAGCCTTGTAGCCATTACAAAAGTCTGGACCACAGGGAATAATAAATGGGAGCTTGCAGGCCTAGGCTACACTATGAATGGGTGGAATGGGGGAAGGGAAAAGGAGGAGGGGGGAACCCTCTATATGTCATAGAAGGCATAGAGGCAGTGAAGGATGGGTCAATTGTGGATTGAGGAACAGCGAAACAGAATTGCTGTGGGTTCAGCTCACAACAGCAACAGGCAAGAAATTGTGCATGGGGGTGGCTTACAGACCACCAGAATGGGAGGATGAGGGTGATTTGGAACTGGGGCAAAAATAGACAAGGGGGATTCAACAAGGGAGGCAGTGGTAATGGAGTGGTAGTGGGGAAACTCAACCTACCAGGCACTGATTGTGACATTCCAGCAGTTAGGAGGACCAGAAGTCAGATTCTGCTAGATATGTTGCATGACTGCCTACTAGTGTAGCTGGGCAGGAAACACACAAGGCAGGCTGCCATTGTCAGTGTGGTGTGCACCAACTAAAAATTGATAGTTGAAGTGCAGGTAGGGGATCCCCTAGGATCCAATGACAATAATGACATATGGTTTGAACTGGCCCTTGGTATCAGTACACCCAGTCAAAGGCTGAAGTTCTGACTTTAACTAGGTGAAGGAATTAGTTCAGGATAGGTTGATTGGGGTGGACAAAACTGGGGTGTGGAGGAAAGGTGAGGATAAATTAAAGGGACCATTCCTGAAGCAACAACATCCTTCAATCCAATAGCTCAATTCAGTCTGGTGTGGGTCTGAATGACTGTAGGGTAGCAGATGAAATTCTGCTCCATATGGGTGTAGACAAGGAGTAACCAGGTAACTACAGGCATGTCAGTCTTACCTCTGTTGTGGGTCAACTGATGGAAACACTAGTCAAAGTGGAACTAGTCAACTATCTTGAGAGTAATGGACTAGAGGATAGTAAATAGCATGGGCATGTGGCAGTGAGATCTTGTCAGACAAACCTGATAGTATTCTTTTGCTGGGTAACTAGGGCAGTAGCCAAGATAGAAGCAGTAGAGTTACTCTGACTTCAGAAAAAAATTCAACTCAATGCTGCACAGAAGGTTGCTGAAGATGTTAGAGTACCTAGGTGTGTCAAAGGACATAATGAGATTGGAAGTTAGTTTATTAGAGGGGAGACAGTAGAGGGTAGTGGTAAAATGAGTCAAGTCCAGGGAGAGATAGAGGTCACAATTGTGGTGCCTTAGGGTTCAGTCCTGGGTTCAGTCCTTTTCAATGTGTTCATCAGTGACATAAGAGAAGGAATTCAGGGCAAGATGTGTCTCTTCACAGATGATACTAAGCCCTATCATAGGACATACAGTGAGGAAGGGTAAGGCTGAGGGACCTGCAAAGGTTAGAGTAGCCTAAGGTTTGGCTGTTGAAATTTAATGCCAAAAAGTGCAAGGTGATGCAGATTGGGAACAGGAACTCCACAGTCAGAGATCATCAAAGTTTGCAAAATTTGCTCTGTGAATTAATCCACAAATTAAGCGCAGTTCACAGAGTGTGGATCAATCCTCAAAGTGCAAAGTTTTCGCTATGAAGTACTGAGTTTCACTCACAAAGTGTGAAATTTCAACCGTAAATGGTAGAATTTTGACGTTCTCGGGTGACATTCTGCACTTTTCCAGTGAAATTCTGCCTTTCGTGGGCAAAATTCCACACTTTACAGCAAAAACTTTGTGATTCAGGTGTATTCGAACTTGCTGAGTGCAGGGTAAACTTCTCAAAACTCCACAAATGTGAATTTTGGCCATTTCACGGTAACTTCATCAGCAAATTAGAATTTTGCCATATCTCTACCCATAATGAAATACTGAATGGGAGTGGTTATGTTGGACACTACTTCTAAGCAAAGGGAGCTGAGGGTCATCATAAGTGACTCCATTAAACAATATATCCAATATAACAAGGCTTACAGAAAGGCAACAATGATGTCGGGTGTATTAGTAGGGGATATGATAACAGGAAATGGAGATATTTCCACTTCTCTTAAGATCACTAGTAAGGCCACACCTGGAGCACTGTGTTCAATTTTGGAGCCCTTGGTATAGGCTGGAGATGATGCAGGATGTAGTAACAAAAATGATTCAGGGTCTGCACAACAGATCATACGAGGATCAGCTTAGGGAACTGAACACATTCTCGGAGGAGGACAGAAGGGAGAGGGATGATATGGTAGAGATCTTTGAGTTCCTGAAAGGCATGAAAATGTGAACTGTAAGGAATTCTTTAACAGAAATAGCAATTCTACAATACAGGACATGAGTAAAAGTTTGTGGGAGTGAAATTTAGGAGGGAAGTGAGGAAGTTATTTATTACAGAAAGTAGTTCAGTCATGAAACAGCCTATCAGTTGGGGTGGATGGCACCATGACCATTAATAGCTTCAAACAAAGTGGGACAGTGTTAAGGGAATAAGAGTCACCTAAAGGGTAGCATCAAGTCAGGGAAGAGGGGGGTAGATAGCACGGGGATAAACCCCCATAGTCACCAGATCTCAGAGGTAGGATATGGCATTAAAAGCAGACTAAGTGAACCAATGGTCTTTTTCTGACATCAACCTCTATGTTTCTATTGTACCCTAAAGATTCAATTCTTACACTAATAGAACACCTTGATACTGTGTAATATATCTTTTCACAAACCTAAATCTTTCTATAAAAAATGGCAATCTACTGTACTCACTGTTAACCGACCCAAGTAAAAAACTTCCCTCCTTCACCATCCCTCTTGTTTCATTTTCTTATATTTTCCCTTTATTTCTTACTCATATTGAAACCTGTTAACAATCTTCAATTTGTTTTTTTTGACTATTTCTTTTCAAATTCACCCTAAAAACTCCATTTATTATACTCTCTTTTCAACCCCCAACAGCAAACAGAATCTTTTTTCAATCTAAAATTTTCATTAATCCAAAAAAAATTGCTTCTCTTTCTCATCTTTCTCGCATTTCTTCATCTTCACCTACTCTTTCTCCACCTCCTGTCTAATTTTTCTTTCGTGTTCTACCAAAATTCAGTGTTGCCCATCTCTTGCTTCACTTTATTCCTGATGTTTGCTCACCCTTGCCCCTGCAATATGCCTATAGGTTCATAGGTAGGGTTTCAAGTCAAGAGGCCACAGAGCCATATGAGACTTGCCACATATCAGTGGAGGTACTCTGTAGTTCATTTTCCCACAAATTTATTTAAGTGATTTTTAAATGCTCTTATAGTGGGTGCCTCCACAACTGTGGAGGGAAGCATGTTTCAAATACTGACCATCTGCTGACTGAACCATTGTCCTCGCCTAGTAGTCCTATACTGTTTTCCTTTTATTTGCTTGTTATGTGACCTAGTTCCTCTTTCATTACCAGGTCTTGTTTGTAACCCAGCAGATTCCCACAGCACCCTGTCCCCGTGTGCCCTGTATACAAAACATAGGTCACCCCTAGTCTTCCTGTATGAGAGTGACAACAGTCTCAACTGCCTTAACCTATTACCGTATTCCTCATTTTTCATATATTTTATTCTTTTTGTGTACTTTCTCTGTACTCTTTCCTTGAGTCTAATTATTCCTACTCCTTGTGGAGTAGTTAAAGGTGTCCCATATTCCAGCTCTGGTCTCACCAAGGACCTATACAAAGGTAGCAGGGCATCCTTATCCCTGCTTTTTATATTTCTAGATATATTCCCCATCGCTATGTTTGCTTTTTTATAGCTTCATTTTTATGTGTATCAAACTGTAAGTTACTTGTAATCCTCACTCCCAGATCCTTTTCACTCTCTGTACAAGCTATAGCCTTATTATTTATTGTACACACAGCTCACTGGTTGTTAACACCAAAGTGTATTACTTTGCCTTTGTTCTCATTGAATTTAAGGTTGTGTTTCTGTGCCCATACTTCGAGTTCATTTAACTGATTTTGCAAATGCTGAAAAGCAACTATATCATTAACTATTGCTCCCACCTTAGTATTGTCAGTGTACTTTTTTAACCATGCCCCACCTGACGCCTGTATACTAGATACCGAGGTGGAGAAGAGCACTGGTCCCAGGACCAACCCCTGTGGTACTCGACTCATGACTCTGCCCCATTTGGAAGTATGAACTCTAATCTGCACCCTCTGTAAGTAACCTGTGAGCCATGACTGTATCCATCTGGTTAGGAATGGGTCCACCCCATCTCTTGAAGTGTTTCTATTAGTTCAAATGTGACACAGTGTGAAAGGCCTTTGCATAATCCAGGTATACCACGTCGACTGTAATCCCTAGTCCAAGGCCTGACTCACAGAATCAAAGAAGTCTAAAAGTTGCTGGTACATGACTTTCTCCTCTCAAACCCATGTTGGGTTACTTCCACAATTCCCAAACTGCTTAAGTTAGCTTCAATGAAACTTTTACAAAGCTTTCCATTACTTTACCCACGATGGATGTTACACTTATCAGTCAGTAGTTTTCTGCCAAAAATTTGTCCTTTGCCTTCTGGATTGGGGTGATGTCAGCTAATCTCCATTCCTCCAATATTTCCCGTTTCTATAGACTTATTAAATAGTATTGTAAGTGGCCTTGAGATTTCTTTATCCATGGTATTTATAAAATGTGGGTATATCCCATCTGGGCCACTTCATTTGTTCTTTTTGAGTGTTTTTAATTTCTCATACACTTGTGTTTCTGATATCATATATCCTATAGTATGGCTTCCTATGTTACTATTTATAGTCTGTTTTATGTTGTCTGGTTTCTGGAAAAGACTTAGAAAATAATTATTAAATGTTATAGCTATTTCAGTTTTGTTATCTAATATGTCTTAACCATCTTTTAGATTTGTTATCTGTCTATTCCCTTTTCTGAGGCTAAGTATATAGTTGAACAACTTCTTGTAATTATCCTGTTTGTCTTTCACTAAATTCTGTTCTGCTCTAGGCTAAGCCTTTTTTATCACCCGTTCCACTTCTCACACAATAATTTGTACTTTACCTCTTTTCCTCTGTAGGTTTATCCTTAAATTCTTTATAAGCTTTGTCCTTTAATTTTCATAATCATTGAATTTTTTTTGTGAACCACTGTGGAATTCTTCCCTGACCATTATATTTTTCTTTTAAAGGGACTTAGTTATCCTTACAAGATTGTATTTTGTTTTTTTTATTTCCCACATCTTATCTAAAGTTTCATTTCCAAGTCTTTCCTCCAGTCCCATTTATTAAGGGTTTCACTGATTGATTTAGAATCAGCCTTTTCAAAATTCCATACTGTAGTCTTTCCTTTTATTTTATATGTGTCTTCCAACAGTGAGCAGAGGACCATGTTGTGGTCACTGCCCCCCAGTGGTTGTATGATGGCAACGTTTTGTACACCTCCTTCTGTATTACTGAACAATAAATCTAAGATGTTATATGTCTCATACCCTTGGTGATATACTGGTCCAGCCCCATTTAGAAAAAAAATAATTAATCTTCCACTCTACTCTCGTACTGTTTCAGATTGTCTAAAAGCTACTACTGTAGTATAACTGCCCATCTTTAAAAATATTGTTTGACCCCCATCTCTCACTATTGCCTAATCTTAAATCTCCTGTTTCTAAGTAAGTTAACCAAAATGTAATCCATCATCATATCTCTCAGTACCTTGCCACTGCAAAAAAAAAAAATCATTACCCCATCAGCAACATCAGTCAACTTTTTGATCTTTTCACAGAACAGACTGCTGTTCTTAAGAGTAGTAGCAGATCTCATTCCTCCCTCAGAGCTTGGTTTCTCTCACTTTTAGCTGTTCTAGAACTAAAGCAGCTTTGACACAGTTAGTATTCTACAGTATTCTTCTTAACTATATTGAAACCGTTACTGTCATATGTGATATATTACTCCCTTGGTTCAAACGTTATCAATCTATTCTTTTCCTTTTGTCCTGATGGCAATGACTGTTCATCAGCTTTCCTTACTCTAATATATAGAGTTCCTCATGGGTCTGTACTTGGCCCAGACATTTTCACTAATTATCTACTTCTTCTTGGTCATCTTATCAAACTTAAAACTTGGGTATTCATCTATGCTCTTTCTGCTGATCACTGCAATTCTTTTGACTATTTTGGCAGTGCTTCCTTATCCACTCTGTCTAGCTGTTTTGATCTCATTAATTCCCAAATTCAGCCTACATTTATTCAGTTTAATGTCTCGAAAACTGATGTCCTCCTCCTTGGTAAATCTAGTTTTCTCAAGCATGCATCTGAAACCTCTATGTCATTTTTCAACTCTAAGCTAATTTTCTCTTCTCTTGTCAAAAACATTGGTAGCAATAATGACCCTGAACTCTTGTTCAGTGCGTACATACCTCAGCTTTATAAAGCTGCCTACATTTACCATCAGAACACAGCCTGTATTAGTCACTGCCTTGAGTTTACTTTGGCTGAAACTTTCAATGTTGCTTGTGTTTTCTCTCATCTTGAATTTTGTAATTCTCTTCCTGGTATTCCTAAATTCTCTCCTCTCAAAACTTTCATATTTAGAAAATGTCTATGCCCATCACTGGACCTATACTAGAAAGGGACAGCATGGTCTCTAGAGGGCATGGCAGAAGCTTTGTAACTATGAGGTACAAGAATCATATTTCACAAAAACAACTCATAGACTGTGTGTCTTTTAGACAATCAGCTAACTCCTCAGTGCTTCATCCACTCAGATGTAAAATGGGATAAGAGCAGAATCCTTCTAAAATGATATTTTGCAATTTAGCTATGATATCTTTGCCAACAACAACAACAACAAAAAAACTGTACAAAAGCCATTGAAATATTTTTCACATAATGCCTTTTCTCAAAATCCTATATTGACTCCCTGTTCTTTTCTGTATTTATTGTAATATTGCTGTCACTGTCTCCTAACCTCTCCACCATACTCTTTCAAAACAAAGCCTTCAACACTGTACCTCATAGGAGGCTAATAAGGATACTGGACAGTTCAAAGGTGGGATCCAAGGTGGTAAACTGGGTATGAAACCAGTTAAAGAATAGGCGACAAAGGGTGATGGTAAACGGCACACACTATAATGAGGGGAAATTAACAAGCAGGTTACCTCAGGGCTCAGAACTGGGACCTGTCCTCTTCAATGTCTTTATTGCAGAAGACTTGAAGGGAAGGTATGCCTCTTGGCAGATGACACCAAAATCTGCACTACGGTAGATACTGCAGAGGGGGTAGAGAAAATGGGTACAGACCTGTGGAAACTGGAGGAGTGGTTGAGACTTTGGCAGCTGAGTTTCAATACAAAATAGTGCAAAATCATGCACATAAGACACAGAAACACAGAATGATGCAGAAAATTGAGGAGGAGGTATTGACTGTCACTGAACAGGAAAGGGACCTTAGGATTATCACATCTGATTACCTCAAGGTGGAGAGACACTCCAACAAGGCAGTTGGCAGGTTCAGTGGGATGCGGAGGTGCATAGAAAGAGGAGTCACCAGCAGAAGGAGAGAGGTGGTGTTACCATTGTATCGATCATTGCTGAGAACACACCTGGAGTACGTTTTCCAGTTCTGGTGATGGCATCTCAGGAAGGACATAGACTGGGTGGGTGCTGTCCATCTGAAGGCAACTACAATAGTGCAGGGACTGCATCATAAACCTACAAGAATAGACTGAGGGATCTCAATATGTGCATCCTGGAAGAGAGGAGGGGGGGACATAATTGAGGCCAATAAATACCTCATGGAAGTGAATAAAGTATAAGAGGGGAGTATTTTTCAGAAGACAAGGCTCATGAGAAAAAGGAGGCATGCTGTGAAACTAGAAGGGGACCTTTAGGAGGGCTGTGAAGAAGTACTTCTTCACTGAAAGAAGCGGTGAACATCTGGAATAGTCTTCTAGTGGAAGTGGTGAGGGTGAAAACAATGGTGGGCTTAAGCATGCATGAGAGAGGCACAAAGGAAAATTAGTACAAAAGCAATGGGTGGGTGGGGGAAGTAGCCAGAGATCAGGTAGTGTCTGCAGTGACAGTATAGACATAGATAAAATGGGTAGACTGGGTGGGTCAAATGGTTCTTATCTGCTGACAAGTGCTATGTTGCTAAGTAATTCCATTAAACTAGGATGAGTAACTAAGAAGAACAATGTCCTGTGACAGCACAAGGTAGGAAACCTCTTGATATATACATATATATATATATATATATATATATATATATATATATATACACACCACTTACAGAAATAATTATATGAAATGTTTTCATGATGCACACATAAAAATACTCATGCAATATGCATGCTGCAAGCAGGATTTAGCCATTAAATTAGAACTGATTGCATGCATGTGGCACGCTTGCAGCAAGCAACTGTGGAAAACATGCTTTTTATGTTAAATAAGAACAGACTGCATGCATGTGGCATGCGTGCAAAAAGCAAGTGGTCACCGATAAGTGCACACATAAAAGTTAAGTGACTTGCTCAAGGTCATACCATATACTGTACAAGTGGGGGTTGATGAGATTCAAACCCAGTTCTTCAGATCTCCAAGTCTCCTGGTTTGCAGTTCAGTGCCTTTAACCACTAAGCTATGCTGTCTGCACACATATGGCTCACTTGTACTTCAATGCAAACCTGCAAACTATACATCTGCAAGCATGCTTCTTGCTTGTGTAATACCCCAAAGTTGGGGCACCACAGCAAAATTAATAGCAAGAAAGCCTATGGGTTACAGGTGACCAGGGTACCTGTTGTAGGTGTGGGCTGCAGGGTACAAGCATAAAGGGACCACTGTGAGTAAAGTTTCCCCTCCCTGAAAGTGGGAAATGCTGTAGAAAATTAGAAAAGTGCCTTGTGCACTGTATAATGTCAAAAAGCAGAGTTTTGTATCCAGCTTAAGTAACAATGACTTGAATGGAATGCTGTGCTTAGCTGCTCATGAAGAGCATCCCAGCCAGCCATTCCAGAACCAGAAGTTTAGTTTTAAAAATGTTAACTGTTTTTCTGGGTAGTTCCTGCTGGCTGTGGAGAGGAGAGGACACCGAAGGTTAAGGGGACCCTGGAAAGGGCTTACTGCATGGCTGAAGCCATTTCCTGAGGGCCATTCTGTGTGTCTGCTCTGGCTCCAGTCAGTGAAGACTCCTGAGAAGCTCCAGTTCAGCCCACAGTGCCATCAAGGCACCAGAAAAGTAAAAGAAGATCCCATTGTACGGTCATTGGGCTGTGAGCCCAACTCAGTTATTTATTTTATTTTTAAAGTTTTCTCTGTTCCTCGTCAGTGGCTGTTCCCAGAGTCGCATCGCCATCCTGTCTGTCGGCCGTGTGGGACCCCTTGTCACCCGCCACATTGCCTACATTGCTCCCTACCACTGCCTGAGCACCTCCCTCCTCCCCTTCATTCCCTGGTCCAATCCAGCAACCGGCGGATTGGTGAGTCAGCGGCAGCACTTGGTTCGTGCTGACCACCCACCTGAAAAGACTGTGCTGTGAATTTTTATTTATTTAAAAGCTTGCAGTAGGCACAAAGAAAAGCAGCTGAGTGCCATGGGAGCATTGGGTCAGAAGGACCCTGAATTTAAATATTCAGGTGGGTGGAGAAGGTAGCAATGCACCAGGGAGAGGCTAGTATAGTAAGGCCAAGCAAGGGCCCTTTGAATATTCATGAGGGAGGGATTAAGGGCGGCAACCTCAGGCAAGAGTGACAGAAGGCTCTCTGAGCTTCAGATTTAAAGGGGCAACACCAGGCCCAGGATAATTAAGAGGGCTACTAGGCCCGTGATTTTAAGAATGGCACCAGGCTCTATAGTGCAAAGGGTGCCAGGCCATGGTAATAAAGGCAGCTAGGTCCAGGTTAAGGAGGGCACCAGGCCCACAGTTAAAAGGGCACCAGGCCCAGTTTAAAGAGGGCATCCAGGCCCATAGTAATAAAGGGCACCAGGCCCATGGTAATAAAGGGCACCAGGCCCAGTTAGGTGAGGGCAGCCAGGCCTTCAGTAATAAAGGGGCAGCCAGGCCCAGTCCAGTAAATGGCACCAGGCCCATAGTAGTAAAGGGGCACCAGGACAAGTAAAGTGAGGGCAGCCAGGCCCATATTAGTAAAGTAGCACCAGGCCCAGTAAAGATAAGACATCCCAACCTATAGTGAAGAGGGCAGCAGGCATACAGGCAGTGAGTGTTACCAAGCTAAATAACTGGGGTAATTACCTTAAAGTGCTCAGGGGTAGCCAGATCCTAACGAAGACAGACCCCAAGAGAAAAAGTGTCTGACTAAGGGGTGCTTAAGCACACAACCTGATTATCAGCTGTTGTATTCTTTCTTTGAACTGTTTATTCCTCCAGCATCTTAACTGTTGTGTTTATCACATGAAGCACCAAGTCTGTATTGTATAATATTAGGATTGTGGTCATTTGCCCCTGACAGTGAACAATTGGCCTGGATTGTTGCAATTTGCCCCTGCTCCAGGCAGATCGCTCCTGCCAGTGAACAATTGCCCTGGACTGTTGCAATTTGCCCCTGCTCCAGGCAAGTTGCCCTGTCAGTGAACAATTGACCCAGAGTGTTGCAATTTGCCCCGTTCCAGGCAAATTGCCCCTGAAAGTGAACATTCCAGTGTATTGTGCTAAAAGAAGTACCATTGTGCATCATCAGGTCTGTGATTCAATCTTCAGCCTCCATTGACTCTTCACCATAGCCATCTTCAGCCAGCAAAAGACTTCAGCAACTTCTTGCCCTTTCATCCGCTGTAGTCAACATCAATGTCCTTTGAAGTGTCATGGCTGCTGGTTCCTGAGCATCTTGGAAGAAAGATGACTGGAAAGTTCCTCATCTGTCCCTTCCAGAGCCCCACCAGTAGATGTGTCCATCGTAGCCAAGTGTGGTTGTGGCCGCCATTTCTTATTTTGTTCTTTATCTTTGTGGAATCCAGATCTTTACCTTCTGCACCTTCCTACTTGTTTCATCCTGCATCAACAGTGCAATCCTCAGGGTAGTAGCTCAAGTTTGGTGGTCCTTCAAGCAAATCTGTCACCAAAAGCAGCTTAGTAGTGTCTTCTTCATCCTTGGTAGTCCTCCTAGTGGATTCTTCATCAAGTCCAGTGTTTATTTTGGCAGCCCTAGTCAAGGGTAGGTGCCAGGAAAACCAGAAGCAGTTCTTCTTCATCCATGGCAATCCTGGTCGAGGGTTGGTACTGAGGAGAAAGCAGCAGATTCCTTCTCTTGTGGCAATCCTGCAGGTGGATTACTTGCTACATTTTGGTTCTTTACTCTTGGCAGCCCAGTTCAAGGGTTTATGCCAAGAAAGAGCATTAACCCAAGTCAGTCAGTTTGTGCTCTTGTATTCTGGCAGCCCTGGAGAGTGGGTTGGCTGATGCCTATGGTCTGTTTACCAATCTCTCCATTCCCTTTTGCAACCTCTCATAGGTTTACTGGTGAGCTTGGCGCCAAGCAGGAGGTCCTCTTTCTTTTGACCCCTATTCTTCAATTGTGCATGAAGATAATGAACATCTACATCTAATGGACCTTTGAGACTGTGAGACCATTTTCTGATTAAATATTGAATGCTTGTCATATGGTATGATAAAGTAATAAGTATACTCTTGATGCATAGATCTCTGGGTAGGGTATTGTAATAGGGATAAGAATATTCTAAAGTGGCCTTAAGCCAAGGTGAATACTGTAGAGTGGCCTTAGGCTGATGTACATATAGAGTGATAACAGTTGAGTGATTAGAGTGGTAATTGTTAGTTACTGTCTATAAGTAGGAGTTATTCCCAGACTTTCCCTTGTAACTGTGTCTACGCTCCCTTGGTATAAATGAAAGCCTACTGGGCATCAAACTTCAGATTGTCTCCTGCCTCTCCCTAAAGGGTGTTTCCTGGCACCCAACCTTATTCAGACCACAGCGTTGTCTCGCCAGTCCACCTGCTTTAGGCAACACTGGGTGTGCAGCTGGGACAGGCAATCTTCTAGGACAGCACCCTATTTGATAAGATCACCACACTTGTAGCCACTGTTATACTTTTCAGTTTTCTGGTCCTCCCTCGGCTGCAGAACTGAACTGTGGCATACATACCAATGGAAACACGTGGTTCTTCTCACCCTTATAAAAACACTTACCCACAAAACTACTTAATTACTTCTCGATGGCCTGTATTCCTACTATTGCCTCTCCATAGTTTTGAATGTTTCCACACAAACAGAATTTAAGTTGCAAACACAAAAGTAGCAATAACTCAACACCCATCCACATGGCTAGTCCCCCCACCATGCACACACACTGCAAGAGGTGTGGCCATGCTGCTATAGACAAACCATCATGTAGTACTAGGGAGCCAGAGGCAGGAGTCTTTAAGAGATGATGTTCATGGGTCAGAAAGCTAGGTCATAGTCGTACCCCTCTAAAATGAATGGAGTTATTTTGTATTACTATTTTATACATTATGATAGTGAGTTGGAGAATAATGAAGGCTACTGTTCTATTAACAATGCCCTTGTTAGTCAAGCAGTGACCTTCATTAATCTCCAACTCTCCATCAATAATGTATAAAATAGTCATAAAAAATACCCCCATTCATTTCAATGGTACACGCTCCTGCAGTCTCCTTTGCCCTATGCCATAATGTGCCTGCGCGTGGTGATGTGGAGGTCAGCATCATGAGGAGGGGCCATACGCTTGACCATAGAGTGGCTCCATTGGTCTGTGAATACCATATTGCTCAACAGTCCCTGAATGCAAGGAACATCCCTCATGTTACCCCTGAAAACTGCTTTGTTCCTCATCCACCTCTCATGGAAAACATGCTGCTCACACAGAGGATGTTCTGTAAATTTAGACTTTATGGCATGGGCACCATTTCAGATTTCAACATGTGGAAGCCAACAACCAGTGGAGGCCAGGTGCTAGTTAGCCCCTAGGTGGCAAGTTCTAGAATGTCTGGAACATCTCTAAAAGGCAAAACTCATTTGTTGTTACTGAAAATAGATATGCAAATCAGGAAAAATTCAAATACATAAGATTCATCTGTTTATACCCCAGAACAGTGCATCTGATTTGGGCTTAAACCCACCAAGTTATTAACCAATTTTTATTCTGGCTGATGTTCTGATTCCCCCAAAAAAAAAAAGAACAGCTTTGACCTGATTTTTCTCCCTGAATCCATTCCATTCAATACCCATCCCATATACATCATGAAGCTGCCCAAAGGTGCATACAAGTGAAAAATACATCAATAATTCAGTCCTTTCTCCTTCCCCAGTACCCCTCTAAAAATATATATTTACCTTTACTTACCTGGTCATCTGACCACAACCTGCAGCCTGGCCCAGTGTGCCACCAACCCAGTTTTCCATCTGCTCCTTCTCCAGCCTTCTGCCAGAAGCTGGATGCTAGAACCTACCATCCCAGGTTCCCAACGTGGTCCACGGCCAAGTCACCTCACTAACCAAACACACCCAACCTGTGTTGCTTGTTTCTTGTTTGGCTGCTGCATTGTATTGATTAGGGCCTATGAAGGCCACCCACAACACTGTCACCACTGCTGCTAAGAATAGATTGCTGCTGAGGGGACCTGTGCTGTTTTTTTTTTTTTGGCATGGTTAGCCTAGTAGAGCAAGTAGGTAGCCTATTCTCCAGTTAGCATCCAGCTCACCCCCTGTCCCTTCAGCCACCAGGTGAGATGGAGACTCACTAAGTGTAGACCAATAAAAATATGCCACAACAACACTGCTATATAGAGTTCAGTGCTTATCGACTCCTCCAAGCTTTAGTATTCAGCCTGTCTATTCTGTGGCAGGAAAGACAGTGTTGCACTCATGTGACTCATGTGTTCATGCTTGGCTGGAGCTCTTCCATGTCATGTGTGATGGTGCCACCACCAATAGGTGGAGAGAGTGGACAACACAATGCAGACATAGTCAAGTCAGAAGTGCACCTGCAGCGTGAACGCACACAGGCCAAGGGGGCACTTACTGTGCAAAAGATGAAATCCAAATTTAATGCCATTATTGCTACACCATAAGAACAATCTAGGCACAAATGCGGGGGGGGCACTGCCCCCCACCCTTCTTAAATGGCACCCCTGCTTTATGGCAGAAATTCATTCATAGGTATCAGTACAAGTAAATGCAACAGTTTCCACTGTGTTCTGAGGTACTGTATCTCCATGTTTCAGGATGTCTCCTGATCATCATGAGGGTTAGTGTCCCTCATTGCACCTCATTTTGAGTGTCCATGTCCCTCATTTCAGTGACAAAATGTGAGGTATGGTGCATGCTTCCAAAACTCTACTCAGCAAAAAGAGTGCTTAGCGTGGCCATAGTGTATATACTCCATACAGAATGACAAAGGGAAAGTAAGTGAGCAGAATCAATCATGGAGAAATATATTTGTAACACTAAATATGCATATGGGGATTTGCATGGCTCAAAGCAAAAAGGTCAGGCTTCACAACACAGAGGCCCCTCTTGGTACATCTGGAATAGGCTGTGTTGGCTGACTATATCCTAGGTATTTAAAGCATTAAGCAAACAATTTTTACAAATTAATGAAAATTCAATGACAAAAATCAAAAGCCATAAAACAACTTGCAAAAGGATCAGAATTAATGAGTTTACCTAGTTTTAATGGGAGATCAATGAAAAATGTATTTTAATGGCTCTAATTGCTAACAATAGTATGAGAAATAGAAACTGTGTTTCTAGATGAGATTTGTACCAGCTTAGTTGCTGTACACATGGCAAATGTGCAGCATGTGAACCTAATGTGATTTTAAAATGATGTTCGAACCAGCTTACCTGCTGCACACATGTCAAGCTTGCAGCATGCGCACCCAATTTGCTTTTTAGAACTGGTTCTCTTAGGTTCACTTTGTATATGTGAACCGCATGCAAACGCTGCACAATGAAGCATGTGGCATGCATTGTGCATGTATGCAGCACACTTATATTTCTGTAATGAATAGTGGTCTCTTTTTCCTCTTACTCTTACTCACTTGTTTGACCCATAGGTCTGCCCTTCTGCCAGTGCTGAAGCCATATGGTGCCTTCGCTATGCTCCCTTTCAGTTTTGCCCACTGTTCTTCTACCCCACCTAGGTCTTGTCCCCATGCCAGTTTATCCATGAAGCATTCACCTATCTTTATAAAATATGCCCTCCTGAAATCCAGGACCCTCACCCTTGTGAGGTTCAGTTTTGCAGCTATCCTTATATTAAACCACACTTTAAGGTGATTACTGGTCCCAAGATCCACAAAACAACAATAATACATGGATCATACACCTGAAAATTAAACAATGTGGTTTATCTCATGTAATGCAGGAAAGATTCTATTTGTGAGAAACCTAACAACCACTTCACCCAACCATACCACCCTCTTGTGGACTGATCAGTACTGGTAATGAAAAGGCAACTTCAGATATACAGAGAAGACCATGGGTGTGGCATCTTGAAGGAGTACCCTCACTTAGACACTCAGCAATTAAGACCACACAGTTCAGGAAAAGTTGACGGTGGGGATAAATCTTAGAATGAAAACATTTTCCAACTTCTGGAACAAGTGGTTGTTATGGTTGATTGGACATCTTTCATATATTATTTGATGACAGGAAGGTGTTACACATAGATACTTCCTATAAACAGGATTGCCTGAGTACCCCCAAATGGACAAGATACCATATTTTGGTAACATATTTTAGATACTGCACTAATAGTACTGTATGATATTTATATCCATCTTATTCATTGTCCTTTGCCTATATTCTGTAAAGTTGCATATACCTGCAATGCTCCATGAATAGTTAATAAACTTTAAACTAAAAAAAGATCACACAGTTATGTACCACAAGCTATAACTTCCTGCACCAAGTTTCTTGATTCATGAGAGTGTAATCCCAAAGAATTTCCTATAAAATAGGGGATCACCAATAATAATAACAGATTTGACTACAAGGTAGTAGTACAACATTAATGTAGAAAATTAGACAATGATGGCAGAAAAAAGACCAATGGTCCATGCAGTCTGCCTATGGTTCCCTATTGAACCCCAGGACCAATTTTCCATACAGGGTACTAGCCCCCCCCCCATCAACCCCACAGTCCCCTTCCTGTTACAGTTGCCTTGAGTAACCACTATATCCTTCACTCTCGTCCAACCATGCTGAAGCCATTCATGATTTTGACACCCTTCACCTTGGCTGGTGGATTGCTCCACATTTCCACCACCTTTTCTGTAAAATAATACTTTCTCATATCCCTCTTGAACCTCCTTCCTGACAGTTTCCACTCATGCCCTCGTAGCATTGAAACTGTTACTCATGCTCAATAATTCCCCACAATTCACCTTGTTTAGTACTTTCAGGAACTTGAAGGTCTTTATCGAATCGCCCCTCTCCTGTCCAGTCTCCAGTGACTGCATCTTCAGTGCCTTGAGGCAATCCTCATAACACCTGCCCTCTCAGCCCAGACTCATCATTATCTGCTTCACTGCACTGTTTCCAGCCTGTATTAATCTTTCCTGAGGTGAGGTGAGGATTCCAGAACTGGGAACAGTTCTTCAAGTATGGCCTCACCAAAGATCTATAAAGAGGTCTGATTATCTTTTTTCTTCTTCTGCTGTCAGTACCTCTCCTGATACAGCCCAGCACCCTGTTTGCTCTATTATAGGCCTTGCTGACCTGGCTTGATTGTTTGAGGGAGTCAATAATGATAAGTCCTAGGTTCCACTCCTCAGCCCATAGTGCTATGTCTTTCTCCATCCATTCAGTACTTTGTCCTGGGGTTCTTGTTCCCTTGGTGCATCACCTTGCACTTCTTGGTATTGAATTTGAACTGCCAAACCTTAGACCACCTCTCTTTCCATTGCAGATCAGTCATCATTCCCTGATACCCTAATCACTATCCACCCTTCCACAGAGTTTTGTGCCATCTGCAAAGAGACACAACCTGCTCTGAATTCCTTCTACATTGTCGCTGATGGACATTTTGAAGAGGACTGGGTGTGGAACAGCTGCCTGTGTTACCTCACTTGTGACATACCTCTCTTCTGATTTGACCCCAATAATACAACCCTACCCTGCCTCCCTTTTAGTCAGTTACCTACCCATGCTACTGCATCCCTAGCCACACCGAGATTCTCCAACTTCTTCAGCAGTCATCTGTGAGGCACTCTAAGTTTCAAGCATGTCCTTAGAAATCAGTTATTGTCTAGCAGTCAGTGTAAATGTTCTTCTGCTTGTATGGTATTTGTTTAATCTTTGATGTCTTTTTTATACTGTATGTATAGTTATTTATTGTCTAATTTGTTGTATTGTTTATCTCTTCTGGTGACCCATGAAAACATGCCTTTGGCACATGGTCTTTCTCAGAGTATAAATAAACAAACCAAACCATTCAGTTGAAAGCCTTGCTGAAGTCCAAGTAGAGTAAATCTACAATGTGACCTATCCAATGTACTCCTCACTCAGTCTAAGAAAGCTATCAGGTTAGTCTGACAAGAACTCCCTCCATGAATCCATGCTGTTTACTATCTTGGAGACTATTAGTAATAATAATAATAATAATAATAATAATAATACACTTTATTTGTATGGCACCTTTCAAAAAACCAAGACACCCTAACAATAATTAAAATCACAATATCAACAAAACCATCTCAACAAAAACAAATAAGCAGGCTGACATCATCCTCTAATTAATCACCAAAAGCTTGGTTCCACAAATACATTTTCAATGCTTGTTTAAAGCCCTCTGTGATCATGCACTCATGTAACTGACGGGGTAGAGAATTCCAAAGGGTGGGGGCAGCATACCCAAATGCTCTCACCCCAGAAGATTTTAAACATACCCTTGGAATCTCTAGCAACCCCTTGTCAGCTGAGCAATCACCCAGGGCAGTGAGGAACCAGGAGCTCTTTCAGGCTGTGTGGGCCTAGTCCAGATAGGGCTTTAAAAGTTAGAAGACCAACTTTAAAGGTGATCCACCACTGAACTGACAGCTAGTGCAGTCCACGCAGCACCAGCGAAATATGACAGGATCAAGATGATCCTGTCAATAGCCGCGCTGCCACATTCTTCACCAGCTGCAGGTAACGGAGTTCCACCCCTTGTAGCCCTAGGTACAGGGAGTTGCAATAGTCCAAACATGAGGTCACAAAGGCTTGGATCAGAGTAGGTAAGTCACTGGATGGAACAAGGTGCTTAATCCTGGAGATATTCCTCAGATGGTAAAACAAGGATTTGATGACAGTCAACACCTGAGAATGTAGGGGTTAGCACTTCATCAAAAATTACCCTCAGGCTCGGCACCCATTCAGAGGTCAAGAGTGGTACACCCCCAAGGTAAAGACCAGAGAGTGAACCCCAACTCAACTCCCCTGTCCGGCGACCTGGATCCACAACCAAAACCTCAGTCTTATCAGAGTTCAACTTTAACCAACTGGCATCCATCCACTCCTGGATTTTAGCGAGGCAGCTATTAAAGACCGAGACAGCTCTATCCTGGTCGGGTGCAAAAGAAAGGTAGAGCTGAGTGTCATCTGCCTAACAGTGAAACCTTAGCCCATACCTTCTTACAATGCCTCTGAGGGGCAGCATGTACACTGTGAACAACATGAGGGACAGCACTGAACCCTGAGGGACCCCACATGATTTTTCAACTTTTTCACCTCAAATTTTCAACATAGCCTTCTTATGACAAACATTGTGTTAAAGAGAAAAGGAAGTACAAAAGAAAAAGGAAACCACTTTGGTTCTCACACTGTGTTAGAGAGAAAAGCAAGTGCAAAAGAAGAGGGAAACCACTTTGGTTCTCAAAAACAGTAGCAGAAAAGGTCAGAGCCAAAAGACTGTCCTTCAGGAAATATAAGGGAATGCAGCAGAAAGAAGATAGGGAGGCATTCCAAACTGCCCTAAGGGAAGCAGGGAAGGCAGTAAGGCAGGCAAAGGCCCAAACCAAGGAAACACTAGCACAAATAGTAAAAGAAGGGGACAAGACTTTCTATAGATACATTAGTGAAAGGAGGAAGTCCAGAGAGGGTATTGCTAAACTCAAAGGGGATAAAGGGGAGTGTGTGGAGGAGGACCAAGGAAAAGCATCTATCCTAAATAGATACTTTTGCTCAGTATATACTGAGGAGAAGGTAGGGCAGGACCCACAACTCTGCACCATGGACACTGGAGGGAGCGAGGGAGGTGTGCACAAGTCCCTTCACAAAATAAAGGTAAAAGCTTGCTAAGCTCAGGGTGGACAGGGCAATGGGACTGGATGGAATACACCCCAGGGTACTAAAGAATCTAAGGGTGGGACTAACAGAGCCATTATCAGAACTGTTTAGGGAGTCTCTGAGCACAGAAGACTGAAGAAGGGCTCATGTGATCCCACTCCACAAGAGTGGAAGTAGGGAACAGACAGGGAACTACAGACCAGTCAGTCTTACCTCAGTAGTGGGCAAGATTATGGAGGCACTCCTTAAGGAAAGGGTAGGGCAACACCTGGAATCCATAGAAGCACAGGATCCAAGACAGCATGGGGTTTACAAAAGGAAGGTTCTGTCAAACTAATCTCCTAGATTTCTTTGACTGGGTAACCAGAGTGGTGGACCAAGGGGGAGCAGTTGATGTCACCTACCTTGACTTCAGCAAAGCTTTTGATACTGTTCCACATAGAAGATTGATTAATAAGCTGGATAGGCTTGGGGTGGGTCAGAAGTTGGTCAATTGGGTGGTAAACTGGTTGGCGGGCAGAAAATAGATTGTGGTGGTATACGGTAAACAGTCAGAAGAGATGCAAGTCACAAGTGAGGTACCTCAGGGATCAGTCCCGGGGCCAGTCCTCTTCATTATCTTCATCAGTGACATTGCAGATGGACTGGAGGGTAAGGTTTACCTCTTTGCAGATGACACCAAGATCTACAACAGAGTAGATGATCCAGATGGGGTGGCAGAATGAGAAGAGATCTGGATAAACTGGCAAAATGGTCAGAAGAATGGCAACTGGGGTTTAATGCAAAGAAGTGCAAGATCATACACAATGGGAAGAGAAACCCTGTAGCCACCTATACGTTAGGAGGGGAGTTGCTGGCAGTCTCAAGGGAAGAAAAAGACTTGGGCATCATCATCACAGATAACCTGAAATCATCCAAGCAGACCACTAAAGCAGTAGGTAAGGCTAGGGGAATGTTAGCATGTATTAGTAGGGGTATCACAAGTTGTAAGAGGAGGTAATAATACTTCTTTATAAGACACTGGTTAGGTCCCAACTGGAGTACTGCGTGCAGTACTGAAGGCCGCACCTTCACAAGGACATTAACAAAATAATGGAGGTAGTCTAGAGAAAGGCAACCAAAATGGTGCAGGAACTATATCAGAAAACATATGAGGACAGATTAACAGAGCTCAATATGTATACCCTAGAGCAAAGGAGGGAGAGAGGTAATATGATCGAAACATTCAAACACCTTATGGGCATTAACAAGGTGAAAGAGTATAACATGTTTCAATATAAGAAAAATAGCATGACAAGCCGGCCCGGTAGCACTGAGGTTTGAGGAGCTGGATGCCACACCTCGCTCCACACCAGTGACCCGGGGTCAGGAATGAGCCCGGATCATTGGGGGCTGGCAGGGGAGGATTAGGATCGAATATCCAATGAAAGCTCTCCTAGTCCTGGGGTAAAGGATGGGATCCACACCACACTCTGGCTGTCCCTGGGGCTGCCCATTGGTACTGCAGATGTATGGGTGTCTGGAGGGGAGGAGCACAGCAGGTATCTGCACATTTGTGCATGGATGTCATTGCACATCTGTTCTCCCACTGGGGAAAAAATGGAAAGAGGCTGGGTGCGACTGAGCAGCTTGATGGCTGCGCCCTGCCATGTGGGGAGGACTGTCATGGAATTGCACTGGGGGGCTTCAGCGCAAGTCTATCTGGCAGGGATGGGGGAACCCTCCAGAAGATCAAACACGACCATGCCAGACCCTCCAATCATATGAGTGAGCCTGCTACTTTCCCACCAGGCAGGGCTGGCAGTTGGATGCCCCTGTGGTAGGCGCCGCAGCAGGCATAAAGAAAAAAAGAGAGTTGCAATAAAAAAAAAAAATAGCATGACAAGAGGACTCAGCATGAGATTAGGCTGAGGCCAATTTAAGGGGTAATGTAAGGAGGTTCTTTTTCACAGAAAGGGTGGTGGATGCATGGAATGGCCTACTTCTGGAAGTGGTGGATATGAATACAGTGCAGGGCTCCAAACAGGTATGGGATAGGCATAAGGGAGCAATACAGATGAGTATGACTAGATAGACCATTGACAGACTGAAGGCCTATGGCACATTCATAAGGAAGAAAAAAATTAGCAGAATGGATGGGCCTTGTGGTCGTTATCTGCCGTCAACTTCTATGTTTCTATGTAACCTTGTGCCCTGTTGCATCTGTTAACTGCCTCCTACAGCCAGCAATATGCTGCAATATGATAAATTATAATAATTTTTAAAACTACTGGTGGCCTATCCTGCCGGTTAGTGTGCATGAGGTCATCTAGCATATCTAGCCTTGTACTTTTTAAAACATTGGTGGCCTACTCTGAGGCCTTCTGCCCCTGGTGAACTGGGTTGGGATTGGGAAAGTCCAATATCATGGGGAATGTTGGTTGCTGGAAAGCCAGTAGTGTCTATTACTAAAACAAACAAACATTTGTCAGTCAGTGCTGAATGTTTGCTTGCATGTATTTACTATGTAGTTGATGGGCATAGATAACACAGAGGGTAACATTAACAAATTATTGACATGAGTTATAATAGTGAAACTGTCATGATTGGAAAATGAAGAGGTCTGCAGATAGAAAACATAATAAAGTATTGTTTTGTAAAAAGTGCAAGTGTTTCTGACATCTTGATTGTCGGAAATTTACAAGACACTTCAAATGAAAACTGGCAATCAAGGTATAAGAGAGAGTTGGAGCCGAAACTGAGATCGCAATCATGTACTGGTGCCCCTCATCACCATTCAAAAAATTGTGTACACAGATATCACACATGGATGCCCATTTTCCACCCCTGACTGAATTGTTGAGAGATAGCCATCTGAAATGCAAAATAGTAACATTTTGGAGTACCTAAATTATAAACATACAGTGCTAAGTGTGGTGCATTGACAAGGGCAGGGACTGGTATTCAATTAGTGCAGTGAGAAGGGTCATCCTATCTGTGTCCCATATAGAGTCATGGTGCTGCATGGAGAGGTCACCTACCAGTGAAACATAACTAAGAGAGAGGAATTCTCATATTTTTCACAGGAGGGGGGTCAGGCTGATACACTTAGGTGGTGGCATGAGACAGTCACAAACAGTGTTTTGCAATTGGAATATAACATTGGTGGTTCTTCAGCCCATGGACTGCTCCACATACACAAAAAAAAACACAGAAAAAATGTGCACATGTTGTAAATATCATGATTCATATCACTGACACTGACAGTCACATAATATAAACATGGTATAATTCTCACTAACGGTTTTAGCATGGATAAAACAGAACATATTTGGACACTGATATGTTCCAATATCAGCAGTTTCTCAAATGGGAATATATAGTGGTACAGAAATGAACCTGTTACCTAGTCATCACTTTAATAATTGAAGGAGAAAAGGAGCCCTTTAAAGGGAGAAAAGCCTTTGACTCTCCTCCCTATGCATGGGGAATGAGTCAAACTTGCTCTGCAACCTCCAGGATCAGAGAAATGTTACAAATGGATGTTTTACAAAACTGGACATTGCACAAAAAGAGAGAGGCTTTTCTAAATAACTATAGGGGAGAATAGAGTTTGACACAATTACTCATATTTAGTCTCCATATCATGTGCAATTGCTTTATAAATTATATAACCTCACCAGCACATCAGAATAATTACAATTCAGGGGCATTGCTTTGCAGTGAATCCAGGGCAATCAGATATACTCCCTTGGTGCCAGACAATGTCTGTCCCGTTTGTGCTAGCTGATAGGAAGGAAGGAAGCGAGAGAAAGAGTGGCCTGCGATAGACAGGACTGACAGCCAGTCATGCAGTGGATGCCCTCAAGGAATTTGCCCATTGGCCATCAACGTTTTTATCAATCAGCTATCCTCTAAGTCTGTGGTGAGCAGGCTATTATTTGCTCTGTATGGGATGGCAAGCTCCATGCACTAGACACTGTTGTAGTTCTGTGGTAGTAGATACTGTGTGTAATATGGCACAGAGGAGCTAAAAGTGGTAGCTGTGGGTTAGACTTTTCCATGTATTTGTTTATTAATATTTATAATATGGGTTTTATGAAGGTGAGCAGCTGATTGGTCAAACCCTATCAGGTGACTGTGGATTAAATATCCTTTTTAATCCATAGTTAGGTGACCTGAACTACTTCTAGCAAACCAAACATTGGGATTATCCCAAAAAACATATCCCTCCCCACACAGCTTCCTAGAGTATATGAATAGAGTCTTGTTTATTTATATTGTAATAACCAAAATACTTTAATACTTGTTATTTTTATTGTTCAAAATGCAGGAAAGCAAAGTAACACAGCTCCTTTCCTAAAGTAATCAATAAGTGTAGGAACATGTTAGGAAATCTGTTTTACTTGCTTTTTACCATGTGTGAGAATACATTACTTCCATAAGTTGTAAGCTCTGCATCATGGGTATGTGAGCTACTGTTTAGGAAATTTATTTCTCAGGGAATGACAGAACTATTGCATAAGCCATAATAATTACATACCGATGATGTAGTTCTTGCAACTCAAGGAAGTAATGTATTTTCATGCATGGTGAAAAACAAATAAAACAGATGTTCTAACTGTTCCTGCACTCATTGATTACTTCAGGAAAGGAACTGTGGTACTTTGCTTTACTGTATTTTGAACAGTGAAAAAGGTATTAAAGTAGTTTGGTCATTACAATATAAATAAACAAGACTCTACTAACATACTCCAGGAAGTAAGTGAACCCACATAATGTGTGACATAAGCAGTAACCCATGACATGGGGTTATAAGCTAAAGTTGGCCTGTTATTCATTAAAATTTAGAACTTTGTTCATTGATCTAATATTGCACACCTATACAACTATTGATATATTGCATAGATATTCTACTGCTGATTAAAAACATAACACATTTCCCATGGAGTTGTGCAGTCCACAGCCAGCAAGCTTGGCTTAGCACAATAGCATTTTCCCCATGTTTTGTTTAGCTTATTATGTTTATTCTCAGTCTATATGTGGAACTATTTTTTCAGATGGCAGGATACACAATAAACATAGTCATTTTCAGCCTTAAAATGACCCTTTCTGAGCATTATTTGTGTCCTTCATGCAGCCCATGTTCTAAGTGCAACAACCCACACCAGGATATGGGGTTATAGGGATTTAATCCACGCCTGGGGTGCTATGAGGATACTTGGTCTGCATCCTCATGCCTTACAACGCTCCACAGGCATGGATTAAATCCCTATTACCCCACACCCTGTCGTGGGTTATTGCTTACATAATCTGCAATCAAAGTCACTTATAATGGACATGTTTGTGCAGTGGCAATTTGTCAATTATAAGCTAGAACCCTAGAATTCTGTGATTCTGCATTTGCAGAATTTTCCGCAGAATTTGCCTCATGCCGCAGAATATATATAGTGCCTCAGAATTCATTACTTTTGTTGAGTTCCCATTCAAACATTCTGTTTTTAAATAGTGTCAGGCTTTCTTTCCCATCTTATTTACCTGAAGTCCTTCCTCTGTGCTAATCATATTATGTCATTGATGACATCACATAATATTTAGCCAATGGCAGGACTGTGTTCTGCCAGAGAAATGAATAAATTATGCCGCAGAAATCAGAAAATGCTGCCGCAGAAGCCAAGGAGCCCTGATTATAAGCCTCTGTCTGGGCAAAGCAAAATGTGCTTTAAAAACTAACTGACTGATCAAACTTGTCATCCACCTCCAATCATTCACCTGCATGATAAGCCAACACTTAAAAAACACTCACTCACAGAAAACTCACAGTGACCTTCCTCTTTACTTTCTCTGATCTCATACTGTGCAGTACCTCTGATTCATTATCAATGTCACCACTCTTCACTCCTCTCTTGGCCCATTCAGTGCTCAATCTATAGGATGCAAAAACAAGTTATTCCTGCAGGACTTGAGAAATCCACTACAGCTGTTCCTCAGTCTCACTGCTGTGCCAAGCTCCTGTCTTAGTTTTGGGGTTTCTGCATGCCACATACCACAGGGCTGGCTGAGAGCTATATTCAAACAGTGTGCATCAATGGAGTGCACTTACTGAATATGGACCATGCCAGTGCAGTGCAAAGTGATAATGTGTTGTGCTGACAAGTCCCAAAGCCGAATATGGCCCACAGGGCAGCCAATTAGAGATAGCACTGACAAAATTGCTTTAATGCCAAGGCTCCTGTGGACCACATTGAGCCCTATTATGCAAAAGAGCTCATTAGGCAAACATGGTGCTAAGTGACCATTTAAATGCCCATTATAGCCTTATTTGCATGCATGCTGGAGCGCCTTAGTGCCCATCTATCACAGTGCCAATAAATTCCCTGGCATCTTGTGGACCCCCTTCTCCCCAATTGCATCTGCTTCAAAGGAATAAATAACTCCCTAGTGTCAAGTGAACACTACTCCCCTGATCATTCCTGTATTAAAGGTATAAATATTTTCCTGGTGTCTAGTTGACTCTCTCTACCCCCCCAATCACCTCTGTTAAATTATTTCCTGGTGTCTAGTGTACCACCCTACCACTGTTGCACCTGTTAAATAATTCCCAGGTGTCCATTGGACCTGTCCCCTGATCACCCCTTTTAAGTAATTCCCTGATGTATTGTATAGTGGACTGACTCCACCAATGACTCTTGTTAAATAATTCACTGATGTCTAGTGGACCTCTGCCCCACATTGCCCCATTAAATAATCTCTGTTGTCTAGCAGCCCCCATCTGTAGATTACTCCTACCTTGGCCACCCGCTGAGGACCCTCACCTAACACACCCAACTGCAGTCACTGTTATGTTACCCAAATGTCAGAGACTGGCACAGCTCTCCGCTTACTTCCTCAGTGAGCTACCATGTAACAGTCCCAGAGACCGATCGTGAGAATTATATAAACAGCTAGTACTCACAGTTGCACTCAAGAACTGTCAGAAAGTGGTCAGTCATGGAGCTGAGTAGAGGGCTGTGCCCATCACCATCATTTGGATGATAAATCATTAAACCAGGTGGGGGTTGAAGGGCAGGAGTCCTTAGCGGGTGGCCAGGGTGGAGGGTTATCATTCAATGGAGGAGGGCCACAGAACACCAGTCTAAAGATGACTTGCAAGCAGTGGGCTTTTCAGCAAAGAGCTCATCAGGGCTAAAAAAACACCAGCAAGCAGCAAGCTTTCAGACAAAGTGCCCTTTAGGACTAAAATCAATACTGGGGATTTGGCAATTTAGTGTTCTTTGTTATTTGGTGGTACAGGAAGTAGGTACCCCGGTGTCACTGGGTGTGTGTGGGGGCACAGCAACTGCCAGTTATGGGGGGGGGAAGAGCATGCTGTGATTCATATAGATAGTACAAGTTTGAGGGCAAGCCCATTATGAACTCACCACCATTTTATTCTAAAGGTGGAATAGGAATTTTTTATTTCTCATATGTAGATCAAGTAGATATTTAAACTGTTTTATATTTTTACTATTCACAACAGAAACAGGTAAGGAATTCCATAAATGAGGTGTTCTTTGAGTGATACAGTTGTTTCTACTTACAATCTTATTTGTTTCTACCTGTAGTTTTAGTTTATGTGATCTGATACTATCTAAGGATGTCTGTCTAACAAGGCAGTTTGTTTCAAACAAAGATGGATTTTGAAATGCAGTATATATCAGACATAATTACCCCCCCCAAGAGCTTTGTATTCCAAGGAGTATAGCCCCAGTATTTGTAGTCATACCCAGTAGAATGTAGATTATTTGTTTTATTTTTTTAGTGAGTTTTCTATGAACTGTTTCAGTAGTTGCTTTATCCTCAAGGGTACTAGGAGAGCAAAAGGGAGCACAGCAGTATGTCTGGGGTCTAACCAACTTAGCAAATAATGGGGAGAATGACCTCAAGTTCCCAACCTTTAATATGCCTAAAAATGCATTTTGTGATGCCATAACATGTTTTAGTGGTTTTATTAATATGGGTAGTGAATTTAAGGTTGTTAGAGATAATAGTTCCAAGATATTTTTCATTCATAACTACCTGAAGCCTAACATTATTGATGGTACTTGGCAATATTGAATATCACTTTATTGGCTTGTGCCCATACGGCCAAACTATCCAAGTTTGCTGGTAAGGAAGCAATTAATGCATTGTCATTTACTAAGACACCCAGTTTGCTGTCATCCGCATATTTCTGAATCCAGACTCCACTACATGTCTTCATACCAGCGATTAGTATATTGAACAATATGGGGACCAAAACAGAGCCCTGAGATACCCCACTAGTTACGTTACCCAATCAGATTGATGTCCTCTTATAACCACGCTCTGCTGTCTGTCCTCCACCCATGATTTAATCCATTTGATTGTATTTGGATATAATTTGATATTGACTAACTGCTTAATTAAGACTTTATTGTAGACAGAGTCAAAAGCCTTTTCATAATCAAGAAATATAATGTCTACAGGAAATCCCATGTGTAGGGCCTTACTTACAGGTTCAAAAAAACTGATTAAATTACTTTGACATGTTCTACCCTGCGTGAACCCGTGTTGTGATATGTCACAATTGCCAGTAAGTTTTAAGTGTGTAATGATATGTTGCTGTAATAACCTCTCCATTAGCTTGACTAGGGAAGAGGTAAGGCTTATTGGCCTGTAATTGGCAACACTCTGTTCAGTGCCATTTTTGTGTATGGGGTGATATTAGCATACTTCCAATCTTGTATTGCAGATCCCTCTGAGATACATTTGTTAAAAAGTAATGTTAATATACCAGCTAGTTCTTGTGAAAGATTTTTAATAAAGATCAGAGGGATTCCATCTGGTCCTTCTGTGGTACTGGGTTTCATGCTATAAATGGCTGACAGAACTTCCTCCTTAGTAAATAATAATAGGGCTTCAGAGCTCCCCATACTATTAAAATATTGTTTCTCTTTAGGTTTAAAGAGACTCAGAAAATAGTTGTTAAACTCCACAGCCATTTTATCCTCATGTGAGATCAAAATCTGATCTTTAACCTACATAACCTACAGGAGAGACAGGCAGGGGAGAAGAGGGGGAGGAGTAGCTCTCTATGTAAAGGAAGGGATAAAAGCAACTGAACAAAAGAGTAAACAGGGAGGAGAGGAGGCACTGTGGGTCACCTTGGAGACTGGAAAGGGCACCACAATCTGCACAGGGGTTGTGTACAGACCCCCATGTCAGGGGGAGGGAATGGACAAGGATATGATAGAAGGCATTCTTAGAATGGCAGAGAAAGGGGAGATACTGTTGATGGGAGACCTGAATATGCCAGATGTTAACTGGAGCACATTTGCTGCAGCCACATCCAAGAGCAGGGCCATTCTTGATGCCCTACAGGTGGCAGGCCTCAGACAGCTAGTTTTGGAACCCACTCGTGAGGGAGCAATCTTAGACCTCGACTCTCAAACGGGGCAGTGAGAGGATCTCAGATCTAGAAGTGGGTTGTCATCTGGGGACAAGTGACCATCAAACAGTGTGGTTCACGTTAAACTCAGCTACAGAGTCAAGCCACACAAAAGTGAGAGTACTGGACTTTAGGAGGGCTGACTTTGGTCAAGATGGGAGAGTGCCTCAGAAAAGCACTAGCAAACAGGCTAGAAGGAGGTGTGGAGCAACAATGGGAATCATCAAACTGCCATCACAGAGCCAACAAGCCTTTGTGTAAAGCAAATAAACAAATCAAAATGAAAGAAAAAGCCACTATGGTTCTCAAAAGAGGTGGCTCTGAAAGTCAGGGAAGAAAAAGATAGCATTCCGGAAGTATAGGAAACACAGAAGGAGCAGGACAGAGAGCTGTACCAGTTAAGGCAGAAGGAAGCAGGGAGGGAAGTCAGAATAGCAAAGGCCCAAACTGAAGAAAAGATAGCCAACCCAGTTAAGAAGGGGGAGAAAACCTTTTATAGGTACATTAGCGAGCGTAGAAAGACAAAGGGAGGGATAGTGAGGCTGAATAGAATGAACGGTGGGTGGGCAGAGGGGGACAGTGAAAAAGCAGAGATACTGAAGGAATATTTCTGCTCAGTATTCACAAAAAGGAGGGAGAAGTGCCTAATCCAATTAACAGAAGCACTCTTGATAGGGGGGTCGATCCCAGTCTTTTCACAGAAGAAAGGGTTCTGCAAGAACCCTAAAACTGAAGGTGGACAAAGCAATGGATCCTGATGGAATTCACCCAGAATTCTAAAAGAATTAAGGAGGAACTAGTGAAACCACTGGCTACTCTTTTAATAAATCATGGGGAGGATGGCGGTACCCGAGGACTGGAGGAAGATGGATGTGATTCCCCTTCACAAAGTGGGACCAAGACAGAGGCAGGAAACTACATACCTGTCAGTCTGACCTCTGTGGTAGGAAAAGTGATGGAGTCACTTCTGAAGGAAAGAATAGTTGAGTACCTAGAGGCCGGGTGGAGCACAGGACCCAAGGCAGCATGGGTTCACAGCAGGAAGGTCATGTCAGATGAATCTAATAGATTTCTTGACTGGGCGACCAAAGTAGTAGACCAAGGAGGGGCTGTGACATGGCCTACCTAGACTTTAGCAAGGCATTTGACACAGTCCCACACAAAAGATTAATAGTCAAATTAACCAGCCTGGGAGTGGGTCCCAGGGTGGTAGCCTGGTAAAACATTGGCTGCACAACAGGACACAGAAAGTAATTGTAAATGGAGTCCACTCTGAAGAAAGAGGGTTACTAGTGGGTACCGTAGGTTCAGTATTGGGTCCAGTCCTTTTTAATGTCTTCATCAGTGACATTGCAGAGGGACTGGAAGGAAAAGTATGCCTTTTTGCAGATGACACAAAGATCTGCAACAGGGTTGATACACAAGGAGGCGTGGAAAGGATGAAAAGGGACTTGGCAAGGTTGGAGGAATGGTCAGAAGTATGGCAGCTAGGATTCAATGCAAAGAAGTGCAAAATAATGCACCTGGGAAACAAGAACCCAGGGGAAGAATACACAATGGGTGGGGAGGTAGTAACAACAATAAAAAAGGAAAGGGACTGGGGGTAATCATATCAGATGACCTTAAGGTTAGCAAGCAATGTGAGAAGGCAGTAGGGAGGGCTGGGGGTATACTGGGATGTATAGGGAGAGGCATCAGCAGCAGAAAACAGGAAGTTGTTATCCATCTGTACCGACAGTTGGTGAGACCCCATCTGGAGTACTGTGTCCAGTTCTGGAGACCCCATCTCTGCAAGGACATAGTCAGGATAGAGGTAGTCCAGAGGAGGGCAACTAAAATGGTGCAGGGTCTGCAAGAGAAGCCGTATGAGGAGAGACTAAAGGAGCTTAATATGTATACCCTTGAGGAAAGAAGGGAGAGGGGGGACATGATAGAAACTTTTAAGTACCTCAGTGGAATCAACAAAGTCCAAGAGGGTAGCATCTTTCAGAAAAAGAGACTTGCAAGAACAAGGGGACTCAATTTAAAGATAGAAGGAGGAAGGTTCAAGGCAATGTGAGGAAGTATTATTTCACAGAGAGGGTAGTGGATACATGGAACAGCCTTCCTGAGGAGGTTGTGGGGTCTAAAACTGTGGGAGAATTCAAGAATGCATGGGACAGACATAAGGCAATTCTTGTGGAGGGTAGGAAGAAATAGGCTGTTGGTTAACTAGGATCTGCGGCCTATCCTGTAGGTAGGGAAATGGGCAGACTAGATGGGCCAAGTGGTCCTTATCTGCCATCAAAGTCTATGTTTCTATGTTTAAGAAGAGGACTGACACCTTGATTATTGCCTTTAATTGACCCTATATAATTGTAGAATTTTTTTCTTATTATCCTTGGTAGTGTAAGCTAGATTATACTCTAGACTTTGTTTGGCCCATCTAATTAGTTGTTTTGTTTTATTAGCCAACCATTTGAATTTTTGCCAACTCTCATTGGATGGTTTCTTTTTATATTTATTAAAGAATTTTTTCTTTCTATTAATAGCCCTTTTTATTTTTGTGTTCCACCATAAAGGAACTCGTTGTTTGTTGTTATTGTATTTTGTTCTTTCTGGTACCGAGAATTTTGTATGAAAGTCTAATTTACTTCAAATAATTTGCCACATAGTGTTAGCATCAAGATGACGTAGGTCTCTTTCCCCGTTCCAACTCTTAAGGAAGTATTTTATTTTATTATAATCTACTTTGTTGAAATTTGTCATTTGAGTGTTTCCATTAAATTGATTTTGAAACATTTGAAGTTCCATGATACAATATTATGGTCACTATTGCCAAGAGGCGCGTTCACTTTTGGACTTGAGTCAATGTTTTTAATATTAGAAAATATCAGATCAAGTATATTATCTTTCCTAATTGGCTCAGTTACTAGTTGTTCAAGGTCTTTTTGTATAACGATTTGAAACAGTCTATTCTCTAAATTACCATGCCCAGTTAAGGATGAGCAGTTTATGTTAGGGAGGTTAAAGTCACCCATGAGTATATAATCCTCATAGAATGTTATTTTCTCCATAGCTTTAAAGAAGGCATTATTTCTTGCAGAGTCCAGGTTAGTGGCACAGTATCCTAGGCCTATGGTCAAGGGCCTACCTGGGCCGTTGATTTTAATCCACATAATCTGACTTTCAGGATATATATCAATCATATTGTAGCTTTAAATTTGTTAGTTAGTTAGTTGCTCAGCTGGCTGCTGGACATTCTTTTGTAGATTTAAGGATACAGCTGCAGTCTGACCGCTGCTGCTGCTTCTTTTCACCTACAGCAAAGATTCTGCTCATCTGCCAGGCTGAAGACAATCACAAAGTCAGCTGCTCCTCATTTGACTGTTACTGATGACCCTCCAGTGGATGCACTGAATTGGATACTCCAGTGACACACTTCTGCAGCCTCTACTCTCCTGAGTAATCACAACATGTTTGCTTCATGCTATGCAGAAGCATGCATAAAAAGACAAATGACAATATAACTGTTTTAAAATTGTTTCCAAATTCGTTGGGGAAGCCATGCTATAGTATGTCATGTGCCTCATCAAGCCAGAATGAAGTTACTAAATTCTGTGGTCTTAATTAATAGTACCATGATCAAATATATTTCCTTTAATAATAGAAGAATTTTGCTTTCTTTTTTTAATTTATTCTTTATCCTCCTTACATCCCTGGCTGGCCCTCCTTCCCCCCGATCACTCCAGCCATATCACCCCACTTCTCTCTGGCCTTAACCCCATGGCTTGCCCTCCATTGCAGGGTGGCAGGGAGTCTCTCAACTGTTGTTCATGGATCCAGATTCCAGGAGGCATAACGACTATCAGTCATAGTAAGATTCCAAGGAGCTCTTAACCAAAATGCAACATTCTGGCTAGTATGGCCAGGAAGGCGAGTACAGATTTACATTCCTGGATGGTGGGAACCTCCACTGCCCTCCACCTACGGAGGAGGAAATATTTAGCATCCAGCCCTGCAGCCACCAACCAATGTACCTAATGGTTGATATGCCTAAAACATGCAGGAGGTATGCCTGGAAGAAGGGTCTGTGAGGTGATAAGGAAAAAATGGATCCAGCATACTATGCAGTCAGTCTGCACTATTGTCCAGAAGGACTGTATGGCAGGACATGACCATATGATGTGGAGCAGAATACCTCCGGGGACTCCACACCTCCAGCAACAATCAGAGTCTAATAACCTCATCATGTGGAGTTTGTCCAGTGTTTTTTACTGTACTAGAGGTGAAGCATCTTGTTTTAAATGAAGAGGCTATAGCTATCAGGACATACAAAATGGGCCACCCTCCAAGCATTGGTCCAGTCCTCAGAAGGAATGGGAGCATTCAAAAGTGTCTCTTAACTTTGTCTAGCTGCATCTTTCTAATCTGGTATGGCCTTTGTAATGCTTCTGTAAATTTTGCCTACAAGCCCTTTACAACCTTACTTCATGAAGTATGAACCAAATTCCCCTCCATTTCTCTGATGCCTGGAGCAGTTTTGTGCATTATGGAAGTCACTGCACTCTACAACTGCAAGCATCTCAAAAATTCCTTATCAGCCATATGGAACTGGCAGTGAGGACCCTCAAGTCCATGTGGAGAGTGCCTGGTAAGAGAAAATCTTTAACCTGGCAGATCCCAATGGCCACCCATTTTCGCCAATGGAGTGGGGCTTTGACCCACACAGATGTCCTTGTTGCCACAAAGTGATAACCACTATATCAGAGTTAAGGATAATTTCATCACTGGGAGAGTTGGTGCCAGGCCCTGACTGAGGTATGAAAAGTAGGCCACTGCTGAATCATGCGAGTGATCCGAATATATAGCAGAAGTAAGGAGTAAAGCCCCTACATAGATCCTGTTCCATTTGGATCCAATCTGGCCTGACTGAGTGGGTGTGTTCTATCCATTGAAGCATCTGAGCTCTCAAGAAGTACAAGTGCTAAGCATATGACCTGGCATATTCCAACACCCCCCCCAAAGCCATTGGGAACATAGCTTTAGCCTGCTGTAATGAGGAGGTTTCCACTCCCATAGAAAACTGCCCAGAAGCGAATCAATCTTCTGAAACCAGACCTGGGGGATACCCTTGCAGTTGGGAAATTTATGAAGGAACTTTGGTGTAGTGATCACTTTCAGTGCAGAAATATTGCTTGCCATAGACAAACTCAATTTATGCCAACTTTGACAGTCCCATTTAAGTTCTTCCAGCAGGGACTACAGATAAATTTTGCAGATCTGGTGGAGATGTGCACTGGGTTATATGACCAGGAACCTGAAGGTGATGTACAACCACTTAAGGCCTCTGGCCAAAAAAGGGGCTGATGGAAACAAACTAGAAAGGGGAAGGATCTGCATTTTAGATCAATTTATTTTTAAGACCGACACCACCTGGAACTCCTGGAGGAGATCCAGTAGCAGGCTTATACCAGGCAGGGCATCAGCTAATAAGACCAGTAGGTCATCAGCATATAATTTTGTTTTACAAACTGTGTTACCCACCTTGAAGCCTGCTTGTTACAGGTGTTCACATACAGCCACTTCCAGGGGTTCAGTCACCAAAAGAAATAAGTGGGGTGAGAGGCGGCACCACTACCAGGTCCCTCTGTCCGGTGAGAACGGATCTGATAGGACGTTATTGGTCAGAACTTTTGCACTGAGATGGGTGTACAAGGTACAAACCAAACTTATAAAGTCTGAGTCAAATCCAATCACTCCCAGGGAGTTGAGGAGGCATCCCCACTCAACTGAATCCAAAACTTTTTCAAAGTCTGTAGTGACTGCCGTGACTGGATTGAGGATACAGTAGTAGCCACAGAAATTGCCAGCTATTTCCAGATATTTCTTGAAATTTCTATAGCCTTTCTCTCTGCTGCTTCTACCGTGGAAACGCAGAAAGTAGAAGACTTCTCTAGAAATATCACAGACATTTTGGGAAATAGCTGGCAATGTATCTGGCTACTACTGTAAGTCAAACAGCATGAAATATATTAATAAGGGCCCTTAGTTGAGCAGAGCTCAGACATCCCTTCACAAAGCCAACTTGCACAGGTTGAATGAGAGATTACAAAATATTATTTAATCTGCATGCCAGGGCTTTCAGCAGGATTTCTGAGTCAGCATTTCTAATAGAAATGAGGTGACTACTTGTGGGCAGGTTGGGATCCTTCCCATCCTTAGGTATAGCAGTAATCATCACTTCATTCAGGGTAGGAAGGAGAGTCCTCTGAGACTGTGACTCAACCAAAATCCTGCCAAGAATAGGAAAGAGGAGTGGAACTAACTTCTGGTACAGGTTGATGGGGATGCCATCCCAGTCAGTGCCTTGTTACTGTTCATAGCCTTCATAGTGCTGTATATTTCCTCAACACTCAAAGGCCATTCTAGCATGTGATACTGGTCAGCAGACAGACAGGGGATGGAGGCTTTCCCAAGAAAGGCCATGATGTGCTTCACATCAGCAGGTCCTTGCAAAGAATAAAGGAACTCATAAGACACTCTCATGGTAATATTAATGTCCATTTGCTGGTTAAACAGCAAGCCCCTCCATCTTGTAGGGCCATTATGTGATACTCAGTCTGCTGTTTTCTAAAGTAATATACAAGGAGCTTAGAGGGTCTTTCCTCCCTTTCCAGATTTTATGCCTGGACCAGAGTAGTACCATCTTCACTGTCCTGTAAAGGAGAGGAGAGGAGAGGAGTGGAGTTCACGTGAAGCTTGACTCCTGCCTTATCTGCTATGAGACAGCTTCCTTTGGATGAAAATTGGCTTCAACAGTTGTTTCCAATGCTGAGAGATTATCATGCAGGGTCTTGGTTTTGGCCTCTCTGTCACTTCCTCTCTCAGCTGTAAATTGTAAAATTAATCCCCACAGGATGGCATTAAATGCCTCCCAAAAGACTGAGGTACAGACCTCTCAGCATCATCGGCCTTGAAATACTTGTGTGTTTCCTGCTGCACCCATTCAAGTACTTATCATGTACATGAAGGAGATCCTATCCCCATAAGGAGGATTTCAGCTTCTCCAGGATCCATACCTGGGCCAGAAAAACAGGGCATGATTCAATAAGATGATTGGTTCAGTCTTTGAGTAGCTGGATGAGATCCACGATGCTACATCGACAATTTTATGTCATCGTGACGTTACCCCGGCACCACTACATCGACCACAGTTGCGGTTGGGAAGGTGCTGGAGTGTTCATTCTTCTTGTTTTGCAGGGGGCTGTGCCCCTTGCATCTCCCTCTTTTGGATTCTCAACTCTGAGATGAAACTGAGTGGGAGATGGGGTGCAGAACCTTGGGGAAGGGTGCCGGGGTCCCAGGCAGACTTTGCAGCTGTGTGGCAATGTTGTCGGTATCAACCACATCACTGGAAAGTTGTTGCTGTAGGGATGGTATACCATTGGATGCATGTGAGATCATTGGAGACCCCATCCACATGTCTAACCTGCTGGCCAACCCATGAACTGGTGATATGAGGCTGCCTTGCCTCAAACATGCCTCCCTTCCCCGCACTCACCACTGCACACTATACTCCTCCCTGTCCCTGTTTCCTCTTTTTTTTATTGCCAAGCACACTGCTCAATCTTCATCACAAAATACTGGTTCAGCACTTTAGCCTCCTATCTAGCCTCCCTTTTGTCCCCTCTAACTGCCTCTGGCTATGTCTTACACACCAGAGACTCTTGCACCTTCTCTATCCCTCTCCAGCACTCTAGTTTCTGGCCAAGCTGTTTTTTCTTACTGGCTCCCTGCTCCCTGGAATCAACTCCCCTCATTCATTCGGCTTTCCCCCTCCTTCATCTCCCTAAAATGTTGACTAAAGCTCTCTTCACAGCTGACATGCATTTATAATTCTTCTTCTGAAACAGTGTAACAGAATCACGACTTTCTCCCATATTTCTGTTTGAAATTCTGCTTATTTTGGCTATTTTGTTAGATCCTTTGCATTGTAAATATTTTTGAAGTGATCTATTGATTCTGTATTCCTGTTTGTAAAGTCTCCCAACTCTGTACCCCCTCCCACGGGTCACACCTGGAAATGAGCCTTGGCTCAGAGTGCCTATCCAGGTTACCAACATTTTAAATAAATAAATATGTATGAGTAATCCCTTATTATGGGTGGAGAATATGACAGAGGTCTGACAAGAAGAGATCCTTAACCATGTACCACTTGTACTGCCTTCAGATGGACCTCACCCAGAGCAGAGGATTGGTCAAGCAGAGGATCCAATGTAATTTAAAATCCCCCCTCCAGGAGGCATGGAAGCCCTCTCTCAGTGGCATCAGTGAGGGCTTGGGTGAGGCAGAAAAATCCTGGTCATCAGTATTAGGGCTATATGTGTTGCCTACTAGCAACGGGTTCTGTGGGGTGAAGAATGTAATAAACAATCTGTAGCCATTGTGGTTGACAGCCTGCTTGATGATTTGCAATTTCAGGGATTTGTGCAGTAATATGGAAACTTCTCTTTTGGATGATGGGACACAGCTATGGTCTTCCACCCCACTTATTACGTAAAAAGTAGCATGGCTTACCCTTCCACCAGCTTTGTTTCTTATATAATTATAAACTGAGCTCTCAGCTTTTTCTGGTGGTTGAGGATAGCCTTCCTTTTGATAAATGAGTTTAGCTCCTAGTGTTCCAGGTAACAAAGAGTACATCAACTATAAAGTGTAGGGGGGAGAACAGACCACATCAAGAAAGGGTACTTATGGAGGTGAAATCTATCTGTATCAAGAAGAAGGTAACATACCTGGGGCACTCCACCAGGGGGTTCATATAACACCTAAAGCCTCTGAAAAGCATAGGCAGCAACCGAAGTAGCACAGCAATGACAAAAAAATGAGTACACATATCTGAAACAAACTAGAACAAGAAAAATCTTTAAACTTCAAACACTGAACAAACAATGCCCAAAATGATAACTGAAAGCTCCACGATGTCATGAATGCTGTATGGGCACTGAGACCCAAACCTAGAGGGATCAAAAAGCTACCACTGAAAGGAGGCCAAGTAAAGAGTATGAGGACAAGAGGACCCCATCTACCCAGGAACCCAGAAATGGGAAATAGGTGTTGGAGGCCTAACATGTGTAGGGGCTAGAAACATAATTTCCCAATGAGCCTTGGAAATGCAAGCAAATGGGCTTTGTGCCAAGTGGGCATTATAGCACCTGGTTACTAATGGATAAAAGTAAAATTAATTTTTAGCCAATTATGATTGTTTTTTTTCTAAACATCCCAGACATGTCTACAACCATAACAAGATCTGTAATGCTAAAAGATTCTAAATTATGCAGTGCTGTGTTTAGTTAGTATGTTCCATTTCTCAGGAAGTGTGTTTTATTTTCTGCAAAGTAATTTTATTTTGATTTGAAATTGAAGCTCCAGTTTATGAAAATAGAAGGCTTTAAGATTATTTTACAGTACAGCCCTCTTAAACGCATATCCTTAGGTCCAGCAAAAAGTATACTTTTAAGTGGACTATGAGTTTATCAGGTTGTGTATTCTTTTATTGGTGAGCACAACTTGCACTTGAAAAGAAATGCCACTAGCACTAATTTGCTTCTTTTGTTGGCATGATGTGATTTGTGACATGCTGTGGCATTCCTTGGTCTGATTCCTGTGTGACGAAGGGTGCTTCTAGGATTCATGTAAAGTACTTCTGCAATATTATTTTTGGGTTCTTTGCTTTGATTTCAGTGTGAGGGAGGGTGCTGCTGTGACTTGGATTTGATTGTTAAAAGGTTGAAGTAGGTGATTAACACCTCATTTTAAATAGAGCAGCACATTAACAGAGAATTAATTGCTAATTAGTAATGCAGCTACAGGCAGTGTCAGTAAAACTGAACCAGTTAGTCCACCCTTGAATAGCAAAACTGAGGGAAAAATACTAATTTAAAAGGGATCCTTTACACATTTAACAGGTCTATTTTACACAGGAAGTATAAGGAAAAAATCCAGACTTGGGAAATTCTATGCATTTATGTAGGCTAAGCGTTTATCAGGTATGCATTTAAGTGAGATGCATTACAATATGTTTATATGTACAGCTACAGGATCTATTATAAGTACAGTATGTGTGTCTTCTCAATTCCTTTGCATGCCAGAACTGCTTAGTTTCACATAATTGCTCTCTCACCCAAGGAACAGAAGGAAGTACCCTTATAACTATCGGAGATAACGAAACTGTATGTCTAATCTACTGTATGTTACTAGTAGCCTGTGTAACTACTTCCACTATGAGTTTTGTTTGACAGTGAATAGCTGTATGCAACAGTTCCTGTTTGATATGCTCCATCTTTCTAGCAGGTATGAAAATGTGCCAACATGACTACCACCATAGTCCTCAATGAAAATACACCACATCCATTCATGTAATTTATATACAGAATTAGTTAGTTGCTGTTTTGGTCCCTGTAGGAACAGATCCAGAAACAAATGGTTTGATAGCTTTTATTGGACCAACATAGATGTAATGAAAGAAAACAGTGCTTAGGCCCTTGGACCAACCAAGTCCCTGCTCAGAAGCCCATGCCATTTTGAGGAGGGTCTTGGTTGGACTGAGGGCCTAAGCACTGTTTTCTTTTGTTACATCCATTGTCATCCAATAAAAGGTATCAAACCATTTGTTTCTGGATCTGTAGAAACATAGAATTTGACGGCAGAAAAGGACCGCTTGGCCCACCTAGTCTGCCAATTTCCATACCTAATGGATAAGCTGCTGATCCTAATTAACCAACAGCCTTCTTTCTCCTACCCCCCCACTAGAATTGCCTTACCTCTGTCCCATGCATTCTTCTTGAATTTCCCTGCTGTTTTTGACTCCAGTACCTCCTCAGGTAGGCCATTCCATATATCCACAACCCACGCCATTAAAAAATACTTCCTCACATTACGTCTGAGCTGTCCCCCCTCTATCATCAAATTGTGTCCCCTTGTGCTTGCACATCTATTTTTCTGAAAGATGCTACCATCTTGGACTTTGTTGATTTCCTTAAGGTACTTGAAAGTTTCTATCATGTCCCCCCTCTCCCTACTTTCCTCAAGGGAATACATATTAATCTTCTTTAATCTCTCTTCATATGTCTTCTGGTGCTGACCCTGTACCATTTCAGTTGCCTTCCTCTGGACAGCCTCCATCCTGTCTATATCCTTGCGAGATGGGGTCTCCAGAACTGCACACAGTACTCTAGATGGGGTCTCACCAACTGTCTGGACGGAGGGATAACAACTTCCTGTTTTCTACTGGTGATGCCTCTCCATATGCATCCCAGTATCCCACCAGCCCTCTTTACTGCCTTCTCACATTGCTTACCCACTGTTAGGTCATCTGATATGACTACCTCCAGTTCCTTTTCCAATTTTGTTGTTGTTAGTATCTCAACCCCCACTGTGTACTCTTCTCCTGAGTTTTTGTTTCCCAGGTGCATTACTTTGCACTTCTTTGCATTGAATCTAAGCTGCTATACATTTGACCATTCCTCCAACCTGTAATTTATACAGTAAGTTTTTGTAATATTTTATATATTTTGTTAGTTATATAATTTACATGTGATTTACTAATTATAATCTTATTTAAGGTTTATAATTTATATAATTTATATATTTATATTCTACAATATTTCAAGAGGACTTGGAGAAAGAGTAGTATTTAAAAAAACAAAATTCTTGAGAGGATAAACTGATAGGCAGCTATAGTCTAATAGGGATACATAGTACTATAATATGATAAAATGATCATACAAAGATATGGAGATAAAATAATACAGTATATTATGATAATACTATATGATAATTTGTATTATTATTTATTTATTAGTTTTTATTTATATGCTGAAATTCCATGAACCATGAATATTATAGGGCCCAGGGAATGGTTTAGACTTGTTGCTTGACTTCCTCCCACTCGATGTGTTGTTTTCAAAAGAATGTACAGAGATGATGCTTTCTGGGTACTGTGGTGGAATGATGCTGCTGGAGACTGGCAGATGTAGCAGATGGTACAGTGTCATGTGTCTAATGCAGTGCCTGAGACAGGCTCACTGTCACCTTCTTCATGCATACTAGATGATTGAGATGTGCTGGGTTGTGTGGTGAAGTTGAACAATATGGTGTGAGGGAGTCAGGGTCATCATAAAGAGGTTTAAGGTAAGCTGGCAATTATTGACACCCACACATCCAGAGCAAGTGGCTGTGGTAGCTGTTGTAGTGTTGTTTGTAACAGATAATCACTGTTAGGGATTTGCTTTACATTTATGGTTGAATCATTTCTATCTTGGTCACAGGTAGGGGATGGGGAATTGGAAATGGCAGTACTTGAAGGAACAGGCAAAATCCAATCTTCTTCTGAAACATTCACTCACCATGAGGTGGCCCATGCTAACAAACATTTTTTAAACATTGATTTATTTTCAAACATCTTTAATTAGGCAAAGCTGTGAAGCACTGTGCTTCTTCTGGTAGCAATGATAGAGGAGCTCAGAGCATTTGGGGGAATGATGAAAATATTTACCATTAGAAAATGGTAAGAATGGATTCTTCATTCTGATTGGCCAAAAGCAGCTCCAACCTAGGCATCTATTTTTCAATAGATGCCCAGCTAAAAATAAGTACCAGTCCAAGTGCCACTTCATACAGGGTACAGAGGATAGGCTTATCAAGATGGAGGAGGGAGTTGAGTTGGTCTGGGTACAGCTGACTACAGCTGCTGGAAAACAGATTAAACTGGGAGTGATCTATAGACCACTGGGGCAAAAAGAAAAGTGGGGTGAGGAATTGGGGGAGGAAATCAGGATGGGGTAACAAAAGGAGTTCTAGTGTTAGTGGGGGACATGAACCTGCCAGACATGGACTGTTCTACTCCTGCAGGAAAGAACACCGGGTCAAGCACTGTTGCAAGACTGTTTACTGGTACAGCTGATCAGCTACCTCTCATGGCAGGAAACCATCCTCAGCTTGGTACTCACCAACTCAGAAGTGATGGGGAGGAGGTCCGGGAACCTTCTGGGTGCAGAGACTACAATTCTGTGTTGTCTGATCTGGTGATGGGGAACATTGGTCATCCAAACCAAGGACCGTACATCTGGACCACAAATGAGCAGATTTTCACCAGCTGCAGAATAAGGTTAGATAAAGTGTGATGGTTACAAGCCAGACTGAAGTAGTAGAGCAAAAGTGGGGAAGATCAAGAGGGTAATTCTGGAGAGGACCAACTTTTGTTCAAGAAAAATCACCATAAGAAACAAGCACAAAAGGCCCAGCTGGTTTTTAAAGGAAGCAAGGGAACCTGTGTGGATGAACAACAGGCATGTATAAGATACAAGGGGAATAAGGGAGAGGAAGAATGGGAGGACTACCTGACCAGTCTACAAGGGGTGAGATGGCAGCAAGGAGCCAAAGTCAGGCATACAGCTGCAGACTGTGAAGAGTGTTAAGGGAGGGTGAATATATTTTTATGCATATCACTGAAAAAGGAAAGAAAAAAGGGTTGGCATGCTAGCTGAATGGTGGGAGGGTAGTAGAAGATGATGAGTAGAAGACTAATGTACTAAGCAATTACTTCTGCCAAGTATTCATTATTAAGGACAATGGGACTCTACTGGATATTGTGTCAAGGCAGTCACATGGTGTTCAGGAATTGGGAAGGGTAGTGATCTTGGCTGAATGGGTGAAAGAAGGGCTGGAGGCTGTCATGGTGGATCAGACTCTAGGGCCAGACTGGCCTGAACCTGAGGCAGTAAGGGAAGTGATAGAACCCTTGACCTAGCTATTTAATGACTTACTAGAGTCTGGATTAGTGCTAAGGGATTGGAGGTCTGAAGACATAGTTCCACTCCACAAGGTGACGACGAGGAGAACCTACTCAATTACAGACTGGTCAGTCTTACCTCTGTTATAGGTTAGATGAAGGACAGAGTCAAGGAAACTCTGATAGCCTACTTAGAAGATGATGGGCTGCAAAAACAAGTAGCATGGTTTTCTGTCAAGGAGGTCATGCAACACCAGCTTGATACTGTTTTTCAATTGGGTCAGTAGGGTGCTATATAGAGGTAGATGGTAGATTAGCTCCACTTTGACATCAACAAAGTCTTACATTTCACAGGAAGCTGTGTAAAAAGGATATGGGAGTGAAGAAGGATTTAGTTGGGTGGTTGAGGAACTGGCTATGGGGAGGCAACAGAAGCAACAGAGGGTAGATGTAAACGGTGACAAATCAGTGGACAGGGTGATCACATGGGAGTGCCACAGGGATCGGTCTTGGGAACTGTTCCATTCAATATGTTCATTACTGACACAGATGAATGTTTCCAGGGCAAGATATGTCTTTTTGCTGATGACACAAAGATATGTGGCAGGGTAGACAGTACAAAATGGGGTAAAGGAGCTTTGGAATGAGCTGTAGAAAATTGGAAAAGCTATCAAAGATATGGCAGTTGGGATTTAAAGCCAACAAGTGGAAGGTGATGCACTTTGGGAAAAGGAATCCATGCTCACAGTACTGGATGGGAGGAGTTAGACTGGCTACCACTGCAGAGGAGAGGGACCAGAGTCTGCCTACAATGGCCTTAGGAGGGACAAAATAGGCTTGTTTTTGGGGGGAACAGCATAGGTGGGGTAACTTGTGATGAAATTTGTTTGAATTGGTGTATTTATCATTGAGAGAAGGGTAACTTTGAGAAAGCCATAATGGACCACATATAGGCACCATATTATAAGAACTGTGTCTATACTTGTAGTTTGAGGGAGGGGTGATCTTTGTCTGGCTTGGTGCCTCAGCTAGTTGATAACTGAAGATGAGACTGAGTCATATTTCTGATTTTAGATGGGTTGTGTCAGAGTCATGTGGCAGCCAGTGAACCAATCCAAGACACTGTAGTCTAACAGGAAGTATCACTGTGTATGCTTTAAGGGGTCTGCACAGGAAAGATAAAAAGAAGCCACTCCTAACATGTTACCATGCATGTTTATATCCCAGAATGTGAGTGGAATAGCACAGATGTGGAAAAACATCTTAGGCACAGGCAGACATCCGCAGGAGAAAACAGGGAAGTAGGGACTCTGCTGGTCAACTAAGGTAAGGTTCCTGTTCACTCCAGTTGTAAGACTCACTGCAAGGAAGGATGGAGGGTAAAAGGTAAGCCATTTCTGGGAATGGTGCAACACCTTATCTAGGGTAAGGGTATAAATGGATTAAACAGGAAAAGAGGAAAACTAGAAACACCCTTCCTAGCATAGGAGTACAAAGGAATTAAGGAAGGAATGGGGAAAAATATAGCTCTCTATCTATGATGAGGGTATAAAGGGGAAGACTAAGATGGTCCTTTTAAAAGTATTCAGAGAAAGCTAATTAGTAATATATGAGGGGTGCTATTAAGCCACCAAGCAAGATGGCTGCTTATATCGATCACTCTGTCCTAAGCGGGACCCTATTTCCAATAAAATTAGCGTATCTTGAGCACTCTTCTTTAAAATAGCAAGGCATGGGGAGAAATGACCCACCGAACAGGAATATTGCTATTCTAACCCACACAGGTCTCAGTTGACTTTACTGGAGCAGATAGTAGTATGACAGCAAGCTCAGGCCGACCACCATGGTGCAGAGGGATCCATGACCTGCAGTACAGTCTTCTTACTGGCAGCATGTATGTCCCTACCTGTCTATGAGCAGGCCTGCTCTTCCTGATTTGTTGAGCAGCTCCTGCATTGAACTGGACTTCTGTAACAAGTAAACTTCTTAGCTTCCTATCACATACCTAAAACTGCACCCATCTGCCTCCAGCTGCCACTACCTGTTTCTGGAACCCCTTCCTGGCACGGGTGAGGTCTGAACTGAAAGAGTGTCGCTCCTACTGTAGATCCCATAGGCTGCAAATCTGTGCTGTGATGGAATCCACAGCACCACTGGCCGAAGGAGCATAGGCTGTCATTGCTGACTCCCTTAACTACATAACAAAGATGTTGGAAGTCTTATTGGTGCACATTGATGGTATTAGCAGTGCTCTTACAGGGAAAGTGCTGGATGTACTGGTTCTAGATGACTACATGCACATCTCAGAGTAGCGCACCGATGATTTGGAGTGCCAGCATCAGAAATTACTGGTTTGAATCCAGGAGCAGGACACAATAATTCAGAAGTTATAGGAGAGGGCAGAAGACCAAGAAAATGGGGTGAAGAAATAATATCCATATTATGGGAATTTCTGAAGGGCTAGAGGGCAACAACATGGAAAGAGTCCTCATGGACTTTATCCCCAGGCTTCTGGGGGATAGATGGAGAGAGCCCATTGAAGCTGAAGGGGCACACAGAACAAGAGGCAGAACTGCTGCTCCATGCTCCCTGCCCCAGCCTATTATAGCATATTTGCTTTGCTACTCAATTAAAGAGCAAATGTTATGCATTGTCAGAGAACATGGGCATCTTCAGAGGAGAGGAGCTCACATGTCTTTCTACAGAGACTTCTCTAATAAGGTGGCCACTAAACATAAGGAATTTACTCCCATCAAAAGTAAATTTAGAGACGTGGCCTTTTGCTACCACTTCAGGGGGCTGGCTAGTTTACAAGTGGCCAAGGATGGTAAAGAATTTTAAGCAAATTTGCCACAAGATAGAACTTTGGGCCAAGCAACACTGGCCCTCCATTAATCTAAGAATTATACTTCCCAGGAGCTTCTGGATGCCTGGAGGACCCACTGCATCTAGGAGGACTAACAATGCTAGAAAACATTATCCAGGGGACTCCAGTCTGCCCAGTAAGTTCCCCAGCAACTCTGTAGTGAATGATGGAGGCCCCTCAGACCTGCACCAGTCCAGAAACAATCTGCCCCTCCTCCCCCTATGGGACAGGGGAGAGGGTGTGAGGACCTGAAGCATTCCCCATTGGGCCAAAAAGAAAAGGCATGACACAGGTCTAGAAGCTGCAATTGTGGGCATAATGGAACCCCTGCAACCCCAATTTCTCCACCGGCCAAACTTCTAACAAAAGATTCTGTGAGTGAGGATGATGAGGAAATCCTGGCCAGCATGATAGGCACCTCCACTTCCACCCTGGCAAGCTGGGCTGATGCAGTGGAAAATGCTTCAGAAGAAGCTACAGCTGCAGAGGAGCTAGCACACCTGACTGCCCCCATTAAACCTGGACTGAGATCCTTTGCAGGAGAGGCTACTGCTCCCCTGGGACTGACCAGTACTGAGCAGCTGCCCTCATCTAAAATACCTGAAGGCTGAGGATGTGCTCAGTAGCCTGAAGTTCCACTCCTTCAGATGTCTAGACTAACGCAGATTTATATCTCATTTATTTTTCTCCATATGCTCTGCTTTTAGGTGTGAATGCAGATTACCTGCATCCATGGAGGTGCTAATTTGTTGTAGGTTATGAAGGGGGGATATTTCCTAAGGTGGTGGTAAGGCACTCACTCTCCCCACTGGCACTAAGTTAGCGTGGCAGAAACCTGCCAACTTTGACCAAGGTTTCATTTCATGCCTACTCTTAGTGCCTTTTGTGTACTCACAGTACCACTGTGCTGTACTGTACTACATTCAGTGTAGTACGACTTAGCAAGGTGGACAAGTCTGCCCCCTACCCTCTTTCTATTCACAATATAGACTGACCTAGCTAACCATTGTGAACCCTCCCCCTTTTTAGGGGACGGGGTAGGAGAGTTTTCTTCCTCTCCTGTCCTAGGTCCGGTTTACTCCAAGAACCATTTAATATTGTGCATAGTTTGTCTGTTTACAGTTAAAGTTGATACATCTGTATTGGACAGATTTAGTGTTATACTTCGTTTGTTGTTTAAAGTTCTCTTCTTTGTTCTACTTTCCAGTTAAAGAACACCAGCACTTGATAATTTCTTGGTGCACCTTGCTTAAGTATAGGACCAGGGCTTTGACTGGTTCCCCACTGGACATGGCACATGCTCCCTCATCAGGCCATATCTGCTAGACTAGAAGTTTGACATTGCATGAGGTAAGTGGAAGCAGGTGTGATCAGTTGGATACTATGACCAACTCAATGCATCAGAGGTGGACTTGTGTCTCCTGGAATGTCAAAGGAATTAATCATCCTGTAAAGAGGATGAAGGTACTTCAACATCTTAAGTCTCTTCATACGGAATTAGCTTTGCTCCAGGAGACACACCTCATAGCCAGGACAGTGGGATGACTCAAGAAGCAATGGGTGGGACACGTTGTGCATAGCTCCGCCTCATCCAAGTCGAGAGGTGTACCTATCCTGGTCAATAAAGCATGTCCATGGGTGGAAGAGGGTGTTAAGACAGATAAGCATGGAGGTTGGGTGGTTACCTGATTTGCCTTCCCTGGAGGATATTTAGTGGTTAGAACATATATGCCCCTAACCCAGACTCCGAAGAGTTCTTCCCCCAGATCTATTATGCATTAGCTGAGCTTAAAAAAGATGAGGAGCCCCTACTAGTTATGCTAGGGGGTGACTTCAGCCTTGAAGAGGACATTTTCCTAGATAAAACCCAGCCCACTCCTGAAGCACACCCCAAGGCTAAGGCTGCCTTTGTGGAAATGCAGGCAAAATGGGGCCTGTGTGACCCCTGGAAAAAGAACAATACCTCAGGGAGGGACTGCACTTTTTTATCCCAGGTTCACAGAACATACAGTGGCATTGACTTCTGGCTGGCCAAAAGCACGGCCTCCCAGGGGATTCACAACACCACCATTGAGAACATTATTATTTCGGACCATGCTTCTATCACCATGTGATAATTGTCCCCCCCCCCAAACTCAAACACTTCCCCACAGTGGAGATGCAAGCCATTTTTATTGAGGGATACAGATTTTTGCACCCAAATGTTGGAGGAGGCCAAAACATACTTCAGGACTAATTCCAATGGTGAGGTGGGCCCTGATACAATCTGGGAAGCCTTCAAGGTAATCCTGCATGGCTGCATTATAGTTTACACCACTGCACAGAATAGGTAAAGGTGGGAAGAAGTGGATCAACGTCAGCAACAACTTAAGTCACTGGAGGATCAGTATAAACATTCCCCCAACTCCTCCCCCAGTTTGTTACCCTCCATCACTGGGTTGAAATACAAGATCAATATGATCCTTCAGCAGCAGGCTGAGTGGGAGGTTTTATGGTCTAAACATAAGTTTTTTGAGATGGAGAGGATAAAGAAGGCAAATTCCTTGTTTACCAACTTAGGAAGCAGCAGGCTTCATCCCAAAATACATGCACTTTCGGGTAGCGCAGGTCAGACTGTTAGTGACCCCAGGCTTATCAATGGAACAATGAGAGAATTTTACCAGAAGCTGTGTAGTTCCAGACTGCCCCAAGGAGAGCAGGAACGGATGAAGAAAATACAAACTTTCTTGGGATCCACCCCATCCTTCAGTTGGCACTTGATGATGAGGATATGCTAGAGGCACCCATCTCCCTCCCCAAAATCAAAACAGCCCTCTCGCAGATGGCAAAAGGAAAGGCACCTGGTGCAGATGGCATGACCATGGAAATTTACCAGGCGCTATAAGAGGAGGTTGCCTTGCCCCTCTTGGATGCTCTACAGGAGGCTCACCAAAGGGAGATGCTTCCATCGACCATGAGGGATGTAATCATCACTTTATGCACAAAAAAATGTAATGATCCCCTAGATTGTGCCAATTTTTGCCTCATTTTGCTAATCTCTGTGGACACTAAGATCATGGTGAAAATACTAGCTAATAGGCCAGAGAACGTTCTGCCCTAAATTGTCCGCCCTTCACAGGCTGGCTTTAGCAGAGGCAATTGTGGAGCAGACAATCTCCACATGGTGCTCAATCTAAAATGGCATGCCGCTCAGTCAAAGGCACCCATGGTGGCGCTAGCAGTGGACTTCTCAAAGGCATTCAACTCCATAGAATGGAGCTATTTGTTCTGTTTTTGAAGTCTATGGTTTTGGGACATTTTTTCACAGCTGCATAAAAACATTATGCACCTCACCCACATCTCGGATACTCACCAATAAGCAACTCTACCCGTCATTCAAGCTACAGGTGGTACCGGCAAAGGGTGCCCATTATCATCCCTGCTTTTCATACTGGCACTGGACTCTATAACCAGAAGACTAATTACCGCTCCGGCGATCCAGGGCATCAAGGTATGTAAGAAGTTTTACTTGGTCAGTGCATATGCAGATGATTTACTTCTTATCATTACAAACCTGGATCAAGCCCTGCCCTCAATTCTGGCTACTCTTACAGATTTTCCAGCCTCCAAATTAACCTGATAAAAACTACCATGTACCCACTCAATCTTGCCTGTGTAAGGGATTGCATAGATGGCATCAACTTGGTATGGGCACCTCATGGATTCTAATATCTTGGCATAAGGAACCCAGCTTCATGGAAGGACCTAGTGGACATAAATAGTAACCTGTTACTAGCCACCATTAGTGCCAAGATGCAAAGGTGGAAGTGGCTTAAATTGTCTCTGAAAGGAAAGGTTGAAGCCATCAGAATGTTCACTCTCCCCAAGATATCCTATCTGTTTCTCAATCTCCCTGTGTGTATATCCCCTAAAATATTCACTGCACTGGATAAATCCATAGCTGGGCTGCTCTGGGAAGGGCAGGCTCCCAGATTTAGCAAGACAAAACTAGAGTGCACTGGTCAAGGGGAGGTTTAGGACTGCTATGGCTGCTAGGTTATTCACTGGAATACAGTATGGCCCAGGCCACAAAATTATTTTTCCTGCTTACTACAAATATACCCCTATGGGTATCGGTAGAAACAGATACAGTTGGGGGACACTGCTTGGGGGCCCTGCTACGGACCAGGAAATCTCTCAAGGCCCCATGTGGCCCCACTGTGGCTGAGATATGGAGAGCATGGCATTTGGGTCTGTCCTTATCTCACACTCCTAAAGAGACCTGGTTCCCCCCTTCAATTTTACCAGACCATGGGACAACACTAATCTCCTAATCGGAAAGGCACTAATATATTGGCCTTCATGGGAAGACAGTGGGGTACACATGGTAGGGGACTTTTGTGTACTCACCACATAGGTACTAATGTATTTTCAACAAATTCAGGAGAAGTACTCACTCACCAAGCAGAATTTTTGGAAGCACCTACAGCTCTGGGATGCCTTGAAGTCTCTCCAGAATTTTCTGGTTAAGACACAAAAGTGGGACTGGCTAGGTACCCTACATAAACCTGGGGACAAAAAAGAGTCACAGGAACAATATACAAGGTGCTGCAGGACTCATGCCCTCCTAACTTGGAAAGCTGCAGGACTCACTGGCAACAGGAGTTGAACACTATGTTATCTCCTGAACTCTGAGCTGATTGCCTGAAACAAGCTCACCTTGGCTCTAGTGACTCAGGAAGTTAAATGATACAACTGAAAATATTCCATTGCTGGTACCAAACCCCGGCACAGCTACACAGGATGGGCCTTATCCCCAGTGCGCAATGCTGGAGATGCAAGCAAAGCCCAGCCCACTTATTGCATTTCTTGTGGCAATGCCCAAAAATATCCCATTTTTGTAAAGGAATTTTAAAGGAATGCTCCAAAGTGGTTGAAAGCAACATTACAGAGACCTCCCCCCTTTTGCTACTAGGAGACACTGCTACACTGGATCTGATCCCTACCCCTTGAAACAGTGGGTAATATCAGTCCTGATGGAGGGAAAGCATGCCCTCCTCATGAAGTGGAGACAACCTAGCCTCCCCGTCTGTAGTAGCCTGGCATGCGGCAGTAGCTCAGCTATCCATTTTTTGAATGGCTTTCTTACCACAGTCTTCATAAAGGGTTTACGTACAGTCACAAATGGGATGCCTATATTCATTCTCATTTATGCACAATGCCTCCTATGCCATCTGATAACCCCCCACCATTTTAATGCATTGGCTTCCTGGCTGCACCAGTGTTCCTCCCGTAAGTTTACTCTGGATTAAGCTGATAATATATATATATATATATATATATATATATATATATATATATATATATATTCAGTACTGAAATGACCATGATCTCAGCTTTCGATCCCTTAAGGACACTTCTAGTACAGAAAGTGATACAATCTGTTCTTTATGGAATATTTCTTTGCACTTAGACTGAATGCACAACTTTGAATTTCTTCATTTTTGATCTGTGTGTTGATATACTTTCCTTATAGTTTCTTCTGATAAGGAGTTATGGGTATAATTTGATAGTTTGCCGACATGCAAATTACATAGTGCTAATGTATGATTCTGAATCTCCATACTTCACCATATGTACTGTACTGTTTGTTTTCTTATGCTGGAAAATAATAAAATATTTTCTGATAAAAAAATGTAACCTACTTAGAGTACAGAAAAAGAGGTAAACCAAATGAATAAAGGGAAATCAAGTTACTACAAAGGGTATAGCAAAAAGGGGTGAACCAAACAAATGAAGGGAAATCAAGAAACACCCTATTGAGGGTTAAGAACATAAATTCTTTTTCAGAACATACAGGGAGTACATTTGGGAATGTTGGGAGTAATGATGTGCAGTGGCTGTGGATTGGCAGTCTTCAGGGAGACCTTCTGGAGGCTGAGGTGCTGCCCAATCTGTGTGTACCTCTCTGATTTGTGGGAGGAGGTCTCTAGACTCTGGACCGAAGAATCCTTGATGCCATCTGTGAAAGAGTTCCTTTCTCAATAACCCCCCCCCAGTCTCCTTGTTTATTTTCTGTTGTCTTGTGGAGTGAATGCTGTCCTCGTCTTTTTGTGTGTGTTTGTTCTTGTTCAAAATATTAAGAGTTGTTCTGGTAAATAGCTTGTAATAGCCTGGCCATCTATTACAAACTATTTACAATCCCCTTCTTATTCCTTATGGCACTAGGGTTTTCTAATTCCAGCCTCCTCCTTCTCTTTGTTTTTAGGTAGAGTTATTATAAAATAAGAAATAACGTCAGTACAGCTTGGCTGGGTAGGTTGTAATTCCCGGTCGAATGTCCCTTAGAAAATAATTAAACCGTAGTGGTTTGGTTATAAGTAAAAGAAAAGAAATGAAACTGTTTTGTTTCTCAAGAGTAGGATTTTCATTCCGGTTATTTGTTGTATATTTAAGTAGAATATATCAACAGATATAAGTACTCACTCTTGAAATTTGGAGCGCTAACTTTCCGGTAATTGTCCGTTTTCCTCCTGGCATGTGCGCACATTCGTGTAGCTCCACTCAAGTCTTAGGTTTCTAATAAAATAAAAATAAAACTTAAAATGAAGTTGTGGTTGTTTGGGAGTCTCTCCCTCCTTCAGAGTTTATTTTTGTAGACTCTGGATGTGGCTTTTAGTTTCTCAGTTTAGAGGGATTACGCCAGTAGTTTCCTCCTGTCTTCGCTGTTCTTTAGGAGCTGGCCGGCCCTTGTCTGCCTGCTTTTATTTCAGCGAATCAGAGCGGGAACTCCTGGCATTTTTGGAATGTTGTAGCAGCTCTAAAAACTGATAAAATAAGAATTCATCAGTGAATTTTATAATTATAAATTAATTAAAGGATAGGGGAAGATAAAATATTTATGATATATCAAGTTTATTTCTAAAAGAAATGTTAAAATTTGATTGACTGGTTCAGGAACCAATCCTATTGTGTTCCACCCTTTATATTCCAAGCATTTGTTAAATGGGAAAGATGAGGTTTTGGATGCTGTGTTGTAAGCATCGGGAAGAATGTGGTAATTTTGCCTAATAATGGATTGTTTGCCTGTTTTCCTTGGGAAAAGCCTTACAGAACTGTCAGATATTTTTTTTTCTTTTGTTCGTGAACTTCGTTTTTATTTTGATATTTGGTTTGCTCTTGCTGGTTCCAGTGAATAAAAGACTGTGGAAACAGAAATCCTCTCCTTGCAAGTATCCTTTGTTACCCTAGCCTCTCACATTGGTGTCAGCAGGTGGGATATTGGCTGGTTGAGGTAACCAACGGAAAGGCCTGTGCCAAGGTTTATGCATACCTGATGTTACAGGTTCGAGAGGACGTTTGCTTGACAGATCGACCCGAAAAACAGAGAGTGCATACTAGGTCAGTTACAGCCAAATATCAAATACCCTTATTCTCCGGTCTGGAACCAGTGACTCGAAGGAAGGTTCTGGACAGACGACAGATGGAGTTACCCAAGGATGAAGGGAAGGACCAGGCCAGTGGAGGTATTGAAGAAGAACACCTCCCTTTAGAACCACAAGGTTTGTTAAAGTGGCTTTGTACCAGGCAGCTGGAGATTGAACGACAGAGGAATAGAGATCGGAGAGAATATGAAGCCAGATGGAATGATACCTTAAGAGCTTTTCAAGCGTTGGGTACCGGGCGGACCCCTGCTATTCCCGGAGGGAGCCAGAAGGACATTAAATTAGCCAAGCTAACAGGTACCGATGACATAGAAGCGTATTTGCTGACTTTTGAGAGGGTGGCAATAGCCTGCAATTGGCCCCGAGACCAGTGGGTCATTCGATTGGCACCCTATTTGACTGGGAAGGCTCAACTTGCATATAGCCGAGTGGACATGCTAGATATGAATAACTATGACCGGGTAAAGCATGCTATTTTAAAACGATATGATATAAACACAGAGACTTATCGACAGAGATTTTGGGCATACAAGTACACTGCAGCTGATAATCCCCAAGATACCTACATCCAGTTGAAGGACTTATGTATTAAATGGCTGCAACCCAATACCCGAACTACAGACCAAATTATTGAGACTATAGTTTTAGAACAGTTTCTACGTGTACTTCCATCAGATGTTCAGCTTTGGGTTAAGGAGCATCACCCAGAGACCACAGAAATTGCTGTTCATCTTGCCGAAGATTGTATTACTGCCCGACCTCAAAGACAAAGGACATTTCATCAGACTCACCCCCATCAGCCGGTAAGACTAATACTAATACAGTGGGAAACATTCCTGCTTCTACTACTCAAAGCACCAGCAAAGCAGGAAGAGGGTATAATCCAGACATTGTATGTCACGAATGTAGAGCTAAGGGACATATTGCAAGGTATTGTCCTAAGAAAAAGATAGAACAAGCACATTTAGCTCTAGCTAACTGGGGGGAGTTTGTGGTACCAGTACAAGTGGGGAAGCACAAAGTTCTAGGCTTACTGGATTCAGGAAGTAAACAGACTCTTGTACATTCTCGATTACTAAGTGCAGCTCCTTCTCCAGATAAAGTATTTACAAAGGTGAGATGTATTCATGGTGACATGCATTCTTACCCACTAGAAGAAATAGAACTGACTATACAAGGACAGGTACAAACTGTAAAATTGGGTGTGGTGCCCAACCTCCCTGTACCAGTTATAATCGGACATGACAGTCCCTCCTTTCAGTCTCTGGTGTCTTCAAATATATGTGCTGCAGTAACCAGGTCACAGACTTACCCCCATCAACAAAAAGACACTTTAGAGCATCATTTTCCTTTTGAACAGGACATCTATGGAGAACCAGGGAAAGACAAGAAAAGCAGAAGACAGAGAAGAAGTGAAAAACAAAAATGGACTGATAATCAATCCTATGATGTCAAAGATAAAGTGATATGGAATGTAAAAGAGTGTGAAAGGGATAATTTTGGGTGGTTACAACAGGAGGATGAGGCTCTAAAATTATTGACCTCACAGGATAAGATTCAGGGAAAGATGAGTAAAGTTAAAATAAGAAATGGTCTAATGTATAGAATTTGTGATAATCCAAGAACGAATGAACAAGTGGAACAATTGTTAGTCCCTGAAAAGTACTGTTCTCTTTTAATGAGCCTGGCTCATGATATTCCAATGGCCGGCCATCTGGGGAGAGACTGAACACTGAGTAGGTTATTACGTAGGGTTTTTGGCCTGGAATCCATGAACAGGTTGCTAATTATTGTAAAACCTGTCCTGAATGCCAAAAAGTGGCAAAAGTATTAAAGAAAGAGACAGTACCATTACAACCTATGCCTTTATTCACTACCCCCTTTCAGAGGATAGCAATGGACATTGTAGGACCAGTACAGAAAAGTTCCAAAGGAAATCAGTATATTCTAGTAGTATGTGACTATGCCACAAAATATCCGGAAGCAGTTCCTCTACGTTCCATCACTGCTACTAGAATTGCTGAGGAACTGGAAAGATTTTAGTAGAGTAGGTATCCTCAAGATATACTCACAGGCAGAGGCACTAACTTCTGTTCTAAAGTGTTGATGCAGTTGTACCAGATGTTGGGTATTGAAGCTATTAGAACAACACCTTATCACCCACAAACTGACGGTCTGGTAGAACGCTTCAAACCAAACTATCAAAAAATGATTCAAAAGTTTATACAGGATGAGGAAGACAGTGGGATACCTATCTCCCGTATTTAATGTTTGCATACCGTGAGGTGCCCCAAGCTTCAACCGGGTTTTCCCCATTTGAATTGTTATATGGAAAGAACCCCAGAGGCCCCCTAGATATAATAAAACAATGGTGGGAAGAGAACAAAGAAACACAAAATAAATGCCCTCCTGAATATCTGCACCAATTACAGGAACAAATAAAAAGATATAGTCAATTGGCTCATGATACTAATCAAAACCAACAAGCTATACAGGAAGTTGTTATCCCTCTGTACAGACAGTTGGTGAGACCCCATCTGGAATACTGTGTCCAGTTCTGGAGACCCCATCTCCGCAAGGACATAGACAGGATAGAGGCAGTCCAGAGGAGGGCAACTAAAATGGTGCAGGGTCTGCAAGAGAAGCCATATGAGGAGAGACTAAAGGAGCTTAATATGTATACCCTTGAGGAAAGAAGGAGAGGGGGACATCATAGAAACTTTCAAGTACCTCAAGGGAATCAACAAAGTCCAAGAGGGTAGCATCTTTCAGAAAAGAGACTTGCAAGAACAAGGGGACACAATTTAAAGATAGAAGGAGGCGGTTCAGGGGCAATGTGAGGAAGTATTATTTCACAGAGAGGGTAGTGGATGCATGGAACAGCCTTCCTGAGGAAGTTGTGGGTCTAAAACTGTGGGAGAATTCAAGAATGCATGGGACAGACATAAGGCAATTCTTGTGGGGGGCAGGAAGATATAGGCTGTTGGTTAACTAGGATCTGCGGCCTATCCTGTAGGTAGGGAAATGGACAGACTAGATGGGCCTAGCAGTCCTTATCTGCCATCAAAGTCTATGTTTCTATGTTTCTATACAAAAACAACAATATGATAAAGGTACAGGGGTTAAGTCATTCTCAGAGGGGGATCAGGTATTATTATTACTTCCCTCATCCGATAATAAGTTATTAATGAAGTGGCAAGGTCCATATAAAGTAATCTGCAAAGTTGGATCTGTCACTTATGAAATATACGTTCATGATAAAATTAATAAGAAACGTATTTATCATGTGAATTTATTGAAATCTTGGAAAGAAAGAAGACCTGAGGTATGTGGGTATATCTATCCGGAAATAGATACTAGTGAACTTGATATAGCTTATCGTAGGCTGGAAGCAACAGGGGACCTGAAAGATATCAAAATAAATCCAGAGTTAACTCCTCAACAAACAATGGATATACTATCTGTAATACAATCATTTAAAAACACATTCAAAGGGACACCAGGGAAAATAAGTGGGGAAACTCATAATATTATAGTTTCTGAGAATACTCCATTCTGTCAGAAATCCTACCGCCTCCTGAAAAGGTCAGGAATCAGTAATCCAGGAATTAAAAATGAAAGAAATGGAATTATCGAATCTTCTCATAGTGACTGGAATTTTCCTTTAGTGGTTGTTAAAAAGAAAGAAGGAGGAGTGCGTTTATGCCTAGATTTTCGTCGTCTTAATGCCATTTCCAAATTTGATAGCTATCCCATGCCCCGAATTGATGACATATTAGACCACTTAGGTAATGCTCAATATTTTTCTACTCTTGATTTAACAAAAGGGTATTGGCAGATACCCTTAAAACCAGAAGTCTGAGATAAGACGGCATTCAGTACACCCTTAGGATTATTCCAGTTCACAGTAATGCCTTTCGGATTACATGGAGCCCCCGCTACATTCCAACGAATTATGGATAAGATTCTTGCACCTCATACTGCTTATAGTGCAGCATATCTGGACGACGTGGTGGTATTTAGCCCAACATGGGAGGAGCACTTATACCACTTATCTGAGGTTTTGACTGCTATTTCCAATGCTGGACTCACCATAAATCCAGAAAAATGCACTATAGGTATGCAAGAAACTAAGTATTTAGGGTTCTTGATTGGAAAAGGTTGTGTGAGACCTGAGGTCTCTAAAGTTGATGCAGTAGCTAAATGTCCCAGACCAAGAACAAAGAAGGATGTACGAGCCTTTTTGGGTTTAGCAGGTTATTATAGGCGGTTTATTCCTGCCTTTTCAACAGTAACCGGACCTTTGTCCAACTTAACGCGAAAACGTAATCCAGATAAAGTCATATGGACTCCAGAATGTGAGGAAGCTTTTAGTAAGATAAAATCTCTTTTATGTTCCTCTCCGATACTCCATACGCCCGATTTTACCACCCCTTTTATTTTGCAAACTGACGCTTCAAAACGGGGTATTGGAGCTGTATTAACACAAAACATTGAAGGGGAAGAACATCCCATCATATATGTTAGTCGGAAACTTCATGAACATGAGACCAAGTACTCAACTATTGAGAAGGAGTGCTTGGCCATTAAATGGGCTGTAGAAGCCTTACGATTTTACTTATGGGGTACAGAATTTATAATTTGGACGGATCATAATCCATTATGCTGGTTGCATAATATGAAAGATAGGAATCCCCGGATTATGCGGTGGTACCTCTCACTGCAGCCCTATCATTTTGTAATTAAACACAGAAAGGGAATTGCCATAGTAATGCGGATTTCCTATCAAGATATGGGACAGAAGAGAAATGTCCACTTAGCCCTGGGGTAATGAAGAATGATTCAGAGGATATTTATCTTCCTCTTACTTGTTAAACTTCTGTAATGTAAATGGGAGCCCGGGGTGGAGCCATGGAGAGGGCGGGCTGTGGCTCCATCAAAAGGGGAGGAATGTAAAGAGTTCCTTTCTAAATAACCCCCAGTCTCCTTGTTTATTTTCTGTTGTCTTGTGGAGTGAATGCTGTCCCTGCTTTTGTGTGTGTGTTTGTTCTTGTTCAAAATATTAAGAGTTGTTCGGTAAATAGCTTGTAATAGCCTGGCCATCTATTACAAACTATTTACAATCCTCCCTTCTCTATTCCTTATGGCACTAGGGTTTTCTAATGCCAGCCTCCTCCTCTCTCTTTGTTTTTAGGGTAGAGTTATAAAAATAAGAAATAACGTCAGTACAGCTTGGCTGGGTAGGTTGTAATTCCCAGCTCTAACGCCCCTTAGAAAATAATTAAACCGTAGTGGTTGGGTTATAAGTAAAAGAAAAGAAATGAAACTGTTTTGTTTCTCAAGAGTAGGATTTTCATTCCGGTTATTTGTTGTATATTTAAGTAGAATATATCAACAGATATAAGTACTCACTCTTGAAATTTGGAGCGCTAACTTTCCGGTAATTGTCCGTTTTCCTCCTCGCATGTGCGCTCATTCGTGTAGCTCCACTTGCGTCTTAGGTTTCTAATAAAATAAAAATAAAACTTAAAATGAAGTCGTGGTTGTTTGGGAGTCTCTCCCTCTTTCAGAATTTATTTTTGTAGACTCTGGATGTGGCTTTTAGTTTCTCAATTTAGAGGGATTACGCCAGTAGTTTCCTCCCATCTTCGCTGTTCTTTAGGAGCTGGCCGGCCCTTGTCTGCCTGCTTTTATTTCAGTGAATCAGAGCGGGAACTCCTATGTTTGGAATGTTGTAGCAGCTCTAAAACTGATAAAATAAGAATTCATCAGTGAATTTTATAATTATAAATTAATTAGAGGATAGGGATGATAAAATATTTATGATATATCAAGTTTATTTCTAAAAGAAATGTTAAAATTTGATTGACTGGTTCAGGAACCAATCTATTGTTTTCCATCCTTTATATTCCAAGCATTTGTTAAATGGGACAGATGAGGTTTTGGATGCTGTGTTGTAAGCATCGGGAAGAATGTGGTAATTTTGCCTAATAATGGATTGTTTGCCTGTTTTCCTTGGGAAAAGCCTTACAGAACTGTCAGATATTTTTTTTTCTTTTGTTCGTGAAGTTCATTTTTATTTTGATATTTGGTTTGCTCTTGCTGGTTCCAGTGAATAAAAGACTGTGGAAACAGAAATCCTCTCCTTGCAAGTATCCTTTGTTACCCTAGCCTCTCACACCGTCGCAGCAACAAAGTTGTCAACCAACATTACAATGACTAATTTATGTTGACTACAATTGCGGTCGGCATAAACCCATCCAAAGAAAGTTACTTTTCCATTGGAATTGATTTGGGGAAGGGGTGCAAGACCACCAGACAGCAGTGCCAGATCACACAATGACATTACAGTGGCAACAGTGAATTGTCACTGTAACATCATTTAATTTCAAATTGTCTCTGTTTGAATGGCATACCTGGATGGAGTTGACTAGGATTTGCTGTCCCTCTTCACCCACCCAGGGGCCACCAAGTCCACTACCATTGCCACAAAGGGTGTCAAGAAGGAGGCCCAGCTAGACAGTGGTTAGCTCCAGAAGGGAGAGGGTGGGGCAAAGGGGATGCATTCCTCAGCCAGGGAAAGGGGACACATTCCTTAGTCAGTGCCACTATGCAACTCTTTCAGCACTCAGAACAGATCTGACTACCAGGAAGAGGCATTTGTGATACTGGCAAGGAAGGATGTGGGGGCCTTCAGAGTGCAGGCCCAATGGTGGGAGGCAGATAACCCCTCAAGAAGAGGAAGCAACTTTTGGTGGGGTACTGAGTTGCAAAGTGAGTAGTTTTGGGTACACTACGGAAGAGGGTTCCATGTCATAATGGCGATTGCAGAATAGAGATCACCGTTACGGAGAATGTGCGTCACCGAAAATGAATTTCAGTGAAGCACAGTGGCAGCAAGGACAAAAATGATGCCAGAGACCTATGGGTCTCATTTTTAATGTGGGTCACCTCCTACCCCCGTGGAGGGCTTCACCCCCTGCCTGCACTCTCCTATTTATGAATTCTCAACTCTAGGGGGGTACATGTAGGGGGAGACATAAAAAATTTGAAGTCGCCTGCTGAAAAAAAAAAACCTGCACTGCACCGTGCCGGACCGAACACTGCTCCTCCCAGCCGACCACCCTCCCCACCACGCTAGTGGACCAGCTCGGCAGCTGCCCACCACATTTCCTCCCACATACCATCCCTTCCCTGCCTCTCTCCCCCTGTGCTTGTGTGTGTCTATACCCGGTATTTCCCATTGCGATATTTTGCCCACACCAGAATTTGGTCACTCCCTTGCTTGGTAGCTGTCAACACAGGTGCCATAATTGAGTAGCCATTTTTGTAGGCACCCAATTTCGGTCACCTTGTTTACTGGATACCACAGAAGGGAAGGATGGAGATGAGGTGCCTACCAGTTGTCTTGGCATGTAGGGAAAGGAGCAGGTAATTAGGATCACTAGGGTGGCATGGCAGGAGTGGGAGTTTGATGTCATTGTCCATCTGGGAACAAATGACGTGCAGAGGACAAGCCAGGGGTGGTGCAGGATAGATTTAGGAAGCTGGGAAGGGGCCTGAAGCAAGTAGAATTTATAGTTACCTTAAATGAGGTGCTACCTGTGCACAGCCAGGGGGAGGAGAGGGGACATCACACCATGGTGTTCAACAAAAGGTTGAAGGCATGGTGCAGGGAGGAGGGGTTTAACTACATCAGGGACTGGGGTCTTACCTGGAGGATAAAGTCCTGAACAAATGGGATGACCACCATCCATCAAGGAGGGGAATGGCAGTCCTGGGGGAAGGCTTAATTGCTACTTTGAAGGGAATTTAAACAAGTAAAGGGGGGAGGCAGAAGAAATGAGTGAGGCAGTGAATGTAGCCTCTCCCAGAAAATGGTGAAGCAGTGAAGTTAAGCCAGGAGAAATAAATTCCCTAGTGGTAATGGGGATTAAGGGAAAGGGGAGGATGGGAGAGTTGAATTGTGGGCATAAGGCTGAGAAACATACTCGCAAGGGTGGGCAGAGTGAGGATAAAAAGGGAAAGGACAGTACCAACAAAAAGAGAAGGGTGAAGGAGGGACTTGATAAGGGAGGGCAAAGTAGAAGCAGGAAGCAAGAAATTGAGTAGAGAGACATGTGTGCCAGTGCAAGGAGCCTAGGAATCAAAATTCCTGACCTTGAGGCTACCATTGCAGAGGCAGACCTGGATCTGGTGGCCATAACAGAATGTTAATGCACTGACATCTGCAGCTGGGAAATGGACACATTTGAATACAGTATGTTTCAAAAGCATAGGGCAGGTAGGATGGGGAAGGTTGTTTTATATATAAGGGAAGGTATAAAGGCCATGGAAATACAAGGACACAGCAGGGAAAAGAGAGAGGCAGTGGGAGCTCAACATGTTCTCAGAGGAGAGGAGAGGAGAGGAGAGGAGAAGAGAGAGGAGGAGGGGAGGGAGAGTGGAGATGATTGAGACCTGAAAATGCTTCATTGGGGTGAACAAGGTGAAGGAGGGCAGTCTCTTTCACAGGAGGAGGATTACCAGAAAATGAGGCCATGCTATAAAGCATGAGGGGGCAGTTTAAGAGTGATGGAGCCTACACACTAATGTGCAGTCACCAATGCATGCTGTGAGATGGCCGCTCATATGTGCATATGTCGCAGACACGCATATGGCATTGCCAAGTGGCATGTACGTAAGTTGCGTAGAGGTGCCTAAATGCAAGCCACACATAGCTGTGTGGCAGCAGCAGTTCTGGTGTTTGGTAATAGCATGTGAACACCTCATGGATGAAGCCCAGCACATCACTTAGCAAGTGGAACCAAAGGCACAGCACTACTCCATGTGGACGGCTGCTGTAAACTGCCTGTATGCAGGTCTGCCATGTGGGGCCCAATACTGGTCCGGTAATACAACAGGACTATAATGGGAATGGGCATGGTCAAAATGGACCTCTGCTGCCTATGACCTGCAATGCCATGGATGGCCACAAACAGTACTGCATAGTTGGACCACAATGTGCAGGACAGCCATGGAAACAGCACCCACACAGATGCACCTGTGACCTGGATGGGACATGAGGAATGGCCCCCTTCCCCAGACACAGGTGAACATGCCATTCCATGCACTGCACAGGTACATTGTGAACTCAACTGGCCTCACATTGCCCCCACCACCACCTGTCGCATAACAGTACCTGCCTCACTGACACCCTGACCTATGATCACTCTGGTTGTGGACAGCGGTATTCACCTGCTGACCATAATAATGACAAGGTCTTGGGATGCTTGTCATAAATAAATGTTTAATAAAATCACATCCTGTTATTACAAAGCACAAATACCTGTCACCTATGGAACAGTGCAAATATACATATTTAACACTATCAGTCACATAGGGAAATGTGGTGGCCACATAGGTGGTCCGGGTGCACAGACAGTCAATAGATCTCCTCCTCTTTCTGGGAGTCCTCACCCAACCCCATGGGTATTGTATCTGTGTATCCATACTTGAGAAGTACCAGGCAGTGCAGTGGACCATGATAACCCTGGAATGAGAGGAACACAGCGGACAGTCATGAGTGGGATGTACATATATTGTGGTCACTACACTCCTTGAGCACACAGGCCACTACCACCCCCCCACTACATGTAATTTAATTGGCACATCAAGAGTCCATTATTCTCTGATGTCATCCTTGTAGTATGCATCCTGAATGCCCGCCTGCCAGGACAGCGCTTAAAGGACATGCAGCTCCCACTGTGACTATCATGCCACCAACTGTGCTGTTGTTCCATCAAGCTGGCCCAGATGCATGAAGCAGAGCTGGGATACCTGCCATAGCTTCTATTGGTAGACATCCACCCTCTCAACACAGCCTGCTTTCACCAATATCTCACCCATCACAGTATCTGTCAAAGGATGGCCCAGCAACACCCAAGAATGGTGCATTACTCATAGCCACGCTGTGTACATGCTGCTTTAAAGGTGAGCAGGTGATAAGAGAACAGCCATGTGGAAGCCCTGTATGCCACAGGGTGGGGGGACAGCACATCCCAGTGCATGCAACTGGAATCTGCAGTTCCAGGAGGAACCACAACAAAGGAATACAGAGACTATGCCTAGGGCTATTAATGAATCTTCTGATGGACAAGGACAGGGAGGATGGGTTTGCAGTGAGGTCAAGGCAACATCCACATGTATGTCATTCATGGTTGAATGCTAACACTCTGCGGGGCACACACTGTGTTGAGCAATTTTGTCTGAACCATGCCACGATCACAGGGCTGTGTGACATGGTCCAGACCCAAGTGGCCTCAAGGACACGATGGGCACAGGTGATGTCCATGGAAACAATGTTGCTATGGGTGTCAGACAGTTTTACATGAGCAGGGCACTGAACCAAGTCACCAACTGCCAAATATGGACCACATATCATTCCCCACTGTAGAGGCAGTCATATGGACCTCCAAGGAGGCATTCTGAGCCATAAATGGCATGCTAGTGTACTAAAGGCCATAGAATGCATGCATGTGGTGATCCTGGCCATGATTATGGACAAGGAAGCATACCAGGACCACACAGGATACCACACTGTAAATTGCCAAATAGTTTTGGATGCCCTGGGTATCATCACTAAAGTGTGTACCAAATACCCTGGATCCTGCCATGATGCCTACAGCCTTGAGAACTCATGGCTTAGTGCTCTATTTAGTGCACACTGTGCCAGGCATGGATGGCTGTTAGGTGGGTACAGGTATTCACAGGCACTCTGATGTGTATGAAAAGATTTTGTGATGTACTAATGCTTTCGTTCTTTTATTGCACATATGACAGCGGATATCCACTATGGCCGTACCTAATGACAACCTTCTTAGTGGTGCCAGGTGCAGAGGAGGAGGTGTACAATGAGGCCCACAAGAAGATGCACTCAGTGGTCGAGTGTACAATTGGGCAGCTGAAGATGAGGTTCCAGTGCTTGGATTTGTCTGGTGGCATGATGATGCTTGCCCCAGGGAAGGCTTGCAGACTGTTCATTGCATGTGTGATGCTGCACAACATGGCTGTTCGGTACTGGCTGCCCATGCCACAGGGTGTACAGGGGTAAGTTCCACCAGGCAATGAAGGAAGGGGCACATCAGTAGAGGGAAGGGGTGCTGAGTCACTGTCTGGCTGGGCAGCTCATCATGAACTCATGCAGTGGTCATTCAGCCATAAAGGAATAGAATGATAGTCTTGCACAATGATGATGACATAGTGTACCCTGAGTGTCATTCCACCCGATGGAAATGGGAAGGGGGCACTAGGTGCATGGCTGATGATATATGTGGATATATGTGGTGATATACTGGAACACTGAGCTCATTGTTCATGTGAAATTGAAACAATCCCCACCTAAAAAAGAAAATCATGCAAACTCATCTAACCATTATTGAGTTGTTTTGTTTTATATGGTTGCAATATTTCAAGCTGAGGAAACAATTACAAGAAACATAATTTTGATTTTTAATTTGTGTGGTTAAGTATATGCCAAGTTATTTGTCATTGTAGCCATTACTGAGTATGGTATTGCTGTCAAGATTTTTACCATTGCAGTATGTTTGAAATAAACATTCTACAGAAAGTTGCAGTCTCTTTGCTTCTGTTCTGCTCAGTGCTGTATCATATTTTTAGCAGGAATTAATGCCATCCGTAAATGCTTTCCTGGTGCAGTTCTGCAGAAAAGTAATTGCAATCAATAATAACAATGCATATTAGATACTGAATGACTGCATTAGAGTCACTACATGAATACAAATACCAGCAAAGAAGCCCCTAAAATATTTATCACCATAGCTCTTTCTAGTTGTTATTGAAATATAAAGTAATAGCAGTACTAATAATAATATTCCTTTTAAACCAGACCTGCCACAACAAGGGGTATGGCTGAAATAGACAGTAGGACAACTGAAACATTTTAGCAGCAGCAGATAAAACAGACTATGTAACTGCAAAAGGTATACAGTATCTGCAAATCCTTAAGGGACTCAAACCTTTATATTAAAAGTAGACATCAAATTATATGATTTGTAGTTGCACCTAGCAAGAAAAGACAAATATTAACTTCCAGTAATGTTACATACACAGTCTGGTGTGTATGTGTAGACCTGGTAAGGGGAGAAGGAGGCATTTGTCTATCTATCTATTATCTATATATATTATATATATATATATATATATATATATATATATATATATATATATATATGTGTGTGTGTGTGTGTGTATACATATATATTTTAGGACCGCATCCCTATAGTTAGGGTTGAGCAGGCAGTTTAATGTAAAACCCCAAACTTTGCACCTTAATAACTGCAACCATTCAACACATTTGCATGACATTTGGTATGTTCTGTCTCGTGGAGTAGAGCTACAAGAGTCCTTAAATATGTACATCTGGATGTTTTGTCAAATTCTTACTTTGTTTCATTTGTGCATTAATAACAATTTGACAAAACGTCCATATGTACACATTTTGGGACAGCATATTTCCAGATGTGCATGACCTAAGTGAAACTTGGAATGTCAAGACACTACAAGTCTGTAAGGGCACGTACAATATTTCCTGTAAATTGCAAGAACAGTGGTGAAGTTATTAATGCACAAAGTGAACAAAATCCCCATTCATGAGCTGTCAAAATCCCCATTCATGCACATCTGGAAATATGCTGTCCCAAAATGTGTACATATGGATGTTTTGCCAAATTCTTGCTTCAATCATTCCACTTCATGCATGAATAACTTCACTGGTGTTCAAGCAATTTACTTGAAGTTTGGTACGTGCACTTAAAAGGAATTGGTTTCTTTATGAGACAAATTTCATTTAGATAAATAATGCCACTCTGGAGATATGGAGTCCCAAAATCTGAACATCTGGATATTTAGTCAAATTCTTGCTTCAATAGTTTCACTTTGTACATTAATAACTTCAAAGGCATTCATGCAATTTAAATTAAATTTGACATGTGTCCTTATGAATTTGTGGTCTCTTGATTTGCTAAGGTTACTTTAGATAGGATGTGGATATCAAGAGACATGCTTTCCCAGAATATGTAAATCTAGATGTTTTGTCAAATTCTTGCTTCAGTTGTTTCATTTTGTGCATTAATAACTTTGCAGGTTTTTCTGCAATTTACATGCACATTGGTATGTGGTCTCTTAATGTGCTGAGTTTCACTTAGATAGAATTTGCTCTTCAGGAGACATAGAATCCTTAAATATGTACATCTGAATGTTTTGTCAAATTCTTACTTTGTTTCAGTTTGTGCATTAATAACGTCGCAGGAGTTCCTGCAATTTACATGAAATTTTGCATGGTCCTGAATAGTCTATTTGTCTTTTGACAGGCCAAATTTCATTCAGATTAATATTGCTTATCTGAAGATATGAAGTCCCACAATGTGAACATCTGGATGTGTTGTCATTCTTGCTTTGTTTCACTTTGTGCATTAGTAAGGTCACAGCTGTTCCTGCAAGTGACATAAAATTGAGTTCAGGTGATTTGCATGGAATTTGCCATGCCCCATCATGAAGTTGTAAGTTTCATTTCTCTTGCATGTGAGAATATGGAAATATAGCATCCAAAATGTGAAAATCATCTTTTACATATGTAATAGATAAACCACTGTAAGGTGTGAGGTCATGCTCTGATATACACATGCCTTGGTGTGCGTTGTACACATGAGGCCACAGGCTGAGTGCATCAACCACTCAAGGCATGCATATATCAGAGCATGACCGCACACCTCAGAGAGGTTTATCTATCTTATAAAATGTCAAAATTGTTTTGGAGGGGGGTAAAAGTGCATGTGTGCGGTTGTACTCTGATATACGCAAGATCATGTGATGACAAATCTCCAATCTATCCCAAGCAATTTCCCTACCCATTTTATAACAAAAAAAAAAAAATATATATATATATATATATATATATATATATCTTTAGGGGCACAGTCGCATCCCTATAGTTAGGGTTGAGTAGGCAGTTTAATGTTAAAACCTAAATTTTGCACCATAATAACTTTGCAGCTGTTTAACAGATTTGCATGAAATTTGGTATGCAGTGTCCTGTGGGGTAATGCAACTGATGTGCTAAGTTTTGTTTTGATCAGATTTGTGCTTTTTGTGCAGAGCATAGTGAAAAAAGTGTGTTTTACACTTTTTTTTGCCATTTTTTGCTAATTTTTGCCCATCGCAATGTGGCACCACCATTTAGAATTTTGTCTTGGAATGATCAGGGTAGAAAAAGGTTGCTCAAAGGAACACACCAGCATTGTGAAAAAAATAATCAGTTCTAAAGTTGTTCAGTTTTAAAATGTTAGGTTCTGAGCATGCTCAGTTCAGTCTTTGGAATATATGCATGTTTTGTGAAAGAGGATTTGGCTCATGAACAGAAATTTTGACAGCTCACAAATGAATATTTTGACAGCTCATGAATGGGGATTTTGTTCACTTTGTGCGTTAATAACTTCATCGCTGTTCTTGCAATTTGCAGGAAATATGGTACATGCCCTTACAGACTTGTGGTGTCTTAACATGCCAAGATTCACTTAGATAGGTCATGCACATCTGGAGATATGCTGTCCCAAAATATATACATCTGGACATTGTCAAATGCTTGCTTCAGTTGTTTCACTTTGTGCATTTATAACTTCACAGATGTTCAAGAAATTTACATGAAGTTTGGCATGTGCCCTTACAGCCTATTGATCTGTTGTTGTGCCAAGTATTCTTTTAGATAGAACATGCCAATCTGGTGATATGGAGTCCCAAAATGTGCACATCTTGATGTTTTGTCAAATTCTTGCTTTGATTGTTTCATTTTGTGCATTAATAACTTTACGGGTGATCCTGCAATTTACATGCAAATTTGCATGTGCCCTTACAAATTATTGATTCCCTGATCTGCCAAGTTGCACTTAGATATACGATGCCATTTAGGAGATACAGAGTCCTTAATTGTGTACATCTTGTTACACTTTCTGCATTAATAACATTGCAGGTGTTCAAGCAATTTACATGAAATTTAGCATGTATCCTTACATTCTGATGGTCTTGTGATTTGAAAAGTTTCTCTTAGATTGAGTTTGCCTATCTGTAGATATGGAGTCCCAAAATGTGTACATCTGGATGTTTTGTCAAATTCTTGCTTCAATAGTTTTACTTTGTGCATTAATAACTTCAAAAGCGTTCATGCAATTTACAGAAAATTTGAAAATGTTTCCATATGACCTTATGGTCTCTTGATTTGCCATGGACCAATTAGATCAGATGTGGATATCTTGCGATATGCTGTCACAAATGTGTACATCTGGATGTTTTGTCAAATTCTTGCTTCAATTATTTCACTTTGTGCATCAATAACTTTGCAGATCTTTCTGCAATTTACATGCAAATTGGGATGTGCCCTTACTTATTATTGTTCGCTTGAAGTGTTGAGTTTCACTTAGAAAGAACCTGTACTTCAGCAGATATAGAGTCCTTAAATGTGCACATCTGGATGTTTTGTCAAATTCTTACTTTGTTTAGTTTTGTGCGTTAATAATTTTGCAGGTGTTGCAATAATTTACGTGAAATTTAGCATGTGCTCTTATAGTCTATTTGTCTCTTGACATGCCAAGATTCATTCAGATTGATCTTATCTGAAAATGCGGAGTCCCACAATGTGTACACCTGGATGTTTTGTCATTCTTGCATTGTTTCATTTTGTGCATTACCACCTTCACAGCTGTTCATGAAATTTAGAAAACAATTGGTTCAGGTGATTTGCATGGAATTTGCCATGTCCCATCATCAAGCAGACATCTCATGAAGTTATAAGTTTTGTTTCTCTTGCATGTGAGGACATAGAAATATAGTGTCCCAAATGCAAATCATATATATATATATATATATATATATATATATATATGTTATAGGAATGATCGCACCCTATAGCTAGGGTTGAGTAGACAGTTTAATGTTAAACCCCACATTTTGCACCTTAATAACTTTGCAATTTTTCCACAGATTTGCATGCAATTTGGTATGTGTTGTCCCCTGGGGGTACTGCTTCTGATGTGTCAAGTTTCATTTCAATCAGATTTACACTTTTTGTGCAGTGCATAGTGACATAATTGTCTTTTTCACTCTTTTGCCATTTTTTGCTCATTTTTGCCCATTACACTGCGGCCACATCATTTGGAATTTTGACTTAAAATTATCAGGGTAGAAAAGTTGCCCAAAGGAACATGGCAGAGATGTTTTGGTGAACAAAATATTAATCTGTTCCAAAGTTATTCAGTTTTAATATTTCAGGTTCTGAGCATGCCCAGTTCAGTCTTTGGAGTACATGTATGTTTTGTGAAAGAAGATTTGGCTCAGGAACAGTAATTTTGACATCTCATGATTTGGGATTTTGACATCTCACAAATGGGGATTTTGGCAGCACATGGAAATGGATTCTGTTTACTTTGTGCATTAATTACTTCAGAGCTGCTAATGTAATTTACCAGAAATTTGGCATGTGCCCTTACAGGCTAGTTGTGTTTTGACTTACCAAGATTCATTTTGATAGGTCTTGCACATCTGGAGATATGCTGTCCTAAAATGTGTATATCTGGACATTTTGTCAAATTCTTGCTTTGATTGTTTTACTTTGTGCACTAATAACTTTGTAGATGTTCCAGCAATTTACATGAAGTTTGGCATGTGCCCTTACACACTATTGTATCTCGATGTGCTAAGTTTTATTTTAGATAGAGCATGCCAATCTGGTGGTATGGAGTCCCAACATATGTTCATCTCAATGTTTTGTCAAATTCTTGCTTTGATTGTTTCACTTTGTGCATTAATAATTTTGAAGGTGGTAATGCAATAAACATGCAAATAGGCATGTGCCCTTGCAAACTACTGCTCTCTTGATATGCCAAGTTTCACTTTGATAGGGTATGCTGTTCAGGTGATATAGATTCCTAGAATGTGTACATCTGGAAGTTTTGTCAAATTCTCACTTTGATTGTATCACTTTGTGCATTTATAACTTTGCAAGAGTTCCTGCAATTTACATGAAAGTTTGCATGGGCCCTTATAGTCTATTTTTCTTTTGACCTGACAAATTTCATAGAGATTTATATTGCTCATCTGGAGATATGAAGTCCAACAATGTGAACATCTGGATGTTTTGTCATCCTTGCTTTGTTTCACTTTGTGCATTAATAACTTCACAGCTGTTCCTGCAATTTACATAAAATTTAGTTCAGGTGATTTGCATGGAATTTGCCATGCCCCATCATGAAGCAGACATCTCGTGAAGTTGTAAGTTCCATTTCTCTTGCATGTGAGGACATGGAAATATAGTATCCCAACAAAATGTGCAAATCACCATATATATATATAATAGGGGCATGGTCACATCCCTATAGTTAGAGCTGAGTAGGCAGTTTAATGTTATACCCCAAATTTTGCACCTTAATAACTTTGCAACTGTTCAACAGATTTGCATGAAATTTGGTATGCACTGTACTGTGGGGTAGTGCTATTGATGTGCCAAGTTTTGTTTTGATCTGATTTATGCATTTCATGCAGCACGTATGGAAAAAAGTGTGTCTTTCACTTTTTTTTGCCATTTTTTGCTAATTTTTGCCCATCACACTGCGGCAACACCATTTGGAATTTTGTCTTGAAATAATCAGGGTAGAAAAAGGTTGCTCAAGGGAACATGCCAGTATTGTTTTGGTGAAAAAGATAATCAGTTCCAAAGTTATTCAGTTTTGAAATTTCAGATTCTGAGCATGCTCAGTTCAGTCTTTGGAATATATGTATGTTTTGCAAAAGAGGATATGGTTCATGAGCAGGCATTTTGACAACTAATGAATGGGGATTTTGACAGCTCATGAATGAGGATTTTGTTCACTTTGTGCATTAATAACGTCATCGCTGTTTTTGCAGTTTACAGGAATATGGTATGTGCCCTTACAGACTTGTAGTGTCTTGACATTCCAAGTTTCACTTAGATAGGTCATGCACATCTGGAGATATGCTGTCCCACAATGTGTACACCCACACATTTTGTCAAATTCTTGCTTCAGTTGTTTCATTTCCTGCATTAATAACTTCACAGGTGTTCAAGCAATTTACATGAAGTTTGACATGTGCCCTTACAACCTATTGATCTCGTGTTGCACCTAATATTCTTTTAGATAGCACATGCCAATCTGGTGATATGGAGTCCCAAAATGTGTACATCTCAATGTTTTATCGAATTCTTGCTTTGATTGTTTCACTTTGTGCATTGATAACTTTGCAGATGGTCCTGTAATTTACATGCAGATTTGCATGTACCCTTAAAAATTATTGGTCCCTTGATTTGACAAGTTGCACTTAGATATAAGATGCTGTTCTGGAGATATTGAGTCCTTAAATGTGTATAGCTGGATGTTTTGTCAGATTCTTGCTTTAATTGTTACACTTTGTGCATTAATAACGTTGCAGGTTTTCAAGCAATTTACATGAAATGTAATATATTCCCTTACAGTCTGTTGATCTTGTAATTTGAAAAGTTTCTCTTAGATTGATTTTGCCCATCTGGAAACATGGAATCCCAACATGTGCACATCTGGATGTTTTGTCAATTTTTTGTTTTGATTGTTTCATGTTGTGCATTAATAACTTCACAGCTGTTCCTGCAATTTACATAAGATTTGATTCAAGTGATATGCAGGGAATTTGACATGCCCCATCATGAAGCAGACATTTCATGAAGTTGCAAGTTTCATTTCTCTTGCATGTGAGGGCATGGAGATATAGTGTCCCAAAATGTGTATTTGTGTAGGTGTAGACCTGGTAGTGCCCCTATAGTCAAGGCCCCAATTTTTCTGTGGCACTTCGGAGCAAAGTTCTGCGGCAGGGTTCCCATTTGTCACAGAACCTCCTTGGAACTAGACACCAGTTTCTGTGGCACACTTTTACCCTTAAGTTTACCTTTTTTTATTGTTTTTCAACATAGTTGACATTTGTTTAGTAGAGTCGAGTGTTTGCATTGTAACAATCACCCTTAACATTCATCCTAAATAAAAATTTACAACTGTTCTTTAAACTTAGTGTTTTCTTGAAGCACTCATTTGCTTTCAATATATCCATAAAATGATGTCTTTAATCAGGCCATTATTAACTGATATAATTAGTTTTACTTTTAATTTAGTAAATAATTCTGCCCTGTAGAGCCTGCATATTGAATAATGTGTTGTTGGCAGAACAGGTAAAAAACAGCATTGCCAGCTACCAATGCAGCTGCATAACTAATTTTTATACCCCTGTAAAGAATGCATTATTAAGCAATAAGGCATGATCAGAGGTTAGATTCACTGTCTGCTAATCACTCCCCTCAAGGTGTAATGTGGCATGAGGTGTAGCAGAGTGCCATATTGTCCCTAGTGAGTGATTAGCTGACTGTTAATCTAGCTCCTGGGAGTGCCTTATTGTGATTATAGAAAATATTCCAAAGGGATAGTGTTAAAAGCCATCCCTTGTGCCATGAATTAATATGTATATGTGTGTGTGTGTGTGTGTGTATATATATATATATATATATATATATATATACACATATATATATATATACACATATATATCTATATATGTGTGTGTGTATATATATATATACACATATACATATATATATATATATATATATATATATATATATATATATATATATCCAGGCTGGTATAGTTAGGTTTGCATGGTCACTTCTATGTTAAACCTGAAAGTCTGCACTTTAATAACTCTTGGAAGTGTTTGTCCATTTTGCCTGAAATTTTGCACGCACAGATACAGATTTTTCATAGCAAAAGTTCTTAGTCCACCTATAGTGGGAGTAAGAACAGACGTAGGTTGGAAAGTCATGAATACCATGAATTTTGAATTTTTCCTCTACCTTGTATGGTTACTGAGATATTTGGAAATTAGTATTCCAATGGCTCATTTTCATGTCCAAGGCAAGTATTACACCCTCAAAGTTAGTACCCACAGTGATTTGCGGTGCCCATGTCTCAGAAACAGTGTGAGATATGTATATTTTTGACATTATCCCATGTGGAGGTCATACTGTCATGATTATAACACCACTGGAATTTTTTTCATAGCTGCTATGGTTGCTGAGATATTGGCTAATTAGTGTTACGAGGGTTCCTTGCCCTATAGGGCTGCTGTGTGGCTCTGTAGTCATGTGTAAGATGGAGCGCAGGCCCGCGCTCCCTCAGAGGCATATCATTATGCACAAATGGGCAGTTGGGCCCCATGCTTCCACCAACACATACCATTTACTAGTTATATTACACTTTTTCAAAAAGTATGAACATTCTTTGCAAAAGACTTCATTAATGCATCAGTTAGGGTTGTTTCCACAGCCACAAAAGTGTGGAAATTCAACGTTAGGGTTACCAACCCTAAACCCCTCTACCCTTCCCACCCTCCACACAACAACAGGTACTGGAGTGTTCACTGGGGTCATTGCGTCTAACTCTTACTCCATTCTCCTATACAACAACACCTTAGCTTACTTACAAATGGAATGGGATGAGAGTTAGGCTGATGCCCCCAATGAACATCCCAATGCCTATTTTTGTGTGGAGGGTAGGTGGTGGGTAGGGAAGGGGGTGTTATGGTTGGTAACCCTAATGTTTAATTTCCACACTTTTGTTGCTGTAGACACAACTCTAGCTGATGTATTAAAAATGTTTTTTGCAAAGAATATATATCTGTGATATATATATATATATATATATATATATATATATATATATATATTAGAGGCAAAAACTCAGTTTAATGCATTAGTTAGGGTAGTTCCACAGCGACAAAAGTGAGGAAATTCACTGTTAGGGTTGAAAACCCTAACTCAGAATTCACCCCCCAGCACCACACACACACAGACACACACACACACACATTCAAGTATGGGGGAGGACCAAGTCAACACAACCAATGACAGACATCCAGCAGCAGGTGACAGAAATAACAAACAATTGTCTAAATGTACTATGAGACATCCCCACCAACCTGACCAGGTACTGCATGCTCAGTGGAGATCAACAGCAAAACTGAGGCCATGTACACCAAACGTACACATCCCTGATTGTAGCTGTACACAACATACCACACTTAATAGTTGCATGGCCTTACCTACCGATGCCCCACACCACACCACACCACTTGTGGAGGGCCACCTGAGCAATAGAGTTAAGCAAAACCAAGGAGTTGTACAGGTATAATATCTCTGATTATAACAAGGGTTTGAGAAATGCAGCTTTCTAATTGACTGTAAACATTGTAACAGCCTTATGTTTAGTTTTTACTAACATACATGTACAGCCTAACCATATGATGAACATGGTTTAATGTTGTTTAAAAAACAGTTTTATTATGATAGCAATAAGCCACTCCCAGGTATTATGTTAATGGTCAGTTTATCACTGTCTAGTGACATGTGGCACTCGGATATGCCTCATTCAACAATAAACCCCTACAGGGTGATTAACAGACCATTTAACATAACTGTTGGTCATGCCTTATTGCTTAATTGTCTTTATGAGTAGATACTCTCCCTCTGCTAGGCATTGCAGCAGCTTTGCAACACAGTGTCCCACCCAGTTACACCACACACTGTCTAGTTGCTGGAGAATGGCTGTGAATATGAACTCATGAAGATGAACAGTGTAACTTGATCATTACAGTCATCAAAACCCTAGTGTGATTATAACTGACAGACTCAGTGATAGAGGATAACCCCTGCTGTCCTAGTACATTTACCCCATTATGAGTTAAATCAATACTAAAAGACATTCTGTTTATATCTACATCATACCTACTTGATTCCTGTTGTAGCAGAATTAACATAGTTATCACTTTGATAGCATCAGTGACAGAAGTGTGGCAAACCCAAACAGTAGGCATACAGCCTGAGTATGAAACAACTGTTAAAAAAATCACACTGTGTCCATAAGTGGCATAGATCACTCATTGCAACAATAGCAAATGTATTACTATTTGAATAAGTTAGTCATCACAGATGCAATGAGATTGTCTTTATCAGGTACAACATTCTCAGTAAGTGCCTACAGGAAAATCTATCCTATATACATGTCCGATACAGGTACATCATTGTTGGCTCAGTAGTGCTATGATATTTAGAAGTTGCTTGGCCTGATCCATGCAATTACAATCTTTCTTACAAAGAATACTTACTGCATCTTTAATATTGAAACACACTGAAGGTCTATGTATGTACATCAGCAGTACACCTTCTTCAGTAAGAATGCATGTGATACTGGCAGTACCAATTTCACAGCGTTGAACAGGCAATGCTTTTCCATACGTTTACATCAGCCTCTCTATGTTGAGTAAACCATTGCAGTAAATGTACTACTATGTAAATCACCTACTAAATGTATCACTACTTTTATCTTGAGCATGCTAGTGTCTTGTAGTTAATTTATGTGCTTCTCTTAATTAATGTATACTCAGTAGTGTTAAACCTTTCTACAACTGTCACCATGCACCTTCAGCATTTATGTTGAATAACGGCACAGTACCAGTTGTGGTGTGGTGTGGGACATCGGTAGGTAAGGCCATGCAACTACTAAGTGTGGTACATTGCGTGCAGCTGCAATCAGGGATGTGTACATTGCTTGCGTACATGGCCTCAGTTTTGCTGTTGATCTCCACTGAGCATGCAGTACCTGGTCAGGTGGGTGGGGATGTCTCGTAGTACATTTAGACAATTGTTTGTTATTTCTGTCACCTGCTGCTGGATGTCTGTCATTGGTTGAGTTGACTTGGTCCTCCCCCATACTTGAATGTGTGTGTGTGTCTGTGTGTGTGTGGTGCTGGGGGGGGTGAATTCGGAGTTAGGGTTTTCAAGCCTAACAGCGAATTTCCTCACTTTTGTCGCTGTGGAACAACCCTAACTAATGCATTAAACGGAGTTTTTTGCCTCTAATTTCCCTTTTTTTTGAGAATGATATTGAGAAATAGTGAATGTAATACGGTGGCGGGCGAAGGGCCCTTTGGGCCCCGCACTCCCACCACATGATGTCTTGTGGCATAGTAACAGGAGCAGCAATGCAAACAGAAATGCTAACAGTGGCACACATGGTTACACAAGCACGAATGATAACAGAAAGGGTAACGCACACGGTGGCATAGACGGGAACGGTGTGCCACGTGATGTCTGGTCACATAGTAACATGGTGCCTGTAAATGGAAATGTCAATGGGCATGGTGGCCTAAGTGAAACAGAAAGAGAAACAGTCGCGGTACACACAAATGGCAAAAAGTAACAAGCATAGCGCAAATGAAAACACAAAGGATGAGCTGCGTGGTAGCATTGGGTGTGCATTGGGATCATCAGCACTAACTCTCACCCCATGACCTGTGTAAAGCAGCAGAAGTATAGGAGAATGGGGTGAGAGTTAGGACTCATGATCCCAATGCACACCCCAATGCCGGTTGGGGGTGGGTGGGGGTGCAAGGGGGTTTTTCAACCCTAACAGTGAATTTCCTCACTTTTGTCGCTGTGGAACAACTCTAACTAATGCAGTAAACTGAGTTTCTTGCCTCTAATTTCCCTTCTTTTTGAGAATGATAACAAGAAATAGTGAATGTAATGCAGCAGCAGGAGCGCGGTGCCCTCTGGGCCCCACGCTCCTGCCACATGATGTCTTGTGGCATACTAACAGGGACAGCAACGCAAACAGAAATGCTAACAGTGGCACACATGGTAACACAAGCACGAATGAGAACAGAAAGGGTAGCGCACATGGTGGCGTAGACGGGAATGGTCTGCCACGTGATGTGTTGTCACATAGTAACATGGTGCCTGCAAACAGAAATGTCAATGGGCATGGTGATGTAAAGTGAAACAGAAAGATAAACAGTACTGTAGACAGAAAATGGCAAAAAATAACAGAAACGCAAGCGCAAATGAAAACGCAAAGGATAACGCACATGGTGGTGCAAACGTCAACAGTAAGTGAAACGGGTACGGAACCACAAGCAGAAAGGGCAACAGTAACAGTAATGTAAGCGCACAGGCTGGTTTTCCCCAAAACCTGCATTGAGAAAGACAGTGAGTACAAATAATGTATGCAAAATAATGAGTATCGGCGCAGAAAATGAGATCTTGGAATACTAAATACATTACATCTCAGGAACCGTACGACGTGGAAAAAAAATTTCAAAGTCATATTATTTACAACTGTTCTGGCTAATTTGAATCTTAGCCCCGGGGGCTAAGAAGTTTTCCGATGAAAAGTCCGTATCTTGCACCGTTTCCGAGATACGGGTCCTGAAAGGCGTGACGAACGCCGTAATGTTATCCTATGGGAAAAAATCTCAACTTTGGAGTGCTGTAACTTTGCCGCCATGTGATATTTTTTCATCAAACTACTGAAAGGCACATCTGTGGGCTGTTGGCTGTCTTCCCTCCAAATTTCAGGAAAAAAGACCAAATCGTTATTTTGCAGCAGGGTGCCAAAGAATTTCTGCAATGCGTCGGGCGCCGTAATGTTATCCTATGGGAAAAACTGTCAACTTTGGAGTGCTTTAACTTTGCCGCTGTGTAATATTTTTTCAATACAACACTGAAAGGCACATCTGTGAGATGTCAGCTCCGTTACCTCCAAATTTGAGCTCAAAACTCCTAACGGTTCTTTTGCAGCGCAGTGCCAAAGAATTGCTGTCATTTTCCCACAGACTAGAAAACTACTGTCGCAATTTGCGAAAGCTTTCGCAAAAATTTGCGACACTTTCGTGAGCACGAAAGTAATTTGCAAAAGTACTTTTTCCAGAAATTTGAAAAACATATTTATGGGGTGTTTTACCACAAAATAAAGACATGGCAAGCATCCTCAGGGCCCGACTAGGTGAATACAAAAAAATTAGGTTGCTAGAGGGTCCCAAATTTAAATGCCAACCATTTTTCTGATCACCAACTGAAAACAAAATGGCCGATTTGCGAAAGTAACAGGCCCATTTGCGAAAGTAAAAATGCATTTGCGAAAGTGTTGAACTTTTTGTTAACTTTTCCCATTGACTTATAATGGGAAACTGTTTTTTGAATAACTTTTGAACCATTTAATATTTTTTCACGAAATATTTGAAAGGCACATTGGGGACCCTGGCTGCACATTCCCTGAAGATTTTGGGCCAGTCACGCAAACCGTACGACCTGTAGGCGCGACCACAGAATTCCAGAAAAGCGTAAATGCTTGCACAGATCACGCTTAATAACTCTGCAGCCATATATCCAACCAGTACGAAACTTGGCAGATCCCAAGGCCTATGGCTCTTGATTATAAATTCCAAATTTCAGGCAAATCCATCAAATGGTTGCAAAGTTATTAAGGTACAAAGTTTTGTGGTTTAACATAGAAATGGCTCCTCTACCCTAACTATGGTAGCACTACCGTGATACCATAATATATATATATATATATATATATATATATATATATATATATATACACACACATATTATAGGGGTGCGGTCGTACCCCTATGTTTAGGTTTATGAAGCCACTTCTATGTTAAACTCAAAATTTGCACACCAATAATTTTGGACCTGTTCAATGGATGTGCATGAAATTTAGTATGCGTGGTGGGGCATGGTAGATTTGCTAATTTGCGTTTCGGTCAGACTTATGGTTTATGTGCACCAAAATACTAAAAAATGCACTTTTCACCAGTTATGTGGGCAGTTTTGCAGATTTTATCGGTGACACTGCATGGCCGTTGTGTGGTGTGCCACACTGCAACTTGGCATCTTGAAATAGCTTGGGTCAAGGAACATGCCACTTTTTCTTTGGTGAAAAAAATTTTAATCCATTCAGAAGTTATTAAAATTTTAAGTTCCCATTATAAGTCTATGGGAATATTTATATGTTTGTTTTGCAAATGAAGAATAGGGTTTTGGCCATCTGGTCCCTCTTCACGATCAAAGAATTTGCAGGCTCACAATCAAAGATTCTTTGATCGCAAGGGAGGGACTAGATGGCCAGATTTGAAGGGAGCAGATAGCCCAATATTAACAACTTTTAAAATTAAATATCTCGGAAATGGTTTGGTCTTTTAACTTGAAATTTGGAGGGTGTTGATAGGATGTCCTGTAGATGTGAATTATGGCATTTAGGTGACAAAAATACATTTGTTGTGGAGATATTGTGTGGCACAATTTAAGTTTTGCAGACAGCGTTTTGCATTGTGGTAGTGGCTTGAAATTTATAGGGTAGCTAGCCTTACTGCCATGGACATTCTTTCAGTCATTAGGTGTGTAAAATGTAAACAGGTGCAGAATTCTGCCACTTTAATGAATGAAAATCTCAAACTTTAAAATGCTATATCTCGGACACAGTTTGGTCTTTTAAATTGAAATTTAGAGGGTGTTGAGAGGATGTCATAGAGATGTGAACTATGCTGTTAAGGTGTTGGGGAAATAATTTGTTGCAGAGATATTTAATGACATAATTGACATTTTTCCCATAGGATTACATTGCAATCTGTGCCATGACTTTCTGTGCCATTATCTTGGAAACAAAGCGAGATACAGACTTTTCGCTAAAGGAAGCTTAAAAGATTTTTAATCATAGAGTAAGCCTGCAGTGGAATTTTTATTTGTATGTTGCATGGTTCATGAGATATTGTGAAATTACTGTCACAAGGGTTGAACGAGTGCCAGTCCAGTGCTTTTTGGTGCCCATAGCTCGGAAACGATGTGAGATATGGGTACATTCTTTGCGATGTGGCATGAAGTACACACTGTCACCATTACAATGATGCTAGAACTTTTTTCTAGCTCTTACGGTTCCCAAGACATGTGCAAATTACTGTTACAAGGGTTTGGTGCCCTATAGCACTGCTGCATGGCTCTATAGCTTTGCATAAGTGGGAGAGTGGGCCCAGATACATATTGTTATGCAAAAATTGGCAACTTGGTAGAAGCTGGGCTCTGCACTCCCATCGATACATGCTTTTACTACTTATATTATACTTTTTCAAAAAGTAAGGAAATTCTATGCAAAAAACTGCGTTAATGCTGCATTTAGGGTTAAATCAAAAAAAGACAGAAAATGAGACATTAGGGTTGAACCACTAAGCCCCGTCACACACGCCACCCTGATCCTCCACAGTCTGATCAAAGGCCTACATCTCACCCCATTCTCCTTTACTGTAGCATGTAAACATGCTCAGACATGGAATATATTATAGGGGTGCAACCGCACCCCTATATTTATGGTTATGAAGCCACTTCTAAGTTAAATGCAAAATTCTGCACGTTTATAACTTTGGACCCTTTTTACAGATTTGTATGAAATTTGCTATGCATGGTAGGGTATGATAGGTCTCTTGATCTACCAAATTTCATTTTGGTCGGACTTACGGTTTTTGAGCACCAAAATGCTGAATAATGCACTTTTCGCAAGTTATTTGGCCAGTTTTTTGGATTTTGTCCATGGTGCTGCGTAGCCATCCTATGGCATACTGCTCTGTGACTTGGTTCATCTAAAAGAGCTTAGGTCAAGGAACATGCCACTTTTCATTTGGTGAAAAAATATTAATTGATTCAAAAGTTATTAAACTTTTAATTTCCCATTATAAGTCAATGGGAAAATGTATATGTTTATTTTGCGAAAGAAGAATGGGGTTTTGGCCATCTAGTCCTGCCTCACAATCAAAGAATTTGCAGGCTTGTGATCAAATAATCTTTGATCATGATGAATTCTTTGATTACGATGGCCACCATTTTGTTTTCAGTTTGCGGTCAGAAAAATTCAAATATCTCAACCCGGGGGGACTTCTGATGTGAAATTATGGTGGGTTTTGCTCAAATGTCTTCCCTCTATTGAGCCATGCCTGTGATTTCTTTCAAAATGGTAAAAAAATAGAGTTTTTAACTTTTTTATTCTTTGATTGCAGCTCTTTGATTGCGAGCGTGCAAATTCTTTGATCTTGAGATTCTTTGACCACGATCGTTGATCGCAAGGGCGTGGCTAGATGGCCAATTAAAAAAATCAATTTTCTTAGCTCAGGGGTGGCTTATTAAGCCAAATGATGGTGGGTTTTGCTCAGGGGGGCTTCGTTCTAGTGAGTCATGGCTGTGGTTTCATGCATTTCTGGCCAAAAATTGACTTTTAACACATTTTTTATTGTTTGATCATGAACCTGCAAATTCTTTGATCGCGAAATTCTTTGACCATGAACTTTGATTGAGAGGGCTCGACTATATGGCCACATGAAAAATTCAATTTTCTCAGCACAGGGGTCACTTCTAAAGGCAAACTATTGTGGGATCTGGTCAGGGGCCTTTGTTCTGTCGAGTCATGGCTGTGGTTTCCTGTATTTTTCTCCAAACATTGAGTTTTAAAATGTTTTACTTTTTGATTGCGAGTCTGAAAATTGTTTGATAGTGAGCCTCTTTGATTGAAATCTTTGATATTTCATGTCACAGTTTACATTTTGTGGACAGCTTTTTCCATGGTGGTAGTGGCTTGAAATTACTAGGGTAGCGAGCCTTATTGCCATTGATGTACTTCTCAGTCATTAGGTGTATAAAATGTTAATAGGTGTTGAATTCTGCCAGTGTAATGAATGAAAATCTGAAACTTTCATATGTTATATCTTGGAAACATTTTGGTCTTTTACATTGAAATTTGGAGCATGTTGAGGGGATGTGATGTCCATGTGAATTATGCTGTTTAGGTGTTGGAAAATTCATTTGCTGCACCCATATTGCGTGATGCACTTTATGTTTTGCATATGGCATTTTGCATTGTGGTACTGGCTTCACATTTGTAGGCTGCCTAGCATTACTGCCATGGAGGTAATTTGTAGTGGTTAGGTGCCTGACATGTAAATAGGTGTTGAATTATGCCACTCTGATGACTGACACTTTGGTTTCTTTCAAGGAGGTTGGCCCCACACTCCCACCATATGTGCTTCCAGCAATACATATGATACTTAGTACTTGTACTCTTATCTTAGACAGGAATTTGCAAGTTGTTGGGAGCACGATGCCTGAAGGGCCCAAGCTGCCACCAACATGTGCAACTTTCTACTTTTCTATTCTTTATCAAAAAGTAATGAAATTCTATGCAAAAAACTTTGTTAATGCATCATTTAGGGTTAAAAGACAAAAAGTCAGGAAATGAGATGTTTAGGGTTGCCCCTTCCCCCTCGTGGACCTGCCCATCATCTCAAGATTGACAGCTGATGGGGTGTGTCATTGGGGTTGTGAGGCCTAAATGTCACCCCATTCTTGTTTCCTGTGGCTTATCAATATGATTGCACTTGGAGTGGGGTGACATTTAGGCCTCACATCCCCAATGACACACCTGGTCAGCGTTCAATTTTGGGATGATGGGTGGGTCCTCGGTGGGGGCAACCCTAAAGGTCGCATTTCCTCACTTTTTATGTTTTAACCCTAAATGATGCATTAAAAGTTTTTGCACATATATCATATATATATATATATATATATATATATATATTTATTTTTGTTTACTGGGTAAGTACACTAGCCGGAAAGACTATTTTCAGGCATGACCCGGGAGAGTATAGAGACAAACTTCAAGAGAACAATCAAGAATACAAAACACAAGTCACATGTAGATATTTAAGCATAACAATGGAAATTTTGACAAAGGAATTTTAGGTAGCAAAAAAACAAACAACAAAATACAGTATCTAGGTTACATAAGGCAATAAATCAGGCAAATTAAAGCATACAGACACTTTTTAAAAAAAAGTAAAATAAAGTGCTAAGGTGTGATACCAGTTTAGCAGAAGTAGATGAGGTGGAGCTAGAGAGAGAGACAAGAAGAGTGGTATAGACAATGAGAGATATAGAGTTTTGAAGAGGGGCAATAACTATGCCTATGCTGGAAAGGGAAGGGGAAAATAGAGGATGAGAAAGTAACAGATAGGAGGTAAAGCTGAGAGGAAGTGTGCCAGGTGGGGTAGACCCCAGCAACCAAGGTGACAACTGGGAGGGGGGTAGATTTATAGAGTAAGGACTAAGGTGGTTTAAAACAGGTGCATATGCGAGATGAGAAGAGATAGTGTCTAAGTTCTCTCTTAAAGGAGATATATGAAGTAGATTGATGAAGTGTTAGATGGAGTGAATTCCAGAACTGGGTACATGACAGACAAAGGCACTACTACCTTTTTTTGTACAATGTCTCGGGACAAGGAGAGGAGCATTTTCTGCAGAGCATAACGCATAATTGGTTTTCTGGTAGGGAAGGAAACAGGCCAGAGGTTTGGGTGTATGAGATCTGATAATGTTATCAGTGATGGATCCAAGTGCAAAGGACCTCAGTTCTTTAGGCAGGAGCCAACCAAGATCTGAGTAGAGAAGGCAGTGATGTTTCAGCCTTGGGGAGCTGGAGGCAAAATGACAGATGTTATTATAAGTAACATCCCACTTACGAAGACACAAGCTGCTGGCTTTCGCATATGTAGCAACCCCGTAAGTGAGAGAGGGAAGTAATATACCATGGGCAATGGCAAGTCTAGCTGAGAGAGTGAGAGCATAACTCGTCAAGTAGGAAAACCCAAGATTAGAGTTTACCTGCTTACAGGTAGATTGAATATGAAGGTCAAAACTCAGGGATGGGTCAATGGAGACCCCTATATATTTAAATCAGGTTACCACCCCAACAGATAAGACATCTAGGGAAGAGACATTAAATTGAGTTTGGGAGTGTTTGAGTTTGAGACTGGAGCTAAATAGTATAGCTTGTGTCTTTGTTTTATTTAGAACAAGTTTGTGATTTGTAAGCCACAGTTGGATAAGCTGAAAATTGCAAGAGAGTTTAAAGTTCATGTCCTCAATGCTATTTGAGCTTGAATATAGAACAATGTCATCCACATAAAGTAAGGAGGAAGTACTAAGGAGATTAGTGGTAATACTATTGATGAAAATGGAGAAAGGCAGAGGACCTAAGATAGACCCTTGAGGTACACCAATGTTTATGGTGACTTGGTCAGAGAGGGTGGAGTTAAATTTCATGTATTGTGACCTACCTGTCAGATATCTGTCAAACCATTTTACAACATTTGGTGAGAAATGTAGAGAGTTTAGGGTAGCATCTAGGATGGAATGGTAAACTAGATCAAATGCTTTGGTCATGTCAATAAAAACAGCCCCAATTAGCTTACTAGAGTCCATTGCCACTAGGGTGTCAGACAAAAGTTTGATAGGGCAGTTGTAGTACTATGTCCTTTGCGGAAATCATGTTAAGCATCAGTTAGGAGGTCATGTTTCAGGAGAAAGGTAGTAGTGTGGGTGGCCACAAATTTCTCAAGAATTTTACTGAGAACAGATAGTATGGCAATGGGTATGTAATTAGATGGGTCAAGCAGATCTCCTTTTTATGTTTGCTTGTGTGAATGCACAAGAAACATTATGTGACAGCTTAGGAGAGAAGAGGGTTAAGGAGATGTAGCAGTGTAGCAGCCAAGGGAGGCCCAGCATTTTGGGGCTTGGCCATGGTGCACCAATGGAGGAACATTGTGCTGATGACACTGACTTCCAGAAGCTCACCAAGGTGCAATGTTTTCACTGCAGCAATTACAGGCCACCTCATCATTGCAGCGTCAGGGATTTGCTGCAATGAGGGAGCGACCTGTCATTACTGGGTGGAACGTTACTGCTGTAATATTGTTTGTGAACACGGCGGCGCGTTGCTGCCCTGTTCACAAACAATATTAATGTGGTCCCAGTCCTGAGGGGGTGCCCAATCCCTCTTGGCAGCATGTGCCCCTCCCCACACAGCATGTTTTTGCTGATGGGGACCCCAATCCCTGTCGACTTGCATCCCTCGGGTACAATTTGAGTTGCCGATGGGGGAGCCCACTCCCTGTCGGCCTAATCTCCCCATCCCAGGTTGCTGTGCCAATGAGGGAGCCACTTCCCTTCTGCATAAGCCCCCCAAAGAGCAGCGAGAGTACTGCTGAGGGGGTGCCCAATCCCCCTCGGCTGTTTCACCCTCCCCACATGCTTTCGTGCCAACAGGGGTGCCCAATCCCCCGTTAGCTACAACTGCCTCCCCAACAGTCAGCTGGCACACTGGGAGCCCACTCCAGCATGCCAAATTCCCCTGTTAAAAAAAACTGCCCTGCAATGTCTTTTGTTTTTCACCTGTAAACACGGGAAACAGTCCCTTGCGGTCTCCCTGCCCACCCCCCACAACTCGCACCCACCCACTGTGCACCCTGCATCCCCAGACCCCCCAACCCTATACTTATCTCTGGAGTCCGGCGGACGATCTTCGTGGACCGGAACACATCTGCACTCTTCAAAGCTCACCGAACTGAGGAAATGCTGGTAAGCTGTATAATGCAATAGATAGGGGTTTTCAACTTTGCTGCATATATCAGTCATTTTATGGAATTTTGGCACCAAATTTTCAACATGGGGTTTTTGGGACCCCTCCTCATGAATTCTTGCACTGTCATGGCGTTAATCATCCTGAAGGTGATTCTGCCATCATTGCATGGAATCACCTTGCAGGACTGATTAACGAAATGACAGTGCCAGTGTTCATGAGGTGGGCTCTCAAAAAGCCTATGTTGCAAATTTGGTGGAAAAAATCCAAAAATGACTGTTTTACGAGTGTGCGTTGCACTGTTGCTACGCATGCTTGTAACTTCTCGAATTTGCAATATTTTCATGCCAGATTTTCAACATTGGCATTTTTTCACACCTCCTTGTGAACAATACAGCTGTCATTTTTCACACCCTGGCCAAAATGTGTTTTCATACTTCCAGCGCAGAATAGCGCAGTCGATATGGGAAATCTATGTTCGGACACATTATGGAAATGACAGAGACACTGTTCATTAGCAGACATCATAAAATGCCTATGTTGAAAATTTGGTGCCAAAAGTTCCTAAAATGACTGTGTTATGAGGGTGCGTTGCGTCATTTCCATGCACACTCGTAACTTTACTCATTGCAATATTTTCACTCCAGATTTTCAACACTGACATTTTTTTGCACCTCCTTATCAACAGAACAGCTATCATTTTTCACATCCTGGACAAAATGTGTTTCCGTTCTTCTGGCGCAGAATAGTCTTGTGGGAAATCCGCTTTCGGGACACATTACAAAAACCACAGTGATGCTGTTCATTATCAGAGGTCCTAAAATGCCTATGTTGAAAATGTGGTGACAGAAGTCCATAAAATGACTGTGTTACAAGTCTGCATTGTGCAGTTTCTATGCACACTCGTAACTTCGCACATTTGCAATATTTTCACTCCAGATTTTCTACATTGCCATTTTTTCACACTTCCTTATGAATGGAACAGCTGTCATTTTTTCACATCCTGGCCAAAATGTGTTTTCATACTTCCTGCACTGAATAGCGTGGTTGCAGTGGAAAATCTGTGTTCAGGACACATTACGACAATCACAGTGACACTGTTCATTAGTAGAGGTACTAAAATGCCTATGTTGAAAATTTGGGGAGAAAAATCCATGAAACGATTGTGTTACAAGCATGCATTGCAGTTTCCATGCACGCTCGTAACTTTGCACATTTGCAATATTTTCACTCCACATTATCAACATTGCCATTTTTCTGCACCTCCTTATGAACAGTACAGCTGTCATGTTTCACATCCTGGCCAAAATGTGTTTTTGCACTTCTGGCACAGAACAGCACGGTCGCTGTGGGAAATCCATGTTCTGGACACATTACGAAAATCACAGTGACACTGTTCATTAGCAGAGGTGCTAAAATGCCTATGTTGACAATTTGATGACAAAAGTCCATGAAATGACTGTGTTACAAGTGTACCTTACGCAGTTTCCACACACGCTTATAACTTCGCACATTTTCACTATTTTCACTCCATATTTTCAACATTGCCATTTTTCTGCACCTCCTTATGAACAGTACAGCTGTCATATTTCATATCCTGGCCAATATGTGTTTCCGCACTTCCAGTGCACAATGGTGCCATTGCTGTGAGAAATCACTGTTTGGGACACATTACAAAAATTACAGTGACACTGTTCATTAGCAGAGGTCCTAAAATGCCTATGTTGAACATTTGGTGATGGAACTCCATAAAATGACTTTGTTACGAGTGTGTTTTTGCACTTCTGGCACAGAATACCATGGTTGCTGTGGGAAATCAGTGTTCAGGACACATTAACACAATCACAGTGACACTCTTCATGAGCACAGGTCATAAAATGCCTATGTTGAAAATCTGATGACGACAGTCCATAAAATGACTGTTTACGTGCATACGTTGGGCACTTTCCATGTATGCTCAGACGTGTGTGCATTTTTAATATTGCCACTACAGATTTACAACATTGCCATCCCTTCACACCTCCCTATGGGTGGCATAGCATCCATTTTTCACATTCTGCCCAATCTTTGTTTTCGTACATGTGGCACAGAATGGCACTGTCGCTGTTGGAAGTCAATGTTTGGGACACATTGACAAAATCACACTGCCACTCTTCATGAGAGGAGGTCCCAAATGCTTTAATGAGGTGGGGTCACAAAAAGGCCATGTTGAACATTTGTACTGCAAATAACAGCAGATGCCAGAGGCGTTAAGGTTTCTATCCATCACGTCCTACCCTGTATAGATGGACATGCATCTGGCTGTGCCTTTGGATTGCCGACTCTACTACGCATGCCATCCCACCCCCACCTCCCAGCCACTGACAGCCATCAAGTTGTACCTTGGACTCTTCGGCCCCACACTTCCCCCCATTCTCCCATGTTGCACCCATTTCAGCATATGTCTTTGTGGAATGGGGTCACTGTACAGCCAAACACCCTTAGGCACACCTCAACATGTGTCACTGTCTGCAGAATAAGGTGAGGTTACATGGCATGATCGTCATGGGCAACAACCCACACACTTACCCCAATGTCTCTCCATCTCTACAAGATGGAGGTGGGGTTGGCATGAACTTCCATACTTCACTGCCATTCCTATTCTGCATCAGTCTACCTCTTGCATTTCAAATGCTAGTACCAGCAAGCAAACATTCTGCATTGACAAATGCTTGTTTAAATACCGGAGTAATTCTTGCTGTTTTCCAGCTCTCCGGGACAGTGCAATTGCATAGAGAGAGGGTAAAGATCCTAGCCAGGGGAGCAGCTATATAAGGGGCAGCCAATCTCAGGAGCTTAGGTTCCAAGTTATCAGACCAAACTGCTGCGTGCTCTGAGATGTTACTAAGGAGTCGACGAACCTTACTTTTTTGGATAGACTTGAAATGGAGAGTGGGTCCTGTGGCATTAGCTGGATAGATAGGATTTAATGGTGTAGTGAAATAGGCAGTGTAAAGAGTAAGGTCAGAAAATTGCCTATTAAATAAATTAGCAATTGTAAGGGGATTGTTGCAGTGGAACCATTGAGAGACATATTATTGAGGGTGATGGACTGGCTTGATCCAAGCAAGAATTTAATATGGGATCAAAATTTTTTTTGGGTCCCCTTAGGAGTCAATTAAAAGGTCTCTGCAGTATGAACTTTTAGCTTGTTTGATTTCCTTCTTACAGGCATTTCTCAAAGATCTGTAGGCATTAAGGTCAGCAGGAGAACCAGATTTCTTGTAATGAAGCCATGTCTTGTCCCTCTACTGTAATTTAGGTAATAGGTCAGACTTCAGCCAGTGGGTCTACCTATTTCTAACCTGCTTGGTCACAAGTTGACAGTGGAATTCTTGCAAGGCTAGGAATTTGGACAGAAAAATATTTAGAGCAGTCTGAACATCCGATGAGCAATAGAGAGAGTACCAGTCAATGCAAGTGACGGCAGACAAGAAGACCTCCTGGACAAAGTTAGCATAATTACAGAAAGTAATGAAGTGTGACTTCATCAGATTCAGCCGGCCTATACCCCAGACACAGAAAGTGGGGAGCGGTCAGAAATGGCGTCAGCTAGGACTCCTGCGTCAACAATGTTTTCTGGGCGGTTAGTCATGATCCAGTCCAATAAGGTACTAGTATTTTAATGAGGCATGGTACGAGTAGGAATAGAGATGAGCTGATATAGGTTGAAACTCTGAAGTTTAGTCAGGGGTGTCATTTGTGTTTTTCCCAGCCAGTTTATATTAATGTCTCCTAATATAAGGACTTCATTATTTCCAGAGTGAATAGCTGATTGGTCAAGTATCTCTTCCAGATCTTTCAGGCCATGGGTGGGGGGATTATAAGCACAGACAATATTTAATTTCTTCAAACCAAGGGTGAGGAGGACATGGAGTACCTCACAGTAATTTAAGGTGTTGGAGCTAATTAATGAGACCTGGAGATGTGATTTGAAGTATATGGCTGTACCTCCCATATAGATAGATAGATAGATAGATAGATAGATAGATAGATAGACAGACAGACAGACAGACAGACAGACAGACAGACAGATAGACAGATAGATAAATATCATCCTGGGCTTCATTCTTTAATACAAAGAATATAATGAAAGAAAACTACTGTGTCTCACAGTAATCCTGGCTACGGGCTCAGCAAGGTATGTGGGAAGAATGATTAAGTGCTGCACCTTTGAGTTTATTATTTTATTTATGTATGTATGTATGCATGTTTCTATATTTATAATATATGATACTTTGTTACCAGAGATGCTAAGTATATGTGTGTCTCTCTGAATACTGCAGTGGCTCAAATCTGTGACACGGTTAAAAAAAAAAAATAATCACCTCCCCTCCTTGCTGGCATACTCCATGGTAGTGACATTGGTACTTCAGTGACCAAATAAATATTACATCCATGGGAAAATTCACTCATAAACAGAAGACACAAAATCAAAACAATAATAAACAATGTCTGTGCCCTCAAGGGAGCCTCACAACTGTTCTCGATTAAAGCTTAACTACCAGAGCCACTACTGTCTTTCCATGGCTCAGCCCGGATATTGGGAGGCAACAAGCAGATATCTCCTTATTGTAAATCTGGCACAAAACCCTGCTCACAAAATAGGCTTTGAGTTGTGTTTGGTTCTATTTCATTTTTTTTGTCTCTATGCAGCAACTGGACTGAGCCCTGGAGAGCAACGGAGTGAATCAGGCAGACTTAATGAAACATTTCCCACTTGTGGCTGTTCTGTGGCAACAATATTTTACTAATGTATTTGTAATATAGTTCAGTTGGCACAGGTGGGAATATTACAAATAAAAGTCAGCATAGTTGGGCACTTTATTACATGCTTTTGTCCTCAACCATCAATGCAGTGTCAGCCACTGTCCCAGCTAGGGGGGGATGAGATTGTTTACATATGTGTCAGTTTCTGCATGTGGAGCAAAGGTCTGCATTTATTTATTTATTTAGGTAATATCATGCTTAGTGCGATGTCCAGGAATTGTGATGCATTGCTGTGAGTCCCTCTGTTTCTCTCTGTGGCTCTGCAGGAAACCAAACATATTTTTTATGTTAACAGAAGCATCCTGGTCTCTGTAAATATAAAGCCTGCATAGACCATATAAAAGCATGAGAGATTCATTTTTAATTTAGAGTTTACCTAGTTAGGTACTAAAGTGTATGTATGTATGCATGTCTGTATGTGCCGGATGTTACCGAGTGCTTGCTGTAATTTTTATTCCCTTTCTGCCTGATGTCACCGACAGCAACCCTTGGTAGGGGGAAAAAATTGATTAAATCTGAAGCACCCAGAAACTTCCAGGACTCCAATATGATTCGAGGACTTAATGTATTTAATATTAATATTCTTTAAGCTGTGGCGGGAACTTGGCATCTACGATGTGTAAGATATTTTCTGTGTCCTATTTTACTTTGAAAAAAAAATCAATAAAAAAAACAGTTAACAAAAAGCAGAGGTACTCTGGCAGGCAGTACTGTAATTTTTAGTCTATTTCTGCCCAATGTTCCTGCTAGGAGGGTGCATGTACTAATAGTTGTATTTTGTCATCAATCAGGAGCACATTTCTTAATTTTCTTAAATTACTTTTTTATTTTCAAAGAAAACATCTTGTTCACCAGAGAGCAGGGACCAGGGTGGCTGTCCATGACATTGGGTTGAAATGGGTAAAAAATTACAGTACATTCCAAGTACCTCAGATTTCTTTAATTTTTTTTCCTGTTAAATTAATGTTTTGTTTTCAGGGAAAACCTCTTGCTCACCAGAAAGCAAGGTGCACAGGGAGTTTTATTTATTTCAGTAGCAGGGCTCACCAGGAGGGCATGTCATTTGTATTCATTTTTTATCTTTCAGGCCTGTCACTGGGGATGAAAATTAACAGGATGGAGCCACTGACAGCCCAGAAGGGATTTATTTTTCCTTTCCACAGGTCACAGTATTTTATATTTATCCGTTATGCTTTCCTGGCTATGTTGGTACTTTAACAAAAAAAGACACCCTGTGAAGCATAGTTTGGTGTTTGTTTATTAGTTTATTTTTCTTACTCAGGTATGTAGTTAATGCCATTATTACTATTATTTGTGCTTGTTGTTATAACATTTCAGAGCCTTTGGGCCCTTTCCATGGCTGACGGGGCTCTATGTGTATCGTCCTTCACTGCTCCTGGGGGCTCAGATAGGGTACTGGGGGGTCATTTCAGCAGGCAATGTCTGGAGCTCAGGTAACAAAATCATGAGAATAGAGCCATAAAAAGCCTAGCTGGGGCTCAGTCTCAGTTATTGGCCAATTGTCGCTTGTAGGTCTATCCAGAGCACAAGTAATTTTTTTTATCAATGTGGACTGCTATGTTGAGAAAGCAACCTGGTTTTTGAATTTTAACTGGATCCTCCCTCCCCACATTGTGCTGGGATCCTGCTACTAGGGATGGGGTGAAAAAAGCAAAGCAAATCAAAGCAAAGCAACTTTATTTATAACATAGCTCTATTCCCCAAAGGATCATAGCGCTAGTACAATAAATAATAAAATCCCAGCTAAAAACTCCATAATCATGCTAAGCATCCATATCAAACTTATGCAACATCAGGGAAAGCAAGATTGAACAAGTATGTTTTCAGTGTAGATTTAAAACTCTCCACCATCAGGCATTGTCTTATCCGACGAGGTAGAGAATTCCACAGGGAAGGGGCCACAAATTCAAATGCTCAGGCCTCTGATGACCTCAAACAAACCATGGGAATATCTTGCAATCCCTCGTTGGTGGAGTGGAGTGGTCAGAAGGAGCAGTAGGGATGAAGAAGCACTTTCAGATAACTTGGACCCTGCCCATGTAGGGCATTACAGGTCAGCAAGCTGACCTTGAAGGTGATCTACCACTGAATAGTCAGCCAGTGAAAATTGTGCAGCACTAGTGTGACATGGCAACCTCAAGGTAGCCCAGTCAACTGCCTAGCTGCTGCGCTTTGCACCAGCTGTGAGCAGCAGATATCAACCTCCAGTAGCCCTAGGTAAAGGGAATTACTGTAATCAAGGCGAGAGGTCACAAGGGCCTCGACCAAAGTTGGAAGGTCATCGGGCGGAACTAGGTACTTGATCTGAGCAATCTTCCTTAGGTGGTAAAAGGCAGTCTTGACAATGGACAACACCTGAAATTTAAGTGTCAGTCTGTCATCAAGAATCACACCCAGATCTCACACCTGTTCAGAGGTCATCAGCTGGCAGCCATCAAGCCAAAGCCCAGATGCTCATCCTACTAATGACCCCTCTACTCGACAACCTGGGTCTACTACGAGAACCTTGGTCTTGTTTGGGTTCAACTTCAGCCGTTGGCATTCATCCAGTCTTCAATCACAGAAAGGCAGTTATTAAAGCTCGAGATAGCTCCCTCCTGATCGAGCACAAAGGACAAGTACAGCTGAGTGTCATCTGCATAGCAGTGGAAACTCAGCCCATACTACCTTATAATGTCTCCCAACAGCAGCAAATATACCACAAACAGCATGGGGGATAGCACAGAGCCCTGTGGCACCCCACACAACAGGGAACACTTGTCAGAGGAATAAGGCCAGAAACAACTCTCTGAAACCTGCTGGTGAGGAAAGAGTGGAACCATCTGAGGACCATACCTGATAGTCTGCAGATCAGCCGCTGGTGCTCTACCAACACACCATGTTCTACAGTGTCAAATGCTGCAGAGAGATTGAGAAGAACCAAGATGGAATGGCTCTTCTGATCTCTCGCTATCAGATCATTGAGGACCCGAATAATGGCCGTCTCGGTGCTATGCCTTTTCTGAAATCCAGACTGGAGAGGATAGTAGATGTCATGGATGGTCAAGTGATCCTCCAGCTGCAGCGCAATCACCTTCTCAAAAACCTTACCCACAAAGGGAAGGTTAGAGATGGGTCTGTAGTTAGCAAGACAGTCTGGGTCAAGAGAGGGTTTCTTGAGGAGAGGTGTCACTACTGCCTCCTTCACAATGTCTGGAAACACACCTGACTCTAATGAACACCGGACGATCTCAGTAAGGACCGGGCCAATAACCTAAATGCACCCCACAAAGAGGAGTATTGGGCCCGGGTCCAAACTACAGCAGGTCGGCCACATATTCTGGATAATCCTCAAGACATCCTCCATCACTGGCCGGCAGAAGTCAGACCAGTCAAGCTGAGGAGCTGCAACCTCCCATCAACAACTGCCATCCCCATTGGAACAAGCTGCACAGATCTCAGACCTGATGTTGGCAACCTTATTGGCAAAGAATCGAGCAAACTCATCACATTTCCCTTGTGACAACGCTCTCCGAGTCTGCAAACAGGCTGGATCACACAGTCTCTTCACAGTCTGAAAGAGCTGAGCTGGTCGATTCTGTACCACAGCAATCTCCCTGGACAGGAACTTTGCCTTCTTACAGGAGATAGCCTATTGATAGTCCTTATAATGGGCTATCAATCTAAGTCTGTCAGCATCAAGGCTCAATTTCCACCAATGGCACTCCATCCTTCATTCTACTCTCCTCAGCTCCCTCAAAGTCCCATCAAAGCTAGTGGACTGAGGGCGCTGGGTCACGGGGATGAACACGGACAGGAGCAATTAGATCCACAGCCTTGGACACAGCATCATTATAACCCTGTACCAGAGTATCCAGATCACCACTAATCCTCGGTAGACCCAATAGGTCTAGTACCGCAGTCAGGACATTGGGGGTCAAACCCCTTAAGAGCGGTACTGGACCATCTCCGTGGGGGCAGGCCTATTTGGAGGGAGCCTGGAAATTGAACCTTATTGTGTGATGGTCAGACCAACTGACCGGCTCCACCACCAGTTCAAAACCAACACTCAGGGCTCATCAGAAGGGCATAGAATGTTTTTATTTATTATTCCTATGTTTGGCAATCGGAGCACATTTATACATTACATAATTTATTTCTGTAACAGTAAGCCTTGTACTAGGGACCGGAGTGGTGAGGATTTGCTGACATGCTATTTTAAAATCAATTTGTATTCACTGCAATAAGTCAAATTAAGGAAGCACAGTGTTTGAGCATTTTTTTGTTGTGCATGACTACCCTGCTTCCAGCTAGGAGAGGAGGGGAGGGGATGGAATGGGGAACAAAAGCCAACTTCAGCAGTCAGAGGTCATAAATTAATTCTATTTTCTATGTAGTGCTCTAGTCATGAGACATTGCCTTTTACATGCTGTAAGATGCAATGAGGCTTTCCTGGGCTTGGGGCTGAGAACCCCTATTGGTGGGAAAGAAAAAAGTTCTTTTGAATTTGCTGAAACCCCTGTTGCTCCCGGGGGCTCCCTCCATGGACTCATTGTAAAAAAATTAGTAGGTACTCACCAGGAGGGCATAGTATTTTTTTTTAAATATATCTTAGCTATCAATAAGGAAGCCCAGTGGTGGGGCACTTTTTTTTTTGGGGTGGGAATGACTTGCTCTCATGTTCCCATCCTCAGGCTAGTGCACTGGTAATGGTGAAATTAAGGGAAGAATTCTTTGCTGCCTAATAATACAGGTGCAGTGCCAAAATAAATACCAATGCACAAGTTATCTTTTCCCAAAAGAATACCTGTACCAAAACTGAAAATAATTTCTAAGTATCATTTGTCAAGGCATGCAGCTTGCATATTTTTTAGTTGTTAGCCACTACAACTTTTCTGAACTAGATTGTGAGGCTTCTTCACAATATCAATTCATCTGGAGTAATTAACTATGTGTACAGCAGCTGTTTAGAAGCATATGCATGCACCACAGATGGGACAGTGATCGTACTGATGGATTTGTTTCAGATTTCTTTATTTTAACTTACAAATAACATTTCACAGTAATTTATTTGCTTTGGAAATGCTCTTACAAGACACTTATGAGCATGGTCAGTAAACTCAAGTGCTGAGTGGGGAACAATGAAGTTGATCGGGGATATGGCTTCACATTAACTGTTCAATATTAGACAGGTGTATGCAGCTAGAGAAGCTGAGCTTCATTTTAGGTTTTTCCACTTACAATTGGCAGTTTGTCACTTGTCAGTACTGTCTGTGGTCCTTTCAGGAGCCTGCATTATACAGAAAATATGCTGCTGATCAGGGTTACGAGGAATGAGGCTTAGACATAAAATCAATTCATCTGGCTCTTTCAGTCTATGTGTACAGCAGCAGTAAAGGCTTGTACTATAGGATAAATATGTATAGAGGGAGGGAACAGTTATTTTTATTGTTATTTCTTTCCTGATGCTCAATATTTTATCTATGTTTCGGTCAATAAAACCCTAAGGGAGATCACTTAAATGCCTAGCAAGGAGAGACAATTTGACATAGAGTTCCTCGGTCAGCTGTAACTTCCACGGTGATCAGGCTCAAATTCCACAATCAGCCCCAAATTCCACTGGTGGCAGTGATTTCCACAGGTTGGCCACAAATTCTGCAGCTAATTCTGTGGTAAGCCATGGCCGCTGAATCGTTGAAAACTCATGGGCTTGCCTAAAGTTAGGGGTGAGTAGGCAGTTTATCGTTAACCCCCAAATTTTTCAGCTTAATACTGTAACTTTGCAACTGTTCAACATATTTGCATGAAATGTGGTATGCACTGTCCTGTGGGGGTAGAGCTACTGATGTGCCAAGATTTGTTTTGATCGGATGTGTGCTTTTCATGCAGCACATAGTGAAAAAATTGTGTTTTTCACTTTTTTTGCCATTTGTTGCTAATCTTTGCTCAACGCACTGCGGCCACACCATTTGTAATTTTGACTTGGGGTCCTCAGCCTTAACTCTCACCCCATTCTCCTATACTGTATCATGTGAGGTTTGTTACACATGGAATGGGGTGAGAGTTAGGAACGATGACCCCAAGGCACACCCTGTCACCTGCTGGTCTGTGGTGGGGTTGGGGTGGGGTGATAGGGTTTGGGGAGGTGTTAGGGTGTCAACCCTAATGCCTCATTTCCCCACCTTTTGTCACTTCAACCCTAATTGATGCATTGACAATGTTTTTTGCAATGAATATATCTATCTATGCACATGTCTATAGTGAAAAGAGAAGAGAGGGTGTTTAAAAAACATCCAAATCCTCAGTTTTAGCAGATCAAGTTTTTATAAAATGGCTTCCTATCCTTTTAAAGCAAAGGCAATTTTTACATAAATGCTGAAACTGCATTTATTTAATGAGGTTTAATGCAGTTTCATTGCATTTGAAAAATGTAAACAACTCCCTCGCCCAAGTCAAATTTCCCTCTCTGTTTCTCCCTGAAATGGCTGCCATGATGTTAATGAAGAGAGTGCTTCAGCAGGACTTCAGAAACAAAGCCGTGCAGACATCTCTACCTCTGTAGAATGCTGTACTTTAGCATCTAATGTGTGCCTTTTTACTTAACAACAGTAAAAAGTATCACTGAACCTCAATATTATTTGCATTAATACAATGGTTATGTGATTATTTTTTCCCATTTGGAATAGGAATAGAGTGAACTATAAAGCATCCTATCCCTCCCAATTTGTGTGTGAGACACGTGGCTTGCCTTGCATTGCTGCATTCCCCCTTCTCATTCCTCCCTTCCCTCACAAACAAAGATTGTAGTCAAATGCTTTCAATTATAACTTAACTTGTGTATTATTTTTAGTCATACACAAGGTAAGTTATGACTGTTTTATTTTTGTGAGTATGTACGTTTCAATCTGCAGGAAATTGTCACGTGTCTTGTGCGGCTGATCAACTGATCGCATCCACATAGTACATCTACAAAGTCAATATATAGCTGATTGTTTTGATTGTGAGCAAACATCTAAACAAAAAAGCAGTACTCCATCATCTCCAGCATAGAGAAAGTCTAATTACATCTAGAATACCATATCTTGACAAAAATAGTCTTGCTTTTCTCTCCTCAGCCTTTCTTTCACATCCTTTTTTAAAAATAACCAGGAGAAGCAATGTATTTTTCTGTCAATGCAGTAAATGTCAACTTTTTTTTTAGTGAAATTAGGCATCATAAAGCAGACAAAAAGAAATGTGTTAGTACTTTTGTTCTGTATATGGTACACCAGAGAGAACCTTTGCCAAGGATGTGTGTAGTTTGTAACTTACATCCCTCCTATAGCATTTTGGAATTTATGTCCCTCAGTCTCTCCACATGGGGAAAACTAAAACTCTCCAGCTGCTTGCACATCGCCAGAAACCAAGAAAAAAATCTCTGTCATATTGCTTCAAGACAGCACAGAAATGCCATTAATATGTTGATACCTGCATAGTATTTAGCTTACATTTCTCCTGCAGTGTTCTGGTGACTCTTCTGGCTGCAATACTTGATGGAAAAACTGAAGCAGAAAGATTGCTTTTGGTGATTTGCTGAAGTGGCTGAAGTTTTCTTGTGCTGTAGATTGGGAGGAGAGTCACAAGAACACTGCAGGAGAGGTGTAAGCTAAAATTTTAAATGCAAGTAAGAGTGGTTTCGGCCTTGCTAATATATTAGCCTGAGCAGCCAACACTTTATCATCCTTTCCCAGGCTGGGTGTGATGCTGCAAAGCACCACCTTCCCTCCAGCTTTGCCCCATCCAGCTGGCTCACTCAGCTGTCCCCTAAACTCAGTAACTGGCACTGGGTCTCAGAATGCTACACACTGGGCCAATTGCCAGTCCTGAACACAACATTTCTTCATAATTTTTTTTTTGTTGACATTTTGACCCCATATTTTCCATATGATGTTTTTAAGAATCTCCCCCCCCCCCCCCAACATGAATGGTGCAATTTATAACATACTGGCTGAAATGTCATTTTGCAACTCAAGTGCAAAAACATGTTTTGGGCAGGATTTAAAAAGCAACACCTGCATGTTCACGATGTGGTGTAAAAAATGGCTATGTTGAAAATTGGGGGTCAGCATACTAAAAATTACCAAACCTATGAGTAAACTCTGAAAAGATTCAACATTCACTTTTTATTTGGCCACTTTACTAGATTTTGTCACTAAATTTCCAACAGTCTTCTTATGACCCCACCTCATGTACCTGGTTGGTGAAATTTTTCATATCCTGCCTGAAAGGTGATTTCATGAAGCAGCTCCATAATCACCTACTGGCATTGACTGGAAACATTTTACCTCCCTTGTTCATGAGGTCGGGTCCCAAAATGGCCCTGAGTAAAAGTTCAAAACACTTTGAAAAAACATAGACTACACTTTCCTCACTTTCTTTCAGTTCTCAGCTGGCACTGCAGATGGAGAATGTCTTTCTTCATGGAGAGTGGATCTTTGCAGTGGATGTTCTGTATGTGAGTTAGGAGTAATGGGGGTGTGTGGGGAGGTAGGGGCTGAGTGGAGGTCAGGGTGATGGCGGTGTCAGACATTGACAAGAAAATGTTTTCTTCTCTTCTGGGTTTACACACAAAAAAAGATCGTTGAGTGACTGTTCCATGTTTTTTTCAGGAGTCTGACTCTGGGTATTGGGCACCCGCGTGCCAGTAGACTGTTTGCAGACATCGATGGAAGGCACCCTAGTGCTGCCAGCTATGGGTGGGCATCTGAATTGGAGGGCAATGATCATGTACAGTAGAACCAGGGGTGGGCACCCTCATTCTCTTCTAATGGGTGGTGGAATCTTAGCTGGTATTGGCATGGATGGAGGTAAAAAGGGGAGCACCTGCTAGAGATGCACCAGGTGACACTGTTTAAATCAGGGTTTCTGGTACTAGGAAACAACTGGTAGAGTCTTTTAACCTATGTTTGGCAGCACTGGAGGGTGGGTACCTTGGTGTCACAAGGTGGGTGTTTGGGGGACACAGACATTGGGGGGAGAACATGGAGAAGGCTGAATATGACAGTGCTCAGCTGGCTGCTGAGAGGCATCTTGCAGATGAAAGGATGTGGCAGCACTCTTATATATACGACTGCCATCTGTCAGCTACACAAAGTTCCCTCCCATCAGCAAGGCTGAACATTATGCTATTAGTCTGCTCTTCGTGGGGCTGCAAGTCTCCTGTAGCCTGAGCTGCACTGGTTACTTCACTGACATAGCCTCTGCAATATCTACTCTCTGAAGTAGGCACACAAAGTACATGCTGTGTGCCAAAGTTCACATAGTAACACCCATTATAATGGTGAGCAATGAGTATTCAAGCTCCTACACAAAGCACTCAAACTGCCCCAAGACATCCATAGTGTCCATGATATACTGTACTGTACAATGGTAATTTTTGAGCATATTCTTTCAGGAAAGAATCTGTGAAAAATGAAAGTGACACTTTTGGGCATTCCAGAGGGTAAATGAGGTCCTTGTGAATTTTGGTATAACATGAAAGGTAGGATACTATTTCTTATTTCTTATTTAATGCTATTCACATCTCTTTCCTCCACCAGCTTTTTTGTGTAACTCCAGCCCCATTTTATACTTATTTCATACATACAATAACTTTTTAGTTACTTCACCCAAGAAATCTAGACCCTAAACCTTACCCAACTTCTGTCTGAGCCAACCAGATTAAACCCCTGTTCTGCCAACCACTCCTTATTAGACTGGGTCTTAGTGTCCCACCCGCTGAAATACTCATCCCCTGGCACCCGACCCAATACTTTCAGAGACCACTGCATGACATACTACCATAAGAAATCTCACTCTCCTAAATACCCCCCAAGTACCTGTGGTTCCAACCACTCAAATCCCTAAACACTGGTGCTCTCCTGTCTGCTCTATACCTGGAGGACTGCTCTGATGTCTATACTACTCCTGATGGGGACTCTGCTCTCGCATCATTCACCACAACCCTTCTCAGAATTTGGGATCTGCATGCCCCTCTTAAAAGGCTATGGTTATGCCCAAAACACCTCCCTTGGGTCACCCAAAAATTAGTCTCTCATTTCAGATCCAGAGACCTAGCCTGGTGCATTTTCAAAGCCACCTCAAACCGAGTTGTCCTCCAAAAATACAGGACCCTTTGTAATGCCTACATGAAGGCCATACGCTCCTCAAAAGCCCTATTCTTCAAAATTAAACTAAATGATTCCAGAACCTCTCTGGTGGAATTTTGGAAAACTCTTCACACTCTTCTTGGTTCCTCTTCCCCTCCTCCCCATCTTTCCCCAGCACTGCTGGCTTGTGTTCCTCCTCTGTGGCCTCCTGTATTAACCACTTTTTCACTACCTGTGCTCTTTCCCCTGGCCCTGTCACCCTCTGTTGATGTCCCCAACCCTGCTCTCCTCTCCTCTTCCTTCAATCCATCAAATGGTTTCTCCTTCCACCAGATCACTATAATTGAAGTACTCTGAACCCTAAAATTACTAAGCCCATCCAACCAGAAACCTGATGGACTTAATCCTAGTTTACTCAAGATATCAGCCACAGCTATAGCCCCCCATAGTCCATCTCCTCAACCTATCTATAGTACAATGTGCAGTCCCCAAGACATGGAAGATGACTAAGGTCATTGCACTTCAAAAAGAAGAAGACCTTGCTACAGTATATTGGGAAACTACAGACCCATCTTGCTTCTCCAAACGATCTCTAAAATTCAGGATGCACTCATCTCTAGTAGGCCAAATTCCTTTTTAGACGCCTCCAACACTCTTAGCCCTTTCCAATCTGGTTTGAGATGCATCCACTCCATCTTCTCCTTCCTGCTCTGTCTCACAAACCACATCCATACTGCTATGGACAAGGGTCACATCACTCTGGCAATTTTCATTGACCTTGCCAAAGCTTTTTATTCAGTCTCCCACAGTCATCTTCTCAAAAAACTTACATCTATAGGTCTCTTCCCCTCCTTCATGAACTGGCTCAGATCTTATCTCTCTGATAGGTGCCAATACATGCAGCTAGGCAAATCCAAGCCCATCACTCTCCCCATTTATGCAGGCATCCCCCAATGTTCTATTCAGGGCCCACCCTTTTCTCCATTTTTGTAAATGATCACCCCTCCTCCTGCTCACCTGCACAGGTTCATATGTATGCTGAAGACACTGTCATATTTGCCTCAGGTCTCTCCCTCACCACAGTCCAGTCTTTCCTTCAAGTTGCTTTTTTGAGTGCCCTTAATTGGTTCGAGGTTAACCTCCTAAAATTTAACACTAAAAAGACAGTTGTCAAGGCTTTTGGCAATGCACAGAGGCTGGCCAAGATCTCATCACCTCCCTCTTTCTTTTCCCATGATGGTGCCAGGATAGAAACAGTTCAATCTTTTAAATACCTGGTGGTGTGGCTGGACCCTAAGCTAGGTATCTCCCTGCACATTGATTACATCCACTGCAAACTGCAGCCCAAACTGGAAGCCTTGCATTGTGTCAATGATTGTCTCTCCCTCCCAATCCATAAGGAGCTCATATCCAAACTATTCCCCCTTGTGGTAAACTATGCCGACGTTGTCTATAGCTTTGCTTACCATTCTTCCCTTGCCAAATTATATCCCCTGTTCAACACTTTTTGCAGTTTTGCTTCTAACCTGCTCTATCAAACCCATGAATGCTCCCTATATTCTTCCCTTACCCTCCCTTCCCTTACAAACTGTCACCTGGCACACTGTGGTCCCTTCATTGATAAGTACAGGTACTCTCAGCACTCCCCCATACCTCTCCTCCCTCCTTTTCCCCTCAAGTACATCATGCTGTTCCCTTAGAACCCATGATTCCTGCACCTTCAATCTCCCATACCCTCACTGGCAAGCTGGCAAGGCCACTTTCTCCCTCAGACTATCAGACCTCTGGAATAATTTCCCTTACTCCATCCACCTTGCACCCACACTTACCATGCTAAAACAACAGCTAAAGCTCCTTCTCCATCCCCCTGAAACTGCTCCCATCCCAGTCCTCCTTGATTTTCCACTTTAATCGACTCCTATAATTTTCATCTATGTCTCTCCTTCTACATCTGCTTAGCTCATACAGAAGTTGGGTAAGGTTTAGGGCCTAGCTACATCAAGAACAAATTCAGTCTCCATAGTTGACTCCTTTTCGCTTGCCAACGCATATGAATGTATGTCCTTAAACATTGAAACTACCCCTGTGACAGCCATCCGAATCATCGGCTGTTATAGGCCACCATCTGCTGGACCGCAGCTTCTGACCCACCATTCATCTGTTATGGACTCTAGTAATCTCAAAACTATTACACTGGGAGACCTTAACAACGTCCGTCTGTCTAGCGCTTCACTACCTCTCAAATCCTTCTGTGATTCCCATGGACTTTCACAACTCACTGATGAACCAACACGCATCCATAAGAAAAACCCATCAAGTAGCACCCTCTTAGATGTCCTACTAGCAAATAAAATGCACATCTTCTCCCACGCTGGCATCTTCCACACTGATGATAGCGACCACTGTTTTATTGCTGGTGTGAGAACAAACCCTATGCCTAAATCTACTTCAAAATTCTCTACTAAAAGATCAAAACGGAACTTCGACCCAGTGGCTTATATCAACGATCTAAAGGCCTCCCTGCTCTGGCAGAGTTTCTTCCTCACTAAATCAGTAAACAAAGCATACGCCATCTTCCAGGAAATTTTAACAAATGCCCTCAATATCCATGCTTCTCTGGTCAAAACCTGCATAAAGCCAATAACATATCATTGGTTTACTGCAGACCTTAAATCCACATTAGTAAAAAGGGACAAGCTTTGGAAAAATGCTCACAAATCACAAATTGCCAAGGACTGGTGACTTTTCAGAACTGCCAGGAACTCCTGCACAATGTTGATCAGAGAGGCCAAGTCTAACTTCTACTGCACAGAGCTAGACACCACCTCAAAATGCCCAACCAAATTCTGGTCCACAATAAAAGACCTTTCTGGTCATACGATAGGAAACGCAGTCCCCTCAAAAATCTCCTCGAACAATGTTATTATCAGTGATAGAAAAAAAAATACTACAAGCCTTCAATAATCACTTTGCCTCAGCTGGACTAGCATTGGACAACTTGCCTGTGCTCTCAGATGACTGCATTGCCTTTTGAGCCAAATTTAACAAATGCCACCTTTTCCTTCTCACCTGCTACCCTAAAAGAAGTTGAAGACCTTCTCCTTCATTTGGATATCAAGAAAAGCACTGGCACAGATTCACTGGACCCCTACTACATAAAGATTGCCTGGCATGTCCTGGCAGTGCCTATTACTCATCTATTTAATCTGTCACTATCACTGGGGTCTCTTCCTAATTTATGAAAAACTGCTCACATCATCCCGCTATTTAAATCTGGATATCCCCGTGACCTAAATAATTACAGGCCAGATTCGCTGCTCCCCATACTATCAAAACTCCTAGAAAAAATAGTGAATGCCCAGCTACGAGCCTTCCTGGAAAAGACAAACTTTCTAAATCTTATACAGTCAGGTTTCCAAACTAACCATAGCACGGTTATGGCATTGGCCAAGGTAACAAACGATTGGCAATATGACATAGAAAACAAAAAGTTATTCTGTGCTGTCTTCCTGGATCTCAGCAAGGCATTCAACACTGTTGACCATTGCCTACTTTTTTCTTCATTAAAAGCCTTAGGTCTAGGCACCATTTCTTTGGGCTGGTTCCAGGACTACTTAACAGACAGGCAATAGCAGGTCAAGGCAGAAGGGGAGCTCTCCTCCCCTAAACCACTATTAAGAGGTGTCCCGCAAGGTTCCATCCTGGGACCAATACTGTTCACTATATATATTAACAGCATCAACCTCAACATCAAGGAGGCCAACATTCACCTGTTTGCGGATGACACAGTACTCTACCTAAGCCAGACAACACCTGAAGCTGCCTGTAAAGATCTGCAACTTGACTTCAATATCTTACAACACCAGCTTCTCAGCAAAAAGCTGCTCCTCAATGCCAAAAAAACTAAGGCAATGATACTCTCACCTGGCAACCATCTAGTTTACCCTATTATTGGCACGCTACCCCCCATTACCACCTTATTGGGTGAGAACTTGGAGTTTGTCACCAAGTTTAAATACCTGGGGGTCTGGCTAGACCACAAACTCTCCTTCAGGGAACACTTGGAGGATATGGTGAAAAAACTGAGGCAGAGACTGGGGCTTTTCTACTGGATAAACTGTCTTCTGACTACAGAGGCAAAAAGGCAGCTTGTCCAGTCCACGTTCATCTCCTTAATTGATTACGCTGACTTTATCTATAGTCATTGCAATGCCTCATACCTGGGTAATCTTGATGTCCTATATCACAGAGCACTGCATTTCATTATCAGCTTCCCTCCTCTACCCACCACTGCTCCTTATATGCTGCAGTGGATTGGACCCCCCTACAATACAGACGCAATAGAAATACCACCGTATGGACATTTAAAGTGATTACTGTCAAATTACCACAATATATCTTTGATCTACTGCCTCTAAGTGGGCTCTGAAACGATGCCGTAAGGAGCTGCTCCCTAATTTCTCTGAGGATTCCTAGGGTCTGCACTCACTTTGGGAGAGCAGCCATAGGCTTCTCACTGCCAACTCTCTGGAACAAGCTACAGAAATTCTTGAAACTAAGAGCCCCAGTTAGTCTCACAGTGTTCAAGACTTTATATGCAAAAACAATCACAGAAGTATGTCACTGTTTCCACTGCCTATGAACTGCTCCCTCTCTGCATAATTTCATCCTCTGCCTTGCATATTATAAAAACACTACCTCTCAGAAACCTTATACCCTCGTCACCCTTGCCTTGACATTTCTTCCATCTCCTAAGCCTCTCAACCCTTTGCTCTGACTATGTTCTTCAAGAGTCAATGACCCCACAGGGCCCTCAGCTTAGTCGCCGCAGGAAACCATGGTCTTTGGTGTTCGGCGCCCCTGAAGCCACCACCCGAGACCACTCGATCGGACTATGTTCCCTGAGAACTGAGAACCTTTAAGGTCCCCAACTTGGATGCCACAGGCAATCGTAGTCACCGGGCGGTCTGCGCTACTGAAGCTGCTGCCCGTATCCATTTGATCATACTCCGCTCCCTGAAAGCTGAGAACCCTTCAGGGCTCCCAACCCATCCACCGCAGGAAACCAAGGCCACTGGGCAGTCAGCCACCCTCAAGCCTTCAACCCTAAACTATAAGCCCTAAGCCATAAGTGAGTATTCCATACAGCACACCGTGCAGGACCCTTGCCCCTGCACCCCCGTACCCCTTTGCTACCTACAACTCTGTGAGGTTCCACTTAATTCCTGACCTTATGACCCCCTGTTCATATATAGCCCCCTTACCCCAACTCATTTTTCTCATTTTTCTTAAACATGACATGTACATAGTTAGATATATTACAATGTGTGCCTAAATGGACTAGTTGTCTTATTGTTATTTAGCTTGCTTTATTATATATGCCCATGTTTTGCCTTAACGCCTGTACTTATGTGTATTGTACCTGACCTTGTGTGATGTAGGTTCACCTTGTAAATGAGCTTGTTCAATGGTGTCCACCTGGATAAATAAAGATTTGATTGAATGATTGATTGATTATTCTATCTTCCTGGCAATTTGACCCCTCTGCCTTTCTGCCCCATGGATCTTCCCTGTAGGCACCTCTACACCAAATTATTTTCTAATTCCTTACTTTCATATATATCACAGTTTTCCTTCTCTTGAACTATCCTGACTCCGTACAAATTTATACCTGTGATGTTGTTCAAGTTATACTGTATTGCCAATGTATAATTGTCTATTTATTCAATTTCTTAATATGTAATACTCACAATGGTAACACTGTTTTTACATTTACCCTCCACTGTAGTATTCTACTATGTAATATTGCACTTTGCAATAATTGCTATATTTTGTACTTTCTAAAAGCTATTTCGACTATGTAACTTAATTGTATTTGTGCCTATATTATATCCTCTCTACTGTTCATTTTTGCTAAAATTGCTGAACAGTAGAAGCAGCTTTAAGGGGACAGCTGCATGGCAGAGTATTCGTCCCTTTCAAGTGATCGTCTCCATTAAAAGATGCAACTAAAAAATTGGGCAATAACATAAAAAGATAAAATGGGAGAGAAAAGAGGCAAATGAAACAGACTGTTGCATGGACAGACAACAGAGACAAGCACAGTTCATGATTACAGCTCTTTTAGGGAACTTGTGCTATTTGTCTCCTCGAGATTAAACCTTATTTTTAAAAGAAAAAAAGAGATTAAAAAGCAACTTATCTTAGCTGCACCGCTTAGCTGAAAAAGTCTGTTATCTTTTTCTGTTTTGCCTCCTATGACATGTTCCTCAATATGGCTCCTTCTAAAATGAACAACTGCTCCCACTGCTGTATGTTATCATGCTGTAAGCACAAGTCTCACAGGGGTTCAACATGAGCAATAGCTTCTTGCCCATAACCATATGTTTGAGTATGGGGGACAAGTTGTTCACATCATCATCATTCTTATCATGATCTTATGTGGGATCTTCTTGTGACAACGAGTCACAGATTGCCTCCATGGTCGGTTCTCCTTTAGTTTCTTCCTGTGCATCGATGTCCACAAAGTGCTGAAATTCTTCCTCTGTGAATGTCAGTGATTGCACAACATTGGCTAGTGGGTTGTCTGCAGCACCATCTACTGGTTCTTCAGCATCACTAGATGCCATAAATCCAGCTTTATAAAAAGAGTTTGTAATTGTATTCTCCTTCATAGTGGTCCATGCTTTGTGTAGCATGAAGATTGCATCAAGGAGACTGACACGACGTGCAATCTCTGATGTGAGAGACATGCAACCTCTGTCATTGATTTCTGTGATGCACTCTGAAAATAGAGAGTGATAATGCTCCTTAAGATTTTTTATCACCCTCATATACAGGGGTTGTATTATAGAGGTTGTGTTTGGGGGCAAGAACTGAATCTTTTTCTCAGTCCCTGCCATATTGCTGCAGCATAAGAGGGACACACATGGTCCTTGGCCTTTTTTCTACAAATCAAATCAATGTCCCTCTGGATGTGTCCCTGGTCTGGATAGCCCCTGTAGAATACACCAGTTTCATCTGCATTGAAGATGTCAATTGGGTCATAATCGGCAAGCAGGGTTGGGAACACAATTTTTATCCACTCAGATGCAGATTTGAGATCACCGTCGATTCACTCTCCCTGCTCTTTCTTACAAATGATGTTCTGACACCCCTTTCAATCAGATAACCACCCATCCATTGCTTCAAAATCATCATCATGCTGTAGATGAGTGGCTATATAGGCACAAGGCAGCAGGTAAATCAAATAGGATGCTGGGATGCATAGGCAGGGGCATCACCAGCAGGAAAAGGGAGGTCATAATTCCACTATACAAGACCCTAGTGAGGCCCCACCTGGAGTACAGTGTACAGTTCTGGAGACCTTACCTATGTAAGGACATAGACAGGGTAGAGAAGGTTCAGAGGAGGGCAACAAAGATGGTACATGGATTGCATCACAAGTCCTATGAGGACAGGTTGAAGGAACTGAACATGTACTCCCTGGAGGAGAGGAGGGAGAGGAGAGAGAGAGGGGATATGATAGAGACATACAAGTATCTTACAGGGAGGAACAGGGTGCAGGAATACACTATTTTTAAGCAAAAAAGATGTTCCAGGACTAGAGGGCATGGGATGACGTTGGAGGGAGGATGATTCAGAGGAAACATGAGGAAGAATTTCTTTACAGAACGGGTGGTGGACAAGTGGAACACCCTGCCACTGGAAGTGGTGGGGGCTGAAACAATCACAGGATTTAAGAATGCATGGGATAGACATAAAGTAATTCTGGAGGTCAGAGGTAAGGGGCAACAGACTTCTAGGAAAATATAAACTGAACTTACAAGCCCAAATGGGCAGACTGGGTGGGCCATAGGCCCTTATCTGCCGACACTGTCTATGTATCTATGTATCTATAGTTTGCCTTTTTTTTTAATACAGTTCCTGATATGAGAGTACTCTTTGACACTGCATTTACGAATCACAGGTGCTGGGCATCTTCAGCCTGCGTGTCCTTCCCATCTTGTTTCCTTTTTCTGGAGGGGTTGCTGTTGCAAAGCCAGTTGGACTGCATTTCTTCCTTTTTCTTGCTGATGCATCCACCTGGCTTTTGGAGATCCTTAGCCATGAACACACAACATTGCTGGAGTGCCTCAATAACCTTTATTTTCTCAATCAGATGCAGATCTACACATTTGTTCTCCATACTTCTGCATAGACTTGAGACCAAAGGACAAAAGGCTGGGGGAGACAAAGCCAAAAGCCACATTCACAGCTGAGAAAAACACTGTCTGATGACCTCAGTAAATTGCATTTAAACTGCAAGTTGTTGCTGATTATTTCAGGAACTAGATGATAATCCATTAATGAGCCATGATAATCCATTAACGAGTGCTTGGATGCTCTGAGGCAGGGGAACATAATCACCTAATCACTGTTCAATCATCCCCTTAAACAGAAACAGCCATCTTTAATAAAGGCAGAATAACCCATTGAATAGTACAGCCACTTTATTAGTGTCCTGGGCTCTGTCCCCTTTAAACAGATGTCCCCTTTAAGTGTGTGCTGATTAAGTAGCTTGTACTCTACTACTTTTGTCCACTGTAAATCCTTCGATCCTATCCCTCGGGTCACACCTGGAAAAAAGCCTAGGCTCAGTGTGCCTTTCCCAGTTACCAAATTTAAAATAAATAAATAATGAATAAAATTTAGTTACGTTGTCTGTCCTACTGTTTCATCAACAGTATTAATACAATTCAAAACTTCATTTTATTAATAATGTATACTTTTCCATAAATAGATCTTTATGTTAGAATGCATTCTAAAACCACGACGCACTTCATAACAAATAAAAAATACAATAAATCCAGTACATTACACAAATAAGTAAAACATATTGACAAAATTAAATAATTAGCCATATAAACACTAAAATAATAGTCATACTATAGAATGGTATGTAATTGGGAACATCAATCAGGAACCAAGAAAAGCCTTGTTAAAGAAACACGGGGACTAGGGTGGCAGTCTAAATGTTTTAGGGAAGGCTGTTCCATAATTGTAGAGAAGCAACATAAAACATTCAGTTAACTACACATTTTAGATGTGATTTGGGAACAGCCAAGAATTTAAAAACTGCAGATTTTAAAACATCACTACACTGGCTACTCAGAATTAAGTACGACGTAGAATAATGGTCTATCCTCTCATTGTTCTTGAGGGTCCAGATCGGTGTCATTAAAATCAACATTTTACATAAGGAAAAATACCCAATAGGAATGTCTACTGCTTTGCTTCCCCTGTCATGTTTCCACAAAGTTAATTCACTAATCATTACCTTTATATGGGAAATGAAGAAACCTAGAAGAGCCCACTAATAGTTCATGTATCTGCCCCTAAGGAATAAGGGGGAATTAATCTTTCAGATTTTTTATAATACTATCATGCCTTACAGGTGGCAGATATTTCAGATGAGGGACCCTACCTTTGACAATCCTGCAATCAATAAACCCTCCAACTGGTTATTATAGAAAACCACCTCTGCAATGCAAACCATTATCTCCAGTCTCACTATTTTTTATCTCCATTACCCACACTGCCAAAAAAGTCAACTTTGAACAATGACTGGCTCATCCATCAGTTTCTTTAAACAATTATGTAGACTACTCAATTATAGCCTAGCTAAACTATTTCACATCCAGTCTGGCAAAATCCCAATTTCAAAATAGTAGGCCATATAATCGGAAACAGGGATTGGCAAGATAGAGGCATACCTCTCAACTGTCCCTGATTTTTATGCACATTCCTGATTTTGCCTCAGAAATTTCCTCTGTCCCTCATAAAGTTTGTGTTTTTGTAACTGAACAGTGGTGATTAAAAGCACAAAATTATCTCAAACATTAAAGTTACAGACTTTGTTTTCTTCATAAAATGCATCTTAACACAAATCATTTCATTCTATCAGCTTTCTGAGTTAATAGTACACATTTTTAAGATGTGTCCCTCATTTAGGGTCTTTATCCCTGATTTTTATAAGCCTTGTCCCTGATTCATGAGGCAAGAGGTTGAGAGATATGGATAGAGGTACAGTGGCGTGAAAAAGTATTTGCCCCCTTCCTGATTTTCTCTATTATTGCATATTTGTCACACTGGATGTTTTCAGGTCTTTAGACAAAATATAATATAAAGTATAAAGGGAACCTGAGTGAACAAATAACACTTTTTTTACTTATTTCATTTATTTAATGATAAAAGTTAACTCAACACCAACTGGCACTGTGTGAAAGTAATTGCCCCTAGTTAAATCAACCCAATTAAAGGGATAATTAGAGTCAGTTGACTGAACACAGCCAGGCTTGATTACAGCCAGCCCTACTTAATATAAACCTCAATTATTTTGACCCTTACCATCAGAGTCACGTAGCCAGCACAAAGATTCAACAAGCACATTGTGCCATGATCAAAGGAAGTTCCTGAAAGATCAGAAAAAAAATTGTTGCCCTCTATCAGTCTTGAAGAGGGTTACAAGCCTATTTCTAGGCTCTGGAACTCCATAGAACCACAGTGAGAGCCATAATCTCCAAATGGAGAACACTTGGAACAGTAATGAATCTTCCCAGAGTAGGCGGCCTGCCAAAATTACTCCAAGGGTGCAGCGTAAAATCATCCAAGAAGTCTCAAAGGATCCTAAAACAACATCCAAAGAACTGCAGGCTTCTCTTGCCTCAGCTAAGGTCAGTATGACTCCACAATCAGAAAGAGACTGGGAAAAATGGGCTTCCATGTGAGGTAGCAAGGCGAAACCACTGCTAACCAAGAACAACATAAATGCTCGTCTCTCATTTGCCAAGAAGCACCTGGATGATCGACAAGCCTTTTGGGAAAATGTTCTATGGACAGATGAGTCCAAAGTGGAACTTTTGGACAACATGGATCCCATAATGTCTGCATAAAGCAAACACAGCATTCCACAGTAAGAACACCATATCAACAGTCAAACATGGTGGTGGTGGTGTGATGGTGTGGGGATCTACTGCTCAAGGACCTGGATGACTTCAGTTACAATCAAAGGAACTATGAATTCTGCTCTGTACCAGAAATTTCTATGAAAATGTCCAGTCATCCTTCCGTCAGCTGAAGCTGAAGCGTAGTGGGTCATGCAGCAAGACAATGATCCAAAGCACAAAAAGCAAGTCCACATCAGAATGGCTAAAGAAGTAAAATTAAAGTTTTGGAGTGGCCTAGTCAAAGTCCAGACTTAAACCAAATAGAGATGCTGTGGCAGGACCTAAAACGAGCAGTTCATGCTCGAAAACCTACCAAATGTTACTGAATTAAAGCAGTTCTGAGGAAGAGTGGGTTAAAATTCCTCCACAGTGATGTGAAAGACTGATATTGAATTATAGGAAGTGTTTGGTTGCAGTCATTGCAGCTAAATATGGCATAACCAGTTATTAAGTGTAAGGGGCAATTACTTTTTCACACAGTGCCAGTTGGTGTTGGTTAAATTTTTTCATTAAATAAGTGAAATAAAAAAAAAAAAAAGTGTTATTTGTTCACTCAGGTTCCCTTTATCTAATATTACATTTTCTCTAAAGACCTGAAAACATCCAGTGCGACAAATATGCAATAATAGAGAAAATCAGGAAGGGGGCAAATACTTTTTCACGCCACTGTATTATTAAATTTGAAAACTTCCTCTATCTTTATAAATTTGTATCTTTTCAACAGCTCAAGAACTCTGTGAACTTAATAAGAAAGAGCTCTTTAAATCCTTGCAAATTCAGCATATGCAAGATAAAACAATAGGCCACCCTCTGTGGAGTCAATAATTCCAATTGTGCTTTCATTCTATAGCCCTAACAGCAAATAATCACATTCAGCATCTAAACTATACATAGAAACATAGAAACATAGACTTTGACAGCAGATAAGGACGACTTGGCCCATCTAGTCTGCCCATTTCCCTACCTACAGGACAGGCTGCAGATCCTAGTTAACCAACAGCTTATTTCTTCCTACCCCCACAATAATTGCCTTATGTCTGTCCCATGCATTCTTGAATTTTCCCACAGTTTTAGACCCCACAACCTCCTCAGGAAGGCTATTCCATGCATCCATTACCCTCTCTGTGAAATAATACTTCCTCACATTGCCCCTGAACCGCCCCCTCTATCTTTAAATTGTGTCCCCTTGTTCTTGCACATCTCTTTTTCTGAAAGATGCTACCCTCTTGGACTTTGTTGATTCCACTGAGGTACTTAAAAGTTTCTATCATGTCCCCCCTCTCCCTTCTTTCCTCAAGGGTATACATATTAAGCTCCTTTAGTCTCTCCTCATACGGCTTCTCTTGCAGACCCTGCACCATTTTAGTTGCCCTCCTCTGGACTGCCTCTATCCTGTCTATGTCCTTGCAGAGATGGGGTCTCCAAAACTGGACACAGTACTCCAGATGGGGCCTCACCAACTGTCTGTACAGAGGGATAACAACATCCTGTTTTCTGCTGCTGATGCCTCTCCCTATACATCCCAGTATACCCCCAGCCCTCCCTACTGCCTTCTCACATTGCTTGCTAACCTTAATGTCATCTGATATGATTACCCCCAGGTCCCTTTCCTTTTTTCAATTTCAATTTCAATTTCAATTTTATTTATAAAGCGCCTTTCAAGACCAAGGCGCTGTACAAAATTTTAAAATAATAAATCACAACATTTAAAAGTCAGCCACAACTAGCAGAGATTCGCTAATCCAAAAAGATATGTTTTTAAAGCAACTTTAAAATTTTCGATTGTTGGACATTCTCTCAACCAATGAGGTAGAGAATTCCACAGGGTCGGTGCTGAAAAAGCAAAGGCACCAGATCCTGATGACTTCAATTGAACCCTGGGAATCTCCAGCAATCCCTCGTTGGCGGAACGGAGAGGGTGGAGGGGGCAATAGGGAATCAGAAGATCTTTCAAGTAACTGGGTCCCTGGTCATGTAGGGCTTTAAAGGTTAGTAAACCAACCTTAAAGGTGATCCGCCACCAAACCAGCAGCCAGTGCAGTTCGCGGAGCACAGGCGTAATATGACTGGTTCTAGAAGTCCCAGTCAATAGCCTGGCTGCCGCGTTCTGCACCAGCTGGAGGTGGCAGATATCAACCCCTGGTAGCCCTAGGTAGAGGGAGTTGCAGTAGTCAAGACAGGTAGTGACAAAGGCGTGGACCAATGTTGGAAGGTCCTCCGGGGGAATCAGATGTTTCACCCGGGCGATATTCCTCAGATGGTAAAAAGAGGACTTGACAACAGCTGACACCTGAGATTTCAGGGTCAAACCATTATCAAAAATAAGGCCCGGGTTTTGCACCTGTTTAGAGGTAGAGAGTGGTAAGCCACCAAGTAATAAACCTGATGGTTGCCCAACTCCCACACCCATCCCCGGATGACCTGGATCCACAACCAGCACCTCAGTCTTATCCGGATTGAGTCTCAACCAGCTCGAACTCATCCACCGTCTGATCTCATCAAGGCAATTATTAAGTACAGAGAGTGCATCACCTTGACTGGGGAGAAAGGACAGATACAGCTGAGTATCATCTGCAGAGCAATGAAAACCCAGACTGTATCGCCTGATGATTTCTCCTAATGGCAGCATATACACTGCAAACAACATGGGAGCTAAAATGGAGCCCTATGGTACCCCACAAGGCAGGAAGTGAGTGTCAGAGGAATAAATTCCGGTGACAACTCTCTGAAACCTGCCCGAGAGGTAAGAATGAAACCATTTGAGGACTGTACCAGACAGTCCACAAAAGACCCGCAGGTGTTCCAATAGCACTCCATGGTCTACAGTGTCAAATGCAGCAGACAGATCGAGAAGGACCAGAATGGTACATGCCTTTCGATCTCTGGCTAGTTAGGTCGCTCAATCCCGGACAAGGGCAGTCTCTGTACTATGCCTTCCTGAAACCAGACTGAGAGTATCGTAGAGCGTTGAGATATAAGGTGATCATCCAATTGTAACGCAACTGCCTTTTCAATAACCTTACCAACAAATGGCAGGTTAGAGATATGCCGGTAGTTAGCAAGACAATCTGGGTCCAAGGAGGATTTTTTAAGGAGTGGTCGAACTACCGCCTCCTTAAGCGGGTCAGGAAAGACCCCCCTCTCCAAAGACATCCAGACAATGTCTGCAAGGATTGGGTAAATAACTTCTACACAACTTACTAAAAGTGGTGTAGGACCCGGATCCAAACTACAACTAGTTGGTCGCATTGTTTGGATGATCTTCACAATGTCCCCAAATTCCGGCAGGTGAAAATCTAACCAAACAGACTGAGGGCAGGCCACTTCCAATCGACCACCGCAGTCCCCCATAGGAGGGATCGGACCGATGCCGGACCTAATGCCAGCAACCTTATCCGCAAAAAAACGAGCAAACTCCTCACATCTTAACTGAGAAAAGGCTTCTCTAGACTGAAGACAGACTGGATTGCACAGTCTGTCCACAGTCTGGAAAAGCTGAGCCATTTGATTATGTGCGGCAGAAATCTCTCTGGACAGGAATTCTGCCTTCTTACGATTGATTTCTGTTTGATAGCTATCATAATGAGCCATCAATCTAAGCCTGTCGGCCTCAAGGCCTGACTTCCACCAGACTCTCTCCAGCCTTCGGCCTACTCACTTTAACTCCTTCAAGGAGCCGTCAAACCACGGACTTCTTGGACTGAGAGTGAGAAGCCGAACACGAACAGGAGCAATTTTGTCCAGAGCATCTCCCACAGCCTTATTATAGGCCAATACAAGATCATCTGGACTCATGCATTCATCTCGATAAACTCGATAGATCCAGCAATCTCATCAGTCATTGTGCTACCACCCTTAAAGGGTGGTACTGGAACCATCTCCGTGAGGGGCAGACCTATTGGAGGGGCCCTAAAGCTGAACCTTATGGTGTAATGGTCAGACCAACTGACTGGTTCCACCCCCAAATCAGTGATCTCCATACCCAAGAGAAACACCAGATCCAATGAATGACCACCTATATGGGTAGAGGTGGTAACAACCTGTGTCAGGCCCAGCGTATTCATCAGCTGGAGGAGATTTTACCCAAACTGAGAGAATTCATCGACCACCCAGGCATTGAAGTCACTCAAGTATCAGTCTGGGAAACCTCAACATCAGGTCGACAATGAAGTCTGCAATCTCCTGCAGGAATTCTCCACCGTCACCTGGTGGACGGTGAGAGGAGAATCCACAACCTGCACCCTCACCCAAGATATATTCAAAGGAGCTGGTGCTTCCAATGGCACATCCACAAGGCCCAGCTCAGATTTAAACATAATAGCCACACACCCGCCCCTACAATCCAACCTTGGACGGTGTATCACCGAGAACCCAGCTGGAGTTACCAAGGCCAATATAGGGCCCGTATTTTCATCAAGCCAGGTCTCAGTGATGCAAGTCAGATCAGATGAACTAGCAAGATCAGCAATAATAGCTGTCTTGTTCTTAATTGATCTGGCATTGCATAACACTGCCAAGGCAGGATGAGTTGTCGGGAAAGACCTCGGCACCTGTCCGATTTCTATGGAGCCCTTGGGTATGGGGACAAGACAAGAGCAACCTCTACCCTGACCCCATTTCACCCCAGGGCATCTTCTGGACCTAGAACCCCAATCCGCCCTCCCCCTTCCTGTCCCTCACCAGGCCCAGATCTCCACCTTCGTCCACGTCTCCTCAGGATGCCCAATGCACGGCACCTAAAATAGGTGTCAGATGACAATAGTGGGCACTCAAAGGGACGTAATTCCCTGAGCCTAGTGGGGGAATAATGTGCAACTGTCATTAAATAAAAAACAAACAAACCTAAAAATAAAAACACTCTCCACTCTCTCTCACAGAGGGAGAAAAAATAAAACAAACAATCTAATTAAATAACAATATAAAAATAAAAACCCTCCAAATCACAAATTAATCCCAACCCAAAAATATCCCAAATAATAAATATATTAATAAAATAACATCAGTAAACCAAACCACACTGTCGATGCTAACACATGCCACTGGGTACTCAAAGTTGTACTTTAAAGTTCAATGAAGCACCTCTCACGTGCTACAATCCAACATAATGTCAAAGTATTAAAATATTGTGTTGTATTATGTTCAACGAAGCACCTCTCACATGCTACAATCCAACGATAATGAAAATGTTAAAATGTTATATACTCCCCCAATACCTCCTCTCACCTGGATTGGGATCCTTCATAGCAAACAAACTATAAGTAAATATACACTCTCACCACCCCTAAATCCAAGAACAGGACAGGGACAGAGAAGCCAGTTCTTCAGCACCTCCACATAAAGATAAAAACAGAGTTGAATTCAGCAGGGAAAAGACAGGATAAATTCTCCAACAAACAGTCACACAGTAGAGATCCGAGTATATCCAGACAGGAAAGCAAAACAGTTCCCAATCAATCCGCCAGTAGCTGATCCTCACACCGCATTTAAATCAAACTCCAGGTAGATGAACATTTAGGGAACAATCGCAGATAGAATGCGAGGACACCCCCAGCCAGTCGACGACCCGCGGCTACAGACGACTCAACAGTCAGCCCAAGGGCTGAACCCCAAGGAGGCTTAGGAGAAGCCCCAGTCTCCCCCAGCTCCCTAGGGATCACACGGCAACTCCTGCCCGGTCGAAGACCGAAATGGGGGCCATCACCGTCAACCTACAGGACCAAACAAATCTCCACTCAGTCAATGTCTGCTGAAACAGCTGCAATCAAGCCCGCTAGTCAGCGAGCATTATCCTGTCACAAACCCCAACAAATCCACAGATCCAACAATGACTCCTTCCATGCATAAAAGTTCTCAAAATCTTCAGATGAAGCAATAGGCTCCACAGATCCACGTATCCGTATCCAGATGGTGTATCGATACCAAACGGCAGTACGACAGTGCAATAACGCAATCGGTAAAAACAGAGAAACTAAATAATTTAAACTATAAGTTAATTAAAACAAAACTTAAACGAATCACTCTTGATAATGCTTAGTGATTCTTAGTAGCTCTCCGTGGCTGACCCAGCGTGGCCGCCATCTTTCTCAGTCAGCTTTTTGTTGTTGTTACTACCTCCCCACCCATTGTGTATTCTTCCCCTGGGTTCTTGTTTCCCAGGTGCATTATTTTGCACTTCTTTGCATTGAATCCTAGCTGCCATACTTCTGACCATTCCTCCAACCTTGCCAAGTCCCTTTTCATCCTTTCCACGCCTCCTTGTGTATCAACCCTGTTGCAGATCTTTGGTCATCTGCAAAGGCATACTTCTCCTTCCAGTCCCTCTGCAATGTCACTGATGAAGACATTAAAAGGACTGGACCCAATACTGAACCCTGTGGTACCCCACTAGTAACCCCTCTTTCTTCAAGTGGACTCCATTTACAATTACCTTCTGTGTCCTGTTGTGCAGCCAATGTTTTACCCAGGCTGCCACCCTGGGACCCACTCCCAGGCTGGTTAATTTGACTATTAATCTTTGTGTGGGACTGTGTCAAATGCCTTGCTAAAGTCTAGGTAGGCCATGTCCACAGCCCTCCTGGTCTACTACTTTGGTTGCCCAGTCAAAGAAATCTATTAGATTCATCTGACATGACCTTCCCGCTGTGAACCCATGCCTTGGGTCCTGTGCTCCACCGGCCTCTAGGTACTCAACTATTCTTTCCTTCAAGTGACTCCATCACTTTCCCTACACAGAGGTTAGACTGACAGGTCTGTAGTTTCCTGCCTCTGTCTTGGTCCCACTTTGGTAAGGGGAATCACATCCGCCTTCCTCCAGTCCTCGGGTACCACACCATCCTCCCATGATTTATTAAAAAGAGTAGCCAGTGGTTTCACTAGTTCCTCCTTAATTCTTTTAGAATTCTGGGGTGAATTCCATCAGGCCCCATTGCTTTGTCCACCTTCAGTTTTAGGAGTTCTTGCAGAACCCTTTCTTCTGTGAAAGGACTGGGTCGACCCCCTATCAAGAGTGCTTCTGTTAATTGGATTAGGCACTTCCCCCTCCTCTTTTGTGAATACTGAGCAGAAATATTCATTCAGTATCCCTGCTTTTTCACTGTCCCCCTCTGCCCACCCACCGTTCATTCTATTCAGCCTCACTATCCCTCCCTTTGTCTTTCTACGCTCGCTGATGTATCTATAAAAGGTGTTATCCCCCTTCTTAACTGAGTTGGCTATCTTTTCCTCAGTTTGGGCCTTTGCTATTCTGACTTCCTTCCCTGCTTTCTTCTGCCTTAACTGGTACAGCCTCTGTCCTGCTCCTTCTGTGTTTCCTTATGCTTCCGAATGCTATCTTTTCTTCCTGACTTTCACAGCCACCTCTTTTGAGAACCATAGTGGCTTTTTCTTTCATTTTGATTTGTTTATTTGCTTCACACAAAGCTGTTGACTCTGTGATGGCAGTTTTGATGATTCCCCATTGTTGCTCCACCTCCTTCTAGCCTGTTTGCTAAGTGCTTTTCTGAGGCACTCTCCCATCTTGCCAAAGTCAGCCCTCCTAAAGTCCAGTACCCTCACTTTTGTATGGCTTGACTCTGTAGCTGAGTTTAACGTGAACCACACTGTTTGATGGTCACTTGTCCCCAGATGGCAACCCACTTCTAGATCTGAGATCCTTTCACTGCCCCCGTTTGAGAGTATGAGGTCTAAGATTGCTCCCTCACGAGTGGGTTCTGAAACTAGCTGTCTAAGGCCTGCCACCTGTAGGGCATCAAGAATGGCCCTGCTCTTGGATGTGGCTGCAGCAAATGTGCTCCAGTTAACATCTGGCATGTTCAGGTCTCCCATCAACAGTATCTCCCCTTTTCTGCCATTCTAAGAATGCTTTCTATCATATCCTTGTCCATTTCTTCCCCTGACATGGGGGTCTGCACAACCCCTGTGCAGATTGTGGTGCCCTTTCCAGTCTCCAAGATGACCCATAGTGCCTCCTCTCCTCCCTGTTTACTCTTTTGTTCAGTTGCTTTTATCCCTTCCTTTACATAGAGAGCTACTCCTCCCCCTCTTCTCCCCTGCCTGTCTCTCCTGTAGGTTATGTTCCTTGGAATGTTAACATCCCAGTCATAGTTCTCTGTGTACCATGTTTCTGTGACTGCTACGATATCCAGGCATCCCTCTTCCATCAAGGTCACCAGCTCAGAGAGCTTGTTGCCCAGACTACGGGCATTGGTACTCATTACCCTCCATTTCCTGATGGCCTTACTCCCTTTTGCCCCATCCCTGTCCTTCTTGCCTTTGTCACTTTCTCCATTTACCCCTGCCCTTCTCCCTATCGACACCTCTATGTTGGTGTTGCGCACTTACTACCATGATTATTTGGGGGTTAGGATTTCCTGCTCCTTTCCAGTGCCTCCCCTTGGCTAGTTTAAAAGCTTGCCAATGAAGCATTTAAACCTATCACCTAGGATCCTGGTTCCCTCCCGGACAGATGCAGCCCATCATGCCAGTATAGGCTTGCATCACTCCAGGTGGACCCCCAGTCCCCAATGAAGCCAAATCTAGAGCTCCACACCAGTTTTTCAACCACTGATTGAATCCCATGGTGCGGAACACCCTAGCCTCTCCTATGCCATAGATGGGCAGCACCTCCAAGAAAGTTACCATGCGTGCTACTTGACAAAGGCCCCTCCCCAATTCCACAAACTCTTCCTGAACTTCTCTAATCCCTTTCTTAGCCAGGTCATTTTTCCCTAGGTGGACAATGACATCCAGCTCCCTCCTCTGTGCAGCTGCTCTGGCAATCCTGTGGATTCGCTCCCTGTCCTTCCAAGCCATGGTGCCAGGCAGGAACCTTACCTCCTTCTCCCCTTCCTCCCCCAGTTCTACCTTCCTAACAATGGAGTCCCCCACCAGGAGTTGTTTCCTTCCCCTGCAGGGTCCCCTGACACCCTCTTGTGGGTCTCCTTTGTGGAGGTTCCCAGCATCCTCCTTGGTCTCCACTGCGGGTGCCTCCATAGAGGAACCACACTTTGCCAGAATGGCATAGGAATTGTGGAGAGGCACAACTGGAGGGATGTGCCTCTGTTCCACCACCCTCACCCTCCCTGAGCCCACTGTGGTCCAACTGCTCCTCTTTCTTGGCAACCTCTGAGGCAACGGCAGTGGCACTGGTGGTCCCTGGATGGAAGAGGAGGTCCCACAAATCCTGGCCAACTCAGCCTGGAGATGAGCAACCTCCTCCCTCAGCCCAGAGAGGTGCCTGCAGATGGGACAACACCGCATCCTCCAGAACGTCTCCCGGAAGACTGCTGCTCCACAGCCACTGCATTGCACCACTCCAATCATGTCTTATTTATGGCCCCTTAACTGTTTGCAATCCTTACTCTTTCCTCTGTTTTTTTCTCTTTCTCCTTACTTTCTGACTGTGTGCCCTTTAAGCTCCTGATTGTCCTGTTGTGAGACAAGAATATCCTATATTTCTCAGTAGACCACTTACTTGCTCAGAGGCAGACCTCCAGCAGCTAGAGGGGGCCAGAGAGCTACTCTTGCCCTTCTAGGATGGTGGGTCTTTGGTGGTTCTATGATCACTCACTTTCTGCTCAAAAAACAGGGAGTTTCTGTTGTCAGTCAAATCCTGTGCCTATAAAAATAGAACTAGCTTTGGGTGGAGGGGTGGAGGGGAGGGAAGGAGCGCAATATAGTCCCAGTACAGAAGTTAAGTCACACAGCAGTCCTTTCTCCGGGTGTCTTATGAGTGCCCAAATGCTGCATAGATATGGCAACCCCTGAAAATATTGACCCAAACAACTGGACTGAACATTAGGAGATTAAAACTGGGATTTCATATGGAAAAACATGCATGAATGTTTGATGCCTGTGAACTTATGGGCCCGGATATTCAAAAGGGATGTGCCATATGCAACAGGGATGCACCAGAACAAGTACGGAAATGCACCATTGTGCGATATTCAGTGGGAGGCAGCTGTGCAGCACAAGTTGCAATGCGCAAGAGCGCAATAGTAATGAATGCGCAACCATAGGGGGCAGAACCATGAATAACATGTGCAGTGTGATATTCAACAGCATGCGCCATGCGCAATAGGGGAGCTAGCGGAAGTTGCACGACAGCGGAAATGATCCAAAATAAAAAGGAGCAAGAGAGGGGGGTGCAAGAACGCTACAGGGAAGCCACAGGTGGGAGCGTGCTGACAGGCACAAGGCAGAGGGTAGCAGTGAACAGGACTTGGCAGGAGCAGGACAGGGCACACCTGAAGTGATCCAGGAACAGGATAGGAATGGGGAGCCTGTGCCATTGTGCAGGATTATATGTGGAGTGCCACAGTGGACTGAGGGCAGTGGCAGTAGTCAGGACAGCCACAGCCAAAGTCTAGAGGTGTACCCGGTGCAGGTGGAGCATCAGAAATGGACAGCGGGGGATCAGGTTAACAGCTGCCGGGGGAGAACACCAGCCAGGGACATGGCCAGCGCCACTTTCCAGATGGAGGTGGTAACGAGGGGTGTGAGAAGGCAGGTAGCAGGGGGTCACGGCCGTGGAAGGGCCTGTCGGCAGTATGCCCAGAGCAGGCAGTACTGAGCCTGCACCACCTTTGAACACTACTCTAACACAGAGATTGTGGGCTTGTACCACCTGAACCTGGCACTCCTGAGGCTGCTCTGTGAGCTGTGCAGTGATGAGATGTAGGCAACCACATGACGGAGTCATGCTCTGTCAGTGGAGACGATGGTGACAGCCATCATGTGCCTGCTCACCATGGGCACCTTCCAGAGACCAACAGGGAACACAACAGGCATAACCCATTCGGCTGCATCACGCCTACTCACACAATTACTCAGTGCACTGCTGCCACATGCTGCTGAGTACATCCATTTCCCCAGCACACAAGCAGAGTACACAGCACACATACAAGAGCTCCACAGGGTAGCATGGTTGCCTGGTGAGCTCGGGGCCATTGACTGCACCCATGTGGCCATCTGCATGCCACCTGGCCCAGATGGTGTGTCCTACATCAACTTGAAGGAGTATACCAGCATCAACTGCCAGATGGTGTGCAATGCCAGGGGGCGCAATACCAATGTCTCTATCATGCACCCTGGCGGAGCACTTTATGCCTTCATCTGGCACCAGTCTGCACTGTGCCACAGGTTTGAGAGTGTGACATCCCCACTGGACACCTAGTGGGTGAGTATGCATATCACGCAGGATGACATGAGCAGACGTGGGGGGTGCATAGTCAGAGGTGCCATGGGTACCGGCCTTGTCAGCCCATGGCAAAGCGAAGCAGACCACCATACTAATGTCCACCCTCTACATACAGGTGACAGTGGCTACCCACTACGTCCCTGGCTGCTCACACCATACAGATTCCCCATGACCCCATCACAGCAACGGTTCAATGAAGCACATGCCACCACATGTAATCTCAACAGCAGGTGTTCAGGATGCTGAAGGCATGTTTCCAGTGCCTGTACATGTCTGGCAGTGCCCTAGAGTACAACCCCTTGAAGGCCTGCTGGCTATTCCTGGCCTACTGCATCCTTCACAACATGGCAAACAACTGTGGGATCACCATAGATGTTGAAGAGGGGGACAGCGGCAGGGATGATGATGACACCAGTCCAGATGGTGATGGGCTGCCACCCCTGGGCGAAGGAACCCCTGCCTGATCTGGATGTCACAGCTGCACTGGGACACCATCACAGAAGGGCGCTTTGGTCAATACAGGTAGGTCACTGGGCCGTGTACAACCACCAATGCCCAGAGCACAGCCCACAGACAGGGATGAACCCCAGGGGTGGATGGCAGTAAGGGAATGGGTCTGAGTGTGGCATCGCACACAGCATCAGGGATGGGCAGGGCCGAACACGACATGTGCACACACACACATACACACTCCACAAGACATGCACAAGGGGTAGATGGCACACCAACCCCAAATGCCACCCCTACCCCCACACAGGTCCACACATGGCCACACCACACCACATGGCCACGCCACAGCCACCTTATCCTTTATCCTCCTCCTGTCCGTGCTGACCTTCTTTTTACACTCCTGCACGTGCCACCTCACCCTATGCCGCACTATGGGCCTGTGGCGTTCCCTGCTGTCTACTGAGCAGCAGTTCCCTGAGGAGATATGCCTTGAACAGGGCATCTGATTCAGCCCGGGTGAAGTTGGGCCTCCTCCTTCTCCCCTGTCCCTGTTACTCCTCATCCTCTTGGTCAGTCATGATTGAGCCTGTGGGAATGACAGGTGTTACCTTTGAATGTTCAGTCCCATTCAGCCCTCACAAACCACAGTCCACACATCCCAATAGCATGCAACCCACACCAATAGACTGCAATACCAGACTATGTCCACTGCAGCCCCATGTCACATTTATATAGTGCAACGCATGCAAATGAGGTGAGGCGCAACTTTAAGAGGATGCTAATGCAGTGGTTGCGCCATGGAATTGCTGATGAGCAGATTTGTATATGCTGGTTGAATATCACGCTGTTACACCTTGCGCAATGTTGTTGAACATGCTTAGGCTATGGTGCAGTTCTGTGATGTGCGCAGTAGGCACTGCACAGTGCATGCCCAAGGTGCTGATGCTGATGCGTGCTGTGCTGATGATGTGCTGTGTGTGGGATGCAGTGCAGGGCATGGCCACCACTGTGCCAGTGGTGGTAGTGTGCTGTTCTCCCATGTGGCACTTGTGCCCTGGTGTGCCGTAAGTGCCATGGAGCCACAGCGCGGTAGGCCACTGCAAGGTGTCAAACACAGGCACCCTACCACACTACATTCAGGGAGTCCCAATACCGCTGTGGCGCCCCGTGCACGGACAGACACTTGATCCTGTGGTCGACCTTTGCCCCTTAGGCGCCATGCATCCACATGGGTGCACACCTATCATGCAGTTTGGTGACAGCACAATGGGGAATGGCAGCACTATACTGCACAGCCTCCATATGTGGAGAACGTGCGCTACAGAGCGCCATTTTGTTATCAGTACTCACTGCAGGATGTCACGCAGGAGAGCACAGCAGTGGAGTGCCATAGAGCTGGCCAATCTTGTGGCCATTGTTGAGCCCCATGGTGGAGCCCTGTTTGGCCAGGACCCACTTGACAGGCCATGCAGTGCCCTGTGGGAGGAGGTTGCTGAGGGCATAGAGCAGGCCACCGGTATCGCCAGGTCTGGTGAGCAGTGTCCCCACTGGTATGGAGACCTCTGGAGGAGGGACCCAGACAGACTGGGGTGTCTGCAGCCACGCGTCCGATGAGGTGCCATGCCATGGCCAGGTAGGTGCTCCATCCATACATTGGTAGCATCCGTCCATCGGGGTATGACGGTGTGCATATGTCCACCCCGCAATGAGGTGGGGGCTGTCTAGTGGGGGTGGTGGTGGGTTTGCGGCATGGTTGGGCTGTGCCGGAATGCACACACGGGGGGGCTTTGCTACTGGTTTATACTGATGTTCCCCTCTCCGTGTTTGCACCCTAGGCCCAGAGGAGCACCTAGGGCAAGGCAAGCCTGAGCATAGCAGGACATAGATGGTGCACCACAGCTGCAGCAGGGTCGTGGAACAGAGGCCATGGGCCAGTAGTGCCCAGCCTGCCTGGATGCAGGTGAGTGCCTTTTTTCCCCTTACATCTGTGCATGCTGTGTTGCAGGGTTGGCGGCGGGGCATGGCCACCAGCACTTGGCCCCACCACCGTGCATCCCACACAATGCACTCAGCGCTGCTCTGTGGCACTGCATGTGTGGGTGGGCATCGCTGGTGGTCCATGCATGCACTGGGTACATGGCTCTGCCACTGCCTTCGCACCGCAAAGCCATGTCACTGTACGGCCATGGCGGTGCTGTGCGGGACATGGGCAGTGGATGTGTGCAGCAGCCCACATGGCTGTGGGTGCCTGGGTAGGCAGGTCTTGTGGATGCAGTCACTGTGGGTGGTCACATGCCATCACAGGGGTGTAGCCCATGGCTGTATGCCATGCACAATGGGTGGGCTGCAGGGGTCTGGACAGTCACGCGTATTGACTCTGCTCCCTTGTCCTAGGTGGACAATGCTGGATGGTGCTGGATAGAGGGGTATGGGAGCTGCTGAAGCTCACCAGAGCAACCCTAGGGATCCTGTAAAGGATGGAGCGGGATGGGGTATGGTGCCACGGAAGAAGGCAAAGGCACAGAAGTGGGGAGAGGGGCAGGCGATAGACCCTCTATTCCTCCTTATTGAATTCCCCTCTGGACTCACCCTCACACCCCTTCATCTCTCTCCCATTTGTTCACACCTGCCCCATGCCCGCCTCCACCTGGTTTGTGGCCCCCCCATTGTATATAGTTGTACATATGTTTTGTTGTTCACATTCGTTTAATATATACATTTTGTTATGACAACTGTGGTGGTCTCTGATTTGCAGTGGGCTAATGGTGCTTGGCTACAGTGGTGCTCATGGTGTCGGGGGTGGTGCAGGCCTGGGCATGTATGCGTCTGGCAGGGACCCACCTATGTTGTGGGTGGGGGACTCAGTCACTGTCTATGGTATGTGTGTTGTTCCCTGTGCACTGAATGCCTGTGTGCAGTGGTCCCTGGTGCATGCACTGTGTCCATGGTGCCCCTGTCAGTATGTCCATGTCCTGTGCAGCTGACACCCTTGCATGTCTGTGCTATGCACAGTCTGCTGGCATGTCAGTGGTGGCTGTCCATGCTGGCCACCCCCTGGACCATGCACAATGGTGGCACTGTGGCCTCTGCTGTTGTTGTCCCCCATCCATGCTGCTACTGGTGTCTGTTGCAGGGTCTGTGCTCTGATGTCTGTCACTTGTGCTCCAGTCACATGCTGGTGGTGGATGGATTCATGGTGCATGCGCAGGGTGGCTGGTACACCTGTGCCATGGTGGGGTTCTGTCAGTGGGTACACAGCTGCTGTGATTGCACACCAGCAGGTGTGTTGCTCCACTATTGTGTCCCTGTGTTGAGGTGCCCTTGGGTCTGAGTGGTTGTTTGTCCATGCCCGTGTTGCATCTTGTGTGGTACATGCCTCCATGCACCACTGTAAGCATTGGTTCTGGCTGTTGGGGCCAGTTCTGGGACAGGGTGTGTGCTTGGGTGGGTGTGCGGGGTGCTGTCCTGCTGGTGGTGGGGTCCAGGGTAGGCCCTGTCACATGCGGGATACCTCAGGTGCTGATGCAGGGTCAACCTCTCGGCTGTGCCTTGAGGTGGCCGTGCAGGGTGGCACTGTGACTGCAGTTGCTGCATTGATGGCTGCTGCTGCCCACTGCGGGGTGCTCATGGTGGGGCTGCCATGCATGGCTCCATGGTGCACAGGGTTGCATTGTCACAGTGGGGCTGGTGGCATGCATACGGAGCCATGCACTGTTGAACGCTGCTCCTGGGCAGGGTGTCTGGGGATCACTATGGGGTGTGCTCTGCATTGGTGGGATGGGGTGGCACAGGGTGGCTGGACCTCCTTCTGTTACGGTCACTGCTTGCCAGGGGGTGTACTGGGTCACCATGCCCCAGCTGTGGATTCGGTGCTGGTGTTCATGGGATGGTGGTTCATCCGGCTCACCTCATGTTGTGCAGTTAATGGGGTGCGGGGGGTGCTGTCTGGTCTGCTGCATGCTCCTCTGCCCATGTCTTCCATTGGTGGTGCACCCCTGAATCCTGTCCCTGCACATCCCTGGCTGTGCTACTGTGCTGCTACCCTGCTCCACTACACATCCTTAGTTGTGCTACTGCACATCAGCCCTGCGCCACTGCTCATCCCTGGTTGTACCATGGCTCAGTTGGCATGATATTCATTTTGTGTTGCGCAAGCGCACCTTGGCCTGTGCTGTGTTTGAATATAGCGCGTGTTGCACATGGGCGCACTGCACTTGCGCCTGCTCCTGCTATTGTGCTTCTTTGTGGCGCAGTTTGAATATCTGGGCCATGGAGTGTAATATATTTCAAAGTGAGTACTACATGCCTGAAATGCTCTATGTGTATTATAAACTGAAATCATAACTGTATGTAAAATGCAGAAAAGAAGCAAAAAAAAAAGTTCCTCAAATATAGCCTTTGGGACAGTAAGAAAGCCCAGCCATTTTGGCAGGGGGTTAAATGGAAGATTGACCTGCTATTAAAAGAGAACTTCACCCCATGCAGATGCCTTCTAGGCCTGGGGGTTGAAACATTCATGGTCTCTAGGACATTCCAAATCTTTCTGATTGTAGTAAAAATTAAAAAGGTCCTACTGAGATACTGGATGGACCAAGAATGTCCATATATAGTGTAATGGCACTGGGAGACAGGGCATGCACTTAGGATGGAAAATATATCAGCCTCAATAAAGCACTCCTACAAGTCTTTTCAGAAAAAATGGGAGAAACATGCATTCTTGGGTACTATGGAACCTGAGCATGTACTGATTATACATCATCTTCCTGAACTATTGTGATTTTAAATTGACAAATGGATGTGTACAAATGATGCGCTATTGAAATGAATTTTGGTTTACCTGGGTGGTGAGAAGGTATAGTTGTGTGTCCTATGTACAGTATGCCATGATTGTAGTATATGTATCACTTCAAAATTCAATAAAATATACTATTTAAAAAAAGTCAAATCATTGGTGCAGTGTGCAAGAAGCTGATATGGTAATGTGGTCCCTGCCCATAGAGGGCCTTAAAGGTCAATAACAGGATCTTAAAATCAATCTGCTCACCATCTACCAAGTAACCAGTGAAAAGAATGCACTGCTGGAATAATATGCTTGCATCTCTGGGTGGAGGTAGTAGTAGTATTCTGCACTAGTTAAAGAAGATAGATCAGACCAGATTAAAGGCCCTGGTAGGGTGCATTGTAGTAATCAAAGCTTGACATAATGAATGCATGTACTGGTGTGAGTACATCATTGTGATCAAAGTAGGCAGCAACCCAGTGATATTTCTAAGAATTAGAAGCCTCTTCAGACTGCTCCTGACACTTGCATAGCCAGTAAAATCTCTGAGTGAAGAGTGATCTCGAGTGACCGACAACCTGTCAAGTCTCAAGTCTCACGCCATTAATTGTATGAAGACACCATCCGTAATAACTTGGTTTTACCAGTATTCAGTGTTAACCCACTATAAGCTCTCCACAAAGTGATCATAGATTAAACATTTTCTAGCACAGCAATTAGACATCCGTGTCTAGGTTTGAATAACCTAGGCAGGTAATAGAGCCTGGCGGTTAGAGTAATAAGCAATGAATGAACTTATTACATCCAGAAAACCTGGGTTTGATTCCCAACACCTCCACTTACATACTGTGTGACTCTAAGCAAATCCCTTAACCTACCCGGTGCTCTCCGGTCACTGCTGAAAACAGGCATTTGTGCCTAGTGGGCATTAAACAGTTACCAAAAGGAATGAAAAAAAAAAAGAATAGCTGGGTATCATTGGCATAACAATGAAATATGAAGCAATGCTTCCATATGATATATCAATGCATTAACAAAAACACTGTAAACAACAACAGAGAAAAAATGACACCCTAAGGAATACTGAAGTATGTCATGAGGGAAAGCGTGAAAATTCCTATAAACTGCTGACTGCCAGTGATTGCTGAGGAAAGACTGGAACCTGTGAAACACAGCTCCATTCAATCCAGCAATCCTCTTCATCCACACTAAGAATTCTTTATGTTTAGTGGAGTCAAAACCTGAAAGCAAATTCAGCAGGAGCATGAAATAAAATGTTCTGTGTTTCTTCACAAGGAGAGGTGCAGTGTATTTGGGTGCACCTGGATTTCAGGCAAGGTAGTTGTTTGACAAAACTTGTGTCAGTCTACAGGCCCATTGAAAATGTGTCCTCCTGTATCCAATATGAAAAAAATACTTACTATAGTAATCTTGCTTCTTCCAAGTGATACTCAAGTATTCACAGCTTTATGTAGTCAACCTTCTAAGCAGAACTGCCCAGACAGAATTTGGAACAAATGCAAATGATGGAATCTTTTGCATGAGCCACTTTTCCAATGCTGTCTTATACTAACTGCCTTAGTTCTAAACCCCTCATATTTCCTGGAAGCCTGGAAAGACAGGCCCATGGGGATTAAGTGTAATAATGATAATTACAATAATAATAAAAATAATAGTAATAATAATAATAACAACAATATGAATCATAATAATAATAGAGAGAACTTTCATATCACCCAAAAAAGGAGGCCTCCAACTGGAGGACATAACATATGAAAGGATACCCTTGAATGTCCAAATCACCTGAAAAAGGGGAGGGGGAAAACAATAGTGAACACAGTCACAACAAGTGTGCCAGAAATTGCATTTTTACCTCTGGGAGCACAGTATTCATGAGTACAGAGGCTAAAGGTTCCAGCAGGAGAGGTAGGGTGGGAAAGTTATGTACACCTGAGTATCACTTGGATGAAATAAGATTACTATGGTAAGTAATTTTTTCTTCTAACCCCAGTAATACTCAAGTATTCATAATTTTATGCAGACTACTAAGCGGCACCTTTGGAGGTGGGCACAGAACCTTATTTTGTGAACAGACTTTGCAGAACTGCTGTGCCGAACTTGGCATCAGTTCTGGAGAGAATATCCAGACTGTAATGCTTTGTAAAGGTGTGCACTGTTTTCCAGGTAGCTGCTTTACAGAAGTCCACTAGGGGAACATCCCCAACAGCTGCTATGGTAGCAGCCGTGCCCCTTTTGGAATGGGCCCTCAACCCTGTTGGGGGCTCCATTCCAGCCTTAGAATAACAAAACTGAAAATGCTGTATATCCAGTGAGAAATTTACCTTTTTGATGCTGGGTTACCCTTTCCCACATTCTCACAGGTCAGGAACAGCTGTTTCTGTCCTGTTTGTGGACTTCAGTGGTTGTCAAGCAATAGCTAAAAGCTCCTTTGACGTCCAGACCATGAAGATTCTTGTCACCAGAACTAAAGTGTTCAGTGAAAAAGAGAAGATGAGCAGACTGGGAGAACTGTAGGCCCTTATCTGCCAACACTGTCTATGTATCTATGTATTTATGTATAATGGATTGATTCAAATGGGAATCAAAAATCATTTAAAGGAGAGACTTCTTTTTCGTTCCCAGAATAATTTTTGTCTCTGTGGAATGAAATGTGGTCCTTTTCAATGCAGAGAGACTTGGGCTTACTGATTCCTGTGGCAGAAATCATTACCGCAAGAACATTTTTTTTTAAGATATTTTAAATGAGCTGAAAACACAGGCTCAAAAAGGGGAAACCATGAGCCTAACTATGTACACATCTTGGTCCCATGCTGGCGCCAGTTCCCTGTGAGGGGGTGCAAATGGACCAGCCCTTTAAAGAACCCTTTGAAGACAGGGTCTAAGGCTTGAAAAAACATTCTGTCCAACTGAGAAGTAAATAGATTCTGAGACCAGGTGAACCTTTAAGGTACTGGTCTGCAAACCCAGTGAAAGCAAATAGGTTCATAGGTTCATAGTTGAATACAGGTCCTATAGACAGAACGTCCTTTATTGAACTCGCCACCAGTTATTTCCTATTGATGGAAGATGTATTTTTTATCACCCATATGTTTATCTAGTCTATATTTAAACTGATCCATATTTTTACTTTCTACTATATGATTGGATAAAGAATTCCAGCTACTTATTATCCTTTGTGTAAAGAAGTCAGATCTTTTTTTGGTCACATTAATTTCTCCTATTAATCTATGACTATGACATCTTGTTTTTTATTAGCTTCTTGATATTTTTGCAATCCTATGCTTTCCAGTAAGCCAGGATCATGAAAAGCTTTGACTGTAAGGCATAGGCCACCCCTTAACTGCCTATATTCAGTTGAATACAGTCCTAAATGTACTAATCTATCCTTACAGTTACATTGTTGTAAGCCCTTAATTTTTTTTATTTTCCTCAGCACACCTTCTTTCATTCTTTTACTTTTTATTATGTTTGCTTGGACGCATGCGCAAGAAACATCTTGCGAGAGTGCGACTCCTGGAGGTGTGTGCCTGCCCTACCCAATGTACTACTTGCTACAGTGGGCATGTCCCAGTTGCACCAATGGATGGGCGAGCTGTGGATGACAGCGCTTTGGCTGCTGTGGCTTTCACCTCAAAGGATAGGCCCGCTGCAATCAGGAGTGGTACCCTGTGTCTACGTAGCATATTAACGTCAGAGTGTTTTGCGCTCTTCCTCCCGTTCTGTTCCTCCCATACATAGTCTGCATTTCTGTCTTGCCCTTATTCATTAGTAGTAGTTAAGAGGTCACCAAATTCACTTCTGTACTCCGCTGTGTTCCAGGACATTCAGCAAGTGTTAAAACAACTCGCGGTCATCCGGTCACAGCTTTCCTACTTAGGTTCTCAATCCTCTCCACAGCTTTAAATCACCACGACTTATATAGACAGGGGAACCGCATTCCATCCCATATTATGGACTGCACCGCAATATATAATTTTAATAATATTACTGGATCAGCAGTCTGACTAGGCAGTGGGGGTCTGGGCGGCAAGATGGCTGTTGCGCTCCGCTCCCTGAGGCTCTCCCCAAATGGGATCTGTCCTAAATCCCTCCAGAGTAAATCCCACATGAAAAACTCCCGACAAAAATATCCCGAATTTAACTTAAACTGAATAACCCGAATCCTGTGTATTGAAATCCCGAATATTAAATTGCAGGAACTGTGTAAGCCATGCTGACTTTCAGAAACAATCCGATGAACTCACTGAGAGATTCCTAGCCTATGTTTCTGATAACAACATGCCAAAAAGTGCATATAAAAAAGCCAGTAATTGCGAAAGAATGCTTTTAACACCAAAACAAAAGAAACATAAAGAGAAAACATCAGTAAATATTGAAATCATGAATTGCACTCACCATGCCGCGTTTGGTCAGCAGCAGCTGCGTTCAATCGTCATCATTCATAAGCAGCATAAATATCTATCAGCAGCAGCAGCAGCATTCTTTCAGCAGTCAGAGATCCAAAGATATCACACCAATTAAAAATACAAGAATTTATTATAAGTGTTAAAAATTCTCATCAGGCGTTCGGTCAGCATCAGTCATGAATATCATAAATGTCTGTCAGCAGCAGCGGCGTTCAGTCAGCAGTCATAGATCCAAAGATATCACACCAATTAAGATGCAGTCCACCCGGCAGTGAAATCAAATATTGACTACCTGCAGCAGTGCCTATTTCCGTGGCACGCTTTGGCACAACTCTTGCGGGACTCTTGCGGGACACTGGACATTGCTTCATGCACCAACTGTGGTGGGTTATCGTGAGTGGCCACTGCCCACCTCTTCAAAGTAGCCATTGCTTCTGCCATAGGAACATCAGTTGCATTGGGTGAATGATTATGAGCTGCTTCACTCACCAAGAGATGCTGTCCACCCTGCAGAACAGTAATCGCTCATCCGTGACAGTATTTAGACTTGCGGTGCTGACAGCACCAGTAGTAAAGCTTGATTCGAACCTTCTTCATGCTCAGCAAGTAGCCACCTACACAAAGCTTGTCATGACCTTTCTGAGAAGGTACAACACGGCAAACAGTGATTGCTGCCTCGGCCATTGTGTATCAGGGAGATTTGGGTGAAAGCTGGGTGCTGTAACCAGGTAACTTTATGTATCCCGGATTCCATGTAACCTGGATTGAATCCTGCAGCTGCGCAGTAACACTTACTCACCTGCACAGGTAAGGTACCAAGCTTAAAGGGGACAGAAATCAATGTTTTTAATGATATTGTGCTGTTCTATGCCGAAATATTGAAACAAACTTATGTTTTTGCATCTCCTTTCCTGCATTCTGTGATTTTGCAGGCTACACTTGAAGCACCGTGAAAGGCTGTTCAGACCTACAAATTTTCTGGTTTGGTTTGAAACAACAGTAACATGGTGATGGCAGTTCCACGTAGATATGGTTCTTGCCACATTGTCAAGTTTTCAGTTACTGTATTTTTTTTCACTGTCATGTATTTGGAATTGGGAAGTGTTTCACAAAGTGTGTGTTTCTGTGAGCTGAAATGTTACAAAAAAAAGAAAAGTTCACTCTCTCCAAACCTGTCACTTGATTTTTGCTAGATTACATCCTTCAGGGTGGTAAAAATAAACAGTATCCCCCCACTCATATGTTTCTCAAGTCCGGTGCTTTATAACATTATTTGCGTTGGTGAATAAATAGACTAGTTCTCCAGTATTGTTCTCATGATTTACCTAAGTGGAGTCAGTTGTACTTCTCAAAGATAGCCTTGCCATTTCACTCAGATGGAATCTCCACAAGGAAAGCACAAATTTTGTAAGGAGGTATGCAACTAGAGTTTTCCTGCAGCACTGTCTGTGCAGAGCTTACGCGAACTCCGGGTGCATGTCATGCTACTCATAACATGTCCCATATTTTGCGGGCTATCACTGATCTCGCATAAACTTTAACTTCTGCGCATTGAGAGAGGTGTGTTTCTGTGACCAACCACTGGGGGTTGTAAAACAGTAAAGTATTAGTAATAAAGATTTCAGTTTCAGTCATGTTCGTCTTTTTGTGAACATGAACTCCACTGTCCTACAGTACCTGGCTATTCCCTAGCATCTGATTGTTTCATTCTACCTGCGTTAGTATGGTCCAGGAAATACATTCTGATCTGAAACAATGAGGACACCAGAGTCCTACATAATCTTACATAATCGGAACTGCCATCTGCAGTATAAGGACTAACACGGTTCCAATATTCACACATCCAATTTTTTCTCCAGAGACATGAACGTATGTGTGTAGACATCACAGTAAAAGCAATAGGATTGTAAGCATGCCGATGTTTGTTGGTGGCAGTTATGTGACAGGTGGGTGGGGGTGGGGTCAAGTGGATGTCAGTGACTGGCAACATTAAATTTACATGTAATTCTTTTTCATTGTGTTATATGATGAACTGAAATTATATTAAGTGGGCAGAGATCGTACAGTACATAACTGCTTTCTCAAGTGAAAAATGACAGACTGCATGCTAAGATGATAGGCATGCGGCTGTTAACACATGGCAAGTGGCTGATTCAAAGGTAATGTTCAGAGGCATTGTTTGGAGGATAACTCTTCTATCAGCTATCTACGAGGCTGCTTGGCTTCTGAAGGCGATGGTGAGGCTGCAACCACAGGCTACCCCAGCACCATACCTCTCAACTGCTATGAATTCCACATAGCTATGATTTTCACACTTAAATTTACCTTTGCTCTTCACAAGTTTACTGATGTTTCTCATAATGTTAGGGCTATTTCTGGACACACAAACTATTAAATCATTGAACTAAGCTGTTAGAAACATTCCTTATCAATTGCTATACGGGGTCCACTATCTGTAGACATAATATTGTTTAAAATAAGAAAGTACTCCACATCCTGACCCTTTGCTGTGATTTTTGAAGGCCAGTGCTATGATTTTAATGCTGAGACGTTGAAAGGTATGCCCCACACCCCCCAAGGTTATTGCTAATTCAGGGAAGTGGTGAATTGCATGCTGCAATGCTAGGTGTGTGTAAGAAAGAGAGCTGTGACTGTGCCAAAGTAAAGAAAAAAAAAACACTGAGGTAAGGACTGCCAGTATGTTGTGGCATACACATGGTCCATTACAATGCTGCCAGGAGTGTGGTTGGTGAATTGTAAGCAGTCAGTATGGGGGGGCAGAGAATGAATTGAATAATGCAGGGGGAGCGGGGCCCATCAGTGATGTCATCCAGCCTTCTTGCCAGTGCAGCGTGCACTATGATGAAGGGGTTGAAGAGACTGAAAATATATACTGCATGGAAAGTAAGAAATTACATTTTTATAATGATTTCACATATATAGAGGATTGGGAACGGCTATGAGATATTGAAATGTGAATGTGGAACTACAGCCAGATTTGGACATTGATGACAATTCCCCTATTTGAGAACAGAATATGCACATTAACAGCTCAGAAATGATACACATAGTTCAGTGAGTGCTCGGAAGGTTCAGTGCAAGTTAACATTAACAAACAGTGCAATTCAAATATAAACAGCAGAACCGGGCAGAGTACAGAAAGGAATGCAAAGGCTGATTAGCCAATCAAAAGCAGAAGCAAATTTAAAAAGGAAAAAATGATGAGTCAGACTCAAAGTAAACAATTAGCATATTCTGAGGATTTCGAAACCAGAACAAGAGAAGGACGTAAAGGGAATGTAATTCTTTGTGTGTGTGTGGGGGGGAAGCACAATCTACAATAAGAATGAGTGCTCTTTCCATGTAAGTTAAATACAAAAAAAGATGATAGCACATCGTTCATTCAATGTGCAGCTACATACAGAACATGTTTTCAGCAGAAACTGAGAAAATGAAGTTACCGCATTATAAATCCATTTGTTTTATTTTAGCAATATGAAATGAGATTGATTTATAAAGCAGATGCTATTACTAGTCAGGCACATTGAAATAAGTTGTCTCATAAATGGCACATGTAATTATTTGAGCTACAAAATAAAACAAGGCCCGTAATTACAGAATATCACTTCCTGGATGCTGTCATTTTCTGACAGCTTCATGCATATGTGTCTGAGTGAGCTCATGGAATGGGTGAATGATAACGTCACCATTTGGCTGCCTCGCTCACTCTCCCAATGTCAAAGTAGGAAACCTAAAGCGTACTGATACATAAACAGCCATATTTACTTTTTCTGTTGTTTGACAACATTAAAAATAGAAAAAAAAACACTACCTCCATCGGGGAAAAGACAAACACATCTACAAACTAAAACTGAGTAACATCACGCTACTCATAGGGCTGCACTGTTTAAATGGTTTCCTCTTTAATAAAGGATGAGCTCTGTTTGCCGCTACCGGGCTTCGTATTAACATTGTCAGTATTTCTACTGTGCGGCAATTCTGAATGTCGGGATTAAAATGAATCAGGAAGTCACTGACGGTGTAACAGAATGCAGTAAATTGGGACGCTGGATTAAGTACCTAACCCCCCCAAATGATTGGCATTGTAACCATTTGGAAGCCCTATTGAAATGTCATCTAATCAATAAATGAAACGCTCCTTACTTTTCAGGCTTGTTTGTGCTTTTATTTTTATTTGCCTACTTAATGTAATGATAATGTTATTATGCTGTGGGAGACAAAGACGCCTGCGGGGAGTATTCTCGAGTCATATAAAAAAAATCTTTCGATGGAGCACTTAACGGGGCTAATACAGGTAAAAATGAGAAAGTTATGAAAGAGCAAGTTCTTTCTCATTTTTAAAGGGTATTGCTACTATGGTAGTGCTGTTTTACCTGTGACTTTTCTAAATAAACATATTTACCCTCAAAACAAGTGTCTTTTCTTCATTTTTTATGGTACTGTTAATTATTTTAAAGTGCATACTATTACGATTGCCAAGGTTCTGATACTGCGAGAGTGACTGAACGGATGTAGCGAGATGCTGAGTGTCAGTTCCACATTCTGAGCCTGAGCCAGTTTCTCTTGAGGCAGGTATAGAAGCTGTACATAATTTCTAACTCTACAGTTTACATATGCTGTAAGCGATGTAAGTATTGAGGTGGATTTGCTGGTATCAAGTTGCTAATGCTTCATATGTCCCATTTCTCACTTACAGCCTTTTACTTCTGTTTACAAGTAACTGTAATCAAAACTTGAACAAATAGGTTTGTTTTACAGACTACAGCAGTTTTTAGGACCCCCCATCAAAAAAAAAAGTTTACATAAAAGAAATTTCAAAATTGAAATATGTGTGCACTTCTATTGTCAATTCTTCAACAGTTTTGAATAATGATGAAGGCAATGATTTGACACGCAATTCACACTGCACGCTTAGCGGGCAAACTGTATTTTTTTTTATGGCTGCTTTGCTAGCATTGTTCAGACATTGAACTGGATGAGCTTTGTTCAATAATTAAACATTCTAACACCTAGCTTTTCTGTCTTTTTATGGGTGTTTTCACACACACACACACGACCCACACACACACACACACACACACACACACACACACAGACACTCACCTTTTTGTTTCATTCTCAACGGTCAAAAAAAAATTAATAAATACTGGCACCACCATTGTTGTTAAGTTTTATTAGTCTCTTATCTGCCACAACTCAAACATGATAGTATTGGGTATTTAAATGAAGAGTGCCAGATTTAGCACTATTATGCCAAATGGAGGTCACAATGTCAAAGCTTTGTGATTATTTATTTAGTTGTATTATTTAATTTATCGAAAAAAAACATTTAGTTATTCATACTTTGTGGCATAACAGTCTTCTAACCTGCTTCTTTTATAGAAGATTCTCTATCAAATGGGTGGTGTGGGGGGGATGAACAAGCTGCATCAGATTAGCAATGGACATCTTTCATTCTAGACAGTGCAAAATACAGATCTGCGTCTGGATTACATGTGCTAAAATCGCAGTAGCTTTCATGCACTCAGTATGTAATGCTGCTACAGGGAACTACATACTTTTATTTCCTTTTTATTTTATTAATTTAAAAATGTGTTGACAAGGATAGGCACACAGAGCCTAGGCTCATTTCCAAGTGCAATCCTTTATGTTATGGAATGAAATGGAAAAGCAGACTGTTAAGTAAGGCAATTGGCTGGTTGCTGAAGAGTCTGACAAACTCTTGACAGGACTAGAAATGGCACCTGCAATTCAGTTTGCATTCAGGGATTGTACTGTGATACAGCATGCTGTCACTAACGTTATTTCTCATGGCAATTAAAAAATCTCTGTGGTCTAAACACTGGATCATTTGAGCCATTAGCTCTGCATAAATGTCATCATCATGGCCAAATTTCACACTATTTTTCCACAAAGATCGATGGTGTCTAACATTTTCTGTGTGCTTTGAAGAGAATTATATGAAGCAGGACTACATTAGCTATGGGCAACAATTGTAATGTGCATGCCGGAAAACAGGCAGCAATTGCCTTCTTTCTAGCAGTAATGGGGTGAACATGACTTTTTGTGTGTATTGCAGTGTTCCACTGCTGTTCCAGATCACCAACCCAATCTTGAAAAGGTCTTTTTTTTAGTCTGAAGCATCTACTTCCCCCACTTGCCCCAGCACCCTTTCCCATGCTATAATCACACAGAAATAAACCATTACATGGTAGACTAGTACCACCCACAACCCACTCAGGTACCCCCCCAACCAGGAGAACTGCCTGAGTGTGTGTGTGTGTGTGTGTGGTGGGGGGAGGAGCACTAGACTACCATGTATTTTTTTTTCTGAATGAGTATGACATGGGAAAGGGTGCTGAGGCGAGTGGGGGGAGGGTTTAGACATGTAACTTTACACTAAAAAAAGGCCATCGCAATATCAGTTTGGTGATCTGGGAAATGCAGTACAAAAACTAAGCAATTAATGACTAATGGGTAAGGCTGTATTATTTTCATGGTAAAAATAGGCTTACTTCAAGGCATTTCATGGTCCTGCTAAGAGGGGTTAAATGTGCTGATATATTTTTTTTAAACACAAATTGGACCTGCAGCTGCAAGTCGCAGCTTAGGGCAGAGACAAGAAATGGACTTGAAAAGGACTTTCCCCTTGACATTGTTTCGCTGCCTCCCACCCTCTCCCATCAAATGAAGTCCCATTTGTTCACTGCTATAGATGCAGTTTGACTTTGGCTGCCCTTCCTCTGCACCAAGGACTGCAATATTTGCATTTTTTTTTTGCAGCCATAAGTCGCAACTCAGAAGAGCAGTAGTTCATTAGTGTGGCTATTGCTGCTCATTGCTCCACATAGCAATGCTGTATGAGAGCGGGAGAATGGAAAAAGGGGTTTCTGTTATTTTTTTTCTTTAAACTTGCCTGTCTGATTTGAATAGCAGTTAGGATGGATGTGAGTGCACTACAAGTAGAGAATGAGTGTGAGATTAGATGCGGCACCAGCGATCAGCAGGCAGATTGCTATACTGCTTTACATTCATTTTTAATGCAACATTTATGTTTTTATTTAAAATTACACAGATTGGCATGGTTGGGGGAGGGAGACTTTATAAATTCTAATGAGGATTAGGTACGATCGGTAATCTGGAGATTTTTCATGGGGGCATCCGATTTCATGGTAATCGTGAAATCCGTGAGCCCCATGAAATTAATACAGAATTGCTAATGGGTGATTGGCACCTGGTGGGTCACAAAGCAAGGGGAATAGACAAAAAACTATTAGGTGGGCTCTGTGGAAACTGTAACATTTATTCAATTTCAAGGAGTAAGATGTCAATGGCAAGGCAAATGCCAATGGATTTTCAAACATGTAGACATGTTTGTGGATCACTTCAGTTTTAAGCAAATCCAGAGATAATTCAAAAATACTACAGTTTAAAACAAAAAAAAGTTATGGACCACTTAGAATATTTACCTGTCTATGGGTAAGCTCAATTACAGACAAACAAAAAGATGACAGATTACAAATAAACAAAAAAGCAGTTACAGTAATTTGAAAATCATGACCTCATTCATTTTTGTGTGTGCCTGTTTTTTTTCTCAGGGTGGGGTGGGGTGTTGATTCAAACCAAATGCTGCAGGGAGAATAATTATAAAACAAGCATCCACATTTAGTAAGGGCTCTGTTTTATTATGTGCAGGGGAAGCTGAGCACTACGTTTTCCTTTTCTGGTTCTGGTATCATGAAAAAGGAGTAAAAGGGAAGACAATGCCAACTTTATAACAATGGTCTGTACTTCATGGATTTTGGACAGTTTTTGGCAGCAGCACAGGAGTTTCTTACAATGTCGCGAGTCATGACTTTGTCATGGAATTCATGAATGACAACGCCACCAGTAATCCAGCTCGTTCGCAGTAAAGAAGTAGAACCAGGAAACCAGAAACGGGCAGCACCAATAACTGCCATGTCCATATTTACCACTAAATAATCAAACAAAAAATTAAAGCATACACTTCTATAGACATTGAGGAGACAAACTGATAGTCTTTATTATAACTAAATACAGGACATGTAGCTACTGTTTCAGTGTTTTATTTAATTTCCTGTCCTCTTTAATTAAATTGTTGTCTTAGCCAGACAGAAGGTAAAGAATTGTAGCTGTTTGGTATTATCTAGTGCTGTAGATATGAGTGCCCTGCAAAGGAGATGTAGTAGTCCAGACCAGACTTTTGAAAAGTCTATCTTAGTGTCTTTGAGATAAAATGGGCCATCTTCTACATGTCCAAAAGCTTGTTTGCAGTATTCTCGGCTGTGAAAGAGACAGACATGGAGGTCTATTTGAAGGTGAATTACGCCAGATTGGAATATTGTGGCCTAATCCAATCTTTAGAGGACATAACTGCATCTCTCTGTGTTTCTTATGCAAAATTAAATATTGTTCCCTCTCTACCCCTATTCTAACAGAAGGGCACAGTCAAAAAAATGTGTAGCTGTGCAAAAGAATAATGTAATTTTTCAGCACAAATGCCAAGAAATCTTTCTGAACCTTCTGATGCCTCCCACTTTAAATAGGTTTGTATATCCATCTTCCTGTAATACTGTAAATGTTCACTTTGGGGATCATTTGAAAAAAGGAGATGTAAGGGTGGGAGTACATGTCTGGCAGTGATGGATTGTGAAGTTTGGATCGCAGAGGGCATGGTTTTTAGTGACCTCAAATATTGCTACTATTAGTGCAATACCAGAAAGCTAATAAGCTGTGCCATAGGAAGATATGCAGCACATCCCTACTATGTTACAGTACTGTACTAATTCACATAGGCAACATCAATACTTTTCTGCCATTCTTATGATGCCTGTTTGTACCTCCTGCGGTACCAATGGCAATGCAAGCAAGTAAACATTCGGCATGGGCATATGCTTTTTTTTACTACTATGGAAATCTCTCTCTCTCTCTTTTTCTCTGTCTCTGTCTCCCCCCCCCCCATCATGTTGCAAGGGGGCTAAGAGAGAGAAACAGAGAGAAGTTCAATGCATTCCTTTCTAAATGGACCTGAAGTCTACAATACAGATTCTCTTAATGTTCCCTTCCCTATTAGGTTAGTGATGCACACTTAACAAATGAATAGCAGTTGAGGATTTCACACTTTATGGTAACAAATGTTTTTTTCCCCCCTGTGTGTTTTTGTACAATGACATGACAGATGGCTGCAAATAACAGCTTTGTTACATCATAGTTACCTGACTCAATTACAGTAAATGGCCAGACCACCATAACAGTCTAGCTATTCCACTACTTGCAAGCTTCTATGCTCAATGCTGCACATTAGGCTGCATGCTAAATAATGACCTAGAACCAAAACTGGGTTTCATTTGATAAATTTATTGATTTATTTATTTAAATCTAGGATTACAATTACCTTTGAGCCAAGGCTCTTTTACAAAGGTTCCACGTCAGGAGAATACATACATGTTAAACATGTTAAACAACGGCATACAACATTAAAGAGAGCAGACAGCCATATTCATCAGTTCAGATATGGCATCACGGTAAGCAGGATGGGTGAATAACACATACAAAGAATCATTTCAGAAACCTAGAAGAAATCAGGGAGGAAGGGTGAGAGGATAGGGGGTGGCAGCCGAGAAAGACTAAAAGAGAAAAAATAGACAGACTTGGTATTTAACAACCAGGGCCCTGCCATTCTTAAAGTTTATATTTGGGGAAATTGTTTAACCAGACAAGGCATACCAAACCAAAACTTGCCTCCAGATGCAACCTGACAGCACAAGGAAGTTAAGTGACTTGCTCAGGGACACATAGTATGCAAGAAGGAGCTAATGGGATTCAAACCAACCTTTCCAGATTTGCAGCTCACTGCCCTTAACCACTCTGCTATACTGCCTCCTATTTCATTTGGACCTTCAAGTGGCCATTGTGCGAACTTTGCAGGCAGCCCATATTAGGCATGCTTTATATTGTTTAATTTTCTTTCTACTACCATGCCATGGTTTTCTAATTTTGTTACACAAAAAAAGAGTCAAGACATGAAAACAGCAATGATGCCATTTTTTGCATTACTCTAAAATGCAGTAGGTTACCTGCAGTTTACCAGTGGCAGAAACAGTCCGTTAGCTTTAGCAGCTCTTTGTATGTTCATGCATATACACACACTGTCTGTGCACAATAATGAGTCTGAGAAACATATAAGCCACAATATAGTCTCATAATATGACATGTTGCTAATTGTCTTACTTACCTCTACTGTCACTATGTCCTGTGCAAAGACATGTCTGTCCTACTAATGTTGCAGCACTCCATTGTAGACCTCCTTCAATACGTTGTTCAATAGATATAAGTAAGGATTAAGCCACAAGAAAGCATGGGTCTACTGTTGAATTAATCCATGGCTGGGGGTGTTGGACCACGAGGCCGAAGGCCGAGTGGGTCCAACCAACCAACCATGGATTAATTCCACTATAGACCCATGCTTTCAAGTGGCTTAATCCGCTTGTAACATGGCAATGAGTGTATGACTAATAGTCTTTGAATAAATGAGTACAATCACACTGATTTACTTTCAGAATACTGTATGTTGAGCTGTTAAACATTATGTAGACATACTTGAAAACAATTGGAACACACCTATTGGAAATATTGTGGCTGCTATTTCACTTTTGTTAAAATAACTTTCATTACAAGCTTTAGGCTTTCTAACATCAAAACATATTTTACAACTTTTTAAAAATTTGCAATTCACTTTCTATTCTAGGTGCTTTGATTTTCCTCTCTGTGTATTAGAAGATATGGGCTGCATTGCATGATGGGAGTTTGCTATGGTACATTTTAGTTTTCTTCCTCCAGTTCCTTTGCAGACCAATAGGTGGCGGTCAAACAATTCTAGTAGCACAAGCACCATTTCTCCAAATGTACTGAATTAAGTCAATCTGAAAAACACTTTATTGAACAACTACTATTTTGCGGAATATTATTTTCACTTTTTTCCCTCTAAACTATCTAACTCAGCAGAACATAGAACAACATAACGTTTACTGCTTTCACCTTTCAAATACTTGTTTTGACTACTATTGTTAGTCTGTTTCTTTGATTTCTTTTTGTTTCTCTCAATTTATTTTTCTTTTCACCCATAGAAGTATCCTCTCTCTTTAATTTTGCTTTGTTTATCTCAGTGTCTGTTATTTTTACTTTCAGTTATAGAAGCTGCATGCTCATCTTTACCACTGTGTATTCACCAAGAAAATGCTAGGACAGATAATGTTATTCGTTCATCCACAATGCATTGCACCCACAGTTGCTTAGAAAGCAGTAGATCAGAAGGGATGGTAACAGTATGCAACAGTTCACTTCTAAAGAAATATTGCTGCAGCATAATTAACAGTATATGTGGAGTTTAAATATACAATCTTTAGTAACTCATGAACTTCTGTCACAGTTACAACATAGAACAATCTTGAAAAAGTCAAAAACCCTGTGCCAAGAAAATTCTTAGCAAATACAAGCTGGGACAATTACACACTGCAAACTATTTGCATATTGATTTCACTTGTATACTGCTTCTTGCCTGTAGTGGATTGCCAAGGTATTACACCACAAACCATGATCTACTATGGTATTAGACCACGGTTTCTACTGTCCCACATGGTGTGTTTGCACCTATCTGACTGCTTCATTCTGTTTCTGTTTTTTATGCCATGCTACAAAATACTTTAACCAAAACCATTACAGTACATGGCAGCACTTCTGTGATTGTCATGTCTTCCTGACTTACTAATGCTCTTCATGTTTTGCACTAGGCTAAGACAGAGAGACCCCTGCTGTCTTTGAAATGCAGACTTCAAGAGATCCAACAGGAGATAGAAACACTGTAGCCATAGACTGCCTGTCTGATAGCATGTCATAAAACATACAAAGTATCACTTTCTGCTGCTTTTCAATGCTGCAAAGTGCTCTATAGCAATAACAAGTCTACCGATAAGATGCATCAAAGCACAGCACTGATCTCAAACCATATTTACAAACTTAGAAATCCAAAAAGAGAAAAGAAAATCCGCTACCCTAAATTGCAGGGCTGCTCAGCCACAAAAAAGAGCTTCAGCTTCAGTGCTTTTTATTAATAAATACTACTGCCAACTGTGTTAATGGTCAGCAAATTCAAGGGTGGTCAAATGGTAGGGGGGAAAACCCAGAAAAAAACTTTCTATCGCACTTTAAATAATGCAGTAATGATTTATTTTCCACAACTTAACTACAATTTGCAATACAGTGCTTACACCAATTTAATCTCATACAAAAGTACAGTCTCCTACCATACATATGCCCTGCCTCAGTCCAGGGCATCTACCCACTAGCCGCACTATTAGCCCCTGCGCTTCGCCGCTGCGGCTTCCTGAGGGGCTGCGATTCCATATCCCTTCATTCTTCAATACTCAAAGGGCATGTGCAACATAATTAGAAAATCCTAAAATTTAACAACTACCTTAATCACTTAGATGCAACTAAATGTATCAACAAAGTGGTCATTAAAGCTTCTGTTCCATTTATATGTAAAATATTTCTATTGCAAATAAATTTAAACATTGCTCAAAGTTCTAAAATAATAGACTGTTCACATTAAACATATTCACAGCATATGCAATTCAATAACATATGCCCTGCTATATGTATGATTGCATTGTTACACACTTTAGGTTCACAATGTGTATATAAAAATATATATGTGTGACAAGATGTCCCATTCAATATAGCCTCTTACAAAAATGGAGTACCATGCCATATCAATCCATTTAAATAAGCAGCTATGTTAATTCTATTGTTACTACTTCTAAAACAAATACTAAACTCCAAATTCACAGTATCATAGTATAACTGCCACTCAATTCAATTTACTTTACTAATGTCAACCACTAAATGGGCTTACCCATAACAGAGTAAGACTGCGCTCATTATTGATGCTAATTACTCACTAAAACGACTCACATGCAAATCTTAGCCAATTCATTTGCAGCCCATAATTAAGGCTTCAAATTCATATTTATCGATCTTGACAGCAAAAGAAAAGAAACTCAGAACAAGGAGAGCCAGAAGTAATACAGGATGAGAATAAAGTGATTTGATTCAATGTTCAGTACTGCTTGCATTTCAAATGCTATGCTTCAGTTCTACATTAAATTGTATGTCATTGATTGAAAAGAAAAACCAAAAATGATTTTTTCCCCAATTGTTTAACCAGGAGAGACACAGTAAGCTGAAAGCTTGTTTACAGATGCAACCTGGAAGCAAAGGGACGTTTAGTGAATTGCTTAGGATCACACAGTACGCAAGTGGGGGGTGTGGGATTCAAGAACCCAGGTCTCCAGATTTGCAGCTCAGAGCCTTAAACCACTGTGCTATACTGCTTCCAATGTAAACTATTTATTTGTAAATTTGACAATTTAGTTAATTGTCCAGCAATTTTAGCATAATTGAACACTATGCATTTAATAGTAACAGAGCCACACTACACCCTAGCAGCTTTGCACTTCAATGACAGATCGATAAATATAAATTTGAAGCCTTAATTATGGGCTGAAAATTACCTGGATAACATTTGCATGTGATTCATTTCAGCGAGTAAATATTGTCAATAACGAGTGCAGTCTGACTTTGTCATGGGTGAGCCCATTCACTGACGCACATTAGTAAATTGAATTGAGTGGCACTTATACTACTACACTTTGCACTCGGAGTTTAGTATTTCTTTTAAAAATAGAAACAATACACATTAATATAACTGCTTATTTAAATTGATTGTTATGGCATGATACTGTATTTTTTCTAAGAGTGCTATATTACATGGGACGCCTCTTAACAGATCTATATTTTGTATACACATTGTGAACCTAAAGTGTATAACAATGTAATCATACATATAACATAGCATAGGTTCTTGAACTGCATATGCTGTGAAACCATTTAATGTAAACAGTCTATTCTTTAGAACTTGCAACAATATTTAACTTAATTTACAATATAAATGTTTAACATGGTTTTACCAAGTAAATACCACCAATAATGACTGCAGTCTGACTCTGTTATTCACACTTCACATGCAGGTATTGGAAGGAATGGTTGTCAGCTGATCTCTTACTATACCTGCACACTGAAGCAGACTTAGATAGGACAGGTGATCTGTTTCTGCTGACACTTTCATAGGTTCGTATGTTCACCATATGCTGCAGCAAATATGTCTATATGGTATAACTACATTTTTAACATTACTATCTTTATCATACCTCTGCATCTCTATGCTTTCTATGGCAAGCCCTACTTTGCACACCCTTCCCTTTTTTCCCTCATAAGTACCCTTCCCACCATCCACCCCCTCAGTTGTTATTATCTCCCAGCACCTATGAACACCTGAAACTGTCTGCCACGACTGTTACAGCCCATGACACAAAGGCACACACCCCAACACCTCTCACTCTTTGCAAGTTGGGGGTGGCAGTTGGCATTATTACAATACCTCACTACCATTCCTATTATGCATCTGCCACTCCTGCACTACCAATTCCAATACCAGCAAGCAAACATTCAGCATTGACAAATGCTTGTTGTATTCTCTATTGAAAACTGTGAGCAGTATTCCAGATTAGATCTTACTAGGCTAATGTATAATAATAAAATGATATTTTCATCTCTACGTTTGATGTTTGATAATATACAACCTATTATTTTATTACTTTTTTTAACCAATGCCCTTGTATGAACATCAAAGGTTAAATTATCAGTTATAGTTGTATCCAAAGCTTTTTCCTCAGCTGTAGTTTGTAACACCTGGTTATTTATTTCATAATGCAAAGTGGATTCCTGACTTCAAAATGCATAACTTTACATTTTTCTATGTTAAATGTCATTTTATTATTATTTGCCCATTCAACTAAATTATGCAAGTTGGTTTGGAGTTTTTTGCCATAATTTTGATTAAGTACCAGACCCCCGAGCTTGCAATCATCTGCATACTTGCTCAACCACACATTCTCTGTAGTTTTTAAAGATGTTACCAAAATATTAAACAAAGTTGGCCCCAACACTGAACCCTGTGGGCCTCCGCTGTTCACATCATCCCAGTTGGATAGATATCCTTTAACTGATACTCTTTGCTATCTGTTCTGGAGCCATTCTGATATCCAACTCACTATATTCATTGGTAATTTAATTTGATAGAGCTGTTCAATTAAAATTCTATGTGATACCTTGTCAAAAGCCTTGGCAAAGTCCAAGTATATCACATCCACTGGAATGCCATGATCCAGGGCTGCACTAACCAGTTCAAGAAAGGAAATCAGATTTGAAAGGCAGGCTCTTCCCTTTATAAAACCATGTTGTGATATATATCTATATTCTGTACCCTACATATATGGTCTGTAATTTGTTGTTGAACGCCTCTTTCCAAAATCTTACCTACCACCGATGTCAAGCTTATTGGTCTATAGTTTTTGGTTTCCGATCTAGATCCTGACTTAAATATAGGAGTTACATAAGCCAGCTTCCAATCTTGTAACACTTCTCCCTTCTTTAGAGACAGATTATAAAGGACAGTCAATGGTCCCACCAATTCTGTTTCAAGCTCCTTAAGCACTCTGGTGGCTATGCCATCTGGGCCTGCTGAACTACTGATTTTAAGACCTTTTATAATTTTATTAATTTCATTTTCAGTTATTGTTGTATAGTCATCCACAAAGTCTATAATAGGCTTATCTATTGTTTCTTTCAGCTCATATGCAGTTAGAAAATATGTATTCAGTTCTGTGGCCGTTTCTGTTTCATCATTAATAGTCCTATGTTGTGTTATAATAGATACAGCCCCTTTCTGATTTCCTTTTATGGCACCAATATAATTAAAAAACTGTTTCTTATTATCTTTTACTTCGTCTATTAAATTCTGATCCATGTTCCTTTTGGCCTCTCTAATGAGATATTTTAGTTTTTTTACTACATTGTTTGAGCTTATCTTTGCCATTTTTTGATTTTCTTTTTACATTTAATAAATAGCTTCTTCTTTTTTCTAATTAATTTCTTAATATTTTAATTCCACCATGTGGGGAATCTCTTGTTATTTTGTACTTTCTGATCACCGGAACCCATTTGTCAGTACAGTAATCAAGATTTTTTTTTTTTTATAAATGACCATGTTGATACTAAGTCTTTATTTGGAAGTTCTTCTTTCCAGTTCCATGTAGACAAATATTCCTTGATTTTAATTTGCCCTATAGTAATTTTTAATTACAGTTACACCTTTTATTATTTCATGAACCAATTTATATGAAAATTCAATGATCTGATTATCACTCTCTGCAAGTGGTGGTTTTAGTGTTACATCTTGAATGTTTTCTGTATCATTTGTCAAGACTAAGTCTAGGATATTATTTTCCCTAGTTGGTTGAGTTACTATCTGATCGAGATTATTCAAAATGAGATAGTCTATAAATTTATTTTCACTAAGATTATTACTATCCAAATTTTCCCAATTTATATTAGGGTAGTTGAAATCTCCCTTTAGTATGGTGTTTTTAGCAATATTTCTATTTGCTAAACTGTTTAGAAACAGATAATTATCTTCATTATTTAACCCAGGGGCACAATATCCTGAACCTAAAGTTAATGTTTTATTTAATAATGTAATCAGTACCCATATGACTTCATTGTCATTGGTAGAGCTATGTATTTCACAGGGTTTAAAATTTTCTTTAATATAGAAAGCAACTCCCCCCCCCTTCTATTCTTTCTGTTTTTGTTTATATTGGTATAACCTATAATATTAGTATTCCAGTCTGAGCCACTATATCATGTTCCCATCACCCCACATATGTAAATGTTACTGTTATTCAACATAAGTGAAAGCTCATCATTTTTGTTACGAAGACCTATGGCATTTGCTAACCTTAGTTTCAGTTCCTCTTTGTGTATGTTATGTGATATAGTGACTAAAAGTTTATTTTGCATACTAACAGACTTCTTGTTATTGTTACAGTTTATATGTTCTAGAGAGGCATTAGTCATAACACTGTCCCCTTACAATTTAGTTTAAATGGTAATTAATGCACTCCAATATATTTTTCACAAATATTCTACTACCTTTTCTGCTAGGATACAATTCATCCAAGCAATACAATTCCATTTTTTTCAAGAAATATTTCCCAGTGTAATATACACTTAATATTTTGCCTTAGGCACCATCTCTTTAACCAGCTATTAATCTGTATGATCTTGTTGTGTTGGTAATGATTTACCTTTGGAATAGGAAGTATCTCCAACAATACAATTTCACTCCTCAGTTCAACGCATATATTAATCAGTGCACATAATCCTGCTTTATTCTTTTAATTGGTTCCCATGGATACTATTTGCCTCTGCATGCACTATAATTAAAGGGTTGTGCCCTGCATTTTTAATAATATTGGTTACCATTACAGTGATATCTGATAGTTTGTCACCTCTATAATTTGACAGGGTCCTATTCATTTTATCTGGATTGCAAATATTTCTGTCTTTATGTTTTACTATTGAGTCACCCAGCACAATGATCTCTCTTGGTGTTTCAGTATTGTTTTCTTCCATGTTATCATTACCCTCTTGTGACATGGGCTCCAATGAGAATGTAATTAGTTCCTCTGTTCCTGTGGCACATTCTGTTCCTACTGGTGTTAAGAGCACCCTAGGTGACTGAATTGCCTTCTGATCCAGTATGTCTTTGTTAAGATCATTGATCATAATTGCCAAATTTTGTTTTTCATTGAGAACATTTTGGTCAAATTGTGTCATCGGTGAACTGAAATATCTTATAGAGGGCTCCCCAATACGTCTGTATGTTAAAGTATCAATATTGCTAAGGGGGTCAAAATGATTTGTTAGAGGGAGTTGAAATTGTGTAGCCTTACTCCTCCTTTTAGCAGCTTTATTCATCTGCACTTGGAACCATTCAGTTTCTGGATCATCAACAAATGTATTCTGTCTTGGGTGTTTTTTAGTCTGCCTTCCTATTAATCCAAGATGTAAATCCTGAACATTTTAATTGTTTTCATTATTGACTTTTTCAATTGTTATTTCTGTATTTTTAGCTTGACTATTATAGTTAATGGGACTAGTGATTTCTCTTTCATGTATCCTTTTACTCATATTCACCTGACTTTCCTCCAGGCTTTTAAGTCTTTCATTAAATAGGTTAAATTCAGTAGTTGACAAAGCATTTTTCATACATTTCTTACACATGGTATTGTGCTGGAGGATCCATGTTGTTTATTACAAGAAACATTCTGAAAACTTCACACTCAGTTGCCCATTTTCCCCCTTCTAGCAATATCGTTTGCACCATAATGGAATTAGTTACCTGCACTACAACTAGTACAGAACCTAAACAGGATAATGTTATTAGCAGTAACTGTTTAATTCTCATTTTATCTCTGGTGACTTTACTGAAATTTAGTTGCCTTAGGGCCTTGTTTGCTTATCAGTACACTATACATGCAAGTCATGCAAGACATGCATGACACATGCAAATGCGCATGTCTTGGCACTCATCTTAGCATGTGGTGTAGTGCGAACGCCCAGCTCTGGTTCGCACTGCTTGCTGCAGTGCTCATCAAAATACTAAAGAGGTAAAATAGTCAAGCACTGCTGAACAGAACACCAGTCTGTGATGATATGTGCCAAGCCCGAAAAGATCCTCTTTGAGGCTAAGATCTGGGGCCATTAAAACATTTTTTCCAATATGCAAGCAGATGCTGCAAGTAGGTGGACCATGATGATGCTGGACTGCAAGTCCAATGACTATAAATAGGTAAGTTAGTCAAGCACTGTTTGATACCAGCATGTGCTGGAAATCATTTTCTGGCTGAACACCAATAGTAAACCTTTTCCCTCTGAAGCATACTGTTTCTTAATGGAGGGCTTCCTGTAACCATGTAAAAAGTCTAAGACACTGTAAAAAAATGCAAGGCTACATATTGTACAGTAGACCCTCAAGAGACATGACCTGTGCCTGAATGACCCAAGGTTTGGGCATAGAAGACACCCATTTGGAGATTATCAGGTTTTGCCTCTGAGAAAAGGTGTATTGGTTTGGAACCATACATGGAGAGTAGCAAAGAGAACCATGTCTGCCTGGTCCAGTCTGGCATTATCAAGACCATTAATGCTGGCTGGGACCTAAGCTTTAGAAATGCATTGTATGTCAGAGGGAAGGAGGGAAAGTGAACAAGTTCTTCCCTGGCCAACTCAGAACTGGAGAATCCAGGGTGATTGGTCCTGGATCTGACTGTCTTAGTACTGTGGCAGGTGGTGGTTGTGGTGGGATGCAAACAAGTCTACATCTGGTATGCCCCATCTCCTGAAGATAATTTTAACCACCTGACTAGTCAAGACCCATTCCTGATGGGACTGGTTGATCTGAGTCAAGATATCTGCCAAGGTAGTGTCCCTATCTGGCAAATGAATATACTGTAGGGACCCATGGAACATGCTAGACTCCATATTTTCATAAGTCCTGAGCAGGGAGGGCTTAACCTTGTCCCTCCCTGCTTGTGGATGTAATAGGTTGTGGTGGTATTTTCTGTTCTGACCTGTACCACCTTTGCAGTAACTGTGTGAAGACTTTTAGTGCAGTAACACTACTCTTAGCCCTTGCAGGTTTATGTGCAGGTGTGAATCTACACTTGACCATATTCCTTGGGTGGTGTGAAACCTCAGATGGGTGCCCCACATCTGTTGTCAGACAACTGATAGGGGCTCTGCCAAAAAAACAAGAAGTCTCTTCCCTTAGATTGGTTCCCTCTTTTTCTCCATTTGAGGCCTGTAACAATGTCCTTGTTACTAGAATTAGTTTTAAAAAAAGAAAGTCCTGTGTCTGACACCATTGAGCCATGAGGTGAGAGTGAATGGCCCTGATCTGTAGCCTGGATTCCAAGACTGTGCCAGTGGCAGGTGCCATGTGGACAGTAGCTGAAGAAAACTGTCTTGTGGTTTTTGGTTCATTCAGCCCAAATGAGCCTGCTGTTAGTAGAATACTTCTTGCCCTGTGTAGGGGCACGCAGACCCTGCCTTGCAGGGTGTTTAGGTCTGCTCCTGTGAACAGGAGTGTTTGAGCAGACTGAAGGTCAGTCTTTCTTTAGATTTATCAAGGACCCTAGAGAGTCCAGGAAACCCTAGGTGACTTGCAGACTCACTTGCTGGAGTAATTCTACAACCACCAGTCAGTCATCTAGATATGGGGAAACTGTGACACCGTATCTTTAAAGGTGCTCCAACTACTGTGTATACTCCTAGAGAGTGACCTGATGAGAGTCCAAATCTGAAGTACTTTCTGTGAGAGTCCCTTATGGGAGTGTGGAAATAATTTAAATATAGTGATGCTGGGAAACCCTTTAGGTTTTTCCTGGGGTTTGACATGCTTTGTCTTTTTGGTTTTCATGGAGGGGACCGGAGAGACAGCTGGACCACTCACCCTTTATTTTTTTTTAAAGTCTGAATCACCCTTCTCAGGGGTGTGTAAGTAAGAGACATTGGTAAAAAGCAAGAAGAGAATATGCATCCAAAGAGCAATGAGAACAACGCAAAAGCTGTTGATTATTTAAACCGTTGCATTTATATAAGGCAGACGTCCAAGCAAATAAATATGGTGGCTACTACAAAAAGACTAATGCTTAACCTGGTACTCTGCCAGGCTTCATCAGAGTAAAACATTGTTGTTAGTAAGTGCCCATTAAATATATCTCAAAATTCATCATGTGATGCAAACATGCCGATCACCATTTTAAAAGGCTTTTACACATTTTTAACCATTTCATGGCCATCCTTATAAAAAAAAAATCATAATTCTCCACAATTTAATTACTGGCCCTTCACATTATGCATGATTCAGATCAATCAAATGTAATCTTGGAAACCTCGGTATTTTCATAGCCCACACTCTATGTACTTTTTAATCCCATACATATAGCATCTAATGGGATAAAATGTAATTTCACCCTTATTGTTCACTATATCTAGTGCACTAAGTTTAGTGCACCATATTTTTCCTCGTTCTTATATTTGCATTTGTTGCTAATAAAAAAAACATGTTTTTTCATGTTGACTGCCATCTTAAATATTCAGCTATGGGCATGAGGACCAGAGGTTTCCAGGAACCTTAACTTTGTTACATAGCAGCAGGAGGCAGGATCCATCATTTCAGTGGTTAAACTTTAGTCTCTACAATGTCAGACCTTTAGCACCTATATTTTTTCAAATATGCTGAAAGATCAATGCTATCATGTAGCCCCCTATTTGAGTGAGCTCCCAGGGCAAAAATGCAAAAGCTCTCCCTTTTTCCAATCATTTTATTGAGATCTCCTCCTCTAGGACCCCATGTTACTAATTCCAAGCCAAGAAAGCTAAATGTGTGTTTCTGTGGATAATTTTGTTGTGTGTGCTTTACTATGGCATACTTAGCATCACCCCTTTCAACTGCCCTAACATGCTGACCTATCCTGACCTTAAATTTACACACAGTTCTTCCTACATAATATGCTCCACAGTCACATAACAATAGATGAACTACCCCCACACTATTGTATGTTATGAAATCTTTAATTTCAATAGTTGTTCCTGTAATGGGGTGTATTAGGGTTTTGCAACTGTGTATATACAGTATCTGCAATATACACAGTTGCCTCACTTAAATGTACCTCTTGGTCTGGGCACCAAAAGTAACTGTCTACTTGTTTCCTGTATCGCTGTCATATTTGACACCATGTGGTCCTTTATGCTTTACATTTACAGAAAATTACCTTGGGTCCTCTCTTGGCTATCTCTTCCAACCTGGGTTCAAGCTCCAAAATGGGCCAGTTCTTTGTAATGATACATCTAACCTGATCAGCTCACTTGGAAAAGTCAGTCACAAAGGGGCACTAAAGCTTTTCTTTTTCAACCCCATTATTTATATTGTAACACTTGATCCCTATCCAGTTAATTTACTTTCCTAATGGCTGATACTATACTATGTTGGCTGTAACCTCTCTCCAAAAACCTCTGCACCTGATCCCCTCTCTTTTTGATGTATTCTAATCATTCAGTGCAGTTTCTCAGGGTTCTAACAGATTGCCCCATTTGGTATGTTATGGTGAGTGTGGTAAGGGTGACAGCTATCAAATCTCAATAATCTGTTCCTGTCTGTGTTTTCTTGGAATAAAGTGGTGCAAACCCCTCCTTCTCCATCCTTATATAGTTTCAAATCTAGAAAGGATATACTTATCTGACTAAGCTCAAATTTGTATCTCAGGCAGCTACTGGTATGCTACATTCATTGTACAAAGCACAGAAACTCCTCTTGTGTACCCTTCCACACAATTAGAATATCATCTATAAAGTGCAGCCACAAATCCAGACAATGAATGTGTGGATTTGTGGCAGTGCCATACAGGTGATCCACTTTCCACTTGCCCACAAAGAGGTTGGCATAACTTGGGGCAATTGCTGTTCCTCACACCTGGTGGTAAAGCTGTTCCTGGAACAAAAAAATTGTAATTTGCAGAACCAAACCTGCCAACTGAACAAGAAAATGTATGGGAGTCTTAACTCATTCCTCCTCAGTTCTTTTTTCTAACAAATACGAGAGCACACTTCACCACTCTTTGTGTAGTATGATTGTGTACAAGGAATTAGCATCTACTACTGCAAAGAACCACTTGGGTTCAATACATAAATCTTCAACAATCTGGACCACTTGTGTGGACTCTCTAAGAAAATATCATAAATTTGGTAACGGGTTGTAAAAAAATGTCAAGTTACATAGAGAGAGATTCTGTCAGCCAACCCCTACCTGAGACAATAGGTCTCCCTGGTGGTTGCACTCATTTTTTATGGATTTGGGGTAAAGCATAAAGTATCAGAATAACTGTATGGTTAACTGTCCAAGTTCTGTACTCCACATCCGTAATATATCCCTTTAAAAACCCTCATTGAGTACATGATCTATTTCGGCTTTGATCTTATCTATAACATCATGTGAAACCTTCTTATAAAATGAGCCATCATTTAGTAATCTGCTAACCTCAGCAATATATTCTTTGGTGTTAAGCAAAACTACTGCTCCACCCTTATCCACTGGTTTAATTGTTATATGACTGTTTGTTGTTTAAAGATTTTAAAGCAGCTCGTTCATCGCTTGTACAGTTATCCCAAGATCTCACATTATTTTCTTCCTGTAAATGTTGAAAATCAAGTTCACATTTCTTAATAAATACAGAAACTGTGGGATTCATGGGGGGGATTTAGATCTAGGTTGTAGTCTAGGGACAATATTACTTGCTTCAAAATTTTTATCCTCACCTTCATATACACATTTAAAGGTTAGATTTCTTCCCAATTTATGTAAATCCACACAGACATTGAAGAAATTTATGTCCATGGTAGGGCAAAATGAAAGTCGCTTACTCAATACCGAGATCTCATGCTGTGTTAAACTATGATCAGACAAGTTCACTACTGGTAACATCAGGATCTTACTGTTACTGTTCTCAAGATCATTCTTCTGGCCTATTTGCTTTACTTCCCCTTCATATGTTTCACTATTAGTCACTTGTGCAGATACAGACAAATTAATATTGGGTAACCCGCTATCAATTTAAGGGGTAACACCATATTCGAAATATTTGTTGGGGGCAACACCTGTATAGGGTCATTGACCTCATTAACACCACATTTAGGTACAGGCTGATTAAAAGAGGCCAGTAGAGGGGATGTTTTATGTACTCATTTAACAATATCTATGGGGCATCAGTAATGTTATTAATATTATCAACAACACATACAGGCACAGAATAATTTGGAAAAGCCAACAAAGGGGAAGCACATTTAGAAGTCACACAATCCGCAAGAAACTTTTGGAGAGCCGAAACATTAATATATAAGGAACTAGAATTTGTTTCATTTAAGACTGTTCGTATTAATAGTTGTTCCTGTTTCTTTTGCCATGCTGTTCTGCCCCCCCCCACCTCGTCCTCCTCTTTGGAGCTGAACTCTTTGGAAGCATTTTTTGCTTAAGTAAGAGACAGAAGTTTCACATGCAGATTTGGAGGGTGTTCGCTGGTCAAAGCCTGAGGCACCCTTATTTGGTTTCTTTTGGAACCTTTCTAGTCTTTTTTCCACTGTTTTTAGTGGAAGGAATTTGAGCTCAGAAACAATCCCTCACTCACTACATCCAGGTCCACTTGTCTGTGGTGCCTGACATACCACTGCTGTGGGTACTGCTGATACTGAGGCACTGCCCCAGCCTGATAGAAAAAAAAATTGGGGCTTGCTGTGGTGTATATATCCATCTTTTTCATGTAAGCCTTTATCTTTCTCCAAAGAGGAATTGACCTTGGCTGGAAAGTCTATAACCTTGGTTTGGTTATCCTGAGTGAGATCTGTGACTCACAGCCAGGCAAACATCCTTGCCATTCATCTGACAGCAGCCACTTAAATTGTTATTTGGCTGCTCCCAAACCAAATTTAGCTGTTTCAGCTAGATCATCTGACAAGGGAGTCTGGGCCTTGGCTGACATAGCAGGGGCTGGCTACCATAGTGACTTTGGTATTGACATAGGCTTGAAATGTGTGCCTGCCTGATGGCCAAGGAACCTATAAATTTTCCTTTTTAAGCCATGTTGTCAATTTGTCCCAGAATCCTTGTTAAGAGGATAGGATGACAGGGGTATCTTTGCCTTGTCACAGGCTGTTACTTTAATCACTTCTTGGTGGACAGGGTGGCGGAATCAATTTCAGTTCCCTCTCTGTCCTGCTGAAATTTTTTATACATCCTCTTATCCAGAGGGGGAACAGAACTTGGAGTTTGTAAAATCTTTAAAGTATCTTCCCTGAAGAATTTATTCACAGGAATGGGAAGCTTTTAGTGGGTGACAGTGCAATCTTTCTCACCAATGTGAAGAATGAGGAATAATCCTCAGATGTTCTGTGGGGAAAGACAAATTCATGTTCAGAGGAAACCTCAGATTCAATAGGTTCTCCTCCATTTCATAATAATTACATATTCCTCCTTTTAAATATTAGGCAGACTGCTTTTCAAAGGTCTGCTGCTGAGAGACAGACAGCCCTTGTAAGCCTGAAAGTGTTTTCTTTAGCCATTCCAGGCATTTTTTCAAACTTTTCCCCCCAGAAAAGTTTACAAATTTCACAATATTCATTTAGGTGATCATAGCCAATGGAAGCAACACACAACTGTACTTACCTGTACTGGGAAATAATTCCCCAATCAGAATCAGCCTGCAATTTCTGAAGGAATTGGCAGGCTTTGTAGCAGGCACAGAAGTCCCCAGATGCTGTCTAGCAGGGGTTCTGTGTGCATAGTTTTGTTGATTTCTTTGGAGGGAACCAGGGAGTCAGCCAGTTCAGCAAGCCTCTTAGGAACTGTTTGTATACCCATCTCAGAGGTAGCAGTTACATTAATTGTTTTGGTTTCAGCCACAGTAACTTAGGGTGTCAGCTGGTCAGAGCTCGAGGGGCCCTTAGGTGGTGATTGCATTTTCTTGTTTGTTTTTATTTCTTTTTAGCCTCATCCAGGCATTTCAGTAGTTTTTTTCAGGATATGTAATGCATATTTCACTCTGCTTTTAAATGTTCATGTCCAGATAGGCAAAACAAGAGAATGTTTGACTTAATAAATTTTCACCACACTGAATACAAGGTTTGAAACTGGGATCACCAGTTTATTTTTATGACATTTTCAATGTAAAGACAATAAAAGTTTCAACCACTAAAAAATAATATTTTAATTTAAGTTTATTTAGCAGTTGCGGTCGGTTCTGATACCGTTGTGGGATCCGAGAACTGAGATCAAATGAATCGAGGCTGTTGGTTCAGGAACCGGTATAAGAGGTTCTTAAAACAAGCTAATTTAATAAAATTAAACATAACTAATGGAGTTTTTTAGTCAGAAAACTCTGATAAATATAAAATAAACTTCAGTTTACCTCCAGTTATACCGATCTGGGAGAAACCGAGAAAACGTACAATTTAAAAACTAAAACTATGGGTTTGCCTAAAATTACAAACAGTGAAAGGTAGCAAATGAAGTGAAAGAAACACTTATAAGATTTTAAAAGGTTTCTCACGTTAGAACAAAAGATGATGATGAGAGGATCTCGAGCATCTTGTCTTGACAGGCAGAGAGAGAACTCTGAGGGGTTTAGAACTAAGGCAGTTAGGATAAGGCAGCATTTGAAAAATTTCTCATGCAAAAATTCCATCATTTGCATATCTTTCAAATTCTCTATGGGCAATTGTACTTAAAAGGCTGACTACATAAAGTTATGAATACCTGAGTATTACTGGGGTTAGAAGTGATCCTATAGCTCAGTGGTATAGCAGCAAAACAGTATACCGGAGGCTTGTGTTCAGTTACCAGTAGGTCATATTTTTTCATTCTCACTACAATTTGTATTGTGTAAGATACATAATTAATGAGACAACTTAATATGTTCCAGCTGATATCTGTGTCTTACTGATACTTTCATCAGAACTGCAGCTGCATGTGTGTGTGTGTGTGTGTGTGTGAGTTTGGGGGGGTTCTACTTAGGTTAAAATTCATATAGAGACTCATACACAATAAAGGCATGCACTAGTGAATGTTTTAATGTTTACTTGAATGTTGTACATTATTTCTTTGTTCTTTCACACTACAATTTGTCATTAAATTGCTAAGCAGATGCTAATGCACCAACCACCTTACTGTATTCTTCATTGTTCCTAGTTAAAGGATATTTCATTTAGTTAATTATTTATTTATTAATGATGTCAGAATTACAATGCTTTGAGTCAGTGACTCTTTTACAAAAGCTCCTTGTCAAGGTAGTACACAGTTACAATAGACAGTCAAAAAGCATGAAACAAGACAGTTACAGCAAGTTACAAGGGAAGTGCAAATAAAATGAAAAGTGGAGGAGTTCCTATACAATCTGAGTTTGAGTGGACGTAGGCTGGACAGAAGTCCATTGTTAAAAGTAGATCTGTATCTGGCAAGGATGCAGTCAGGTGGGCAGAAGCTAGGGGCAATTGCAGTTGCAGACGATGCAGAGGTGACTCTGGAGTGAGGATTTGAATGGCCCAAGTCTGCTGTCATAGGTGATGGAGGCAGAGAGAGAGTTTATCAATGTGGGGGCTCTGTAAATGAAGGATCTCTGGGCCAGGGCATTCCTGACTCTGGGCATATGCAGCAGCACTTTTGTGGAGCTATGGGTGGAGGGTATAGAGGGGGAAGATTGGGTCAAAACTGATAGTCTGGGTGGAGCCAGGCCAACCATAATTTTTCTGGTGAAGGGGCAAGACTGGTACTGGAGCCTTTCTTCAAAATCAAGTAGGTTCAATAAAGTGTAAAGACTGCAAGTGTGAGTGAGGCTATCGCAGCCTGTAAGGAGGCAGCATGCTTTATTGAAGGAGATTTTTATGCTTTGGAGGGCTGTATTGGTGGCTGAGCCATACATAATGAGCTCATAATCTGTGAGGGAGAGGACTGAGGAGGTAATAGAGAGCCTGAGTGCTTCAGGGGGGTGCCAGTGCCTTTGGTGGTAAAGCAAGCCAATGCATAGGTTGACTGAGGAGCAAAGGAGGTGGATGTGGTCATGGAAGGATAGTGATGGGTCGAAAGTTATGCCAAGGTATTTCAGACTATGAAGCTGTTCGATGGGGTGGAGGCCATTGGACATGATTTGTAGTTGGGAGTCTCAGGACCTATTCTGATTGTGGGAGAAGAGCATGGACTTCATCTTTTTATGGCTGAGAAAAAGTCTTTGATCAGTGAACCATGTTTCTGCCAGGCTGAAGGATTTTTGAAGGAAGCCTTGTAGTGTATGTGGGTCAGGTTGGGCAGAAAAGAGTACTGCATCATCGGCATAAAGGAGAACTCACTCAGAGCAGATGGAGGGGTGGGTGTTGAGGTAGAGACTGAAAAGAAGAGGACCCAGGATTGAGCCTTAAGATATGCCAGAGATAACAGGATGGTAGCAAGAGATGGTGTTATTTATTTTGACACATTGTGACCGGGAGGAGAGGTAGCTTGTGAACCAGGTGACAATGTCCTAGGAGAGGCCTAGATGGACAAGGGTGGAAAGGAGGAGATGGTGGCTAACTGTGCAGAAAGCCTTTGACAGGTCAATGAAGACAGCCATTGCCAGATACCCACTGTCAAGGGCAGAGTGCAGACAGCTAGAGAATTCCAGGAGGGCTGTGGTAGTGCCATGGCTGGGGCAGAATCCATGCTGTTCTATGCAAAGGAGGTTATTGATGGTAAGATATTCAGAGAGCTGGTCAGCAACTACTTTTTCTAGGGCTTTGGAGAGAGGGGGAAAGATTGAGATTGGATGGTAGTTCTCTGCGATGGTGCAGTCCCTGCTCTTGTGTATGGGGGTGATGACTGCAACATTCCAAGTGGAAGGGAACAGGCCAAGGCAGAAGGTGTGGTTAAGTAGATTAGTGAGGGCAGACAACAGTACATCAAGAACCTGGCAGAGCAGTTTAAGATCAAGTGAATCTTTACTGTTGCTGGGGTCATTAAGGACTTTCAGGAGGTAGGGTTTATCCTCCTGTGCTGAGAATGCACAGAAGTAGATGAGGGGATGCATGAGAGAGGCAGGTGAGGAGGTGGGAGCCGGGTCAAAGAAGTTGGAAGAGCACTGAGCTAAGGTTGGAGAAGATGGAGTTGAGTGTATCGGCTATGCACTGAGAGTCAGAGGAGAAAGTGCCACTGATGTTGAGCTGGGATGGGGTGGGGACTAGGATTTGCCATTGGGTTCCTTAATATTGTCCTAAAATTTGTGGGCAGTGCTCCAGAGGATGTATGGGTAGTCTTGAACTAGCTAGCTTTTGCCTTACAGACAGCCCAGGTGCATTTATTATGGGCTTCCCTATAGAGTTGCCTATCAGAGGGCTTGCTAGAGTCGATGGCTCTGTGCCAGAGGTTGTCTCACTGATGCATTTGGTTTAGTAGTGGTTGAGATATCCAGTGGGTGTTGATATTTTTGACTGTGTGTTTGGTGAAGGGAACAAATAAGCTTAGGCTGCAATGAAGGAGTGGATGAAGTAGGAGACAGCTGCATCCATATCAGGTGCTAGGTTAATTGGGGAGCAGTACCAATGAACAAGGTAGATTCTTAGTTGCTCTAGCTTGCCAGGTTTAAGGTGACACCAGAGGGAGGTTTTGGAAGGTGGCTATTGGGCTAATCCTGACCAGGAGCAGATTACAGGGGAGTGATCACTAAGGGCATTGGGAAGGACAGTGGTGTCAGATATTTTTGGGTGTGGTTGGAGAGGATGATGTCCAGGAGAGAGGTGGCACTGTTAGAGGGGTTAATTCTGGTGAGGTGGGTGACTAGTTGGGTGAGATCCAGGACAGTGGCAGCATCTTTTGACTGGGAGCCTGCACTAGAGAGCCAGTTAATATTGAGATCACCCAGTGTAATTTGCTCAGTTTTTTGGGGGAGTTGGGAGAGGTGGTCAAGCAATGACTGGAGGGCAGGTTTCTGGTTGCGTGGGGGACTGGCAGTCAATGCGTAACATCAATGGGCTAACATCCCTTAGGCAGTCTGTGCAGGGAGTCAGCTTCCAATTACCTTTAGAGGGGCCTTGGTCCACACTTTCCCAATGCTCGATGCAGTATAGACAGCTGGCAACTCTCTCTGGATACCTTATGGCCAACTTGTGAGATGATAGCTTAGAGCAGTAGTAGAGCAGCAGAACAGTATTCTGTTGGCATGGTTCAATTCCCAGTATGGCACATTAATTCTTTCTCACTTTAATCTATATGTATGTTTGGGGAGGGGGTTAATTGCAACCTGTGAAATGGGTGTTTGAGTGGCAAGAACTGAAGCAGGCTTAGAGGAGACAAGAGATTAAAAGGTGGGAGTTAGCTGTGGGCCCTGATGTGGGTGAACAGTAATGAAGGAGAAACAAGACCAGCTAACCTAAACCAGAAAAGGTGATTTATTTCACTACATAATTAAATGATGTGTGTGAGTAGGCAGAAGTAACTGTTTTTGTGTAAGTGTTTTGGAGCTTTTTCTTTTAAATTTCTGTAACTCGTAGTAGTTTGGAAGAGGAACCCTAGCTGGGAGAATACTTGTAGTCTGTTGTAGGTTGAGTAGTTAATAACAGCCTGTGAAACAGGTGTATGATAGGAGTAGGAACTGAAGCAGGCTTAGAGGAGACAGTATATATAAGCCCCATGGCATCCCATCGCATGGGTGTTACAGAGTACTAGTGGGATAGCTGCAGAAGGGATTTCTGCATGTCATCTGGGGTAGTGTAATATTCTAATTCATTATGCTTAACTTGCCAACCATATAATCAGGGTAGAAGAAATTTCTTTATACATACTGTAATTTCCTTTTCTGTTAGCTCCAACATTGTCCTCCCCCACCACTCTCCACTCCCCCAGGCCAGTGGCCTCTGAGGAAGGGGATGTAGGGTGTGCTTTTTGGTGCCTCTCATTCAGTGATGCAGCAAGGAAAATTTCTCTGGTGTTGCTACCACTTGTGCTGAGAGCTCTATGAATCTCCTACATATAGGGCAGTGTCCCCTTCCCCAAAGTGTAAGTTGGGACATGAGCACCCCATAGTCCCTGCAGTTAACTAACTCTCCACTGTACATGCAGTATGCTTCATACTAGCTGATGCTTCCCTATACACAATACCTCATTAAGTCCTATTTGCAATGGTATAGCTTCCTAGTAGTGACTTTCTGCCTACTATCTGCTTGGAACGCTTTAGTTACTCTGTATCACACTTTGCCCTAGATAGGGAGTTAGCCATAAACACACACACACACACACACACACACACACACACACACACACACACACGAGCACAGATTCTGTGGTGTACCACATTGTCAATGTATAATCAGTACATATGGGTAATGTGCACCCCTACTAGGGGAAATGGCACAGTCCAAGGCTGTAATCAGCACAGAATCTTGAGCACAGGAACATTCCCGACAGCAGCAATTCTCCAGCCGCTTTTGTCCTTGCAGTGCCCCTAATTTTGTAAAAGTACAGTACAAGTCACATTAAACTGTTCCGTCAACTCACTGGTGTAGAATTTTTTTTTTTGTGATGCTACTGGAGTGGCAACTCAAACTACTGAAGTTTCAACTATTTTCCAACCATCCTTCATTGTCTATTCAGCTCACATGTAACTGTTTAGTGAAATGGCAGTAGCTGCATTTTCATGGCATTGTTTATAAATATCACAGCATTCCTTTAGAGCATTGTTTACAAATATCATAGCATTCCTTAAGAGTTGTTTAGTCTGCCTTCTGAAATGAAACTCATAAGCACTCAACTGAAAATAATGTTTATAGCACATAACAGCTAGATGCAAACCAATACTAAACTTTTACTAATTCATTGAATTAAACCCTGCAAAGATTAGGAAACTCATTGAACAATGCTACACCAGTGAGTTGAGGGAACAGTTTACTGTGACTTGTACCGTAGACTCATATAGATTATACTGCTCATCTTGTAACAAATCAATACATATAAGCTGTTTATAAACTCATACCTTTAACTAAAAGGAAGATGCAGAAAAAGTGATTCCCTATCTCTTCCGGAGATTGGTGGGACAGAAGTGGCTCATTGTCTGCTTCTCTTATGTGGTGGAGCTTCTTTGAGGTACTGAGCCAACAAGAAAGAAACTTGCCAAAGTAACTAATGAAAAAGGTAACATTGGAAAGTAACTGCAAACATTGTAAGAACTAACCTGTAACAAGGGAAGAACCCTTATTGATCAAAAAAATGTAAACCTGTTAGTCTATGTAGCAGTAAGCAATGTTTAAATGTGAAACTGCTCCTCTTTTTCATATCTATCTATCTATCTATCTATCTATCTATCTATCTATCTATCTATCTATCTATCTTCATTGCAAAAAAGTGTAAATGCACTAGTTAGGGTTAAACTGATGAAAGTAGAGATATGTGGCATTAGGGTTCCCAACCATATAGCCTCACCCCTACTCTGCAGGCATCAACAGGAAAAAACATTACAATATGGCCTATCCTGCATCTTCACAAATCAGGTGTGGGGTATGAAAAAAACAAAGTCCAAACTGTTTTTTTTCATATGATGGCATTCTTTTTTCATATGAACAAAAAATACATATGAAAAGGATACCCTCAAATGATAAAAGAATTTGGACTTAGTTTTGTTTTTTCCATTCTTTTTTCATATGAAGGCATCATTTTTTCTATGCTTTTTTAGTTTAAACAAAAAAAGAGTGCCTTCATATGAAGAAAGAATCAGAAAAAAAACTTAAGTCCAAATTCTTTTTTTCATATAAAAGCCATCTATTTTTGTATAGATCAATTATTTTCTTGTATACACATACAAACAAAAAATCTGCGCATTAAACGGAATTTTTAAACATTTAAAAAATACTTTTCTTGACATTTTTTTCAAGACAATAAGTGCAAAATCCACCTAACAGGGTCCCAATTAGCAAGATATATGTGTTGCTGTGTGTACAGGGTCATTTTTGTGGGTTTTGAATTTTTTTTTAAATGGAAACAAGATGATGACCATACGAAAAAAGATTTTTTTCCTCATGAAAAAAGATTGCCCCATATGAAAAAGGATTCTTTTTCATATAGACAAAATATTTTTTCATTCCAAGCACCTATCCAAAAGACTGTACTGAGCATTTTCAGAACCAAAATTTCAAAATTGAATAACCTTGGAACGGACTAGTATTGTTTCTCCAAACCACTGAAAGACATATCTGTGGTCCAAGCACTTTCTTCCCCGAAAATTGAAGACCAAAATTTTCCACCATCTGGGCAACAGGTGATGACAAAAAAAAAACCCAGCCAAAAACTGTGATTTTTTTTAAAAACTTTTCTCACTATTTTCATCTCAGAATCTGCACATCAGATCAGAACAAAATTGGCTAGTGAAGGGATCTACCCCACCCCCAAGACTGCACATGCAAAATTTCATGCAACTATATTGAATGGCTGTAAAGATATTAAAGTACGGAGTTTAAGGTTTACAATAGAAAACCCTTATCAATCCTAACTAGAGCGGTGCCACCACACCACTATAATATATAAGCACAGCAGGTAAATCACAGAATGATGTCCAGACAGACTTGCAATCAGAAAACAACAGACATCCCAGCTGTGGCATGCTAGACAATATTTTCCAGTAGGACATAGGCTCCCAGGAGGGCCCCAATGACAATGATAAAGCTAACAGAATAGGAAATTACAATAAATATGAAGAAATTTCTTCCATCTATAGTACTCTATGTTGTCAATGGGTAATCATTTCATATGATTCTAATAAGCTAATAAGGTTCTAATAAACAGTACCCATTATCCAACTGGATGGGGAGAATATTATCCCATATGCAAACTGCAAAAAAGAGAAAGTCATTTACATGCTAGCTGCTGCCTGCAAAACTCTGCAACCCATGCCCACATTAGCAGAACTTTGAACATCCAGTCTACAGTGCTTGGCAAATGTGTGTACAAAGAACCACATTGCTGCCTTGCACAGTTCTAAGACAGATGCCATCACTTTTCTCTGCCCATGAGGTGGCCATAGCTCAGGTGACAAGAGCCATGATGAGAGCTGGAGTCCTCTTCTATACTGTGACATAAGCCTTGGCAATGCATGCCCTTACCCATGTTACCAGGGTAGCCTTGGGAGGCTTTTTGTCTTTTTTGGCTGCTCCAAAAAATATATGAACAACCTATCCAATTTCCTGAACTCTACAGTCAATCTAAGATATAGATGTGACAGCCAGGATGCAATGCAGAAATGCTGCAGAATATCACAGAATGCAGCAGTTTACTGGAGGGGCCATTGTAAGTCAATGGCAATTAAACCCTTTTGTCATGCAGGGTTTTGTGACATGTCATTACAGCAAGTTACTGCGCTTCATCGTGGGTGACACCACTGTATGTCCTAATTGTCCTACAGAAATTTAACTTGTGCAACTCTTTCTCTTTTGGATGAATTGGCTGCAGACAGTTCCATTTGATAAAGGTGAAACTTGTTCCGTGACTTACAAATTGGCAAGTGTACAGTGCTGAAAACAGAAGCAGTAATTGTGCACAAAAAGCAGACACACAATCAGTGAGGGTACGCAACATGGTTGAGCTATAACAATATATTACACTTTTTATCTGGGGTCTACACACCCCACACTCCCCATGTGGGAGGCTTCACAACTCTACACCCCCTTTCCAATTATAATCAACTCCGGGGGGGAGCTGACACTGGTTACTGGACACTATTCGGGGGGGGATACTTTATAGATGACAAAACTAGGAGATCGGGGCACAGACCCAAAAATAAAAAAATTTAAGTACCGCAAACACCCAAATAGAATAATATCCCCACATAGCCCCAAACCCTGAACCTCCCACACTGCAGACATCCACTCTCATCACCGGATCACATGGCCGGCTTGGCAGTGCCCTGACAAACTACATTCCACATACCTGTTCCCTTGACTTTCCTCTTCCATTCGCTCTCCTGCACACTAGCTCTTCTTCTCCTGCATCCTCAATATCACTGTGCCTTGCTATCCTTTCAGGCTAGCTCATATCATGAACACTCAAACTGAGTTTCTCAAAACTGAGTAACTCAATTTCAATCACCCATATGATGGGATACCACTGCTGGCAGAAGGATGGAAGACAGATTTACTGATTTACATGGAAGGCTGCAGGAATCTTTGGAATGAAAGACAGAACCATTCTCAGAATCACCTTGTCCTTATGAATGACCTGGTAAGATTCTTTGTGGGACAAGGCCTGGAGATCACCAATCCTCCTGGCTGAATACATTATGTAGCAACTGAAAAACACACCATGCAGGACAAGATGTCTAGCAGTACTGATGAAAAAGGTTTAAAGGGTTCTTTACAAAGAGCATTCAAAACCAGATTCAAATCCCATGGAGGGACAGGGATTCAGAAAAGGGGTCAGCTTCTGCTGATAGCTTATACAAAATTAATAACCTCCAGGTTAGTCCCTAAGGACAACCCAAAGAGGCTGCAAGGGCCAACACATCACCTCACAAGATGCTCAAAGCCAAACATTTTTCCACTCTTTCATGTAGAAAGCCCAAAGTCTGTGGAACTGTTGCTTTGGAAGGACAGATAATTTTTCCCTGACACTGCCCGAAAGATGGTCCATACGCGAGCATAAGATTGAAAGATGGCATTCTTTCTGGCCACCATCAGGGTGTTCACTACCTTTCTAGAGAAACCCTGTTTCAGAAGTCTCCACCTTTCAGGAGCCAGAACACAAGCTGTATCACCTCCAGGCTTGGATGCAGAATGGGACATTGGGAAAGAAGGTCCCACTGAATTGCGAGAACAATTGTAGGGTGTTGAGCTAGATTCACCAGATAAGAGAACCACATCATTCCAGGCCATTCTGGGGATATTAGAAGAAAGCTTCCTCTCGAATGTCTTATTTTCTGGATGATCTTGAGAAGGAATGGCAGGGAAGGGAAGGCATATGCTCTGCCAGAATTCCATGACTGTGACAGGGCATTCACTGTCTTTGCCTATGGACACTGGTAGCAGCTGAAGAACTGCTACACTTGTGAATTCTGGCTGGAGGCAAACAATCTGATTTGTCAATGACTGAATCATTTGCACAGGTCAAACACCTCAGGGTTCAGCATCCACTGCTCTGGGTGGACATTCTCACAGCTTAGCCAAACAGCCTGAATGTTTTACTCCCCTACCAAGTGAACTGCTGACACTGAGATGGTTCTCCTCTGCCACAGCAAAAGATCAGTTGCTTCTTTTATCATCTCTCTGCTCTTTGTACCTCTTGAATGCTTATGTACACCACTGTGACAGCATTGCCTCATCTTTTTTTCATAGCTTTTGACTATACCAGATTGCAAAAATGAAGGGGAGTGAGGCATAAAGCTCTCATTACCAGGACATTGGTGTGCAGCTGCTGTTCCTGCACAAATAAGGAACCCCTGAATGAGAAGGTGATCCAGCACTTCACCCCAGCCTGACAAGCTGGTATTGGTTTTCAGGATCAACTCTGGAGAGACCTCTAAGAGAGAATCTTGCTTAGATTCTCTAAATTCACCCACCAACTCAGGGACTGCTGCAAGGGTGGGGATATTGGAATCCTAGCCTGATAGTCCTCTGAGGTTGGGTCCCAGGCTGTCAGCAACTCGATCTGGAGGGGTTGCATGTGTAAGCGAGCCCATGGGACTAATTCTATTGTTGCTGTCATGAGGCCTAGAATCCACAGTAGACTGTGAGCTGAAACCAACGATTGGCTCATCAGTCACTGAACCTCTTTCATCAAGGTCTCCTTCCTTACTGCTGAGAGGAAAAACTTCACTTCATCCATTCTGAACACTGCTCCCAGGTGCTCCATAGTCTGAGATCAGTCAATAGAGTTTTCTCCCAATTCACTACCTAGCAATAAGACTCCAAAACCTACTGGTTCCTGGTCACTGATTTCTTCACTAGAGTGGCAGAAGGTGCTCAGATAAGCACATCGTCCAGGTAAGGGTAGACATGATGTCCCTCCTGCTGAAGCTGTGCTACTAGGACTATGAGCACCTTAAAGAACAACCTGGGGGTTGTTGCCAACCCAAAAGGAAGAGCCATGTATTTGAAGTGTTGCCCCAGGACCATGAACCCAATGGACCTCTGATGAGATTGATGGATGGGGATGTGAAGATATGCATCCTTCTGTAGCATCTTGAAGGACACGTGATGAATAAACTAGTTTCAGGTCCAGACTAGGTCTGAAACTCCATGACGTTTTGTGAAGCACAAAATGAATTGAGTACAATCCCTGGCCTTATTTGTCAGGAGGCACTGGGACAGCTGCCTAAATCTGCTTGAGGTGATTTAACATTTTAGACACTTTTTTCTCTTCATGGGGTCCTTTGGCACAGAGAATGGTAGAAAGCATACATTTGAGGGAATGATTGTAAACTGTATTGTGTAGCCTAATGCCAGAATCTCCAGGACCCAAGCTTCTGACATTATCTAGGCCCATATTGAGCAACAATTGTGCAGTCTTCCACCAATGGAAGGGGGGAAAAGGTGGGCCCATGTACTCTTATTGTGATGTGCCACCTCTTTGCCTTGTACCTCCATTACATTTTCAGGCAAGGGTTCCTCTGCCACTATTGGCCTTAAACCCAAAGAAGGATTCTTTACTCTTCTAGTTCCTGAAATTTCAAAAGGGACAACCCCCCCAACACTTTCTCTGTCAGCCAATTCCTCAACCTTTCAAAGTTGAGCTGGCCTTTTGCTGTTTCTATGACACAGGAAGGTGACCCTTTTTATCCTGGATATCTATCAAACTATCATGAAGTCCTGAACCAAATAATAAGGCTCCCTCAAATGATAAGTTAAACAACTTGCTATTCAACATCTGGTCCATGACCCATGATTCAATGCTGTTGCCATACCCCTCACATGGCAGATACAATGTGATAAGCAAAGTGAACTGATATCCTTATGTTCTCCCCCATGGCATCCCCTAGAAAGGTGGATGCCATGGATACCAGCTGTAAAATACTCATCCTCTGAGAATCCAGGGGAACAAAACTACCCAGTGTCTTAACCCAGAGGTTTAGTGCTGTAGTGACAATAAATGATTCATAGGAGGTGTGGGGGTTTTCTCTGCTGTAGACGAAGGCCCTTCTGCACAAAGCTTCCACTCACCTATTGTGCTTATCCACTAGGGCCAGTGAACCCTCAACTGGGATAGTCATGTGCCTTACAGAGTTATATGAAGCCTTATCAGTCAATGATGGTGTCTCCCACTTGTCGGTATTTTCCGCCATAAAAAGAAAACACCATACCATGGGTTTGGGCAGATATTTTATCTGGTCTGCTCCTTCCTGTTGCGGTTCAATAATCTACTTATATTGAATAAAGTTTGGAAAACACTTTGGAGTGGACAAGGACTCAGACAGGATCAGGTTCACATCTAAGGCCTCCACAGATTGCACCACCTACAGCTGCAACATCCTACAAGCCTAAGTTACCAGACAGGACAGAGACTTAGTATCGAGCAGGGGAGGGATTGGAATCCTCCTCTTTGGCTCTGTCCACTCTCCTTCCTCCTCCTCATCAGAGTGGTCATCATCATCTTCAAGTAATACTTTTGAGTCAGGATTTTCCCCAAGATCCCTGGTATCCTCTTTCTAACCCGCTGGATGGTCAAATTTGGGGTCTGCTTGCAAATCTGGATTAGTAGACATCTTCTGTTCTGACACACCTGAAAGTGCCTGTGTGCCCCACCCCTGACCATAAAGGCCCGACTTGGGATTGGGTGTTTTGACTGTGATGTCATACAGAACAACAGGGCTGAAAAGCTCACCCAAAGGCAACCACAAGGATTTATGCAATTCTGCTTTGCCACTGCCAGCCAATACACCAGGTGCACACACCAACTCAGGGTTCTGACTGGGGGAAACTATGATCGACATATTAGCTTGAGAAACACAATAGGGGCAATAGGCAACCATCTGAGAGGGCCACATTACTCTTCTACAGGTCTTACATTGTTTAAAAGCTAGATGTCTCCAATAAGCTAAATTGCCAGTATTACTACAAGAGGGGATAGAGCCCAGAAGATGCCATAGAAACTGTCTGCTTTTTTTATTTATTTTATATATGTATATTATGAGAATATTGCTCTGGTTCAAAAACAAAAAAAATCAGTTAAATCTAACTGATAGGAGCATTACTACCAGCCTACAGGACTAAAAGGCTAACGTAAGAATGATCACTGTCAGAGAAAATGAGATCCAGTCTGGGAGAACAAAGCCACTGTATCTAGTAGTTCAGAAAGTGCTGACACAAGCGTGCGTGCAAGAGTGCATGCGTATGTGATGTCATGATATTACGTGTGATGTCACAGCATCAGAAGGGTGTGCACCAAAGACAAGAGGTGAGAAAATGAAGGTGCTTAAGCTCAGGATGGCCTCCTGAAGAGCCTAACTGATAGGCTCTGAGCAATGGCGGGAGTCTGCACAGCTTTGAGAGCCATTAGAAGGCAGACAGCAATCAGTGCCTAGAAGGTCTGCCTCCACAAAATACATGACTATATAGGCTACAGCTTTTTTTTAAACTGTCTCCAGAAATAAAATACCTGTCCACTCACAGACCAGCCAATAAACACAATACCCAGAGTGAGAGAAACATATCAGTTGTTCACTTGACAGTTTTAAGCACCCAGACACTTCTGCTAAATAATAACAGCTCTATAACAGTCCCTTTGGGGAGGGGGATGAAGCCAGTATAGATGCTAGGAGGGAAGGGCAAAGGTTAAGAAACAGACCCTATCATCCCCTAAATGAGAAGTGCACTTACAGTGCCTGAGGCACCATAAAAGGATAGATTGGAGATGTAATAAGAATAAACATTCTTAGAACAGTGTGGAAAAATGTGGCCTTCAATCTAAGCACAAACAAGCAGTGGAAGTGGGGAAACAATGCAGGTTAACCAATTTTAAAGCCACAGCTTATCAGGCACAGTTTTAATCTTAAGGGTGCTCCCTATTAGAAGACAGCCCCGACCTGCTCAGCAGAATCACAGCCCTAAGAATTAGACAACAAAATGACTTATTTTTTTTCTCAAAGAAATCTTCTATGCTGCTTCCCCTTCGATGGCACATCAAACACTGGAGAGTTGCTGCTGTCTGGAATCTTCATGTGCTCAAGTTGTTATGCTGATTACAGCCTTGAGCAGTGCCATTTCCCTTAGTAGGGGTGTGCATTACCCATATGTGCTGATTACCCATTGATAATGTGGAGCCCTACAGAAAATGTGTGTGTGTGTGTGTGTGTGTGTGTGTGTGTGTGTGTGTGTGTGTGTGTGTGTGGCACTAACTCTCTATCTAGGGCAAGGTGTGATACAGAGTAACTAAAGTGTCCCAGGCAGTTAGAAGACAGAAAGTCAGTACTAGGAAGTTGTATCATTGCAAATATGACTTAATGAGGTATTTTGTATGTAGGGAAGCTGCAGACAGTATGGAGCATACTATAGGTACAGTGGGGAGTTAGTTAGCTGCAAGGACTGTGGGGTGCTCATCTTCCAACATACACTCTGAGGAAGGGGACACTGCTCTACATATAGCAGATTCATAGAGCTCTTGGCACAGCTGGTAGCAGCAAGTTAGAAGTTATCCTTGCTGCATCACCAGATAAGTGTCACCAACAAGCATGCCCCAGACCCCCAATTCCTCAGAAGCCCACTGGTCTGGGGGAAAGGCAAGTGATGGGGAGAGAAAGGATGGGGTGGCAGAAGCAGTCACAAGGCTGTTGACCAAGTTTATCACATTCTGACAGCATTTTGCATTGTCATATTGGATGAAACATGTGTGAATGTCTCCTCCAGTGGGACTCAGACCTGCTTGGGAGAAGGGAAAAGGACAGCATGGTGACACATAGGAGGAAGGTAGCGAGGAGTATCCTAGTGGTATGGGACTCTAGGATTAGAGGTATAGAAGGCTTTTGGAGTAGAGATGGGCGAAGTGGCCCCAATTTGCACCTCGAAGTGGAATGTGGAATGAAAGCGAATCCTCGGAGTGCTCCACAATGTGAAGCGGAGTACTTCACGTTATAATGGGTAATGCGAAGTCCATTGAAAACAATGACTATGCATTACTCCACCTTCCCAAACCACTACTCCACCAATTCTTAAGGCGAAGTACATTGAAAACAATGTACTTCACCTCACTTCGCCTTGTTTTTAAGCTCCAAAGTTGAATTTTGCAGTGATCCATGGGATTTCAGGTCACATGGGCTCTAGATTGTTCTGCACAGCCTCAGTTTGGGGTAGTGTATCTAGGAAGCTGTAGTAGACAATCTGCTCTGAGAGCTAGCTGTGATTCAAACCTTCTAAAAGCTGTTAAAAAAGCCTTTTTGAGGTTTTTTTTTTGCTGAAACTTTAGTTCATCAATTACAGGAAACCATCCTGTGCCCATATCATCGAGCTTTTATTGTTTGTGTGTGGATTTTGAGTGTTAATGTACAACATTCAGTCTGCGTATTGAGAGACAGTGGAAGTGTGCTTTGGGGAAGGGGCGCATCTGTGGTGTAGGTAGATTAACTTGGAGAAAAAGACAGTGCTTTCTGTTTTGGCAATATTTTTCTTGTATAACTATTAATGTACACATAGTAATAGTTTCAATAATTCTTGCCATTTTTTTTGCTGATTGTTGTGGTGCAGCAGTGCATAATTTTAGTTTGTTTAAAGTATGTGGTTATATTACTGAAGATTTCAATTTGCTATTCATTACTAAGTGTGTATGTGAGTATGTGTGTGATGCGTGTCATCAAATCAGACACCTTTTATTGTGCCACATAATTTCAGCAATGTGAACCTGCTATCCACTGCAGCTGTGTAATTTTTGTACTTCTTTGTGGTATCTTTACTGGTATTAGTACTAGTGCTGTTACTGCAGCAGTGCAGTACACTGCCCCCCTCCCGCGGCCTGCCCCAACCGGCAAAAGTATTATTTTCCAGATTTGAATTTCTGATGGTGAGCACTGGTTAGGTGTTGTCCCTTTGCATCTACATCTCTTCAGTGCACAGCACAATCTTAATCTGTCTGTGCATTTGCATCTCTTTAGGGCCAAATCTCCATCTCTAACTTAAATCACAGTTGCTTCTTTGGCTTCCCTTCAGAATATTAAACAGGTGTGGTGCATTGTGTAACAGGGGATGCTTTGAAACAACTGAGAAGCTGCATGGGATATTCTATACTGGGCTAGAAATCTGCAACAAATCTCTCTTGCTTACATCTGAGGGAAGTTTTCCTTACTTTACAGTCTTACATTGGTATTGCTTTGTATTTAATTATTTTAGTTTTTAAATCAGGAAGGGGGTTTTCAAAATTGCTTATCTTGTGAGCAACTTCAGAAGGGTTGAAATTACTGCATATTTAATTTTACTTTGTGGGTAACTGGACTGTCTACTAGTATTCTGTGACAGTTTGCATCAATATATTTTGGAATAATTTACTGGTGGTGGCTGTGTACTTCTAATAGCAAAGGCTGCAGTTTGTAATTTGATGCCAGACAGAGCCTCAGGTGGTGGAAATTGTCTTCACTAGTCAGGGAGTCCTGCATCATAGCCAATTGTTCTCCTTGGAACATTCCAGCATTGATCAATTACTATAAACTACTGGTGTGATCCTGTTTCAGACAGAAGCCCATCTTCTTCAAGTTGTGCAAAAGGGGGTGCTTTGAAACAACTGAGAAACTGCATGGGATATACTATACTGGACTAGAAATCTGCAACAAATCTCTCTTGCTTACAACTGAGGGAAGTTTTCCTTACTTTACTGTCTTACATTGGTATTTCTTTGTGTTTAATTATTTTAGTTTTTAAATCGGGAAGGAGTTTTTCAAAACTGCTTATCTTGTGAGCAACTTCAGAAGGGTTGAAATAACTGCATATCTGATTTTACTTGGTGGGTAACTGGACTGTCTACTAGTATTCTGTGACAGTTTGCATCAAATTACTTTTAAATAGTTTACAAATCAGTTACTGGAGGCTAGTTGAATTACTATAATGGGCAGTACTCACCAGGGTGGTGGAGCAGTGGTGTATTTGATTGTTTCTAACAGTCACTAGTGGTTTTGGACTACCCACCCACCCATCCCCACACCCCCCCAGGCGTGACGTTTACTTATAGCCAAAGTTCTGACATCACTTTCTTAACAGGTCTTGGGGCAGAACTGTCATATTCTCAATAACCCAGCACAGTGCATAAAGGGTAAGTAAACACCACAAAAAAAAAAATATATATATATATATATATATACACACACTATATATATTACATATTATGTATTATAAGGGTGAGGGACATGTGGGGAGTGGTTCAATGCACTGGCTGTGGGGCAGCAGTTTTCTGGGAGACATTCTGGAAACTGCGTTGCTGTCCTATTTTCAGGCAACTGTCAGCTCTGAGGGAGGAGGTTGCCCACCTCCAGGCTGAACTGGCAAGGACTAAGGAGGCCTCTCCCACCCAAAGAGCACCACTGCCACAACCACTGCCTCAGAGACTGCCAAGTATGAAGAACAGTTGGACCACAGTGGGTTCTGGGAGGGTGCGGGTGGTGGAACAGGGTGAAGCCCCCTAGTTGTACCTCTACACAAACCATATGCCAGTCTGGCAGAGCAAGGTTTCTCTATGTTGGCACCCTCAGTGGAGACCAAGAAGAATGCTGAGAACATCCACAAGGGATACCCACAGAAGGGTGGCAAGGGACACCACAGGGGAAGGAAACAGCTTCTGACAGGGGACTCAATTTTTAGAGTGGTAGACCTGGGGAAAGGAGAGGAGAGGGAAGTAAGGTGCCTACCTGGTGCCATGGCTTGGAGGGACAAGAAGTGAATCCTCAGGATTGCAGAAGCAGCATCACAGGAGAGGAAACTAGATATCATTGTCCACCTTGGGACAAATGACCTAGCTAGGCATGGGATCAATGCAGTGCAGGATGAAATTTTGAAGTTGTGGAGGGGCCTCAGACATTTAGCAAGCATGGTTACCTTTTCAGAGGTGCTGCCAGTCCATGGCAAGGGTGAGGCTAGGGTACTACACACCATGCAGTTTAATGAATGGTTGCAAAACTGGTGAAGAGCAATGGGCTTTGGCTTCATTGGGGACTTGGGGTACACCTGGGGAGATGAAGGTCTATACTGGCAAGATGGTCTGCATCTGTCCATGAAGAGAACCAAGCTCCTAAGTGACAGGTTTAAATGCTTCCTTGGTGAGCTTTTAAACTAGCCATGGGGGGAGGTGCTAATAAGAGGCAGAAAATGTCAAGCCTCCCACCACAAAACATGTCAGGTAGTAAGGTAAACACTGAGGTACAGTGCTCAACAGAGGGCAGAACAGGGGTAAATGGAAAAATAGACAAGGGCAAAAAAAGCAGGCATGGGGAAAAAAGATAAAGCCAACATTAAATGAAGGGCAATGAGTACCAATGCCGGTAGTCTGGGAAACAATCTTCTTGAGCTAGTAGCCTTGATGGAAGATGAAGAATTGGATATTGTGGCAGTCATAAAAACATGGTTCATGGAGAACCATGACTGGGATGTCAACATACTGGGGTACACAGTCTACAGAAATGGACAGGGAGGGGAAAAGAAGAGGTGGAGTAGCTCTATACATAAGGGAAGGGATCAAAGTTACAGAACTAAAAAGCAAAGGGGGAGGACAAGAGGCACTCTGGGTCACCTTGGAGACAGGGAATGGCATCACAATCCACATGGGGGTTGTTTACAGACCCCCATTTCAATAGGAGGAAATGGACAAGAAAATGATGGAGGACAATCTCAAAATGGCTGATAAAGGGGAGTTACTGTTGATGGGGTACCTGAATATGCCAGATGTTAACTGGATGACATGTACTGCAGCCACATCCAAGAACAGGGTCATTCTCAATGCCCTGCAGGGGGCAGGCCTTAGACAGCTAGTGTCGGATCTGACTCAGGAGGGAGCAATACTAGACCTGATACTCTCAAATGGAGAGAGGATCACAAATTTAGAAGTCAGTAGACATCTGGGAACAAGCGACCACTGCACAGTGTGCTTCACAATAAGCACAACCATGGAGATGAGCCATACAAAAAACAAGCATACTGGACTTTAGAAGGGCTGACTTTGGCAAAATGGGTGAATACCTGAGGAATACACTAGCAAATGGCTAAAAAGGAGGGGTGGAAGAACAATGGAGAAAAATCAAACTGCCATCATAGAGGCAACAAGCCTGTGTGTGAAACAGATAAAGAAAACAAAGCAGAGTAAAAAACCACTATGGTTCTCAAAAGAGGTGTCAGGGAAGGTTAAGCAGAAAAAGGCTGCATTCAAAAGGTATAAGGAATCACAGAAGGAGCACGACAGGGAACTGTATCAATTAAAGCAGAAAGAAGTGAGGAAGGCAGTCAGAATAGCAAAAGCCCAAACCGAGGAAAAAATAGCCAATTCAGTTAAGAAGGGGTATAAAACCTTTTATAGGTACATTAGGGAGCATAGAAAGGTTAAGGGAGGAATAGTGAAGATTAATAAGGGAGAGGGGAGGTGGGCAGAGGGAGACAGTGAAAAGTCAGAGATACTGAATAAATACTTTTGCTCAGTATTCACAAAAGAAGATAAGGAGGAGTTACCTAAACCAGACAATAGAAGCACTCTGGGTAGGGGGGTTGACACCAGTCCATTTATAGAAGAAAGAGTCCTGAAAGAACCTCTAAAACTCAAGGTGGACAAAGCAATGGGGCCTGATGGGATTCACCCCAGAATCCTAAAAGAACTAAGGGAGAACCTAGTGACAGCACTGACCACACTTTTTAACAAATAATGGGAGGATGGGGTGGTACCCAAGGACTGGAGGAGGGCAGATGTGATTCCCCTTCACAAAAGCAGGATCAAAGCAGAAGCAGAAAACTACAGACCCATAAGTTTGACCTCAGTGGTAGGGAAAATGATGGAATAACTTCTGAAAGAAAGAATTGTTGAGTACCTAGAGGCCAGCGAGGCACAGGACCCAAAGGTGCATGGATTTACAGCAGGAAGGTCATGTCAGATGAATCTAATAGATTTCTTTGACTGGGTGACCAAAGTAATAGACCAGGGAGGGACTATGGATATGGCCTACCTAGACTTTAGCAAGGCATTTGATACAGTCCCACACAAAAGATTAACAAACAAGCTAGTCAGCCTGGCGGTGGGTCCCAGGGTGGTGACCTGGGTAAAAAACTGTCTGGACAACAGAATGCAGAGGGTAATAGTAAATGGAGTACACTCCAAACAAAGGGGGGTTACTAGCAGGGTACCATAGGGTTCAGTACTGGGGCTGGTCCTCTTCAATGTCTTTATAAATGACATTGCAGAGAGACTGGCAGGAAAAGTATGCCTTTTTGCAGATGACACTAAGATCTGCAACAGGGTTGATACACAAGGGGGGTGGAAAGGATGAGAAGGGACTTGGCAAGGTTGGAGGAATGGTCAAGTATCACATCTTAGATTCAGTGCAAAGAAGTGCAAAGTAATGCACTTGGGAAACAAAAACCCAGGAGAAGAATACACAATAGCAGGGGAGGTACAAACAACAACAAAAATGGAAAGGGACCTGGGGTAGTCATATCAGATGATCTAAAGATTGGTAAGCAATGTGAGAAATCAGTAAGGAGAGCTGGGAGATACTGGGATGCATAGGAAGGGGCATTACAAGTAGAAAAAGGGAAGTGGTTATCCCTCTGTACAGTCAGTTGGTGAGACCCCATCTGGAGTACTGTGTGCAGTTTTGGAGACCTCATCTATGCAAGGATATAGACAGGATGGATGGAGTCCAGAGGGGGGCAACTAAAATGGTGCAGGGTCTTCATCAGAAACCATATGAAGAGAGACTGAGAGAGCTTAATATGTATACCCTTGATGAAAGGAGAGACAGGGGGAACATGATAGAAATGTTCAAGTACCTGAAGGGAATCAACAAAGTCCAGGAGGGTAGCATCTTTTAGAAAAAGAGATGTGTAAGAACAAGGTGGCACAATTTAAAGATAGAGGGGGGATGGCTCAGGGGTAATGTGAGGAAATGTTTTTTCATGGAGAGAGTGGTGGATGCATGGAACTGCCTTCCTGGGGAGGTTGTTGGGTCTAAAAGAGTGGGGGAATTCAAACATGCATGGGACAGACATAAGGCAATTGTAGTGGGGGGTGGCAGGAAGTAGGCTGTTGGTTAACTAGAATCTGCAGCTTATCCAGTAGGTAGAGAAATGGGCAGACTGGGTGGTACAAGTGGTCCTTATCTGCCGTCAAAGTCTATGTTTCTATGTTCTATGTGCATAATTCAGCATGAACATTGTACTCATTAATATGCGTTTTTAAGTCAGGACCATCATCACGAGTCACTCGTGATACAAATAACGTTCTTCATCATCATGGTCACAAATGCAATCACAAATCACAATTTACTATCACGTCACGAGTCACAACATTCATTTTTTTTAATAGTTACTTGGATGCATTGTAAGCCTGTTTTGTAGTATCTCTCCATGCTTCACCACCCCACCATTGTAATCATTAATGAGTGTTTGTAAGTCAGGGAGTTTTGTGCCACACTTCATCAGGGCCTGGGGAAGTACAGCCATAGGCATTCGCATTTCTTTATCATCAAGGTCACAAATGCAGTCACAAATCATGATTTACGATTACGTCACAAATCACAGCATTAATTTTTTTACTAGTTACTTGGATGCATTGTAAGCCTATTTTGTAGTATCTCTCCAGGCTTCATCATCCCACCATTACACTCATTAATAAGTGTTTTTAAGTCAGGGAGTTGGACATTGTCTGCAGTACATACACAGACTGGAAAGAAGACTGCACCCATGCAGTTTAGCACAGTATACTTGCACTGCTCAGAATATATATGGAAGACAACAAAAAAGGGCATAATTACGTACAAGGGTCGGGGATGGTGAAGGAATACATTTTATAACACAGCAAGGAAGATGTGGGGGGGGTACATGGTGTGAGGAAAAACAACTAATGTGGGATCCCATGGTGATCCAACAGCAGGTCCAGCATGGACATAATTTGCAACTAATGTTCCTCTATGTAAGAAAAAATAAAATTTACAGAAAGAACAAATTAAGTAAAAAAGAGTACAGACAGAAAAGACAAAAAAATGTAGCTTTTAAAAAAGCTGTTGGGTCTAAATCAAAGTTTAAATCTCCTCCTCGCTCTGATCTCAAAGTATCAGCAGTCACAAAACACACTCCTCTCACTCCGTCTGCACAGGAGAAAGTAAAAGTATCTGCTTGTATGACTCACTTTCTTCCTGCCTAGCTAAAGAGCATGTGACTTACAGTACTGTAAGCCATGTGATGTGTGGGGGGCTGCCAAATCTGAAACACCAAGTGGGTCACTTAGAATCATAATGAGGAACATGAAGTCCGGTAGAAAACAATGACTTTGCTCTAGCCGTGTGCCATTCTGCCTTAGCAGTGGTAATGACAAGGAGAAGTGAACACTTTGCATTGTCCACTACGCATAGCAGAGTAGCAACACAAAGTGCCCACTTCGCGTTCACTTCGCTGGTGGAATTTAAATTCACTGCATCTCTATTTGGGAGGAAAGGGAAAGGAAAAGTATGGTTAGATGCCTTCCAGGCGCATCTGTCATCTGGGACACAAATAAGATAGGGAGGGTGTTAAAGGAGAAGGAGAGGGTGCTGATACACTTGGGTACAAGCAAACTGGAAAACCGGCCTATGGAGTCAGTGAATCACAGCTTTCAAATGCTGGCAGACAGACTGAATGCACGCTTCATTTTCTTGGCCTTTTTCAAAGTCCTCTGTGTGGGGTGGGAAAAGGGTTAAGAGAGGAAAGTTGAGATTGAGGAGGTTAATGGGTGGCTGAATGGATGGTGTCTGGAGGAGAGGAACCAGCCTGTAGGCAACTGGATGGATTTCTAAGACAGGAGGCACTTCAAAGGGGATAACCTTAACCTGAAAACTGAAGGGACAAGTCCACTTGGGAGGAGTTTAGTGTCCACATTGGCAGAGATTTAAACTAAACAAGATGAAGTCCAAGGCTGGAGGAACCACAGTGGATGCAGAACAAAAAGTAAACCTAGCCAAAACTCCCTCAAAAATGGGAGCTTGGCTCAGTGGGAATGAATGCAGCAAGGTGGGGGTCCATAAAATTTTAGGAATGGGTGTTTGGGAAGGGGTACACAATGTCAACTAAGAACAGGAAAATTAGGAAATTAAGGAGGGAAGGCTGGCAAAAAAAGAGAGGAGCTGACAGAAAGGGAAAGGGTACAGACACAGGCTGGAAGGCAGACTGCCTTAAGGCCAGTACCCTAGGAAACAATATATGTGAGCTCCAGGTGATAGTGGTGGATATGGGGTTAGAATCTGTGGCCATTACAGAAACATGGGTCACCAGGAATAAGTACTGGAACCTGGTGTTACCATGAAATACCATTAATAGGTAAGACAGGAATAAGGAAAAATGAGATGGGGTAGCCCTGTATGTCAAGGAAGGCACAGATACATTAGAGGATGTAGCCATTATGGAAGGGAGCATTGTGCCAGAATCATCTTGGGGTAGAGCTCATGACAGCATTGGATAAGAAGCAAAGCAAAGAGGTGGTCTACAGACCACCAGGACTGGGGAAAGAACATGACATGAAAATGGGCAGAAATGGAAAGGGGGATCATGGGGCAGGGGTACTGATGGTAGGAAATCTTAATCTACTTGACATAGACTAGGACACTCCAGTAGTTAAGAATGCTAGGATACAGGCTCTGCTAGATAAGCTGCATGAATTTATACTAGTGCAGCTGGTCAGGGAACCCAAAAGGCATGCTGCCATGCTCAACATAGCATCCACTTACTCACAAACTGTAAGCAAAGTGTGGGTTGGGGAGCCACTGGTATCCAGTGATCATAACAAGATATGGTCCAACTGGTTTTCAGTACCAGCATTTCTCATAAAAAGCTGATGTTCTTGATTTCAAATGAGCAGACTTTGATAAGATGAAATAATAAGTGCAGGATAAGATGGTTGATTCGAAGGGCTAAAGTGTGAACAGTGTCTAGAAATTCTTGCCTTAAAAATAAGGATTGAAGAACTTGAAAGGCAAATTTCTGATTCTCAGATTAAAAGAGGTAATTGCAGTCCAGGACCTGCCCTAGTTAATACAACAAATTCTGAGGTACTCCACCAGATTAGTAGGACACAAGATGACTCCCTTAAATGTTCCAGGGAGGATAACAATTGTGATGAAAATGAATGGAGCCCAGTGGAAATCAGAAAAAAACATAAAACAAAGTTGCAGATGTTTGGAATTTGGTGTCCCCATGCAAAACAGTTTCTCCCCCTTGTATTCAGTTAGTGAGGATGCCCAACCATAATCCCAGACAATTCCGCAGGTAAAGGTACCAATAATCTTGACCTGATTTCCAGAGATGGGCCATCCAGTGAAATAAGTCATGAAAGCAATACTTCACGGCATGTCAAAGAAAATCCTACTACAAAGGATGTGTCCACAAATAATATTCATACTCGGGTTACTACTGCCCAGATCCATGCATCCGTAACATGGAGCACTGATGTACCGGCATCTACTAATGCCATCAATAAAGAAGCAGAACTACAAATTGAAAAAACTAGTAATACCCCACAGGTCCAGTCCCCAAGTACTATAATAGAGAAGATTATTGAAGATGACAATATGGAAGTTAATCAGAACACACCTGATAAGCAGAGACAGGTGTTTGTTTTAGGGGACTCTATAATTAAATTCCCTGATAGTTACATCTGTAAGGGAGACAATGAGAATATAACCTGCTCTAGTTACAAAGGTGCATGGATAAGGGATATCTACAGAATGATTCCATCTATTATTAAAAATGCAGGTAGCAATCCATTTATAGTCCTTCATGTACTGTAGAAACTAATGATATAAACAGATTCACCTTGGAAAATATAAGAAACTATTACATTAGCTTAGCAACAACATTAGAATAAATGGGCTGTGAATATTGCATCTCAGAGATCTTACCTGTGTCCAAAGATAACAAAAATAGACAGGCTAAAATCAGACAAGTCAATGAATGGCTTAGGAAATGGTGTTTGCAGAAAATGTTAAATATATTACTCGCTAGGAGAGATTCTCTTCAGATCAAAGCTTGTTTAGTTGGGATGGTCTGCACCTCAACAAAAAGGGTGCAGCAATCCTTGGAAAAAGCATTGCTGAAATCTTTGATGGCTGTTTAAACTAACTTGCAGGGGGCAAACTGGGGAAAATACCAACCACAGCATTAAAACTCTCAACAATTATAAAGTATTGGTAGCAGTCTAAGTGTAGAGAAAATCATTGAATAAGCAGGGTTGTTAATGCAGCATAAAATCAACATCGCTGCCCTTTGTAAAACATGGTGGGATGAGACATTCATTTGGTTCACCTCAATCCCTGGGTATTCTGTATATTACAGAAACAGACCTGTCAGAAAAGGTGATGGTGTATGTATTTATGTACTAAACTCATTAACTACCTCTGAATATCGTGTGCAACATACAAGGACAGCTTGAGGGTGTATGCATACAAATCGGTCAACCTAATAAAAATACTTTTTCATTAGCCAACTTCTATAGACCCCCTTCTGCAGATCTAAACTATGACCAGCTATTAATTGATGGGATTAGTCAGCTGGCATCTATCTCAGACATCATGGTTGTTGGTGACTTTAATTAACCAGGTATAGACTGTGGTAATTTAACATCTAAAACGACCCTAGAAGGTTTGTTCTTAGACTCATTTATAGTGGCAGGTCTTGAACAATTAGTGACTGAACTGTCAATTGCTAACAATATTTTGTATCTTGCCCTTACTAATATTTCATTTGAAATAACTAATATTAAAATAATGGGACCATTAAGTAATAACGAACATAACTCAGTTATGTTTGAGATTAATAGGAATAGAACTAATGAGTGATGGACTAATTACAGGTATAATTATAACAAAGGGAACTATAATAAAATTAACAAGCATTGACAGGATGTTACTGGGAAACTCTGTGTTCTGACCTGAACATTAACTAATGTTGGGTATATTTAAATATATACTCATGGAATTAGAAAAACTGTACATCCCCATTAAAAACTACACAATAAAACAGGGAAGATACCGTCTTGGCTTACTCATGCTATTCGAGCACAAATTCATAAAAAGGAAAATACCTTTAAAATCATGAAAAAATCCTAGTTTAGTTAATAGCAATATATATAAAGAGGAACTTAAGAAAACTAAGAAACTGATCCACATGGAAAGAAAGAAAACTGAATACAAACATTTAGTAACCAAAAATCCAAAAGCATTTTAAACTTATAAAAATGTTAATAAAAACAAGAGTAATAACATTAATAAATTTGTTGACAATGACAGAGAGATACTTGACAATAAAGACACGGGCAATAATTTCAACAACTATTTTGGGTCTGTATTTAGTGTAAGGAAAAAATAAATGTAAATTCAAAGAGTTCAACAGTAATTCAATAAATAAACCTAGATGAAGTGACTAGGGCAATTAATTTAATAAAACATAACAACGCACCAGGACCGGATGGAATTAGCGCAAATTTTCTAAAAAAAATACACTGTTACCTGTCACCATTCCACTGAGGCTTCTTTACAATAATTCCCTAACTAATGGTATAATTCCAGATGAATGGAAACTAGCTTCAGTAGTGCCAATTCATAAAACTGGGAATAAAATTGATGTAAGTAATTTCCACCCTATTAGCTTGACTTCTATAGTCTGCAAAATTATGGAATGAATCCTCAAAATAAGAACTGAGAAATCATTAAACTCAAACAATTTGAGGGATCTGAAACAGCATGGTTTTATCCCAGGTAGATCCTGTACAATATGTATAATCAGTTTTTATGAACATGTTAACAGCTTGTTAGATCAAGGTCTTCCTGTCAGTATAATATTTCTAAACTTTAAAGAAGCCTTTGATAAAGTGTCACACAAAATATTAATCAACAAATTAACATCTATGAAAACTGATTTATATATTATTAAATAGTTTAAGGCTTGGTTATCCAACAGAACCCAGGCTGTTAGGATCTCTGATACCTTTTCAGACCTAATAGATGTTACTAGTGGGGTGACTCAGGGATCTGTCTAGAGTCCGGTTCTCTTTGATATCTACAGTACATTGCAGATTTACTTTGTGGGATACATGGACATACCAGCAAATTTTCAGGCAATACTAAGATTTGTAAGGACATTATTTCAATACATAAAAGTTATAGTTTAAAGCAAGATATAAAACAACTAACAAATTTGGCAATGGTAAATATGATGTTGTTTAATGAGGCAAATTGTGTCATTATGCACCTGGGAGCTAAAAATCCTCAAATCCAGTACTATTTAAATGGTCATCCATTAAATCAGGTTAAAACAAAAAAAGACTTAGGGGTCTTAATAATCATTTTTATCTGGTGATCACTGTCATCTTGTTGCACTTATGGCTATCAGATTGCTGTCATCCATCAAAAGGGCATTTACATCAAGAAAAGAAACATGCATTTTGCCTTTGTATAGTTCTTATATTAGGCTGCATTTAGATTATGCATCCCCTTTTTGGTCCCCATTTCTGATGATTGCTAAAAAACTTATTGACAGTGTCCAGCTTAAAACCATTAAGATCATTACCAGAATAAGTCACCTCCCCTGTCAGGAAAGACTAAGTGAGATAACAATCTTTGACTTGGAAACTAGACATCTGGGGATGATATCTTATTACTGTTCCATATACTGAAGGATGACCATTTAAGAGCTGAATGTAACATTAACTATGCCATAAAACCATCAAACCTGAGATGCCACAACAAACAACTTGTGGCACTGAGGGTTTTTACAAATAAAAGAAGATATTTGTTCACTATAAGATGGGTAAAAACGTGAAACAAACTACCACAAAAAATAGTGGACTCTGCAACTGCTCAACAGTTCAAGTATAACCTAGATAAATATCTTTTGGTTCAGTAATCCTATGTCCTACAAGGTGTGGGAAGGTAGACATGATGGGCCTAGTGCCTTCTTCTACCTTGTATTACCGAGTATTACCAAGTAACTAGAACAAATCATAGGGGTAGAGGAGAGTGGGGGAGTAATTAATAGGGCCTTTCTCAAGGTAGCTAAGTCGTGCTTGAAAACAGTTATTAAGAGTAACAGGCACACATGACTAACCTGGTTCTTTAAAAAAAGCCTTCATCAAAATTAAAAAGAAACAGTGGAATAAGAAGCTGCGTGAATACCAAGAAAAGATGAGGAAAGCCAAGAAGATAGAGATGCAAAAGCAGACTGTGAGCTGTATGTTGTGGATGGGTCAAGGAAGGGGAAAGCAGTTTTTTAGATACTGTACATTACAGAAGAAAATGAAGATGAGGGGGAATTGTGAGAATGGACAGGATAATTGAGGAGGAACAGAAGGCAGCTGTGCTTAATAAGTAATTCTGCTTTGTAGTTTCTGGGCAGGATAGCAGACTATTGCCAGAAAGTGGCATAAAGCCAGCTGCAAGGGGATTTCAGAACAGTGGCAGGTGATAATCACATTAGAAAATGTCAGAAAACAGCTTCTTAGTTGAACGAAGTAAAGGCTAATAAGCCAGATGGACTGCACCCGTATGTGCTCAAGGAATCAGCATACTAACTGAGGGAACCCCTGGGAGGGCTATTCAATAACTGACTGAAGTCAGAGGTAGTTCTAAAAGGTTGGAGGGCAGCAGAAGTTGTTCCAGTCCACAAGGGTGGTGACTTGGAGCAGCTGGGTACCTACAGACCTATCAGTCTTACCTGCAGCGTGTGTAAACTGATAGATGATCTAGTCCAGAAGGATCTAGTAAACTACCTGGAGAGGAATGAGCTCCAGGATAGTAAGCAGAATGGGTTTACAGTAAGGAGGACTTGTCAGATGAACCTGGTATTATTCTTTGCTTGGGTAACTAGGGCAGAAGATAAGGGACAATTAAGGGATTTACTATACTTTGAATTCAGCAAGGCATTCAACTTTGTATGATACAGAAGGCTGCTGAAGAGATTAGATGACCTAGGTGTAGCAAAAGACCTAGTAAGATTGGAGGGAAGTTGGTGGACAGAGAGCCAGCAGAGAATGGCCTTAAACAGTTTCAAGCCAGGGCAGAGGGAGGTCACAAGCAGGGTGCCTCTAGGGTATGTCTTTGGACCAGTCCTTTTCTATTAGGTATAGGAGAAGGAATGCAGGGTAGGGTGTGTCTCTTTGCAAATGGCACTATGCAGTCTGGCAGGATTTACAGTAAGGATAGGGTAAGGGAGGTGCTGAGGGACCTGCAAAGAATAGAAAGATTGTCCATAGTCTAGCAGCTGAAATTCAACACCAAGAAATGCAAGGTAGAGCACGTAGGAAACAAGAAACCCATGATGGAATACAGAACCTGGGGGGTTAAGCCGGGTACTACTTTAAGGGAACATACCTTGTAGTTATCATAAGTGACTCCCTAAAACAATCCAGTCAATGCAAGAAGGCCAACACTGAGGTGCCCAGAATGTTGATGTGTTTTGGAAATGATTTCAATAGCAGAAGTAAAGAGGTAGTACTATCACTCTGTGGAACACTGATAAAGCCACATATGGAGTACTGTGCACAGTTCTCAATTTTCCACCAAAGGAAAGACAAAGACAAGCTGGAGACAGGGCAGCATAGGGTAAGCAACATAATTCTGGACAACAGGGCAGATCCTACATGGAACAGTTTATAGCATGTAATGTGTACTCCCTTGAAGTCCAAAGGGAGAGAAGGGAGAGGAGAGACATGACAGATACCTTCAAATTTCTGAAATAAATGAATAAGGCAAACTGAGGAAATATTCAGCAGAAGTTGTGAATCAAAAACATGGGGACATGAGTGGAAACTACAAAGTGGGGAGACGGGTCCATATTGTTGTGATTAAACCATTTTATTATGATGGCTATATTAGCTGCAAATAGTAATAGTAGGTTTTTAAGCTGAATGAAGCTAAGCCCTTTCAGTTATGGGTAGGTGTAATTTATTTATTTTCAGCCTGGAATTTTTCCTTTTCCATAATTTTTTTAATAATCCTATCTAACCCTTGAAAAAATTTGTCCTTCGGTATGTTTTTAAAATGAAATATGAATTTTGGAAGAGTATTCACTTTGATGACATTAACCTGGCCTATGAGGGAAAGAGGTAGATTTTGTCATCAGAGCAGTTGTGTTTTGGTTTCCAAAACTAAAGGTTCAAAACTGAGTGCTTGAACGTCCTTAATTTTATTGTCAAATATAATGCCCAAGTACTTTTCTTTGGAAACCTTTTTTACCGAGAGATCTGAAGGAGGTATAAATGAGTCTGAATGGTTCTTGGGCTCCAATATTTCAGTTTTTGCCCAGTTAATCTTATAGCCAGAAGCTGCCCCAAATTGTGTAATGATGTTCAGTATTTAAAAAAAGCTGTGATCAAGATTTATGACTTAATAGTGCATTGTTCGCATATAGACTGACCTGATGTTCCATATCTGCTAGTACTGGTCCTTGTATAATTTGAGAAGCTCTTTTTTTTCCAATATGCATTTTATCCTCCAGGGAGACTGGCAGGTGACTCCAGGCCTTCCCTTGGAGCGACTCAGTCTCAGGCCCCACCTTCTTCTGCCCCGACAATCCCGGTGACCCCCCCATTGGTTGCCCTCCCATGACAGGGTCAGGGCGAGGAGTTTTGGCTTCCCCCACCCCAAAACACAAATCCAGATTCCAGGTGTTGGGACAGGCACTGGTGGGGCCATCATGGAGCCTGTTAGCTCCATATTCCTGGTCCTTCCCCGAAGACTCATACATCTGCTCGAGCTTCCTGACCCATATCTCACCCCAGCCATTGCTAGACAGTGATCAGTGGGTGGACAGCTATTCCTCCCTCCCTCCCTCTAGATGCTCAATTCTCTCTCTCTCTCTCCCCCACTGACCCCTGGCAGCCTGGGTTTGTTCATGAACCCAGGACATTGGTGTGGCTTGAGGTGTGGTGTCCAGTACCTCAACCCTTAGCGCCACCGGTTCGGCAATTAGAGAAGCTCTTAATGCCATAGCCAATGGTTCGATAGCTATGGAAAATATTAACAGAGATAACGGGCACCCTTGTCTGGTGCCCCACTGTAGCCTAATTATAGGAGAGTTATGATAGTTTGTTTTGATCCTTGCCACCAGCTCAGAGTATAAGATACAAGATGTCCACCTATTTATTGAAATTAGAGCCAAATCCAAAGTTACGCAGTATTGTTTTAAGATATGTCCATTCTATATGGTCAACTGCCTTTTCTACATCAAGAAAAGGCATTGCTAGATCTAAATTTTTTAACTTATCTAGTATGGTAAGCATTCGTTGATATTGGAGGTTAGTGATCAGTCTTTTATGAACCCATTTTGGTCCGGTTGTGTAATTTCAGGCAGCATTTTCTCTAATCTGGTAGCAAGGATCTTAGCCAGAATCCTTGAGTCAGTATTTATAAGTGAGATTGGACGGTACAAACCAGGTAACATTGGATCTTTATTTTTTTTGCAAAAATCTGAGCTTCTTTAAATGAAGGTGTAAGGGAGTTAGTGCTAAATATGGAATCAAATAGACTTTTGAGATAAGATGCTAATACATTTGAACATAGCTTATAAAAGTCTGAAGTTAGGCCGTCTGGCTCTGTTACCTTATCAGTGAGTAAGTTGTTTATTGCCAAAGTGATCTCATCAATAGTGATATCGGATTCAAGATGCTGATGCTTTTTACAGTCCACAGTTGGAAATTTGAGGTCTGTAATAAATCGAGAAGTAGAGTCTGACATGATTGAACCTTCTGATGTATATAGATGCTGCTAGTACTGGAAAAAAAGTCTGATTAATATCTGAAGGTGAAGTTACAGTTGACCAGTATTGTCTTTAATATTAATAAAAAGATAATTTTGCTGATGTGATTTGAGTTGCCATGCCATTAGTATGTCTGGCTTATCACCAAGAGCATAACAGTGGCTTTTAGTATAAAGTAACTGTCTCTCTGCCACCTCCACTGTCAAGCCATTCAATTGTTCTTTAGCCCTCATGATTTTTTTGTGGAGAAGCTGAATTGTTTGTTTGTATATGCTATGTTTCTAAGTTGTTGATTAAATTTTCTAGTTCATTCATTTTTTTCTGTTAATATTTATTATGTGTTATGGCAAAAGTTGTTATTCATCATCTAATGTATGCTTTAAATGACTCCCAAATCAGACCAAAGTTAATATCTTGAGTCGTGTTATTTTGAAAAAAATGTTTCTATGTCTACTTCAATCTTTCTGATACAATGCTGTTTTTTTAGTAAAATTAGGTCCAGTTTAAACATGTTTGATTTTCATGGGAGTGATAGTGTTAATTTAGCAGTGCGTGACTGGAGATAACAATATTATGGTATTTTATTCTGTTAACCTGATACATAATAGAGTGTGAAATTAAGAAGAAATCTTTACGGGAGTAAAATTGGATTACATGTGAAAAATGTGAGCATATTCGTTCATCTGGGTGCACATGGTACCAGATTTCAACTAAATTAAGATCTTTAGAGAACTGTAGGAACTCCGTGGCAGCTGAGGTAATTTTATTCAGCGAATACCCAATTGGTCTTGCGAAGGATTCAACACTAGGTTGAAGTCACCACCAATGATGTATGGGTCTGAGAAATTTGATAATTTTAAAAATACTTGGGTATTAAATTACGGTGAGTTTTCACTGGCAACATAAATATTACAAATAGTATATAATTGTCCTACTGCTGAGATTTGGCATATAATAAATCATCCATTTGGGTCAATATATTGTTTTATCATCTATAACGTTGAGACTTTTTTTTTTAAAAGAAGATTGCTATTCCATGAGAATTATTTCTATATAGGGCATTAATCCCAGTTACCGTTTTTGGCATATAACAAAAATCTTTCTGTATTAAGTGAGTCTCCTACAAAAGGTCACAAGTTGTACTTTTGCTATCTATATAGTTACAATGTTTCCTGGCTTTATCTTGTCCCGTAGTCCCTTTGCATTCCAGCTAGTACAATTTAAGTTATACATCTTTATTCTTAAGTAGAAATAAATGTGTGACCATAAACAAATTGCATTCATTAACTAGCTTTATTAGGTTATGCAAAAAAGAAAAACAGATTAAATATCTGAATATCAAATGCCCATTGCAATCAAAATAAATATTATTTGCTACTGACAGTGCAAAAACTATCAAGTAAGTAGAATCCCATTTACCCCCACCCCCCCAATATTCATGAAACATGTACAATATTCCAAAAAGTCTCTCTCCCTCCCCCCATTTCACCGGTCCTGGTGGACGTGTTGACTCTGGATCGGTGCTGCAATCTCTAGGTGCCCCAAGAGTGTCCCTCTTGTGATACTTGTGATTTTTAGAACATTTCTTTCCTAACGCATTCTCCCTGTTCAGCTCCCCCTCCCTTGTTGCCATTCCTCTCATACTTATACTTTTTTGGTCTTTCTGTTTCCCTCTGCATCCATAGGCTGGTACAGCATATTACAACCTATAGTATTATTTCCTATGGGGAGGGTAAGAGTAAACGACTATAGTAAAACAAAAGTCCAGGCTATCCCAGGCCAGACCATCCCAAAAGGGAGAAAAGCAAAACAGAAGAAACAAAAAAAAGGGGGGGGCATGCTTGATAGGAGATACAAAAGGAGAGCTAGAGAGTGAAGGAGAGAAATAGACCAAAGGGAGAAGAGGAGAAAAAAATATTTTATTCATGACAAAAAAGGAGAGATAGAGAGTGAAGGAGAGAAATAGATCAAAGGGAGAAGAGGAGAACAAATATTTTATTCATGACAAATCAATTTATTCCCCTCATCTCCCCTTCTAACATGTCTACATGTCCACCCTTATGTGTAAATGTATATATAATTTACCCCTACACTCTCCCTCCCTCTGATAATCATGTTTCCCCTGCTTTACCTTCATTTTGTTTTATTTCCTCCTTCTCCTTTCCCCATCCCGCAATCATTTTGACCACACAAAACCAAGAAGTACATTAGTTCATGATGTTAACTTACATCCATTTAAAACTGTTTCCTATTCGAGTTCTTATCCACTTCTATGTGTGGATGTAGTGAAATGATCAACTGGATAGTTCAAGGCTATGAGCAAGAAGTGCTTTTGAATGAGTTTTTTTTCTTTTTTCTCTTCTCCTTCTCTCCTTCCCTCTCCTCCTCCTTCCATAGCAGATTGCTGCCAAGTCATTTTAGGAGTGCGCTGTTGAAGAAGGTTCAGAGGGATAGGGGTTTAGGAGAAAAGACTGCTATTTTGGGGTGTGAAAAAAAGCCACATCTTGCCATGAAGAAAAAAGCACAACCTAGCTGGGTGCAGTATGGAGAATCTAATATATTTCTGATGTAGTATGTCTTTTGCTCTCTCAAATGTATGGCAAGCCTGTAAGGTATGGGTGGACAAGTCCGAATAAGCAGAACTTTTCATATTTTCTTAGCATAAACCTCTGTTAATTCTGACCATTCGAAGTATTGCCTCATGATCCAGGAAGTAGTAGCATTTAATAAATACTGGCCTGGAGTTTTTTCTTTGTGAACTGCCTGACTCTGAAATGTGCAGCCCCCCGCTCCCCCTCCATGAGCTCCGTCTACAATGACTTTTTTATCAGGAAATTTGTGATTCAGAGCTAAGGTAATTAACTTTATAATATTAAGCCATGGTTGATCCTCAAGGTCTGTGACTTTTTGAATAATTTCTTGTAAAGATTTATTGAATTCTGTCAGCATTTTAACCATAGGCTCATTTTGTCCTCCAAATAACTTATTCTTTGTCCTGTTTCAGTTGCCCATATTGAAAGTGTCTCCATTTTGTTTTGCATGTAAGATAACATTTTTAGAGAGTTCTGTTAAAGTAGAAGATGTTGCAAAGGCAATTTTAATTTCATTCCATATTCTGTCTTAAAAGAGATGAAAGGTGTGCAAGTTCTTTAAGACAGGGACTCCCATTTGCCCCCCACACCTCTGCTCATACTGGGATTATTATCAGCTGACTCACTAGTGAAAGTTGTACTTAATTGAGAGCTTGTATTGGGAGAAACTGTTTGTGCTGTATAACCCTTTTCAGCCATTAATTCAACTTGATTTTTATGTTGTTTTCCTGCATTAGTACTAGCCTCTTGAAAGGTGAAAGTACTCTCTCTTTCTGCCATATCACTATTAGCCATGCTAGGATTGTTTTCCTCTTTAGTTGTATTGCAACCAGGTTCTTCCAGCTAATTTTCTGAAGATACATCAGGGCAGGCTGCTTACCAGGTGAGTCAGGCAAGGGGACAAAGGCTTTCCTGAGAATATTGCCAGATGAAGCACAAACTGGTTCAGCTTTTGCTGTCGAAAGTGAGTCCTTCTTGTTCCAGATTTGCCAATGCCGTTAGTTTTGTCCTGGTGTGCATTGTTCAGAGTTCTCTTTTTCCTTCCTTGTTCTCAAGCAGAATCCTGTGGCTCCATTTTTTGGTGATGTTGTTGGGACAGTCTCTGCATCAGTAGCTTTTTTTTCGATATTCAAGACAAAAACAGGGGGAGCTTCATTATCCAGTACTGTTTCTTGTTTTAGAAAGTGCTGAATTTCATGATAGAAATCCAGGAAGTCTTGAGCTGAGCCACAGCAAATGTCTGATGTTCACTCCATTAGAGATACATAGACATTGTCAGCAGATAAGGGCCTATGGCCCACCCAGTTTGCCCATTTGAGCTTGTAAGTTCCCTTTATGTTTCTCTAGAAGTCTGTTGCCTCTTACCCCTGACCTCCAGAATTCCCTTATATCTATCCTATGCATTCTTAAATCCCATGATTGTTTCAGACCCCACCGCTTCCTCTGGCAGGGTGCTCCACTTGTCCACCACCCTTTCTGTGAAGAAATTCTTCCTCACATTTTCTCTGAACCACCTTCCCTCCAACTTCATCCCATGCCCTTTAGTCCTGGAACATCTTTTTTGCTGGAAAACAGTGTATTCCTGCACCCTGTTCCTCCCTATAAGGTACTTGTATGTCTCCGTCATATTCCCTCTCTTCCACCTCTCCTCCAAGGAGTACATATTCATCATCATGGAACTGCATAAAGCTGAGGCTCACCTCTTCCTCCTCCTATCATCTAAAAGCCAGACAGTGTGATTTTTCTAATCTTGACTCATCATCTCTAAACTCAGAACTCTTACTAATTGACTGGCCCCCAACCCTTGCCACCATTAACATCAATGTTGCTGTCAATTGCTTTCAGTCCTGTATCAATAGCTGGTGAATCAAGATGGACACTGTACTGGGCATCTGTCTCTGAGATCTCTCTTATGAGAGCTTAGTTGCATGCTTTGCTGTAGTTTTAAGCTTTTTGACCTCTATTTTAATTTGTTTTAGACAGCAGTATGGATAGGGCTTTAGAAATTAGTTTGGGCAACTCAAATGAGTGCAGATAGCATCATTTTTAATTTACTTAGTTAAGTCTGAATCTGTTTTGTTTGGTTCCCTATCAAACTGGCTGTTTCAGGCAGTTACCATGTCTAGCAGTTTAGTCCATTTCATTAAGGTTGCCATTTATTTTACCTGCTGTTACTATAGTCCATTCCCACTTGCTACAGCACTTGGTCTCTAGGTGCTGATGTGCTATTTATCTGCAGCAGGCAATCAGTCAGTGCTGCGAAGTCTCCACCCTCAGGAGGTGGTGGTAGTTTTGGTCTACATGTGGACTGAAGGCTGATAGCTCAGCTATCTGCTATTTTCTACTTCCTGATTGACCCTCAGACTGATGGGTATTTGCCTTCATTAGTAATCCCTACACTGTGAGTTGTGGTGTGTTGGGACTAAGAAACTAGGCATTCTATAGAGCTTTCCCTGGTAGCAGATTAGCTGATGCCAACGGTCTGATGGTCTTCGGTTGAAGGATTTCGACATATCACCAATTGCATTTGATGTTTCCCTCCCATTTCTAGTGGAAACTAGTGGTGAAAATATAATTTTCTTATTTGGGTGGGTTGCTGTATTTTTTGTGGGGAGCACAGTGGCAGTGTGTTTTTCCCATATAAATTGTTTAAATCCCTGAACTGGGGTATTGGAGTCTTGGTATGACAGTGCCCCCCCCCCCCTTCTGCTCAAATGTGAACAGTTGTTACCCTGCCATTTTACCTTTGCTGTAAGTTGAAGTTTGCTTCTGCAACTTCTCATCTAGACTTTTTCTCAGCATTAAAGTTCTGAATATCTTGGACTAATCCTGAAACTGGTTAAAATCTGATTAAGACTGATGGCTGCTGTTCACATGATGGCAGCAGGTGTGAATCCTGAGCATACATGAATTTCTAGTATAATTTCTGGACTTTTGTACTAAAAGTGAAGTAGTTTTTGGACTTAGAACTGTGGACTCAGTCATTTTTGCTTTTATTTTTAGCTGATTTATTAGTTGTTTGGTTGTATGAGGTGTATGGCTGTGTAGCTATTTACTGTAGTTGTGAGTGCTTGTGGTGGGTTTGGTGGGACAGGAATGTTTTGGATGGGTTCATTGTTTAATTTTGTTGGAGTTTGTTTTTTAGGTTGTTTATAGGGGCACACCAATGGAGGAGTGAAACCCCATCGGCAAAATCCCCCACAGAGACATTTTTGACAACTTTCTAAAATGTCACTGTGGGAGACCAGCTGACGAAATTTCATCCTTTCACCAACTTTCACCTGCCTTTGAGTTAACTCTGAATCGGAGTTAACAATCCATAGAAGGGGGAGTGCAGGGGCAGAGCCCCCTGCATGGGGGCTTCTGGGGTGAAGCCCCCTGATAGAAACACCGAACGATGTTTGACAGGTGAAATTTCACCTGTCAGCATCGAGGCTGTCACTATGCCGAACATCGACAACATTGTTGTTGCATCAGCATAGGTAAACCATTTATAGAGCATTGGGTTTAGGGTGTTGAAGTTTATTTAGTACTGTGAATAACATGTGTAAAGAGTTTAAAAGTGTGAGACATGTGTAAATGCAGGGGTGCTGAGGGACCTGACAGAGGAGCTTGCAGGAGCCTTGGCTGGCCTGTTCAGCAGTCCACTAGAGTCGTGAGTGGTACCTCAGGACTGAAGAATGGTACATGTAGTGCCTCTTTATAACAGCAATCCCAGGGATGACCCAGGGAACTACAGACTGGTCAGTCTGACCTCAATCATCTGGAAGCTCATGGAGATCATAGTTAAAGGGGAAGGGGGGGAAGATAACATTGTTTTAACCAGGAGTAGCACACTAAGCTGAAGCTTGTTTCCAGATGTGACCTGGGAACACAAGGAAGCTAAGTGACTTGCTCAGGATTTTGCAGTATGCACCTAGGCAGCTGTGGGATTCAAACCCAGGTCTCCAGATCTGCAGCTCAGAGGCTTAACCCACTGTGCTACACTGCATCCTCAAGGAAAGGTTAATAAAATATCTGGAAGATAATAGCTTCCATGATGAGTGACAATGCAGGTTTATGGGAGGAAAATCATGTCAACCAAATCTGATTGACTTATTTGACTGGGTCAATAAAGCAGTAGACTGGGGCCAAGTGGTGTCATCCTTTACCTGGACCTCAAGGTCTTTAACTCTGTACCCACAAGAGGTCAATCAGGAAGTTGGCAGATCTAGGGGTTGGTGAAAAGTGGGTGGAAACTAGCTAGGGCTCATAACCCAGAGTGTGGAGGTAGGAGGTCAGCTGTCCAGCACCAGGGAGGTCACCAGTTGTGCCCCAGAGGCCTTGGTGTTTGGACTGGTGCTTTTCAATGTCTTTATCAATGATATTGGATGAGGCATTAAGGGAACAATTTGCCTGTTCGCAGATGCTATCAAGTTCTGTGTGAAGGTGGATACAGCAGAAGGAGTACAGGACCTTAGGAATGAAAGTGGAGGGGGGTGGGGCAGCTGCAAACTAGGGGTGTTGGCTGCTCACCCGAGCAGACCTAAATAGACCTGGTGGTCTGTTTCTGCTGGCACATTCATATGTTCATATGTATGTGTGTATCCAAGAAGCTGGAGAGGTAGTCTAGAATTTAAGGACTTGTCTTCAAAGCAAAGGAGTGCAAGGTTATGAAAATTGTAGCCAAGAACCCAAGGACTGAGTCAAGCTTGTGCGGATCTGGGTAGCTGCATCTGAGGAGGAGAAGGAGCGGGGGGTGATGATCACTAATGACCTGGAGAACTCCAAGCAATGCAGAAAAGCAGCAGCTAAGGCAGATAAATTGCATTTAAAGGAGGATCAGCACTAGGCTGGAAGGTGGTGATACTGCCCTTGTGCAGGTCACTGATGAGGCCACACCTGGAATACACCATACAGTACTGGTGCCCATACCTTAAAAAGGACATAAACCTGATGGAAACGGTACAGAAGAGGACTACCAAGATTATCAGAGGCAAGCAGGGTAGGATGTATGAGAAGAGGTTGGCTGCACTGAACATGTACTCCCTAGAAGAGAGAAGAGAGAGAGAGAAAGAGAGAGAGAGATGGGATCTTCAAGTATTTGAAAGGAATAAATAGGGTGAACCAGGAGGATCTCTTGAAGCTCATTGGGAATTGAAACACAAGGGGACACATTCTCAAGTTGAAAAGGGGAGAGGTTGAGGAGGGAGGCTAGGAGGAACTTCGTCATGGAGCAGGTGCAGGTGGTGTCAGGCTGAAGTTGCCTTCCTGAGGAGGTGGTTTCTTTGAATATGGTGAGTAGCTTCAAGAGGGGCTGGGATAGAATTAAGGGGAAAATAAGGGTCAAGAGGGGGCAGATGGAGGAGAGGGGCTGATTGGGGAAGGGGGCAGGGTCAGTATCTAAGCTGAGGACCTTGCAGTATTAGCAGACTCGATAGACCTTATGGCCTTATTCTGCTGGCTTTACCATATGTTCATGTGCTCCAGAGATCACCTGTGGCAGTTACACCCATTTGATGGAGCCCCACTAGCCCTCCCTGCAGAGGTCCTCAGCCACTGCAGGGGATGACGAATCCTTGAGAGGAGGAGCAACACCCCCAGAGGAGTTCCTGGTTACAATTCTCTGAGGGGTTGATTGGGTTAGCAGGGTCTAGAAGGCACCCAGGGAGGTTATGGAACCAGGAGCAGGGACCACCATGACTGGTCCCCTCCCTAGGGCTCCGCTTAACATCAACAAGTAGAAAGCAGTGAGTCTATCCAACTCTGCTTGTTCCCTTTTGGCCATGCTTTGTAACACAAGGTCACTAAAGAATTAAACAGCAGTGATGCATGATTTCAGTGCTGTTTCCTTGGCTGACCTTATTTGTATTACTGAGGCATGGCCAGGGGATGACTCTTTCTCTGTGTTGGAGGCTTCTATCCCACCAGATTCCTTGGTGGTACACTGCCCCAAGTGGGACTGGGGCAGGCAGGGTGGCCATTTGTTTTAAATCTGCTTTGGTACTCACCACATACCCCATGGGAACTTTCAGATCTTTCTAATGTGCCACTGTCAGATGCATCCCTGGCGTTAGCTGCAAATGTTTTCTTCTATAGCATCTATCAGCATGTGGAAGTGATTTTATGCAGAAGCTAGATGATTTTTATGGTCAAACAGGTGTTAAATGCCCTTAGACTCTGAGTGCTGGGGGACTTTAATGCTTGTATCAATGATGAAACCTCACCCCTTGGTCAACAACTCCTCCAGTTGATAACCTCACTGGGGCTAACACACACACAATTACCTCTACTATGCAGTAGCAGCATGATCACACTAGGGTTTTAATCTTCTTATTGTGTCTTGACATAAGTGTGGTCAAGATTGATCTAGTGCCATGCTTGGATCATCACAAGGTGCTGTTCCTCTGCAGGGCTCTCTGTTTTATTACTCCACATGTGGAGACAATCCAATATTGTCCAAAATATAATCTGGAGCTTTGCAATCTCCTAGAGGCAATGTACATCTCAGGCATGATGCTTGTTTGTGAGTAGGGATATGAGAATTCTATGGAGCACTATAATAGTGCCCTTATGTGTGCCCTAGGTTCCTTAGTACCCTGTCATATTTGTCCCTTGACATCCGGTTTAAGATCTCCATGGTATCGTGATGAGCTGCATCCATTGGTGACAAAGGGATGGAGGTCAGAGCATTCTTGGAATAGATCTCAATCTAGGGGTCACAGACCAGCATTTAAAATTCACCATGGTATCAATGGGCAAACAGCTGAAAAAGACAAACTCTGTCATGGATGATAGCAGCAGGCAAAAATTGGCCAGCTTAACTCTTCCGCACCGTGGGCAGGTTGATTATTCCATTCTGTCTGCGGTCCACTCAATGAGTTAGAGAATTACTTTGCTGACAAAGTGTCCTCCATCAGTTCAGGTATCTGCACAAATGGCCTGTCCTGAACCAGTGATGGCTGGTTCTCAGGTGGCATTGTTAATATTCCTGCCTGGGATGACTTTCAACCTGTTGAGGAATAAGTGCTCCAGATGATCATAGGTTCATATCCCAGCTGCTGTCTTTTGAATCCGGGGCTTGCTTGTCTGCTTTTAAGCTACCAGGAAGTTTTGAATCCAGTTATTTTCCAGATCTTTGGGTGTTCCTTGAGGGAGGGTGACTTCTTGTCTGCCCTGAAATGGACAGCTGTGAGTCCCTATCTGAAAAAACGTCCTTGGGCCCTGAAACGATGGGGAGTTACAGACCCACCTATAATCTCCACTTTTTGGAAAAGATCATTTAGAAGGTAATCATTGAGCAACTTTTAGAATGCCTGGGTAATTTTAACATCTATGATCCACTCTAGTCAGGTTTTTGGTCTTGCCACAGCACAAAGACCTCATCACACTTAAAAATGATCTCCTCTTGGCAAGGGTTCAAGAAATTTGCACCATCTTGGAGCTCCTAAATCTCTTGCTGGCATTTGACACTGTTGATTATGGGGTGCTGAAGAATCATGCCAGTCTCATCATCACAGTACTGAGCTAGATTGAGACCTACATAACTGGGAGAATGCAGCAAGTGGCTCTTGGAAGTTACATCCCTTGACATCTGAATTGTCCTCATGTGTTCTTCAAGGCTGTGTCCCTTCTCCTGTTTTGTTTTCACTATACATGTTGCTATTGGAGGAGATTATTTTACAGTAAGGTATTAAGTTTCACTTTTATGCAGAGAACACTCAGCTATAGCTGTCTGGCACTTCTGATGTGTCTCATGCAGCTTCTATACTGGGGTGGTGTTTGGCTGAAGTTAATGACTGGATAGCCTTAAATTAGCTATGTCTCAGTCTGGCTAAGAAGGAAGTCACGATTGTTGAGCTATGCGAGCATGACTAACCAATGATGGGTGAAATGAAATATCTTCCTTCATTGGGTGGTCAACCACTTAGAGGTATAAATGGGGTTAAGAATTTGGGGGGTCATCCTGGACTGTAGGCTAATGCTTGATCAATAGGTATTGGTTGTGGTCAGGGCTGGCTTTTACCATCTGCACAAAATTGCCAGGAGTAAACAACATCTAGCCCCTGCTGATCTGGCTACAATAGTTAATGCCTTTGCCACCTCTAGGTTCAACTACTGCAATGCTTTATACTATCAGAAGGTTTGTTGGGACACCTGTCCAGAATATAGTAGCTCAGCTGACTGCGGGCTCCTCTCATAAGGATCATATCACAACAGTGCTGCTTGCACTGCACTGGCTGCCTTTGCACTGGCTGCCTTTGTGATGGTGCATAACCTTCAAGATATGTTTGACAAAGCAGACCTAGTGGTGTGAAGGGCTGAGGTACAGTGTACTGTACCTTATGCCATGCCGGCGACCCAAATTCAGGAATGGACTTGGCTTGCTCAGGAGCAGGCCAGAACAAAGGGGAATGAGCATCCTTGAGACAGCTCACCCCCTATGGGGAGAGGGGTTGTTGTGGTTTACTGTTGACTGCCACCCTGTGGCAGCTGGGTAGCAGAAAATGTGCAGCAGAGAAGGGACCCATGTTCAGAATGCTGTGGGTATCTCTGCAGAGGTGGAGTTTGCATATTGCTCCTATTGCATGTCTGTGGACCCGGGTTAAAAAATCAGTGGACAAAAATCCACCATCAACAGGATGATGTCCAACTACTAGCAGGCCCAGCTTCAGTGACGGGCACCCCCCATAGCCCAGTGGCGGAGGACAATGGCTGGAAGTTAAGTCCTGTAGAAGATGGGTGAGAGGCTAGGGGAAGGGGATAGTTCAAAAGGGGGCAGTCAGGACAGACAAGAGAATAAAATGTTTATAGAAAAAAAAGATATGCCTGACAAAAAGGCCTTAAATGGTCTGGGACCAGACTACTTGAAAGACCTCCTGGATCCCTGTCTTTTGTAGAGTGCCCTGAGCCTTTTTGAAGAGGTGCTCTATTAGAGGCAGTATAGCATAGTGGTTAAGGGCACTGAGCTGCAAACCTGGAGACTGGGGTTTGAATCTCATCATCCACCTCTTATATACTGTGTGACCCTGAGCAAGTCAATTAACTTCCTTTTGCTCCCAGGTTGCACCTGGAAACAGGCTTTGACTTAGTGAGCCTTTCCTGGTTAAACAATTTCCCCTTTCCCCCATAAATGAAATTGCCTTGCCTATTAACAGCTTCCAAGATGGACTCATTCCCCACACCAAGAAGAGATTCAGAGGTCAGCAACCCATTAGCTGCACAGTGACCTTCTCTTCCTTTCCCTCTTCAAAAACAGGGCAAATGCTGGACTGCCTTTAAAGGTGATAGGAAACATTTAATTGTAATGATTAATCAATAAATAATTATGGCCACATTTGCCTTAAGTAGTGAGCTACATTTTTATGTTTTTGGGGGGAGGGGCTAAAGGTTTATAGTCATTCTATATGTGTACAAAATTAATGGCTGTCTGTTTTTCCTTTCAGCACAGAGGGGGAGGCTTGAGAAGCTGGTTCTAAAAAGTGACCTCAACAACTTTTTAAGTTCTACACTGTCATTGTCTACACACAACAGTAGAATTTGACAGTTCATGGACTTTTTTTTAGACAAAATGTCATTTTTTAAGTTCTTGATTCCTGCAAGCTATGATGGTACTGCTGCTTAGAGAAAAGAAATATTTTGTATACTGAGCTGTCATGGTAATGTGACAATGTGACTCAGTGTCATCTTTTTACTGTGTAAGTCTGTTCCGTTTTTTCCAGCTGCTGGTCCTGGCAGAGTTGCAGTTCCTGATGTTTACACTGCCTGTGCTTTCCGGTTGCCTGTGGCTGTTTAGCACGGTGTACAGGACTCTGTGTTATGATGTCTGTATAGTACCGAAGAAGACTGGCTTGCAATTGGTTTGGGAGCTGCCACCTAGTGCATGTTGGTGACTGACTGCCAATGACAGTGACTCAGGACAACTGCCTTTGAGTTGCGAGCTTTGTTGCCCTGCTTTTTCAGAGTTTTGTTCTGCATGGAGTTGCCTGGGTGAGAATGTTGCGGCTGAGGAGTGGAGCCACTGTATTGCTCTGGGAGCCTCATTGGGGTGGCTGGAGCAATCTCTGCCCTGTCATTTTGGTAACAATTCTGACAATTGGAGAACTGTTCAAACAGCTTCCCAAACAGTGTGAAAGACCTTGGATTATTGTAGCTGGTTTGTGGTTATAGCAGAGGAGATCTGTGGACATATCAAGAGAAGATACTGGATTACTTTTGGAATGGTTACAGTGTATGATCCAGGCCATCAGATTGGTGATGTATAAGAACTAGCTTAATTTGGTGTAGTGAGCTGACTGCTCTGATCCTTGGGGTGGGGTGTGATGGTGGGTGTGTGGCTACACTGGGGCCCTGGCCTCACCTTGCTAGGTAGCTGGCTGGTTTGGGCTAGTAGCCCTAGGAATTCTTCGCAGAGCCTACTAGTTGGTGGGCCCAGGTGGGGGCCCATAGTAGTGGCCGTAGACTCTGCAGTTCATCCTCCTGATTGGATTTGTCATGTGGATTATTATTTATTATTATTATTATTATTATTACAGACATTGAGAGTGCCTGTTTTGATTTTAACCCCAGGCAGTGAAAGTGTCTGGGGCTTGCTAAGGAATTTGGTTATATTCAGACATGAACATCAGTTTGACCCAAGAAGTGAGAGTTCCTGGGGACTTTTGGTCTTCTTTGGTGGTGAGAGGTCCATTGGGACTAGAAAAACCCAGAGCTCTTCTGTGTTTTAGATTTACATCTGGTACTGTATTATTAGTTGCAGTTTTAAGGGTTTATTTACTATAATAAGTAAGTATATAATTCTTCTGCAAAGCTGGAACAAGGGTACAGTTGTCCCCCTATTTAAGAGGGGAAACAGGAGTGACCTGAAATGTTATAGACCCATCACCTTGCTCCCAGTTTTGCAAAAAATCTATTCAAGATTAATCCTGGATTGAGGAGAATGTGTTGGTTTCAAAATTTCAAGGGGGGTTCTAAAGGGCTCTAACACTCTTGATCTGCTTTTTTCCTTAAACTTCTTAGTGGAGAAAAATGTAGGTCACAAAAAGGGCAATCTTTTTGTTACCTTTTTGGATATTAAAAGTGCATTTGACTCTGTAAATAGAGTAAAGTTATGGGAATCTCTGGTCGACCTAAGTATCGATCCTCAACTGTTAGAAATTATTAAATTATTATATTCAAATACTACGATAGAGATATGTTATGGAAGAGATGGTGCATTGTCAAGGGAATTGTCTATTAATACTGAGTAAAACAGGGTTGCTTATTGGCCCCAACATTGCTTAATCTATATATTGAGAAACTAATTAAAAAAATTAGCCAAATCGATACCTTTGCCCCAACTTTAAATAAGGAGGCAGTTAAATCGATGTTGTATGCAGATAATGCCTTAGTTGTATCTAGAACTGCATTACACCTTAAACGTGCATTGTCTAATGTTATGAATACTCTGCAGCAGCTGGACTTTGAATTGAGTATTAGTAAATCTAAAATTCTGGTGTTCGGAAAGTCCAAATGCCATGAGAAATCATGGCTAATTGACAGTTGTAGTGTTGAGGTAGTGAAGGAGTTTAGATATCTAGGTCTGATAAGAATGTGTCCTGGTTTAGCCATTTGGCAGATGTTAAGTTCAATGCCTCTAAATCTATGGGGGCTGTTTGTTCCTTTGCTGTCAGATTTTCTAATAATTCTTTTGTTTCTCTAAAGAAAACATTTGAAGTTTAATTAATGAATCATCTGTTATATGGTTGCAAATTGTGGGGTCTCTATCTGGATAAAGCCAATCTTGAGAGTGTATAGAACAATTTTTAAAGATCTACCTTAAATCTCACTCATGATTGCCCCTCTTGTTTTTTAAGATTGGAGGCTGGGATTATTCTGGTCAAAATAAGAATTTTGATAAGAGCTATCAAGTATTGGGGTAGGCTGATGAAGTTAAATAATAACAGCCTCCCTTGGCTATGCTGGGCTGAAAGGATTAATAAAATGGGGTTGAAAGAGTATTTTAAGTCCTGGTTTTCTAAGCTGAATGGAGACTTAAGACAATTCGGGTGTGCTGATCTTGGGAGCACATATGTTTTGGCCAATATGGACAACTTTGTGAAAGATGTTGTCCAGTGGTTAAGCAATATAGCTGTTCAACAGGATTTTGTGAACATTCATGATCTGGATCAAAGGGGTCTGTATTCCTCTATAAAGATTAATTGGGGGATGGAGTCATTTTTGGCACTGTGTGAAAATGGTTTACATAGGAATATCCTATGTAGACTACGACTGGCTAGCTTAGGTAAGTCCTATCATAATTTGAACAACTGGCATTGCAAAAAGTTTAGAGGTAGTTGTGAATGTATTGATAAACAAGAGGTTGGTATTTTGCACATGTTATTTGAATGTAAGAACTGGGCACAAGATCGAAAAAAATATATTTTTTCCCTGCTGCCTATTTACTGCTCTTTGCAAGTTTTAGAATATGAAAAAATCTGTTTTAAAATTAGATTCAGTGAAACTGATTTATGGTATTGCAAAATTCTGTTAAGGCTGTATTGATGGATTTTTCTCTTAGGAAAATGTACTGTATAATATCTGTCTATATATACTTGCTAATATATTTGTTAATTGTTGTTAATTATTTAAATTTTTTGTCTTTTTTTATGATTTTTGAACTGATATAGGTCATGTTAATGTGGATGAATAGAATACTGTATTTAAATGAAACAAACTTGTGGTTTTATTAAGTAATAACAAAATAACTTGAACTTGAAGCAGTGGAGCTGACAGCTCATCTGCCAGTTCCTTCATAACCCTTGGATGTAGACCATCTGGCCCCGGCACCTTATCAGATTTTAGCTTCCGAAAAGCCTCCCTCACCCTAGGTCTGGCCCAGCCTGTATCGTAGCCTCTTTCAGTCCTCTGGACTCCATCCGACCACTCTATTTTGTTGACTCCTCTTCCCTTCCATTGGGCTCGAGGGATCCCCTGTCTCCCTCTGTAAAGATCGAGGCAAAGTACTCATTTAGCACCTCTGCCTGTTCCCCTGCTTCCTGAACCCATCCCCTAGTCCTAATCCTGCTGATCTGTGTCCTCGCTTTTCTCTTCTCTCCTATCTATAGAATCCCTTTCCCCATCTTTGGATATCCCTAGCCAGGTTTTGCTCCATCCCACCCCTTGGCTCCCCTCAATACTCTGGTGACTCTCCTGGCCATCAGCTCATACTTTTCCTGCTCCCTATCCCCCTTGAGTGCTTAAAACATATGTAGGCAGCCGTTTTTTCCCCCACCACCTCCTGCACCTCCATGGTCCACCAACATGACATACTGACTCTACCATACTTTAGTGTTACTTTTGTACAGGACCTAGTAGCCTCCTGCACCCCCTTTCTTAATGGTCTCCCACAAGCTTCCAGCATCCATGTCTGGCCTAATCTTGTCCAAGCTCCCCTATAGAATCCTACCCATGCCCACGAAGTCAGCTCCCCTGAAGTCTACTACTCCAACTGTATTAGTGCAGTTTTCCTCCCTCCCAGATACAGCAGAAACCAGATTGTGGGGTGGTCACCACCTGCCAGTGAGCTGAACATCTTCAGACCCCTTATCTGGTCACTGTTTGCTAGGACAATATCCAATATCCGCCCCTCCCTAGTAGGTTCCCCCACCTTTTGGACCAGGAAGGCATCCTGAAAGACGTCCATCAGTCTCTGTTTCCTGGCCTCAGAAGATGTCATAGTGTCCCAGTCTGCCCCCAACATATTAAGGTCACCCATGACCACCACCCTACCCTTTCCAAGGTCATAATGACCCTTGATGTTCTCAACCAGGTTATACTCCAGAGCCTCCTCTATTGTAGGGGAGCCTGTACACCACCCCTATTTAAATTTTTTCCTTCCCCTTGTTTGCAGGGTTACCCAAATTGCCTCCACACCTCCTACAGCCTCCTCCACTCCACTAACCACTATGTCATTTCTGACTATCAGTGCTACACCTCCCCCTCTTCCCACTCCTCTATCTTTTCTGAATATTCTGTAGCCCTCCAAGTTTAGGTCCCAATCATTTTTCTGGGTGGCCCATGCCTCGGCAATTGCCACCACATCTGCTGCTCCCTCAACCAGCATAACCTGGAGCGCTGGCATTTTATTACCCATGCTCCTGGCATTGATCAGGACCATCCTCCACCCGACCTCTCTCCTCTCTCCAGTCCCCCAGCCCTGCGCTGTCCCTTTCCTGCACAGTTCTCCATGGATTTGCAACACAGTCCCCCACCCTCTTTTCGTGCCCTAGACCTGGACCTTCAAGCAGCCCCACTGGAGCCTTTCATTTGCTCAACCCTCCCCCCTTTACAAGTTTAAACTCCACCTCTCACCTATAAATCCAGTAAGCTTTAGTATCAAGATCTCCTTCCCCTCCAGGTTGAGGTGTATCCTATCCCTAACATAAAGCCTCTTATCCTCCCCAGTATTGCCCTAGTCCCCCACCAGCCCCTACCCCTCTGCCTCACACCAGTCCCTGAGCCACTGGTTCACCCCTCTAAGTTTTTGCTTGTTTTCTCTGGTCACCCTTGGTATTGGCAGAATCTCAGAGAAGAAAATTGTGCTTCCTATAGAGTGGCAAACCCTGGCCAGTTCCTGGAATCTCACCTGTATTTCTAGTTCACTGTTCCCTTCCAAGTCATTTGTTCCCAGATGTACTGGAAAGTCTGGGGATCCCCGCATTCCAGTGCTATCGAGTATAGCTGAAATTTGGCCTTGTGTATGGATGATCCTGGGATACATTTAGCCTTGACTGGGCTGTTTTTACTCTTCCCCGCCCCATCTCACTGGATACCCCTGGTCATGGAGTCCCCCAGCAGAATCACCTTCACACGACCCCCCACTTTATTAGCCCATTTGATTCCTTCCAGGCTCCTCCTTCTGTCATCGACCCCCAGTTTGCTCCTCCCACCCTCCCAGCCTGGGGGTCACACACCTGTATGTGCACTACCATGCTCTTTTTTTTTTGCCTGCGACTCCCAGCTTGTTCCTTACCCCCCCAATCTGTTGGGTGGCACAAGTTTTCCCCACCGATCTATCCCAGTCTCCCTTCCTGAGCTGCTGTCCTCATATCCCCCACCAAAGCATCCTTCTACTGCTTCCTTCCCCCACTCTGGAACTGCACTTTCAACCCCATCTGCTGTACTTCTCCCTGCCCTTCCCATCTCCTCTCCTCTCCTCTCCTCTCCTCTCCTCTCCTCTCCTCCTCCTCTCCTTCCACCTCTTCTGATTTTTCCTGTCTTGAAGCTGGTCTGTCTAGAGAACTCTCTATGACCCCCCCTTCTTGGTTGCCTTCCCCAGCCTGGACACTGGCCCAATCCAAGTCCTGCCCCTTGCACCCTGGCCTCTTTCTGTGCTCCCCCATCTACCATACCTCCCTCCAACCTAGGCTCATGTTTTTCCCCCTCTGTCCCTTCCTTTGGATCTGGCTCCCTCTTCTGTCTCCCTCCCCTTCAGCTTACTGACCAAGCCCTCTCTGTCTGCTTGCTCCCCCCTCCTACCAGCCTCTTCCACTTCATCTCCCAGATACAGTATAGCAAGGTGAATTCAATTAGTAAGTGTAATGCTTGCCCCTGATTTTCTCTATCCTATTCCCCCTCCCTCCTCAGCTCCCTCTGGGCTGCCCCCCTCTCTATGGAGTGATTACCATATGTTGCTTGTTTCATGCCCCACCCCTCCCGAGTAACCATATGGTCCTTGTCCACCTGTCCCCTGGGGTATGCCCTTTTAGCCTTGTCTACCTGTCCCCTGGGGTATGCCATTTTGGCCTTGTCTAACCTCATATGGTCCTTTCCCCACCTTACCTTCCCAACCCTCCCCCCTCCAACCTTCCAGCTCCCTTCTGATTCCCTTGACCTCCTTACTAAGACCCACCAGCTGAAAACACACTGGGCACCCTCCGAACCTCCATGCCCAATTTAATATTATGGCTGCCCCGCTCCCTGTACACCCAATCACCCTACCGAAGATGCCCACTCTAGCAACCCCTAAGTCTACCCTCATTTTGGGTGTGAGTAATATGGTTCCCTACCAGCAATAATACTCTGTTAATCTTACACAAGCACTCTACCAGCAATTATTACACATGCAATACCAAGCAGTAGTCAGTTCACAGCAATTTGCCCTCTTTCCCAACAGTATCCACTTTTCAAGCCTTAGCAATCCCCACTATTAGTCACAATGCCCAAGCCAGCATGGTGTACATGGCCCTTTTGCCCACCCCCTGCCAGCCATCAACAAATCTGAGCTTCATAGTGTTCCAGCTCACCCAATCTCACCATGTCCTCCTCCAAAGCTCCACCCCCACAAACAAATTTAATAGAGGTCAGGGCCGGGGTGGGTGGTGTGGGTGGTGTGAGAAACAATTACAGCTCCTTTCTGGACAGTTTAAGTGAAGGTGACTGGGTCCATCTTTTATAGCCAGTTATGAATTCAAACTTGGTGCCCTGTCTTCTGATTGGTCCACAGCCCTCCTGGCAAAAGCAGATCTGCACCCTCCAGCTCTGGCTTGCCACCTACTGCAGCCACCGGGAAGTCTGCTCCAGTACCTGTCCTGCCCCTGGTGCAGTCTCCAGCTGCTGATGCAGCCCCAGCTCCTCCCACTGCCAATATGGCCCCTAGCGGACCCTCCGCCACTGATGCAGCCATCAACCTCCTTAGCTCCTCAACAGCACTTTCTGCTGCAGCTCCAGGCAATTGCAGCTCCTTTTCTGGCTAGTTGGTCTCTAATTTGCTTTACTTCATCTGGAAAATTAAGTAGACGAGGTGGGTGAATAGGGCTACTGACTGCAGTGAAGTGATAAAATGACACCAGGAGTCATTTACCTCATCCTGGGAATGTCCTAGCATGTACATTGAGGAAAAAAAAAACGACAGACGGACATTTAGTGATCTGTTTTCTTGAATCTAGCTTGTAGAAAATAAGAACATAAAACACATAAACAACATTCTGCAACGATTATTTACAAGATCACTTCATGTGCTATACAAATAACACACTATTTGATGATTTTGTTTTCCCATCTCCTTTAAGGCCTCCTCCATTCTACAAGACTGGCTATCATACAGATGGTAGCAAAACCAATACAAACAAACTCTGGTCAGAGGTAATATGGCTGCTCAAAGCATTTAAGAGCACTGTACTATGTCCTGACTCTGCACTCACATCCCAGTCAGTCCCAGTCTTGCCTGTACCCTGTACCCACAAGGGGCTATTTGCTCAGAATTCATCACCTCAGCACTGCTATCCTCAGTGTAAGTATCCTGGTCTGTTACTACTCCTCAGTGTGCCATGCCCAAGATGACAGCACTGACAGAACTGAGCATGCACGATCCTCGAGCATGCACAGTTAGAGTAGGTGGCCATCCTGGGTATGGCAACCGTAACTTTCGCATTTGCAGAAGAAAAATAAGTGCCCTGTGAAGCAGGTGTGTTTATGAGGCCCACAGAGGGGAAGGGTCACATAAACAGAAGCACTGGAAACTGTGCCAGAGCACTGTGGAAGCACACCAGACAGCGTTCTGGCCATGTGCTTCTGCAGTGTTCTTTTCCAGATAATGGCATAATCTTTGCAGAGCTCTGCCCAGGCAGCCATAAAAAACAACATGCTTTGCCCAAAGTAACTTCTGTAAAGAGCAACTTCTAGCTTCTTCTAGCAACTCACAGAATTTCTGGGGGCACATCAAAAGGATTTAGGGAGATCCCTCTAAAATTACTCAAAAAGAAATGGTCATCATTGGGGTACATTGTAACAATCAAATGACCATAACCAGTACCTTCAACACCCAGTTTACTGACCTCTCATGCTTCTGTCCCAGCTTCCCTGCCACCAAGGTTACTGTCCCTAATCAACCGCCATCCTCTCCCACCTTATCCATCTTCCATTTCTTCTAAAAATCAGTTCCAGATGAAGCTTTGTAAACTGCTCAACTCTCTAACTCTAGGAGCCAGTCCAGGTCCAAATGGGATTAAGCACTGAATTATCTGATTAGATGCCTCCATTCTAGAACTCCCACTAGCTCACAACTTTAACATCTCCCTAATCTCTGGTATTGTCTCCTCCCCATGGAAGACCACCAAGACAGGCCCTATCTCTAAAAATGGTGACACTAAACTTATTTTACAATACTGTCTATTGCCCTCTTTCCTGTCCTCAGCAAATTGCTTTAAAGGGTGGTAGACTCCCAGTTAAATGAATATTTGCAAACTCATCACCTACTTACACCATGTCAACATGACTTCTATAAAGATCATACTTTTCACAACATTTACGCCCTGGTCAAGCTAGCCAATGATATTAAAACCACAGTGAACAGTCTATCAGGGCAGTGGAAGTGCTATCCCTTGCAATGCTAGAAACCCATGTTCAGGAATGAGTGCGGGTTGTTGGGGGATGGCCGGGGGAGGAAGGTAGAGTGTCCCAGAGGAAGCTCTCCTCCTCCTCCTGGAGCTAGGGAGGGCAGAGAGATACATTGCTGTAATGCTGCCTGGGTGAGACACAAACAACAACAATGGCTCAAAACTCAAAACAACACATGCCAGAGTCAAAAAAGCACAATTACCACCATAAAGGCTGACACAGAGTAACAGGTAAAACACTTAACAGGCTGTTGGTGGACTGGGGGCTCTGGTTGTTCTCTCTGTTGTTCTCTCTGTATTCTTGCTACATGTTGTAGCATATGCAAGTCATTTTTGTAATTTTGAATAAAAGTTTACATGTTTTATCTGCTACCTGGGTGACCACAGATGTTGGTGAAGTCAAAGTGATGTAGTGGATGGAGGACACTGTCAAGCATGGTCATATGGATGCACATGCACACTCATGCCACCTGTGTCCTAAAGGAAAGGACCCTAAAAGTGGCTATCCTCTGGTCTGGTATCTGGTCTAAGCAACACAAGGCCTAGACCACTGCCTCTACCGAGAGGGAGTGACAAATGGAGGATGGAGTTGGAAGACAAGACCAGGACATGCAGGATAATGGGGCTGTGGAACCTAGTATCATAACCCCCAAGTGACTCACAATTCAACAGTCAGACTTGGAATTTCATGGTAAAATCTGCAGACCAGCACAGCCATACCACAACCCTCAGAATGCGGCAGCTACCAAGCGAGTCCTCCACATCAGCGCAGTGGGTCCTAAAAGTTGAGCGTGCTCTCACAGTTTTCGTTCCCAGCCTCATAAAGTGCACAGCTACTGCCTTAAAGTTGCATCTGCATAGTACAGTCCTCAACACTGAGTGGGTGCTTCAGTGAGAGGTGCAACAGTTTGGGGGAGAGTTCATTGTTTTACTAAAATCTGATGCTGTGTTGGAAAAACAAAACAACTGGGACAGATGTCATGCACAATTGGTGAGGAGGAGGAGCAGATCATGGTTACACCAAAGAAAAGGGAAAAAACATTCTGCAACTCACTTCTGGCTTAAGAGGATGACTGTGTGGCCCTGCATGCAAGCAGTAAAAGGCAATGCTGGGAAAGCCTGGTCAGGTGTTCGGTAAGTGGCCGAGGGATGGGACGAGAAAAGGGGAACATTTCAGGCTTTGAGTGTCTGACACAGATTGATTGCTTGCTGAGTGTTTTGGCTTTACTTATTTTCCAGTTGCTGCAGCTTGCTTTAAGCATCGGGTAATGGTGGGCGTGGCTGGGCCATGCAATGCCGTATGGAACTTTGATATGCCCTCTGCTCTCTCCAGTGTTCCAAGTTGGATGGGAAATTTCAAGGTCTTAAAGCTGCATGCCCCTCCACCTCACAGGACCCCTCCCATACCCAATTGATTCACATCCCATATCCCAGCACAGGGCTGCCTTAAGTTACCCTGCCTCTTGGAGCTTCTTTACTCCTCCCCACTGCATTACTGGGTTGTATACAGGAGATAGATGGTGGAGGTAAAAGGGATCCTAGCAAGGGAGAGGGGAGTACCAGCAGGGTACATCAGGGATCAGTCCTGGGGCCAGTCTTGTTTAATGTCTTCATTAGTGACATTGCAGAAGATCTGAAGGGAAAGGTCTGCCTGTTTGTCAAATACACCAAGATTTGCAACAGGGTGGACATACAAGATGTGGTGGAGAAAATGAGGAGGGATCTGGGGAAGCTTGAAAAATAGCCTGAGGTGGGGAAACTGAAGTTCTATTCTTAGAAGTGCAAAATAATGTACCTAGAAAGAGGGAACCCTGGAAAGAGCTACAGGATGGGGGATTGTTGACTATCACCATGGATGAAAGGAACCTGGGGGTTATCATTTCAGAAGACCTAATGGTGTCTAAACAGAGTACAAAGGTGGTGAGGAGGGCCAGTGGCATGCTGGGATGCATAGGCCGAAGCATCACATACAGATTGTGGGAGGTGGTGATGCCATTGTACAAAACACAGGCGAGGCCTCACCTAGAGTATTGTGTGCAGTTCTGGAGGCCACACCTTTGAAAGGACATTGACAGGGTGGAGGCAGTCCAGAGAAGGGCTACAAAGATGGTGCAGGGATTGCACCAAAAAACATATGAGGAGAGATTTAAAGACCTCAACATGTACTCGCTAGAGAAAAGGCAGGATCAGGGGACATGATAGAAACATTTAAGTACCTTAAGGGTATAAACAAGGTGCTGGGGGGTGACATCTTCTGTTATAGGTAGAGTACAAGAATAAGGGGGCATGATATGAAATTAGAAGGGGTCAAGTTGAGGAGAAACGTGAGAAGGTTTTTTTTTTTTTCACAGAGAGGGTGGTGGATGCATGGAATAGCCTGTCACAGGAGGAAGTGGGACCGATGACAGTGGAAGGATTAAACATGACTGGGCAGGCATAAGAGAACTTTAGAGGTGGGTAGAAGAGGCAAAAAAACATTGACCAAGTAGGACCAGAGGCTGCATACAAGTGTAGGGTTTAGGGGAAGACTGGATGGGCCTAGCAGTTGTTATTTGCCAACAATTTCTATCTTTCTATGGTTGAAGCAGGACCCCACTGAAAACAAGATGTGGTATTTCTGTTGGGCTATCTTAGGTAAATAAAATAGGGGAAATCACACACATTAGCCATTGTGTACCCTAATGCACTATGCCTAAGTATTTTTTGTGGCCTGCTGTACCAAGGGATCCACAGAGTAAATGAATCTTTTACTTCTACCCATTAGCCCCAACAGTTCAAGTTCTGGCAGCTAGCTGTTTCCCTGCTCAGAACCCCCCTCCCTCCCCCGCTCAGCTGTACATAGTCTGTACCAGCATTCCAGCTGCTGAAGCTTGGGATCTACACCAGCATGAAGGTCAAGCTGGAGAAGATGAGCAAAAAATAACTGCAATGGGCAAAGGTTCTCTTACTGGAGAAGTTTTTATTGATTTATCCAAGGAATCTGACTGCAGAAGCATACCCCCTATCCCAAAAAATAACCAAAATTGGCATTGACCTACATGATACTGCCTGGTTCACTAACTGTTAGACAGGAAAGTTCATCAAATCTGATGAAGCCTTTTCCAGCGTAATACCCATATCCTGTGGCATCCCCCATGGTTCTTGTCTAGGCCCAGATCTCTTCTTCTTTCAGTGCAGTTCCAATCCAAATACCATAGAATTGTTAAGGCTGTACTTGGTACAGGCAGCAAAAACCTGAATTGTCCTATGCTGTGTGAAAAGATATTTGTTGTTTTAAGGGTTTAGGGTGAAAATGTAGGGCGTTAGACCACACATAGAGACCACCAAGCTTTGTTTGGGGTGCAGTGCACTGCTGCACTAGGCTCTGTTTGCAGGCTGCAATATTTTGCAGAGCATGTGAATTTAAAAATCACTGTAGCATGTTTTACTGATTAGTGATACTACTCCTTACTGACAACTATAATTAATCTATTCTGAATGGGCTGTACAGTTTTTAAACACATTTCTGCTTGAGAAAACTCATTGTAATCAATAACCATTCATGCATATCAGCTAGGACTCTAACAACTGGAAATGCATTTTGTATGATGAGCAAAGTTTTATTTTTCAATATGGGATGAATGTTTTAGCAGCTATTTTACTAAACTATATATGCTACGCGTAGACAATGTGCACTGAAATTGTTAAACATTCATTATGCTGTTCAAATGATTACAAACTGTCCCAATAAACCTCTCTGTGGAGTCTATGCACAAAAGGTTAGATTATCTGTCAGAATGACATGAATTGGGGGTCCAGCGGGCCCCTGACAGCATTCACGGAAGGGGTGGGTGGCCTATGCACACTTGATCCCTCAACTGATCATGCAGCTATTTGTGTGGCCAGTCCATAGGCATGCCTGGTGACATCCCTACACTCCAAGCCATTGAAGAAAGTGGATAGTGCCAGGCAAGGGGGATGAATGATACAGCAGTGGGGACCCTGCTGTATCTTTTGCATGCCCCCCCAATGACATCCACTGGCTGCAACAGGACAGGGAAACCTCCCACAGAGCTGCCTTAGCCCACTGGATGAATAGGGAGGGCTGATATCATCCATTTTGGCACTTACCCGTACTTATAGAATAAGTCAGACCTGCACCTACCAAGGAACCTCTGCTCGCACGGAGCAGTGGATGTACTTTGGGACCTAGAATGGCTGCCTGTGTCCATCAATCTGCCACCATGCAGCATTGTGCCTGGGGAGGGCTGTGAACAGGTTCCCTGCAGAGGTGCATGGTTGTGCATACCAAGCACCCTGCACCTGTGTGCAGGTGCGAAGCAACTCGATCTGGGTACATGCAAACTGTTTGTATCCAACACCATATTAATGCATAACCCCCTATGTGCAGAAATAAGACATGCTTAAAGGCTAAAATGCTAAATTTGTTAACCAGGTGAGCAATACAATAAGTGTGATCTAAGATTTACATAGGTTGCACATGTATCTTGAACTACAAAAAAAGTTTCTCTTATTGAAGTTTAAATACAGCCAGAAGATAGAAAATAAATGCATTTGTCCACATCAAGTCAATTATGGCTGCTAATGTTACATTTGTTTGCAAAGTGATACAATAATATTTTCAATCTTATGTCCATAATTACTAATTATGTATTTCCTCAACATGCAGAAATAATTTAATTTATATGCCCTGTCAAAATAATTCAAGAGCCTACTATTTAAATTTAAAAGATGTGTACAGGAAATAGCAAAAACAATATCTACTATGTTAAACTCTTCAGGAATCATTAAAGGTTTCTGTATATTCTAGATTCTAACAATTGTTTACAAATCATATAAGGACTTGCTTTTGCAAATATTCTCAGCACTGCAAATATCACTAGATAAATGTTATCTTAAGAAGGTAGATTTGTAACCTTATCATGAAGGAAAGTCTAGACATAGAGTTTCATTCGATTAAAGCAGTAGTACAATAAAAAACATATTCCAAAAAGTTTGTTTCATCTGCAGTTTATAAAAAATGTTGGTATACCTGTCAAATTTACTTTTCTAGGTATTTATTTATTTATTGAGATCTTGGATTACAACCCTTGAGCTACCGGCTCATTTACAAAGGTTCCACATCAGGAGATAAATGATGAACAATAGGAGCATGTAGAATTACTGATACATCAACAGAATACAAATAGCAGGGAAGACAATCTACATGGTATGGGCATGTGATACAGTTACTTGGCTAACATTGTGCTAACATAGAGATTTAGGAGGAAAGAAAGAGCAGTAGGCAGTCCAGAAGTACTGGGGTAGTAAGGGGAGGGGCAGGTAGAGGTGGGAGATAGCGGCAACCACAGGCTCAGGGTCACCTTGTCTGGGGGTGGAATAGGACAGTGGGCAGGGGAATTGGCAGAAGGAGGTGGGCTATGAACCTGGGGGAAGGGAGAGAGGGAGGGGCAGAGGTGGGGGGAGGTTGGGAGGAGTCGGTAGGAGGGGGATAAGTAGCAGGTTGGGAAGTTTAATAAGTGCAAGGTTGGGGGTAACCAGTATTAGGTTACAAGAAGAGTTGGTCAGGGATAGCAGTGGCATTTCTCTTGGCTAGACAGGTGGGATCTGTGTGCGAACTTGGAAGAGCCGATCTTAGTGGTTGAGGCTAGTTCAGGTGGGAGCGAGGAAAGCCAAAGTGGAGCCTGGTATTCAAAGGATCACTGGCCTTGTGAGGTGCTCCGGAATGGGACTTTGATGGAGAGATTGTTAGATGCCCTTGTAGTCCTAACTGGTACAGCCTGATGTACTAGGGAGGAGGGTCCAGGGGGCAGAAGGCCCAGGACTGCTTTTTTGGCAAGCAGGCAGGTTTGATAGCTGGCCCTGTTACTCAGATTTAGCCACCTCATTTGCTGGTAGAGGTGGCAGGTATGAGTTAGGCATGGGGCTCCTAGTGCAAGTCTGCTGGCTTTATTAGGTGTAGTAGTGAGTCGCCTGAGGGTGCTGTCAGAGGCCGCACTGTAGATGGCAAGATCATAATCAGTAGTTGAGAAGACCAAGCTGGTGATGGCGAGCTGGAGGGCTTTTTCAGTGAGGCTGCTTTGATGTTTATAAAGTAGGCCAAGCTTCCTACTGGCTGTTGTGGCAATGTGGTTGACATGAGAGGTGTAGGACAGGGAGCTGTCTAGGGTGAGCCCCAGGTACTTGAACTTTGGGACCATTTCTATGGTAATATTTTGTTTATTCTGGATATTTAAAGTGGTTGTCCTGTAGTGTCTTTGGACTGGGGTAAAAAGCATGGTCTTAGTCTTTTTATGGTTGACTAGCAGCTTAGATTTACTAAACCATTCTTCCACATGATTAAAGTCCTCCTGAAGTAGCTAATTAAGGGTGGATGGGTCAGAGTGACTGGAGTAGATTACCGCATCATCTGCGTAGAGTAATATTTAGTGCTTACTGGCTAGTGGGAGGTTGTTTAAAAAAAGGCTAAATAGTAGGGGGCCTAAAATGAACCCTTAGGGAACTCCTGTGGACACATGCTGTGGATCCTAGAGCAAGTTACATATTTTTACCCATTGTACATGTCCTGAGAGGAAGCTCTGGAACTAGCACAATGGCTCATTGGATAGCCCAGTTGCATCTAATTGGGCCAGGAGAAGGTCATGGTTGACGGTATCAAAGACCTTGGTGAGGTCAATAAAGGTTGCCCCCACCAAGTGCCCACAGTGGAAGGCATTATGTATGTAGCCCGTGAACTCCAGAAGTGTAGTAGCACTGTGGAATTTTCGGAAGCCATGATGCTGCTGCTGGCATTGTAGCTGGTATTTGTTGAGGTGCTCTACAAGCTGATCATAGATTAGCCACTCAAGGGCTTTTGAGATTGAGGGTATAATTGAAATTGGGCAGTAGTTGGTCTTAATACCTGCTTTGTGGACGTGAGTTACAACTGCAGTTTTCCAGAGTTTCGGGAATGTTCCTGTGGTGAGGGACAAGTTGATGATTTTGGTCAACGGTATTAGCAGTTTTTTAGTTGTTTAACCAGGTGAGACACACTAAGCTGAAAGCTTTTTTTATAGGTGCAACCTGGGAGCACAGGGAAGTTAAGTGACTTGCTTAGGGTCACACAGTATGCAGGTGGAAGCTGGGGGATTCAAACCCAGGTCTGGTCTGCTGGATGTGACCAGATTTGCAGCTCAGAGCCTTAAACCACTGCACTGTACTACCTCCTAGTTTGTCAAGGGTAAGAGAGATTAGTTTTACGTCCAGACCCTCAGCACTATGCCTGGACTGCAGTGAACCATGAGTTTTATTTTATTTTAGAAACATAAACAGAGACAGTAAAAAATAGACCAAAGGTCCATTTAGTCTACCAAGAGCACCCTATCTTCCCAGACATATTTTCCATAGAAGGTTTTTTCTCCTCTGGTCCTCTCCTAGTCCTCCCCTACCTATTGCTACCAAACTAAGCAATCACTAAACCCTTTACTTTGTCCCACCCATGCTTAAAATGATTTATGATCCTGGTGTCCACCACCTCTGCTGGCAGATCGTTTCATGGCTCCACCACCCTTTCCATAAAATACAACTTCCTCATATCCCTCTTAATTATTCCCCCTCCATTTTAATCTTCTGAGCTTGGGTTCTTAACACTGTACTCCTATTAAACAGTCCCCTGCAGTTCATCTTGTACATTCCCTTCTGGAACGTGAGGGTCTCTGTCATAACTCCCCTCTATCGCCTGTTGTCCAGTGAGTACATGTTCAGTGCCTTAAGACACTCTTCATAAGATCTGCCCTGTTGGTCCTGAATCATCTTGGTTACCCTGCTTCACACAGTATCCAGCCTGTCCCTGACCTTCCTTAGGTGAGGACTTCAGAACTGATCACAGTATTCCAGGTATGGCCTCATTAGTGAGCTATCTGGAGGTAGTAGTACATCCTTTTTTCTGCTGACAGTACTCCTTATGATACACCGAGGTATCTTATTAGCCTTATTATGAGCCCTGTTAGACTGGCTTGATTGATGGAATCACAAATTATGAATCCCAGGTCCTTTTCCTCTGCCATAGTGCTCAATTTAACCACTCCCATCTTGTACTCTATCTTGTTTTTCCCCTAGTTCATAACCTTTCATTTTTTGTGTTGAATTTTAAATGCAAACCTTTGTCCACCTCTCCAGCCTCTGTACTGCAGAGCCCTCTGCATCTCCTTGATCCCTTTGTCACTATCTACCTTACCACAGAGCTTTATTTCATCTGCAAAGGGACACAATTTGCCCTGGATGCCTTCTCCACTGTCACTGATAAACACATTAGAAAGAAGAGGACCCAGAACAGATCTCCACAGCACTCCACTTATGACCTCTCTCTCTTCCAATATTAGCCTGTTTGCCACCATCCTCTGCTGTCTCACTTTCAGTCAGTTTGCTATCTAACTATGTCCCTTTCTATTCCCAGATCCTCCAGATTTTTCAGCCATCTTTTGTGTGGCACCAAATCAAAAGCCTTGTTGAAATCTAAATAGAGTAAATCCACAGCTTAGCCCTTATCTATTACCTTTGTTACCAAGTAAAAGAAAACTGTCAGGTTGGTCTGACAAGACCTTCCTGCCACAAACTCATACTGTTTACTATCCTGTAGACCACTGTGCTCTCTAGGTAGTCCACAAGGTCCTCTTTGATCAGTGACTCCATCAGTTTACCCACTACAGCGGTAAGGCTGGCAGGTGTAATTCCCCAGTTGCTCCTTCAAGCCCTATTTGGACCCAATCTCTGGTAAATACAGACTACCTCTTTTCAAGAATGCTCCTGAAAGCTGCCTTGATGCCACTCTCAGTCAGAAACTTGCTGCCATCCCTTGTGAAGACATAGCAGAAGGATTCATTCAGGACAGCTGCTCTTTGTTCTGCTTCCTCTAGTACCCCATCTTGCAGCCTAACAATACCTCCTCCTTGCATCTTTTTTTTCCTTTAATGTATCGGAAGAATTGTTTTTCAACACCCCTGAGCCCTCTGCAATATGCAGCTCTGTATCTGCCTTTGCATCCCTGACCATCCTCATTGTTTCATTAGTTTTCATTTGGTAGTATCCCAATTCCTCCTTCCCCTGCTTTTTTCTTGTACCTAATGAAAGTTATTTTTCTTATTTATTTATAAATGTATTTAACTTTTGTTCAACAGTTAAGGACAATGAGCCAAAGGCCCTTTTTCATGAACAACCCGGGGTCATGTAACAGCCAAGTTACTGATAAGTAATAAAATATATACATGCAATATGTAGGAGTAAACTTACACATGTTTCATTAAAAATTACAAACAAAAAAACAATTACATTGCAATTGATTTAGAAAATGCTTTTTCAACTGCAGTTTAAAAACAACATGACTTTTCAAATCATGAGGTAACTCTGGTAGATTGTTCCGACATTTAGCTGCACAGACAGATAAGGCATGTTCATCCATAGATATAGAGATAGTAGGAATTAGAAGTGTATTTGTACCATTTAACCTAAATTGGCCTTCACTGCTTCTCTAACCCTTTCTGAGAACTATATTGATCTCTTTTATCTGTTTGTCTTGTAGCAATTCTCGTGCATGACTTTGTTGCCTCAAAAATGGTTCCCTTGAGTGCTCCACATCTTTCCTCTACACCTTTGATGGTCTCCAACCTGGTCACTTTGTTTTGGATCAGCTCCCTCATCCAGGTAAAGTTTGCTCATCTGAAATCTAGGACTTCAGTTTTTGATAGAGGCATTCTGGTCATTAGGGTGAGCCTGAATCAAATGGAGTTATGGTTTCCTGTGGCTCCCCTACCCTCACTTCACTCACACTCATTAAGTTGGTGAGCACCAAATCAAGAATCGCTTCCTGTCTATTAGATAATTTAACCAGCTGCACCGGCAGACACTCTTGCAATGTATCCAAAACGGTTGGACTTTTGGTACACCTTGCCACTGGAATGTCCTAGTTGATTTTCTTAATAGTAATCCTCTCCAGGTCTGCAATACTTTTTCTAAGACAAATGTGACAGCCATATTTTTTTCTTAAAAAAAGAGATAAATAAATACAACCAATATAAAATATTATTTTTTTTGTTAAACTAGAGAATTTTACCATTAAATAAAACTGGAAGATGGCCGGAATCATTGAAGTGAAAAAGAGTAGGGTTACAAGTTTTACTCAGTTTAGTTGTACTGCTGTTTTAATGCACATTAATACTGCTGCATAATGGTTTTAAGAGTGGTCTCATCCCATTGCTAAGGTAAGGGAGCTTCAGCCTAAAAGGGAAACAGTTCTGGTACCCTATGAATGCAAATGAGCCTACTCCTAAAACCATAAAAGTGACCACTATGGCATTAGTATAGTGGCTCTTCCACACCATGGTAATTGTGGCTAGTTATGCACTTTAATGTTAAATTGTGATTTTTAGCCACTTATATCTCAATTGCTTCTTGGTGTATTTTCTCAGTTATTGACAGTCTGTATTATGGAACAGGAAGTATTGATATGCTGCATTTGAAGAAATTTGGTTCAGTTGCTTTTAGTTGCTGGGAAGTGGCAACAAATAAAAAATATCCAAATTGATTCTGATAAGAGCAATTCATGTGCTACTCTTAGCTCCCATTGTCACAGAGTGTGTGTGTGTGTGTGTGTGTGTGTGCGTGCGTGTGTGTGTGTGTGTGTGTGTGTGTGTGTGTGTGTGTGTGTGTGCTGTTACAGATGTACTTTTATGCTGATTGGTATCAAAGTCCATCTATGACAACAGATTTTTCCAGTTGTCACACCTCCAGAAACAAGAGTCCTGTAGTTGGTGTTAGTGATATGGCTGGGATTTAAAAACATGACACTTACAGTATGCGACCATCAGGGGTCGATAAGTAGAAGAATCATTTAGTAAAAGGAAAACGGATGTAAAAGAAGAAAGTTATGACTAAAAATAGATTCCATTTGCAGACAAGCTAAAGACAACATCCATGTTCATAGATGAACAGTATGTTTATCTGTGAAAATCACGTTGATTGCATTTATGCAAATGGTCGTAGCTTTTAAACATAGAACAACATAAAATTTGTCTGCAGATAAGGACCGTACAGCCCATTTAGTCTGCCCATTTCCCTACTCACTGCTGAAGCCCTAGATTCTATATGATCTTCGGCTCTCCTGCTCTGCACATCTCGAGGGTACCCTTATGTCTATCCCATGCACTCTTGAACCCCTGTATTGTTTTCACACCTACCATTTCTGCAAGAAGGCTGTTCAATGGCTCCACCACCCTCTCAGTGAAATAGTACTTCCTAACTTTACCCCTGAGTCTTCCACCCTTCGCCTCATATCATGCCCCTTTGTTCTTGTGCAGTTGTCTCTGAAATATGCTTTCTACCTGTACCCTGTTTATTCGCCTAAGGTACTTGAAAGTCTCTGTCATATTCCCCTCTCTCTTCTTTCCTCCAGTGAATAGATATTAAGTTCCTTAAGTCTTTCCTCTTAGGGCTTCTGGTGCAGTCCATGTACCATCACTGGTGCCCTGCTCTGAACTGCCTATGTTTTGTCAATGTCCTTCGGGAGATGTAGTCTCCAGAATTGGACACAGTGCTCCAGCTAAGTCATCACCAGTGATCTTTACAGTGGCATCATCACCTCTTTCCTTCTGCTTGCTATGCCCCTCTCTTTGCTCTCCCCACCTCTTTTTCACACTGTTTCATCACCTTCAGGTCATCAGATATGATAAGCCCCAGGTCTCTCTCCTGACTTGTGGTGACCAGAATTTCCCAACCAATCCTGTACTTCTCCATTGGATTCCTGTGACCCATGTGCATGATCTTGCACTTTTTAGAATTGAAACACAACTGCCAGATACCCGACCACTTCTTTAATAGGCTTACGTCCTTTCTCATTGTTTCCACCCCCTCCAGTATGTCCATTCTGTTGCAGATCATGGTGTCATCTGCGAAGAGGCACACCTTTCCCTCCAGATGCTCTGCAATGTTGCTAATGAAGACATTGAATAGGACTGGTCCCAGCACTGACCCCTGTGGCATCCGGCTGGTCACCTCTCTCTCCTCAGATTTCGTGCCATTTACAACCACCCTCTGAGTCTTGTCCCTTAGCCAGTTCCCAACCCACTTTACCACTTGACCCACTCCCTGGCTCCCCAATTATTAAGCAATCTCCTTTGAGGGACGGTGTTGAAGGCTTGCTGAAATCCAGGTAGGTTGCATCCACCGCCCCTCCCTGATCTACCACCCTGGTTACCCAGTCAAAGAAATCTGTAAGATTCATCTGACAGGACCTTCCCACTGACAATCCATGCTGCCTTGGATCCTGTGCCCCGCTATCCTACAGAAATTTCACAGTCCTCTCCTTAAGTAGGACTCCATTAGTTTCCCCTCTACTGAGATCAGGCTTGCAGGCCTGCAATTGCCTGCCTCTTCTGTGCTTCTACTCTTGTGGAGAGGGACCACATCTGCCCTGCTCCAGTCCTCAGGTGCCTCTCCTGTCTCTAGTGATGAATTGAAAAGGGCAGCCAGTGGTTCCATCAGCTCTTTTCTGAGTTCCTTTAGTATTCTGGGGTGGATCCCATCTGGCCTTATTGCTTTATCTGCTTTTATTTTCCAGAGTTCTTCTAGGACTCTTTCCACTGTGAATGGGCTTGTGTCTACTTCCCTCCACTGAATACCTCTCTTACCGAGTGCCGGTCCTTAGCCCTCCCTTCCCCTTCCCTGGTAAATACTGAGCAAAAGTAGATTTTTTTTTAATTTAAAGTTTATTGATACATTTTCCACAATAAAAGGCAGTTTAAGTGACAGTGACAAAAACACTCCTATACAATGTGAAGGAATAACTGCCTAACCCACCCTACCCTACCCTTACTGCAGTAACCCAACCTAGTACCTGTCAATGCCAAGCTCCCTACTTAAAGTCTTACAAGACCATGAAGCCTAAGATAGATTTAGACTTGAACCAGAGAGATTAATGAGTGAAAGGGATCCCAGATTTTAGTATATGCTGCCAATCTATTATGGAGACTAGCAATCGCTTTTTCTGTGTGCAGATTGGAAAAAATTTCTTTTACCCATTCCTGGACAGAAGGGGAGGACCTGTCTTTCCAGTGATGAAGAATAAGCTTCTTAGCCAATAAGGTAATCATAGAGATGTGGAACTTTCATACCTTAACTCTGATACATGACAGGTACCCCAACAGGCAAATCTCGGGAGTGAAGTGTTCATGAAGGCCCAGCAGGAGGTCTAGGAAAGTTTTGATTGAATCCCAAAAGGGGGAGATTTTAGGGCAGTACCAAAACATGTGGAAAAGTGTACCCTCTTCCTGGAAACATTTATTGCACATATTAGAATTCAGGTAGCCCCACTTATGTAATTTGACCGGGTTGTAATACAAGTTATGCAGGATATGATATTGCATGAGATGCAGTCTGTCTTGAGAAATACATTTATGACATGAACTCCACAGAGAGTTCCAATCCAAATAAAGTTGAGGGAAAAAATTATTCCAGAGTCTTGAAGGCCCAAATGGACCCCCATACTTTTTGTGAAACAAAACCTGATATAATTTAGAGATTACACCTGAAGAACCAGAGAGTGAGGAAACCTTGGGTATCAAAGAAGAGATGATCTGGGAGGGAGGAGTATTACCAAAGGTAATTACTAGTAAATGCTTTAATTGTAAAGCTTTAAAATGGAAAGAAACCAGGATGAGAAATTTCTTAATAATATCTTCCACTGATAACCAATGCCCCTCTCCATCCTTAAAAGAGAAAAGCTTCCCCTATCCCAACTGGGGCAACCAAAGATGGAAAATTTGGTTCTTATTAATAGTGAATGATGGGGAGTTCCAAATAGGCTGGGCCAGGTCCTGGTGAGGGGAATATTGTAAAAAAGAACACATTTGAAAATAAATCTTTAAAGAGGTCATTATTATGAGACACTCTTCGGTCATGCGTACTTGGGAAAACTTAAGGAAAAATAATGCAAGAGGGTCCAAATTCTTGACCTTAATTGCATCCAGTTCAATTTTAAGCCAAACCATTTGCTCATCTTCTGGGCCAGGTGATATCCATCTCAAACATTTTGCAAGGTGACTAGCCCAGTGATATATGGCCAGATGGGGAATTCGTAAACCCCCCTCCAGTTTTGAGGCTGTCAATTAAGGATAAGCCAAATGAGGATATCTGTCGGCCCAGATAAATCTAGTGAATACACCATGCATCTTTTTAAACCAGAGTAAAGGAATGAAGGTGTTAAGGAGAGATAATGGATAGAAGATTCTAGGAAATATGTTCATCTTAATTATGTTGATCCAGCCCCATAAGGAAACAGGAAGTTTAGACCACCTCTCAAGGTCATGGGTAATCACTCTGCAATAGGGAATCCAGATTTTCTTTAAACCATGTTAGAGGGTTACGAGAACGTTTAATACCCAGGTACTTAAATGACCTAGAAGTCCAGCATAAACCAAAAGGACTAATGTCATTTTTGAAATCTTTGTAGTTTAATGGGAAAAATAGGGATTTACTAGCATTCAGTTTGTAATTGGACAGGTCACTGAATCTTGCTATTTCCCTTAGCAAAGCCGGAACTGAAGATACGGGATGAGACAAGTGTATTAACAGGTCATCCACATATGCAGTGACTTTAATTTCATGTTGCCCAACTCTCACACCTTGTATAGAAACATTGTTGAGAATATTTTGAATAAGTGATTCCAGATATAAATTAAATAACAGAGGAGATGGGGGGCACCCCTGCCTAGTACCTGAATGAAGTGAAAAGGGCTTAGAAAATGCCCCATTCACAGAGATTCTTGCAGTGGGATTTTTATAAAGTGTAGCAATCCAGGAAATAAACAGAGAGGGAAAATGAAAAGCCTCCAGAGCTCGGAACAAAAAGTTCCAGTTCACTCAATCAAATGCCTTCTTGGCATCCAGGGAGAACAAGCCTGCAGGGAACTCAGCATCCCTGGTAGCCAAGAAGACATGTGACAAGGTACATAAGTGATCAGAGGATAAAGGCCCTTTCATAAATCCTACCTGGTTTATACCTATTAACTCAGGAAGAACTACCGTTAGTCTATTGGCTAATATTTTGGAGAGAATTTTAATGTCCTGATTTAAAAGTGAGATAGGTCTAGAACTTTGAACCAGCTCAAGGTCTTTATCAGGTTTGGGGAGCAGAACAATCAAGGCCTCAAAGAGGTGTGGATCGGTCTCCGCCCCAGCTAAGATATGCTGAAATAAACGGTAAAGTATTGGTAATAGAAGGTCCCGGAAGACTTTATAGAATAAGGAGGAGAATCCATCGGGGTCTGGGACCTTGTCTGCTGGTAGTTCACTAATAACATTGGCAATTTCTTCCTGAGAAATAGGAACAACCAGAAAATCTCTGTATCAATCAGAGAGAGAGAGGGCAAATGAGAATCTTTTAAGTAACTCTCTGTATTCTCAGGTCAAGGGGGGTGCTCCATGTCACTGTACAAGTTTGTACAGTAACTGGCAAATTCTTAAACTATTTCAGTGGGAGATACTTTTAAAGATCTACCAGCCATTGCCCTGATAGAAGGGATAAATCTCCTTGATTCCTGTTGCTTAATACGTAGTGCCAATAGACGTCCCACCTTTTCCCCGATCGATGTAACTAGCTCTTGTACGAATAATAGCTAATTCTGCTTTATCTCGAAGTAACTCCAAGTATCTATCTTTCAGAATTAGAAGTTTCCTCATATCCTCGTCTAGAGGATTAATCGAGAAATTAACTTCAAGTGATCTAATCTGTGATAATAAAGATTTTAATTCCTTCTCCTGTGCCCTTTTCCTACCAACTGCCATACTGATAAGGATCCCTCTCATGAAGGCCTTAAAGGCCCCCTACAAAATATCTGGCTTTGCGCTATCTAACAGGTTAGATGAAAAAAAGGATTCAGTTTGTTCCCCTTATAAGTTTACAGTATTTAACATCCTTAAGAAGTTGTTCATTAAGTTTCCATCTGGTTTCCCTGTTAGGTAAATTAAGCAGTACCAAATTGCATAATACTAGTGAATGATCAGAGACTGGGCCAGGTTGAATTGAGGAGGTCTTAACCCCGGGTAATAGGCACTGAGAAATGAGTATGTAATCAATGCGGGACTGTGAACCATGCATCATAGACCTGAAGGTAAACTCCCTATAATCAGGATGTAAAACATGCCAGACATCGTAGAGCCCGCATTGGTCCAATAAATCATTAAATGCCTTCTGCCCCGGAGTGGCCCCTCCCAGACCTCTACCTAATCTATCTAAATTAGGCTCTAGTACTTGGTTGAAATCTCCCCCTAAAATAATCCTGATGGGAAGCATTGGAAGAATGATGGATATAAGTCTCATGAAGAATCCTGGGTCGTCCAAGTTGGGACCATAAATACTGCTCAATAATATTGGAACAGACCAGAGAGTACCTTTAACAAGGGTAAACCTTCCCTTGGGATCTTTAATAACCTGTGTAGAAATGAAAGGAATACCCCTGTTAATCGTGAGCATGACCCCACAACTATTTGTAGATCCCTGAGCACTGTAGATCGATCCCACCAGCTGCCTCCTTAATTGTAAAGCTTCCACTTCTAATAAATGGGTTTCCTGTAAAAAAGTTATCTGAGAGCTAAGAAAACTTAAATGTTTGAGAGCCTGGTATTATTTATGCTTCTTTCTGATCCCCTTAATGTTCCAAGTCGCAAAGGTTATCTCATTAGCTATCCAGTAATGGAAATTAAACTTAATAAATTCAGCTCAGCACACGGGATACATAACCCCTGTAAATATACCCCCAGGGTTACTGCAGTAAAACCCACCCCCTCCCTAACTCCACCAGGTTTAAGTCCCTCTCATCCCCCTACCCCTCACCCTCCAGCAATACCCCATAACCCCCACCCTCTAAACTGTCACAAGCAACGTTCAGCACAGTACTGGTGCTTTTCCTTCCTCTCCTGCTCCCCGATAATGTCCCCTATTGCAAGAAACTTTTACATTCAAATATCTTCATATTGAAAACAAAACAGTGCTGATTATTCCCAAAAAAGAGAGAATGGTTCTGGGCTTTCCACACAATCCCACCAAAGTATGAACTTGAAGGGAGCCTATTTGAAAAGGGCCTCAGCGAGATCCATGTACAACTCAGGTGATCATGGAAAACCAAACAGAACCGAGAGAGAAAGCAGATACCTGCCTTGTCTCATGAGGCAACCCTAGAGAAACCAAAACCAGACCAGGAACCCAGTGAGGGGGAGTGACCTGCAGCACAGATTGAGAACGGGAGTCGAGAAAGAGAAAGAGTGTGATCACACCTCAGGAGGGGAAGGCGTACGAAATGCTTCTACCCAGAAATAACCCACCTCGAAATGCACAGGCTCTCCATATGAGAGTTAACAAATTCTGCACACAGATCAAATGAAAGGAATCGGTTAAATCCCCCTCCAATTGAGGACTGCATCCTCGTGAATCACCTATGCTTGGTACGCCCTCTGGTGACCAGTTCCCAATCATAACCGGGTGAGAATTAATAATAGAGAAAGCCCAAGACCATCCTAATACCAATCCAGATGAAAAAACAACAAATCTGAATCACAACAAAGCTAACTCCCCTCTCTGTTATGTTTATCACACAGAAACTACTAAAGCTTGATATATTGTTCCCCCCATAATCAGGCCCGAGACCCTAAGTGTCCTTTGCTTTAAACCAGCATGAGCCCTCTGCAAATGGAGCCAAGAAAACTGGAAGCCAGCATGCTTGCGATGATCCCCCCAGTCCAAACCAACAGGGAGAGTTTCCCCTCGTCTTTGCGCTAAATGGTTTCTCACAAAAGGAAAAAACAAGAGTTCCAGCTCTCCACTTCATATATCTCTCCGTTCTATGAGCACAAGATCTCAGGGATCCTTAAATAGATCTGGTAACGTAGACTTAAGGCTTGTCAGGGCAGCTGCAGGATTGTCGTAGTTTAACCAGGATCCATTTATTAGAACCTGTAGCCTGGCCGGGTATCCCCTCCTGAAGTTCAAGCCTGAAGCAATTATCTTGGAAACAATAGGGTGGAACGCTTTGCGTTTCATGCGAACCGAGCCAGGCAAATCTTGTGAAATTCTCAGTTTCATGTTTTCCCAGCAAACCTCTTGCAAAGCTCTTACTTTCTGCAGAAAGTGCTGCCTCTCCAAATAGTTCAAAAACTGGCAAATGATGGGGCGGGGGGGATCCTCCGGGGAAAGTTTATGCTGTAGAGACCTATGAGCTCACTCTATGATATAGCCAGGGCCAAAGGAGGATGGCCCGGCTACCTGCTCTACCAACTTCTGGACAAATGCCACAACATGTTGGCCTTCCTCTCCCTCCTGTAGCCCGAGAATCACAATGTTGTTTCTACAGCTGTGGCCCTCTAGATCTTCGAGCTTGGAATCGAAACGAGATAATTTCTGATGCATAGAGACCAAATCAGGATCGATACTTCCTTGCTTTTTCTCTATGGAGACTATTCGAGCTGTATTATCGGAAACAGATAGCGAGACTTCATCCAGTTTTCTAGAAAGAGACTTCAGATCCATTGCCATTTCTTTCATTTCCTCATGAAAGGGCTTAAATTCTTCAAGGAACCTGGAAAGTGTTAAGGGTTCCTGCTCACCAAATTGACTCGAAGGATCAGACCCAGGCCCACCCAAGGCCCTGGATTTTTTAGAGGCCTTTTTGGGAGTAGCAGGGGATGTATGCTTCTGCGGGGCTTTCTTCATGTAAGCCTCCATCTGCCGAAATTATACTCAAACCAGACTTCCAAAGTGTTTAGACAGCACTGAATCACAAAAACAGGAGAAATTAAGAAGTTTGGACATCCAAAAAAGATGATTTAGTGATCGGGAGGCAGGAGCTTCTTGAAGGAGCTTCTACTTAGCACTCTGCATTACGTGATCTCCGCAAAAGTAGTTTTCAGTACCTCTGCCTTTTCTAGATCATCCTCCACCCTTTCTGCTCTTTTCTTCTTCAGCCTAACAATCCCATTTCTGGTCTTTTTCCTCTTGCTAATGTATCCGAAGAAGGTCTTGTTGCCTTTCTTAATAGCCTGGGCTGTATCTTTCTCTGTCTGTGCTTTAGCCCTTCTAATTATTTTCCCAGAGCTTCTCTGCTTCTCCATATATTATTCTCTGTCCTCATCCTTTAGTGTTTCCTAGTCTCTTCTGAAAGCTCTTTTCTTTTCCATTACTTTCTCGGCCACTACCTTCAAGAGCCGTAATGGCCTTTTCTTTCTTTTACTCTTGCTATGCATTTTGACACATGACCTGTTACTTCTGATAAGACTCATTTGAGTCTAGACCACTGTTTTTCCACAGCTGCCCTTGTACCTTCCACTGCTAGGGCTCTTTTGAGATTTCTACCTATCTACTTAAAGTTAGCATTCCTGAGATCTAGGATCTTTATCCTTGTATGTGATCCTGTCCCCATTGGTCAGGACCAAATCCAGTATAGCCTCCTTGCTTTTGTGTGCTGCTGTCACACTGCAGCAGTTGTGTTTTTTCAGGTTGTTTTGGTGCCTGGGAAAAAGTAACCTGAGCCTTGGAGAGTCTATGGTGTGGTACTACTCAGGGTTAGAGATGTTGCAATGTTTTGATTCACAAGCAAAGATTGTGTAGAATCTTCCCACTGTGGTTCTCAAAGATAGTAACTGGGTAGGTAAGTGCAAAAAAGATGACTTTCAGGAAATACAAGGAAACACAGCAGGAGGAAGACGGGGTAGTCTATCTGGATAAACAGAGGGAGACAGGGAAAGCAGTCAGGAGTGCAAAGGCAGAAATGGAGGAGAAAATAGCACAGAAGATAAAAAAAGAAGACAAGACATTTTATAGGTACGTTAGTGAAAGGAGAAAAACCAGAGGTGGGATAGTAAGGCATAAAGTGGAAGAAGAAGAGTGTGTGTGGAAGGAGTCATGGAAAAAGCATCAATACTGAACAAATATTTTTGTTCTGTAGTCACAGAAGAAGGAGAAGGTGACGGACCTCAGTTAGGCAAAATGAACAAAGATGGGAGGGACATCGACACAATTCTATTTTCAAAAGAGAGAGTCCTAAAAGAAGTCACAAAACTGAAAAGGAACAAGGCAATGGGAACGGATGAGATACATCCTAGAATATTAAGGGAACTAAGGATAGTGCTGGTGGCACCACTGGTAGCCCTGTTCAATGAATCACTTGATACGGGAGTGGTTCTGGATACTGGAGGAAGGAAGATGTAGTCCCTTTTCACAAAAGTGGCAGTAGGGAGGAGGCTGAAACTACAGACCAGTCTCCTCATCTCAATTGTGGGGAAGAGCATGGACCCCTTAAACAAACAAAGGATCATGGAAAACCTTGAATCCAGTGGGGCACAGGATCAGAGACAGCATGGATTCACAACGGGAAGGTCATGTTAAATAAATCTAAGTGACTTCTTTAACTTGGGGACTGTGGTTGTAGATGGGGGAAGAGGTGGATGTGGCCTACCTGGATTTCAGCAAGGCCTTAGATACCATTCCACATTGAAGACTTGAGAACAGGTTGGGTCACAAGGTCACTAGCTAAGATGCGAGGAGTTTGCTCAGTTTTTTGCAGATAAGGTTGCCAGCATTGGGTCTGGCATCGGTCTGACCTCTCCTTTGGGGGACTGCGGTGATCGACGGGAAGTGGCATGTATTCGGTCTGACTGGTCAGACTTTCGCCAGCTGGAGTTCAGTGACATTGTAAAGATCATCCAGATATTGTGACCAACTTGTTGTAGTTTGGATCCGGGCCCTGCACCCCTCTTAGTAGGATGTGTAGAAGCTATCTGCCCAATCCTTGCTGATATTGTCTGGAAGTCCTTGGAGAGGGTTTTTCCCCCAACACCCTCAAGGAGGACGTCGTTCGACCGCTCCTTAAAAAACCCTCCTTGGATCCAGATTGTCTAGCTAACTACCGGCCTATCTCTAACCTGCCATTTGTTGGTAAGGTTATTGAAAAGGTGGTTGCACTGCAACTGGATGATCATCTTATGACTCACAATGTCTATGATACTCTCGAGTCTGGTTTTAGGAAGAAGCACAGTATGGAGACTGCCCTTGTCTGGGTATTGAGTGATCTCCTAATGGCTAGAGATCGAAAGGTATGTACCATTCTGGTCCTTCTCAATCTCTCTGCTGCATTTGACACTGTAGACCATGGTGTGCTACTGGAACACCTGCAGGTTTATTGTGGGCTGTCTGGTACAGTCCTCAAGTGGTTTCATTCTTACCTCACAGACAGGTCTCAGAGAGTTGCCACTGGAATTTATTCCTCTGGCGCTCATTCCCTGCCTTGTGGGGTACCACAGGGCTCCATTTTAGCTCTCATGTTGTTTGCAGTGTATATGCTGCCATTGGGAGAAATCATCAGGCGATACAGTTTGTGTTTTCAACTGCTATGCAGATGATACCCAGCTGTATCTGTCCTTTCTCCCCAGCCAGAGTGATGCACTCTCCGTGCTAAACAACTACCTTGCTGAGATCAGACTTTGGATGAGTTACAACTGGCTGAGACTGAATCTGGTTAAGACTGAGGTATTGGTAGTGGATCCTGGTCGCCCGGGGGTGGGTTTGGGAGTTGGGCAACCCTCAGGTTTGTTACTTGGTGGTATGCCGCTCCCTACCTCCGATCAGGTGCATAATCTGGGAGTTAATTTTGATGAGGAACTGACCTTAAAATCTCAGGTATCAGCTGTCGTCAAATCCTCTTTTTATCATCTGAGGAATATCACCTGGGTGAAGCACCTGGTTCTGTCGGGTGATCTTCCAACATTGGTCCATGCCTTTGTCACTACCCATCTTGATTACTGCAATTCCCTTTACCTAGGGCTACCAGGGGTTGATATCTGCTGCCTGCAGCTGGTGCAGAATGCGGCTGCCAGGCTTTTGACTGGGATGTCCAGAACCAGTCATATTACACCTGTGCTCCACGAACTGCACTGGCTGCCTGTTATGTGGTGGCTCATATTTAAGGTTGGTTTACTAACCTTTAAAGCCCTACATGACCAGGGACCTGGTTGCCTGAAAGATCTCCTGATTCCCTACTGCCCGCTCCATCCTCTCCGTTCCGCCAATGAGGGATTGCTAGAGATTCCCAGGGTTCAATTGAAAACATCAGGTTCATGTGCTTTTGCTTTTTCAGCACCAACCCTGTGGAATTCTCTACCTCATTGGTTGAGAGAATGCCCAACCATAGATAGTTTTAAAATTGGTTTAAAAACATATTTATTTAGTTTAGCCTTTATTTAAATATAGTTGACATATTTTAATGTTTTAATCTATTTTATGTATATGTTCTTATGTACAGTGCCTTGGCTCTGAAAGGTGCTATATAAATAAAGTTGATTTGATTTGATTTGATTTGAATGTGGTAAACTGGGTTAGAAACTGGTTGAGTGATAAAAGACAGAGGGTTGTGGTAAATGCTTCTCAATCTGAGGACAGGAGGGTGACTGGCAGCATGCCACAGGGATCAGTCCTGGGCCCAGTCCTGTTTAATGTCTTCATGAGTGACTTTGCGGAGGGGCTGGAAGGGGAAGGTGTACCTCTTTGCAGATGACACTAAGATCTGAAACAGGGTGGACACTTCAGGAGGGGTGGAAAAAAAATGAAGAGGGACCTAGGTAAACTGAAGGAATAGTCCAGAGTGTGGCAGCTGAGATTTAATGTGAAAAAGTACAAACTCATGAATTTGGGGTCCAAGAACCCAGGGCAGGATTACATAATGGGGGGAGGGAACTGATGGTCACCAAACAGGAAAGGGATTTGGGAGTAATCATATCTGATGACCTCAAGGTGGCCAATGTGCCATGGCTGTGGGGAGAGCCAGTAGGATGTTGGGGTGCATAGAGAAAGGTATCACCAGCAGGTGGAAGGAGGTATTGATGCCACTGAACAGATCATTGGTTAGGCCTCATTTGAAATACGTGTCCAGTTCTGGAGGCTGCATCTCTGAAAGAACTTAGACAGGGTGGAGGCAGTTCAAAGAAGGGCAATAAAGATGGTGCAGGGTCTGCATCAAAAGTCATATGAGGAGAGACTGAGTGACCTCAATATGTATACCATGGAGGAGAGGAGAGACAGTAGAGATATGATAGAAACCTACAAATATCTAAAAGGCATAAATAGGGTACCGGAGAGTAGCATCTTTCAGAAAAGGAGATGTCCAGCAACGAGGGAGCATTACATTAAGTTGGAAGGGGGTAGACTAAGTGGTAATGTGAGGAAGTATTTCTTCACAGAAAGGGTGCTGGATGAACGGAATAGACTCCCAGCAGAGGTGATGGGGGCAAACACAGTGGGGGAATTCAAGCATGCATGGGACAGGCATCGGGGGCCTTTAACAATATGAATGAGGAGGTAAAGCCAGAGATCGAGTAGGGTCTGTGGCTTTTATAGTAGGCAGGGAAAATTGGCAGACTAGATTGGCCTAGTGGTCCTTCTCTGCCATCAATTTCTATGTTTCTGTTACTTTGCAATACTTAGTGAAGTTCCTGGTGGCCAGAATGGTGACTAATGTTTATTCTAGTAGTAATACCTGCTTGGCTGCTAAAATGATGATCCTTATGGCAACCTGATATCTAGCCTTAATCACACTTGTGTGATTTAGGCATCCTTTGTTATCTGTTGTGTGACCCATTTATGTTGTTTTCCGATTGCTATGGTTTACACCAATGTTTACATAAATGTGTGATTACACTATTTATGATATTAGTGTCTCGGAATTCATACGTATATGTGTAATGTCTTGGAATTCATAGGTATATGTATACTATGTTTGAATAATGTTCCTTGTATAAAAATGTTTGATACTTTGGTCTTGGAAATTGTATGTAATCAGATGTATCCTCCAGGGTCATGTCTAAATACAGGCAAATGTTTGTCTAGTGCATCTTACCAACTAAAAAACTAAATAAATAAATGAACAGGGATTTGGGGGCATTGGGGGAGAAGGGGATTTATACTTGTTTAGTATATCAAAAATAATTCTGTCTCATAACATTTGCATGTTACTTTGCAAGCAAAGTAGGCACTTTGCTACAGAAAGATCTATGTGAAGTAGGCTGTTTGCACTTCACAAAGTCAGGTAAAATATCAGTCACAAATTCAGGAGAAAATATCTGTTAATAAACTGTAGACAATAATTGTAGTTTTACATAATCATATAAAACAGATGATCACTCTCTTAAAGCACTTTTGACTTTACTGTGATCTCACATATGTCCATACCATGAGCTGGCACATCTACTTAATTGAAGTTATGGATGCTGATATCATATGATGCATGCTCAGCAACTCCTAGGGTCCTTTAGCAGTTCTTTAGCAGTATGGTTAGCAGGGGTTCAGTTAATTTATTTTTAGTGGAAGACTAAAACTTCCATGAGTCAAAATCTGGAAATCATTCCAATTTTTTGTGATTCAAAATACTTCCAGAATCCCACTTGTGGAAGTTAGTATTCTACAAATGACCAATTTATAGATGTTAATATAATATAAAAGTGATAAAATACAATTTCTTTCAGAAAAGTCCATTATTTCTGACTTCCATGCCTACAGTTTTGCAAGTCATCTAATTTTATGTTTTACATCTGTAAGTCAATGACTTCCTCCCCCTTTATTTTGGAAGTTTTTGCCTTATTTTTGGAAGTCAAATACTCCAAACATGGAGTTATTAACTGAACTCCTGATGGTTAGCATCCATATTTATGATCTGATCCACAAGACGTCTGCTCTCACTGTGAACACAGAAAGGAAATAAACAGTGTTAAAATCTCAAAATTTAATACAAAGTCAGTGTCAGAGTGGGTACCCAGGGCCTGCTTGCAAGCAATAAATCATTTATCATTTAATTTAAAATTATTTCGATTATGTGCAGTATTGCACCTGGTACACACAGCAGCATGCGCATATGGTTCACTAAGGTGTATCAGGATCCTGACTTGCTTTACGCAAGTCCCATACTATAGGTTCTAACTTACTTTGCATGGGGCTTGAAGGAGCTGTGACTTAAATTCAAGTGCCCTAACTTCATGCTTTTAAGATTTTGACCCCAAATGTACAACATGGTCTTTTTGATATTGACCTCAAATGTTCAACATTGTCTTTTTTCACGTCACCTCATGAATGTGATAGTTGTCACTTTTCAAATCCCACCTGGAATATTGTTTAGCATAACAATCATGAAACAATATTTCAGGTGTCATTTGGAAAAAGGCAGCTGGCAGGTTCTTAAGGTGTGGTGAAAAAATGAATGCGTAACTACAGGATAATTACACTGTTGCATATAGTTAGTGAATAATTACATTGAAACCAACATTTAAAGTGTAATCAAAACAACACATTTATGAATAAAAGTTGAAAGATATTTCATTGTTGGTACTATATTACTATTGGAGTGTTACTTTTATTTTCCCCACATTTTCAATGTGGCTGTCTTTAACCCCACCTCACGAACCTGACGCCTAACATTTGTCAAATCCCACCCAAGTGTCATTTTGCAATATGACCACAAAAAAACACAATTTTGTTGCTTTTGCCCCAAACTGATGTATTAGTGTATCTTTCTGCACTGTTTATGCTTAATTTTGAAAAATATATATAATAACTGACACCTGACAACTGACACCTATAGCTTTCATTGCACATGGCTCTGTGGGCCCTACAGGGAGTATCAGCCCCATTAACCAGGGTGCTGCAAATGAAGATTGCTTCACACAATGACAAAAACAGTAGATCAGCTGGGCACAGGACTAGACTTTGTAGCAAGCTTCATGCAGAACTTGTACCTAATTAGAACAGCAGACACATCAGGCTTAAAGCTGGACATATAGGTTGCTTTGCACATAGCCAAGTGTGCCCTATTCAAGGCAGCAGATCTGTACGGAATGGTACAAGATCTGTAGCATACTTCATGCAGGGCCCAGCAGGCCCTATTTAAAACAGACGATCAGGCAAGCAGGTCTGAAAGTTGCCACTTGGCTGGTCCTGAAAGGGGTTCTACCTAACCATTCTCTGAAATTTGTGCTTACAATGTTAAAAAAATTCACATTATGGGTAACAGAAAAGAAAACACTGAAAAAAATTAAGCCCCAGTTTATGTGTTTGGTACTTTTACTTTGGGGGGGGGGGGAATTACTAAAATTTAACTTTGCAATTTGTTTCCAAATTTAAGGGACAGGGTGTTTACCTCCCCCCTCATAACCATGCAATTTTAGCATTTTAATTTTGCCCAAGCAAATACATTTTTGGGTCAATAAAACAGCCCTTTATTTCTGAAAAGAGCTACACCACTGCACATTACACAGTAAGTTTTATTTATTTATTTATTTTTATTTGTTTTTTGTTTCAGGCTTACAGTACTATTTTCAGCAACTATTTTTATTTTCAGGTCACCAGCACACTGGAGAAGAAGATGGCTGCCAGTCACCCACTATAGATTCCTTACTGGTATGTACTGGACCAGCCATGGGGAAGGGCAGCATGAGTGGCAGAGGGTGGGTGAGGGCTAGGATTTAATTTTAAGCTATGGGCTGAATGGAGTGATGTGTGCTAGCTATTTATTCATAGTAGATGGGGAAGGGATTGAAAATTCTGGCAGCAGGGTTTGGGTCTCAGTGTTGGGAAGTAGAGGAAACAGAATCCGACACTGGAATTAGGCACCTATGTTCACATGGAAGGTTAGGGGTTACACAGCTACCAGGATTGGCACCTGGCGGACACAAAATTTATAAAAGTAAACTCCTGATACCTGAATTGGGCACCTGTTGTTAAAAGTGGTGTGAAGGGGGTTCTGTAAGTGGCATTGGGCACCCGATGTTGGAAAGTACATTCTGAGGAATTAGCAAAGGCTTGAAAAACTCTAGTCTTTCAGTTTATTCAGTTTCTCTTTAGTTGTCACAAATGAGAAAAAGGGCTTACATTTTTTCATACACTGTACTTTTTTTTTGTTTGTGCCTGCACCCACTCTGCATTCTATAAACACATACTGTATACATTTTTTATTATGCCTTTTTTCAGTGGAAAACTATTTAGAGGCCCTATTGGGGATACTATCTAATAAACCTGAGAGTTTCAGGTTTTGAATTGGTGTATTCTTTCCTTCTACATGAACACAATGGATGGTAGCAAGTTTGGGACCTCTGGGAGGACAGTCTACCAAACTGAGGAGGTGCAGTGTGGTTGGAAGAGCTTTAATTGCATGCAATGCAGAACAAAATGGATCATACAACACTGACAATTTACAAGACTGAAATTCACTGCAAGTCCTGTTACCCAAAGAAATATGGATTCAAAGGGTATGGTTATGGCCAAAGAGTGGGCATCCTGAACATGGATAAAGTAGAGTAGGTGGGAATCAAGTCTGTGGTAACACTGAACAACCAGCCTACCACAGATGCAACTACTTCAAAGTTTTCCCAGACGTATGGGGATGTAGAGTAATATTCCAGATATGGAGACTCTATCTGTGATGCTGAAAAAGTGACGGGAGTTGGCAAGCCATGGCACAAAAAATGTTTTAGATGTACTAAGGGCAGAAAGAGCTTAGAATCTACATTTCTTAGAGAAAAAGATGGAGGGATCTAGTATAAAGTTTTTTATGCCAAGAACTTTTGACCAAACATTTCTACATGCTCAGAGAATGAGTAAAACAGTCAGTCTTATGCAGAAAGACCTCCTAACTCTACACCTAGTACAAAAGCAGCTTTCTGCAGTCAGCTAATTACTAGTATTACAACTAGATCTACATTTACACCTGTTCACTTATTCAACATTAGTTAGGTAGCAATGGGTAGACACAATGGGCCAATGATTTTTTTTCTGCTGAGAGATTCAATATTTCTGAAAAAAGTCCTGATTTCAAGTATTTTTACAGAATAGTGGAACTACTGTATGGGACCTATTGTTTTGACAAATTGCATGCTCTTAGTCCCTCATGCTGAGAGGATGCAAGCCAGTATTTAAAATCCTAGGTCCTATGATTGTCTACTAGTAAGCTTTTAAAAAAGGGTTTTGACAAAATCTCTGACTTAACCCTAATTGTAGTGGCACTACCATGAAACTATAATGACCTAAGGTAGAAATGTCAATTCTATTTTCTATTTTCAGCAATAATTTAATATAACCATTTTGTGGGCAAGGCAGCTTGCTCAGCAGCAGCTCTTCTGCGTGAAATGCCAATGACCCGGGCTCATAAATTAGCCTAGAATATGAGAGGGCCAGCTAGGGGGAGGAGTCTTGAGCATCTATTGGACAGCTTGCCTTCTCCAGGGTGGGTGGGTACAGACCTCTGGCAATGGTGTGCTTCCTGGTGGTGGCCTGGGGGTACTGAGCCCAGAGCCCCTGTGAACATGGGGATGGTGGGACATGGCAGGCATTGGTGCATAATGCACTGGAGTATGCATGATGCTCCATGAATTCATTGCATGTCCTCTTCCATTGGGGAACCAAGATGAGTGGATGACCCTACTGGCTGGGCAGGTGATGTTGCTCCACTGCCCTATGACCACAACTGGATCCTGCCCTCTTGGACCCTGACATCATTCCAATAATCAACACCTTGGGGGGGGGTGCAAGCCAAGGGGCTGCCCATAGCAGATGAGTTGCAAGTGGCCTGGGGTTTCAGGTTTGGGATGATCTTGGAATGGCAGGAATAGGCACTGGGAGATGACTGTGGTCACAGCCAATGGCATAGGTGAGGATAAAAAGAGTTAATATATATATATATATATATATATATTTTTTTTCATGCAACTATACTATAGCTAGAATAGTGAGAATATATATGTGCAACAACACATGACATAGTATGCATTCATTAGGTGATATTGGCCCTCCTTCAGTGTATTTATTGATCTTAAATTAGATTTTGATAGTGTCAATAGACAATTATTATGTCAAACCTTAGACAATACAGGCATGGATAAGGCCATGTTGAGACACTTAATCATGTTATATAGAAATAATACATCCCAGATCTGATACAATAAAGAAGATTTGACTGATAAAATCCAAAATAATAGAGGAGTTAGGCAAGGGTTTGTTTTGTCACTGATATTTAATATTTTCTTAAATTCAATACTAACTCAAATGTATAAAGATTATTTTCATATGCTGAGAATTGGGAATACAGGGTGGACCTATCTAGCTTTCACTGATGATGTGGTATTAATTGTGGTATTAATGGCCACCAGCATGCTGAGCATCAAAAGACCTGTCATCAAATTCTAGAGTAAATTTAAAACAAATACTTAGGCATTACAATGACAAGTAATTTATCAAGGAAAGCACATATTAAAGATATAGAATTAAAGCCTAAGAACTCCATTCCAACAATTACCAGCTTCACTTACAAGCGTGAAGGAAATTCGATGGAAGGCTAAATCAAGATTTTCAATGCAAAATCAAGGCCCACATACCATATCAATGTGACATTTGGGAAGTAGATACAGTAGTCTAAGCAATATAGAAAAAACTAAATAATGCCTTTTACAAAAAAAACAAACATGGGACTACCTCAGGGGGCACCCTCAGCCGTATTACATACCAAATTGGTACAGCCTTCATTAAAAAGTTTGATTCAACAAAGAGTAGTTACATATTGGATACAAGTATTTAATATGAGGACTGAAAGGTTACCCCGAATATGCTTTGAAGAAGCAATAAATTATCAAAACAGAAATATAATTTTCCCTTCAATAAACAGTAGAACTTCTAATAAAACCATATGGTCTGTTACATTGTTTAACAGATGCATTAATTAAACCCATTAAAGAGATACAATCTTGTGTTAAAAATAGATTAAGAGATATAGCAAAGCAGAATGACCTAAAAGAATATGCAAACTATAAAATAAGCAAATGGCTGGTTCAAAATAAAAAGGTGCTTGAAAAATACTTGTCCCAAATTAAGCACCCAAAAAGAATGCAGTTATTTATAAAATATTGCTTTGAATACCATAAGAGTGAACGTATGGAGGCAATAATTAAAGGGGTGAAGACAGTTCCAGTGGCAGGTGCCGATGTAATTTAGGCCAAGATGATATTAAACATTTATTACTTATGTGCCCCTTATATGAAGAAATGGGGAAAAAGACTTTAGGAGAAATAATAGGGCATTTATATCTGACTACAGATGAAATAGTGAATTATTTCCTAAATTCACATTCTGTACAAATCTTGGAACAGGTAGTTTCATTCGTGAAATATGTGTTAAAACTGAAACTACATCTATGAATAAGAAATAGCGTAGGTAACAAAAGCTAATATATTGGAATTATAAATAGGTGAAAATATGATTTATTTTTCCTTGTAAAAGTAAAGTGGTACCAAGTAGGACAAAATGTATTTATATGTTTTAAAATATATATATATATATATATATATATATATATATATATATATATATATATATATATATATATATATATTATTATTGTATTTTATGTAATGTATATAATGTAACTGTATGGTAGTTGATATTTTATCCTTGCATTAACATAACTTATCAACAATAAACTTTCTACTTACCTACCTTTAGTGTGTGTTAAGGTATACGGTTGCAGGTTATGTGTTCCTCAGCACACACCAGAAGAGTGCCTATACCTCCAAATAAATCCATCAACTTGGAATATGTTGTTGCACTTATAGAATTGACCAGTATTATAAATGTAGTATTATAAATAAAGACCTTGATCTGGTTAGTCATGAGATGATATGATATGTTCCACACTCTGAGATTAACTTCTAAACTGAGGTTCCTGATTGGTTCATCAACCAGCTCTTCAAAAGGGCCCATAAAACTATCATTAATGGAATATTATCTCAATCCAAAGAAACCAGGTGTGGAGTCCCCCAGGACTCCATCTTTGGCCCACTAATTTTCTCACTTTATATGAATTCTGCCCCTCAGGTCTGTCATCAGTCTCAAATGGTTTTATTTGCTGATGATGCCATTATCTATCATCCAAATAATGACCTAGCTATTGCAGTTGATATTGTTCAAAATGATTTTTTGCTATTTCATAATTGGTTGGTTTCTAAACAAATAATACTTAGCATAAAGAAAACTAAATATATGTTTTTTTCAAGCCCTAAGAAGCAGGATAGAGTTTTACCTACAATGGTAGATTTGTATGGGGACATGGTAGAGAAAGTTGATCACTTTAAATATCTCAGAATTGTTTTAGATTCTAGATAAACATTTGAAACACAAATTCTAACAATAATAAAAATTATTCATCAGAGATTAGGTGGTTTTATACAGAATAAAACAGTTTTTGACTCCATCATCAAGGGCACAACTCACTCATGGCTTTTTTTTAGGGGTATTGGATTATGGTATTCTCATATACTAATCCACTAGTGAAAAGATCCTTTCAAAATGTAAAGTCAGATATAATAATATAGTAAGATTTCCTACTGGTCTTCCCTCTATGACGTATAGATGTGATCTATTAAGTATGGCCAATATTCATTCTCTAGAAAATAGAATAAATGTAAAAAATGGGCATTTTGCTCTTTAAGGATTCTAGGGTCTTCTTTCCAGGATCTATGATGGGTCATCAACAAAATGTTTGTCAAACAACCAGAAAGCAAAACCAGCAGTTCGGCCGCATTTTGCAGTCAGCTGCTGGTTTCAGAGAACAAGTGTTTTGTTCAGGGGGGCATTGCCCCTGAACCCCCCACATGGGGGGCTGTGCCCCAAACCCCCCCACTTAGGATTCTTAACTCTGAGTTGGAACTGATTCAGGAGGGTATAGGACCCCCGACAGACAGTGCCATCTTCCAGCGGGTTCTCTACAGTGACGTGATGCTGTAGTCACTGTAGGGGACTAGTGGTGGGAGAAGTGGGCTCAATCAACTGTGTGAAGTGATTCATAGAGTGAAGGTGGATTCGTGGAGTGCTCCTTAATGCAAAGTGGAGTACTTTGCATTATAATGAGTAACACAAAGTCCATTGAGAACAATAACTTCACATTACTCTGCCTTCCCAGATCACTACTCCACCAAACTCTTAGGGTGAAGTGCATTGAAAACAATGCACTTTGCCTCAATTCACCTTGTTTTTAGGCTCTGAAGGCAAATTTTGCAGTGATTCATGGATTTCAGGTCACATGGGCTCTATATTGAGTTGCACAGCCTCAATTAGGCTTAGTGTATGTAGGAAGCTGTAGGAGACAGTGTGCTCTGAGAGCTGTCTGTGATTGAAATCTTGTAAAAGCTGTTAAAAAAGCATTTATGTGGGTTTTTTTGGGGCTCAAACTTTAGTTCATCGATTGTAGGAAACCCTGCTGTACTCATATCATCAAGTCTTTTTTTATGTGGATTTTGAATGTTAATGTACAACATTGAGTTTGTGTAGAGAAAGACAGTGAAAGTGTGCTTTGGGGAAGGGGCATATCTGTAGCGTAGGTAGATTTAAGTTGGAGAAATAGTGATTTCTTTATTTTTTGGTTACATGTTTGTTATATAACTGACTGTGTTAATGTATACACAATAATATTGTCAGTAATTGTTGAAAATTTCTTGCTGATTGTGTGTTGTGCGGATCTGGTGCAGCAGTTCATAATTTCCAGTTGTTTACATTACAATACGTGGCATATTACTGAACTTTTCAATTTATTACGCATTACTCATTCACCACTGTAGACAAACTGTTCTCTGTGTGTGTGAGTGTGTGTGTGGTGTTGTGTGACATCAAATAATTCAACTTTTATTGTGCCATAGACTATTGCAGCTTCAGGTGCAGCAATAGGAACCTGCTATCCACTGCAGCTGCTTGATTTTGTACTGCAAGCATGGCATCGGTTCTTTCTTTTGCTGCTTGTACTGCTGTAAAAATCTGCAGTCAGTGCTCCCCCCACCCCCACCGGCAAAAGGAATTTTTTACCAGATTGAATTGTTTGTGACCTCATCAACACCACTGTTTAGTGAAGTTGTTTTCGTTGCGTGGCAGTCTCTATCTGTTGCTGAAGCCACAGTTGTTTTTTTGGCTTCATATCCAGTATCCCCTCAATCAGAGAGTGAATGTACCAAAATCTAAATTTGATTATAATATTGATGTTGATCCCCCAAAATGCTCACAAAGATACATGCATGCAAAGCTGGTTCTCGCCATGGTACTGCTGCCAGTAAGATAGTCTGTGGGTGTGGTAGTACCCAGATGCAGAAATGCATTGCTGATGTGAGGAAATGTATTTCTCCTGCAATGTTTTTTACAGCCCAATCAGTAGCTTCACTCGTAGTTGGAGGAGCTGATGTTTTCCCAGACAGTTGTATTAATGCTAGTGGTGTTAGTGGTGGTGGTGGTAGTAGGAGTATTGGTGCATCAATTTCAAATTCTGACCAGTTTACCATATCCAAAAATATAGAGTGTGAAGCAGTCCCAAGTGAGTGGCAGTGTAGATGATGTCATACTTTCCAGTAACATCCCAGTAACTGAACCTGAGGATTCTGATAATAATGTCAACGATAGCATACAATGTGATATTTCATCCACCGTGGCAGTTAATGTAATGCATTTTCAATGCAGTGATTCACAGTATGGTTACAAAATATCAGGTGATGGTGGTGTAGATGATGATGTTGATGATGAATGTGATGAGGATGATGATGTTGCTATTGTTGCAACATGTAGTCCACATGCCAGCATCCAAGCAGAAGATGTGGATGTGTGTGATGATGAATATGATGATGATGTAAATGACCCCAGCTGGGAACCAGAGAAAAAGAAATTCAAGGTGGCTGTGTCTATCTGTTTGCAGTAATCCCCCCCCCCCATGGTAAAAACTTGTGATTTACCAGTTTCAGTTGATGATGATGACCCAGTAATAATGATAGGTAGTCTTGGTGGTCAGTTGCAGTCCAGGCGTGCAGTGTGCGAAACATCACGTGCCCCCCATCAGTGCTTAAAACAATGGAGTTAAATAACCAGCATCATGGACATGTTAAAAGTAGAGCATCACAATCCCTTGTTTGGGATTTTTTTTGTTTAAGATGCAAATGATGAGTCAGTTGCAATCTGCCAGGTTTGCCATGTGCATGCGAATCGAGGTAAAATGGGGAACCATCTGGGCACAGGAGGACAGCATACGCATCTTAAGAATAGGCACATGGCACTGTGGACCCAGCACAATATGGCAGCTAATACCACAGTGGAGTGTTCACCCTCGTCAGCAACCATAATGAGCATGTTATCTCCTTCCATGATTGTTAAGTCCATTAGGAAATTAAACATGGGCAGTAGTGAGGTAATAAGAGCAGAGGATTACTACAGGCAAGATGAGGTGGAGGAGCATAATGACTTTGAAATGTTGTCTAGTACTGGTGAGATTAGCAGTTTTGGTGGTGGTGGTGGTGAATGCAGTATGCCTAGTGCAAGTGGTACATCAACCATGGTAGGCAAATCTGGCAAAATAACTGCATTTCTGGGTTTGTCATCATCACCTGTCCAACCACCTTCATCAAACGCCCACACTCCACCCCCTGCCAATGCCATTCATCACAGAGTACAACCATTTTGATCAACACATCCCATGTATTTATTTATTTATTGAATTTTGATGACCGGGTAAGCCCACTGGGCCCCGAAGGTCCCTTTTTCAGGGGCGGCCCGGGAATAACATTAAGAGATAACATACAGTAGAAAACATATGGGAGTACAGGTTAACATGGGTATACAGTAAGACGTTTAAGTCAGCCCATGTTACGGAGTGTTTTTGCACAAAGGCTGAAGTACCCTTCCCAATCATACAGTGCCATGTGAACTTAATGCTGCTGTAGATGAAATGCTGGCAATTGATCTTTTGCCCTTCTCCTTTGTGGAGAATTCTGGGTTCTGGTGGTGTGCTGCATGTGCCTGTTCAAAATGGAAAGCCCCATCCATGGCATAGTTTTCTACCTGTGCTATCCTCAAGTTGTTATGTACTGTGTCTGACTCAGTAAGACATGCCCTTCATCATTCCTTCTCTCCATTTATCCATTTAAGTATGGATATGTGGACAAGTGTCAAAACAGCAGGGAGTTCATATTTCTGTATAATTGCACACTGGACGCAGGTGCCAGGGGTTGTTTGTGATGTTGGTAGTGTGAATAATCAGTGCAGTAAGGTAGATTGTCACGGTAGCAATGTTCCAGGAATTCGACACCATGCAAAGACTGCTATGCACAATGTGACCTGTTCAAACATTAGTGAGAACATGTTGGATGTGGTAGTCACTGAAATTGACAAGTAGCTGAACCCCCTGTCACTGAGAGCTGGGTTCATAGCAAGTGACAATGGGTCAAATGTGGTGAAATGCATCATGAATGGTGTTTTTTTTAGTATTACATGCATGGCCCATTGTTTAAATCTTGTGATGCAGGAGTTTCTGCAGCACCCTGATGTAAAGGAAATGCTGACCATTGCACAGTGTATCTGCTCTCACTTTTCATGATCTGGAAAGGCCCGTGACCAGCTGCGGCAGTTGCAGATACAAAACAGCCTACCTCAGCACCGCTGGAAGCTGGAAGTTGTCACCAGAAGTAACTCCACTTTATACGTGGCAGAGAGGTTGTATGAACAATACAAAGCCATCTCAGAATATCTTGTGATGCACACTAGCCTTGACAATTTTGGGGCCTCCATGAATTTCTGGAGTTAGGGAGAGGCCACAGACAGGTAGCAAGCACGGTTACCTTCTCAGAGGTGCTGCCAGTCCATGGCAGGGGTGAGACTAGGGTACTGCAAACCATGCAGTTTAATGAATTGTTGCAAAACTGGTGCAGAGTACAGGGCTTTGGCTTCATTGGGGACTGGGGATACAACTGGAGAGATGAAGGTCTATACTGGCACGATGGTCTACATCTGTCCATAAAGGGAGCCAAGCTCCTAAGTGACAGGTTTAAATGCTTCCTTGGCAAGCTTTTAAACTAGCCAAGGGGGGAGGTGCTGATAAGAGGCAGGACATTTCAAGCCTCCCTCCACAAAACATGGCAGGTAGTAAGGTAAACACTGAGGTACAGAGCTCATCAGAGGGCAGGACAGGGGTAAATGGAAAAATAGACAAGGGCAATAAGAGCAGGGATGGGGAAAAAGGATAAAGCCAACATTAAATGGAGGGCAATGAGTACCAATGCCCATAGTCTGGGAAACAAGTTTCCTGAGCTAGTAGCCCTGGTGGAAGATGAACCATTGGATATTGTGGCAGTCACAGAAACATGGTACACAGAGAACTATGATGGGGATGTCAACATACCAGGGTACACATTCTACAGAAGGGACAGGGAGGGTAAAAGAGGAGGTGGAGTAATCTTATACATAAGGGAAGGAATCAAAGCTACAGAACCAAAAAGTAAAGGGGGAGGACAGGAGGCAACCTGGGTCACCTTGGAGACAGGGAATGGCATCACAATCCACACAGGGGTTGTATACAGACCCCCATCTCAAAGGGAGGAAATGGACAAGAAAATGATAGAAGACATTCTCAAAATGGCTGAAAAAGGGGAGATACTGTTGATGGTGGACCTGCATATGCCAGATGTTAACTGGATGACATGTACTGCAGCCACATCCAAGAGCAGGGTCATTCTCGATGCCCTGAAGGGGGCAGGCCTTAGACAGCTAGTGTTGGAACCCACTCGGGAGGGAGCAATACTAGACCTGGTACTCTCAAATGGAGATAGGATCACAAATTTAGAAGTCAGTAGACATCTGGGAATAAGCGACCACTGCAAGGAGTGCTTCACAATTTAATTTTTAATTTAATTTAATTTAGTTTTTGTTGACTGGGTAAGTGCACTAGGCAAATCCTGCCTATTTACAGGCACGACCCGGGGAAGGGGAATATAGATGAATGCCAACTGACCTGGAACCAGATTAAGCTGTTGGTGGTATTTTTAGTGAATGAGGAAAATTTGGCCAGGACACTGGGGAAATTCCCCTACTCTGTCAGAGGGGATTCCCTGTCCAAGATGGAGGACGCTCTGTTGCCTGCAGTTGCTGGAGCTGTGGAGACAGGAGACCTGGTCTCGACTCCTGTCTCTGTATCTGCGGAGACCTCGACAAATTTTCAGATGGCTTTACCTGTATCTTCGGTGTTGGGAGATGATTTACAGTAGGTACCTGTTACTCCGATGATGGCTCGTCATGACGTGGTTGGTCCGATCCTGCCTGAGTGTTTTGGGGGACCGAAAGTGAAGCACACTTCCTTTGACTCGGAACCTTCGAGTCCGGTAGTGCGTGTGCCGCACGACCGTTTGTTGAGAGTGGACGCTGTCGTGTGTCCAAGCTGGGATTGCAGCAGGATCTCGATGTGTACAGCATGAAGGAGTGCCTATGGTTCCTACGGGCACTTTTGTTATGGACTCTGTGGACTTGCCTCGAGTCTCTGGAAAGGAACATTGCGAGATGTCTCGTGAAGCTGTCTCTGGACATTCCTCCGTGGTGGAAGAACCCATGAGTACTTTTTCGTCGGTGAGCCCGCCCTCTGTATTTCAGGCTGATTTGACTACCTCTCAGACTTCTCCTGTTCAGGAGCACCCTACTGTTGCCCCTGCATGGTCAGTAGATGCGGCGCTTCGGGCGGCTGGATGGGTGCAAGACCCCAAGTTGGGTTCCTGGGTCTTGGGGCCATCCCCTATACAATCCCCTCAACCTGTGCACGATCTGGTAATGGGTGAGGGAGAACAGATTTCTCAAAATGTGAAAGACCCTCTAGATCTTCCTGCAGAGCTCCGTTTGACTCAGAATCCAGTCCTGGACCTTAACATGGCCCCTGCTGCACAGACTCTCCCCGATTCAGACCCTATGGCTGAAGGGACCTCTGCCACTGTTCGACCTCCCTTTACTCGAACTGGGCCAGCGAGCTCCTTCTCTTCATTGTTTAAATTTCCGGTTCTGGCAACTAAGCGTCACAATGCCGTCCGGCTTTCTTATAGAGGTGGGCTACTGGACCCCCCTGACCGTGTGTATGTGGCCAGAACACTGTTGAAGGATTCATTGAAGTTTTTGGCACACAAAATATATGCCTTGATACATGTCTCAGGGGAACTAACTTTTGACACTAGTTTTCAGACATCTCGTGGTCTTGACCGTTTTTGGTCGAAATATCATGTCTTGTGTAACACTGGCTTTGGACCCCATTTCAGGCAATACCCCTTTCAAAACCAGCTTTTAAGATAGTTACTGTTATGTATCGCAATGAGGGAGTAGATGTCTCTAATATTGTTTATTGGTTAAAACAGCGTTGTACTTTACAAGGTCAGCCTGAGGCAATCTTAGACTCTGAAAACATATGGACAGGGGGTTGGAAATTTAAAGTCATGTTGAAAGTTTCTGAATCTGGACCAATGCACTTACCTAATTCCTTTTTTTTAGGTCGGGATAGAGGGGTTCTGTTTTACCCTGGTCAACCCAAAGCGTGTTATAGATGTGGGGACCCCTCACATCTGAGCAATGTGTGCGATAAGATTAAATGTAATAACTGTGGTGAAATGGGTCATGTGGGTATGCATTGTCTGAATGACTGCAGGTGTAATCTTTGTGATGAGATGGGCCACACATTTCAATCATGTCCCTGGGCGGCACATACTAAGGTAACGCATGACGACGGTGTAGATCAATGTTTTGTAATTACTCATGCTCAGAAAGCTCGCCTTCGCACCACATTGGAAACTCCCTCTATAGAGGTGACTCCCCCTCCCCCTAAGGCTTTGGTTTCAGAAGCCTCCTGTAGTACTGTACCTTTGTCAGCTAAACGGTCTCCACCACATGGGAAGGTTCCGATCTCAGTATGTGCTATGGAGCTAGAGGACGTGGTGCAGGACCCGGGCCCTAGTACTATGCCTCCCCCTCGTGAACCTGCCAAAGTAATGTGTCGCAGGTCATTACGATCTGGTTCCCACACCTTACCATCCCCTCCGAAGGCCTGCGCAGCACCTTCTATTGCACTATTGAATGCCTTTGAGGTGCTTCAGTCGATATCGGATGATGCAGGTGGTGAATCTGACTCTTCCTCTATCGCTTCTTCCCTCCCTGATGGTCTTGATGATTCTGAAATTCAATTAAGCACAGGTCTTTCACAAAAACAGAAGGCCAAGGTTAGGCTGAAAGGGACTAAGGTAGCTGGAAAGAGAAAGACTTGATAGTGCTGGTTACCTAATTTTTGTGCTGCTATGTCACAATTTACCTGCCATACTGTCAATGTGAATAGTCTGAAACGTGTGGACAAGAGACGGCTGGTGTTTTCTTTTCTGAGGCTTTGCCATTTGGGATATTTTTTACAGGATAGAGATTCCATACTGTGCAGGAGATCCGACTAGCTCAACGAGATTGGCTTATGGGTCCTTCTTTTGGTCTATAGGCCAAGACTCCTGCTCTGGTCTTGGCATTCTAATTAATATTCGAGTTTAGACTTTTGAAGCTGTTTGATTTGGCCCTGGTAGGGCTGGATTTTGGATTTTTGCTCAGGCAATGCCCGTATCGGGTGGTGAATGTCTATGCCCCCCAACTGAAAACTGAGCGGATAGCTCTTTTTGATTTAATTCACCCATATTTACATTCTTCCTTCCGGATTTTATTTTCTGGTGATTTTAACTGTGGCCTTAGTCTTCGGGATAAGAGTTCCTTTGCTACTACTAAAAAACTGTATTGTGACTCACTTGTGCTGGGACGCATGATTCGTACTGCCCGTTTGACGGACTCTTATTTTTCTTTCATGAAACAGCATACTCCCACATTTCAGAAGGGTAGGCTGGCCACCCGCATTGATTTTGTTTTTGCATCAAGTATATTAAAAGTTACTTCGGCTGCAGTACAGGCGGTAGCCTTTTCTGACCATAAGCTACTCTCTGTTAGTTTTGGATCTCCTGCCAGTTGTAGTAAAGGGCCGGGTTTCTGGAAATTTAATGTATCCTTGTTACAGGTACCATCCTTTCAGGAAACCCTTTTGTCATTTATTCATGCCCGTAAGTCAGTATATCCCATATGGCTCTGTGCATAAAAAGGGGTTACCAATGGATCCTAAAGTTTGTAATGCAGTACATATGCAGAATTTTGAGTATAATACAGTCATTGATATGGGCTTTTTAAGTAGCCTATGTGGGGAGATACATAAGATAACATTAATGGAATCAGATGATTCCATATTTAAAAAATGCACTTTCATTAGTCAAAATGCATGCAAATTTGTGTAGTAATTTGTGACATGGCTACCCATGTGTGTGAAATAGTCTCTCAGTGTCATTTAACTAGACTTTTCTGGCAATAAAAATATTTTTGTAACTAATTCCATGTCCTGCTCTCATTTATCACACTTCCTTATTGTGCTACCTTGATTCCCACCCACCTCCAGGGGCCCTAAAAATGTGGTCTTGCGTGTAACCATTAATGTCCCCTTGTGTTACTTCTGAACTTTTGTAATAATCTGCACTTTGATGCTATTTGTGTTGTAATTTTGTTCCCGTGTTACTTGCTGTATGTGTTTAGGGTACTACAGTGCATTGCCCTATTTCATTAAGTACACAGCATGATCACAAGCTGCCCCCTTTGCTCACCTGATCCTTTCCTGTCCCCCACCACTGGATGTTCACATGTGACAGCAGGGGTCCAGGAGAGCCACTTGTGAAAACATTTGGGCACTTATATTAGTGTGAGATTTGGGCAAGCCATGGGGGGATTTAAAAGACAATTCCTTGCAATTTCTAGCCCTTTCCTGTGATTGACTGTCTTGTCCTGAAGAGCTCTTGTCCTCCTGTGTGACCTTCATTACATCACTGCAGCAGGTAAATACTGATCATGCCTGCTGCCAAAAACAGCTTTTTTTTACTAGTTTTGATAATGTAAGGAGTCATTGGGGGTGGGGTTTGTTAATAGTGCAGATGGACCCACACCCTTGATTTTACTTTTTACCATCATGATTTGGTGTAAAGGGGTGCCATTTTAATTAAAATGTGAATTTGAGATCTTAAACTTCTTTATGTCCCTGTTCACCATGAGGTCTTCTTGAAGGAGTTGATAAGGAGGTTGCATAGATCAACTTTCATTGGATTAGGATTTTGGTATTTGAAAACAAAAACATGAACAAAATTAATTTGCTTATTTCATTTTTTTTAGCTTGGACACCACCCTACCTGCCATTTTGGTTTAAATTGAAAATCACCAAAGCCCCAAATATGCACTTTTTGTGTTCAAACAGGTAGCTTGTACTGGGCTGGTGATCTTAGCAAACCCATTTTGTGTGTGACTATGTCCACAACCCCCACCCCCCAAAACAACAAACAGTTATGCATATTACACATGTATTTGCTACACCATTACACAATCACCTGTTCATGCACAACTGAGTTGTTGCCTAAGTAGGCAACAACTAATGTTGGTGGGGTGGCTGGTTTGTGTGCTGTAATTCAGATGGTGTTTGGGTGATGCTGCTGCATTAGCTAACTTGTCTGGTGCTGCATGCAGTATTCTATTTTCTGCACATTTAAAGTGTTTATTATTGTGCCTTTGTGGATTTTCTGGTTGCATTGCAGGGCAACCACAGCCTATTGTTAATCATAGCAGAAAACCATACGGTCACTGTTTTTGGAGGGGTGGAGCTTAATGTTAAAAAACACTCTCCACGTGCTGCTTGTTGTGGTCCGCTAATTAGGATACATTATTCTCTGGGCCATACTGGTCAGCCATATCATACATGTGTATGGTGGGTTTACACAACTTTGCTTAGCAAAAAAAAAAAAAAACAACTTACAGTGAAAAACGAACTGCACTGTTTTCTGCAGGTGTTGTCTGTGTTCAGTTTACATGGACAGTCCATTATTCAGGTGATATGGACTGATGATGCCCCGATTAGAATGCATGCTTTAATGATGAACTTCATTAAAAGATTCCATCAGGTATTTAGCTGCATGCCTCTATACTGTCTGCAGATGGGTGGTGGCATGCCTCCATGTTGTGTGCCGACAGGTAGTGGTGTGCTTGTGATGCTTTAACGTCCCTTGTTACATGTGCAACCCTGCTTTATTGTCCCAAGTTACACGTGTAGCTCTGCTTTTATGTCCCCTGTTACACATGCAGTCCTGCTTTTATGTCCCCATTACACGTGCAACTTTGTGGAGGCTTCTTCTCAGACCCCGAAATTGGAGTAATCCCACACCACACTACATTTTAATAAGGTGAGTCAGAGCATTAAGAAATGCTTATAATAATCATTAAATTATAGAGTTTAAAAAATTACATCAATGTCACACTTCGGTAGCCCTTTTTCATGCATAGACCCATATATGATGATCCAATTCAGTGGTGGATGGATACGAAACGTACTCTCACTGGATTGTTGAAATCCTATAGTCGTACAAAAAGCAGAACTGATTATCTTGTATATTTACAGAAGAGAGCTCATTTTCAGTCTTTACTGTCACTAGCACACTTGACGGGGCAGGATCTTGTGCAGCAAATACAATTAGTGTGGAAGGACATGTTGGATTTCCAGTCTAAACAGTCGCAACAACTGTACCACCAACATAGCTATGCTGTGAAAGGTACACGGGAAGTTGTTTGCCTGTTTGAATCTAATTATCACCAGATTGCCCATAAATCAATGTCATGTCTTACCAATTTAAATGGAGATCTTTGTACTTCCCATTCGGACTTATGTCAAATTGTTACTGACCATACGACTGCATTGTTTTCTCCTCTACCTACTGTGACAGTGGACCTGGGACAACTGTATGGTGACCTTGATGTTCCTTCTCCCTCCTTGCAGAGTGCAGAAATTGCATGTCAACCCTTCACGGAAAGGGAAATTCGGTTAGCTATCTCTTCCTTGCCCCTAAGTCGGACCCCTGGTCCGGACGGCCTTCCTTCTGCATTGTATAAATTTCTGGGGGAATACCTCCTTCCGGAATTGACCTCTGTGTTTGCCTCCCTTCTTGCCTCTGAACATATCTCCTTGGAGTTTACTAAGGGCGCTTTGATTTATGTATACAAACGGAAAGGTGACATTCAGTCTCTTGACAACTGGCGCCCCCTCTGCATGTTAAATACGGATTTTAAGATATTGATGAAACTCATCGCACAACGTTTGCTCGGGTTAGCTGAAATAGTTATTCACCCGGCTCAATCCTGTTCTCTACCAAATAGGAGAATTTCTGATCACTTGATTCTTCTCCGTGAATTATTTTCGCATGGTTTATCGGACTCTGTTTCGGGGCTTATTGTTTCAGTTGACCAAAAGGCTGCCTTTGACTCTGTTAATCATGATTTTTTATGGAACGTATTGCATTTCCTGCACATTCCTGACAAGATGATTCGTTGGATTCAGACACTTTATAAAAGGCGGCTACTGTTGTTCCGCTGATTAATGGTTAGAGCGGGCCTGATGATCCCGGTGAAATAGGGAGTTCATGGTTGTCCACTGAGCCCTCTATTATATGTTTTTCTGGATGTGTTGCTCTGACGTCTTAATGCCCATCCCAGATCTGTGCCATCTCATGTTTGCAGGACAGCGATCGCCATTTACTTGCCATTGCATATGCTAAGGATGATGTGTGCTTCCTAGCTGATGAGGCTTCGCACTTGTTCTCTCCAGGAATGTTCCTCTTTTGGTGCATTCTCTGGGGCAAGTATAAACTTTGGTAAGAGTATGGGGATACGGTTGGGTTCATCCTCCATCTCTTTAGATAACATCAGTCTTTTACATGTGATAGAAGGCCCAATCCGTATACTTGGTGTTTATTTTGGGACGAGAGATTCTGATTCCTTTAACTGGGAAGAGAAATTGAAACAGGGCCGAAGCTGGTGACCTCTTGGAACAAGGGACAGCTTGGGAAGAGAAAACATGTTTTTCTGATTAAAACTTATCTTCTCCCTCTGTTCTTGTATTTAAGTTATGTATTCCCCGTCCCAAAACAGCTGCACTACAGTGTCAGTACTGGGATATTAACCCAAGTGCCAGATGTGGGAACTGAACCCACAGCCCTCTGATCTCCCAGCCTCAGAGGTGAGTGTGCTACCTACTGAGCCACTGACACTGCAAAAGCACTACCATGGAGACAAGCCATACAAAATTAAGGATACTGGACTTTAGAAGGGCTGACTTTGGAAAAATGGGTGAATACCTGAGGAATGCACTAACAAATGGCCAAAAAGAGGGCTGGAAGAACAATGGAGAAAAATCAAAACTGCCATCATAGAGACAACAAGCCTTTGTGTGAAACAAATAAAGAAAATAAAGCGGAGTAGAAAACCACTATGGTTCTCAAAAGAGGTGGCAGGGAAGGTTAAGGAGAAAAAGGCTGCATTCAGAAGGTATAAGGAATCACAGAAGGAGCACGACAGGGAACTGTATCAATTAAAGCAGAAAGAAGTGGGGAAGGCAGTTAGAATAGCAAAGGCCCAAACCGAGGAAAAAATAGCCAACTCAGTTAAGAAGGGGGATAAAATCTTTTATAGGTACATTAGGGAGCATAGAAAGGTTAAGGGAGGAATAGTGAAGATTAATAAAGGACAGAGGAGGTGGGCAGAGGGAGACAGTGAAAGGCAGAGATACTGAAAGAATACTTTTGCTCAGTATTCACAAAAGAAGATGAGGAGGAGTTACCTAAACCAGACAATAGAAGCACTCTGGGTAGGAGGGTTGACACCAGTCCATTTACAGATGAAAGAGTCCTCAAAGAACTCCTAAAACTCAAGATGGACAAAGCAATGAGGCCTGATGGGATTCACCCAAGAATCCTAAAAGAACTAAGGGAGGACCTAGTGACACCACTGATCACACTTTTTAACAAATCATGGGAGGATGGGGTGGTACCCGAGGACTGGAGGAGGGCAGATGTGATTCTCCTTCACAAAAGTGGGAGCAAGGCAGAAGGAGGAAACTACAGACCTGTAAGTTTGACCTCAGTGGTAGGGAAAATGATGAAATCACTTCTGAAAGAAAGAATTGTTGAGTACCTAGAGGCCAACGGGGCACAGGACCCAAAGCAGCATGTATTTACAGCAGGACGGTCATGTCAGATGGCTCTAATAGATTTCTTTGACTGGGTGACCAAAGTAATAGACCAGGGAGGGGCTGTGGATATGGCCTACCTAGACTTTAGCAAGACATTTGACACAGTCCCGCTCAAAAGATTAATAATCAAGTTAGCCAGCCTGGGAGTGGGTTCCAGGGTGGTAGCCTTGGTAGCAAACTGGCTGCACAACCAGACACATAAGGTAATAGTGAATGGAACACATTCCAAAGAAAGGGGGGTTACTAGTGGAGTACTTCAGGGCTCAGTACTAGGTCCAGTCCTCTTTAACATCCTTATAGATGACATTGCAGAGGTTCTGGAGGGAAAGGTTTGCCTCTTTGCAGATGACACAAAGATCTATAACAGAGTTGATACACAAGGGGGGGGTAGAAAGGATGAGAAGGGACTTGGCAAGCTTGGAGGAACGGTCAGACATATGGCAACATAGATTCAATGCAAAGAAGTGCAAAATAATGCACCTGGGAAACAAAAACCAAGGGGAAGAGTACACAATAGCAGGGGAGGTACTAACAACAACAAAAATGGAAAGGGACTTGTTGGTAGTCATATCAGATGACCTAAAGTTGGGTAAGCAATGTGAGAAGTCAGTAAGGAGAGCCAGAGGGATACTGGGATGCATAGGAAGGGGCATCACAAGTAGAAAAAAGGAATTGGTTATCCCTCTGTACAGACAGTTGGTGAGACCCCATCTGGAATACTGTTTGCAGTTTTGGAGATCCCATCTACGCAAGGACATAGACAGGATGGAAGCAGTCCAGAGGAGGTCAACTAAAATGGTGCAGGGTCTGCCTCAGAAACCATATAAAGAGAGACTGAGGGAGCTTAATATGTATACCCTTGAAGAAAGGAGGGATGGGGGGACATGATAGAAACTTTCAAGTACCTCAAGGGAATCAACACAGTCCAGGAGGGTAGCATCTTTCAGAAAAAGAGATGTGTAAGAACAAGGGGGCACAATTTGAAGATAGAGGGGGGACGGCTCAGGGGTAATGTGAAGAAATTCTTTTCCACACAGAGAGTGGCGGATGCATGGAACCACCTTTCTGGGGAGGTTGTTGGGTCTAAAACAGTAGGGGAATTCAAACATGCATGGGACAGACATAAGGCAATTGTAGTGGGGGGTTGCAGGAAGTAGGCTGTTGGTTAACTAGAATCTGAAGCTTATCCAATAGGTAGAGAAATGGGCAGACTGGGTGGGCCAAGTGGTCCTTATCTGCCGTCGAAGTCTATGTTTCTATGTCAGAAAAAACCTGTTTCCTGCAAATGTTAGTTTGCTAACATTCATTAAAAAGAATGAGAGGCATATACCAGCACAGACTGCAACCTCGGTATTTGTACCTCGGCCTAGTCATGGTGGTTTTGGTGATGTGGATGTGGAAATGGACCATTCTGGTGGCACTGTCAGTGGCAGCATGAAACGGCCCACCACTGATGTATGATGACACAATGGAGAAGAATTTCCCAGCTGTCAGACTTCAGACATAGATGACTGTGAGGGCAGCTTTCTTTATGAGGATGATGATGTGGTTAATGTTGGCAGGTTTTAACTGAAATTGTTGAAAGGTGGTGTGCCCCCCAGACCACCACCACCACCACCAGGGCTGATGTTGGCCACTACCACCACCTTGCATGAGTCTGTCTGCCCCCGGTCCACCACCACCACCAGGACTGATGTTAGCCACTGCCACCACTGAGCATGAATCTGTCTGCTCCCAGTCCACCACTGCCGGGACTGATGTTAACCACTGCCACCACTGAGCATGAGTCTGTTCATCCCCAGACCACCACCGCTGGGACTGATGTTATCCACTGCCACCACTGAGCATGAGTCTGTCCGCCCCAGTCCACCACCACCGGGACTGATGTTAGCCACTACCACCACTGAGCATGAGTCTGTCAACCCCGGGACCACCACAAGGACCAATGCTAGCCACTGCCACCACCACCAGATGCAGGAAGATATAACAGAGAATGTCATCATGTGCCTCAGCTATCACCACCAGCACCCAGCACCAGTGTCATTCAGACAATATTTCCCCATTACATTTACATTTACCATCCCAAGGCAGAGGGAACTGAACAGGAGACCACATCCATCAACCACAGGCACAAAGCTTCTTAATATTTAAACCATGAAGTGAGTTGTGTACTAAGGTTTATTATGCTATTTAACTTCCTTTGGATATATGTTTTGTTTTCTGTAGTTTTTCAGAGCTGCAATGGTCAAACTCTTATGGTACACTTATTATTTTTTTTTTTACAGGTTAACAAAAAAACTCTCCTTCGCTGAAACTTGGTAGGAATGGTACTGCAGCTGTACCATACAGTACAGAGGAACCTATGGAATATCCATTTGAAATCCATTCTGGTAAGTATGAAGATTTCATTTCATCCATTTCATTGTTTTGGAAAGACTGCAGCAAATGTGACTGAGTACGATTCATAAACTAGGTGACATGTGTATGTTACCAAAACTATTTCTGTAAGATATCATTCATGCACTGTATTCTGAACTTGCAGCTGTGCAGCCCTGACCATGACAGTGCTGAATAAGTTGCACACAGATTGTGTTACTTGACAAGATGTGGTTTTGAAATGTAACTTGACTTGAGACTGAGAACCAGGGACAAATTACAATCAAGTTGTAAGAAGTCATTCATTTCTTTTTTTAGGAAACTTCCAGATGCTTTGTTGTTCTGCCAATGTGGTCTTATCCATACAAGTTCTTCAACATCAGGCCCCCCCCAGTCTGGGGCACATATGCAACAAGCAGAAGTCGCTTCATTAGGATGACCATGACCATCATTAACAACCAGACTCGAGAAGGATGCAGATGAAATATGTGAAGAAGCAACCGAATGAGAAACCATTACAGACAAACCTGAAAATATGCTTCCCCCCACCCACCCCCCAAAAAAATACTTACCTTCATGTGCTTGAGAGTTATCAATTTCACATTTTTATGCAAAAAGTTCTCATTGAGCACTGGAATGTGCACACCAACAGTATCTGTGACCTGTGATACAGAACAATACCATGAGTACATGCCCATGTCAACCCCCCTCACCTACAAAATACATAAATATATATCAACTCACCAAGGCTATTATTAGAGTACAGACAAAGGGCACCCTTCCATCCAGTTGAGATGATCACATTACATTTGATCAAATTGCAGCACACATTGGACCAGCAACAGTATGCTCACAGTCATCATTTTATTCTGGGGGACTTCATATGTGCTGACACACTCCCATTTCACTTTGTTACCACTTGTCAATTTTCTGGACACAAGGCAGATACACTTTGGGCATGCAGAAAAAATCTGGGGACTCTGTGACACAACTGTTAGCATGACTGAGTGTGCCATTAATTCTGGGGACTTTGTATGTGCTGAAATGCTCCCATTTCACTTTCTTACCACTTGTCAATTTTCTGGACACAAGGCGGATGAATTTTGGGCATGCAGAAAAAATCTGGGGACTCTGACACCACTGCGGGCATGACTGAGTACGCCATTAATTCTGGGGCACTTTGTATGTGCTGAAACAATCCCATTTCACTTTGTTACCACTTGTCAATTTTCTGGACACAAGGCTGAAGCATTTTGTGTGTTGCGTGATTTTAAGCGCATGCTGTCATACTGACATTATCAATTAAAGCAGTATTGCAAGAATGTAGTGACAATTTTGAACTGTATTTTTTATGCTATTTTTCATTGCTAGCCACTAGTTACCTCCGAGTCATGACTTGAATGATACACTTCTTTTCACAATTTCTGTCTGCTTTACTTAGTTGACTACTTTTTGTCATGTATGAAAAAAGAATGAGCACACCTTTCTATATTGTTATGACCAGGTTTGTATTTATTTGCAGCTGTTTTTCAATAAATATTGTTCTGTGGGGTCATAAGACACTGCCTGCTGCATAACTGTTAATTTACAACTGAAGATATATATAAAAACTAACTGATGTAATGGAGAAAAACAGTAGAAAATACTGACAAAGACCTGGTCAGCACCATATTAAAAGGAATGTTCCTTTTATTATTTCACACATGAAAAAAGGTAGTACAGCAGACTCAAATACTAGAAATTATAATATCATAAGAGTCAGGATGTAAGTAAAGGATGTTGTAACATAGCATTAAAAAATATAGGTCAGAGTTCTCAACAGATTGCTGCACTGCTGCTTTACAGAGATTCACCACTTAACATAATTATGGTGTTATACCTACCCTAATATGTGGGTACCTTACTTCCAAGGGAATCTTTCTTGCTCCACATATTGCAATACATTTCTGTGAAAAACGCCCATAATTTCATTACAGCGTGACACGTCATGGAGGAATTCCCGTTCAGAAAAGCCATCCAAATTCTGTCCCCCTTTCTCAGCAGCTTTAGGATGTGATGCCAGGGGTAGGGCAGGTGTGTGTTCCACTATAGTGAATGTCTGGCAGCTATCTGAATGTTTCTTTATGTTATAATACAAAGAACCTCTTTCCACAAGCACTGAGGCAATGGTTACCCCAAAGGGCATTGGCCGGGAAGCCAAGTTTCAAAGAAATACAAAATCACACATGCCCCCATAATGCAAAGCATCATGGACTGCATATGCAAATCACCACAAAATATTATGCTGGTTCATCTTTAAGCAAAAATGCATGGTGCTGAAAGGCCTCTCACACAGTTTGCAGAGGGTGCCAACAGAAGTCATTTATGTTATAATGTTCACTTTGTGGTGAAATGTGGTCACGTTTCCACTAACAAGTCTCTTGTTACTGGAAACGTGCCCACACATTTCACCACAAACTGGCCATTATAACATAAAGAAACATTCAGAAAGCTGCCGGACAATCGGACATTCACTATAATGGAGCACGCACCCACAGTCTCCCTGGCATCACGTCCTAACGTTGCTGAGAAAGGGGGGCAGAATTTGTGTGGCTTTTCTGAACAGGAATTCCTCTATGACATGACACACTGTAATGAAATTCCAGGCAGTTTTCACAGAAATGTATTGCACTATGTAAGGACGTGTAGCAAGAAAGATTCCCCTGGAAGTCAGGCACCCATATATTGGGTGCAATGCTGTAACTTGGTGAATCTCTTTCCTGTCTGTTTCACTAACAAAATAGTTATAGAGCCTCAGTAATGTTTACTTTGTGTTGGGACTCATGAATCAGATTTTAAGTGTTTCGCAAACAGCATGAAGACTGAGCAATGCGAATATGTTGTGCCAAACTGCATGTGTGCCGTCACTGTTCTTTCCTGTGTGTGCATACATTGTCCAGCTTCATGCAAACATATATATGGTAAGACTTGTTGCAGTATCAAGAATAAAGATAACAAAGAATACCTGATGTATATTTTATTGGTACCATCAGCACCAGCGGACTGAGTGATATGATATTTTTTCAGAGGTACCGGGTCACTGTGCACCTCAGTCACTCATAGTGCACACATGACTTTGCGGAGATCATAGCACAAAAAACACATACTCTCCTAAAAGTTATGTGTGCAGTATATAATGTGACTAAGTTGCACTCTGGCCAGACACCTCTGAAAAAGTATCGTATCACTTAGTCAACTGATGATGATGGTGACAATAAAATATACCTTATTCTGCTTGCTGTTCTTTATAGCATAAACACTGCAATAAGTCAGCAACAGCAATATATGTTTGCAACACTCTGCACAATGTCTGATGTCACACACACACACACACACACACACACACACACACACACACACACACACACACAGGAAACAACACTGACTGCACACATGCAATTTTACATGACATACTTGCACTGCTCACAATAGCTTGTCCACAAGCACTCTAAAACAAAATGTCAACATTACTGAGGCACTGCAAAAACAGAAGGGAAAATGTCTATTATTAAACAACAAAAAAAAGAAACACACAAAAACAGTACATCACAGTAGTGGGGGTGGGGAAGGGGTCAGGAAAAAAAAATCCCTGAATGAGGGATGTCATGGTGTTCGAGCAGCAAGTGCAGCATTGTCACTATTTGCAGCTGCTGCTGCTGGATTTGATCAACCTGCTGCTGCACAGCACCCACCCTCTCATTGTTTTCCTTGAGGGCTGCCCACACCAGTGCAATGTCGGCCTGTGTTGCAGACACTGTGGTGGGGTCCACTGCAGCTGAAAACCCATGTAGTGGAGGTGGTGGAGAGATTGGTGATTTTGACTGCAGTGGTGGTGGTGGAGCAGCTGCTGCAGTTGCCCTCCTCCTGCTACCATGGTGAGGCACAACTTCAACCCCAACACCCTCTGCTACTGCCACAGAATGGCCAGCAGGTGGATGTCTAGCCCCTTTGGTGGCAGCCTGCCTCTTTGCCTTGTGGTGGTTTGCCATGTGCGTGCACTGGCCACTGTCCCCAAATGTGTCCCCTGGGGGCCACGGCACACAAGCACACTACACAGATGACAAACCATGATTGTGCTGTCTACCCCCACACAGTTAAAAAAACTGCCACACTGGGGAGCTGTGGGGTGGGGGGACCAGATATACTGTTTAGACCAACTACATTACCTGGGGCTCCACTTGCCACTGTGGAGATGCTGGAGGGGGTGCTGCTGGAGCCCCTGCAGCTGCTACTGGTGGCAGTGGTAGTGGCAGAGTAGGTGGATGCGCAGCCACTGGTGGCACTGGTGCTGCTGCTGCTGCTTCTACAGGGGGAGAAGCAACACCCAAATGTTGGGAGCAGTCCAGTAACACCTGACCACCCCCATGTGTGCACATTCCTCTCCTCTGCCCACACCTGGGGCCACAGACTCTCCTTGCCCCAGGTCCATCACACACAAGTCCCCGACTATCAACGACACCTAACCTTCACCTGCACTCAATCTCACACTTTCAGACACACACACACACACACACACACACACACACACACACACACACAGTCAAACACAAAGCAAAACAAAACTTATAAAAACAAAAAATGAGAAGCACAGTACAAAACTAAATAAAGATGTAGATTTTAAAAAGCTTTTTTCCAGCTCAGAATCACTAGGAAACAAACTGCTCTCCTCTCTCACTAAAAAGGCTTCCCCCCTCTACAACTGCAAAGCAGAAAGTGAAAATAACTGCTTTTCTGACTCACTTCCTTCCTGCCTGGCTAAAGCATGTGACTTACAGTACTGTAAGCCATGTGATGTGTGAAGGGCTGCCTATATTGTTGTCACTTCACCTTACTTCGCATTGAGATGGAATGACAATGCAAAGCCATAATGAGAAGTTGAAGGAGCACTCAACAGTGGCTACTTCACGTTGCATTCCACCAAAGCAAAGTGGTCACTTCATGTCTACTTCACTGGCGGATTTAAAATTTGTTGCATCTCTAAAGGGGACCCTGCAGACGAAATGTCACTGTCGGGGGTATATGCCTTCTTCCCTCTACTCTACTTTCTTTATTTCCCAGAACCTCTAATTTTCTTGGGACCAGGCCTCAGGGTAAACCTCAGTTTAAAATTCCCAAAGTTAAAGCTTTTGGTCAAGAATCATTTTTATTCAGAGCCACTGTATTTTTAAGTTCTATCCCCACATCTATTAGTAACTGTTTCTCTCCTATCACTTCTAAAACAAGACTTAAAGCATGGTTGGACAGCTCTACCTCTTGTACATGTTTTAGCAGTACTTCTAGGAATTGATAGTATAGTTTGTCATGTTTTTATAATGCATGTATTTTTGTAGCATACCTATGTTTTTGTTCTGAATGACTAGTCTATACTTATTTGTTTAAACTTGCCACTTGTGAAACTGGGCAATGATACTCATCAAGTTATCAAGTACAAAAAATAAAAATGGAATGAAAATGAAATGTTACTATAGAAAATACAGCACCATGTGCTCATGTGTGCATATACGTATTGCTGGTGTCATGGTTTATCCAATTAGAGAGCAATATTTTTTTGAGGTCATCTCTTGACCAATTCTATAAGTTCTGTTAAACATTTATTGTATAAATGTCTTTATAATATAACACTTACACAACAATATAGGATTTTTGTTTAATTTTAGAGACCTTAAAAACATATTAAAATCAGTAGATGTTTATACTACAAAATTATATTCCAAATATATAAGCAAAGTATAACATACATATCACTGATGTTTAATATATCCCAAAAACATTTGTAAAAACAGTATCTGAAACATTTTATATATGTACTTCAATATACTTTTCTTATAGAAATATATAATTATTTTCCATATATGGACAGTTGGTGCATCCTGTGGTCCTTCTTCAGAGTCTGAGTATTGCAGATCATGCTCCCTGGTCTCCTGCGGTTCTGGAATGGAAGACTTGTTTATGTCATGCTATCACACACATTCATCAGCAGGGACACTGGTTTGCCTCCCATGATTGAAAAAGGGCAAAATCCATTTTGCCAAATGGAAACAAATTCTGATCAGAGCCAACACAGCTGCCATGCTGCTTTGAGTGCTGGAAAAGAGCTTCAACAATTACTTGATTTGTTTGGCATTCACAAACAAATTGAGCCTAATTGCCCAGCTTATACAGGTCCTAAACAATGGGATTACAAAAGGAATCACAGGATACTCCGGATTGTAGAGTGGATAAGGAATCACTGTAAATTGGATCTGAACAGCATAAGTTATTCATTCTTGCATATGAAGCAGGGATGTAAATGGAGGACCTAGAGTTCTGTCTGACCATAAATTGCTATGTTACTCACACTGCTTCTCAGGGGTGGGCATGAAGGACCTAGAGTCCATTCTGGCCTTACATTGCTATGATACTTATACTGCCTCTTTTACAACAGAGCTGTCAAGTCACCACCATCTTCCCTAGTCCTCTCAGTGCGCTGGGAAGGTTAAAAGCAGAGGAAAGATGATTGCCAGTTTTAGCGTACTGCATCTCAAGTGACTGTCCCTGTCTGTTAATTGTACTGAATTGTCACACAGATAGCGAGCCAAAAAAGCACCACCCAGTTTGCCTTGGCTAACCACCAAACAACACCAGCAAGGAGAGATCCAGGAGGTGACACTGCCATTGATTATCAGCATTTAAATGTAGTAATAATAATAATAATAATAATAATACCATAACTCCTACCAGGTGCAGCACCTCTGTCATAACAACACAATTTCTATTAACAAGTATCAGTTCTGAACTCTACATGATATTTACTTTGATGTGTTTATCCATTAACAGCTGTGTACAGCTACCATATGTTAACATTAATTGCATGAGGAAATGTATATAAGGTTCCAGTTTTTAATGAAGCTAAAATCTGCATTTCCTCATAAAACTCCAGTGCTTTAAAAGTACAAATAATTAACTATGACAAAATTCATGTCACTTGAAAGACTGCATAAAACAACTGGACCATTTAATATAATGTAGTAGTGAAACACACCAGGCCAGAAATAAAACTGGGGGTAAATGCTTCCAAACGGGGCAGCAGTGATAATAACGTTGATCTAAGCACTGGACATAAACATCTACATGTAGACTGAACATAAAGGTTGACACTCAGACCAGACACAAAGGTTTAAACACTGGACAAACAGGTAAGCTCACAAACAGACAAAAAGCTCAAAATGTGGGTCAGTATATGAGCCTGAGAAGGTAAAAACCTGTAAAGGTGTATACTAATTAATGGATTTGGGGAAGAAGACAGCAACCTCTGCAGCCTTATTTGGAAGCATTATCTCCCATTTTATTTCTGCCCTGTTATGTTTCATGACTACATTCTATGAAATGGTACAGTTCATTTATATCAGTTCAATGTACTTAAGAGTAATAGATCAGTTTACAATAGTGTGTTTAAAACAGATTAATCTGGTGGAGATGAATAGCAAATGCCTCTACCCTACTGGCTCCCACTAGCATTCACATAGAAGCTCTGCTAGCCAGCCAGCCGCTCAGTGTCTCTCTCATGACTTGTGAATCAGCTGCCTTTTCAAATCACTGTTATCACTGCCAAGCAAAACCCCAAGGTTCCTGCATCCGTGCAGTCACATTGTGGTTAGCTGGTGTTGGCCCCTCATTGCGACCAAGTGGCAAACTGCAAAACAGCTCCCACCACTGCAGCTGTGGCCCCACCACTATCTCTTCCACAAACCAACAAAGCAAGTTAGAGTCGCCTACATACAGAATATTAAGTCTGCATGTGTTGTAATGTGTTCACATAAAACCACAGCTGTGCCATGGAGTTTCAAGCAGGAAGTGGGGTCAGCAGCAAGAAAATGGATTCATTAGGAAGGTACTGAACTCAGTATTCATCCACATGGCCATAATGCTTACCGCCTTTACCCTTCCATAGAACAAGTTACTGTTTCTTAAGGTAATCCAGTCTGAAAAGTATGCAGACAACTATGTAAAGAGATGCAATTAATAGTAGTTTACTCAATGGTAAAGGTGACTGAATGAACATCTCTTTGAAGCATTCCCAGGCCCATCGAGACTCTCTCATGGCAGTTGCATCTGGGCCTGGATAATATTAACTCTTCTCTGTAAACCAACATGTCATATGAGCTGGAAGAACCTCTGCAGTTAGATCATCAATAAAATACTATAAAGATAATTTCTGTTGCCTCAGTGTGATCATTCCTCTGAATGGCTGTTCATGAATAAATTGATACAACCAAAACCAAGAGAATTCCTCAGCATGTCCTAAACAGCACCATCGCATGGCTTGGGAACAATCAAACTGAGGGAAGATGGGCACCCTGGGGACTAAGGTTAAATACATCTGGAGTCACATGTGCATCAATTAGCTTATCAGGTGAGCATAAACCTGTCTGTAAGGTGGGGGGGGTGTCAATAAGAGATTCCCAATCACCTTTGTCAGGTGAGTAAACTACCATTTTTCTGACCTATAGACAGGGGTTGTAGTGAAAGCTGAAGACTGACAATACTATGACCAAAAGTGCTGACTATCTTCCACTGGTTTTTAGAACCCTCCATGACTCAACTATTCCACAGATCATGTACAGTAGTAGTTAAAAACATGATGCAGATTACCCATATGTAGTGATGTTGCAAAGTTTTACTCCACCTGTGAAAGTTCCAGAGAAGTTGCCAAATTCACCCCCCATCGAAAAGTTTCCCGAAATTGGCCTTTTTTTTTTTTTTACTCTGTTTATCTCCACTACTGGATAACTCCTTCCAGCATGCTCAGGTACCCAACCACTACCTTCCCCCATGACTAATCCTTCTCCCTCATGCCACCGAGCCCCACCTCTGGGTCTGAACCCTCTGGAGGTAGGGCCACCCTATGACAAAGGTGCTCTATCTTATAGGGCAAAGTGCCCGACGGCTACCGAGTGGCCCTGTGGAGAGAAGATAGCCCGTGTTGAAGTGTGGGCTGACAAGGTGAGATACCGTCATCTGTCCCTAGAATGGGATTTTTCTCTTTTCTGTGTTTTCCTGACCCCAGCAGATGCGGCTTATCAAGGCAACATAATGCCGCAACTGCTCCCAGCATTCACCACGTCACTATATCGGGTGCCTCGACAGCCACCAGAGGCCACCCACAAGCGATCGTGATCCCAAACCTGTCCCAGGAAGAGAAAAGTAGTCCCACGACTCAATCTCTTTCCCCCTTGCCGATCCCCAGTGGCCTGGGCTCATTCCTGAACCTGGGTCACTGGCGCAGCGCGAGGTGTGGCTTCCAGCACCTCAACCCTCAGTGCCACTGGGCTGGCTCCAAAATTGGCCTTTGATGTCAAAAACTTTGTTGGCTAGCTTTGAAGTTAACCTTGAATTTTGTGACTAAGTTTGAAGTTACAGAAAAAAAGGCTTTGTCAAATGATTTGCTTCCTGCAAGTCACATGGGAGACTCCAGTCAGGCAGGAAGTGAATGTTTCAGTTTCTGAGTGAAGCAGCAAACAGAGCAGCAGAGCTCAGAAAGAGATTCCCCCACTAACATCTTTAACTTTGATTGTTTTTGGCTGTAATTCTTTTCTTTCTTTATCTGTATTCTGTATAGAGAACTTTTGGTAGTATACTGTTTTTTTGTTTAGATAGTTTACTGTGTGTGTGTGTGTGTGTGATTTTGTGATTCTCATTTTCTTGATTTTATTGGAGAGGGAGGAGTTTAGGAAGAAGAGTGGGGTAGAAGGGATTCACCTCAAGAGGTGTGATTCTAAATCAGTCACTGATGCCCCCCAGATCATGATGTGAATTCTGCTGCACCATTGCAGCAGGAGCAGCAGCCACAGGATCCACAAGTTCCACAGCAGCAGGATTCACATCAGGGGTCTACCTTTATTTTTATTTGCACTAGTCAGCCAGGCTAGTGAATCAGAGATTACACTAGCCACAGAAGTTTGCACTAGCCCACAGTCAGTATGGTTCACAGTGATTTGTTAAACAAAAAGCAAGTAAAATGGAAATGTATCAAGCATGTGGCTGAATATATATGAAACCTAAATTACAAATGAACTTTGTGAAATAAAATACTTCATATACAGTATATCTAACAGTCAGTGAAGTCAATGTCTTAATGTCAGTGTCTTAAAGTTCTTAATACAAAAGTCAAATGATCCTTAAATGTTGCTGGATTGTGTGGTGTTAGGGGAGTGTGGCTCACTCTCGAGCACACTTGAATCACTATCACAGTCACTCTCAGCTCAGACAGACCACAGGGACATGGCTGAAAAGAACAGTGGAGTTTGGAATGCTGGTTTAACCTCCTTGTATTCCTGGGCTGTAGCCTGTTAGTTTCTTGTTTGATTAGCACCGCAGTCCCTCACTGTTCCGACCTCACCCTGGTGTGAATACTGGCAAATCTAGCCATGTTATTTTACTTTGGGGGGGGGTGGATTCGGGTGGGTCTGTCTGTGTACCATTACTCAGGGTCAACCTTAACTTTTTTTTGTACTAGCCAGCCTGACAAGTTGATTAAAAATTGCACTAGCCCAAAATAATAATCATGTTAAAATTTGGCTATACAGGAAAAATACAAGCCAATTGCATATTTATCCTGCTCCTACATTGCTTCCTGCCCCTGCAAAAAAAAAAAGACTGCAATACAATCACATGCAGTGTGTACCCCCACTGTTTTATCATGTGCCCTTTGCTTCCGCTTTCTTCACCCCTCTCCATCAAACCAGAGAATACCACAATAGCAAATATTAAATCAAGCAGTTCTGGCTCTGTACACACAATAACCATCATCATCATGCACTACACCACAGTCCCACCCTGACCTGCAGGGCAATGAACAGAGTCAAGCAGAGAAAGACACTCTCTTCAACCACCCTGTGATTAGCCAGACCTGCACTTCTGGAAGTTTTCTTACACTGTGAAGTGGGCCAGGGGCAGTTCATGGATTTCTTTGGAGGGAATTAAACAAGCACAGGAAGCTTGAGATGTAAGAAACTTTGACATGTCTGTTTATATATAACAAGCACAAAAGTATTGATTTAAAGCAGCAGTGCAATAATCAGGTGAACATTTTGACTTATACTTTTTTATGTTATTTTAGGTTGCCACTTACCTCCTGACTTGTATGATACCCTTCTGCCCACAATTTGAGTCTGCTTTAGTCCTTTTTGTCATGTTTAAAATAATAAAAGGAGCGGTCCTTTTAATAGGGCTCGGAACAGGTCTTCATCAGTATTCTCAGCTGTTTTGTCCATCAGTTGTTTAAATATCACTTATGTTGTGACTAAAATTATGCATTATGCACCTTGCAGTGCTACCTGACCTTATGGAACAACAGATGTTCAAAAACAGCTGAGAATACTGATGAAAACCTGGTCTGAGTCATATTTAAAGGAGCGCTCCTTTTGTTATTTCAAACATGAAAAAAGTACTACAGCAGACTCAAATTGTGGAAAGAAGGGTTTCATACAAGTCAGGACTCAGGAGGTAAGTGGCAGTATAAAATAACATTAACAACAACAGATTTTTCATAAGTGTCCTTTCATCAGTCAAAGGGGGAGCAGTATACAGGCATGATGCTGTATTACCTCTTTTTCTATATAGGATTATCTATGAACACCAGGAATACCTATTTTAACTTTAAAAATTATATATTTTACTAAGGTTTTGCTTTGTATCATACATGCTCCAAAGCATTGTTTTCAGCATGAAATGACATGCTGGCGGTATAATGGTAGGATTACATGAATGGCATTGACTGGTGTGATCCATTAAGAGCAGCTGTGGATCCCTACACCAGTCAGTAATGGCAACTATTGCTCTATGGATGGCCACTTCAGAGTCTAGCCTGCAGTGGTGTACAGAGAAAGTATAGAGTGGACAGACCACCTGGTTGGGCATACCGTGTATACATCATAGCATTCTGTCACTGCAGTATTGGAAACAGACACTCAAAAGGTTGTGAAAGAGGCACACTGGTCTTAATTTAATGGGACAAATCAAAGACAAGTTCAGCAAACTGGAAGCTAGTGACTTACCCACTCTACCTTTGATCACAGTATGCACATTAGCTGAATGTCCCAACAATTGAGTGATAATGACTCACATCAAGTCTTTTGTTGGATCCCCTTCTTGAACTGCCAGATAATTGCAGCTCTTGATGAGCTGCTAATCACACCAGGCCACCTGGAACACTGAGTGAGATTAACAAAAGGACTACAGCCTGCTAAAGCAGGGACATTTTCAACTTCTAAACAGCCATGAAAATTCTGCACTAGTCAAAACGGACAAGTAGAGGGTTAGCTGCACTAGCCCTGGTCAATTTGCACTAGGTTTAGGGCTAGTAAAACAATGTTAAGGTCAAACCCTGCATTACTGCTTGTGAAGATAGAAACCAGCTGTTACAGTTAGGACGGAGAAGCCCATTTTCTCACTGGCCCTTATTTGCTGCAGCTGCTGCATCAGAGTTTTGGAAGCAGCTTCTCAGAATGATGGTGACCACAGGGTGACAGAGTTGAGACAAGGCATCTTACTGTTCCAACCACACAGTGTCCCAAATTCTGAATGCTGTGGGGTGTTGACTGTTCAGTTTTGGGGCCCGGTTGCATTTTTCCTTTGGAGGAGCCCATTTTCTCACTCGTGCAAACTGTCTGCTGCCACTGCTGCTTGGCAGCTTCTCAGGCAGTGACCACAGCACATGGTAACAGGGACAAGACTAAAACAAATGGAACAGAGGAGATGAGATTGGAGTGCATTAGTAGGTAAGCTAACTTTATTTCAGCTTCAGCAGTCTGTCTTGATTTACTTCCAACAGAACATTTTGGCGCAAATGCTGCCCTACCTACCACTAGTCTTGACTTAAATATGGAAGCACCAAGTTTTCTCATCAGCGAGAATGCAGACCTCCCCCACAGTGACAGCACAATACTGACGCAGGTATTGCGCCGCCTCTTACATGGGTGTTTTCTGTGGGGGGCTGTAATGATCTTTTTCCTTGTTTCGCTGTCGGGGTGTCGACAAAAAAGGGTGATACGCCTAAATACTGAGCTGCTTATCTTTAATTATGTACAGTTTGCAGTCTCACTTTTCTGACCATACAGTGTCCTGAATGCTGCTGCTGGGGTGTTGTTTAGTTTGACCGGGGGGGAGGCTCTTTTGTGGTCTCAGTCAGTTGTCCGATACCATTTTTTTTTTTTGTTGCTATACTTCCTTGTGGTCTCCCTGCCCCTACTGCACTTCATGGTGGTGTTTTTTTTGTAACCACACAAGCCCCACACAACACAACAGGCAGAGAATTGAGCTGCACTTTCCACCAGAGGAACTGCACTAGCCCAACTGGGCAAGTGACAGAGATCCTGCACTAGCCTGTGGCATACTGCACTAGTACCAGGGCTAGTAAATGAATGTTAAGTTCAACCCCTGATCCACATGTACCCTCCTCGAGCAGGAGCCCATGGTATCTGCCTGAGTGAGACCCAGCAATGTTGCCAGTGCCACCCCCAGCAGCTCAGCCACTGGCAATGGCAATGAAGGGCATCCCACCACCACAGCATCTGGTACTCACCCCCTCCCACCGCGGTCTCTAGTGTGGAGCTATTCACTATGGATCCTGCAGATGAGATGGTGGCCATCAGCAAGGTCTGTGAATGCAGTGTGAGGCAGGGGAAGAAAAGCAGCTGCCTGGGGACTGGCAGCCAGAGGACACATCTCCGGATCCATCACTTGGCTGAGTGGAAGGCAAAGGAGCATGAAGTGGCTGCAGCACATGGTGGTGGTGGCAGTGGTGGTGATGGGGGCAATGTGTGATCAGAAGGGGAGCAGTGGGAGGTCAGCTGTTATGTTGCTGCAAGTTGGTGTGCTAGCTGTAGGCACACCCACAGCAGTAGTCAGCCATCACCTGCAAGACTGCAGGCAGCAGCATGTGACAACCGTGACCTTAGAGCACCTGCCACACAGGAATGTGTGGCAGTACTGTGGGGATGAGGAGCAAGATCTGCACCATGACTTTAATCATTTCAGGCAGAAAGTTAGGGATTGGCTAGACAATGTGATGTCCAGTCATGAAAAGATCCTCACTCTCCTGTCAGAGCTGCGTGGTGGTGGTGGGCCTGGCACTGCTACTGGCAGTGGTGGTGGTGTTGTGTGAGTGCGATGCATGTTAAGTAATTTTATTCTTTATCTACACTCCTTGCCCCCACCTAAAAAATACATAAAAAATATAAAAAGTTATAAAAAACATAGAATAAAAAATACTTTTCTCTATTTTTCATCTCTATCCTCTTTTTAGTATTGTGAAAAATTTGTTTCTAAACATTTTTTGTGTTACTATTACTGTTATAATTTCTATAGGTCCATATTTCATTCCATTCTTTTCCTTGCTCACTATCTGAATTTTACCCTCATGTAAACCTAAGCATTCACTTTTCTCTGATGACCCTGGACTGTCCTGTTCTGTTCTTTCTTTAATCTTTAGTCATGATGAATCATTTTCCTTCCTTCTGTTTTTGCTGATTAACGTGTCCTCTTGCTACCTACAAATGACAAGTATTGTACACAATAACAACATTTTTTCCCCCGATGCTATGTGATGGTGCGTGAATGGTGGTTGTGTGCAACTGCCAAACATCCAAAGAAGTGCACAAGCATAACAGAAACATGAGGTATTATCTTGAGTTGTTCAACATAAATGCAAAATTGTGTCCGTAGAGAGAAACTGCTGTCCTTCTCACAAATAATGTTGCTGCACAAGCCAGCTAAGGCAGGGAAAAAAACATGAGAATTGCAAGGAAAGTTAAACATAATTATGACATTATGATTGCTGGGCCTGCATCCCACCACCACCACCAATAGCCATGTAGAGATTGCTGTGCTCATGCTGCTGCTGCTGTTGCTGATTGTAGTACTGTTTCAGAACCTGCTGGTTGCTCATTCTTAGATGCAGCATCACACATACTGCACAGGTAAGGATTTTGGAAAATTTTTCCAATCTTTTCTTTTTAAGGGGGGGGTTTGGTATTGTTACTGCCCGAAGTGTAATGCATTCATATTGCTTTTCTGTCCAGGTAAGTGAGACGATGAAGTCCGGCAGACTGAAAGCTGCAAGAGGTTGTAATTCACCACATCTGGCAAACACAAAGGTAAATATTTTTGTTGGGGGTAGGGTAACTTATTTTGTTATTTGGCATTCACACTGAAATTGGAAATCACTGTGTCTGCTTTTTTTCCTTGCAGGTATTTGTTTTGTCTCTTGAGAGATCACCCCGAATTAAATGAGAAGATATGGCATACAATGGTGGCACACAACACTATTTGGTTGTCTTCATGCATCACCTTCTTCAATGAAGCAGCCCTCACAGTCCTCAAGACTGGAGTTCTCACCAGATTGGTATTCATGATCCAGAATTGAGTCATCAACATCGGTATGAACAGTAGATGATGATGACTTCATCTTTCTACTTCTACCGACATCACCATCTGTCTCTTCATCTTTGTAGGAATATCCTCTGCCAGACAGATGTAGTAGGAACGTGGATGTTATGGTCTTGCATGGAATGTGTCCCTTATTTTTATAAATGTGAGAATTTCCACATTCTTTGGTGACAGGTTTGCATGCTGATCACGTACAATGGCACCTGCTGCATGGAACACATGCTCAACACTGGAGTGACTGTCCTCCACAGCATGGGCAGCCAGCAGGAACAGCTGCCACTGTGATGAACTCAGAATATCTTAGATGGTGTCTGCTATGATAGACTGAATGGTTGAGAGAGGAGAAGAGAGATATATAGCTATGTAATGTACATACCTGAGCACTGTCCGTGGCAGCATGCAAGCCCAGCATATTGTCTCGATACCCATGCTGCATTTGCGATTAAGTGCCCATACACCCATGGATCATATACACCCCTACCCCATTACCAGTGATCACACAGGTAATGACATATGTGGCACAGTAGAAAATTACCTCATAGATGGCCAATACAGCAGGATACATGGATACAGGATCACAGCCTACAATGTGTCACACATTCAACTGACAAGGACTTTCAGGGGTACAGGTGGCTTGACAGCCAAGCCGATACAGTGGACAACATGTTATATCTATCAATCAATCAATCAAATCTTTATTTATCCAGGCGATCACCATTGAGCAAGCTCATTTACAAGGTGGACCTGCTGTGGTCAAGTACAAGTATACATACATACATACGTACAGTAAAACACAGGCTACAAGGTGAGAAACAGGATACAAAACAATCATACAGCAAACATGTTAGATGCAATATATACATTCCAATTGTTCACAGAGATCCTACATGAGAATCATAACCTTTATGCAGTTGCACTGCATTTATATCAGATGGGGAACTATGATACAGTAGTTCTGTGTATTCCCCCGTACTGTAACTATATCATAGAATGACCAGGGCTTCCTGGTGGGTCTGTCTAGCCCTGCAAACAGGTACACCATGACCGACAGAGTGTGCAGCAGTTGTGATCCATGTGTGTTATGTCCTTGGGACCAAGCAGGATGCATGACTATGCCTGTGGTTATATTGTTACACATACCACAGATCTGTGCTTCCATCCCATCCCTGTCCATGAGGAACAAACAGAGCCTCAACTCCTTGCACCCAACACCACCACTGTCATATGTATACACACACACACATATACATGAACCACGCCCAATGTGATTGTGAATTTGGTCCTCACATGCCCATTGTATTGATCCCACTTGGCTAGAAAAAACAATCCTGCACACCTCTCACTTCATGGCTCAGAGGGTGAGCTATCTCATCCTCTGCAGAGCTAGAGTTGCTACTGCTCTTTGGGGCTCACCACCTGTGGCCTGCATGTCCTTGTGTGCCTTGGCTAGGAACTGTTTCATATGGTTTTTGATATCCAGCCATTTCTTCACCCCCTCCACAGAGCTGTTTCAGCTGCAAGCTGCATTCACTGCCTCTGTGATGTTTAAACAGGCCTTCTTTGTCTCGGCCTTGATACCCATTTTCCTGGCTACTAGAATCTCACAGGTGACAAAAGCCTGGGCCAGCACCTGTACTTTGTCCTCTGAAAACCTGTAAGTGCATTGTCTGTCACAGTCCTCCATGGTATCTGTTGGAAATGGAGAGAAAGAACAGAAGTGAGCACTATAAATGCACAAATGTTCCTAGACCCACTGTCGCTGGAAGACTTGCTTACCCCCTTTGGCCTATTCTGTTTTCCTGGTCAGCCCAACACCTCTCACCAGCGGTGTGCTCTAACTTGCATACTGTTTCCTGAGAAGTGGTTCCTCTGATATCTAAATTTTATATTTGCTTCTTATTTTGCTTTTATTCTAAAAATGCATATTGTGATACTTCTGATGATGGGTCACTAGCTCTAAATTGTATGTACCTCTGAGCTTTGTCTCTATCTATATTCCTGCTCTGTTTGTTTCTCCCTGCATGCTTTGTATTCCAGATATGAAGCCTTTGCAAAAGAGTCTTGGGGCCCGATTCCAAGATGAATGTCGCAACTCACGGGCGTATGTGAGTTGCGACATTTGCTGCTATGCCTGGGACCCTGTGCCCTGTTCCAGAACAGGCAGGATCCCCGGCACTTACACCCTGCGACCTGTGGCAGCTGCAGGGTTGCACCACAGGAAGGGTGCAACAAACCTGGGTGCAGCAAGCTGCCGACACCAGGGTGCAGTCCCCCAGAGCCCCCAAGCCCCAACACAAGCCTGAAAGCCCCTGTAGGCCATGGGGCATTTGGCAGTGTGGCACAGGCTCAAGGGTGGCATCGATGAAACAGGGACCCGAGTGCTGGTGAGTGGCACCCCAGTATTGGGGAGGGGTTGCTCTGTAATGGGGGGGTCTGTGGGGCACAGCTTTGTGTGTGTGTGTGTGTGGGTTGTGGCACTGCAGGGGGGGCAACTGTCATTTTGCCAGGATGGAGGCACCGTAGACCAGCTAACAGCTGGTCTAACCCTGCAGTGCTGCAGTGGGTCTTAGAAGTACATAATTGGGTTATGGCAGCCACCTTCTCAGAATAGGCTGCAGTTGCTGCTGTAACCCCCCCCACCATGCTGTAGGGGCTGCGGCCAGTGGATGTCCCCTTGGGCGCCCACGCCATGGCACAGGCCACCTCTTGCAATCCCGATCAGCATAACGCATGTCTCTAGTTGCAACTTGTGCCATTGGGTTTGGCACAAGGGTTTGCACTCCAATTCAAGCACCCCTGAGTACCTCCTGGATGGTAAATGAAGCAGGCAGGCTGTTGGCCAATGAACTGATGATCCTCAGTGACCGGTATACTCACTCGGTTATGGATTCAGATGGGTTGGGAATGGGACTGTGATTATAAGGATGGGAGATGGAGATTGAAGTGAGAAGGAGATTAGGAATATTTGTCCTAGGAGGAGGACTCCTTGCTACTTCGCTTGCCTCGGCTGTCCTTTCCTCCTGTGCGTCAGACCGACTCCTCAGCTGGCCTGGCTGGTTCTCTGTCTGAAAATGATGCCATGGCTGTGCTACTCCATGCTGTCTGCCACTGTCCACCCCTCCAAAAAATGATGCTGCCTCCCTCTAACCCTCCCTAAAAATGGTGATTCTCGACCAGCGCCAAAGGATTAGAAGTCTGGTCATCGAAAAACAGCTAAAGAATGGGTTGATCAACATTGGAATACACTGCAATGCATGCCTGCCTGCCTGACCTCCACCATGGACAGCACCATGATCCAAGATGGAGTATTTTGAAAAACTCATGGATCCGATTCCAATCCTCCACCACCCTCGCCAATCAAAACAGTGGGGTTGGGCTACTGAAGCTTGAGAGCATCACAGCAAATGCAGTAGGTCGGGTGGGCTTGAATAAATTATTTAAATTACAGCATGCATGGTGGTGCAGCGGGTCTGTCAGTCTCCTCTTCACTCGAGTCCAGTAGTACTCAGCCTCTCACGCCCTCCCCATGCCCCATGGCCCCTCCACCACATTACACTTCCCTTACACACCCCTACCACCAATCCACTTTCAGCCGAGATAACACACATTATGTTATGCTCCTCAGAGAGTGAAAAAAAAAATACAAACAAAAGTAGCTTAGGGGCAGGATAAAATGTAGAAATGCTGCCCCGGAAAATGCTCTTGTAACTGAGTACAGTCATGCGCTACTGATATCCCTGGTGTCATGCCATTACATCTCAATGGAGCCGAGCTTATGTGGCATGGGGATAGCAGCAGGGTGGGCATTGGCTGGGCATTGCATGTACTTTACCACATGTGATCAACACTGTGATGAATAGTTGAAGTGTCAAACCAATACAGTCAGGACCAGAGTATGAATATTCCACCGTACACAGATGGGGCCATGCATACATTTAAACACAACTGTATCTTTGCATGTCCCACTGTTCTGCACTGACTCTGTATGAGTGGGAACCCTGTACCTAGGGTGGAGTCAACAGCTGCTGGGATGGGGTATTCCTCCAACTAAATCTACATCCCAGTTCAGCATTGTTTTCTGACCACAGTACAATGCATAAAATACCCACCTACATACAGCACCACTGCGCACATGTTACCCTGGCTGCTGCACACAGTGCTGAATCACAGTCCCATCCATGTACAGCTGTGCTCTAGATGTCACATGTGTGCCTGGACCTGGGTTTGCCCCTGCAGCTGAACAGGGTAGTGCATGGATTTCTGTTGTCCTTCATACCTGTGTTAGCTTGTGTGCTGGATGGCTTGTCTGCAGGGCATTGGGTGTATGTGTGCTGCTTCAAGCCACCTGGGCATTCCAACTGCTTATCTGCCTCTGGCTTGATGCTGTGTTACTTGTGCTGTGTTCCCACATCTGGCATACCTGATGTTGTTGTCTGTCCCTTGCATGTCTCAATCATGCTCCATTGCAGCACAATACTCTCATTGTATGTGCAGTCCCACACTGTTAGAGTTCACAAAGCTGTCTCTGGTGTGCCATTCACATTCTATTGTGGTTGTTTGCCTCCCTTTACCTATGTGTGGCATGGTGGCCCATGCGTCAGCTGGTTGTACTTCTGTTATGCATGTTATGCCACTCCTGTGTCCCTTTGTGCTCATTTGGCTGAGTTCAGTGTATTTCTTTTGATAGATGCACAGAGAGCTGCAGGATAGTGGCAGGACAACATGGACTGTAATGGCAAGAACAAGATGCTTCTACACTAGGTCCATCTCCTCCAGATGCTGGTGAGGAGGGTGGAGGAAAATATGTGGGCCAAAAGGGACCTCCTGGCTGCAATACAGCACCAGCTGTAGTAACCACCACCACCACCACCACCACCTGCAGCCTCTTGAGTTACAGTCATTTGTTCTTTGACAGGTAGGTGCCCTTTTCCTTTTCTTTTATTATTTTAAACAGGCAACTTCTCTTTTGGTTTTTGTCCTCCTCACATTTTATGGGTGGTTGCCCTTTTGGTTCTGTTTCTCCCCCCTCCCCCATGGGAAGTTTCCCTTTATGTATTAGTTCTCCCCTCCTGTATATGGGTGATTGGCCTTTATATTTTTGCCCCCACCCAGTTTTTATAGACAGTTGCTCTTTATTGTCTTAGTTCTTTCCTCTCTAGATAGGCAATTGCTCTGTTTGTTTTTGTTCTCCCCCTCACCTCCATATGGGTGGTTGCCTTTTTGTTTTTACCACCCTTATATGAAAGGTTGCCCTCCTCCCCATTTCTGCAGATGGACGCCCTTTTTGGTCTTAGCTCTCCCATCCTTATATGGGCAGTTGTACTTTTTTTGTTCTCCCCCTTTACACAGTCTGTTGCCCTTTTATGTTTTCATGCCCCCCCATTTTTAAGGGTGGTTTCTCTTTTTTATCTTAGTTCACCACCCACTTTATATGGGTGGATGCCCTTTTAGTTTTTGTTCCCCCTCTTTATATGGGCAATTTCCCTATTTCTGTTGTGCTCCTTTGTACAGTTTGTTGTCCTTTTTTGTTTTCATACTTTCCCCCCCATTTTTAAGGGTGGTTGTACTTTTTTGTCTTAGTTCACCACCCCATTAATATGGGTGGATGCCCTTTTGTTTTTGTTTCCCTCCTTTATATGGGCAGTTGCCCTTTTTTTTTTTTTGTTCCTACTTTTACATGAGTGGTTGTCCATTTTACAGCTGCAGTGGTCATAGCCATGCAGATGTCTTGCAATCTCTTTAGAGTAAATGGAGCCCACCAGATACCGAACAGACTTTTTAAATAGTGGAGGTGAATGGCAACCATTGTGTCCTTCACCACACTATTTTCGTTTGTTGGTATCAGTGGAGCATGGCAATGTCTGCATGGTCAAGGTGGCGGTGCAGAGTTTTCTGCACATGTGAAGAGAACTCCGGTGGCTATCTTAGATAAGGTGGACTGTGCCATCATATCATTGGAGTTCACTGCACATGTGAAAGTCATTGCGCATGAGTGGAATAATCCATGCTGCCATCTTGAACATGACAGCATGGTCTGCTGCATTCCACCAGACCTCATCTGCCGTGGGAGAGGAGTATTTTGAAGGTCCGATCAATTGTTGGAGGAGTGAGGAGTCACAACCTCAGCTGCCCCGACCTCAGCAACAGCTGTACTGGCTCTTGCTAGAACTTGTTGTATTTGTTCTCCCCCTTTTATATGAGTGGTACCCCTTTTTGTCTTTGTCTCCCCATTTACATGGGCAGTTGACCTTTTTTGTCTTTCCCCCCCATTGATATGTGTAGTTGTCCTTTTTGGTTTTGTCCTTCCCCCATTTTTATGGGCAGTTGCCCTTTGTTGTCTTTGTTCTCCCCCTTTTATATTGCTGGTTGCCTTTTTTATTCTGTTTCTCTCCCCTCCCAATGGGTGTTTGCCCTTTTTCCTTTGTTTGTCCACCTCTCACCCTTGTTGTTGTTCTTCTTCTTGTTGGATTTTTGCATGGCTTGTTGCACTTTTTGCACAGTAAAGGCTATTTTTGATATCTATTCAACTGCATTGTGTGTCTTTCTTTGGTGCCCTACTTGAAATCTACTGCAGCCACCTGTGTTAAGTGTTATTCTCAGTTCTATTTTCAGTGCTGTGCAAATGTACGGCACTATGCTATTCGTGCTGTGCCAGCACAATGCATTCATGCAGCACGTGTGCAATCCTGTAATCAAAGGTATTGTCAACAGAGCAGTGCCTTTGAATATATATCGCATTGGGTACTAGCACTAGCAGAAGCACAAGCACAGTGCTTTCACAAATGTCTGAATATTGAGCCCCAGTGCTTCTGTAAGAGGTTTTTTTTTTGTTATGAGCAATTTAAAGCATCATGGGTATAATGAAAATATAAATGGATTGGTGTCAAATAGTATTAAAAACATCACCAGTATATACAATTCTTATTTCACTTACTCATTTTTACATATTCTGGTGATGTCATTTTTGCCAGTCATGATTTTTTCTTTACTGTTAAGTAACAGTCATCATATGGTCTATCAAATAGGTCTCCTGTGTCTGTGGGTTAATACTCAATGCATGCAAGATCATCAACCTGCCTTACTATAGAGTTGGAATCATTTGAATTTACTAGGTTCTTTTCCCCTGATTGCATAATGAACTTGAAGAGCAGCTCCCACAAGAATAAGAGCTCTACCACTACAAATATGAGTTCATTTTTTTTCTGGGTTGCATTCTTTCTGAACCTAATGAAACTGTAGATTCTGTCACCAGCTGTGCTATGAGCAAAAGTTCTAAAACATTATTACTGACAGGCTGACTTAAAACAGAAAAGTCATGGATTTGCTAGTTTTAGAATAAATTAATCAAAATATATTTATCCATGCATAAAGTCTTCATGTTTCCATTTCGTTCATGGCAGATTGCTATATAACGTACAAGAGATATACAAGCCATTTCTGCTAGAGGTTTTGCAGTGTTATATAAATTCTAGCCATTAAAAGAGTAATGAAGAAAAAGATAAACATATCATCTAATATTTGGTGTATATTTTATTTTGATATTGCTTAAACTTCTAATTACCTCTGGGTGTCCTTGACCTCTAGTCCTTTTCACTTTCCAGCATCCTGTTATGGTCATCACCTAGTCACTCCAGGCCACCTATATCACTGATCAGTCTGTAGCCTTGTACATCCCCAATTCATCCCTATGGTTGGACACCTCTCTTCCTTTCATCTTGATTAATGGCCTAGTCAGAGAGGATGAAATATTGTTCCAGCACTCAAGCATCAGGTGTGGGGCCAGGCATTTGAGACTCCTGTGAGTGTGCATGGTTTTTGATCAGCTCTTCATGCTGTGCTAATCTAGAGGTGCTTTCCCCCCCAATTAACTCCCTACCACCTCCAGACATCTGTGTATACGCACTGGTGATTGTCCTAGGAATGGGGGTGTCAAGCAGTACATAGAAACATAGAATTTGATGGCAGATAAGGACCGCTTGGCCTGCCCAGTCTGCCCATTTCCATACGTAATGGATAAGCTGCAGATCCTAGTTAACCAGCAGCCTACTTCTTTCTACCCCCACCCCCTAGAATTGCCTTATGGCTGTCCCATGCATGCTTGAATTCAATCACTGTTTTTGACTCCACAACCTCCTACGGAAGGCCTTTCCATGCATCCACAACCCTATCTGTGAAAAAATACTTCTTACATTACCTCTGAGCTGCCCCCTCCTCTATCCTCAAATTGTGCCCCTTGTTCTTACGCACTTTTTTGAAAGATGCTACCTCTTGACTTTGTTGATTCCCTTGAGGTACTTGAACATTTCTATCATGTCCCCTCCCTCCTTTCCCTATATTATACCATTAAGCCCTTTAGTCCTCTTTTCAGATAGTCTTCTGGTGCAGACCCTGTACCATTTTAGTTGCCCTCTTCTGGACAACTTCCATCTTGTTTATGTTCTTAAGAGATTGGGTCTCCAGAACTGCACACAGTACTCCAAATGGGGTTTCACCAGCTGTCTGTACAGAGGGATAACAACTTCCTGCTTACTCTGGTGATGCCTCTCCATGCATCCCAGTATCCCCAGCCCTCCTTACTGCTCCTCTCACATTGCTTGCCCACCTTAAGTCATCTGATATGACTACCCCCAGGTCCCTTTCCATTTTTGTTGTTGTTAGTATCTCACCTCCCATTGTGTACTCTTCCCCTGGGTTTTTGTTTCCCAGGTGCATTATCTTGCACTTCTTAGCATTAAATCTAAGTTGCCATACATTTGACCATTCCTCTAACCTTGCCAAGTCCCTTCTTATCCTTTCCACCCCACTGTGTGCATCAACTCTGTTGCAGGTCACAAGCAACATGAATGACCCTCCATTAAGCCACCCCTTGGTGTCAGGAGAGAAAATCATTCTAATACATCCCTCCCTGCAAGGAGAGTATGCTGTGATGCTCCAAGCCCTCCTGCTGGTCTCCATTCCTGATGTCCTGGCCTCAGGCCACAAATTAGGGTTGCCAGCTTAACATTACTTGAACTTAAAAGAAAGTGCAGCATGAGTTTTGTGACGTTCATACATCCATTCAATATTGTTAACAGAGATAAAGGAGAGATACAGAAGGTATAGTATATAAAGAGATGTATTGGTTCAAAGTCAACTACAGAAAAGCTTGCCATAGCACAATAATGACAGTATGATTCTTCATATTAAAAAAAAAAAATGGCACAGAAAAAAGGTTTTTAAAAATACATGTATGGTTGAAGAAGTCTCCTTGACTATCCATTTATCACTGCATTTGGAACACTGTGAATTACTGACACATGTTCAACATGGTATTAAATCTAAGATAATCCATGAACGGGTTTGGTGAGGTTAGCTCATTATGATCACCAAACCCTTTACTATGAAGTAGTGCTTGACTGGAGCTGTGTATTTTTGGAAGCTACACCAGTTGAAGAAGTGACTATGTCCCTTTTAACAAATGATTTTTTGACTATGTTTATGAGATGAGGTTTAAACTGATTGTATTAGGAGTGTTATATAAAAGACGAGGTGTTACATTGTCACTTTGTTGTGTCGTATTGCTATAACTACTAAAGATAAAGTTATAGTTAAAGATGCGACAGAGCTTCTCCAAAATAGATATGATTTAAAACTTTTTTAGGCTGTATTTTGGGTTTACTTGGGATTTTTAGATTAGTTAAGTTTAAATTGCTCTTTATGGCTTCGCCCATTAACTGATAAAGTGTCTAAGTGACCAAGGGGTTGAGAAATCAGTAAGTTGATCTGCAAGGTTCCTAACTGCTGATTAGTGGGAGATCGAGTGGTTAGCACTTTGTTTTATAGTGGTGTAATTTAAGCTAGTAATTTAAGCTAGAAGGCACAGAAGGCTCTTGCACTGTGTTTAATTATTCAAGTACCCAATTGCAATTGTGATTGGTTGGCATCCCATGGCACTCCAGACATTACCTCATGGGTTACAGCCCACCTGATAGGCTAATGATGCACATGACCCAGATCAGATTTCCAGTATATCCAGGTCCCAGGAACCCCTGCTCTCCAGTTGTAATCTGTGCATCTGATTAGGCAAGAAGCATCCAGAGAACCCCTGTCTGCTCCTTAAAATTCTAAGGTAGGAACGGTACTTTGGTTTTATCTTTTAAAAAGCTTTCAAGTTGCTGCTTTAATTATTATTTATACTGTCTGGGGCCCTGCTGCCCATAGTCCTAAATTGGTCAAACAGGATTATTGTCACTATGTTGCTAATCTTGCATTAATGTGTGTGTCCTCCGTGGTTTTGCATGCTCTTCTGGGCACTCCAGGATGTTTCTCGAGCCAGCAGGCGCCTGAACACAAGTCATTTTTTTCTGGCCTCAGGCAGTGTGTCCTCTGTGCCAGAGTCCACGCCCGGAGGGCTCATCCTGCAGGCCCTCACCTAAAAGATCCCACCACGAGTCGCCTCTTTTCCCCGCGACTCCAGCTGCTCTCCTGTGGCCCTGATCCCTAAAAGGGATCGACGACAGGCGCCTTCCTCTGGGACACCCCCAGTGCTGCTGGAGCTCACCCCAGGGCAAGAACCACGAGGCCCATGCCGGGCCTACCAAAAACCGCGACTCCGCAGTAAATGCTAGCCTCCCCCTCGCCTGGCCTGCCTCCGTGAGTCGCCTCTTCTCCCCGTGACTCCTCGGTTAGGGCCACCACCAGAGGCAAGGGTGAGGAGCTCGGAGGAGCTAAGGACCGCGAGTCGCCTCTTTCCCCCGCGACTCCGCGGTTCACTACCCCGCTGGACACACCCGGCCCATCACCGCGAGTCGCCTCTTCTCCCCATGACTCCACAGTGAATCCAAACCTTCCCCCCTCCCTCTGAGGCCTTCCCTCCCACATGGCCGACAGGCAAGTTGCGGCCCCACGGGAAGGGGAGAAGTCGACCGCGGTGCGCTCCTGACGCTGCTCTGAGTCTGGCGACTCCCGCACCCTCCCACGGAGGTGCAGATCTCCTCCAGGCCTTGCTGGACCTTTCTTTGTGGGTGCACCCACCCTCTCTGTGAGGAGCGCAGCGGACGCGCACCACCAACCCCTCCTTACTTTTCGGCCTGCGGCCCACAGACCTCAAGGATCCCGACTCTCGCGCCTTGCCCCTCCCCTGGAACTGCTCAGAGGGGTAGGTGCCGAGGAGTGGGCCTTCCATGTTTCCTCCTAGGCCTTCTGGGAGGCCTACCAGGGAGCCTGTTGGAGGGACAACGAGGGGGACAGCTAAGCGACTCGTGGCACTACTTAGGCCACTCGCAAGGAGGCAGTATAGTGCAGTGGTCTAAGGCTCTGAGCTCCTAATCTGGTGACATCCAGCAGATCAGACCTCAGTTTGAATCCCACAGCATCCACTTGCATACTGTGTGACCCTGAGCAAGTCACTTAACCTCCTTGTGCTCCCAGGTCGCTCCTGTAAAAAAGCTTTCAGCTTAGTGTGCTATACCTGGATAAACAACTAAATAAATAAAAATAAATATAAGTGACAATGCAAAAGGACTATAAAGAAGAAAAACCTCAGTCCACTCGGTCCCTCCCATAGCTTACTCCAGGCGGACACCGCAGAGTCCATGCTAGGGTACCTCCCATAGCAACCCTGGCAGGTTTCTAGCGGAGCTATCCTCCTCGGTGGCCAGGTACCCTCCCACAGTGGACCCAGGCCTACCCGGGGTAGCAATCACCTGAGAGGGATAGTCAGGTAAGGATGCCAGAAAGGGAGGGGACAGTTTTCGAGTCTCGCTCGCTCAGACCTTCTCTTTATCTTTCAGATGGTCAGCAAAGAAATGTACCACGGCAACGCCTCCTCCTCCTCAAACCCCAGGCCCTCTCTGCGCGCCTGCCTATTGGACGACGAACTGTCTTCGATGGAGAGAACCACACCACCTTCCCTCCCAGGCCCCAGCACTTCAACCTGGGTGGATCCGGGCTCTCTGCTGATACAGAACAAACAAGCGGCTGTCGCCATGATGGAGAGTCAGCAGAACTTTATGCTGAAGATCATGGAGAAGCTGGAGGCGCTTACCCAAAACAGACCTCGGCCGCCCGGCACAGAGCTCATCCACCAGAGAGACCTCCCAGAGAATCCACCAGGCACAGAGGACCCTCTTCCCAGCATTCCAATTGATGCCAATCCAGAAGATAGGGACAAAGAGGAGGATTTCAATGAGGATGAGGAGGAGGAGCATGGCGTGGAGTCCGACATGGAGGACATCGACCAGCAGACAGCCCCCTCACTGACATCAAAACTGTGTGCCTTCGACACAATCTCCAGCCTTATGAAGGTCATCAAGTCCATCATGGGCCTGTCCACAGAAGAACAGGAAGGGGAGAAGATGGAATCAAAGCTGGACCCAATGATCCAGCTAAGGACCACCACCCCGGAGACCTTCCCAGTTTGCCCGGCCATTGAGGAACTGATCCACACGGAATGGCAATCCACAGACCCGGGCAGGATGCCAAACCTAAGGAACTTACACAAGGTGTATCCTGTTCAAGGTGACAAATCAGATGCCTGGTGCAAGGCGCCCTCCATCGATCCACAGGTGGTGGCCTTGAGTAAGAAGACGGTGCTACCATGCGGCACCATAGCCCTCAAGGACCCCACAGACAAAAGAATCGAGGACATGTTAAAGAGGACCTTTGAAATTGAGGGCACCATGGCCAAGGACGATGACGGGCGTTCTATACCTCTCGCCCAGATATGCTGGCTGGAGGAACTTCAGGAACAGGCGAGTCCAAAGTCCAGGAGGTTGAACTTTTAGACTGCACCCTCGATGCAGCCAAATACCTGGCAGACATGGCAGTGGACTCCCTACGCCTCCAGACCAGGGGCTCCTGCATCATAATTGGGCCCGCAGAGCTCTATGGCTCAAGCTCTGGGACGCTGACTCAGAATCCAAGACTCTTCTGCAGAACTTACCTCTTAAGGGGACTCATGTATTCAGTGAGGGTCTTCAGAATTACTTAAAGCAGAAAGAAGAAGGTAGGGACCTCCTAAGAAACCGGTCAAGACCTTCACACCTACCTTCCGCTAGACGGAGGTTTCATCCGGGGGTCAAGACTCAAACTCGTAAGGACTCCTACCCCCAGAACTACTCCTTTCAGGGTAGAGCATCACCATCCTACCCACGCACGCCTACAGCAGCTACAAGTCTCCCCCTTCCCGACCCCGGGGACAAAAGTCCGGAGGTCGAAGAAGGGGATTCAGAGAAAAACAGTGACTCCGTCTCACCGAGCCCTCCCCACCAGGCCTGTACTTCTGTTGGACAACGGCTAGCCCTATTCGCTCACCGCTGGGCGTCCACCATGTCAGACAGGTGGGTCCGGGACGTGGTCACGAAGGGGTACACCATAGAATTGTACCATCCTTCGGTTCCCCCTCGCTTCGTCTCGTCCCCGGTCTCCAGACGAAGAGCATCACCTCATCAGGTACAGGGTATTCTGGCAGATCTCATCCAGAACAGGGCCATTCAACCCATCCCGGTCCAGGATCAGGGAGAGGGCATGTACTCCATCTTCTTCCTGGTTCCCAAGAAGTCGGGGGAGCTAAGGCCCATCCTGGACCTCAAACGCCTGAACCGATACGTGATCCCACGCCGGTTCAAAATGGAGACTGTCCGATCCACCCTTCAGGACATCAGGGTAGGTGACTTCTGACATCCATCGATCTCAAGGACGCCTACCTACACATCCCCCATCGTCAAGAGTCACAGAAGGTTCCTCCATTTTCACATCCTGGGACACCACTTTCAATACCGGGCGCTCCCATTCGGCCTGTCCTTGGCCCCCTGAGTCTTCACCAAGGTATCCATCACCCTGGTAGCCAGACTCAGGGAGCGGGGCCTGGACATAGTGCCGTACCTAGACGACTGGCTCATACGCGCTCGATCCAAGGGTCAGGCACGAACTCACACCGAGCTCATGATGCGAGCACTTGAGGACCTAGGCTGGGTGGTGAACAGAGAGAAGAGCCATCTCCACCTGACCCAACAGATCGAACACCTCGGAGCCATCATCAACTCAGCAGAGGGTTGGGCGAGGCCGGCTCCGGCTCGGATCCGCAGCCTCTGCAGCCTGGCCAGACAGTTAAGGTCGCACCTCACCCACGGTGGAGAAGGTAGTAGACTCTTGGGATGCATGGCCTCCTGCATCGACCTCATCCCTGGGCCAGGTGGACATGCGTCCACTCCAGAACTACATTCTGGCACGTGGAGCACCCAACGAGTGGAACCTGTGCTGCGCGGTCCAGTTACCTGCAGAAGTAAGATCATCCCTGGACTGGTGGGTCACCCCGGGAAATCTGACAAAGGGGGTTCCCCTGGAGCTGCCGCACCCGATCCCCATCGAGATGGATGCGAGTCTATCCGGCTGGGGAGCCTGTCTGGGGGACTAATCAGCACAGGGCCCCTGGTCCTCGGGCGGAGTCACAGCTCTCAATCAATGTCCTGAAATGAGCGGTATTCATGCCCTGAGGGCATTCGACACATCATCCAAGGACAGTCGGTCCTGATCAGGTCCGACAACCGCATGACAGTGGCTTACATCGCAAGCAGGAGGTACCAGAAGCAGGGCCATGTCACAGAAACCAAAGGTGATGAACTGGGCACAACGCATCTATCACGCCTGGGGCAGTACACCTGGTGGAAAACTGAATGTAAGGGCGGATTGGCTCAGCCAACAGCAGATCCACCCGGAGAATGGCGCCTGCACCGGATCTGTTCCAGGTGATCCAGGAGGCATAGGGCCAATGTCCATAGATCTAATGGCATCAGAGACAACGCCCAGGTGGACCACTATTTCTCCCGGTTCAGAGACGCGCACTCCCAAGGCACGGATGCCCTCTCCCAGGCATGGTCTCGGGACTACACGTATGTATTCCCCCTGATTCCCCTCATCCCACAGGTTTTGGAGAAAATCCGAAAATCCCAGACCTCCATCATCCTGGTGGCTCCGTACTGGCCCCTCAGAGCTTGGTTCACGGCAATCACAGAAATGTCCCGAGCCAGCCTCCGGATTCCAGCCCGCCCGGACATGCTGACATAGGGCCCGGTATTGCACCCGTCCCCTCGAACCCTAAAGCTCACGGCCTGGCTCCTGAGAAGAACGACTAACCGCCACACCGGTATCACGATCTCGGTCATAGGCACGCTTCTCTGATCTCAACGGCCTCCACTCACATCCACATACAAGAGACACGGGCCATCTTCACACAGTGGTGCCGCCAACGAGGCTCGGACGGAACAGGCCAACCTCCCACTATCTTGTTGTTCCTACAGCAGGGAGGACAAGGACTGGCACCTTCTTCCCTAAGGGTGCAACTGGTGGCCATCGGAGAGTGCCAGAGGCTCGGTCAAGGGCACCCACCTGGGCCCATCCAGACGCCATCCATTTCTTGAGGGCGGTAGACCTCATGTGACCTAGGACCAGGCCTAACGTTGCACCATGGGACCTACCCCTAGTCTTGGACTCCCTAAGAACGACACCGTATGAACCACTCGCCGATTCAGACCTGTTCTGGGCAGGACTGAAGACTGCCTTCCTGGTAGCCATCTGTTCAGCTAGACAGATAGGGGAGCTTGGCGCCCTGTCTTGCGCTCCACCCTACACCATCTTCACCCCCGAAGGGGTAAGGCTCTGGACGGTACTGGCTTTCCAGCCGAAGGTTCCGACGAGGTTCCACAGAGAACAACCCATAGATCTCCCACCCTGCCATGTGCAGCCACTCCTGCTGAATGCAGCACTCCTGACCCACTAGACGTGGGCTCAGCCCTCTCTATCTACCTGGCCAGAACCCAGGCCATCCGTAAGATGGAAAGACTCTTCATCGTCGTGAAAGGCCAAAGACAGGGACTCGCAGCATCCAAAACCACCATCGCAGGGTGGATCAGAAGGGTCGTCCACCACTCTTACACGGCGAAGTGACTGACACCACCCCAGGAATCAGAGCTCATTCTACCAGAGCGGTATCCACCTCCTGGGCGGAGAGAGCATCGGTGTCATCCGAGGACATCTGCAGGGTGGCTACCTGGAGCTCCCTACATACCTTCACCAGGCACTACAGACTGAACAACTCCAGGACTTCAGACCAGCCTTCGCATCCCATGTCCTGTGGCGGCTCCATCTCCCGGACCCTCCGATCCATCTGAATCCCACCCGGAGTCTAAACTGCTTCTTATCTCCATGAGGTAATGTCTGGTGCCACAGGATGCCAACCAATCACAATGGGTGTTTACTCACCTGGCACAAGATAGGTTGGTTGGCATCCATGGCACTCAAGGCCCGCCTCGGGATGATCGGAGCGCTCCAACCAGTAAGATCAGGAGGTCCTTACACCAGTCCATCAGAATTCAATTCCAATGCTAAAATTAGTCGAACCATGGTTTGAGATAGTGTGCACATAATAGAATAAACTCAGCCTCCGCTCCTTATTTCATCATGTCGTAGCAGACCTCATCTTTCCTAGTCTATATTGTGTGTATTGTTTCTGGTACTAACATCATTTCTTTCAGCTATGAAAAATTCAAACTGGAAAGCAGGGGTTCCTGGGACCTGGATATATTGGAAATCTGATCTGGGTCATGTGCATCATTAGCCTATCAGGTGGGCTGTAACCCATGAGGTAATGTCTGGAGTGCCATGGATGCCAACCAACACAATCACCTTTACCAGGTGAGTAAACACCCATTACATTTGCAATTGGGAATCAAGCACTGTTTATATATTTATTTACAACAGCTGTAGCCCTAGGAATTCTCACATGTTAGGAAGATAGTTAAAACCAGGCTATAGATTGGGTAATGAACATACTTTGGTTTTGGCTCACTTTAGTTTGGCTTGCTAGGATAGCATTCAAGTCAAATAGGCCAGTTGTAGCTACAAGGTCAGCCATATGAGGTGGGTCCATCATGATGGTTGTAATCTAGGAAATTGTACTGTTTAAGTTATCCTGACCCTGACCGTGGGCCATGAGCTAATGAAGTGCTGGGAGCTCCTCGTTCTATGGCTGGATAGTTCTTCTAGAACTTGCCTCGCTGTTGCTGTTTCTGTTGCCATTGACCTTCGATGTGCTGTAGATTTTAACAGAGCTAGTTGTGTTTTTTTTCCTACTTATAAGTCTTTTTGAGAAAAGTTTTTGCTTATTTTTTAAGTTATAATATTAGTCATTTTAGTCTGTTGAAGGAGTCATTTTGTGTACACCTGCACTCAGGAACAGATAGCAGACAAAATTTTTAGGAAGTCATCGTGCTCTCAATGAGTCTTGATTTTAAAGATTTTATATTATAGTAAGATTCTATTGTTCTCTTCTTGTTCTAGTTCCCAGTGGAAACAGGGAGAACAACGTTATCAGTTATCTACAGCCCCGTAGTGATTTTAAGGACTGTAATTATTGTGACTATTGTGCCTATGACCATAATTCTGCTGATATTTAACATCTGGGTTCCAGAAGATTGGTAAAACGAAGTTTTCTGCTACATAGAAGATTGATTTCATATAAAAATTGCTGAGTATTTGAACCTGAATGAGCAAATCTGTAAGTTGGACTGACCTGTGCTAAGTCATAATTTCTATGATAGTCGACATAGGAAATGATGGTGTTCACTAGGCAACAAAGAAAATTGAAGGGGTCTTCATCCCTGAAAGAGCTTTCAGGCAGAAATAAAGCCAAAGCTGTAAGTGTTAAAAAAGGGAGCCTGCAAACCAAAATCATGGATCATTTATCGATTTGCTGTGGTAGAACTTCAACTCCTAGACTAACTCTCCCTGCCGTCTTGCATTCTACAGCTCTGGCAGTTTTAAGTGATCCACTTAGAGGACTCAGCTCAAATCTAGACAAATCCTTATCCGGGGAATATTTGAGTGGAAAAACTCAAGGTAGCAGGAGGGTAGTATACTCATACCGTAAAGGGCTTCAAGAAAAGGATAAGAACTTTGATTTATTATCTGTTTCCTTTCAGTCTGTTTATTTACCTCAAGAGAGTGTCCATGAGAGAACATTTCCATCAGTGAATTCAATATGTGACTCCAATGAGTTGGGGGGGAAAAGGGAAGCATAGTTTGAGACAGTCTATATCTCAAAAAAATTAACTGGAGTCAGTTATAGAGGACTTACAGTACACTATAGCTGGACTAAAACAACTAGATGAGCAAGAGCCTGATATGGGGTTAAAAATAGAATAAAATGTGGAAAATGTTGTGCTGACGTATGTGAATAAGGAGATAGCAGATTTACTGAAGAATCCAGCATCTGCTTTCCTTATTATTATGGTGCAGCTATTGAGCAATACAAATCTGATAGATTGTGTAAGTAATGAGGTTGCTCTTATTAGAGTTAAGATAGATCAGATTTGTCAACAGAGAGATGTCCCTCAGTGGGGGGGGGGGGATTTCACAAACCTCTGATGGGCTGGAAACAAGAAATATAAGACAAGATTTTTCTGCTTTATCCTTTCCAGAATTCCCTATGAAAACAGAGAGAGAATGGAAAATTGACAAATCAATTTAAAACAAGAAAAAAAAAAAGAAAGGATGAAAGGGTAAGAAGGGCAAGAAGTGTAAGAAGTGAAAACTCATTGGATAATGAAGATAATTTGGATATTTTGGGAAGATATAGTGAAAACAAACTTGAACAGTAGGTGGAAAAGTCAGACAAAAAGACAGAGCAGGTAAAGTTGGAAACAAATTAAATGAAGGTTCATTGCATTTGGTTTTGCAGGTTGAGAGATAGAAACAGGAACTTTTGAAGTTCAGTCAGCAAGTTGATGCAACTTTAAAAGAGAATCAGCAGTGTAACAGCCAGCAGATTTTCTGCCAATATTCACAGCAAGAACAAACATGCCAGTTAAAGGAAGCAAATAATAACAAATTGGACCTGAATCTTGCCCCATCTGTACAAGGTGAGTGTGATGGTACTCATTGCCCTCAGCATCTTGCCCTACAGGGGGATCAGATCCAAGATTTGTTTCCATTTATTAGACTATATGGTCCTGATAATTGGTGGAATTGGCAGAATACTGACAATAAAAGGAGAAGTTATAAGGTTTTAGAATACCTGAATGAAAGGATTGAGACTGATCAAACCGAAGATGATATAATAGAAATTAAGAATATACAAATAACCTCTGCAACTCTTACAGACATCCTCCTGGTCTCACCCAGATTGGCAAATTATATTTGGATAAATAGGGGAATGATTCAGGATAGTGCCATTACTCTATTATATCCAAATAGAGAGAAGTTTAATAAAATCTATAAGTACCAGACTGAGGAGAATACTCAGATTATTTTCAGTATGTTCAGTATGGAAAAAATAAAATATGAAAATGAACATAGGCTAACAAATGTGATAAGTGACTGTTTTACCAATTTTCCAAAAATAGAAGTGGAGGAGTTAGGGACAATTTTAGCTAGAAGAGCTACTCTAGATAGTCAGGTCAACATTCAAGTTTCAAATCTGAAGTTAGTGGAGGCCATACTGTCTAAAACATCACAACTTGATGCGCTGGGCCTGTACCTAATGGATTCATGTTGTTGGGGGATGACTGAAAAGACTAGATACACATTAAGTAATATCAGTCAGGTAACAGATAAAGGGGCATTGTCACCAATACCATTGGCAAACAGGTTTACATACCTTTCTGGGTATGGCGATGAATGACTAACTAGTACCAGCAAAATGGCTATAGATCCTCTGATCCGGTCATTTACAGGCTGGGTATTTTTATCTTGGAATATTGCAGGATGGCAAAACAAATTGATAGATGAGGAGTGTAGAAATTTTTTGTATAGCTTTGATGTAATCTGTGTCCAGGAATCCTGGCACTCTACAAAGAATAATTTACAGTTTAATGGTTATGAGTGTTTTCAGTACCTGGGAGTTAAAAATGCTAACTTTGGAAAGAATTCAGTTGGCTTAATTACATGGATCAAGGTTGGAAGTTTTATGACATCAACAAGTTGGAAAATTCATAGAAATTTTCTGGGGATTTATTTAAAGTGGGCAAGGCGGGATATGGTAATTATTAATGTCTAAATTCTGCCAGAGAATTCATTATATTATGCAGAATCATTATGGAAGGATTTAAATGAACTCATGGTGGAAGCTTATCAAGATTTTTCTTAGGTAGGGCTTATGATATTGGGCGATTTTAATGCTAGAATAAGTGCCTTTGATGGCACAGTAGAAAATTCTGTGTTTTCTTATGTATATCAAACGGCCACAATGGGACAGAGACAAGCTAAGGATTTAACGGTGAATATTATGGGGCAAGAAGAAGAAAAATATCCTGGAAGAACATAATATTTATCCTCTAAACAGAAGATTCATGGGAGATAAGGAGGGTAATTATACCTATGTTTCCTCAAGAGGAGCCTCCATTATAGATGAGATTTGTTGGACAGGACCCATGGATCTCTGGAAAGATATGACAATTTATATGCGAGCAGAAAGTGACCATTTTCTGATAGTGTTGGAAACTATTAGCCCCAAAAATGCTGGATTGGCCATAGCTGCTGACTCCTTTAGGTTTACTGAAATAAGAGCATCAACAAAGTTAGTATGGAGGCAGTGTACTCAGGTTGAGATATCTTCCCTGATTTTAAACTTGTCCCTGAATAAGCCTGCTCATATGTTGAAGGCTCAGGATTTGACAGGCCTATCTAGACAAATGTGCCTGTTTGAAGGAATAAAAAGTAATATGGAGATTTCAGTAACAGAACAACATATAAGGAGTGAGAAGACCTGGTTTGATAAAGAATGTAAGGAACTGAAAGCAAAAATTATAAAATTACAGAGATCTTATTGCAAATGTAAATCTAGAGAAAGACTGCGGGAATTAAACCAACAGACGCAAATCTAATAGAAATTATTGGGTGAAAAGAAAAAAAGATATTTTGAGTTGTAGTGGGAGCAGATGTTAAAGGCAGTTGAGAATAAAAATGAAAAAACCTTTTGGTCATTAGTGGTGAAAGGAACAAATAATTATAAAGTTAACCTTGATACACACATATCAGATAATAGATGGATTGAATATTCTGGAAATATTTTCTATGATCAAGGGGAAACATTAGGTATATGTTTCCTGCAGCTATCTGTAATTGATCATGTATTTATAAAATTTACGTTTGATGAGGTGCTTAAGACTATATATTCATTAAAAAAAAAATAAAGCTGCAGGACCAGATGGGATCCCAGCAGAAGTGTATCTACTGAAACCTATCTTTTGGGGTAGAGTGTTATTGGTATTTTACAATAAGTGTTTGGAGGTTAATAAATATCCAGAAACATGGAAAGGTGCAAATTTAGTCCCTATTCATAAGAAAGGTAATTTAATGGATCCAGCAATGTACAGGCCAATTAGCCTCTTAGATGTAAACTTGAAGATTGTTTCTAGGATAATACTTCAGAGGCTTATAAAAGAAGTGGAGCGAACAGGAGGCATTTCTATATATCAAGCTGGTTTCTGACCTAACTACTCTACTATTGATAATTTATATGTAATGAATCATTTAATAGAAAAATATGTAAAATTAAGAGGCCAAAATCTTTATACGGTCTTTATTGACTATGCCGGGGCTTTCAATAGCTTATCAAGGAATATTTTGTGGGAATCATTGATAAACCGAGGTATTGAACCAGTGACAATTATGGCTCAACTGTATTCTAACATGTGGGCCAGATTAGATTAGGGTGTGAGGGACAATTGTCCAGCCCTTTTGATAGTAATAAGGGTGTAAGACAGGGTTGCCTTCTTGCCCCATTACTTTTTGTATTGTACATTGATAATATGTTAAACAAGGTTACCTATGCTGATCAAGATTCCCCAAAAATTAGGGACACCCCATGCCTGTGGCTGGCCTCTGTAGATGACATTGTTATGTTTTCACTAACAAAAAAGGAGATACAGTCTAAATTGACATTCTTATATAAAAATTTGAAACTTTTGAAATTAAAGATAAATATGAATAAATTGAATGTTCTGGTATTTGGCCAGAATGTTCCAAAAGGTAAATGGTTATTGGTAAAGATGAAGTTGAGATAGTATCTTCTTATATGTATTTGGGAGTAACGGTAAAGGAAAATCAGGCTTGGTCTAGACAAGTAAAGTTGCTCAAAGTTAAAATAAAAAATATTATACAAGGCCTGAGTAGGGTTTATCATAATTATGGAGGTATGAGTACCAGGCCTTTAATTCAAACTATTAAGATGAAGTATCGAACTCAACTTCTTTATGGTACCAAAATCTAGGGGACTAAAGATTTGAATAGCTTGATGGTACCTCTGTTCAAAGTCCTCCACTATTTGTTTAAAATGGGGAACTCCTGCTCTACGGCCTATTTGAGGTCAGAATTTGGTATCTTGGATATACATGCTTTAATGAAACAAACAAGGTTAAATTATTGGTTCAAATTAACTAGAAGTGAGAAGACCAGATTGATATATCTTTGCCTAAAAGAAAAGGAAATGTGTCATAGTTTGGGTTACGACCATGGGTATTGGTACAGTGGTATACAAAAATTCTCAGAAAAACATAAATGTTCTTATCTAGAGAGACCGTAGAGCAAGGAATTATGATCAGCTTCAAATATAAAACATATATTTCAAAACAAATAAAGAGGTACTGGGATGAGATTGACATGAAAATCATCTTGGCTTCTCACTATTCACGTTGGTTTGCTACCAATAATTTTTACAATAGATATAAACCTTAACTGGATGTAATTACAGATCCAAAACTGAGAATGAACTTTATGACATATAAATTTGAGCAGTTCAACAATAATGTCTTGGATTTGAGGTATAAGAAGCAAGGAATTCAATCAGAAGAATGTGATTGTGGGATTGGTCAGAGAGAAGATTTGCTTCATGTTTTATGGTACTGTAAATGGTATGACACCCAAAGGACCTATTGGTTGATCCCATCTCTCTCTGTACTTTATAATATAGATAGGGTTTTATTAACAAATATTTTAATGCATACAGCAGATTCATGGTCATTGTTAAGGCTTGCAAAGTATTTTTTCTCCATCAGTCAACTAAAAAAACAAATTAAGATTGTTTAAGGTTGAGCAATTAATTAAAACTGCTCTGAAGAACTATTTATCTGTAAATAATAATGGCGTATGATTATGTATAGATATTTATTCTGTAACAATGAATGAATGAATGTTAGATTTATGTATTATTGTGGAGGTTGTCTGTTTTTCATGTTATAATCTGTTTGTAAAGGTTGTTTAGCTACACAATGAACTTGATGTTTACCTAGATGCGTTTTTTGTGGATCTCACTCAAACACTTGATCTTGAGAATCATGTCTTATCTCTAGTAACTTGACATCATTTTTATTTGTCTGCTGAACTCATTCATTCATTTTGCAATTACTGTATCTTGCACTTATAATGCAATGTACAACATTTAAAATACCTTTTTTAGTTTTACTTTGCCTGATGTTGGAGTTCCTCAGGTTAAATTCTTTGCCCTCTACTCTTTAGTTTATCAACAATGTTCCCATTCTCACCTCTTGTCCTTTGTCTGAGATGTTTCCATATGTGGATGATGCTGACTTTTTTTTTTGTTGTTTTTTTTGTAAAGGTTCAATGTTTTGGTGAATAGAGAAGTGCGTGTGTGTACTTGTAATGTTTTGATCTTTGGTCTTTCTCTATTTCCACCCTTGGTAGGTAAGTCGGATAGTGAGTAGGGAATAGATAGCCCAGCACCAAGGGTGAGAAGAGTGCCAGAGAAGGAGGAGGAGGCAGGGGAGGATAGTGGGTGCTTCACAATGTGCTAAGCGGGGAACTGCCATGGGACGCTAGCCTTTATTTGGGATATGGGAGGAGCTATTCTCCCACATTGAAACTTGGTCTTTAACCCTCTGATTCAATGTTTTGGTGAATAGAGTAATGCTTCTGCTTATTCGTAATGTTTTGAACTTTGGCTTTTCTCTATTTCCACCCTTGGTAGCTAAGCTGGGTAGTAAGTAGGGAACAGAAGGCCCAACAAGATTACCTCCTTCAATACATGGACAGTATGACCAGTAGCACACTGGAGAGGAAAATCCCTCAAAACCCCCATGTTGAGAAAACCTCTGAGGACCCATGGCTACTGACCTGCCCATACTCTGGGCAAACTAAGAGGAGATGATCCTAAATTCTTAGAACCATATTCTAATTTTTGAATAAGGTTAATGTTTGTAGTGATGAAGTTTCCTTTTCCAAGTCTGTTGAATAATGCATTCAGGAGGGTCAATTCTTGAGGCTGAAGATGCAGGTCTTGTCTGAAGAAATATCCAGAACCCAAATATGAATTATGTCCAGCTGGAAAAATGGTTAAACATAGTCCCAGATTCAAATGTGATATTGGTTGATATTCAATGGGGGGTACAAAATCAATGTGAGCATGAGTAGCATGAATTGATTGAATGAACTGCCAGACTCTGGACTGTGGGAAGTATGATGGGTTTTGAAATCCTTAAAGTAATCCATCAGACTTTGTAGAAGGAAAGGGCAAGATATAGTGTTTAGTTCCTTTGTAGCTTGGCAAGTGATTCAGATATTTGCAAGGTTCTCAGTCGAGCATGATCTCAGTACTGATTAAGAAAAATGCAGGAATTGAAAAGGCTAGATGACTGGGTAGTAGAGGCTTTGAAGTCTGAATTAGGGTCTCATGACTTTGAGTTCAGCAATTTGCAATATTACACTTTGTGGGCATCTATGGAGATGATCAAGGATTCACAAGAGAAACTTTAGGTGCCAGGAAGGAGAGGGTAATTGAAAGGTTTCAGAACAATGAAGGAAGGGTGACATATGCTGTAAAAATGGTAATTGGATACTGATAGGGATAATTGGAAAGTTCAGTACAATAAGTTTGAGGTTTGAAACAAGTTATTGTTGCTATGATGAGGTTTGCATGGGCTCATATTCAGGAAGGACTGCTTGTGCAAGATGGTGGATATGGATATGGGTATTGCTGTAGCTTAATAGCCAGTGGAAGGAGCTTAAGTGGCCATTGCGGCTTTGCCCTTCTGGTGGATCCAATGTCTGTATGCAGTGCGGAGCTTGAGAATGGGTCTTTGAATGAATATACTGACTGATATGGCAAAGGAAGATGATAGCAAGCATAGAATGCATGGGTGCATTGCATGCTTAGTCAGATGTAGAACTGCTGTGGAGCATAACTGTGATAAGGAGACAACCAGGTTGATTGTGGATGTTCAGAATGATGACTCAAATGGAGGCCTGCACCTGGTGCTGGTATTTGCTGGAGGGAGTATGGGGATACTGTAAATCCCGACAGATGAGTTGGAAAGGGCTACTGGATAGGTAGCTGGCATGATTAGAATAACATAATGAAGAGCTGTACATTACTTTGTAAAGTATGGTGATATCCAGAGGCCAGGGAAATAGTGGCTTGTTCAGAGTAAATGTAGCTAGGCAACTATGAATCAGAGATTCAACAATACATTTGCTGGGATAGTAGCAGGAGAAGGGTAGGAACATTCAATGGCTATCCAGGGAATACAAATCGGAAAACATGTTTCAACTGAGTCAGCGCTTTGGGGAGAAGATTGTGAGGAGAATGTGTAACTGATGATGCCAGAACTGCTATGTGGTATTTTGTGGTTCCAGTTATCCTTGAGGGTTATGGTTACTATGGAGTTGATCTATCCCAAGAGGGAATGAGGTTCATGTTTCCAGACCAGACAATGACATGTAAGAGACGCCACTAAATCTTTGATCCTGTGAAGAATTCCGGAGGTAGTAACTTCCATGCAATGTGAATAAAATGGAACATGTAAGGAAAGATCCTGCAGAGCTGGTTGAGATATAAGATCTTCTATAGTACAGTCAAATGGGATTAAAGAAATGGATCCTGGGGAGATTATCGGGAATTACTGATATTTTGTATAGTGACATAGAGTTTATATAGTGTGCTGTTCGAAGGATGTTGCTGGATGAGAGTTTCTTTAGGTGAAAAGAACAGGTACTCCTTTGAGCATTAGATGGGAGCTGAAAAGTCAGCTGAGGCAGGAGTATAAGGCAGATGAACAGGTAGGAATAACTGAACAGGCAGGGATGCCAGATGTTGGTAGTTGCAAGAACACCCAAAAAGAGACACAGCAAACGTGTAGGAGCCCTGAGCTACCAGGACAGCAAAAAGGAAGGCAACAGTACAAGGACTGAGGGAAATTTAAAATGGAAGTCCACTGACTGGGGAAAGGAGCCAAATAGGAAGGCAGCAGTAGAGCAGTACTGACATAAGCAGGTGCAGCAAGATATAGATTTAGGGGCAGACACCGCAGCATACCTGAATAGAATGCAGGAAAGCTGAAATAGGCTTCAGGTGGTAGATCCAGCAAAACTGAGAAGTGAATCCAGGTGCAGGGTACTGCAAGGTTGAGGCACAAGGTTGCCACTTCTGAAGGAGATGGCAAATGGAACTTGCTGATAGCAAAAGGCAATACAGTGATGGGGCATGAGTTTCCCACATCTGAAGGCAATGGTGAACATAATCTGGTGATAGCAAAGGTGCCATGGTGATGGGGAATGCATATGAAGGAGATGGCAAACCTGAATTGCTAACAGTAAAAGGGTAGCAGTGATGGATAGGAGGTTCTCACCTCTGAAGGAGACGGAGAGCTGGAATTGCTGGCAGCTAGGTGATGTGGCGATGGGAAATAGGTTCCCAGCTCAGAAGGAGATTGCAAACTGGAATTGCTGATAGGAAAAAGTACTTGAAACAGCAATGGTAGACCTCAGACTTGAGACAAAGGCAGCAGAAGGGGAAAACTGTAGAAGGCCTCAGGCATACATCCTCGAAGATGGACAAATGGCACATGTCCAGCAGGAAGCAAGGGAGAATGTGGGCAGACAGGTCCTTGATGAAGGCAATAGGGAAACAGAATCATCCGGAGTAGCAATGAAGGAGGAGATGACAGCATGGAGCCGAAGGTCTGGAGATTGGAGGAGGTTGAGCTGGAAGGCAAGCCACAAAGACAATGCACAGGAGCACAGGTGGTGGTGGAAAGCAAGAAGTAAGCAAATCCAGGAGTCTGATTGACTGCGTGGAGATGGAGACTGACAAGCTGGCTGGTCCTAATCCATAAAGTGAGGAGGCCAAAGGCAGGGACAAGTACATCAAGTCCATGGAGGTATAGGATGTCATTGGGTGAGATAGGAAATTGAAGGCACATGGGGTATAGTGGTCCCATTCATGAAGGGAATGCAGCAACTGGATATCAGGTATAGAATGAAGTTGGTTGAAACAGTAGATTGAAGACACAGGCTCCCATCCCCAGCAATCGGGGTGAGCTAATTTTCACTCGATGCTGTGCCAGGCAGAGTTAAGGATGAAGACTGTGAGCAGGTGACATGATATAGAATCAGTTGAAACTGAAGTTGTGGAAACATAATCCCTTCACTGGTAGACTGGGCAAGTCCACCTTCACTTGATACTGCAGAAAGCAGAGTTAGGGATGGAAGAAGTCAGAGTGCTGGTATAAATGGTAGGTGATGGTAAAGAATCCACCAGGGTAAAACAGCAGATAGATTGAAATGGACTCTCATCCCCTGCAGACAGGAAAAGCCTACCTACCTCAGAAGGCAGAGTTAGGGACATAGACCAGAATACTGCTGGTATGGGCTGAGCAAGGAAAAAACAGCCTGCTGCTGAGAAGCCAAGGGAGTAAACAAAGGTGGGACAAAGGGAATGCAGGTAGGGAACAGGAGGAGGAGGAAGAGCATAAGGGAAACATGAAATGGACAAAATGAATGATAAACAATGAGCAATGCACATATTACATGAACACATCATTCGAGAAAGACAGGGGAAACACAACATGGGATTTGGAGGGTAGGTAGGAGTGGGCAGGCTCTCAAGCAGCAAAGCAGAGCAGGCAGGTGATTATGAGGGCTGGAAGGGTACAAATTACTAGGGGTACAATGAGTAAAGGTACAGTAGAAACTATAGACTGAGCAAGGTATATGGACACTGAGACCAGGAAATGGTAGAAACAGGGTAAAGGCATGAGTAGCACAGGTGGCAGATGAAGCTGCAGTGGGAGATCATGTGAAATAGACAACAGCACAATATATGCTGGAGAATTTCAGGCACCAGACCTGGTGATCCATAATGCAGGGCTGTAGGATAAGAGGGAACTGTGATGGAGATAGGGGCTGGTGTGAGAGGTGAAAAAGCCCCAAAGAAAAGCAAGGAGCAAGGTACAAGAAACAAGAATGAGGGATGGAGGAGAGGGGGGACCAGGAGGGGAGGGAAGGATGGGGCTGGTACCAGCAGGCCACAAAGAACTCAGGATAGTCACAGCAGGACAGAGATGGTGGTGGGGGAGATTTTGTGTGTGTGTGTGTGTGTGTGTGTTTGTTTGTGATTGCGAGGAAGGGTGCACTACATAGAAGGTAGGAAAGATAGCGAAAAAAGGAATACGATGGATCCCAAAGAGTAGAAAGTAGGGGAGGGTGATACAATGTAAGGAAATATGGGTGCACAACCTGACTTGGGAAGTTATGGGTAGAAAGTGTGTGTTGGGGGAAACCTGATTGACCAAAAATGCAGGCCACCGACTAGGACACCAGGGAGCAAAGTTGGGGTAAGCAGGTCTCAGTAACAATCAAGACATGGGAGAGGGAACAGAAATGCAAAGACAGAGAGGTGCAGCAGATCCAGAGGCAAAACACACCTAGTGGACAAACTCCAGGAGCAAGGGAGGGTGCAGCTGAAAGAGGCAACAGTAGCAAAAGGCAACAGGGAGTCAGGGGAGTCAGGAATACAAACCCAGGGGCAGGATATAAGTGGAAGAAACTGACAGCAAGGTAATATTTTTTTTTTAGCAAGTTGGAAGAGTATGCAAGGGCAAAAATAAAGAGAACCAAGTGTAACCCCTAGGTGGCACTATTCTAAGGGCTATTACCCCTGCCTATATGGCAGTACACAGTATAAGGTGCCTGAGTTCAGTAAACGGGTGTCTCTACCCAGAGGAATGGTACCGGGGTAGCTTAACTGCTCTGGTATAGAATTCTGGGATGCTATCACCACCTACCAACCCATATAGTGGCCTAAGAAATAGCACATTGCTACATTCTCAATCAGTAGACAGTAATAATAATAATGTGCTTACACCCTTTTCACCTACCACCACGGCTGGATCTGCAGCAGCTGCCCTGGAGACCCCCTGAAATATAAGACCAGCAATGCAGCAATACAATCTAACCACAATAACTAAACTAATAATATGCACACTACACAGCTTAAACATGAACAAGACAATCAGAATTATTTAAAGGCAGTGTACAATGGAGGGGTGTGAATCTAGCAGAATGATTAGCAATCTGATTTAAATCAGGATTGTTCAGCATACACTGTAAGTCCCGATTAGACAGTTCAACAACCCTGGGTACCCAGTATGTGATGCAGGCTAGCCTGAAGCATTGCTCAGGGTGGCTGGAGGTGCAGCTGTTGTTGGGACCCTTAGGAAAGGAAAAACAGTTAAACATGCACACAGCCCAATTATTTGTAATCCAAGCCAGATGGCTCAGTTCATTGCAAGAACCCAGTGAAATGAAACAATTAGATGGTACCACAATGATTTTTGTTTTTGTTACAGGGAGCTACCCTGGTTTGTACTTATGCTTCCAGAACCTGGATGTTGGATAGGTGAGATGTATACCTCGTGGTGATGATCTGGGAGGCCAGGGGAAGCAGAGCCAACATGGCTAACCTCCAGGTGGTCACTACCTGCTCAATAGTGTTGAGCAGGGGGCTGAATCCCTGGGCTGGTCTTTTGCCAAGAAGATCTCTGAAACACGAGTAGTGGCCTAGGCTGAAATGGCAGGGCCCAGGCAGGATGAGTAGTTCTGCAAAAGACCATGATCTTCTGCTGATGACACCTCAGGCTGGCATAATGGATTTGAATGTGAGGAACCAAATCACAACCCATGAAACAGATTCAGCATATTTCAATCACTAATTGATCTAAATAACAGTTCAGATACAGTCCAGTTGTGAATCACAACTTCACTGTGCAAACCTTCCAATCTGAACAAAATTCTCTCACAAGCTGGGCTGATCACTTCTGGAGCAAGTCTTCGGTCCAAATCACAAGTCTCAATGGCACTTCTTCCTATTCCTCTGCTGCAGTTCCAAGGCTGGAAATCAGAACAGGTCTGACTTCCGCAATAGGCAGTTCACTTGCAAGGGAAAGTGGCAGGAAGGCCAGCTTAGCCTCTTCCCACCGATTCCCCTAGACTCCTTTTGGGAGCAGCTGCTAGCAAACTCGAGCTGTTCACTCTTCAATTTTCAGCTCTAACTCATGCACTGCTTCAGGCAGTTCCGGGCATTTCTCTTGTAATCCAAAAGCTTCGGTTGGCTGAGGGAACTGTCAGTTATAGTAAAGGTGCCCCCTCCAGGTCCATTTGGGCACCAAGACTTAAAACTACAAAAACTACAGAATTTCTTCCCACAAGACCCCTGAGGACATTTTGGCTCCCCAGTGGTTTGCTTGGTCCAAATACTAGAAGTACAGATCCTACCATGGTGGCTCCCATCCAAATATTCGAGCTACAATAAAAGCAGGTTAGGCAAACTCTCCATCTTTACTATAACAGTGTATAAACAGTAAACAATCACATTTCCTACTAGAGCTCACTCTGCATAAATAGTGACTGCAGAATGGAGCAAATTAATATACTATCTTTCTGGTCATAAGCCCTAAATCACTGAGAACCAACCCAGACAAATTTCTTAATACAGATTAGCTATGCTCTTAAAGAAACAGGCAAGGAGGCTCACTAGGACACTCTCATACAAATAGAAATATGCAAGACAGGACACCAGCCTGACAGTGGGCATTAAGGAGCCCAGGAAGATTTTATAGTAAACCTCGATTTGTAGGGGGGGTTACATTCTTCCCTGCCTGGAAAAACTTGGCTTCCACATCAAGTCAACACATACCGTTAGATTCTGTATAAAATACTATACCAAAATACATGTATGGTTCATCTAGTTTACCAGAGAAATAAAAGCTGATGCATGAGTAAAATAAGATGGTCACAGAAACAGTATGTCTATACTTTTCCATTTACAAATGACATTTCCTTAGTAACACATTTTTCATACATTTCCCTAAACATGTTAGCATATTCAAACAGTTAAATACATTACTCTTACCATTCTTGTTTGTATTACCTCCTGTACACTACTAACCCACATGGCTTGGGGTCTGTTCCTATCAGCTACACTAGGGCTGCAAAGGGCAAGGGTGTCAGTACACTGACTGAAGGGTTTTACTATTAGCTTAGATGTGGCAGAATGACCCAGTTTTGGAAGAGAACTTTCAGAAATATGCACCCCTTTGTGAACTACATGTAATGGGAGGTCTACAGGCCTTCTAAGGGAGTCATAACTCAGGTATATCTGGCTTGGTGGTTCTTCCTAACTTTGTGGGAGGGGCAGGCACAGGTTTGGTTCTTTCAACATTGCTTGTCAATAAGTATGCTTCTGAAGAAAGGGGTACCTCTGTACTGGTTGTTTGTTCTAGATTGGAAACACTTTCAGCGTCCTGCTCTGAGAGCTCTGGTTAAACAAGATTACTTTCAGTACTGGGTTCTGTAATTCCAGGTTCATCATCTACAGGGAATTCCATGAAATTTAAATATTGTAACACATTACTGATACTCTAAGAATCATCATGTTTATCAACATCATTTTCCACAACATTTTCACAATGATTGGCTGCAAACAGTTTTGAATGTTCTGATATGTCACCGGTTGTGCTTTTTAGCAATGACCATGATCAGAATGAGATCTAGATGATTTGGGGGTTCATTATGGAACATTGCGCAATTGAGGTCTCCAATCAGCTATCAGGTGGCTAACTACTCTGCCCAGATCAGCTGAAGATTGGCACTCATTTTGCTGATGCCCGTCTAAGCCACAATGATAGCAGAATACAAAATCCTCAAAGTAAGCATCTGTGTAATGGGTGTCCAACAGCAGTGAGGTGGGATCCGAAGCTTTACTGCTTGCAGGATTGCAGCTGGACACTAGCTGAAAACTCTGATCACTGGACTATGTCTAGCAATACAACACACAATTGAACAAACCGGGTCTCCAGTTTACTCAGCCAGTCTTCCAAAGAGAGGAAGTCTGTGTCATGGGGGTCACTACATGCCCCTGCTTTGGCACAAGAACCTCCAGAATGCTCCAGGTCCTTGGTGACAACTGAGGATTTTGGTGCAGGCAATACAGATGAGTCCTCTTCAGGTGGTAACTCGGCCTTTCGCAATGCGCACATTACCGAAAGAAACCTGCCAGCATCCACCAAGCACTGCTGGGTCTGTAACAGAAACATTAAGGTCTGAGGGTCTTTGACCAAAGTCAATAGGTGGTCAATTCGGATCCAGTTTAACTTCGGTAGAGTGACTCCCCCTTGGTCTAATACTTTCTGCAAGGTGACCTTCACCCTTAAAACATAGGCCGACAACAAATCTCCAGGATGTTGTCACGTGGCTTTAAATTCCCACATTAGCTGATCTACATCCTTAGGTGGATCAAAAACAGAGGTTAAGGCAACCAGATACTGCTGCACCTATTCGGTGGACATGGTAGATAGAAGCCCCTGAAGGACATTCAGAGCAGGCTCCCAGAGAGCCACCACACTTTCCAGTCACTTCTGCCTTCTTGGCTCCAGGCCATTTGTGCACCATCCACATAGCATGGGCTTTGCAGGTCTCCCAATCCCTTTCTACACTAGTGGTCGGGGTAACTCCAGAGAAGATGCCATCCATAGCAGGAACACTCCTATGGAAAGCACAGGTAAGAGTGAGGACCTATTCTCACACCAGTTTCACAGCTAACATAGGCTTTGGCCACTACAGGGTGCTAATCCCAGCAGTGTCTCCAAGATGTTACCCCTAGGCAGTGCCATTCTAAGGGCTATAACCACTTCCAGTATGGCAATACACAGGTTAAGGGGCCCGAGTTCTCCAAACGGGTGCCTCAACCAAGAGAAATGGTATTGAGTAGCTTAACTGCTCTGGTGTAGCCCTCTGGGACACTATCACCACCTATCAACCCTTCTAGTGGCCTGAGAAATGGCACATTGGTACATTCACAATCAGTAGTAAGGAATAATAATTTTGTACTCACACACTTTTCACTTACCACCAGGGCTGGATCTGTGGCAGCTGCCCTGGAGACTCCCTGGAAAATAAGACCAGCAATGCAGCGATACAATCTTATCACTGTAACCCAACTAATAACATGCACACTAGCCAGGTTAAATGTGAAAAAGACAATCAGATTTATTTAAGAGCAGTGAACAAGGCAGGGGTGTGAATCTAGCAGGATGATTAGCAATCTGATTTAAATCAGGATTGTTCAGCATGCACTGTAAGTCCAAATTAGACAGTTCAACAACCCTGGATACCCAGTAGGTCATGGAGGCTAGCCTGAAGCATTGCTCAGGATGGCCAGCATTGTGGCTGTTGTTGGGGCCCTTAGGAAAGAAAAAACAGTTAAACATGCACAGAATCCAATTATCTGTAATCCAAGCCAGATGGCTCAGTTCATTGCAAGAACCCAGTGAAAAGAAACAGGTAGATGGTACCACATTGATTTTTTACTTTTGTTGCAGGGTGCTACCCTGGTTTGTACTCATTCTACCAGAACCTGGATGTTGGACAGGCGAGATGTAGATCTTGTGGTGATGATCTGGGAGGCCAGGGAAGCAGGCCTGAAATGGCTCACCTCCTGGTGGTTGCTACCTGCTCGATTGTGTTGAGCAGGGGGCTGAATCCCCAAGCTGGTCTTTCATCGAGGCAGTCTCTGAAACATGAGTAGTAGCCTATGCAGAAATGGCAGGGCCCAGGCAGAATGAGCAGTTCTGCAAAAGTTCCTGATCTTCTGCTGGTGAAGCCTCCAGTTGGTGAAATGGATTTTACCTTGGGGAACCAAATCATGACCCATGAAACACATTCAACACATCACTAATTGCTCTAAATAACAGTTTGGATAGAGTCCAGTTGCAAATGAAGCTTCACTGCGCAAAACTTCCAATCCGAGCAAAGTTCTCTCACAAGCTGGGCTGATCGCTTTTGGAGCAAGTCTTCAGTCCAAATTAAAAGTCACAAGGACACTTCTGCTTTTCCACTGCTGCAGTTCAAAGGCTAGAAATCGGAACAGGTCCGACTTCTGCAATTGGCAGTTCACATGCAAGGGAAAGTGTCAGGAAGGCCAGCTTATTCTCTTCCTGCAGATTGCCCTAGGCTCCTTCTGGGATCAGCTACTCTAAAGCTTGAACTGTTCACTCTTTCACTTCCAACTCTAACTCATCAACTGCTTCAGGTAGTTCTGGGCATTTCCCTTGTAATCCAAAAGGTTCGGTTGGCTGAGGGAACTGTCAGTCACAGTAAGGGCTCCCCCTCCAGGTCCATTTGGTCACCAACACCTAAACTAAAAAGAAATACAGAATTCCTTCCCACAAGACCCTTGGGGACAGGTTCCATTTTGGCTCCCTAATGGATCCATTGGTCCAAATACTGGAGGTCCAGAACCTAACATAGTGGCTCCCACCCAAATGTTTGAGCTGCACTAAAAGCAAGTTAGACAAATTTCTCTATCTTTACTATAACAGCGTATAAACAGTAAACAATCACATTTCCTATTAGAGCTCCCTCTGCACAAATAGTGACTGCAGAATGGAGCAAGACAAAATATTGTCTGACCGGTCGCAAGTCCTAAATCACGGGGACCCAGCCCAGACCAATTTCTAAACAAAGATTAGCTATGCTCTTAAAGAGACAGGTGTGGAGGCTCACTAGGGCACTCTCACACAAATAGACATACTCAAGATAGGACACCAGCCTGACAGTAAAAATGAAGCAGCCCAGGAAGACATTATAGTAAACCTCAATCTGTAGGGGGGTTACACAAGTAAGTTAACAGAGCACAGTGAATGAAGTATAAGAATAACCAGGTTGAAAGCAGGGTGTGGATGATGTGAAAAACTGGTAATGCCTCACAGAAGACCACTATATTGGCAGAAGGCATATTTTGGCACAGAAAGAAAAGCACATGTAAGAGGCAAACCAAACCCCCAAAAGGAAACCATGGAATAGGCTAGTATGGTACAAACTAATTTTGTTTCTGACCCATCTTCATGTATACTGGAAGCTGTGCACTGACTGGGGAGGATGAATGATGGCAGGAGAGTAAGCCAAGGGATGGTAAACAGCTGCAGTGAGCAATGCATAAAAAGAACAGGAAGAGTATCAGACAATCAACAACTGCAGTGCACTTGTCACATTCAGGCACAAACAAAAAGTGGGATACCACTACACTGATCTGCAGAGCAGGTTGCTGGCAAATTCCAGGGATGGAAGCGGAGGGCACAGCAGAGAAACCAGCACTGGGGGATGTCATCATGCAACAATGACAGGGTGACCAAGCGGCAGTATCAAAACATGGAGGCAGGCAGGTATGAGACATGGAGGGGAGGTTGGGGGAAATAAAAAAAGGGTGGGCAGGGGATGATGACAGGCAGAGAGGGAGACACGGGGAGAAAAGCACACAGGGCAAGGAAATGAAAGCAGTGGGCAAGGAGGAGGAAGCACTGGGCTAAAAGAGGAGGTGGAGGTGAGGCAAACACTGGAACAAAAGGAGCACTCGCTGAGACAGACACCCCTCCAAGCACAGAGAATGGTCCAGGGGGAAACACAGAGCAAGTGTGGCAAGGAGGAAGAAGCAAGCAAACAGGAACAGTGAGGGAGGAGCAAAAGAAACAAAATGGAATGAGGATGGGAGGGGGACATGAAAGACAAACCATGGAGCTGAAAAGAACCACAACAGCACAGGAGGGGCCAGAGAAAGGGAGGCAGGAAAGTGAGCAGGAAGAATGGGGAGGAGGTACAGCCCACAAGCCACACAGGATCCCAGCGCTCATGAAGGAGGAGGAGGTTTCACAATGCTCTAAGCTGAGAACTGCTGTGGGATGCTGGCCTTAATTTGGCATGTGAGATAAGCTGTTCCCTCACATTGAACCTTGGAATTTATCTCTCCCCCAAAAACATTCAGTGGAATTAAATTGCATATTGTAACATGACAATAAATATTAGGCAAAATAATAAGTACATATTGGTTAGATAGCAACATGTGACTACAAACCAAACATGCATTCATTTTCTAGTAATATCCACTGGTGTAGTACCTTTGAAAAACACATATAAATTGCCACTGAACAGTATAAAAATAAATGACAGGTTAATTCCCACCCACTTGCCCTGTGGAACTCTGATTTTCTAGACATATAAATTGTATGTCTCTTGTAAATATACATGAGCAGTAATAACAGACCAGACAAAGATAGCACTGGCAGTGCAAAAACAAATGAGCCCTTATGAAGTACAACAGCCTCCTCTAGCCAGCAGTCCCCAAAAATAGAGAAACCAGTGACGGAGAAATAAAGAGAAGATCAACAAAATAACACAGGCAGCATACCACAGATTCTAAAACATCAGGCAGTAGAAACCAGGGGCCAGATATTCAAAACTAAGCCCTGGGACCAAAATTAGCACTGCATGGCATGCAAAATTAGCCCAGAACCATTTGTGCACTATATTCGAAGGAATAGTCCCAGGGCTAAATCAGTTGAATATAGCATGCAAATGATGCCGTGCAAACAGGACTGAGAGTGCAGTGCTAAAATAGCCTGGCAAATAAGACAGCTCTGAATATAGCAACAAGGAAGGCCAAACTGCAACAGCAGCCCAGACCACACAGAGGTAGAGTAAGGCAGAGTTGCAGTAGGTGGCCAATATGGGTGATAGCCACGAAGTGGTGCACAACTGCAAACTACATAGCAGGCCAAGCACAGCAGAACTGTACTACTGTATGGCTTTGACAGGCTTGCTCGGGGCTAATTCATTTGCCTGGTGCTAACACATTTGCCTGGCACTAACACATTAACCTGGTGCTAAATTTTGCTATATTCAAAGCTCCTCTGCAAATGAGCCTACTTAGGCAGGCAGGTAGCCCTGTTCCCTGGGACAGTACAGGGCTACATGCTTCAGGGCATGGAATTGCCTCCTTGGTGACCGACTGCAGCCACAGCCGCACACTTGCTGCACATCCAGGTCACCTGGCTTGTTTGGCACTCAGCCCCAGGAGAGCAGAAGGCTACCTGCTTCAGGGCATGGAAGCGCCTCCTCGGTGACTGACTGCAGCCACAGCCACACACCAGCTGCACAGCCAGGCCACTCGGCTTCTTCGGCAATCAGCCCCAGGAGAGCACAGGGTAAGATACAGAAACATTCCCTAGCTTACAGCGTCTCTCAAATTGGCTGAAGACCTTCTGGAGGCAACTGCTATTGGCTGCATGATCTGTAGCTCCTGTCCCTATTGGCTGAAGCTGAATACCAACTTTTATAACTTACAGGGACCAACAGTATTTTAATTATTGTAATTGTGAGGGGAATTTTTGGCCCTTCTGCCCACCCCCACCCACCTTCTTAATTAAATGCACCTTCTTCCCACCCACCTTTTGTTAGGTACCCTCCTATTGGCTCAATAATGGACTGCTAGGTTCCCTCCTATTGGCACAATAATGAACTGCTGGACCTTAATTGGTGCTTGAGCAAGGCCATCAAGGATCCTCTTTTGGTACAGCCTTTTGCCTAAATTCCATAGTGGAGGACCCTATTTTTTGTGGTCAGTATGCAGGGTGTTAGCTCTATTTTCTGCCACCTAATTGGCCCGCTCACACTACTACTTATCTCTGGCACTCTTCCTACCAAAGTACTGGCACAAACTGGGGCCACAGTACCTTCTCTTCTCACCTTAACATGGGTTGTAATCATACGAAGGATACTGTGCACATCTCAAACCAATTCCCCCCACTTCAACCAGCATGTTTTATGCAGCACACCCTTCTCTTCTCTGCCTGGGTGCTTCTCTTTGCATCCTTTGGGGGCATCTGACACCATCCTACTGCATCCTCAACACCACCTTTCTGTGTTCACAGGAAGGGCCAGACTAAGACTTTCAAACTGACTCTGATTGCTATTAAAAATATTCTACTGATCCTCCTAATCTGCTGTGGTGACTGTGAACTTACCCCAGGCCAGCCCTCTACTATCCCCTCCCCTTCAGATATAACAAACCTAAAAGGACTAAAAATTCTGCACGCAAATGTCTGTAGTCTCCTAAGAAAGCTGGACCTTATCCAAACATGGATAAACCTCACCACCCCTAATGTATTGGCTATTTCTGAGTCATGGCTTAAACCCTCAACTAAGGACACTGAAATAAATATACCTTCTTACAATGTCTATAGAATGGACAGATGGACCAGAGGCGGTGGAGTTGCTATATATCTACAGGATAAGTACTGTGCTTTTACCATCAGCTCTATCTCTGAGCCTAAAGAATATGATGGTCTATCAATTAAATTACAACTGTCCCCATCCCAATCCATTCAAATCATTGCATGTTATGGACCCCCATCGGCTGGCCTAAAGACCATTCAGCACCCAAACTCATTACTTGACTCTGCATCTCCAGAGGTCATAGTTGTAGGTGATCTAAATCTTGATTAGTATGCCACCTGTTCCAAGTCTCTCAAGGAGCTAAGTGACATCTTTGGTCTCCACCAACTCATTATGGAACCCACCCAGCCAAACACCAAAATAACAGCCAACAGCTCCCTACTCGATACACTATTGGTTAACAAGCCGCATCTGTTCTCTCACGTGGGAGTGTTTTCTAATGATCTCAGTGACCACTGCATTGTTGCATGCATAAGGTCCCTGCCAAAAATGATCTCCTCCTCCTCCAGATACATGCAAAAAAGGTGCAGATGGAATTTTGACATTTCCGCCTTCCTTACTGACCTACAGCATTCTAATTGTCAGGAGTTCTATCTTGCCTCTTCCTTTATTGATGCGTATAATATTTTCCATACTATCCTCATGGACACAATTAACCAGTATGCTCCACTGGTAAAAACCCATACAAAGAAAATCTCTTGCCCCTGGTTTTCCGCCAACCTCAAGTTGGCTCTTTTGCACAGGGATGCCTTATGGAAAGAGGCATGAAAAACTAAGCCTCATGTCGACTGGGTTTCCTTCAGAGCTGCCATAAATCAATTCACTAAGCTTGTAAGGGCTGCCAAGTCCAGTTATTATAACACTAAACTGAATGCATCTACCTACAGCCCATCCACCTTTTGGAAGACCATTAGGGAAGTTGAAGGTCATAGGACATCCAACACCTGACCATCCAAGATCTCTGTTGACAACGTAATGCTCACAGATAAACATGGTATACTGAATGGGCTAAACAACCACTTTGCCACAGCTGGATTTGCCTTTGGTTCCTCCCCTGCTAATGCCCTGACAGGCTATCTCTATGGCCTGGACAAGACACCCTTCCCCACCACAAAGGCTGTGCCATCCTTCTCCTTCAGCCAGGTATCTCTGAAACAAGTTGAAAACATGTTAATCAACCTAGGCATTAGAAAAAGTGCTGGTGCTGACTTCATTGACCCGTACTTTCTGAAAATCAGCTACGATATACTAGCTGTCCCGATAACCCACATCTTCAATCTGTCCCTTACACGGAGTTCCCGTCTGGATAGCTGGAAAACTGCCCATGCCATCCCGTTATTCAAATCAGGGGACCCTGCGGACCTTAATAACTATTAGTTGATCTCTCTGCTTCCTACCTTATCAAAAATGTTGGAAGAGATTGTCAGTATGCAGATTAGAGACCACCTTGAACTACATAACCTACTCACCTCTATACAATCTGGCTTCAGACCTCAACATTCTGTAGCACTATCTCTGCACTTTCAAAAATTACCAATGTCTGGCTGAATGGATTGGACAATAAACTCTATGTAGATGCCCTATTCTTGGATCTAAGCAAGGCATTTGACACAGTGGACCATGCCCTCCTGCTGGATATTGTCTATACATAACATGACCCCCAGGTAGAATGATTGTATCAGGTAGAGGCTGGCTCACCGAGCCACTTTCTATGTATTTGGATGCCTTTTTTCAGCCCCTAGTACGGGGCATTAGATCTTTTCTTCGAGACTCTTCCCAGGTAGTACATATTGTAGAGGATTTACAAGTTGAACAGGACTGGTATTTTGCTACAATTGATGTCAATTCATTGTGCACAGTTATACCACACAGTGAAGGACTGAGTGCGCTAACATTTTTTCTAGAAAAAAGATCTGAAGAGAGAAAGGTACAGGTGCCAACCCCATTCCTTGTGCAACTGGCAGAATTTGTTTTGACCATAAACATATTCTGGTTTAATGGACAAATATTTCATCAAATACAGGGTACTGCCATGGGAACCACCATGGCACCCAGTTATGCCAATCTTTTTGTAGGAAAATGGGAGTTGGACCACCTTTATGAAGCAGCGACAGATCCATACATTAATTGTTTGGACCTGTGGAGATGCTTTATCGATGATATTTTTGTTGTCTGGAAAGGAACTATGGAAGACTTTGAATCATTTATATTATGGATGGAATCAACTAGTAGCTGTCTAAGATTTAAATATGAGATTGACAGAATGAGTATTACCTTTTTGGATTTAAGAATTTATAAAGATGAAAATGGATGAGCATGTACCACCCTTTTTCAAAAACCAACAGCTAGGAACACATTGTTAAGATTTGATAGCTGCCATCCTTTCCATACTAGATTCAATATTCCTAAGGGACAATTGATTAGAACATTTAGAAATTGCACAGAGCCAGAAAAATTTGTCAAAAAATGGTGAGCGCAGGTATCCAGGTTCATGGAACATGGCTATAGCATTAATAGTATTGCTTCAACTATTAGAGAGGTAGATGTCATGGACAGGAATGAAGTATTGATGTATAAACAACATAAAAATAAACAAGATATGGAATGTCCTTTTGTAACTAGTTTTTCCAGTCAAGCTAGGGATGTTAGAAAGATTGTTAAAAATAACTGACCACTTCTGTGTTTGGAACCTAGATTGCAGGAGACCATTAAGAATGGACCTAAGGTGGTTTTTAGGAAGTGTAAAAGCATTGGAGAACATGTAACTTCTAAAATAACTACTAGGGAGCTAAATAAACAAATGTTGTTAACCTCTAGACCTAAAGGTACACATAAATGTGGCAATTGTAACTTTTGTCAATATATAAATAGTTGCAAACAGTTTGCACACCCTGTTACAGGTAAAATGATAGAATTAAAGGATTTTATTACTTGTAGTAGTATGGGGTAGTCTACTTACTTACATGTGAGTGTGGGGCATGTTATGTCGGATGCACTACACGGAAATTCAAAATAATAATAAGTGAACATGTAAGGGCAGTGGAAAAGAAAGATAATAACTAGGCAATTGTAAAACATATTTTAACAAATGATTTCCAGAAACACACCTTCAAATTTATTGGTCTTGAATTGGTCTCATTAGGACCCGGGGGGGGGGGGACCTAAATAAAAAAAAAATTGGACAGAGAGAGAGAGTTACTGAATTCATTTTTTGGGGGTGCGCTCCCAGAAGAGAGATTATTGGATGAGATTATTGATCTCTCAGCATTTTTAAAAAAGTACAAATTCTAATACATATCCAAGCTGCATTGTCCTGTTAATGCTTTAAGATTAAGTAATAGTGCCTGGGGAACTTTTTTTGTTAATTGTTGTAATGTAGTACACATGTCCCCATGTTACATATGGGTTTCACTTTAAGAGCCATTGGCAACGAAGGATTAATTGAAAACAATTTATATTTATTGAAAGATTTTAGATAGACGTTGGATAAATGGTGTCACATGTCTGTTTTTTATGTATATTTAAGAAGCATTAGTAGATATAAAATTATTAACTCTGATGAAGCCTAGCAGTGTACCAGGTGAAACGTTAGTTAATTTGTAGTCACTTTTTCGCATGTTTGCATGTCTTCAATAAATAATTATATGGTTGGTTCCATTTGCTGTTCATTTTTATTGTGGTATGGGTGCTGTTTTGCTACTTTTTGTATTATTGAATTTAACATAGCACCATTCACTTCTTGGTGCTCTTGATGTTTTTTGTTTCTTAATTGATTGATTGAATTTTGCTATATTCAAAGCTCTTTTGCAAATGAGCCTACTTAGGCAATTCATGGGCAAGCAACCACATTAGCATCTCATTATGCCCTGCTTTGCAAGCATTACCATGTAGATTGCCCTGCACTATTGCATGGTGCACATAGCTCCATCTATATGTCAGACTGGAACTACAGGTCAGTAGCTGCAAGCTGGTTGTGCTCACAGCTCCACCTGTATGTCAGACATAATAAACAGTTCATTAGCTGCAGGCTAGGTTTGAACATAGAAGCACAGACTATTGTGACCCAGGGGGACTAGCACCACCGAAATGGGTGGTTAGGCTGCATGCATAGACATATTGTTATTCCTACTACGGTGTGTATCAGATGGTACAGCACCATAGTAGCTGGTATTACAAGGTGCACAGCAATGCCTATGGTGTGTCAGGCAACAATGGCTGCTGCTATCCACACAGTGACATGCACCACTGGGAGGTGTGTTCTGACAGTGGAAACCACAATCATACTGTCCTGTGACCCACATACACTACTCCAGTGGCATGGGATTCTCACACTAACATACAAATGGCTGGCCATGTGTGACGCGGAGCCCAGACAGGTGTGCGTTATGTGCCCTGAGGGAGGCAGACACATGCAGAATAATCATACAGGCACACTGGGGTGAAGGGTATTCCTGTCACTGGCACATGTGTACTGTGTTGATAGCCCCAGCCATGTGGCAGCATCTACTATGTGGTGCAGCCTGGCCACCTGTACACCCTCTCCTCAGTACCCTCCATTCCCCCAGTGCTACGTGTGTGCTGGATTGTTGTGTTGTACTCCTATGTGGGGGACTGGATCTGTGTACTGCATGGTACACTGACAAGGTGTTCACTCAGCACTGGGTCACCCACAGATGCCTGGCAGGGTTGGGACTGGTGCCAGATGATGTCGACATGGGCGGTGCCATCTGTATTCAGCAAGTCTCTTCCATGGCATATGGAGAGGCCCAGGGTGGCCATCTGCCCTCTCTGCCTCCTGCTTGGCTGCAGTCATCAGGTATACCATGATGCTGTTGTTGCTTATGGCCATGTTGCCTGTTGCTGCTGTGTTCACACCCCCTAGCCTTGTTTTGCCCAGAGTTGACTACCTGTTTCTGGGTGGCAATTTGCACCATGCAAAGTGTCGCACAAAGTTGCATACACACATGTTGTGTGATGCTAATGTGCTGGATACAGCATAGAGCCTATATTCATGTTCATGCCTCTTCTCTTAGCATGGTGCATACATTATAATTTTGCCTGGCGCTAATGCAGTTTGCCCGTGATGTTTGATCTTTTGAATAGAGGGGACCAGCACAAACAGTTTGTGCCCAGTGCAAAGTTTTGAATTTCTGACCCCATGTCTCCCATGACTTCCAACCCATTCAGCCTTAGTAACTTACCATTAATGGGCCAGTTAACTTAAACTACTACTGTCCATGTGAGAAAGGAAACACTTAAAAGGGTACCTAATATTCTCTGAAATTACACAGTCAGACCACAGTGTTTCATTGTTCAGGGCATACAGTTTACGTAGCATACCTTTGTTGTTGGTGTGATGTTCCTCCTCTCAAGCTTTGAACCCAATAATTCCACACAATAATAAATGTTCTGTTAGTTGAAAAGTTAACTTCTTTAAAAAATAATGTTACCATAGAATGTATTATGTTGTACAAAAGCACTGTTTGTATTCATGAAAGACACACATAAAGACAGTCTGTATGCAAATGAGCCTGGCATCCAATCCCAGCATGCATAGCAGAAGCTTGAACACCGTTTCAGCAGCATTATTTGAGCAATGTAGACAGACTGATATTGATCGTTCTGAAGCGTTTACGTGTGTTATAGAAATGTTCATCAAGTAGTGTCAAAATACAGTAATATGTAATAATAATAGAAATGAAAACTACAATATTAATAAACATTCCTTTTGTAAACTATACCTCTGCTTTCTGACAATAAAATGTTCGACACCTCCATATGTCTGCATTTTTGTTGAAATATATTTATCATAGCAATATTTCCTACCTAGTACTTGCCATGTTACAGAAAGCCACGGTAAACCAAAAGGCTTCTACTATGGAATTAATGCATGAATGAATGGTCAGGGCAATTTTACATACACCCTCCAACCATGCATTAATTCCATAGTACAAGCCTCCTTTCTTGTGGCTTAATATTGGCATACAAAATGATGTCATCCACATCTTGCAGTGGTTTCAACAGTAAAAATTAGTTTTCAATAACAGAGAAACCTTACAATACTGGCAGAAAAAAAAAAGGTCTATCTAGTCTACCCAGAGTTCCAATCTTCCCCTGCATCTTTTGTCCATATAGGGATTTATCCCTCCCAGTCAACTCCCTTGTTCTCCTTTCTAATGCTACTGACCTGAGCAAACACCAGACCCTTCACTCTTTCCCAATCCTGCTTGAAACCATTTACGGTCTTGGTGCCCATTGCCCACCCCTACCACTGGAAAACTGTTCCACCCTTTCCATAAACTAGAAATTGTTCATAACCCTCATTAATATTCCCCCCCAACAGTGAAATAACTATTCCTTTAATAGCTTTCTCTGAGTTTAAAAAATAAAGCAAGGGTTCCAAATAAATGTTAAATAGAGTAGGAGAGAGGGGACAATCTTGTCTAGTACTTGTAAACAATCAGATTGGTGAAGAAATTAAGTTATTACAGCAAATCTTGCTGAAGCATTTGATTATGACATTTTAAGCCAGTTTATAAATGTTTGAGGGAAACCATAGGTAGCATAAGGTAGCATTTAGAAAGTCATGATGGACTCTAGCGAATGTTTTTTCCACATCCAGTGAAACTAAAGCCATGGATAATTTGGTTTCCCTGGATATGGAAAGAATGTGAGATAACTTTTTAAAATGGTCAGCTGCCTGTCTAAATGATATAAAATTTGTTAGATCAAAACATATTAGAAACTGCCATATTTTCCTAATTCTTTGTGCTAAGATAAAAGACATAATCATTTTTATATCATAGTTGAATGATATCGGCCGATAATTTGAAACTGTTTGTTTTGATTTGTTGGGTTTTGGGATTAAAATCATTCTGGCTTCTAACAGAGTTTTATCTGATACACCATTAACTAAAATAAAATCAAAAAGTTCTTTTAAGATGGGACATAATGAATTCTTAAATATTTTATAAAAATGAGCCGTTAGGCCATCTGGGCCAGAAGCTTTATTGTCTGCAAAATTATCAATAGTTTCTCCAATCTTGTTAAGAGTAATTGGAAGGACTAATGCATAAGCTCCAGATTCTTTTAATCATGGACAAGAAAAAATATGGAAATAATTAACAATCTCATCCATTGATGGAGGGTTAGGAATAGGACCACATAAAGTGGAATAGAAATTAAAGAATTTGTTTAAAATATCTTTATAAACTGTTGCAACGTTGTTGTTATTGTCCCAAATTAAGGAGTCAACATGCCTAGATTGAGCCATTGTTTTAATTCTATTGGCTAATAGCTTGTTAGGCTTGTCCCCTAAATCAACATAGAAGGTTTTTGATCTATTAGTAAGAAATGCAGCTTGCTATTTAACCATAAATTGTATTTCCTCTTGAAAGAATTGAATTTCCCGAGTTGTTTTTTTTTTAGTGAAGGTTTGTGTTGGCTTTTTAACTCCAATAGGTTTAATTTGTCAGTAAGTTGTTTTAGTTTAACATCTTTTTTTTTATTTTTTGCTCCAAATCTGATAAATTCCCCTCTAGTAAAACATTTGCATGCTGCCCATATCATATCAACTTTGTCTACTGAAAAGGCGTTTTGATCCCAAAAAATCTTAATAGATTTATCAATATAATGAATAATATAAACTTGTCTCAATAAATGAGGATTTAGCATCAAAGAGAAATTCCTTTTATATGAAATTCCTAATTATAAAGTAAGATAAACCAGGAAATGGTCTGGAATAATATGTGGGAGATTCCTGGGTCCTTAGCAGCAGGGAGAAGCTATTTAAAAATAAAAAAAAAATAGTTATTTTTTGAACCCTAATGCATTCTCATCATCCACTTGTACTGTATCTGTCAGTATAGTTTATCATAGAAATTTTTGAACAAATGGTTAATTCACATGAGTCATTTGTAAGAGAATAATTGTCTTAATCCTTAATGATCACAATCTGGGCCATTGACATGGTCTGTTTTAACACAAATACCAAGACTTATATGGCCTTGGGGGTCACTGGATACATAGTTAAGTTGTGCTTTTCTGTACATAAATTTGGTTGAGAAGTGTCTGGCAAGACAGTGGATGGGTGGTAATTGTATAAGTTGTGAAGTAACTGCTCAGTAAAAAAGTTTCTATGCTTAATGGTATATTGGGTCAAGTATGCCTTTTAATCCTAAGGGTTTTTTGTCTAATATAAGCTTAGTTCTTTTATATTAGTCTGTTCTGCACTAGGATTTGCTTTTTCTTTTCATTATTTTCCTAATGTGAACAAGGGGCTTGAGCAGACCAGAAGCCATCCTGTTGATCTACTAATCTGAGTAATCACCTTTTTAATAAGAAGCATTGTTGGGGTACTAGTCCACAAAAAGTGTTTTTTTTTTCTTTTATTTGTGTAGGAGGATATTTAATTAAAGATTAGGAAATATGGAAAGGAAAAGGGGAAATTGTTCCCGGACTCCCCATCCAACAAACATGCCGACACATGCTTTTGTGGGCTCTTGTATTGGCAATCAGTTTATTCCAACTCTTTCATATTAACATTCTCATTTCATCTTGTCATTTGATCATATATTACTATCAGTTTTATGATACATACATCATTTCTTTCCCACTTTACTAACTCCTTCAATTTATATATACACAAAATGTACACATTTTTATATTTTCCATCTTTATTTATCTTCTACCCACACAGATGTACATCTGAGGGCCTCTTTTCCTTCTTGTCTTTCTTTTCAGGGTGCCAGTGTACACTAGCACCTTTCTCTGGTCATCCTATCCATGCAGCCTTGTAGATCCACCTGCCCCTCCCTCCCTTCTCCCCCCCACCCCCATCGTTCATTTCTTCCCCGCTTTCCATTCCAGGCAGAGCCTTTTGCCCAGCCATCCACCTTCACATTGGCCCCCAGATAGGCCCCCAAAAGATGATGTCCACCTTCGGTGCTGGGGCCTCCTCCATATCCCTTGTTTTCTAACATGCAGGGTGGGTAGAAAGCAAAATCATGAGAGCAAAAGTGTGAGCCATGGCCCCTTTGGCATGCTCTTATTTACCCCTTAAGGCTCACTCTCTCTCTTTTTGTCCAATAATCAGGCTCAAGGTAGGTTACTCGAGTCCCAGTCCCCTTTGGGAGGCCACCTGGCCCCTTAACTTATTCCCTCTAATTACTGCTTCACCTTTTTTTATCTCTCGTTCCTTCTCAACCCATCCAACCTGTAACCAATACCCCCGATCCCCCTGCCACTCCTTTTCTCCCCCATCCTTTACAGAGCACCCATCTCTGTTGCATGGGTCCCCCAGGGACAACTACATCTGCCCCTTTAGATGGGCAAACCACATTGTTCCCAGACTTCCCATCCAACAAACACACAAACATTCTTGGATTACAATACCTTTGAGCACATAACAGCTATTTTACAAAGGTTCCACATTCGTGGGAAGGGTGAAAGACATACAGCAGATGGTACTACATAACATTTTGACAAGAAAGTATTTAAAATGATAATATGACATTAACATTGTAACAAAAATTAAAACTATGAATCGGTAGGAAATCAAAAATAACCTAATAAAAGGAGGTGACCCAAGGTGCTTTGTCAAATAGGTATAGGTAGATTTGGGTGAACAAAAGTTCAGGTAAGTGAAGATAAACAGTGAAAAGAAGGTGCAGTGTAAGGGGGTGAGGTGAAACAAGGATCAGGGAAGGAGGCAGGAAATAGGCGGAGTGGTTAGGTAAAAGTGTTCATATGCAGAGAAAGGGGAAGAAGTAGGTACACAAGTATGTGTCAATACTGCTGAGGTAGTGCCATGTCTGTTGAAACAGTCACAAGAACTGTTAGCTGTAAGATGCTAATGACAAGTTCCTTTAAATTATCCCAATTTTGGTAAGGAAGAGATATCACTGGGCAGTGCATTAAACCATAGTGGTGCTCTATATGCAAACGATTGTTGCCCTTCTGTAGCCCAGCATTTTGGGACATCAAAGTGTTGGTTGACTGAGCTATGTGCGTACTGGGAGCTGTAAGAGGGGTTGAATAAGTTTGTAACATCACAAGAAGTGCCTTTTTACTTAGCAAGCAGGTTTGATAGTGAATCCTCCCATTCAGCTGAAGCCAACCTGTTGGCACATACAGTTCACATGTGTAGGTAAGGCTTGCTGCTCCAGTAAGAGGTCAGCATGCTTTATTGAGTGCCACTGATATTCTGTGGATCGTAGTGGTGGAAGTTGAGTCATAGATAACCACACCATAGTCAACAATGGATACTATGGAGCCATATAGATAGCTAGTATAAGGGTTTTAGGTGTTAGACTGTGTTTATGTCTATGGAGTAACCCTATCTTGATTCTGGCAGACCTGACAACATTCTAAACATGCTGGGAATTTGATAGTGAGCTATCCATGGTTACACCTAGATACTTGAAATGCTGAATTCTTTCAAGCAGGATGCCAGCGGAGTTCCTGATGGTTACGGCACTAGATCTGTGTTTGCCGTGAACACTGCTGAAAACATGACTTGTTTTTTTGTAGTTCAGAATCAGCTTGTATTTCCTGAACTAGTCCTGCACTTATTCAAAGCTGAGTTGAAGTTGATGTTCCAGTGGTTCAGGGTTAGTGTTGGTAGTGTACATGACTGCATCATCCACATAGAGGAGGATCTGCTGGTGACAGAAGTGAGGAAGGGAGATTGTAAAGAAAGATGCTAAAGAGAATGGACCCAGTATGGAGCCCTGTGGTACTCAAGAGTGGACATTTTGATCGTCAGAGGTGACATTAGCTATTTTTACCCATTGGGAGCAGCCTATAAGATAGCTTTTGGACCAGGACACAGTATCTTCGGAGAGGCCAGTTGAGGACAGTTGCTTGAGAAGTAGAACGGCCTATCCTGTAGGTAGGGAAATGGGCAGACTAGATGGGCCAAGCGATCCTTATCTGCCCTCAAAGTCTATGTTTCTATGTTTCTGTTTGTTCACTGTATCAAAGGCCTTTGTGAGGTCTATGAAGGCTGCACCCACCAATCTACCTTGATCCAGAGATCAGTGAATTCTAACAGTGCTGTGGTAGTGCTATGCAACTTTCTGAATCCATGCTGCTGGGGGCACTGGATCAAGTATTTTTCCATATACTCCACCAGTTGATCCACAACTAAGCGTTCAAGTGCCCTAGACAGAGGTGGAAGTATCGAGATAGGTCTTTAGTTTATGTGTATAGTGTGGTCATCACTTTTGTTATCAGGGGTAACAAGAGCTGACTTCCAGATTAGGGGGTATTGTGCCAGTCTCAGTGAGAGGTTTAGAATCTTTGCAATGGGCACCAGTATTTTTCTTCAATGGTAAGGGCAACTAATTTGCGGTCTAAGGAATCACCGCTATGCTTTGACTTCCTGAGTACTTTTACTAAGTATTTCCTGACCATATGCAGTGGGATCTCTTTGAAATAGAAAGGAGGTGGTGCAGGAAGCAAATCATCTGCCTGCTGTTCAGTGTCTTCAGTGATGTCTTTGAAGAAGTCTGGTGGGAGGACACTGCCCGGTCAGTGAATGCATTATTAAAAGCATTGGCTATGGTCAATGGGTCAAGGGTGGGGGCTCCATTAATATTTACCATGGTGGGTTCAACCTTAGCATCTTTTCCTGTTACATCTTCATATTATTCCAAGAATTCTTACTGTCACCCCAAGTATTAACAAGCTGTTTTCTATGGTACTTGCTTTTTTCTATGTGAATAGCCTGGATGAACTTATTCCTGACAGTTTTATATTCTTGTACATCTGCATGCTTGCAAGTAGCCTTTACATGACACCAGAGGTGATCTCTGTGATTCATCTGACTAATGAGGTTGGTGGATAACCAGGGATTAATGGTGGCTTGGATTTTTATCCTTTTCAAGGAGGCATGGATATTGCAAGCTTCATTAAAGTGCTTGATAAAGTGGTCAAGAGCTGTATTTATATCCTTTGTGGCATCAAGTAATGACCAGTCAATGCTATGGAGGTGCTGTTTCAGGGGTCCAGGTGTCCCTGCTTCAGCAGCCTGCTGAAAATTATTTTGGAGGAGGTTTATTGAATTTATTTAACCAGTTACAGGTAAAAGGAGAGTGGTAACTTAATGTGTCTGGGAGAACTTTCACATTTGTAATACGACCTGGATGATTGGACAGTATCCAGTTGAGAAGGGTACTCATACCTGTCTTATAATTAGCTCTAGTAGGTGACGGAACAAGCTGGGTAAGGTTGAGTGCAGAGGTTGCATCCTTAAAGGAACCTACTTCAGGGGAATGCCAGTTGACATCATGATTATCATCTCAGCATTATGGTGCAGGTTCATAACATACCGCATCAAGCTATGGAAGCCTGTGAATTGGTCCTTAGGTGGTATGTAGCTGGACACAATTGTTAGACCTTTATTGTGGGCCCCAAGACGAACATTGATGGCTAATGCCTGGGTGGCATTGCCTAGGCTGTCCATAGGTAATGTATATCCTATAAGTGTATCCTTGAATATATGGAACAATCACCCCCTTGTTTTGTGAGCCTATCCTGTCTAAAGATGACATAACTATGTATAGCAACAGCCGAGTCAGGGATCTTTGGGGAAAGCCACGTTTCCACTACAGACAGGATGTCAGAGGTTTGCTGCATGACCCAAGCTTGGAGTCTATCTATCTTACATAACAGGCTGCAGATATTTATAGAGGCCAATGCAAATGAACCAGTCTTGTTTGTGTTGCTAGGTGAAGCAGATCTTGCTGGGCCAGGGTTAGAGTGCACATTTCCAGACACTAACAACAACGTTAGTATGAGTCTAAGCATGAAACGTTTCATTAGTTTGAAATTCAGCTTGTGAGACTGACATGAGTTTGACCTCTTTCTTCTTTTTATGTGCATTACAGTAAGGCTAAGTGGTAATGACAGTGGCGAGCAGGGTCTAAATTCCCTGATGGATTGCAGATGTACCAGGATCCAGGAGGAGTCCACAAGACTTTGGAAGTGTATAACAGATTACTGGTAACAATTATTCCATATATTTCAATATTTACATTTATATTTCATCATGCCATTTTATCACATATTGCTGTTATTTTTATGATACATACAGCATCATTTATTTCCCACTGTATTAATTTCTTCTATTTATATGTACGCATATTATACACATTTTTATATTTTTCCATCTTTATTTGTTATCTTTTCCCCACCCAGATGTGCATCTGGGTAGCCTCTTTTCCTTCTTTTCTTTCTTCTCAGGGTTCTAATGTACCACTAGCACCCTTCCTCCGGTCATCCTATCCATGTGGCATTCTAGGTCCGCCTGACCCACCTCTCTCCCATTTCTCACTTCCACTCCTCCAGCTTTCACTTCTTCCCATAACCCACATCCAGTTTGCACAGGATGGCAGGCCTTCCCCCCTGTTGTAATAGCCCTTTTCTCTCAACCATGCTTCAATGCAGTCAGCTATCTCAGAGTTAAATAGGTCCACTCCCATACCTGTTAGGTGCATGCCATCCCCCCTGTAGAGCTCATCCTCATGTTCCTCAATCCTCTATGTATCACTCTTCCCCCATCCCCATAAACATGCCCCCCACTCTATGGTTCATGCATTTTATTGCCTTATCAATGGCCTTGTGACTGTGGGCATTCTGTCAAACCCTTCTGGGAACCATGTCCAACCAGACCAGCATGACACTTGGCCACCATTGTTTTAGTTTGGTAATGTCCTCTTTAATCTGGCAACATATGTCATGCCAGGGCCTGGTCCCCAGGTCATTCCAACCCAGATGAACAATTACCATGTCTGGCTCGGGCTGTCCATTCCTCATCTCCCACAAGATTGGTAAAAGCTGGTCCCACCTCATCCCTCTGACATTTCGCCATGTTATCTTGCACTGCCTCAGGTTTTGGTAAAGTTGCCACCCCTGCTCTCCTTGCTGCTCTCCTTTTAGCCTAAAATATGAATGAATACCCACAGATCCATATCTCCTGTCACCTTTTGTGACCTGTTTAATTGAACATCATGGAGAGATATGGCATTGTATTCCCTCCCTTTGACACTCCCTTACTCTCCCACCCCCCACTTTTGGTTTGTATCCCCTGGCCCACTCCCCCCAACTTCTCCCCCATTACCTTGCAGTGTGTTCCTACAAAAGAAAGAGAAACAGTATTAGTTTGCTAATTAATGTTTCTCACATACCTTTTGTAACAAGCTGAGTCCCACTGCCCCACTTCCTTCACCTCCTTGTCATAGTTCCCCTTTTCTGTAGCCACTGATGTTGCCCCAATCCTAAAGGAGTGGGAGGAAAAACTCCCCTGATCCTCTCCAATGAATTCCATTCCTTTTTTCATCAGAACCACCACTTGGGCACCTGTCACTATTTTACCATCCATGTGGGCAAATAATACCCCTTTTTTGTGGGCTCGTACTGCTGTGTAATCAAACAGTGCATTCACTGGACATATGACCCTCATCTCATTCTGTCTTAGCACCACACTAGCCCTCTTTACTTCTTGGTCTGTTTTTGACCTCTTAGGGTTTACCATAATTTTTCAGCCGCCCCATAATCTCTTTTCCCATTGAAGCCACTCTTGGGATCCTTGTCTCCCTAGCCCTACTACTTCACTTACCCAAAATGCCCCATGAAACATGACTGAGAAAATGGCCACAAACAGCGTGCCTTCATGCTTGGACTTCCATATCAAATGCATTACACCCATGAGACACTCCAGAATGGTCTCAGATACTGGCCACTTCTTGTCCAAAGCCCTCCCTTTTAGATGGATCCACCTTTGCATAATTCTCTTTATCAGCATGCACCTACAAGAATCAGCCCACCCTCTTAAGCTGCAAACCATACTGATCACTGCTAGGTGCACCCCCGTGGTTGAGTGAGCCATTCCTCCTTTCCATCCTTCCACTACAAATCTATCTAGGCAGTCTTCTGTAACAATCCTACTTGCCTCAATGCCTTGTCTCTCTCTGAAGGCCTGAAACAAGTGCCATGGCCCCTCATACACCTGTAGTGTTCTGGGTGACCAAGAGTTAGGGAACAGCAACTCGGCTCCCTCCAGCCAATCTTCCAAATGTCCACTGGCACTGGTGTCTCTTTTGCCTCTGCCTTTGGAGCCATGGCGCAAAATCTTTCCAACTGCAGATGGGATAGGCTGTCAGCTATTGTGTTCTGGACACCATCTATATGCTTATCTCTAAATGACAGGTTACGCTGCAACTCCTGAGTACCAGATGTCTTAACACCCTCATCACCCTTTCTGACCCAGTCCTTTTTCTAATCAGCACCTTGCCAATGACCTAGTTATCACAACAAAACATGATATTCTGATTCCTCAGCTCCTGCTCCCACAGCAGTGTGCAGACTCAGATCGGGAAAAATTCTAAGAAGGTAATGTCCTTTTTCATCCCCCTGGATTTCCATTCCATGGGCCATGCCTTTGAAAACCATTTTCCCCTAAAATATACTCCCATCCTGAGGCCTCCTGCTGCATCTGTGTACAAATTTAGGTTGGTATTTTCTCCTTAGTGGCCAATAGTACATGTTTTCCTATCCTCATCCCTGGTGACCCTATCTCCCTTGTGCCCATGCCTTCTGGCATCATGGCCTTTTCCTCCAACCCTGTTTCTGCCTCTTTTCCCTTTTTGATTTCTGTGAGTGCCCTCTCAAATAGCCCCAGACCATCTTCCCCCATGGATCCAATCATCTGCTCAACATACTCTTTAATGCTACCACCCACCATGAGCCCTTTGTTACATGATCTTGGCTGCATGTCAGGCCCTGAGCCCCCCCCACCTGGGCAGCCAGTCCTTGAGATACAGCATCATCTGGGATGGAGTGTCCTGCTGGGGGCATGTGCAGTGCAGCTGGGCCAACAGGACCCTGTGATGGCAGCAGAACAGGGTTAGGCAAAGGCATTGGTGCAGGTTGGGGTGCAGGTATAAGAGCAGGCATGGGCACTGGAGCAGGGGGCACCAGACCCACTGGCTCTGGTGAGGCTGGGATAATTGGCCTTGCAGGTGGCTTTTTGTTGCCCTTGCCTCCTCTGCCCCCTCTGCCTTCCACTTCTCCCCTCACCCTTTTGGCATATTTTTAGCCAATTCACATATCTTATTTGCCTTGTCCACAAGATCCACAGCAGCCTGGTAAGCATCCTCCTTGGTCATCTTCGTCTTCCTAGGTGCCATATTTCCTACCTTGAGAAGCTGTAATCAGAAAGAATATGCTATTCCTCAAAATCAAATACTCCCCCCCCCCAAGGACCCAGCCTTCCCTCTTCACCCCTTTTATCCCTGATATCATGGAAATCACCATTCCAGGTGCCACGTGCCATAATGTATATTATGTTTATTTTCTATATTTGCAATAGAAAAGAATGTGCTCGAAAACACCTGTTGTCCTTGTTCCTCTAACCTCTTTTGCTCCTTTTGATTTTATTTATATATATGTTGTGTTGTCCCAATCTATCCAAGCCATCCGCAATCTGTATACTGTGAGCCCAGCTGATGATTCTATTTTCCTCCCCTGTTGTGTGTGTTTTTGGTTTTTATTCCTCCCTTAAGCACACCAGCTCAGAGGGTATCTCTGGTTTCCTATTATGAAATGCCCTTCTGATCATCATCACCCCATTGCATGGTTGATGCTGACCCCCCCCAACAGAATACCAATATATATGCCTGATACTGCATAAGCTATTTATTTGTCATATTGTTTATTTAATAAGTGCCTCTAGAGCTCTCTCCCATGTCAGCCAACATTCCTCTTACTCATTTCCATCCCAAAACTGGCCCCAACAAATATAGCCGAGGGTCCACATCCCCCAGCTAGGCCTTCTTCAACAATCAATGCCCCTCTGGAGGAAAAAATGGACAAAATGGCAGCTGCCATGCTTCCTCTTCAAAATGGTGGACACCCACTCAAACATCAAAACGGCACTGCACACCAGTGAAAACAAAACAAAAGGCACCCGCCATCACAGGCAAACTTCACCCCTGTATTTCTGCCATTGGACAACCTGCCTGAGAATCAAAATGGCACAATACGCCAGCAAGAATCCCCCCCAAGTGGTACCCACGTGTGGGGGTAAACTGATCCCGTATCCCCTCTGTTTGTCACATTTGCTGCTTTTAACTCGTGAGCCATCCCTTTAGTGATCACCATGCCCCCACTGCCTCAGTACTCCTGTATTGTCTCCCCTCATCCCTACCATCTGTCTAGCCTCCCGTTCCATTTGCACATGGAGGGCGCCCTGCCCATGTTACCTGTGAATAATCTGTGGGCACTTCTCTGGTCCCAACAACCAAAAAGACCCAGCTTTCCTCTGCTGATCCCTTTTATCTTTTTTTTGTTTTTGTTTTTACTCGCTCCATTGCCCTGACTCCCCAGACCACATGGTCAGCCCAAGCCAAACAGGCCTCACTGGAAACCCCTGATCCGCCAACTGAAACAGCAGCTGCAGCATGAGTCAATTCTGCTTTTCCTGCTATTTACTTCTTTCCATTTATTGTGCACAGCTTTCCCACTCTATTTCTTGTCTTGCCAACCCCGAGCAGCACCAGAACATCCAATCTGACCCCCACGCTCTCCCAAGGCCACAAACTACCCAGGAAGATACACTTTCTCTTTCTTTTTTAATAGTAAGGACTCACCACCATACTGGCATGTCCAGGTTTCACCGAGCTCCCAAGATAGCAAAACTTTACCTTTTTCTTTTTTCTTTTTTGGCTTCTTCAGCTACCAGCCCACAGGAACCAGGTCAATCATCACTGTGCAAATTTGCAGGACTAATTGGTACTCTAAATACACTAAGTTACTGAACAAAATGGCTCAGTAACCAGAAACCATGCTAACAACAGCTAAGATTATAATTTAAATTATGAATACTGAAAGATTGCTATAACTTTTGGTATCATTTAAGGTGATTGCCAAGATAAATGTGCTTCTTACAGCAAAGTCATAAGGAGCACAGTTGTGAGCCTTGGTCCCTCTGGCATGCTCTTATATACCCCTTAAGGCTGTCTTGCTCTCTCTCTCTCTCTTTTTGTCCACCAATCAAGCTCAAGGTAGGCTACTCGAGGCCCCACACCTTTGTGAGGTCATTTGGCCTCTTACCTTATTCCCTCTAATTACTGCTCCACCTTTTCTTTTCTTCACCTCTCTCTTCATCTCAACCCATCCCACCTGCATTGAATACCCCCCCGACCCATTGCTGCTCCTTTTTTCCCCTATCCTTTACCAAGCACCCACCTTTATTGCATGGGTCCCCTGGGACAAATAAGTCTGCCCCTTTAGATGGGCAGACAACATGGTTTAACCAGAAAAGGCACACTAAGCCAGAGTTTGTTTCCGGGTTTGATCTGCGAGCACAAGGAAGTTAAGTGACTTGCTCAGGATCACACAGTATGCAAGTGGGGCTAATGGAATTCAAACTCAGGTCTCCAGGTTCACAGCTCAGTGCCCTTAACCACTACACTAGTACAAGAATAATGCAGGATGGAGAAAATACTGACTATTGATGTAAGTAATTCTGAAGACAGCAATTACAGCAGGAGGGATAAAGCAGGGACAGTGCAATTCAAATAAAAAAATAGGTGATATTTTCTAAACTAAGATGAAGAGTTAATAGAATCAGTTGGAACTTTGCTGGAATATTATAGAGATTAATCACTTTCATAGCTATCACCTTAAATGTAGAGGGAGTTGTAATTATCGAATTCAGTATCATTTTATAGTGTCTTGGCTGTAGGAGTATAATTGAACTTTTTTTTAATTACTCACACCAATCAGTTGTGCCTACTTGAATTCCATGGGCACACATGCACATTCACCTATATTAATGGGCGTGTTGATTTGAGTAAAATCAGCATTAAACACCAGCTTACTGAACCAAAAGGAGGACTATTAGACAAGATCAGTGTTAAGTTTTTAGTTCTATATGAAGTTTAAAAAGCACACGCTGATGACTTATGAATTAAAGTTAAACTAACACATGACTTGACCAGTAGTGAGCACTGGACAGCTGGAGTTTATTTTTATGCTGCCTTGTCTTGTAAAGGAAATAAATCTGGTCCTGGGTTATTTAAACCACTAACAAAGCACAGTTTAGAGCTATACTCTTTAAAAGAGGCCAGTAAGTAAATAAAGCAGCACTGGGAACATTTAATGTTATAGTGGGAAGATTTTAAGGCTATTGCACAAGCATGAATGTTAGTATACACTATTTTAGTAACATGAGTAGGGGTTTAAAATAGCAGATATTTCTGTAACTTTATATACATTTGGTTTTGGACTGACTCATTGAGAAAACAGGTATTGATCTCTGTTAGTGTAAACGGTACTACATCTGCGGTACTTAACATTTTGGTGAGAAGCTAGGAGCTGAGCCATGAGATGACAGAACAAGAGCAGAGCTGAATTAAAGTATTCAATGGTCATCTTAGAATATTCAAGTCACTATTTTCTGCATGTCCTATAGTGCAAGGAATCAATATACCTATTCCTCAAATATGCTCCGTGGGATAAAAACTTTAAGCTACCATTTGGGTGGAGCACATTTTATTTTAAATTGGAAGAGAACTGCATATGACATGGTTCTAAACTGCAATTTCTCTAATTTTGTCTTACTAGTTCACTTGACAAAACGAGGATATTTTCATACCAATGAATTCAATTTTTTTTCCAAATTTTAGTATATTTATAACTTTTTCAGACAGGCCTTTTGTATATTGCATAGAACTTTATTTCCTAATTTTGAGGAAACAGATAACTGGATTCCTGATTAAAGAGATAGAGCCCAATTTTCAAAGCACAGGAATGACACAAGATGCTTGCATCAAAGACATATTATGCAAGAGGCTTACCATGCCACACCTTGTATCATTCCAGATTTTTCATCACACCCTGCACAAGTAAGGGGACTTCCTGTGCCAGCTGTGCTTGTGCCATGCTTGTGGGAGATGCTCAGCTGCACCAAGGTGGACAGGGGTTGCACCATAGTGGTGCTTCAGCATTCTCTACTTTCACAATTTCAGAGACTCTTCATGGCTGCAGGGCTCACAAGGGTCTAACAGCCACATACACCACCATGGTCAGTACTGGTGAGAGGCTGGAGAGAGCCTGCAGCACTGGATGGCCACCTGCCACAGTCTGGGGCAAGCACAGGACCAACTGGGTAACCCAGGGCTGGTACCATGCCCCCAACAGGCATTGTAACCTTTTAGAACTCACATTTTATTAAACAGAATGATGGCCATTCCAACCATAGGGCTGTCTGGATTTGTATCTGGATTACAGACCTGTTTCCTTTGACAGCAAACATATTTTGGGGGCTTTGAGTTGAATTTTGATTCATTGTTGCTGACTTCAGTAGCTGCAAAGATTACTGCATAGTGGGGGAAGGGTGTTAATGGTCTGACCAGGTCTCACTCAGCTAACTGACTGGAGGCAGAGCTGAATCAGGTTTGTGGTGTAAGCTGCTTTGTCTTTTCAGAAGGAACTGGAAGGGGACAGGATCAGTTGTGTTCCAGGACAGTAGCTGCTGCTATTGTTTTCACAGGATTCTTGTGGATTTTACTTAGTAGAAGGTTATTTCTTTTCTTTCTTACTTCTAAGGGGCTAGCAGGGTATTGTTTTGGGGGCTGTTGAAAGTTTGAAAACTGGTTTGGTGGCTGTAAGTGGGCTCATTTGTTGGATGTTTCACTGTGTAACAGGCTGCGCTGGTGGAGGCCTATTTCTTCTGAGTTAAAAGCTATTTGGTGGGATTTTCTGGGGCCTGGTTCTTGGGCTGCTGAGCTTGGAGGGGAGACACTGTGTTGATACACTCTCTCTCGAGTCGGGTGTCTGCACAAAACCCACCCTCCTCCATCCCTCCCTCCCCAGAGTTCTGCTAATTTATAGGGGAACACCTGTCCTGCAATTGGAGGAAAAGGCTGCAGGTGCAGCTCATGTAGTTATAGCCACTGGGGGTTGGATTTGAAGGCTGGGAGAGAGCAGCTTAGGGAGTTGTTCATTTCTCTTATAAGTTTACTGTGTTGTACTGCACCTAGTAACAGGGTTACCAGTGTACTGTGGGACTGTATCTAAGATTAGTGGGTGACCTGATTAGACAGTAGGGGTGTATCTTGGACTAGGGGGGAACCTAATGGCTCACCCAAGGAAACCTACTTGAAAGGGGATGGAACCACACATCATTAGGGCCGGCATCTTTGGGAGGGTGGTGGGGTGCACAGGGTGTGGAGCAGCCATGATACTGGACTGGGCTTGGAAGTTCGGTGGTTGCCCAGTGTGCTACCAGCTGGCACAACTTAGGGAGGAGGTTGCGGGGATTAGGAGACACCTGGGGGAATGGGGGAGGTATGGTTGGGGAAGGTGGCAGGGGATCTCCCACAGGGTTGCACCAAGCACTGGGGGCGGGGGCATAGGGAAAAGAGTGCAGGAGAATACTCAGGGGTCACACAGAGATCCTGGCAGAGGGGGTCCAAAAGGACACTACCAGGGAAGCAGGCAGGTAACTGGGGACCCTCACAAAGGAGGGACAGAGGGACAACATTCTCAGGAAGTAGGCATATGGCCGGGGCTGGACAGAAGGAAGCAAGGTGGGGAGGTGGATCAGACCCTACACTCAATAACCGCTTCAATTCTCTTCTTCTGCTCGAGGATGAGGGGGGTGATTTAGCCACAACAGGGGTGGTTAGAGATGGAAAGGGAGTGGGGGGCAGGAGGCAGGGGCCGGATAGCAGGAAGAACAGAGGGGAACCTGGAATGCAGGAAAATGGGAGAGCAGTGAATCGGAACAGGAGGGGCAGGGGAAGAGGGAGGAAAGCGCAGGGAGAAGGACCAGTTGGGAGGAAAGGTAAAGGAGAAGGACCAGAAGTACAAGAAGGATTCAGTAAAGGGAGCTGAGGGTTTAGGCCACGGGAGCACGACAAGCAAGGAGGGACTAAATGGAAACAGAAAGGAAGGGAGGATGAGCCAGGCTAGTTTAGCAGATGGGGAGAAGGAGCAGTGGCGAGCAGTGAGGGGGGAGTTAGCAAGGTACAGATGGATACTCAGGAGGAGGAGAGGCATAGGATTGGAGGGGATAGGGTGGCCAGGGGAAATAAGGAGGTGGTGGCATGTGGCACCCAGATAGGGGGAGGAACAAGGAGCCGGCTGGGTGGACGGGCCGGGAGAAAGGATGAGGGACATGGAAGGGGGGAAATGGAGGAAAAGGAGCGGTCAGAGTGCTCCTGTTGGGGGATTCTATGATCAGGGGTATCAAATGGGATAGGAAGGGAGAAGCCTGGCCAGTTAGAACAAAATGCTTCCCTGGACTAATGGTGCACAGAGCTAAGCACGAGGTATATCAGCTGGCAAAGGATTGTGGGGGTTCCCCGGCCATACTGGTCTACCTGGGTACAAATGACATTGAGGGAAATAGTGAGCTAGAGATACAGGCAAGATTCAGGGAGCTTGCCAGGGTCTGTCAGGACATAGGATGCATAGTTTCCATCTCAGAAATCCTGCTGGTGCCAAGGGCTAGTGGGGAACACAAAAGGAAGATTAGGGAGATAAACCAGTGGCTCAGGCAATGGTGTGAGGCCAGACGGTATGGGTTGATGGGGGACTGGGGGAAGACCTGGGAGGATAAGGAGCTGTATGCTAGAGATAGACTCCATCTCAATTTGAAGGGGAGGGGAATCTTTAAGTTGAAAATAGAGGGGTTCATTGGTGAAAGGTGGGGTTTAAACTTGTGAAAGGGGAGGGATGGGAGAAAAGGCTGTCAAAGGGGTGCTGATAAAGGAGGGACTCTGTCTCTATCCCTCTGGGGAGCTGGAGGATTGCAGGAAAAGGCCAACTGGTAAAGTGCAGACCAGGGGAAAACAGAATCCCCATGGGAACACGAACAGGGGAAATGGAAGTATAGGGAAAGGGTGGAAGGTAGTCCTGCTAAATGCCAGGAGCTTGGAAAATAAAATGCCTGAGCTCCAGGCGATGCTAACTGAGGGAGCAGTGGATGTGGCAGTGGTCACTGAGACCTGGGCCAATGCAGGACACGACTGGGACCTGAACCTGGAGGGTTATACTATGTTCAGGAAGGACATGGGGGAGGGAAGGAGAGGAGGGGTAGCAATGATAGTCAAAAACTGCATTGGCATAGGGGGAGTAGAGGAGGCAGAGGGAACTGTGGAGGCCATTTGGGTCACCTTGATAACAAGGGGGGGCAAGAGAGTAAAAATAGGAGTGATATATAGACCCCCTGCCCTGGCGGAGGAGCTGGAGGAGAGTTTGATGGCAGATGTTGGGAGACATTACAGACTGGGCAGAGGAACGGTGGTGGTGTTGGGGGACTTAAACATGCCAGGAACAGACTGGGAGACTATGACATCCTCTGTGACCAGGGAACAGAGGTTGTTGGATGTCTTTCAGGACGCATTCCTAACTCAGGAGGTGGAGGAACCGACCAGGGAGGCATGGGTACTGGATGTGGTCCTGGCAGACAGTGACCAGATTGGGGGCCTGGAGGTAAGGAACCCATTGGCAGGGAGTGACCATGCCATGGTCTGGTTCTGTCTGGACCTAGGAGGGCTAGAAGGCTGCACAAAGATGGAGGTAACTGACTTCAGGGGGACAGATTTTAAGGAAATGGGAAGGATCCTTAAGGAGCATTTGGATGTGATTGGGTCAGACATGGACGCTGATAGTAGGTGGGAAATCATCAGAGAGGGGTACAGGATGCTACCAGCACCTGTGCAAGAGTAAGACGAAAATGGTGGGCCCAAAACCTGCTGGTGGACCAGGGAGGTCAGGGAGGTGGTACGGAAGAAGGCAGCCTATAGGAAATTCAAGTGCTCAAGGAGAGAAAGGGATCGAGGGGAGTATGAGCTGATGGCTAGAAGAGCCACTAGGGTGGTGAGGGCAGCTAAGGCAAGGAAGGAGCAGAACCTGGCCAGGGAAATGAGGAGAGGGAACAAGGGGTTCTTCAGATACATTAGGGAAAAACAAGGATGAAGGGGCAGATTAGCAGGATTAAATCAGGGGAGAGATGGGCACAAGACCCGGGGGAGCAGGCTGAGGTACTAAATGAGTACTTCACCTCAGTTTTCACCAAGGAAATTGGGGGTGCTGCATCATACATGGGAGGAGACAGAGATACTGAGGAGGGGGACCCTTACCAATCGGCGGGTCTGGGAGAGGGGAGGCATCACTGGCAGGAGGGGAGGGCTAAGCAGGAGAAGAGGTAGAGTGGAAATCACAGCAGAGAGTGAGGGAAGCCCTCAGCTCCTTAAGACAGAGAAAGCACCTGGCCGGATAAATTACATCCCAGAGTGCTGAAGGAACTTGCAGATGTCCTGGTGAAACCCTGGAGCTTTTCACCATCTCTGAGGACAGGGTGGGTGTCCCAGGACTGGAAGGTGGCTGAATATAGTGCCTATCCACAAGGGGGATCAAGGGAGGTGGCAGGGAACTACAGGCCTGTCAGCCTGACATCGGTGGTGGGCAAGGTGATGGAGGGCATTGTCAAGGAGAGGCTAGGGGGGACCTGGAAAAGTCAGGGTGCCTGGACGATAGACAGCATGGATTCATCCCAGGGAAATCGTGTCAGACAAACCTTGTGGAGTTCTATGACTGGGTGACGAGTGCCTTGAACCTGGGTAGACCAGTGGACATCCTCTTTCTAGACTTCAGCAAGGCATTTGACTCTGTTCCTCACGTGGGCCTGTTGGATAAGCTGGGAGAAATGGGGTGGGAACCAGATAATCAGATGGATAGACAATTGGCTCCAGGACCGGACCCAGAAGGTCATAGTTGGTGGGATAGTCTCATCCCCAAGGAAGGTCATGAGTGGGGTCCCACAGGAATCAGTCCTTGGGCCCCTCCTCTTCAACGCCTACGTTTCTGACATAAGGACAGGAATCAGGAGTGAGATGAGTCTCTTTGCAGATGACTCAAAACTGGGGGCGGTGGTGGATGGGGAGGAGGGGAGGGTGGCCCTACAGGGGGACCTGGAGGGTCTGGAAAGATGGTCTAGAAAGTGGAAGCTGAGGTTCAATGCAGGGAAATGCAAGGTACTCCACCTGGGGCCAGGAACCCAGGGTAAATGCACACCCGGGGGGGTGGGAATGCTACAAGTCTCAATGGCTGAGAAGGACCTGGGGTGGTGGTGGATGTCAAGATGAACAACTCGGAGACTTGTAGGAGGGCAGCAGCCAAGGCCAGCAGGATGCTGGGATGCATCGCTAGGGGATCACCTCAGAAGGAGGAAGTGATACCCTCTGTATAACTGCTTGGTGAGGCCACACCTTGAGTACTGCGTGCAGTTTTGAAGCCACACTTAAAGAGGGACATTACCCTCCTGGAGAGGGTCCAGAGGAGGGCAACCAAAATGATTTGGGGCTTGGGGGACAGGACCTATGAGGAGAGGCTCAAAGAGCTAAATATGTACACATTGGAAGAGAGAGGGGACCGGGGGGACATGATAGAGGTCTTCAGGTACATGAAGAGGGTAAATAGGGGAGGAACAGTCAGGGTGCTTCGAAGGAAGGAGGAGGTGGCCACTAGAGGGCATGGGTGGAAGCTGGAGGGGGGAAGATTCAGGGGAGAAAGGAGGAGGTGCTACTTCACTGAGAGGGTGGTGGAGCCATGGAATCCACTGCCTAAGGGGCTGGTGGAGGCAGAGACAGTAGAGGGGTTCAAGATGGGGTGGGACAGGTACAGGGGAAGGGTTCTGGAAGCAAAATCCAATGCAGCAAGACTATCCGGAACTGGGAAGGGAAAAGCCAGAGGAGGCGAGGGGGCAGCAAGGTCAGCACCCAGGGTGGAGGCTGACCAAACGAGCAGACACGAAAGACCCTTAGGCCTATTCTGCTGGCATTTTAGTATGTTAGTATGTTGGATTAATGAGGAATTTTGTTTAAATTGCAAAAATATGTTGAACTCCGAGACTGTGCCACAACATACACTAGATGTTCTAGGCTCTTGCATCTTTTCTGCCCTTGTCCCAGAGCCTGCATCCATCCTTTTCAAGTGACCCACTCTTGTTCTCAGCTCACTGCCACCCTGTCCCTTGATGCCAAAAAGGCATTTGACAGGGTGGAGTGGGCTTTCCTACTAGAAGCCCTACATAGATTTGGTTTCCGAATTTCATTTGTTTCATTAGTGAACATTTTTTACATATCCCCTAAGGCAGCAGTCCTCACTAATTTGATTCTTTCCACCTACTTCACTTTAGGAAGAGAAACCCGGCAAGGGTGTCCTCTTCCCCCTTTCTTTTTCTTTTAGCTATAGAACTCTTTACTACCAGAATTAGGGAATAGGCACGGTTTCATGGCTTCATTGTGGTAACACAGTCCATAAAATTGCTTTATTTGTGGACGATGTTACCCTTTTTATTTCTAAACCGGAATCCTCACTGCCTGCCCTTCAAGATATTATTCCTCCTACTCTTCCCTTTCTGGTTACAAATTGAACAAGGAGAAATCACAGCTCTTACCCTTGAATTCCTTCTGTATGGTAGATCTTTTTACCGATTAACCTTTCCATTGGCCCCTTGATGGTGTTACTTGCCTGGGTATTATTCTTAAGCCCACAATCTCAGCTACCATCTCTGCCAATGTCTGGAAAGTGTTGGGCACCCTGGATGCTGACGTTGCATGTTGAAGGCCCCTCATTTTGTCTCTCTGGGGCAAGGTCAATGCCTTGAAGCTGGTTTCTTTCCAAAAGGTGCAGTATATTCTGGCTAATTTGACATTGGCTTTTCCGGGAGACTTTTTCAAGAAGCTTGCATCCAGGATGTCCTCATTCATATGGGGCAGTAAATCTCCCAAAATCAGATTTGGGACCTTACTACAATCTTGGAAAGAGGGAAGCCTGGGCTTACTTGACATGAAGCAATTTCATGATTTTTACCATTCTTCACCAGGCAGTACTCAGCTATGCCCCTTTTCTAGCCCTTATTACACCTGGCTGGCTCCCGTTAGAACTAGCACAAGGCAATCTACCCTCAGTACCTGTTCTGCTCAACCCTGATTGGTCCCTTCATTCCAATATCTTCCCATATGCTCGCTATACCAAACATATTTGGAATCGTTATGTTGACCACCTGGGTTGGGATCCTCGTACTTCCCCAAATAGACCACTTTGGAATAACCCAAGTCTTGCTACTGACAACAAACCCATATTCTGGAAGGACTGGGCAGAAAGGGGAATTGTCACTGATTAGGATTTGTTTGACTCAATGAAAGGTATTTTTATCACTTTTACTGAACTTCAGTTTAAAATTGACCTCCCAGTACACATTTTTGTAGGTACTTGCAAATTTGAGACTTCCTTAGGCATAAGGTCTCCAGAGACCTTATCCTTCCTCAGATGGAAGCCTTTGAAGGGCGGATTGCCACTCTTTGAGATCTCTGACATTTGACTGCGAAGCTGAAAACTTTCTGGAACCGAATCCCCCCCCCCTTCTCCTTACATGTCCAAAGGAGAAATGGGAGTTAGAACTTGGTTTGAGTTTACTCCATCAGAGTCGGCTCAAACCTGGGTCAACGCTTTTCATTCCTCTCGGGAATTGCAGGCCAGGACTATTCAGTATAAGATTTTACATTGGGTGTACCACAGACCACAATGGTCATGCAAGGCTTGCTTACTAACTAACGATGACTGTTGGTGATGTGATGTTATTCTCCTCAGGCATCACTCACCCATATTCTTTGGTCATTCCCCAACATTGACCTTTATTGGTCTAGAGTGTGGCAACCTATTCCCTGATTATCCTGCATCCTGGTATTCTAGATCCTTAATTGGCAATCCTTGGGATACACAGGCACACCTTTCCTTTGACCAAGTCACAACTCTCTTGGTTGAATTGTGCCTTAATTGCAAAAAAAAAGGTTTGCTTAGACACTGGCAGTCATCTGACCCTCCCTCCTATGAGGAGTGGTTTAATCTTCTGTCCCTGACTGCTAGTTACAAATATCCTATCAGATTGTAAGCAAACTCCATGTGTATGACAAGATCTGGCGGCCTTTCATTGCTAAATTCTCTAGACCTAACCTAACATTGCAACCCAATAGTGAAACTAGTTTTCCTGCCTTTTTTCTAGGTTACCATATGTTAAGATAATTTCTGCCCCCGAAAGCAAATTCTGTCCTGCACTATTACACCTCCCTCTGCCTCCCTGTAGTTAAACCCTTTCCTGTTTCCACTCTCTGCTTGGGCTAATTGTTTTTTCTTTTACTATTTCACCTACTGTTTTGGGAACACAGTAGAACTTCCTTATGAACAGATGTTTTCTCTTATATTACCTGAGACATTGTCACTAACTTTTTAATCCTACTTTATTTTATTCTATTGTGCATAGTGGTTAGGCATTTATTTTTACTTTCCATTAACAGCATATATTTTCCCTGTACTTTTGGCTCTTTTTATAACAGTAATATTACAACTTAATTAATCTTTTTTTTTCAGGTATATCTATTTTAATGGGTTTTTTATGGCCTGTTCACATGGTGTCTATGACTAGTTTTATAACTTTTTTTTTGGTTGTGTTACACAAACTCACAATAGAAATCAATGGGGCAAAAAAAAGACATCTTGTGAAAGAGAACTACATTATAATTTAAATGTCTGATTTTTTTTGTGTTGAAACTTTCATCAGTGGTGCACATAAACAGTAATTTCAAGGAAGAATAGAAGGTGGCAGGGTTTGCAGAATTAGGGACATCACTGAAAACTGGGGATTCAAGAGGTGAAGGACTTGTACCATGCCCACAAGACCATTCCAACCACAAGGCTGTCTGGATTTGTATCTTGATTATGTTGGATTAATGAGGAATTTGTGTTTACATTGCAAAGATATGTTGAACTCTGCTACTGTACCACAACACACTCTAGATGTTCTAGACTTTTCCGCCCTTGTCCCAGAGCCTGCATCTGTCCTTTTCACATGATTGTTGGAGAGTTTATAGATGATGGGTAGCTGTTCAATTTTCGTAGGTAGAGGAGGGATTCATTTGCTAAGGGGAAAAAAAGATTTAGTTGCTAAGGGGGGAAAACCTTACCGGAATCTATATAAATCTGTAGTGAGTCCTTTATTGTAATACTACAGTAACTTATTTCATGTAAAGACAACTTATGAAAGGGAACTAGATTGTAATTTAAATGTCTGACTTTTTTGTATTGAAACTTTCTTCAGTGGTGCACATAAACAATGATTTCAAGGGGGAATTGGAGGTGGCAGATTTTGTGGAATAAATCAGTCTATCACAATCTTTATTTATCCCGGTGGACATCATTGAGCAAGGCTCATTTGCAAGATGGACCTGGGGATAACAAGATCAGGTACACAAGGACATTTATTATATATAAAAATATATATACACACATATACAAATATATATATACATAATGTATAAATTTGCATATGTAAGCAGAGGCAATTATGATACATGGTGTATGATACATGAATGGCATAATACAAAGAACCAGGTACAATTGAGAAGTGATAAGTGATGGGCCATTCACAACATAGCATAATACTGGAGAACCATTTACAGATGGCAGCCGCTATGTGCAGTTATAGAGCTGGTGCTTAAAATTGAGGGACAAATTACAAAGCTGCTGGACTGTGTAGCACCGAGTAGGTAAGGGAAGAACCAGCTGAAGGAGTGGTCAGAACCTGGAAAGTGTGTATATATAGTTAGAATCCCGAAGTCGCTTTTTCAGGGGTCAGGGTAAGAAAGTAGAAGAAGTGAGAGAAGAGCTGGGATAAGGACTGGGTTGCCAAAGAGGACTAATATGGAAAACTAGGTACTTTGAATAATAGGAGTAAGACAATGGCCACAAATTCATATGGGAGGACAGAGGATATGAATAAGATCCCCAGGGTATATGAGATTACTGATGATTAGGGGTTAGAAGAGGGTATGAAGGGAACCTAGGCCGGGGTCAAAGAAAACAGTTGCAGGGTTCCTTGATGAGATGAGAGTAGAGGGTCTTGAAGGTAACAATACTGACCAGAGTACTCAACTTCAAAGTTTTCTGAAGTTTGTTCCAAAGAGCGGGCAATAGGGCACTTATAGCTGCTCTACCAAAATGAAAGTTGACTTTTGGGATTCTAAGTGAGATGGATATAAGGCTTCTCAGGGCATACTTGCTTAATTGGTTTAAAGGGAGGCAGTCAGCAATGTATTGTGGAAGTTTGTTTGAAATTGATCTGAGTGTCCATATGACAGCATTTCTCTCCCGGCTATACTGGAGGGAGGACCAGCCCACAGCTGCATATATGGAGCAGTGATGAGTATAGAAGGGTAGACCTGTGATGAATATCAGAGCTCTATGGTATAGTGTGTCCAGTTTTACTAGGTGGGAGGCAGGACATTGACAGTACAGAGTATCTGCGTAATCTATCAGAGAGAGGAACATTGTTTGGACCAGACGGACTTTAGCATCTCTTGTTAGGAAATGGCTGATCCTAAAGAAAAGACCCAATCTTTGTCATACTTTTTTTTAGAAGATCCTCTATATATGGTCTATGTAGGATAGCCTGTCATCCAGCCATAGTCCCAGGTATTTGAAATTATGAACAAATTCAATTTTTCTCTGAGAATTGCAGAAATTTCCGCTATTAAGCTTGCATGTGCCAGATTTGCTGTATGAACCAGAGGAGAGAACAGCATTGCTTTGGTTTTCTTAACATTAAGTAAAAGTTTTTTGTTTAGGAGATGATATTGCAGTAAGTTGAATTTGGCTTGCAGGTCACTGCATGCGGCTTCTGGGGTTGGGCGGCTTAAATAAAGTACTGTATCATCTGTGAACAGATGGATGCTGGCCCTGGTTATGCAATCATCAATGTTATTGATGTAGATGGCAAACAATAAGGGACCTACTATAGATCCCTGAGGGACCCCTCTCAGAAGAGGTTTGAGGGTTGAGAATTCGCCTTCAGCCTTTACCTGCTGGAGGCGGTCAGAGAAATAGCTTTTAAACCACTGCAAGGAAAGTGAGTCAAGCCCTATTATGCACAGAGAGGAGAGAAGCAGACTATGATTGACAGTATCGAAAGCCTTACTTAAATCTAAAAAGACAGCACAAACGTAGTTCCTACAGTCCAGTTCTCTTTGCCAGTCATCAGTCACCTTTGCAAGCGCTGTAATAGTGCTATGTTTAGCTCTGAAGCCTGATTGGACTGGATTTAGGAGATTCATAAATTCTAAGTACAGCCGCAATTGATTGCTTACTATTTTTTCCAGTAGTTTTGACAGTACTGGAAGAATTGAAATTGCTCTTTAGTTGTTTAGATCTCTAGTGCCCCCTGACTTAAACAGAGGAATGACATGAGCCATTTTCCATGTGGAAGGGATAAACCCTAGGGACAGAGACAGGTTAAATAGGTGAGTTACATAGATACATAGATAGTGTCGGCAGATAAGGGCCTATGGCCCACTCAGTCTGCCCATTTGAGCTTGTAAGTTCAGTTTGTTTTCCTAGAAGTCTGTTGCCCCTTACCCCTGACCTCCAGAATTCCTTTATGTCTATCCCATGCATTCTTAAATCCCGTGATTGTTTCAGCCCCACCACTTCCTCAGGCAGGGTGTTCCACTTGTCCACCACCCGTTCTGTGAAGAAATTCTTTCTCATGTTTCCTCTGAATCATCCTCCTCCAACTTCATCCCATGCCCTCTAGTCCTGGAACATCTTTTTCACTTAAAAATAGTGTTTTCCTGCACCCTGTTCCTCCCTGTAAGATACTTGTATGTCTCTATCATATCCTCTCTCCTCCTCTCCTCCAGGGAGTACATGTTCAGTTCCTTCAACCTGTCTTCATAGGACTTGTGATGCAATCCATGCACCATCTTTGTTGCCCTCCTCTGAACCTTCTCTACCCTGTCTATGTCCTTACGTAGGTTTGGTCTCCAGAACTGTACACTGTACTCCAGGTGGGGCCTCACTAGTGTCTTGTATAGTGGAATTATGACCTCCTTTTCCTGCTGGTGATGCCCCTGCCTATACATCCCAGCATCCTATTTGCTTTACCTGCTGCCTTGTCACACTTTTTCCCTACCTTGAGGTCATCAGAGATGATAACCCCAAGATCCCTTTCCTGCTTGGTGCATGCTATATCCTCACCCCCCAACCGATATATTGTGCCAGGGTTTTTGTGCCCCATATGCATTATCTTGCACTTCTTTGCATTGAATTTCAAACTGCCAAACCCCAGGCAAGGCTAGCATGTGCTGTGCCACTTTTAGGAAATAAGGGTCAATCGTGTCAGCGCCAGCAATTTTTCCAGTATCCAGCTTCAGCAACAAATCTTCAACTTCTTTGAGTGAGGTAGGAGTCAGGGAGAATCTTGGGTCAATGACGTGGGGTTCATTCTCTTTATCACTAAACTGTTGACATAGTAGGTTAGCAGGTGAGTTGTCAAATGCTAGGCCTGCAGTTGCAAAATGATTGTTGAAGGAATCCAATATTTCCAATTTATCACTAATGATTTCATTGTCAGAGATGATCTTGTCTGGAATAGAGTTTCCAGGCATATATCCGGACAGATCTTTGAAGGTTTTCCAGAATTCAGTAGGATTTTTAGATGCAGTGTCAAATTCTGAGTGGTAATAGGCAGCTTTTGTTTCTCTGACCAATTTTGTACAATGGTTTCTTGCCCTTTTAAACTGGCTCCAGTCTGAGTGGTTCTGAGTTTTTCGTGCTTTTTTCCATAACTTATCCCTCTCTAATAAAGCAGATTTCAGTTCTGATGTAAACCGACACAATTTTTTTGATAAACGAGCTTTAATAATTGGAGCATATTTATTTAAGGCCCCTAAGAGAATTTTGTTGAAAATGTCGTAAGCTGATTGTACCATTTTTGCCAGGTAGAAATTTTGCCACTGCATGGAGTGTTTTAGTTCGTAGATATAAGCGGGTAGATCAAAATTGTGTCTAGATCTCTCTTCACAGAGAACTTTGGCGGAGGTGAAAGTTTGCTGAATGATCTTACACCAGCTATGAAGCAATGATTGCTTATGTCATGGAAGAACACACCAGCATGGGAGAAGAGATGCGGTTTACTCACTAAGATAACATCCAGCAAGGAGCTATTGTCAGGATTCATTTGTTAATACACGTACTGTTGGTTCATTGATTAGTTGCGTAAATCCATGCACATTGCAAAAGGATGAGAGAGGTGTTGAGGAATTTGATAGCCAGTCTAGGTTGAGGTCTCCAATTATAATTGTTTCTAGTGACTCTTGCCCAATGAGGGTGTTGATATGAGAGAATATCTGGAGCCCGGCAGAGGGGGGGTCAATAGCAACCTAGTATAGTATATAGAATTAGGGACATCACTGAAAATTGGGGATTCAAGAGGAGAAAGGGTGAATTCTGGAATGCTGGCTGCCGTAACCACCTGAATGGCAGAATGGGTAAAGTCTGGAACCACCAGCATGCACAACTATTAGATTTTTCAGGCACCAAGCACGTGTTCTGATCCAATTTGCAAAGTGCAACAGAAGCACTGGTAAGAAAGACATGTTTGCCAGTTCTAGACTCTCACATCTTTCCCACTCGTGTTCCAAGCTCCACATCCATCCTTTTCATGTGATCATTGGAGAGTTTCCAGATGGGAGGTAGCTGTTCAGTTTTCATAGGTACAGGAGGGATTTATTTGCTAAGGGGGAAAAAAAGATTTATTTGCTAAGGTGGGAAAAAACCTTACCTGAATCCCTATAAATCTGCAGGGAATCCTTTATTGTAATACAGAAGTAACTCATTTCATGTAAAGACATCTTATGAAAGAGAACTAGATTGTAATTTAAATGTCAATTTTTTTTGTAGTGAAGCTTTCTTCAGTGGTGCAAATAAACAGAAATTTCAAGGGGAAATAGGAGGTGACAGGGTTGGCAGAATTAGGGACATCACTGAAAATTGTGGATTCCAGAGGCAAATGGGTGAATTCTGGAATGCTGGTGGCCATAACCACCTGAATGGCAAAATGGGTAAAATCCAGAACCACCACCACCTTCACAGCTGCCTGTAATTCCGTGAGTCATGGCTCATAACAGAGTTCTTTGTATGGATGCCACTGGGATTGCCATCCTGCAAATCACTGCTCTGTTGCTGTTCTCTGCTTTACAGTCAGTGCAGGCAGGCAGTTTACATTGTACCTACTGTAGCAATCCAGGCAAACTGTCATTTTCATTTGACGGTGTCGCTCCAAAGGGAAATCTTGCTAGAATTACTCAATACAGCCCCAGGCAGTGAACTGGTGCTGCACGTTTCTCTGGGAGTTGTGTTTTTTTTTTGTTTGGTTCTGAGAGATATTGTTGGGAAAGAGAAGAAAACTACAGTGTATAACACTTTTTAAATGCACTGCACTTCAGAATCTAGTAATTCCAGAAATGGTTTGTTACACCTATAACAATCAATCTTGAAAAATAAAACAAAAAATGTACATTCTGTCCAACATCTGTGATACCGAGGAGGGTCAGGTGTAGGTTTATGTATTTCATGATACCGAGGAGGATCGGGTGGGGGGGTTATGTATTTCCACAAGCACCAAAAGTAAAAATAAAAAAAGATTGTGTGAGTGTGGAGTGTTTCACATGGAGTCAACTTTTTTCGTACTCCAACATTTTGTTTCAGAAGGAATTTGAGACTTATTTTACTGAAAGCAAGAGGTCTGCAGGGCTCCACCCACTGTAGCCCCAAAAAGGTGAAACATCTGATGCCAAATGTTGGGAAGCCCTAAAGGCTTTCTTAATGGTTGACATAATCCCCTTTGTCCATTTTAGGAATAAAGTGGACAGGGACCACCTAAGAAAGCTTGAGGAACAGATCACTACATTTAAAACACAACATAAGCACAGCCACACTCATGTGGTATTTTAGTCCTTGCAAAAGGTCCACATGGAGTTTAATACCCTTGACACACAGATTCTATAAAGACAAATCATCCTGGTGATATTTCTGAGGAGGGCAGGGCAGGATAATGGTTGGTCTGGCAGCTTGCAACTAAAATTTATAACTTTCTTCCACATAATACAGGGTGGGGGGGGCAGATGGGCAAAGCAACCATTGAAAAGGCATTCTCTACCTATTGTCAAGTGCTATACACTTTCAAGTTCCAGCCTAAACCAGAGGAAATGGAGCTTTTTTTTTAATAATGTGTACCATAAGGAGATAATGACTTCACAGAGAGAGGACTTAGATTCCCATCTAATACATGACAAAATAGTTAAAGCTATTAAGAACCTGGCTATCAAGAACCTGTCTGGAGGTCTATTCTGGACTTTAATATTTCTGACTAATTATTATACAAATATTTTAATTCATTGTTGTATTATTTTATAGGGTAATATTTTAATTCTGAAATATTGTTTGTACTAGAAGTGGAAAAATAGTTTATGAACTGAAGAGGTTTAAGATTCCCAAGGAAGTAATAAAAGGGAATTAAACTAAGGAAACAAATGCATAAAAGCAAAATTAACATCAGAAATCAAAGGCAACATGTCTTAAGCAATCAAAAATAACAAATTATTTCCAAGGTACCTCTCCCACAAGGGAGAATTTCCCAGTTTCCACTTCAATTTCAGCTTAATTTCAGCTTCTACACCAATTGTTCAAGCAGTTCAAATATGTGTGGATGTTATTCCATCTGTGAGTAAGGTTCCTAACAAGGTCTTAAACCTGCCATTACAAAGAGGTTGACCTAACTGGTTTGGGAACATACTGTAATAATATTTCAAGACAGATATCAGTAGTTACAGTATATCCTTGTTTTCCTATGACAGGGAGTTGTATGACACCTATTATCACACTACTTCAATTATGGCAAGTATTCTTTCCAGAACAGATAACCTCTACTCATATGAAACATATATCAAAATCTCCTCTCACCTTTAACTCATTATACCCTGTGTGGCCATTTTGTATCAGGAGAATCAATGAATGGTTCAGACTTCATACGGAGCTATTGGGTACAATAAGTTAAAGCTAAAAATAATGAAAAATTAGGGGACTTTCAGCAATATAAAGTGTTAAATCCTGATAGCATGGCTTTGGTCATTCATTTTTTTTATAATTTAAAATACCTTATTGAGTTTAAGATATACAACAAATTCAACCTAGCACACATTATTAACAAACAGTACATGCTAATAAAAGCAACCCCCCACCAGCTCTCCCACCATTTTGACAGAGTGCAATAGCTAATACTAATAGTCTTACCTGAAATAAAATGAACACAAAACAGATAAATAAGGGATCTACCACATACAGGCAAATTGAAATCACATACGTAATAACAGACAAATTCTGGTACTACTATAAGGTGATGCTCCAGGGAAAATTAAAGAGAAAATTAGGTATATATATTCTGTACCAGTTCTTATTGAACCCCTCAATATTATTACCAAGACTGGCTATCATTCTCTCGAACCGGAGGTTGCGCAACAATTTGTTTAGCCATTCGGCATATGATATATCTGACTGGTCTTTCCAGTGGTGAAGCAACACTTTCTTAACAGTGAGAGCAATCATGGACAGGTGGTAGCTCCGCTTTCTCACCCTCACCCTCAAATAATCCCCTTTAAGGCAGATTTCAATTGTAAAATATTCCTCCAAACCAAGGAGGTGGTCAGCTCTGGACTTTATCATGTCCCATAAAGATGCAATCCTGGGGCAGTCCCACAATATGTGAACTAAGGGTCCTTCAGCTTGATTGCATCTAGGGCAAAGCGGGGAGGAGAGATGACCCATCCAATGGAATATGACTGGCATGAAGAAGATATTATGAAGGATATAGAATTGGGTAAGACATAGTTTTTCATTTTTAATATAAAGGTATAGAGCCCCCCAAATCCATTCCCAGTTAAAAACTTGTGTGGGAAACAGAGCTGACCAAAATGATGAGTGTCCGGTATTTACAGGGAATAGTTTGGTATAAAGGGCATTCATAATAAGGGACAACACATGTTGCTTCCAAGTCAAGGTGCTAATTGTATGCAAACATTCATCTTGATTAATAGACCAAGATGATGCACCAAACCATTCAAGCAGCAAATGTCAAATTTGGAAGATCTTGAAAATATATCTAGGCATTAGGATAAGCAAGACCAGGATCTCCTAACTAGTCTTGAGCTGACCATCCTGTAAGAAATTCTCCACCCTCTTGTGCACAAGTTGTGGGACTACCCAATAGGTCAGTACTTTTCCCCCAAGTTTAAAATTTTGATTGTGACATAAATGTTGGGAAATATCCCAAGGTTGTCATAGCAGGAAACTTCATAGAATTGTGCATGCACTTTCAAAAAGGTAGCTATAGGTGTGTGTCTGAGCTGGAGGAACAACGATTTAAGGGCTGCAAAGGGTAAACTTTCAGGTGATAAACCAGAATCCAGAATTAAATGTTGCTCTAGTTGCAAACAAATGGGAGTATAAAGAGATTTTCCAACCTCTAAAGTGGGTGAAAGTCATTGAAAGTACTTGGTCATATGGCTGGCCAAATAATACAGAAAACAAGTTGGTAGCTTGAGACCACCTGAAGTCTTGAGGCACACTGAGCCATGTGTAAGCCCATCTTGGAAGTTTTCCCCTGCCAAATAAACCAGAAAATCAGACCATGGACCTTTTTAAATCAGCTGCAGGAAAGAAATAAACCTAATAAGTGCAGAGGGTAAAATATTTGTGGAAGCACATTCATTTTAATAATGCTAATCCTGCCGTGGAGAGAGAGAGATACAAGGAAGACACCTTTCAAGATCTTGTTGAATAGTAGTAATCATATCATCCAGGTTTAATTTCTTAATAAGGGCAGTATTTTGCACTAGGATTACCCCAAGGTATTTAAGACAAGTAACTGAAGTCGGGCCTAACTCATTAATTGCAGGCTTAAATAACACAGAGGTTAGCTGCATCACCACTGTCTTATCCAAGTTCAACTTATGTTTTGAAAAATTGCTAAACTCTTGAATAATCTCCAGGACTGCAGCAATAGAAGAAACAGGATCCAAGACATGTAGCAGAATGTCATCCACATATGCGGAGAGTCTGAGATCAAAATGACCTACTTGTACCTACTTAATAAGAGGGGATGCTTTGAGATAAAGCAAGAGCAGCTCTAAGTACATGTTAAAGAGAAGAGGGGATAACAGACAACCCTGATGAGTGCCCAAACACAGTGGGGAAAGTGGAAAATAATACCCCATTGCACTATATCCTAGCACTAGGTTGTGAATACAAGACCTTAATCCAGCAAATGAACAGCAACAGAAAACCTTGGGAATGTAACACCGTGAACAAAAAGGGCCAACCAACCCTGTCAAATGCTTTCTTTTTGTCCAGGGAGACCAAAGTCATGGGATGCTTACTGTCCTTGGACACAGAGAAAATGTGAGACATCTTCCACAGATGGTCAGCTGAAGAGTGATCCTTCACAAATCCTACCTGATCAGGACTAATTAGCCCTTCCCAGACCTGGAGTAGTCTATTGGCAAGAAGTTTAGCAAAAATGTTTATATCATAGTTCATGAAGGAAATTGGTCAGTAAATGGGGTTTCTGTCATTCATGATCTAAGCTATGCAATTGATGGACTTAAGAAACTAGTCCCTGAAGAAACTGATTGAAAAGAATTACCAAATTCCAACTCCAAAATGGTATCCCCATCCATGCTGGCCCCTCTCCAATGTTGGCTAACAGTCCTGAGTTAAATACTCCTGATATAACTTATAAAAAGGAATTTTTTCACTAATGAAGGGAATTTTATTTCCTCTTCTTCCCTTTCTAACCAAATATTAGAGATAAACAAAATCCCCATCTATGCCAACATGGTAATTCTAGAAAAACATCTGCCATTTTAACAGGAGGTTGCAAATCTTAGGTAGAGATCTTCTATAATCAAGCAATATTGAAAAAAAAGAGGGAAGATGAACAGAAAAAAAATCACAATTCCTCTTGTTATATTTGTGAGACAGAACCAACAAAGGAAAGGGTTAACAAAGCCATCCATGTGTCCCTACCCCCTCCATTTAATAAATATCAATCTTTGTTATCATTACCCTTAAACCTCAGCACTAAGGGTGTTAAAGTCATGAATGGTTTCAAAAATAAAAGAAAGGAATCAGTCAAAACAAAAAAAAAGTTCAGAATCTAAAGCTTTGTGGGAACAATCCTCAACCAGGTTAAATAAAATAACTTTTGTGAAAAAGGGAATGGAGCCCCAAGAGAAAGAGAAAGAATGCAACCATCATCATTCTATTGATGGACTAGATAAACATGCTCTGACTGATATAGCGAACTGCCTAAGGAAACCTGAAATTAGTCCTAATATTGAAAAATAGGGGGCTCATGTTACAATATTGGGAGAGTCATTGGTCAGGAGGGAAGTCAAGATTCCTTTAGTGGAACCAAAACCCATGGGAATAAATTCAAATGTAATTGGAAAAATAGGGAAAGTTTCAACAGATACTACTTCTCATATTTTAACTTAATTTAATGCATATAAATCATATTATAGTAATTTGGTACCAGGAAAGTGAATATCTGATTGAAATTTATAGAGTTAGAGCACTGGAACATAAGATAACAAGAAACTTGTTACAATTAATGTCATCTCTTCAATATCTCAGAAGAAGAGCAGCATATTTTTGTCACACAGCCACCTAATTTAAATTATTCAAACTGTATTTTATTGTATTGTACCTTAGTTCTGATTAATTAGCTCATGATACCAGGGAAACATAGAAACATAGAAACATAGAATTTGATGGCAGATAAGGACCGCTTGACCCACCTAGTCTGCCCATTTCCTACCTAACGGATAAGCTGCAGACCCTAGTTAACCAACAGCCTACTTCCTCCTACCCCCTAGAATTGCCTTATGTCTGTCCCATGCATTCTTGAATTCCACCACTGTTTTTGACTCTATGACCTCCTCAGGAAGGTTATTCCATGTATCCATAACCCCTTCTGTGAAGAAATACTTCCTCACATTACCTCTGAGCCATCCCCCCACTATCTTCAAATTCTGTCCCCTTGTTTTTGCACATCTCTTTTTCTGAAAGATGCTACTCTCTTGGACTTTGTTGATTCCCTTGAGGTATTTGAAAGTTTCTATCATGTTCCCTCTCTTCCTCCTTTCCTTGAGGCTATACATCTTTAGTTCCTTTAATCTTTCTTCATATGTCTTCTGATGCAGACTCTGCATCATTTTGGTTGTCCTCCTCTGGACAGCCTCCACCCTGTCTATTTCTTTTTGGAGATGGGGTCTCCAGAACTGTACACAGTACTCCAGATGTGGTCTTACCAACTGTCTGTATAGAGGGCCAACAACTTCCTGTTTCCTACTGGTGATGCCTCTCCCTATGCATCCCAGTATCCCCCAAACCCTCCTTACTGCCTTTTCACATTGCTGGCCCACCTTTACAAGCAACTATATTACTACCACTGGGAATTATAGCACTCTTCCCCATCCAGGTCCCAAAATCCAATAAAGTTAACTCAGTTGTATTAGGGAATATTCCACAAAAAGCATTTAATGAAGAAGATGTAGCTAGAGTAAGTAGAGTTCAAGAGACTATTGCCAAATATGAATCCAATCAGTTTATTACATGGAAAAGTAAAACATTGTCAATATTTGGATGGAAATCAGATGTCAAAGACACAATTGGGAAAGTAAAACAACAATTAGCAAACTTTTGGTCTTGTTCATTGGATTTGAATATCTCACAGAACTCCATAGACTGGATTGCATACCATAAAGGTTTCACCAATACTCCATAAAGAGATGTTACCTATAATAGTAAAAAATGACCGTCTTAGTTTGGAAAGATTCGCATTTATTGGATAAACTGGGGAAATACGTACTGTAGTGATAATGGAAACTTTGTCCAATCATGCAAAAAGAAGTGATAATTCTTTAAATATGAATCAGGATAGAGCTCTGACCAGTTTAAGTAGGAATACTTGTTTTTCGTTATTAGATTCTAACTCACCATTATGACCAAGTAACAATGAGTCAATCAATCACTTTTATCTATAGAAGGGGAATTTTCCTTTCTGTCATGGAATATGGAAGGTCTTATAAACTCACAGACAACGACTTAAAGAATTTCTTAAAAACTTATGATATCCTTTGCTTGCAAGAAACATGGAACACAACTCCTTTATTGCTTCCGAGTTACTCTGTGTTCACCATACTCTCCAATAAAAACAAAAAGTTTGATCATAATAAATTAAGTTTGGCCACTTATGTTAAGATTTCTTCAAACTTTAAAAGCACACTATTTTCAACAGTTTCTGATTACATTCTTCTGGTAAGTTTGGTAAAAGAACATCTAAAACTAATGCTTATTAATATTTATTTCCTTCCTACATCAAAACCTTTTATAAATATTTGGTCACAGTTTGTAACCTTTTTAAATCAGATGCTGAATGGACATGAACACTAGGACATTTTTAATTGTAGGAGATTTTGCCACAATAATGTTTATTAATAAACAATTGTAGAATCATTATATAGATTTATTCCAGGCTTTTAATGCATTTAGTTCTAGGATAAGTTGGTACTGAAATTCTAAAGATAAAAAATGCAACATGCGAGGGAAGAATCTTTTAAAACTATTATCAGAAAAACATTTTTGCCAAATTAATGGTCATCTCCCTAGTGATAAAGAAGGCAAATTCACCTTCCTACGGCACTTAGGCTCTTCTATTATAGATCTTACCTGGGCCAGTTCTCAAGCATTAAAAATTATTTTTGATTTGAAAATATTAGATCATTCTGACTTTGCACATGCACCTTTAATTTTGTCTTTAAACTCACAACAAGTGTCAATAACTATGGCTGAATCACACGTTAGAAACAATATGGGGAATTTTTAATAACAAAAGAGTAAGATGGGACAGCAATATTTTGACAGTCTTCTCAGAACTTTTCTATGACTCTTGCACTTATAATTTAGCTACTGAAATTATAAATCCTTCTGATGGTAACAAGATCTTAGAAGTCTGGGATCAGCTGAATTCATATATTAGACCACTGTTAAGAACCAGTAGTCCTATTAGAAGAAAACATCTTACCTGGTTTAATATACCCTGCACAGAGGCTGAAAGAAAACCTTCATAAAATGGTTAGGTATTGTAAAAGGAATAGAACCAGAGAAAATGTGCATTGCTTAAATATATCTGGAAAAGAATATAAGAGGTTATCAGAAGTACAGTGTATCAAATATCACAAGAAAATGTGGGATAGGCTTAAAGAAGCTGTTTATAAGAAAGACACAAAAATGTTTTGGACACTAGTGAGTCAAGGTTTTAGCAGTTATTCCATAGACATTGAAGCTCATATTCTCCCAATTACAGTAGAACAGCTTTATTTGGTGGTGGAAAAGTTTCACAGTCCAAGCAGTATAAACATGAATGTGCATTGGAATTATTGTGCTCCCACTATACCCTACATTAAGAGCCCTTGAGACTGCATCTTCTGTCAGTTGTCAACAATTTTACTTAATTAGTTACTGACACCTCAGACTCTGTTGACAAAAGTATGGATTGTACTATTCTCAGCTGTCAGCAATTGTCAACAATTATCTGTGATTGTCTGCAGTTCTGTTGTTAAGTTCTTAATTCTTTTCCTTGCGCAGCACTGCATTTTAAATCTAAATCTAAACCTACTACTCAAAATTAAATCTCACACTGGCATCTCCTCTCCTTGCCTTTGATACTTAGGGTTTTAGCAAGAATGGGAGCCTGACCACATGACTGTAAAATACTGAGCTGAGGTGCACAAGGTGAGTGCCCCCCCACCCACTGGTGTGCATAATACAGTACACTACAATTTAAGATTCTGTTTTTGGAATTGTAGCTAAAGGCAGTCTCACTCTGTTTACAGAAAAAATGCCATGACTGGCTGGACCTGAACAGTGACTCACAGTGAAACCCAGAGACCACTGAGAACACTGAGAATACTGAGAATTATGACTAAGGACAAGAGCTATCTGTCTTTTTTAATGCTTTTAAAGTGGACCATTTAAAGTTTAAACTTTGTAAAAGAATAAACTTACAGTATTTAAATGAAAACTTCACTGGTACTGTACTGTATTTTGGCACTTTATTTTTATTCCCCAATGGTACAGAGGTTATAAATAATGTACTTGTATGTGTATGCACTATATCTAGCTTGCCTCATGCATTTGTATAGGTTGCTCACAGAAAGCATTACTGTAGTTTAAATTTTGCTGGTAAGACTTGGTCAATAAAAAAAGTGAAAATGAAACTCCAGTGAAATAAAGCCATTTTACAGTATTTCAGAAGAATATATCCGAAAATGATATTTTTCAGATTTAAAGTATGTGGAGATTCATGCCTACATAGCACAGGGACAACACTTAAATCAAGTCATGACCCCTATCCTATATATATGTGTGTGTGTGTATGTGTGTGTGTGTATATATATATATATATATATATATATATATATATATATATATATATATATATATGTATATGTGTGTATATATATATATATATATATATATATATATATATATATATATGTGTATATATATATATGTATTGTGTATATATATATGTATATATGTGTATATATATATATGTATATATGTATATATATATATATATATATATATATATATGTGTGTGTGTATATATATATATATATATATATATATATATATATATGTGTGTGTGTGTGTGTGTGTGTGTGTGTGTATATACAGTATATATGTATGTATGTATATATCAGAGAAATTAATGAACCAATTTTAAATTTCCATTACAATAAGGCCCAGGACCCGAACAAATTAAATAATTTTCAGGTTGTTGAATACTAATTCTAAAAACATTATTTAATTATATTGTTCAAGGAGGGCATTTTCCCTCAAGTTGGTCAGGAAGTATCATCTTTCCATTATATAAGAAAGAAAATTCCTCAGAACCTAACATGTATAGACCGATTAGTTTGCTTGATGCATCTCAAAAGCTGCTTTCAAAAGTTATATTGCAAAGACTAAGGATTAGTTGGATGAAAATCAAATAATTAGCAATTATTAAATGGATTTAGATCTGGACAGTCATTAAATCAACACTGTTACATCCTATCACATCTAATCTAGAACTATATAAAGGTGAAAAAAGCTAAACTTTATTGTTGCTTTATAGATCTGAGATCAGCTTTTGACAGTATTAGCCATACATTACTTTGGAAAAAGTTGGAGATTCTGGGTATAGATCCAATATTACTGAACACTTTGATTTGTTTTTATTCTAAAATGGGGATCAGAGTTCAATACAATTGAAAGGGAGCAGCCGCATCTCAGATTAAAACTAACTGTGGGGTACAGCAAGGTTGTCTACTTGCCCTGTCCCTTTTAAATATTTATATTAATTCTATCCTTCAAGATCTTGAAAATCCTGGTTTTCATTCTCTTGGATTTAAAGATAGGAAAATACCATGTCTAGCTTATGCAGATGACATTGTTTTACTTTTCACATCTCTTTCAGGATTACAATGGAAAGCAAACTGGTTTACAACATTGTGCAAAGAAAATTGACTCATTATTAATAAAGAAAATAAAAAGATGGTCATCTTTGGAAATAAAAGCAAAACCAAAAAAATCCCAACATTTACACAGATAGTGAAAAAATTGAAACAGTTAAGCATTATGATTATTTGGGGGTTAGATATTCAGAGAATTGTTTATGTAAATCACATATGACCTTTCTTTAAACTAAACTAAAAACTGCTTTTAATGCATTTAGGAGTTTTAGCTCAAGATTTGGTAAAGTTTCGGTTGTGGAAGAATTAAATGTTGGAAATGCCAACATTAAATCCAGCATTCTTTATGCAGCAGAAATGTGGGCATTTATGGAAATTAAACCACTTGAAATAATCATAAATAAATTATATTGACATCTAATGGTACCACAATCTGTTCCCACTGAACTACATTAAGAATGGAACTTGGATAATATTCCTTGCAGACACTAATCATTGAAAGACAGTTGTTTTTTTTTTCTCTTTCATTACCTAGCCTTTGCATTGAAGAGGAACTATATTATTCTACCAAAGGTTTTACTTTTACTTCTGTTCAGTTCTTTAAAAAGATCATATTACCTCTGGTCCTAGTCCGTTTACTCTTTGAAATCTACCTAAAGCCAAAAGAAGATATTATTCTTCAAATTAAAAAAGGACTAGGGATACCACAGCAACCTATAATCTTCAGTATCTTAGGACACTCACATTTCAAATGGTGTAAATCACTTAAAACTAAATATCAGATAGAACCTTACATTAGAATTATGCCCAATCCAGAAAAAAAGATTGTTGTTTACAAGATTCAGGTTAGAACTTTACAATGCTAATGATATAAATGTAAGTCAGAAGCGACCAGGTTTTGCTAAACCACATCGTAGATGCAACACCCAAATTGAAGATGATTTGAAACATATGATTCTCCTTTTTTCCCTTTATTCCAAAAGGAAACAAAAATGGCTGTGTTCTATGTTAGGTGATCTTAAATTCCCTCCTGACCAAATCATTTTAACTTTATTCAATTCTCAGGATTTTGAAGTGATAGAGTACTTAGGATCTGTGGTATTTTATCTACATTGCATTTGTAAACTTAATAATAACTATGTGTTGTTTTGATTCCATACCTGGAACAATAAAATTCATTCAGGTTTTATTTTGTTTTAATAGTATTTAGAATATATATATATATATATATATATATATATATTTCACCCCAAATGTTATATTTTAGCAAAGCCATAATTTTGTCACTTACTCAGGTACTAGCTGCTTTTTTTTTTCTTTAATGTTGTTGATACTTGTAGACATTGCATTTTATTCTTGAAAACATTTTGAGAAATATTAATGCCCATCTAGAATATATATATATTTCAATTGACTTATGCTTTTAGGTAGTAATCACTGTGTGTTTGCAATTTATTGATTGTAATCTAATGCTTTCAATAACTTTGTTATGGCTTGTAGCCAATCAATACACTAAATTTGACTTGAATATTATGCTCCCTGATGAAGGGGTAGTGCTCCCTGAAGTGCTGGACCCTGCATCTTTTTGTATTTAATAAATGTGCAACCACACAAGCTTCACATTTTGTGCAGTATTTCCTTATGCTTTTGAACATTAGGGATGGGATATTCAAAGGGGTTGTGCCTGGTGCAACTGAGTTGCCCTGGTGCAACCCCACATTGTGCCCCAGTAGGATATTGAAAAGGTTGCCTGGCACAGTGCATATCCCGATGTGCCAGGATGCAATGTAATCCTATGCAGTGCAGATGCAGGGGTGTGCCCATGCATATGCAGCACAACCCCGTATTCAGCCTGGGACATGCGGCGCATATGCCAGCACAGTACTGCATTGTGCCACATAGTGGGGCTCAAAGTTGAGCACCGGAAAAGAAGGAACAAGTCCCAGCCATGCCATAGGTAGGCTGCTCCACTGCAAGGTGCAACACAGCAGCCACTAGCCATGGGTGGCCAACCGCCCACCCAGAACACCATCGCCAAGCACACATACCCTCCTGGTGGTCAAGTGGACCCCCCCATATGCCTGATCGTGGGCATCTGCAACTCAGATCCCTTACCTGGTGATCTAGTGGTCCCTCCACTGCCTGATTGTGGGCATCTGTATTGTGAAGATATATCCTGGTGGTCTAGTAGACCCCCTCTTTCATATGCCTGATCTCGGGCAGTAGTTGGCTGAATGGCAATACAATGCCCGATCACGGGCTGTAGTGAAATGAAAGAGATCCCTGGTGGTCTAGTGGAACCCACCCTGAAAGCTCAATCGGGGACCATAGTATGAACCAATGTCTATCTGGTGGACCAGAGGTACCCTTCTCCCCACCCCCCCACAGAGGCCCGCAGCTACACAGCACCCCCCATCATTGGCAGGTGGCAGCACACTGCCTGCATACCACCTGGCCACCCACCAAATGACATCATACAGTACTGAACTGTATGCCCATTGAGCCACAGTGGACCAATGAAGATACAGACCATACTGTACTGAGTCCAGATCATGAATGACGTTCATTCAGCAGATATGGACCTGTGTAGTATGAAGAGATCTGCATGGCCCATTGTCCACACTGTGTCCCAATGGGCATACAGTTCATACTGTACACTGTCATTCGGTGGGCAGCCAGGTAGTATGCAGGCAGGTTGCTGGGTGGCTGGGAACCTCGGTGGGAGGGTGGGAGGGGTACCACTGGTCCACCGGGTAGACATCAGTTCATACTACAGCCCATGATCTGGCTTTCTGGGTGGGTTCCACTAGACCACGAGGGATCTCATTTATTTCACTACAGCCTGCTATCGGGCATTGGATTGCCATTCAGCTGATGACTGCCCACGATGGGGCAGATGGGAGGGGGTCCACTAGACCACCAGGATATATCTTCACAATACAGATACCCATGATTGGGTAGTGGGGGGACTGCTAGACCACCAGGGATTGGTCTATTAATGCTGACACCTGAGATCAGGTGATGGGACAGGGGAGCTACACTAGTCCACCAGGGAGCCAACCCCCAACAGCAGCAGCATGGCAGGGCACCAGGCACATTTCACCGGAGTGCCCACCGCAATGTATGCAAATGAGGCCAAAATGACATGCAAATGGCCCTGTTTGTGCCTTGCATATATTATGGCCTCATTTGCATGCCCCCAGTTGAATATCATGGATGATGCACCTAGCACAACTGCACTTGCACTGGTGCATCCCCGTGCTTCCTCTCTGAGGCTTGTGCTGGTGCAGTGCCACTGCGCCATTTGCAGTCAGTGCACCAAACTTGACATATTCAGTGGAGCTGAGCCATGGTGCATCACCATTGAATATTGCCTTGTCCTGGCTCCAGCGCAGCCCAATTGTGCTGCTCCCAGGCTTGTGCCACTGCCAGATGCAGTCTGAATATCCAGCCCTATGTGTAAACCTCTTCATTTCCCAATCATGACAATTTCAATATTATAACTTGAGTTATCCATTTGTTTATTTTAACTGCTGTGCTATCTATGCCCATCATCTACACATTAAAAAGAAGCAAGCAGCAATGACTGGTGTTGGCCAATGCAAGTTTTCTAATAAAATCTGTACTTTTATGTATACAAAGTATGGACAAAGATCAGTCTTTTTCAGAATGTCAAAAACTTATAAATCACTACAAGCAGCTGTTTTGGATTGTTGCATGTTGTTTATCTTTTAGATTGGGATTCTGTGACTCAATCTCTGTAAACTCTATAAAGTATGCTCTTGTTTTAAATTATTTTGTCTTCTGTTATTATTCAAATTCTGTAATATATTTATTATGTAAGTAAAGTTTATTTGTTTAGCACCCCAGGGCTCTGGGCTCTGTACAAGTAGGTAAATAAAACAACTTGCAACAATGCAAAAACATAAGAAAAAAACAAAGAACAGAAAAAAGAAATAAAACCTGAATAAATACTAAATTAAATAAAATAATGAAACAGTTTATTAGTTCTAAGCTATAGGCAATCTACAAACACTTTATTAAAAAGATGCACCTTCAGCCCTCATTTAAAAATCTCCATTGATGAGGCCACCCTCAAGGGTCTTGGAAGCGAGTTCTGCAAAACTGGGCCCACCACCTTAAATGATCTCCAGCTGACTTCAGATGGGCCTTGGAAACTGCTAGGAGACCCTTGGTAGAGGAGTAGAGTGAGCACACAGGATGGAGTGGAGTCAGGAGATCACTCAGGCAGCCAGGACCTGATCCATGTAGGGTCTTGTACGTAAGCAAGCCTACCCTGAAGATGATCCATCACCTAACTGGCAGCCATTACAGTTTGTGCAGAACCAGGGTCATATGACAGGACTTCAGGAAGCCCATCAGCAACCAGACTTCTGCATTCTTCACTAACTAAAGACACCAGAGAACCCCTCCATTGACCCTGAGGTACAGAATGTTGCAGTAGTCAAGTTGCAACATCACAAAAGCACCTTCCAGTGAGGGCAGGTCATAAGATGGAATCAGGACTTTTATCAGGGCAACATTCTTCAAGTGGTAAAAAACACGTCTGACAACAGACGACACCTGAGTCTCAAGTGTCAGTCCATCATCAAGGATGACACCAAGATGTTTTACCTTGGTAGATGCCACCAGGGGAGTGGGGGACAAGGAATAACTCTGTTCCCATCCAAGAAGCACCCACATCCTGCTGATGACCAGGCTGAATCCCTAGCACCTCCATCTTGTCAGGACTGAGTCTCAGCTAGCTACAGGACATTCAGTTTTGAATCTCAAAAAGACATTTATTCAGCACCTCCATGGCATTGCCTGTCCCGGATGAAAATGACATGTACAGCTGGGTGTCATCTGCATACTGTAGCCATGAAAACCCAAGCTGTACTGTCTAATGATCTCACCCAGGGGAAGCATGTACACCACAAACAACATAGATGACAGGATAGAGCCCTGAGGAACTCCACATGGCAGGGGATTCAGGCCAGATGATAAATTCCCCATCACTACCCTCTGCATCCTGCTTGTCAGGACAGAAACCAGATGATGACACTACTGGTGAATCCACAGAGCTCCCTTTAATGATCCAACAATACTACATGGTTAAATGCTGAGGAGAGATCAAGGAGAACAAGTATTGACAACTCCCCTCTATCTCTTACCATGATGAGATCGTTCTGCACCCGAACACCATTTTGGTGCAATGTGTTAACCAAAACCTCAACTGGAAGGGCTGATAGATGTCATAAGCTGTGATGTGTGCCTTGAGCTGCAGAGCCATGGCTTTCTCAATAACCTTGCCCAAAAATGGGAGGTTAGAGATATGTCTATAATTCACCAAGATGTCAGGTTCAAGAGATGGTTTCTTTAGGAGGGGTCTCACCAGTGACTCTTTCAGGGTGCCAATAAAAACATCCCTCCAAAGGCAAACACAGGAGAATCTTGGCGAACACTGCATCAATAGACTTAACACTTCTCATTAAGAGATGAGTCAGGTCCATGTCCAGTTCACAGTATGTGGGCCGCAGCTTTAAAATCACCTCAAAGACCTCTGGCATCCCAACCAGCCTGAACTCGCTCCAGACAATAGGATTGTTTCTGGACTCACATGACTCACCACCGAAGGCAAGCAATTGCCCTGTTGGAGTGATCCCAGCCCTAATGAAGGGCAAGAAGAACAGAGCAAACTCCTCACACTTAGCAACTGAAGATGCTTTTTTTGGCTGCAGACAAGTAGGATGTAGAAGCCCATCTACAGTACAAAAAAGCAGAGCTGGTCTGTTTCTCCCTGCAGCATTCTCCTTGGACAGGAATGCTGCCTTCTTATGGTTGATTGCCCTTTGATATTCAATGTAGTGAATTCTCAAATCCAGTTTATTTTATTTAGACTGAGACCGCCACCAACAGCACTCCAGCCTCCAAACCCTGGTCTTCATCTACTTGAGATCCCCATCAAACAATGAGAGTCTCAAGTGAGAATACCTAGGTCATACGTGGACCAGTGCAATAGAGTCAAGTGCCTTGGAAACAGCCCCAGTACATGCTGAAACCACCTCACCTGTACCTGCCAAACATGCAACACTCACACCAGATAGATCCATTACAGCCATCAGTCCCTCTGGGGACAATCCCTTCAAGGGGAAGTAAATGACCATCTCCACAGGGGAGGGACTAAGGGGGGCCCTGAATGAAAACCTTACCATGCAATTATCCAACCAGATGACTGGATCAATCCTGAGGTCAGTGACCTCAAGCTCCAGTCAGAATACTAAGTCCAAGACATGACCATGGTTATGGGGTGCAGAAGCAACAGCTTTGGCAAGCTATCTACCATAGTTACACTTGAAAATAGCCAGTGTTGCTCATAGCAATTACCAGGTTAATAGATATAAACAGATTCATAGACAATTCTCACAGTAAACTTTCAGTGCATGCGCCAACCTGAAGGCACATTATCAGTGCTTCATACTGCCATATGGAAGATTTATTTCAGGCCTGACATCAAGGCTTGTCAGTTTGACTAGCATTGCAGTAGGCATTCTTGCAACTGAGAAAAAAGTATTCTGTTTTTGTATTACTCCAGCATATCAACCCCCACATGAACTATTGTGTCCAGTTCTGGAGGCTGCACCTGAGAAAGTACATAGACAAGGTAGAGGCAGTCCAGTCTAGAAGAGGGCAACTGAAACAGTTCAGGGTTGTACCAAATGCCCTATGAGAAGAGGCTGAGGCATCTCAACATGTACACCATGGAAAAGAAGAATGCAGGAGATAACATGATAGAGACCTACAATAACCCCACAAGAGTAAAAAGGGTGCAGGCAAAGGAGTCTGTTTCAAATGAGAATGAGAATGAATATTAGGACCAGACTGCATGTGATGAAGCTGGAGGGGGCAATTTAAGTGTGATGGCAGGAAGTACTACTTCACTGAAAGAGTTGTAGATGCCTAGAACAGATTGCCAGCTGGTGGAGTGGAGGGGACAGCAGTAGGGAGCTTCAAGCATAGTTGAGCTAGACATAGTGGAATATTAATAAATTGTGGTGGGCGGTAAACCAATTACGCTCACGTGAAGATTCGCGGAGTGAAGGAAAAGTCGTAGGAGTGCTCCATAGCAAAGCGGAGTATTTCATGTTACAAATGGGTAACTCAATGTCCATTGAAAACAATGACTTCGCGTTACTTCACCTTCCCAAACCACTACTCCACCAATTCTTAAGGCGAAGTACATTGAAAACAATGTACTTCACCTTACTTCGCCTTGTTTATAAGCTCCAAAGGCAAATTTTGCAGTGTTTCATGGGATTTCAGGTCACACGGGCTCTAGATTTTTCTGCACAGCCTCAGTTTGGGGTAGTGTATGTGCAGGAAGTTGTAGAAGACAATCTGCTCTGAGATCTCTCTGCAATTCAAACCTTCAAAAAGCTGTTAAAAAAGCCTTTTTGAGTATTTTTATTTTGCTGAAACTTTAGTTCATTGATTATAGGAACCCCTCCTGTGCTCATATCATCGAGCGTTTATTGTTTGTGTATGGATTTTGAATGTTAATGTACAACATTCAGTCTGTGTACTGAGAGACAGTGGAAGTGTGCTTTGGGGGAGGGGTGTTTCTGTGGTGCAGGTAGATTAACTTGAAGAAAAAGACTGCTTTCTGTTTCGGTTATATTTTTCTTGTTTAACTGTGTTAATGTACATACAATAATATTTTCAATATTTCTTGCCATTTTTTTGCCGATTGTTGTGGTGCAGCAGTGCATAATTTTAGATTGTTTAAAATATGTGCTTATATTACTGAAGTTTTCAATTTGCTATGCATTACTTAGTGTGTGTGTGTGAGTATGTGTGTGACGCGTGTCATCAAATCAGACACCTTTTATTGTGCCACATAATAATTTCAGCAATGTGAAGCTGATATCCACTGCAGCTGTGTGATTGTTGTACTTCTTTGTGGTATCTTTACTGGTACTGGTACTAGTACTAGTGAGTGTTACTGCAGCAGTACAGTACACTGACCCCCCCCGTGCTGCCTGCCCCAACCGGTAAAGGTATTCTTTTCCAGATCTGAATTTCTGATGGTGAGCACTGGTTAGGTGTTGTGCTTTTGTGTCTGCATCTCTTCAGTGCACAGCACAATCTTAATCTGTCTGTGCATTTGCATCTCTTTAGGGCCCAATCTCCATCTGTAACCTAAGTCACAGTTCTTTCTTTGGCTTCCCTTCAGAGTACTGGACAGGTGTGGTGCTTAATTCTGCATGAACATTGTACTCATTAATATGCATTTTTAAGTCAGGACCATCATCACGAGTCACTTGTAATACAAATCACGTTCTTCATCATCACGGTCACAAATGTAGTCACAAATCATGATTCACGATCATTCACATTACGAATCACATTCATTTTTTTTCTAGTTACTTGGATGTATTATAAGCCTGTTTTGTAGTATCTCTCCAGGCTGCACCACCCCACCATTGTACTCATTGATACATGTTTTTAAATCTAGGAGTTTTATGCTACAGCTCATAAGGGAAGTACAGCCATAGGTGGTAAGCATTCATGTTTCTTCATCATCACGGTCACAAATGCAGTCACTAATCACGATTCACGATCATTCACATTATGAATCACAACATTAATTTTTTTTATAGTTACTTGGAGGATGTATTGTAAGCCTGTTTTGTAGTATCTCTCCAGGCTTCACCACCCCACTATTGTACTCATTGATACGTGTTTTTAAGTCTGGGAGTTTTAAGCTACAGCTCATCGGGGCACGGGGAAGTACTGCCATAGGCATTCACGTTTCTTCATCATCATGGTCACAAATCATAATTTACGACCACGTCATGAATCACAACATAAATTTTTTTTAATAGTTACTTGGATGTATTGTAAGCCTGCTAGTCACGGTGCTGAATAGGGATGGGATTCACACCTGGGCCTGGGGGAACAGGCACATCCTGCTCCAGAGGACCTGGTGCTGGACTTGGTGGTGGTGGTGGTTCAACTGTTTCAGAGTCAGGACAGGAGGTGGTGCTGGTCCTGCTTCGGGGGAGGCACTCACAAGTTTTGAGTGGTCCAACAGGAATGGGTGCCCATGCCCTCCACACATGCACATGGTACGATGCTTACCACTACCACTCTCTCCCAAAGCTGCCCCATCCCAGACATTCCGTCACCCTGGTCAAGCTCTTCTACTGAGCTCCCTCAGTCTGAGCAATCACTACTCACACTGTCACACAACACACACACACATACAGACAAACAACTAACTACTTATAAAGGTAAGAAAAATAAAATTTACAGAAAGAACAAATTAAGTAAAAAAGAGTACAGAAAAGACCAAAAAATGTAGTTTTAAAAAAGCTGTTGGGTCTAAATCAAAGTTTAAATCTCCTCCTCACTCTGATCTAAATGTATCAGCAGTCACAAAACACACTACTATCTCTCTCTCTCTCTCTCTCTCCATCTGCACAGGAGAAAGTAAAAGTGTCTGCCTGTATGACTCACTTTCTTCCTGCCTAACTAAAAAGCATGTGACTTACAGTACTGTAAGCCATGTAATGTGTGTGGGGGGGCTGCCAAATCTGAAACACCAAGTGGATCACTTAGAATCCTAATGAGGAATGCGAAATCCATTAAAAACAATGACTTCGCCATACTTGGCATTGCCATTCCACCTTAATGCGAAGTGGTAATGACAAGGTGAAGTGAGCACTTTGCATTGCCCAGTCCACGTAGCGGAGTAGCAACGTGAAGTGCCCACTTCACATTCACTTCACCGGCGAATTTGAAATTCGCTGCATCTCTATCAATAAATAGGCAGGGAAGATGGAGAGTAGGCAAAGACCAGTTAAGGTCTGTGGAGACAGACCGGGCAGGGACCATCTGGGTACAGCGGGTGCACCAAGCACTTCTTTTCTACCAACAAATTGCATATTTCTATGTTTCAATCTCTATTTAGAGTCAGATGTATGTCTCAGTATGAAGGTGCATGCATGCTTGCCCTTATAACCAGGACCAAGGTTTAAAGAGGTGCAAGTGACACATGTTTGGGGCAGTGTCACCTCTTTCCTATTGCAAGAACCCCCCTTTTTGTTAATCTACTTTACTCCTTGTGCTGACTGGTCCCCATCCTCTGGTATCCCAATCTCCATCACCCCTGCATCCTCTGGGAATTACCTGTCTGGCTTTTCTCTCAGGGATTGTCTCCCTTGCAGAGGCCCCCCAAACCCCATGGGGAACATGATCCAATTTGCTCAGATATCACCCAGATAGCTTGGTGTGGGGCCTGCAGGAGACTGGTGCCATCCTACCTGTCATCATTTTCTCCACCCTGATACAGAGGGAGTGATGTGCAATGTGTAACTCAGGGATTCTGGGAGAAGGGGTGATCTAACCCTATACTGCAGTGAAGGAACAGCAGAAGCAGGACTGTGTTAGGTACTGATATGGAGTACAGAAGGTATGCCACTGTTGCCTCATTTTAGCTGGAAGCTAGTTATTTCTTAACTACACAGACTTTCCATACCATCTTGTGCCACTTGCACTTTTTCTTCACTCTTTGTGCTCCACAGTTGAACCTGGGGAGAGGAGTCTGTGTTGGCAGGAGCTCTCCTGGGGCAAAATCTGCTGTAAACACTGAAGAGGGTGAATGCAGCAGAAGCTGACGGTATTTTGAAAATTTGCTTTATTCCTCTCCTGAATCCTCCTGGAGTTTGTCTTGTATCCAGAAATTTAGACAGAATCAGACATACATTTTCAAAGTTGTACCACAAGTGTTTTATATACATTTAAAATATTTCAATTATTTTAATATTTCTACTTTTATTTTCTCCATACTGGCTAAAATATTATACTGGTTAAAGCAGAGAATGAACAGAACTGAAATTTGGTTAATTTGGTTAATTTGTCTGGATGACCTACATTATTCTTCTCATGACCCTACCCATATTAAAATAACTCTAACACTCAAACTTATCATCTAACAATTATATCTATCAGTGTCTTTGGGTATTTGATCATCTGACTTTTTTTTACACAAAGGTTCAAGATCTCCTCTGTGTGCAGCTGAGTCAGAGGGAAACTTTTGGCAACTTGGGTTAAGGGACTTGGCAGAGAACACCAGGAGGAAGGAGTTGCTGTGTGACTGGACTTCTCTACTGGGACTAAAGAAGCAGAACTCTACTACTGGTACCTTCAATTGAGGGTAAAAAAAGTTAGTGTGTTTGTCTGAGTTGGCTGAAGTGAACTGTTATCTGAGCAGTTATCTAGATGTAAATCTCAGGTGGATGAAGGGGATTGTTATCTGTGCAATTTAACTAAGTGTAGAAATATCTATTAAGTAGAGGGAGTGGCTTAGCTGGAAGGAAGTCAGGTTACAGACAAATTTAAACACTGCCCTAGATAGCTTCTGCCATAGACTTGGCAGAAAACACCAGGAGAAAGAAGCTGTTGTGTGACTGGACTTCTCTACTGGAACTAAAGCAGCAGAACTGTAGTACTGGTACCTTCAACTGAGGGTAAAAAAAAGTTAGTGTGTTTGTCTGAGCTGGCTGAAGTGAACTGTTATCTAAGGAGTTATCTAGGTGTAAATCTCAGGTGGCTGAAGGGGATTGTTATCTGTGCAATTTAACTAAGTGGAGAAAGATCTATTAAGTAGGGGGGTGGTTTAGCTAGAAGGGAGCCAGGTTACAGCCAGATTTAATCACTGCACTAGATAGCTTCTGCCAGAGACTTGGCAGAGAACACCAGGAGGAAGGAGTTGCTGTGTGACTGGACTTCTTTACTGGGACTAAAGAAATATAACTCTACTACAGGGACCTTCAATTTAGGGTAAAAAAAAAGTTAGTGTGTTTGCCTGGGTTGGCTGAAGTGAACTGTTATCTGAGCAGTTATCTAAGTGTAAATCTCAGGTGGCGGAAGGGGATTGTTATCTGTGCAATTTAACTAAGTGTAGAAAGTTCTATTAAGTAAGGGGAGTGGTTTAGCTAGAAGGAAGCCAGGTTACAGCCAGTTTTAAACACTGCCCTAAATAGCTTCTGCCAGAGACTTGGCAGAGAACACCAGGAGGAAGGATTTGCTGTGTTACTGGACTTCTCTACTGGGACTATATTGCCCTCATTCCCTCCCTCTACCCCCCACCCAAAGCCCGTTCTACTTTTATAGGCACAGGATTTGACTGACAACAGGAACTTCCTGTTAGGTAGCAGAAAGTGAGTGATCACAAAGCCACCAAAAACTCACCATCCTAGAAGGACAAGAGTAGCTCTCCACCCCCCCCCAGCTGCTGGAGAACTGCCTCTGAGCAAGTAAGGGGACTACTAAGAAATATAGGCTCTTCCTGTCTCAGAACAGGAAGATCAGAAGCTTATAAGGCACAAAGGCAGTAAGTAAGTAGGGAGAAAAAAAACAGAGGAAAGAATAAATATTCCAAACAACAGTGAAGGGGCCAGAAATAAGACATGCTGGGAGTGATGCAGTGCAGTGGCTGTGGAGCAGCAGTCTTCCAGGAGACATTCTGGAGGATGCGGTGTTGTCCCATCTGCAAGTACCTCTCTGGGCTGTGGGAGGAGGTTTCTCATCTCCAGGCTGAGTTGGCCAGGATTTGTGGGACCTCCTCTCCCATCCAGGGACTACCAGGGCCACTGCTGTTGCCTCAGAGGTTGCCAAAAAAGAAGAGCGGTTGGACCACAGTGGGCTCAGGGAGGGTGAGGGAGGTGGAACAGAGGCACATCCTTCCAGTTGTACCTCTCCACAATTCATATGCCATTCTGGCAAAGTGTTTTTCCTCTATGGAGGCACCCTCAGTGGAGACCAAGGAGGATACTGGGAACCTCCACAAAGACCCACAGGAGGGTGGCATGGAACCCCACAGAGGACGGAAACAACTTCTGGTGGGGGACTCCATTGTTAGAAAGGTAGAACTGGGGGAGGAAGGGGAGAGGGGGGTAAAGTGCCTGCTGGCACCATGGCTTGGAGGGACAGGAAGTGAATCCTCTGGATTGCCAGAGCAGCTGCACAGGGAAGGGAGCTGGATGTCTTTGTCTACCTAGGGACAAATGACCTAGCTATGATAGGGATCAGAGCAGTGCATGAAGTTTGTAGAGCTGGGCAGGGGCCTTAGACAAGTAGCATGCATGGTAACCTTCTCAAAGATGCTATCTGTCTATGGCATAGGTGAGGCTAGGATGCTCCAAACCACGGTATTCAATCAGTGGTTGGAAAACTGGTGCAGAGCTCAGGGATTTGGCTTCATTGGGGACTGGGGGTCCACCTGGAGTGATGCAGGCCTATACTGGCATGATGGTCTGCATCTGTCCAGGAAGGGAACCAGGATCCTAGGTGATAGGTTTAAATGTTTCATTTTCAAGCATTTAAACTAGCCAAGGAGGGAGGCACTGGAAAGGAGCAGGGAAATCCTAGCCCCCCCCCAAAAAAAGTCAGGGTAGTAAGTGAGATAAATACAAAGATAGAGATGTTGATAGGGAGAAGGGCAGGGGTAAATGGAGAAAGTGACAAAGACAATAAGGACAGGGATAGGGCAAAAAAGGAGTAAGGCCATCAGAAAATGGAGGGTAGTGAGTACCAATGAACATAGTCTGGACAACAATCTACCTGAACTGGTGGCCTTGATGGAAGAGGGATGCCTGGATATCATAGCAGTCACAGAAATATGGTGCACAGAGAACCATGACTGGGATGTCAACATACCTGGGTACACAACCTACAGGAGAGACAGGGAGGGGAAAAGAGGGGGAGGAGTAGCTCTCTATGTAAGGGAAGAGATAAAAGCAACTGAACAAAAGAGTAAACAGGGATGAGAGGAGACACTGTGGATCACCTTAGAGACTGGAAATGGCACCACAATCCACATAGGGGTTGTATACAGATCCCGATGTCAGAGGGAGGGAATGGGCAAGGATATGATAGAAGGCATTCTTAGGATGGCAGAGAAAAGGGAGATACTGTTTATGGGAGACCTGAATATGCCAGATGTTAACTGGAGCACATTTGCTGCAGCCACATCCAAGAGCAGGGCCATTCTCGATGCCATACAGCTGGCATGCCTCAGACAGCTAGTTTTGGAATCCATTCATGAGGGAGCAATCTTCGACCTCATACTCTCAAATGGGGACAGTGAGTGGATCTCAGATCTAGAAGTGGGTAGCCATCTGGGAACAAGTGACCATCAAACAGTGTGGTTCATGATAAACTCAGCTACAGAGTCAAGCCATACAAAAGTGAGGGTACTGGACTTCAGAAGGGCTGACTTTGGCAAGATGGGAGAGTGCATTAGAAAAGCACTAGCACACAGGCAAGAAGGAGGGGTGGAACAACAATGGGGAAACATCAAATCTGCCGTCACAGAGGCAACAAGCCTTTGTGTGAAGCAAATTAACAAATCAAAATGAAAGAAAAAGCCACTATGGTTCTCAAAAGAGGTGGCGGGGAAAGTCAGGGAGAAAAAGATAGCATTCAGGAAGTATAAGGAAATACAGAAGGAGCAGGACAGATAGCTGTACCAGTTAAGGCAGAAGGAAGCAGGGAGGGAAGTCAGAATAGCAAAGGCCCAAACTGAGGAAAAGATAGCCAACTCGGTTAAGAAGGGGGATAAAACCTTTTACAGGTATGTCAGGGAACAAAGAAAGACAAAGGGAGGGATAGTGAGGCTGAATAGAATAGACGGTGAGTGGGCAGAGATGGACAATGAGAAAGCAGGGATACTGAATGAATATTTCTGCTTAGTATTCACAAAAGGGGAGGAGGAGGAGGTGGAGGTGCCTAATCCAAGTAACAGAAGCACTCTGGATAGGGGGGTCAATCCCAGTCCTTTCACAGAAGAAAGGGTGCTGAAAGAACTCCTAAAACTGAAGGTAGACAAAGCAATGGGGTCTGACTGAATTCACCCCAGAATTCTAAAAGAATTAAGGAGAGAACTAGTTAAACCACTGACTACCCTTTTTAACAAATCATGGGAGGATGGTGTGGTACCTGAGGACTGTAGGAAGGCTGGTGTGATTCCACTTCACAAAAGTGGGACCAAGACAGAGGCAGGAAACTACAGACCTGTCAGTTTGACCTCTGTGGTAGGGAAAGTAGTGGAATCACTTCTGAAGGAAAGAATTGTTGAGTACCTAGAGGTCAGTGGGGCATAGGACCCAAGGCAGCATGGGTTCACAGCGGGAAGGTCATGTCAGATGAATCTAATTGATTTCTTTGACTGGGTAATCAAAGTACTAGACCAGGGAGGGGCTGTGGGCATGGCCTACTTAGACTTTAGACAGGCATTTGACACAGTCCCACACAAAAGATTAATAGTCAAGTTAACCAGCCTGGGAATGGGACCCAGGGTGGTAGCCTGCGTAAAACATTGGCTGATCAACAGGACATTAAAGGTAATTGTAAATAGAGTCCACTCTGAAGAAAAAGGGGTTACTGGTGGGATACCACAGTGTTCAATATTGGGTCCAGTCCTTTTTAATGTCTTTATAAGTGACATTGCAGAGGGACTAGAAGGAAAAGTATGGCTCTTTGCAGATGACACAAAGATCTGCAACAGGATTAATACACAAGGAGGCATGGAAAGGATGAGAAGGGACTTGGCAAGGTTGGAGAAATGGTCAGAAGTATGGCAGCTTGGATTCAGTGCAAAGAAATGCAAAATAATGACCTGGGAAACAAAAACCAAGGGGAAGATTACACAATGGGGGGAGGAAGTAACAACAAGACAAATGGAAAGGGACCTGGGGGTAATCATATCAGATGACCTTAAGGTTAGCAAGCAATGTGAGAAGGCAGTAGGGAGGGCTGGGGGGAAACTGGGATGTATAGGGAGAGACACCACCAGCAGAAAACAGGAAGTTGTTATTCCTCTGTGCAGACAGTTGGTGAGACCCCATCTGGAGTACTGCGTCCAGTCTGGAGACCCCATTTCCTCAAGGACATAGACAGAATAGAGGCAGTCCAGATGAGGGCAACTAAAATGGTGCAGGGTCTGCAAGAGAAGCCATACGAGCAGAGACTATAGGAGCTTAATGTGTATACCCTTGAGGAAAGGAGGGAGAGAGGAGACATGATAGAAACTTTTAAGTACCTCAGTGGAATCAACAAAGTCCAAGAGGGTAGCATCTTTCAGAAAAAGAGATGTGCAAGAACAAGGGGACACAATATGAAGATAGAAGAGGGGTGGTTCAGAGGCAATGTGAGTACATATTTTTTCACAGAGAGGGTGGTGTATGCATGGAACAGCCTTTCTGAGGAGGTTGTGGGGTCTAAAACTATGGGATAATTCAAGAATACATGGGACAGACATAAGGAAATTATTTTGGGGGTTTGAAGAACTAGGCTGTTGGTTAACTAGGATCTGTAGCTTATCCTGTAGGTAGGGAAATGGACAGATTAGGTGGGCCAAACAGTCCTTACCTGCCATCAAAGTGTATGTTTATAAGGAGTTTTTACTGATGGAGTTAAACAAATGGATAGTGGTACAAAGATTAATAGGGTCAGATGCAACACAGTTTTTTTTTTCACAGCAATATAAGTATTAAAGGTTGAAACTGGTAAGCTGGAAATGACAAGTCAATTTCAACTAGCTGACTAAAACTGAGAGCTAGCAAACTAATTTCATCCAAACTGGTACCTTTGAACTGTGATACCTAGTAAAAAAATTAACCTACTGCTACCCAGCTAAAATCAACAAACCTAGGCAAAATAATAATTTGTTTTAATATTTGGTCAAATGGTTGGGATTCATAGATAGGACACTTTTTGATTGGTGTCTGATTGGAAAAGGGAGTTGTAATGGAGTTTTCATTACCTGATATTAGATTAACTGGGACATTCCCATCATTGGGAACTGCTGTTAGGAACAATTGCTGAATTATTGTTATATTCGTAAGTATTATTCTTTCTTCTTGCAATGCCCTTAGGCATATTTCGAGGCAAATAAAGGATGCAAATACTGTAATTGTAGTCAAAGCTCTCTAACACAAGGTGTAAGTGATCATTGCCACTTTGTTTACTACTTTTCTGTAATTGGCCCTGATAAAAAAGAATGTTGATAGAACATGAGTCAACTTATTCACCAGCTAAACAGATTTCGGATAGAGTCTGAAATATAGGATTGCTGACATGTCCCTGAAAAAGGCTTACTGTGCAGACGCTGGCATCTTTCCTTCCAGCAGCAGCATTTAAAAAAAAAGACTGAAGCCAGGAATAGGGACACACTGGCATAACATGATAAACTCCAACTCGAGCTAAGAACTAAGAACCCTAATTTGAACCAAGTGCTAAGTTAAAAGAGCCGTGGGACAAAAGATCAAATAGACCAACAAACAAAATGACTTGGAGTAAAAGGTAAAGGTAAGCACATTTCTACAATTAATTTGATCAGTTTGATTTTCTGCTATATCGTCTACTCATATTATCTGGTAATCCACCATAGTGAAACAGCTTTGGAAAAATTAAACTATTCCTTTCTAAATTAGATAGTAAAATCCACTGAGCACCTTGAGTCAGATAGTAAATTGGAAAAATTTACTACCAGACAGCCTGCTTTTACATTTGGTGCTGCTGGTCATTATCTGTGCTTCCACTCAATGCATTCAAACACAGAATGATATCAGAATGGTAAAATAATTCTACATTTTGGATTTAAATGCTGTCACTGTGTCATTTTAGCTGGAATATAGAACTTTTTATATCTTCGGGAAGTTAGTTAAGCTATTATATTTAGTCCATTGAGTATATTACTCCTGAAGTTAATAGAAGTTAATAGAAGCTCAAGAAAGCTTTAGAAGTTCTTAATAACCAACATAAGGAACAAACTGGCTATTGTTATTAATGGAAAGTTGCCCTTGATGAATTGATTCAATTTTAAAGAGCAAACACTGGACAATTAATAATAATGGCTGTCACTCCACAGAGGGAAGAGTGATCAGTGCTGGGACCGGTCCTATTCAACATCTTCATCAGTGACATTGCACAGGATCTAGAAGGCAGAATTTCACTGTTTGCTGATGACACAAAGCTCTGTAACAGAGTAGATACACCAGAGGGTGTAGACAGAATGAGAAGGGACCTGCAGAAACTTGAAGAATGGTCAAGGGTTTGGCAGTTGAAATTCAATGCAAAGAAGTGAAAGATAATGCATATGGGGCACAAAAACCCTGGCACAATATATCAGTTGGGGGGTGAGGATATAGCATGCACCAAGCAGGAAAGAGATCTTGGGGTTGTCATCTCTGATGACCTCAAGGTAGGAAACAGTGTGACAAGGCATCAGGTAAAGCAAATAGGATGCTGGGATGTATAGGCAGGGCATCACCAGCAGGAAAAGGAGGTCATAATTCTGCTATACAAGACACTAGTGAGGCCCCACCTGGAGTACAGTGTACAGTTCTGGAGACCATACCTACATAAGGACATAGACAGGGTAGAGAAGGTTCAGAGGAGGGCAACAAAGATGGTGCATGGGTTGCATCACAAGTCCTATGAAGAAAGGTTGAAGGAACTGAACATGTACTCCCTGGAGGAGAGGAGGAGAGAGGGATATGATAGAGACATACAAGTATCTTACAGGGAGGAACAGGGTGCAGGAAAACACTATTTTTAGCGAAAAGATGTTTCGGACTAGAGGGCATAGGATGAAGTTGGAGGGAGGACGATTCAGAGGAAACATGAGAAAGAATTTCTTCACAGAACGGGTGGTGGACAAGTGGAACACCCTGCCAGAGGAAGTGGTGGGGGCTGAAACAATCACGGGATTTAAGAATGTATGGGATAGACATAAAGGAATTCTATAGGGCAGGGGTAAGGGGAAACAGACTTCTAGGAAAACAAACTGAACTTGCAAGCTCAAATGGGCAGACTAGGTGGGCCATAGGCCCTTATCTGCCAACACTGTCTATGTATCTATGTACTAATACTAGTGACTGTTACTGCAGCAGTGCAGTATGCTGCCCCCACACAGTGGCCCACCCCAACCGGCAAAGGTATTCTTTTTCAGATTTGAATTTATGATGGTGAGCACTGGTTACGTGCTGTGCCTTTGTATCTGCATCTCTTTAGTGTGCAGCACAATCTTAATCTGTCTGTGCATTTGCATCTCTTTAGGGCCCAATCTCCATCTGTAAATTAAGTCACAGTTGTTTTTTTGGCTTCCCTTTACAGTACTGGACAGGTGTGGTGCATAATTCTGCATGAACATTGTACTCATTAATATGCATTTTTAAGTCAGGACTATCATCACGAGTCACTCACGATACAAATCATGTTCTTCATCATCACGGTCACAAATCCAGTCACAAATCACGATTCACTATCACGTCACGAATCACAGCACTAATGTTTTGACTAGTTACTTGGATGTATTGTAAGCATGTTTTGTAGTACCTCTCCAGGCTTCACCACTCTACCATTGTACTCATTAAATGCTTTTTTAAGTCAGGGAGTTTGTGCTACAGCTCATCGGGGAAGTACAGCCGTAGGCATTCACTTTCCCACTACAGTTCCACATTGTTTATCTCACACCATCTACACTGAATCACGTTCTTCATCATCACGGTCACAAATGCAGTCACAAATTATCACGAATCACAACATTAATTTTTTTACTAGTTACTTGGATGTGTTGTAAGCATGTTTTGTAGTATCTCTCCAGGCTTCCCCACTCCACCATTGTACTCATTAATAAGCATTTTTAAGTTGGGGAGTTTTGTGCTATAGCTCATAGGGGAAGTACAGCCATAGGAATTTGCATTCCTTCCCACACAGGATGTGAGTTACAGTACTGTAAGTAGTGGTGAGCAAAGTGGCTCCAATTTGCTCCATGAAGTGATTCACTGAGTAACACGGAATCTGCAGAGAACTCCACAATGTGAAGACTACTTTGCTTCATAATGAGGAACGTGAAGTCCATTGAAACCAATGACTTTGCTTTATTCCGCCTTCTCCAAACCACTTCTCCATCAATTTTAAGGTGAAGTACATTGAAATCAATGTAATTCACCTCACTTCGCCCTGAATGGGCTCCAAATGAAATTCTGCAGTTATTCATGGGATTTCAGGTCACATGGGCTCTTGATTGTTCGGCACAGCCTCAGTTCTACCCTGGGTAGTGTGTGTCCAGTGGTAGCTGGAGACAGTTTGCTCTTAGAGCTCTGTGATTAAAAACCTCTAAAAGCTGTTTAAAATGTCTTTTTGAGTAATATTTTTGCTCAAAATTTAGTACATCAATTGTAGGAAACCCTTTTGTGCTCATATCATCAAGTGTTTAATGTTGTGTGTGGATTTTGAATGTTAATTTAGAACAGTCAGTCTGTGTACTGTGAAGTGTGCTTTGGGGGGAGGGGCATATTTGTGGTGTAGGTAGACTAACTGGGAGAAAACGGAAGTCTTTCATGTTTTGGTTATATTTTTCTTGTATAACTGTGTGAATGTACACACAGTAATATTTTTAGTAATTCTTAACATTTTTTTGCTGATTGTTGTGGTTCAGCAGTGTGCAATTGTCTGTTTAAAACATTTGGTTATATTACTGAAGATTTTCAATTTGCTACACATTACTTGAGTGTGCATGTGAGTGTGTGTGACGCATGTTATTAAATCAGACACTTTTTATTGTGTTACAGAGTAATTGCAGCAGTGTGAAACTTCTATCCACTGCACTTGCATGACTTTTTTATTCTGCTTTGTGGTATCTTCACTAGTAGTGGATTGTTACTGCCATGCACTAATCCCCCAACTGGCAAAATGTATTCCTTTTCAGATTTGGATTTGTGACTTGTGAGCACTGGTTAGGTGATGTTGTGCCTTTTTGTATGCATCCCTTGAGTGTGCAGCACAGTCTTAATCTGTGTGTTTGCATAGCACCATTAATTCTGGGAGACTGCATTTCTTTTTATGCTCTCATTTCACTTCATCAGTACTGGGGAATTTTCTGAACACAAGATAGTAGCATTTTGGGGATGCACATTAATTATGGTGACTCAGTGTGTGACCTGACCACTGCGCGCATGACTGAGTGCACCATTAATTCTGGGAAAATTTACATTGTGATTGGTTGGCATCCATGGCACTCCAGACATTACCTCATGGGTTACAGCCCACCTGATAGGCTAATGATGCACATGACCCAGATCAGATTTCCAGTATATCCAGGTCCCAGGAACCCCTGCTCTCCAGGGAGTTTTCTGGACACAAGACAATAGTACTTTGGGGATGCACATTCATTCTGGTGACTGTGTGGGTGGGATGCTGCCAGTGTTGCTCTCACTCCACCTTACTTCGCGTTTAAGGATGACAATGCAAAGTAATAATAACAAGGCAAAGTAAGCCTTTCCTATGGGGCACTCTGTGTAGTGAAGTGCCAATGCGAAGTGGCCACTTTGCATTCACTTCGCCAGCAGATTTTAAATTCGCTGCATCTTTAGTTGTGCCCCTCTTCTTTAACCTCCGAATAGTTACCATTAACTAACACCTAAGTCTAACCCACAACCAGCTCTCTACCAACCTGGTCAGCATGTTCCCCACTTCCAGGTCACAAAACCTTTTTGCTAGCCATTTGTGAGGTACAGAATTAAAGACTTTACTAAAGTCAAAGTATGACACTTTCATTGCTTGACCACTGTGTACCACCTTTGTAACCCAATCAATAAAGTAAATCAGGTTTGTCTGCCAACTCAGATCTTATGCTATCTCCTTTGCTGTGGGGCTGTTGGGCTCTAAGAATTCCAATATGTGTTCCTTTATTATGGTTTCCAGCAGTTTCCAAAGTACTGATGTCAGGCTGACTGATCTGTTGTAACAGGGATCATCTTTCTCTCCCTGCACTTGTGCACTTCATTAAAAAGCCTTCAGTGTACAAGAACTGTAACTGTTTCTAGAGAACAGTTAAACAGTTTGGCTAAAGGCATTGCCAACATCTGCCCATCCTCCCAGATCACGTGAGGACATATCCCAATGGGGCCAAGGGATTTTTCCACCTTTAGGGTCATGAATCCCTTGACCACTCTCTCTTCTGAGACTGACTCCATCTCCAGTACTTGTACACTTTCCCCTCTTGCCTGCACCCCAATTTCTGGGAGAGATTCACTCCTCTAACACAAAAAATGAACAACAATATTCATTCAGAATAACAACTTTTTTAACATTCTTCTCCACCCACTATTTACAATCTGAATATTAATTCCTTCATTTCCCTCTCTCCCAGATATAAAACAAGCATTTGTCAATGCCAAATGTTGATTGCGTTGGTCTGTTGAGCTCGCTCAGTGGCCCTCTGTCACTGGCTCAGTCTGTTTGTCCCTGTGCTGCAGGCTGCTCTTTTTTAGTGGTCTGCTGCCTGCATTAGCACCTTGTTCTGCTAAGGAAGAAATACACAGCTGTCCCAACAGAGCTCCATTGAGGTGTCTCACTCCCCCTCTCTGACTCGCTCATTCTGTTTCTCCTGACGCCGCAGGCTGCCCTTTTGTACTGGGCTCCTGCCTGTGTTGGTGGCTTTTTCTACCCACAAAGAAATCCACAGCTGTCCCAACAGAGCTCCGTTGAGGTCGCTCACTCCGCCTGTCTCACTCACTCATTCTGGTTCTCCTGGCGCTGCAGGCTGCACTTTTGTACTGGGCTCCTGTCTGTATTGGCCTTTTCTGCCCACAAAGAAATGTGCAGCAGTCCTGACAAAGCTCCATTGAGCTTGCTCACCCCCTTCTGTCTCTCGCTCAATCTGTTCTGCAGGCGCTGCAGGCTGCCCTTTTCTACTGGGCTCCTGCCTGTGTTGCTGCCTTCTTATGCCCACAAAGAAATTTGCAGGAGTTACAATACAGCTCTGTTGAGCTTACTCACTTGCTCATTCTGGTTTTCCTGCCACTGTAGGCTGCCCTTTTGTACTGGGCCCCTGCATGCATTGCTGCCTTTTTCTGCCCACAAACAAATCTGCAGCAGTCCCAATAAAGCCCCGTTGAGCTCACTGACTCTCCCTCCCTCACTCGCTTATTCTGTGTCTCCTGGTGCTGCAGGCTGCCCTTTTGTACTGGGCTCCTGCCTGCATTGGAGGCTTTTTCTGGCCAGAAAGAAATCTGAAGCAGTCATGACACAGCTCCGCTGGGCTCGCTCACTCCCCCTCTGTCACTCTCACATTTTGTTTCTGCATGCGCTGCAAGCTGGCCATTTGTACTGGGCTCCTGCCTGTGTTGCCGCATTTTCTGCCCACAAAGAAATCTGCAGCAGTCACACTAGAGCTCAATTGAGCTCACTCACTACACCTCTGTCACTCACTCATTCTGTTTCTCTTGGCGCCGCAGACTGCGCTTTTGTATGGGGGTCCTGGCTGCGTTGGCACCTTTGTCTGTCCACAAAGAAATCCGCAGCTGTCCCGACAGAGCTCCATTGAGGTCGCGCAGTCTCCCTCTCTCATCGCTCATTCTGTTTGTCCTGGCGCTACAAGCTGCCCTTTTGTATGGGGCTCCTGCCTGCATTGGCATCTTTTTCTGCCCACAAAGAAATCCCAGCAGTCCTGATAGAGCTCTGGTGAACTGACTATGTCCCCTTGTCTCACTTGCTCATGCTGTTTCTCCCACTGCTGCAGACTGGCCTGTTGTACTGGGCCCCTGCCTGTACTGACTCCTTCTTCTGCCCACAAAGAAATCCGCAGCAGTCCTGACAGAGCTCAGTTGAGCTCGTTCACTCCCCCCTCTCACTCGGTTAATCTTAATCTGTCCCACACACTAATTTCCCAGAGTGACCATGCTATTGTCTGGCAGGAGTGCAAAAACATACTGTAGCCAAGTTGTGAAAAATGACAGCTTTAGTGTTCATAAGGAGTTGTGGAAAAATGCCACTGTTGAAAATGTGGCATGACAGTATTACAAATTTGCGAAGTTACAGGGGTGCGTGGAAACAGTTCAGTGCACGCTGGTAACACAATCATGTTATGGCAGTCCCGACAAAGCTCCATTAAGCTTGCTCACTCGCTCATTCTGTTCTGCCGGCGCTGCAGGCTGCCCTTTTCTACTGGGCTCCTGTCTGTGTTGCTGCCTTCTTATGCCCACAAAGAAATTTGCAGCAGTTACAATGCAACTCTGTTGAGCTCACTCACTCGCTCATTCTGGTTTTCCTGCCACTGTAGGCTGCCCTTTTGTACTGGGTCCCTGCATGCATTGCTGCCTTTTTTCTGCCCACAAACAAATCTGCAGCAGTCCCAACAAAGCCCCGTTGAGCTCACTGACTCACCCTCCTTCACTCGCTCGTTCTGTGTCTCCTGGTGCTGCAGGCTGCCCTTTTGTACTGGGCTCCTGCCTGCATTGGCGGCTTTTTCTGACAAGAAAGAAATCTGAAACAGTGCTGACACAGCTCCACTGAGCTCGCTCACTTCCCCTCTGTCACTCTCGCATTCCATTTCTGCTGGCGCTGCAAGCTGGCCATTTGTACAGGGCTCCTGCCTGCGTTGCCACATTTTCTGCCCACAAAGAAATCTGCAGCAGTCACAGTAGAGCTCCATTGAGCTTGCTCACTACCGCTCTGTCACTTACTGATTCTGTTTCTCTTGGCGCTGCAGACTGCGCTTTTGTATGGGGCTCCTGGCTGTGTTGGCACCTTTGTCTGTCCACAAAGAAATCTGCAGCTGTACCAACAGAGCTCCGTTGAGGTCGCACAGTCTCCCTCTGTCATCACTCATTCTGTTTGTCCTGGCACTGCAAGCTGTCCTTTTGTATGGGGCTCCTGCCTGGATTGTCGCCTTTTTCTGCCCACAAAGAAATCCCAGCAGCCCTGATAGACTTCCAGTGAGCTGACTATGTCCCCTTCTCTCACTTGCTCATACTGTTTCTCCCACTGCTGCAGGCTGGCCTTTTGTACTGGGCCCCTGCCTGTACTGACGCCTTTTTCTGCCCACAAAGAAATCCACAGCAGTCCTGGCAGCGCTTTGGTGAGTTCGCTCACTCCCCTTCCCTCACTCGCTCTCTCATTCTGTTTCTCCCAGTGCTGCAGGCTTCTCTTTTGTACTGGGCTCTTGTGTTGAGGCCTTTGTCTGCCCACAAACAAATCCGCAGCAGTCCCGACAGAGCTCAGTTGAGCTCGGTCACTCCGCCCTCTCACTCAGTCGATCTTAATCTGTCCCAAATACTGATTTCCCAGAGTGACTGTGCTATTGTCCGGCAGGAGTGCAAAAACATATTTTAGCCAGGATGTGGAAAATGACAGCTGTAGTGTTCATAAGGAGTTGTGGAAAAATGCCACTGTTGAAAATGTGGCGTGACGGTTTTACAAATTTGTGAAGTTACAAGGGTGCATGGAAACAGTTCAATGCAAGCTTGTAACACAGTCATGTTCTGGAGTTTCATCGCCAAATTTTCAACATAGGGATTTTAGGACTTCTGCTCATGAACAGTGCCACTGTCAATTTCTTAATCTGTGCCGAACACTGACTTCCCACAGTAACCACGTTATTCTGCGCCGGAACTGTGAAAACACATTTTGGTCAGGATGCGAAAAATGACAGCTATACTGCTTATAAGGAGGTGTGAAAAAATATCACCGTTGAAAATCTGGTGTGACAATATTACAAATCTGCAAAGTTACAAGGGTGCGTGGAAAGTGCGCAATGCACACTTGTAACACAGTCAATTGATGGGCTATCATCACCAAATTTTCAACATAGGCATTTTAGAACTTCTGCTCATGAACAGTATCATTGTCATTTTCTTAATCTGTCCCGGACAGTGATTTCCCACAGCGACCGCTCTATTCTGTGCCAGAAGTGCGAAAACACATTTCAGCCAGGATGGGAAAAATGACAGCCACACTGTTCATAAGTAGATGTGGGAAAATGGCAATGTTGAAAATCTGAAGTGAAAATATTATACATTCGCGAAGTTACGATGCATGCCAACTGTGCAACACACGCTCGTAACACAGTCATTTTATGGAGTATCATTACCAAATTTTCAATATAGGCATTTTAGGACCTCTACTCATGAACAGTGTCACTGTCATTTTCTTAATCTGTCCTGAACACTGATTTCCCACAGCGACCACGCCATTCTGCGCCGGAACTGTGAAAACACATTTTGGCCAGGATGTGAACAATGACAACTGTACTGCTCACAAGGAGGTGTGACAAAATGCCAATGTTTAAAATCTGGCATGAAAATATTGTAAATTTGCGAAGTTATAAGCGTATGTGGCAACTGTGCAACGCACACTCATAAAACAGTAATTTTTTGGATTTTTTCCACCAAATTTGCAACATAGGCTTTTTAAGAACCCACTTCAGGAACACTGCACTGTCGTTTCATTTATTGGCCATAAAGGGTGATTCCGCACGGTGACTGCGAAACCACCTTTTGGGGCAGATTAACCCCATGACAGTTCAAGAATTCATGAGGAGGGGTCCCAAAAACCCCATGTTGAAAATTTGGTGGAAAAATTCCCCAAAATTCCTGAGATATGCACTAAAGTTGAAAAAACCCTAAGTATTACATTATACAGCTTACTTGCATTTCCTCAGTTCATGGTCGGCTTTGAAGAGTGCAGACGTGTGCCCGGTTCAGCAAAGATCATCGCGCCGAGCTCCAGAGGTAAGTATGGGTGAAGGGTGTGGGAGAGCAGGGTGTGCAGTGGGTGGGTGAGGGTTGTGGGAGGGGGACAGGGAGACTATGAGGGACCGTTTCCTTTTTTTCAGGTAATAAAAAAGAAAAAAACATTGCGGGACCGTTTTTAGCTTTACAGAGGCATGTGGCATGCTGGGGTGGGCTCCCAGCATGCCACCAAGGACTCTTGCTTTGGGGCACAATGGTAGCCGATGGGGGATTGGGCGCCCCCATCAGCAAACAACAAAAGGGGCATGTGGCACGCTGGAGTGGGCTCCCAGCGTGCCACCAGACTCGATTTTTGGGGGGCAGCTGCAGCAGATGGGGATTGGGCACCCCATCGCAAACAACAACAGGGTGGGGAATTATTGTTTGCCGACGGGATTGGGCAACCCTATCGGCTAACAACAAAGGGGGATTCCTTTCTGCCAAAGGGATTGGGCACCCGTCAGCAGACAATAAAATGGGGTATATTATGCCGGCGAGTGGGCTCCCCTGTCAGCAAATAAAACATGGTAAAATATTGTTTAGTGAATACAGCGGCAAGCCACCGCCATGTTCACAAACAATATCAGGGGTCCTGATCTCGCCCTGCAATGTGAAGGTCACCTCATTGCAGCCGGGAGCAGGCTGACGCTGCAATGACGAGGCGCCCTGATTGCAGCAGCGCTGATTTTTAGAAAGTTGTGGCATGCTGAACTAGTGTCAGCAGCAGCATGCCACGACATTGGGGGATGGGGACAAGCCTTTGCAGGCTGTGGGGGCATTGGGCACAACAGTGTCACACTTCCACAACCTGTTTCTGGAGAAACCTGCCGCAACATGATTCTTGAGCATGCGTGAAATCAACATAAAAATGAGGATTTGTTGACTTCTTTTATCCCCCTGTGATTTTCAATTTAGTCTCACCCTTAGCTTTTCTTACCGTTATATTTAATCTTTCAATTTTCCAAGATAAACACTCTGGTTTGCCCACTTTTGTTCACCATTGAACTTGTGCTGCACTATTCTTTTAACCCTTACTGCCTGCCTCATCTCTCTGGAGAAACAAATCAGATTTTTGTCACATGAATTAGTCACTTATGTTATATCCCTTTTATGATGCCTCACTTGAGAATTATCCCTTCCATTTCTGTCACCCCTTCTAACCATTCCTTGAGCATTTCTCTATCTGCACCTGACTCCAACTGTAGCACTCTTGGCTGCTTGGATTTCCCAATCCATGTCAGGCAGATTGAGGTGCCTCATTGGCACCATTCACAATCTCACCACCACCTGTGTATGAAGACGTTTCCTCCTTTCTATCTTAAAGTTTTCACATCTCACCTGCATGTTATACCTTCTTATTTGCATTAGTCCAGTTTTAAATTTGAGTTCTAAGACTTCTGCCAGTTTCAAGTTATTTATCACATCTAAAAAAAGTAACATGTCACCTCTAATCCTTCTTGATTCTATACCCATTAAACTGAGATTCTGTATTCTCACTTGAGAAGTACATTTCATTATTTCCTGGATCATTTTACATAGAAACATACAATTTGATGGCAAATAAAGACCACTTGGCCCACCCAGTCTACACATTTTTCCCTGCCTATACTGGCACCACAGTCTCTACTTGATCTCCAACTCCTTTCCACCCTCCCCTGTTTTCCAACAAGATTCCATTATACTTGTCCCATGCATTTTTACATTTCAGCACTGTTTTCACCTCACACACCTCTGCTAGAAGACTGTTCCAGAAATCCACCATTCTTTCTGTGAAGATGTTTTTCCTTATATCTCTCTTGAATTTACCACCTTCCAGATTTGTTGCAGGTCCCATTGTTCTTGTGCTTCTTTTCCTCTGAATAATACTCCCCTCATTTACCTCATTTGCCTCTTGTGAGGTATTTCTAGGTCTCTATCATATCAGCCATCTATCTTCTTTCTTCCTGGGTGTACATACTGAGGTTCTTCAATCTCTCCATAAGGCTTCTGGTGCATACCAATAATATTTTAGTTTTCTTCCTCTGGAACACCTCTACTGTGTCTATGTCCTTCCTGAGATGTGATCTCCAGAAATGGACACATTACTCCAGGTGGGGTCTCACCAATTATCAATACAGTGGCAACACCACCTCCTTCCTTCTGCTGCTGATACCCATGCATGCACCCCAGCATCCCACTTTCCCTACCAACTGCCTTGTTGCACTGTCTCACCACCTTGAAATCACCAGATATGATTACTCCCAGGTCCTTTTCCTGTTTGGTGACTGTCAGTACCTCTTCCCCCATTTTGTACTCCACCTCTGGGTTTTTCTGTCCTAAGTTCATGAATTTGCACTTTTTATGCATTGAAACCCAGTTGCCATGCCCTTAACTACTCCTTGAGTCTTCTCAGGTATCTGCACATTCTTTCCACTCCCTCTGGAGCATCCATCCTATTGCATATTTGGTGTCATCCAGAAAGAGACATACTGTACCTTCTCTTCTAGCTCATCTTCAATGTCACTTGTAAAGATATTAAAGAGTACTGGTCCCAGTACTGATCTCTGAAGCATCATAAGTTTACCACCAGCCTTTGTTGCCTATCCCTCAACCAATTTGTTATCAGTTTTCTTACAAGTCTTCTGTGTGGAATGATTTTGAAAGTCTTACAGAAATCTAAGTAAGCCACATCCACCACCACATCCTGATCTATTTCCCAGGTCACTCAGTCTAAGAAATCTATCAGATTGCCTGACATGATCTTCCTTCCATGAAGCCCTGCTGTCTCAGGTCTTGTAACCTGCTGGATTCAAGAAACTCCAATATCTTTTTCTTTAGCAGTCACTCCATTAACTTCCCCTCCACAGATGTCAGGTGTACTGGCTTATAGTTGCCATCCTCCTCTCTGCTACCACTTTTGTGAAGCAGAACTACATCTGCCCTCCTCCAATCCACTGGAACCACTCCTGTTTCCACTGAGTTGTTAAAAAGGACTGTCAGAGATGTGGTCAGTACGTCCTTCAGCTCCCTCAATACCCTTTGGTGAATTCCATTTGGCCATATAGCTTTGTCCACATCCTTTTTTTTTAAATTAAAAGTTTTTGATTTTATGGATACATGTGTGTCACAATTATTATATATTGACAGAATATTGAAGTAAATATCCCCTTCCCACCTCTCCTTCATCGTCCTCCCACCTCCCTCTCCCCTCCACACTGGCACCAATAGGACTAACAACAAAAGGAGAAGCCAAGCTGATTAAGACATAGTAGGTTTAACTGGTTATAAATATATCTTTTACATTATTGGGTGTACAAGACATGTAAACTTTCCCATCTCTTTCTATAGGATCCCAAGCAGTTGGAAAGGCCGGCCAACATTTATTCAATCCTTAAGTTATGAAGGAGCTCTTGTAACCATTCTATATATGAGGGTTGGACAGAGTCCTTCCAATGTCTTAGCACCACCTTCTTTACTGACAAGGCAATCATCATGATATGATAGTTTCTAATCATTAATGGGAAGCCTGTAAAATCCCCTAGCTGGCATACCTCTGGTGTGAAGGATTCCTGTACACCACATAGAGGGTCTACTTTGTCTTTAATGAGTTAACAAGTGGAACAAGGTATCTGTGCCATCACTGCATCTGTTCCATGTTGGGGTCATGGCCCTTCCCATTTTATGCATTTTATAGGGGGTCAAATACATATCATTAAGGAATTGCAACTGTATTAATCATAGTCTGTCCTGTGTAATGTATTTGTGGCAGGTTTCCCAGATTTTAGGCCATCTAGAAGAGGAGTTAGGTTATAAGTTGTTTCAGTATTTGAGAATGCCATCCACTTTTTGGAAAACCAAAGGATATAGAATGGCATACAGTGAGGAGACAGCATGTGGGACTAAACCCAGAGTTCTACCAGCAGGGACTCAATCACTAAGGTTATCCAGGATAGCCTTTTTTCTGTAGTAGGAGATGAGCATATGGTGAATCTGATAGACTTGAAAAGCCCATTTATGTGCCAATCCAAATTCAGGTAAGAGTTCAGGTGTGGTTAGCCAGTCATGGTTTGCACTACAGAAATCTCTTACCACAGGATGCTGCACTTGTGGGATCCAGTAGAGGGGAATTAATTTGCCACACAACCGAAGGTTAGGATTTTGAATGACAGGTTGGGAAAGATTGTATGCATTGTCATACTTCAGGGTGGCACACAGCTGGAAGTGTGAAAGGACTGAGTGTCCTACCGGGTTATAACAGAGGGTAGGGGGCAATTTTTTAGGTTTCAGGATGAGAAGGGCTGCTGGATTTATCCCTGCAGCAGCTATTAATTCTTTTTGTATTCTAAAGCCATAAGGGGACATATTTGGGGGGCTCCTGGGGGTCGAATGGTTCATCCCATTAAAGATATTTACTTAGGTGACTGGCCCAGTGATATAAACCAAAGTGAGAATATTTTAGACCTCCTAGAGTTTTGGGAGTGGCCAATTGTGGAAAGCTCATCGTGGGGGCTTACCTTTCCAGAGAAAATTGGAGAGACATGAATGGACTCATTTAAACCGAGCTTTGGGAAGCCATAAATTTAGAAGGTTTAGGGGACAGTATAAACATGGGAGTACATTCATTTTAATGATGTTCACATGCCCCCATTGGTTATGGGGAAGATCCTGCTAACATTTTAGATCTTACTGTACTATTTTAAGCAGTGATTCAAGATTCAATTTACTCAACAGATTATCACCAGTTGAGAGGTGTAGACCTAAGTATTTTATGGATTTAAGAACCCAATTATGACCCAATTCTAAAACATCCTGTTTGAGCACTTTGGAGTTAAATGGGAAAACAGGATTTTTCTTTGTTGATCTTGTAATGAGAGAATGAGCTGTACTCTCATATTAACTTCAGAAGATTTTGTATAGAAGGTTTGATTTAGGTGATACGTAGCAGGATGCAGGATATCATCTGCACATACTGCTATTTTTTTCCATTGTCATGCCTAGTCTGAGTCCCTGTATCCCCAGGGATTTCTGTAAGGATACTATAAGGGGCTCTAAGTATAGGTTGAATAATAGAGGAGATGGGTGGCATCCTTGTCTAGTTCCTGCCACTAAGGGAAAATTGGAGGAGAGGATTCCATTGCAAAAAACTCAAGCAGCAGGAGCAGAATAAAGGATTTGTAACCATGAAATAAACCTGGAAGGGAAATTAAATTTATGAAGGGTCCTAAACAGAAATTGCCAGTCAATTCGGTCAAATGCCTTCTCTGCATCCAGGGAGACCAGAGTCATTGCTTGTGGGTGTTCCGGGGACCCAGAGAAGACATGCGACAGGCAACAGAGTTGGTCGACTGAGGACCTGCCTTTCATGAAGCCAACTTGATTGGAACTAATAAGTGAGGGGAGTACCAGTTCCACTCTAAGGACTAGTAGTTTGGCAATAATTTTCAGGTCTCAATTGAGGAGTGATATAGGCCAATAATTTTAAACTCGTGTCAGATCCCTTCCAGGTTTGGGGAGAATGACAATGGTTGCCTCCAGTATTCTGGGATCCAGGCCCTCCACAGTTTACATGCTTTGAAAAACCACCAGTAACCATGGTACCAACTGGGGAGTTAACGATTTATAAAAATTAGATGAGTACCCATCTGTTCCTGAGGCTTTGTCTGAGGGTAGGTCTTTGATCACTCGAATAATTTCCTCTTCCATTTCAGGTATAGTTAGTCCCTCTACTTGTGTAAGAGAAAGAGTGGGAAGGGGAAGATTATCCAAATAATGATCTACCACAGCCTAGGAAGGGCAGTTGGACATTTGGGCATACAGCATCTTATAGTATTGTTCGAATTCTTTAGCAATATCTTTAGCCTGGATTAAGAGGGGTCCTTGGGGGTTACTTTGTATTGCAGCAATGCATTTTGAAGATACTATTTTTTTAAGTTGGAGGGCCAAAAGCTGCCTGGCCTTTTCCCCTTGTTCAGTATAAGTGGCCTGCAACTTTAAAATTGTCCATTCAGCCTTTTCTCTGTGTAGTTCAGAGTATCTGTCTTGTAACTTTATTAGTGTTCCTTTTCAGCATCTGCAGTTCTAGTGGATAAATGTTTCTCCTTTTCCCTGATTTGGTCTAAAAGTATTTTAGTCTCCTGCACTTCTCTCTGCTTTTAATTAGTTGACAGTTTGATAAATTCCCCCGAAGAAAGCATTTTAAAGATCCCCATTCCATGGATGGGGAGTGGGTGGTGCCCCAATTAGTAGTTTTAAAAGATTCCAGGGAAGCTAGTATATTCTCAATGACCTTCTTATTCTTCAGAACTTGGGTATGTAATCTCCATTGTTTAACTGATCCCCAATTAAGGGAGAAAGAGAGATGGCAGTTCACTACTGAGTGATCTGAGCTAGTCCATGGCTCCATTCTGCTGTCCATTAGCCCTTGTAAAAGGGATTTCCTCAACCAGAAATAGTTGATTTGAGATGCTGAGCCATGAACAACAGAACAGAATGTGTACTCCCTTTCTTTGGGATGTAGTACCTTCCATGGGTCACAAAGTCCCATATGGCCTACTAGGTCTCTTACGTCTCTTTGGGCATGGGAGAGACCCCAAGTTCTGAAAGCCATTGATGATGTCTAAAAGGGTGTCAAAAGGAATATTCCAATCTCCCCAAAGAAGCATTGGCATGTCTAAAAAGGGTGTTAGTATGGAGAGAAACTCCATGAAAAAGGGAGGGAGAGTCTGTGTTGGGACTGTAAACACTACCAAATAATATATTGAAAGACTGGAGCTTGCCTTTAACCAGCAAGTATCTGCCTTTTTATCCATTCTACATTGTTCACAAGTGAAGGAAAAAAGCCCTGGTGAGCAAAACCACTACCCCTCTACTGTTTCGACAGTCACCTCAGCAAAGACTTGTCCCACCTGCTGTCTCCTCAACAGGGTATCTTCAGCCTCTAGTAGGTGGGTTTCTTGTAATACTATCACATCACAATTCAAGATTCTTAAGTGTTTCAGTAGTTTTATGCACTTGAGAGGGTGTCTTGCCCCTTTTACATTCCACGTACAAAATTTTAAAAATTGCGCCATCCTCACGTGTTACAGTATATAAGACCAATACCTGTAATCCTGAAAAGAATAGCCAGCTTGTGCACCTCTTTTGATTTCTAAATTGGCACCATCCTACCCTCTTTATAAGAAATAAAAATAAAAGTAAAGGCCCCTCCATCTTCCCTTTTAGTCCCTCAATTTCACCAAAATTCCTGCCCTCCAGTAATAAACACTGTAGCCGATACAACTTGAAAAACTGAACTTTGATTTCTACTAAAACTTTTATTTTGTAACCTAGATCTTGTAAGGCATTAGTAAGAACTACCCTTCCCCCCAATCACTGGCTCGTGGCGATCAGTAGACTAAAGGTCCTCCCTCCACCTCACTCACCCAACTGCAACTAAACATGCTTTATTTTAATTCATTAGTGCAAGTGAAAAATATAGATTGTCCCTGTTTGAGAAATATTAACTTCTTGGACCTAGTGGAGGATCTCCCAATGAATAACATGTGAGCTATTGCTAAAAAGAACTACCTTTCTCAAAACATAATGAGACAAGAAAAGGTTCTAGATCACCCAAAATACATTAATGAATTTAGTATTGTTTTAACTAATAAAACAGCTTGATCTCTTTGAGAGCAGAGACATTAAATGGATCAACATTTGTCCCGTATAAATAGATAGAAAGTGTTAAAGAAATAAACAAGTTCAGGCAGAAGCCATAGTGGACTGAGGGAGTGATAATTTCTATTGTTTAGTCTCCACATTCTTAATAATGAAGTCCCATTATCTCTGATCAAGGGTGAACCCTCAAACTGTGGAGAAATTAATAAGATACAGCTCCCTATAAAGAGATCATGCCAGCATGGTGTCTCAAAGCTTGTGTGCAAAGAAAGTCCCAATCTGTCTATTTCCATCTCTTATGCCTTGCAAATACTGATTGTGAAGTAAATGAAAAGTTTTAAATTCCTGAAAAAGCCTTGGCAACCAAAACAACAGTTCTGTCCACTACACAGTGGAAGTATCAATAATGGTCCGACACTGATATGGCATTGGGAAATAATATATAAAAGTGAATCGAGGGCAGAATGCCCGTGGACTGTCCAATAACAAAGTCAAATGTTCACTTGTTCAGAGAGATCATGGCCAAATAAGTGACTCAAAGAATGTATTTAACCAGAGGTCCCAACAAAGGAAGGTTCCTGTAGCAGCCATGATTTGGCTTGGTGCAAGCACCTTGTAGCATGGAGCCAGGTAGATTAATAGGCAAGTTAGATAGGTTATTATGGAAAATTAGATTGTATGGTAAGTCCAAAATTCAACTACTTTAAACCTTCTATACATCGCCAAAGGGTAATACCTGTAGACATCTGAACTTTCTCAATGGTCAGTAAATAATGCATGTCACTTCTGCTTGAAGAATTCTATTGCAGGGTCCACCTCTTTGAATGAGGACCAGGATCCATCCAGGTGAACTTGTAACTTTGCAGGGTAGGCCATGTGAAATGTTATTCCTGAATCAATGCATTTGGACACTATCTGGTGAAATGATGCTCAGCGCTGGTGGACAGTTACTGGCAGGTCTTGAGTTACACATATCTTCTGTCCTTCCCAAAGAATGTCTTGTATTTCCCTCAACTTCTGCAAAAGATGTTGTTTCTCCTGAAAATTGAGAAAGCAAAACATCAAGGGTCTAGGTTGAGCATTAGGTGGAGGCACAGGTCTAAGCACTCAATGTGCTCTCTCAAGGATGTAGGTATACCCAAAGGGGAAGGCCCAGCTTATTTGTTTAGCAGTTTTTGTATCCATCGAATGGTATCCGAGCCCTCCTCCCTTTCTGGGAGACTAATTAAGACATTATTATGTCGGCTTATTCTTTTTAAATATCCAGTTTTGTTTTCTAGTTTGTTAATTGTTTGCCGATTTGTAGTAATGAGCGAATCCATTTTGTCTACCCGCTTCTCCACTGAGATAATGTGGGCCTCTTTGTCCAAAGTGCACCTAGTAGTGTCCTCTAATGCATCCAAGATCACCTTCACATCTGATACTAAGGAGTGGATCTTGTCCTTGAAAGGTTAGAATGCAAGAAGAAATCATTCCAGAGTAAGCAGGGTCGGTTCTGCAACCATGAGAGAAGAAGCCAAGGCTATGTGTGAGCGGCCTGTACTGGGAGGGTTTGCCCTGGATTTCTTCTGCAATTTCTCTGGTGTGACAGGCAGTGTATGCCGAGGGGCCACCTGTCTCATCTCCTCTTCCATTTTGGTCCAATATTTGCTTTCTGGGAGCTGGGTAGCCTTCTCAACTCGATGGGAGCTATATTTCAAGCTGTTTATAGCAGAAGTAGAACGAAAGAACCGAAAAAGCAAGTCGGGTGAGTGGAGCACAGACGGAGCGTGTCCTATTCAGCTAGCTGCATCACTTGACTCCCCGCTTTGTCCACTTTATGATTTGTGAGTCACTTCAGGACTCTTTCCTCTGCAAACTGATTTGTGTCTACCTCTTTGCCTCCAGAGCTTCTGTTGTTCTTATGTGACTCATCTTCTTTTCCCTTCCTCTGTGAAGATTGTACAAAAAATATTTGTTCAGGATATTGGCTTTTTTATGATCCTCCTCTGCACAGTCCACACCTGCCCTTCATAACCTTACAGTTCCTCCCCTAGTCTTCCTCTTTTCACTTATGTACCTAAAAAAAAATGTCTTGTCCCCTTTCATTACTCACTGGCCTATTGTTTCCTCAATTTGCATCTTTGAATTCCTCAGTGCTTTCTCTCCCTCCCTCCCTCTGCTTCTCCTGATACACCTCCCTGTCCTCATCCCTCTGGACCTTTTTATAACTCCTGAATGCTACCCTTTTAGCCTTTACCTTTTAAGCCACATCCTTTGAGAAAAATAGCAATCTATTTTTCCTCTTATGTTTGCTTACTTCCTTGTGCAGAAGGTTGTTTCCCCTCACTGTGCCTTCCCTTAGTTTAGGCCACTGTTCCTCAACCCCATCCAGGTCATCCTCCTCACTATGTTGTGTCTTGGGCATTCACCCATTTTTTTTAATCTGTCCTCCTAAAGTCCAGTACCCTCACTGTTGTACTGTAAGGTTTGCTTCCATCACTGTCCTATTTTGAAGTCCACTGTATGGTGAGCACTACTTCTCAGGTGGCTACCCACCATGATGTCTGCACAGTCCAGTAGTGCCTCATCATGAGTGGGCTCCCTGAGGAGTTGACTGAGAATTTCCCCTGCAGGGACTCCAGGATGCCCATGCTTCCAGTTGAAGATGTAGCTGGGATTCTCCAATCTGTTTCTGCCAGATTGAAATACCCCACCAGAAGCACTTCCCCTTCTTCTGCCATTGTGCCAGTGGCTTCCACCAGTTCCTTATCTAATTTACACCACCCTGTTCAAGGTCTGTAGATCACACCAGTGCAAATAGTTGCTCTATGACCCCCCCTCTAATTTTTAAAATTTGATTAGAATTATTTTGTGTCTATGATGCCCATAATTGGTTGCTGCAAGCTAATAAAGTTCTTACATAATATCTCTACATTGAGAATATTACAGATTTAGATTTGCAAGAAATGTTATTTTCAATGCTGTATATAATCTAGGTAGCTTAGCTTACAGATCCTTCATGCTGTCTCTGAGATGTGAAATCTCTGTTAATTATAATTCTTAAATCTTTGTTTATTACCTATAGGGTGTTACCTAGAAAAACATATTTTTTCCCTCAGTATTGCTTTGTCCTAAGTACGTAACCTTACATTTACCAGTGTTTCCTTATTCCCCAGCTGATAACCCATGATGATAACTTATCCAGATCTTTTTGCAAAGCACTTTCTGTTTTTTGTGTTGTTGATTACCCTGATAAATTTAGTATCATCTGCATAGTTTTCCAACCATCCTCATACACCATCTTGTAGTTCGCTGATGTCGAGCTGGAACAATATTGGTCCCAATAACAATTCCTGTAGCACCCCGCTTGGGACACTATCTTTACAAGATAATAGACCAAGGATGCATTCTTTAGCTATCATAGAAATAGTCTTATAGGACTACAGTTGGAAACTGCAGATTTGTTCCTTTTTTCAAAAATCAGAATAACATTTGCAGTTCTCCAGCCCCGTGGTACAGTATATTGCCCTCTTTTATACTTTTATTAAAGATAGTTACTATTGGGTTATCAATCAATTTAGCTGTATACTTTAAACGATTTGTTAAGAGTCACAAGCCTGATGAATAACTTTCTTTAGTTCATTGAGTATCTCAGAGTTTGTAAATGTTGGCAAGTATTTTGACCTCCCTGTTAACATATTTTATTTTATCAGTTCCTCTTGTAGGTTGATCTTTATTCAATAGTGAGAAAAAGTAGGTATTGAAGAGTTCAGCTATGTCCTTCTCTTTGTCAGCGACTTTACCATTTACCACAACTGGCTGTATTGCTCCTCCTGAATGTCTTAATGAGTTAACTGAATAATTTCTTGACCGCCATCTTTTTTTACTGTTTACTGTTAGACTTCACTTATAGCACTTGCATTTATTTATTTTGCATTTATAGTTATTAAGACTCTCTTCCATGCTTTGAAGTCTTAGGTTTTTGAAGGCTGATGCTTTGGATTTGATTAACCTCTCAACTTTTTTCAACCATGGTGGTCTCCTCCCCTTATTATTATATTTTTTGATATGTAGGAATATGCTGTTCCTGAAAATAAAGTACAGTAATTCATTCTTAAAGCAAATTTGTTTTTAATTGACGTTCATGTTTTTAAAATCTTGCTCCCAGTGCCATTTATTCAAATCCTGTTTGATGTCTGGCCAATTTTCCTTGTGAATTAGGTACATTTCCATTACTCAAGAATCTCCTATATATATATATATATATATATATATATATATATATATATATATATATATATATATACCAGAAAGCATTTTTTCTCATATGGAAACCTGGTTATAATTAACCATTTTAACCACCTGGTTATAACACATAACTGGTTATAACATAAAACATAACTTTATCTATGATAAAAATCTGAGTTTTTGGTAGCATTACCTTGATGTAATGGACCACAAATCTGGAGGGAGCCTTACTGAGAGAATAAATGGCCAAGACTATTTGTCTCCCAGGAAAGTCCCTTGCAGACTTCTAGACTTTCAGAAGTGTTGTGTAATAGGAGTTTTTAAATACTCACAATCCATATCATTGATGCAACCATTTTCATAGACCCTGTCAATCAATTCATCAAATTCATTCTTGTATGCCAGTGTTGGAGCAAGCATAGGTGGCTTTTATCAACTTTCATCACTTAATTGTTTCTTAATCTTAAACACATATTTTGCTGCATCCTGCACCACAATCATTCCGTTCCCCCAATCTGCATGTTTGATTGTAATTTCCTTCATATTTTTTAACTCATTTATTGCCTGTTTTTCTTTTGTAGATAAGCTATGGTATGATTGCTGGGCATTATGTCTTGTTATTTTAGTAATATCCTGCTGTACTGCTTTCTCAAAATCTATAATACATCGGTGTTGAAAACTTGGACAAAAAGTGCATTTCTTTTTTAAAACCACTGCTTCTATAATTAAAAGAGGCTTTATGAGGCATATTGTTATCTGATGACTGTGAATCTGCCAATAACCCTTAGTTAAATCTAGGGTTTTAAAGTATTTGGCAGTTCCTATGTGATCAAGGATGTCATCAATTCATGGCAATGGGTAACTGTCAAATTCAGAAACAGCATTTAGATGTCTAAAATCGAGGCATATACAAATGCCCCCTCTTTCTTACTGATGACCACCATAGATAAGTGCCAATCACTGTGAGATTGTTCAATTATATCTAAACACTGCATTTTGATAATTTTCTTTATAACATCCTTTCTAAGCCTTTCAGGGAGTCTATAAGCCTTTTGTCTGATGGGTAACTATTGAGGTACATGTATATGATGCAATGCTTCTTTTGTCTACCCAGGGGTCCATGTAAACATATCCTTATAGTTATGTAACAACTCCCACACTTCCCCAGCTTGGTGGGTTGTTAAGTCTAGATTTATTGTAATGTCCCCCAACTCTCCTGTGCCATCTAACCTTTGGTATGCAAAATATAGTTCACTTTCAGAAAGTTTGGGGTGAACACAGCTGCAAAGTTGGAGAGGTCTTTCCACCCAGGGCTTTAACAAATTGATGTGATAAATACATTCTCTCTGTTTTTTTTTCTGGTAATTCTAGCTCATAGGTTACAGGATCTTGTTATCTCATATGAGCCCTGTCACTTCATGAATAATTTGTTGTCTGAACATGGTAACAGGAGTACTACTTTATTCCCCTCTATGAATTCCTTCTACCATGTCCTTCTATCATAATACATCTTTTGTTTTAGTTGATGATGTACTTTAGATTGATGTGCTTTTTGTACATATTTAACCAGACACTGGCATAATTGTTGCCAATATTCCAATGTGAGAATATCCTTCTCAGATTTCCCATCTTTCCACTCATGTTTAATAATGTCCAAGGGACCTCTGGGATCCTGGTCATATGACAATTCAAAGGGTGAGCAACCAGTGGAGGCCATGGAAACCTCCCTGTACGTAAACATTAAATATGGCAGATAAGTGTCCCACTTGTTCCTTTCTTCCTGGACATATTTTTGTAACATTTTCTTCAATGTCTGGTTGAAGCGCTCAACCAGCCCATCTGTTTGCAGACGATATGGTGTAATAAATATAGCTTCTATCTTTAGGGCTTGGTATAAGTGTTTTGACAGACCTCAACAAAAGTTAGCACCCCTAGCAGTTAGAATTTTCCTTAGAATTCCCATGTGACTGAAGATTTTTACCTACTCTTCAGCTATTTTAGGTGAAGTTACAGTTCAAAGGGGGATAGCTTCAGAGTATTTAGTAGCGTGATCTACAACCACTAACATAAAGTGATTCCCTTTGGCACTCTTGGGCAGGGGGACAACAACATCTGTAGCTATTCTTTGAAAAGTATCAGTAACTAGAGGCATTGGGAGGACGGGCACCATGTCCTTACATCCAATCTTGGTTACTTTCTGGCAGTCTACACAGTTTTTACAATACTCCGCCACCTGTTCATGAATGCCAGGCCAGTAGAAGCGATGAAGTAAGCCACTAATGGTATGTTCCCTACCTAAGTGGTCAGCTAGGGGTATATCAAGGACTATTTCCAAGAGTCTATTTCTATAGGAATATGGCACCATTAACTGTTCTATTACCTCTCTGGACCTGGTATTTGTACATACCCTATGCATCAAGTCATTCCCTAACCTATAAACATTTTGTTGAGACCCTCAGTAGCTGTTCCCACCTGTGAAAAGAAAGCAACAAGAGTTATATCTTCTCTTTGTGCCCTTTGAAAATCCCCATACTCAAATCCCTGAATAGACTTAGTATCAACAGGAGTCACATTAACATATTCTGTAGTGTCCTTTTTATTAGAAATTGTCCATTGCTCTTTCTCTTTGCATTTATTTCTTTGGGACCTCCTTTCTTTTCCTGGAGCACCATATATATTAGAGTCAAAAGGAAATAAGTGTTCCCATTGTTTCTCTTTTTTTAACCTGTGCTCTGGTGACTATTGCACTGATATTAGTAGTAAACAAGATTTCAAAATGTGGAAAGTCATGGCCAATCACAACCAGCACAGGCAAATGGGACACTATTCCCATTTCCATGGTTTGACTCTTCCCATTGATTTACAACACAGTTTCTCACAGTGGATACTGCTGGGTGCCACCATGGATACAAGTCACTCCTGTTGTTGGCCCTCCCTCTATTGGTTTAGCTCCCATCAAAGAGGCATGTATCAAAGTTTGTTTGCTCCCAGAGTCTATAAGTCCAGAGACCACCTGTTCCCCAATTTTTACGGGTACTATGTAATGGCCCCAATTGGTTAGGGCCAAATGTGTGGATTCTGTTTTCCTCTTGGGACAGAATCTTGCAATATGTCCCTTTTCTTTACAGTCATGACATATGATGTCTGGATTATAACTCTTCCAAGGCTTACTATCATATTTGGTTCCCAGACTACTATTGGGTTGAATGTTAGTAGAAGGTCTTACTGTAGGCTGCTGTGCAGGAGATCTCACCCCATCTCTTTGTCTGTGTGTCCTTGCTGTTAAATAATCTTCTACAAGCTGGATGGCCACATCGTGGCCTCTGGGCAGTGCTCCTTTACCCATAATTTAACATCCTGTGGTAAAATCCTTATAAATTGCTCCAAAATGATTGCTTCAATGATCTGGTCAACAGGTCTGGTTGTTGGTTGTAACCATTTAATACATAAATCTTTCAACTGAGTAAAAGCATCTTGGGCATTGTCAGCAGTCTGAAAATGATAAGAGCGAAACCTCTGCCTATACATCTCAGTACTGATGTCAAATCTTTTCAGAATAGCTTGTTTAACCTGATCATAGTCATTGGTGTGCAAAATGTCCATGTGGCTATAAGCCAGTTGGGCCTTACTGGTCAGGTAAGAGGCTAATCAAATCACCCATTGGTCTCTTGGCCATGCGCAGGCTGTGGTCACCCATTCAAATGTCATTATGTACACCTCAGTATCATCAATTTCTGATAACTTTACCAGCTTTATGTCCTTCTGACCACCCCCTTGAGAGGGAGGGGGTCTAGCAGCACCCTACATCTGGATGGCACATAATGTGTCTGTCCAACGAGCTTCACTCTCCTTCCGATCTCTCTCTCTCCATCTGTCTCTCCATTTCCACTTGCTGAATGCATAACCACTGAAGTAACTCATTGGGGTAATCTGGAGGGCTCTCTTCTTAATGTTCACCCCCACTGGCCTTCGCTTCCTCCTCTAGATTGACATCCTCCATTCGTTCACCATCAGCTTCTCGTTTTACCTCTTTTCTCCAGACTACAGGACCCAAACTGGGCAATGAAGGTATTTGGAATCTTCTCACCAAGGACTTTGTAGGTCTGCTGGACACTGGAAAGCTCTCCGCCTTGTCCTGTTGCATTTAGTCCATCTTGGCCATATATCAGACCCTCCAGTAGGCAGCAAATCCCACTAAATCCCACCACTTCCACCATGTGTGAAAGACTATGGATGGAATGATGGACCAAGAGGCAGTAATGGCTTGAGCAAAAATACTTTGATTTATTTTCAACAGAATAAATATAATTGCGGACTTAGTTTCGGCAAATAAAAGAGAAGCAGAAATCAAAGTTTGTCTACTAAACAATAATCACATACATAGCTAGAAAAGGCTAGCTAGTCCAAGGTGTTTCTCCATAAAAACCTTTCCACTATCTGCTTACTGAACAGACTAACAGGGAATATATACACAGATAGCACCATGTGATATGCAAACTCCCCCCCTTAGTTCACATTACTAACATATTTCGTCTGTTTACATGTTTCATTCATAGGAGAGCCAAAACATTCTTTATTCAATGGTTCCATAATGTGCACATTGCTGAAACAGAATAAAATGCTTTGTATTCTATAATTAGGTTTACTGGGATCTCAGTAAGCATCACCTCTGTCAGCTATGACATAAATATGCACCAAAAGCAGTCAGCGCTATAGTCACAGACCGAAGAGCTGGTGCATGGAGAGGCATTTTACAGCTTTCTAAACTGCAAGAGACTACAACACTAAGACAGCAACACAATGACGTGGTAAGCTTGAACACAATTCTAATCAAGAAAAAAAAATGAACCTCATTAATAGAAGCCGTGCAAGGAATTTGTCCTTCTAGCAGCTGTGCAAACAGACCTTGTTTTATTGTGTGAAAGAGCGCACATTTGAGCAGCAGAAACAGGGGAGCCCACTACAAGTAGCTGTACTGCTGACGAGAAATAAAAAGAAGTCTTTCTCCAAGTGGTGGCGTCTGGTTACCTTAAAGTTTACATTGCCTGGTTACTGTACATTAAAAGCTGCTCACCTATTACAATTATGATTCAGAGGCAAACCACTCTGGTCTGCAAGATGTGATTGTTTTTGGCATTCTCATACAGGGGCTCAGTTTCTTTTACCATCAAAGCTGGCATGCTTCGCAATAGGACAGCTCATGTCAGTTTCAGAGAGAAAGTTCAGCAGTTCCTATAGGGGAAATAAAATGCTTTACAATATAGCTGCTTAGCTCAGTTAGCATCTGAGTAAACACAAACACAGGAATTTGTGTCCCTGGAATAAAAAAACGGACTGCACAAAAAAAAAAACGAACAAGGGGTGTAACACATATATAAGACATACCAACAAAGTATGGGTGGCCAGCCCAATGAACAAACAGACAAATGGAGTAAAACATAATGCATGCAGTCCTGAGTTGTATCCAGAAACACAGCTGTCCAGACCTATACCTCCTAGGTACTTAAAAAATTGGGGGGCACCCTTTCACAATGACACCAAATATTCCACACCAAAATCATCATTGTTTAATTCTCCACATATGACTCCATGTTGTTCTTCATTAAAAATGTCCAACTCCATGTCCAGATTTGTTTCCACATCCATTAATGTCTCAGCTCCAGGAATTAATTGTCTCTTATTTTCATTATCTAATCCATTCTCCACATGCTGCTCCAGCAAATTTGCACTAATGTTATTACCCTTACCTAAGTCCATATTCACATCAGTATTCACATTAAAGCCAGCACCATAATTACTGTCAGTGTCATTCTTAAAATGAAATTTAAGGTATAATTTTCTAAAAAACTTTAAAAATGTCCACCTGTAACTGAAAAGGATCCATATTTGGTGTTGGTACAAAAGATACAAAATTTGATAACAATGATGTTTGTTCTTGGATCAGTTCTACTTATGATGTATTAAGTACAGGAACTTTCAGTCCCAGGTTTTCTTGGTTGAGACTGTAATTGCCACCAATTTCATTTACCCTCCTTATTTTTCTTTTATTACTTTTTTTGCCATTTTTGTTGTACTACTATTTGCTTCTGTTCTTTCCCACTGTTGTCTTTTATTAAAAAAAATTCCACCTGTTTTTGGTTTGCTGAATTCTCATTGTCATTGTTATAAGTCTTTGCATTACCACGCTTAATGTTTCCCATTTTACTTTGTTTACTTCCTGTTAATGGAGCACCCCCTACTTCTTGATCTTGTGGGTTAATATCTCTTGATAAAACATTGCCAGCTTGATAATCTTTTTTATCATCTCTCAAATTGTTTTCTCTTTTTTCACTCAATTTCAAACTCATTGTGGTTTTTCTTCCAATGCTTGATTTAAAGGCAAACATTCCACTTTCCCTTTAAATGGCTCCAACTTCAATTTAACTTCATCAATGCTGGCTTTAGTGCACTGATAGGAGCATTTATCTTGCTCTATAATGATCTTCATTAATTCATATGAACACTGATCAAGGGTACCCTTCCAATGCTCCTTTAAACCTGATCTGGTGTACATGAAGATGGTGTTTTGTAAACCCTAAGCCCCTTAGGTACTCTATTTATTTTGTTCTAATGTTCAAGGGTTACCCCATCGTATCGCTGGTGATATCTTGTAGTGTCAGCTTTTCTAATGTAAAAACCAATTCTTCTAATTTACTGTTCACAGTGATTTCTGTAATTGCATTATGACCAGCTGCCAGACCTTCGATGAAGTTTTTCCTTCCAACATGTTCCATTGAACAAATGAAAATATAGGCCTCTGCCCATGCTGCTTGTAATCATCGAGTATGACCAATGTTGGCTCCCTCTATATAAAGTGGCATTCTCTGCATTGACATCACAATTATCATGTATAGTGGCTCCTTTAAATTTCAAATGCCAATTCCTGATCCAATGATCTCTCGAGGTATGTGAAGCAGATTTAAAATTGATCCCACTGACTGATACCACATCTATGACATTACAGGTGCCATAGATAAGACTACAGCCAAGCCTTAGCTCAAACTCTGGAAACAATAAAAGAAATCCATGCACACTGTCTGCTGCCAAAGGTGCAACTACTATTTAAAGCCAAAAGCAAAAAACAGAAAAAGTGACATACACAGCATAGCTGTAACAAAAGGATATATATTTAGGCAACACATTCACGGACAACTCACCCTTTTATAGTGCCCTAACACGCTTCCTCAGGGGGTAGTGTTTAACTTATTAGACCACATGATTATATAGTCCAAATGCTTTTGATAAATTTACATATGCAGATTCATTATCAGAAAAAAAATCACATGTATCTATGCAAGGAAACATATATTGCTGAAGTTATTTATTTATTTATTTTTATTTATTTCTAAATCAGTTTACAACCTTTGAGCCAGGGGCTCGTTTCCAAAGGTACCTCGTCACATTGAGGACAAACATAGCAATTTTAGGTTACAGAGTACAGGTAGCTGAAATAGGTGTTCACCAGAGGCACCACGTCACATTGAGGTCAAACATAATACATTTAAGTTACAAAGTACAAGTAATTGAAATTGGTATTACACAAGTTGAATTCATATATTGTACAATCAAGTGGCATTACCATAATACAGCATGCACTGGCCTGGTTATACATAGTTATGGTGCACCGGGGAAGAGGTGGTGGGGGTGGGGTAGGTGGAGAGCTGCCCAGCAGGCGTTGTCATGAGAGGAGAGGTCGAGGCCACATTCAGAGACAGGAGCAGCTATGAGTGTTAAAGAGTTGGCTCCAAAGGGCAGTTTTGAAATTGGAGATTGTGGTGGCATTGAAGATGGAGGCAGGGAGAAAGTTAAACCAGGATGGGGCTCTGTAGCAGAAGGACCTCTGACCATGGGTGGTTCTTGATCTGGGGACCAGTAGAGTGGTCTTGTTGGAGGATCATGTTGTGATAGTAGGTGAGATCTGGTGGATGGAGGCTGTCACCCCAGGAGGGGAGAGCCTGAGTAGGTTTTTTTTTTGTGAGGAGGCAGGATTGATAGCGAAGCCGTTCATCTAGGGTAAGGAGTTTAGCTTTGTCATACAGTTGACAGGCATGTGTGAGCCTGGGGGCACCAGTAATCAGTCTACAAGCCTTATTTAGGGTTAGGTGAATTTTTTTGAGGGCAGTCGTTTCAGCAGCACCATAGACTGGTAGGCCATAGTATACAAGGGACAATACTGAAGACGTAACAGCGAGCAGGAGAGCATCTGAGGGAAGGCAGTTTCTATGATGATAGAGGATGCCAAGCCATGTATTAGTGGCAGATGCAAGGTCATCAATGTGAGTGTGGAATGTGAGGGCTGAATCAAAGGTAACCCCAAGGTATTTGAAGGAGCAGACTTGTTCAAGTGGTTGTTTGGTACTAGGAAGGATATGGAGTGGGTGGTCACCGGCTTTGTTTTGGGGGTGGGCAAAGAGCATGGTTTTGTTTTTTTTAAGATTAGTGATGAGTCTGAGCTCCTTAAACCAGCTTTGGCATGATTGTATGACTGTTGTAGGGAGTTCTCAAGGTAGATGGGATTGCAGTGGGTGGCAAAAAGAACAGCATTGTCTGCATACAGAAGAATTTTGCCAGAGCATGCACTGGGCAGGGTGTTCAGATAGAGTGAGAAGAGAAGGGAGCCCAGGATGGAGCCCTGGGGTACCCCCAAGTGGATGGGATGGGTATCAGAGAGTGTCCCATTGATTTTAACACACTGTGAGTGAGCAGATAGATAGCTCGTGCACCATGTGAGGGGGCCAGCTGAGAGACCAGTGTGGCAGAGGGCGTTCAGCAGAAGAGGGTGGGAGACAGTGTTGAAAGCCTTAGAGAGGTCAATGAATACTGCGCCAGCTAGGGAGCTGATGTCCAGGGAGGAGTGTAGGAAATTGGAGAACTCAATTAGTGCAGTACCAGTACTGTGATCAGCACGGAAGCCATGCTGCTCTGGGCTTAAGATGTTATGCTTAGTCAGATATTCAGTGATTTGAATGGCCACCACTTTTTCTAGGGCTTTGGGAGGGATGGAGATTGGTCGGTAGTTGCTGGCGGAGGACCTGTCCCCCCCTTTATGAATGGGCATGACTATGGCTGTTTTCCAAGCAGTGGGAAATTGCCCCAGGCAGAGGGATGGGTTTAGTAGGCTGGTGAGTGGGGCAAAGACTTCATTCGGCACCAGCCTAAGAATACTGGGATCCAGTGAGTCACTGCTGGGACTATTGCCATTTAATGCTTTGATTAGGAGGTGTCTGGCTTCCTGGGCAGATACCTTGCACAGGTGGAAGCTGGGGTGGTGGAGGACAGGGGGAGGTTGGTTGGGGAAGGGTCAAAGAAATTACTGGGGAGGACAGAGCTAAGGTCAGTGAAGGAGGTGTTGAGGCAGTTAGCTATGAAGGCAGGATCGGTGGAGGTAGTGCCATCACTAGTGAGCTGGGATGGGGGAGGGGAGTGTGATTTTCCATTTAACTGTTTAATATTGTCCCAGAAAGTCCGGGCAGATCCCCAGGAGGAGGTGAGGCTGGCCTGGTAATGGTCGGCCTTGGCTTTTCAGATGGCCCAAGAGCACCTATTCCGGGCTGCATTGTAAGCTTGTCTATCTGACAGCCGGCCCATTTCAGTGGCAAGGTGCCAGAGGTTATCCCGATTTCTAAGCAATTGTAGTAGGGCTGGGGTAACCCAGGGTGCATTCTGTTTTTTGGATCGAATTTTGATGAGGGGTGCAAAGAGATCACAGACCTTGTTGAAGGTTTGGGAGAAGAAGGTGAGGGCAGTGTCAATGTCGGGTGCATGATGAATGGGGGACCAGTTTATCTGGGTGAGAAACTGTTTAAGTTTTTTCAGCCCACCAGGGTGGAGGTGTCTGTGGAGTGTGGTCTGGGCTTTTGGTTTGGGAGTGGGAGCTGCCCAAAGAAATAGGATAGGGGAGTGGTCACTTAGGGAATCTGGGAGGACCTGGATGTTTTGGATTTTTTGGGGGTGGTTGGTGATAATTACATCCAGAAGGATGCTGGTTCCTCTTTTTGGGTTTATTCTAGTGGGCTGGGTGATGAGTTGCATCAGGTCTTGGGCAGCGAATGAGTCTCGGATCATGGAAGAGGAGGCACTGAGCCAGTTTATGTTAAGGTCCCCAACTAGGATTTGTTCCACCTTGTGGTGGAGGGTGGCCAGATATTCAGTTATAGATACCAGCGCTGGGTTCTGGTTCTTTGGGGGAACGTAGGCAGTGGTGAGATAGAGATGGCCCCTAGAGGGGTCAGGAGTGAGTCTGAGGGTAAGGGCCTGGGCCCCATTTACAAGGGTGGGGGTAGGGAGCGCTTATCCAATGACTGTGTCCCTAGTGTAGATTGCACAGCCTCCCCCTCATGTGCCTACTCAGTCCTCCTGGTATAGGGTATAGCCTGGGAGGGAGACAATGAGTCAGGGGTGGATTTGGACAGCCAGGTTTCAACCAGGGCTATGATGTCTGGTTGATGTGCCATGGCCCAGCACTGGAGGGCATCAATTTTTTTCAACAGGCTGCATATGTTCATGGAGGCTATTTGGAGTCCAGTGGGCCAAGTAGGTGGGCAGGAGGGGGCAGGGCCTCGGTTGGGATGTATGTTGCCAGATAGGAGTAGTAGGAGGACCAAGACTCTGGTCCAGGGGTGGTAGCAAGTCAACTTCTGGGGTGTACGCTGGGATGGGGAGGTGGCCATAGTGGAGCAAGGAATGGGCAGGGTTTGAAGGGTTGGGAGCACAAGGACTAGTTGCAACCATGGAGAGCCAGGATAGACAGTGGGGGGTAGTTAGGGGGTGGGTGCCGTGGGCCAGGGTATATGGTCAGTGTAGGGTGGGATCGGACTAGGTCAGGGGGAGTTGAGGGTGCTGGGTTAAGTGGGTCTGTGAATATGCCTGGCTGATGGGATGTGTGTACTAGCAAGAAAATGAGGGGAGACATTTGAGGAGAAGGTGTACAAACATAAAGCCTATGGTAGCAGCAAGGCAGAAAGGGTTCAAGTATCTTGGCTGCCCCTCAGAAAGCATGGATACCACTTTGGATTAGAGGTAGGGTCACGGACTCTGGTGGACAAGGTACAAGTTTCAAGACCCTGGTAGGGCAGGTGAAAAAGGACCTGGGTGAGTGTGGGGATCCACTTTCTGGGTGGCTCAAAGCAGGCAGGAATTGGGCCAAATCCAGGTTGAAAATAGCGACTCCTAGTGGTCACTGAGGGTTAGTGTCATGCTAGGGCAAGGGTCTGGTGGTTGGGCAGGGGCCAATATGCAGGGCTAGCTTGGAGTCTGGGTATAGGTATGAGGTGTGGGCAGAAACAGGATTGAGAGTAAGGGAAGAGAAGTAGTGTATGTGGGTAGAGGGATTCCAGGATGTAGGAGGAGGGGGAAGTTCAGGTAGTGAAACTAACATGAGTAGTCAGGGGGTCCCTCTGGTGGCTGGCTCATATAACCTGCTAATGGGAAAGTGGGGACTTAGTACAATAATACACAGGAAGTGACATCACAAGTATGAGACTATATAAGTAGTGACAAGCCTGGGTGGGCAGGTGGTGGGGTGGGTGGGGCAGTTGACGCATGCAGTGCATCGAGAGGCTAACACCCATCACAAGGGTTCTAGTGCAGGAGGTAGTTTAGTTACCTCTGAGCATCCGGCTTGAATGTCCCGCTCCAGGAGGGAGTGCTTGTGTTGCTTGGCTGCGTCTGTGGGGTGAGGACAGGATCGGGGCATCTGAGCACCCAGCTTGAATGTCCCGCTCCAGGAATAAATACATATAAACACCAATATATAGTAGTTTATAAATATCTCAAAATACATGTGTAAACAGTGTGTTCTCTCTCTCTCTCTCTCTCTCTCTCTCTCTCTATATATATATATATATATATATATATATATATATATAAACAAAGGTTCTGTCCACATGCAGTCAGACTACTTGGTAGTAAGACTGATCTGGCAGATGTTGGAGAAAGAATTTCACTGATTTTTGCTCTCTGTTTTGGGGAGGCACTGCTCAATTAGAAGCAGGAAGTAGAGTGGGAGCTGTAGTTCGAGTAACACTCCACATAGAACTAGTAGACCACAGGGTCTGATATCTGATATATTTTTAGCTAATATAATTTGCAACACCAGCCAGGCAGGACAGAGTGCTATATTTTGTATTTTAATTGTTATTTTTAGAGATATTTCAGCAGCGCTATCTCCGTGGGGTCATGTGACATGGGAAGTTACTTCTGGGTCACATACAGTAAAATTGCAAGCCCCAAGCGAGCAGGGAAAGTGTGTGGAGACATGCAGAGAGCCACGTGCATCCTCAGCATGTGTCTAAGCACGTGTAGTGTGGAAAGGGTGGACAGGGGTACAGACATTCATTTTTGGGGTGAGTAACTGCTAGCCATATTTGCAAGTGTCCACAGCAAGGGAACTGTTTCATTTTTTTATAGTTCAGTACTAATCATTAAGATAAGATGAATATTAATGAAGGATTTGTCATCTTATGTACAGGAGAGGTAGCCATGTCATGCATCCTCTGTAACAACTTTTCCATCTCTTTAAATAAAAGCCAGGATGGCATAAAATACAAAGAGTGTGTGGAAATTTACTCTCTAAGAAGCCAGATCTGCAAACTTGAATTCCAGTTAAAAGCAGCACTACTAAATACATCTAAAGATATGAAACATGATTATGTCCCAACATATAATTTAGAATGCACTCTTAAACCTAATGATCCTGCAGATTATTCATTAAAAAGAGGCAGGAAACATGAAAGTAAGGATGACTCAAATCAGTCTCTGATTGCTAAAAAAAAAAGCTTGTTTAAGAAGGGTAGGAGAGCGATGAACTTTTCTATCCCACTCCATAACAGATTTGAAATTATGGATAATATGGATCAGGATACCAGCTTACATGCTGAGGAAGGTTGTTCAAGTGGGACAGACAATCTGGACCCCCTTCCCTCAGCAATGGGGGATAATGCTGGTGACCCTCAACAGCCCCAAGTGATAACAAATGACAGTAGTGACTCTACCCCTATAATCCAGAAATGCAGGGGAAAGCACACTATCCCAGAAAGCCTCAGAGGTTCAGACACAATTGAGCAACAGACTAGAGCTGATACAGAGCCCTTAGATTTGCATCACACTAGTACATGCTTCTAAAGTGATGTCCCCAGGCAGGTAATAGTCCTAGAAAATATCATATTGAAGTACACATATGGAATTATATGTTAAAATGACAAGGCAAATAGGACATATTCTAGTTTTAGAGGAGCCAAGATAACAGATATACAGAATATGGCTAAAAATATACTAAAAACTGATGGCTTCAGCCTGCTAGTAGTGATACATGTAGGGGCAAACGACATCAGTTCCTCCAAGACTGAGGATATAAAAGATTATTATATTTTTCTTGTTAATACATTAAAAGGGTTTGGAGCAGAAATTTGCATCTCAGAAATTCTTCCCATCCCTAGGGCGAATAAAATAAAAATGGCAAAGATAAAGACAAACTTTTTTGAAAATTATTTTTATTGATTTTCTACCATACAAATATACAAAACATACAGGCATCACATGGGTAAGTCACATATATACAAAATTCCTCAAGAACAGAATCCTTCAATGTATTATATTAATGAATATACATGATCAAAGAACAATGTTAATTCCCCTAGAGAGAGCGAATTACACCCAAACGTCCTCTAAGGACCAGTTTTCAATTTCCATACTGTATTAAATAACTTCCAAAATTGATTTGAAACTCCTAAAAGATCCATTATTGTATAAGGATGTCAAGAAAAGCATCTTCCACTCAAATAATGGAAAAGGAAGATCTCCATTCTCACTTTCCCAATTTTTTAATATAAATATTTTTAGAGCCATAATATTAGCTTGAAGAAGATTTTTTCCTATCTCTAATAATGATTTGACACTGTACATTTCTAAAAGTACATATCTGGGGTCATTCCAACCTGGGAAATTAAACCCTATTTGTTCTAATATCTTAAAAGCCTTAAAACATCAACTCTGGCTAACGTTACACCCCCAAAACATATGTAACATGTTGGCCGTTTCCTCATTAGAGTGCCAGCAAGAGTTACTATCTAATAAATTCATTTTGAATAGTCTATGTAGGTTGTAATAAGGTCTAGTTAAAATATTATATTGAATAACACAATCTCTGGTTAACTTATAGTGCATTACTGCTCCACTAGCCAACCCCATTGTGTCAGATTACATTCATGATGCAATTCTAAATTCCATTTCTGAAACAATGATTTATAAACTGCTTCAAATGGATCTTGAAGATTATATAATAACCAAGAAAATAATTTTCTACCTTTATTACTCAGGATCTTCAACAAAGTAAAATCCATATCCTTATTCTGTTATGCCCTCTCCCACCTCAAGTAATCTTTCTTGTAAACACTAATAAGTTGACTGAAAATTAAAAATTGACTAGCATCCACATGATATTTCCCCCTTACGTCTTCCCAGGATAAATGTTTTCCTCAAAAAAACAGATCTTTCAATTTTTTCAATCCCCTTCCCAATTTTATTTTGAATCTTTTTCCCTCTTATCCGATAGTTAGGATTACCCCATATAATATTTTCAGGGGATAAATGGATCACCCACTTAGTTTTATTTGTGTACTTGAGTACACAATCTGATAGGTGTCTCAGTATGGTACTTTTAGAGTTTTTATAGCGTCCTTGATGTATAAAGAAATTGAGCAATGTCAACCTGCTCTGAGTAAGAGACCTAAATTAAATTATTTATCCAGGATATTGTTGTCTTGTCAGTGTCCTTATCTTGAGCCCAGGGTAAGACCAGTTTGAACATATATGCCAAATAGTATTTGACTACATCAGGGAAGCAAGACCACCCTTCTTGGTGGCCAGAAAAAGCTTATCCCAAGAAATTCTGTGTTGCTTTTTATTCCAAATAAACCTTTTCAGATGTTTGTTAATTTGACTAAACCATTTTTCAGGGATTGGAATCACCATTGTCTGTAATCTAAAACATAAATACAATATTACCATCATCTTTATTGTTTGCATTTCCCCCCATAAAGACATAGATATTTTCCCAGCACTGCAATTTATTCTTCAGAGATGTTAAAAGCTTCTGAAAATTAAGTTTGTATAAAGAACTTAATATGTTATGAATAGTTATTCCCAAATACCTCTTGCCTTCTTGTAATTCTTCATTTAAATACTGTTTAATTTGTTCTGGATTCTGGACATAAAATGTTACCATCTCAGTCTTGGCCTCTTTCATTTTGTAACCCGCTACCTTGGAAAATATTTTAATAATTTTGACCAATTCTTGAATGCTATTCACTGGATCATGAAGTAGCAACAAAATATCATCCACAAAAACATTTAGTTTTAGTTCTTCTGCTCCTAACTTAATTCCTTTAACCATGTTGTTCAGTCTAATCTCATTCAATAAAGGCTCCAGACCCAGAACAAAAAGGGAAGGAGACAGGGGACAGCCTTGACGGACTCCCTTGTGTAATTCTTTAATCTTTGATAAATTTACATCTATTTTCATTTGAGCTAGGGGTTTATCATAAATGATTTGAATAATGTTTATCAAGGCTTTGGGAAATCCAAACACTTTAAACATATTAAAAAGGTAAGGCCATTCCAACATTTCTAAGGCCTTGGTCGCGTCCAAGGCCATATAAATCATGGGGGTCATTATGCTTTCCAAATATTCTACAAGAAATTGAATTTTTATCAGTCCAGATTGAATAGTAGCTATGAAACATGTCTAACTAATATGGATCAATGAACCCAACAAAGGTGTTATCCTATTGTTTATCAATTTAGCAAATATTTTATAATCCACATTCAAAATGGCAATGGGTCTGTAATTTTCGGATTTATTAGTTGATTTTCCTTGTTTAGGAATAACTGTAATTTAGGTTTGGGAGAAGGACGGGGGATCCTTTTCTTAACTAATATTTCATTAAATAACATTTGCAAGTAGTATAATAATATGTTTTACATGGCTATAAAAAACTCTGAAGAAAATCTGTCCATTCCTTGTGACTTGGATTTAGGCATAGAATGAATTGTTTCCTTAATTTCTGTCTCAGAAAATTCTTTACTAAGCTCCTCTTACTCCCCTTGACTTAATTTAGAGCCTACATACCTTGCATAATATGCTAATTCATCCTGAGATGGGGAACAGTCAGATGTATACAACTTAGAGTAAAATTTGGCAAAAATCTCCATAATCTCAGATTGATCATTAACTGTTTGTCCAACTTCCAAAACTATGGAGGTAATCTTCCTCTTCTCCTTCTCCAGAGCCTGCAACCTATTTGCTAAGGTCTCACCCACCACTTCACTATTTGTTTTCCAGTTTTTATTATACCAGGCCCTTCACCTTTTCAAGTTGAAATATTCTGTTGATTCAATCGTCTGTGGTCTTTAAGTTGTCCTATTTTAGAACTGTCCCCTCCCTTCACTGCCCACTCCAGTAATTTTAATTTATCCTCTATTTCCTTCTGCCATTCCTTCTTTTGTTTATTCCTCCATGCAACCTCCAAAATTATTACCCCCCGTAATGTTGCCTTTAAGGTATCCCAAGAATCTATTATATTATCATATGTAATCAAATTTGCCTTCATAAAAAAAATTTATATTTTCCAAGATTTTCCCTATAAAGGATTTGTCTTGCAATAAGTTATTATTTAATTGCCAAGACCGGGTTCCCCTAAATTGTCCATATTTCAGAAAAAGGTCAAAGGATACTGGACTATGGTCTCAGATTAACCTACAGTAGGTTCAATATTTGATATAGCTCCTGGACTCTCAATCAATAGGTCTCTGGAAATAAATATGTAATCAAGTCTTGAATGAGTTGTATGCCATGAGGAAAAATATGTATAATCCTTCACGCCTACATTTAAATCCCTCCAAAAATCAACTACATTATTTAAGTCCAAAAAAGTGTCCAGCAGTTTGGATTTATATTTGTCCCAAATGGAACTTTTGGAAGATTTATCTAACTCCCAATTCATAATACAATTAAAGTCTTCTCCTAATATGTAACTGACATTGCCCCATGTAAACATTAATTTATTCAATTCAGCTAAAAAGTTATTATAGCCTTTAAAGGGCCATATATGGAGCCAAAGACAATAATCATGATATTTACTCTAGTTTTAACTAATATAATTCTCTCCTATTTATTCAAAGCTGAGTCCAATATTTCACCCCTATATTTTTTGCCAAAATGATCCGCTACTCCAGCAGTTTTCCTTATCAAACCAGGGGAGAAAAAAAGATTACCAGCACACTTTTTTTCACATGTTCCATTCCTTTTCAAATAGAAAAGTTTCCTGTAACATAGTCACACATGATTTTTTTTTATTATTATTGACAGAACTCCAGATCTCTTCACCAAGGAATTAAAGCCATGTGCATACCACGTGCTACCCCTAAGCCATCCCATCATAATGTTTATGAGAAAATTTGAGGAAAGCAACTTTTAATATTCTTTGTGACTTTACACCTTGGTGCCTGATAGACAATAATTGCACCACTCTACCTATCATCTCCTTACTCCTCCAACCACCATAGCATATGCCTAAGACAAGAGTCAGGCATATTACCCCCTACCACTTGGTGACAAGAGCTGGGGCCAGGACTAGTCTCTCCCCCCTTCCACTTTCTCTATCTTATTAAACTGATGCCCTTACCCCACACATTATTCTTTTTTTTCCTTTAATAAACCAACAATAAAGATAATCAATGAGTGGATTTTGAAGTGGGCCTTAAGAGAATCTCTAGCTTGTTTAACCCATTGGGAACATTTTTCGCTAACTATTATCTATATTGTTGGGACAGACTTCACCTCAGTAAAAGGGGAAACACTATTTCGGCAAGAACTATGCTTAAATACACAAATAATCATTTAAACTAATAAGTCAGGGGCAAGTGGGACATGATTTACCCCCATCTGTACTAAAAAAGTTAATAAAACTCTAAAAGTTTATTGTACTAATGCCAGAAGCTTAAAGCAGGTGAAGACTGGGGAATTACAATCCATTATACACCAGCATCAATTAGCTATCATAGCCATCTGTAAGACATGGTGGGATAGTACTTCTGATTGGCATAATAACATTACTGCTTTTTCTTTATTTAAAAGAAATAGACCTAATAAAAAGGGTGGTGGAGTGTGCATGTATGTTAGAAATGCCTTAGAAGTAACAGAACATGCACTCAGTTCTGACATGATTGAGAGGTTATGTGTGTGGGTGAAATGTCATAATGGGAAAAATCTCAATATGAGAACATTTTATAGATCACCTTCCATGGATAAAGTATATTATCAGGATGTGTGTTCTATTATTACCAATCTGGCAGAAAATGATAACTTAGTCATTATGGGTGAGTTTAACCTACCAAGCACACACTGGGACTTGCTTAAGGCAGCTTTGAATACTGAGAATGCAGTTTTGGATGCCATTGTAGAGGCAGGGCTGGACCAACAGATAGATACACCAAAAAGGAGGAATAACATTCTTGACGTTGTTTTAACTGATATCCCCATGGAATTAAATAACATAACTGTCTCTACTCCTCTACTGACCATAATAGTATTATGTTTGGTATTAATACACATCAGTATAACTCTAATATCCTTCAGTACCAGTATCAAAATAATAAAGGTAATTACAACAACATTAGAAGTGTTCTAATGTCAGTAGACTGGAAATATGTGCTGAACTATAAGAACATGAAAGAATGCTGGGAAATAATTAAAATGGTCATTAATAATATGGAGGAATCCTTTGTCCCAAAAAAGAAAATTACAAATTCCAAGGGAAAGATTCCACAGTGGCTAACTAGGTGAGTTCATAAACAAATAAGAACTAAAGTAAGGGCATTCAGTAAATTTAAAAAGGACCCCAATGAGCACAATAGGAGAGTTTATAAATCAGAATTAAAATAAACAAAACAAGAAGAGAATATGACAAGAAAGAAATAAGGTTGAATTAAATCTCACAGTTAACAAAAAACCTTAAGGCCTTTTTTTGCATATATTAGGAATTCATAAGCACAACAAAATAAAATTGGGCCACTAGTTGAAAATAATATAGAACTAAATGAGCCTCTAAAAATTGCTAATGCATTTAATTCCTTTTTTGTCGCTGTCTTTTCAATGGAGATGAAACTGCAGATCAGATTGCTATGAATAACGAGAGTTATTTACCAGTAACAAGAGAAGAGGTTCACACAGTTTTGAGGGAACTGAAAGATATTTCTTCCCAGGCCCTGATGCCATTAACAGCAAATTTTTTGAAAGAAACAGCTGAAGCACTTACTATGGTACAGGGTGAAAACATCACTGGCAAAATATTGTGGCACAAAACAATGCGGGCAACACATCACCATTGATAATGTTGGCACTGTAATGACATCGCTGACCCATACCCCATAGGCATTGCTTGGGATGAATATGCATGATGACCACTGGGTTCCCCATCCCACCGGCCAATGGCTCCTGGTACTGTAACAGAAAGCAGCCACAATGCTGTGGTCATCCCCCCATATACCCTGACAATGGGCAGGTGGCCAGCACAGCCCTCCACTTGCAGCCATGGCTGGTCATTCAACGGAACACACTGAATATGTGCTTACTTGTATATGCTCATTCCATATTGCCCGAGTCCCAAGTTGACGCCTAACCTTCACCCGGCCGCACTCAGTCTCACAATCTCAGACAAAATCACACTGACACACACAGTCACACACACACACACACACAAAACAAAACAAAACTTATAAAAAAAAAATTCAGTACCAAAAAAAAATCACAAACACAATACAAAAACTAAATCAAGATGTAGCTTTTAAAAAAGCTGTTTTTTCCAGCACAAAATCACTGAGACACAAACTGCTCTCCTCTCTCACGAAAAAAGCCTTCTCCCTCTACAACTGCAAAGGAGAAAGTGAAAGTAACTGCTTCTCTGACTCACTTCCTTCCTGCCTGACTAAAGCATATGACTTACCGTACTGTAAGCCATGTGACGTGCGGGGGCTGCCTATTTTGTTATCACTTCAGTTTCTGTGACCTGTGATACATAACAATACCATGAGTACATGTACATGTCAACTCCCTTCACCTACAAAATACGCAAATATATATCTATATATCAAGTCACCAAGGCTACTATTAGTGCACAGACAAAGGGCACCCTTCCATCCAGTTGAGATGATCACATTGCATTTGCACGAATCACAGCACACATTGGACCAGCAACAGTTCGCTCACGGTCATCATTTTACTTCAAAACCAGCACCATCTCAGTACTATGCCTCTTTCAAAAACCAGACTGGAGATGCTCATAGATATCATGGATGGTCAAATGGTCATCCAGTTGTACTGCCACTACTTTCTCAATCAACTTCCCCACAAAGGGGAGGTTTGAGATAGGTCTGTAGTTTGCATGGCAGACTGGGTCCAAAGAAGCTTTCTTCAAGAGGGGTGTCACCACCGCCTCCTTCAGGGAGCTAGGAAACTCACAAGTTTCCAAGGAGCACCAGACTATCCATGCTAGGATCATACCAAGAAGACCATCACAACCCAAAATCAGGGTAGTTGGTCCTGGTTCCAAACTACAGCATGTAGGGTGCATACCCTGGACAATCCTCATGATATCCAGAAGATCAGGCTAGCTAAAGGTACTCCAGGAAAACTGAGGTACAGTGCCCAAACACTGAGTTCAGAGCAATGCCCATAGAGTATGCTGGTTGGAATACCACCCTGATGTCAGCCATCTTAGCTGCAAAGAATCGAGCAAGCTCCTCTCTCTCAATTTGCAAAAACACTTTCCTTTCCTGTAGATAGGCTGGGTAGACTAAAAACACAATATCAGTTTGAACCTGCGGGGTGGTGGTACTGTTGTGGGTTCTTCCTTCCAGTTAGAAAATGGGTATTAAAAATCAAGTAATTTGACTGGTCAGCTGGCACTGCACAAGCAAGGTCTATGTGACAACAGATCACAGGCATGAAGTTGCACCAGGGCCAACTTCCCAGACACCCACCAATATCATGGAGTCAGCTGTTTCTGTAAAGCCAAACTCAACATTCCACTGTCAGTGCCAGCAAGTGCTAGTTTCTATCGCTAGTTTCTGAGGGCCACTAAAAAAAACAAATTTAAAAAATGTCAGATGTCTCACCCATCAACTTCGACCTCTGTTTTATTTTATTCTTTTGTTGAAAAGGTTTGTTGTCTCAGAAGTGTTTCAGTCTCCTTCTCACATTGAAAGAGCTAATTGCTTTCTTCCCACAGCTCTTCCAAAGGATTAGGTGTATATCTGGGGGGGTGAGCTGGCAAACTGTCAGTAACTTCCAACAGAAAGAAGGGTTAAAAGGTCAGGTTAGTTGATATCTTGGAGGTAGAAGACTTGGTTTGCTGGCCAAGGCACCTAGCTTCACCTGAGCTCTTTCCTTCTAAGATTGATTGAAAGGCAGAGTAGAGAACCTTACCAGAACAAGGGGAAAAGATTAAGACTTCTTTTGGCTAAGCAGATTCACTGTGTGTTGTTATTTTTATTTTTATTTTGTACTTACAGGAATTTCTACTGTTTGTTGCTAACATTTCATTGCTTTATTTTTCTCTGATTCAAATTGTTGTTGCTGGTATATCTTCTTCTGCATTATTACAAGGTGTGCATACAGGTGTGTGCTAATAGACTACTGCTGTAATCTTCTGATTCAAATTGTGTTTTGCAAGGTATATCTTCTGTTACTGCTTTATTTTTCTCTGTAGCAAAGTGTTTATTACAAGGTATATCTTCTCTGAAATTATTACAGGTGGTGCTTTACAGGTTTTACACTTTTATCTAACATTAGGATAAGCTTTCAGGGTTACTGCATTTGTTGTTGACTGATTGTTTCTGCTCTTACCTTGTTGTTCTTTCATCCATGGGTCTTCTTTTTCAGCAGGGGAAGGGCCCAGCCACCCAACCCCATCCCCAACCACCCCACACTACATTCCTTTTATAGGGTACCACAGTTGTGACATTTTCTGTGGCAAAGCAGGAAGGGGCGGATCAGTGGGGCATCCACAAGGTGATCTCATTTACAGGGGCACTAGTAATTTAACTTGTTATAACAAGTTATACAAAAACAAAACACAAAATCAAACCATTACTTGCATTTTCTTCCTTCTAATTGCTCTGACTAGGTTATAAACCCAGCAACTTATATGGAATGGATATCATTAACTGCAGGTACTATGGAACAATTTTCAGAAGGACAGTCTTACAGGATTTAGGACACTGTCCTACATGCTGGGCTATTGGATATCTTTGGGCTCAGCTCTGGGCAGCATGGGCAGAGATTGCACACCTCAAATTTCATATTCAAGAGGAAATACATTATAAGAACCACCCGCCATTTCCCCAATATCCAACAGAAAAACCTTGACTGCAGAGGGTAGTTGGTCCAGGAGGTTGGCAGGTGGTTAGGAGGGGCAAATCAGGTGCCCCATCACTCTCTGCTCTCCAACATATTACCTCCAAAAACCATATAAACACTACAAACAGGTATCTGCCTCTATCTCTGAAATCAAACAAAGGGGCAGAGGACCCTGCAGAGCAGGACGCTGCAGCACAGGAGCTAGCACAACAAAACTCACCCAAATCAGGAACCAAAACAAAAAGGAAATCCAAAAAACTTCTGATCATAGGAGACTCCATGATTCAGGGAGTTGATACCCATCTCCAGCCAGGGGTAATGGTCAGATGTCTCCCAGGTACATCAGCATGGAGAGACACTGACCGCATTGCTAAAATTGTTCACAAAGCAGGAGAAAACATTGACATCCTGGTACACATAGGGACTAATGATCCTGCTAGCCAGTCAGTTGTGGAGACCAAAGAACACCTGATCAGGCTGTGTGACAAACTTTCATCCATTTCATCCGGCATCTCCTTCTCTGAGATCCTGCCAGTCTGGGAGAGGGGGGCAGATGGACAGAAGGTCAGAGAAGGGGAGATAGGGGAGCTAAACATGTGGGTCAAGGGCTGGTGCCAGGAAAAAGGACACAGATTTGTAGGAAACTGGCAACAGTTCTGGGAGTGAAAGTTCTTTAAATTTGATAGACTGCATCTGACTAAGGAGGGAGTCAGTGCACTGGGGCAGAAGTTTGATGTCTTTGCAGAATATTTAAACTTGTAAATAGGGAGAGGGGTGCAGCACCCCATACATCGAATGGAAAGAACACCCTTCCCCCTCAGCTAGTGGTCAAACAGGGATTCAGTATGTTTGCAGTTCATTTTCATCATCAGGTAAGAAAAAAGGCCCATCTCCCCATATGATGCACAGGGAAATGCAAACCTCACCCAACAACTAACATACCAAAATCTGGCCAATGGAAAATCATGTACACAAATGCTCACAGCCTGGGAAATAAGATCCCAGACCTTCAGGCAATAATGTCAGACGCTAAACTGGACATAGTAGCAATTAGTGAGACGTGGTTTACCAGTAACCACACTTAGGAAGACTTCAGTACCAGGCTATGTATTGTTCAGAAGAGACCGAGGTGCAAAAGGGGTGGAGTGGCCCGTATGTCAATGAAAATATCAAAGCTACAAAATTCAGAATACACACAAGGAGCCAGAAGAACTGTGGGTCACCCGAAACAGGAAATGGGACAGCCATAAGAACCGGGTTGTCTACAGGCCCCAGACCAGGGGAGGACATAGACACATTACTGCTAGAAGATATACAAAACATGACAGTTAAAGGAGGTTCTGATAATGGTAGACTTCAACATGCCAGATACAGATTGGTCAGTACCAGCAGGAACATCTGCCAGAACTAGACACATGGTGGATTCCCTGCAGAGGGAGGGCCTCAAACAACTGGTACAACAACCCTCAAGAGACAGGGCTATCCTAGATCTAGTACTGACTAACAGGGAAGGGATCACAGATCTCCAGGTAGAAGGTCACCTGGGGCCAGTGACCATCACATGGTATGGTTCAATTTGGCCACTACATCTAAATCATCACATTCCAAAGCAAAAATATGGGACTTCAGAGGAGCTGACTTTGATAAGATGGCCAACAGTGTTAAGCTAGCCCTTGCAAAAAGAAACACAGGTGAGGGGGTACAGGCAAATTGGGCAAGCATTCAGGATGCAATACTTGAAGCAACATCCCATTGTGTCAGACAGAAAAGGAAGTGCAAAAGAAGAAGGAACCCACTTTGGTTCTCAAATACAGTAGCAGAAAAGGTCAGAGCCAAAAGGCTGGCCTTCAGAAAATATAAGGGAACATGGTGGGGTGAAGATAAGGAGGCATACCAAACTGCCCTAAGGGAAGCAGGGAATGCAGCAAGACAGGCAAAGTCCCAAACTGAGGAAACACTAGCATGAACAGTAAAAGAAGGTGGCAAGACTTTCTATAGATACATTAGTGAAAGGAGAAAGTGCAGAGGGGTTATTCCTAAGCTCAGTGGAGAAAAGGGGGCATGTGAGGAGGAGGACCCTGTAAAAGCACCTATCCTAAATAGTTACTGTTGCTCAGTATTTACTGAAGAGAAGGAAGGGCAGGGCCCACAGCTCAGCACCATGAACACAGGGGGGGAGAGAGGTGAGCACTACTCCCTTCACAAAAGAAAGGGTCCTACAAGAGCTCGCTAAGCTCAGGGTGCATAAGGCAATGGGACCCGATGGCATACATCCCAGGGTACTTAAGGAGCTAAGGGTGGAACTAGCAGAGCCATTAGCAGAACTGTTTAGTGAGTCTCTGAGCACAGGAGATGTCCCAGAAGACTGGAGAAGGGCTCATGTGATCCCGCTCCACAAGAGTGGTAGCAGGGAGGAGGCAAGGAACTACAGACCAGTCAGTCTTAGCTCAGTAGTGGGCAAGATTATGGAGGCATTCCTTAAGGAAAGGATAGTGCAACACCTGGAATCCATTGGGGCACAGGATCCAAGACAGCATGGGTTTACAAAAGGAAGGTCCTGTCAAACTAATCTAATAGATTTCTTTGATTGGGTAACCAGAATGGTGGACCAAGGGGGAGCAGTTGATGTCACCTACCTTGACTTCAGCAAAGCTTTTGACACTGTTCCACATAAAATATTAATAAATAAGCTGGGTAGGCTCGGGGTGGGTCAGAAGTTGGTCAACTGGGTGGCAAACTGGTTGATGGGCAGAAAACAGAGAGTGCTGGTAAATGGTATACAGTCAGAAGAGATGCAAGTCACTAGTGGGGTACCTCAGGGATCAGTCCTGGGGCCAGTCTTCTTCAATATCTTCATTAGTGACCTTGCAGATGGATTAGAGGGTAAAGCTTGTCTGTTTGCAGATGACACCAAGATCTGCAACAGAGTAGATGATCCAGATGGGGTGGACAGATTGAGAAGAGATCTGGATAAATTAGCAAAATGGTCAGAAGAGTGGCAACTGGGATTTAATGCAGAGAAGTGCAAGATCGTGCACATAGGGAAGAGAAACCCTGAAGCCACCTATAGGCTGGGAGGGGAGTTGCTTGCAGTCACAAAGGAAGAAAAAGACTTGGGCATCATCATCACTGATGACCTGAAATCATCCAAGCAGACCTCTAAAGCAGTAGGTAAGGCTAGGGGGGATGTTAAGGTGTATTAGTAGAGGTATCACAAGTTGTAAGAGGGAGGTAATAATCCCTCTTCACAAGACACTGGTTAGGCCCCATATGGAGTACTGCGTGCAGTACTGGAGGCCACACCTTCACAAAGGACATTAACCAAATTGAGGCAGTCCAGAGAAGGGCAACCAAAATGGTGCAGGGACTACATCAGAAGACATATGAGGACAGATTAACGGAGCTCAATATGTATACCCTAGAGCAAAGGAGGGAGAGAGGTGATATGATTAAGACATTAAAACACCTTAAGGGCAGTAACAAGGTGAAAGAGTCTAGCAAGTTTCAATATAAGAAAAATAGCAGGACAGGAGAACACAGTATAAGATTAGAGGGAGGCCGATTAAGGGGGAATGTGAGTAAATTCTTTTTTCACAGAAAGAGTGGTGGATACATGGAACAGCCTACCTCAGGAAGTGGTGGCTATGAATACAGTGTAGAGCTTCAAACAGGCATGGGATAGGCATAAGGGAACAATACAGATGAGTATGAATAGATAGGCCACTGACAGAGCAAAGGCTGATGGCACATTTATAAGGTAGAAAAAGAAACGGGCAGACTGGATGGGCCTTGCAGTCCTTATCTGCCGTCAACTCTATGTTTCTATGTTTCTATTTTGACCAGCAGTTTCTAGGGGAAAAATTGGAGCAGGAACCTGATGTGCAACCTGCAAACAAAAGAAACAGGGAAAATCCTGTCAGCAAGGAGACGGAGAGTCACATAAGTTTGACAGTTGATCAGCTCGATCAAATAGAAAAGGACTGGGATGAGAAAAACATTACAAAAAACATAACTTGGGCTGTAGCTGTGTTACAGGACTGGGCAACCAAACAAAATCTGGCAATTAATTTAAAAACAGATATCCCTGAATACTTAAATATACTGCTTAGGCAGTTCTACGGAGAAGTGTGAACGAGCAGCGGCAGCAAATATTCAGTGTCAGGGCTGTGTGAGATCCGAGCGGGCATAAACAGATATCGCAACAGCCCCTCAGTGGCATGCTCTGTTAACATAATATCAGATGCCAGATTTAAAAGCAGCACTAATGTTTTCATTAGCATCCTGAAACTGTACAGAAAGCTGAACAAAGACAATCAGGCCATCATCCTGCGATTACAGAGGCTGACCTACAAAAGCTCCGCTCCTCACCTTCTCTGTCTCCTGACACTGCACTGGGCCTAGTAAAGCATGTGTGGTTCGAGATACAACTACGCATGACCTGGCACAGTCGGGAGGGATAACAGGAACTGATGCCTCAGTCATTTAAAGTGAGCACAGATGAGAAAGGAATGAAATACATAAGCCTTTCTCACAATGCCCACACCAAGAATCACTCGAATCCTTTGGAAATCAACAAAGAAAATACCAGGAGATTTATTTATGAAGAGCCCAGAAATCCAAACTGCCCAGTCAAATGCATACAGAAATATCTTTCAAAAATTCCCTGACAGTGCAGCATTTTACCTTCACCCACGACGTGTTGCACAATCACTTCTAGACATCCGAAGTATCTGGTATAGTAAAGAGCCGATGGGTAAAAACTATTTAGGGTCTCTAATGTCCAAACTGAGCACCGATGCTAACTTAAGCAAGAGATATACCAACCACTCAATCGGAACAACTGCTGTGCAGATTCTGCTAAACACAAGGCTCCAGTCAAGATAGATTGTATCAGTCACAGAGGACAGATGTGAGGCAAGTTTACAAAGCTACTGGACAGCATCTATGTCAGACCAAAAAAAAATGGAGCAACCTCCTAGGAGAACAGTCCACATCAGTGACACAGGAAGAAGAACATAAAGAGCAGCAGAAACCAGCAGAAACACAGTGCAGCCTTGAAGATCCCTGCAGCTCATCACTGCCACCAAGAGGTTCATTAAACTTACCCTTCAACTTAATCAACTACACATTTAGTGCTCCAGTTAATGTTATTGAAATGCACAAATAGTGACCCATGCTTTATTTTTTTGGCTATACCCTCAACAGAATGTGCATTGAGCGAGTTTAAATTTGTGTTCTTGTTTTCCCCACCCCATCCTAAAATGGGACTATTTTATCTCCCTTTTACCATCTAACAAAATGATTTCTCAATAAATAACTATTCACTATGTTTAAACCTACATTTTATTGTCTGTTTCTTTATTCATACCTATTACCATTTTCTAAGCGCAGTAATACCCTCCAGGGTGAGTGGTCTTGTGCCATGTTGGACCTTCCAGGGGCTATAAGGCCCTCTGTCTGTGGTGTCGGGCCTCATTACATCCCTGGGCAATCCGATATGGCACAATACCACCCACCCTGTATGTATTATTGCTTATGTACCTACCTTTCTAGCCACTAGGAAAATAAAAAATGGCAGGGTGTTGAGTGCCACTAGACACTAGGAGACGATATACTAGTATAAGATAGAGGCTGAGTGGATGGAGGGCTTATCAGGACCCCTTTTAGCTAGTTGCTGTACCTCACTGTTGGAGATATTTCCTTAAAATGTATTTTCTTTTAATATAATAAATCTTTTTTGTGTCACATGATATGAAAAACAATCTTTTTATCGTATCACGAGTGATGAAAAAATATCTCTTTTAAGGTATGAAAAAAGATTTACTGTGTTAAAAAAAGACATTTTACTGTCATAACTCGAACAGTAAACTACATCATCTACGTAAGGATGTCCAGAAAAGCAAGGTACATGTCTTGCTGCCTACTCACAATATCATATTTACAGCTTTTCAAATTAAAATTGTCTAAAAAAATGGAAAATAAGGTGGCACCCAAATGAAACAGAGTTTCGTGAAAAAGGATGATGTCAGAAATGAAACAAAATTCTTATTTAGTTGCATACAGCTTTTTTGAGATGCTTACTGAGCATGTTCAGAACCAAGCTATTAAATTTTAAGATTAAATAACTTTGCAACAGATTAATATTTCTTCACCAAACCAGCAAAAGACACATATGTGGCCCAGCCCCCTTCTACTCTAAAAAAGTCAGATCAAAATTCCAAACTGTCTGGGTAGTAGCAAAATTCATAAAAATCTCATTCAAGCCAATAGGAAAAAACTATGACAAATTCACTGTTTTCCCTATTCACATCTCAGGAACTACAAATCTGATCAGAACAAAACTTGGCATATCCAATGCTCCACCCCACCAGACCACACAAGCAAAATGTCATGTTTATCCATTGAACCATTGCAAAATTATTAAAGTACAAAATTTGGGGTTTAACATAGAAACCCCAGTTCAACTCTAACTATGGTGGTGCTATCTCACCACTATAATCTCTCTCTCTCGATATATATATATATATATTTATATGTATATATATAAAATACGGATGAGTGGTAAATGAGTGAGATAAAACAGTGTATCATCCACTGCAATGTGATTTTTTTATCCTCGGCTCTACTAAGATGATATCAGCCATTTACACACACAGGTCACAAAACGTCATCACTCTAGGCAGCTTTCCTCTCAGCATGCAAGAAACACCTGTGCTGTTACCATAGACACAAATGCAGAACTACTCCTGTGGTCTCACTGCTGCCTACAGCTAACTCAGTGAGCATTACAAAACTCACCTAGCCCCCCCCACCAACTTCCAGCTCATTACTGTGACTGCAGCCAGAATTCTAAGCAGCACAGCTTCACAGAACAGACTAAACTACTGCCTGCAGCCAACTCAACTACCACTGAAACACACTCTCACTTGTTCCTCAAACTCTGATTCTCACCCATTACAATTACCATGATACTATCAGCTTGATTACAGCCAGAATCCTAAAGAGCACAATTTCACAGAACACTCTGCACTCTGCCTGCTGCTAACTTAATTACCACTGAAAACAGTATCAGTTGTTCTGACACGCTGCCTCTCGGCTCATTACAATTACTGTGATGCTCTGAACTTCACTGCAGCCAGACTTCTAAACAATACAGCCTCACAAAAGTATGTTTCTCACTCCTACCTAAAACTAACTCATTTAGCATTGCAAAACACACTCATGTGTCTCCCAGAGTTTATAACACTGCCAGGCCATTCAGAAAAGCTCACACACAGAATGAGCAAACACATAAACAGGAATAGAACACAAGAGGTCATAACAAAACTTCTAAAACTCTTGGCCCTATTGTATATATCGAATACCCGATGGTCAGATCATGTGCTATGGCAAATATTGTCACTCCTGTATCGTGAGCTCTGGATATCTCACTTGTGCCTTTGGCATTCATGAGATATCCAGAGCTCACTCTGCAGGAGTGACAATATTTGCCATATCACACTCATGCCCATCATGTATCCCCTATATCTCTCTATATATATGAGAGAGAGAGAGAGAGAGAGACAGAGACAGAGAGACAGAGAGAGACAGAGAGACAGAGAGACAGAGAGAGACTTACTCCATAGAAAAATCCATCAGATCCATTGGTCATTTCCCTGTGTACCTGGAGGTAAGAGTCAATTAAAAGTATATTCCTGCAGTAATCAAATACAGTAAGCTCTCTATTATCCAAAACTCAATTAACAGTATATCTGCATTAGGAGTAAGGCCATCAGGAAATGGAGGGTAATGAGTACCAATGCCCGTAGTCTGTGCAACAAGCTCCCTGAGCTGGTGGCCTTGATGGAAGAGGGATGCCTGGATATCGTAGCAGTCACAGAAACATGGTACACAGAAAACCATGACTGGGATGTTAACATTCCAGGGTACATAACCTACAGGGGAGAAGAGGGGGAGGAGTAGCTCTCTATGTAAAGGAAGGGATAAAAGCAACTGAACAAAAGAGTAAACAGGGAGGACAGGAGGCACTGTGGGTCACCTTGGAGACTGGAAAGGGCACCACAATACGCACAGGGGTTGTGTACAAACCCCCATGTCAGGGGGAGGGAATGGACAAGGATATGATAGAAGGCATTCTTAGAATGGCAGAGAAAGGGGAGATACTGTTGATAGGAGACCTGAGTGTGTCAGATATTAACTGGAGCACATTTTCTGCAGCCACATCCAAGAGCAGGGCCATTCTTGATGCCCTACAGGTGGCAGGCCTCAGACAGCTAGTTTCGGAACCCACTCGTGAGGGAGCAATCTTAGACCTCATACTCTCAAATGGGGGCAGTGAGAGGATCTCAGATCTAGAAGTGGGTTGCCATCTGGGAACAAATGATCATCAAACAGTGTGGTTCACGTTAAACTCAGCTACAGAGTCAAGCCATACAAAAGTGAGGGTACTGGACTTCAGGAGGGCTGACTTTGGCAAGATGGGCGAGTGCCTCAGAAAAGCACTAGCAAACAGGCTAGAAGGAGGTGTGTAGCAACAATGGGGAATCATCAAAAACTGCCATCACAGAGGCAACAAGCCTTTGTGTGAAGCAAATAAACAAATCAAAACGAAAGAAAAAGCCACTATGGTTCTCAAAAAGGTGGCTGTGAAAGTCAGGAAGAAAAAGATAGCATTCCAGAAGTATAAGGAAACAAAGAAGGAGCAGGACAGAAAGCTGTACCAGTTAAGGCAGAAGGGAGCATGGAGGGAAGTCAGAATAGCAAAGGCCCAAACTGAGGAAAAGATAGCCAACTCGGTTAAGAAGGGGGATAAAACCTTTCATAGGTACATCAGTGAGCGTAGAAAGACAAAGGGGAGGGATAGTGAGGCTGAATAGAATGAATGGTGGGTGGGCAGAGAGGGACAGTGAAAAAGCAGGGATAATGAATGAATATTTCTGCTCAGTATTCACAAAAGAATAGGGAGAAGTGCCTAATCCAATTAACAGAAGCACTCTTTATAGGAGGGGTCGATCCCAGTCCTTTCACAGAAGAAAAGGTTCTGCAAGAACTCCTAAAACTGAAGGTGGACAAAGCAATGGGTCCTGATGGAATTCACCCCAGAATTCTAAAAGAATTAAGGGGGGAACTAATGAAACCGCTGTCTACTTTTTTTAATAAATCATGGGAGAATGGTGTGGTACCCAAGGACTGGAGGAAGGCAGATGTGATTTCTCTTCACAAAAGTGAGACCAAGACAGAGGCAGGAAACTACAGACCTGTCAGTTTGACCTATGTGGTAGGGAAAGTGATGGAGTCACTTCTGAAGGAAAGAATAGTTGAGTACCTAGAGGCCAGTGGGGCACAGGACCCATGGCAGCATGGGTTCACAGTGGGAAGGTCATGTCAGATGAATCTAATAGATTTCTTTGACTGGGTGACCAAAGTAGTAGACCAGGGAGGGGCTGTGGACATGGCCTACCCAGACTTTAGCAAGGCATTTGACACAGTCCCACACAAAAGAATTAGTAAAATTAACCAGCCTGGGAGTGGGTCCCAGGGTGGTAGCCTTGTAAAACATTGGCTGGACAACAGGACACAGAAGGTAATTGTAAATGAACTCCACTCTGAAGAAAGAGGGGTTACTAGTGGGGTACCACAGGGTTCAGTATTGGGTCCAATCCTTTTTAATGTCTTCATAAGTGACATTGCAGAGGGACTGGAAGGAAAAGTATGCCTCTTTGCAGATGACACAAAGATCTGAAACAGGGTTGATACACAAGAAGGCGTGGAAAGGCTGAGAAGGGACTTGGCAAGGTTGGAGGAATGGTCAGAAGTATGGCAGCTAGGATTCAATGCAAAGAAGTGCAAAATAATGCACCTGGGAAACAAGAACCCAGGGGAAGAATACACAATGGGGGGAGGTAGTAACAACAACAAAAAAGGAAAGGGACCTGGGGATAATCATATCAGATGACCTTAAGGTTAGCAAGCAATGTGAGAAGGCAGTAGGGAGGGCTGGGGGTATATTGGGATGCACAGGGAGAGGCATCCGCAGCAGAAAACAGGAAGTTGTTATCCCTCTGTACAGACAGTTGGTGAGACCCCATCTGGAGTACTGCATCCAGTTCTGGAGACCCCATCTCCGCAAGGACATAGACAGGATAGAGGCAGTCCAGAGGAGGGCAACTAAAATGGTGCAGGGTCTGCAAGAGAAGCCGTATGAGGAGAGACTAAAGGAGCTTAATATGTATACCCTTGAGGAAAGAAGGGAGAGGGGGACATGATAGAAACTTTTAAGTACCTCAGTGGAATCAACAAAGTCCAAGAGGGTAGCATCTTTCAGAAAAAGAGACGTGCAAGAACAAGGGGACACAATTTAAAGATAGAGGGGGCGGTTCAGGAGCAATGTGAGGAAGTATTATTTCACAGAGAGGGTAGTGGATTCATGGAACAGCCTTCCTGAGGAGGTTGTGGGGTCTAAAACTGTGGGAGAATTCAAGAATGCATGGGACAGACATAAGGCAATTCTTGTGGGGGGTAGGAAGAAATAGGCTGTTGGTTAACTTGGATCTGCGGCCTATCCTGTAGGTATGGAAATGGGCAGACTAGATGGGCCAAGTTTTCCTTATCTGTCGTCAAAGTCTATGTTTCTATGTTTCTATGTCTATGTTATCTGAATCTACTGTGTGTCTCACTTGTTTTTGCAGATTAGCTGTTAGCAATCCACCACTAACTAGTTAATGAATTCGTTCTGTATTAATTCTATAGTCCGTGTCACTGAGTCTGTCAATTATCATCTTGTTAGCTACTTGTTAAGTAATCTAACTAACAGCTTAAAAGCTATAAATTAAAAGCAGGCAGGCTAGTAGACCACGGCGTTGTGATGGCTACCAAACAAAAACTGCATGTGCATGATATTCACCAGAAGCCGTGAGTGCTAGAGTGTCTTGAAAATGGGGATCGCATTGTAGATGTGGCAGCAAGATTTCAAATTGGTAATGCCACAGTATGTGACATTAGAGCTGCCCAAGATAAGCTTTGGGAGTATTCTTCAGCTATGGATTGTCCCGAAGGTACCTGCCACAGAAAAGTTATGAAGGGAAGCAAAGATGAGGTGCTCGATAAGGCACTCTATCTATGGGTTGTCCAGCACAGTGAAAGGAACCTCTATCTCTGGACCGATACTGAAGCAAAAAGCTGTCACATTTCATAGAAATCTGAATGGCATGGATGACAGCTTCAGAGCAAGCGAAGGATGGCTGAGTCGATTCATGAAATGCTATGGCATACATCAACTTTCCGTGGTTGGTGAGTTGCTGTCAGCTCCTAATGAGATCATAGCCCCATTCAGCAAAAAGCTACATGAATGATGTCTGCAGAGGGGCTGACTGAAGCACAAATTTTCAATGCAGACTATACAGGTGCATACTGGAAAATGATGTCTGAAAAGACACTAGCCAGCTGGTTGGAGAAGTCGGGTGAAAAAAAACAAAGAAAGGCTAACTATTTTAGGTTGTGCAAATGCCACTGGTTGCCATTATCTTAAGCTTTTGGTGGTTGGGAAATCTCAGCTTTCACGCTGTTTCAAACATGTCAATATGCAAACTCTGCCTGTAAGTTACAAAGCACAGAGTAATGAATGGATGAATGCAACCACATTTAAGGATTGGTTCCACTCAGAATTTGTTCCTTTTGCATGTAATCATTTAAGATCAGCTAATTTCTGCAGATGGTTGTGTTCACTGTCTTTATCTACTATCCAACACAACTTCATGGCTGCAACCAATAGACCAGAAGATTTTAGCAACACTAAAAAAGTTATACCGTGCTAAACTTATGTCCAATGTGCTTGCTGAAGAAAATGACCAGCTCTTCCTAACTGATGCCATAAAAAAATTAACAATCAAGGATGCTTGATACCGGGGCATGGCCAAGCACAGGAGCAAGATGGATGCTTGAATTGAGAGCTGTGCGGCTATCCACCACATTTTTCCACCATCCTTCTTGCTACCCCAGCTGTCCGGCTCATTTTGCACTACTGGACCTTGGTAAATGCCAGCACCAATGAAATCAGCGAAGAAGCAGGTGAAATAGCCATTTAAATTGAATCAATCAGCAGAGACAAGCAGAGGCCTACCAAAATCCAGCCTAAGAAGCACCTCTGGTGCCAGTAACCTGGGAACGCCACCAGCCAAAGGGACTCTTTCAGCTAATTCCATGATGGATCAGGTGACTCCCTCTATGACTAACGAGGGGTATCATGCACTGGAGAGGCTTTTAAAGGAACTCAACTATGACTTGGGGACAAGAATGGAGGCTGGATTTGAAAATGTTATTACACAGATCCAGCAACTTGAGGAGACTGTAAACTCCATGTTGGAGATAGTCGATTTACATGAGACCAGGCTGGGGGAACTAGAAGCACGGGTTAGCACACAGGAGGACTATCTGAAAAGCTCTCATACAGATTTACAAAAAGTCCTTCAGGAGATTGAATTTTTGAAACAAACTATAGACGATCATGAAAATAGAGAATACAGGTGCACTGTTAGAGTGGTAGGCCTGCCCGAGAGTCTGGAGGGAAGAGATTGTGCCTCATTTGTTAAGAAGTGACTCAGTGACACCCTGGACCTTCTTACAGAGGTCCCCTTGGAAATTCAGCATGCACACTGGTCCCCAGGACTTAAACCTACCCCTGACCAAAGACATAGACACATTATTATAAAATGTCTTTGCCTTATTGACTGACAAACTGTACTTGAAAAGGGTAGGTAGAAGGGTAAAACAGTGGTGCAGCACTCATGCATAAGTCTGTTCCCTGACTACTCCTGGCTGCTTCAAAATCAAAGAATAGCATTTGCTATGTTCAAGAAGTGGCTGTACGACCTGGGATGCCAATTTGCACTTGTCTACCTGGCACGCCTGATTATAAGACCACAGGAAGGGAAGCCCAGATCCTTTGCCAGCCCTCATGTAGCTATGGAGTGCTTGATCGACTTGTAGAAAGCTTGTTGGCAGCAACAAGAACACTGAGAGCTGCTGAGGCATCTATGCTGTGGCATTTTCAGAAGGAAAGTAGTCATATACAGAGGTACTGGGGCAGGGGTGTGATGTGATTGAGATGTGGGGTGGAGGGGGTACATGATTTTGTGGGCCAGACCGCAACTCCTTTAAGGGACCTATAATGGCTGGTTTGGTGAGGGCTCCCCTTCCCACTTCCTCCCACAAAATCCCTAAGTTAGATCTTTATGGGGACACACTCTGATCAACACCAGGAATTCCTCTGTCTTCCCTCCAGCTTGATGTATCATCCAGCTAGCTCTGATGCTGGAGGACTAGTACTGGACATGTGTGCATATTCAGAGGACTATCTTGATCCTAGCGCTATGCTGGGCCTGGATGCAGTGGTCTGGGCAAAAAATACTCTTGAGATGGCTGACTGAACTGTATGCCTCCAGAACTGTGTCCGGATGGAGGCTTAACAAGCAGGCACTAGGCCTTCTCTCTCAAAACCTTGATTGTTACCTGGCCCCCACCCGGAGTCCTATCTACAGTGACCCCCAACCTATAGAATGATGATGATTGAGCAGCGAGGTTTAAAACTGTACTTAGCATATTTTGGAATTTGGCACTCTTTTCTGGGTTCTGTTGGGAGTGACCGTAATTCCTGGGGGGGTAGGGTACTGGATGGGGTTTAATATGGTTGAATCAGAGATGGTTGCAAATAGAGTGAGGCAGGCCTTGCTTTTCTATAGTTTCACCTATTAAAAGGCTTAGAGTATGATTTCAGTCTTTTGACTGGGCTCTGCCGGGGGAGGTTCATGCAGGTCCCCACCCCATGGCAGGAACCACTGCCTATGGTGGCCTTCCAGAAAGCAAAAGGCAGAAAGCATGTACCAGAATAATTTTATGGAGTTTTAAAAGTGGATAGCCTGTTTGATCCACGCAAAGTAGCAGGTGGATAGTTTCAGTGGACAGGGGTTAGGGAGGGGGTTTTATGGGTTGTTGTTGTTGTTATGGGGTTTATATGAAGGGGAGGAGGATAAGGGGGTTATACTGTATACATTTCATGGTGAATGGCAATTTCATTACCAGTTGGGGCAATTTTCTTCTGTTCTAGGACTTTTTTCTGGGGAAGAGGGATTTGTTGGGGATGTTAAAAAGTTGAAAAATTTACTTCCAAGGCTGAATGTACATACAAGGGGCAGGGCTGTGGGGAACGAAGAAAAGACGCATTTTCACTTTGGTTTAATAACATGAATAAGTTGAAGTTAATAACTTGGGCTGTAAATGGCCTTAGACATGAGGTTAAAAGGAAAAAGGTTTGGGTAAATATTAAGAAAATGGGGGGGACATTGTGTTCCTCCAAGAGATACATTCCACACCTGAGGAGGCTCTGAGGCTGTCGACTGCATGGGGGGGACCTTGCTGATGGCCTCTTTACTTCCTGGGCTAGGGGAGTCTCAATTTGGCTGAGGCCTGGCTTACCCCACAAAATTTTGAAGGTCCATGCAGACCCTCAGGGAAGATACCTTATAGTGGAGGTGGACATTGGGGGACTTAAGTACACCTTGGTCTCTCTATATATTGCCCCAATTTTAATGCACCCGACTTCTTCATGCATTTGGGGGTGGCCCTAGCTCCACTGTTGGATAATCTAATAATAGGAGGGGACTTTAATACCTATTGGGACCCTGTTTTAGACCACTCTGGTCAGAGACCTAGGCGTCCCCTGCACAGTATGGTGGCCTTACGGAGTGTGGTGGAGGGGTGAGCCTTGATGGAGGTTTGGAGGCAATGTCTCCTGACTACTAGGGGATATTCATTTTTCTCCTCTGCCCACCAGGTGGATACAGGGCTTGATTATCTATTTCTACCAAAGATGTGGGTAGGGCAGGTGGAGGAGGCCTGTTATGGTCCACTGGTGGTTTCGGACCATGCACCCTTGCAGGTCGTACTTCAACTTCAGGTAGGGGGGACCCGAGGCCTAGCTGGTGAATGGACCATTCCTTTTTGGTAGATGAGGACTTTGTGTCCCTGGTCAGGGATATTATTAGAGAATATTTAGTGCATAATGACCCTGAGGAGATGAATTTGCATAACATCAGGGATGCACTCAAAGCATATATCCATGGGGAAGCTATATCCTACTCCTCCTACTTCAAAAAGAAGCTTGGCAGAGAAGAAAAGGAACAAGAGAAACAGGTTGGGGAGTTGGAGAGGGACCTGATGGGTGGTATTAACCCTCAGAAAGTACAAAAACTTAAGGCTTAAAAATGCTCCCTAAATAAACTTTCTGACCACAGAATAGGAAGGAATCTTTTTATCACCAAAGCAGGGGCACACTTTGATGGGGATAAGGCAGATAAATGGTTAGCTGATCTGGTAAAGAGTAAGAGGGCTAAGTGGATAGGTCTGAGGCTGGAAAGGAGGGGGGATACATTACATACGACCACTCCCAGATAAATGATACCTTTAAAGAGTTTTACTCAAATCTTTATACTTCAGAGTTTCTGCCGGATGGTGACCCAGAGGGCTTCCTCCAGAACATTGATTTACCCACAGTGGGAGAAGATGATAAGGAGATCCTGGATTCTAGAGTATCTGAGGAGGAATTGAAAAGGGCAGCCTAGAAAGGGAGGAGGAGTAAGGCTCCACGCCCTGACAGGATACCCCCTGAGTTCTATAGATTGACGTGGGAGGAGGTTGGTCCCTTTATGCTCCAGATGATCCACTCAGCTTTCCAGAAGGGGGCTTTACCTCCCTCCATGGGTATGACCACTATTGTGGTTTTACCTAAGCTGGGGAAGGACCCACTCAAATGTGGGTCTTATAGACCCATATCACTTTTGAACTCCGATTACAAAATCTTGACCAAACTGCTAGCTCTAAGAATAGACAGACTTCTGCCAAAAGTGATTAATCCAGATCAGGGAGGATTCATTTGGGGGTGACAGGCCAAACAAAATATACATAGGACAGTTAACATAATTCATGGGTGGACCCGAAGAGAGGGAATGGGGGAGGCCTCTTGGCATTAGAGGCTAAAAGGGCATTCAGGCACGTAGAATGTCCTTTTATGTTTGCTGTCCTAAAAAATATGGCCTGGGAGACATTATGTTGTGGTGGATTTGAACATTATATAATTCTTCCCAAGCCCAAATTCTAATGAATTCCACCATATCCTCTCCCTTCCATCTTATGCAGGGCACAAGACAGGGATGCCTGCTATCCTCGCTACTATACGTGCTTACTATAGAAGTCTTAGCAGAAACTATCCATTCCCATACTGAAATTCAGGGTTATGCAGGTGGAGGTAGAACTCATGTAATATCGCTTTTTGCAGATGACAGCTTGTTATTTTTGAAGGACATGGGGGTTACCCTCCCAGCTTTGACCCACATATGTGATACATATGGCCCAATCTCAGGGCATAAAATAAACTGGGGCAAGTGTGAATGGATGCCCTTGGGTGAAAGCAAGGCCCCTATCTGACTTAATCAGTGGCTTATCCTCCCATCCCAAGAAATTAAATATTTGGGCATATATCTACCTGCGAAACTGTCTAGAATGGTGGATATTAACCTGCATAGGGTGATGGCCAGGGTTAAAGAAGACTGCTGCAACTGGAGGGCCCTCCCTTTGATCCTGCTGGGCAAGGTTAATCTCATAAAGATGAGTATCCTTCCACAGTTTCGCTATCTCTTCCAAGCGATACCAGTTTATATCCCTAATAGATATATAAAGGCTCTAGAGGGTGCTATAACCCAATTGTTATGGAAAGGGAAGAGACCCAAGATTAAAAAGGCTATTCTGTGGAAACCTGTATCACAGGGGGCTTGGGGCTACCCAATGTCAAATACTACTATCTGGCATCCCAATTAGCACACATTCAGGATTTGATGGGAAGTGGGGAGAAACAGCTGACATGGAATCTGGAGTCGAAATCTAATGTACCACTATACTATGATGTGTTGGTCAGAGATCTGGTGGGGGAGACGGGGAAGAAATGGACAGAGAAAAGGCCGATGGCACATTTATAAGGTAGAAAAAGAAATGGGCAGACTGGATGGGCCTTGCGGTCCTTATCTGCCGTCAACTTCTATGTTTCTATGTAAATGTGGGCATCCCTGCACCAGAGCAACCTGGAGGGCAAGGCGTATGGTTCATAAGATTTTAAAGCATGAGACTGGGCTATCTCCAGACACTCCCCTAAAACATTAAGTGCTGGGAGGCAGGAAATTACCCCAGAAAACTCTCGACATGTGGAATCACAGGGGCTCTACTTTATAGAACAGATGATGAGTGATGGTCAGGTCTTGGACTACAATATACTTAAGCAAAGATATAAGCTCACCCCCTCCTCCTACTTCTCCTATCTCTACCTTTGCAAAACAATTGAAAAACTGTTAGAAGGTTTGGGATCAGGAGGCTATGGGAGGTCCCCTTTGGAAGAGACTTTTAAGGGTAAGCATCAGGACCACACCTTTAAACCCCTCAGGGCATGTTACAAATTATTGACGGAGGCCCTCCAGACCAGCTGGACAGACTCAAAAAAGGCTGGGAAGAGGATGTATTCCCTGATGCCCTTACTGGTGGTGACTGGGTTTGCATTTTTAAACAGTCTCTTAATTGTTCAGTGAACAACTGCCTACAGGCAATCCAATATAATGTTCTTATGAGTGTATACTTCACACCAGTTTTGGTCCATAGGATTGACCCTAAAGCCCCAGATCTCTTCCCCAAGTGTAAAATACACACTGGTATATTCTTTCACCTGGTATGGGAATGCCCCAAAGTTTACACCTACTGGGAAGAAGTCTTTGCTCCTGCAACAAATTCTGGGGCAGCTTCTTACCATGGACCCTGTGGAGGTGCTCCTGGGCCTCAGGGTGGGCTGACAACAGTGGGGTGAGGCTGGAAGCAATGTACTGCTATGACTGGGATTGATGCTGGGCTTGTGTCAGCTAGCCTTGTTCTGGAGGCTTCCTAGTACTCCACCTGTGGCCCTATGGGCTCGTGACCTGGTGGAGTGTATGAAACTGGAGAGAATAAAATATAAATTCAAACACCAAGAAAAGAAATTCCAGGAGATCTGGGACTCAGTGGAGAGGGTGGTGCAGTTTCCTTGGTTTCCACTGCTTTAGCCCATACATAACTTTGAAACCCCAGCTCCATGTAAGAAACACAGGTATTGATCCCCTTAGGGCACATTTACCTTGTCTATTACTGACTACATGTTTAGCCATTAGGGCCTAAACAACAACCTGGGATCTAAATCTACATAGGTACAACTTATTTCATGTCAATGTGTAATCTATGACTATGTCATGTGTATGTTTCACCCATATACCCTGTATGATGATATACCCCTGTATAAAATATTTACCTGCCCATTTAAGGGCTGATAAGTATATGTACAATTTGGAAGTTTTTAAAATAAAGTTTACAAAAAAAAAAGGATACTTGTTACCTCCTGGCAGAGTCATGGTCGGAGGTTAGGCAGGAGACAATAGCAAGGAACTGGGCAAAATCCAAGGTGCTTCATGAGCCACAGTCTGAGCCTGTTCTGATTCCACAACAAATTGATGCAAACAATGCATTCGAGTTAATAGCCTAGCAAAATAATTTTTCAGCAGATGCCATAAAAGAGAGGGCACGGTGCGATGAAAATGATGATAGCTATGGGGAACTTAATAATGACGCCATCATGAACTTTGAACAGCAAGTACCTGACAGCAAAGAGGTGACTGAGGATGAGGAAGAAGATGGAATTCAAGTTCTATCTGTCCAGGTAACGACTGCAGGTGAAGCTGTGGAAACTTTTAACAAATGTTTACAATGGCTTGAAAGCCAAGAAAACACAGACTACCTACACACTTTACTGTTGTGTAAGTTGAGAATGCAAGCTGTTGAAAAAATGAACAAAAGCAAAAAACAGTCGACAATAACAGAAATTTTTAGTGTTCGATAAGTTACAGAAAGTGACTGCTGCTGTTACCACTGCTTCTCAATGTGTTTCAAACTATTTCTTTTATGACTTGTAGCATCTGCACTTAAAGCACTTTCTATAATCTGTCTTGATGATTTTAATTTGTGATAAAATGCTTTGCTACAATAAAATTGCTACTGTTTAAGTTCTGTTGTTGTTTTGGGGGAGAAACAATGATGCTGCTATGCTGTATTACTTTACCGCCACACTACATAGTCTTCATCTGATTATCTGAATGGTGTATTATCCGAAAGAAATCAATGTCCCCCCCCCCCCGGCAATTTGGATAATCGGGGTTGCACCGTAATTAAAATGATATACCCACAGTATGTACATTACACTGTAATACCCTACAGGACCACACTAACTACCTAATATGATAACCAGTCAGCACATCTTTTAACAGTGCAACAACCTGCAAGAGACTTCAAAAAACCCAACACCCGATCCTTGCAAAATACAGCTTGCAATAAAAGAATGTTAGAACCAGCTTGCCAAAAATAATCATTACTACCTGAACCTTCATAAAATAACAATCTCTCAAACTACAATATCTTTGATGCTTCATAAGATGCCATGCCTTTCATGATGCTCCAGACCAGGTCCTACACACTACAGATGTCATGTTCCACAAGGCCATACACCAATCCACAATATGCTGCTGCTCACTCATGGTCCTTACCACCAGCCACTTCTCCGAATGCTGCTCCCAACCTCATAATCCACACATCACTGATGAACTAGCGAAGTGGCCACACTACTGCACCTGAACAACTGCTTAATTTACATGTCACCACCTAAGTGAAAGAAGCAGCATCCCTAGACACAACCCCCGTATAGGCAGCCAATGCATTATCAAGACCCAAATAGGACAAAAAAAAAGGCAAATTAAAAAACCCACAACACTATGGAAAAAATGAGGGGACAAAAAAGAAGGAACCTGGATGTGCTGTAAAGAGTAAAATAACCACCCATGAAAATGACTAAGAGGTACAAAATAGTGACTATTCAAATATATTATAGTCAATAAAAAAATGGGTAAGTGTGTTGTAAAAATATGTATACCCACCTCAGGGGCTAATGAGACTCTAAAGCCACTTGGCCTGTGGCCTCATGGCCTTTATAGCTTCTTTAGCCCTTAAATGGATATACATCCTTGTAAACCACACTAACCCATTATAATAACTGGTGACCCCTGATATCAACCTGTTTTTGAGACTTTAAAAAGTCATATCAACCTGCGAGTTGATATGGCAAGTCATATCAACCCACTCAAAGCTGCATACAGCACAAAATACCAGTAATTATGCAATAAAGATAGGCAGCAGTTGTGGACGACACCTCAGTGTGTGATGACTGTGTAAACCTCTCGAACTTCGCCTCGAGGTTTACGGGTCATCACACACCTTGGGTGTAAAACAAATCCATAACAAACACTTGCCTATCCATTATTCTCTATATACTGGTACAACAGCATCAGTATTGTTAGTGTTGAGTAAGGTGTTTAATGTTAAACCCCAATTTTGGATCCTTAATATCATTGGTGGAATTCCACAAAATAACACAATACGTGGCAGGAATGGTCTGGCTGGTAGGGTCTTAAGATGTGAGAAGATTTGTGACAGCACATTGTGCAATTTCTGAAATATGGAGCATTGATTTTTAAAGTGAGAAATTTTTTTTCTATATTTAGTACAAGTTGTTTTTTTTTGCACTCAAGTATAGCCAAGATGGTACATAATTTTTTCATGAAACTTTTAGGTTAGAAGCAACCTGTACTGAAGTATTGCCTTTCAAAAATGTTGTGAAAAACATATTAAAATGTTCCAGGATTATAAGGATTTAAATTTTTATCCGAGCATGCTCAACAGGGTTTTTTTTACTTAACTTCTGATACAAATGATACAAATAACATTTTTCATGAAGGTTTATCATTTGGAAATTATCATGCATGAGAAAAAAAGTGACAGCCACCTTCTTTTTCTTTCAACTAAAAAACATTATAGACATGAAATATTATGTATTTTCAAAAAAAGAAATGCCTGAAGTTAGGTAAAACCACATTAGTTAGATTCTGGTGTTGCATTTTTGAAAATACATCAGGAAATAAGGTTTCTGGGAACCTGGAAATCCTGTGTGTCCAGGTTAATGAGAGGCTGCTACACCCATGTTCTCCATATAAGAACAGTGGGACTTTCTTGATTTGTATAAGCACAGCTGGAGTTATTTTGTTGACGTTAGTTGAAGCAGTGAGCTGGCAATTGCTAGACCTCTCTCTATCTAATGTATCCACCTTTCCATGTAGATTGTCTGTCTATCTGTCTGTCTGTCTATCTATCTAGCTATCTGTCTATCTGTCTAGCTATCTATCTATCTTCTTTGTATTACTTTTTATTCCACCCCCTCACAGCTCAGTCGCTCAGTCAACACTCCCGCATTGTTCCCCATTCAATGTTTAATTCTATCAAAGTGGACTGAGGTGCCCATCCCCAGTACTAATTAACCACTCCCTCGACTCCAGGTCACCTGACCCCCATACAAAGGTGGAGACACTGGTGTGCCCACCCTCTGTGCCACTGTGTAATAAAAGCCAACACTGGACTGCTCAATTTCCAGTGTGGGATCCAGAAAATTGTAATATATTACTTTTTTGTTTGTTTAACCATGTAAATAAGAACATGGTCCATTGGCAATCTTACTCCCCACAACCCCCACCCAACTCCCCACTCAGCACCCACCAACTCACATCACCCACACATCCTCGCTCAACTAAAGGTGTCCCAATGTAGATCCACTTTCTGACTGAAAACACATCTTGCTCCTGGAACTGATAACTACAATATGAAAAAATAAATGTAAGTCCAGATTAATGTATTTCAATGAGTTTTGAACTTTTACTCATAACTTTGCCATTTTTCAATATTTGTAAACAGATTTTTCAATATGGCCTTTTTGGGATGCCACCTAATGAACAAGATAGGTACCAGTTTTCAAATACATCCCAAAAGGTGATTTCATAGTTGCTGTGCAAAATCACTGTTTTTGCAGGAACTAAACATTTTCACTTACAGGGTTCATGAGGTGGGGTGATATTAAGGCAACGTTGAAGATTTGGTGTAAAAAAATTGTGAAATGACCAAGTTATGAATTGACATTGAAATATTTCAACGTTCACTCATAACTTTGTTAATTTTCAATATTTTTCCACCAAACTATCAACAAAACCTTTCTGGGACCCTACCTCACAAACAAGGCAGTTTAAAACTGTTCAAATATGTACCAAAAGTTGAGTTTGCATTAATTCTGCAAAATCACATTGGGGTGAAATTTTTTGGCAACTAGGTTCATGAGGTGCAGTCTTATAAGGGCTATGTTGAAAATATAGCATAAAAATATAGTAAAATGACCAAGTTAGGAGTGAACCTTGCAAAATTGTAATGGTCACTCATAACTTTACAACATTTTCAAAACTGTTCCACCAAACATTCAACATGGCTTTTCTGGGACCCCACTTCATGAACAAGGCATGTTGTTATTTTTCAAATACAGTATTTGCTGAAAGGTGATTTTGTAGTTGCTGTGTAAAAGCATGTTTCAGGCAGTATTTGAATATTTTCATCTACTGGATTCATTAAGTGGGGCCATAAGAAGACTATGTTGAAAATTTGGTTTAGAAATATAGTAAAATGTCCAAGTTATGAGTGAACATTGAAATATTTCAATGTCCACTCATAATTTTGCTTTTTTTTAACATTTTGACTCCAAACTTTAAATATAGTCATTTTTTTCACACCACCTCATAAATGTGACAGGTGTCATTTTGTTCAAATCCTGGATGAGACATGCTTTCAGACTTGTGATGTGAAATGGTGTTTGACCACTATTCTATAAATGCCACATGTCATGTTTAAAAGGGGAACCATAAAATGGCAATCTTGAACATTTTGGGTCAGAATTAAAAGCAAAATAATAATTATCAAGAAACATTGTGTATAGTGCTAACCCTTACCCCAGTGGGTAGTGCTTTGAGACTGTGTGCCAGCAAGATGAGATCAGTAGTGAGCTCAGTAAGCCAGCTGGATGGGCTGAGGCTGGGAGGATAGCACTGTCATGCACTGCCTCCCCAGCCTTGGAAAGGAATTTGCATGGTTGCTCACATCTGCCCAAGTGCTATATAGTGAAGAGAACGCTTCTCTTGTCATAGGCCCTGCACTTCTGTACCCATGGGTGCCAGAGGGCCCTGTGCTTTGGCTGAGAGATAGACTCTGTCCTGTGCATCAGTAGCTGCAGCCACATGAAAGTGCAGGGCTAAGAAGGTCCTGCACTTATACAGCCTACCAGACAACCTCATGAAATCTTGACATCTGTTACTGCACTTCCATAGGCAGACAAAATCTTCCATTAGTGCAGGACCCACAGGGTCCTGTGCATCTTCATTTAATCATGCAGGTTCAACTATCTCAAAACAAAAGCATATTCTTTTCAAAAAACCGAGTTAGTGCAGCAGTTAAGGTTCAATGTAATGCCACAAAATAAGTAAATGAAACATAATGGTTTTCAACCCTAACTCCATATCCCCCAAGCAGCAAAAGGACAAAACAACACAAGCAACCAAGGATGGCCATCATCAGGTGAGACAATCAACATACAACTGTTACTAGATGGCTCAAATGCAGTAGCAATGATGTGGTACCCTTCTGGATTTATATCTGTGGCTGCATAAGCACAGACACCACAAGAGTCTGTACTTATGCAGCTACACTTTTGTGTGTATGTTTTACAGCGTGCATGAGTATGTGTGGCTGCAGGAGCACAGACCCCATTTCAGTCTGCATTTCTACAGATGGAAGGCCACATGGGGACTGTGTATCTGCAGCCAAAGGTTTTCATGTTCACTGTTCTAGGTACGTCACTAGATAGCATGATCCACTAGTGCATGGTATTCTATATGCAGCTGTGCAACCAAAAAACTGATACCCCTTGAACAATTTCTAGATCCTCTGCTGAAACCATGATACCCACATAGCAACAGTCTTCCATCTGCATCCAAATACTCACATTGCAATAGTACTTCAATCTGTGTAACTGCAGGTTCCACAGGAGCCTACCCTTCTGAAGCCAGAAGTCAGTGTGTATGTCTTACACCTGTGGCTGAAGAGGCACAGGTTCATCATGGGCATGCACTTCAGCAGCTAGAAATACTGTTGCATTGTTGGTATCATGGATATTGTGACACCCACACTTCTGCAGACAGAGGTCAGTGTGTATGTGTTAAACCTGTGACTGCAGAAGCACAGCCGCATCAAGTGTGTGAATACCATACAGTGTGCATGAGCACCCGAGGCTATGGAAGTGCTGGCCCAATAGGGCCTGTGCTTCTGTAGGCCAAAGAACTCTTGTAATTTGAGTATCATGGATTTGTATCTGTAGCTGCAGGGGCCTGAGACTCTACACGCAGAAGCAGTGTTGTGATTTGAGTATTACTGATTTCTACATGCAGAGGCAAGTAAGTGTGTATATAGAAACATAGAAGTTGAGAGCAGATAAGGACTGCAAGGCCCATCCAGTCTGCCATTTCTTTTTCTACCTTATGAATGTGCCATAGGCCTTTGTTGTCAATGGCCTATATATTCATAATCATCTGTAATGCTCCCTTAAGCCTATCCCATGCCTGTTTGAAGCCCTGTACTGTATTCATAGCCACTACTTCCTGAGGTAGGCCATTCCATGTATCCACCACTCTTTCGGTGAAAAAGAACTTCTCACATTACCCCTTAATCAGCCTCCCTCTAATCTCATGCTATGTCCTCTTGTCCTGCTATTTTTCTTTTATTGAAACATGTTAGACTCTTTCACCTTGTTAATGCCCTTAAGGTATTTGAATGTTTCCATTATATCACCTCTCTCCCTCCTTTGCTGTAGGGTATACATATTGAGCTTCATTAATCTGTTCTCATATGTCTTCTGATGCAATCCTTTCACCAATTTGGTTGCCCTTCTCTGGACTGCCTCAGTTTGGTTAATGTCCTTGTGAAGGTGTGGCCTCCAGTACTGCATGCAGTACTCCAGATGGGGCCTAACCAGTGTCTTGTAAAGAGGGATTATTACCTTCCTCTTATGACTTGTGGTAATATATCTTTCGGTGTGCGTGCCACAGATACAAATCCATGAAGGTAGCACATCAGTGCTACTGCATTTGTGTCATCTCAAAACAGTTGTATGTTATTTGTCATACTGTACCTGATGATGGCTGTCTGTGGTTGCTTGTGAAATCTTGTCCTTTTGCTGTTTGGTGGGAGGATAATTAGGGCTATAAACTCTAACACCACATTTTCCTACTTTTGTGGTGTTAAGCTGAACTCTAACTCATGCATTAACTCATTTTTTTTTTTTTGTTGCAAAGAATATATATATATATATATATATATATATATATATATTTCAGGTAGCATGGTAGTGCTACCATAGCTAGGGTTGAGGAGCCATTTCATGTTAAACCAACATTTGCACCTTAATAACTTTGCAACTGTTTGATGGATTTGCCTGAAATTTGGAATACAGATCAAGACCCATACGCCTTGGGATCTGCCAAGCCTCGTAGCAAGTCGGATACACAGCTGCGGAGTTATTAAGCGTGATCTCGCGCATGCATTACGCTTTTCTGGAATTCTATGGTCACACTCCTACAGGTTTGTTTGTGCGATTGGCCCAAAATCTTCAGGGAACGCATGTGCTGGGGTCCTCGATGTGCCTTTCAAAGATTTTGTGAAAAAATATTAAACGGTTCAAAGTTATTCAAAAACAATTTCCATTATAAGTCAATGGGAAAAGTTAACAAAAGTTGACAGTGTCGCAATGCATTTTACTTTTGCAAATGGCCTGTTACTTTCATAAACTGCTTATATTTTTTCAGTTAGTGATCAGGAAAATGCTTGGCATTTAAATTTGGGACCCTCTAGCAAGCTAATTCTTTTTGTATTCTCCTAGTCAGACCCTGAGGATAGTAGCCATGTCTTTATTTTGGGGTAAAACACCCCAGAAATATGTTTTTCAAATTTCTGGGAAAAGTACTTTCACAAAATACTTTCGTGCTCACGAAAGTGTCGCAAATTTTTGCCAAAGCTTTCACAAATTGCAACAGTACTTTTCTAGTCTCTGGGAAAATGACAGCAATTCTTTGGCACTCCACTGCAAAAGAACGGTTTGGAGTTTTGGGCTGAAATTTGGAAGGAATGTAGCCGACATCTCTCAGATGTGCCTTTCAGTGTTTTGTTGAAAAATATTGCATGGCGGCAAAGTTACGGTACCCCAAAGTTGACACTTTTTCCCATAGGATAACATTACGACGCCCAACGCATTACAGGAATCCTTTGGCACCCTGCTGCAAAATAACGGTTTGGTCTTTTTTCCTGAAATTTGGAGGGAACACAGCCAACAGCCCACAGATGTTCCTTTCAGTAGTTTGGTGAAAAAATATTACAGGGAGGCAATGTTATGGCACTCCAAACTTCTCTTTTTTTTTCCATAGGATAACATTATGGCGTTCGCCTCACCTTTCAGGGCCCGTATCTCGGAAGCGGTGCGAGATCGGATTTTCATTGAAACACTTGGCCCCTGATGGGGCTAATTAGAAGACTAGCCAGGACAGTCATAAATCATATGACTTTTAAATTTTTTCTATACGTACGGTTCCTGAGATATAACCTATTTAGTATTCCAAGTCCTCATTTTCTGCTCTGATACCCATTATTATGCATACATTCTTTGTACTCACTGTCTTTCTCTATGCAGCTTTTGGGGAAACCAGCCTGTGCGCTTACATTACTGTTACTGTTGCCCTTTCCGCGTAATGCGGTTCCATACCCGTTCACTTACAGTTCACGCTCACGCCACCATGTGCATCATCCTTTTCATGCTTTTGCGCTTGTGTTTCTGTTATTTTTTGCCATTTGTGTCTACAGTACTGTTTCTCTTTCTGTTTCACTTTGCGTCACCATGCCCATTGACATTTCCATTTGCAGGCACAATGTTACTATGTGACAACACATCACGTGGCAGACCGTTCCCGTCAACGCCACCGTGTGCGTTACCCTTTCTGTTCTCATTCGCGCTTGCATTACCATGTGCGCCACTGTTAGCGCTTCTGTTTGCATTGCGGTTTCTGTTACTATGCCACAAGACATCACGTGGCCGGAAGCGGGTCCAGAAGGTCCCACGCTCCGCCGCTACCGATTACATTCACTATTTCTCGTTATCATTCTCAAAAGAAGGAAAGATTAGAGGCAAAAACTCCATTTAATGCATTAGTTAGGGTTGTTCCCAGCGACAAAAGTGAGGAAATTCAGTGTTAGAGTTAAAACCCCTGGACCCCTCAGCCCACCCTCAACCGGCATTAGAGTGCGCATTGGGTCATCGGTCCTAACTCTCACCCCATTCTCCTATACTTCTGCTGCTTTACACATGTGATGGGGTGAGAGTTAGGGCTGACGACCCCAATGCACACCCCAATGCCGGTGGGGGTGGGCTGGGGGGTCCAAGGGGGGTTTTCAACCCTAACACCGAATTTCCTCATTTTTGTCGCTGTGGAACAACCCTAACTAATGCAGTAAACAGAGTTTTTTGCCTCTAATATATATATATATATATATATGTTATATTGACACGGTAGCACCAGTAGTGTAAGGGTCGATAGACAGGTTCTATGTTAAACTCCTAACTCTGCACCTTAATTGTTTTGGTGGCTTTAATGAAACTGCCCCAAATATGGCATGCATTGTCTGGGAGGCAAGGTCTAAATATGTGGAACATTTTCTTATGGCTGCTTGTGCAGTTTCTGACATCCGCATAAGTTATTTTTCCCATATAGGGCTAATTTTGTCTTCTTTTTAAGAATACAAACTTTTCTTTCTGGCTCTCACCTACAACCTAAATGGAATGGATTTTTCTTTCCCCCAAAGTACCATGGTAGAATTGGCTTGTGCAAGGTAGTACCTTTCAAAGGTTTCATGAAGATATATTAAACAGTTCCAGAGTTATAAGAATTAAAAGCCTTTTTTCGATACAACACAAACAATTCTGTGTCGTGACAGCTTTTTGCTTTCTCACCACTTCCTTCTCATAACACAGTTTTTTTTCCATGTTGTGACTGCTGCCATCTTGTTTTTTTCTCCTGAACTTAAAAACATGAAAAACACATAAAAAGGATTTATTTAAAAAAAACAAAACACCCAAACCTAGATAAATGGGACACCTTAAGCCCGATTTTGACTTGTTTTTTTTTTTTTTAAATTATGGCCAGAAATACTTTTCTGGGCTAACCTAAATCCAGGGAGATGAGCTGTTCGCCCATGTTCTCTGTATGAGAATGAGTGGAGTTTCTTGACATCTGCAGCTACAGAGGCAGACGTGCTGCTGTCTTGTGTGGCTGCAATAAACTGGCAATCTCTCTATCTATCTATCTATCTATCTATCTATCTATCTATCTATCTATCTGTCAGTTCCCTTCCCTTCCCAGCTCAGCTAGCCCTCCCTTAATTAGATTCCTCAATTCACACTTGATACAATAATAAAAGCAGACTTGGATGCTGTCCCCCAGTACCGCTAGTCCAACCCCCCCACCCCAAAATCATTCATCCACTCAAATGCACACAGGTTCTGCTGTACTGTAATAGCTGATATTGGGTTGTCAAATCCCCAGTGTCAGATCCTAATCTAAAAAAACAAACAAAAAATAAAAAACAGTCCATTGCTATTTTTTTAAATATCATGAAAAAAAGTTAATGAGCCCATGCTAATGTAATCCCTACACCCCCACCCACCAACCCCTGAATACCCACTCAAAACCTCCACCACACCACACACCCTGACTCCCCTGAAGATGTCTCATGATATAGATGTACTGTCTGATCGAAAACATGTCTTACTGCAGGAACTAGTGACGGCAATAAGAAAATAAGCTACTCATTTTTTTACTTTCTATTTTTGTTCCCTCCCTAGCCTCCTGCGATCTGCCCCATCAGGAGATGCCTGGCCTCTGTGCCTGCTCCTTCAAGCTTGGCATCCATGGTAGACCCCCCATGTTGCCTTGGTTCCCTCCAGAGCAGGGACGAGTTGTGGGCACTTACACCCTGAACATTTGCACTTCATTGGGTCTCCTGGTGGGACAGGTAGGGGGCATTAGGGATCTTGGCTGGTGCTCAGTCTTCCTAGAGTACAGGGGGCCATTTTCATGTTATTCTTGGGAGTGACATGCACCCTAACATCAAGGCAGAGCTCTGCCGATGTCAATCATGCCCACCCTCCTAACCCGGGCAAGACACTTGCTACACCTCAGGCCTCCACCTGAGGGCAGTCAGGCACTTTGCCATGTCCCCCTCCCTCTGTGGAGAAGGTGAGCAGTCCTCGGATGCTCAAGTGTTCTCCCTCGGCTCTGCTAGACCCATTTTAATCTATTTAAATGTGATTTTATCTTTTGTTTATAACTTTGTCAATGTTTTAATATTTACGCACAAGATTTTCAACGTGGCCTTTTTAGGACTCTACCTAATGAACAATGCTGGTGAAATTTTTAAAAATCTGTCCCAGAAGGTGACTTTGTTGTTGCTATGAGAAATCACTTTTCAGGAAGGATCTGAAATTTTTCACCTACTGGGATCATGAGGTGGAGTCATAAAAATGCTGTGTTGAAAATTTGGTGTACAAAAACACTAAAAGGACCAAGCTATGAGTGAGCACTGAAATATTTTAACACTCACTCATAATTTTACTCATTTCCAATATTTTCCACCAAACTTTCAATATTGCCTTTTTATGTGACTCCACCTCATGAACAAGGCAGTTGAAATGTTTCAAATATTTTCCAAAAGGTGATTTTGCAGTCACTGCACAAAATCGCATCTTGGATGGGATTTGAAAATTTTCACCTACCAGGTTCATGAGGTGGGATCATAAGACTATGTTGAAAATGTGGTGTAACAATATTGTACAATGACCAAGGTATGTGTGAATGTTGAAACATTTCAACATTCACTCATAGCTTTGTTAATTTTCAATATTTTCACTGCAGACTTTCAACATGGCCATTATTTTACATCACCTGATAAACATGGCATGTGTCATTTTCCTTTCTAAATTCTGGATGAAATGTATTTTTCACACATGTGGTGCAAAACAACATTTTGGCCAATATACTACAGGAACTCAAGTGCTGTTTTGAGGGCACTATGCCCCCTGTACCCCCGATGTGGGGAGCTCTTCCCCCTGCATCCCCTGCACTAAAGATTACCAACATTGAGTCAGAGTTGTTTCAGGAAGGGGGTGAACTTCCTGGAGACAGCAGCATCAGTAAGACAGTGGATCAGTACAGTGAACAGCTGATTTTTCACTGTACTGGTCTTCACTGTCTTACCGTCACTGTAGCAATGGTATACGCTACACATGCCACATGTTATGTTTATAAAGGGAGTCGTAAAATTACTATCTTGAAAGTCTAGGGTCAAAATAATAAAAAAAAAGAATTATTAAGAAATGATAAGTGCCAGTCTTTATCCTACAGGGTAGTACTGTATGGTCCCGAACCTGTGATCTGAGTTTGGGGGTGAGCTCAGTGAGTCACCTGGTTTGGGTGAGGCTGGAGGGATGGCATTGTTATGTGACACCACCCCCCAGCAAGAGAAGGTAAAGTGCAGGGTTGCCTGCATGGGCCCAGCTACCATACAGTGAAGAAAACCCTTCTTGTGGTATTGGGCCCTGCTCCTCTGCACTCTTGGGTGGCAGAGTGCCCTGTACATTTGCTGAGAGATGGACTCTTTGTCCTGTGCATATCTGCAACCACATGGAAGCACAGCCCTGTGAATTTGCACTCCATCAGACAGCCCAATGAGTTTGTGACATCCGTTGTTGCACAGAACTGCCGGGTCGTGGTTAGAGTCTTGCCTTGGAGCAGGGCCCAAAGGGCCCTATTCATCTGAGCCTGTTCATGCAGGTCCCAAAAGGACCAGCATGAATGAGGATATTATTCCACCATCTCAAAAATAAAGGAAATTCTTTGCAAAAGAAACTGAAATAATGTACCAGTTAGATTTCGACTTAATTCAACAAAAGTAGGGAAATGTGGCATTAGGGTTTCCAACCCTACCTCCTCACCCACCCCACCCAAATGCAGCAAAAGAAATGGTCTCCAGATTCTTAACAAATTAGTGGTGAGGTCTTCATTGGGGTTGTCAGCCTTAATGCTCACCTCTCCCCTGAACAAACAAGGTGAGACGTGATCTCTTTTCTGCACTGTCCTGTGTGAAGAAAGCTACAAAAGCTTTTGTTGGTGATGTGTGCTAAGACATATTTCTCTGCCTTTGAAGAGTGTATCACTATGAGTCTCTGACTTAGAGCTATAACTTGTGCTTTGGACAGGAAGCTACAAGCCTGGGGGGAGGCATGAGCATTAGAGTTGGCAACCCTAAGGAATACCCCACCACTGATTCACCAAGACTCTGGAGACCATAAACCCTGTTTTTTTTTCCTTTTGCTTTGTGTGTGTGTGTGTGTGTATACAATAGTTCAATATTTCAAAAAATAGAGCAATGCTTAAATGCATACATAGCAAACAATGCAGTTTTCAGCTAAAACAAGATAAGACATAAAACATTCAAAAACGTGTGGCATATATTGAATGCATACAATGTAGTGGAATAACATATTTATATTCCTACATGTGTAGAAAGATCTGCATAACAAACTTGTGAGTTATGGGTCTTCACACTCACTGGTGGGCAAACATAGATGAACGTGGAATTACACAGCAACCCATTAGAGAAGAATAAAAGATGAGAGCAGAGGGATTATGCTATGTTAATGTACTGTCTGGTGCACTGGAGTCCCCCACCCAAAGGGTGAGGGACTTTAACTACCATGAGGTACATTGTTTTAGCATAATCCCCTTCATAGAATTGCTTACTTCACTAATTTTTTTTCATACTTAACTGTTTATTTCATAGCATGGTATAACAGAATCTCAGTAGATAATGTACAGAAGATACATTTAGGTGTGACAACATATTATACAGTAATTTCAATTCGGTATAAAGATCTGCTAGGTTATATAAAATAAAAATCTAGCATATTAGCTTCAATTTATAACAGGGATTCAATATAATCTGTTACATCGAGTAATACATAAATGACATAACAAAACCTAACTAATTTATTAACAGTAACCATTACATTGTCAGCCAGTGTGAAAATACATTCTTAAGATAAATGAAACTACATTCTTAAGATAAATGTGGGAGCAGGCAGGGAAATAAGATAATGTTCTCTTATCAAAGTACAATTGTGCTTACTTCACTTATAAAATGCTTAGTAGTCTTAGTTTTCTAGTGGTGCTGTACTTTTGAATTTTTTTCTCTATCTGTAAATGGTTGGCTTTAGGACATTAGCATAAATTAGACATGTGATGGGGATTAGGTTGTAGCTGGTAAACTTTACCAGTTGGGTTCAGTTGCATTGTAAGGAGTAGGTTATTTCTGCATGACCATGGTTGGTCCTGTTGCTTTAAATAGGTATTCCAGACTTTTAACTTCTTGCACTTCCCATGTGATCTTTGAGGCTAATCTGGAAGCCTGGATTGTGCTTTTTTTGCTTTCCAAGTAATCTGAATCAGATCTGGAAGCCTAGGCTGTGGAATGGATGTCATGTTACCTCACTTAGGGACACTGCATTTTGGTTGATGAGGTCCAGACAGGGAGTATGAACTGTCCAGTGTTTGTTTTTGCATGCCAGACAGGTATGTGGATATTTTATAAGCTTTTAGAATAATGAGCTGTACTGTATGCATGAAAGTGCAAATTGCCTATGTGCCACTTATCTGAGACACGTAGGTAACCCTACATGCGAATGCCATGCATCGGGGGTCCGGTGGCATTCACTATCATTGTGCCTCAGATCCCCTGCCACTCATGCTGCTCCCCATCCAGGATGATTGGTAGTGTGCCCACAATCCACTTGTTATACAAAGGTGCAGAGTGCCATGCACTGGAGTGCAGGAGTTATGGTAGGGGGAACCCTGCTGCAAATGTGTTACACATACATCCCATGCACAGACAGAGCCCCACATCTGGCATGGCCACTGGGAACTTCCCGTACAGGTGCATGCCTACAGGCACATCAGGGGAATAGGACATTATCGGGGGGGCTGATCATCTCTAGGGTGGGATGGTATAGGGCAGTGACAAGTGCCATGGGGTGGGCACATCCATCCCACTTGTGTAGGTGGACTGTGAGTGCCAATAGCCACTGTATGCACATATGCTTGGCATGCCACCCAACACCTTGCCTCATGATTGGGACATGGCATACAGTCATCAGGGGGGCATACCTCGATGCAGGGACACATCTTACTCAATGGTACTAGTCCCAAAGATGGCTGATAGGATACAGAGAGTGGTGTATAATGCATGTACAGTAGTGGACCATGTATGTACCAGTACTGGTGGATCATAGTATGTGCATATACACACCACTCATCTGCCATGAACCCAGCCATTATGTGGGTGCGAGGGCATTATCGGGGAATGGTCAGGGACATTTCTGTCCATAGAGGGCTCTTGTGAGTATGGTGCCTTTTGTCGGTGTGATACCAGCAGTATGTTGTGGTATGCACTGTCTCCATGAACAGCATACCACTACCGTGGGTGCCACTGTCTGCTCATACAGTAGTGCTCTACTGTATTCTGCGTCCACAGGCACAATGGCCATTTGTATGCCCATATGACTATTGGTCACCTACGGTGCCCTGTACCTCTGTGGTGTTCTGCACCTCCAGATGCACCTGCATGATTATGTAAGGGATCCACTCATGGACCCAGGGCAGGCATATTATTGGATGCCCACCTTCATTCTAATCTCTGCCCCCACACAGCCCCAATCCAGCAATGTGCAGCTGCATGCAGGGAGCAAGGTTGTGGACAGGTAGCCGGTAATAGTGAATACAAGCTGGTGCACACCTGTCCATGGGTGCGGAGCTGTGCAGGTGGGGTATGCACCTTTGTGGCATACTTTATGCACTTTAGTGTATAGAGCACAATGTCTGTATAAGTTTTGATGATGGTTTTGTAATGTATGTTTACTGTACATGTTTCTGTTCTGTAGAATTATAGTTTTGAAATACTGTATATTTTGAGTTTTATTCAGTGTTTAAAATGTTTTTCTTTTGTGAGCAACACTGGGACTTTTAGGGTTTGGATTTTTGAGTAGAAAGTCTGTTTTTCCAAAGCTGTTGGATGGATTCTTCTGCAATATTGCTCTAGGGAGGGTTATGTGTTTTTTAAGCTGCATGATTTATTTTTGATGTTCTGGATTATTAGAATTGCACTGTGACCTTTGACCTTGAGGATATACAATTAGCATAATTACCTTTTTGATCCTGACTGACTGTGTTCTCAATTAATGCACCCCTTTTGTGTCTTTTGAGAGGGATATATGCAACTTCCGGTGACGTCTCCACCCAAGATGGATGACTGAAATCATTGCTTCAACTCTGGGATATTGAAGAACCTCAAAAATCAAGTTAAACAGCTCAACTTCATTTCAAAATGGAGGTAAAAACTAATATAAAATGATGGGTAAATCAGATTGCCAAACAATGGATGACACAGTAGAAGGTGAACTGAGATGCTATTCCTCTGAATCAGAAAGTGAGGCCTCACTAACATTGATCCTATCATGCTCCAAATGTGATACACTAAATAAAACTAACCAACCCCTGAAAAAGGGTAAACATTTGGCCTTCATAGTGTCAGAAATATAGGCATTTAGATCAGAGATGGCAACAAAACTAGAATCCCTTACATCTAAAGTGCAGATAGTAGAAACACACATTAATGATACAGACCAACAGGTAATGGCTAATGACTCATGTATTATCACCTAGAAACTACAGAATTGCATTTGACAGAGTCTAATCAACACTTAATGGAGAAATTGGGAAACTTAGAAAGCCATTCCTATAAGAACAACTTATGGCTCTATGGCATTTAGGAGGAGGGCAGAAGGTCAACAGATGATTCCATTCATTCAAACCTTCCATTGCAAGGCCCTCAACTTATTACAGAGATTACAAGTTAGATATCCAGCATGCCAACAAAGCCTTAAGCCCGAAGCCTGTGGACTCCCCGGTTCATCCGCGGCTCAACAGTAACACGGTTCATTAAATTTTCTGTGAAACAAGACATTATAACTATAGTATGGCAGCAGAGAACCCTTAAATATAATAGGAGTACAGTGTAAATGGATAATGACTATCCCCCCAGCATCATGACGCAAAGGCAAGACAATATACCTGTTTGGTATGTACTGAGAGCCCACCAGACGTGATTCAAAACTCTCTAACCAGCCCAATTAATCATACAGTTCCCAGATGGGCAAGATGCCTTCGAGTCGGCTGCAGAGGCATCAGTAGAAATCCAGCTCAGCAGATTATATCAAGCAGCCTATAATATAACACTTCAACCCAAGGACCCCACCAGTTGACCTGAAAACAGTATCTTCAAGGCAGGTCAGAAGATCAAAACCCTGTTGTACATTGGTACAGGAGCTATTTAGCTGATAGGACCCAAGCAGTGAAATTTAATACTGCAGTATCTGACAACACCACAATCAACATTAGAGTTCCCCAAGGATCTATTCTGGGACCTCTTCTATTCTCCCTCTTTATCAACAATATTCCAGACAACATTTCAACTTCTTCTCTTGTCTGATGACCTGGTCATCTACACCAGCTCAACTAACATCGACTACTTCAACTAGTCTCTGACCACTGCTTACAAAAGCATTCAAAGCTGGCTTTGCAACCATAGACTGGTTCTAAATACAAACAAAATTAAAGCCATGCTCCTGGGCTCTGCCCCCAAACTAAGAACCTGCCCCTCACCCTTGATGATCCACGACCTTAAGGAAACAAGCGAGAGGCTGTCACATCATTGGTACCTTGGAGTTTTACTCGACCAATCTCTAGACCTAAGCCTCCACATTCAATCAACCTGCAAAACAGAAAATAGTAAACTGGGTGTTGCCTACAGAACTAGCTGTATGCTAACTCCTTCTGCTAAGCTGGCCATTGCCAGGGAGATCCTGCTTCCAACCCTGACATACTGTACTCCTATCCTTGGGGCCGCTCACAAATCATCACTACTGAAATGGGATGTCACCTATAACAATATCTGTCGTTATGCATCATCGTCCCCATGGCTCAAGCATTGATGTTGGCTTTATAGTGACCTAGGTTGACTCTCACCCTCTGCATCCAGACAATACTATCTTGGCTGTCTATCTGACTCCATAATCAGGCTGGAAACCCCGTTCTCCCTTGCAAAGCTATTACATCCCATTACCTCATACCGTGGGATGAGGTCACTTGACAAATCTCTACTGAGAGTACAAGGTGTCACCTCCAAAGGTACCAGGGCATTCGGGCATGCTGCCCCTGAAACTAAGACAATCTACATCCCACTTTCACTTTAAAAGTGGGCTACTACATTATCTGTCTACTGCTGAACAGTGTACCTGTTTCGACCCTACCTGGCCTAACCGATGATCCACCTGCCCCGTGTTACTGCCACTGGATGATCTATTATCTCCTGCATGTTGTAACCCCCCTCACATCACTTCTCTCTCTCCTCTCCCTATTCCTCTCATCCTTCCTTATACTCTTCTTGGACCCATCCTACCACAGTATCTGATTGATATTGCACCCCTCCTCCAGTTCTCCCCTTGATTCAAATTAGTCACTTCTCTAAGCAATTCTGTTCCCTCTTGTGGTAACACATACACAAAACACTTCTTCTTTGGGGCCCGATTCCTTCCTGTTATGTCGCTCTACTACACATTTAGTTGTCTGTATTATCCTGCATTTTGTTTTATACCTACTTGTAATAATGTATGACTGTACTATTTGCCTTTCCTTCTTGTTATAACCTGCCCCATGACTTGTATTGCTGGCTGTAGTATCTTTGCTATTGTTGCATGTAGTACTGGCCAATGCTTTGTTACCCAATCTACTGTTATCCGTGTCTACATAGCTAAAATTAAGCCACTTATGTTTGTTATCAGGCACTTTGCTTTACTGTTTATTGTTTATTGTCATCTTTGTTTCCATGGCTGAGAACAAGCCATATTGTCTACTGTCATTGATTCCTGAAATACTTTTTGAATGTATTGTCTTGTACTCTCCCAGGTCGTGCCTGAAAATAGTCATTTGTTGGCTAGTGCACTTGCACGTAAATAAAACTAAATAAATAAACTTATAGCCTGATTAAAATGGAGGCAACAACAGCTAGTACATAGAGCAGCCTTCCTAGCCTCAATTATGCAAATGCTTTCTGGAAAATGGGGACTGCAGGCATAACACACAGATGTTATTAAACAACTGATTTATTAGAGGCTTCACTCCTTTTTGCTAACCTAACCAACTAGTATGACAGTGACAGTTAAAACTGATGAGGATCTAGATAAGTGAGGAGCCCTGTTCATGATGGTTGAGGGGGGTGTCCTATCCCTCTGCTTGTGGCCACCATGGTTGGCTCAACCAGATTGGCCCCAGATAAAGTATAAAGTAAAAAACATGCCAATGGTAGCCCTTTACTCCCCATGGTTTATTGGAGAGATACATTCTCATGGTACCCCATGTAGTAGATGGAAGAATAGTGTGGTGGAATTTTATATATCCTAAAGTATATTTTATTTTATTTATTTATTTAGCTTTTGTTGACCGGGTAAGTGCACTAGACAAATCCTGCCTATTTTCAGGCACGACCCGGGGGAGGGGGATACAGATGAATGCCAACTGACCTTGAACCAGATTAAGCTGTTGGTGGTATTTTTAGTGAATGAGGGAAATTTGGCCAGGACACCGGGGAAATTCCCCTACTCTTTTCGATAAGTGCCATGGGATCTTTAACATCCACCTGAACTACCACCAATCCAGGCAGATGGGACCTCGGTTTAACGTCTCATCTGAAAGACGGCACCTCAGAAATGCAGCACCCCTCTCATGCTGCATTACAGTGTCAGTACTGGGATATTAACCCAAGTGCCAGATGTGGGAACTGAACCCACAGCCCTCTGATCTCCTGGCCTCAGAGGCGAGTGTGCTACCTACTGAGCCACTGACACTGCTGTATAATAACTTTATGTCCTAAAGCTTATTGTACCAGAGCTTATAACTGTTATATGTAATTATAGCCATATAGATATAGTTGCTTCTCATATGCTCTAAAACTATCTGCTTTGTTATAGCCATATAGCCATATGTTGCCTTTCATATGCTTTAAAACTATCTGCTTTGTAAAACAGCCATAATGAATGTACAGTTCTGTGCTGACTAAAACAAAGGAGGTTGTTTGACAAGAGATAAGGAAACCTTGAAAATTAAATGAAGCTAAATACAGCTGGTTGTAACTGAGATAAAGGGAGACACATAGTAAGTATAGAAAAACAACTCTTATACGGAAAGTGCTGAATCTGAGGTTTTTGCTAGAGATAAGGAGAAGCTGTTGTAATCATGAGATCACTGTTAGATTGTAAAACTAAAAGGTATATAAGCTTCTGTGAATAATAATCGAGGGCTCTCTCCTTTAGCTGAGGCTCCCACATATATGTGTGCAGACAATAAACTGAGCTTTATTGGAATAACCATTAGGTGTGGTTATTGAGTACATAGAAATTAAGGTAAAGTATAGACAGTAAAGAGAATCATGGACCACAATAGAGACACTGATGGGCCAAAGGCGATGCAGGGTAGCATGTTTCTACCTCACGTACCTTGATGCCCACCTAGTAAATAAAAGGAAACTAGTGGTGAATGCACTCAAGCTAAGCTATCAGAGCTAGAAAGTAATGGATGGAGACAGAGATGCACTACCAAAGAGTGCAATATTTATAAAATACATAACATGGTGACACAGTAGTGGTAACCGACTATTTACATATTCAGGGCCAGTGGGTCTGGATTGGGGCTGTGGGGGGGGCTCCTCCTCACAGTCCTGATGACAGACAAGACCAAGATACTCTCTCTCACTGCAAGTAAGAAATGGAGCATCTAATGTTACTGTTGGCAAATTACTAATACAGACTGTCCTCCTGTGAAACATTCATATCGGAGGGAATGCCTCTTGGATGCAAGTGGTTTAAAACAAATGAAATCTGTGTGAACAGATGCAGATGCTCTGTGCCCTTTGGGCCCTGCACCAAGAGAAGATTCCATCTTCCTACAGAAGTGCAGCAACAGATGCCAAGAATTCATAAGGCTGTCTAGTGGGCTGCAGAAATGCAGGGCCCTCTTTTCCATGCACTTCCATGTGGCCACAAATAGAGATGCACAGGGCAAAGAATCCATCTGTAACTGAATGCACAGAGCCCTCTGCCACTCACAGTTGTTGAGGTGTAGGGCACTATACCAAGAAGCCAGTTGTTTTCACTGCATGATAGCTGGGCCTTTGTGGACAACTCTGCAGCTTTCATTCCCTGGCTGGGGGGATTGGATAAAAGCCCCACCCCTCACCCCATCAGGCTTGGTCACTGAGCTCACCCCTGAACTCAGCTCACTGGCAAGGGATCACAAAGCATACTTGCTGAGGTGAGCACTGACACTGCACCCAAAGTTTTTGTATATATTTATAGTTTAACCCCACATTTTCAAGATAGTTATTTTATGAGTCCCTTATAAACATGACACATATCATTTATAATATATTGACCAAAATGTCATTTCACACCAGCAGTGCAAAACACATCTTCTCCATGATTTAAAAATGACACCTGTCACATTACTGAAGTGGTTTAGAAAAATTGCTGTGCTGAAAGTTTGAAGTCAAATAATTGAAAATTAGCAAAGTTGTGAGAGAATGATGAAATAGTGCAATGTTCACTCATAAACTGGGCATTCTACTGTACCTGTACATCAAAGTTTCAGCATAGCCTTCTTATTACCCCACCTCATGAACCCAGTAGGAGAAAATGTTAAAATTCCAGCTGAGATGTCATTCCGCACCATCAAAATTTCATTATGCACCATAGGTTGGAAAACACATTTTGGCTAGGATTTGAAAATTGACAGTTGTCTCATTCATGAGGTGGTGTGAAATAAATGGCTATGTTGAAAATTTGGGTCAAACATTTAAAATTACCAAAGTTATGTACGAGCATAGGAAAATTTTAACATACACTCATAACTTTGCCACTTTTTCATATTTAGATCCCACATTTTCAGCATAGCCTTCTTATGATCCCACTTCATGAACAATGGTGGGGAACATTTTCAAATCCTGCCCAAAAGGTGATTTCACAAAGCAACCAAGAAGTGCCTTTTGGGCCTGTATAATTCCATGACCATCAGTCATGAGGTGTGGTCCTAAAAATGCCATGTTGAACATTTAGTGTCAAAATGTACAAAAATGACAGAGTTATGCATCAAAGTTCAAAACCTCATTGAAATACCTTACATCATTTAACTTAGTTTATCATCTAGAATAGCAGTCACCAGTTCCAACAGCAGGATGTGTGTCTTTGATCAGGTAGCGGATCTCCACCAAGGAATGTGTTCAGGTGATTGAGAATGTGTGTGGGGAGGTGGGATGTTGGGGGCTGAGAGGGAGGTCGAGGTGGGAGTCAGATCAGCAAGGGATCCTTTTTGTTTTTTGCAGGTAACAAAAAAAAAGAAATTTGGGGTTTCTTTTTTTCAGAGGATAGTGAGTGACATTCCAACACTGGGGATTGGGCACCCCAGTGCCAGGCAACTGTGTGACAACATTGAGGGGGGTCATGAAAAGTGGTGCTGGGGTGGCCACCCCAGTATCAGATCATGGACAGTGATCAGTACTGTAGAATTTCTTTCCTCAGTTTAATCCATGAATCCACATTTCATTCATTCATTCTGCTGTTCGACTCAGAATTTCCACAAATGTTGCCAAAGTGCATTCTGAAATTCATGGAAGTGATATTCTGACTTTCTCAGGAATCCCGCTGGTGGAATTTCATACAGCCTTACATCTTCTGCAGCCTTCAGTTCTCTGTCATTGTAATATTCATGTATATTACAACAATATTATATATATATGTTCATTGCAAAAAACTTCATTAATGCATCAATTAGGGTTAAAGTGACAAAAGTGGGGGAAATGAGATGTTAGGATTGAGCCCTTTACCCCTGCCCACCCTATCTTCCACAGACTGAAAGATGCCAGGGTGTGCCAAGGGGTCATCAGGCCCAACTCTCACTCCATTCCATGTTTAAACAGTTTGACATGGTACAGTAAAGGAGAATGGGGTGAGAGTTAGGCCTCATGACACCATGACACACCCCGGCATCTGTCAGTCTGTGGAGGTGGGGTGGGTGGGTTAGGAACTCAACCCTAACATCTAGAGTAATTTTCTCCCTTTTGTTGCTTTAACCCTAACTGATACATTAACAAAGATTTTTGCAATGAAAGGTCCTTATTTTTTGAAAAAGTGTAATATAACTAGTAAATGATATGTGTTGCCCCCACCAAGCTGCATATTTGTGCATAATTGAATGCATCTGTGGGAGCACGGGCCCTCTGGGCCATGCACTCCTACTTTCACATCAGTACGGAGCCATATAGCAGCCCTGTAGGACAAAGAACACTTGTAACACTAATTTGCCAATAGCTCAGCATCCGTAGTAGCTATGAAAAAAATTCAAATGTCGTAATCATGACAGCAAGACCTCCAGGTGAGATAAGTTGACAAAATCTGTATCTCGCATAATTTTTAAGATACAGGCATCAAAAAGTGTTAAAAAGGCACCCTTGGAACCCTTGTAACATGTTTTTGCCAATATCTCCGTAACCATAGAAAGTAGGAAAAAATGTCACTTCAGTGTAATCTGTGATTTATTTATTTATTTTATTTATTTTGAAAATCAGAAAGACCATTGAGCCAAGGGCTCTTTTACAGAGGTTCCACGTCAAGTCACAAGAATAACAAATTACAATGCTTTCAGTAAGTAGTACAACATGAGGAAAGTAATTACATAAACAAAAGAATAACACGTCAAGTCAAATATTGTGTCAAGTACAGCCAGTGGCCTTGTCTGAAAAGTGTTGAAAGGGATTACAAGGAGAGAAGGACATGGGGTGAATTGGGAGGGTGGAAGGAGCAAAATAAGAGCAAGGAGGGACACATCACAGTGAAGCTTATGCAGGAAAGACTCAAGCAGGGTGGGGGCGTGGGGTACAGGGAGAGAACAAGGTGAGGAAACAGAGGAGGGAGGAGAAGTGGGAGTGGACGTGTAAAGGAAGGGGGATGAGGTAGGATGAAAAGATGGCAGGAATGGGATGGGAAAGAGATGAAGGAAGAAAGTGCTGTAAGTGAAATAGTGCAGCAACAGGGTAGGGCTATACAGGGGCGAATGGTAAAAGATGGAAGTCCCAGTGCATTTAGCTCTTAGCAAAGATTTGCTATAGCAGTCACAAAATGCTCTGGAAACTAAGAATTGACTCAGCTTCCACTTAAATGGCCCCAAGGTTGCAGTCGTCGCAAACTCAGGAGGAAGGAAATTAAATATATTAGCAGCTCCAACTGCAATGGATCAGTGTTGGAGCGAGGTTCGACAGTGAGGGACAGTAAAAGTTTGGCTCACAAAACTTTGTGTGTTATGAGTGCCCCAGAAGGGAATGAAATGCTGAAGGGAATCTGGTGCTTGGAGACCAATATCTGCCTTCTTAGACAGAAGGCAGGCTTGATATTCAATAAGAGCCTGAAGTTGAAGCCAGTTTGCTTGTCTGTAAAGGTCACAAGTGTGAGTATAATACTCTGCACCAGTTAGTAGATGGCATGCCTTATTCAGAGCTTTGGCAAGCCAACCTTGGGCTGTGTTTGTTGTGAAATCATAAATGACCAAACCATAGTTAATAATAGACATAATTGAACTTTGGATAGCCAGCCTGAGGGCTTCGGTAGTAAGGCAGTGTTTATGCCTGTATAGAAGGCATAGGCAAATGTTAACTACCTTGGCAACATTTTCAGCATGGTTGGAGTAGGAGAGCCTACTATCCAGAGTAACTTCTAGGTATTTAAAATATTGAGTCTGATCAAGGACTACACCCACACTGTTTTAGTATAATATCTTTATTAAATGACAGGTCACTCATTACAATACCACTAATTCCATAGATATACAAGATGTCAGCCATGTACATTAATACCAGCATACAATTCAGATCACACTCTTTTATGTGTATGCTCATTATCAAAGACTTCACCAATCTAGTACTGTCAAATTTTATCAAATAAAATGTATCTAACAAACAATAAAAGAAAAAATAAATAATAATAAAAAAAAATCTCCAACAATTAATCTGGTCTCTGTCTGTGTTTCATTATTTACTATGTTTTCATAATGGTTCCACCTTCTTGTTCATATCCTCCTCATTCCAGTAAGGGGGGGACTCTCCATCCATCCCTTATTCTCCTGGTCCATCCCTTTAGTGCAAGATTCCACTTCCCTCCAGCACCATCCTTTCTCCCACAGTCAGAGAGCTCAAGTATCCAGTCCAGGCCCGTTCAAATCTCTCCTCCTCGCCTTTCAGGCTGTAGGTTAATTTGTCGACTGCAAGGACTTTGAGAGTGAGCTCCTTCCAGCTCTCCACTGTGGGCCCCAGGGCTGTGGTCCAGACATTTTGTATTCCTGTCTAGCCACCACAAGGATTACCCAGCTCCATCTCGGATAGAGTATCCATTCCCCCCATATCTTCCTTTTCCACCCCCAGGAACAGTGATCTCTGTGAACACTCAATGGGTTGCCCCTTCATAGTTGAAATCTCTTTTACTACCCCCTTCCAGTAGTAAACAATTAGTGGGCACTCCCACTAATAATGCTTATATGTTCCCTGTGCAATTCTGCATTTACTACAAGTCGGGGTCACCCCTGGGCAAAATCTATATACCATAGCTGGAGGATAGTACAACCTCTGTATGGACTTAAACTGTGTTTCCTTATACCTGTTACATACTAGCAAGCCCTTGTGAGATCCCAGCAGTATTGGCTAGTTAATATCACTAATTTCCTCCCCCAAGTTTCTCTCTCCCATCACTTCTTGACCAGATGTACAGGTGTTTGAAAGAACTTCCTATCCCAATTTCACTGCCCGCCCAATAAGCCCTTTTTTAATTTCTAAAAGCCCCCATTATTTCTCTTCCAGGTTCCGTTATCTGGTCTGCAGTTCCCCGAGGTCTAATTACCTTCTTATAGTAATTTCTCACCTGTAAATATCTATAGCAGTGTGCTGATGGGAGGTTCAGTCCCTCTCTCAGCTCCTGGAAAGAGTACATGTCACCTCCCATGGTCTGCCCACATCCCAAATCCTTCGTCCTCTAGACCTGGCAGGAAGTCAGGATTCTCTGTGACCGGCACCAGTAGTGTATGAGGCATGTCAGACTCTGTCTCCTTTTAATTTTAGCCCAGGCCTGGAGTACGCTAGCACTATAGGGTTGGGTGTTGATAGTCTACTGTATTGTTTAAAGCCCTCCTTCCCAGATAACTCGAAACTCTTCCCCACGTCCCTTCTTCCTCCAATTCAAGCCAACCTGTTACTTCACTTCTATTGACCTAATTCTGAATATACCTATCTGGGCTACCAGGAAGTAACCCATGACAACAGGGAAGTTCAGTCCCCTACGCATGAGCTGCACCTTTCTTTTCAGACTAATTCATGGATGTTTGCCCCACCATATAAAGACAGTAAAAGCTTTTTCTATATTCTTTATGTCTCGTGCCAGTGGACTAAATGGAAGAATCTGCATTACATACAATAACCTGGGGAGTACGTTCATTTTGAGCAGATTTATTCTTCCCATCCAAGATATGGGCAACTCCTTCCACCTGCTTAGATTCTGCACTCTCTCTCTCTAAACAGTGGCTTATAATTCTCCCATAGAGAGTCCCAAGGTCTCCTCCTATCTTAATACCCAAGTATGTAAAAGTTCTTTGTACTACCTTTAAACCCCATGCCAAATCCTTCTGCTACCCCCCCCATGCCCCCAGGAACATGATCTCTGATTTCTGAATGTTTATTTTGTATCCCAAGAATGCTGCAAACCTGTTCTATTATTGATAACACCCCAAGGACTGACTGTTTTGGCTCAGTGAGAACAGCAGAATGTCATTTGCACAGAGGGCAATGACATGTTTTCCACCATGCTTCCCTAGAATCCCCTTAATATTAGGTTCATTGCCGATCCTAATTGCTAAAGGATCTATTGTCAGAGCAAACAGGAGGGGCGACAATGGGCACCCTTGCCTTGTTCCTCTGTGCAATCTAAATTACAGGGATGGAGTTCAATTAATCAATATTTGAGCCATTGGCATTTTATAAAAGGCACTCAACATTTTCTCAAATCCCACCACTAGTCCATATCTCTGCAAAAGTTGCAGGAGATATGCCCATTCGATTCTATCAAACGCTTTTTCAGCATCCATAGACAGGACACACACCTTCCTTGGATGCTGCTTACCCCACCATACAACATTCAACAGTCTCCTTATGTTGTGGTAGGACTGCCTACCTTTTACAAAACCCATTTGATCTGGTTTAATTAATAGGGGAAGTACCTCCTCCAGCCAATTAGCCAGCACTTATGCCATGATCTTACAGTCTAAATTTAAGAGGGGATATATGTCTAAAGGACCCACATTCCTCTATATCTTTACCAGCCTTGGGGATGACTGTTATGAGGGCCTGACAGCATGTCCAAGGTATCCTATGGTTCACCATAGCCTTTTCCAGAATACTACACAAAGTGCCTGCCACTTCTTCTTTAACAGTTTATAATATTCTACTCCGAGGCCATCTGGACCAGCAGCCTTACCATTCTTCAGATGATCTATTGCTTTCTTGACTTCTTCCATACTAATTTTCCTTTCTTACTTTTCTTTTGTTCATCAGTCAGTTTAAAATTTGAAGGTATTTGAAATTGTTCCTTTCTACACTCTTCCCTTGGTCTTCTGCTTGGTACAGCCCCTCATAATATTCTTTAAATCTGTCTCTAATTTCTGTTTCTTTTTTTAATAACTTCCCATTTATCTTTAATTTGAATGATGCGATGACTACTTTCCCTCCTTTCATAAGCCAAACCAAAAGGGGACCTGGTCTATTTCCCCATTCATAGATCTTTTGTTTAGCAAAGAACATTCCAGTATTGACTTCCTTATCTAAATTCGAATGTAACATTTCTCTTGCCAGTTTCAGTTCTCGACGCTTGGCCTCTTCCCCTCCATTAAGCACCTTTTTTTCTAAGTTCCCTATTCTGACTTCTAATTCCCTCTGTTTCTATCTCTTTTCCCTTCTTTTCTTAGCCGTGTATACAATTATCATTCCTCACATGTATGCTTTACCTGCCTCCCAATATATGCCCATATCGTCCACTGTCCCTCTATTTTGCTCCCCATATAATTTCCATTGCTCTTTTATAAACTCTCTGAATTCTTCCTGAGATAACATATAGATAGGGAATTTCCAGCCCCCCCCGCCCCTCAGAGTGAGATAATTCTATTTCCATTTCTACCATAGCATGACCCGACAGAGATATTGGACAAGGTCCCATTGATTTGATCTGTTGGTATAGCTCCCATTGTATATAAATATAGTTCAATCGGGACCAAGAGCTATGTGGGCTGAAACAGAATGTATATTCTTTCAAATCAGGGATAGCTGTCCTCCAGCTGTCAACAGGACTAGTTCCATCAGGCCCCAGGCCACTTCTGAATGCAGCACTCTCTGCTTTGCCCGCCACCCCATATAATCCAGCTTGGGATCTGGGACGCAGTTAAAGTCTCCACTAAGAATAAGGTTTGGGAACTGCTCTTTGACTAACACATCCAGCAACTTTGGTAAAAAGCCTTGTCCTGAATCCCAGGTGCATATATATTCCCCAGGTAATTTGCCTACCCGATATTTCACCTACCACAAATATATACCTCCCCTCTATGGGGTGTCTCACCATTCATTGGGCTTGAAACGGTAGATGCTTGTTAATAAGTATTGCCACTCCTCTTTTATGAGTGGTATAAGCTGCTGTGTGGCAGGCCCCAACCCATCCCTTCACCAGTTTTTTATGTTTACTGTTAGACAAGTGCGTCTCCTGCAATAAAGCCACTGACACATTCTTTCTTTTTAGAGCAGCTAGCACTTTAGCTCTCTTTGCAGAAAAAGTGAATCCTTTCACATTCCATGAGATTATTTTTGTTCCTTGTATAGACTGTTTTGTTATACTAGTCATCCTCCCAGGCCTCCCATTTCTTTAAACCCATTATCAACGTATTACCTTTTACCATACCAATACGAATCTGAGCACAGACCACTTTGAAAAATATAATACAGACAATAACAATAAACATTGTTCTAACTACCCCAACTCCACCCCTTTGAAACTGTCTATTGAACAATGCTCATGTGAACCTAACTCCCTCACCCCTCCCTCCTCTCTAACCCCAGTTTTGTTTGCTTCCCCAATTTTCCTATTATTATATTATATCCCTCCAACATAGAACATACCATTATAGTAAGTATTAAATCAATCCCCCAACTCGTAACACTCTGCTCCACCACTCCTGTCATATTTGCCTACATGTGCTTTTGCCAATTTTACCCCCACCAGCCTCTTAATTTCCTCCATTTCTTTTAGATGCTGTGTACAGACATTGCCCCATATCCTCCCTTCTCAAGCCTCATAAACTCCCCCCCCATGCACAGCAATACATCTTCTTAGTTTACATTTCCCTCCCATTATCCTTTTAACACCCTCTATTTATTTTCCTATTAGTCATAACCTCTCTTCCTTTGTTCTATAAATTGTAGCAGGCATCTCATATCCCTAGCTAATTACATCACACTTTTTAGTCCTTGATCCTGTTGGAGAGCCCCCTTCAGAGCCCCTTCGAATCATCATCGCAGTCCTGTATAGTGTCTTCAGCCTTCCTTCATAGTAGCAGCCTGAGGAGTCCCTGTGATGTCGCCATTTTACAAGCTTCCACATGGGCTACACATCTGGTCCACTATTTTCCCATCTAACCTCCTCCCGGTGCCATATGCCCTTGATGGGAAAAGGTTCTGTCTCTAGTCCACACATGGGTAGTAGTAAGATAGCTCCACATATTTTTATCTAACAAACTAAAGCTGCAAGCTCAGAGGAGGCCTGCTGTGTTCTCAGCCTTATTTACACATCCAGTTTCATATCACAGTCTGCCCAGTCTGGGAGTTCTTTTCCTAACCAACGCAAAAGACGTATTGGCCCAAAGAAGCAAAATGCTGTATTTCTCAGCTACCAACCTTTAACTTTATTTGCACTCAGTCTCTGTAGTTTGGATCATCATCCATCTCACAGATCATAGTAAAAATGTCAAAACCATTCCACACATTACCAGAGTGCTGCAGCTTAGGCCTTCCTATTCTTCTGGTCCCACTCTTTTTTGAAGGCCTGCAATTTCTCTGCTTCCCAAAATGAAAAGATGGCTCCCTCCATTCTCACCTTAACAGTCGCTGGGTACACCATAAAAATTTAACCCATGCTTCTTAATCCATCCAAGTGAACATTGATTTGTTGCCTCTTTTTCTGTATCTTGAGCAACATATCTTGGTGTAGGTCAGTTTATGGCCTTCATAAGTGAGTTGTTTTTATTTGGAATGCCGACAATATTTCCTGTCTGTCTTGGTAGTGGTGCAATCTAAAATTACTCATGGAGGCTGATTGCTTGGCGGTTTTGGAATGAGGCTTTGTGGGCAATTTCGATTTTCAGCTTTCCTTTAGCCAGTTCCATAGTCAGTATTTTTAGGCAGAGTCCACGCAAAATTTTAAGGTTCCCACCCTCGATTCCCTCTGGCAACCTCGGATACGGAGATTATTTCTTCTACTATAATTCTCCTGATAGTCCAGAGCTTCCTTAATCTCCTCTATTTCTTTTTCTAGTCTCGCACCTTATTTGGAATTTCTCTGTTTCAGTCTTCTAGTTTGAGTTCCTTTGCTCTGCTTCATTAATCTGCCTTGTATGCTATTTAAACTCGCTGGCTACTCCTTTTAGAGATTGCTCCAGGCTATCCCAGCACTGCTTGAAGTCAGTCAACATGTGCTCCGAGACTGCTTGGCTGATTGCTGTGAATTCTGCTGCCAATAATGAGATCGGGCCTTGTCTGCTCGACTGGGATCCCTCCTAAGTCCCCAATTTTTTAGCATTCTTTGCTATTTAGCAGGACGATTTTCCTGAAGTAATATATTCATTCATCTCCACACTTCTCTGCTTGATAAGATTAAGTGTTATGAAATCGGAAAGTTAAGTTTTAAAGCACTTTATTTGCCTTGAAGGACGGAGCTCCGGAGTGTTGCGACCAAGCTGTTTAGCTGCTCATCAGCACCCCCCTGCATTGTTTTTAATCACCATTTGTTTGGCTTTGTGCTTGCTGTGGGTATCATAGAAGAGCATGACCTTTGTTTTTGCAGTTAAGCACCAACTTATGAGGGTGAACCAGTACTCAGCTTCAGTAAAACTTTTTCTGAAGTTGGGCCTGAAGAAGAGTAGGGTCAGCAGTCTTTGAGAAAATCATCATCATCATCATCATCATTTATTTATAAAAAAGCCCGTTTCCAAAACCGAGGCCTCTGTACAACAACAATTAAAACACACTAATAGATACACAATACAAGAAATTAAAAATTATAAATGTTATAAATACAGCAGCGGCATTAAAAATCAGAACATGCTAGGCTAAAAAGATATGTTTTCAAGGCAAATTTAAAACTTTGGATGGTCAGGCAATCTCACACCCAACAAGGTAGATAATTCCACAAGGTTGGGGCAATAAAACTACATGATCTTGCCCCAAAAATCTGTAAATCAACCCTGGGAATCTCTAGCAATCCCTCGTAGGTGGATAAGAGAGGACCGCATCATTCTCACGGAGGAGTACTGGTGCAGAACAGGATGCAGGAAGATTATTGAGGAAGGTGATAAATAGAAGGTATCTCAGTATTGATCCTTGAGGAACCCCAGAGCAGACAGGCAGTTTAGCAGAAAAAGTAGACCCTATTCTCACCTGTTGTGTGTGGTTTGCTAGACAGCTGGTGAACCACTTTAAGGCTTCTGAAGATATACCAAGACCACAAGTTGATGTGACAGCAAATGGTGATTGACTGTGTCAAATGCTTTAGACAGGTCAATAAAGGTTGCACCAACAAGCTGACCCTGATCAAGAGTATGGTGAATTAAACCTGTGAATTCCAGTAGGGCCACAGATGTGCTGTACCATTTCCGAAAACCCTGTTGTTGGACACATTGTGGGTTGTATTTTTTCAGGTACTCCACAAACTTGTCAGTAACAATCCTTTCAAGTGTTTTGGACAATGGGGGAAGAATAAATATTGGCCTATAATTCCCAGATAGTAATTTGTCCCCACACTTAAAAACTGGTGCAACCAGAGCAGATTTCCAGATCTGGAGGAATTGTGAAAGTATGAGGGAGCAATTGAGAAGTTTGGTGAGGGGGGGGTAGGACTTCATTTAAGGTTAGGAAAATAAGTTTTAGGTTGAGGGAATCACTGCTTGACCTAGTTCCTCCTAGAACATTATGTAGGTATCTCTTGGCCTTGCTTTCTGAGATAGCTTTGAAGTAGTAACATGTGTGGGTCAAGACCTCTTCTGATTTGGTGGATGTAGAAGTGGTTCAAAGAAATTTGGGGGCAGAGTTTGGCAAGGGTCTGTGCAGGATGAATTAAATGTGTTGGCAATTAACACAGAATCATGGGTGATAGACTCATCAACATTTAACATAGTTGGAGCCTCCCTGGATGCTTTCCCAGTGATTTCTAAAAGGTTTTCCAGAATTTTTTTCCAACCACCCAGGTCTTGGCAAGGATATCCTAATAGTAATGTGCTTTGTGCTTGTGAATAGCCTTGGTACATGTGTTTCTGGTCATCTTATAGGCCTATATGTCATGTTGACTGCCAGAGGTCCTGGCCCCATGCCAGAGGTGATGACAAGCTTTCATTTGAGTTCAGATGGTTTAAAGAGATTCAGGGATTATCAAGTCCCCTGATCCTATGTGTCTTAAAAGGGGCAAGGATGTCACAGGCCATATTGAAGTGTTCAATGAAGTATTGTAGAGCTGAGTCAATATTAGGAGTGGTTTCAATGTAAGGCCAGTCTTGTTGTCAGAGGAGAGACTTTAGTGGCTGCAGGTGGCCATGGGAGAGTACTCTACTTTTGATTGTTATGGCAGAAGGCTTGATACATTTTTTAGACCAATAAAACTTGGTAGGAGAGTGATCACTGATAGTGTCAGGCAATACTTCAGAATGGAAGATATGTGTTGGACTATTCATTAGAACCCAGTCTAGAAGTGTGCTATTCCCAATCTTATAGTTTATCCTGGTTAGAGTTGTTATTAACTGGGTAAAGTTCAGGTCTGTTAACTCATCCCTATGCCTTCTGGCACCTGATGAGAGCCAATTGACATTAATGTCACCTAAAAGGATGGTTTCTGTGTCTTGTTTTAGACTCATGAAGCAGTTCATTAGAGGTTTTAAGCCCTGTTCAGTGAGGTCAGGGGGAACATAGACTGAGCCAATGTTGAAGACCTTGTTGTGTGCACTGAGCATAACCTTAACAGCAAGGATCTGAATTTCCATAGCTGGTTCAGGGAGGGAAAGTGAATAGGCCAACAATGCTCCTTTAGGTACATGGCACAGCCACCTTCTCTTCTAGATAGTCTGTCCTGCCTAAAAGTGAGTAGCCTGGTAGGATGATGGTAGAGTCAGGGGTAGATGGTGACAGCCATAATTCGAGGACTGACAGGATGTTGGGGTTGTGTACTACAACCCAAGCAGTGAGGGCATAATTTTTTAACAAACTGTGGATGTTCATACTGGCCAGGACAAGCATACTCTGTTTTTTGCTGCCATTGTCTCCATATGAAGGAGGGCCTGGATTAGGATGTACACTCCCAGAGATAAGGAGAAGTAAAAGAATGAGGCATTTCAGGAGTTGTCTTAGTAAATAAAGTGTAAGGGTATGAGATTTCCTCTTTAGAAATACTTTAGCAGGGCCTTTAGGAACAGAGAGGCTTTTAAGTAGCAGAAGAACAGTAGGGTCAATAGAGGATGAGACAACTGCCATGTTTCATGTGCAGCCTGCTGTAGTGCAGCTTACATGGGAAGAAAAGGTGAGTATAATACATTGACACTGTTGACCATGCCAAGTGTGATAAGAGGAAGCTCTGTGGTAGGGAGAACAGGGTATGTGATGGGGTGCCATCCAAATGAGAGTGGGATCCACAGTGCGCAGAAAAGCACCAGAAATAGCTTTGCACTTTGTGATGCCATTGGAAAAGAGAGGAACTAAGTGAAGTCCAATAGGATTTAGTAGGGTGGCAATACAAGGAAGGTATATAGCAAGTTAAGATACTGTGACTTTAAGAGGGTAGACATTCTTAAATGAAAGAAAAAGATCCCTCTAGTGGCAGATCTGTATAATCTGCAAATGGAAAAATAGCAGAAAACAGTAATTTTAAGTATGAAAAGCAATTATGGTATCAAGAAGAATTAGCCAGAGGAAAAGCCACTCAAGATGCAGCAGCAGAGGGCAGTGTCAATCTTTGCTGAGAGATGGACTCTTTGTCCTGTGCATATCTGCAACCACATGGAAGCACAGCCCTGTGAATTTGCACTCCATCAGACAGCCCATGAGTTTGTGACATCCGTTGTTGCACAGAACTGCCGGGTCGTGGTTAGAGTCTTGCCTTGGAGCAGGGCCCAAAGGGCCCTATTCATCTGAGCTGTTCATGCAGGTCCCAAAAGGACCAGCATGAATGAGGATATTATTCCACCATCTCAAAATAAAGGAAATTCTTTGCAAAAGAAACTGAAATAATGTACCAGTTAGATTTCTACTTAACTAAAGTAGGGAAATGTGGCATTAGGGTTTCCAACCCTACCTCCTCACCCACCCCACCCAAATGCAGCAAAAGAAATGGTCTCCAGATTCTTAACAAATTAGTGGTGAGGTCTTCATTGGGGTTGTCAGCCCTAATGCTCACCTCTCCCTGAACAAACAAGGTGAGACGTGATCTCTTTCTGCACTGTCCTGTGTGAAGAAAGCTACAAAGCTTTTGTTGGTGATGTGTGCTAAGACATATTTCTCTGCCTTTGAAGAGTGTATCACTATGAGTCTCTGACTTAGAGCTATAACTTGTGCTTTGGACAGGAAGCTACAAGCCTGGGGAGGTATGAGCATTAGAGTTGGCAACCCTAAGGAATACCCCACCACTGATTCACCAAGACTCTGGAGACCATAAACCCTGTTTTTTTTCCTTTTTGCTGTTGTGTGTGTGTGTGTGTATACAATAGTTCAATATTTCAAAAATAGAGCAATGCTTAAATGCATACATAGCAAACAATGCAGTTTTCAGCTAAAACAAGATAAGACATAAAACATTCAAAAATGTGGCATATATTGAATGCATACAATGTAGTGGAATAACATATTTATATTCCTACATGTGTAGAAAGATCTGCATAACAAACTTGTGAGTTATGGGTCTTCACACTCACTGGTGGGCAAACATAGATGAGCGTGGAATTACACAGCAACCCATTAGAGAAGAATAAAAGATGAGAGCAGAGATGCTATGTTAATGTACTGTCTGGTGCACTGGGTCCCCACCCAAAGGTGAGGGACTTTAACTACATGAGGGTACATTGTTTTAGCATAATCCCTTCATAAATTGCTTACTTCACTAATTTTTTTCATACTTAACTGTTTATTTCATAGCATGGTATAACAGAATCTCAGTAGATAATGTACAGAAGATACATTTAGGTGTGACAACATATTATACAGTAATTTCAATTCGGTATAAAGATCTGCTAGGTTATATAAAATAAAAATCTAGCATATTAGCTTCAATTTATAACAGGGATTCAATATAATCTGTTACATCGAGTAATACATAAATGACATAACAAAACCTAACTAATTTATTAACAGTAACCATTACATTGTCAGCCAGTGTGAAAAATACATTCTTAAGATAAATGAAACTACATTCTTAAGATAAATGTGGGAGCAGGCAGGGAAATAAGATAATGTTCTCTTATCAAAGTACAATTGTGCTTACTTCACTTATAAAATGCTTAGTAGTCTTAGTTTTCTAGTGGTGCTGTACTTTTGAATTTTTTTCTCTATCTGTAAATGGTTGGCTTTAGGACATTAGCATAAATTAGACATGTGATGGGGATTAGGTTGTAGCTGGTAAACTTTACCAGTTGGGTTCCAGTTGCATTGTAAGGAGTAGGTTATTTCTGCATGACCATGGTTGGTCCTGTTGCTTTAAATAGGTATTCCAGACTTTTAACTTCTTGCACTTCCTATGTGATCTTTGAGGCTAATCTGGAAGCCTGGATTGTGCTTTTTGCTTTCCAAGTAATCTGAATCAGATCTGGAAGCCTAGGCTGTGGAATGGATGTCATGTTACCTCACTTAGGGACACTGCATTTTGGTTGATGAGGTCCAGACAGGGAGTATGAACTGTCCAGTGTTTGTTTTGCATGCCAGACAGGTATGTGGATATTTTATAAGCTTTTAGAATAATGAGCTGTACTGTATGCATGAAAGTGCAAATTGCCTATGTGCCACTTATCTGAGACACGTGGGTAACCTACATGCTGAATGCCATGCATCGGGGTCCGTGGCATTCACTATCATTGTGCCTCAGATCCCCTGCCACTCATGCTGCTCCCCATCCAGGATGATTGGTAGTGTGCCCACAATCCACTTGTTATACAAAGGTGCAGAGTGCCATGCACTGGAGTGCAGGAGTTATGGTAGGGGGAACCCTGCTGCAAATGTGTTACACATACATCCCATGCACAGACAGAGCCCCACATCTGGCATGGCCACTGGGAACTTCCCGTACAGGTGCATGCCTACAGGCACATCAGGGAATAGGACATTATCAGGGGCTGATCATCTCTAGGGTGGGATGGTATAGGGCAGTGACAAGTGCCATGGGGTGGGCATCCATCCCACTTGTGTAGGTGGACTGTGAGTGCCAATAGCCACTGTATGCACATATGCTTGGCATGCCACCCAACACCTTGCCTCATAGTTGGGACATGGCATACAGTCATCAGGGGCATACCTCGATGCAGGGACACATCTTACTCAATGGTACTAGTCCCAAAGATGGCTGATAGGATACAGAGAGTGGTGTATAATGCATGTACAGTAGTGGACCATGTATGTACCAGTACTGGTGGATCATAGTATGTGCATATACACACCACTCATCTGCCATGAACCCAGCCATTATGTGGGTGCGAGGGCATTATCGGGGAATGGTCAGGGACATTTCTGTCCATAGAGGGCTCTTGTGAGGTATGGTGCCTTTTGTCGGTGTGATACCAGCAGTATGTTGTGGTATGCACTGTCTCCCATGAACAGCATACCACTACCGTGGGTGCCACTGTCTGCTCATACAGTAGTGCTCTACTGTATTCTGCGTCCACAGGCACAATGGCCATTTGTATGCCCATATGACTATTGGTCACCTACGGTGCCCCTGTACCTCTGTGGTGTTCTGCACCTTCCAGATGCACCTGCATGATTATGTAAGGGATCCACTCATGGACCCAGGGCAGGCATATTATTGGATGCCCACCTTCATTCTAATCTCTGCCCCCACACAGCCCCAATCCAGCAATGTGCAGCTGCATGCAGGGAGCAAGGTTGTGGACAGGTAGCCGGTAATAGTGAATACAAGCTGGTGCACACCTGTCCATGGGTGCGGAGCTGTGCAGGTGGGGTATGCACCTTTGTGGCATACTTTATGCACTTTAGTGTATAGAGCACAATGTCTGTATAAGTTTTGATGATGGTTTTGTAATGTATGTTTACTGTACATGTTTCTGTTCTGTAGAATTATAGTTTTGAAATACTGTATATTTTGAGTTTTATTCAGTGTTTAAAATGTTTTTCTTTTGTGAGCAACACTGGGACTTTTAGGGTTTGGATTTTTGAGTAGAAAGTCTGTTTTTCCAAAGCTGTTGGATGGATTCAATATTGCTCTAGGGAGGGTTGTGTGTTTTTTAAGCTGCATGATTTATTTTTGATGTTCTGGATTATTAGAATTGCACTGTGACCTTTGACCTTGAGGATATACAATTAGCATAATTACCTTTTTGATCCTGACTGACTGTGTTCTCAATTAATGCACCCCTTTTGTGTCTTTTGAGAGGGATATATGCAACTTCGTGACGTCTCCACCCAAGATGGATGACTGAAATCATTGCTTCAACTCTGGGATATTGAAGAACCTCAAAAATCAAGTTAAACAGCTCAACTTCATTTCAAAATGGAGGTAAAAACTAATATAAAATGATGGGTAAATCAGATTGCCAAACAATGGATGACACAGTAGAAGGTGAACTGAGATGCTATTCCTCTGAATCAGAAAGTGAGGCCTCACTAACATTGATCCTATCATGCTCCAAATGTGATACACTAAATAAAACTAACCAACCCCTGAAAAAGGGTAAACATTTGGCCTTCATAGTGTCAGAAATATAGGCATTTAGATCAGAGATGGCAACAAAACTAGAATCCCTTACATCTAAAGTGCAGATAGTAGAAACACACATTAATGATACAGACCAACAGGTAATGGCTAATGACTCATGTATTATCACCCTAGAAACTACAGAATTGCATTTGACAGAGTCTAATCAACACTTAATGGAGAAATTGGGAAACTTAGAAAGCCATTCCTATAAGAACAACTTATGGCTCTATGGCATTTAGGAGGGGGCAGAAGGTCAACAGATGATTCCATTCATTCAAACCTTCCATTGCAAGGCCCTCAACTTATTACAGAGATTACAAGTTAGATATCCAGCATGCCAACAAAGCCTTAAGCCCGAAGCCTGTGGACTCCCCGGTTCATCCGCGGCTCAACAGTAACACGGTTCATTAAATTTTCTGTGAAACAAGACATTATAACTATAGTATGGCAGCAGAGAACCCTTAAATATAATAGGAGTACAGTGTAAATGGATAATGACTATCCCCCCAGCATCATGACGCAAAGGCAAGACAATATACCTGTTTGGTATGTACTGAGAGCCCACCAGACGTGATTCAAAACTCTCTAACCAGCCCAATTAATCATACAGTTCCCAGATGGGCAAGATGCCTTCGAGTCGGCTGCAGAGGCATCAGTAGAAATCCAGCTCAGCAGATTATATCAAGCAGCCTATAATATAACACTTCGACCCCAAGGACCCCACCAGTTGACCTGGAAAACAGTATCTTCCAAGGCAGGTCAGAAGATCAAAACCCTGTTGTACATTGGTACAGGAGCTATTTAGCTGATAGGACCCAAGCAGTGAAATTTAATACTGCAGTATCTGACAACACCACAATCAACATTAGAGTTCCCCAAGGATCTATTCTGGGACCTCTTCTATTCTCCCTCTTTATCAACAATATTCCAGACAACATTTCAACTTCTTCTCTATGCTGATGACCTGGTCATCTACACCAGCTCAACTAACATCGACTACTTCAACTAGTCTCTGACCACTGCTTACAAAAGCATTCAAAGCTGGCTTTGCAACCATAGACTGGTTCTAAATACAAACAAAATTAAAGCCATGCTCCTGGGCTCTGCCCCCAAACTAAGAACCTGCCCCTCACCCTTGATGATCCACGACCTTAAGGGAAACAAGCGAGAGGCTGTCACATCATTCGGGTACCTTGGAGTTTTACTCCACCAATCTCTAGACCTAAGCCTCCACATTCAATAAACCTGCAAAACAGAAAATAGTAAACTGGGTGTTGCCTACAGAACTAGCTGTATGCTAACTCCTTCTGCTAAGCTGGCCATTGCCAGGGAGATCCTGCTTCCAACCCTGACATACTGTACTCCTATCCTTGGGGCTGCTCACAAATCATCACTACTGAAATGGGATGTCACCTATAACAATATCTGTCGTTATGCATCATCATCCCCATGGCTCAAGCATTGATGTTGGCTTTATAGTGACCTAGGTTGACTCTCACCCTCTGCATCCAGACAATACTATCTTGGCTGTCTATCTGACTCCATAATCAGGCTGGAAACCCCGTTCTCCCTTGCAAAGCTATTACATCCCATTACCTCATACCGTGGGATGAGGTCACTTGACAAATCTCTACTGAGAGTACCAAGGTGTCACACCTCCAAAGGTACCAGGGCATTCGGGCATGCTGCCCCTGAAACTAAGACAATCTACATCCCACTTTCACTTTAAAAGTGGGCTACTACATTATCTGTCTACTGCTGAACAGTGTACCTGTTTCGACCCTACCTGACCTAACCGATGATCCACCTGCCCCGTGTTACTGCCACTGGATGATCTATTATCTCCTGCATGTTGTAATCCCCCCCCTCACATCACTTCTCTCTCTCCTCTCCCTATTCCTCTCATCCTTTCTTACACTCTTCTTGGACCCATCCTACCACAGTATCTGATTGATACTGCACCCCTCCTCCAGTTCTCCCTTGATTCAAATTAGTCACTTCTCTAAGCAATTCTGTTCCCTCTTGTGGTAACACATACACAAAACACTTCTTCTTTGGGGCCCGATTCCTTCCTGTTATGTCGCTCTACTACACGTTTAGTTGTCTGTATTATCCTGCATTTTGTTTTTATACCTACTTGTAATAATGTATGACTGTACTATTTGCCTTTCCTTCTTGTTATAACCTGCCCCATGACTTGTATTGCTGGCTGTAGTATCTTTGCTATTGTTGCATGTAGTACTGGCCAATGCTTTGTTACCCAATCTACTGTTATCCGTGTCTACATAGCTAAAATTAAGCCACTTATGTTTGTTATCAGGCACTTTGCTTTACTGTTTATTGTTTATTGTCATCTTTGTTTCCATGGCTGAGAACAAGCCATATTGTCTACTGTCATTGATTCCTGAAATACTTTTTTGAATGTATTGTCTTGTACTCTCCCAGGTCGTGCCTGAAAATAGTCATTTGTTGGCTAGTGCACTTGCACGGTAAATACAAACTAAATAAATAAACTTATAGCCTGATTAAAAATGGAGGCAACAACAGCTAGTACATAGAGCAGCCTTCCTAGCCTCAATTATGCAAATGCTTTCTGGAAAATGGGGACTGCAGGCATAACACACAGATGTTATTAAACAACTGATTTATTAGAGGCTTCACTCCTTTTTGCTAACCTAACCAACTAGTATGACAGTGACAGTTAAAACTGATGAGGATCTAGATAAGTGAGGAGCCCTGTTCATGATGGTTGAGGGGGGTGTCCTATCCCTCTGCTTGTGGCCACCATGGTTGGCTCAGCCAGATTGGCCCCAGATAAAGTATAAAGTAAAAACATGCCAATGGTAGCCCTTTACTCCCCATGGTTTATGGAGAGATACATTCTCATGGTACCCCATGTAGTAGATGGAAGAATAGTGTGGTGGAATTTTTATATATCCTAAAGTATATTTTATTTTTATTTATTTATTTAGCTTTTGTTGACCGGGTAAGTGCACTAGACAAATCCTGCCTATTTTCAGGCACGACCTGGGGGGAGGGGGGTACAGATGAATGGCAACTGACCTTGAACCAGATTAAGCTGTTGGTGGTATTTTTAGTGAATGAGGGAAATTTGGCCAGGACACCGGGGAAATTCCCCTACTCTTTTCGATAAGTGCCATGGGATCTTTAACATCCACCTGAACTACCACCAATCCAGGCAGATGGGACCTCGGTTTAACGTCTCATCTGAAAGACGGCACCTCAGAAATGCAGCACCCCTCTCATGCTGCATTACAGTGTCAGTACTGGGATATTAACCCAAGTGCCAGATGTGGGAACTGAACCCACAGCCCTCTGATCTCCTGGCCTCAGAGGCGAGTGTGCTACCTACTGAGCCACTGACACTGCTGTATAATAACTTTATGTCCTAAAGCTTATTGTACCAGAGCTTATAACTGTTATATGTAATTATAGCCATATAGATATGTTGCTTCTCATATGCTCTAAAACTATCTGCTTTGTTATAGCCATATAGCCATGTTGCCTTTCATATGCTTTAAAACTATCTGCTTTGTAAAACAGCCATAATGAATGTACAGTTCTGTGCTGACTAAAACAAAGGAGGTTGTTTGACAGAGATAAGGAAACCTTGAAAATTAAATGAAGCTAAATACAGCTGGTTGTAACTGAGATAAAGGGGAGACACATAGTAAGTATAGAAAAACAACTCCTTATACGGAAAGTGCTGAATCTGAGGTTTTTGCTAGAGATAAGGAGAAGCTGTTGTAAGCATGAGATCACTGTTAGATTGTAAAACTAAAAAGGTATATAAGCTTCTGTGAATAATAATCGAGGAGCTCTCTCCTTTAGCTGAGGCTCCCACATATATGTGTGTGCAGACAATAAACTGAGCTTTATTGGAATAACCATTGGGTGTGGTTATTGAGTACATAGAAATTAAGGTAAAGTATAGACAGTAAAGAGAATCTGCGATCACAGTTTTGGCGTAGTCAGCAGGATGGCTTCACTTCTCCGTGTCGCACTGTGATCGGACTGCCAAGTCCCGGCCTCAGGGGGAGGGTGGCCCCGGAGGTTCAAGTCCCACCATATGTGTGACGCCTTTGGAGCGGTGACAGCCATCATTTACTATCTTAGGTGCTGGGGTGGCACCAAGAGTGCTTGGCGGGCACTCGGCATCAGGGGACACCTGTAAAGAGTTAGAGTGCTGGGTGGGCACTCGGCATCAGGGGACGCCTGCAGAGAGTTAGAGTGCTGGGTGGGCACTCGGCGTCAGGGGACGCCCGAAAAAAGTAGGAGTGTTGGGTGGGCACTCCAAGACCGGTTAGGTGCCTTTTAGGGACTACAATGGGAGATACTGGGGATCTCTACCAGATGGATCTCAACCTAGTACTGTTAAGAGTTTTTTTGTTTTGTTTTGTTTTTAAGCTGCAAACCAGAGCTCTGGAAAAAGACTTGGTTTGGCAGGTTACTAAAATGGCCAAAAGAAAACTTTTGAAAGGGTTAAAACCTTTGAAAGGGTTAATAGCTGCAGTGTTTGGAAATTATCATGAAGGTCCTGCAGTCAGTTTTCTTACTCAGACTAGTGTATCAGAAAAGAAGAAGAAAAATACCATGGCACCGGGTAAGTCTGAATTTTTTATTTAAAGTTGTTTTATGTCTGTCTGTTTTAGTTCTGTAATACATATACTAAACAAGGTAATGCTCCGTCTTTCTCGTGCATATTTTCTAGCTTATATCTGTGTTCTGTAATTATGTTCTGTTGTCAAGGTTGCAAGATAGGATTAACTGCCTTCGGTGCACAACATGTTACAGTAAAAAAGGAGAAGAAGCTTCTTTGCCTCATAGCTGACTGTTTTAATTGGTTTTATTTTTAATAAAACATTTGTGCTGCCTAGATAGGGTCAGTGAAGAACTTTTGTATGTAGTTGTTGGTCGGAGCAGGTAGTGTTAAAAGGTAAAGAAGATATGACGTCATATAGATTGCAATGTGCAGAAAGATTTGTTGTTTGCAAGCAATGTGCCAAGCTACTGCTAGGTGAAATGTAATGTGTTAACAGCTATAAATGGCTTTATCATACTTCTATACTAGATGTGTTCACTTACAAATGGTGTGTTGTACTGCATTTTAAAGAAATTAAAATGTGTTTAAAAGTGTTTTGTTCTGGAAAGATTTGGCATGGCAATATGTATAAATGTGTTGGTTTAAAATTGTCAGTGTTACAAGACAGGCAGGAGGCAGCACATATATCTAAAACACATACAGTTTTCTAATGAAACTATGGGCATTACCTCAGCAAATTGGTGTGAAACAATGTCAGTCTTCTTTTGTGTTAAGTATCTCTTTTTGTGTATGTGTATGTGTGTGTACTGTCTTGGCCAGCAGTTTTATTGTATGCTTTATTATTATTTAAAGATATTTAATATCAGTAGTGTTCAAGGACACTAAAAAAAAACTGGGTTTGAACGACCCTTGCATGCACACTGTGACCTTTTGCACGTTATTTGACCTTCTTGTGTTTCAACATTTTATGTTACTACCAGTTCAAACTTGATGTGTATTCCATACCTAAAGCAGAACTTTTCACACAAAATGTATGTTTTCATGAAAGCAGACCAAGAGTGAACCATGTAATTTGACTTTTTATTGCAAAACTACTATTCTAAGTAAAGAGAAACACTTTTTTTTCCTTCTCATTTCTTCTGACTTACAGCTGTTTTAAGGGTTTACCATCTACAGTTAAAAGCAATGGCTTTTTGTTTTTATATGTGACCATGGTGTAATCATTTTTTTGTCTTTTTAAAATGCATTCTAAGAGATACGTACGTACGGTATTACCATCAATCCGGATTTTTTATAAACTCAGCTGACATTTTGTCATGGTTAGGATAAGGGAACCCAGGGACGCTTGGCTTCTTTTATCCTATGAAAATAATCTTGTTTTATTTTTAAACTTGTGTAGGTTTAGTATTTTGTTGTTTGTCTGTGTTTCTTCTCTTTCTTCTAGAGAAAAAGGAGTTCCCCATCTTTATAGTAAGGTATGAAACTTACTAAACTAATTGTAATATTATCTTGTTATAATTTAAAGTGTAGTAGGTGAGGATCATGTCACCATTCACAGTTAACCTTTTTATTGCTACAGTAATCGAGCTGTCTCTTCCACCTCGAGCTGTGTCTTCCACCAGTAGAAGCTTGGAGGGAGGGGGTATGCTACCCTTCCTCCCTTCCAGTGTAATACCCACAAAGGTTGCAAGGTACATCACTGTTCCCCCAAAGGGGTATGAAAAAAAAATGTGCATTTGCCAATAATTGTTTCTTATTTACAGGTTTTAGAAAAGACCAAAGGTATTTTAACAGCATAACCCAGCCCAAGCCCTTCTGTTTTCTCTAGTGCAAACAGTTAAATCTCACACCTATTATTGGTACAAGGGTTTCTGCCCTCAGCAAGTAATCAGTTATGCTGGAGGGTGAAGTTGTGTATGTATATCCACACATATTCATTCTTTTGATTGTCTTTTCAGCTTTCTTATCCTGTTAAAACAAATGCAAAACAACTTTTGTCATTGCCTTACAGCAATGAATGCATTTTTTTTCAACCAGTAAATTCACAGTACTCTAACATTTCTGGACTCTAAGCTAAGTTTACAGTCTATATGTGTTGTTTAAAATGTATTTTATGCATTATGCTCAATACTGAAATTGTTCCTATTACAAACATGCTTATGTTTCACGTTTATGTTATAATGTTTTGATATACATCTTGCTACACTGTATCATGTGTGTATTCAGAAAAGTGCTCCACATGTATAACGTTTTTAATGCTCATAACCAAACCTAAATACTGGGGCCAGCATTGCTGACCCACCCCTACAATATGTTCCAAAGCAAAACCAAAAGTAAAATTAATGCTCCGTTTGTCTTATTACTCACAGGTACCCCTGAAAAATAAGTGCACTCTATGCAGGTTTTGTCATTTTCAATTTTAACAATTATAATATGCACAATTTAGATTGTACTCCAAACCTATGCTTCAAGCCTTACCTCACTCAGTACTTTGGAGTATTTCACTATACAGGGTAAAAAAAAAAAGGTAGACCTTTTCACTTGTCACAGGTGCAATAGGCACTGTTATTACATTGGCATAGGCCAACAACATATGTATTTGTCCCACTAACTGCATTGTGTAACAGGCATATTGCCATGAACTATATGTTTAAAGCGTGTTATTGTAACATTACAAGATTTTATAACTCAGGTCTCAGTCAGGCCTGCTTACAACAGACAGGAAATAATGTTCATCACTGTCATAACTGCTTCTGTGATTTAAAAGCAGGAGGTAACCATAACATTGTCATGATTTACAGATGGTCAAATGGTATAATTGAACCTTAGCCTGCACCCCAGTGTGTGCGGTTAATGTCCCATTTTTATTTTTTCTCTTTCTAATTGCCAGAATTTAGGCTCTGTCACACCACTCTTTACAAAACAAAAAGTTAATGGTTTAAAAGATTGTTATTTATGTGTTTTTAATTCAGTGTCTAACACACTTCACAAGTTTGCAGGTTTCCACGGTGTGGCACACATAAGATCTCCACGTTCAACAGCAGTAATACTTTCATCTAAGTTGCCAAGACCTTCATCTTTTTCTTAAAAAAGAAAAACAACTGCCACAGTTTTGATGTTATCACCATCTTTGTGCCTGACTGGTTCCTTATAAGGACTATTGCATGAATCCAGTTATTATTACCTCTGCAAGTGTAATGTTTTCAGCAAAATTACACCTATTTGTAGAACTTTAAATCAACTGAAAAGGTCCAGTCAGTTCAGACTCTGCAATCAAGCTTATTGTTTCTGCTTACTATGAAGTTAAGTCTGGGAAGGGCACTCCCCAACTCAGCGAGAAGATTCTGCTTCAATTGACCTTCAAGCAATACATCCATTTTCTTCACTGCCGCTTGTTCCAAACATGGCTGGTACTTTCTACAACCCTATTGCTCTGTTATGGACTGTGTTCTTAATGGTTTATTGTCAATTGTTACCTTTTTATGGACTGTTAATCTTTATGCCGGGGTATAATCAACTACGACAAAACAAATGCCATGCCAGCGTGTGTGTGGCTATTCCATTAAAAGGACTCAATGCACCCCTGGCCAGTGTGTCTACTAATCAGCCATCCAGCCGCTAGCCAGCAAAATGAACACTGACTTTTCTACTATGCTGGTGTTTTGTTTTTAAATTACTGTCTGCATTGCCCCATATGCCTTGTGGGGTTACCACCATTCTGCAAATGACATTTCATCTGTACTGTAACTACATCAACCTGTGGATACTTATATGAACTTGCAAACTGTTAATTTCATGGACTATTATGTTTTATAAGGACTTATCTGTCAAGAGACATTATCAACAGATTCTTCAATCAAGCTCCAAGGGTGTGCCACACCTCAACACAAGGTAGCATCTACCTTATTCACTCTCAAAGTGAATTCCATGAACTCTTTTTCATCAACAAATTGTTATTTTATATTGTGTTATATGTGGTGTCACATGTTAGCATTTTTTTTTCACATATTTCAATTCTGGTGTTGACATCCCTCAATTCTGTATTATGTTTTAAAAACTCACCATTGTGTTCCATCTGTAACTCCCTCTGTATCAACTCCAAAACAAAATGTTTGTTTTTTTATAAATGCCTTAACTATCTGTATGCTGGCAACCAGTTTTAAATCATATAAATAAAAAGGGGGGTGGTTAGTTGACACAGAGTATCAAAAGGGGGGAGTGTGGTGGAATTTTTATATATCCTAAAGTATATTTTATTTTTATTTATTTATTTATTTAGCTTTTGTTGACCGGGTAAGTGCACTAGACAAATCCTGCCTATTTTCAGGCACGACCCGGGGCAGGGGGATACAGATGAATGGCAACTGACCTTGAACCAGATTAAGCTGTTGGTGGTATTTTTAGTGAATGAGGGAAATTTGGCCAGGACACCGGGGAAATTCCCCTACTCTTTTCGATAAGTGCCATGGGATCTTTAACATCCACCTGAACTACCACCAATCCAGGCAGATGGGACCTCGGTTTAACGTCTCATCTGAAAGACAGCACCTCAGAAATGCAGCACCCCTCTCATGCTGCATTACAGTGTCAGTACTGGGATATTAACCCAAGTGCCAGATGTGGGAACTGAACCCACAGCCCTCTGATCTCCCGGCCTCAGAGGCGAGTGTGCTACCTACTGAGCCACTGACACTGCTGTATAATAACTTTATGTCCTAAAGCTTATTGTACCAGAGCTTATAACTGTTATATGTAATTATAGCCATATAGATATGTTGCTTCTCATATGCTCTAAAACTATCTGCTTTGTTATAGCCATATAGCCATGTTGCCTTTCATATGCTTTAAAACTATCTGCTTTGTAAAACAGCCATAATGAATGTACAGTTCTGTGCTGACTAAAACAAAGGAGGTTGTTTGACAGAGATAAGGAAACCTTGAAAATTAAATGAAGCTAAATACAGCTGGTTGTAACTGAGATAAAGGGGAGACACATAGTAAGTATAGAAAAACAACTCCTTATACGGAAAGTGCTGAATCTGAGGTTTTTGCTAGAGATAAGGAGAAGCTGTTGTAAGCATGAGATCACTGTTAGATTGTAAAACTAAAAAGGTATATAAGCTTCTGTGAATAATAATCGAGGAGCTCTCTCCTTTAGCTGAGGCTCCCACATATATGTGTGCAGACAATAAACTGAGCTTTATTGGAATAACCATTGGGTGTGGTTATTGAGTACATAGAAATTAAGGTAAAGTATAGACAGTAAAGAGAATCTGTGACCACAATAGAGACACTGATGGGCCAAAGGCGATGCAGGGGTAGCATGTTTCTACCTCACGTACCTTGATGCCCACCTAGTAAATAAAAGGAAACTAGTGGTGAATGCACTCAAGCTAAGCTATCAGAGCTAGAAAGTAATGGATGGAGACAGAGATGCACTACCAAAGAGTGCAATATCTATAAAATACATAACATGGTGACACAGTAGTGGTAACCGACTATTTACATATTCAGGGCCAGTGGGTCTGGATTGGGGCTGTGGGGGGGGGCTCCTCCTCACAGTCCTGATGACAGACAAGACCAAGATACTCTCTCTCACTGCAAGTAAGAAATGGAGCATCTAATGTTACTGTTGGAAAATTACTAATACAGACTGTCCTCCTGTGAAACATTCATATCGGAGGGAATGCCTCTTGGATGCAAGTCGGTTTAAAACAAATGAAATCTGTGTGAACAGATGCAGATGCTCTGTGCCCTTTGGGCCCTGCACCAAGAGAAGATTCCATCTTCCTACAGAAGTGCAGCAACAGATGCCAAGAATTCATAAGGCTGTCTAGTGGGCTGCAGAAATGCAGGGCCCTCTTTTCCATGCACTTCCATGTGGACAAATAGAGATGCACAGGGCAAAAGAATCCATCTGTAACTGAATGCACAGAGCCCTCTGCCACTCACAGTTGTTGAGGTGTAGGGCACTATACCAAGAAGCCAGTTGTTTTCACTGCATGATAGCTGGGCCTTTGTGGACAACTCTGCAGCTTTCATTCCCTGGCTGGGGGGATCGGATAAAAGCCCCACCCTCACCCCATCAGGCTTGGTCACTGAGCTCACCCCTGAACTCAGCTCACTGGCAAGGGATCACAAAGCATACTTGCTGAGGTGAGCACTGACACTGCACCCAAAGTTTTTTTGTATATATTTATAGTTTAACCCCACATTTTCAAGATAGTTATTTTATGAGTCCCCTTATAAACATGACACATATCATTTATAATATATTGACCAAAATGTCATTTCACACCAGCAGTGCAAAAACACATCTTTCCATGATTTAAAAAATGACACCTGTCACATTACTGAAGTGGTTTAGAAAAATTGCTGTGCTGAAAGTTTGAAGTCAAATAATTGAAAATTAGCAAAGTTGTGAGAGAATGATGAAATAGTGCAATGTTCACTCATAAACTGGGCATTCTACTGTACCTGTACATCAAAGTTTCAGCATAGCCTTCTTATTACCCCACCTCATGAACCCAGTAGGAGAAAATGTTCAAATTCCAGCTGAGACGTCATTCCGCACCATCAAAATTTCATTATGCACCATAGGTTGGAAAACACATTTTGGCTAGGATTTGAAAATTGACAGTTGTCTCATTCATGAGGTGGTGTGAAAATAAATGGCTATGTTGAAAATTTGGGGTCAAAACATTTAAAATTACCAAAGTTATGTACGAGCATAGGAAAATTTTAACATACACTCATAACTTTGCCACTTTTTCATATTTAGATCCCACATTTTCAGCATAGCCTTCTTATGATCCCACTTCATGAACAATGGTGGGGAACATTTTCAAATCCTGCCCAAAAGGTGATTTCACAAAGCAACCAAGAAGTGCCTTTTGGGCCTGTATAATTCCATGACCATCAGTCATGAGGTGTGTCCTAAAATGCCATGTTGAACATTTAGTGTCAAAATGTACAAAATGACAGAGTTATGCATCAAAGTTCAAAACCTCATTGAAATACCTTACATCATTTAACTTAGTTTATCATCTAGAATAGCAGTCACCAGTTCCAACAGCAGGATGTGTGTCTTTGATCAGACAGCGGATCTCCACCAAGGAATGTGTTCAGGTGATTGAGAATGTGTGTGGGGAGGTGGGATGTTGGGGGCTGAGAGGAGGAGGTCGAGGTGGGAGTCAGATCAGCAAGGGATCCTTTTTGTTTTGCAGGTAACAAAAAAAAGAAATTTGGGAGTCTTTTTTTCAGAGGATAGTGGTGACATTCCAACACTAGATTGGGCACCCCAGTGCCAGTAAACTGTGACAACATTGAGGGGGTCATGAAAAGTGGTGCTGGGTGCACCCCAGTATCAGATCATGGACAGTGATCAGTACTGTAGAATTTCTTTCCTCAGTTTAATCCATGAATCCACATTTCATTCATTCATTCTGCTGTTCGATTCAGAATTTCCACAAATGTTGCCAAAGTGCATTCTGAAATTCATGGAAGTGATATTCTGACTTTCTCAGGAATCCCGCTGGTGGAATTTCATACAGCCTTACATCTTCTGCAGCCTTCAGTTCTCTGTCATTGTAATATTCATGTATATTACAACAATATTATATATATATGTTCATTGCAAAAAACTTCATTAATGCATCAATTAGGGTTAAAGTGACAAAAGTGGGGGAAATGAGATGTTAGGATTGAGCCCTTTACCCCTGCCCACCCTATCTTCTACCAGACTGAAAGATGCCAGGGTGTGCCAAAGGTCATCAGGCCCAACTCTCACTCCATTCCATGTTTAAACAGTTTGACATGGTACAGTAAAGGAGAATGGGGTGAGAGTTAGGCCTCATGACACCATGACACACCCCGGCATCTGTCAGTCTGTGGAGGTGGTGGGTGGGTTAGAGACTCAACCCTAACATCTAGAGTAATTTTCTCCTTTTGTTGCTTTAACCTAACTGATACATTAACAAAGATTTTGCAATGAAAGGTCCTTATTTTGAAAAAGTGTAATATAACTAGTAAATGATATGTGTTGCCCCACCAAGCTGCATATTTGTGCATAATTGAATGCATCTGTGGGAGCACAGGCCCTCTGGGCCATGCACTCCTACTTTCACATCAGTACGGAGCCATATAGCAGCCCTGTAGGACAAAGAACACTTGTAACACTAATTTGCCAATAGCTCAGCATCCGTAGTAGCTATGAAAAAAATTCAAATGTCGTAATCATGACAGCAAGACCTCCAGGTGAGATAAGTTGACAAAATCTGTATCTCGCATAATTTTTAAGATACAGGCATCAAAAAGTGTTAAAAAGGCACCCTTGGAACCCTTGTAACATGTTTTTGCCAATATCTCCGTAACCATAGAAAGTAGGAAAAAAATGTCACTTTCCGTGTAATCTGTGATTTATTTATTTATTTTATTTATTTTGAAAAATCAGAAAGACCATTGAGCCAAGGGCTCTTTTACAGAGGTTCCACGTCAAGTCACAAGAATAACAAATTACAATGCTTTCAGTAAGTAGTACAACATGAGGAAAGTAATTACATAAACAAAAGAATAACACGTCAAGTCAAATATTGTGTCAAGTACAGCCAGTGGCCTTGTCTGAAAAGGGTTGAAAGGATTACAAGGAGAGAAGGACATGGGGTGAATTGGGAGGGTGGAAGGAGCAAAATAAGAGCAAGGAGGGACACATCACAGTGAAGCTTATGCAGGAAAGGCATAGCGGGGTGGGGCGGTGGGGTACAGGGAGAGAACAAGGTGAGGAAACAGAGGAGGGAGGAGAAGTGGGAGTGGACGTGTAAAGGAAGGGGGATGAGGTAGGATGAAAAGATGGCAGGAATGGGATGGGAAAGAGATGAAGGAAGAAAGTGCTGTAAGTGAAATAGTGCAGCAACAGGGTAGGGCTATACAGGGGCGAATGGTAAAAGATGGAAGTCCCAGTGCATTTAGCTCTTAGCAAAGATTTGGTATAGCAGTCACAAAATGCTCTGGAAACTAAGAATTGACTCAGCTTCCACTTAAATGGCCCCAAGGTTGCAGTCGTCGCAAACTCAGGAGGAAGGAAATTAAATATATTAGCAGCTCCAACTGCAATGGATCAGTGTTGGAGCGAGGTTCGACAGTGAGGGACAGTAAAAGTTTGGCTCACAAAACTTTGTGTGTTATGAGTGCCCCAGAAGGGAATGAAATGCTGAAGGGAATCTGGTGCTTGGAGACCAATATCTGCCTTCTTAGACAGAAGGCAGGCTTGATATTCAATAAGAGCCTGAAGTTGAAGCCAGTTTGCTTGTCTGTAAAGGTCACAAGTGTGAGTATAATACTCTGCACCAGTTAGTAGATGGCATGCCTTATTCAGAGCTTTGGCAAGCCAACCTTGGGCTGTGTTTGTTGTGAAATCATAAATGACCAAACCATAGTTAATAATAGACATAATTGAACTTTGGATAGCCAGCCTGAGGGCTTCGGTAGTAAGGCAGTGTTTATGCCTGTATAGAAGGCATAGGCAAATGTTAACTACCTTGGCAACATTTTCAGCATGGTTGGAGTAGGAAAGCCTACTATCCAGAGTAACTTCTAGGTATTTAAAATATTGAGTCTGATCAAGGACTACACCCACACTGTTTTAGTATAATATCTTTATTAAATGACAGGTCACTCATTACAATACCACTAATTCCATAGATATACAAGATGTCAGCCATGTACATGTAATACCAGCATACAATTCAGATCACACTCTTTTATGTGTATGCTCATTATCAAAGACTTCACCAATCTAGTACTGTCAAATTTTATCAAATAAAATGTATCTAACAAACAATAAAAGAAAAAATAAATAATAATAAAAAAAAATCTCCAACAATTAATCTGGTCTCTGTCTGTGTTTCATTATTTACTATGTTTTCATAATGGTTCCACCTTCTTGTTCATATCCTCCTCATTCCAGTAAGGGGGGGACTCTCCATCCATCCCTTATTCTCCTGGTCCATCCCTTTAGTGCAAGATTCCACTTCCCTCCAGCACCATCCTTTCTCCCACAGTCAGAGAGCTCAAGTATCCAGTCCAGGCCCGTTCAAATCTCTCCTCCTCGCCTTTCAGGCTGTAGGTTAATTTGTCGACTGCAAGGACTTTGAGAGTGAGCTCCTTCCAGCTCTCCACTGTGGGCCCCAGGGCTGTGGTCCAGACATTTTGTATTCCCTGTCTAGCCACCACAAGGATTACCCAGCTCCATCTCGGATAGAGTATCCATTCCCCCCATATCTTCCTTTTCCACCCCCAGGAACAGTGATCTCTGTGAACACTCAATGGGTTGCCCCTTCATAGTTGAAATCTCTTTTACTACCCCCTTCCAGTAGTGAACAATTAGTGGGCACTCCCACTAATAATGCTTATATGTTCCCTGTGCAATTCTGCATTTACTACAAGTCGGGGTCACCCCTGGGCAAAATCTATATACCATAGCTGGAGGATAGTACAACCTCTGTATGGACTTAAACTGTGTTTCCTTATACCTGTTACATACTAGCAAGCCCTTGTGAGATCCCAGCAGTATTGGCTAGTTAATATCACTAATTTCCTCCCCCAAGTTTCTCTCTCCCATCACTTCTTGACCAGATGTACAGGTGTTTGAAAGAACTTCTATCAATTTCACTGCCACTTAATAAGCCCTTTTAATTTCTAAAAGCCCCATTATTTCTCTTCCAGGTTCCGTTATCTGGTCTGCAGTTCCCCGAGGTCTAATTACCTTCTTATAGTAATTTCTCACCTGTAAATATCTATAGCAGTGTGCTGATGGGAGGTTCAGTCCCTCTCTCAGCTCCTGGAAAGAGTACATGTCACCTCCCATGGTCTGCCACATCCCAAATCCTTCGTCCTCTAGACCTGGCAGGAAGTCAGGATTCTCTGTGACCGGCACCAGTAGTGTATGAGGCATGTCCAGACTCTGTCTCCTTTTAATTTTAGCCCAGGCCTTAGACTCGCTAGCACTATAGGGTTGGGTGTTGATAGTCTACTGTATTGTTTAAAGCCCTCCCTTCCCAGATAACTCGAAACTCTTCCCCACGTCCTTCTTCCTCCAATTCAAGCCAACCTGTTACTTCACTTCTATTGACCTAATTCTGAATATACCTATCTGGGCTACCAGGAAGTAACCCATGACAACAGGGAAGTTCAGTCCCCGTACGCAGAGCTGCCCGTCTTTTCAGACTAATTCATGGATGTTGCCCCACCATATAAAGACAGTAAAAGCTTTTCTATATTCTTTATGTCTCGTGCCAGTGGACTAAATGGAAGAATCTGCATTACATACAATAACCTGGGAGTACGTTCATTTGAGCAGATTTATTCTTCCATCCAAGATATGGGCAACTCCTTCCACCTGCTTAGATTCTGCCTCTCTCTCTCTAAACAGTGGCTTATAATTCTCCATAGAGTCCCAAGGTCTCCTCCTATCTTAATACCCAAGTATGTAAAGTTCTTTGTACTACCTTAAACCCCATGCCAAATCCTTCTGCTACCCCCATCCCCCAGGAACATGATCTCTGATTTTGAATGTTTATTTTGTATCCAAGAATGCTGCAAACCTGTTCTATTATTGATAACACCCCAAGGACTGACTGTTTTGGCTCAGTGAGAACAGCAGAATGTCATTTGCACAGAGGGCAATGACATGTTTTCCACCATGCTTCCCTAGAATCCCCTTAATATTAGGTTCATTGCCGATCCTAATTGCTAAAGGATCTATTGTCAGAGCAAACAGGAGGGGCGACAATGGGCACCCTTGCCTTGTTCCTCTGTGCAATCTAAATTACAGGGATGGAGTTCAATTAATCAATATTTGAGCCATTGGCATTTTATAAAAGGCACTCAACATTTTCATAAATCCACCACTAGTCCATATCTGCAAAAGTTGCAGGAGATATGCCCATTCGATTCTATCAACGCTTTTTCAGCATCCATAGACAGGACACACACCTTCCTTGGATGCTGCTTACCCCATACAACATTCAACAGTCTCCTTATGTTGTGGTAGGACTGCCTACCTTTTACAAAACCCATTTGATCTGGTTTAATTAGGGAAGTACCTCCTCCAGCCAATTAGCCAGCACTTATGCCATGATCTTACAGTCTAAATTTAAGAGGGGATATATGTCTAAAGGACCCACATTCCTCTATATCTTTACCAGCCTTGGGGATGACTGTTATGAGGGCCTGACAGCATGTCCAAGGTATCCTATGGTTCACCATAGCCTTTTCCAGAATACTACACAAAGTGCCTGCCACTTCTTCCTTTAACAGTTTATAATATTCTACTCCGAGGCCATCTGGACCAGCAGCCTTACCATTCTTCAGATGATCTATTGCTTTCTTGACTTCTTCCATACTAATTTTCCTTTCTTACTTTTTCTTTTGTTCATCAGTCAGTTTAAGAATTTGAAGGTATTTAAGGAATTGTTCCCTTTCTACACTCTTCCCTTGGTCTTCTGCTTGGTACAGCCCCTCATAATATTCTTTAAATCTGTCTCTAATTTCTGTTTCTTTTTTTAATAATTTCGCGTTTATCTTTAATTTGAATGATGCGATGACTACTTTCCCTCCTTTCATAAGCCAAACCAAAAGGGACCTGGTCTATTTCCCCATTCATAGATCTTTTGTTTAGCAAAGAACATTCCAGTATTGACTTCCTTATCTAAATTCGAATGTAACATTTCTCTTGCCAGTTTCAGTTCTCGGCGCTTGGCCTCTTCCCCTCCATTAAGCACCTTTTTTTCTAAGTTCCCTATTCTGACTTCTAATTCCCTCTGTTTCTATCTCTTTTCCCTTCTTTTCTTAGCCGTGTATACAATTATCATTCCTCACATGTATGCTTTACCTGCCTCCCAATATATGCCCATATCGTCCACTGTCCCTCTATTTTGTTCCCCATATAATTTCCATTGCTCTTTTATAAACTCTCTGAATTCTTCCTGAGATAACATATAGATAGGAATTCCAGCCCCCCCCGGCCCTCAGAGTGAGATAATTCTATTTCCATTTCTACCATAGCATGACCTGACAGAGATATTGGACAAGGCCCCATTGATTTGATCTGTTGGTATAGCTCCCATTGTATATAAATATAGTTCAATCGGGACCAAGAGCTATGTGGGCTGAAACAGAATGTATATTCTTTCAAATCAGGGATAGCTGTCCTCCAGCTGTCAACAAGGACTAGTTCCATCAGGCCCCCGAGCCACTTCTGAATCGCACTCTCTGCTTTGCCCCGCCACCCCATATAATCCAGCTTGGGATCTGGGACGCAGTTAAAGTCTCCACTAAGAATAAGGTTTGGGAACTGCTCTTTGACTAACACATCCAGCAACTTTTAGGTAAAAGCCTTGTCCTGAATCCAGGTGCTATATATATTCCCCAAGGTAATTTGTCTACCCGATATTTCACCTACCACAAATATATACACCCCTCTATAGGGTGTCTCACCATTCATTGGGCTTGAACGGTAGATGCTTGTTAATAAGTATTGCCCTCCTCTTTATGAGTGGTATAAGCTGCTGTGTGGCAGGCCCTAACCCATCCCTTCACCAGTTTTTATGTTTACTGGTAGACAAGTGCGTCTCCTGCAATAAAGCCACTGACACATTCTTTCTTTAGAGCAGCTAGCACTTTAGCTCTCTTTGCAGAAAAAGTGAATCCTTTCACATTCCATGAGATTATTTTGTTCCTTGTATAGACTGTTTTGTTATACTAGTCATCCTCCCAGGCCTCCCATTTCTTTAAACCCATTATCAACGTATTACCTTTACCATACCAATACGAATCTGAGCACAGACCACTTTGAAAAATATAATACAGACAATAACAATAAACATTGTTCTAACTACCCCAACTCCACCCCTTTGAAACTGTCTATTGAACAATGCTCATGTGAACCTAACTCCCTCACCCCTTCCTCCTCTCTAACCCCAGTTTTGTTTGCTTCCCCAATTTTCCTATTATTATATTATATCCCTCCAACATAGAACATACCATTATAGTAAGTATTAAATCAATCCCCCAACTACGTAACACTCCTGCTCCACCACTCCTGTCATATGTTGCCTACATGTGCTTTTTGCCAATTTTTACCCCCACCAGCCCTCTTAATTTCCCTCCATTTCTTTTAGATGCTGTGTACAGACATTGCCCCATATCCCTTCCCTTCTCATAGCCCTCATAAACTCCCCCTCCCCATGCACAGCAATACATCTTCTTAGTTTACATTTCCCTCCCATTATCCTTTTAACACCCTCTATTTATTTTCCTATTAGTCATAACCTCTCTTCCTTTGTTCTATAAATTGTAGCAGGCATCTCATATCCCTAGCTAATTACATCACACTTTTTAGTCCTTGATCCTGTTGGAGAGCCCCCTTCAGAGCCCCTTCGAATCATCATCGCAGTCCTGTATAGTGTCTTCAGCCTTCCTTCATAGTAGCAGCCTGAGGAGTCCCTGTGATGTCGCCATTTTACAAGCTTCCACATGGGCTAAACATCTGGTCCACTATTTTCCCATCTAACCTCCTCCCGGTGCCATATGCCCTTGATGGGAAAAGGTTCTGTCTCTAGTCCACACATGGGTAGTAGTAAGATAGCTCCACATATTTTTATCTAACAAACTAAAGCTGCAAGCTCAGAGGAGGCCTGCTGTGTTCTCAGCCTTATTTACACATCCAGTTTCATATCACAGTCTGCCCAGTCTGGGAGTTCTTTTCCTAACCAACGCAAAAGACGTATTGGCCCAAAGAAGCAAAATGCTGTATTTCTCAGCTACCAACCTTTAACTTTATTTGCACTCAGTCTCTGTAGTTTGGATCATCATCCATCTCACAGATCATAGTAAAAATGTCAAAACCATTCCACACATTACCAGAGTGCTGCAGCTTAGGCCTTCCTATTCTTCTGGTCCCACTCTTTTTTGAAGGCCTGCAATTTCTCTGCTTCCCAAAATGAAAAGATGGCTCCCTCCATTCTCACCTTAACAGTCGCTGGGTACACCATAAAGAAATTTAACCCATGCTTCCTTAATCCATCCAAGTGAACATTGATTTGTTGCCTCTTTTTCTGTATCTTGAGCAACATATCTTGGTGTAGGGTCAGTTTATGGCCTTCATAAGTGAGTTGTTTTTTATTTCGGAATGCCGACAATATTTCCTGTCTGTCTTGGTAGTGGTGCAATCTAAAAATTACTTGCCATGGAGGCTGATTGCTTGGCGGTTTTGGAATGAGGGCTTTGTGGGCACTTTCGATTTTCAGCTTTCCTTTAGCCAGTTCCATAGTCAGTATTTTCGGCAGAGTCTCCACGCAAAATTTTAACAGGTTCCCACCCTCGATTCCCTCTGGCAACCCTCGGATACGGAGATTATTTCTTCTACTATAATTCTCCTGATAGTCCAGAGCTTCCTTAATCTCCTCTATTTCTTTTTCTAGTCTCTGCACCTTATTTGGAATTTCTCTGTTTCAGTCTTCTAAGTTTGAGTTCCTTTGCTCTGCTTCATTAATCTGCCTTGTATGCTATTTAAACTCGCTGGCTACTCCTTTTAGAGATTGCTCCAGGCTATCCCAGCACTGCTTGAAGTCAGTCAACATGTGCTCCGAGACTGCTTGGCTGATTGCTGTGAATTCTGCTGCCAATAATGAGATCGGGCCTTGTCTGCTCGACTGGGATCCCTCCTAAGTCCCCCAATTTTTAGCATTCTTTGCTATTTAGCAGGACGATTTTCCTGAAGTAATATATTCATTCATCTCCACACTTCTCTGCTTGATAAGATTAAGTGTTATGAAATCGGAAAGTTAAGTTTTAAAGCACTTTATTTGCCTTGAAGGACGGAGCTTCCGAGTGTTGCGACCAAGCTGTTTAGCTGCTCATCAGCACCCCCCTGCATTGTTTTTAATCACCATTTGTTTGGCTTTGTGCTTGCTGTGGGTATCATAGAAGAGCATGACCTTTGTTTTTTTGCAGTTAAGCACCAACTTATGAGAGGTGAACCAGTACTCAGCTTCAGTAAAACTTTTCTGAAGTTGGGCCTGAAGAAGGGTAGGGTCAGCAGTCTTTGAGAAAATCATCATCATCATCATCATCATTTATTTATAAAAAAGCCCGTTTCCAAAACCGAGGCCTCTGTACAACAACAATTAAAACACACTAATAGATACACAATACAAGAAATTAAAAATTATAAATGTTATAAATACAGCAGCGGCATTAAAAATCAGAACATGCTAGGCTAAAAAGATATGTTTTCAAGGCAAATTTAAAACTTTGGATGGCCAGGCAATCTCACACCCAACAAGGTAGAGAATTCCACAAGGTTGGGGCAATAAAACTACATGATCTTGCCCCAAAAATCTGTAAATCAACCCTGGGAATCTCTAGCAATCCCTCGTAGGTGGATAAGAGAGGACCGCATCATTCTCACGGAGGAGTACTGGTGCAGAACAGGATGCAGGAAGATTATTGAGGAAGGTGATAAATAGAAGGTATCTCAGTATTGATCCTTGAGGAACCCCAGAGCAGACAGGCAGTTTAGCAGAAAAAGTAGACCCTATTCTCACCTGTTGTGTGTGGTTTGCTAGACAGCTGGTGAACCACTTTAAGGCTTCTGAAGATATACCAAGACCACAAGTTGATGTGACAGCAAATGGTGATTGACTGTGTCAAATGCTTTAGACAGGTCAATAAAGGTTGCACCAACAAGCTGACCCTGATCAAGAGTATGGTGAATTAAACCTGTAATTCCAGTAGGGCCACAGATGTGCTGTACCATTTCCGAAAACCCTGTTGTTGGACACATTGTGGGTTGTATTTTTCAGGTACTCCACAAACTTGTCAGTAACAATCCTTTCAAGTGTTTTTGGACAATGGGGAAGAATAAATATTGGCCTATAATTCCCAGATAGTAATTTGTCCCCACACTAAAAACTGGTGCAACCAGAGCAGATTTCAGATCTGGAGGAATTGTGAAAGTATGAGGGAGCAATTGAGAAGTTTGGTGAGGGTAGGACTTCATTTAGGTTAGGAAAATAAGTTTTAGGTTGAGGAATCACTGCTTGACCTAGTTCCTCCTAGAACATTATGTAGGTATCTCTTGGCCTTGCTTTCTGAGATAGCTTTGAAGTAGTAACATGTGTGGGTCAAGACCTCTTCTGATTTGGTGGATGTAGAAGTGGTTCAAAGAAATTTGGGGGCAGAGTTTGGCAAGGGATCTGTGCAGGATGAATTAAATGTGTTGGCAATTAACACAGAATCATGGGTGATAGACTCATCAACATTTAACATAGTTGGAGCCTCCTGGATGCTTTCCCAGTGATTTCTAAAGGTTTTCCAGAATTTTTTCCAACCACCCAGGTCTTGGCAAGGATATCCTAATAGTAATGTGCTTTGTGCTTGTGAATAGCCTTGGTACATGTGTTTCTGGTCATCTTATAGGCCTATATGTCATGTTGACTGCCAGAGGTCCTGGCCCCATGCCAGAGGTGATGACAAGCTTTCATTTGAGTTCAGATGGTTTAAAGAGATTCAGGGATTATCAAGTCCCCTGATCCTATGTGTCTTAAAAGGGGCAAGGATGTCACAGGCCATATTGAAGTGTTCAATGAAGTATTGTAGAGCTGAGTCAGTATTAGGAGTGGTTTCAATGTAAGGCCAGTCTTGTTGTCAGAGGAGAGACTTTAGTGGCTGCAGGTGGCCATGGAGAGTAATTACTTTTGATTGTTATGGGAGGCTTGATACATTTTTAGACCAATAAAACTTGGTAGGAGAGTGATCACTGATAGTGTCAGGCAATACTTCAGAATGGAAGATATGTGTTGGACTATTCATTAGAACCCAGTCTAGAAGTGTGCTATTCCCAATCTTATAGTTTATCCTGGTTAGAGTTGTTATTAACTGGGTAAAGTTCAGGTCTGTTAACTCATCCCTATGCCTTGGCACCTGATGAGAAGCCAATTGACATTAATGTCACCTAAAAGGATGGTTTCTGTGTCTTGTTTTAGACTCATGAAGCAGTTCATTAGAGGTTTTAAGCCCTGTTCAGTGAGGTCAGGGGGAACATAGACTGAGCCAATGTTGAAGACCTTGTTGTGTGCACTGAGCATAACCTTAACAGCAAGGATCTGAATTTCCATAGCTGGTTCAGGGAGGGAAAGTGAATAGGCCAACAATGACTCCTTTAGGTACATGGCACAGCCACCTTCTCTTCTAGATAGTCTGTCCTGCCTAAAAAGTGAGTAGCCTGGTAGGATGATGGTAGAGTCAGGGGTAGATGGTGACAGCCATAATTCGAGGACTGACAGGATGTTGGGGTTGTGTACTACAACCCAAGCAGTGAGGGCATAATTTTTTAACAAGCTGTGGATGTTCATACTGGCCAGGACAAGCATACTCTGTTTTTGCTGCCATTGTCTCCATATGAAGGAGGGCCTGGATTAGGATGTACACTCCCAGAGATAAGGAGAAGTAAAAGAATGAGGCATTTCAGGAGTTGTCTTAGTAAATAAAGTGTAAGGGTATGAGATTTCCTCTTTAGAAATACTTTAGCAGGGCCTTTAGGAACAGAGAGGCTTTTAAGTAGCAGAAGAACAGTAGGGTCAATAGAGGATAGACAACTGCCATGTTTCATGTGCAGCCTGCTGTAGTGCAGCTTACATGGGAAGAAAAAGGTGAGTATAATACATTGACACTGTTGACCATGCCAAGTGTGATAAGAGGAAGCTCTGTGGTAGGGAGAACAGGGGTATGTGATGTGGGGTGCCATCCAAATGAGAGTGGGATCCACAGTGCGCAGAAAAGCACCAGAAATAGCTTTGCACTTTGTGATGCCATTGGAAAAGAGAGGAACTAAGTGAAGTCCAATAGGATTTAGTAGGGTGGCAATACAAGGAAGGTATATAGCAAGTTAAGATACTGTGACTTTAAGAGGGTAGACATTCTTAAATGAAAGAAAAAGATCCCTCTAGTGGCAGATCTGTATAATCTGCAAATGGAAAAATAGCAGAAAACAGTAATTTTAAGTATGAAAAGCAATTATGGTATCAAGAAGAATTAGCCAGAGGAAAAGCCACTCAAGATGCAGCAGCAGAGGGCAGTGTCCAATCAGGATTTGGCTATGGAAAGTGCCAAAAATTGAACGTGTTGGCAGAGTCCTTTCGTACTTTTGCAGGGTAGGGGAGCTTTCTTCCAGGCAGACCAGCTAAGCAGCACAGGTGTAGGCTTAGTTAGAGCTGACTGCACTGGACAAGGCTTCCGGAGGCAGCAGAGATAAGATCTCCACTGGAGGCAGTACCCAAGTTGGGCCTCCACTGAGGGGGAAGAGACAAGCAAGAAATTAAATAGGAGTTAGGGAACTGTGGGTAGAGGCAGGGCACAACAGCAGAGACAGAAGAGCAGCAGGAGGAATGAGATTTATGGGCTTACAGATTAATTTAGCAAAGGGGGAAAAGGCCAGGGGATCAGGAATGAAAATGAATTTGCAGATGAAAAGGTGAGCTTATTGCCATTGAGTCTGGGATGGGGCTGCAAGTCTACACATAATTTAATGCTAAACCTACTTAACAGCTTTAAAATTATACTATATGGAATGATAAATGTTCTTAAAATCTTTAAGAAAACAAATGAATAAATCAGTAACTGAGCAGCATTAGCTTAAATATAGTAACATCACTAAGATCAGGAACTTAACAGCCCTTTCAAAAAAAAAAATAGCAGAAAACAGTAATTTTAAGTATATAAAGAAATTGTGGTATCACGAAGAATTAGCCTGGGGAAAAGCCACTCGAGATGCAACAACAGAGGGCAGTGTCCAATCAGTATTTGGCTGTGGAAAGTGCCAAAAGTTGAACCTGTTGGCAGAGTCCTGTTGTACCTTTGCAGGGTAGGGGAGCTTTCTCATGGGTCAGACCAGCTGAGCAGTGCTGACTTGTTTCTACAGCTAGGTGATCTAAGCTGTAGGTAGTGAAAAGTCCGTATCTTGCTTCATTTTCGACATACAGGTACTGAAATTCTCGATGGGCTCCACAATGTTATCCTGTGGAAAAAATCAAAATTTTGTGATAGCATATCTATGGAATCGATTAACATTTTAACACCTAAATAGTATAATTCACATCTCTGGGGCATCCCCCTTAATACCATGCAAATTTCAAGTCAAATGACCAAACTGTTTATTTACAGTGCAGTGGCAAAGTTTTTAAAATCCTAGTTCGTGAGGTAGCAAAATCCCCAACCATGAGGTAAATCCCCTTTCACAAGTTGTCAAAATTGCCATCCACAAGAAATCCTTGACTGTCAGATTTTGGCCATCTGGTCCCTAAGTGGCAGTCAAGGATTTCGCTACCTCATGAAAAGGGATTGCTCATGGACTGGGATTTTGTCAGCTCGCGGACTGGAATTTTGTCTGCTCATGAAAGAGGATTCAAAAACCCAATCCCCTTTCATGAGCTGATAAAATCCCAGTCAGCAAGCTGATCCTCTTTCATGAAGCAACAAAATCCTTACCCGTGAGTCAATCCTCTCATGCAAGAAGGGCCATCTGGTCCCTAAGTCATGGTCAAGGATTTTGCTGCCTCACGAAAGGGATTGGCTCATGGACTGGGATTTTGTCAGCTCACAAAAGAGTAACAGAAGTGAGTCACAAAAGAAGAATTTCAAAATTTGAATTTGCCATTTTCTGACCAAAATGAAGCAAACCAAAGGTGTAGGTTTGTAAAGGGTGTCACCCTGAACAAAACCCATGCCTTATTGCAACAAGAAGTCACTAGTGGAAGAAGCTAAGGCATTTTGTTTGGAGGAAAAAATGAAAACAAGATGGCGGCTCTCAAAAGGTGAATTTTTCCTCACAGACTGAAATTTTTTAAATCCCTTTCATGAGCTGACAAAATCCTTAACCATGAGCCTAATCCCCTTTCACAAAACATATAAATCTTGGAGAGAACTGAGCATGCTCAGAACCCAAAAATTAAAAATGTTAAAACTTTGGAATGGATTGATATTTTTTAACCAAACCAATACTGGATTATTCTTTTACCCAAATTCTTTCTACGTTCAAGATTTCAGACCAAAACACCAAACGATTTGGTCACAGAATGATGGGCAAAAAATCTGCCAAAAGTGGAGAAAAATGCATTTTTTAGTGCTTCACTGAGCAACAGTTGTAAGTCCAACCAAAACATAACTTGGCAGGTCAAGAGATCTGACTTACCAAACTGCTTTTTCTAACTGTTGTGCAAATCCATTGAATGGTTACAAAGTTATTAACCTGCAAAATTTGGGGGTTTAACATTAAAGTGCCTATTCAACCCTAACTATACTGGCGCATCCATGCCAGTATAATATATAAGGGATATACAATGGTGTGCTGTCAGATAAATTATTTATCTACATAAGTGCTGTTTGACCTCAGGTAACCTCAGGAGTGGCGCAAGCCATGAGTGAGGTGTCCGAGGTCAAACAGCACAAGTGTAGATAAATCATTTATCTGAAAGCTCACCATTGTATATTTCATTTATGCAATAGGGATGCTTTCAATCACTGCAGGAACATTTGGTTTTGACTGTTTAGCTTTTATTTTAAATCATAATTTCTGGGAGTTTTGGTTAACTTTCCTAGAATATGTCCGCCTAGCATAGTGATTGCTATTAAATGAAACATCACTCATTTTGTAGAAAACTTCTTATTGAACAAATGTCATGCTCACAGTACCATGACTACCTTTTTTCATTTTAAAGTTATTCACATTTATTTGTCAAACAAGGGAAAAGAAAATAGAATTGTATGGTGTTTTTTTTTGCTAATTATAACAAAAATAAAAGGTATCCATAAATGAAACACCACTCATTTTGTAGATATTTTTGTGCTGAACATTTTTTGTGCTCACAGTACCATGCTGTCATTTTTTGTTTTAAAGTTATTCACATTTGTTTCTCAAAAAAGTGAACAAAAAATTAAATGTTCTTCTGCTTTTTTGCTAATTGTAAAAAATCTATAAGGTATCTATACATGAAACACCACTCATTATGTCGATAATTTTGTGCTGAACAATTTTCGTGCTCACAGTACCATGCTATCTTTTTTCGTTTTAAAGTTATTCCCATTTGAATATGGTTAGTACTGCTTCTGAGGCCGAACATTCTAAATGACTTCTAAAAGATTTGTGACATAGTAACTGTGTATAAATGGTCACTGTATGTATATAGGGAATAGTGCATGGGAAACCATGCACAACCAGCCTGTTGTACCACAAAGGGGTTCTGATTACCTCAGACCTCAAGAGCAAAGCTCGAGAGGTCCATGGTAATCAGAACCCCAAGGTGGTACAATAGGCTGGTTGAGCATGAGGATCCCCATGTGTTATTTTTTATAGTGTATATTCCCCATTTTCGATTATGGTTTTAATTTTTAAAATAGAAAAAGTTTGCTGCTCCATCCTGCTGTTCAAGTTAGGGCATGCTTGCTAGGTGGTGTGCATGGTTGCTAGGGAACAGATGTTACATTGCTTAATGAGCAGCCTTCTATTGGCTGTCATTCCGGTGTGGGGGGGATTAAAAAAAAATAACATGGCAGTCGTAGTTCTCACTAAGTGAGCGGGAGTTGGTTTGGGGATAGCTCGGTCATTGTTTTTGTTAAAACTAAAAATATCTGGTTGATCCTGCATTTTCACAATATCTGATTGATTTTACATCTTTGAGGCTGTGATGTGACTGCTTCTACTGCCGCTGCCGGGAGTGTGGAACCTGCCATTTCCGCTGAGTAAAGGTAGGAGACTGAGCACGTGGAACCTCTAGAGATTTTCAAAATGTTGTTCTGCTGCAGTAGGGTACAATCACATTCCATGACCTTTTGAACTGCAGCAGAACAATATTTTTAGAACCTCCAGTTTCCATGCACAATAAAGGTCCACTATACACTATAAATTTATTTATACATACAGTGACTCAGATAAATGCATTTATCACACTGAATATATGTCCACCCCATTGCATATATATATATATATATATATATATATAAAGCTCATGAATATTGACAGATCTGGCCACATATATTTGATATTGAAACTCTAATTCCCTTTCTTCTCCATAGTTAATAAATAAAATTGTGAAATAGGTCTGTATATGTCCTACTGCCCCTTTTTATTTATATTAATATTTATGTGAGTGGTATAAATAAATGACTGTACACAGGCAATTGTTCTCTGTGTTTACTGTACATCTTTTAACATGCATAGTGTACATTGTATGATAACTGCATCTCTACACTGTGTAGTAATCTATCCTGTATTAGTTTAGCATTACCATTACTAGTTTATATGCTGTATGTATTGTACAGGGCTTTTTTGAAAACAGAGCTTCTCCCTCACACAATTATACTGTAAAAAAATAAAAATAATAATTTAAATATAAAAAATGATAACATTTTAGCAAGCAATCAGATTTATGAATGCTCTCCTTGCCATCTCAAAATCATCTGCAAATTCTCCTCTTGTTCTTAATAGGAAAATCCCAGCATTCATATACACAGGTGATGTGATCCTTATTTCATTGCCCCCATTTGGTCCACAGAGAAAGATAATCTGGTGGCTTTTAATTCATTACAAATAATATTTAACATGAATACATTAAAGATTCTATAATTTGAAAGGTGTGTGAAGACTGGAAATCATCAGTGCATGATAGTGGCGAATATTTTGACCTACACTTTTTTATTCTGTTTTAGGATTTCCCCTTATCTCTTGACTTGTATGACTCCCTTCTTTCCTCATTTTAGTGCTTTAGTACTTCTTTTCACATTTAAAATAATAAAAGGAGTGCTCCTTTCAATATGGCTTGGATCAGGTTTTTATAAGTATTCTCAGCTGTTTTTTCCAACACCTATTGTCTCATAAGGCCAGGGAGCACTGCCTGCTGCACAATAGTTCATTTTTGTCACAACAGAAGGGATTTTAAACAATTGACTTACTTTATGAGACAACAGGTGTACAAAAACAGGAGAGAATAATGATGAAAACCTGGTCCTAGGCTGGAAAAGGTAAAATGGTATTCATTGATAATGAATAAAACCGTCTATGAAAGCAAATACAGTGTACCATCCCTCATACTGACATCTCATCAAACATGCATTGGTTTATCTTGATTCAATTAATACTTGAGTAGATCTTCCATAAAACCATTCATTGGTGCAAGCAGAGCAAATTACAATCCCAATTATTAAAAGGGAACAAGATCTGGAGCATTAAAATATTTCTCCTTGGAATATTAACTGTCCCTAATACTGTAATTATTGCTCAGTATTAATGGTTGCCCAAAGCACTCCAGCCTCTCTGGTAAGAACAGATCTCAATAAAGTTAGTATACAAGTACAAACACTAATATAACTAAGGGCCATACATTACTTGTTAAAACTGATTAAATGTGGCTAAAAACTCCATGCTTCCATATCTGGCTTATAAAGAATAATGTTGGGTTGTTCAACTCAATGGCTAGAACAGCTCTGAACTATTTTTAAAAAAGTAAAATGTTTTGTATGGTAAAATCATTTGAAAGATAGTCCCCTAAGTCAAGACAACAGATCCTGTATTAAAAAATGTAATCTAACAAAACTTAATAATCTCCAGAACATAAAAAAAAAACCTGTAAAAAATATCCTGTGGTTAGTGTAGTTTAAACAAACCCTGGATCTGGAACCTTACTGTACTTTGAAGTTTTAATGGATCTGGAGTTGGGATAACTGTTTATCATCTTTAGATTTTAATGCAGTTCATTGGATTTGGTAATCATAAGATATACTGTATTAACATATCTATGCAGATAATATACTTGCTACTTTACTGCTCTTAGGGTTCCCTTGGAACTAGTGAGCATGTTCTGCTTTAATGCACTTGATATATAAAATGTTAGTATACATTTCTTTCTCCAATTTTATGAAGTTCTATATTTGCTGTTAATGCATCATTTGAATGGTTAAGTCTCTTTCTTTGTTCTACAGACTCTTGAGTGATGGTCATGGTTGGGAAATTTCTGAAAGTAAATGAAAAAATAGAGCTAAAGTAAATAATGTTAAACTGAAAAAACAAAATGCAGTTTTGTGTATTTGTGCAATTTTTATTGTACCTCATATAATCATTATTTCAGATTATTGATCTTTTAATCTTCTCTTTTGATTTTGTAAAATATTGAATCATAGAATCATAGAAATGTGATGGTAGAAAAGGTCCTCTCTGGCCCATTGAGTGTGCCACTTACTCCCCACCTACTCGTCACCTTTGTCAAGGGACTCCCCTTTCCCCCACTGGTCAACCCCTTAATACTTTACCTTACCCTCTTGAATCCCTCCACTGTTTCAGCCCCAACCACCTCCTCTGGCAGTTTGTTCCAGGTCTCCATTACCCTATCCATGAAGTAACACCCCCTCACATTGCCCGTAAATCTTCCTCCTTCTACACTTAAACTGTGACCCCTAGCTTTAGCACCCACTTTCCTTGTAAATATGTTCCCCTCCCTTGACTTATTAATCCCCTTTCACGTACTTAAATGTTTCTACCATGTCCCCTCTCCCTTCTAGTCTCCAGTGGGTATAGATCCAGTTCTCTCCACCTTTCATCATGTGGCTTCCTATGAATACCATGCACAATCCTGGTTGCCCTTCTCTGAACCCATTCAATCCCATCTATGTCTTGCATTGGTGAGGTCTGATGAACTGGACCCTATACTCCATTTGAGGTCTCACCATGGTTTTATAAATAGGCATCAGTACCTCCCTCCTTCTGCTTGTTATGCCCCTCCCTATGCACACCAGCATTCTATTTGCCTTGCCCACCACTTTTCTGCATTAGTTAGCACCTTAAGGTTGTCTGATTTCATAATCCCCAGATCCCTCTCCTACTCAGTTGGCTTAATTGCTTCTCCCTAGTTTGTAAGCAGTTTGTGGGTTTTTACACCCCATGTGTATTACTGTACACTTTTTGGCATTGAAATTCAGCTGCCAAGTTTCCAACCACCCTTCTAGAATCTTCAGGTCCTCCTTCATGGCCTTCACTCCCCAGGTGTCCACCCTATAGCAGATCTTCATATCATCTGCAAATAGTCATATCCTCTACTCTAGCCCTTCCATAATTTCAGTGATATCGATATTAAAATGAAGGGGTCTTAGTACTGACCACTGGTGAACACTGCTCGTCACCCTATCTCTCTGGAATGTATCCCATTAACCACCACCTTCTGGCTTCTGTCCTGCAAATAATTTTCCATCCACCTAGTTATTTTCTGTCCTGCCCCTAAGCTTTTCAGCTTATTTACCAGCCTTCTGTGAGGGACAGTGTCAAAGGCCTTTCTGAAATCCAGATAGGTCACATCCACCACCCCTCCCTTATCAATTGCCTTCGTTACTGAATTGAAAAACTCTATTAGGTTCCTTTGGCATGACCACCCATTACGGAAGCCATGCTACCTGTTTTCCTGCAGTCTGCTGTCCACAAGGAAGTTTATCACCCTTTTCTTTATCAGTACCTTCATCACCTTACCCACCACCAAAGTGAGGCTGACTGGGTGATAATTCTCTACCTCCTCCTTGCTGCCACCCTTATGCAGTGGCACCACATCAGCCTTCTTTCAGTCACTTGGTACTCATCCTGTATTGTGTTTGCTTTTTTTATCTTGAAGCTAATAAATAAAGCATTTCAACATCTTGTTGTGGGGTCATTGGGGGCTGGGCCATGCAGCTGCTGGCTGCTGGATAGCACAGTTCTGGGTGGCTGAGTAAACAGTCAGCTTTGTAAGGCCTTAGAAACCCCAGTGACATGTGCCAGTGCCTGGGGATTTTCTTGGTTTCTTCCAACCCACAACACATTGGTGTGGATGACTCTGTGGCATCATACACATCATGCTTAGCATGCAAGAGCTGTCAGTGTCTTCCTTCCATTGCTTTAGCTCTGAGTGCACCACCTTTGGTCACCAAGATGGCAGCTGTACAGTGGATTCTGATACCCTCCTGCTTTGGAGAAAAAGAACACCCAACTGAATGCTTAATCTTCCTCCCTCTGTTAACCCTCAATGACCCACTTGGGTCACCAGCAAGTCCAACAGTATTACCTCTACACTGCTAGGCCAAGTAAGACTGGCTTTGACTTCTACTCTAAACTGCTTGGAAAACAATATAGGTCAGTAATACATCTTCATCTTGCCCAATAGTCTGAGGTGCCCTTTCTCCAGTTACATCTCTTCCTCTTACTCACTTGCTTGAGGCACTGTTTTATTGTGTAGAGAAAACCATCTTTGATATATTCCCACTTGCTCTCTGCCTCATCTAGCTGGTATATGTCATTAGTCTATCCCTTATTTCCTCCACAATCCTCTTAAAGTCACCACATCTAAAATACAGTATCTGTGGCTAGAACATCTATGTTGTGCTTTCAAGGCTTTTAGGCTCATAGATCAGCCATGGGTATAACTGTTTAAACTAGATCCATGACAGTCAGTCAACAAATTATTTGTTGAGTGCCATTACAGCAACTCCTTTATGTCAACCACATTTGCGGTCGGCATGAAGGGAGTCACAGGACAGATTGTTTTCTTCAACGTGCTTTGCCTCTGAATCCCCCATGTGGGGGGCTCTGCCCCCTGCACCCCCGCTACTAAAACAATCAACTCTGAGTCGGAGTTGTTTCAGGGAGGGGGTGCAATATCCCCGGAATGCAGTGGCAGGGTCCAACACCAACACTACAGCAACCTGGTGCTGTTGTTGCTGTAGTGCCAGTCACTCTTGAATTGTCGAGGTAGCATAGGCATACCGTTTAAACCATTTTTCAATACGCTCCTTCATGTTTTTCTATTATATTATGAATAGTTTTACTTGGAAAACAAACATAAAATTATCAGGCTAACTCTTGCTCATTCACAAATATTTTTATTACTTTTCTCTTGAGGGGTGCAACTAGTTATGGCACAAATAATTTAAATCTGAGAACCCAGTGAACCGTGCATAACATATCATTTAAATATTACAATTTGCTTTCTGTCTCAGCTAGTAACTTTCTGATTTTATCCCAGAGAGGATTAAGAATCTCTCAGTGTTCATTTCAGAGCTCTAATGTGACTTTTCAACCCAGTCACCACATGTCATGGTGGACCACCCATTGGCAGGGTTTCTCTTCTAAGATGTAATTGCCTGAGTTGGCTGCTTGAAAATAAGATGTCTTGCCTTAATTGGCTTACTTAAAATCAGGTTCAGTCCCTAGGCTATGTGCTGATGATATGTGGGGAGCTTTCTAATGCAGACAACCATACATCTCCTAAACAACCACAAAATTAAATGATCAACCTTTGCTCATTCACAGACATTTAATTACTTTTCTCATTGGGTGTGTACAGTACAAGTCACATTAATCTGTTCCTCCAATGAGTTGTTTTAGCATTTCTGACTCAGTTGCATAAGTGTTGCTGAATCCAGTACAAAGCCCTATACAAACTGTTTCTTAAGTGTTAAAACTCCGTTTTGTGTTGCATTGTGACTGGACTGCTGATGCATTCCAAATGAGTTGCAAAATCTTTTTACAAACATTGCTCTTGAGTTGGTTAAGCATTGAAAAACAATGAAATATGTGTTGACAATGCACTGTTAACTGTAAAAAACAATGCTAAACCAACTCATTGGTGAAACAGTTTAATGTGACTAGTACTGTAACTGGTTATGGCAAATGTTAATTAAAGCAGAGATCCCAGTGCACACCCTCACCCATGGCAAATCTTTTAAATTTTAAAATTTTATTTCTGATTCAATTGGCTGCTTTTTAGAATGTTAGAATAAGGACTCAGCCTATGGTTGGTCCACCTTGATGGTTGATGGCTCAGCTAAAAAGTTACATTAGAGCTTTGATTTGAGCACTAAGAGACCCCCACTCCCCTTTAGGATTAAATAAGTACTGTAAGTAGTTTATTAAGGCAGAATGGAAATTGTAATATGTGAATGATTTGCATTTGAAGAGGGGTGCACTGGATTCTTTGCATGGCCCAGATGACTATGGATGGTTAAAATAGCATGGGATTTATTAAAGCTGATCATGGGCATCCTTGGTTATCCATGGTTGATAATGTCATAAGTTTCTTGTGTTATAAAACAAAGTTCTGCACTGCTCATGTAATATAATTTTTTTTTAAATAACCTTACTTTTTTGTAATGGATGTTTATACAACAGGGGTGAGCAAATAACTCATTGAATAAAAAGATGTATTCTCATTATAGTGAGAATAAACCACTGTGGTGATGTCACCACAGTGGTTTATTTTTACTGCAGTGAAATAAACCACTGTGGTGAGAAATAAACCACTGAGGTGACATCACCACTGTAGATTATTTGGGGCCCTATTGTATAAATAGAACACATGATGGGCTAGTGTGAAATATGGGAAATATTTGCACTCATCCATAGTGACCTCCGATAATATCACTTGTGGCTCCACCGCTCTTGTTATTACTGGAGGTCACTATGCACTCATGCAAATATTTCCCATATTCCACACTCACCCATCATTTATCCCCTATATATTACCCTCGCATACTTCTTAAATTGATTTCATTTTTTGGTCCACATCTGCTGTTGTTTTTACTTCTAATGGAGTCTCTCCACACTCATAACTGACATAGCAGACCAACTGCAATTGATACCACCTTAAAAGAAATTGATTTAAGACGTAGGCAGTTATTAAATAAATTGTTTAGGCTCATGAAATTAATTTCTTTGCATAAAGAAGGTTTGTTGTTCAGATATTGCAAAATAATGTTATTATTGTATTTATTTATATTAATTTATGGTGTCAAGTTCTGCATTCTTATATGCAAATCAAATATGCAGCTTTGGTTGATATCCCATGCTCTTATGACAATAGACAAACCATGGTAAAAAATGGATGAACCATGGTTGACCGTGGTATGTCCAGAACCCTCAGAAAACATATTGAGAAATACCTTAATACATGGAGATCACTACTGAAAAGTTTATTACTATTTTGACCAAGAACAGTAGAAAAATTGAACTGTAACTTTTCATTAATTAATATGGTATATTGATAAACTATAGATTTTAGGAATATAATAGCAACAGCTTGAATATATTTGAGAAACAGTTTTACATTTCCAAAAAAAGATTAGCTATGTACAGCAGCAGTTACTTGCAGCTATGATAATAGATGGCCTAATTTAGTCTGAGACTTAAACTAATCCTTACAAGGCTTTGAATGGATTCTTTATTTATAGTATTGATATATTTATTTAGTTTTTATTGACCAGGTAAGCACACCACACAACTTAGTCCCTGTACACATTAGAGCTGAAGATTTGCACCGGTTTAAAAAACGTTTTAAAAATGTTTTTAAACTCACCACAGCAGCCCATCCAGATCAGTCTTCAACCAAGTTTTAACTCGGTTATACCACAGCCAACTCCCGTCTGCATCTGCTTCCAGTAACGTTTTGTAAAACAGGTTCTCCACGACCCTTAACATGCTTCCTGGAGGAGCAATATGCAGACACCCATCCACACTACAGGGTAATACGCTTTTTCTCATAAAACCATTTTTAAAAACAGATTTGAGACTAGCTCGTAGCAGGGTTTAAGCACAGTTTCCTAACACGCTTTGAACCCATGTGTAAATGCGGATGGGCACCGTGTTTGCACTAGTTAAAATGTTTCAAGCACCTTAAAATGTTTTAACTAGCCTGATATGTACAGGGCCTCAATGTCTCATGTCAGACATGTCCCGGAAGAGTACCCAATGAGCAAATTATGAGAAAGACCCATCAACAGGGAAAACATTGAATGAGCAGCAGAATACAAAGTCAAATCAAAACAGTTAGTGCAATAGCCAATTATTTGGGAATAATCAATAGCATGACAATAAAACAGAAATTCAACTCAAACTATGTTCATAATTAGGAGTAAAATTTAGTATAATACTATGACAATTATATTTAAATGTCAAGGAGCAGTGCAAAAGCAATGGGCAGGGAGTAAATAAAAAGTTAATATAATGAAAACAAGTGCAGTTCCAAGTCATGCTATTCTTTAAGTAATTCCAAGAGGATCTTCTAAAGCAAGAGTGTGAGGATGAGCTGCAAACATGTAGCAGAACATAATTCCATATTCTATGAGCCAATGACAGTGAAGGCCTGTCACTCATGATTGTATAGGTTTTGGGGGCAATGAGCAAGGACTTGTCATTGAACCTGAGTGAGTGAGAAAAGGTGGTACCATTTAAGCAAGAGGAGCAGGTGAACCATGTGTGATTATTTTGTCTATAATATATCCTAATACAAACTGCAGCTACTTGAGAGAGAGATAGGCACCCTCATTTGTGGGTGAGATTATTCAAAGACACAGGGCAAATCTATAAATATTATTTGTAATATTCCACTTGGCAAAGTTGCATTGGTAATGGAGGGTAAACCATACCACAGGGTGAGAAAAGGAGCTTCTCTGCAAGTGCTGCACAAGCAGCCAGAGTTAGAATATTCCTGGTATGACATGCCATGCCAATCTCTGAATGTACTGCCCTGTGGGTATTTTGAATTTGCAGGGAAAAGTTCAGCAGAGGATCCTGAATGTTTTCTAGGTACTTTGTGGACAGCACTATATTTAGTGTTGACCCATTTGTGGACAGCACTATATTTAGTGTTGACCCATCAATGCAACTAATAGACAAGGGTTCCAAGCAGGCTCTAATTTGTGGCAGAGAACAAAACAGCATGGGTTAAATTTTATTTTTATTTAGAACAAGTTTTGTTTTTCATAAGTCAAGTTTGCATTTCATGGAAATAAAGCTGGGGCTTAATATGCTAAACTAAAGAGAAGCACCATGTCATCAGCATACACTGTAGTACAGCACAAGGTAATAGTTCTTAGAAGAATATTAATGAACATGGAAAAGAGGACAGGACATATATAGAGGCCTAGGGGGCACCATTTCATTTCATTTCATTTTATTTTTTATCCTTGTAAGTCTGATGAGCATGACTGCCCGTTTTCACAGATGACAAGCATTACAAAAATACAAAAACAATAACAAAATACAATACAGACTTCATACAATGACAAAATACAATACAGACGTCATACAATAGAACAACATTAAATCAACATGTACATTCCTGAGAAAGTTTTAAATACATTTTCAAACTGATTTTAAAAGGCAGTAATGTATTACAATTTAAAACATCTTGGGGGAGAGAATTAAAAAAGTGTTGACCCCTATATAAAAAGTAGTGTTGACCTAAAGCTTTCTTAAAGAAGGGTAGGTGAAATGTGAGCAAAGACTGAGTTCTGGTATCTTTAGGATTTAGATATCTAGGACAAAGTACACTTATTGATTTAGGCAAAAGACCAACTTGGATTTTAAACAAAAAAATACTCATTTTAAAGTGTATCTTGCTAATAAGGGAGAAACAATTAGAAAATGTCAACAGGAGACAGTGATGAGTTCTTGCAGGTACACCAACCATGAATCTCAGAATGGAAGCTTGATGGGAGCCAGATCTGATAAACACCTATCAAATTTAAAAATTTTGGGGAGTTTGTTTATTTATTTGCTTGTTTTTGATAACTGAGTTGGTGCACTAGACATAGAAAATGACTACTTTCAGGCAGGATCTGTGAGAGTACAAAACAGGTACAGTCAGTACAGAGTAGAAGTACATTAAATACAGGATACAAGATCAGTTTATTGTGAAATAAAACAAAACATTGTAGTCAGCAAAACACATCAGTAAGGAACAAAACATTGAGATAAGTATTAAACAGAAGTAAAGTACAATATAAAATGAAAGTAATATTTTATGACTAAATAAAAGACAACAATACAATGGGAGGAGATTATGAAAGACAATTTGAAGAGATCAGGTGCTAAGCAGTAGGCAGATGTGCTCCCAAGAGAGGGGAGGAAGGACAGGTTAGGAAAGAGGGAGGGGAAAGAGAAGCAAATTAAATGGCAAAGGGGAGAATGGTGATAAGTTGGGGAGAAACAGATTCAGGTTAAAACATCAAACAGTAAGTGATGGGAGAATGGATAAGGCCTAGAACAGAAGAAACATAGCAGAAAAGGATGAGGAGGAGTTCTGGGGGGGGGGACCAGAAGCAGGGGTCAGACTAGGTGACTTTTTAGTTAGACAGATAATGCTAAACTCAAACAACTGCATGAATGGGCAGTCCTAGGACCTGCAGCTTAGAACAGTGGAGGCTATGACCAAACAGACCAAATGCTTTTCATAGATCAAAAAAAGACTCCACCAGTAAACATAACCTGGTCTGTAGCAGTTTTTAACTCTGTTGTCATATCAAATAGGATAGTGGAAGTACTATGCTCCATTTGAACACCATGTTGCTCAGCTGTAATTAAGTTGTACGTACAGCATACAGGTAATTAGTGAGCTGACTTGCAGCTACTCTCTCAAGCAATTTGTTGAGAGCATGCAGTATCATAACAGGGCAGTATTCATCAAGACACTTGGGGCACCCTGTTTAGGTACTGGGACAACTCTGGCTGTCCACCAAATGTTTGGAACACTACCGGATGCGAGGGAAGAAGTGTGAATATACCATGACCAAAGGAGCAAGCAGAGATGTGCCGAGTTGTAGGAGCTTGATCTGTAGGCCGTGATGCCCTGGACTTGTGTAAGAAGATAGACTGGTGAGAAGTTTACTAATATTAATAGTCACAACTTTAAGAGACTGGTAATGAGAGGATGGAGGAAGGGATGCAGGTGAGTTCTGTTCACAAGGGAGGTAGGTTATGCGGTGAATGCAGTCAAATCAGATAAAAATATAGGTTAAAATAATTTCCAATAGTATGTTTTTATTTTATATAATTTATACCACTAAGAAGAGTTCAATCAGCTTACTGCTTAGAAACATATTTGATCAGACTTATGAGTATATTACACAAAATGGTCTGTTGACCAGTGGATAACATGGTTTCCACCTCCACAACAATGCAGAGACTTCCTTGTGTAAGCCCCACCCTAGTCCGGTGCTTACATAAGTTGGGCAGGGGGCTTCTGCGGTCCTGGGGGTACTAGCGTCTGGTCCATTGATGTGGCTGCACCTGCTGCAAGCCTAGCTGTGACTGTGATTATTGTTGGTGCTAGTTAGGAACCAGGTGTCTAGCTAGAAAGTTCATGCTACTTGTTTTGGGTTCCTACACAGAGAAAAGGCAGCTCTTCCTCTTCCCCCCATCCTAAAAGCAAGAGAGGAGGAAACTGCCTGCAGGTAGAGATGCTTTGGCTACCCCTGCCCATGGCAGGAACAAGAAAGGGGTGGGGAAATGCAGAGCTGGTGGGAGAGAAAGGAGAGTTTGGGAGAGAGAGAGTTGGGAAGAGAGAGAGTGAGAGCAGGGTGGAGGAGCAGGAGGAAAGGGAATGGAGGTCCCCCAAAGGAAACCAGAGGGCTATTTTGGTGGTTTTGTCTGGCAAAGGCTCTAGGCTGCATCCCACTCTAACCACTCTCTCCCCCCTTTCAATCATAAGGAACAGGAAGGAGTCAGATAGTCACTGGGGCTGTGCAGGAGGGCCCGTCAGGTAGGTTGCTCAAAAGGTACTGGGGCAGACTATTTGACCTGAAGGTACTGCGACCTCCAGCCTGGGGTGTCTGGGAGGCTGCTGCATCAGGGACAGATCTTCCTACCAGGGGAGAAGCCAGGGAAACTAAAAAGTACCAGGGGGAGTTGAACTGCTGTGGCACCCACCCATTGCAAAGATCAGAGGAATCGTGGAGAGAAAGATAAACAGGCCTGCCTGGTGAAAGCCATATACAAAGGCCTGTGGGTGAAGCTGAAAAGGTCAGGCAGGTGAAGAACTACACCACCCATTTTGTGGGACACGATGTGCTGTGGACTGCAGGGGTCATTGCCTTCTCCAGGCACTGTGAGCACACCAGGCTGCAGCTCGGGGGAGACCATTGTTTTCCTTGCCAGGAGGGTCAGGAGGGAACAGTCCTCTACACCAGTTTATCTTTGTTTCCTTGGAACTTGTGCGAGTGTGTAAGGGCCCCAAAGGTAAACAGCAGGCCTGCAGACTAAGGGACCATGAGGTATCCACTAACTGTGACTGGTCTGGGTGCACCCAGGGGAAAGGGGGGAAGTGGTGATAAGTGAATGTTTGGTAACCAGGAGGTTTTGGATGAGTAGCCCCCACCTCCTATGTATTAGTTTGTAGTAATAAACTGAGTATTTATTGTTCATCTGTTTCACATGCTGTGTGTATAAAGCCACTGTGGGGAGTGATTGTGGGTCTGGGGGGTCATCACAGGCAGTCATTAGAGGGAAGACCATTATTTGTCCTGGGGAAATATTCTAACCTGTTCTACCCACAGGAGGTGATGCAGGGGCCCCAGATGGAGGCACTAAGGCACCACAGAAGCTACTGGTAAGTACTCAGGCCCGGCCTCTCGGGGAGGTACTGCTGAGTTAAAAGGTTCCTAGTTCTGGATAATAAGAGACTGCTTGTCCATAGCCTTCTGTTCCCTTTATATGATCACAATTTGTTTGTGCTGCTGTTCCTGCCTGGATTCTTTACAAAGTGTGCACTCTCTACAACAGTGTCTATCATTTCTTACTGGCCTGCCTTATCATACCCACCACTGCCATATATATACCACTGATTCTTGCCCTTCCCTAGAGGATCACCTAGCCCATAGGTTGGTGGTGTTCCTCCACAAGGTGCTGCTTGGGGATGTTCACTCAAGTATCACTGAGCTCTTTCTAGTTCTCATCCAACATACTGGGGACATGTTCCCAGCCCAAATTTACATTCAAACTTCCCTTTAGGAAAACTTCCACAGGAAGGAGACTGACCTATGTGGCAACTGGCCCTTACAACCTCTTACATCCTATTTTCAAAACTGTTAATTCCTACCTTTGACTCCAGGCTCCACCAATATATGCCTGACAATGCACACTACAGTTGCTTCTGATCATCTACGTTTTGTCTTACCCAGTTGTTTCTTTGTCTACTTTTGTACATTGTATCTATTATTGAATTAAGTCTTTTCTTTGCCCTGTACTATGATGTACAGTACAATTCACATTAAACTGTGTCACCAATGAGTTGGCTTAGCATTGTTTTTTACAGTTGGCAATGCGCTGGCAACTCATATTGCATTATTTTTCAATGCTTGACCAGCTCAAGAGCAATGTCTCTAAAATGTTTTTTTCTGCTCAGTTGGAAAGCATCTGCAATACAACCTCAATGCAATCAATTCTGCATTTAACTCTTACAAAACAGTTTGTGCAGAATGTTTTGCTGGAGCCAGCAACACTTATGCAACTCAATCAGAAATGCTAGAAAAGCTCATTGCAGTGCCGGGCCGGTGGCACTGAGGACTAAGGTGCTGGACACCTTATGTTGTGCCATGCCAATGACCCATGTTCAGGAATGAATACAGGCCATCGAAAGATCAGTGGGTGGGGTGTGCACGGAATTGGATGGAGCCACCAAGAGACAGCTCTCCTCTCTGGGGAGGGAAGGTGATATCCCTTGGCACTTGACTGCCTTTCAGTGGAGGCCAGGGGGCAGCGCAGGCCAGAAAGAGCATCAGGCACTAGGCTGACAGGTGGGAGGAAGGAACTGCCACCAGGGCTATACTTCACATGAGCACCTCCATGCACATGCTATTCTACTTCTGGGACTCCGGGGTAATTGGGAGGCAACAAAGAAAATGGAGGAAAATCGACACAGGATGATGCCAACCATCCACAGGCCCCACTCCTGGGCCGTGCATAAGGTAAACCTTGGTAATTCTGGGATGTTGGGGCTGGGGGGGGCTGGTCGGGCTGAAGGGGGCAGCCAACAGAGATAAAAAAAAAAGAAAAAGAAAAAAAAAAGAACAGCTCATTGTGTGAGCAGTTTAATGTGACTTGTACTGTATAACTGGAATCTTATGAAAAAGGGGTATGTTACTCAGTACAAAAAATTAAAATGAAATGGGATGCAACTTCAATACATTCATTTATATTCCTCCAGAAAGAAAGGGGGTCCTTAGAAGAGGCTAACAAGGCATGATGACAGTACACAGTTTTGGCAGTGCAGAATGCCCTCTTACAGGCATTCGGTAACTTTCTATACTCAAAAAGGTCAACCAATGATGGGGAGTCTTGAAAATTGTACCATTGTTTGTCTCTGGTTTACATACATTTATGAGGTCACTATGAAACCAGTTGCAGTGCCCTTGACCCTCCCTATGAAAGGGGTGTGGACATCTTGTTATGTTGAGAGAGTCTGGGTGAAGGCAGAGATTGCATCATAGGCATAGGAGGACATAAGGACATGGGTCCAATCAAAAGAAGAAGAAGGAGACGAAGAATCTGCATTTTTATAGCACTTTTTATACACATTGTATCCTAAAACTCAATACAAGCAATGCTACACTGTAGTGGCATGACTGAATGTGTAGCGGCAGCCATTTTCCACATCAACACCCATATGCAGCTTTGGACAATTGCATGAACCAATTTTATGAAGGAGACACGGATGATAACTCCAAGGTACCATTCCTCAGTCATATTGCTAAGTCTTCCCCACCAATCCAGTACTCTTCCCTGGGGTTCTTGTTCCCTAGGAGAAATACCTTGCATTTTTTGGTGATGAATTCCAACTGCCAAACCCTAGACCACCCCCTCTAGCTTTTGTACATCATTCTGCATTTCCCTGATTCCCTCGTTGCTATCCACCCTCCCATGGAGTTTAGTGTCATCTATGAAGAGACACAGCCTGCCAAGGATGCCATCACCAATGTTGCTAATGAATATATTGAAGAGGATCAGTCCAAAAATACATCTCAGTAGTATCTCACTCATGACCACTCACTCTGCTGAGTTGACCTCATTGACTACAACCCTCTACTGCCTCCTCTCAGCCAGTAACCTACCTAGTTTACTATGATCTTAGCTGCACCTAGATCCTTCATCTTCTTCAACATGCATCTGTGAGGCCCAGAGTCAAAAGCCTTGTTGAAGTTGAAGTAGAGCAAATCCACAGCATGGCCTTATCCAATTCCATAATCACCCAGTCAAAATGAATTATCAGGTTAGTCTGTCAGGTCCTCCCTATCACAAACCTGCACTGTTTACTATCCTGGAGATCATTGCTCTCCAAGTAGTCCATGAGTTCCTCTTTGACAAGTACCACCAGCTTCTCTGCAGTAGAGGTAAGACTGAGTTTCTCTACAATAGAGGTAAGACTGACAGGCCTGCAGTTCCCTGCATGTTCCTTGTCCCCCCTTTTTAGAAAGGAGTCATGTCCAACACCTTCCAATCCTTCAGAGTTACCCCATCCTTAGAGAAATTGATAGACCTGTCATGGGTTCAGCCAGTTCGGCTGTTAGCACTCTGAGTAACCTTGGATGCAACCCATCTAGTCCCAAGGCTTTATCTATTTTTAGTGATGCCAGCCTTTCTGCATTCTTTAGCTTATAAATATTGGCTGCCTCATCTCAGGGACCCAATCAGTGGCTGCATTGATGCCACTGTCTTGCAAAGATTCACCAGTCTTCTTAGTGAAAACTGAGTTAAAATAACCTCCTCTATTGCCTTACACCAATGTTATACTTACAATAACCCCTTCTTTCTTCTTTTTTTTCTTAATATACTGGAGGAACTGTTTTTCTCCACTCTTGACCACCTCTGCAGTAGTGTACTGTATACTGGTGAAACAGTGAATTTTCTACATCGAAGACCATTACAGCGACAACTTCTAATGCATTTGAAATTGTCACTGTAATGGTCCCGATGTAGAAATGTCACTACTTTCACTGATGTTTAATAATTCTGAGTCAACTCTGACTCAAGAGTTTGTTTAAAAAATCAGGGTGCCGAGGGGCTTGGCGAGGCAGGTGCCCTCTGCAAAAAAAAGCAGTGAATGTCTGACAGGTGAAATTTAACCGTTCGGCATTTTGCCTATTGCTGTCAGGGATTTTCGACAATGGAGTTCTCAAACACACTTGGTAGAAGCCTGCAATAGGCAGCTTTGTGTCTGTTTGCCTCCCAAACCACCCTCTTTGCCTCACTATCTTTTAGTATGTATTCTCCCCCTGCTTTTCTTTATACTTGAAAAAGGCCTTTTTCTTTGCCTTCACCACATCTTGGACTTTTGACGGGAACCATAGCAGTCTCTTGAACTTGTTGTTTTTAGTTACCATTCTCATGCATAACTTAGATGCCTTGAGAATTGCTCCCTTAATTGCCAACAACTCTCCTCCACCTCACAATGTACTCCCTTGAGCAAAGGAGAAACAGGGGGGATATGATAGAAATCTTCATATACATAAAGGGCATAAATAAGGTACACGCAGAAAACCTCTTTCACAAAAATGAGACAACGCAAACGAGGGGGCACAGTTTGAGACTAACGGGGTAAGTTTAAAACCTTCACTCATAAGGTTCTACTTCACAGAGAGGGTAGTGGACCCTTGGAATAGCTTACCACCAAAGACTGTGGAAGCCAAAACTGTCACTGCTTTTAAGCTACCATGGGACAAGTACTGCAGTAATCTCAGAAGAAGAACAGAGTAGGGAGTAGGCAATCTGGGCAGACCAGATGGATTACACTGTCACCTTCTGCTGACATGTTCTTATGTTTTTATGTTCTTATGTCCACCACAGCTTACTTTTCCCTGACCAGTTCCCTCAGCCTGCTGAATTCTACCGTTCTAAAATCCAGGACTTCAGCTCTTGATTGGGGTTTTCTGTATCCAAGGGCAAGTTCAAACCAAATTGAGTTGTTGTCTCTGCACTCCAGTAGCTCCCCTTTTCTCACAGTTCCAGTCACTTCCATGCAGGTGAGCACCACATCGAGAACTGCAGTCTGCCTGGTGGGTTACTTAATTGGCTGTACCAGCACACAGTCCTGGAAGGCATCCAACAAGGCATGACTTTTGGTTCTCCTGGCCACTGGAATATCCCAGTTGATGTTTGGCAGGTTCAGATCACCCACCACCACTTCTTCCTCCTTTGCCACCACTGTTTCATGTTCTTCCCTGAGCTCTCTGTCTCTCTCTTCGACTTGCCCCAGAGGTCTATAGATCACCCCCATGTGCAGTTTCCTGCCTGAGACTGCTGTGTGTTGTACTCACAGCAACTCAGTCTTTCCATTACTACCCCTGATGTACCCATCTTCAGTCACCTTGATGCCTTCCTTGACAAAAGTGACTACTCCTCCCCCTCTACCTGTTGATCTAGCTCTCCTAAACAATGAGTAGCCAGGGACCAATTGGTTCCAGCCATTGTGTTTATGAAGCCCATGTTTTTCTGCAGGCCACTTGGTCAACCTCAATGTCCACTATCAGCAACAGGAGCGTGCTGATTTTGTTACTCAGGCTTCTGGCATTAAGGCATAACCCTTTCATCTAACCTCTGATTTTCCATTTATACTACTGTTATGATTTCCTTGCCCTCTAATCATCTTTTTTGGAGTTTGCGCACTTTGTATTACCCCTCTTCATTGTCTTCTCACCTGATCCAACTGAGCCACAACCCCCATCGCTCCCGTTGTGTTGCTACAATCCCCAGACGTGGAGGAGTACTAGCTAGGATTCCTTCCTCTCACCTGGTACCATGGTTCCCTAGTTCCTGTCTCACCTGCAGTCAGTTTAAACATCTGATACAGACATCAATGTTCTACACCAGCATGCAGGCCCACCTCTCTTGTCAGGTAAAGTCTGTCATCCTTGAAGATTCTCCTATTCCAGAAGCCCCCCAATCACAAACATAGTGGTACCCCTTCTCCTAACACCGTCCCTTAAGCCACCCATTAAATGCCTCAGTTTTTATTTTTTAACCAGGAGTTACATCACTCCTTATCCTGTAATCTTTCCCCTCCCTGCCCCATACAAGGAGAAATTTGGAAAAGGCCAGAGAGACTGAGTGTGCCATAGGGATGGTCCCCTTCACCATCTCTATAGACTGGTTCACCAGATCACTGGAACCCAGGTGTACCAGCACCCCCAGCTCTCCCTGCTCCCTGTCTGCCATCCTCCCTGTCTTGTTTAAATCCCTAATGGCTGATGCACAAGGAAGGCACCAGACATTCCACCTCCCATTGAAATCCCACTCCACAACCATCTCTACCGCTCTAATCACTGAGTCACCAATCAGCAACACTCTCCTTGTAGACTTGCTTCTCCTGGGTGCCATCACATTGTCCTTCTCTTTCCCATCGACTGACTTGGAGACCCCCCCCCCACAGTCAGGTTCCTCAGCTTGCTCTAGGGGTGTGAAATAGTTCATCATTTGGATGGTGCTGGCTGCCTAATCTACTTATTGCTGTCCCTGACCCCCTCCCTCTTCTGCTCCCCACCATGGTCCATCCCCCTGGACCCCAGTTAGTCTCTGAGGGAGTGGGGATATGTGGGGTGGGCTCCCTTTGATGGGGTCATGCAGCTGAGCTATTTCTACCCTGGCTACCAGCAGCTGATCCTGGTGCTCTGCCATGGTCCTGCCAGTGGGCAGTGCCTCTTCCTACAGAGCATATCCCTAGAGAAAAGTGCACCACAACCACTGCAACTGATTGCCCCCATTCTGAATCCCATCCATATACAGGCCATTGAATGAGGCTAAACCTAAGTGATGTGTACTTTCAACAACAGGTTCACTGTTTACAATATACTAAGTCAACTCAGTACTAAACCAGATATGCTGCAGGTGTTCAGTTCAGTTATAGCACAGGAAACAGGGATTAAAACTACCATGTAGTGATCAACCAGCCAGGCTATAGCTATAAGACCCAACTTTAACACAAGTACTAAATTAACTTGCACAGCTACACCCAGATAGAATGTAACATTAATACTTAAGTATAACACAAGTACTAAATTAACTCATAGATCTCACCCAGACTGAGATCAGCTGCAAGACCCAATTATAACACAAGTACTAAAGTAACTCATGTTGCTACACCAGATAGAGTGTAGATGTAAGTCTTAACTACACACAAGTACTAAATTAACTCATAGAGCTCATCCGGATAGGATGCAGCTGTAAGTCCTAACTATAACAGACTTAACTCCACTGACTCACACATATACTTCTTTCTCCTCCATTACTTACTCCCTTAACCTTGGTTAATTTAAATGCTAAAACAAACAGCAAACATGTTTTTCTTTTTAAGGACAAAACACTTAGCATTGTTGAATTTTATTCCTGGTATTGTAGAACTCAGTGGACTGAATGAAATCAGACAACTCTGCATACAATTATTGTACTTTTAATTCCATCACAGAACCAGAACACAATGGTAGAACAATTGCTTTTAGCACCAGTCAGCAGTGGGCAAAAAATGCATTTATGATGTTTCCATACAAAAACAAACTCAAAGAAAAAACAATTAGAAATGATAAAAATAGTACATATTGGCAGTCCAGAAGCTCCTTAAAAACAGACAAGATCACAGCGATGCACCATTCACAGGCTGCCACAACAGATTAGCAAATCCAAAAGATATGACAAATACAACGATCAGAGAAGGCTCAATAAAATCTGATGGACTATTGTGTATTAGAGATATAACACTGGCAAAACTTAACGTTTTAAAAAAAAAACAGCCACCAAAGCAGCCAAAATGTCCAGAAAAAACATCTAGGTCCTCATGATCAGACATCATGGAAAGCACTCACAGACATTGTTAAAAAATATGGTAATAAAATGAACAACATAGGATCACAAAAAATGTGATAATTATCCTGACTCAAAATCAACATCTATTAAAGAAATTTTACACCTTCCTAGAGACAACAATGTCCTCTTTCACAGTCACCACAATTGACAAGAGATGAAAAAATATTTTAAATATGAAAAATATTGCAAATAGCACTTTGCTCAGTTAGCTCCTCACAAACGCAACCACTCTGCTACTGCCAGAATTCTAAAATAAACTATCTATATTAATTTGTGAACTACCTCCCATGGCTTCTCTGACAGATTATCATCCTAACAATGACAAAAACTTCTGGCCTCCCCCGCCCCTCCCTAAGTAAGCCATCTATCATACAAAGTACTCTATCTGTGGTAATTCTTGGTAGACAGCGCACTTACCTTCCCACCTCATCTTTGATACAGACCACCTTCTCAGTACCACTAACAATGGAATCCCAAACTGTCCTTTTTGACCGCACCCTCCCTCATCCCCCAACAGCAGACGTTGTCATTTTTTGTCATTGTTGAGGCCCTGGGGGGGGTAAATTGGGTGTTCTCCCCTGACCAGGGACTAGCATGCACCACCTCCCTCAGTGGAAGAAAACATTGCTTGTTGCTGTTTAAGAGCTCCTTCCCCTTCCCAAAGCAGTATCTGCTGCAATCTTTTGGTGGAAACTAAGAGACAATAAAGAAGAAGAGTAGCAGCCAATACCATGGTAGCCACCACAACCTGATCCACAGCTGACATGGAATCATAGAGGTTTTTCAACCAAAAAGGACCCCAATGGCCCATCTAATCTGCCCTTGTTACCGCCCCATTGGCAGCCCTGATGCTACCACACTACACATCACTCATGTGTTCCTCCCATAGATTCCCATCCCCTTTTTCCCATCAGGGTGTCTATTTCTCCCTCTCTTGTTTAAAACCATGTAGTTATCCCATGCACTCTTGAATCCCCCCACTGTCGATGCCTCAACCACCCTCTCCAGTACTCCATTCCAGGGGCCCACCACCCTCTCAATGAAGCAGTGCCCTCTCTTAGTACCTCTGAATTGACCACCCTACAGTTTCAAGCTATGCTCCTTGTTCTTGTATTGTCCTTCATCATGAAGATACTCCCCCTCCCTCACTTTGTTAATTCCCTTATTTAAAAGTTTCAATCATAACCCCCACTCTTTCCTGATTTCCAAAGGATATAGGTCAAGCTCCTCCATCTTCTCCTCATATGTCCTCTAATGCAAACCATGCACCATTTTGGTCAGCCTCCTCTGGACACTCTCCACTCTATCAATATCCTTCTGTAGGTGAGGTCTCTAGAACTGTACCCCATATTCTAAGTGGGGACGGACTATTGACCTGTATAGGGGCATCAATACCTCCCTTCTCCTGCTTATGCTACCCTTCCCTATGCATTCCAGCATACTGTTTGCCTTTCCAACTGCATTGTTGCACTGGTTTGCCACCTTAAGGTTGTCCAAAATAATAATCACCAGATCTCTCTCCTGCTCCGTTATCACAACATCCTCTCCTCCTAGTGTGTATGCAGTGCTTGGGTTTTTATGCCCTATGTGCATTATTCTACACTTTTTGGCATTAAATCTCAGTTACTAACTCTCCAACCACCCCTCCAGCTTTAGCATATTTGATATTTTGTGACATATTGGGGTCTAGGCTGCAGTCCATTCAGAGAACGGCACTGACTTCTGCCAGATTGGGAATTTTTCACATCTCCACAGAGTACACTAGAGAAATGTGGCTCCACAGGTCCTGCAATTAACTAACCCCTTCTCCAAAGGCCTCCTTATCTGCCTTGATCTTGCTACTTCTTCAAGTTGTAAGTATATTTCATATTTTAAGAAATACAGTATATCATGTAACAAATGTCCAACCCAGCCAACCCAATGATAAATCAGCAACACTATCACCTATCAGACTTGCAATTAAAATGGAGAACAAAACTTCAACTATGTGTGGGATACAGACAGAGATATGTGAAAATGTAGGCAATGAGGAGGGGTGGATGGTAGAGACCAATTATAGTGTACAAAGGAAGAATAGACAAGGAACACTTGGGTTAATTAGTTGGGCCAAGTCATCCTTTTCCATTGACAGATTATATCATTTATTGTTTGCATTGATATATAGATATATTAGAAATAAATTATAATTCATCAGATACATTTATATCATGCCTTACTTCTCGCAGAACCTATCAAAACCACACCACCCCAACAATCACTTCTTTTCACTGTACCTAAGAAAGCTGCCGAACCACAACCTAGTAAGTATATTTCAAATAAAGTATTACAAACTATATCATATAACAAATGCACAACTCAGCTGACCCAATAAAAATTAACAACACTATTACTACAAGACATACAAATGAAACATAAAAGTACTGTTATTAATTATTAGTAATTTGAACAACTGTTTTATAAAGTACACACCACTCACTAAACATTTTGCTTACTTGAATGTTAACATGTAATATTTTCTTATAGTAGATGAAATTACTGTAATTGTAAAAATAATTATTAGTATTGTCATACACTAACATTTTATTTCTAGTAAATGAAGCATATTTAGACGTCTTTAAAAATATTATTACTTATTATATATACTTTTTTAACCATTATAGTGTAGACATAGCACATTAAGAAATTCAGAATGTTTATAAAAGGCCACATCAACATCTGAAATATAACTAATAGAAAACTTAGTTTACTTAAACACATTAGTTAACAATAACATAATACAGAGTAATTCTGATATTTTTCAAGCCCCAGAGAAAAGATAATCTCCTCCCAATTCAAGGAAACTCCAGAATCTTAACCCACAACCAAAATATGCAAGTAATAACTGATATTTATCTATATCTATATCTATATCTATATCTATATCTATATCTATATCTATATCTATATCTATATCTATAGCTATATCTATTTTTGTATCTGTATCTGTATATGTATCTATATCTATCTATCTTTCTATCTCTCTATATCTATCTATCTGTTTATCAATACAATACACACAAAAATACAGTAGCATATTGGCACTACAGTGCCAGTATAATATAAAGACAATCCACTGAAAAGAATATCTTACTCTTGTTTATTGATAATATTGTGTTACATGGACAATGACAGCAGAAAAAGACCCATGGTCCATCTAGACTGCCTGAGTTCCCTATTTAGCCATGGGACCTACTGTTCCTCCAGAATCCTAGCCTTCCTTATCCTCCCCCGTTCTCCTCCTAGTTTCTGCCACCCTGAGCAAGCACTATACCCTTCATTCTGTCTCAACCATGGTTGAAACCACCAACAGTTTTTGTACCTACCACTTTGGCTGGTAGACTTTTCCATGGCTCCAACACCCTTTCTGTAAAATAGTACTTCCTCGTGTTCATCCTGAACCTCCTTCTTGTTAGTTTCCACTCATGTTCACATGACTGCTGGCTAGTATTCAAGCTACATAGTTATCCAGAGTTCATTTTGTTAATTCCTGTTAGGAACTTGAAGATCTCTATCATATTTCCCCTCTCCCTTCTGGTGTCCCATGAGTACATGTTCAGTGCCTTGAGGCGGTCCTCATAGGATCTGTCCTGTTGGCCCTAAATCACTTTGTCACCCTGTACTGCACAATTTCCAGCCTATCTCTGTCTTTTCTGAGGTGAGAACTCAAGAACTGGGTGCAGTACTCCAGCTGTGGCCTATTTAAGGATCTATGGGGGTAGTATTACCGCTTCTGTTCTGCTATCAGTCCCCCTCCCAATACAACCCAGCATCCTATTCACTTTGCTATATGCCTTGTTGCACTGATTAAGTTGTTTGTTGGAGTCACTGATGATAACATCAAGGTCCTGTTCCTCAGCCAAAGTATTAAGTCTCACCTGACCCACACAGTACTCTGTCCTTGAAGTCATATTCCTTAAGTGCATTACTATGCACTTCTCGGTGCTGAATTTCAACTGCCAAACCAGAGACCACCCCTCTAGCTTTTGTAACTCCCTATGAATTCCCCTGAACTCCCTCATTATTATTGACTCTTCCACAGAGCTTACTGTCATCTGTGAAGAGAAACAACCTGCCCCTGATTGCCTCACTAATGTAACTGATGAATATATTGAAGAGGACTGGGGCCAGGACAGAGCCATGAAGTACTCCACTCATGACCTCCTTCTCTTTTGATTTGCTACACTGTGTTAGCATAACAGATACATTTATTCAAAGAATTAAATTGTTCATATATTCATAATTTGAACAGATGTGTCTTCATAAACACCGAATTCTTATGTGTAATAGCAATACAATTATTTTAAAATTACATTCTCTGTAAATAAACTATAAAGGAATATTTAAACCGTACAATCACCTCAAAGAATTTCAGAATACAAATACATTGTGTGTAAGAGCCAAAAGGAAAGTGAAACACAAACTGTTGTAAAATACATGAGTTAATGTACAATATATTGTGTCATAGTACAACCAAACTTCAGATGCAGCACAATTATCGCATTCCTCCTACCATCCTCAAAAGGTCCCTTATCATTTATTTAAGCAATAATACCCGAGAGGGTGGGCGGTATGGGCAATACCCGGACCGTCGAGGGCGTAATGAGGCCTGACGCCGCAGGCGGAGGGCCTTATAACCTAGAAGGTCGGTATTGCCCATACAGCTCCACCCTCGAGGGTATTATTGCTTAGAAATGGGCACTGTAAAAAAAAAAAAAATTAATAAAAAATGACTTTTAGAAGATTTTGAAATAAAATAGTTCCTCAGCTGCTTTATAAGAATGCCAATCTGAATAGTTAGTTGAGACACAGACACACACACACACACACACACACACACACACACACACTGTCTCTCCCATTTACTGAACTGCAGTAAAAGCACGCGACGCATAGTGAGGGATTCTGGGCAGCAGGGCGATAAGCAGGCAGGGGCTTTCTGTTTTTTTTTTCCCGAAGCGGCTGTCAGTGCAATCACATTTGGAGTTGCTTGTCATGCCCCCCAACCCCCGGTGATGGGGAAGATTCGGCAGACCGCTATTTTTTATTTTATTACTGAAGTTCAGTCTTGCCGTTTATTTTAGTGTGACGGGGAGATTTGCAGCACCGCGAAGTGGGACACCAGCGGTGTGGTACCAGGCAGGACATCAACAGCGGCACTGAGTAGGATATTATGAGCAGTGCAAGCAGTCCGCTGCAGGGAAAGCAAGTTGTAAGGCAGAAATTTTATTTTATTATTCAGTGGAAATTGTGAGGTTTTATCCGGCAGTTGGCAGCACTGAATTATCGAGTTATGAGGGCACTTTCTTTTGCTAAGCGACAGAACGGCAGTTGGCAGCACTGAACTATCGAGTTATGAGGGCACTTTCTTTCGCTAAGCGACAGAAAAAAATGGCGGCGATTTGAAAGTCAATTAGGTGCTTTCGGCCAATTGGAAAGCAGGATGGGAACAGAGATATCACTGTGGGTAAAGGGGCACTGGGGATGGCACTTTTAATTTCCTGGTCATCTGTTGAAAGTCAATGTACCCCTCTGGCAGGGGTACCAACCAATCAGAGACCAGGAAATTAAAAGCCCATTTTCTAACTGGTTCTAAGGTTGACTGGTTTGAGTAATTACCATCATATACAGTACATATATTATTCTTTTTCAGCTTCCACCGAAAGAAAACTTGTTGAAAGGAGAAAAAAGGTTGCATGTTTCCCTTCACTTTAGTCCTTCTTAGAAATAGTTGATAACTTTAATAACAAAAGCCACTTGAGAAATACAGTAATGTTGAATGAAACTGCACTCTTTTGTGGTTTTATGTGCTTAAAACATGTTATGAAAGTTTATTTTAACAGCATAACTTTGTATTTTCATTTTATGTAGGTGCTGCTAGGTAGATGACAGCTAGCTACTGACAAACAATACAATAACTGAATAATTAACAGTTAAGAAATGTGGTTTAAGCAATAAAGATGTTAGAATAGTTGTAGTTGTTAAACACCACTATATAACGGGAAACACAAAAAACCTAAATAGAAAAAAAAAAAGAATTGTATAAAACAATATTAATTGCTTTTTTGGTTTCTTTATGGGCAAAGAAGAGGTGCTGAAATCAAAAATGGATCCACCTGGGATGAAGTAGCCTGCACCAGCAGCAAAAGAACCAGATAATGATACACCTTAGCAACAGCATGGGTGCAATGACATCTGCCATCATAACTATGAGCAGTCACATGGAGAACATGGCAGCTGCCATTCAACTATGGAAGCAGGAATGCAGGTTATAGCCAATACCTTGGAAGGTATGAAACATCATATGTCAGTTGCTATTACTGCCTTCCAACGGTGTTGATACTTTTTTATCATTGGGATAAGCAAAATTACTGTTTGACACTGTTTTATTTGATTCTTTTTTTTGTTGAAAAGGTTTGTTGTCTCAGAGGTGTTTCACTCTCCTTCTCACATTGAAGGAGCTAATTGCTTTCCTCCCACAGCTCTTCCAGAGGATAAGGTGTGTATCTGGGGGATGGAGCTGGCAAACTGTCAGTAATTTCAAATAGAAAGAAGAGTTAAAAGGTCAGGTTAGTTGATATCTTGGAGGTAGAAGACTTGGTTTGCTGGTCAAGGCACCTAGCTTCACCTGAGCTCTTTCCTTCTAAGATTGCTTGAAAGGACAGAGCAGAGAACATTACCGAAAAAGGGAAAAGGATTAAGACTTCTTTCAGCTAAGCAGATTTACTGTGTGTTGTTATTTTTATTTTGTACTCACAGGGGTTGCTACTGTTTGTTGTGAACATTTCATTGTTTTATTTTTCTATGATTCAAATTGTTGTTGCTGGTATACCTTCTTCTGCATTATTACAAGGTGTGCCTCCAGGTATGTGCTAACAGATTACTGCTGTAATCTTCTGATTCAAATTGTCTTTTGCAAGGTATATCTTCTGTTACTGCTTTATTTTTCTCTGTAGCAAAGTGTTTCTTACAGGGTATATCTTCTCTGAAATTATTACAGGTGGTTCTTTACAGGTTTTACAGTTTTATCCACCATAAGGATAAGCTTTCAGGGTTACTGCTCTTGTTGTTGACTGATTGTTTCTGCTCTTACCTCCTTGTTCTTTCATCTTTGGTTCTTCTTTTTTGGCAGGGGAAGGGCCCAGCCACCCACCCCCATCCCCAACCACCCCACACTACACTCCTTTTATAAGGTACCACAGTTGTGACATTTCCTGTAGCAAAGCAGGAAGGGGCGGATCAATGGGGCATCCACAAGGTGAGCTCATTTACAGGGGCACTAGTAATTTAACTTGTTATAACAAGTTATACGAAAACAAAACACAAAATCAAACCATTACTTGCATTTTCTTCCTTCTAATTACTCTGACCAGGTTATAAACCCAGCAACTTATCTGGAATGGATATCATTAGCTGCAGGTACTGTGGAACACTTTTCAGAAGGACAGTCTTACAGGATTTAGGACACTGTCCTACATGCTGGGCCATTGGAGATCTTAGGGCTCACCTCTGGGCAGCATAGGCAGAGATTGCGTACCTCAAATTTCATATTCAAGAGGAAATACACTATAAGAACCACCCACCATTTTTCCAACATCCAACAGAAGAACCTCGACTGCAGAGGGTAGTTGGTCCAGGAGGTTGGCAGGTGGTTAGAAGGAGCAAATCAGGTGCCCCAACACTCTGTTCTCTCCAACATATTACCTTCAAAAACCATGTAAACACTACAAACAGGCATCTGCCTCTATCTCTGAAATCAAACAAAAAGGGGCAGAGGACACTGCAGAGCAGGACACTGCAGCACAGGAGCTAGCACAACAAAACTCAACCAAATCAGGAACCAAAACAAAAAAGCAAAAAGGAAATCCAAAAAACTTCTGATCATGGGAAACTCCATGATTCGGGGAGTTGATACCCATCTCCAGCAGGCATAATGGTCAAATGTCCCCCAGGTACATCAGCATGGACAGACACTTACAGCATTGCTAAAACTGTTCACAGATCAGGAGAAAACATTGATGTCCTGGTACACATAGGGACTAATGATCTCACCAGCCAGTCAGTTGTGGAGACCAAGGAACACCTGACCAGGCTGGGTGACAAACTATCATCCATTTCATCTGGTATCTCCTTCTCTGAGATCCTGCCAGTCTGGGAGAGGGGGGCAGATGGACAGAAGGTCAGAGAAGGGGAGATAACGGGAGCTAAACATGTGGCTCAAGGGCTGGTGCCAGGAAAAAGGACACAGATTTGTAGGGAACTGGCAACAGTTCTGGGAGCAAAAGTTCTTCAAATTTGATGGACTGCATCTGACTAAGGAGGGAGTCAGTGCATTGGGGCAGAAGTTTGACATCCTTGCAGAATATTTAAACTTGCAAATGGGGAGCAGGTGCAGCACCCCATACATAGAATGGGAAGAACACCCCTTCCCCTCAGCTAGTGGTCAAACAGGGATTCAGCACGTTTGCAGTTCATTTGCATCACCAGGTAAGAAAAAAGGTCTGTCTCCCCATACAATGCACAGGGGAAATGCCAAACCTCACCAAACAACTAACACACCGAAATCTGGCCAACGGAAAATAATCTACACAAATGCTCACAGCCTGGGAAATAAGATCCCAGACCTGCAGGCAATAATGTTAGAGACTAAACTGGACATAGTAGCAATTAGTGAGACGTGGTTTACCAGTAACCACACTTGGGAGACTTCAGTACCTGGCTATGCAGTGTTCAGAAGAGACCAAGCTGCAAAAAGGGGGGAGGGAGTGGCCCTGTATGTCAATGAAAATATCAAAGCTACAGAACTTCAGAACACACATAAGGAGCCAGAAGAACTGTGGGTCACCCTGGAAACAGGAAATGGGACAGCCATAAGAACCGGGGTTGTCTACAGGCCCCCAGACCAGGGGTGAAACATAGACACATAACTGTTAGAAGATATATAAAACATGACAGCTAAAGGGTAGGTTCTGATAATGGGAGACTTCAACATGCCGGATACAGATTGGTCAATACCAGCAGGAACAACTGCCAGAACTAGACACATGGTGGATTCCCTGCAGGGAGAGGGCCTCAAACAACTGGTACAACAACCCACAAGAGACAGGGCTATCCTAGATCTAGTACTGACTAACAGGGAAGGGATCACAGATCTCCAGGTAGAAGGTCACCTGGGGGCCAGTGACTATCACATGGTATGGTTCAATTTGGCTGCTACATCTAAATCATCCCACTCCAAGGCAAAAAGATGGGACTTCAGAGGAGCTGACTTTGATAAGATGGCCAACAGAGTTAAGCTAGCCCTTGCAAAAAGAAACACAGATGCAATACTTGAAGCAACATCCCATTGTGTTAGACAGAAAAGGAAGTGCAAAAGAAGAAGGAAACCACTTTAGTTCTCAAATACAGTAGCAGAAAAGGTAAGAGCCAAAAGGCTGGCCTTCAGGAAATATAAGGGAACACAGTGGGATGAAGATAAGGAGGCATACCAAACTGCCCTAAGGGAATCAGGGAAAGCAGTAAGGCAGACAAAGTCCCAAACTGAGGAAACACCAGCACAAACTGTAAAATAAGGTGGCAAGACTTTCTATAGATACACTAGTGAAAGGAGAAAGTCCAGAGGAGGTATTGCTAAGCTCAAAGGAGAAAAGGGGGCATGTGAGGAGGAGGACCCTGTAAAAGCATCTATCCTAAATAGATACTTTTGCTCAGTAGTTACTGAAGAGAAGGTAGGGCAGGGCCCACAGCTCTGCACCATGGACACAGGGGTGAGGGATGGAGGTGAGCACTACTCCCCTCCCAAAAGAAAGGGTCCTACAAGAGCTCATTAAGCTCAGGGTGGACAAGGCAATGGGACCTGATGGCATACATCCCAGGGTACTTAAGGAGCTAAGGGTGGAACAAGCAAAGCCATTAGCAGAACTGTTTAGTAGGTCTCTGAGCACAGGAGAAGTCCCTGAAGACTGGAGAAGGGCTCATGTGATCCCACTCCACAAGAGTGGTAGCAGGGAGTTGGCAGGGAACTACAGACCAGTCAGTCTTACCTCAGTAGTGGGCAAGATTATGGATGCATTCCTTAAGGAAAGGATAGTGCAACACCTGGAATCCATTGGGGCACAGGATCCAAGACAGCATGGGTTTACAAAAGGAAGGTCCTGTCAAACTAATCTCATAGATTTCTTTGACTGGGTAACCAGAGTGGTGGACCAAGGGGGAGCAGTTGATGTCACCTACCTTGACTTCTGCAAAGCTTTCGACACTGTTCCACATAGAAGATTGATAAATAAGCTGGATAGGCTCAGGGTGGGTCAGAAGTTGGTCAACTGGTGGCAAACTGGTTGACGGGCAGAAAACAGAGAGTGCTGGTAAATGGTATACAGTCAGAAGAGATGCAAGTCACAAGTGGGGTACCTCAGGGATCAGTCCTGGGGCCAGTCCACTTCAATATCGTCATTAGTGACATTGCAGATGGACTAGAGGTTAAGGCTTGTCTGTTTGCAGATGACACCAAGATCTGCAACAGAGTAGATGATCCAGATGGGGTGGGCAGAATGAGAAGAGATTTGGATAAACTAGCAAACTGGTCAGAAGAGTGGCAATTGGGATTTAATGCAAAGAAGTGCAAGATCATGCACATAGGGAAGAGAAACCCTGAAGCCACCTATAGGCTGGGAGGGGAGTAGCTGGCAGTCACAAAGGAAGAAAGAGGCTTGGGCATCATCATCACCGGTGATCTGAAATCATCCAAGCAGACCTCAAAAGCAGTAGGTAAGGCTAGGGGAATGTTAGGGTGTATTAGTAGGGGTATCACAAGTCATAAGACAGAGGTAATAATCCCTCATTACAAGACACTGATTAGGCCCCATCTGCAGTACTGCGTGTAGTACTGGAGGTCACACCTTCACAAAGACATTAACCAAATTGAGGCAGTCCAGAGAAGGGCAACCAAAATGGTGCAGGGTCTGCATCAGAAGACATATGAGGACAGATTAACAGAGCTCAATATGTATACCCTTGAGCAAAGGAGGGAGAGAGGTGATATGATCGAGACATTCAAACACCTTAAGGGCATTAACAAGGTGGAAGAGTCTAACATGTTTAATATAAGAAAAATAGCAGGACAAGAGGACACAGCATGAGATTAGAGGGAGGCCAATTAAGGGGGGATGTGAGGAAATTCTTTTTCACAGGAAGGGTGGTGGATGCATGGAATGGCCTACCTCAGGAAGTGGTGGCTATGACTATGGTGCAGGGCTTCAAACAGGCATGGGATAGACATAAGAAAGCAATACAGATGAGTATGAATAGATAGGCCACTGACAGAGCAATGGCCGATTGCACATTTATAAGGTAGAAAAAGAAATGGGCAGACTGGATGGGCCTTGCAGTCCTTATCTGCCATCAACTTCTATGTTTCTATGTTTCTATAATACCTTGGAGGGCATTAAACAGCATACAGTATATATGAAACCAATACACTGTGGTTTAACATTAAGATGGGAATAGAGGCAAACCACAAGAGGATGAAGGTCCTGGACTTTAGGAGAGTGGATTTTAATGAAATAGGAAATTACCTCAGAAAAAGACTTTTGGGCCGTGGACTGTCAGGTAACGGTAGAGGCACAGTGGGAAGCAATGAGAGTGGGCATAATTACGGCAGCCAAACGCTGCATGAGAAAGCATAACTAAAAAGAGACCAGTATGGTTCTCTAGGGAAGTAGCCAAGGTGGTGAAGGATAAAAGGGGTGGCATTTAGGAGGTATAAGGAAACACAGAGGGAGGAAGACAGGGAAGTATGTCAAGTAAAACAGAGGGAAGCAGGAAAGGCAGCAAGGGAAGCAAAGGTACAAACAGAGAAGGAAAGAGCCAAAGGGGTAGATAAAGGGGATACGACTTTCTTGAGGTACATAAGCGAGAAGAGGAAAGCAAGGGGGAGAGATAGTGAGAATAAGTATGGCAGCATGAAAAGACTGTACAGAAGAGGAACAAGAAAAATTAGACATCCTGAACAAGTACGTTTGCTTAGTCTTCACAATATAGGAAAGAGACAGACCACCAAGAGCATTAGAAACAAAAAGGGGTAGACACAAGTCAATTTTCAGAGGAAAGAATCCTGAAGGGATTTGCGATTCCAAAAGTGGGCAAGGCTATGGGACAGGATGGAATACACCCAAGAGTACTAAAGGAACAGAGAGGGGAGCTAGCTGCCCCACTGAAGGTCTTATTGAACAACTCATTGGAAATGAGCATGGTTCAAGAAGGACTGGAGGGGCAAACATGGTCCTGTTCCATCAGACCAGTGGCAGAGGAGAAGCTTGCAACTACAAGAGAGTCAGTCTCACATCTGTGTTGGGGAAATTTATGGATACCTTCTTAAAGGAAAGGTTAATAGAGTGCCTACTGACTACAAAACCAAGCAGCATGGATTCATGTGAGGAAGGTCATGCAAGATGAATCTGACTGATTTCTTTGAATTAGATCATAGGAAGACAGTGGTTGTGGCCAGTCTGGACACTGTGTCACACATCAGACTTATAAAGAAATTGAGCAGTACTGTATATGGGTGGGATCCAAAGTGGCAAATTGGGTAAGAAACTGGCTAATGCATAGGCAGCAGGGGTGTTTAAGAGGGATGTGAGGAAGTGCTACTTTACAGATGAGTGGTAGATACCTGGAATAAACTGCCAGCAGTAGTGGTGGAGACAAAAACAGGAGGGGGCTTTCAGCCTGCAGTGGATAGACGTAAGGGGATATTAGTAAACTGGCAGGTAGGAGGGAGAGTTGCTGGAAACCAGTCAGAATCTATGGAGACAGCCTAGGCAGGGACCATCTGGACTGACTGGGTGGGTCAAGTGATACTTTTTGCCAACAAATTCTATGTTTCTATGCTTATGTTACTGCTCTCAAAGGCATTCAGTCAAGGTCCATTCATGCTGCCATAGGAAAAGGAACATCTGCTGCCTTTAGACCCAATAATCTCCATACTTCACCTGATCCTCCCAACCTACCCCTTTCATTCTTTCTCCCAAGCTACAATTCCTCCTACCTCCCAAACTATCACTCCTCAGCATCCCTCTACAATCATCTCCACTGTTGTTCCTTTATCTTTTGTTGTCTTCTTTTTCCTGAAACCTGTTTCAAAACCTAATCCTTTTGTCACTCAGAAATCTATCATTAAATCTGAACCTTCCCCACCTATATCTATTCCATTTCATCCTCCCTGTACTCTCATTCCTACTTCTCTCCTCTCTAACTTCCATCAGGAATCCCAATCCCATCATCTCCCTATTCCATCTCCTCCCCTACCTACAGCTACTCCTATCCATTCTCTCCATATTTCCTCTAAATCCTCCACTGCTCCTTCCACATCCTCTTTCTGACGCTCCCATAAAATCTCTTCCAACCTTTGTCTTCCCTCCTTCCACCCATCTTTTTTTAAATAAAAATGTAAATACAGTACTTTCTTTCTGTTGTACAATAATGTAAATACAGTGTTTTTTTTTCTAGTTTAACTATTTGCTTTAGGGTAAATGGATCCCTTGTATTTTGTTTAAATAATATATAGACAATTTCATTCTGTGTCTAAGTTCTCCACCTTTTATTTTATTATGTATATAAGTTCACTTTTTATATATAAATACTGTATGTAAATAAATAGATTATGTAAATATATAGATTACAGCAAATGCAAATTGTAACTTGAATGCCGTACCATTACCTCAAGATACCTCAAGGTAGTCAACTTTTTAGATAACTACCAATGGCCCCTATGTACGTAGGGGTGGTAATTATGCACCGGAGGCACATATCCCACCCACAGAGCTCTGCATCTGTGGACAGGTATGCACCAGTGACATTCAATACCACTGGCCACTTGTCCTCAGCCCTGGCCTCCTGGCATCTAGGATTGTGTGGGGCAGATGGGGGCAGAGTAGAGGACCCAGGAGGGTGGCTAATAGAATGCCCGGCCTAGGTCCCACAGTGGATCTCCTTCATGCCATTGTGTGGGTCCAGAACAGTGCATACAGACCATCTGTATGTGGTTCTGCATGGTCATGCTCAATGTCCGGCAGTCCCTCAATCTGCAGGTACTGAAACCCTGCAGGTGCACCCACCCAGCCACATGGATGTCCCCTACCTGCAGATATGCTACCCCCTGTTTGGCAGCACCCCCCACCACAGTCCCAACCCTGTAGTCATGCCCCCCCCAAACCTATCATACTGCACCCTGGCAAGGACATCAATGGATGCCCACTCCATGACCCCAATTAAAGCCCCATGGGTAACACAGTGTTGTCCATTGCTGCCCCAGACCCAGCTGCACCAACATGACCAACCCCAGTCCCCATGCACCATCAATGGGATATGGCCCCGGCGTGGCTCCCAGCTGACAGGGGGTTGCACTTCCATAACTATAGTGGGGTTACATGTCAGGGGGCATGGCAAGTGGTGGCAGGAGGCACCCTCAATGCAGCCAAGGGGAGTCTTGCTGTGTTGAGGGTAGGGGGAGTGTGCTGTTCACATGCTGCCTGGATGGGGGGACCCTGTGTGCATGCAGCACCAGCCAAGTATCGTTGTTATGGCAGGGTCCCCACTAGCATATCCTGCACTGTTATGCTCTCCTGTGGATGGCACCATGCACCTTAATGCATGATGTGTAATGTCTGCCCACCCACCCCACCCTCCCTGGCTCATTGCTCTCAGTGTGGCTGTGGGATTGGGTATGTACAGTAGGTGGTGTGCACCTCCATTGGTCCATCCCATGGAGGATGCATTTGGTGCAGGTGGGTATGCGTACGATATGTGGCACATAGCCACTCTGCGCCCATAGCATATGCCCTCATGCATGTCAATATAAAAAAAAAAAAAAACAAGCTGTTTATATTTTTATTATGTTCAGTTGTGGAAAAATTCCCAACATGTTAATCTATGTGTATAACAAAATATATATATACTATATATATATATATATATATATATATATATATCTATATATATATATATCTATATATATATATATAGATATAGATATATATAGATATATATATATATATATTATATCAGTATTTTAATTTGTGGAGAAGTCTTCCACCATTTCAATATATGTTTATTATTTTTTTAAAGCAAAGTGTATCTGTAAAATCATATTCTGTTGTAGTAGTCATTTTTTCACACTATTTTAACAGCATTAAAGTGAGATGTAATGTACATATACCAAACTCGTAAATTGTGGTACATGAGGTATATTAAAATCAACTTTTCAAAGGATAAGAAGTATGATTTCTAAAAGTAATCATAAAACACAACAATATCCTGAAATGTTTTGCCAAAAACGGAAACATATTAAAATTTGATATGTAAAATTCATACACTTTGCAATAAACACTAAACATGAACATATGTAGTATGTATACCTATACATATTAACATGATAATATAATCTGCAAAACACTTGTACTTTAAAAGAATCAGTCAACTTCATATAAACTTTCCATATTCTAAGTACCTTCAAAAGGACTAGATAGATACAGTAGATATATACATATATATATATATATATATATATATATATATATATATATATATATATATAATACATATACTTTTAATGTAGCCTACTAATAAAGGTACTGCATTCTATGTATTTTTTTCTAATACATGATGGGCAACTGATCATAAAAAGGCTGTGTTCACATCAAAAGAAATCTTGTAAAATTACCCCACAGAAATGAAGCTCAAACTGTATAGTATGTCTCAAGGTATCCCAAGTTGGGAGGGGGAAAACCCTTGTGGGTGTAGTTACATTTATTATATTCGATAGCATGTGAGAGGTAACTTTTCTATAAAAGTTAGTGACAACCTGTACACTAGTCAGTCACTTTCATTGTATTAAAAGATTTTTGTGGTTAGAACAATTTTTAAAAAGTTCTAAAAGTATCACTGGCACTTCCAAATGTTAAAATGAAAGTGACAAAATTAAATCCAGTTGTTGGCAGGGTAGTAACTTCTGGGTGCTGAAAAGCTATTGTGCTAATGTCTAATCGATACATCACACAACATTATCCAGACATCAGAATGATGGCACAATATGACTGCAATGGCAGTGTTTCCCTTTGTGAGTATTAATCCCTCAGTGGGCACTTGATACGATAATGCCCAAAACTGAAACTGCAATTTGTGTGGGGTGTGCACTGTTAAGCTTCCATCTTTTCAATGAGAAGTGAAACCAAGGTACCTTCTGCTAAACTATGGTAATTGTCTTACTGAAAACACCCGAAGACAGTCATCTAAGAAGAGTAGTGGTGTGCCTCCAGCATCATGGGCAATATTCCCCAGTCAATAAGTAAGCAATAACACACAATGGGGTGTGGATTATGCTCTGAAAAATGCACACCTAGGGGGCATAGTGAAGCAGGAAGTGCATTTATTAGAGCACAACCTACACCCCAGAGTATGTTATTGCACTTATAAGATGGGTATATATTGAGCAATAAAGAGACTATACTCTTTTAAAATTTTTTAATTAAAACACTGAATTTTTATTAAACTAATCTTCTATTGGAAAAAGTAGTTCCAGCCTTTTTTGGTATGGAACTGGGGTAGGGAAAATAATAAAATGAGAGTGTACCACAAGACAAACTAACCGATTCAGCTTTTTTTTTTGTCAGATCACATGCGTAGCAATTAATTTTCTTTTCAAATGAGTAGAATTTATGAGACGTAAATAAATTAATTTATTTTTTATTTTTCCCAGGATAGAATGTGATGAAGTTCACTGATGCTACAAAGAAAGAACAGTTTGATAAGTTAAATGTCTTGCTGTATGTTGAGGTTTTGCTAGGTGGAAGGCTTGACTCTGAGTGTGGTACTGGAGAGGAGGGTTGCGCAGGTGCAGGTGGAGTCAGGAGGCTGTGAGATGTAGAAGGTTCTTAATCTGGTTGGTGTCCAGAACCAATAGCATTCCACTTTCTTCTGTTTGATAAGGTGGCGTTCCAGTAGCTTTTGAGCCTGGCTTCACTCTTGTATCCAGTCTTTGACATAATTTCATGACTTTCTAGGCTGGCTGTGGAGTGCAGTAAGTGGTTGGTGTATATCTGGGATAGACTTACTAAGTTGGAGCATCATTGATGATAAATAGTCTATCTCCATGGGCTCTTTACTCTATCACACTGAAATTTCTACTATATAGTGATGGGGTATTCTTTGGGATAACAGCAAAGAGCAGTGGCATCCTGTGGCAGTTTGGAAATATATTTCTCAAAGGTTATAACTGAGCAATGAAGATCTCCAGGGATTTCATGCATTGCACCTCTGCACTCCTGTTTCTATAAATCCAGCAAATCTTTATGATTCTTTGTCTGGTCATTGTACTGCAGTGTGATTACCCTCCTCCCTGTGTCATCTGTTCTAAAGACAAAGGAGTCAGGTGTCATTCACTTAGGCCCTCCCTGACATGTTGGGTGAAGTTCAATTGGATGTCTACACAGACACATTGTTAGAGGCCTGGGGCACTCAGGGGAGAAAGTGCTGCTGATATACAGAGTTTCTGCATATCAGGAGCTGACAGAGGTGGTTGGTGAGATACTCTGTCTTTTTTTTCTTTGCTGTATTGTTTTTGAGGATAGAAACATAGAACATAGAAATTGCTAGCAGCTATGGACTGCTAGGTCCATCCAGTCTTCCCGTAGGCCCTATACATTGTATGTGTCCACTGACTTTGTATGATCAATGGCTTTTCATCACTCCCTCCCCTCTCAAGCATCCCTTGTGCCTTTCCCAGGCTTGCCTAAACCGTCCACTGTGCTTGTCCCCACTACCTCCTCTGGCAGACTATTCCAAGCAACGACTACCCTTTCTGTGTAGAAAAACTTCCTCCCATTACCTCTTAATCTACCTCCTTCCAAATTCATATTGTTCCTCCTCATTCTAGTACTTTTTCTACATTGGAAAAGATCCCCCACCTCCAACTTGTTTATGCCTTTGAGGTACTTAGAACATTTCAATCCTGCTCCCCTATCTCTCTTCTCCTCCTCCAGTGAGTACATATTGAGGTCCCTTAGTCTCTCCTTATGTTTTGTGGTGCAAGCCTTGCACCATCTTTGTTACCCTTCTCTGGATAGTCTCTACCTTATCTATGTCTTTGGGCAGTTGACAACAAAAACATTGTTACTGTATGTAAATATGGAGTCTGTGATGGGGTTTATGTTTCAGGTGCCTGTTTAGGCTGGCTTGTAGCATGGCGTAGCTGGATATCGAGTACTGTTGAGAGTCCATGGTACAGACGTCAGTGAAAAACTCCCTTAGCGTGGTGCTTGAATGTGGAGATTCACCGTTTTGAAGTCAATGGATTTTTTTTCTGTGCACCAGTCTGTTAAGATTGACACTGCCCAAGACGTTGTTTTGTGTATGTTTTTATCTTCCTTGGTTTCCTCTATTTGATCTAATTCAGCTGAAGTGAGTGCGACATGGTGGATACTCACTGTGTGCCATTTTTGTTTGTTCTGTGGAGAAATTTGGGGATTTACTGTCTTTCTGACTGGTGTCTTTTCTTTGGATGACAGTTCTTGTACTGTATATCTGGATAAGTGAAGATGTTGGAATTCACTAGGATGTACTTCACCATTTTTACCCCAGATTTTAAATTATCTATTATCCAAAGCCTGGATTACCTGAAAGAGCTTCTGGTCCCCTACTGCCCCGGATGATTGCTCTGCTCAGCTGATGAGGGGTTGCTAGAGATTCCAAAGGTGTGTTTTGAAATAATCTGGGGCCTGTGCCTTTATGCACGCTGCCCCAACCCTTTGGAATTCTCTACCACATCGGTTATAGGAGTGCACGACCATGGAGGGATTTAAACAAGCTTTAAAAACTCACTTGTGGGTCCAAGCCTTTAGTGAATGAATAACTGTGCAAATGGATTATCTGTTTTTATATTACTCTATGACCTGGATATTTGATACGTTATTTTAAATTTGTCAGGTACCTTGATATCTTGAAAGGCGCCATAAAAATAAATGTATTATTTATTATTATTATTATTAGGGAGGAATCAAGATGGTGATTTTTGGAGGAGTGAAGGAAGGGTAGTACAAAGATACCATTCTAAAGGTGCTTGCTGTATTGGGGGACTTGCTTTTAGCTGTGGTAAAAGGTAAAAAAAAGATATAGCTGGCAGAGGCTGCCCACTACTCTGTTTTCTGTCCCTAAATCAATTAGCTACCTAGCTGATTAACCTCTTGCTACACCCATGTCCTCCAACTTTTTCAGCAGGCAGTTATGCAGCACCGAGCCAAAGGCCTTACTGAAATCAAAGTAGAGGATGTCCACTCAGTAGCCTCTGTCTGGTTCCCTAGTGACCCAATAAAAAAATATGTTTAGGTTCATTTGGCATGACCTTTCTGCCACAAACCCATCCTGTCTGTCATTCTGCAGATTGTTCTTATTTAGGTGCTCCTCCAAGTCCTGTTTTATTAAGGTTTCCATTATTTTCTGTATCTGTGGACCAGGTCTGTTGCCAATCCATCTCTCACAGTAATGTGTGTTACCTGCATTTAGGGGTGCCCAACAAACCGTTGTTCTTACTATGGCAACCAAAGATGGAGGGATATGCTGCAAGGGCATGTTCTGCTGCCAGGGCCATGCTGCCAGTGGGTACATGACTGCTATAATCCTCTGCAACATAGTGTGCAGCCAGGGACAGTCCATGCTTAGCAGAGAGCATGACAGCCACGGGACAGCTGTCAAGGCTGAGAACCCCAGGGGGTCCTGGTTATGGTTAGTGCCTTCATGCTTGGGATTGCCATGTCTGGGCTCTGTGGGACTGTACTTTGCAGAACTGTCTGATGCACTCTGGCACACTATGACATGCCACTCACTGCACAAAAAGGCCCTCCAAAATGACCATTGGCACTGTACCTTGTGAGTTGCAGGGTTCATTTCCTCCCCCATATGTTGGGTATCTGGGGCCAGCTTTGTGCTGTTTGGGTGGGCTGATGGCACCATCCATCAAACCCCTCCAGTGTACCACCTCTTTGGTGTAACACTCTGCCTGTGGCAACCTGGGGGACTTTGGGGTAGGGACCCATGTTTTACTAAAATATGGTGAAGGGTCCCTGATGCAACCAGAGTTTGCTGCAGGTGGGATCTAGCAGCTTTTTTAAAATTGAGCCCATTGTCTTTTAAAACATTGTATGCTGTCCTACCCAGGATCTCCTTTTAAATAATCTTGTTCAATGGAGCCTTTTCCTTGGTGAATTAAATAAATACAAAGACAAGTAAATTATAATTTTTCCAGATGGTAGTTAGGCATTGCTGCAATATTTTCCACTGCTAAGCAATAAAGAAAGAAAGAAAGAAAGAAAGAAAGAAAGAAAGAAAGAAAGAAAGAAAGAAAGAAAGAAAGAAAGAAAGAAAGAAAGAAGGAAGGATAGATGAACTAATTGAGAATTGAACTCAGGCCCACAGTTATGCTATCCCAGTGCTCCTCCACTTAACTGGTTGTCTCACATAGCTGCCTGAAGCTCCCAAAGACACTGTCTTACTCTGATTGCAAGTCCTGCAACTAGTAATAATTGAGATGGTAATTAGTTACTGGAGCAGTACTAGCCACTGCTAAGGAATTTAAACACACATTGTATTGAGAAATAATGTGACCTACAGTAATTGAAAATTGTAATCAGGCCCTTGGAATACTGCCCCAGTGCTTTACCACTAAGCTATTAGACTCCCATGACTAATACCTAATTGCCTAATTAACTTCTTAATTATTCCTAGTTGCACTATTTGCAATCAGAGAATGAGTCTGTGGGAACCTCAGGCAGCCATGTGATACTAAGGTTAGGAGCACCAGGATGGTATTCTGGGGACCTAAGTTTGATTTCCAGTTAGCTGACATTATTTCTTTCTCATTACAATTTTTTTTCAGAAGCATTTCTTGAAGAAATATAAGTTCTGGATTCCAGTCAAATCACATACCTTTTCAAATAGTAGACAACTTGTTGATTTCTTTGATGCCAACAAATGTCAGTACAATATTAATATCCTTTGCTTTAAATGCACTTTGATATGGAGCCCAGTTTAAATTCTAGGTTTGTTTGAGGCAATGATTTATTAAGCAGGGTAGTCATAAATCTTCAATGATAACTTTATCCCCCTAAGTCCTAAAGGTGCTTTTTCATACTTAAGATTAGATACATAGTGTTACTTGGGAGAAAGTCTATGCTGACAACACCAGTATTTGTTAAAAATTTAATTCTTTACAATATATTCTCTCAGATGTGGAACCTGCTTCTGTTAACCACTGACAATGATGTTAACATCATTTGTTTGATAGTCTGTAGCCTCCTGTACAGTTTTATTCCAGATGTATAGTTGATTTACAGTCAAAGAGAAAAAAGTGACATTTACCTGTACCATTTTTTTAATAAAGGATATAAGTGAAAATGAGATATCATGATATTTCCATAACATTCTTTGTTTTGTTTTTTTTGCTAGTAATGACTGAAAAGGAATGTTTAATATATGTTTGTAATATCAACAAATACAGAATGCTGAAAATATCCAATTGTTTTTCTATCAGTCACTATATTTGTATAACCTAATTGGTATTTTTGAAGTTTTTCAACAAACAAGTGCTGATTGTGTTTGTTATAGATCTTGGAAGTCAGAAGGCAGCCTGCAATGCAGTACTCATTTAGAAGACAGTTAACAGTAGTGCTAGTTGTCAATGTTACTTAATGGTATTCTTTGCATGGCTGCCTGGTGGTGCTCAGGGTTGCGGCACTGGATGCCACACCTCACTCCATGTCAGTGACCCATGTTTGCAAATTAGAATGGGATTCTGGGGTGCAGTTGAGTAAGAAGAGGATCAAGTGTTCAAGGCACTGCTCTCCTCTTCCGGGGAGGGAGGACTGCTTATACTGCAGAATGACTGCCACCAGGTGGAGACCTGGTGGTAGTATGGGATGGGAGAAGCAGCAAGTGGGAGGTACTCTAGGACTCTGTGACATGCACCTACATCCATGAATAAACACCGATGTGACCATCCCAAAAATGTGAGTTGGTGGAAAAGTGGAAGAAAATGGTGGCAGGACAGACATACATGAAGTCCTGTCTGCCAATCCCTTAACCACCTCTCTACCAGGATGTTGACAGCCAAAACTGGATAATTGGACTTTGGGACGGGTGATGACCATCCAACTCCTGACCCCTCATGGGGAGAAAGCTGTGTGGAAATGACCTTCTAGAAAGTCCAAGAGCGGTTGAGGATGGTGGTGGTCAGTGTATAAGGATAGGAGGGCACCAAGCCTGTCCCACCCACACAGGAGAATAAAAACCTACATTGAAAAAAAGTTATTCATTGCATCTAACATACACTGTGTATGCATAGAAAGCTCCATTTGTTGAACGTATTAAAGTACTAAAACAAAATAAAAAAGAAGCATGGCTCTGTTTTTGTGCTGCAGGAGCATAGTAGCTGGAACCTAAATATGATGAGTATTTAGAGCTAGAAGCAAATGTACAATAGGCAATTTTCCAGCAAGACTGAGTGAAGAGGTAAATTTGGTGCCATGCTGCATGGATCAGTGCAGGTGCCACCTTTGTTTAAAATTTTCATTTGCTATCTTGATGTGACAGAGGGAATAAATACTACAATGATCCAAAATGCTCAGACTGAATCTGAAGCACTGTGGGTGACATGTGAGGCTGAAAATGGTGCAGTGACTTGGGTAGGAGTAATCTACAGACCACCTGCACAGGGTTTAGAGGGAGACAAGGAGATCATCGAGACCATACACAGGATGACTGACAAGGTGGAGTTCATAGTGTTAGGTGACTTAAATTTGCCTGACATAATTTGGAGTACGTACACAGTAGCATCATCAGGGAGCAAAGACTTCCTAGAAGCATTGCAGGGATCAGGCCTAACTCAGCTTGTGTGGGACCCAGCAAGGGAGAAAGCTGTCCTTGTACTATTGCTCACCAATGGGAAAAACATCAAAACAGTAGAAGTTAAGAGCCACTTGTGGTCCATCAGCCACTGTATGCTATGGTTCCAGGTATATATGGCAGTGGAAACTAGACACTCAAAAACTAAAATACTGGTCTTTAGAATATCAGACGTTGCCAAAATGAAGGAGTGTCTAGAGATACAAGGAAACTGGGTGCAACGAAGACAGAGATGCATACAAGAAGAAACAGAGGGAAGTAACAAAATAATTAGGGCAGCAAAGGCATCGGCAGAAGAAAGGTTAGTCCTGGAGGTCAAAGAGGATGGGACAAGACCTTCTTTAGATATAGCAGAAAGAAAAGGAAGATGAGGGTTGGTATGGTTAGAATTGCAAGGGATGAAGGGGGGGCATGCAGAGGATAACAAAGACAAAGCGGAGATCCTCAACATGTTCTTCTGCTCTGTTTTTACCAAGGAAGAAGATGGTTGCAGATTCACCCTGAGTGGAAGTTGTACAATGAACTTTGAAGTCCATTCAAGACCATTCACAAAGGAAAGATTCCTTGAAGAACTGGGGAAACTCAAGGTGGACAAGGCCATGGGCCTGGATGAAATTCACACTAGTATTTTCAGGGAGCTAAGAGAGAAGCTTACATCACCTCTGACTAAACTGTGTAACCTATCACTTGAACTAGGGGAGGTCCCAAGGGACTGGAGAAAGGGTAATACTTTACTTTAAAGGTCCTTAAGTACATTGTAATTACTGTATAACTACAATGTAACTACTATGTAAGTACTGTGTAATTACATGTAACTACAATGTAGCAGGTAATTAGTTTCATATTTGCATATTATTTAGACACACAGTTCTATGAAGTACTGTAACTACACTGTTATTGCACTGTAAATATTATGTAGTTGTTAATTACTTTCACATTTAACTGGTGTGTAGCTATACAATTAGCATGAAGTGGTAGTTACATGTGCCATCACAACCATTTCTCTTTTGGCACAAATTCATTTATGCTGGAAGTGTAACTACAGATGTAATAGCTGTTGCAAAGTGCAAAATACAGTTACATTTGTCAGACAAAATTGATTTGAGGCAGAAGGGAGGCAACAGTAACTGCAGTAATTACCAGTTCATGCAGATTGTGTAACTACACCAAATTGCAAATGTGAAACTAGTTAACTACTACATTGTAGTTACATGTAACTACACAGAAGTCACATAGTAATTACACTGTACTTATACAGTACTTTCAGTGTAGTTTACGACACTTAAAATAAAGTGTTACCAGAAAATGTTGTCCTTCTTTGTTGTTTTTCAATATTTTTACCTAAAGGCTTCAAGATAGCCTTCTTATGACACCACCTCTTGAACAAGTGTGGAGAAAACATTAAATTCCCACCAAAAAGGTAATGTTATGCAATGACAACAAACTTACCTTCTGGGATGTAGTTGTAAAAATTCGCTGCCCTTGTTCATGAGGTGGGGTCCCAAAAAAGGCTGTGTTGAAATTTGGTTTAAAAATGTTCAACAATAACACATTTAGGAGTAAAGGTGGAAATCCATTTGAAATACATTAAACCACACTTACTTGTGTTATCATATTGCAGTTGCTGGTTCCATCAGCAAGATGTGTCTTTGATCAGAAAGTCAATCTATTTTGAGGACGTGTTCAGGTGAGTAAGTGTGTGGGGTGGTGGGTGCTGAGTGGGGGGTTGGGTGGGGTGTGTAGGGGTACTGGAGGGCTCAGATCACTGATGGACTTTTTTTTCCAGGTGATCAAAAAAAAAAAAAGATCCACAAGGGATGGTTTTCTTTATCATATGGGACAGAAGCTGACACCAGGGATTAGGCACCTCAGTGTTGGGATGAAGGCACCAGGTATGGGTACCTAGGTTCTGCCACCTAATTATTTGGGGGATGACCTAGAGGGGAGGGGGTGGAAAGAAGCCATACCAGGGGTGGGCACCCTGGTCTGCTATTAATTTATTATACTAGAAGGGGGAGCAGGCAACCTGGATGTAGGCAAGAGAAGTGGTACTGGAGTGAGCACTCCAGTCCGATTACTAGTTTAAAAAATATAAATTGGGAGGGGTGGTGGAGGAGCTGGGGAGGAGAAATAAGTGGTATGGGGATGGGCACCTAGATAGATTGATAGATAGCTAGATAGATAGAGAGATACATAGACAGACAGACAGATAGATAGATAGATAGATAGATAGATAGATAGATAGATAGATAGATAGATAGATAGATAGATAGATAGATATGGGGACAGAAGCAGACACTGAGGATTGGACAGCCCAGTTTCTGGATAATCTTTGGTGGCAATGGGGGTGGGCACCATGGTGCCACCACATATACTGAAGGAAGAGGGTGGGTGACCTGAAGGAGAGGGGGACAATAGAATTGGTACAGGGGATGAAGACCCCCATCCACTTAATGAACAAAAAACAAATAGATGTTTTAATTTATTTATTTTATTTGTTAATTTTGTTTACCAGGTAAACACACTAAGAAAAGCTGTCTCTTTTTCAGGGGTGACCCAGAGTTAAATACAAATACACAATCAGATGGAGATAATAAATGAACAGATACATAATCAAAGTAGTCACATAAAAAGAAAAACAGGGTTGCAATACAATAGCAAACATTTAATAAGTGACAAGAAGTTAATAACAACAGACTAAGATTACACAAAAGTGCAGTCAACAGGAACACAGAAAATCACAGGATGAGGGAGTAGAGACAAACAGGGTGATAGTCATCTATTGCAGATACATAGGCACCATTCGAATAGTAAATCTTTGAGCCCTTTCTTGAAATCCCCAAGTGTTGAACAGTTCAATAGGGTAGTGGGTAGGGAATTCCAAATGTTTGAGGGTTCAAGAGGCAAAGGAACTCTTCCCCATACAGGTTCTGATTTTATTTATTTCCAATAGGACAATAGGAGATTGCTGGTATGTCACAAGACCCTACACCATGTCTTGAATTTTAGAGTGTCTCACAGGCTAGGGGGTAGGGAGAGACCTCTTACAAGATTGTAGGCCAAACAGCTCAGTGGATATTTAAGCCATCCCTCAAGTGATGACCAGTGCAGTGAACAAAGTACATCACAATGGTTTTCTCTGGATGTGGCACCTGCGGAGTAGCAACCAATTTTTATTTATTTAAAATGTTGTCGACTGGGTAAATGAAGCACTGTGCCACATGGCCCTTTTACAGCTTGACCAGGATTAAATATCAATACATACAAAAGAAACAAGAAAACATAACACTTTGAGACATACAATTTCTAATAATCTCCACAATAAGCAAACACTATAAGCATTTACAAACGTCAAACATAATAAAAATAAAATGTATAAAAAAACTACCTTATGCAAAATAGTTGCTTAAATCTATAAATGCAAATTTCACAAACACCAAAAGATTGAACGTTCAGTTTGCAATTGCACTGTGCCTCAGTTATGAGCAATCTGTTTAAGTGGATGTTAAAATGTTGAACACTGAATAGTGTGTAAATAATCAGGCAAACTGTATCAAGTTTTGATAGCTACTTGTTTAAAAGCTCTTTGTCCTTTAGCCATTTTACATATTGTAAATATCAAGCTGACCATATCATTTGATCTTAAAGCTTTCAGATTCTGTTTCTGTTCAAAAAAATGCAGCAAGATGATTTTTTAGTGGAGTACACTACACCTTATGGATAAAGCAAAATATGTGTAATCTGTCCCTTAGTTCCAGTGGGAACCAATTTAGTTTATCATATAATGAACAATGTTGTTCTCTTTGTTTCACTCTTAAAGCAAATCTGCAAATTGTGTTATACATATATGTACGTTGTTTGATAATTTTTTCTGAGATGTGCCCCACCCATTAGTCTTCCATATTCAACATTAGGAAGAAGGCAGTTCTGTGCCACTGACTTCCTAGTGTCATCTGTGAGATAATCATTAATTGCGTATAATGCACCAATTTTCTTACCTAGCTGCTTTACAGTGTTCACAACATGTTTATTAAAGTTTAAATGTGAGTCCAAGAAATTTCCTAAATATTTAAATTTGGACACTATTCTAAATTGTCTGATTCTCCTGCCCAAATCATAAAGGGTTCTATCATACATATTTGTTTTTGAGTTGTACAAAACAACATTGCCTTTGTTTTCTTTTTATTTACTACAAGTCTATTCTCTACGAACCAGTCAGACATTTTCCAATTTTGTTGTAAAGAGTTTTGAGTTTATTGAGTTCATAATACCTTAGGGACTGTTTGACAGGGGCACCATATTACAAGAGGGGGAGTAGCATGCCAGTGGCAAATTTGAGCCTTGATTCTTTTGTAACAAAGTTGGCAAGTCAGTAAAACAGACCAGTTTTCTTGTGGAGCATAACTGATATATATAAAGTCAATATGCCCTCTATAGGAAAGATCCTGGCTCAGGTGGACCTATAGATACTTAGTGGACTCAACTACTTCAATAGTAAAAGTAGTGAGAGTAAATAGGTGTTGCCTAACCAAGTCTAAGTTCCTAGGAGTGAACAGCATGGCTTTGTTTTTTTTTGGGGGCATTAAGGACCAGTTTATTGACCTTGAATCCGTTTTCTAACTTAATGAGTTCAGATTGAATTTGGGTATTGAGGCAATTGGGGTCCCTGGAACACTATAAAGAACCACATGATTAGCATATAGTAGTGTTCTCACATACTTGCCCACAGTTCCCAGGAAAAACATTTACAAATAAAATATCAGTGGACCTATGAAAGACCCTTGGGGGATACCATGAAGGATAGGATTATTCATGGAAAGACGTCCTTTCCACCTCACCAGCTGGGATCTATCAGTGAGATAGTGGGAGAACCAGTAGAGAGAAAGGGCATCAAGACCAAGGTTCTATAGCTTCACAAGGAGAAGACTGTGATTGACCAGATGAAAGGCTTTAGTTAGGTTGATGAAGACTGCACCAGTAAGCAGACCTTTATATATGGCACCAAGAATATCAGTGGTCAGGTTGACTAGGGAAGTGTCATTACATGTTACTGCCTGAAGCCGTGTTGTCTATCAGTCAGAATGTATCTGTGCTCCAGGTAGTCAAGGACCTGGTTACAGACCAGACATTCTTACGTATACATTAACTAGGAAACAGAGCAAAGAAGATTGGATGATAGTGCTTAGTTTGTTATACCACACCACCTGTATGTACAGGAACAACTATGGCAGTTTTCCAATGTTCCAGGATTCATCATTCATGCAATGATTTCTTGATGAGCATAGCAACTGGAGCAGCTATAGCAGGACCAGCAATTTTCAATAGCTTGGGTTTGATTTCCTGAAAGCCTGCTGATCCATCCACTTTCAACCTCTTGAAGTGAACTAAAAGCATCTTTCAAGTAACTAGGCAGAAGTTAAACTCAGGCGAACGCACCACTGGCTCAAAAGGAGTAAGATGGAGCAGGGTGGTGTTGACTGAGGGAGTTTTGAATCTCTCTAGGTCTGTGATGAAGTTATTGAAGGCACTGGCGAAGGGCAAAGGGTCACTAACTGACTGCCCATCCACCAATATTACATGGTTGGTGGTGATTAACAGTGTCAAACACACAAAGGCATTCAACACTATTAATCACATCATACTGCACTCATCCCTACACACCCTTGGACTCTTACAAGACATCACATCTTGGTTCAAAAGCTACCTTGATAATAGAACCCAAAGGGTAAAAATACATGACACTCTCTTCAGTCATCCTGTCTGCTCTGGAGATCCCCAGTGCTCAATCCTGGGTCCTCTCCTATTTAGCCAATTACTTAATACCCTTCCCCAAGTTTGTCCCATCAACCTGCTCCTATATGCAGACGAGGCTGTGCTTTTCACTAGCCAGCCAAATCCTACACCCCTCTCCAGCAGTCTGCAACATAGTTAGTGTTGTGCGAAACTGGAATATTCTGCCGAGCAGATTATTTTGCGTAATTAACGCATTACGTGAAATATTTTGCTTGGTAAAATGTGAAATTTTGCCCGTGGATGTGAGAGAAATTTCACCCATAAGCTGGCAAAAATTCACCTGTGGGTGAAATTTCACCACTGCAAGTGAAGTTTTGCCACTGCTGGTGGAATTACGCCACTCGTAGGTGAAATTTTGCCTCCTGTGGGTGAAATTTCACCATCTATGCTGGACTAGTGGACTGCCAAAATTGCAAGTGAAATTGCAAAATTTCGCCATAGTTACACAAAACATTTTGAGTGGCAAAATTTGCAATTTTGTCACAATTTCGCCGGTGAAATTTAATTTTGTTGCATCCCTAAACATAGTTTTACTACAGTTGAGGCCTGGTTCACCAAACATAAACTAATTATGAACTATAAAAAAAAAAAAACGAAGTGATGCTCTTTGCCAGTCCACACAACAAGTATAAAAATGCCCAATTACTTATCACAAACAATCTCGGCTCACCTCTCGAACAAGTCCATAATTTAAATATCTAGGCATAACTCTAGACAGTAACCTATTATTCAATGAACATGTAAATATAACATCCAGAGCTGTCAGCATAAGGTTAGGGCTTATATATGGACACAGACACAGCCTGTCCCATGAAGCCCTCCGCTGGGCCATTACCAGCTCCATCCTTTCAATTATTGACTTTGGGCTTATAATATATGACTCTGCCATGAACACTACACTTCAAAGATTAAGTGTTGCTCTTAACAGAGCCTGCTATATAGTCACTGGCACCCATCAATACACCCACAACTGTGACCTATATGCATCAGCAAACTGGTTGAACCTCCAAGACAAGATCTCGTACCAAACCTGCCTATTTGCTAAGAACATTAGTCTTGGACTGGTCCCTCCCTCACTACTGCAGCTCCTCAGTAGAACAAATAACCACCACCATACTAGAAGCACATCCGATCCAACCTTCAAGGTCCCTTTCTGCCGGACTATGCATGCACAAGCATTTATGTATAGAGCACCCAGCTGGCTAAAGACCCTCCCACTTGACCTCCTAGCTGACTCCAAATTAGGTCCCTACAAAACCAAACTTCAGCATCATTTATTGAACTCAGCAGCTGTGACTGCCCACCTAATTATCTTGAGTCATTTCCCTTCTAACCCTTACCAACTCACTCTACTCACTACTTCTCTCCAAAAGCCCTACCCTCACCTCTCCCCCCCCCCCACTGTTCCTCCTTTGTCTACACCTCCACTATTTCATGCCATCTCACTTCCCAACTCTGGCACATTTTGGCCCTTTCATGTTTACCTCTCTATGCCTCCCCCCAACTTTTTACCCCTCTGTCTTGAGCTTTACCCTAATCCTCCCTTCCACCCCACCCCTCCCACCTGCCACCTTGCACATATCTGTGTCTCACTCCTAGTCTCCTCTCCTTATCTCTGTACCTCAGTTATTGGTTTTGGGCATCTCGCAACCCTCCCTGTACAATGTCTTCCTTTGGCTGCTCATGACTATTTAATTTAGTCAGGTGCCAATTACACTCTTACTCTCCTGCTCTGGACTCTACAACCTGAGGTTCATAAGGTCACACTCTGACCGCTCTTACATAATGAACAATACCTGTAACCTTGACTGCGCTTACTTAAATGAACAATACCTGTTACCTTGTAACTCCTACTACCTATGCAGTACTTACTATGTATTTTTATGTATTCTGTATACTCATTTTAATTATTGTGTTGCTTGCACACATGTGCAAGAAACACATTGAGTCAGCTTCCTTCAAAAGCTAGTTATGGAGGTGTGGCAGTGTTGTGTTGAATGGCAGCAGTTCATTCTAGGGCAGTTCTCTGTGTGGTGAATAAAGGAGCATGCCGTTGATGACAGCAGTTAATGAGCATACCACAATACATAAAGAAATTCAGCCACGTCACTACGCAATTAGCTGTTGTGTTGCATTGTGTGGTGACGCCTTCTCCATCGCCCTCTCACAGTCCCCATGAAGCCGACAGAAAGCTGTTCAGTGTGCTTTCCTGGTGAAGCATTTCAATAAATAAAAAAAAAAGCCAACGAGGTGCCCAGTCCCCCTGTTGACATGATCTCCTCCCCAGTTCATTTGCTGACAGGGTAGTCCAATCCCCATCGGCAAGATGTACCTTCCTCATTTGTTGTGCCCAATCCCCCCTTGGCTTATGTGCCCCCCAGCACACTGTATGGCTGATGGGGGTGCCCAATCCCCCGTCAGCTTCACTGCCCCCCAAACAAACTTCCTGCTACCATGCTGGGATCCCACCCCAGCATGGCAAAAGTCTGTATGTCCCACAGGGTTGCCCAATCCCCCGTTGGCTCCACTGCCCCTCCAAACAAACTTCCTGGTACCATGCAGGGAGCCCACAAAAGCATTGCAAAAGTCTCTATGGCCCATGGAGGTGCCCAATCCCCATCGGCTCCACTGCTCCCCAAACAAACTTCCTTGTGCCATGCTGGAAGCCCACCCCAGTGTGGCAAAAGTCTGATGTCATCTTTGTAAAAAAAACACCTAGAAGAAAAAAACGGTCCCTGGTTGATTCTATTGCCCCCTCCCCCAACCCGCGCCCACCCTCTGCATACCCCACCTCCTCACATCCCCACATCACCCCATACTTACCTCCGGAGCCCAGCATGATGATCTTTGGTGGATCGGGAACACGTCTGCACTCTTTAAAGCCAACCACGAACTGAAGAAATGCCAGTAAGCTGTATAATGGCATAAATGTTTTTTTATTCCAACTTTAGTGCATATCTCACACATTTTTGGGAAATTTTTCAGCAAATTTTCAACATGGGGTTCCTGGGATCCCACCTCATGAATGCAGTCACTGTCATTTTGTTATTCAGTCCCAAAATATGATTTAGTGTTCATTGCACAGAACCACCTTTTGGGACTGATTAATGAAATGACAGTGTCACAGTTCATGAGGTAGTTCCATAAAAACTCAATGTTGAAAATTTGGTGAAAAAATTCCAAAAATGACTGTTTTATGAGTGTGCATTGCACAGTTCTTATGCACGATAGTAATCTCAAGCATTTTTTATATTTTCACTTCAGATTTTCAACATTGCCATTTTACTACACCTCCTTATGAACAGTACAGATGTCATTTTTCACATCTCACCCAAAATGTGTTTTCACACATGAAGTGCACAATGGTGCGGTCGGTGTGTGAAATCAATGTTCAGGACAGATTAAGAAAATCACTGTGACACTGTTCATGAGCAGAGGTGTTAAACTGGCTATGTTGAAAATTTGGTGACAAAAGTCCAAAGAATAACTGTGTTACGAGCAAGCATTGTACAATTTCTGTGCACCCTTGTAAGTTCACGAATTCAGAATATTTTCAGTCCAGATTTTCAACATTGGCATTTTTCTACACCTACTTATGAACAATACAGCTGTCATTTTTCACACCCTGGCCAAAATGTGTATTCGCACTTCCAGCTCAGAATAGCACAGTCTCTCTGGGAAATCAGTGCTCGGGACAGATTAAAAAAATCACAGTGACTGTGTTCATGAGCTGAGGTCCCAAAATGCCTATGTTGAAAATCTGCTGCTGTAAAAAATTCCCCAAACTAACTACATTACGGGTGTGCCTTGCACAGTTTCTACACACTCGTGACTTCACAAGTTTTTTCATATTTTCAATCCAGATTTTCAACATTGCCATTTTTTACACCTCCTCATGAACAGTACAGCTGTCATTTTTCACATCCTGTTCGAAATTTGTTTTCGCACCTGTGGCGCCAAATGGCGCAGTCACTGTGCAAAATCATCTTTCAGCCAACGAACTGATAGTGTCATTGTTCATGCAGTAGGAGCACAAAAAGCCCATGTTGAAAACTTGGAGTAAAAATACCAAGAAACGCCCAGGGCATTAGGGTTTTTGACCATAATACCCTAACAGGCAAATTTTATTTATTTATTTATTTAAAATTTGGTTAACCTGGTTAGGCCCGCTGAGACCAATAATAGTCCCTTTTTCAGGGGCGACCCGGGGTTAATTACAACAATGGTACAACAGGACAATAATGTTACATTAAGTTCAACAACATACAGTAGATTATACTTCATACAAGGAGACAGTCATTAGGCATACAGAGTAATACAGGGGACTGTTATCAGTTCTTTGTCATACACATTAGGTGAGATCAGCAAACATAATCATACATCAGACAAGCAACAGGAATGAAGTGTGAAGTTCAACGATTACAAGTGCATTGGTTTAATCCCTGCAGATATGTTTTAAGTCCCTTTTTAAACCCCCCAAGGGATTCACATTCCTGGAGTTTGGGTGAAAGTGAGTTCCATATGGGAGGAATGAGGGATGAGAAGGCCCTGGACCCTTGGGAGGACAGTGTCCGGGGAACCTTGAGAAGCTGTCTGTTTGATGACCTTAGAGTCCTATTATTAGTTTTAGGTTGTAGTAACTCAGCCAGGCTAGGTGGAGCAAATGTCAATCTGAGTTTATAGGCTAAGCATAGAGAGGAGTAGCATAGTCTACCTTCCAGGGTGAGCCATTAAGGGCTTGCAGGATCTGGCAATGGTTTTCTCTTTGGGGTGCCCCATAGCAAATTTCCTGATCCGGTGGTAAAGTCTCTTAAGTTTTTTTATCTCAGTACTTTTGGCGGAGAGAAGTACAGGGGAGCCGTACAGTAGTTTCGGTAGCAAGGTACCATGTGCAATCTTAGATCGTGACTCCAGGGTAAGGTAAGGGCTGAGTCGATACAGGAGACCTATCCTTTGGTTCAGTGTTTTGGATAGGTGATCTATGTGAGCCTTGAAGTTGAGATCCCGGTCAATGGTGAGCCCTAGGTATGTTAGTGAGTCTACTACCACCACCTTTTCCCCAGACGAGAGGGTGAGGTTGAGTGTATCTGATCTGTTGGGTGGCATATGTTTGGACCCGAACAGCATCCCTTTGGTTTTTCTGCAGTTCAATAGAAGTTGATTTGTGGACAGCCAGACTTCCAGTGATGTTAGATCTTTGGATAGCAATCGGCTGAGTTCTTTCGGATCCTCCACTGATCTATAGATAACAATGTCATCTGCATAGAGAATGATTTCAGGACCTTTGCAAAAAATAGGCAGGTTACTAATAAATAGGGAGAATAGGACTGGTCCTAGGATAGATCCCTGGGGAACTCCCTTATTAATATCAATCTTGTCAGATTTGGCACCCTGCCATTTAACTAATTGGGACCTGTCCTGGAGATAATTCCTAAACCATTGTATTACTAGAGAGTTGAGACCAATTTGTGCCAGTTTTGCTAGGAATACTTGGTGACTTACCAGCTCAAATGCTTTAGTGAGATCGATAAAGATTGCACCGGTGTGCAGTCCTTTGTGAAGGGCAGAGAATGTATCAGTGGTAAGGTTAAGCAGGGCGGTGTCAGTACCATGATTCTTTCTGAAGCCGTGTTGGGCATTGGAGAAGATATTGTGTCTCACCACATAATCCATGACCTGGGAGTACACCACTGTCTCCAACACTTTGCTTAGTGTCGGGAGTAGGGATATTGGATGATAGTTTTCAACAGAGTCTCTGGCACCCCCTTTGTGTATAGGGATAACTAGGGCCACTTTTCAGAGGGAGAACCTTTCCCTCCATGAGCAATCGGTTGATCAGCCACAAGATTGGGATTGCAATGACAGGGGCCGCAATATTGATTAGTTTGGGTTCCAGCCCGTCGTAGCCTGCTGAACCATAGGTTTTAATGCCCTGTGAAATTTTCTGGACTTCTAGACTGGAGACTAATTTGAAATGAAAATCAGGAATGTTGTGGCCGCTTTTTTGGGGGACTTGTGAGGTTTGACCTGGGCAGGGGGACTTGGGGGTATTTATTTCAGTAAAGAATTTATTAAATGCCTGTGCTGCCACGAGTGGGGTTGAGTAGTGAGTACTATTTGCTATGATGTCACCCCCTTCAGGTTCGTTATTCCCCTTGATAAGGGCGTTTATCTGAGACCAGAATTTTTTGGGATTTGATAGGTTTGTTTCTTGGATATGTCTAAGGTGAGTCCTTTTGGCTTTCTTCAACTCAACTTTACATTTATTTCTGAGTTCCCTATATTTTTGCCAGTCAGTGAATTGGTCAGTGGTTTTATAGGTACTCCATGCCCTATCTCTGTAACCCATGAGTTTCCTTAGATCCCGAGTGAGCCACCTGGCTTCTAGACCTCTAACTCTCATCTTTTTTTGAGGGGGATGTTTGTTAGCGGCAGACAAGAAATGACTGTGGAAGAAATCTACGGTGCTTTCCAGGTTAGGGGCTAATTTTATCTGCAGCCAGTTAACATCTGTGAGTGTTCTGAGAAAGGAACTAGTATCAAAGTTAGAAGAATTTCTGGTCAGGAAGATACGGGGTGGGGGGGACAGGGAAGCTGTTCTTCCATATCCCAAACATGGGGGTGTGATCACTCAGGGAGTCAGCGAAGGTGCCAACCATTTTGAATTTGTCTGGGTTTGTGGCCAGGATCCAGTCCAGAATGGTATGTTTACCAGTTTTAGTATTGAGTCTAGTTGGATCCTGAATTAATTGGGTTAGTTGCAAGTCTTGCAGTGAGTTTTTTATTAAGGCCCTGGTGTGGGTCCCCCAATGAATATTGAAGTCTCCCAGAATTAGTTTTTCAACCCTAGGTAGGGTGGGGATGATGTTTACTAGAGTTTTCAGGGATTAATTTGCCGATTTGAGAGGATTATAAACGGCTCCAATTAGTAGTGGTTTGATACCACCTAGTAGTAGTTTTGTAAATATGGCTTCACAGCCTGAGAGCATTGGGATTATTACTGGTGTGAGGGTGGCATTGAGGATGGACTTAACATAGATCAAGATCCCTCCACCTTTCTTTTTTGGCCTATCATTTCTAAAGGACTAATATCCAAGTAAACCAACTTCATGGTCACTTATATGGGGTTTGAGCCATGTTTCAGTGATAGCTATGACATCAGGTGCATAAAGGCTTGACCAGGCCTGCAGCTCGTGTATCTTGGACCTAAGACTGTTGATATTTATATGTGTCAGCTTCAGCCCTTTATAATTATTCCATTTATGAGTAATGGCAGTGGTGACCTGGATATTGTTTACTGTTGGGACAGGGTTTTTCTCCACGTCCCCTGCTAGCAGTAGTAATAGTAGTTGGAGCAAGCTGGGAAGAGCATGGGGCTTTGCTGGAAGCTTTTTGCAATGTTGGGCATTGATATAGGCTGTAAGGTTATATAGGTTACCGTGTCTCAGGAGACCTAGGAGATATAATGAGGGATAGCGGAGTGACACCACGGGGGTTGTTAGGGGCTTTCTTGTGCTAGACCAGTGCCTACCCTGCCCCTGGTTTTGGCTTAGGTGGTCAAAGACTGGGTCAGAACAGAGAACTAACAGGACATCACCATTCCCAAGGCTAAAACTAGTAAAAGGGATAATTGTTTTACAATAAGATCAGCAAACAGCAGCTCACACCGATGCCCAGTCCGCCAGGGACCCTGTACTTGATTTAGGTACAGGAGAGGTCTCAGCAGCTAAGTCCCCAAGCCTGCACCGACTGGAACCATGCAGCAAACCCCTGGCACAACACATGGGTCTGTCACAGGCCACCAGAGACTAATATAGGATCCCTGTCCCACCGGGTAATGGGCATGTGGACCCAACCTGGTGGGCCAGTGTCCCCCCCCACCATATTCGGTGCAATTAGCGCCTGGCCACAAAGGTGAGTAGTGGGATGTGTCAGGCACCGGGGAGCAGTTGAAACTGGTGTACGGGTGTGGGCATCACCTGCTGGGGCATGGGTGGACACTGTACCACCATAAGTTGGTGCCGCGATAGCGCCGATGGGGTGGGCATCGGGGATCGGCGGAGATGCTGCCAGTATGGGCAGCATCAGGACAGAGGTACTGACTTGGTACATAGGTGGCATCAGGGAGCTGTGAGGGGTGCCATTGAACCACTAGAACTGAGGCCACACATATTGGGCCACACTCGGGGGTGCATGGTATATGGACCATCACCAATAGAGTGCTGCACACAGGCATGTCACCCAGGGGAGAATGTCTAAGTCCCCTTACGCCTGCCCTGGTTGGTCTAAGGCCACTTAGAATTTCTCCCGCTGCATGATATCTTTGAATAACAGGATGCAGCTTGCATCAGTTGCAGTCCCCCTACCACTGTGCTGCAGTGCATTGCAGGGCACAGGGAAGGAGCAAGCCCTGTTTGGGACAGGTGGCCTGCGGTCAATGCAGGCCACCTTTGTGAATCACATGGAGGGTTGTCATGGACACAAGGTGCACCTTGCACCAAATCTTTTCCAAGTAGGCACCTTGCATCCGATGCAGGGCTTTGAGAATCAGGCCCCATCTGTCTAACTCCTTTACTTCCACTGCTAATGCCACCAAGCAATAATTCGGTATTGACAAATGCTTGTGTAGTGAGCTCTGTCCCATAAGAGGCTCACAGGTGACCAGTGGGAAGCTCATTAATTAGGAACAGGCTGCATCTCTCCTGTCTGCAATGCAGTGTTAAGGGTGCAGCAAGCTCAGCCCTGGCTAACGTACAAAGACTTTATCACATTTCTTATGAGTCTTTCTTAAACGTGTTTTATCTGTTTAAAGGACTGCACCTGATTTGAGGCCAAAATCAAAAGCAAATAGTTATAGTAGCATAGCCCCTCCACACACACACACACACACACACACACACAAACACATATATACACACTCCTTGAAAAGCTGCTTAAAAGTGTGCAATTCATTCAAATCAATTCAATTTTCTTACTTAGTTGGAGTTCAATGCCAATAAGTGTAAAATCATGTACCTAGGACATAGGAATCCTGATGCTGAGTATAGGATGGGGGGAGGTACAGGTACTCACTAGACATGAAAGGATCCTTGAGGTTATTATATCAGATGACCTCAAGGTGGCAGTACAGTGTGACAAGGCAATGGGCAGGGCAAATTGGATTCTGGGGTGCATAAGGAGTGTCATCTCCAGTAGGGGGAGGACAGATGTTGTGTTGCCATTGTATCACTCTCTGGTGTACCCCCAGCTGGAGTACTGCGAGCCAGTTTTAGAGTCCACACTTCAGAAAGGACATAAGGTGGAGGTTTCCAGAGGACAGAAACTAAAATGGTTCAGGATTTAAACAGGAATCCCTACAAGGAAAGGCTGAAGAATCTCAACATGTACACTCTAGAAGAGAGGAGGACGAGAGGTGACATGATCAAGACCTACAAAGTACCTCACAGGGGTAAACAGGGAACAGCTGGGGAGTTTCCTTCAAATGAGGATGAGCATCCAAACCAAGGGGCATACAATGAAGCTGGGGGGGAGTTCAGGATAGATGTGAAGAAATATTTCTTTACTGAAAGGGTGGTAGATGCCTTAAACAGACTGCCAGGAGAAATGGTGGAGGCTAAAATGGTAGGGGCTATGAAGCATGCATGGGATAAACATAGGGCTATATTAGAAAAAGGGAAGGAGGGGGTCAACGGAGATCAATGGGGCTATGGAGGTAGAGTAGGTTTGAGTTCATTGCAGGAAAAATCCATTGAGCAAGCTCATTCACAAGGAAGTCCTGATGGGCACATGCAGAATAAGAAATACAGTAACATATACATGCAGGAGTTACAAGTAGGTAGAGAACACTTGGGCAGACTGGATGGGCTGAGCAGTCCTTTTCTGCTGACAAATTCTATGTTTCTATGACATCATGTGTTCATTCAGGTGCAGTGTTTATTTAAAGTTTGGCCTACCATACATCCAGATGTAAGGTACAGTAAATTACCGAGTTAGATGCAGCCCACTTGCAGTACAATAAATAGAACCCAGTGCTTTGATAAGCCTTTACTCTCCATAAGGCTGCTTAAAGAGCTGGGGTTCTAGTTGCAGTGTCCACACCAGTATGCTGATCTTAAAATCGACACTGCATCTGAGTGAGTACTTGATTCTTGCTCACTCAATTTCTTCCCCACTTTGAAAGCTGCTTGTCCTGAGTTAGTTTTGGGCTGGCAGCACCCCACCTGTGCTGAAAGATGACCAATAAGTGGCACTGAAAGACATCAGACTTCACAGACTGTGAAGGCAGCTGCTCACCCACCATCTTGGCATGAAGAAGTCTGCAGCTGTGGCCACCGATGACTGTTGGGGTTTGGGGATGGGGGGAACCAAAGGGGACAGACATAAGGAGATAAAATCATAATAAAAATTGTGAGACCTTCATCAGCTTTCCAAAATGCTTACCAGTAAAAGAACACTCTATCAAGTTTTCAAATGGTAATACAATCTGGTGAGCCCTCTGTCTGCCGTCTGACACCAGGCATCAACCAGAATAAAATTGCCTAAAAAAAGGCAGTGTGGTCATGTGGTTACTGATATACTGGAGATTACAGATTTATAAGAACATAAGAATATCACACAGAAGCTGGCACGTGTCTATAGCAGCTGTCTCCTGTTTCTCAGTAGTTATATTTATACCCTTGAGGTACTTGAATGTTTCTATCATATCTCCACTTTCCCCTCCTCTCTTCCAGTGAGTACATATTGAGGTCCCTTAATTTCTCCTCATAAGTCTTTTGTTGCAAGTTCTGTACCATCTCATTCGCCCCTCTCTGGACCATCTCCAGCCTGTTAATATCCTTACGAAGATGCGACCTCCAAAACTGCACATAGTACTCCATGAAAAGCCTGGTAATGGTTTTATATAATGACATCACTACCGCCCTCCTTGTGCTGGAGATACCCCTGCCTATGCACCCCAACATGTCACTGGCCTCCCAGCTGCCTTAGCACTTTGACATTTTCAGGGTATCTAAAATAAGAACCCCCAGGTCCCTTTCCTTCTTTGTGACTGTCAGCAACCCCCCCCCCCATTCTGTAGCTTTCCCCAGGGTTTCTGTATCCCAGGTGCATAATTTTGCACTTTTTTGAATTAAACTTCAGTTGCCAGTCCTCACACCATTTTCCAAGCTTCCCCAGGTCCCTCCTCATTTTCTCCACCACCTCTGGGTATCCACTGTATTACAGATCTTGGTGTCATCTGAAAACAGGCAGAACTTTCCCTTCAGCCCTTCTGCAATGTCACTAATGAAGACATTGAACAGGACTAGCCTCAGGGCCAATCTCTGCAGCAGCCCACTGGTCACTCCCTCCCCCAGACTGCACCCCATTTACCACCACTCTCTGCCTCCTCTCTGTTAGCCAGTTTCTAACCCAGTTTACCACCCTTTCCCCATGCCCAGCCTACCCAGCTAGTTTATCAGCCTCCTATGTGGGATAGTGTCAAAGGCTTTGCTGAAATCAAGGTAAGCATTGTCCACTACCCTACTCTGATTTACTTCCTTTGTCACCCAGTCAAAGAGATCAACCAGATTTGTCTGACATGACCTCCTCACTGTGAATCCATGTTGCCTATGGTCCTGGGCTTTGATGGCTTCTAGATGCCCCACTATCCTTTTTTTAAGCAATGTCTCCATGATCTTCCCCACTACTGAGGTGAGGCTGACCAGCCTATTGTTCTCTGTCTCCTCCCTGCTACTGGATTTGTGTAGAGGGACCATATGTGCCCTTCTCCAATTCTCTGGTACCACCCCTGTGTTGAATGACTCAGTGAACATGGCTGCCAGAGGTACTGTTATCTCCCTTCACAGTTCTCTTAATATCCTTGGGTGTATGCCATCTGGTCCCATCACTTCATCCTCCTTCAGTTTAGTCAGCTACTACAGGATTCTTTTTCCTGTGAATGGACTATTGTCTATCTCTTCACTGTCTTGACAACTGCTGTACTGCTTTGGCCCTTGCCCCTCCCCCTCTTCTGTAAATACTGAACAGAAAGACACAGTGAATGTTTTGGGGGGCACATGACAGTTCTTAGGCATGGTACTATCACTTCCAAATACCTAAACAGCACATATAAGCAAGCAACATTTGGCATGGACAAATGCTTGTTCTGTATACTCTTTCAGCCTCTGTACCATGTGAATTGTCCCTCTGTTCCTTCCAGCTATGACGTGGAGCATTTGTAAATGAGCCTCTGGCTCAAAGATATAATTCCGATACTTCAATAAAATAAATAAAAAAAGAATTTAAAAAAATTTGGAACTACCTTTAAGTAAGGAGTTAACTTGAGCTAAGAACCTTTCTGGGTCAGATAGATTCTGGTCTTGCATTTGAACAAGATAAGATCTCTTGGCACATCTCATTTTTACAAGTATTCCATGGATCCCTATACTTGAGCCAATCCACCATTAGGCCAGAGGGCTTGAATAACCCCCATAGCTTTTCCCTAGGTTTTAATCATTTTCTTATCTCAGTAGAAAGCCTTTTGGAATGTTGGCCCTTGACCCTTATCCGTTTAAGAGGGGTATGAAGATTAGCTGCAGATAGAAAGTTATTGATGAAGAAGTCAAGTGCGGATTCAATATTGGGCAGTGCTTTTATTGTGGCCCAATTGATGTCATACAGGGTGTCAAGAAAGGAAGGAGGATCAAATTTAGAAAAGTCACAGGCCACAAATATGATGTGGGGTGGGTTGGGGGCACTGTTTTTCCATATGCAGAACATTGGGGAGTGGTCACTCAGGGCATCTGAAAAAATCCCAGCTGCTCTAATTCTAAGGGGATTAATGGAAAGTACCCAGTCCAACAGAGTGTTGTTACATATCTTGTTACTGAGTCAGGTGGATTCAGTAATAAACTGACTAAGTTTGGCTCCAAAACATTTGTCTTGCAAGGTTCATGTAGGGAGACTAGTTAATATTAAAGTCACCCAGCAGAAAATACTCCCTTAAGGAGTCACTTGTTATGGCTTGACAAAGAGCGTCAAGTGCAGAGAAGGCTGTCTTAGGGGGATTATAGACACAACCCACATAGAGTGGCTTCACTTTCGCAAGCAAAAGTTTTATCATGATGAGCTTAGAATCCTAATCATCTAAGGCCAGAAGATTTGCAAGTGAGGCATGTAGAGACAGTTTGGTGTATGTTAGAACCCCTCCTTTCTACCCACTCTGTCCATTCTGAATGTGTTGTAACCTGGAAGTTCAACCTCAAGTGGTAGTATAATTGGCTTTATACAAGTCTCAGATATTGCTATCAGGTCTGGAGAATATAAGTCCACCCTGCTTTCTACTTCATGAAGCTTGGTCCGAAGGCTATTGATATTCATATGAACAAGCCGAAGTCCACAAATTTTAGACTATTCTACATCAGAAGGGGAGGAAATCTTAAAGTTAGGCAAGTTTGGACTGGGATTTTCTTTAATATCACCTGCTAACACTGGTAGTAGAGAGAAAAAGGCCCTGAAATGATTGTTCTTATTAGGCCTGAATTCTACTGTTAATAGGTAGCTAGTGAGTTTGTAACAGGAACCCTTTATATAAGTCCAATTCAATGCAAATAATGAGGGATCAGGAGTATGGAAAGAATCAACCAGCAAAGGTGGAGGCAACACTGTAAAGGAATTTTCATTTAGTGGGGAGGCAACATTAGTAAATACATGGTTAAGGCCTTGGGATAGCAATATGTACAAGGCAGCAAACATTAAGCCCTTGTTGGCCATGGCCAGAAAGGGTGTGTGGGGGTTGTTAGATGAAATAGAGCACTAATAAGTTACCCCCAAGATTGATGTTTTCAGGTAAAATTCTAGCCAGAGGGGGAAAATAGCAAAACCCCAGGATCACAGCACTAATAAAAGGTCGATTGAACAACAGTGCAGAAGATAATTATGTAAAGCACTTTAAGGAGAAAATAGGTAGCATCTGATTATTAGCTATAATAATACAAAGCAGTTTCTCAATCAGATCAGTGAAGGTCTTATAAACAACTATACATCTTGGTTGTTGAGACAATGGACCATCAGCAAGACTGCAGAACACTATAGGCAGTTGAGCTAGAAAGTAAGCTAGAGAGTGGCAGGTATACACCTATAGACCTGTTTTTAGTTCACTCTGCATGAAAAGTCAATTGTAAGCAAAACTTGTTAACCATTGTATTTAACAGACCCCTAGGGTGAGACTGAAGGCAATATATAGCTTTAAGGCAGACAAACATAACTGAAGTAGAAATGCCATTAAAACTTTAAGCAGTTCATACAGTGAGTGGAAATAAGAAGTTGATGTACTAGTCATGTGCTTCAAAAGATGATCCAGTACATATCCTGCAGTTGATGGGAACAAAACTTCAAGCAAGCATTTTTGAAGATGGCATTTGGGTAACTAGTTAAACAAGGGTGCATAAGTTTACAAGAGTGAAACATCCTACACCTGATGTATACTTGTGTTTACTACACGGAGTTACTAGCCTTGTTCAGTAGAGCTGTTAAAGACTTGGTTGGTAAGCGGCTGTTTTAGAGACACTTTGCAGACCTGACAGCTGTCGGGTAGAGCCTACAGCTGACGGCCATCACCATGGCTGATGTCCACAGTAAACACCCTTATTCCACCACCCTTAGCATATCAGCCCACTCACAGAGGAGGAACTGGTTGAAATAGGGGTGGGAATATATGCCTCCCCTCTCTTGATTGGTGGAAACAATTGGTAGTGGTATGTGCTGTTGAGGTCCTGGATTGTGGCAGCGATCACTGGGGAGAGGGCAGTAGTTGCAAAGCCCACCTATTGGCCCCATGAAGCTGCTGTCCCAGTCACTGACTGATGATATCTGCCCAAAGAAATGTACAGCAAGGCAGATTTAAACAAGGCAGAAATTAAAAAATTAAATTTACCACTCCTCTTTCTTTTTCTGATTCACCACTCCTGATTGGCAGAAACAATGGAGCATGGCATGCACCGCTGAGGTCCCGGCTTGATGCAACAATTGTTGGGGGAGAGGGGACTATTTGCAAAGACCACCTTGTGGCCCCTTGAAACAGTTGTCCCAGTTGCTGTCTAATGAGATCTGCCCAAGGAAAGGTGCAGCAAGGCAGATGTTAACAAAGCAGAAATTAAGTCTGATGCTCCTCCTTCTTTGTCTGCCTCATCACTCCTGATTGGGAGAAACAATGGAGAGTGGGTTGGGCTGCTCAGGTTCCACCTGTCTGCAGTGATAATTGAGGGGAAGGGTGCAGTTGCAAAGCCCACCTCATGGCCCCATGAATATGCTGTCCTGGCTTCTGTGCAAAAGATAACTAGATAGACAGATAGACAGATAGATAGATAGATAGCTAGATAGACAGACAGACAGACAGACACATAGACAGACAGAGAGACAGACTGAGTGAGCAAGTGAGTGAGCGAGTGAGTGAGACAGACAGAGGCAAATCAGGGGATTGGTGGCTCACTGCTGTAATTGAAGCCCACAGCACAACTCTAGCTGTGACTTCACATTTCAAGAAAGTCCTGCTGTTCTAATACAGAGAATGTGGAGTGAAGACACAATGGAACATGATCAGGTGAGTGAAGGTGTAAAAGTGTGTGTGTGTTGGGGGATGTGGAGTGGTTGGTGCTGAGTGGGGGATGGGGTAAGGTGGGAGGAGGGAGGGAGGTAAGTGAAGCAGTACTGGAGGAGGTCAGCCTTTTCTGTTTACTACATAACAGAAAACAAACAAAAAAACATTGAGAGGGTGGGGGACCTGAAGGAAAAAGGGAGAATGTAGCGATACAACGTGTGGGAACCCCAGTCTACTTAGGGAAAAGAAAAACAGATAGATAGATAGATAGATAGACAGACAGACAGACAGACAGACAGACTGACTGACAGACAGACAAACAGTGAGTGAGTGAGTGAGTGAGTGAGACAGACAGAAGCAAATCAGTGGATTGGTGGCTCAGTGCTGTTACTGAAGCCCACAGCATGACTCCAGCTGTGTCTTCACATTTCAAGAAACTCCTTCTCTTCTAATACAGAGAATGTGAGGTGAAGATATCATGGGACATGATCAGGTGAGTGAAGGTGTGAACGTGTGTGCATTGGGGGATGTGGAGTGGTGGGTACTAAGTGGGGTGATGGGGTAAGGTAGGTGGGTGTGCTGGCTGGGGTCGGAGTGCCAATACACCATTTTCTTTTTTTTTTCAGGTGATAAAAAAAAGATAAGTGAGGGATGGTTTTCATTATTGTAGGGAGACAGAAGCCAATTCTGCAGATTGGGCACCCCAGTATTGGGATGCTTTTTGGTGGCACCAGGGGTGGGAACTCTGGTATCACCACTTACTTCCTTCGGGGGGTATGACCTGGAGGGGAAGGGATCTGGAAAGAAGTTATACTAGAGGTGGGCACCCCAGTCTGCTAATATTTTATCATATTAACTCACTGCCTCCACAGGAGCTCTCTGAAGTTGCACCATTGTCTCCTGTATACTGTTAATAGTAAATCCTGGGCCTTTCTAAGCAAAATCAAGCTACAGTCAGCATGCCACAAACAAATCCTAATAGCTCAAGAACCCTAAGTGCTAGACACAAAGTATGAGTGGCAAAGTTATTCAGCACAAAATTACCTTTCCAATGGTGGTATGTAATGAATAATATGTAATTTTGTTTTTTTTGCTATGCTGGTTGAAACACCCCCCAAAAAATATTTTTTTCACTAAAACAGGCAACATAAGTCATATACACCATACTGTAAACAAATGCGAATAACTCCTAAAGTATACATGATATACACAAAATATAAGTGGCAAAGTTGTTCAGCACAAAATTACCTTTTCAGCAGTGTTATGCAGTCAAATATATATTATATTCTGTTGCATCATATATTAAAATATATAAGTGACATCTCCAGACGTTGCCTGGGCACACAGGAAGTCAGTAGCTGACTTCTGTAGGTATACTCAGGACACAACAGTGTATTTTACTGACGACTACAGGTGTCTGCTAGGAGACAATGTGTTAAGAAGGCAGAGTGATAGCCTGGAGGTGAGGGAGGCAAGAGAAGCAGTTCCGGGGCTGGGCACCCTGGTCTGCCTACTGGTTTAAAAAAAACTTTGGAGGGGGGTGGACAACCTGGAGAGGAGGGAGGAGAAAGAAGCAGTACTGAGGGTGAGCACTCTGTTCACTAAAAAAGAGAAAAGATGATTGATAGATAGATAGATAGATAGACAGACAGACAGACAGACAGACAGACAGACAGATAGATAGATAGATAGATAGATTGATTCAGTCAGACATATATACATACATACAGTATGTACATGCATAAATATATAAATATATGCATACACAGAAAAACATATAGCTAGATAGCTAGATAGATAGTAGTAGGGGGACTGAAGATGACACTGGGTATTGAGCATCCCAGTGTCAGGATGATCTTTGGCAGCACTTGGGTTGTCACCAAGGTGCCACCATATATACTGAAGGAGGGGGGAGGGAAACCTGCATTGAAGGGGGCAAGAGAAGTGGTATGGGGGTGGTCACCCCTATCTGCTTAACAAAAGACAGCTAGATAGATAGATAGATAGATAGATAGAGAGATAGATAGATAGATAGATAGATTGATTCATACATACATATTTACATACCAGCAGAGTTGTGTGAAGTCCCTGAAATTCACTCTGTGATGTAATTTGCGTATTTTGTGAATTTTGAGGAATGATTTTGCCACAAACTGCAAAATTTCACTCACAAATTTCTTTCCTTTCATAAGATCTCACAAAAGAATAATGGTAATGGTTCTTTTGTATTACCTCACAGAAGAACTGGACAAAAAAACTAAGTCCCACAATTTTCATTTGCAAGCTTACCTTCATCTTTCATGAGTTCATTTGTGACACACAAAAGAAGGTCGGCTCATGAAAGAAGATGGTGGGACTTAGTAAATTTCCATTGTTCTTCCATGAGCTGACCTCTTCTTTCATGAGTCACAAAAGAAGTTATGAAAGAAGAAAGTTGGCTCACAAAAGAAGATGGTGGGACTTATTTTTTTATAGTTCTTTCATGAGCCAACCTTCTTATTTCATGAGTTCTTTCTTGACTCATGAAAGAAGTTCAGCTCATGAAAGAATTAGGAAAAAACTAAGTCCTACCATCTTCTTTCATAAGCTGAGATTCTTCTTTCATGGGACTCACAAAAGAAGAATCTGAACTCAGAAAAGGAGAATTAGGACCCCTCGCTAAGCCTTCCACTTTGGGTATTAGCAAATGTCCTATGGATACTGGTATTGTCCATCTGAGACTGAAGCACAATAAAATTCATATGGACAATGGAATTTCAAATGTGTCATTTGTGCTTATATGCAAGTGAGTGCAAGACCTTGGATCCTTGTATTTGATTTATGCAATGCCCTGCTTTATCTGTTTAGTATTTGCCTTTTTTAAAGTGTTTTTTTGTGTGTTGAAAATGTAGTGCTAGTGCTGTTTCAGGATGGCTGAGATTTCTTTGTTTCTGATGTATATGATTTTTTGCCTGTGTCAGTACTGCAGCATGAGCATTTCCAGATTTCTAGATTAGATAGCGGTCAATGTCGGGAGTGAAGAAAGCAGTCTATAATGGCCCAGCAGTGGTCATAGGAAAAGGTGCCTGTGTGACAGCTGAGAAGAAAAGAAAAGTGCCAGTTGGGATGGAGCATGAGTGCCAGTTGAAGCACAGAGTGGTAGTGCCTGTCAGGAATGGAGTGGTGGGAGTGCTGGTCACAGATACAAAGAAGAGGTGACCAGTAAGAGGGAGGGGGGTTGACTGTTTCAATGTGAGAAATTATTTTTTGTTTTAAACAAGTGAAGGCAGTAAAAAAGAGTGTGGTGTGAAGTGTGAGCTGGTTGGACTGAGCCAGTGTGCATTAGACCTGGGGGGCAGGTCTAATAGTGCTCCTGGTGCTGCCAGTTCCAGCCAATCCTGAGCTACTCCAACAATATTTTTGCTCATGGGGACTTAGATTGAGAATATTGCAATATTCTCACTCCAGATCAGGAGTGAGCAAACATAGCAGTGATAAGTGCCCTCCAGTATCCATACATATTATAGGGGCATTGTGCAACCCTATAGTTGGGGTTGAGTAGCCTATTTTATGTCAAACCCCAAGTTTTGCACCTTAACAACTTTTAAATTCTTTAATGAAACAGCCTAAAATTTGGCATGCATGGTCAGGCTGCCAGGATTTCAATACATGGAGAGCTTTGTAACGCCATCTTGTGCAGTTTTCGAGATACAGAGTGCCAAAAATCAGAAAAAAAAAACATTTGGTTTCCCTATACTTAACACTGGGTATATTTTGCTCTCCCTATAGCCTAGACTGTGTGGAATTTGTTTATGAAATATTCAGAGTTGAAGGGGCCCATGCCATGCTGGTGCCTTTGGAAGGTTTGGTGAAAAAACATTATACTATTTTAAAGTTATAATGTTTTTCTAGTTAACATTGTGGTGCAAATGGTAAAAAAAAAAAAACTATTATAAAAGGTAAAAAAATCACAAGTGATTATCTGCATGATTTACTTGTCATGGGGGAAAACAGTCAAGATTACCACCATTGTCATTTTACTGTTTATGCATACAAAGAGTAAAAATACACACAAATTATGTAATTAAAAAAACAAAAACACCTGAACCTAGCCAAATAGGACCCATTTAGCTATATTCTGATGTGTGTTTTTTTTTTTACAGTTGGCAGAGATATGCGATCAGGCCACTCAAAATCCAGGGTGCACAGGATAGCAAGAGGAGACATTCAGTCACGTTCTCTGTAAGAGAACACCACAACTATCCTGAATTCTGCAGCCACAGCTAGAACTCATGCTGTGGGCTGCAGTGAGAGCAGTGTACCTCCATTTCCCTGGTGTCTACTGGTGCCCCGTTGACATAATGTAATGTTGCCTCGGTGTCAAAAGGCACCCACCACACTCCAACACCATCCCCATTATTGGTTTATGTTTCCCTGGTGTGTAGTGGAACCCCTTCCTGCTGATTGCCATCCATGTTATTGGTTTATCTTTTCCTGGGGTCTAGTGGTACCCCCACCCTCTGATCACCATCCCCCTTATTAGTTTATCTTTCACTGGTGTCTACCAGCACCCCAGTCCTACCCTCTGATCATCATCTCTGTTATTTTTTTGTATTTCCATGGTGTGTAGTAGCATCCCCCACCCTTAGGTCACTGTCCCTATCTAAAATAAAGAAAATGGTCCTCCAATGATTTCTTTTTTCAAAATCTGCAAAAATGAAAATGGTTCCTCGTTGATCTGAACCCCCATCTCACCTCCCACTCATCAGTCACCACCCCAGACCCCCCCCACCTCCCACACACTCTCACTCACCTGAGCAGGTCACAGGGCAAAGATTCACTCCCTGATGGAAGACACATCTTCCTGCTGTAATTGCTGACTGCAATAAGAGAAAATAAGATAAGTGTGGTTCAATGTATTTCAATGGGGTTTTCAACTTTGATGCACAACTTTGCCATTTTTACATAATTTGAGCCCACATTTTCACCATGGCCTTTTTGGGACCCCACCTCATGAACAATAGCACTGAAATTAGGAAAATCTGGCATAAAAAGGTAATTTCATGGTCACTTGTTGAAATCACCTTTTGGGCAGGATGTCAACATTTTCACCACCCACCTGCCTGGTGGCACTGAGGGCTGAGGTGCTGGTGTTTTACCTCATGCTATGCCAGCAACCTGTGTTTGGGAACAAGCATGGGCCACTGGGATTGGCAGGGATTGAGATGGATCAATGTCCGATGGACTGCTGTCCATGTCTGGGGAGGGGGGAGTTCAGTGGCCAGTGTATGCCTGACCCTTGGCAGAGGCTGGTGCTTGGTGCCACAGACCCACTACTGTGTGTGGGGGTGTGTGCAGCAGACGCTTTATGGGGTTGTGTGCAGGAGCATGTGCAACCCTGTCGCAGGCCTCATTGCACACTGTGCAATTGTAGGGGCAAGAAAAACCAGGAAACAACTCCCAGAGGATGACCAGGGAGCTCACAGGCCCCACACTTGGCTAGCCATGGTGCAAAACATAAATCAGATTTCAGTAGGGGAGTGCCCCCTGCTGCCAACTCCACCAGTGAGGGTAAGCCCTGGAGCTAGCGCTGGATGGTAGACACCAGGGTGATGGGGCTGGGGCTCCCCCAGAATGTAAGGGCCATGGAGCAGAGGAGTATAAATACCATAAAAAAATCACCACCCTTGTTAATGAGATGGGGTCAAAAGAAGGCTATGTTGAACATTTAGGGCTAAAATAAATATAAATGGCAAAGTTATGTGCATACATTGAAATTTTACTACACACCCATTTAACTTTGGCAGTTTTACATATTTTTACCCAAATGTTCAACACGACCATTTTTACACCATCCATGAACATGACAGCTGTTTTTTCAAATCCTCACCAAAATCTGTTTTCAAACCTGTGGAGTGGAATGACATTTCGGTGGGAATTTTAACATTTTCACTACTGTGTTCAATCAGGTGGGGTAATAACAAGGCTAAGCTGAAAATGTTATTGTGTTTTGACAAAAATGCATGTGCAGGGCCTGGAGGGCCATGCACTCCCACAGCAACATAGATGTACTCAGCTTTGGAGGGATGGCCCCCACTCCCACAGGTAAGTGAGGATATCATTATAGTATCTCAAATATTAAGGAAATTCTTTGCAAAAAAAACTGTGTTAATGCACCATTTAGGGTAACTTAATGCCACAAAAGTAGTGAAATGCTGCATTAGGGTTTCTAGCCCTAATGCCCCACCCCCACACTCCAAGCAGCAAAAGGGGGAAAAAAAACTTACAATGTGCACAAGTACCTGAGGCTACAGAAACACTGCCACCAAATGTGTAATTGTGTCTGCAGACTAAAATGCTCTTGTAATTTGGATCATGGATTTCTATCAGTGGTTCTAGGGGCCTGTACTTCTGCACACAGAACCAGTGTTGTGATTTGACTATTGTGGATTTGTACCCAGGGTGACAAGACAGTGTGTATTCAAAATCCATGTAGGTAGCACATCAGTGCTACTGCATTTGTGTCATTTGGAAACAGCTGTATGTTGTTGTCCTTATGCGATGGTGACTGTCAGTGGTGGCTTGAGGAGTGTTGTCCTTTTGCTGCTTTGGTGGGGGAGTTACGGTTGGAAACATTTCCCTATTTTTGTGGCATTATGTAACTCTAACTGGTGCATTAATGCAGTTTTTTGCAAAGACAATATAGATATAGATATCTGTTCTTTGCAAAAAACTGCCTTATTGCAATATTTAGGGTTCGGCCTAAAGTAACTAAAGTAGGGAAATGTGGATTTAGGGTTTCAAACACTAAAACTCCACCCCGCCCCTGAAGCAAATCCAGAGTGCAGTCTTCTTAGGTGTTGTCAACCCTGACGCTCATCTCATAGTGGTAGCAAGAAAGCTCAGATGTGATGGACACTGGTGTGTATGTTTCTGGAGTGTATAGAATGGGATGAGCTTCAGGAGACTGCACCCCAGATTCTCTTTGGGGGGTATGGTTAGGTTTGCAAAGAATGTCCTTACTTTTTGAGATGGTATAATCATATCCTAATTTTCTTGTTAGAACACCGGGCCCTGTGGGCTCTGTGCTTCCATCCCCCCATAGATGCATACATGAACATTACTGTGGAGCACAGGGATCTCTGGGCAGTGTGTTTCAATTTGTACCACAATAGCAAATAAATTGTCAGCATAGCCTTGTTATTATCCTACCTCATGAACCCGATACTGAAAATGTTCAAATCCATGCCAAAATGTCATTCTGCACCACCGAAACATCATTCTGCACCACAAGTGCAAAAACACAGTTTGGCCAGGATTTGAAAAATGACAACTGTGATGTTCATGAGGTGATGTAAAAAATGGTTGTATTAAAAGTTTGAGGTCAAAATATTTAAAATTACCAAGGTTTCATGTGAGCATAGTAAAATTTAAACGTATGCACATACATTTGCCATTTTTGTATATTTTGACCCAGACTTTCAACATACCCTACTTATGACCCCACTTCTTGAACAAACTCTCCATATACAATTTGTTGATGCATCGTATCAGATAAATGTGACTGGATGAGATTTCCGATAGCCACATATGAGCCATGCAACAGCTGCACTGCCAGCTGCTGCACTGGTACTCCACCCATTGACCTATACTGCCTGATTGTGCCTTTGGCTACTTCTTCTGTTGCACCACCAACAGCACCAACACATTGCCCAACTTATTCTCCAAGCTCAGTGGGGGTGTGGGAGGACCCGCTGGCTGAGGAAGCAAAACCGGTTCCCTGAGCTGTGGAGGGCTGCTGGATCTGGGCACAGAGGGAGCTGATTGAGCGGAGTGGACCCCACTGGCTGCAGTCTGAAAGAGATGCTATTTGTGTTCTTCAAATCGTGCTATGTTTTTCTGTATTTCTTTTTTTACTATTCACTGTACTGATTGCATCATAGCTGTCCTACCCAGTAACTCCTTGTGAATGAGCTTGCTGAATGGAGCCTTTTCCTGATGAAATAAATAAATTGAGTTTAATTGAATGAGGCTGGGGCTGGGAGATGAATCACAGGGATCAGGTCCCAAAGGAACTGGAAGCAGCATCATTGTGTGCAGTGGGGATGGTTGCAGACATGGCTGCAGGAAGGGAAGGGTCAGCATTAGACCCAAAAGATAGGGTATTGGGACCAGCATGGACAAGATTGCTAGCTGCAGACCTGGAAGTGGTCCAAAAGGGGCCAAAAGTAGCAAGTGAGGCCCCAGTAGTGCGGTCAATAACATTGGAGCCAGACCTCATGTGGGCAAGTGAACTGGACCCAGAGTTGGTGTGCTGGTTGCATCAGTCCCCCTCAGGGCCTGTCAGCACTGGAAAACTCTTACAATGCTTTCATGGCTCCTTGGGCAGAGGCATTCCAAGCTTGGGACCCTGACAAGTTTTCCTCAACAACTTCTGTAACTCTTCACCATCAGACATGCTACCAAAATCAGGCCTACCTGGTTGAGGAAAAGCAGGAATTGGAGGATCCTCACTGGCCTTCTGCGAGCTCTCTAGCCTGCCCATTGGCAGAGTTGCTGTCATTGGTGCCTGTGGATCCACTGGGACTGAGATCACTGTTTCAGGCTGTTGTATTGGCACTCCTATCGATCCCTCCAGTTTGGGTCCACCTGGGTTACTGAAAACTGCTTTCCACCATACATGATGTTTTGCCCATAGCAGGGCCACCAACTGCTGCTCAAATTCCATGCCTGTACTGGGCCTGGGATCCACCATCAAAGGATCTTAAACTGAAATGATAGGAAAACACACCCATGCACACAACAAACCTCATCTTCTGTCTTAGCCTCCCCCATGACTGCTCAACAAGGCATACAATGAGAAGGCTCATGTTAGTACAGGTGCCCCCACACTTGGAAAAAAAAATGAATTTTGACTTTACATCAGATTGTTTTGCTTTGTAGAAAATATGAGAAAACTCTGGTGGGAAATTACCTAAGTCAACTGCACTGAAAACTTTTAAATTTAGATATGTTTGCATGAAAGACCCCACTATGATTATAAGGGTGTTTACACTGTTTAGAAATAAATCATCCTGACTGAAAAAAAATCTTTCTTTGGTTATGTGACCAGCCAACTCTATGATTACCTTGTATTATGACTTTAAGAGCTTTCTCTTGTGTGGATATTTTTCTCTACTGATGCATCACATTATATAAAAATGTGATAATGTGCAAACTGTTCAGATCTGGGGTAATGCGTTTTTTTATTACAGCACACTTCTGCACTTTAGTAAGATGGTTGCTTATAACCCCTCCACTCATTCACCTATCACTGCTATTATTTGTTTCAGAGCTTAGGTTTAGCATTACAGTGTCAAATCTGAGTATCGGTGGTCTGCTCTTGGGAATTGGCTTGTTACAGTATCTATCAGAATATGCAGTTACATCACAACTAGAAGAAAAAGGCTTCTGATTTCTTAAACTTTTTATGCTAATTTTTACTGGTTAGTGACAATTAACAACTGCTGGCACAACATCACAAACTCTGCAATTCACACATGTGAATTACGAAGTTCTGTAAACCACGGCTCCAAAAATAGCCACGAGTGCACCTGAGCACTTGTATGAGAAACTGTCGTTGTGCTGGCCATTCGCTCTCGCTGCTTACAGAAAACCATCCGCGAAAAATACAGCCTTCTCATGTAAGAAACAAAAATGAAAAATGGGCACACTGTTTAAGTAAAACTCTGACAGAAATGTATTTTTAAATGGCAGCCTCTTCTCATTTCATGCCTCCAAATATGGACAGATGTGAGACAAGCCTGCTTTCTGTCTGTCTGTCTGTCTGTCTGTCTGTCTCTTTCTCTTTCATACCCCATCATTGTGGCACTCACAATTGGCAGCGTTGCAGTGACAGAGAGGGAATCTCTGTTTTTAGAATCCCTCACTGCTGCAATCTTTTGGAAAGATGTGAGATACTCTATCTGTGGATCCCCTTCATACCAGTAAATATAAAAAATAAAACATGATGAAGTGTGTACAAACTTGGATTTTATGTACACCCTCGGTATGCGATGCCCAGATAAACCCCTTGGACTTAGCCCTTAGTGTTTATGGGGCATCACACACTTCAGGTGTGTATAAAATACTCATTAATTACACTTCCCCATGCATTATTCTCTAATAATAACTGGTCAGCAATTTTTTGTTAGGGCTGACCGATTTATAATTTGCTGTTATAACCTGTGGGTTATAGTGGCGCACATGTGCCATGTCACTCAACACAGCCACTCCATCATTGGTTATTCACCTCCTCCTGGGTGGGCTAAACACTTTCACAAACATGGTGGCTTCTCACTAGCGTAGCAAGGAACTGCCAGACAGAGAGTCCTCTGCCTTTTCTTCTTTAAAAAAATAAATAAATAACAGGCACAGTAAACATAAAAAAAATCTGGCTGATCCTACCATTTGGAAACCGCAGTGGAGAACTACCACAAAGAACATTTCTGACTCACGCTTACTGAGGTAGGATAGCAATGGCAATCTAAATACGAACTCTGCAAAAAGTACATGTACATTTATATAAAACAACTGTACAAAAAAATTGAAAACAGAAAGACCGTCTGTCTCAGAAAACTGTGTGTGTGTGTTTGTGTGTGTGCATTTGTGTGTGTGTTTGTGTGTGCATGTGTAGACACAGCACCAGTAAAGCCAGTGTGACAAAAAATTACTGACCAGCAATTATAAAAAATATAAGATGGTTAAGTGAGTTTTAAACTTGAATTTAATGGTTGCCCTCAGTGTGGGATGCTTTAATACACCCCCTAGGCTTCACTCTCAGGGTTTATGCAGCATCCCACACCTTGGGCAACCATTAAATTCTCATTAAGCACACCTCCTCATCCATTATTGTATATGTTAATATTACAAACCATTAAAAACAAATGTTTTTACTGTGCTGAAAATCATGACAAGGTGAGTAGGCAAGCTAGCAATAAGACATGACAGGGTGTGCATTATGCTAGATCATTGCATGCCCCAGGTGCATTGTGAGGCACGAGGCTGCAGGCTGAGTGCCTTCAACCACACAGGAAGTGTAGTGATCTAACATAATGCACACTCTGGAGTGTCTTATCGCACTTATTCAATGGCTTTTGTTTTTTTAATTATTTAGTAATTCTGGTAGGTATGCAGAAATATGTAAAAAATGTAAATGTTTAGATGAAACGTTGCTCAATTAGTCCCTCCACCTACTGAAACTACTTTGCATTTACAACTTTGCTTGAGGACATTTGTCCTAAGAAGGCTTCCATACTTGCCATTTTGGAAGTTTTCTGTGGTAATCCCCACCAACAAAAGGTGCCAGGGTAACTAGTAAAGATGCAGATCAGTTCCCTGTACCAGAGGGGCACATTGTGCATTAAAGGTATGATTTCTTTTTAGATTACAAGATGTATCTATGGACCAGAGTGCTTGAAATGTGCATTCTTTAGCCATCTGTCAGAGAAAGCTATATATTTTTGTGGACCAGATGACTTGTACAGCCTTCTTACCGGTTTTGAAAGTGAAAGCGAGATCAAGATCACAATCATGCTTGCGTCTTTCAAAAGGCTAAAATAATATGCTTATGAAGTAAAATCTCACCATTCTGTATCAAAGCATGATAGAAAACATTGAATAACAGTGTAGTCAGCCCAGCGCTGATTAATACTGCTGACGTTTGTATGGGGGCACAATCAATTGTTAGTGGTACAGAAAAAATGGCTGCCAGATGTTTTCTACTTGTGAGCTGGTGAAGGAATATGTAAAGAGGCTTCATACCAGGCTGACTGTGCAGTGGGCAATATTTCTTCATGGTCATATGACTGGTTTTAGCCAATAAAAGTCCTGGGGTGTTTTTTCCATTATATAAATGGAAGTAATGAATATGCAACATTTCTATAAGTAAGTGGGTATTGTATGTCTGCTACCACATCGCTTGGGCTGAGATCAGTGGTAGGACAAGGCTGCACACATTGGCAATTAATTTATAAGAACTATTGTTGCTTGCTGTGTCACTCAGTAGTGCTTTTTAAGTTCTAGTACCCACAGCAAACACACATGTGCACTTACTACAGAACACACAAAACTCTGAATAAAAATGTCAGTGCTGTATAATTACATTGAAGGTTTGAGCAGCTAAAAGCATTTTTATTTTAAAAGCACTGCATAAGTTGTAGAACCAGACTGTAGTTGAGAAATATACCTCGGCTACCCAGCCACCACATGGGAGTCAGCATTTTCACAAATGCTGTCTCACCCCATACAACCCACGTTAACCTACTACTGTAGGGTGGCCACCTGGACTCAAAGTTATAATAGATTGGCTGGGTGCTTCAGAGAGCCATACAGCAAACAGAAAACATTTTTTAAGGACCCTTGCAATAAAGGGAATTCACCACCAAACTGCTACATTGCACCTCGATCACTAAACAGACACTGTTTGTTAATTCTGCACTCAAGTGGGCTAAACTGAGGGCTGTTCCCTGGAAGGGTATAAATTAGAGAAGCTCCAAAATCCTGGCAGAAAAACTTAGCAGTTCTGATAAATTATTAATATTATTTTTTGTTATACAGTAAGCGTCTTTCTCCATGAAATGCTGTAAATGTGAACCATCAGGTCCACTTATTTTTTTTTTATCTCTGAGTCTCCTGGCTTTATTTGCATCATGGTTAATGTACTGCAAAAGCACCAAGCCACTGAAGTTCTTTACATTGAATACTAAAGCACAATGCATCAAGTTTTAAAGAAACACATAAAGGATAAAAACATGCAATGTAATTTAACTGAACTTCAAAATTACTTAGTGGATCATGGGATGAGAACCTGAGATCATTGGGACCTCTGGCAAAAACTCTGCCAATAGAGGTACTCTGCCCCTTCCCATGAGAATGAATGCCTGCAGGTTGTATGCTAATTCAGAGGATAGCATCAGTAATATCCACAGCAGGTAATTTGGAATTAAATGAAGGACTGCAAAAATCAAGCGGGGGGGTGCCACCAGACACCAGCAAAAGAAAAAAATGGTATGGGGACATTGATTGGAGGGTGAAGGGTGCCTGCCAATAGACACCAGAGAAAGAGAAATACATTATGGGGACAGCAATCGGAGGGTGGGGGTGCCACTAAACACCAGGGAAACTATACATACTGTAAATACAGAGGTGGGAATCAGAAGATGGGGGGTGTCACTAGTCACCAGGGTAACATTACACACATAAAGAGATGGCAATGGGGGATGCAATGAGACACCAGGGAAACAGTGGCTCACTGTTCTCACTGCAGCCCACAGCAAGAGTTCCTGCTGCAGCTGCAGAAATCAAGAAAGTAATGCTGTTCTCATACAGAGAACATGGATCAATGGCTCCTCTCACTAAGCTGGGCACCCTGGATTTTGTCAACTTTTAAAAACAAACAAACATCAGAATCTAACTAAATGAGTCCTGTTAAAAATACATTATTTTTCTGTACTTTAAATGCCTGTAAGTTTAAACACTAAAAAGAAAATGGCAGCCATAAGAAAAAGGATTTTTTTCCTCATGAAAAAGGATTGGATCCATATGAAAAAGGGTCCTTTTTCGTATGGATCAAATAATTTTTTTGTTCCAAACAGCTATCCAAATACTGTACTGAGCATGCTCAGAACTGAACTGTTAAAATTTAATAACTTTAAAAACAGATTAATATTTTTTCAAATGCTAGTGAAAGTCTCATCCATGGGCCAAACCCTTTCTACCCTGAACATTTCAGACAAAAATTCAAAACCATCTGAGTGCAAGGCGATGACAAAAGAAAAATAGAAAAAAGTTGCGATTTTTCATGATTTATCACTATCCATGTCTTGAACTCTGCATATCCAACCAGAACAAAACTTGACACATCAACAGAGCAACCCCAAAAGACCTCACATACAAAATGTCATTCAAATCCATTGAACGGATGTGAAGCTATTAAAGTGTAAAATCTGAGGTTTAACATAGAAACCCCTGCTCAACCCTATATATTTTTTTTATTTATTTAGTTGTTTAACCAGGAATAGCACACTAAGCTGAAAGCTTTTTTTACATGTGTGACCTGGGAGCACAGGGAAGTTAAGTGACTTGCTCAGGGTCACACAGTATGCAAGTGGAAGCTGTGAGATTCAAACCCAGGTCTGGTCTGCTGGATGTCACCAGATTTGCAGCTCAGAGCCTTAAACCACTGTGCTATACTGCCTCCTAGTACAGATATGTACACTGTATTGTACAGGTGTGGTCACAGCTGTATATTAGGGTTGCATAAGCACTTGTATGTTAGACCCAAATGTTTACACCTCAGTAACTTTGGCCCCATTCATCTGAATGACAAGACATTAAGAAAGTCCAGCCTCAGTGCCAGAATCTCTTGATCCTGTAAATTTTGTGTAGATCAGTGGGGGAGGCAAAATTACAGATGTGCAAAACACCTCAAAAGTCTCACTTTTTGAAAAATGTTAGACTTTTGTCACCTGACAACTTTAAAAAAGGAGCATTTGAAGCCTGAAATTTTCAGGTTTGATAGAGGCTGGTCCAGTGAGTGAGCTTTTGTTGTTTTTAAAACCCACTGTTAAATAGTTTTTAAACTATTTAATAAAAATGTTCCATTTCTGAGCATGTGCAGTGCAAAAAAGCAACATTCTATTCATAATTGAATTTTTGCAAAAGCAGCAGTTTACACTATATGACACAACTATCTTTATTATTCAACAGCTGTGTCATATAGTGCAACCCCTGCTGCTGTTGCCACTAGTAGGTCAGGGATGTGGCTACTGTCATTATAACCCCATCATCCTAACCTTAAAGAGCAGGTTGCTACTGAAATTGTGTGTGTGTGACAGACATGATTTTTAACTGACGACAATAAAACAGTAGCCTGTTCTCTGTGTCCTGATCCCATTTTTTTTGTGTTGCCTTTTATTGAGGAGTAGCTGTCAATGTAAGATTGCTTAGCAGGCTTGGAGCAAAGAGAATACAGACTTCAGAGAAGTGAGCCAGAGTCACATTGAGGTTAGTTACAGTAATTCAGCTCTAGCTTCACCCATTGATCAGTGGTGCAGCTGCTTACTTTGAACTGACTGGGTGGCGTTCACGTCCTCATCTGAGTCAGTGGATCTGTTGCTGTTCTACAGTTTCTGCTCTGTCAGTCTTGATAGGAACCCAGTACATGAACAGCTGATACACCTCAGACAACTGCCACATGTGAAAGTAGTAAACTGATCTTATGAAAATTTCAAAAGCTGTCCCTTTAACACAGGGTAATTCACTTTTAAATTAATATTTAGTCTATGTCTGTCTGACCTGCCCATCCCCTTCCTTGAATTTGCAGACTTTGCATGGAATGGTACCCTGTACTCTCTGGTCAGTTGCCAGCTCTTGTGGTGTAACTCTTACTAGTGCATATTTTCAGACCCAAATAAATGTGTGTTTTTTGTTTAACCTGGAAAAAAGAAAATGGTCCCTTGTCATCTGTCACCTTCTCCCTACCTCCAACCCCATCACACTAACCCCCCACCTTACCCTATACTTACGTACTGAGGTTGAGACAGATATGACATAGCTGTCTTTAATAAATGACAGCTGTGTTGTACAGTGCAACTACTACACAACAGAGCTGTCTTTAATAAATGACAGCTGTGTCATATAGTTCAAGTACTATATGACACAGCTGTCTTTAATAAAAGACAACTGTGTTGTATAGTACTTGCACTACACAACACAGCTGTTGTTTATTAAAGACAATTGTGGGGTATAGTTCATGCTGGTGCTGTCCATGGTTGGCACAGTAGGTCATGGATGGGACTACTGTCATTGTAGCCCCACCAGCCTGACTGTGGCTAAATTAATCAGTAATCTGCACACCGGAGACCGCAGTCCCCCGTGGTGGTGTATTTATTTTATTTTATTTATTTATTTGTTTGTTGGATGCCCCCGGAAGCCGATTTGATTATGCGATTGCTGACATCGGGGGTGGGCCCAATCCCCAATTCAGCATTTACACCCACCCAACAGCATTAGACACTGGGGATCCCACTCCAAGTTTTCCAAAATACTTAATTTCTTTAATGTTTGACCTGCAAAGAAAAAATGTCCTGTGATGTCTTATTTTTTTAACCTGGAAAAAAGAAAATCATCTCTCGTCATCCCACCACCCCACCCTCATCCCAACCCTCCACTGAGTACCACCACCCCACACCCACATCCTTACCTTATACTTACATGCTGTTGTCATATGCTGTCATCTTCTGTGGACCGGGACACATCTGCCATCTTCTAAGCTGAACCATAAACTGAAGAATCAATGTAAGTGCTGTATAATGTATTTCAATGGCATTTTGAACTTATGTTAAGATCTTAAATAATTTTTTTTAATTTTTTCACCAAATTTTCAACATGGGCTATTTGGGACCCCACCTCATAAACCCTGTCACTGTCAGTTTGTTACTGGGACCCAGATCGTGATTTCGCAGTTGCTGCACAGAGTCACATTTTGGGACTGATTAACAAAATGACAGTGCCAGTGTTCATAAGGTGGGGTCCCAAAAAGCCCATGTTAAAAACTTGGAGGAAAAATTCCCAAAAACGACTGCATAAGTGCTTGTGTTGCGCAGTTTCTATGCAGATGCATAACTTTGGCAATTTACAATATTTTGACTACAAACTTTCAACATAGCCATTTTGCCACACCACCTCAAGAACAGTACAGCTGTCTTTTCTCAAATCCAGCCTGAAATGTGTCTTGCACCTGTGGCATGGAATGGCATTTCAGCATGGATCTGAAAATGTTCACTTATGGGGTTTATGAGGTGTGGTCAAAGAAGAAGAATATGTTGAAAGTTTGGGCTGAAAATGTTAAAAAATAAAGAATGTATTAAGTAACAATGAATGCAGCAATGTCCGTTGCACCTCTGGGGAACACGCTGCCTTGCCGTGCCAGTGAGCTGAGTTCAGGTGTGAATTCAGTAAGCCAGTTTACTGGCACAAGGCTGATTGAGAAGTTGCTATAGCATGCAGCACCAGTCATGGCCTTAGTAGGGATGGAGCAGTGTTTTGGTGTAGATGCCATACCCTGTGATGGGTTAGGGAACCTCACCCATAGGGTATCAAGATATGTGATGGGGACTGCTGGCCCCATGCACTGCATCATGACTGTCTTCAATATTGTATCTAGCTCATTTTGTGCAAGTCCTGAAGGGACCTGAACAAATGAGGATGACATTCCAGGACTGTCTTCAATATTGTACTTATTTCATTTTGTGGAGGTCCCTTCAGGACTTGCATAAATGAGGGTAAAGTTCCACTATCACACAAAAAGGGACATTAGTTGTAAAAAACTATGTTAATGCAGTGATTAGGGTTGTACAAATGCAAAGAGTACAAAGACAGGAATGAACAAAACATTAGGGATTTGGATCTTCAGAGTATTGGTGAATCAGTGGTGGGGTCTTACTTGGGGTTGTCAACCCTAATGCCCACCCCTACCCTGGATCAGACAAGATCAAATGTGATGTCTTCTTGCAGGGCCCATAGGGCCCATGTGAAGAAAACTCTGACAGATTATGTTGGCCATACTGTATCACTGTGAGGCACTTGGTTGAAACTGTATCTTGTGCTTTGGACAAAAGGCTATGGACTGGGGGGGGTGGGCATTAGAGCTGACAACCCCAATTAAGACCCCACTACTGATTTGCCAGTACTCTGAAGACCCAAATCCCTAATGTTTTTTTCATTTCCCATCTTTGTACACTTTGCATTTTTACAGTCTTAATCTCTGCATTAATGTAGTTTTTTGCAACTAATATATTTATACACATGCACATATTATATATGTATACAGTATATATATAGTTACTTAAAAGAGGAGGCGGGAAGGTGAGTGGTGCATGGAGTAAAGGGCTCAAAAGGGGAGTACGAGCATTTGGTATGCAAATAAATTATTTAATAGCAATAAGGACATAAACCTGTGTCTCCATGCTTCCCTGCTTCAAGTCTCTTTTGTCTTTCATGCAGATGTCATGCCCATTAGGAGGAGCATGCTCCCCATCCAAGCACATAATATTGTTTTCTCTAACATGCAATACAGGTTCACAAAAAGAAGATCTAGCCAAATCAACGATCTTGGATGCTTTTTTGATGAGATAATTAGAGGAAGTGGATATGGGCTCTGTAATGGATATAGTGACTGGGTATCCACAGTACCAGTACACTGCACATGCAAAACTCATGGAGAAAGTAGAGCAATATGGAGTCCACAGATTGTACTGGGAGTACAGTATATAGCCAATTAATTCATGATAAGCTGAGAGCTGTTGGATAGTCACCATTGAGAGTGGAAAGGTGTTCTATTTCTAGTAGCTCGGGGCATATACAGTATATGATGTGTTTCTTTTTAACTTATTTATTAATGGTCAGAAGGAAAAGGCTAGTATCATGCTGATAAAGCTTGCAAAAGGCATTAATTTGGCAAGAACAGTTGACATAGCAGAGAAGCATCCTAGGAGCCCCTTGTACCCATTAGAGGTGTGTGCCAGTAAATGGTGGTTAAATTTAATACTTAGTGGTCCAATGTACTACACCTAGGACAAGAAATCTGGGTCGCACATACACCATGTGCAAAACAGCCATGGACAGTACAATCTGTAGAGAGGTATCTGTGGATATTTGTTGAACGCAAACTGAATGTGTTGATGTAGTCAAACAGCATGCACAATACTTTGATACATTAGGAATGGCTAAGAAGCAAGTCAAGGAACATATTTTGCTCCATTTAGAAGGTTTTGGTTTGACTGTACTTAAAGCACTTTATTCCATGCTGTCACTGTAATGCAGAGAAGTCACTGAAGAGACTGAGGGAGTCCAAAGCTGGGCTGCCAAGTAACTAGGGCTTTGGGGCAAGAGCTGAACAGAGTGATTTGATATATCCAGATTTGTTGAGATTGAACATGAGAATGGAAATTACCACAGTGTGAGGTCACGTGATGGCAGCCTGAGCGGTAGTTGCACTCTCCCGGAGCTCCGACGATCGACCACTTACTTATTTATTTTAACAGTGACCTAGCATTAAAAATACTTTACATTTAGTCGGGCGAGGTTTCTTTCACACTGTAGCTGCTCATCGGGCTTCGCGATGGAAAGTTTTGTAAAAAAATCGCGACTGAAGCACTCACCTCTGAGCGCCGAAGCAACAGGCTGCAAGAGAGCTAAGCAGCAAGCCGCTAGCCTGTCACAGCTCCCCATCGTTGACTCCCCGCTCACGGAGGCAAATTTCTGGAGACCATGAAACCCCTGCAAGCCTCCACTCCATCTCTATCTTGGCTGGGGATATTCAGGAGATTAAAAAGCTGTTGATTCTCTATCAAGAAGGATTGGGGATGCAGAGGTCAACATAGCCTCTATAGAAAACAGGCAGTTGGAACAGATTCAGAGATTGTGATGGCAAAAGGAGAATCAAGAAGTTAGAAGATAAACTTGAGGATTTGGAGGGCGCAGTAGAAGGAACAATTTGGTTGTTATTGCATACCTGAAAAGAGGAAGGAATGCCCCAATTACATTTATGCAAAAATTCTGCTTCAAAGTTGCAGGTTCTCCTCCCGGAGGGGGAGACTATATAATAGAAAGAGCACATCGAGTCCTGCGCCCTCCTCCTGTACAGGGGCAACCTGCCAGACCTCTGATTCTGCGATTTCTTAATTTTCTGGACAAACAACACGTTCTGGATAAAGTTAGAGGGACAAAGGAGTTTTTATGGGAGGGCAAGCGAATCCGGATTGTACAGGATTTGCCTCATTCTGTGAGGAACAGAAGACAAGAGCTACACCCTATAGTCTCCAAACTTATTACTGCGTCGAAGCCATTTAAGGTGAAATATCCTGCCATATTAATGGTATCTCATGAGGGGAAATGGTTGACCTTCGAGTCACAGCAACAGGCACAACAGGAGCTACAGTGGATGCTACCGGATCTGTTTAAGTGAACTTTCGTCTTACTCATCTGTTTGTGTTGGACTCTCATTCATCTGTTTGTGATGGACGTATGACTTGCGATGTTCTGGACATAATCTTCTTGATCGTAGTATAGGAGTGATTTTTCTTCCCCTTCACCCCTTTTTTTTTTTTTTCTTTTCCCCTCTGGAATGACCTGTTCATACTGGATTTTTCTTACAGGGATGAGGTTGGACTTCTGAGTTTACAACAGGTATGGGCCATACTGACTCGTAGCAAGTCAATTTATCTGGTCCACACTCGAGCAGCAGAAGAAATAACATAAAAGCAAAAGGAAGAAGAACAAGAGAGAGGAGGAAAACAGTGGAAGCTAAGAACGAAAGAAGACTTTGAGGGTCCCCCTTTTTTAACTTAACCTACTTTAGTGATGAACATTTATTGATGAACATGGGGTTCACATATTGTAATCTGGTCTGCTGTGGAACAGTTTCCCATGGGCGGGGTAGGGGCTCCGGTGGGGAGGGTGATAATCAGCTCTGGGCTGTTTGGATGTATATCATGTGGCAGATTAGTTTCAGGAGTGCAGTTTTGGGAACTGGGGTCATGCATCATGAAGGGCGGGTGGAAGTTAGGAAGGTTTATTATAAGGGGAGGGAGGGTTGGGTGGGGAGTTAAGTGGAGGGGAGGGGTGATGGGGAAAATCAATGCTTTAGGGTACATAAATAGGTGGATTTCTCTTATTCTTTTGGGTGCTTGTATTGTTCAGACAGTGGTTCACACTGTAATACCCCATACTATTTCTCAGAGAGGTCCTTTTTATAATCTTTATTAGCTCTATGACTTTACCGTATAAATTTGTCAGCTGGAACATCAAAGGAGCCAAGGATAGGGTCAAGAGGCAGGTGGTCTTAAAACACCTCTTCCACCTGGGGGTGCAAATTGCGTTCCTTCAGGAAACCCATTTAAAAAGAGCTGACCTTCACTATTTTAAAAGAATGTGGGTAGCTCAAGTCTTTGGTGCTGGGGCTTCATCTAAGAGTGCTGGGGTGGCCATCCTAATTGCAAGAGGGTATGCTAAATTGGTACACGAATGTTGGGACCGGAAGGCGTTTTGTGCTTGTGCAAGCCATATTAGCATCTCAACCAGTGGTTTTGGGCTCGATCTATGGTCCCAATTGTGAATCACCTTTATTTTTCAAGGACCTTTCCCACAAAATGGATTTAGATGCTCATAATATCACCATTCTTGGAGGAGATTGGAACTTGGTTCTTCAAAATGATTTAGATAGGTCTTACAATAGGCGTAGGGGCCTTACCCCAACTCAAAGAGCTCTGAAAGACTTTATCAATAAATCAGCCTTAGTCGATATCTGGCGCTTATTCTACCCTGAAAGGAGACAGTTACTCATTTCTCTCCAGTACATCATTCTCATTCGAGAATAGATTATATTTTAGTTAGCTCATCTGCGGTCCCCAACATGTCTCAGGCAGAGATCTAGTAAGGTGATTTCAGATCATGCCCCGGTCAGTGTAATGTATAGGCCCTTTCCAGAGATTCGTAGATCTACACAATGGAGATTAAATACCCAAATTATAAAAGAAGAATGTTCCCTAAGGAGCATCAGGGACTTTATTGTACACTTTATGGTGGACAATAGAGACTCTATAATCCAAAAAGACCTGATATGGGCTGCCTTAAAATGCTCATTAAGAGGGGAATTAATTAAGATGGCGTCTAGGAAGAAACGGGAGCAGAGGGATAGGTTGAATTCTGTGTTATCTTCTATTCAAAGTATGGAACACAGTTTATCCCGTACCTCAACCGAGTCAGAGTGGGTCAAGTTACACCAATTGCAGGCCCAGTATTCGGAAATAGTCTTTCAACAAGCAGAACTTGCTCTCTCTTGAGCTAAGTTGCAATATTTAGATATAGGGGAAAAAGCTAGCAAACTCCTAGCATGGCGCGTAAAACAAATAGACTCAGCTCAATATATAGTGAGTGTTCGAGTAGGTCAAGGGGATCGGATTTGTACAGACCCGAGAGAAATATCAAAAATATTTGGGGAATACTTCCAGAAATTATATGCACAGGAACCCGATTCTAGACCTTCCGGTTCTGAAATTGCAGCATACTTAAATGAAGCGGACTTGCCAAAATTATCAGAGGCCGAGTCCCAAATCTTAGAAGCACCAATTGTAATCTCTGAGATACACCAGGTTATCCAACAGTTGCCTGCTGATAAATCTCCAGGCCCCGACGGTTTCCCGAGTAATTTTTATAAAGCTTTTCTCCCAGATATCTCACCAATTTTACTAGACACTTTTATGTTCTGGTCTAATTCTGGTATTTCTGACTTGGGCTTCTTGGAGGCCACAATTTCCCTAATTCTGAAACTGGGTAAGGATCCCGCTAGTTTAGACAGCTACCGGCCAATATCTCTTCTTAATACCGACATTAAAATACTTGTAAAAATTTTGGCTAATAGATTGTCTAAAGTGATGGACCGGCTTGTGTGTGCAGGGAACAAGTGGGTTTCATGAAAGGGAGATTATCCCATGACCATATGAGGAAACTTATGCATCTTATTGCAGTAGCTAAAGATTCCAAAATCCCAGCTGCACTTCTATCACTCGATGCTGAAAAGGCCTTTGATCGAGTATCCTGGCCTTTTTTATTTGCCACTCTCTCGGCTTTTGGTATACCCCAAATTTTTAAGTTGGATTAGAATTTTATATTCTTGTCCATCGGCGAGGGTGAAATGTAATGGTTTATTGTCACCGCCTTCAAGTTGGAGCGTGGTACTAGACAGGGCTGCCCTTTGTCCCCTTTATTATTTAACCTGTATTTAGAGCCACTGCTGCGAGGCTTATGAAGAATTCTTCTATCAAAGGCATACAAATAGGGGAATCTAGTTGTGTATATTCGGCATATGCAGATGACGTGCTATTACACATAGAAAACCCAGGGATTTCGATTCCACCTATACTAAAAGAGATTAATAGTTTCTCCAGAGTATCTTCATATAAATTGAATTGCTCTAAAACCAAAGTTTTTCCTTTAAATCACCTCATGAGGAGAGCAGACTTGCAGGACTTAGGTGTTGCATGGGAAACCAAATCCATTACATACTTAAGTATAAACATCAATGCGAATTTCACTCAAATGCTCAGAGATAATCTAGGCACCATAGTGCAAGAGATCTCAGAAGATCTTAAGAGATGGGGCACAGTTTCCTTATCCTTATGGGTCAGGTTGAATCTTATAAAGATGATGGCTCTTCCAAGGATTCTTTATCCTTTAGACATGCTAGGAGTCTACCTGCCAAAGAATTGGTTTATTAAGCTACAGAAGATATTCAATTCTTTTTTGTGGCAAAGCAAAACAACCTGTCGATCATATTTTAAACTTACGGCTCCCAAACTTAAAGGTGGTTTTGCCGCCCCTTCCCTCTTTATGTATTACCTGGCCCAACATGTCAGTAAATTGGCCTTTTGGAATTGGGATCAGACTAGAGCAACTTATACACCTCTCTGGTTGGATATTGAGCAGGGTCTGGCGAAGAGGGCTAAATGTTCTTTATATGCATTGCTGTTTGTCCCTTTGGCTAGTCTACCCAAGTCTTTCAAAAATAACCCTATGGGATGGTCTTTCAGGGTCTATCACCAGTTACAATGTTATTTTTTGGTGCCCACTGGTGGTTATGTGTCTCCCAACCAATTGTAGATAATCCACAAATTAAAATTGGTGGCTCTTCTATATCTGTAGCTTTTTGGCCTCAGATAAGCAAATTGACTGTAGCTGATTTTTGGGATCAGGATAGGCCGTATGCATTTGAGGTCCTGAAAAAAAACTTGGGCCTCACGGATTTGGATTTTTATAAATGGCTACAGCTTAGTAAGGCTTTAACCCAGGTCTTCTCTTTGGCTTTCTTGGCTGATAAGGGAAGTGTAACTGTCCATACTCTCTTAAAAACAGCAAAGCAACCACACGCAGTGGCCAAGGTTCGCAGACTTCTCCAAGAATGGGATCACAGACTCCCTTCCGGAATATGTTATTATTGGGTGGAGGTCTTGAATATAAGTGCCTCCTCGAAAGTCTGGATAGCACTTTGGAGCACAGCGTATAGGTATATTAAGCAAGACAGGCTAAGATTGATACATTTCAACATTATGCATCACTTATACTTGACTCCTTCCCATTTATTTAGAAGGGTGTGCTTAGTTCACCTCTTTGTGGGAAGTGTAAAAGGAAGATGGAACCTTATACCACTTATTATGGTTGTGCCCTGAGATTCAAGTCTTGGAGAACTGTGGGTACCCTGCTTGGCCCTATCCTTGGCTCACTCAGAATGGATACCCCGAGATTTGTTTGCTGGGTGCTTTTCAGACCATTCCCAAAGCTTGAGAGCATGTGTCTCTTTGGTTTCAGCTGTAACGGTTGTTAATCCTTAGATATTAGGCGTGGACAAGGTCCCAACATTGGTGGAGTGGCACAGGAATGTGCTTTGGCTATACAACTTGAAAACACATAGCAGGTATAGGGTAAACAAGAGTACTTTGTATCTTTATGGGGTTCATTGGAGCATTTTCTGTTGACCTGGAGTCCATCAAACTAAGAAGTTTTGGATCTTCAAGCAAGCACCTTTATCTGTTGTTAATCTGTACCTGACCTCTTATATGTCACGTAGGGGGTGGGAGGGTTATGGGTCTTGGGGTATTCATTGTAGATTGTTGTTATTCTCGTTGAAAGCGTGATGCCCAAAGTCTTTATGCTAGAATCAAGATTTCATGCTTTCTGTGTAACACCAATATAACTGTGTGTTTGTAATAGTGGTTGTTGAAAGAGTAATGAAAAATTTCAATTACAAAAAAAAAAAAAGAAATGACCACAGTGTAATAAATACTAAAGGGACTGGAAAGAGTAGAATATCCACAGATGTTTGATATAGTGAGTGTTAGAATGGGAGGGCATGCACTCAAACTGAAGGGGGTAGGGCTAGTTAAAAATCTAAAAGCATTATTTCACACAGAGGTTGTTAACATGTGGAATTGCCTGTCCACTGTGGCTGTAAAAGCTACAGAAACACTGCTCAGGCTGTTTTTTATGACTGTGGGAAGAGCCTACAGACATTTTGCTATCTGTAGCTTGAAAATGGAGTTTTGTGGAACACATGTGTTGGACATTTCTATGTATCCTTCCATGACAACTGAAATAAAATATTCCCTTCTTTCTGTTAAGAATGTTGGAGACGTAACTCTAAGCTGCTTATTATATGCCATTAGGAAACTGAAGAAGTTTTGTTAAGTATTGGTTGTCTATGAAACTGAAGATTTGCACATTTAAATAAGCATCTAAACAGCTTCTTGATATTAGTTTAACTTGGGAACCTATTGTCTTTCAAGAAAGAGTCAGACCTCATAAATGTCACCCTTACCCCAGCAAGTCTATGATTTACCCTGTTTTTTATAACCTCTGGAGCCTACAGCCCTCTTGCTATCTGTAGCTTGAAAATGGAGTATCTTGGAACACATGTTTTAAACTTTTCAATGTATCCTTCAGTGCCAACTGAAATAAAATATTCTCTTCTTTCTATTAAGAATGTTGGAGACATAACTCCAGGCTGCTTATCAGATGCCATTAGAAAATTGAAACCGCTTGTTAAATATTTGTTGCCTAAGAAACTGGAGATTTGCACATTTAAATACTATGGGCTGGATATTCAAACTGCGCCATTCATAGGCGCAAGCCCTTGCGCTGTGCAAAATAGTTGCGCTGGGGTGTGTCCGGGGCAATATTCAAAGGAGTTGCGCTATTGAGCAACTCCTTTGAATATCACCCCCCAGCCACAGCCACTGTGCATGGTGCAGTGGAACTTGCGTCACCGCAAGTTGACAAAGTGGAGCATTCAACTTGAGGTGGTGCAAGTACCATTGCGCAATGCGCAAAATCCCTATATTCAAAAGGTGACATGCAAATGGGGCTATAATTCATGCAAGGCGCGGGGGGGGCTATTTGCATCTGATTATGGCCCCATTTGCATGCCATTAGCATGCAGGTGTGCCAATCCCCGAGGACTTGCGCCTGGCGCCCTGACAGGCAGCAGCCGTCGGGGAACGATGCCCCCTGCAGCCCAATCGCAGGCAAAAGAGCATAAAAACCCCACCACCACCCCCCACTGGCCCGATCATGGGCATAGCTTAAATACCCCCACCTCACTAGCCCAATCGCGGGCAGCAATGTGTCTCCTCCCCAACATCCCTAGTGGTCCAGTGGACCGATAAGCCCGATCACGGGCTGGAGTCTTCAAACACACACCCCCACCTCCCGAATATATCCCTGGTGGTCCAGTGGAAAGAAAATCCCGATCACGGGATGTAGTTGTCAATCCCCCCAACACATCCCTGGTGACCTAGTGTCCCCCCACCCACGAAGCCCCACCACCCGCCTCCCCACAGCCGGCGGGCGGCAGCATCCACCGCCTGCTGCCCTCGCCCACCTCGCTGACTGGTAGCCGGCTGCACGCCCATTGGTGCAGAGCAAGAGCCACAAGGCAGCAGCCTATACCGATAAGATAGTTCAGTTTTGTGAATGAAATTCATTCACAAAACTGGACTGTCTTGTAGAGCAGTGCACGCCATTGGCTCATGCTCTGCACCACTGGGCGTGCAGCCCCACCGCCAGTCAGTTGCGGGCGGTGCGGGCGGCAGGCGGTGGATGCTGCTGCCCGCCGCGGGGGGAGCGGGTGGCTCTGGTGGGTGGGTGGGGGACACTAGGTCACCAGGGATGTGTTGGGGTTGACAGCTGCATCCCGCGATCGGGATTTTCGGTCCACTGGACCACCAGGGATATGATCGGGAGGTGGGGGTGTGTGTTTGAAGACTCCAGCCCGCGATCGGGCTTATCGGTCCACTGGACCACCAGGGATGTGTTGGGGGGGAGACACATTGCTGCCCGCGATCGGGCTGGTGTGGGGTGGAGTACACTATGCCCGCGATACAGCAATACTACGCCCTGCATTACAGCAGCTCACCTGTGGGTGGCCCTCGACTTAAGCCTCTTTTTTGGCTCAAAGTCCTGCAGGCGCAGGTTGCGGGTTGCGCCTGCACAACTCTGCACAGCCCGGCTGAATATCGGGCTATGCAGTTTATGCATGGTTCCTTCCCTTCCAGTTGAGCATGCATTCATTTGCATTGCGCTGTTGCTCAGCCTGTTTTCAGTGGCGCAACTGCCTCCTGCTGAATATCGCAGAATGGTGCAATTTCGGACTTGCGCATGCGCAACCCTATTGCACATGGCGCAACCCTTTTGAATATCTGGCCCTAAGCATTTAAACAGCTTCTTAATAATAGTTTAACTTGGGAACCTATTGTCTTTCAAAAAAGATTCATACCTCATAAATGCCACCCTTTACCCCAGCAAATCCATGATTTACATTGTTTTTTTTTACCTCTACAAACACTATCTGATGAGCTGTCTCAGACATATGCCAGGTCTTCAGTGAACTGGTTAGGCTAAATATGCATCGATAAGAAACCATTTTTACTATCTTTTTGGGAAAAATATATTCAGCTACAGTAACACACACACACACACACACACATGTGAACACACTCTCCGTACATATATACATCATCCTCATGGCCACAACATTCAAAATAAATATTGCATTCTAATATGCTATAAAAAACTGTTTATGTCAGTGAACACAATGAAGTTCAATTTAGAGTAGATTTTCTTTAAATATTTCTTATCTTATAGTTTGTACACACACACACTACACATCATATTCATGGCCACAATACTGCCAGGCAGCTTGGGTTCAAGTCCCAGTTGAGGCACCTATTCTTTTTCACCTCTGTTTGTATGTGATCCATAAAATATGCACACCACACTCCTGTGTGATTGTTACAAGTAAATATTTGTGTTACCATTGGGTTGTGCATTGGAGAAAGATTAATGTGCTTGAGGGTGGCCCAGGTTCCAGTTGTCTCAGCACCATCAGAATGGTATTCCGGGCAGTCTGGGTTCAAGTTGCAGCTGAGCATGTATTCTTTCTCACCTCTGTTTGCATGTGTCCCATAAAATATGCACACTAGACTCCTGTGTGACTGCTACAATAAAGAAACTGTTTGTTTATGTCAGTGACCACAGTGAAGAGTAGTTTAGTGTAGATTTCCTTTAAATATTTCCTATATTTTGTATCATGGATAGCACTGGGGAGCATCTCATTGTAATAGGGATCTTCATTTACACATTTCTGAACTGTATTTACTCAGGCTGTCCCAGATTAGATGCAATATCTTGTATTTAGTGTGGTTATGATTTTTCCACTTTGATAATGTATTTTGTCAGGATAACCTAATCAAGGGCCCACATATTCAAAGGAGATGCGTAGTGCATCCTGGTGGAAATGTGAGATGTGCCATGTGACTTCAACAATGCACCATAGCATGACATTAAAACATGCAGGATGTACCTGCCCTAAGGGAATGGGCCAGCGTGCACATAAATACTATGCCATGCAAGTCGAGGGTGAGTTCCCACGCATATACTACGCTGCGGCATACTCGGTGGGAAATTCACTCCTAGCAGCCCAGAGCAGTGCAGCCCACAGCTAGGCCATGAATAGCTGACCTGAGCCAGCCAGCCACCCACAGGTGGGCTGTGGAAGTGCACCCAGGTGCACAGCAGCCTGGCAGCCCTGGTGGACAAAAGGTACTCTCTCCAAACCCCGATTTATCTAGCTCCATCCCAGAAGAGATCCATAGTGTAGGGCCTCCAAGACCCAATCGCATCAGAGGAAACCATGATTCATATCCATAGCACAGAGGACTCCCTCCCACTGCCTTGGTACATAGACAACCCCACTCCCACCATACCCAAGCTGTTGTGGAGACTGGCACTGCCCTCAATGCCCTGCCAAAGCCAGCCACTGACTGCACTAGACCTGGGCTGGGCACCTTCACTAAAGGATGACCCAAGTGGCTATACCATACATTGGGGCACTGCACAAATTGTGGGCCCACCAGTGTATGCAGCTGTGTGTATGTCCTTGGCAAACAGTAAGAGTGAATCGTCGTACCTCCAATGCATGCCTTCTCAATACTGTATCTTCCTGCTGTCATTCACTCTTCCCAATTCCCCTGTGTAACATGCCACCCTCCATACTGCTGAGGTATCCTGGGTGCCATGAGATGCAGTATCCTGCAATGGCATTTGTAGTGTATGATCCAGGCTATGAATAGTGCATTTGTGGTACCCCAATTGTACAAACAAATAGGTCAGCTGTAACATGCCTGTTCTGGGACCTGTGTGAGTCAGTACAGCATCGGCTTCCACCTACATTGAGTAGTGCTATGGCACCGCAACGATAGATCTACATACAAGTGCCTGATGTGTATGGTCACTGGGCGTGTTATCTCCCACACACATCTTGTACCTATGTACGACACATTCCAGCATCCTACTGCTAGTGCTTCACCACCTGAAAATAAGATACCATTTCTTCTGTGAACTATCCAGGCTAAATAAGCTTCAGTTAAGTTTGGCTCTGGTTTGCTTCTCACTGGCTTTTTGTTAAACACCAAGAAGACAGCCTCAGTTACCTCTGGCACCAGGCATAGACTCTCTAGGCTCCTGGCCCTACCCACCTTCCACACCCTTGATGGGATCATCCTGGTGGACACTCCTCATTTAGATATCTGAGGGTTTGGTTGGACCAGCACCTCAACTTCTCTGTGCATATTGATGCTATCCTGAAGAAACTGCGTCCCAAACTTGGTACTCTGTATAGTAATTGTAGTTGAAACCCTCTGACTGTGAGGCACAAAATTGTTCAGAAGATGATACTCCCCATCTTTGACTACTGTGACATGGTCTGTGATGCTGCTCCCAAATCTTCCCTGACCAAGTTGGACACTCTCTTTAACTCCTTCTGCCACTTTGCTCTCAACTCCCCTTCCCATTTCCACTACTGTGAAGTCTATCACTCTCCTTCGGCTGTCTCACAGATGCACCTCATACTGTGCCAAACTAACCTCCAAATTCTGGTTCAGAGTGCTCCCCTCATATCTCGCATCTTCTCTCTCCACTCCATCTCCCCCCACCTACTCTCTCAGATCAAATGACACCCACACATTGATGGTCCTTTACTGCTCAACCCTCATTGGTCAGACTGGTTTCGCCCATCTCTTTCCTAAATTCTGGAATTCCCTCCTCTCTGAAATACGACACTCCTCCTCCTCCTCCAGCTACTGCCTTACTTCTGCCCTACACAATTACCTCTCCCTCAGCTGTTCCTGCTTTAACTCTGCTTAATACATATCCCCAGTTTTTGCCTTCCTACCCTACCCCCCCAGCAGGGTTTTCAACATATGGAAGGGGGAATCAAGAAATGGCTACACCCTCTCCTTTTATTCTGTTCTTGCCCCTTCCCCCTCTCTTCTCCACCTGCCCTTCTGGGTCATCCATGTGCACACCCTGTCCCATCCTTTTTACTCCAACAGCACTTGCCCACTACCTCGAGCCTGCTCCTGATACAATCATGCACTATAAATGGTTCTGTCACTTTATTACTGTTTTATTTGTTTATATGTTCTTTTGTACATTTTTGGACATGTATTGTAATTTACCAAATGTTCCACTACTGTTTATTGTACAATACCTTGTGTTCCAACTGTTGCATAATCTACAATGTGGTTTTCTTTGTACTACCTACATACTATTGCATAACTGACCATCCTTCACAACCCTATGTAACCCCCTCCCCCTAGGTCACCCTGTGAGACAAGCAACTTGTTGCTCAGTGTGCACTCCTGGTGAAACATTTCAATAAATATACAAACAAAATTAATAATATATAGCAATCAGCAGGCATATTCTAGGAAAATACATTGTAAAAACATGTAAAAGGAAGACCACATTGAAATTGCCTCACAGCAGATCTGCATTGTGCAAATTCATTAGAAATAATGGGTAAAAGCATCCCAAAAGCTCTCCACAGCCATTTTGGGTCTGACCAGAGTTTGTTTTAAATATGACTAGAAAAATAATTTTTGGAGAATGACACTGAGGGTTACACCACATGAGAAAGGGTAGCATTCCAGCTGATATGTCTGGATGTGAGTAAGTTGTTGAACTTGGTTTAGTCACATCGGTGTCATTTGGCAGCAGGAGCTGACAAATTCATCCTTACAACTCTTTAATAACATAATAATACAGTATATTACATTTGTAACCTAAACTGAGACAAGTCAGATTTCTTTATAATCCATCCTGGAGTCAACTAAAGATCATCTAATTATTCTAGATGTCATTATAGTATCGTAAGCACCATCAAGATATGGCACCACCAGAAATAGGTATAGTAGAAAAAAAATAACCTGATGACTGCACTATGATTCAGAGATGACTTAAATGATACTTATGAAATCATTATAAACTCACCTTGGAGTCAACAGTTATGATGATTTCAGAGTGACACAAATGGCAAATGCTTCTGCTATGGCTTCCAGTGACTCATGTTTCCTGTTTAATTGAAGTGCTTTTAAAAAAAAATCTGTTAGTGGATAGATGAATATGCATTAAAGAAGTGCTATGAAACATTCAGGCACCTAATGTTTTTAATGGAAATATATTAATCTGATATATAAATGGGATTTAGTTACTTAAAACTGGGGGGGGGGGCAGTAGAATATTTAAGGGAAGCATCAATCTACATACCTCATATAATTTGTAGTGGATGAGGCTGCCCAGATTAACTTTAAGATGATGATAAACTGGAGTTTGATTGATGTGCTGAAAACTAGCAATTTTGATGACTGTGAAACCTGCTTAAAGGGATTCAGCTTCGCTTTGGCATTTTTGCACTTCAGTGTAAGGATGCAGCATTGTTTTTCAGGCAGGACACCCTGGGCATGAATAAGATGCTGGCAAGCCATATGACCATTATCCACAAAGAAGATGGGACAAACACTAGTAAATGATGTACATTTGAGAGTGCTCAGCATTAGAAACCTTGACTAAGGTTTAAAATAATTACACATCTCCTTCGTCCAAGACAATAGAAGTGAGCAATATGATAGTGTGGTATGAAACAAAAGTATATACTATAGCAGACTATCAAAAACACTGTGTTGCATGACAACTAGTGTCACTGGTAGGTAGCACAAGTACATAGACACATGAGATTGTATTAAAACTTTCTTGATGAAATGTAATGGTGTCCAGTATCTGGCATATCCTAAGAGTTCTTTGCTACAGTGTCCCATATATATATGAAATGCTAGAAATCCAAACAATAGATGCAGACAGTGATACATATATGCTAGCTGCTGGGAATTCAAGTTAAGCTGAGATAAATCTCTAGACAAATATAAACATACAAAAATTGCCTGCAGAAAAAGGCCTCTATGTTCTATCGAGTCTGCTCGATGGTGCAGCTAGCAGCCCTTATTCTGCAGCTGCCCCTGCCTCTATTACCTCCCCTCCCTTGACCCTCCGTCTTGCCCTGTCCCATCCCCTTTTGAAGCTCTGCACTGTTCTACTGCATTCCACCTCTGCCAGCAATGCTTTCCACCCAGCCATTACCCTCTGCATGAAAAGGTATCTCCTCATCTCCCTCCTGAACCTTCCCCCCACCAATCTCACATCATGGCCTCAGGTGTCCCTCGCTTCCCTTAGTTTGAAAAGTCATTCTGTACTAGACTTATTTAATCCCTTCATGTTCTTGAAGGTTTCAATCATATCTCCCCTCTCCCTCCTCTCCTCCAGTGAGTACATGTTCAGTTCTCTCAGCCTACTCTCATAAGGTAAGTCCCCCAGACCCTTGATCATGTTTGTTGCCCTGTGCTTCTCCCCCTCCAGTAACCTAATGCCCCTCTTCAGGTATGGTCACCAGTACTGCACACAGTACTCCAGGTGTGTTCTAACCAGTGATCTTTACAATGTCAGAATCATCTCCATCCTCCTTGAGGCTATATCCCCAGTGATACAGTCCTATATCCTGTTGGCCTTTGCAGCTGCCTTTCTACATTGTGCCAAGTTGTTCATTGTTCCTGTAATGAGCACCCCGCGATCCTTCTCCTCATCAGTCACAGCTAGCTGCTAACCACCCAGTAAATAGCTCCTCATAGGGTTTTTACCCAAAAATACAGCACCTTGAATTTTTTGGCATTGATCCCCAGCTGCCAGGTGTCTGACCAGGCCTCCAGTTTTAAGAGATCATCCTGCAATCCTTGCTAACCCCCTAGGTCTTCCACCATTGTTCCCATCTTGGTGTCATCAGCAAACAGACTGATTTTGTTCTTGAAACCCACTAAAATGTCTGTAATGAATATCCCAAACAACACTGGTCCCAATACCGAGCCCTGTGGAACACCACTCATCGCCGCCCTTGGGGATGAGAGCTCCCCATCCACTGCCACTCTCTGCTGTCTGCCTTGCAACCAGTTCACTACCCAGCCCACCATATTTGCACCTGCCCCTGTACCTTGTAGCTTACTTCCCAGTTTCTCATGTGGCACCAAATTGAATGCTTTACTGAAGTCCAGGTACAGGACATCTACTGCATGGCCCTTGTCCAGTTGCCTAATTACTCAGTCATAGTAATCAACCAGGTTGGTCTGTCAGGATCTGCCAGTGACAAAGCCATGCTGTCTATTGTCCTGCATTCTGCAGTCCTGGGGCTTTCAGAAGGGCCACCAGCCTCTCCTTCAGGATTGTTTCTGTCAGTTTACCCACTATGGATGTGAGGCTCACTGGCCTATAGTTCCCTGGTTCATCCTTGGGGCCACTATTGTGGAGAAGTACAACGTAAGCCATCCTCCAATCCTGAGGAACACACCCTGAATCAAGTGAGGCATTGAATAGGTCTGCCAAAGACCCCATTAAGACCTCTGCCAATTCCTTCAGGACCCTGGGATGCATCCCATCTGGCCGTGCGCCTTGTCCACTCTCAGTGCCTTCAAGCTCTCCAGCACCCCATCCACTGTTATTACCCTGTCTGTCACCCTCTCCCCCTCTATTCCTGATGTCAAACCCCACCTTGGGTATCTCCCTCCCTTTTCTGTATTAAATACGAAGCAGAAGTAATCGTTTGGTGCTTCTACCTTTTCACCCCCTGTTTCCATCCAACCCCCATCCTTTTTAATCCTTACTATATTTTCCTTACAGCTGCTTTTCTCCCTGATGTACCTGAAGAACTAATTTTGGCCCTCCTTAATGCCTTGCACCAGACTGAGCTCCTTGGACACCTTGGCTGCCTTACTGCCTTTGTTACCTCCTTTATTTCCTTCAGGTACTCCTCCCTGTCCTCCCTCCTCCCTGTTCTTTTGTACCTCCGGAATGTGGCTCTTTTCTTCCTAACCTTTTCCATGACACCTTTTGCACACCCAGCTATGTGTCTTTGCCCTTGCCTTCTTATTTCTGGCCTTGCTGCAGGTTTTAGTTGCCTCTACTACCCTCTGTTTTATGAGCTCCCACCTGTGGTTAGTGTCCATGCTAGGTTGAATTTTGTCCAGGTACTTTTTTACTACTTCCCCCATCCTCTTAAAGTTGGCCCTTCTAAAGTCCAACACCCTTATATCGGATACTACTCTTTCTTACCCAAATTCAACGCGAACCATATTGATCTGTGGTCACTCCCAGCCAGTGGTTCTTCCACCTTCAGTTCCCTCACAAATTCCACATTTGCCAGCACAAGGTCAAGAGTGTTCCCTAATCTGATTGGTTCATTCACCATCTGCATCAGGAAATTGTCCTGGAAGGTGTCCAGCACTATCTGCTCCCTTTTGTTGTTTGTGGCTAGGGTACTCCCATCCACCCTTGGCAGATTGAAGTCCCCTACAATCATCACACTTCCCTTTCTGCAGATCCTCCCAATCTGTTCCTCTAGTTCCCTGCCCAATTCTTCGGACTGGGAAGGTGGTCTGTACACCACTCCCATCCTAGGAGTCCAATTCCTGCAGTCCTGGATTTGCATCCATAGTGACTTCATCCTGCCCTCCTCCCCCTCCTCCTTTACACACTCCAGTCCTTCCCTCACATATAGCACCCCTGCTTTCCCCTTTACTCTTTCACTGTGGAATAATCTGTATCCTGGTACCACCAGGTCCCAGTCATGGTACTGGGTGGCCCATGTTTTGGTAATGGCAACCATGTCCACCTCCCACTCTGCCATGATGGTCTGAAGCTCCACTGTTTTATTCCCTAGACTTCTACCATTCATGTTGACCACCTTCCACCCCCCTTTCCATCTCTTACTAATGTACTCCCTAGTACTTGCCCTTAATCCCTTGTCTTCATTATGGGGTTAAGCTCATCTGTTCTCCCAACATGTGGGCACATCTTACTGAAATCTGTCGGCCCACCACTATCAGCTTTGTCAGCTAGGACTGAAATTGATGTATCAGACAGCAAATTCACACTAGACTTCCTAGACATTACACTGGAGGGAAAACACAGACAAGTACTGCCCACCCAACTCTTCAGCAAACCCAGGGCAAACAATTTATATTTACACTTGACTAGTGCACATCTGAATGCAGTCAAAAATTGATACCATTTAGTCACATGTTATGATTAAAGAAAAATTGTAGTGAAGTGAGATGAAAAAATAGAGCACTTAGGATGGAAAGCAGAAACCTCCTTGACCCCAAAGCTAAAGTGCAACATTTAGAGGGCCTGTCAAATTCAATATAGAATTCAATCTTATTGTTGGTGCCATTGGAGTAGTGCTCCATCAATATTTGCCCATCGTATTATGTGACCTCCCCCAGCTTTCTCAGTGATTAGGAGACAAACCTCTTATCTTCCTTTGTAGACCACTGAAGATAAAAGACAAAATTGAACATAAAAGAGTCCAAAGTAACAAGCACAATGCTCGGAATACCTGGTTCTCTGTACAAAGTGTTTTAATAAACATAGATGTTATAACATTTGTCACTATACAAAGAAAGGCAATTCTTTTGTACACCCACAAAATGCCAGAAAGTTTGAAATAACGGAGTGTGTCATTTATGACACACCTTATATGATTTACTGCCTTATGTGGTCTTGTGACTCTTAGATTACTTATGCATAGAATACAGAAGCATATACAGAGTATTCAAAATGGGAATGAGAACACCCCAGTTGGACAGCACTTTAAATAGGTGCATGCAAGTCATCAGCAAATATAAGGTTTGTGTGGTTAGAACTGGTGAGAAACCATCTAAGAGGTGGTGACAAACTAAAACCCCTCTTACAGAAAGAAGCAGTATGGATTTGACACCTGCCAACCCTTAATCCAATTGCATTTTGGATTACAATCCCTTTCTATAGAGAGGGACATGATGATACTGACAATCTAAATGTAATGTGGTTTTGTTAAATATTAGTTAGCAGGAGCTTGAAGTTAACATCGGTAAGAATCTTGTTCTTGTAAACCTAATATGCTCTTACATATTCACCAGTTTCATGATGTCTCTTTGTCATTTACATTCTTTCAGGTTGAACTGTGCTCTTCCGATCCATCTAATGTGGTCTTAACAATTCTCACATGTGATAAGAACTGCATGACAGAAATTTGACATTCCAGATGACGGATGACCTGAAAAGAATCCGTACACTGATGCCATGTGCTGAAAAAGATTGTCATTTATTTGTGTATTATGACCAGACTTTTTGAATGTAAGTTGTATTTCAGCAGCTCTCTGACACTGAATGGGTTATATGAAGATTATCATCCCCCTTAATATGTTCCTTATCTTCATGAACCTGAGTTTTTAGGGCTGCAGTAGGTGGAACACTGCTTGCCTTTTGGATTGGAAAAGGACTCTGCATTTCTGGCATTCTTTCCTAACTAACAACACAATGGAGTGCCCCATTGTTGCCTCCGCATGGGAGCACTCTACTCATACTGCACTATTTCCTACTTGTTTTACATGCAATAATGCACTTTAGCTATGCCCTACCATCCAGTTATGTGTTATTGCTTGCCTATCTGGGTAGCAGCACCAAAGAACTGCATGAACTTGTATTTGGCAGCACATGACTGCACAACAGCTTCCAATTCTCTGGCTGTCAAGGGTGTTTGAATGAGCAGCAGCAATCAGGTTCACTTGGTCTGTGCATGCTGAAGTGTATTGTCACAAATGCATGCAGGCACTGTGGAAGCATTTCCCAGCTCACACCCCTGGCTCCTAGTGAGTAGTGGCTGGTTGGTGTTTTGGAAGCTGATGGATTATCCTTGCATCTGTCATTTTATGTCGGGGTTTCTAAAGTGCGTTGATGCCCCACTTCCCTTCTTCCATCCCCAATAATGGTTATCAAATCGAAGGTGGCCCCTAGTGTGGAGTTCAACCACAGCTGCTTGGACAGTGTGAAGTACCTGACACTTACTTTCAGGCCCTATGAAACGATCCACTGCTTGAGGAGGCTGATGCCCTGCAATGAGTTTGTGGGATCCAGGTGAGGAGGCAGAGAGGCAAGAGCTTTGCAGTACAGTGTATACAGAGTGAAATGTGTATATTATGGTGGGGCACTTGGGAAGGTGTTATTGAGGAAGTAATATGTGGCATCTTCAGAGCTTGCACTGGTGGATAGCTCATCTAGAAAATTGCACCTGGAGTTCCAGGAAAGCATCTAATCTGCAGGGGTATCTGGGAAGCTGCTACAGCACCTGGCACATGGGAAGCTGGTACTAGGAGGGCACTTTCAAGCTGGCTCATGAGGCACTGAGGAAACTGCAACAACGGTCACCTGGGAAGCTGGTATTGGGATGACATCTGGGAAGCTGGCACAGGGGTTACCTGGAAAACCATTGTGGGGGCACTTGGGAAGCTTTAGTAGGAAGGCACCTGGGAATCTGCTACAGGGACAGCTGATAAGCTGGCATCAGGCACCTGAGAAACTGGCACTAAGAGGGCATATGTGAAGCTGGCACTTGGGTCTCCTGGGAGGCTGGTACTGGGGCTTTTGGGAAGCTGGCACTGGGAGGGTACCTTAGAAGCTGGCACAGTGGTTACCTGGGAAGTTGTTACAGGGCATCCAGCAGGCAGGCACTGGAGTCACCCAGGAAGATATTACAAGTGTTACTGTGAAGTTGTTAAGGGCAGAGTACCTGAGAAGCTGCTACAGGTGGTACTTGGGGAAACTGCTACTGGGAAGAACCTGGGAAGCTGACACAGGGGTCTTGTGGGAAATCAGTGTGGGGACAACTGGGAAGCTTTCCCTAGGCAAGAGGAGAGGTACATGATTGCGGGGAGGGGGGGTACTGATGGCCACCAAGCAGGAAAGGGACCTTAGCCTTTGTGTGAAGCAAATAAACAAATCAAAATGAAAGAAAAAGCCACTATGGTTCTCAAGAGAGGTGGCTGTGAAAGTCAGGAAGAAAAAGATAGCATTCCAGAAGTATAAGGAAACACAGAAGGAGCAGGACAGAGAGCTGTACCAGTTAAGGCAGAAAGAAGCAGGGAGGGAAGTCAGAATAGCAAAGGCCCAAACTGAGGAAAAGATAGCCAACTCAGTTAAGAAGGGGGATAAAACCTTTTATAGGTACATCAGCGAAGCGAGAAAGACAAAGGGAGGGATAGTGAGGCTGAATAGAATGAACGGTGGGTGGGCAGAGAGGGGACAGTGAAAAAGCAGGAATACTGAAAGAATATTTCTGCTCAGTATTCACAAAAGAGGAGGGGGAAGTGCCTAATCCAATTAACAGAAGCACTCTTGATAGGGGGGTCGATCCCAGTCCTTTCACAGAAGGAGGGTTCTGCAGAACTCCTAAAACTGAAGGTGGACAAAGCAATGGGTCCTGATGGCATTCACCCCAGAATTCTAAAAGAATTAAGGAAGGAACTAGTGAAACCACTGGCTACTCTTTTAATAAATCATGGGAGGATGGTGTGGTACCCAAGGACTGGAGGAAGGTGGATGTGATTCCCTTCACAAAAGTGGGACCAAGACAGAGGCAGAAACTACAGACCTGTCAGTCTGACCTCTGTGGTAGGGAAAGTGATGGAGTCACTTCTGAAGGAAAGAATAGTTGAGTACCTAGAGGTCAGTGGAGCACAGGATCCAAGGCAGCATGGGTTCACAGCAGGAAGGTCATGTCAGACGAATCTAATAGATTTATTTGACTGGGTGACCAAAGTAGTAGACCAGGGAGGGGCTGTGGACATGGCCTACCTAGACTTTAGCAAGGCATTTGACACAGTCCCACACAAAAGATTGATAGTCAAATTAACCAGCCTGGGAGTGGGTCCCAGGGTGGTAGCCTGAGTAAAACATTGGCTGGACAACAGGATACAGAAGGTAATTGCAAATGGAGTCCACTCTGAAGAAAGGACGGTTACTAGTGGGGTACCGCAGGGTTCAGTATTGGGTCCAGTCCTTTTTAATGTCTTCATCAGTGACATTGCAGAGGGACTGGAAGGAAAAGTATGCCTTTTTGCAGATGACACAAAGATCTGCAACAGGGTTGATACACAAGGAGGCGTGGAAAGGATGAAAAGGGACTTGGCAAGGTTGGAGGAATGGTCAGATATATGGCAGCTAGGATTCAATGCAAAAAAGTGCAAAATAATGCACCTGGGAAACAAGAACCCAGGAAGAATACACAATGGGTGGGGAGGTAGTAACAACAACAAAACAGGAAAGGGACCTGGGGGTAATCATATCAGATGACCTTAAGGTTAGCAAGCAATGTGAGAAGGCAGTAGGGAGGGCCGGGGGTATACTGGGATGTATAGGGAGAGGCATCAGCAGCAGAAAACAGGAAGTTGTTATCCCTCTGTACAGACAGTTGGTGAGACCCCATCTGGAATACTGTGTCCAGTTCTGGAGACCCCATCTCTGCAAGGACATAGACAGGATAGAGGCAGTCCAGAGGAGGCAACTAAAATGGTGCAGGGTCTGCAAGAGAAGCCGATGAGGAGAGACTAAAGGAGCTTAATATGTATACCCTTGAGGAAAGAAGGGAGAGGGGACATGATAGAAACTTTCAAGTACCTCAAGGGAATCAACAAAGTCCAAGAGGGTAGCATCTTTCAGAAAAGAGACTTGCAAGAACAAGGGGACACAATTTAAAATAGAAGGAGGGCAGTTCAGGGGCAATGTGAGAAGTATTATTTCACAGAGAGGTAGTGGATGCATGGAACAGCCTTCCTGAGGAAGTTGTGGGGTCTAAAACTGTGGGAGAATTCAAGAATGCATGGGATAGACATAAGGCAATTCTTGTGGGGGGCAGGAAGATAAAGGCTGTTGGTTAACTAGGATCTGCGGCCTATCCTGTAGGTAGGGAAATGGGCAGACTAGATGGGCTTAGCGGTCCTTATCTGCCGTCAAAGTCTATGTTTCTATGTTTCTATGTTTCTTAGAGTAATCATATCTGATGACCTAAAGGTTACCCAACAATGTGAGAAGGCTGTGGGAAGAGACAGTGGGATGATAGGATGCATAGGGAAAGGTATCACTAGCAGAAGGAAGTGGGTGGTGATGACACTGTACTGAACAATGGTGAGACCTCTTCTCGAGTACTGTGAAGAAGAAGTAGTTCAAAGAAGGGCAACAAAAATGGTTCAAGGGCTGCACCAGAAGTCATATGAGGACAGACTGAAGGATCTCAATATGTATTCCCAGGAGGACAGAAGGGAGAGGGGAGATATGATAAGAACAAGTGGTCATTATATGAGATTAAGGGGGGGGTAGACTCAGTGGTTACACGAGGAAGTATTGTTTCATGGAAAGGGTGGTGGATGCTTTGAATGGCCTCCCTGCAGACGTTGTGGGAGCAAAACAGTAGGGAAATTCAAGAATGCATGGGATAGACATAAGGGAACCATAGCGGTAGGAAAGGGAGGGAAGCCACAGATCAGTTAGGAGTTGAAGTATATGAAATAGACTGGGAAAATGAGAAGAATAAGTCGGCCAAGTTGTCCTTATCTGCCATCAGATTCTATGTTGTCATGTTTCTGTGTAGGTAGGCACCTGGGAAGCTGTAACAGTATCTCCTGGGAAACTGTTATTGGGCACCTGGAAAGCTAACACATAGAAAACCATGGGGTCATCTAGTAAGCTGGTAAGGAGCACCTGAGAAGCCTGTACTGGGCTGGCCTTTGGGAATTTAATAGGAATTTTCTGGGAAGCTGCCATGGGGGTATCTGTGAAGCTGGAACTGGTGAGCAGCCACAGTGGATTCCTTGGGAGATGGCAAAGAGATCACTACATGGGGCACCAGGATAGCTGGTACTGGGAAAGTTCCTGGGAGGCTGACATGGGGCTTTGGGAGCCTTGGATAAGCTGCACATGGAAGGCTGGTGCAGTGTGGCTTTGGTAAGCAGGAACAAGGGAGCAGTTGTGATACTGGCAGAGGGAGAGCATGTAGGACATCATCATTAGGGGCATCTCAGATGCTGGAATGAGAAGCATCTGGAAATCTGACATGAACATTTTGGAAAGTGGCACAAGAGGTATCTGGGAAACTGACACATTGGTCATCTTGAAAACTGACATGTGGGACATCTTGGAAACTGGCTTGGGGCACCTGGGAAGCTGGTATGGCATCCACCTCAGTAGCTGGTACGATGGAAGCACTCTCTGAGAAGTTGGATCTGGGGACCCAGAGGTTACACACTCATAGCATGCCACTTCTGTTTAGTACAGTGGATCTGTGTTTACATTATGTTCTTTGAATCCTATTTAAAGCAACAGTATTTGTTAGTTGTCAAAAAAATGTCATTATATAGTTTTTTTAACCAAAATGCATTTCTGACATCTTTAGATTCATCCTTAGTGTAGTTTTGCTTCTCAGATGTTTTTAAAACAGCTTTTATAGCTTATTTTATAATTAATGGCTCAAGCCACTAAAGAAGGCCACCACTCACCGTTTCTTCCACTGAGGTTACCCACTGACTGTACATACTGCATTCATACTGTGGATATGTTAGGATAATGTTACCCCGTTTCCATTTTTTGTTATAAAGATTTTTGCTCCATGTTGCCACCTCCCACCTGCTTTGTCAATGGGGAGACAGTATCTTTCTGGATTTTCTCCCTCCTTCTCCCTTCTTCCGGGGCCCCAGAACATGGTCTTATGGGACAGTGGAGGTGAGCACCCACCTGGTGGCTCTGGTCCAGGACCCTTCCCCACACCCAGCCTAACGCTGAGTTTTCCACGGGGCTTGGTGCTACCACCAAGCCTCCATTCAGTGGCAACCAAGATTAAGGGAGACAGATTCCCCCCCCCCCCGGTAGACGAGAGCTCCCTGTCAGTAGCTCAGTCCAACTCCTCACCCTCCCAGTTGACCAATGGCAACCCAAGCTCACTCCTGAGCTCAGGTCACTGGCCCTGGCACTGTCTCCTTCACCTTCTGATTGACAATGTTCTCCTCCTCCAATGGGTTCATACACCTCTCTATCCTCACCTCCCTGCTGCACCTCTCCTACCTTCCTGGGTGCTGCTACCCCTCCCCCCCACATACCAACTAAATAACCCATATTGCCACACATGTACACTCCATTACGAGCCCTGCTCCCACACACAGCCCTCCTTGGCTCCTGATTCGCTGGTCCTGAGTTCCTCCACGTTCAGGCACTGGCCCCTCCTGCCCCCTCTATCATATATGACAACACTCTGAAACAAATGCCTACAGCCCTGTCTATGTTCCAGCAAGCAAAGTCCACGTAATATTCCACAAGAAACTGTGCACCTTGAAGCTCCTGCTTCTCCTCTTGCTGATGTCAGGTAATGTACACCCAAATTCAGGACCTATCCCCACTAGCCCCGCCTGCCATGCTAAACCATCTAGGGGCCTGATCCTCTCAACCATTAACGTCTGCAGCCTGATCCCCAAGCTTGATGCTGTTTGAATCTTTGCTAACCAATACCAATGTGATATCTTCCATACATGGCAATTGAACTGCCAGGGTACAATGTGCACAGACTAGATTATGTGTCAAAAATAGAAGGGGGATGTGCTATCTACATCAAAGACTATCTCATGGGGTGCCCCATCTCTACCCCCTTCCATGACTATGCAGCCCAGATTCTCCCAATTAAAATTCTCCTAGGGGCACACAACAAAGCCCTCACTATTGTTTCTGTATACATCCCTCCAAAAGACCAAGGGAAAAGCCTCAATACCACTCTGAATTTTATCAGAACCCTACCAATAGGCTCTGAGACAATGATCCTAGGTGACTTTAATATTAACTGGCATGCGTCCGATGAAGGTGCTTTTAGGGATGCCATCTCGGCAGCAAACCTTTCACAAATGGTCCTCTCCTCCACAAGAAAAAACTACAAAACTGGCACTAGTACCCTGCTGGACTGGGTCCTGACCAATCATTCTTCCCGTATCTCCAACACCTCCGTGCTCCTGGACTCTTTTAGCCACCATTCCCCTGTTATCCATGAATGGTCAAACAAATTCTGAAAGCCCCCACCTAAAGTCATTACCAGCAGAGTTCTCCCTCATGGTCAGCTGAATCACCTTAAATCCTGCCTCAGTCAGTATGATTGGTCCCCCATCTACAAAGCCACAGATGTCGGCTCAGCCTTCATCTACTTTGTTTACTCCTTCAATGCCGCCTGTGACTCCTATGCCCTGCTCAAAAAGCGAAAACTGAAGGCACTAAACAACCCCTGGCTAACTGGTGAGCTTCACAGCTGAAATCAAGGGACCACCTCTGGGCTCTGGTTAGGGCCTCTGGTACTCAATCTGATATTCATAATTACAAACGTGCCCGAAACAACTACATGAAATCCATCAGACTTAAGAAAAGCATGTACTACAGAGAAGATCTCTCTAATGCCTGGGGAAACGGGAATGAGTTTTGGAAGAACATCAAAGAAGTCACAGGAAGCAGTCCAGATCCTCAGCAATGATGCTAAATGTTGAAGGGTCACTCACTCTTGATGCACTGGTCATCGTTAACACTTTCAATGATGTGTTCACTGACCTACAGTAAGTAGTGTTCTCCCCAAGGACTTTTTCCTGGCTTCTGACTCCGCTACTCCTTGTAGCTATCCCAACCCTCCCAATCACTAGTGATGTAGCTATCCCACTCCATCCAATCACCCGACATTGTATTTCAAATCTATCAAGAAGCATGAAGTCTGCAAATATATATCACCAAAGCAATATCCAAGTCAAGAACCAGTGGGGACTCTCTGGACCCCAAACTACTATCTCTCACCCTTGATGAGGTCCTAGGTCCACTAACTTGAATTTTCAACCTCTCCCTTAGTCTCAGCCAGTTCTCAGACATATGGAAAGCTGCTACAGTTACACCAGTCCACAAAAACAGGGATACAATCAACCATGGAAACTATCATTCGATTTCCATACTCCCTCCTCTCTCGAAGGCTCTGGAATACATAGTGGCTGACCAACTTACAGATTTCCTGGAAAAATACAACATCCTATGTACTCAACAATATGGTTTTAAAAAAGGCCTTACTGGAATTCACTAGAGAGCTACACACCACACTGGATAAAGGTCATCTAACCGGTGCTGTTTTTGTCGATCTGACAAAAGCGTTTGACACTGTCCATCATCGTCTGCTGATTGAACAGCTCCAGTTTTCTGAGCTATCCCCTGACATTATAGCCTGGTTCAATAGCTAGCTAGAAAATCAGTCACAAAGTGTAAAAGTCACTGGGGTTCTCTCTGATGACAGACCAGTCCACTCTGAAGTCCACCAGGGGTCCATACTGGGCCCCTACTATTGTGCCTCTTCCTGAACACCCTTCCCCAATCCTGTCCTGAGCAACTCATCAGACATGCTGACGTTGCAGCAATTTTCACCTCTAACAAGGGCCCTGAACCACTTCAGCACAATCTTCAGCAAGGTTTTGCGGCTGTAGAAAGCTGGTTTAGCAGGCACAAGTTGGTTCTAAACCATAAAAAAACAAGGTTATGCTTTTCAACAGCCCTCACAACAAGCACAGACATCAACCCCTCACCTTTACAACTAGCCTCAGAAACACCCTTGAGCAGGTGCAGTTATTTAAATATCTTGGGATATCTCTAGACCCAAACCTATCATATGGCTCCCACATTGACTGTGTTGCCAAAGCTGCAAATACACGACTAGGCCTGCTATACCGCCACAGACAGCATCTTACTCCAGAAGCTTTGAGGATCACTGTCCAGAGCTCGGTGGTCTCCATCATTGATTATGTCCTAATCATCTACGGTTCTGCATCTACTACTGAGCTCAGACGAATATCGACATCTCTCAACAAGGCTTGTTGGCTCATCTCAGGTGCCCACCATCTGACTCATACGTGTGACCTTTATGCACAAACTAGATGGCTACAACTCTCCAACTACATTAGGCATCTAACCTGCACAATGGCTAAGAAAGTTACTATGGGCCTCGTGCCTCCCAGTGTCCAAGCCCTACTTTGGCCATGCCTGAATACTCATAACACCAGGGGATCTGAACCTCAACTCCTCCAGGTCCCCCGATGCCACACCTCCCAGGGCCAAAGATCCTTTGCCTATAGGGGGCCTAGCTGGCTAAACAGTCTCAGTCCTGACATCTCCTCTACGACAAAGCTTGGCCCTTTCAAATCCAAGCTTTGCCTTCATCTCATTGCTACCAGCTCCTGTGACTGTTACATATAATCAGCCCCATCTATCTTCTACGAGTCAGCACTATGCACTTATCCCACTGGGACTCCTACATATAACCAGCCCTACCTATCATCACCCTGCTCTTCTCCATGCACTTATACTCTACCCCCCTTTCTCCCGCTTCCCTTTTCCCCTCATCCTTCCTTTTCCCCCACCTCTCCCGTCACTACACTAGCACTTCCTCCCATTCTGTTCTGTATATGTCGCCTTCCACTCCCCCACTGTGATGGTGACAATGCCTCCAGCTTCTCTGTACTCCCACGGTATCAACCCTCCCCAATGTGTCCCCTTGCACCTTCTACTCTGTCTTCCCTATGTTATCCCACTTTATTACAGCTTATCCTAGCCACAGCATTGTATTTTGCCTAGTTGTAAGGTGTTGTCTCCATATTTTTTCCTTTTTTTTTCTATGTGTTGTACTGTAGCTGATGTGGAACCTTTCTAAAAGAGCCTTGGTGTGAAGGTATTTGTAATCCTAGACTTAATAAATAAGTAAATATGAAATAGGAAGGGAAAATAGGCAGACTAGGTGGGCAAAGTGATCCTTATCTGCAGTCAAATTCTATGAGTCCATGTTTATGTGTAGGTAGGCACCTGGGAAGCTGTAACAGGGTCTCCTGGGAAGCTGCCACAGACGCACATGGAAAGCTGACACATGGGTCACAATGGGGTCATCTATGAAGCTGATAAGAAGCACATGAGAAGCTTGTACTGAGATGGCATCTGGGAATCTGATAGGAATTTTCTGGGAAGCTGCCATGGGGGTATCTAAGAAGCTGGTACTGGTGGGCACTTGGAAAGCAGGCACAGTGGGTTCTTGGGTAGATGGCAAAGAGATGACTATAGGGGACACCTGGGTAGCTGTTACTGGAAAGGTTCCTGGGAGAATGGAATGGAACTTCTAGGAGGCTTGGATGAGTGGCACATGGAAGGCTGGTGCAGTATGTCTTTGGGTAGCAGGAACAAGGGAGGAGATGGGACACTGACACAAGGAGGGACATGTGAGACACCATCATTAGGGGCATCTTGGATGTTGGAGTGAGGGGTATTTGTAAATCAGGTATGAACATTTTAAAAGTAGCACAAGAGGTATCTGGGAAACTGGCACATGGGTCATCTTGAAAACTGACATGCGGGACATCTGGGAAACTGACATGGGGGACCTGGGAAGCTGGTATGGCAGCCACATCAGTAGTTGGTATGATTGGGAGCACTCTCCTGAGAAGTGGGTATGGGGTGCCCAGAGGTGATGTACTCAGAGTATGCCGCTTCTGTTTAGTACAGAGGATCTGTGTTTAAATTATGTTAATTGAATCCTAAATAAAGTAGCAGTATTTGTTAGTTGATAAAAAATGTTGTTGTATAGTTTTTTTAACCAGAATATATTTCTGACATCTTTAGATTCATCCTCAGTGTAGTTTTAGTTATCAGATGTTTTTTAAAACAATTTTCATAGTTTATTTTGTAGTTAATAACTCTAGCCATTAAAGCTCGCCACCAGTCACCATTTCTTCCACTGAGGGTACCCACTGACTGTACATACTATATTCATACTGTGGATGTATTAGGATAATATTACCACAGGTTTGTTTTTGTTTTGTTTTTGTTATAAAGCTTTTTGCTCTCTGTTGCCACCTCCCACCTGCTTTGTCAATGGGGAGACATAGCATTTTTCTGGATTTTCTCCCTCCTGATCCCAGGGCCTCAGAACATGGTTGTATTGGATGGTGGAGGCAAGCATGCACCCCATGGCTCGAGTGCCAGCCCCTTTCCCTCGCCCAGCCTAATGCTGAGTCTCCCACTGGGCTTGGCGCTACCACAAAGGCTCCACTCTGTGGCAGCCAAGAGCTGGGGAGACAGATCCCTCCCCAGGAGAGGAGAACTGCCTGTTGGCAGCTCAGTCCAACTCCTTGCCCCCCAGCTGATCCATGGCAACCTGAGCTCGCTCCTGAACTTGGATCGCTGGCGTGGTACTAGATATGGCATCCAGTGCCTTAACCCTCAGTGCCACCAGGCCAGCAAATTACCACATGTTTCTGATGGTAAACAGCACAGAACTGTACCAATATATTTAAATCTCTGTCTGGTGGGCAGCTACAAATGGTACATCGCACTCAGGTAAATTTGTGCAAAAATGGTCCTTTTCAGCACTGTCTAGATTAAGAGATACCATCCTACCAAGAGTGGCATGCAAAACTAATGTTTGTCCTCAGGATGGAAAAATCTACAGCAAGCTTGAATAACAGGCTGCAAACATGTGGAAGGAACTGGGAAATGTATGTTATTATGCCTTTCAATTAGCTTCTTGTGGTTGTGAGAACCAATGTATTGCCTTTAATGTTTTGGTGATCAAGTGTGCCAGCGGAACATGGTAGTTGGGAGGGATGTGGGTGTAGGATTATCAGGCTTCAGTGTTTGAAATAGGAAATGTCCAGAATTTACCCTTGTATATTGGTTGCACTCCTGTTTGTGTTTTGCTCCATTTTACATAAGCTGTACAGACAATAGTTTTTTTTTTCCATTTTTAACCCAAAATTGAGGACAAATCAGCTTGATTTGTACAAAAATTGGTTTACAAAGGAGGGGGTTGTCCAAAAAGCTGGTGCAAAGTGAAGTTTCTCATGAAACAGTTGACTCAAAAGTGCTGGTGTAAAAATGGCAAAATCATTTTTTTAGCAGTATTTTCCACTGAAAATGGAAAATCATTGGCTCTAAAATTGTCACTGCACCTATGTCTTGCTGTACCCTACCAGTGAGTCACACCTGGGAACAAGCCTGGGCTCATTGTACTTTTCTTGATCAACAGTTAAAAAAATAATTAAAATATTGTCAGGGTTCCCCAAACAGATCAGTTTGACATTTTTCTATAGCCCTAGTGGAATTTATTTTTTTCTTATAACGTTGGATTTTTTTCTTTGTAACCTGTTTTGCTCTCTCTTCCTGTTACAGGTCTGTAGTATCATTCTCTCTGTTGGTTGCTCCATTTTCTTTTAAAATGCCTTATAAACACTCAGTCTGATAACAACAGCCTCTTGCCAAATTAGAATATCTGTTTATGCAGCTTCGCTGTTCAGACACCCTCAGAATGTGTCTGAAACCACTCATGCTGATGAGTACATTTTACATCAAAAAATTTGCACCTATACATTTTTTCAGTCTTATGGGATGTCCTTTTTTCCCCCTACTATTTAGTCTGCATTACTATTTTTTTTTTAGTTTTGAAATATATAATGAAATCAGTCCTGTATGGGTTTTCCAAGGTTTTCATCATCTTTCTTGGTTGTTATTAATGTGCTTTAATATTAACAAAAAAAGGGCACTAGACCCATAGCTCAGCACATAAATGCTTGCCTCCACGGGCTGTTGCACTGTCAAATGGGTGTTCAAATACCATGCTTGGAAATTGGTTTTATAAACTGGTAGGGTGTAGATTCAAGAAGCACATCACAAATTACTTCTTTATATAAAGGGTAGTGGATAGATGGAACAGTTTTTCAAAGAGGCAGGAAATGCCAAGGTGGTGACAGATGTCAAGAGAGCACAGGACACCTGTAAGGGACTGTTGAAAACAATGACATCGAAGGAGATGGAGAGTAAGGGAGGTGATAAATTACCAATGGGCATTCAGCTTTGGCACAACCAAGGGGAGTTTGGTAAGGCTCAAAAAGTAAAATGGGCAGATGAGATGGGCTATGAATCTTTTTCTGCCAACACCTTTTTGTGGTTCTAAAATAGTTTCATTATTTCTGTATTTTGTTTAATCAAATTACTGAGTTTGTACCTTTTTGAAGCTCTCCACATTGTCAATGCGTAAAATCTAATGTCCTAAAGTCTTTGCTTACTCTGTATAATTTGTGCTATTGTACTATACCTAACAACCATGTTCTGTTATGACTGTATTTTGACACTGTAATTCCTGTAGTCTGTGTCATGCACTGTATGTATCTGTTCTGCTTTATGTAGTTAATCCTGTGTCGCTCCTGAAAAAGGGCCCTTCAGGGCCCAGTGGGCCTACTTGGTCAATACAATTCAATACTTGAAAGAGGCATTAAGGGGAATGGGGCAGGAATCAGGGGTTGAGGAACAGTGTGCAGTATTTAAAATGGGGATTACAAGAACAACAGAATTATGCATTAAGCAGGTTAGCAAGAGGAAAAGAAAGAGGAGACCATTATGGTTTTCCAAAGAGGCAGCAAAGAAAGTGAAAGCCAAAAAGATTGCATTCAGGCAATACAAAAGACACAGGCAGAAGGGATAGGGAGAAGTACCAGGAGAAGCAAAGGGAGGCAGGGAGGTCAGTAAGGAAGCCAAAGCTCAGACAGAAGAACACATTGCAAAATCAGTGGGTAGAGGACAAAACCTTTTACAGGTACATAAGTGAAAAAAAGAACACAAAGGGAGGGATAGTGAGACCGAAGAGGGGATGGGGGCAGCGTGGAGGATGACAACAGTAAAGCTGACATATTGAACAGGTATTTCTGCTCAGTCTTTACTGAAGAAGAGGAGGGTAATGGGTCTGAAGGGAGTACAAGGGGTGAGAATGGTGCAGAAATGGACACAAGTCCCTGTACACGAGAAAGGGTCCTGAAGGAACTGGAAGTAATAAGAGTTGATAAAGTAATGGGGCCAGATGGGGTGCACCCCAGGGTCCTTAAAGAACTAAGAGATGGTGGCTGAACCTCTGGCTATCCTATTTAGCTGATCACTGGAAACAGGGGAGGTACCCAAAGACTGGAGGACAGCAGATGTAGTCCCCTATGCAAAAGTGGGAACAAAGAGGAAGGGAACTACAAACCAGTCAGCCTCACCTCGGTAGTGGGGAAGATCATGGAAGCACTACTGAAGGAGAGATTGGTGGAACATCCGGTTGTCAATGGACTACAGAACCCAAGGCAGCATGGTTTCACCAGGGAGAGGTCATGTCAGACCAACCTCGTTGAATTTTTTGACTGGGTGACTAGGGAGGTGGATTAGGGGAGGGCAGTGGACATGGCCTATCTGGACTTCAGCAAGGCCTTTGACACTGTGCCACATAGAAGACTATTACACAAACTGGGGAATATGGGGGTGGGCATGACAGTAGTGTGGTGGGTAGGTAACTGGCTGGGTGGCAGGACACAGAGGATGGTGGTAAATGGCTGTCACTCCACAGAGGGAAGAGTTACCAGTGGGGTACCACAGGGATCAGTGCTGGGACCAGTCCTATTCAACATCTTCATCAGTGACATTGCACAGAACCTAGAAGGCAGAATTTCACTGTTCGCTGATGACACAAAGCTCTGTAACAGAGTAGACACACCAGAGGGTGTAGACAGAATGAGAAGGGACCTGCAGAAACCTGAAGAGTGGTCAGGGGTTTGGCAGTTGAAATTCAATGCAAGGAAGTGCAAGATAATGCATATGGGGCACAAAAACCTGGCACAATATATCAGTTGGGGGTGAGGATATAGCATGCACAAGCAGGAAAAGGATCTTGTGGTTATCATCTCTGATGACCTCAGTGACAAGGCAGCAGGTAAAGCAAATAGAATGCTGGGATGTATAGGCAAGGGCATCACCTGCAGGAAAAGGAGGTCAAAATTCCGCTATACAAGACACTAGTGAGGCCCCACCTGGAGTACAGTGTACAGTTCTGGAGACCATACCTACGCAAGGACATAGACAGGGTAGAGAAGGTTCAGAGGAGGGCAACAAAGATGGTGCATGGATTGCATCACAAGTCCTATGAAGACAGGTTGAAGGAACTGAACATGTACTCCCTGGAGGAGAGGAGGGAGAGAGGGGATATGATAGAGACATACAAGTATCTTACAGGGAGGAACAGGGTGCAGGAATACACTGTTTTTAAGTGAAAAGATGTTCCAGGACTAGAGGCATGGGATGAAGTTGGAGGGAGGACGATTCAGAGAAACATGAGGAAGAATTTCTTCACAGAACGGGTGGTGGACAAGTGGAACACCCTGCCAGAGGAAGTGGTGGGGCTGAAACAATCACGGGATTTAAGAATGCATGGGATAGACATTAAGGAATTCTGGAGGTCAGGGTAAGGGGCAACAGACTTCTAGGAAAACATAAACTGAACTTACAAGCTCAAATGGGCAGACTGGGTGGGCCATAGCCCTTATCTGCTGACACTGTCTATGTATCTATGTATCTAATTTCATAAATAATAAATAAATAAATAAAACAACTGGGTATAGTGCACTCCTACCAGAGGAATGGCACAGCCCAAGCTTTAGAATGTTGGGAACTGAGGATTCCAAGCAGCAGCAACTCCCCAGTTCAACTGTGCCACTGGAAGGGGTAGCAGCTACTTTTAACTTCTCTCAAGGTTTTCAAGATTCAAAATTATAAGAGTTCTTTTGAGCTGTAGTTCTGCATAGCACATTGTGGCTGCCTGTTTTCTATTACAGTGTCCCATTCTCCACCCAAATCCAGGAGTAATGCAACTTGCAGCCTGGATCCTGAAAGGAGGAGGCTCCTAAAATTAGGTTTCCCCAAGAAAGTAATTGAAACCTTGATTGCTGCCAGAAAAACGTCTACATTCACAGCTTACACTTGGATATGGACCTACTTTTCATCTTGGGCCACAGAGAAGAATTTTAAGCCATCAAAGGCTTCCACTCCACAGATTTTGGATTTTTTACATGAAGACATGGAGAAAGGGTTGGCATTGAGTATGCTGAGAGACCAAGTTTCTGCTCTTGGAGTATCCTTGGGTTTCTCCCAAGGAGCTAATAGAAAGGCTATTCATTTTTTACATGCGGTTAGCTGGAGTCATCCAATGTTCCAATCCCCAGTTCCTCTGTGGCATCTTAATCTGGCTCAGAAAATGCTCTGTAAGAAGCCTTTTCATTCCCTATCATTCATATCACTAGATGTGTTGTCTTACAAGGTGTGTTCCTTAGTGGCTATGTGTTCAGCCAGGAGAATTGGTAAACTCCAGGACTTGTTTCACAAGGTGCCATATCTCATTATGCATAAAGACAAGGTGGTACTCAGAACAATTCTGTCTTCTGTTCCCAAGGTGCTCACGGCCTTCCATGTGAACCGGGAAATATGCCTTCCATCCTTCTGCCCACAACCTTCTCACCCCAAGGAGAAGGAATTCAAAAGTTGGATTTGCAATGGGCAGCTAGGATCTACCTTAAATGGAATGCTGAATTCCGAAAAGTCAGATAGTCTGTCTGTTCTTTTTGTAGCAGCCAAGAAGGATCAGCAAGTCTCAAAGGTTAGGTGGGTGCAGACCTGTGTCACTAAGGCCTATGTTACAGAAAAGAAGAGGCCTCTGGCTCTCATCAAAGCTCATTCCACGAGGGCTATGGCAACTTCCTGGGTGGAAAGAAGTGAAGCATTAGTTTTAGAGCTATGCAAAGCAGCCGCGTGGTCTTCCATCCACACGTTCACAAAACATTACAAATTGGGTGTTCAAAGGTCTACTGACTTAACTTTTGGTGGCAGAGTGTTGCAGGCAGCAGTTTACAAGTACTGTACATTTTCTGCTTGCTTCTGGCATAGGGGATACTATTCTCTCCTTCTCATTTTTTTCATGGTACTTCTTCTTAGAATCCAATTGTTTTGATTACCCATGATTGACTATGTGGAGTTTTAAAGAAAGAAGAAATGTCTTCATACTTACTGTAATTTCCTTTTCTGTTAGCTCCAACATTGTCAATGGGGCCCACCAGAAGCCTGGATCCTGCTGGAGAATCTTATCCAGTATGCCAGGAGGAATGTCCTGTTTGATAAATGCACCTACTTTTTCAGACACCTTTCTGTTCTGCTGTGCTGTATCTTATCTATCTGTCTGTCTGTCTCTCTACGTGTGTGTATATATATATATATATATATACACACACACACACAGTATGTTTTCAATCAGTCTGTGACTGCAAGTTAAAAGGTTTCCTTTTATCTTTTAAGGTGCTTGTTCCTTGTTGCAGGTAGTCTCACTGAATGCAGTGTTGCCTGGAAGTTATGCCTCATTGTGTGGTCAACATAAGCTTCGCAGATCTGTGACTACTGTTCAGCATGCCTTACTGCCTGATTGTCATTTCCTGAAGAGAGGACTGAATTGTCCAAACTTTGTGTCCAATAATGAGCATTGTATTCCTTGATGTCAGCTAGAAAGGTAAGACAGTATTTATTTTCAGTACTAAGGGTTGCTGGATACAAGTACTTGGTTATAATATAGGCAAATGTGCATCTACTATGGCATTGTGAGGCCAGTAGTGATTGTGGAGTTCCTGCAGCTCGGAATACTCATGTGACCAACATTCTAAAGCTTGGGCTGTACCATTCCCCCTGTAGGGGTGTACTATATCCAGTTACTTTGATTAACTATTTACTATGTTGGAGCTAACAGAACAGGATATCATGGTACGTCTGAAGAAGTTTCTTCTTTACTTTTCAAACTGCAAGTAAAAAGGATCAGTCTAATTTTAGCTCCAACATTGTCAAGGGGACAACCCAGAAGCCTGGCTCCTGTGGAAGCATCTTATCCAATATGCCAGGAGGGATGTCCTGTTTGATAAAATCCCCTACTTTTTTGGACACCTCTCTATTCTGCTGCACTCTAACTATAGATCCTGGGTTAGAATAAGTGCCAATTCCAACTGACCCAATCACTGAAATCTTGGGGCCAGTTTGAGTTTTCAAATTTGATGTGCCACCATTTTTTTGACATGCTTAGTGGGAGAGTTGCCAACTTGCCACCCTGACTAAGTAGTAGTCATCTAATGTTACAGAATGATGATAAAGCAGTGTTTCTGTAATAGACAAAAAAGAAATGTAAAAAAAGCAGTTGTAGTGCTGTAACCTTACACTGCACTTCACTGGAGGCAGTTTGAACTATCAAAGTCAATCTGGCAGTTGTCTCTCTTAGCGAGCAGAAAAGTTGGCCGATCTCCCCCGTCCCACATTTGCGACTGTCTCTTTTCCAAGGAATGCCAAATAAAAATTCAAATCTCAGCACTTTTTTGTGGAAAATGAAGCTGGGCTGCAAAACAGCAAAATGAGTTGCGCAAGAGACAAGGCTTCCTCAAGTAGGGCTACTATGTATGACAGCAGCAGTACTTTCTTTGTTTTCCCTGCATGTCCATCTGCAGTATGGAAAATGAAGAAAGTACCACTCCTGTCACACATAGTAGCACTACTGGAGATAGTACTCTCTCACTCTCTGTCACTCAGATCATTTCATCATTTTGCAGCCAAGCTGCCTGTTTATCAAGTGAACGCGTCCTTCTCCCGATATATTTTTTTAAAATACAATTTAATTAATTTCTCGAGGGGCACTGTATGTATACTTTTAAGAAAAAGTCTCTGTTGTTCTGTAGCTCCCTTCACTCTTGACTAGACATCCCAGCTTAGTCAGGAAGTTTCTCATTCATGTAGAATGATTCTAGTTTTTTGTTAGTAGGTGTTACAGGAGTATTTTTTTATACCTCACTACCATCGAGTAGCAACAACTTTCTGCATTTCACCTCCCTCCCGAGTAGCAACCATCTGCTTTTGACACTCCTCCCCCCCCTTTTGTTTTTTTACTTGGGTTGAGCTAGTCTGGACTAGAGCAGGTAGACTGAGGCTGTGTGCACTGTTTGAAGCTGTGCTCATTCATTGCTTCTGTTGCTGGTTGTCAGGTTGATAGTGAGAAGCCAAAAAAAAAAAACCTTGCAGGAAGGGCAGAGAACTTAACAAGAATTCCTTCAGCATAAAAATAATGACAAGCAACTGCTGGGGTCAGGGACAGTGTACATAACAGGACATTCTACAAGTGAGGGGAAGGTAAGTAGAAGAGAATGGCTCTGTGACCTGTGTGGGGGTGGCAGAAGGTGGAACAGCACACAAACTGTGGGACTACTTTACTAAAAAAAGGTTTCTTTTAAAAAGGTTAATGGCGATTTACTCTGTTATTTTATAAAAATTTACACACATGCCCATTTTCTATGCACAATAATACCCTCCAGGGTGGGTGGTATTGGGCAATACCGGACCATGCCTGCAGCATCGGGCATCATTATACCCCTGTGTGGTCCAGTATTGCCCAATACTGCCCAACCTGTCAGGTATTACTGCTTACATCTATCGATCTTTCTATCGATCGATCTATCTATCTATCTATCTATCTATCTATCTTCTATCTATCTATCTATCTATCTATCTATCTATCTATCTATCTATCTATATGTCTAAAGGTTTTCAATGAATCTGCAACTGCAGGTTAACAGGTTTCGTTTAATCTTTTAAGGTGTTTTTTCCTTGTAGCAGGTAGTCTCACTGAATGCAGTGTTGTGAGGAAGTTATGCCTCATTGTGTGGTTAGCTTCAGTTTCCCAGATATATGACTGATGTGGAGTGTGCCTTGCTGCCTGATTGTGATTTCCCTCAGGGATGACTGAATTGTTCAAATCTTGTGTCCAATAGAGATCATTGTATTCTCTGATGTCAGCTAGGAACGTAAGAGCATGTATTTCCAGTACTAAGGGTTGCTGCATACAAATAATTGGTTATAGTATAGGCAGATGTGTAGGTACTATGGCATTGCAAGGTCAGTAGTGACTGGGGAGTTGCTGCTGCTTAGAATGCTCTTGTGCCCAACAGTTTAAAGCTTGGACTGTAGCATTCCCCTGGTAGGGGTGCACTATACCCAGTTATTTTGATTACCTATTGACAATGTTGGAGTTAACAGAAAAGAAAATTATGGGAAGCCTAAAGAAATTTCTTCTTTACTTTTCAAACTGCAAGTAAAAAGATCAGTCTAATTCTAGTGTTGGGAAGTTAGAAACTTCACATTAATATAGATCCCATAGTATTTCAATGAACATCTATATATTTATTTCTAATTTTCTTTTAAATCTAGGATTTGTGCCTCCCCATTTTGATATCCTGGTTGTCCCCATCTAGCCCCTGCCAGGTTATTTCTTAACACCCCTGCTCAAATTACTTGATAGGTTACCTGACAGCTTACCATCCAACCCCCACTCCCACCCACAGGTGGACCAGTGGACTTTGTGAATATACCCCACACAGGTTGGTAGGGAGTTTGGTACTGGAGTGCCAAGGCCATCTTACGGCTACCAGGAGGAGTTTTCCGAATGTTTTTTCTCCTCTCTGTCCATGTCATTCTTTGATTGCAGATACCAAAACTGTGCACAGTATTCCTGTTGAGGATAAACCAGTGACTTACACAGTGGTGGAAACACCTTCATTCTTCTGCTGCCAATCCCCAGCCCTGTGCACCCCAACATTGTTTTTGCCCTACCCACTTCCCTACGCGTTGTGCTGATATCTGATATCAACTTTTGCAAGTTCTTTTCTCAGTAGTGCTTTCCACTAGTACCTCCCCATTCCATATTCAGTGATGGGATTCTTTACCCATATGTGCATCACCTTGCACGTGTTGGCATTAAATTTTAGCTGCCATATTTTTTGTGGTGCTCCACAGTGTCAATTATTAATCAAAAACTGGATATTGTGCACCCCTAGCAGGGAAATAGCATGGACAGAGAACTACTTTTTTCTTCTCTCAAGAATTTCAAGTTTTAAGATTTCAATGCTTCTTTTGCAGCTGCAATTCTGCATTGCATTTGGGGCTGCCTGTTTCAGGGAGCATCTCTAAATTAAAATCGTGTTTGTTATACTGTGGCTTTCAAATCGAATAATCTGCCTTTTTTTTCTCATTCTCTGTGTGGATTGGGAGGAAATGTGAAAGGAAATGTGTAACTCCCAGTGGAACTTGAAGCCAGGCCCCTGGTGTACCATGCCAGTGCTATAACCCCTTAGCTAAGGGAGGCTCAGTGATTAGCAGGATTCTTGGCTTCCTTTGAGGCACACACATTCATTCAAGTCACAGTGGGAGTCACACTTTTCCTCTCACATTTCCTCCTTCATTTAAAATTGCCTCGAGTTGGCTTGACTGCACTGAGAAAAGTTGTTTGGTGTTTCTGACATATGCCTAAGTTACTGGTTATGCAAAACTTAAAAAGGAATGTGTGTGCCTCAAGGGAAACCCAGAAGACCAGAAACCTGCTAATCACTGAGCCTCCCATAGCATAGGGATTAGAACACTGGTATGGTACACCAGGGGCATGGATTCAAGTCCCAGTGGGAGTCACACTTTTCCTTTCACATTTCATCCTTGATTTAAAAGTGCCTCCCAGTGGCTTGACTGCACTGAAAAAAGTTCTTTGGTGTTTCTGGCATATGCCCAAGTTGCCGGTTATGCAACACTTAGAAAGGAATCTGTGTGACTCAAGGGAAGCCCAGAAGCATGCTATTCACTGTGCCTCCCATAGCTTAGGGGTTAGAGCACTGGCATGGTATGCCAGCAGCCTGGGTTCAAGTCCCAGTGGAAGTTCATACTAAGGTAAGTGCAAGAGCGGAAGGCGGAGGCCCATAATGCTCTTATACTAATCCATTATATAGTAGGAAAGGTCATATCCACTGCCTATCAAACCATCTAGATGATTTTTAAAAATACTTTTAGTTTCACTAATAATGACTTGAAGTGGCAATCTGCTGCACGGACCAATAACTCTAAGAGTAAAAAAATATTTTCGAGTAGCACTCGTGAATGGTTTTCTAACTAGTTGCAAAGGATGTACCCTTGTATTATGATTGTAGTTTTTAAATTCTAAACCTAGTTCACATAAAAGATAGGGGTCTTGAACAATGTCGTATAATAACATAAGATCGCCTCGAAGATAAGGTGTGGATAAGGGCATACGTTTTAAAGTGTCTAACCTTCCTTCATATGAGACATTATGTAGCCCAGAAATGTTTTTTGTGAATTTTCTCTGAACTGTTTCCAGTAAAAGACCTTTAGATTTGTTATACAGACACCAGAGCTGGGAAGCACATTCTAATTGTGGTCTACTGTATGCTCAATACAGTGGTAACAACACCTTACGCTCCCTGAATCTGATGTTACATAAGATAGACCATACAACTCTGTGAAGTCACAGTTTTCCTTTCACATTTCCTCCTTGGATAGGTTAGCTGACAGTCTACCCCCACCACCACCCTCATGTGGACAAGTGGATCTTGTCAATACACCCCCCACCAAGGATGGTCTGGGCTTTGGTACTGGAGTGCCAAGGCCATCTTCCTGCTGTTAGGAGTAGTTTTCTGATTGTTTTCTCTCCTCTCCATCCATGTCATTCTTTAATTGCTGATACCAAAACAGAACACTGTATTCCTGTTGAGGATAAACCAGTGACTTTCACAATGGTGGTAGCACCTTCCTCCTTCTGCTGCAGATCCCACTACCTGTGCATCTTAACATCCTATTTGCCCTTCCCTTTTGCAGTCCCTTTGAGAAATTACCTTTAGGTCAGGAGTTGAACATTTACTCTGACCTTCTTCATGAAGCAGGGTCATAACAAGGCTATATAAGGCTATATATAAAGAATTGGATGCAGTATAGCGCAGTGGTCTAAGGCACTGAGTTGCAAATCTGGTGACATCTAGCAAACCAGACCTGGGTTTGAATCCCACAGCTTCCACTTGCATACTGTGTGACCCTGAGCAAGTCACTTAGCCTCCTTGTGCTCCCAGGTCGCTCCTGTAAAAAAGCTTTCAGCTTAGTGTGCTATACCTGGTTAAACAACTAAATAAAATAAATATTGAAAATTTGGTAGACAAATATATAACAATACATTTAGGAGCCTATGTTACATTTTGCTAATGAAAACTCCTAAATTTGGTAATTTTCAATATTTTTACACCACATTCCTCTCCTGCAATCCTATCGGCTCTGACCAGAGTTTGTTTCCTATATGCCAATAAAAGTTATTTAAACCATTACCTCACTAACAGATTAGTCTTTACTTTCTTTGATGTAATTTGTCAATCATTAATTGGCATTTATTACTCGGTGTCTAACATAATGTAAGTAGAAAATGGAAAAGGTTACATTGGACTTAATAGCATTAAAGAATTATTCTTAATTTTTGTTTGTATAGTTTTTGTTGTAATGGACATATTCATGCTGGACGTGATAAATTATCTAGTAGCAGTACTCAACTCTCTTGGAAAAATGTGAATTTATTAATTTGTCCATGAGAGCTGATGTGGAAACAATGTTACAGTCAAAATAATTATAAAATAACAGTAATTTCCTAAGGTGTAGAATGATTCATTTAATCACCCCATAGCCTATTTGTCTTCTTTTATTTTTGAATTGTGAAGTCAGATAAATCACAGATTATACATTTGTTTCCCATTTTTTTCTGAGTCTCAGACTACTGCTTTAGTTATTTAACATTGAACAGGTTTATGAAATACAGTGCAACTGATTCTGGAAGCTGCTGGCATCAGACGCAAGTTGTGGCATGGGTGGGGGATGCGGCTGATGCAGCTGTGCAACCATAAGTTGTGCTGTTGCAGAAGGTCTGCCACTTGTAGCAAATGATCTGGAATAGCTGCAACCTGTGGCCCTGAGCCCAACAGAGTAGCACATCCAGATGCATCAATGTAGGACAAGGGTGCAGGGGCAGACAGGTGCCCCAAAGAGCAACAAGCTGGGAACATGGGCATGAAATGGGGATCCCCTACAACTGCTGTGGCACTAGGTGCAGTAGCCCCATATCTTCTGTAAACTCAGTGGCACATATTCCCCTCCATGGAAGGGGACTGGCAACCCCCTGCAGCTGCCATAAATGGAGAGGTCATTGGTGGTGTAGTGCCCCCAACCCTCAACAATCCCTAAGCAGCCGAGATGTGGCTCCCTAAGGTACCTTGGTGCTAGTCCATAAACCCCATGATCCCTGAGCACCCCCAAGAACACTTGCACAGGTCCCCCTGTAGTACAGCATCATGCCCCCCATCCCTGACCCTCTTCTGGACTGGCACTTCCCTCTGCACACTACCATGGCCAGTCACAGAATGCCATGCACAGACAGCGTAAGTGTATTGTACACTTACATGGGGCTGTGCGATCACATTCTGAGGCTGACCGTGGTGGTGTGCAGATGGTAGTGCCAGTCCAGAAATGGATCAGAGACTAGGGGGATGGGGTGCTCCACTACTTTGTGTTGGAGTGGGGAGGGTGGGGGTCCACTAGACCACCAGGAGGTAGGGATGAGAGTTCTGTTTATTGGTTTAATGGGAGATCAGGGATAAGACGCACTATACTACAGGAGCTACTGTACACTGATGGCAGTCTTGAGGGAGATTTGGAATCATGATGGAGGGGTGTAATATACCACCATGGCTGCTGCATGCCATTTGGGAGTGGTGGGGGAGGCTACATTAGCAGAGACTTGGTCGATACACAAGGGGCATGATTTTCACCATGTCAGATGGCTGTGCACCAGCACAACCCATGGCCCTTCACCTGCCCATACAACACCCCTGTGTCCAAGTGAACTCCCAGGTCCCACTGGCATAACCACTTAGACCACATCCTTGCTGGTCTATATGGTGCCCACTGCTGCATCCATGGAGAGGCTTCCAGAATCCCAAAAAAGGGGATGTGGCAGCCCCACCATGGTGCAAGCCCCCTTGTGACCTGGTGCTCTGGGTTGCTGGATACAATCCTGGTACATGGGGCTTTGGTGCAGTGTGTCTATGGTAGTCATAGGCTGCCTACTGGAATTGCACGGTGATGCAAGGTATGACGCAAGTCATCACTTGAGTCATACTTTTTTGACGCAAGTCCCTTGCATCCTGCTCACTCCATTTAGAATTGGCCCCAGTTTGTCAAAGTACATTTTGTTAAAAGTTAAAAGATTTTCTGAGTTGATCAAATTTTATGCATTTATTTAGAAATAACACCATTTAGTACATTGTTTCAGCATATTAACATGCATTATATTCCTATAATCTGATGCATTTTTTAATTTGTTTTATTAGAATTCAATTTGAACTCATATATTGGGATTATATAAATTGTAGCACTTGTCACATTAAGTATCTATAGTCACATGATGATAGGGTATTTTTAAGAACCCATCCTGACCTTTGAAACTATGCTCTTTGACAAAGCTCACAGAACGAAGTACTGGGATTGGTGGCTGGCCAACTCACATTGGAAAGGTATGGTAATTCGTCTAGAGATTAAGTTAGTTTAATTTAAATTTCCCAACAGCTAGCATAAGTATATCACTGTCTGTATCTGCTGTTTTGACTTCTAGGACTTTACATACAAGGAACATAGTTGCAATGAATTATTTGCATATGTCAGGCACTGGACACCACTAAATTTCATCACAAAGATTTCAATATAGTCCCTTGCATTTATATAATTGAGCTACCAGCCAGTGGCATTAGTTGTCACACAATGTAATGTCTGCTAGTCTGCTATAGTACATACTTTTGTTACATACCGCACCACCCTGTTGCTCACTTCTACTTTCTCTAACAACTGAAACAAGTCACATGACCTGCAGCCACAAATCATCAATGCTGAAGTGTGATAGGGCCTAGCCCTATCTATGTTTTGGGAGGACTCTGTACTATCATGTTTTCCTTTCAGCAAGTCTGTTGCAACAGCAGTACCCTAATAACATTATATAGAAACATAGACTTTGACAGCAGATAAGGACTGCTTGGACTACCTAGTCTGTCCATTTCCCTACCTACAGGATAGGCCGCAGATCCTAGTTAACCAACAGCCTATTTCTTCCCAACCCCCACAAGAACTGCCTTATGTCTATCCCATGCATTCTTGAATTCTTCCACAGTTTTAGACCCCACAACCTCCTCAGGAAGGCTGTTCCATGCATCCATTACCCCCTCTGTGAAAAAATACTTCCTCACATTGCCCATCACTGCCCCCCCTCTATCTTTAAATTGTGTCCCCTTGTTCTTGCACATCTCTTTTTCTGAAAGATGCTACCCTCTTGGACTTTGTTGATTCCACTGAGGTACTTAAAAGTTTCTATCATGTCCCTCCTCTCCGTTCTTTCCTCAAGGGTATACATATTAAGCTCCTTTAGTCTCTCCTCGTACAGCTTCTCTTGCAGACCCTGCACCATTTTAGTTGCCCTCCTCTGGACTGCCTCTATCCTGTCTATGTCCTTGCGGAGATGGGGTCTCCAGAACTGGATGCAGTACTCAAGATGGGGTCTCACCAACTGTCTGTACAGAGAGATAACAACTTCCTGTTTTCTGCTGGTGATGCCTCTCCTATGCATCCCAGTATACCCCCATGAACTGCTTCTACTGCTCTCATATTGCTTGCTAACCTTAAGGTCATCTGATATGATTACCCAGGTCTCTTTCCATTTTTTGTTGTTACTACCCCCCATTGTGTAATCTTCCCATGGGTTCTTGTTTCCCAGATGCATTATTTTACACTTCTTTGCATTGAATCCTAGCTGCCATACTTCTGAGCATTCCTCCAACCTTGCCAAGTCCCTTCTCATCCTTTCCATGCCTCCTTCTGTATCAACCCTGTTGCAGAACTTTGTGTCGTCTGCAAAGAGGCATACTTTTCTTTCCAGTCCCTCTGCAATGTCACTTATAAAGACATTAAAAAGGACTGGACCCAGTACTGAACCCTGCGGTACCCCACTAGTAACCCCTCTTTCTTCAGAATGGACTGCATTTACAATTACCTTCTGTGTCCTGTTGTCCAGCCAATGTTTTACCCAGGCTACCACCCTGGGACCCACTCCCAGGCTGTTAATTTGACTATTAATCTTTTGTCGGACTGTGTCAAATGCCTTGCTAAAGTCTAGGTAGACCATGTCCACAGCCCTCCCTGGTCTACTGCTTTGGTCACCCAGTCAAAGAAATCTATTAGATTCATCTGACATGACCTTCCTGCTGTGAACCCATGCTGCCTTGGGTCCCAGCCCCACTGGCCTTTAGGTACTCAACAATTTTTTCCTTCAGAAGTGACTCCATCACTTTTTCCTACCACAGAGGTCAAACTGACAGGTCTGTAGTTTCCTGCCTCTGTCTTGGTCCCACTTTTGTGAAGGGGAATCACATCCGCCTTCCTCCAGTCCTCAGGTACCACACCAACCTCCCATGATTTATTAAAAAGAGTAGTCAGTGGTTTCACTAATTCCCCCCTTAATTCTTTTAGAATTCTGGGGTGAATTTCATCAGACCCCATTGCTTTGTCCACCTTCAGTTTTAGGAGTTCTTGCAGAACCCTTTCTTCTGTGAAAGGGCTGGGATCGACCCCCCATCAAGAGTGCTTCTGTTAATTGGATTAGGCACTTCCCCCTCCTCTTTTGTGAATACTGAGCAGAAATATTTGTTCAGTATCCCTGCTTTTTCACTGTCCCCCTCTGCCCACCCACCATTTATTCTATTCAGCCTCACTATCCCTCCCTTTGTCTTTCTACGCTCTCTGAAGTACCTATAAAAGGTTTTATCCCACTTCTTAACCAAGTTGGCTATCTTTTCCTCAGTTTGGGCCTTTGCTATTCTGACTTCCCTCCCTGCTTCCTCCTGCCTTAACTGGTACAGCTCTCTGTCCAGCTCCTTCTGTGTTTCCTTGTACTTCCTGAATGCTATCTTTTTCTTCCTTTTTCTCCCTGACTTTCCCAGCCACCTCTTTTGAGAACCATAGTGGCTTTTTCTTTCATTTTGATTTGTTTATTTGCTTCACACAAAGGCTTGTTGCCTCTGTGATGGCAGATATACTATCCTTTATTTTCCTCTTAGTTTACTCAGACTGGCCACCTGCCTACCCCCCCATCTCTCTATCATATCTACTTACTTTTATTTTCACCTTTCTTTTTCTGGTCCTATCCCAAAAACATCCCAAGTTAAAAAGAAAATGCACAAAATAAAGTGCAAGTGCTTTTATTAAGAATGAAATATTCTTGGAAAATTAAAAACAGCTTGAACCAGAAGGGTTAAAAACAATGTCATGCAGCTATGCTGCTATCTGAAATGTTTATTTTAAGAGTTCCACACCTTATATAGAACTGCATTACAACCTGCATAAAATATATTTTAAGTACAAATATAACTTGAGAAATATTTGCTAGAAAAGCATTTGATGAGGTTGCTGCTACAGGCTCTACAAGTGAATAAATGCATTGAAGTAATCGAAAATGGATTCTAAGAGACAGTGAAAACTGTTAGGAGTAAAGTACCAGTGCTAAAAAGTTATGCATGAACTTGCTAAAGCTCCTGTGAATTAAATGGAATAAGTGAAGCAGCTGAATTACTAATGTGCTGCTCTCAGCTGGTTTATTTTTCTTCCTAAAAGTAATGTTTTTGTACAATTCTTTCCCTAAGCACCACATAAAAGATTGGGCTTACCTTCAACCGATTTTCTAACAGATCCTGAAGGACACTTTTGCTGGCAATTTCCTATACAAACAAACATTTAAAATGTTGAACCACACCCCAAATGCTCCTATCTCACTTCTCTTTTGTAACATTGTTTTTTTCCTTTTTCTTTCAAGCACAAAAACAATCACATTTGCTATGCCTGCTGTTAAAGAAGCATTATATGTTTTATTTTTATACAAGACTGTATCAGTACTTAAAACAAAGCTGGAAATATATTTGAACTGAGGTACCTGGATCTGTTGAATGTTGTTTATGAGGTTCCTATAGGGGAAGGCTGGCCACAATGCCAGCTCCTTTATACTGTTGCCTAGCTTTTGATGTCACCAGGTGGGAGGAGCTAGAATAACTAGTCATCCAAATGTTTTAATTTCCCTTCAGAAATATCATTATTGTTATTTATAAATACTAGTTGTAGCTTTATAATATGTCTTTATCAAACCAAGTCTCAAATCCTAAAAAGTATGTTATAAAAAAATGCGATTTTGTGAAAGCAAGAATAATCACGTGATCTCCAAGGGGTGGGTATAAAAACCCTAGGACAGAGACGTTCTAGAAATATGCAGGTCAGTATTCTGTCAGCTTAGAGAGGCTGTGCAAGTCTTCACACCTCGTGTAGAAAATTCTGAACTGATTTGTGAAGATTTGGAGATCTATGAATCTTCCTGCTTGCAGCACTGAATTTGCAAGTGTTTGTCATTTTTTATTTTCTTTTTTGAAAAGTCATGTTTTTATTATTTTGGCTCCTTTATGATATGCATCACACTATGGTGTGTTAAGCTTATATATCCATGTGAGTGTCCATGTGTCTTCCCACGCCGTTACATCTGGTGTTAGCAGTGGGATTCTGGGAACTTCTGGACTGGGCAGGGGGACTTTTTCCAGTGGATATTACACTGATATCCTGTAAGACACATGCAACAAGAGCCATGAGGAGAGTTGGTGGAGACCAGAGGTGTACTAACCAGAAAGATGGCAGACAGGCTTGGAGAGAAGCTCCTTCTTGGTCTTGAGATGGAAGCCCATGTGAAGACCAAGCCAGAGGCAGACACAAGTATGCAGGAGACTGGTGGGGACATTTCTGATGAGCCACCAGAAAATACCAATGAACTGCTTAGGTGGCTCTGTATAAAACAAATGGAGATGAAGAAGCAATGAGAATTGGACAGAAGGCACCACGATGAAAATTGGGCAATATGATGAGGGTTATCCCAGCCCTAGGACAGCCAAGGGGGCCCGTTGATTCTCCAAAGGACATAAAACTAACCTTGATGATAGATACTGATGACATTGAGGTATGCCTGACAATGTTTGAGAGGGTGGTGAGAGCATGTGCCTGGCCCAGGAACCAGTGGGTCATCAGGCTGGCTCCCTAGTTGACTGGAAAGACACAGCTGGCTACAGCCACATGGATAGTCAATACTCAAATGACTATGACAGAGAGAAACAAGAGATCCTGCGAGGCTACAATATCAACATCGAGACATGCCACCATAGATTTCGAGCCTTGAGGATGACAGCATCAGACACCCCTTGAGAAGCCTATGCCCAGATAAGAGAACTATGTTACAAGTGGTTGCAGCCAGAGAACACCATCGATCAAGTCATAGAACTCATCTTAATTGAACAGTTTATTTAAATCTTACTGTAAGATGTGCAAATCTGGCTGAAGGAGCACCACCTAGAGTCAGCAGAGAGAACCATCTCATTAGCTGAGGACTATCGACCGCACATCCAACTGGGCACAGAGGGTCTCAAGGGATTGGCAACAGAACTAATCAGCTGGTAAGACCACCTTTTTATATGTCTAAGAAGTAGAAGAGGAAGTCTGAGAAACAGAGAACACCTTTCTCAGAAATAATCTGTCATAACTGTCAGGGAAAGGTACATATAGCCAGAAACTGTCAAAGAAAGAGAACAAAACCAACTCATCTTGTCTTACTAACTGGGGACAATACACTATGGTGATACAGATTGGGACACAGCAGGTGACTGAGCTCATTGACTCAGGTAGTAAACAGACTTTAATTCAAACTGACTTGGTAACTTCTGACAAGCAAAGAGGGCCCAATACTGGGGTATTGTGTATCCACAGGGATACTCATAATTACCCTACAACCACAATAAATATGCCCATCCATAATGTCCCTCAGGAAATGACTGTAGGTTTGGTACCCCAGTTGCCTGTGCCTGTAGTGATCGGACATGATTTTCCTGACTTTGAGAGACTTGTCAGGAGTAAAATAGAGTTGGCAGCTGCCACCACCAGGGCACAGGCTAAGCAAGAACATCTACAGACTTTGTTCTATTTTGATTAGGATGTTTTTGGTGACCCTTGCAAGACTAGAAAATCAAGGTCCACCAAGAGACTTGCAAAGCATCTTTGGAACCAGAACCAGCAAAAGGAGGACTTGCGCCAGTCTTTAGAAATGTGTGACCTTAAAAGTGCCCAAAAAGAGGCTAACATTTTAACACCTTGTTTTCACAGGTTGGGAAGGAGCTGGATAACAGTTCCCCAAAGTTTGTAATATCAAATGATTTATTGTATAGGGTGTGTGTTAATCCTAATATAGGGGAAAGTGTTTACCAACTGTTAGTACTGGAGAAATATTGTGCCCAGTTAATCTACCTGGCACATGATCTATCTCTGGCAGGGCATGCAGGGAGGGACCATAGCCTGAGCAGGTTGCTGACCCACTTCTATTGGCCCAACATTCTTGAGCAGGTTGCAGAATACTGCCGCTCATGCAAAGAATGCCAGAGGGTAGCACAAGTGGAAAAGAGAGAAGATACCCCTTCCCCTGGTCACAACACCATTCCAGAGGATTGCAATGGATGTGGTGGGTCCATTGGAAAAGAGCTCTAAAGGGAATCAATATTTCCTTGTTATATGTGACTATACCACTAAATACCCTGACACAATTCCTCTTCATTCTGTGACAGCTAAAACAATTGTAGAGGAATTGGGAAAGGTATTTATTTGGATGGGTGTTTCCAAGGAAATTCTCTGAGACCAAGGCAGCAATTTTAACACCACTCTTTTAAAGGAGTTTGTCACAGCATGTGGGAATAAACTTCAGACAATGCAAATTTACAGGTTTAAAGACACCATGATGTGATATTTATTTTTCAAAAGATTGAAAAATAATAAATGAAAACAAAAAAATTGCAAAGAAAATCATTACTTAACATCAGTAGTTTCTCCTGTAATACAATCCTGGATCTTAGAGCTCATAAGACCCTTCTCATCTGTATTCAACAGCTTGTCTACAGTAACAGTAGAATCTCTCTCCTCTCTCTCAGGGCTTAGCCCAACTGGACTGCACTGAAGTGAACTCAGTGCAGAGGTTTTTATGTCTTTTGGGGGGTCACCTGACTGAGCCCTTACATGTCTGGACATACTGTTTCAAAACCAAGGGGGGGGAGGGAGTTGTTTCAGGGGACTCCCTGGTTCAGTTAAAGATACAGTGTATATCTCCACAGATATTGACTCTCTGTATCTCTGATCCACAGTGACTAAGCCCTTTTATACATAGAACCTTATATAGTAACAGGTTTATAGTGTGAATTTAGGAAAATACCTTAAGGATTTCTTATTACTGTACTAATTATGAAATTATTATTGTTTTATATGGCTTCTAATCATTTTTTTAAAAAAAGGCTTTATTAACAGCATTTATTCCTGCTATCTAAAATAGCTTTCATGCTTTTTGTACACAAAATGCACTTATGCACTTTACATATCACATCTCTGGTTGTTTGACATCATTCCAGTGACTGGATGGATAGAAATGGAAAAAGAATGAAAAGAGAGAACTAGTAGGAAGTTTAGTAGGGACAGTAAAGAGCTACATTAGGTGGCCAACCTAGGGTAGGGGGGGGGAAGAAGAAAAGCATTAACTGTTGCAAGGAAACAAGGAGACAGAAAAGTGGTTCATCAGTCACAGCCGAGGGTGTAGCCTAACTCTACCACAGAGTTGTATCGACTGTTGGGTGTGGCAGCAGTGAGTACCTCACACTAGCACCCCCAAATAGATGGCCTTGTTGAAAGGTTTAATCAAACCCTCAAGAGAAGGCTTAAGAAGTTTGTGCAAAATGAGTGTAGACAACGGGATAAATTTTTGCCTTAACTTCTTTTTGGATACTGGGATGTACCACAGGCCTCTACTAGATTCTTACCTTTATCATTGCTGTATGGGTGGAATCTAAGAGGACCTTTAGATGTTCTTAAGGAATACTGGAAGGAGGGTCAATGTATTGGTCAATCAAATGTTCTTGACTACATGTCCCAGCTTAGACAGCATTTAGTGAAATATGTAGAAATGGCACATAAGAACAATAGACAAAAGCAAGGAGAACAAAAGACCAGGTATGAGCAAGGCCTAGCTGATATGACTTTCCAGGTAAGAGACAAGGTCCTTTTATTGCTACTTTCTTCTGAAAACAAACTTATGATGAGGTGGCAAGGACCTTACAATGTGTTGAGGCAAATTGGTCTGGTGAATTATGAAGTCAGCACCCCTGACAAAAAGCAGAATAAAAAATCTACCATGCCAACTGTTTAAAGAAGTGGCATGAGAGGGTAACCCTTTCCCTTTAAGAATGCCCAGAAAATGTTGAAACAGAACTGGAGGTAGCTTACCAAAGGTTAGAAAGACCTGGAGAACTGGGGGAATTGAAAATTAACCCAGACAGAGATTTTGAACAACAGGCAGAATTACAACAGGTCCTGAGAAAATACCAAACTACCTTCACTAACACACCAGGTAGAGCAAGGGGCATAGCGCATAAAACTGAGGTACTACATAATAAACTGAAAAGTCAGAAACCTTATCAATTGCCTGAAAAGGTAACATGAGATGTCATAAAGGAGGTCAGGAAGATAGAGGAGCTAGGCGTCATTAAACCATCAAGCAGCGCATGGTCTTCCCCCATTATTTATGTATTTATTTATATTTAGTTTTTGTTGACCGGTAAGTGCACTAGACAAATCCTGCCTATTTTCAGGCATGACCCGGGGGAGGGGGATACAGATGAATGCCAACTGACCTTGAACCAGATTAAGCTGTTGGTGGTATTTTTAGTGAATGAGGGAAATTTGGCCAGGATGCTGGGGAAATTACCCTACTCTTTTTTGATAAGTGTCATGGGATCTTTAACATCCACCTGAACTACCACCAATCCAGGCAGATGGGACCTTGGTTTAACATCTCATCTGAAAAATGGCACCTCAGAAGTGCAGCACCCCTCTCATGCTGCACTACAATGTCAGTACTGGGATAGTAACCCAAGTGCCAGGTGTGGGAACTGAACCCACAGCCCTCTGATCTCCCGGCCTCAGAGGTGAGTGTGCTGCCTACTGAGCCACTGACACTGTGGTGGTAGATAAGAAGGAAGGGGGTCTACATCTATGCCTAGGCTTCTGGAAGCTGAATGCTGTCTCCTCCTTAGATGGGTACCCAATGCGGTGCATCAACGACATTATTGATAGGTTAGTAACTGACAAGTATATTACAACCCTAGATCTCATTACAGGGTACTGTCAGATTCCCTTGTTCAGAGAGTCCCAAGATAAAATTGCTTTTATAACCCCAGTAGGACTCTATCAATTTATCACAATGCCGTTCAGGTTGCAAGGGGCCCCTGCCACCTTTCAGAGGTATATGGACCAGACTTTACCTAAACACACAACCTACTGTGCAGCTGACTTAGAGGATGCAGTGGTTTTTAGTCCAACATGGGAAGACCATATGAAACACCTGGCTGCTGTAATTTAAGGCATTACTGAGGTTGGTTTAACCATCAACCCAGCTAAGTGTGCAGTAGAAATGCAAGAGACTAAGTATCTGGGTTATATTCTGGGAAATGGACAAGTAAAGCCAGAAATTAGGAAAGTGGAGGCAGTGGCAAAAAGCCCAGTACCTCTCAGTGAGAGACATGTAAGATCTTTTTTGGGCCTGGCTGGGTATTACCAACATTTTATCCCAAATTTTGCCTCACTGGCCAGCCCATTTATGGATCTTAAAATGAAGAGGTTACCAAATAAATTGCACTGGACTCCTGAATGTGATGAGACCTTCAGGAAAATAAAAGCCATTTTGTGTTCAGCCACAGTTTAAAAAAAAAAAGTAAACAATTTAAACCATCGATTCAAGGTACAGAGGGATGCTTCCGAAAATGGTATAGGGGCTCTATTGTCCCAAGCAATCAATGGTGAAGGGCATCCGGTGTTATACTGTAAATCAGTAGGAAATTATATGACAGAGAAACTAGGTATTCCACTATAAAGAATGAATGTCTGCCAATCAAATGGACCATTGAAGCCTTGAAGTTTTATCTGTGGGCTGCAGAGTTCAAACTGACCACTGATTATAATCCACTGTGCTAGGTCCAATAAATGAATGAGAAAAATCCTCAGATCATGCTGTGGTATTTGCCTCTGCAGCCCTATAGATTTACAGTACAACACAGTGCTGGATCTCAGCACAAAAATGGAGATTTTTTATCTAGGTATAGGGCAGGCACTGATGTAGAGTCTTCAGAAACAGGAATTATACAGAAGGATGTGTCTCTAGCAGATTAACAGAAAAATAAAATTAGTATAGGCCAGAAAAGACTATGCTGATCAAGGCCAGAAAAGACTATGCTGATCAACCCAAGGGAGTATGATGTGTGTGTATATATATATATATATATATATGTGTATGTATATATATATATATATATATATATATATATATATATATGTGTGTGATTTAATATTTATAGGAACTGTATAAGTATACTATGAACAGTATTTCTGTTTTGCATTTAGGGTGCCTTGGGGTGGAGATTCTGAAGAGGGTGGGTGGAAACTTCATCCCTTCCATTTGCATGGAAGGAGGAAAATAGTTTTGTTGAACTATTTCCCATTGGATAGGAGTGTATGTGATAGGGCATAGCACTATCTAAGTTTTGGGAGCACTCTGTACTATCATCTTTTCCTTTCAACAAGTCTGTTGCAACAGCAATACCCTAATACTATCCTATACTATCCTTTATTTTCCTCTTAGTTCGGTCAGACTGGCCACCTGCCGATCCCCACCCCTCCATCTTATCCACTTTTATTTTCAACTTTCCTTTTCTAGTGCTACCCCAAAAAGCATCTCAAGTTGAAAAGAAAATTCACAAGATAAAGTGCAAGTGCTTTTATTATGAATGAAATATTCTTGGAAAATTAAAAACACCAGGAACCAGAAGGGTTAAAAATTATGTCTTACAACTATGCTGCGATCTGAACTGTTTATTTTAAGAGTTCCACACCTTATAAAGAACTGTATTAAAACCTACATAAAATATAATTAAGTAAATACATGAATTGAGAAATATTTGCTGGAAAAGCATTTAATGAGGTTGTTGCTACAGGCTCTGCACGTGAATGAATGCATTGTAGTAACTGAAGTGTATACTAAGAGAAAGTGAAAACTGTCAGAGGTAAAGTACAGGTGCTAAAAAAGTTATGCATGTACTTGCCAAAGCTCCTGTGAGTGAAATGGAGCAAGTGAAGCAGTTAAATTACTAATGTGCTGCTCTCAGCTGGTTTATTTTTCTTCCTTAAAGAGACACTGTCAACCTTTTTTGCATCGTATAATTTTTAGGTAAAAACCAACATTTTATGATTGCTTACCTTATCTAAAATTCATTGATGTTGCTTGTTTTATCTGCCTCCTTGCTTATTAGAATCAAAATGCATGGTAATGTATAGCTATGCCTAGATTTGTTTTGATTCATGTCATTGAACTACTCTTAGTGCACACCTCCTGAACATTAGAAACATCCCCAAACAGTGCAGCCACTCACGAAACAATAGTCTCCTCTACTCCCACTGCATAATGAGTGGCTAAAATGTGTTGGGGGTGTTCCTGAGTCCAGCAAAGATACAATGGGAGCTAATCAAGAAAATTAAATTAAACATGTTTTGGTGTGGTAACACCATTGTGGTGGGCAGTCAGTTTTTCACTTTTTAAAAGGAAAAAAGGGATCTGAATCAAGCTACCAACTGCATTAATAGTCTCTATAGAATGTGAACAGTCATGAAATGTGTTTTTTTAAATTAGGGACCCTTTGAGGCCTAAAGGGTTGTCAATGTCCCTTTAAAGTAATGTATTTTGTACAATCCTTTCCCTAAACACCACATAAAAGATTGGGCTTACCTTCAACAGATTTTCTAACAGATACGGAAGGACACTATTGCTGGCAAGTTCCTAAACAAACAAAAATTTAAAATGTAGGGTCACACCCCAAATGCTCCAGCCTCACTTCTCTTTTGTGACATTATTTTTTATGTTGGCTCACTTGCACAGCCAACATCTTGCAGTAGTGCAGATTTGGAGGTGTGGTCACTGTTGGGCGAATGCAAGGCACGCATCAGTAGGTGCGTCCCTCATTCCCCAATCAGCCTGCATTCCAGCGCCAAACCATGCATACATAATGTAGTGAGCACATCTAAGGAAAGGTCTGCTGCAATCTGAGCAAAGCTCGTCAGATGCAGCGGACCTCCCGACATGCTCAGCCATATTCTATGTATGGCGGCCGGCCAACTGCCAACTTTGGGGGTGCCCAGTCCCCCTGTAAGCTTCCCGTGGTCCCAATGTATGTGATGATGGGGGAGCCCACTACCCATTGGCATAAAGCCCTCTCCCTCCCATTTGTTATATGCCAAGGGGGGGGTGTCCAATCCCCCTTGGATCTTACCCCTCACACTTTCCTTGTGTGTTCCGACAGGGGTGTCCAATCCCCGTTGGCATAAATTAACCCCCCCCTTTTGTGGTGTGCCGATAAGGGTACCCAATCCCCATCGGCTGTAGCACCACGGAAACAGTTAGGTGGTATGCTGGGAGCCCACCCCAGCATGCCAAATCACCTGAGGAAAAAACAACTGTCCCACGATGTTTTGTTTTTTTAACCCTGCAACACAAAAATGGTCCCTCGTAGTCTCCCTCCCACAACCCTCATCCACCCTCAGCACACCATGCTTCCCCACACCCTCCTCACCCCATACTTCCCTGCGGAGTCTGGCATGATGATCTTTGGTGGACTGGGAACACTTCTGCACTCTTCAAAGCCGACCGCAAACTGAAGAAATGCCGGTAAACTGTATAATGGAATAAATTGCGTTTTTTCAACTTTGCTGCATATCTCAGGCATTTTTTGGACTTTTGGCACCAAATTTTCACAATGGGGTTTTTGGGACCCCTCCTCATGAATTCTTGCACTGTCATGGCATTATTTTGTCCTGAAAGGTGATGTCGCAGTCATCGCATGAAATCACCTTTCCGGAGTGAGGAGCAAAATGACAATGCCAGTGTTCATGGGGGAGGGCTGTCAAAAGCCTATGTTGCAAATTTGGTGAGAAAAATCAAAAAATGACTGTTTTACAAGTGTGTATTGCACAGTTACTAAGCACGCTCATAACTTAGTGAATTTGCAACATTTTCATGCCACATGTTCAGTGTTGGCATTTTTCCACACCTTTTTGTGAACCATACAGCTGTCATTTTTCGCATCCTGCCCGAAATGTGTTTTCATACTTCCAGCGCAGAATAGCGTTGTTGATGTGGGAAATCAGTGTTCCAGACAAATTACAAAAATGACAGTTACGTTGTTCATGAACAGATGTCCTAAAATGCCTATGCTGAAAATTTAGCGAAGATACTCCATAACATGGCTGTGTTACGAGCATGCATTGTGCAGTCTGCATGCACACTCATAAGTGTGCGAATTTATAATATTTTCACTCCAGATTTTCAACATTGCCATTGTTCTGCCCCTCCTTATGAGCAGTACAGCTGTCATTTTTCACATCCTGACCAAAATGTGTTTTTGCAGTTCCGGCGCAGAATAGCACGATCACTGAGGAAAGTCCATGTTTGAGACACATTATGAAAATGACAGTGACACTGCTCATTAGCAGAGGTCTGAACATGCCTATGTTGAAAATATGGGGATGAAAGTCCATACAATTGGTGTTTTACGAGTGTGCATTGCGCAATTTGCACACACGCTTGTGACTTCATGCATTTGTAATATTTTCACTCCAGATTTTCAAAATTGGCATTTTTCCACACCTCCTTATGAACAGTACAGCTGTCATTTTACATATCCTGGCTGAGATGTGTTTTCGCACATCCGGCGCAGAATTGCACGGTCGCTGTGTGAAACCAGTTTTCGCGACAGTGTGAGGAAATGATGATGACACTGCTCATGAGCAGAGGTCCTAAAATGCCTATGTTGAAAATTTGGTGGCGAAAGTCCTTAAACTGACTGTGCTGCAAGCGTGCATTGCGATGTTCCCATGCAGCCTTGTAACTTTGTAAATTTGCAATATTTCCATGCCAGATTTTCACCACTGGCATTTGTGCACACCTCCTTATCAACAGTACAGCTGCCATTTTTCACAGCCTGCCCAAAACACATTTCTGCAACTGTGGCTCACAATGGCATGCTCGCTGTGGGAAATCACCTTTTGGGACACATTAACAAAATCACAGAGCCACTGTTCATGAGGGGAGGTCCCAAAATACCTATGTTGAAAATGTGCCTAAAAATCACCCACAAATAATTGGGTTGCAGATTTCTGTAGCACATTTTGTATGCATGTTCATTGCTTCACCAACATTTCATATTGCCAGTCCAGATTTTTAATGTTGCCATTTTTTACGACTCCTCATGAACAATACAGTTGTCATTCTATACCTCCTGCCCAAAACTGTGTTTTTGTCCCTCTGTTGCTGAATGGCACAGCCACTGTGTACAACCACATTTCAGCTAACTAAGTGACTGTGCCGCTTTTCATGAGGTGGCCTGACAAGCAGCCCATGTTGAAAATGTGGAGTGAAACTACCACTACATGCCTACGGTGTTAGGGTTTCCAACTGTAGCACCCCACCCGGTACGGACTGACAGGTGTCAGGGCTGTGACTTGGGATCTTCAGATGCAATGCTCATGCCATTGCACCCCCCACACCCACCCTGCAGCCACTGACAGGCATCATGGTGTGTCTTGCACTCTTCCGCCACAAACTTCACCCCATGCTCCTATGCTGCACCCACATCAGGGTATTTCCTTATGGAATGGGGTAAGTATAATGCCCAAAGACCCCAAAGCACACCACAACACTTGTTGGTGTCTACAGGGTAGAGTGCGGTACAATGGCATGAACATTATAGCTGATGACCCAAAGGCACACCCCAATGCCTGCCGCTCTCTACAGGGTGGGGGTGGGGTTGGCGTCACTTCAATACTTCACTGTCATTCCTCTTTTGCGTCTCTAGCTCCGCCACTGCCAATGCCAGCACGACAACATTTGACATTGACAAATGCTTGTTTCTTTTTCTTTCAAGGATAAAACAGTCACATTTGCTATGCCTGCTGTTAAAGAAGCATTATATGTTTTATTTTTTTACAAGACTGCATCAATATTTAAAACACAGCTGGAACTATATTTGAGCTGAGGTACCTGGTTCTTTTGGATGTTGTTTATGTGGTTCCTATATGGGAAGGCTGGCCACAATGTCAGCTCCTTTATACTGTTGCCTAGCTCTTGATGTCACTAGCTGGGAGAAGCTTGAGTAACTAGTCATTCAAACTAGTTAATTTCCCTTCAGAAATATCATTATTGTTATTTATAAATACTAATTGTAGCTTTATAATATGTCTTTATCAAACCAAGTCTCAAATCCTAAAAAGTATGCTATAATAAAAACTTGATTTTGTGAATCCAGGAATAATCACATGATCTCCAAAGGGTGGGTATAAAAACCCTAGAACTGAGATACTGTAGAGCTATTCTGGTCAGTATTGTGTTGACCTAGGTAGGCTGTGCAAGTCTTCGCACCTCGTGCAGAAAATTTTGAACTGATGTAGGAAGATTTGGAGATCAGTGAATCTTCCTGCTTGCAGCACTGAATTGCAAGTGTGTGTTATTTTTTATTTTCTTTTTGAAAAGTCATTTTTTTTATTTTGGCTCCTTTCTAGTAAACATCACTCTATGGTGTGTTAACCCTATATATCCATGTGAGTGTCCATCTGTCTTCCCACAGCTTTACATAGAGCCGGAGAACTCCTCACACTGCATATGAACATGTCTCAGTTTTTGGTAAGCGTGACCTGTAAAACTGTGTTCTGCTGCAATGGAGTGAGCAATAGAATTGCTGTAGGCTGCAAATGAACCTCTGCAGCTGGGCAGCAGGGCAGTGAGTTGATTTAGCAGACTGGGAAAGGTGTCAGGGATATATAAAAGCTTTAATTGTGGTGCAGTGCACAGAAATCCATCGTTTGGTATTTGACTGTGTACTGTGTGAGTCTACCAGCCTGCCAGTGAGAGAACTTATGATGTTGTGTGAGACACTTAGTCTCTCATTGTAGCAGTGCAATGGTCTGCCAGTGTGGTCAAGGTTCTGTCTGATGGGGTCAGTCTTGCTCATCTCTCTAAATTCTATCACCAAGCAAGTTGTGCACCACTGTGGTATGTGCATGTACTGTGCACATCATGGGGACATCTGAAAGGCATTCACTATTCTGAGTCATCCTCGCATCCAGCAGTGGCTGTGTCATGTCACCATCTGTCATTTCTGTTTCACTGATGCATGTAAAAATATGAGGAGAAGAACAGGAGGAAAAAGGGATTCAGGGGAGGAATGGAACGGATAAACTTTCAGCAAATCAGTTTCCACCAATTACGAGTTCTGCAACCAGTCGTAATGGACAGGAAGATGGTTATGGTGGGACAAAGACTAGCAGTCATAGTCATGGGGTTGTGATGACTAGAGGTGGATTGATAACAGTATAGCAAAAGAAACCATGATTCATTAGCTGATATAATTCCAAATGTTTCACTTCAACAGCAAGCAGCTTTCTCAACAAATCACCCAGTGCATTTAGTGATAATATCTCCCTGAGCAATCAAGAATTACACTAGTGTCTAGTGCTTCCATTTCCAGTTCCCCTACCCAAAATAGAAGTGTTCTGTTCAGAACTATACAGGCAACCTCTATCCCAGTGTGTCTCATGACAACAGCTGCCACAGCCACTAGTGTATGATTATCGACAATTGTCAGTCCACATTAAAGAAGCGTGTGATTCTCCTCTGGCCTCCAAAATATGTACCAGCAGCAGCACCAAACCAAACAGAGCTACTGCACAGCTATTTCAAAATAAGATAACACTGAGTGAGTCTGGATCTTATACAGAAGCTATTGTTGCTTTTCACCTGAGGGAAAGTACAGGTGCTCATGGGAGTACTGGGGCAAGGAAAGGAATACACTATAACAAAGGTAATTGAGAAGCACCATCACCAAAGCAGGCTGTAAGTGAGCATGCTACTAAGGATGATATGGAAGGAGAAATGTCAGAAATGCAGCATAAGACTGAGGTGGTAGAGAGGACAAACAGGTATGCAGAAGAACATAATTCATGCATGAATAAGGAATGACAGGAGAGAGAGAGAGAGAGAGAGATGGACAGAGAGAGAGAGAGAGACAGACAGAAGCATGAGAGGAGAAGGAGGATGATAAGGGAGCACTATGAGAGGAGGAGATGAAAGATATACAGGAGGAGAATTGGGGGACTGGCAGGAAAGGCCGAATAACACAAGGAAGCACAGGCAGAGGAAGGGTATGAAAAACAAACAGAGCTTGAAAGTCTGCTGTCAGTTGCACCAATGACTGGAAATGAGTGTGATTCTGAGGAGTGCAGTACATCCAGGGAGAAGATGGCACAATTAAAAGCTAATGATAAGGAGGAAACCAAGAATACAAGCTTCTCAGACAGGGAAACCCAAAGACAAGCCCCAACACAGCCACCCACATAAAGATCAGTTCCATAGTACTGTACCACCTGTTGCTGTCCTTCCTGCCCATCCCCAGCCATGTCATGCAACAGTGGTGGAGCAATGAACTCATCTTGCATTTGCCACTAAATTTCTCCTAATGAGCCCTCCTTCCTCATGACCCCAACCAGTTCACTCTAGCTAAACTCCAAAGAGATCATCTGCTGAATGGAAAGAAAATTGAGGCATTTTCGAAAACAAATGTGTGTGTGTGTGTGTGCAAAAGGCGTATGTATGTACGCATGCACAGTAAGTGCATGTGTCGAGTAGCAGAATTACTTGACCTAGTGAGTGCAAATTCAGACAAGCTATGCCAGTGAACTGGCATCTCCATCCAGTTCAAACAAACACTTCCTTCACTAAAACACATCATCCCTTTTTTTGAATTAAGTAAGCTTAATTGAGTTTCAACAACAAATACCTAAAAACATTAACAAATAAAACAAAATATAAACAAACATATGTCAAACTCCTCCCCATCCCCCTGAAAACCATCCCCCTCCCCAACCCTCCACCCCCCTCTGCGTAGTAGAAGAGGGCCTAAACACAGCACTGACAACTGGTGAAAAACTAAAAGCATCCCCCAATACAGGTGAATAAACTGGAACCAAGGAATCATGTAGAGGAGCCTGAGCTATTTTGTAAGGAGTAAAGGGTGTGCAACTTGCCCCAGGTTTTATCAAACGGAAGACGGTTATGAATATCCGCTGTCAGCCATTCAAGCTGCAGATTGTCAAAAAGTTCCTGAAGTCATTCCATATATAATGTAAAAAAACAAAGACAAGGCGCTGCGTCAGCATGTGGTCTAAAAGCAAAACAAAATGGTTATATTAAATGCACGCTGAAAATAGAAAATAGAGTTAAAAATCTACGTTTCGACCTTAGGTCTTCTTCAGGAAATATCTGAAAGAGAAAAAAACAAGTTAGTGTAGAGCAGAGGTAAAATGAGAGAGATATATATGTGGAGAAAGAAGAAGGGGGAGGCTAAGGGAGAAGAAGTGATAAATGGTAAGATTAAGAGAGAATCTGTGAAACAAAAAGGTGATGATGGGAAAGATAAAACGTAATGGGAGAGAAAGAGCTGGGGAAGTTTCAGGTAGAGACTGATTAACAGGGCCTTGTAAGAAGGCTGAAAAGTGACAAATGTGTGAGAAGGAGACAGAAATGGAGACATATGGTGAAAATGAAAAATAAATCAGTACAAAAACAAATTGACTTTAGGGAAAAAAAGGGGAGGCTGAAAGATGTTAGTGGAAAATAAGTCTATCATTTAAACCAGAGGGCTGCTGGGAACCAAGGCGGATGATCAGCTTGCCTTCCATGTTTTTTTCTATGGTTAGGATCCCGGAAGCCCTACTGAAGGACACAAACAGAAAGGTCATTGACATTGTGGTCCCTGGAGATAAAGTGGGATATGATGGGTTTAGCAGTTTCACCATTCCTGACCGGTCTGTAATGTTCCCTGAAACGGTCAGCAAAACGCCTACAAGTTTCTCCGATGTAAATAGCTGAACACCTCCTGCAAAGAATACAGTACATTACATTAGTGGAGGTGCATGAGAACTCCTTGGTGATGTGAAAAACACCTGTAGGCCCCCGAATCTCAGTTACACTGGAAATAAATTTGCAGGTGTAGCAGCGAGCCCTGTTGCAAGGTTTGGTACCTGGGGGGAGGAATTGTTAGGAGTGGGTAGGCTGCTTTTTACCAGGAGATTGCACAGGTTAGGTGGCTGGTGGTAGGAGGCAATAGGTGGTTCTGTAAAGGAAGCACCAATGTTAGGGTCAGTTTGCAAAATGGGAAAGTTACTAGTGATGATCCTGTGAAGAGAAGGTGTGCTGTGATGGAAAGGAAGAACTAGTGGAATTCGCCGTTGTTCTTGTGTGGCAGTATCCCTCCTGCGGGGGTCAAGGTTACAGGGCATGTTACTGACCCGGAACAGTGCTCTGTCCACTGTGCTTTTAGGGTATCCCCTGTTGATAAAAAAACTATGCATTATTTGGGTCTGCTCAGCAAAATCATCCTCTTCACTGCATAACCTCAGAAGTCTAAGAAACTGTGAATAAGGCAGGCCATTCTTGACATGTTTGGGATGGAAGGAGCTATGGAGGAGGAAACTGTGAGAGTCAGTGGGTTTGTAATAGACTGATGTCTTCAGACCAGTGTTCTGGACTGAGAGCTGGATATCCAGGAAACGCAGTGTAGAGGAGGATACTTCAACAGTGTACTGAAGGGAAGGATGAGCCGTGGTGAACTTGTCAAGGAGGACTTGGAGGGTCTCCCTGGAGCAGAAGGTGGCCCCCACACAGTCATCAATGTAGCGTTTGTAGAGTTCAGGCACAGTCCCTGTGAATGAGAGAAAAAAACGTTCCTCCACCCAACCCACAGATTAGCAAAGCTGGGACCCATCTTGGTACCCATGGCAACTCCACTGACCTGCTGAAAAAAACTGTTATTAAAAAAAAAGCATTGAGTGTTAGAACCAGTTCTGCCAGATGAGTTAGTGTGTATGTGGGTGGCTGCTGGACTTCCCGCTTGTTCAAGAATTTCTGCAAAGCTGTCAGACCATCATCATGGGGGATCACTGTGTAAAGAGATTTGATGTCCATGGTGAAGATGAGCTGATGAGAGTCACTGAATCTGAACCTGTCAAATAACTGGAGAGCATGGTTAGTGTCTTTAACATAGGAGGGCAGTGACTCAATAAGGGGGTCTCATGAGGCCATCCAAAAATGCGGAGATGTGGGATGTGGGGCAGGAGCAGGCAGACACTATGGGACGACCCGGGTTACCTGTTTTGTGGATTTTGGGAAGAGGATTTCCAAAAGGATTTCCTGCAGCGAACGGCTCCACATAACCTTCCTTTTATTAAGCAATGCATCCAAAACCTTAACTACACTCTCTTTCAGTTTCTCAAGGATACCAAAGCTGCAAAACTCCAGTCTCTCACCCAGCAGATCAACAACCAGCATGAGCCCTCGAGTCAGACACAACCTAACAATTTGGTATTTTGTATTCCTCCAGACCTTCCCCTGACACAAGATGAGCACTCACTCCTTAGCAAAGGTCTCTCTTTTGTGCCCACACCCAGATATCTTGATGCACCCCAGGTTCAAGTTGATCTGCAGTGCTTCTATCGTAGAGTACGCCTTGCAGCTCATTTTTCTAATATGACTCCTCTTCCCACAGATGATGACGGTATCACCAGAACTATCAATGACATCAATCCCCAGCGAAGTGCATGGACACCCCCTCTAGAACGTTTTGCTGCAGTTGATTATTTTGTTAACCAATGCATGGAAAACACCACTAACTTTAATCTTCATTGCAGGCACAACCATTCCAACCTGACACCTGGTGAGCTTGCAGCCCTCAGATCTCTACAATGTAGGAATGACATTGTTATTAAACCAGCTGATAAGGGAGGTGCCGTTGTGGTCTGGCAAAAGGAGCTATACATCACGGAAGCCACACAGCAAATCCTCTGACACCAGGTTTTATTCTTCTCTTCCACAGGACCCCACTGCTGACTATCAGATGGAGGTCACCACCACCATCACCTCTGCTATTGAAAACAATGAGCTCCCTGCTTCTGCTTAGAGACTCATAGTCCAGCATCCCCAGACATCTAGGTTTTATCTTCTTCCCAAAATCCACAAAACAGGTAACCCGGGTCATCCCATAGTGTCTGCCTGCACCTGCCCCACATCCCACATCTCCATATTTTTGGATAGCCTCATGAGACCCCTTGTTGAGTCCCTGCCCTCCTATGTTAAAGACACTAACCATGCTCTCCAGTTATTTGACAGGTTCAGATTCAGTGACTCTCATCAGCTCATCTTCACCATGGACATCAAATCTCTTTACACAGTGATCCCCCATGATGATGGTCTGACAGCTTTGTAGCATTTCTTGAACAAGCGGGAAGTCCAGCAGCCACCCACCTGCACACTAACTCATCTGGAAGAACTGGTTCTAACACTCAATGCTTTTTCTTTTAATAACAGTTTTTTTCAGCAGGTCAGTGGAGTTGCCATGGGTACCAAGATGGGTCCCAGCTTTGCTAATCTGTTTGTGGGTTGGGTAGAGGAACGTTTTTTTCTCTCATTCACAGGGACTGTGCCTGAACTCTACAAACGCTACATTGATGACTGTGTGGGGGCCACCTCCTGCTCCAGGGAGACCCTCCAAGTCTTCCTTGACAAGTTCACCATGGCTCATCCTTCCCTTCAGTACACTGTTGAAGTATCCTCCTCTACACTGCCTTTCCTGGATATCCAGCTCTCAGTCCAGAACACTGGTCTGAAGACATCAGTCTATTACAAGCCCACTGAGTCTCACAGTTTCCTCCTCCATAGCTCCTTCCATCCTAAACATGTCAAGAATGGCCTGCCTTATTCACAGTTTCTTAGACTTCGCAGGTTATGCAGTGAAGGGATGATTTGCTGAGCAGACCCAAATAATGCATAGTTTTTATCAACAGGGATACCCTAAAGCACAGTGGACAGAGCACTCTCCCGGGTCAGTAACATGCCCTGTAACCTTGACCCCCGCAGGAGGGATACTGCCACACAAGAACAACAGCGAATTCCACTAGTTCTTCCTTTCCATCACAGCACACCTTCTCTTCACAGGATCATCACTAGTAACTTTCCCATTTTGCAAACTGACCCTAACATTGGTGCTTCCTTTACAGAACCACCTGTTGCCTCCTACACTTGGCCACTAACCTGTATACGCAATCTCCTGGTAAAAGCAGCCTACCCACTCCTAACAATTCCTCCCCAGGTACCAAACCTTGCAACAGGGCTCGCTGCTACACCTGCAAATTTATTTCCAGTGTAACTGAGATTCGGGGGCCTACAGGTGTTTTTCACATCACCAAGGAGTTCTCATGCACCTCCACTAATGTAGTGTACTGTATTCTTTGCAGGAGGTATTCAGTTGTTTACATCGGAGAAACTGGTAGGTGTCTTGCTGACCGTTTCAGGGAACATTACAGAGCGGTCAGGAATGGTGAAACTGCTAAACCCATCTTATCCCACTTTATCTCCAGGGACCACAATGTCAATGACCTTTCTGTTTGTGTCCTTCAGCAGGGCTTCCAGGATCCTAACCATAGAGAAAACATGGAAGCCAAGCTGATCATCTGCCTTGGCTCCCAGAAGCCCTCTGGTTTAAATGATAGACTTATTTTCCACTAACATCTTTCAGGCTCCCCTTTTTTTCCCCTAAAGTCAATTTGTTTTTGTACTGATTTATTTTTCATTTTCATCATATGTCTCCATTTCTGTCTCCTTCTCACACATTTGTCACCTTTCAGCCTTCTTACAAGGCCCTGTTAATCAGTCTCTACCTGGGAACTCCCCAGCTCTTTCTCTCCATTACGTTTTATCTTTCCATCATCACTTTTTGTTTCACAGATTCTCTCTTAATCTTACCATTTATCACTTCTTCTCCCTTAGCCTCCCCCTTCTTCTTTCTCCACATATATATCTCTCTCATTTTACCACTCCTCTACACTAACTTGTTTTTTTCTCTTTTAGATATTTCCTGAAGAAGACCTAAGGTCGAAACGTAGATTTTTAACTCTATTTTCTATTTTCAGTGTGCATTTAATATAACCATTTTGTTTTGCTTTTATTCCATATATAAGTTCACTAAATCATGCCAATGGTGCAGGACCAACTTTTTAATGGAGAAAGCCTTAGAGCTAGGAAATATCTGCACTCCCACACCCTGACATTGGAGAAATCCCCCAGCAAACAAATATCTGGGGAGAAATGGTTGCTACCATTCAGTAACAGGTCTACTCTCTGTTGGATGAGTGACCAAAGCAGGGCAATCTTGGGGCAATCCCAGAAAATGTAATAGAGGGTACACTCACCTTGCCCAAACCTAACGCACACTGTCGATGGAGCCCTGCCCATTTTCAAAATTTTAACAGGCACGTAGTAAGGGTTATTTAAAATTTGGAATTCCATTAGTCTTAGTCAATCTTGTGTAACATATGTATGACTGCCTTTTAGATCTGGCACCAGTTAAAAGTGATCTGAGGAAATTGGGAGGTTCAATAAGCAAAGCCACCATCCACTTGGGATTAGGCCTTAGCATAGAAAACTGTATATAATTTGGAAACCCAATGAGCCAAACTGGCTAAATCTCAGATTGACTCCAGGAACTCACCTTGGTTGAGGAAACCAAACTGTCCTCCAAAGTGCCATATCAGCAAGTGACAGAACTGATAGACTTTAAAGACTATGATATTATTTAGCTGATATAGCCTCAGAACGTCTGTCAAAGAAAGACAGTTTCCATCCAGAGACAAGTCATACACCCTAATCTCCATCAGCTGAGGCAGCCAGGTAGGGCAAATGACCTGATTTTCAATTGTGAAGTTAGGATTTCTAAAGACTGGCTGTGCAGTGTCCCATTTGTGCTTATATTTGAGAAAAGCACATAACTGGGTGTGAACCTGAAGTGACAGCCCGATCAGGGAGGTATCGAGAGACAAGGAAAGGTCTTTGGGATGGATATAGAACAAAGCCCTAGGAGAGACATCAGATGAGGAAATCAATTCCTGCTCCAAGGACAACCAAATGGAAACGTATGTAGAGGGATAGTCCTCAGGGACAGATTGGAGCCATCTCAGGTATTTGTTCACAAGGCTAGCCCAATAGTATAAGCTGAAATGAGGAAACCTAAGTCCCCCATGCAACTTGGGTGCCACAAATTTGTAGTACGTTCATCATGGGGGTGTGTCTAGTAAAATAGACCAAGGAGTGCACCTGCTGAAACCAGAAAAGAGGTAACCATGTATTAAGCATATTTATCAGGTAAAAGAGACGGGGCAGGACATTCATTTTGACAAGATTAACATGCCCTCAAAGAGTCAGAGGGAGAGACTTTCACCAGCAGAGATCCTGTTTTCATCTACTAAGTAACTCTGTCAAGTTCAGCTGTTTTAGGTCACCTCGCTCCAGGACAGGAAAATACCCAGATACTTAATGTGACAGGGAGACCAAGCTAAACCTTATTCGGAGAGGTCTGACTTGTGGACTCGAGAGTACAAAGACATGACCTCTGTCTCATCCAGGTTGATCTTGTAGTCTGAGAAGGAGCTGAACTCCTTGATAATTTTCAGTGCAGCCAGAATGGATCTATGGGGATGAGAGAGATTGAGCAAAATATTGTTCGCATCTGCGGACAGAGTCAGTGTGTACATCACGATCGGTATCCCTTGAATTGCTGAGTTCACCTTTAACTTGAGAAGAAGGGGCACAATGTAGAGATTGAACAACAACGGGGCTAGAAGACATCCTTACCTAGTGCCCGAATATAAAATAAATGAATGGGAGAAGACCCTGTTACAATACATCTGGGCACTAGGAGAGGAGTACAGGGTTTCACATTGTCACTTAATCAGTTCCCTGTAGGGCATCCCAACTGAGTGGTGATTAACAGTTTTCTAATTATGTAGTTTCTATGTATGTACTTAGCTCATATCTCCCAACTGTGTCTCTCCAAATACCAAGACAAGAAACTATCTTTGCATTAAAATGAAAGAGGCCAGCTCCATGGTCACTAGTGATGGAAGACCACTTTGTCATGCTGGCAGCCGGGGTCTGTACTTTGAGCCCCTGAATGGGTTAATCAGAGGGAGAAAGACAGGGTAAAGTATAGTAGGACCCTGAACTACTGGAACTTCCTAACAAACTTGATCCTTGATCCTTGTCTTCAGATTTTCTCTATATTGTTTACAGCACTGTCAGTTCCTGTAGAATGTAGAGTCAGATTGGGGTCTAAATGTATGTATACAACACTGGGAGAACAGTTGAGTTAATGGAGAAAAGGGTGTTGGAAAACCTAGCAGGAGTGAAGTAAATAAATCTACGGGATCTGATGGCTTACACACAATGATTCTACAAGAGGTAACAGGGGTTATAGCTAGAGATGCAGCAAAGTTAAATTCCGCCCACGAAGTAGACGTGAAGTAGCCTACTTAGCGTTATTTTCCAGCTACGTGAAGTGTCCATTAAAAAACACTACTTCGCCACTTCACCTTGTAATAATAATGATAATGACTTTGCATTGCTTACTCAGCCTCACTTCACTTTAATGGTGAAATGAGAATTTACAGGCAGCCAACACATATCACATGGTTTACACAGTCTAGGTCACATGCTTCAGGCAGGCTGGAAGTGAATCATGCTTGAAAGAGAGTTTCACTTTCACCTTGTAGGAGGAGAAAGAGCTTGTTGAACAGAGAGATGGAAAGGAAAATCTAGAAACTTGTCTAAAATTATCATAAACCTTTTAATTTTGTTGCTAATTAGCTGATTATTTTTGCCTATTTATTGTCTGGATTTGTGTTCGTGCAGTATTTCTGTTTAGTATTTGTTAATTGTTAAGAGTGTGTGTGTGTGTGTGTGTGTGTGTGTGTGTGTGTGTGTGAGCGAGAAGATAGAGACCAGAATGGAGGGGGAGAGAGGTGGTTTTCACAGACGTAGTGGAGAAGATCATGTCCGTGTATGCACATGTAGTGGCAGGCTGTGTTTGGACCGGAACACCATCTTGAGTAGTGCCCCCCCCCGAAGTCCGAAGCAGGAGGTAGTGGACTTGGTGCCATGGAAGGACCATTTCCTGTGGCTCCTACCCATGCCCCCCCAGTGCCAACACCTGCTATGGCCCCTGTGCCAGCGGCTCAGCAGCAGGAAGCCAGAGAGGAGGAGCCGCAGCAGTCACTGCAGCTGGTTTCTGCACCTCCATCCCCAATTGTGCAGCAGCAGCCCCTGGCTCCAACAACACATGGGGCTCCCCACATGACTGCATCTGGTCCTTCTTGCACTTTAATAGTGTGAGAGTTCTTTACTACACTGCCTGGGAACAGCAGTGTAGTGAAATGTAAGCTGTGTGGTGTGGAAGTGTGCTGTGGTCCCAAAGGAATTCACCTTGGCACATGTGGTCAGTGCACCCACCTGTATAACCACCCTGTAAAGTGGCAAGCCAAGGTTGCAGAACAGGGCAGTAATTCACCTGATGGCCCTGCTGAGGAAGAATGGGCAATACAGCTTTCACCTGCACGTGCAGCAGGTGACTGTGGTAACCCTGTCCAATTACCTGCCACACAGGCTGATTTGTGCCTGATGTGGAGTGAGCTGGAGGCTATTAACCACCATCTTGACAATGTTGAGTAGCAGTTGGAGAGAATTGATGTGCACCAGCTAAAAATTATGGGGATGCTTCAACTGCTGCTGTCCCATCAGAACATTGATCATTAGTTTTAGTTTGTCCGTGCACCCACCACCCTGTGTGAAAGAATAGTTCCTGATAGTTTCTTATGTTGCCCCTGATCTGTCCCCCCTCTGTCTTTAAATGTTGGGCCCTTCATCATGCACATCTCTTTTTCTGGATGATGCTACCCTCTTGTACATTGTTGATTCTCTTTCGATACTCGATAGTTTCTATCATGCCCCCTCCCCTTTCCTTGCGTTTATATGTAATGTCCTTTAGTGTCTTTTCATCTGGCTTCGTTCTGGTGCATACCCATCAACATTTATTGTCCTCCTTTGTACATCCTCCATCCTGTGTATATTCTTGCAGAGATATGCTCTCATCACTGCATGCTGTACCTAAGATAAGGTCATACCAAATATATATACATAGGGATACAAGCTTCCATTTTTGGACTTCATTTTAATGTGATGGTTCCCAAATGCATCCCAGTATACACCCAGCCCTTCTTACTGCCTTCTCACATTTCTGGCATACCTTTAGGTCATCTGACAAGGTCACTGTCCATTTTTGCTGTTAGTCTCTCCCCCCCATTGTGCACTGTTTTGTGTATAATGTTAAGTATGTGTTCTGTCCTTCTTTCACATAACCTTGTTTACCTCCCAAAAATGGTTAAGAACCATGACCAAAAACAGCTGAAATAAAATAAAGTACAAAAGTAGTGTCCTTGTCCTCATTAAATGCCTACTTAATAATGTCTGTTTACCATGAAATATTTTTTGGGCCTCAGTAATGTTTCCTTTCTGTCATGGTTTGCTTGTTGAAAAGCAGGAGTGAACAGTGCAATAGTCTGCTAAACAGCATGTGTGCACTGTCAGGTTGTCACTGTCTACCGAGACCCCTGAAAACATATCATATGACCTGGTCCACTGTTGATGATGGTACAAATAAAATATGTGTTACATATTCTTTACACCTTCAACAGTGGAACAAGTCAGCTATCATATATGTTTTCAGGAGTCTGTGCAGTGTGAACCTGACAGTGCATACATGCTGTTTAGCAGATTATTGCACTGCTCACTCCTGCTTTTCCACACATGTACACACCAAGACAGAAAGAAAACATTACTGAGACCAATAAAATATTTTATTTTTGGAAAGAAAGATTATTAAATCAGAATATAACAAGGAAGGGAAGGACACCATTTTTAGCTTATATTCTATAGAATGTTTTTGTCCAGTGTTAGTACAAATCTTGGGAAGCTGCCTTATGTCCCAAAAATTCCCAACCCCAGATGACTAGAAATGAAAGCATAAAATAGAATGAAAATTCTCCATTAATTCATGCCGTACTCATTAATGCGTGCACCCAGTCCCCATAATCGTGCACTCCCATAATGCTGCTGTCTTATGTCCAGAAAATTCTGGACTACACATATTGAGAAATAATGAGACCATTATGTGCTAAAAAGTCTGTGATCTTTCTTGACACACTAAATTATGCATATACACAGTCCCAATAATTGTGCATACCCAAAATGTTGCTGTCTTATGTCCAGAAAATTCCAGACTACACATATTGAGAAATGATGAGAGCATTATGTGCTGAAAAGTCTGTGATCTTTCTTGACACACTAAATTATGTGAGCACACAGTCCCCATAATTGTGCACCCTCAAAATGCTGCTGCTGTCTTATGTCCAGAAAATTCCTGACTCCAGATGAATAGAAATGAGAGCATAAAACGGAATGAAAAAACTCTGTTAAGTCATGCCTCACTCATTAATGCATGCATCCAGTCCCCATAATTATGCACCCCCAAAATGCTGTTGTCTTATGTCCAGAAAATTCAAGACTACACATATTGAGAAATGATGAGAGCTTTATATGCTGAAAAGTCTGTGGGCTTTCTTGAAGCACAAAATGATGCGTGCACACAGTCCCCATAATTGTGGACCAAAGAAATGGTGCTGAATAAATGTGAAAAATATGAGACCATTAAATGTGATGAAATGTCTCCATGAATTTGTGCCTCCCTCATTCATGCATGCACACACTCCAACAAGAACTACAGTATGTCGCTGCTGCTCTTAGAATTTCATGTAATGCTTCTTGCAATGTCTGGGCTGATGCACAGTATCTTGCAAATGATGTGATAGCAAAATATGACCACTGAGTTATCCATAATGATGTGATGATGCTGTTGGTTACCCAAAGTCTGCTGCACTGACCCAAACAGGAAGGGTGCCCTATGTGTGTGTACAATCATACTACCCTTGGTAAGTTAATGTACCTGGCACCATCAGGGTTTTCCACACAACCTAACTTTAAATGTATATATATATATATATATATATATGGGATACATGATGGGCAGACGTGGGATATGGAAAATATTCTCACTCCTGCAGAGTGATATCTCCATGCCACATGATGCAGGAATGAGAATTTTTTCCATATCCCATGATCTGCACATCATGTGTGCGATATATACAATAGGGAAGGAGTGTTTTTTGTCTGTTCTCTGTATTCTTAGATTGTGGCAGAAATCCATGTTCCTAGTGTTATTTTGTATGTTCATATTATTCCTCAGTGATTTGGCTGGTTTCTGTCAGTCTGTTCAAGTGTTTTATATGGATTGGTTGTGTGTTTTTCTCCTGTGGTGAGATTGCTTGCTATGGTGTCTTTTGGTTTTTGGTTTCTGATAGGAGTGGATGCAGAGCGTAGACTGTCATTGATGCTGCTAGGTGTGTATTGGGGGAGTGAGAACTGGGATTGGTTTGGTTGTCTTTGTGGGTGGGCTAGCTGTATAATGTTTACTTCCGGATTACTGCCGTGAACGTCAGTGAAACATGCAGTTTGATTTTGTTTATGGAGTGAAATCAACATGTATTTATTAACTTTTATTGTTCTTTGGTGTAGTGATAGTGGTGAGTGTAATAGTCTTGCAGGTGAATGTTTTTGAGCATTGGATACTTTGGAACATCAAGTGAATAATGAAATATTTATAAAGCTGCAACTGTGTCAGAAGATTAGGAGGCTTATGAGGGAAAATAGGTAAGTCTGGGTGTGAGGAAGATCACTGCTTAGTCAGAATGTGTATCAGTGCTGATTTGGTTTGATTGTTTTCAGGGTGGACTGTTTCAGTGGCAACATTTGGAAAAAAATGTAGAATATGTACTAGCTCTTTGATGCAGTTCATTAAATGTTATGATGTATGTTGTAGTTATTGTGACTTGTCATGCTGGTGTCTTTTGTTTTTGCTAGCGATAATGTTTTTCCTTTAGTCGGGTGCAGAACTGGTTGTTTATGCTCCTATAATTGTGAGTAGGAAAGGAAAATATCTTGCTACAGTTTTACTTTTTGTACCAATCACTGTGGGTTCCATTTCTTAATCACTGGTGTTTCCAATGTCTTTGGAATCAATTTTCAGTTATTCACTATGATACGGTACATTGTTTACAGTAATTTGTTTTTTTTGGTATTGTTAAGTGCAACTAAGAGTATAGTGCTATAGGCTTCAGGGGTTTTTGAAACTACAAGACAATAATGAATAGTACTGAGCAGCTGCTTAATTAGGCAGCTGTAAATTTTTAGTTTCAGATTTAAAAGTAGTGCCAAATGAAACAGCTTAAATGGTGCTGGAATGAGAATATCGGGTGATGACGTAGCTACTGTAGGTGTAAATTGATTTATTTTCATATCAGCTATGTCATTACCCATTTAACTCACTGGAGTAAGAATACATGATTTTATTCTCAATGAATACACAACATACCTATTGTATAAATATAATATATATGTATATAAATTTACATATGTACATGTAATCATTGCTTGCTTTTTTGTATCACAGGTCATCATATAGTCGAACTTGGGCTATGCATTTTTTGACTTGTTGAGGAGTTTTGGTGTTGGAATACTGTCAAGCCAGGCAAGGTAAGTATTTTTTTTGAGTGGGCTGGGTTATCATTTGTAAGCAAGTTTCATTAATGGCGTCTTTGTTTGTGAATTCTTCATAGGTTTTCTGTGTATTCTCCAGTCCAGTCCTGATGATTGGGATTCATACCACTTGTGGGTGTGATGTTGAACTTCTTATTTGGAGAAAGCACCGATGGCAGCACACAGCACAGCAATGTTTCCTGCAAAAACAGATGAACAAGAAATTATTAGTACTTCATTGCAGTAACACATTCTGTTCAAAGTGTGGCTGTTACTGTCTATTATATATCCCGCTTAACAGATACCAATCTCTTAGTTGACACACCAAGACCAAATCACAAATTTAGTATATGTAACCCATGCACTGTCCCAATGCCTTAACTTAAGTTACATTTTAAAAGATGTCTTGTCACAACCCAGATAAAACTTTGTTCAACACTGACATGGCCTGCTGCAGCAATACAGTGTCTGATGTGTATGAAAAATATATTATGTGACATATATGTTACCTGCTTTCGATGATTTTTACTCTCTTGAAAAAATGAACTATAAAAAAGTCCTGATGAAATAAAATTAATATAATTACCTGAAATGGATATCCTATAGGTGGTTGTAGACAGTACTGCAGTGCTACAGTCCTCCAGTCAAGGAAAGTGCTTGAAACTGTTAACCTGTAAAAAAAGACAATAAGCAGACCATGTGCGTTTCTCAAGTGCATCTCTGAAATGCAACAGGAAGCATAACACAGCTCAAGGAACTTCCATAGTATGAAAAATTAGTACACATACTCATTGTAAAGTATTGTTAGTAAGAAGCCTTGTGTCTGTGGCTGCTGGATACGATCTCCATCACCCATGGCATGTGCAGGGCACAGGATGGAAAACAATCACATTCCCTCTCACTGAGATAGTATCTGGCATATTTGACTGATTGCGGTTTACTGGTGGTGATCATGGGTATAAAATGACATTTCCTCTCACTATATGGTAGCTTTGGCTGACTACAGTTTAGTGGTGGTGGTCATAGGTACATGATGACATTCCCTCTTACTATCTGGTGGCTTGGGCTGACTGTGGTTTACTGGTGGTGGTCATGGGTATATGACGACATTCCCTCTCACTATCTGGTGGCTTGGGCTGACTGTTGCTTACTGGTGGTGGTCATGGGCAAATTATGATATTCCCTCTCACTATTGGGTGGCTTGGGCTGACTGCGGTTTACTGGTGGTGGTCATGGGTATATGATGACATTCCCTCTCATTATCTGGTGGCTTGGACTGACTGTGGTTTACTGGAGGTGGTCATGCGTACATGATGGCATTCCCTCTCACTATATGGTGGCTTGCACTGACTGTGGCTTACTGGTGGTGGTCATGGGCACATGGTGACATTTCCTCTCACTATCTGGTGGTTTTGGATGAATGAGAGTTACTGGTGGTGGTCATGGGAACAGCTGCAATGCATTCCTTCTCACTGTCAGACACACATGGGTGGGTGGCTGGATATGGTGTGTATTGAGTTACAGCATTTCATGTTCAGTTTGGAGGCAGACATCTTTAATCAGCAGGTTTTAAGCGGCTAACACCTAGTACTACAAATGGACAGTTGTGTTTAAGAGGCTGACTGTGTTTACTAATGACAGCAGCACACATTCTGTTAAGTCTAATCAGAAATAATACCAAGGTGGGGAAGGTAAAATAGAAGGATTGTGATTTTACTTTTGCCATATTGCCAAAATGAAATTATGGAATGCGACTCATTCAGGATGGGACACTGATTTTATGTTAGGAAAAACAAAACATGTACCACTGATAAAATGTGACAGCCTTTCAACCAGTTAATTTAAAACCCAACAACATCAACCTCCTCATCATCATCATCATCATACAGGAAGCTGCCCTTGTAGTCATCAGTGTCTGAACTGTGCCCACTAGGGAATTCTTTCTCCATGATTTCATCATCTACCTCAATGGCAGGCCATTTCATGCTGCCACCAAGATGGTCTGCTTCTTCCACATTGCCACAACCATGACCGTGATGGGGTACAAATACAGAGGTTGCAGTTCAAGCTGGTATGTATCCCTGATTAATTTTTATGAATGTCAGCATGCTGACATTTGAAGGAGAGAGGTTTGTACAATGGTCCTGAACTATTGCCCCAGTAGTACTGAATGCCCACTCAACACTTACACTGGAGGGTGGACAGATCAGGTACTTCAGTGCCACTGAGGTCAGCTCTGGCCATTCACTGACCTTTCCACTCCAGTATAAAAGAGGATTGTCGGTTACTGACAGATGCCTATTTTCAGCCAAATATGAGTCAACCATTTGCTGTGCTGCTCAAAGTCCAGTGGTTGACTCATCATCCTGTTCTCCAGATTTATTGATGTCAGAAATCCTGACTTGGCAGAAAGCATCCCAAAGTGGGTTAATAGCAACCGGTTTTGATGACAGGCCACCTGGAACTATAGCCGTCTTACAGGATGTGCTTGGTACTACTCCAAACTAACCTTCAGCCTTGTTATGCTGCTGAGGTTTACTGACCTTGGCACATGACTTCTGTGCCCCATGAACCAAGTGCACCAGTTGCCCACTGACATTTTTAACCCATTCATATCCTCCATCCAGTAGTTATGCAATTCCACATTTGTATCGTGGGTCCAGCACTGTTGCTATTGCGAATTTGTCACTTTGCTGAATGCTCAAGATGTATTGATTGTGGTTGAATACCGTCAGCATGTGTTTCAGTAACACACTGCTGGCACAATCTCCAGAACTATCAAGGCTATGCTGTAGATTCAGCAATGTCTGCCTCAGCACCAGCAGCAGTGGAACCGATTGACTGATGGAGGCAGACTCACCACTCACTGCCTTTGTGGTGTGTTCAAAAGGCCTCAAAATTGTTATAATAGAGTCCATGAGGTGCCATTGTTTGGTCGTGAGAGACACGGAGGCTCCGGAAGTGTCAAGACTAGTGTGCATGATGAGATATTCGGAGATGGCTTTGTATTGTTCATACAACCTCTCTGCTATGTATAACATTGAGTTCCACAGCTTGACAACTTCCAGCTTGAGGCAGTGCTGCAGGAGGCTGTTTTGGATCTGCAGCTGCTGAAATTGGTCTCGGGCCTTTGTAGTGCATGAAAAGTCAAACAGATACGCCATGCAACTGTCAACATTTCCTTTATATCAGAGTGCTGCAGAAACACCTGGACCACTAGATTTAAACAGTGTGCCATGCATGGAACCGGAACAAAGCTACCATTCATGATGCATTTAACCACATTTGAGCCATTGTCACTTGCTACAAATCAGGGAGAAGGGTTTCAGCCACTGGTTATTTTCATTCAATAACAAGTCCAGCATATTTTTACCAGTGTAGGAACAGGCCACACTGCTCATTGCAAGTGTTTCATGGTGTCGAATTCCCAGACAGTTGCTACCATGACAGTCTGCCTTACTACACTGATTATTCCCACTACCTCAAGTGCATAAATAACCCCTGACATCTGCACCCAATGTGCAGTAATACACAAATATGAACTCCCCTCCGTTTTACCACTTGTTCACATATCCATACTTAAATGGATGAAAGGCGAGGAGGAATGTTGAAGGGCATATTTTACGGAGCTGGCCACAGTCCGATATAACTCGGGGACAGCACGGTTGGAAAAGAATGTCCTGGATGGGACTTTCCATTTCAGACAGGCACTTGCTGCAAACTACCAGAATCCTGAATTCTTCATGAAGGAGAAGGGCAAAAGATAATTTGCCAGCATTAATTCACATGACACTGCATGATTGGGTGGGTACTTCAGGTTATGGGCAAAAACACTCTGCAACATGGGCTGACTTGTTACATGTTTTGCACGGGGTGTGCCAAATGGCTCTGCTCTGTGAATGGCGAGGGGGTGGGTGCAGACATGTGATAAAGAGGGATGCGCAGATGACAAGTCCACAAATTAGATTATTTTCCCCATTTTAAGCACAGAGGTTGATGTACCACTTGCATTAGACATACTGCATAGACCACCACCTGACAAGATTTCTAAATCATAATCCTCCTCCTCATCATGACTGTAGTAATCCTCCAATGTTATTTCAATGTAATTATAGACATTGCTACTTGGACTGACACTCATGGAAAGAGATAAAATGCTCAATAAGGTTGATGACAAGGATAAACACCCCACTATGACATTAGCTGCCCTCTGGTGCCGAGTCCACAGTGCCGTGTGTCTGTTCTTTAGATGTGTATGCTGGGCCCCCCTGCCCAGATGACTCCTCTTTTACTCGATTCACATGTGCATGGCAAACCTGACAAATTGCAATTGAGTCATTTGCATCTTGGACAAAAAAAATCCCAAACAAGGGATTTTGATTCCTTATTTTTAACATGTCCCTGATGCTGCGTATTGGACTCTGTTTTTTTAACCACTGAAATGGGGGGGGGACTACATGATTTCTCTTGCTGGACACACTTGGAATCTGACTGACTGCCACAGCTATCTATGATTATTACTGGGTCATCATCATCAACATCATCATCATCAACAGGAACCACTAAATCACAACTTTTCTGAAGCGGGGAGGATTTAACACCAACAGACCCAGACATGGCCACCTTGACTTTCTCTTTCTCTGGTTCCCAACAGGGGACACTGACATCATCATCATATTCATCATCCACATCCACAATATCAGCTTGGATTTTGTCCTGTGGAGAACATGTTCAAATCACAGCACCATTATCATCTCTCAATATTTTTGTGCCATACTTTGAATCATTGGATGGCAAAGGCATGACCTCAACAAGCAGTGGAAATGTGACATTGTGAGTGATCATCGTCGTCAGGATCAGAATCATGTTCAACTACCATGGAGATGTTGAGGAGTATGGCATCATCTACACTATCAGTCATAGCTTTAGACTCAACTATATTTTCTAAAATGTTTAACTGGTCAGAAGTGGAACTTGGGGCAGCAATACTTATGCCAGCAGCAACTGCACTAACAATACCACCGGGGACAACATCAACGCCTCCAACTATCAGTGAAGCAACAGATTGCACTGTAAAAAAACATTGATTGAGAAATCCCTTTACTGACATCAGCTATGCACTTCTGCATATTACCATGCTCATGGCCAATCTTGCCACTGGCAGCAGTGCCATGACCAGAAACAGCTTTGCTTGCACATCTCTTTGCAAGCATTTTTGGGATCACCAAAAAGATTCTAAACAAATTTTGATTTATGAACTTTCAGTTTGTGGTGGATGGGAAGCCAAAAAACAACAACTGTAGCTTGCAGATGGGACTGGGCACTAAACATATGCAAACACACAGACAGATTAAGATAGCACTGTGCATTCAAGAGATGCAGATGCAAAGGCACAACAACACCTTAACCAGTGCTCACAAATCCAAAACCTGAAAATAATATATTTTGCCAGTTGGGGGGGGTGCAGTGCACTGCAGTAAAAGTCCACTACCAAGATATCACAAAGCAGTACAAAATAATGCAGATGGATAAGAGGTTTCAAGTGTTGCAATTACTGTGTGGCACAATAAAATGTGTCTGACTTGATGGCACATGTTGCACATACACTCACACACTACGGGTAATGTGCAGCAAATTGAAAACTTCAGTAATATAACCAAATCTATTAAACAAACTGAAAATATGCACTGCACTGCAACAATTATCAAGCACAAGTGAAAAATTACTGAAAATATTACTGTATGTGTATGAACACAGGTATACAACCAAAATATAACCAAAACAGTAAGAAAGACTGCCTTTCTCCCAGTTAATTTACCGCCACCACAGATACATCCCTCTCCCAAGCACACTTTAACAGTGTCTGTCACTACAGAGATTGAATGTTCTAAATTAACATTCAAAATCCACTTCAGAACAATAAACTCTCAATCATATGAGCACTAGAGGGTTTCCTACAATCGACGTACTAAATTTTGAGCCATAAAATGGCTCAAAAAGGCTTTTTGAATGGTTTTTAGAAGATTTGACTCTCAGAGCAAACCACTACACACACACTACACAGAACTGAGGCTGTGCAGAACATTCTAGAGCCCATGTGACCTTCAATCTAATGAATCACTGCAAAATTCACCTTAGAGCGCACAAACATAGTGAAGTAATGCAAAGTACATTGAAATCAATGTACTTTGCACTAAAATTGGTGTAGAAGTGGCTGGGAAAAGGCAGAGTAATGTGAAACCAGTGCTTCCAATGGACTTTGAAATAATAATTAGAACGGAGTACTCTGGGCTGCCACATGTGATTACCCAGTGATTCTGCTTTGACACACGGTCTGCTCCGCACAGCAGATTTTGCCCACTTTGCCTGCCTTTAGTTACAGCAGCATGACTAGCACATACTCTCAATTACTTTCTAGCCAAAGGGGGTGGTTCTTAGGGACTGGAGGACAGCAGATGTGGTTCTGCGTCACATGAGTTGAAGGAGGGTTGATCCAGGTAACTATAGGGCAATCAGCTTGACATCTTTAGTGGGGATATTATAGATTCTTTATTCAGGGAAGTTCTGGTGGACTTCATAGAAGGCAGTAGGTTGAAGAACCCCAGATAGCATGGGTTCACAAGGAAAAAAGTCTTGTCAGACAAATCTAGTCAAGATCTTCAACTGGGTATTCATAGTGGCAGACAAGGGTCAGATAGTTGATACAGTATACCTAGGCTCTGGCAAGGCCTTTGACTCAATCAACTAGAGAAGGCTGGTAAGTAAGATTAGGGACCTGGGATAAAGGAAAAAAAATGACAAATTATATAGAGTACTGGCTAAAGGGCAGAACACAGAGGGTGGTAGTCAATGGGGAGTGTTCAAAGGTGAGGTAGGTGACAATTGGTATTCATTAGGATTCAGCACAAGGACCAGTACTCTTCGATATATTCATCTGCAACATAGGTGAAGGTATCAAGAGTTTGATCTGCCTCTTCACAGACAGCACAAAGATATGTGCCATGGTAGACAGGGAGGAAGGGAGAAGGAATCTAAAGGAGGATCAAAGCAAGTTGGACAACTGGTCAAAGATTTGGAAGCTGAACATCAATGCTAAAACATGTAAAGTAATTCACACTGGGACAAGGTACCCATGGAAGAAAAGATTCTAGAGATTATGTGTAGCGTTGTATTATTGTACTTAAATTATCAATTACAAATGAGACGAACGGAGATGAGACTGATGGCGGAAGAATTTTTTTTTTTTATTTTATTTTAACTCTTTATTGATTTTAGCACCAGATATACAACATCATATGACATCTACACTTGATGAGATTAAACATAATAATATTAAAAAAAAAGAAAAGACAAGAAACCCCCACCCTCCCCTACCCCCCATAGGCTGTGCAGTACTACGAATCTTATATCCATGATTAACTGCAACTCATCTATGTATCTGGTGATTTCCATATCATCATAATAGCCTTGAGACTTCCCCAATGAGCAGTAAAGGCTTTGCCTCTATTCCACATAGTTGCTATATGCTTCTCCAACTGCAAAGCCAAAACACATTCCCTGTACCATTCCATTATTAAGGGTGCCTTCTCATCCATCCAATGTCTCGCTATTACTAGCTTGACATTTGCTGCTATTAAAGTCATATGTGCCTTCCTATTATTTGGAGTGCCAATTGGGAAGAGGTTTGTTAGGCACACTTCCGGGGTAAAAAGGTCCCTTAAGCCCAGAATAGGATCTAGGGAGTTATTAATAGTCTGCCATAAGGCTTTAATAAGTGGGCATAGCCATAGCATGTGATAAAGGGACCCCACATCCATCTTACATCTATTACACGTTGGTGCTTGCACCCGACCGATGCTATATAACTTGGACGGTGTCAGGTACAAATTGTGCAAAATGTTGTAATTTACTACCCTGAGCCTGTCCTGCTTGACAGTCTTGTATAGGGTGGTCCAGATGTTTCCCAATACCTTAGCATCCTCAGGGATGCCTAGTTCCTTTACCCAATAAAAGCAGATGCCTGAGTGTAATCTGCTATCCCGGCCTAGCAAGGCCTTATATAGATTAGAGACTTTACGCCGCTGTGAGGCAACCTGTAATAACTCAATAGGGTCCTTTTCTCCTATATCTATTATTGGAAAGTACTTGTGAAACGCGGACAGGGCCTTGTTAACTTGCAGAAATTTAAAAAGTTCTTTACAGGCAGGGTTGTCGAAGCTACCAGACTGGATCAGAATGACTAACTTTCCATCTCTCCAGGTCTCTGAAACCTTACAGTGCTTCAGCCTATGCCAAAAGGCATTGGCTATCGGTGTACTGCCAATTTTAAAATGCGGGTTATTAACAACTGGTTGGCTCGAAGATTGACACCACTTAACTGACAACAACGCTTGGGCCTGATGAGATGCTTTTATCGACCAGCCCATAGGATTATTTCGAAGACTTTGGGGGATATGTGACGGAGAGATATAAAGCAATGAACGTAATGAGCATCTTGCTTGAGATGCCAAATACTTCTCAATGGTCACCCATAGAGGGGAGTATGCCGGGTGATCCTCCTTTTCCTGCCAATGATATAATTTACTTAAATGTTGTGCTAAGTAATATGCAAAGAAAGAAGGGGCTGCCAGTCCACCCCTAGATTTTGGTGCAGTTAACTTGTGGTAAGACCTACATACCTTCTTATTATTCCACAGAAAGAGACTCAGCCTTCTTCTCAACCTAGAAAACCAAACTTTAGGGATATAGAATCCCAACATACCCAATGGATACAGTATCCTAGGTAAAAGGTTCATTTTAATAACATTCAGTCGACCCCATAACGAGATAGGGAGGCCTTGCCATCTCTCAAGATCTTTAGAAATTGTTTTCATGAGACTATCTATATTATTACACCGAATAGTAAAGGGATCTCTAAAGATCTTAATACCTAGATAGACTACTGAGCTCACTTCCCACGCCAAACCTAGGGGGGCTAGCTCCGCCTTATTTACTCTGTGGTTCAGAGAAATATTCTTATTTTCTCTCGATTCAACTTATAATAAGACAATTTAGAAAATTCCTCAATCTCTTCTAATAGTGCAGGAATCGAGACTTTGGGATTCTCTAAATGTAATAAAATGTCGTCAGCATAAATCGATAAGGCATATCTAGCTACCCCCACACGAATTCCAGTAATCTTAACATTAGCCGCCAGCCGGAGGAACAGGGGTTCTAAATATAAATTAAAAAGCAAGGAAGATAAAGGGCACCCCTGCCTGGTTCCTCGAGCCAGCTTAAATGGCAAAGACAATAGCCCATTGCACTTCACCTTAGCCGTGGGACAGGAATATAAAACTTTTATCCATCTGATAAAGTCTTCTGGGAAGCCGAAAGAGGCTAGGGTAGCAAAGAGAAAGTCCCAGGAGACTCAATCAAATGCCTTTTCGGCATCTAGAGAAGTCAACACCATTGGAATATCAGAATCTCTGGCCACCACTATAAGATGCATTAATTTTCGCATATGATCTTGAGACAACCTTCCAGCCATAAACCCGACTTGTTCATGTCCTATTAACTTATCTATAATTCTAGAGAGTCTATTTGCTAGTACTTTAGCCAGAATGTTAACATCAGTATTTAACAAAGAAATGGGTCGGTAACTACTGAGACTCTGTGGGTCCTTTTCTGGTTTTAGAATTAAGGATATCACCGCCTCTAAAAAGCCTGACTCCGACATTCCCTGTTCAAACCAGAAACTGAACAGTTCCTTTAAGATGGGTGCCAGGATATCTTGATAGGCTTTGTAAAAATTATTAGAAAGCCCATCTGGGCCAGGAGATTTATCCAAAGGCAACTGCTGGATTGCTTCCTGTATTTCCCCTAAAACAATCGGGTTATTCAGGGAAGCAACGTCCTCTGCATAGATCTTTGGTAGGGCTACAGATCAAAAGTAGGCATTCATATCTGAGTCCATAGAGGAGGCAGTCGGGGCCACTGAGTACAGTTCTTGGTAAAAGGAACTGAACATTTCAACCATTTTGTGTGAATCAGTGACCACTCTACCCTCTTCCTCAGAGTAAATGCCAGCAATATACTGCGAAGCCTCTAATTGACAGAGGCGCATCGCTAGAAGTCTACTTGCTTTTTCTCCTACATCTAAATATTGGAGCTTGGTCCTGTGCAAAGACAATTCAGCCCTCTGTGCTTGCAAACCTACATACTGGGCCTGTAGCTGATGCAGTCTGGACCAAATTCATCTGGGGAGGGCGGGACAGGGTGCTTTCCATGTTTCTAATATTAGTTAAAGTTCCTCCATTATACCCTTCTGGCGCTTAGCCCTGATGGACGCCATTTTAATAAATTCACCCCTCACAGAGCATTTTAGGGAAGCCCAAACTAGATCATATTTCTCAACCATCCCTAAATTATGGACAAAGAATAAATTAATGTGCTCTTTAACATGTTCAAGGGTGACGGGATCTTTTAACATCTGGTTATTCAGTCGCCATTGAGGAGAACGCTTCAGTCCAACTCCTAAATTAAACTCCATGTCCACTGGTGCGTGATCAGATATAACCCTTGCTGAGATACCTACTCGTATGACCCCGGGAATCGCATGTAAGCTTATAAGCAAATAGTCAATTCTAGAATATGTTTTATGCGCCACCGAGAAGAAAGTATATTGTCTTTCAGTGGGGTTGAATACACGCCATATGTCCACTAGAGCCGCGGTATCTATAAGTTCTCTTAGAGCCCTTTGAGCTGGAGATAGGCCCAGGCTCGCTCGATCAGACCTATCTAGCTCGGTCTGTAGGACTAAGTTCCAGTCACCACCTAATAACATAAGTCCAGGGGGGTTCACAGTAATAATGTTTAATAAATTCATAGAAAAGGAAGGCGAGTCAGTATTTGGACCATATATCGATCCAAAAATAATCGGGCAAGATTCTAGCAAACCATGGACCACTATATACCTTCCCTCATGGTCCCATATTTCCTTAGTCAATTTGAACGGAACATTCTTAGCCAGTAATATCACTACCCCTCCTTTGCTTGTAGAAACCCCTGCTCCATAGGCCTAGCTGACCCATATTTTTCTAAAGAGGAGCACATCATCCCTTCTAAGATGTGTTTCCTGTAAAAAGACTATTTGTGCACGTAGTAACTGCAAGTGTTTCAATACCATCTGTCTTTTAACCTTATCTTTGGCACCTTTAATGTTCCAACTCACAACATGATATCTATTATTCATGCCATTACAGAGCTTGATGGATCGGGAATGGTAGGTAGGAACTCGCTCTTGGGAGAGTCTCAGACTTATTATACCCAAAACTGTTAAAAGGCATATCGGATATGGAGTAACAAATGCCCTTGTTAACTGAACATAAATCCTGCGCAGCCTTCCCCCCCACCCCAAAAGTCCCTCTTCCTTAATCTACAACTATTCCAAATCCCAAAGAACCCACATATCCCTACTAATCTAACGTAGCCCCCAGTTCTAGCAACTGCACCACCATTCCAACTCGCCATGTGATGTTAAAGCTAGACTAAGCAGTGCTAGGTCCCCCATCCTCGGCTATGACTTTCAAAACCTACAATTAGTATCAACATCGTAACATTATTTCCCTCACGTGTCTAAATAGCTAATAAAGTTGTGACACTATTAAACTACACAGCTCCCTTTTACTAGACGATTTACTGCTCTAGTGCAGTCATCCTACCAATTAGAAGAAAGTACCAAGCAATATTTGGTTTCAGTACTCACTTCTTCACGAAGCGAGACCTAGAATTGCCTGAGAAATTGCCATTAAACTGACTCCCAATAGTTCTTGAGACTATTCTCTGTTGCCCTCCAACAAAAAAAGGGAGAACATAGAACATAATGAAAAAAAAAAAAAAATTTTTTTTTAAAAAGTTCAGTCTCGTCTCCAGTTACAGGATTGTGTGGTGGAGCCGGGCCCCTGACACAGTTCTAGTTGCCATCCGCCGCTCAGGGTGCTTAATATATTTATATCCTTCCCCCAGAGACCTTCCTTAGTGTCGGATACCTCCATCTCGGAATATATTTTAGCATAATCCAGAGAGCATTTATGTAGTTGAAACATAGAAGTTTAGACTGCCTAAGGTGCACCGTATCTTTATGCCATAACCAAACCATGGGGCAACCTTATTGGTTTTATTATCCTTTCCTTACATTTATATGGGAATTTTGCTCTATAGACATTATACCGTCACCAACACTTAGGTATCCATCCCATGGTAAACAGAGTATCAGTAGATATCTTTTACGAGATGATGTTCAGCACATCCCTGGGGCCACATAGGGCATTATGTCCATATTCTGAATCATTCCTTCTATTAGTATTCATGACAGAATGCAATGATCGAGGCAAAGCTGATCTATAGTATGTTCTTGGGGCACACATGCTTCACTGCTATCTATAGAAGACACAATTTGGCTGGGCATGTCGCCAAAACAACTTGCCTGAGAAGATTTCCAGCTGCACTACATCCATCGAACACTGATTCACGGTTAGTCTAGTGAAGGAATTATAAAATAAAAAGGGTATAGGATATATTCTTAGGTAATGGAAAAGCAGTATTTCTCTTCCTGCTGTGAAATAATTAATGAGGTTCATCGTAGCACCTGGCTGGAATACACGAAGGCCTCACTTGAACACCTTAACAAGCAAGCAACAGGGGAACATGACATCCAATGCTCAGTGGAAAGCAACAAAGCGATGCACCTAGGTATCTGAGATGTCACCATCAAATATGCCTCATTTAACTATGGATGTCGTAAAGAAGGCAGCTACTGAGACCGGAGAAGTCTTTGATTTTCTGTGTTGCCTAAAAAAAAAAAAAAAAAAACACTTTAAGGAGAAAGCCTCCAGTAAGCCGGGAAGATCTTCAGTTCTTCAATGAGACATCTGCAAGTATTGAGAACAAATAAAAGGTCAGAAGCACAGAGCACATGCCAGTAGATTCCTTTTCTTCTGGGGATAAACCCCTTATTTGAACCGCTGATAGAAGAACTGGTGGTCATTATTTAAATAGCTCATGCAATAATTTGGATAGTTCCTGTCTTGCCACTTCCGCACTATCAAAGGAATGCCACTGGTCTTTAAATTTAACTTGCACCGACTGCCGGGTATCTAACCCTGTATTGAATACTCGCAGCAATCAATTTTGAAACAATAGGGTGAAGCTCTTGCCGTTTGATTCGTACCGACTGTGGCAGGTCATGGGTAATACGAATTGGTTTTCCATTCCACGAGACCTCTTGCAAAGATTTCACTTTACTCAGTATATGTTGCTTATCTAGGAAGTTCAGCAATTTGCAAATTATTGGTCTCGGTGGGGCACCAAGCGCGGGGGGTGGCCGAAGGGATCTGTGCGCTCTCTCAATAATATAGCTCGTGTTGTTTGGGGATGAGCCAGCAATCTTTTCAAGGAGCTTCTGCACAAATTGAATGGACATTGTACCTTCCTCTTTTTCCGGGATACCAATAATAACAAGGTTATTTCGGCAACTTCTCCCTTCTAGGTCTTCAAGCTTTTCTTCTATTCTCTTTAGTTTTTTGTTGATTAAAGCATTGGTTAACTCAGTTTTATCATTTTTAGCTTCTAGGGATTTCAGCCTGACTTCGTTGTCGTCAACTCGAGTGCTCAGCATTTTTAACATTGCTTTAAAGCTATGGATTTCAGTGGAAATCTCCTCGATGGAGCTTTGCATAGGCCCAATGATTTCCAGAAAGCGCTCCTCGGTCAAAGCTGTTGATCCCAGCGTAACCTTACTGGGACCCTGCAAGGACGTTTTGCGGCCTGTTCTTTTTCTGGAGAGGGAGGCGGCTTGTGCTTACCAGTCTGTTTTTTAATGAAAGCTTCCATTCTAGCTGCTACCCCAATAATAGACAGATGCTCCGATTGCTTAACTGCAGCTAATAGTGAGCTTTAATCGGGATTTTGGCGTTGAGGGTGGAAAAAACCAAGCCGAAGATGGAGCCAACCGAAAGCACTGTCTTCGCTTAAGCTGCCATCACGTGACTCCTGGCGGAAAAATTTAATGATTATAACAATAATCACAGTGAGAGATTACAAGTGGTACATTCTTCATTCTTCAAACTAACAGTGTAGGCTGCCTTGCTTATATAGTGGAAGACAGCACTATCATTTCCTATGGTTGTCTATAATTGGTTCATAACAAGTACAAACATCAACTTAAAAGGCAATTCTCTTTCTTTGGTATATGTATGAGCTCATCTTTTGGTCAGCACAAATGTATAGATAGTGTACATTCTATTATTATATATGGCTAGTAACAACTGTCACTATCAGTTACCAAGGTCTAGGAGTAAGAAATAGGTTTGGACTTAAGAATGTGCATACAAGCATTTTAGTCTGTCCTGATAATAAACACTAAAGATAGTCAGAAGGGATAATTTAAACTCTATCCTGTATTTCTGCTTTGCAGACACATACAGCAACTGTTTGATAATACTCACATGGTCAACACAAATATCAAAAGGCACCTTAATATTGCAACTTGTGGCTTAGTTTGACTTGTGGCTTTACAAGTTTTATATGATCCAGCTTCATAGGACAAACTTCTTTATCCCTTGTTACAAGCCCCCCTTGGCCCAATATTTTCCAATTATTATTTGTGCAACAATGCAGCTCCTCGGAGCATGTACATCTTATTACGTACTTTACAAATAGTAAGTCTTAAGCGACACAGGCCTATAATTACCAAGAACACTAAGATCACTTGCAACACAAGTAAAGCTTTAAAAGACAGGACTCCTAAGGGTCCCCCCTGCATAACTATAAATCAAGTGCTCATTATCACTCTCACTGAGCAAATCATTTACAAATTCTTGTGCCTTATGGGCAGTATTTTGGATTTGTATCAAATGAGTATCTTTTCGATTTAAAAATGACTGTACATCAAGAGACAGGAGAGGTATCACAGCTCTAAATGATGGCACTTAACATGTCAATTAACATAGTGGCATAAAACTTTGACACACCAGTGTATGCACTACTACTGTTAACATTTATATTCCAACCAGAGGAATCTAGATTTATATACACTCTACTGTACTTTACATTATTCACAAGCATTTGATCAATAGGTGTTGATGTAAGTCCACTCTCTGGCCCTGTTGTCACATTTGGGCATTTGGTTGGTTTTACAGTTAAGTATATGGCATCTGAGACTGCAAAACGTAATGAGTTGTTTACACCAGCATAGTTACAAACACTATTATCATCCCAAAGACAGTAGGACAGAGTTAACACATAAAACACCATTGTCCTTTGGTGTGGCTCAGTTTATAACAAGAGTCCCATTTTTTGTTTTTAGTCCATGTAGCTTTGCTGTGATCTAGTCTTGAGTTCTGAGGCACAGCTAAACCAGCTGTTAAGTATGTCCACACACCAATTTGTAGAAAAGTCAGTGTTTATATTGCTGGCTGCTGGATGGCTGATTAGCAGACACACTGGCCAGGGGTGCTTTAGATTGTGCATTGAGTCCTTTTAATGGAGCAGCCACACACACTGGCATGGCATTTGTGTTGTGGTAGTTGATTACACCCTGGCACACAGATTAACAGTCCATAAAAAAAGTAATAGTTTACAATAAACCATTAAAAACACAGTCCATAGTAAAGCAATAGGTTTGTATAAAGTACCAGCCATGTTTGGAACAAACAGCAGTGAAGAAGATGGATGTCTTGCTTGAAGATCAATTGAAGAAGAATCTTCTGCTGAAGTTAGGGGATTGCCCCTATCCCAGACTTAACTTTATAGTAAGTAGAAACAATAAGCTTGATTGCAGAGTTTAAACTGACCGGACCTTTTTCAGTTGATTTAAAGTTTTACAAATAGATGTAATTTTGCTAAAAACATTACACTTGCAGAGGTAATAATGACTTGATTTATGCAATAGTCCTTATGTGGAACCAATTAGATACAAAGATAGTGATGATATCAAAACTGTGGCAGTTGTTTTTAAATAAGAAACAATTATTAGCAAATACACATTTTTTGGTATTTACCCCTATGGGGAGATAGCAATGTACCTTGCAACCTTTGTAGACATTACACTGGAAGGAAGGGAAGGTAGCTTACCCCCTTCCCCCAGGCTTCTACTGGCGGAAAAGACAGCTCAACTACTGTAATACAAGATTATTTTCATAGGATAAAAGAAGCCAAGCGTCCCTGGGTTCCCTTATCTTAAGCATGACAAAATGTCAGCTGAGTTTATAAAAGATCCGGATTGATGGTAATACCGTACGTATGTATTTTTTAGAATGCATTTTAAAAAAATTATTACACCATGGTCACACATAAAAACAAAAGCCATTGTTTTTTTTAACTGTAGATGGTAAACTCTCAAAAACAGCTGTAATAGTCCTTTTTTTTAAAGGTGTACTGTATACATATATAAAAAAGTAAAAAAGTATGGGGAGGTGATGAATAATTCTCCCTGTCCATCTGGACTGCCTTGCATAGTATATGAATTGTGGTATTATTCAGAAACAAAGAAGTTTTGCTTACAGTTAAATGTTGATTGACTGTGTTGGCTGCAAGCCCAGAAGAAAGGAGAAAAGAGAGAAAAAAAAGTTTGTTCCTTTTTACTTAGAATGCTAGTTATGTAATAAAAAGTTAAATTGCATAGTTCACTCTTGGTGAGCTTTCATAAAAACACATTTTGTGAAAAATTGTGCTTTTGGTATGGAATACACATCAAGTCTGAACTGGTAGTTGAAACACAAGAAGGTCAAATAAAATGCAAAAGGTCACATAGTGTGCATGCAAGGGTCGCTCAAACCCAGTTATTTTTGTAGTGTCCTTGAATACTACTGATATTAAAATATCTTTAAATAATAATAGAGCATGAAATGAAACTGCTGGCCAAGACAGTACCCACACATATACATACACAACAAGAAATACTTAACATAAAATAAGACTGACATTATTTGACACCAATTTGCTGAGGTAATGCCCATAGTGTTATTAGAAAACTGTACATGTTTTATATATATGATGCTGAAAATATTACAGCCACAGGCATTTAGAATCAGGGTTGTCCCCTCCCCCATCAAATGTAAAGTGTTTTTTTTTAATGGAATGTTGCAGTATGGTAGCAACATTGTTTTTACTATTGCAGCTTAAGGTATTAATGCACTGCATAGGAAAGGCAGTATGTTTAGACTTCTTGGCTGATGTTACATTGCACAGGAAACGAAAACAACTTTTCATGTAATTAACTTAAAAATTTTTTATCTAAGGACACTTGAATACCATATTTAAAAGTATGCCAACATAATTTTTAATGAGAATCTTTTGTCCTTCAGAAACGCTAGTGTTACTGATAACATTATTAATCATGCCAAACAACTCCGGGTGGTTTGTTTGCTTATGGTAGTAATCACAGAAGAACAAGTGGCTAGCATTTGCTCTAGTCCACCCCACAGTATACTGAGAGTATTTAGAATCAAACTCTTTAACATTAGAAAAGGCAAGGTCTTTGGGCATTAAGTTAGTATACCTTGCCAATACCTCTGGCTGACGGCGCAAGTTTGCCATATCTGACTTTTGACTCCTACATTTTAACTGCTCAGATACAGGAGTTAGCACTCTGTAAAGTGCTTGTTTTTAGATTTTAAGACATTTACATCTTACAAACATACTATTTATTAACAGAAGCTGTGTTATAGTTTATATTGCAATCAATAAAAGAGAATTCTCCCTATCTAAAAGACAAAGGTCTCCCTGTACCTTTATTAACTGCAACTTTAGTTGTTGGTTTTTCTCTTGCAGGGATTCTGGCTCTTGACTTATTTGCATTTCTAAACTATCTATTTTTGACTGTAGCTGGATTATTACATCTTGGTGCTCATGCAGCTTTCTTTTTTTTTAAAGTCTCATGTGTTAATGAATTACCACCTGGCTATATTATCACAGACTTTGTACAGTATTTGCTAGTTTCTCTTTTTTTTATTTTTTAATTAAAATACTACTGTGCCTGTTGTTCATGGTTTGTATGCTCCCCCTTTAGGTGTTTCCCTAAGAAATAACATATTAATGTTTTCATACTCATTTTTCATCGTTGTGCCTGCCTAGCCTTCACTGTCGGGTCCACCTGTGCACTGGTGCCCCAGTCCATCTGGCTATGTCTTACGGCTCCCCTGTGAGGTCCAGCTTGCAAGTCCCAGCACCTTCACTTACCTACTCTTCCCCATGAGTTCCTACAGAGTTAAGCATTACTTTTATTTAAAACAATTGGAAAGCATACATCACCTGATTAGCAAGTGGCTAAAACTGTCTGTGTGCACCTTTTTCTCTCACTTTAAGCCATCAGCACCACGTCTCAGAGCGTCGTCACCTTCTTATTGGGGCCCGCAGACTAACCAACCAGTAGTTAGGCAGCCTCCTCAGCATGCAGCACCAGCGATCCGAGTCTTTAAGGCACCAAATGTAGCGTTGTGTTATTGTACTTAAATTATCAATTACAAATGAGATGAACGGAGACCAGACTGATGGCGGAAGAATTTATTGATTATAACAATAATCACAGCGAGCGATTACAAGTGGTACATTCTTCATTCTTCAAACTAACAGTGTAGGCTGCCTTGCTTATATAGTGGAAGACAGCATTATCATTTCCTATGGTTGTCTATAATTGGTTCATAACACAAGTACAAACATCAACTTAAAAGGCAATTCTCTTTCTTTGGTATATGTATGAGCTCATCTTTTGGTCAGCACAAATGTATAGATAGTGTACATTCTATTATTATATATGGCTAGTAACAACTGTCACTATCAGTTACCAAGGTCTAGGAGGAAGAAATAGGTTTGGACTTAAGAATGTGCATACAAGCATTTTAGTCTGTCCTGATAATAAACACTAAAGATAGTCAGAAGGGGATAATTTAAACTCTATCCTGTATTTCTGCTTTGCAGACACATACAGCAACTGTTTGATATTACTCACATGGTCAACACAAATATCAAAAGGCACCTTAATATTGCAACTTGTGGCTTAGTTTGACTTGTGGCTTTACAAGTTTTATATGATCCAGCTTCATAGGTCAATATTAGTTACACAAACACATTATGTTTTAGACCAAAATGAGGTTTGCCTGAAATATTGGGACAAACATCTTTATCTCTTGTTACATTATGATACTGGAGCACCTAAAAATGTTGTACAGGGTAGTGAGTGAAGTAAACAGAGTGCTGGGATGCATAGGGAGGGGAATAAGCATTAGAAGTTGGGAGGTGATCCTCCCACAGTACAGGTCACTGTGGCAGCCTCACTTGGAATACCGTTTAAGGTATGGGATTCCCCACCTGAGGAAAGAGTGTAACAAAATGGAGGTAGTTCAGTGCAGGGCAACTAAGATGATCCTTGGTCTGGGGATATGACATATGAGGAGCGGCTACAGAACTTAAACATGTACACCTATGAGAAGAGATGGGAGAGGGGTGACATGATTGAGATACACAAGTACGTGCACCAGATAAATAGAGTGGGAACAAAGGAACTCTTCTCCTTGAGTTAAAATACAGAAACAAAAGGAAATTCACTAAATCTGGTGGGGAAGGGGGATTTGAAAGGATGTCTGTAAGCACTTCTTCATGAAAAGGTAGGTGGACAAGTGGAATAAGCTACCAGAGGAGGTGCTACTAGCCAAATCAATCAGCAGATTCAAGTAGGGATGCGATAGGGTTTAGTTAGAAAAAGGGGGCAGTAACAAAGAGGGGACTGACACTAAGGCAGATCAGAATAGGTAGGTAAGATAAGCAGACTGGATGGGCTAAGAGCCTTTTTCTGTTGTCAGTGTCTATGTATTTATGTTTGACATCAGCAGCAGGGTTGGCAAGGATAGCTCAGAGTGTCCATATGGAGTCTTTCCTCCTGGGCAGGAGGGGGAATGTGGCACCGCATTTATAGTGGCCTTTGGTGATTGTGCTGCTGGTGGCATGGGTAACCATTCCTTTCCCATTATCTTCTGTGCCAGTCATTAGCGTATGCCTATTTATTTATTTATTTATTTATTTATTCATGTATCTATTTAGTTTTTGGTAACAGGGTAAGCCCAGTGAAAACAAAACCAGTTTTCATGAGCAACTGATCACATGGGTAGATGGTAAGGGAGAATAGTGGTAGAAATGGCTTGTCCTGAATACCTAGGATGATGGCCTCCACATGCTCACACCCCTATACCACCCCCTATACAGTACATGCTCATTGACAATGATGGACAGCTCAGAGTAAGCTATCATTCAATGAGCATGTACTGTATGCAGTACATGTTCAGTATCAGCTCAGTCAGTGGCCAGCCATCCTGGAGAGAGGAGGGCTATACCAGTCACTGGCTGGGGGTCTGGTTGGGGGGAGTAGGGTAGTGGGTCATTCCTTGTCAGGGCTGGGGGGTTGGGGTCCACTAGACCACTAGGGTATGGTGTACATACTATATACAGGGGATCGGTGATGAGAAGGTGGGGTCCAATAGACCACCAGGGAATTGATTTGCATTATTATACAAGGGGTCAGGATGGAGGGGTTAAACTGAACACCAGGGACAATTTTTGATATCTATTAGGCAGGTAATTGGGTAGGGGGAGGGACTAATAGACACCAGGGAGGTATGTTTTTACAAAATGAGATGGCAAACAGTTGGGAGGGGGACTGCTAGCCACCAGGGAGGTATTTTGTTTTTCTACAGGGGACAGTGATTGGTGGGGGAGGGACCACTACCCACCAGGGATATATTTTATATTTGTATAATCGGGCCGGTGATTGGTGATCATGGGGGGGGGCACTAGCACTAGTTAATAACTGTAATTTCTTTATCTATCAGGGCTGGTGATCAGTGATGGGGGTGGTGCCCCTAGTACCAGGGAATAACTGTACTTTCTTTATTTATTTAATTTATTTAGTTTTTGTTGACCAGATTTTAACTATAGGGCCGGTGATTGGAGATCGATGGAAGGGGAGTGCTAAGCTCCAAGCAGCCCATGCAAATGGGACCATAATGGAGATGCAAATGGCCACCTAGCACCTTGCATGCCCAATGGGTTCATTTGCATAGTTGCTTTTGTGAATTAGAAATAGTGCCCCTGCACTATTCATTGCTGCACCATGTTTCTGGCTGCATGTTGGGGGGGCACTACTGGGGTTACCGCTGCCTTGTACTAGCCCTATTCACAGGCAGATAGCCCGGTGCACTATCTGACTACAAACAGCACTTTTTTGGACACTTGGGCAATTGCAAGGTGCAATGCAAAATGTTGTATTGCCTTTGTGATTTTTTTGGTGACTCTAGCCCCAGGAGTCTAGGGATACAGCTATGTTCTTTAAATTCTTTGTAACATGAGGAATCATATTGGGCATTTTTAGAAACAAACAACACTGGAACAGGCACAGCTGTCAGAATTCATACATAATGTTTCAGATGCATTTTGAGTTCATACATTTGATCAAGGACTAAAACAAATACATCGCTACTATCTTAACATATCTGTCTATGACAGAGCATAAAATCATTTCTCCAAGAGCTCAAAGTACTATACATAACTAGTAACAGTACAAAGGATAATAAAGGGATACCATGCTATTACACACTATGCACTAACTTTACCTGGTTTAGTCAGCTTGTTATTAAGTCCAAGTCCCAAAATATGAGGACCTGCACCCCAGCATGTCTGAGGGCTATAATTAGAACATAAAATATGTCATTATGCAGCATAGTTAAATGGCGTATTGGAGAACATTCATTTGTTCTGACACACAGTGGAGGAAAAAAGAAAGCTGGAGTCATCAGAAGGAATCAGATGTTGTATTAGTAATGTGGATTTCAAAGTTGGGGTGGTGGCACTAAGCACAGATGTGAGGCTAGAAATGGTCCCTACTTCTTTGCAAAAATGCCAGGCATTCCCAATGAGGAGAAGGAGATGCATTCAAACTGAGTTAGGTTGGCCAAGGCAATGAGAAAGGTGATTACAGAGGGTGTGGTAGACTGGCACCACTTATATCAGTATTAGCCTGTTGTCTTCTATTACAGCAGCAATAAACCAATTCTTCTAATGTTTGGAGCATTGCCAAACTGTGTAAAGTCTCCTTGAGGCACTAGGTCTGATGAGCACAGGATAGGGAGCCCCAGCAAAGTGGTGCAATCTGCCAAGGCACCTTTCCAGAAAAGGTCATGGCTTGGGCACTCCCAGAGAATGTGAAGGAGACCCCCTCTGGTTGTGAACAATGCCAACATTTAGAATGTGGGAGTGCACCTATAGTGTGTAAGGCCTTGGGGGTTCTGTGCCACCTGTGGAGAATTTTAGTCTGAGTTAGCCTACCCTAAGTGTCTCTGTAAGCATGGTGAGCCATTACAATACAGGAATCCTACTGTTTCTGACAGACAGGGTGACCATATGCTTGTTCCACCTGATCCTGGCTTGTTCTAATATCTTTGTTGGGCATCCTGTACACTGGTGTACATCTGTCCCCCTAAACCTTTCTGCATGTGGGACAATACCCACTTCTGCAGCCAAACCCATGTATTGTGTCCATTAGTGGTCTTGTCCAGTCTCTGAACTGCTGCTCAAATCTGAAGATATTTCCAGAAGTCAGCTCATGGCAGCACAAATTTCATCTGAAGTAGCTGGAAGGAGAGTAACTCCTCAGAATAAGGAACAGATATGTTCAACAATGCCCATATCTCCATCTACTCCATGTCTTTCTACCACATGGCTGGGCCATAACAGTGATGCTGGGTTTTTCCCAAAGATAGGTGGGGGGCCTAGGTGGTGCCCTTGAGGACTGGGGAAAGATGTGAGGGACATGCTGCAGTCCAATTACTGCAGGGTAGACTGCAGAATGGGGTGTGACTGTACCACTAGTTTAACCATGCTTCTGTGATTCCTGGGAGGTTGCTGTTGTAAGGAATGGCAAAACCCCAGCTAAATGACACACAAGTTTAGAATAGGTACAACTGCACTCCTGAGAAAGTTAAACACTGATCATAATACAAATAGATTCATTTCTTAGTAAATTTATTTTAAACTTGATTCATTCATTAAAGGCAGCAAAAGTTAATTTGGTGCAGACAGCTAGCCAGTTCACGGATTTCAGTAGGGTTTGCCGCAGTGCTTCACCACAAAGACTTTGGCAGGGGAGTGTGACAAGGAACCTTTTGGGGGTTTCTGACATAGCAGCAGGCTCAGGCAGGGGTGTGTTATGCCTCCAGTTAGAGTGTTACCCACTGTGAGGCTCTCTTGCTTGAAGGTGACAGTCATTTTTTTTGGTTTGGGCCATGAATATGCCAGGGTGAAGCCTTCCATCCAAGTTAGCCCTAGCCCCCTCTTGTCCAGGGAGCCATCAGTTTCACCTTTCTCAATCAGGGGTTTGCCCTCCCAGATAAGGTAACTGAGGATTCAGTCTATTCTGGTATACAGCATGTCTGGAAGCAGCATGTGCAGATTGCTTAATTAACAGGAGAACATGGGCAGTGCTAACATATGATCCATGTCTATTTTCTCCATAAAGGATAGGTTGAGCTTAGATCAATGTTTGGTCCCACGGTCCAACTCTGTGATTACAGGCAAGATGTTAATTGGGATCTGTGAGTCCCATTTCCTAGTGATCTTAACCCCAAGGTATTTGAATTCCTGCTCTCCCCAGGGGATCTGTAGCCCTTTACAGCATAAGCATTCACACAGACGGTTAAGGGGGATAGGGATGTTTTGGAAAGATTAACTATCAGTCCAGAGACTACTGTAAAATCTGAAGGGTCCTGTAGGATCTGGGGGAGGGAAAGATGGGTGTGGGATGCTGTAAGCAGCAGATGATCTCCATAGATATGTGCCAAATAGTGCTCCCCCACCACTGTTATTCACTGGATGTTAACATTGGCCAGTAGCCTCATGGTGAGGGGGTCCAACTACAGTAGGAAGAGTAGCAGGAACAGAGGGCAGCCCTGGCATGTACCAAGCAGCAAGCAGAAGGGGGCTGAAAGTCATATTTGTGAATACCACAGCAATGGGCTTACTACACAGGGTGTGGATCCACCCTCTAAAGGAAGATCCATGTCCATACTCCTGGAGGACCTCATGTACGTAGTCCCATTCGATGGAGCTGAAAGCATTCATAAAGTCTATATGACTGCTGTCATTGGAGAACTGGCAGATTTAGCAAGTCATTTGAGGTTAAGGACCATGCAAAGATGGTCTGTCTCTGCCTTCTCTTTCTGGAGTTGAGCCTATGTTATGGAGAACTGGGATGGAGGAGGGCTTTTTCAATCCAGGTGGCTAAGGCTTTCTTTAGCATCTTGGTTTTAATAGAGTTGAAAGAAACAGGTTAGTAAATCGAGCAGTTCCAGGAATCATCAGACTTCTTGTTGAGTAGTATAATTCTGGCCTCATGCATGGTTGGGGAAGGCATTGCAAGGACTAAGTTTCTCTCATGGTGCATAAAGAGGGATATTATTATCTTACACACATGCTGCTATAGGTTGATGTTAAACCCATCTCTGCCTTGAGCTTTTTCTCTGGATATTTTTTGCAGAGCCAACTGTAGCTCCTGCTTTGTGAGATGGCTTTCCCTCTCATCTTGGAGCTCTACTGGTAATGTGGGATGTTGTACACCACTCAGAAACTTGTGTGGATAGGTCAGATTTGTGGGAAACAAATAGTGCATTGAAGAACAGCCTCAAGATGGCATTTATCTGCTTGTGTCTGTAACCAGTGAGCCATCTGGTGTGTGCAGAATGGGGATCCTGGATTCTGCTTGCTGATTATGCATGCAAAAGGTGAAAAGCTTACCCCCCTTTTCACCTGCTTCCAGAAGTTATGTTTTTCTGGAGAAGCTTCCATTCTGCTTTGCGATGCAAAATCATATGGATCGTGTATTGAGAATCAAGATCTGGGCAACGAGGACCTCATCGGAATGTAACACTTGCTTAAGTTAGTTGGCAGAAGGGTGAGGAAGTCCTTTATGGACTGTACCTACACATATCTGTTTTCTGAATAAAATTATCCAGCCATGCAGGTAGTCATTGAAGGCTTACCAAACTGTACCAGCATGTACCTCCCTTGAAGAGTAAAGATCAAAGTACAGAATAGCTTCCAAGTAAATCCATTCTTTGAATTTATGGTCAGCAACTAAGAGTTACACCTCCACTGTGTGGGGAGAGGCACTGACCCAAGAGGTTGAAAGCACATAGTCACCAGGGGATGGCTAAATTTGCTTATGCACCCAATAGATTGGGTCAGGATTCCACGGGAGGCTGTTGCATCTGGCAGCCAAAAATTGATCCAACTATGGGAGTCAAGAATGGGGGAGCAAAAGGGGTAGTCCTGATCAGTAGGGTTATCCCATCTACATATATCCACCAAACCCCATTCTTCCATCATGGCATGTAGAGTGGAACAGGCTTTGGGGTGTTTCTCAGAGGCTACTCATGAGTGATCTAGATAGGAGTCAGGAGCCAAGTTGGAGATAAGTTGCTTATCCTCAAGTTCAGCTGACACCTGTCGTAGATGTGGGAACATTTTGTGTCATCTATATTGAGGGAGAATAGGTTCATGATGATCCCTTTGCCCCCAGTGTAGATAAACCTCACAGTAGCTAATCTACCTGAGCTATCAACCAGTGAGTTTTCCAGACTCCAGGATAGGGATACGTTTATTACAATCATCAGGATTTAATGGATGTGGAGCTGTGCATCATCATCCCCACCATTCTTTTTTTTTTTTTGTCAGTGTGCGGTTTGCCCTGTGAGGCTGGTTTCCTGGATAAGTTCTACATCACATGGATGGATTTTAAATATTGCAGTACTTCTGTGCATTCAAGCAGGTGATTTAGGCCCTTCATGTTCCAGGACACCATCCTCACAAGAACCCAACACCAGGGGACACCATCACCTATCTCAGACTGATTTGTGTGTAAAAAAGACCCACCCCCCCAAAGGCAGTGGTAATATACCACTGGTGAGACAGTTGTGCATTGAAAGACAGTTATAAAATGAATAAAACCAATAACAGTTCAAGAAATAATTTGTATTCATTCTCAGTGAAGAGAAAAAACAATAAAGGAGAATACGGTAACAGCAATAGAACCCAAAAGAAAACCAATACTTCAACAATCTCGTATAATAATAGGAACATATAACCCAGCAGGAGGACTGACACTGTGAAAAATGAGTGAAGCAACAATACACACCTGCAATGACCTCTGAAACTAAGGAGGGAGAATACATGGGTCTAACTAACACAGTGAATGATTGATGTAGAAAGTTCAAATGCTGCTAGCAAAACACGTATAGCAGATAAAAAAAAAATGCATAGCCAGAAAATAGTATATCTGCTGTGTACACAAGAAAGAGGAGATATGCCCTGTAAGCCTTGACACAGAGGCATAAACAAGGTTATTGATGGAAAACCAGACTGGTGTCTGCAACAACTCCCTAAATTTAAATATATCAGATTATTAACTCTTAACACAGACCACCTGTGGGTTGTGCAAGTGTTAATACACTGTTGAACCTAGGAGCTGAAGAATTCCAGTCAGTACAGAAGACAACAAACATCTAATTCAACCCCTCTCCCCCAGTCCTAGGGGGTATGGATTGATACCTGACAGGGAGCAAATGGGTGAGAGTTTTGAGTTCTGTCCCTGTGTCTATTCCAGTGAGGGGATTAAGCTTAAGGGGGGCCTAAGGGAAAGTGGGGGGTAGAATCATAGAGGAAATAAATGATTAGCACTCCTTGCTGGCATTAAAGATGGGTCCATTCCTGACACCCCCCCCACCTATAGAGCTGCAATCAACCACCCCCTGCAGTGCTGACAGCTCACTCCCAGCATATTATGAAAAGTAGTAATGTTCTCAAGGTAGTGACAGGTAACAGCAGAAGAAATTAACCTAGAGATCCATGCTCATTAAAGACAACACTGATGTCTACAATGGAAGGATAGAGAGTTACACAGATGCACATATTCCAAACTTAAGAGGAGAGTTAGGCAAACACCATGGTGGCTGGAGAGCCTAAAATTACTCTACGGAGAGGGGGGAGTTGACATCATTGCCCCATCTACACTGGTAACCTGTGTTTGGAGATGAAGGATGCCTTTCCAGTGCTGCCTGTGCATAATAAGCTTTTTTAAGGAGGAGGCTCATGCTCCACTTCTCATCACCCTTAGCAGTAATAACAGTAATAGTGCAAGCATCTATACTGCCCACTCCTCAGGGATTCAATAAGGGCACCCTCTATGCCCACCAGATAGCAGAATCCCAGTTTCAATGGGTTCAAAGCTGGGATATTGCTAAGTGGGAAAAGGAGAAGAAGATGGGGGCCAATCCCAGGAGGTGATGCATGTCACATCCTACAATTGTTATGAAGACATTATGAAATGGAGTCTAGGAGTATAAGGAACCAGCCATCATAACAGTAACATTCCACAGAACACATAACACCAATTCCCTCTTCCCAACCCCTATCCACATTAGACTATATAACCTAAGGATAAAAGAGAAGAATCTGTGAAAAGAACTCATAATTGGGTCTCTGCATGAAAAAGGGCTACCAATGGAGCCACTCATTTCTAACTCATGACAAGTGCAGGGAAATCCTTGCAATATACTTGTTGATGAGGCTTTTTATTATTCCCCATGTAAAGAGATAAAAAAATAATGATATTTGACGCTTCTGTGCTATTAAGTTGCACTTTTTTCTCTTTAAAGTCTATCAGCAATGGTGGCCCTTTTTGTGACATAGCAACGGAGGTGCTGAAAACCTATTTGAAATGGTAGTGAATGTAATTTTTTCCCCCAAATAAACTATGCTGCAACATGGTATAGTCTCCTGTGTATATTTCTCAAGCTTTTTCTGTGTTTTCACCAGAAAGTAGCAAAACTACCTGAAATATACTCTAGCGTGTTGATGAAAGCAAATTTTAATTCTCTAAAAAAGTTTTAATTCAATCGAGGAAGCAGACTCCAGCGGTCATATGATCTCGCTCCACTTCTGGGCACGGGCACATGAGACCTTGCTCACATGGCGAGTGACCAGATTATAGTGAGCGCATGAGGCTTTCAGTGTTATAACTCTGCCTAAAGTGAAATATACTGGTGTAGACTGATATTTTTAATGTGTTGGGCTCTACATTGGGGCTGACTGTGCTACATGTAGATGGCACACTCACTTGGTGGGAAGCTGAGAATTGTAGTTCTCGGTCTTAGAGAACTACAACATGGGGACTTCAGTTTTTAGTGAAAACTCCCTGATCCGGGTTTGTTTTCCCCCAAACAGTAGTAAAACTATTTGCAATATACTCTAGTGTGCTAATGAAAGCATGTTTTAATACCTTTAAAAAGGTTTAATTCAGTCAGGAATCAGATTCCAGTGGTCACTTGATGGCGCTCCACTTCCTGGTATGGGAGCTTAAATCCTTGCTCACACAGCAAGTGGGTCAAGCTTGTGCAGGGCGTGCACATAGAAACACATGCAGAGACACCCGTGTGTGTCTGCATGTGTCTGCCATGTCCACTGAGTCAGGCAAGAAGGAGAGCGGGGTATATGGACAGGACAGCGAGAATAAGACAAAACCATTGACCGCAAAGGGAGGTAGGATAATTTCTGACAACATATAAGTAGTTCAAGAATTAGAGTTTAGGAGCTAAGGCTCTCACAGGTATGGGGATACTATCTAGCTACTGGACTACATAAGTGTGAGAACTATACATGTGTGTTGTTTATATGAGTGTTATACTCTATCAAAAAAGAGAAAATGGCATATAATTACTTGACAGACTCAATGGAAAGTATTGTTAATGAACTTCTAAAGGAGACTCTCCTAATAACATGTACTGTGTGCGGTATGCTAAAACATAACACTCAGATAGAAGTTAATGTAAGAGATTTCATCTGCACTAAGTGTGAATTACTGGGCATAGCCCAAACAGAGAATGTCACATTAAAGGCAGAATTAAAAGAGCTCAGCGATATAATAAAAATTCAAGAGTTTGTGACCATGGTGGAGCAAGAAAGCGAAACCTTTACAAGTACAAGAAAAGTACATGCAATACACACCATAGCCCTGAAAATGTTCCTGAACTCATCCCCAGTCAAAGAAAAGTAGATAAGCCACTACTGGCCTTTTAAATCTAGATAGAACAGAGGACACTGTCAGATAGAGAATAAAAGATAGGAACATTTATAATGTTGAGACATCGAACAGGTACCCGGCAGTACGTAGAGAGGAAGAGCTAAATAGAATTACACACACAGGCAGCCTTCCCCCAAATCCACAGTGTGAGACCCAATCTATCAGTCAGGCTGCACCCACTCATGATCATTGCAAGAAAACAGGAATTCTGACTATATGAATCAAGAGACAATAGCCTCTATTGGCACCCCATCTAACCAAATAAATGACAAATCTTTTAAATACATTGTTGGGGACTGTATTATAAAACTTTTTCACTCTGACATTTGTGGTAATAATAATAAAGAACAAACAATGGTCTCATCCTATCTGGGTGCTAGAATAAGAGACATTTTTAAATGACTGGGCACAGTTCATATCCCGTGTAATTCTACTGTTACTCTACATGTAGGGACAAACAACATAGTGAAAGAACATGAAAAGGACAGCAGTAGTAGTAGTAAACTGATAGAACTGGGGGTCTCACTAAAGAATAAGGGGCATAAGATTAGCATTTCAAACATCTTGCCAAGCATATTAGCATATAAAGAAAAAAAATCTTACTATTGAAAGAATTAATGCAAGATTGTTCAATCTGAGCAAGGAAAATGGCACTGGATTTATTGATAATTGGCCCACTTTTTGCAAAAAAAAAAGAATTGTATGGTAAAGATGGTCTCCGTTTAAATAGAAATGGAGCCCAGATGCTGGCAACAAACATCAATAAAGTCATGAGAAATAATGATTTAAACTAATAAGGTGGGGGGAGGTGACCACAAATAGTGCATATGTGAGATCATCCAATAGGAGACAGTGTAGCAGACACAATATGAAAGTACTGACATTTAGTGCAAGAAGCATTACTAATAAGATGGATGATCTACTTGCCAGTTTGAATATCTCTCTGGTGGATGTGATAGCTATCACAGAAATATGGAGGAGGGATGACTCAGGAACATTTACTTATTTATTTAACACACTTTAGGATTACAACCTTTGAGTCAGGGGCTCATTTACAAAGGCGCTGGGTCAGAAAAAAACAAACATAAACACTTAATACATATAGACATAGAATGGCAGCTAAAGGTTACATTTTTTTTCAGTTGCACAATATTGCAGAATCAAGATCAGCTATACATTTCATTGAACATGTTACAGAGAGCTGTATTTTACAGTTTTCAAGAAAACAATATTTTACCCTAGTTAAATGTGACCTGTAACCTCCCCTAGAGCTCCACTTTTTTGGCACCAGTTTCCCCCGCTCTTACCCCTTATCCCCCCCCACACCACACTGCCTCACTCACCCCCTCCTCTCTCTAATGGCACTTTCAGATATGGGGCCCTCCAGCCAATCCACTTTGTACTTTTGCCACCCACCTCTACCCACAGACAATGGCTCCTTATCCTGCCTACTTCTTCCTGACTCCCTTCTACCCTATACTAATTATATACTGTTCACTCTGAAACTTGTCTGAAGCTGGCTTATGTCGTCTCTCTCTCCATTTTTGGCTGTATAATAAATGCTTAGACATCTTTGTGTTTTTAAGACTGTAACCATTGTTGAACTTTGTATGTATGTTACCTTACATCCTTTGACATGGAACTTTTGTAAATGAGCAGTTCCTGCTCAAGGATATTTGTAATCCTAGAGTTTAATAAAATAAAAATAAAAAAACAGTAAGTTTGCTGATAGAAGGAGGGAGTAACAGGTTTGATATTTACAGTGAAGTAGAGAATTAGACAGATATCTTGTGAGTGCAGCCAAAGGAGGCATTGTTAATAGGTAATGTTTGGTAGCCCTATCGGTAGGAGCTTACTGGTGGGGTGGTCCCGTAAGATGATAGACATGGGGAAACATGTGGAAGGACTCTCTATTTTTGAAAATAATAGAACCCACAAGAAGGGTGGAGGAATCACACTCTATATAAGACAGAATATTGCATGCATCATCATTAGTAAAATTAAAACTGATTCAAGATTGAAATCATTATGGGTACAAATTAATGGTGTGTTTGATAAGGCTATAATCATTGGCTGTATATACCGACCACTAGAAAATACTAGTGACATACTGAAGCAAGTAATGGAAGAAAAGAACAAAGCATCTGACCTGGGCAAAATTATTACTGTGGGTGATTTCTATATTACTGGGATAGATTGGTTTAATCATAGCTCTTCCTCCAGTTTGGGCACACTTATCCTTGACACCTGTATGGAACTAAACTTAATCCACCATGTTAAGGAGCCCACTAGGGGCCAGGCAATTTTGGACCTGGTATTAGTCTCAGATACTATTATCATCTAGGACTGTACCATAGGTCCCCCATTGGCAAATAGTGACCAGAAAATTATTACATTTATGGTTAACTGTATATACAACCCAAGGAAAAGTTGTTCCACAATGTATCTCCTTGATAGAGCAGATAAAGAGGGAATTGCAAATGCAATGAATGATATCACATGGGAAGATATTTTAAACCGCAAATCAGCTGATGACATGTGGGAAATCATAAAATATTCTATTCATTGGATAGCAAAGGAGAATGTACCAACATACAAAAAACAAGTGGACAGTGTAGGCCCAAGAGGATGAGCTGACAAATTAAAAAGCTCATTAAAAAAAAAGATAGACTCTATTAGAAATATATCAGGCACTGACTTACTACATGGGGCTTTCAAAAAAGCACTAAGACAGTGTAAGGCCAGAATTAGGCAGGCAAAAAGGAATATGGAAACAGCATTAGCTGTAAATGTACATAAATCAAACTATAAACAATTTTACTCATGTATAAATTTACTAAAAAAGTCATCAATTAAGTGGGGCCCATTCATCAGGATTCAGCAATCATTACAGATAATAAACAGATGGCACAGGCATTTAATCAATACTTCTGTGGAATGTATAAAGTGGGTGGCAGTGAAATAAGAAAAGATCATTCCAATCCTGAGACTATGATTAATATAACCAAAGATGAACTCTGAGAGAAAATTCAAAAATTGAATAAACACTCATCTGCAGGTACTGATAAAATATCAGCAGAATTATTGCAGATTATGTCCAACCATCTACTAATACCCTTGAAACTTTTGTTCGAATAATCTATTAACAAGGCTGAGGTCCCGCGTGACTGGAAACGTGCTCACATTGTACCTATATTTAAAAAGGGAAGGAAATAACTTATGCAGAATTATTGGCCAATTAGCCTCACAAGTGTATTTGGAAAAATATTCAAGAGCATAATAAAAGATAGAATATCATCTGTCATGGATGTAATTAATCCCTCACAGCATGGATTTACTAAGGGTAGGAGCTGCATCACAAACTTGCTAGTTTTTTGTGATCAGATCAGCAAACTCCTCAACATTAACAGTCCCTGTGACATAATATACCTGGACTTTGCCAAAGCTTTCTCCTTAACACCACATTGGGCTGGCAAGATGGGGAAAAAAACTATTTTCTGCCGTTTTTTTGCTAAATATCAAAAAATCTAAAAGGTATCAATAAATGAAACGCCACTCATTTGTAAATATTTCTGTGCTGAACAACTTTCATGCTGATAGTTTCATGCTATCATTTTTTGGTTTTAAGTTATTTGCATTTGAATATTGTTAATACTGCTACTGAGGCCGAACATTCTAAATGACATCAGCACTGTGCAGACAAGAGGCTGATGACATAAACACTGTGTGGATAAACTGCTGATGACATAAGCATTGTATACATAAATGAAATTTATGTACACAGTTACTCAGATAAATGGATTTATCACACTCTGTTTATCTCCACCCATATTACATAAATGGATTTAACTAATGCATTTTGAGCCCACTCCTATTGCATAAATATCTATCTATCTACACACACACACACACACACACACACACACACACACACACACACACACACACACACACACACACACACACACACAAACAGCCTCTGTCAGGGTAAGCAGCAGAAACTTCCCTGAAAAACAGATGGAGATAAAAGGAGGCGTGTTCACTGCCAGCGAAGAAACACATGTAATGAAAACTATGAACAATATATAATGGGTTTTTTTTTGTGTTTTTAATTTTCATTTTGTCCTTCACACTGGGGGCAGAGCACTGTACCAGATCACCCACCCGTGAGCCCAATCACCCTCAACCAACCCGGAGACTCCCCACAGCTTGCCCCCCATTGCAGGGCCAGGAGGGGAGCAGCCTGCCTCCCCAGAGCACAATCCAAATCCAGGAAGGCGGCAGTGGTAAGCCAGTGAGACAGGGGTGAGTCTTCTTGAACCCCCCCTGATCGGGCATGTGTGAGGGCACACCTCAACTGCTGGCTGCTTGCCTTCCCAGCCTGCACCACCCACAGCCCCCACCAGAGGATGATTGACAGGTGGGACAACAATCCCTCCCTCCCCAAGACAGGAGAGCAGTCCTCCAGATTCTTGATCCTCTCTCACCCCTTCCAACCCCCGACAGCCTGGGCTCATTCCCGAGCCTAGGTTGCTGGCGTGGCATGAGGTGTGGCGTCCAGTGCCTCAATCTCCACTGCAACTGGGCCAGATGATACATAATGCTTTTAATGTGTTTTTGTGTGTAAGGAAAGTGTGATGATCAGGGAAACAACACTTATTTATGTATTTATTTAGTTAATTTTCTATTTAAGGTAATTTTATTTTAGGGCCTACTTGAAGGTTTTTAGTATGTAACAGTAGCATCCATGTTTGTGATGGAAGATCTGTTCTTTTTGTAGGTTGCTGATTTGGTTATTGAGTGGCATGGTACTGACAAATCCAGCCATATTTTGGACGACAATGCTGTAACAATACATGGTCACCAGACTGATTTTACCCATTTGTAGACCCACTTATATTAGTCAATAACCCATGTTTGCTTGACTAATCAGCATACAGCTTTTGGTAGATGTCACAGGCAAATGTTTTACAATAAAAATATAAAAAACAAAAAGGTCTAGGGTCATTTAACAAACAAGTTGTGAGTGTATAAGGGTAGCCAGTGACAGGATGCAGTATATATTGTAGCTGGATATATTAAGAAATATCACAGAATGTCCAATTTAAGGGAATGGTGATTTCTGTGATATATTGTTATATATTTTGATATTCTAAATCATGTCATTGGCTACAACTGTAACTATCATGTGATTGGAGGCATTGTCCCCATGCTATATACATATTTCATAATAATAAGCAGAATATATATTGCAGAATGGGCACTTAATTACAATGATTCATTACATACAGTAGGTCTGTTTTGTATTGTGTAATAGTAAATAAAGTTATGGGTGCTAATCAAAGGAAAATCATATTTTTTTGTTGAACATATTTAAAATCTCATCAGAAGGCTGACCCGGTGGTGCTGAGGACTGAGGTGCTTGATGACACACCTCTCGCCATGCCGGTGACCTGGATCCAAGAAAGAACTTGGGAAGCCAGGGGTTGGCAGGGAAGGGAGAGGACTGAGCATCTGGAGGACTGCTTTCCTCTCCTAGGTGGGTTGCAGGAATGCCCCACTCTGTAGTGGCCCCCAGTGGAGATCTGGGGCACTACAAGGAGCAGCACTGTTGAGGCGGAGCAGTGGTGGACATCAGCACTACGTGAGCAGATGTCATTTCACTTCAGTGCTCCAGGGGAAACATAAGGAGGAAAACCCCAGCTACTGCAGAGGTGACGATGGAGCTCAAGTGCTGAAGCCCATATGCCCAATGCATGCCCTGGCCTGACTTTACTCTCCCAATTCCCTGTTCCTCCCATGAGGTGGCAGTGGGGGGGGAAGGCTAGCACCTGATTCCTTGGTCAAGGTCAGGGTTCAGGTGGGTCGCAGAGGCGAGAGCAAGTGGGTTCCTGTCCGAGAGATGCCCCGGTAACCGGTCACCGGGAAGGAAAAAAGAGTTCACAAAAAAAATCCCATCAGAAAACCATGATGTATGTGAAGGACCATCTTTACCTCAAATAATTCTCAAGAGTATTTCTAGCAATATGCTTTTAGTAAGTAGCTTTAAATGTTGCATATAGCACTAAGAACCAATAAAATAATTTTACAGTAATGTACTGATGAGAGAAGGATAAATACTTGAAATAATATCTCTAGACTTGCAGTCAAAGGAAATTGCTTCTGGGTGTTTCTGCTGGTAAAATATAATAGTTGAATTTTTTATAAAGTGAATGTGATGAAAATAAAATAATACTGTTTGATCCTTTCAGCTGCCATTGCATGGGCATCTGAAAACTTGCTAGTCATTAGAGTAGGGATGTTTCAGTTGACAAGGTTAAAGACTGAAGTAGCTACAGCAAGAAGTTGAGAATATTTAACAGTTTAAAAGGATATAAGTTTCAAAAGAAATAAATACAGATAATTTTGAATGATAGCAACTAGAAACTCAAAAGGATGTCTTACTTTTAAAAAGAATATACCTTAGTACATTATCTTCTGGCACTTTATACTTAAGCCTGTTTTATGAACATTAAACTCAATAAATATTACTGAAATATGAAACTGAAATATGAAAAATTAGTGAACAATTAAAATCAAGTTTACTTTGCTTCTGGTTTCCATTTATGATTATTTAAAATATGGAACAACAACATTGTTTTGTTACTTGTGAAATACATTGAAATGTTTTGAATGTTATACATTTTTTTAACTATACAGATAGGAAGATGATCCCATGTTATGCAACATCTCATTTTCTTGGGTTCCTGTGAGACATGACCTGTAGGATAAATATGGTTGCCAATGAAAGGCAGCCTCAGTTATCAAATGGTCCCTCCTCCAAGGAAACAAGGAAGACAGGGGGATGGGGGAGTGAGGTCTCCAAGGGGAGGGGAGGATGGTGAGGTCACCAAGTGACTCATCTGACACTACAAGGTAAAGGAATGGCCCATTGGCAAGGGGGATGCACTTTGGTTGCCTGGGAGAGGAAACAGGGTGTGGGGCATAGAGGGGTATAAGAGCTGGAGCAACCCTCCAGCTGCCCTCTTTTGTTGAACATTTTTGGGATTTTTAGCACAATCTCTGGCGGCAAGGTAAAGCAGGCTGTAGTCCCCCTGGGGCCTTTGGGACACTGGGGGCCATGGTAAGATTGATTTAGTCATATAGAATATTGTTTGAATAATTGTGGAGTAGAATGGTAGTTTTTGATGGAGCTCCAGAAGGGGAAGAACTGAGCTGGTTTAAAAAAAAAAAAAAAAGTACAATTTAGAGTAACAGTTGGAAAGGGTCTACATTTATGCAGTCATAGGTATAAGAATGATGTTAAGCCTGTGGTGTTTTTGTGGATTGCTCCCGGCGTGCTCATAGGAGAACTGGCAAGGATGTGGATAGCACCACGAGACGGGGGGCCTTGGCCACGGTCATCAAGGAGGGGCCTTGTGGAGTTGGCATGGTGGATTATATGTTGGTTTTCATGCCCTTGGGAAGCTCACCATAGCTGGACAAACAGGGAATGGTGCAGTAAGGCCTGGTCCAAGAGATCACATGGCAACACGTCCGCCAGGTGTGGAGAGGTGGCATGTTTCTATGTGGGTTGTTTGTGTGGTGCTTCATTTGCCTGCATGGTCAGGTCCGCCCCCCCAGAAATAAGGCAAGCACTGGCATGAGCCGAAGGGGAAGCCACACTCGGTGGCTGGCTGTCCTTGTGGCTGGGAGATATGAAGCTGCAAGGAGGATGGTGCAGAGGTTGCAGGGTGGCCTGCCAGTGCATTTTGGTAGTTAGAGAAGAGGAGTCAGCAGGCCCGATTGTAGGGCAGTGCCAGAAAAGAAAAAAATTGTCTTAAAAGGAAATGTACTTTGTTTACATGCTTGGGCTCCAAGGGAGCAGTATCACTGCAGAGTATGACACTCATTCTCGAATGGTGCAGAGTGAGTGGTTACTGTTTTGGTCATTTTTTCCTTGTTGTTCTCTCTTGGGAAGGAGCTCCAGTTTTCAGTGGGTAGCTCAGGGGACCACCGGTGGGCCATGAGTTATGGGAAGCCTTTCCTCTGGAGGGGTGGCTCGGGACAAGTGGGGGGGTGACCAGACTGGTAAGTGGGCCGCACAAACAGGTGTGCCGTAAGAGAAAGACAAAGGCACGAGGGGAAGTGGTCCCAGTTTTGGAGGGCAATAAGGGGGACTGCTGTGCAGAGGAGAGGAAGGCATCAAACCAAAGTAGTGCTGGGAATTTGAACAAAAAAAAGAAGGATAACAGTAAATAGTTAAGAAAGGAATGAAACAAGCTTCAAATGTAGAAGGCTGGAGGACCAAATATAGCAACCGGCTGGTGATGAGCATAGGTGGCCATGAGGGCTGGAAAGGGGGAGAGGGTGTGGGGGGATAGAGGGTGCAAGGCTCATGAGCAGGGCAGGCATTCACATTCCTCAAAGGGCATCAAGGTGATTCATGTTTTTTTTGACCGGGGAATGGCATGGATGGCCGGGAGGTGGGCCGATGGAGACCCAGGATAGATGGATGGGCTGAGCAGGCCATGGCAGACCTACAGTCCACGTGGCCACAGACAACCAGACTGCCCCCGCATCAGGGGCACACAGGTGTGATCTTTGGAACAAGTGTGAGTGGAGTGGCCATGATTTATGGTGTCCAAGGAGTACTAAGAGGGAGTTGCAAGAGGATAGTGGCATAGGCTACAGTGCGAAGGAAAGTGAGGGGATTGGAATTTATGGGCCAGGGCAGCGGGGCGTACCAGGGGTCAGCGCAGGGTTTGAGGAATGCAGGGAGTGTGACAAGTCCAGTAGGTGCACAGGCAGGGTGATGATGGGGCACTAGGCATGTGGCAGGCAGCTCCATTGGTAGGTACAGTATCTGGCAGGCAGCAGGAGGTGAGGGGCACCCTGGCAGAGAGACTCTCAGTGGGTGCCAATGGGAGCATACAAAGTGTGGATGGGTCAAGGAAGGGCGATGAGGTGAGGTGCGGAGAGATGACAGGCAATGTTCTCCACTCATGTTCCTCTTTTTGTCTTGTAGTGCAATAGAAGGAAGACGGCACCAAAGAAGGCCCTGGTTTCCAGTGCCAAAATGATGGAGGAGGCATCCAGGTTGATAAGTCAAATGACTGAGCTGGTGGAAGCCACAAAATGAAGGGGGGAAGAGGAGGAAACATCCAAGAAGAGGAAGGAGAGGGACTACGGGGTAGGAAGGGGCAGAGGAAGGAAGAGGTCAAGGGGAGCTGGGACTTGCCTTTCCCTGGTCCCACGACCAGAGCCCGCACTGGAGCCTGCAGGGCCCGGTCCAAACGGGGTAAGGGCAACATGGATGTCAAGAATGAAGGGCAGTTGAGAGTATTTGGAGGGGTTGATAGAGGATATGGGGGATAAAGGGTTTGAAAGCATGGAGTGGGCTCTACAAGCCATCAAGGGCAGCAACAAGGAAGGCAGGGGGGCCACAGAGAGCCCACCAATAAAGAAAAAACTCTACGATGGTCCCCCAGGTTTTACTATAGGTGACCATGTGCCAACCTCACCAAAAGAAAAAATTTGGAAAAGAGCATGTGGATATTTTTGGCTTGGAGGATGAGGACACTGCCAAAAAATATGAGCTAAAAGAGTTGGTAGGATAATCGGAGATGGCGGTGGTGCTAGCAGTAGTGGGACTCAAGGAGGAAGAGGCAAAGTATAAGGGGAAGAACATAGACAACTTGGCAAGCAGCTTTTCTCATAGACAGTACTCTGATCCTGGAGAAACAACCGAAGTTGGTGAACCCCTTGTTGGCTTTCACGGCACTCATCAGGGATGCTTATAAGACCAAATTGGATTACGGGTGGTTGAAATATGATGAGGCCTTTAGGAAGCAGATGGCAGTGAAGGGCGACCTGAGGTGGGATTGTACACACTAAGAGCTGTGGGTGAGAACACTATCGGGCCTGGTGGGGTGGCATGGGGGGAGCATGTCAAGAAAAGCACACACCCCTGTGGTGACAAAGACAAGATGGGGTTTCAACAAAGCCTCATGCATGTGGGCAAACTGCAAATTTTTGAGTGTTTATTCACATTGTGCAGGATCACACCTGGTGGCGAAGTGCCAGCCAGGGGGGGATAAGAGTGGGCAGCATGGGGAGCAGTACCAGGAACAGCCCTTCCAGGGGGGAGGGGAGGGGGCCGGCTGAGGCAGGGGGGGGCACAGCAGAGGGGTTTACAACTCCAACTAAAGGTGGAATTAATTGGAAGGGCTATCATGGACACTGGGGTTTTCCCTTGGAGAGCACCCCTAGAGTGGTGAGCGTGGTGGAATGTTGGACATGGGAATACCCTAATGCGGTGAAAGGAGAGTTCCTATGGGAGGGTTTTAGGGGGGATTTTAGTCTGGGTTTTAAAGGAGACAATGGGCAATGAGGGTGAAGAATCTGGGGTCTATGAAAGGGAGGGAGGATATTGTCTGGGCAAAGATTCAGAAGCAGGCCATAGCGGGGAGGGAGGAAAGACCCCTGGCTGAACCAGCATGCCCGCATTTCAGGGTGTCTCCATTAGAAGTAGTACCCAAGAAGAAGGAGGGTGAGTTTCGGCCCATACACCACCTCTTCTATCCGGAAGGGGCGTCAGTGAAGGAGGGGATCCCGGAGAGCCTACGGGCAGTCTCGTATGCTTCCCTGGACCAAGCAGTGGTGCTTATAAGAGCATTGTGAGGGGCATGTCTGGCTAAGATGGACACTGAGTCTGCCTTCAGGCTGCTGCCAGTGTGGCCAGAGGATTGGGATTTATTAGGTTTCAATTTGAGGGGGGCTTATATTTCAACAAAGCCATGCCTTTTGGCTGCTCGGTGACTTGTCCCACTTTGAGGGGCCTTTAGCTCATGGGTGCAGTGGGTATTTAGCTGGAGATACAGACACAGGAGGGTGGTCTGCTATCTGAACAACTTCCTACTGATATGGGGTAGTCAGGCAGAGGCAGAGGGGATGCTGGTGGACTTCAAGGAGATATGTAGGCACTTAGGGATACCACTGGTGGAAGGGAAGATGGAGGGGCTGAACCAATAGTTGGAGTTCCTAGGGATCAAAGTGGATATGGTGAGAGAGTGTTTTTGCCTGCCTGCGGACAAAGTTGCCCATCTGAGGGGTTTACTAACACAAGTGGGAGGGAGGAGGATGGGGAGGATGCCACTGGTATTGGTACAGCAGCTGCTGGGGCACCTCAATTTCACCTGTAAGGCCATCAGCCCAGGCAGGGCTTTCACTAGGAGGCTTGCAAGGGCTACAGGAAAGGCAAGGATGCCTCATCACTGGGTTGACATCACAAAGGGCGTGAGGGAGGATTTGGAGGCATGGGAAGAGTTCTTGGGGGTTATAACGGGGTTACATTCTGGCAGGACAAATGGGAATAGAACACTGGGTTTGAGCTTTGGGGTGCCCTGGACATGGGGGTGTATTTCAAGGGGGATTCAATTTCTAAGGCATGGCCCGGGGCATGGAAGACAGTGGGGATGCTGAAGGACATTACGTTTCTGGAAATCTTCCCCATCTGGGTAAGTTTGGTGGTGTGGGAAAACAGGACGATGGGAAATGAATACTGCTTTGGTGTGATAATAAAGGGGTAGTAGAGGTGATAAACAGACAATGGGGGGTGACAGAATCAATGGGGTGGGTTATGGGGCAATTGATCCTGCTGGGGCTGCAGTTAAATGTGTCATTCAGAGGGCAGTATCTTGAAGAGATCCAGAATAACTTGGCTGACAGTCTTTCCCCTTTACAGCTGGACAGGTTTCCGGAGCTGGCGCCAAATGCAGCGGTACACCAGACCAGGGTTCTGGACCACCTATGGGAGACTGGAGGGAGAAAGCCAGGTGGCTGTACAGGAGATCCCGGGTGCCTAACATGCTGAGAGCATACGAGGGGGTGTGGGCATAGTTTCAGGATTTTCAGTCAATGGCAGGTGATGGGAGATCAGATGCAACAGTACGTAGTGAAGAACTGGGAGGAAGGCCTTGCCCATACAATGATGGGGGTGCTGCGGGCAAGCATAAGCTGGGCGTGTAAGGACAGAGAGTGGCCAGATGCCATAGGAGGGAGGAACGTGAAGCGGATGGTTGCAGGGTGGCAGAGAGGGCATGGGGCAAGGAAGGATAGAAGGAAGCCCATCAGGGGACAGCTGCTGTGGAGAGAGAGATAGGTTCCCTGCAGCATGTTTGCACCACGGCAAAGGAGGAATGCCTCTTTAGGGCAGTTTTCACAGTGATTCTTAAGGGAGCCTTCAGGGTTGGGGAAGTGGTAGCCCCGAAGAAGTCGGAGTCAAAGCAAGGACTACAGGCAGAGGACATTGAGGTAGGTTGTGATAAAGTGGTCATTCACTTAGTGCAAAGACAGACCAAGAGGGGAAGGGTGCAATGGTGATATTGGCCAGGCAGGGGCCAGGTGAGGTGTGCGCAGTAGAGGAACTGCAAAAGTATGAAAAGGCTTGGGACACAGGGGAAGAGATGTGGTTCTGACACAGTGGATGGGAGCCCAGTCACGGGTTTCCAGGTCGGGGGTGCTAAAGAAAGCACTCGCCTTCATTGGTGAGGACCCAGAGGAGTTTGCCCCACATTCCTTTTGCATAAGGCCTTGGAGGTGGCCACACAAGGGGTGTCGGAAGCAGAGGTGAAGCAGGTGGGAAAATGGAAGTCCAGCTGCTATTAAAAGTACGTGACATAGTGACATGTCAAATGTCTCAACCCGTTATTTTTCTTTCCCCTGCAGGAGAAAAGTGACAAGTATGGTTGGTGGGACACTCATTTGTCTACCGGGCTGAGAGGTTTGCAGCACCAAGGAGTGGTGGGACACAGCTGCGGATGGATATGCAGCACACGAGGGTAAAATGGAAAGGCTTGAGGGGAATGAGATGGGTGCAGCTGATGCCACTCTTGGAGGAGCTCCAGATGCGGTGAAGCATGCTGGATCTGCTCATCATCCACTTTGGGGGTCATGACTTGGGCAGCACACCATGGGGTGTATTAGCACAGGACATAACAGCAGATTTGGAGCAGGTAAAAGGCTTAGTGTGGTTCTTGGCTGGTCCGAGATCACTTCCAACAGGGTTTAGAGGGAGATGAAGAAGGTAAAACCAGTGGCAAAGGGGAGAAAAAGGCTTAATAGGAAGGTATCTAGGGCAGTAATTGAAATGGGAGAGGTACACATACAGCACAGGGACATATCCTTCGAAAGGGTAGAAGTATATAGATCAGATGGGGTGCACTTATCGGAGTTTGGCATGTGTCTTTTTCTGGGGCCCATACTTGACCTGATAGGTGGTGTGGATAAGAAGGGTTTGATATACTAGCCCGTAAGGGGGGACCCCCATCTTCCATCACCAGTGGGATATGGGGCAGTGGAAAAGAGGAAGGGGGAGCGAGGGGGGTTATATGGGGGGGCAGACAGATTAGAGGGGAGGTGGGCAGTCTAACACATGCTAGGGGCAAAAGAGCACCCAGGCATGGGATAAAAGTGGGGTGGGGGAAGGGGTAGAGATTAGGGGCCGGATCATAGTGTCCGGACCTAGTAGGGTGGAGGTCCTTGCAGGACAGTACCTGGTACTGGTGTTGGTGTGGGGCACGTATCAGAGTGTCCGGGACCTCAAAGGCGAAGTGACATGAGGAAGATGCCAGGAAGGAAGAAAAGACAGAAGATTCTATACATTTGTTATATTGTTTGAAACTGAGCAATTTGTAATGACTGCTTTGAGAAAGAAATTGGGATGTAAATATCATATAGTGCCTGTAATAAAATGTTGCCAACAAGCGTCCAAGCCAGCAGTAGCAGAGTGATTTATTTCCAGGGGAAGGGGATCAAATTGACAATGTATTTAAACTTCAGTACTAAATAGTGAGGCACGTGGCAGCAGGGCACAGTGGTAACACTTATGCATATAAAGGTTCCAGTGCTCATCCATAACTATCTCAGTAGTAAGTGCAGACATCCCCTTTGTCACAGTTATGGGAGGAAAGGGAACTGATGACCTTTTGACTTGCAGGAGTTCTTTCCACTTTATTTGGTCTGGTGATGTGAGAAGAATAATCAAGGCAAACTCCCTGGAGGGGATGGGGAATGCTATCTAGGTAAATAAGTGATACAGTATATGGTGGGAATAGCCTAATAAGGTCAAAACATGTATTTTATATGACACTAAAGAGTTCCCTGATATGTTCTCTATGGGTTTGTTGCTTCTACCCTTGAGATTAGAGTGAGTGACTGCACACAACAGATTTAAAAATAGATCTTCATTTAAGCAGTAGAATACCAGAGATAAGTTTTTGTCTGGATAACCTTTGCTAGCTGAGGTTCTGCTAGATCCTGTGGCTACTTACAGAGAAGCTGCAATGCTGGCTGTTCAAGAGCAGGACCAGGCTGCTTGGATGTAATGTAGAGTGCTGGTTCTGGGAGGCTGTGATGCTCGCTGGTTCAGAATCAGCCTTCTGGGATTTATTTATTATTTGGAGTTTGGTAATTCAAAAATGCATGGGACAGACATAAGACAGTTCTAGTGGGGAGGTTGGAGGAAGTAAGCGGTTGATTAACTAGAATCTGCAGCTTTTCAATCAGGTAGGGAAATGGGCAGACTGGGTGGGCTAAGCGGTCCTTATCTGCCGTCAAATTCTATGTTTCTATGTTTCTGTTTCATGTAGATACACAATGCAATTAAATGCCTATTTTCAGGTGTGATTGGGGAGGGTACAGAACAGAAATAACAAATTCTAAGTATTGAATAAAACAAAATACAAGGATGAAGTGCAGACTGCTGTTTCCTGGAGACTTCCAGGAGGATCAAGCTGCTTTCCAGATACATGGCACATGCTATTATCCTCCTGATCTCTTGTTTGATCATCAGTTAACTATCTGACTGCACTTAGTTGTTGTTTTATAGACAATGGCCCACTTTGCATGCCACCACCAATAACCAGGACACAACTGCTACAAGATATTGACCTCAAAGAGCCCTGCTTACTGTCTCTGCCCTCCTTCAAAGGGACCATGGCCTTATATCTTCCTTCCCCCATGGAAAACATTATCTTTCAGCATTTAATAAATGATAATCAGGAAACTTTGTAATGACCAGGAATTACTGCAGACAGCCCTTCCAAAGGTTGCTCTGCTACCGAAATCTACTTGTTCCACCATCACTGGCAGTGCTCCAAGCCCATCATTCTTTGATAACAGTCACTATGTCAGCATGGTGATATCCCTTTCTTCTGCCACTCTTTGCATTTGAGCAGTGTACCTTTGGTAGTTTCTGTTCACCCATCCCAGGGTTTATTTTTATTTTAGTCTTTAGTAACCAGGTAAGGCCCACTAGGCACAACTGCCTGTTTTCAGAGGCAACCTGGAAGCCCTGGGTGGTTAAGTGACTTGTTCAGAGTCACATAGTATGCAAGTGGAGGTTGTGAGAATCAGACTCAGGTCTGGTCTACTGGATGTACCAAGCTCATTCACACCTCATTCCTCTAACCTGTAGGCTATACTGCCAGCCCCATTCCCATACCCGTTCCGTTTTAATAACCAGTCAGGGTGAGCACTGTATTAATATATCAGCTGCCCATCCACCTTCAGTGGAATAAAGATGATTAGATGTTTTGGGCAAAAAGACATATGTTTCTGCCTCTTTAGGACTATGCACTGCCACCTATCAGCCTAATCTTACTCAGGACCAGCTACATATTTTGGAGGAGCTTCCTGTACTGATCCTTGATTTGGCTCCCAATGACCATAAAGACCTTCTGTTAGAAATAGCCTCTAGGCCAGTGGGTGCCAGTAGGCACCACTTTCTCACAGCATAGAAAGCCTCATTAGCTGCTATGCATGTACCAACCACAGCCATCTGTCTCTGTAGGCATGCTTGGCTATGACTTTCAAGACTGTATTTTCAACCCCACTTCCAGGAAGATCCTTAACTCTTCATTAAGTTAAATTTTCTGTTCTCTAAAAGTGCATGTCACATTATCAACCAAACTATGGACCTGTTACCTGAACTTCCTTGAGGAGTTCTCATTTATTGTCTTGTCTCCCCTCAGCTTCATAACTTGTGAGTTTACCATAGGTTTTTAATATAAGGTTTTCTGAAACTTTTTCCCAGTCAAGAATACCCCCTGTCTACAGAAGGCTTCCTACACATATCTTGCATTCCCCCATCTATTCCATGACTCTTCTCAGGCTAGTCCCTGAGTTAGACATGGTGGCAGTAGTCTTCTGAAGTTAGTAGCAGATAGTTTCTGTGCTCCACAGCTTTTTTACAATGGGGGCACTACTACATCAAATATTTCCTACATTGCATGAGTAGCATGTTGAACATTACCACCTTTTTGAATGTCACATTGTTTAGGATACCTATTGGTATATCCCTAATTTGTTTTTCAGTGACTTAGCCTTAATCCTTATTTACAACACTGCTGGGTACTTGCTCCAAAGAGTGTGGCTTCATGGGGATAATTAATTTAAGAAGATAAAACATAACTTGCTGTGACTCTTGAACTTTTAGAGTATCTCCTCCAGAGATCCACAATTACTCACCCTCCATTCCCCAGGTTGACTACTTGATGTCCTTTTGGGTCACTGTTGCTGGCCAAGTCATACATTACTTACATTGTTTGTGCTATTTACTCTGTCTGTTCCTTTTTAGTTTGCTTCCTCAACAACAGACGTCCTTCCTTCCTTTCTGTCTTTCTTTCTTTCTTTCTTTCTTTCTTTCTTTCTTTCTTTCTTTCTTTCTTTCTTTCTTTCTTTCTTTCTTTCTTTCCTTCTCCGATCTCATCAGGCCCCCCTTTTGTTTTTATCTTTCTGCTTAACTAGTTTTTTGTTTAAAGTGTCCCAGTGTATGCTAAAGAGTGCCCTAAAAAGTATAACTTTGGACCCCTCGTGTTCTTGGAGCAACATAGTGTGGGATCAGGGGGTACAGGACTGGGCAGTAGCCCTTGAGTGTGAGACCCCCAGTTTAGCCCTGTCAGGCCACATGGCCATTACCCCTTACCACAGACTGCCAGCTTAAGGAGGCAGAGCAGCATGTGGGGAACACTGCAATTGTTCACAGTGGAAGAAAGCTCTGTGGAGCATTTTAAAAATTGGCTTATTGCTGGCAGTTAGAACTCTGTCACCATTGTCAGTACATGAAGATGGCATTCCTGACTTGGCTTGGATCTCTGACAGGAAATGTTTGGAGGCAGTCATGTGCTGCTGACAGAGAGAGGGAGGATGTACATAGTGATGGAGGACAAGGTAAGCATACAAAAGCTTACCTTTGTAGTCCAATAATACCCAACAGTTCCCGGTGCATCTCCTGTCATATCCCTGATCCAATACAGGCTCAAATTACATACAGTTTAGGTGTGCTTCCTGTAGGAGGGTAAGATAAGCAGTTTAGTAGTTCAACCCACTACAGTTCTCAGAAGTAGCAATAACAGACATTGGAGTGACATCTTCCAAAGACTCCCTTTCTTCACAAAAGCAGCAGCAATGGTAAATCTTGATTAAGTGGGCAACAGTACATCCAAAATATTTTTATTTTTGTTAAAAATCCTCAAACTTGTCACCAATATCAATAATAGCCCTGTGGATGGTAGAGGAAAGCTGGGTCCATCATTCAAGACAGCCCATAGAGGGGTAGTTAGGCTGATGGAGACATACAATTGGTCCAGTCATTATCAGGGCGGGACAAAGTGAAGAGTCACCTATCAGGGTATAGGAGCCAGGACTTAGACCTGAAAGGTATGACAGCCCTAGATAGAGGACATTAGTATTAATTAATGTTAATTAGCTCATTCAATAGTGACTCAGTCAAAGTAACCTTGTAAATAAACACCTATGCAAAAGCACAAGGGACATATAGAATGTCAGTTACTCATAGCAAGGGGCATTGATATTGTTAAGCTGTATGAGCTGACCATATTAAAGTGTATGTTTCATTAAATAAACATCTGAGTAATCAGGTGTGAATTCACATACAATTCATTCTAAAGTGAAAATGTTACAAACAATGCATTTGAAAGAATTGGTGCACATTTCCTTTTAATGAACAAGTACAGTGTTTATGAACAATTCACATTAAAATGTAAAGTGTAGGGTTTACAGACATTTCAGTTAAAAAGTATATTGCATTAGCAGCATTGTTTAAATAGTTTACAGTGCAGTGCATGAAGTGAAAAAGTGATGAAAATATTTTTTTAAGTCCAAGGGCTATATCTAGTTGAAATTCATAAGTGCAAATGGGCATTAACTACAATCAAGTTTTACAAGTGCACATCTTCCTAACCATTCTGTTTAAAGCATTTTGGCATAAAGAATTTGCTGTGCAAAGGTTGTGCTGCTGCATGCTGGCAATTTAGTGACATCTTCCAAGATATTTTGCATGTTCTATTTGTGGCATTCCTAGTCTCCTTTGTTAACATTGCAGAGTTCCTCTTTCACTGTTCCAACTAAGTTCTATGCCAGTATCCAGAGCATCATCATCAGTATTTCAACCTTTATCAACATACGCAATTCTTTCCAGCACTCCAAGTTTATCTTGCAGCAGTGAGTTCTCCTTTCAGCATGCCACACCCAAGTCTCTTCTGTTGAATACCCTTGACAGTCACAAGACATTAGAATTTCTTAAGCAGAATCTTTACCTTTTTGATGCTTGTTATGGTTTCCAGACCCTCACTGCCTGATGCAGCACTCTGCCTGGTAGCACCTGTTATCTATTGTGGCAAAATACTTAAAAAAATCCATACCATGCTACCACAAAAGCACAGTGCCATTTGTAACTTTCTGGTGCTCACTGGAATGTCTTGTTGCAGCTTATGATGCATTCAGCTTATCAGGATAGGGTGGGTGCAATATTGACAGCATGATGGTGGCAAGCATAGCAAATGCATGAACCCACCAAATGTGACATGCTGTGCCCTGGTACTGTGCTCACCCACAGAATCTCTTGTCACCTACCCTACCCCTACACCATGTATCACCCTACCTCCCTCCTCCACTTAGTCCCAATAAAGTTTTTGTTTTTACATTTTTTTGGCATTTATAGAATGTTCAGAAAATGACAAAACACTGTTATTATGAAAGAAAGACCATACATGTTCATGTACAGTTTCAGCTGGATTTGTCATTTATTTTAATTTATTACTTTCAGGACGGTTACCACAAGAATCAGAAAAAGTTAAATGGTACCAGTTGATAAGGACATTTAATAAAGTAAATGTAAACAGAATAGTAACAAAAAAGAAGCAGAGCACTCACACCTCAAATATGACAAAGGGCACCAGTTTTCCGATAGAAAATATTATAATTTATTACATAAGTAAATAAAAGAGCAACCTGACAGGTTTTGGATGACTGCTCATCCTTTATCAAAGTTTACCTTTGGTAAAGGATGAGCAGTCATCCGAAACGCGTCAGGTTGCTCTTTTATTTACCTATGTATTAAATTATAATATTTTCTATCAGAAAACTGGTGCCCTTTATCATATTTGAGGTGTGAGTGCTCTGCTTCTTTTTTGTACCTATGTATTGACTTTTAGCATTGAAGCACCACATCCTTGTGCCCACACTAATTTGTTGGAAATAAATGTAAACAGCATTACGTGTACAGTTTTACAGCAAAAAGGTGTCTGGGTCCCCACTTACATGTCACAGATAGTGATGGGTGAAGTGGCCCCAATTCACTCCGTTGAGTGATTCATGGAGTGAAGACAAATTCACGGAGTGCTCCACAACGCGAAGTGGAGTACTTCACGTTATTAATGAGTAACGTGAAGTCCATTGAAAAAACAATGACTTCGCATTACTTCGCCTTCCCAAACCATTACTCCACCAATTCTTAAGGTGAAGTACATTGAAACCAATGTACTTCACCTTACTTTGCCTTGTTTTTAAGCCCCAAAGGCTAATTCTGTAGTGTTTCATGGGATTTTAGGTCACATGAAACATTTTAGAAGTGTCCTGCTGGCTGAGCAGTGAGTTCATTTTTATCCCTGGACTCAGTAGAGTGGTTTGTGTAGGAGCAGTGGTCTAGTAAATTGTGGTGTTGGTTGACTTACAATAAAGGGCAGTACTCACCAGGGTGGTGGAGCAGTGGTGTATTTGATTGTTTCTAACAGTCACCAGTGGTTGTGGCCTACCCACCCACCCCTTCCCTCACCCCACCCACCCCAGGAATGGCATTACCTTTATAGCCAAGGTTCTGACATAACTTCCTCAACAGGTCTTGGGGCAGAACTGTCATATTCTTAATAACCCAGCACAGTGCATAAAGGGTAAGTACACACCAAAACAAAACAAAATATATATATATATATATATATATATATATATATATATATTACTCATTGTATATAAAAAAAGAAGGGCATGTGGGGAGTGGTGCAATGCACTGGTTGTGGGGCAGCAGTTTTCCAGGAGACATTCTGGAACCTGCATTGCTGCCCTATTTGCAGGCAACTGTCAGCTCTGAGGGAGGAGGTTGCCCACCTCCAGGCTGAACTGACAAGGACTAAGGAGGCTCCCCCTCCCAAAGAGCACCAGTTCCAAAACCACTGCCTCAGAGGTTGCCATGTGTGAAGAGCAGATGGACCAAAGTAGGTTCTGGGAGGGTGAGGGTGGTGGAACAGAAGTGTAGCCCCCGAGTTGTACCTCTACACAAATCATATGTCAGTCTGGCAAATCAAGGTTCCTCTATGATGACACCCTCAGTGGAGACCAAGAAGAATGCTGAGGACATCCACAAGGGAGACCCACAAAAGAGTGGCAAGGGACACCACAGGGGAAAGAAACAGCTTCTGATAGGGGACTCAATTGTTAGGGGTGTAGACCTGGGGAATGGAGAGGAGAGGGAAGTAAGGTGCCTGCCTGGTGCCATGGCTTGGAGGAAAAGGAAGCAAATCCTCAGGATTGCAGAAGCAGCATCACAGGAGAGGGAACTAGATATCATTGTCCACCTTGGGAAAAATGATCTAGCTAGGTATGAGATCAGTGCAGTGCAGGATGAATTTGTGGAGCTGGGGAGGGGCCTCAGACAGGTAGCAAGCACGGTAACCTTCTCAGAGGTGCTGCCAGTCTATGGCAGGGGTGAAGCTAGGGTACTGCACACCATGCATTTAATGAATGGTTGCAAAACTGGTGCAGAGCACAGGGCTTTGTCTTCATTGGGGATTGGGGGTCGACCTGGAGAGATAAAGGTCTATACTGGCATGATGGTCTGCATCTGTCCAGGAAGGGAAACAAGCTCATAGGTGACAGGTTTAAAGGCTTCCTAGGCAAGCTTTTAAACTAGCCAAGGGGGGAGGTGCTGACAGGAAACAGGAAAGTTCAAGCCTCCCCCCAGAAAACATGGCAGGTAGTAGGGTAAACACTGAGGTACAGATTTTAACAGAGGGAAGGACAGGGGTAAATGGAAAAATAGACAAGGGCAATAAGAGCAAGGATGGGGTAAAAAAGGATAAATCCAACATTAAATGGAGGGCAATGAGTACCAGTGCCCATAGTCTGGGAAATAAGCTTCCAGAGCTAGTAGCCCTGATGGAAGAAGAACACTTGGATATTGTGGCAGTCACAGAAACATGGTACATGAAGAACCATGACTGGTATGTCAACATACCAGGGTACACAATCTACAGAAGGGACAGGGAGGGTAAAAGGGGAGGTGGAGTAGCTCTCTACATAAGGGAAGGGATCAAAGCTAAAGAACTAAAAGGTACAGGTGGAGGACAAGAGGCACTCTGGGTCACCTTGGAGACAGGGAATGGCATCACAATCCACACAGGGGTTGTATACAGACCCCCATCTCAAGGGGAGGAAATGGACAAGAAAATGATAGAGGGCATTCTCAAAATGGTTGAAAAAGGGGAGATACTGTTGATGGGGGACCTGAATATGCCAGATGTTAACTGGATGACATGGACTGCAGCCACATCCAAGAGCAGGGTCATTCTCGATGCCCTACAGAGGCATGCCTTAGACAGCTAGTGGTGGAACCCACTCGGTAGGGAGCAATATTAGACCTGCTACTCTCAAATGGAGAGAGGATCACAAATTTAGAAGTCAGTAGACATCTGGGAACAAGTGACCACTGCACAGTGTGCTTCACAATAAACACAACCATGGAGACAAGCCATACAAAGACAAGGATACTGGACTTTAGAAGGGCTGACTTTGGCATAATGGGTGAATACCTGAGGAATGCATTAGCAAATGGCCAGAAAGGAGGGATGGAAGAACAATGGAGAAAAATCAAAACTGCCATCCTGGAGGCAACAAGCCTTTGTGTGAAACAAATAAAGAAAACAAAGCGGAATAAGAAAACCACTATAGTTCTCAAAAGAGGTGTCAGGGAAGTTTAAGGAGAAAAAGTCTGCATTCAAAAAGTATAAGGAATCACAGAAGCAGCACGACAGGGAACTGTATCAATTAAAGCAGAAAGAAGTGGGGAAGGCAGTCAGAAAAGCAAAGGCCCAAACCGAGGAAAAATAGCCAACCTCAGTTAAGAAGGGGATAAAACGTTTTATAGGTACATTAGGGCGCATAGAAAGGTTAAGGGAGGGATAGTGAAGATTAATAAAGGAGAGGGGAGGTGGGCAAAGGGAGACAGTGAAAAGGCAGAGATACTGAATGAATACTTTTGCTCAGTATTCCAAAAAGAAGAAGAGGAGGAGTTACCTAAACCAAACAATAGAAGCACTCTGGGTAGTGGGGTTGACGCCTGTCCATTTACGGAAGTAAGAGTCCTGAAAGAACTCCTAAAACTCAAGGTGGACAAAGCAATGGGGCCTGACGGGATTCACCCTAGAATCCTAAAAGAGCTAAGGGAGGACCTAGTGACACCACTAACCACACTTTTTAACAAATCATGGGAAAATGGGGTGGTACTTGAGGACTGGAGGAGGGCAGATGTGATTCCCCTTCACAAAAGTGGGAGCAAGGCAGAAGCAGGAAACTACAGACCTGTTAGTTTACCTCAGTGGTGGGGAAAATGATGGAATCACTTCTGAAAGAAATAATTGTTCAGTACCTAGAGGCCAGCGGGGCACATGACCCAAAGCAGCATGGATTTACAGCAGGAAGGTCATGAGTCATGACAGACTAATCTAATCGATTTCTTTGACTGGGTGACCAAAGTAATAGACCAGGGAGGGACTGTGGATATGGCCTACCTAGACTTTAGCAAGGCATTTGACACAGCCCCGCACAAAAGATTAATAATCATGTTAGCTAGCCTGGGAGTGGGTCCCAGGGTGGTAGTCTGGGTAGCAAACTGGCTGCACAACAGGACACAGAAGGTAATAGTGAATGGAACACATTCTGAAGAAAGGGGGGTTACTAGTGGAGTACCTCAATCAATCAATCAAAATCTTTATTTAATCAGGCGAACATCATTGAGCATAGCTCATTTACAAGATGGACCTGAGTGGTCAAGAAGTGCAAGTGTTAATACATTGACAAGGGTAGCATAAACAGTAATACAATGACAGGGTAACATAAACAGTAATACAATGACATAAGTGCTAATATATAACAATATACATATGTACACAGCACATTAAAACTTTTAATCTGTGAGACAGAAGGCAATGGGCACTCAGGAGTAATATGTAGATTATAGGACCTAGCAGGTATTTTGAGGGTGAATCTTGGGACTGGAAATGGGAGTTTTATCAGCATATAGGAACACGAAAAAAAGGGGGGTAGGTAGGGCGGGGTTTAGGCCTTGTGGAAGCAGTTGCAGAGTTCTGGGAATAGGGTGGTGAATAATCTTTTGAAGGATATTAAGGGTAGGAGGTTATTTAGCTTCATGGTTTTTTGGAGTGAATTCCAAACAATTGCTAGTGAGTAGCTGATAGCAGCCCTCCCAAACTGGGTGCAGACATTGGGAACCTTAAGAATGATAATTTTGCTGATCCTTACGTTGTATGGCCTAGAAGTAATTTGAGTAAAACAGTCTGAGATATAGGTAGGTAGCTTGCCTGATAAGGCTTTGAATATCCAAATTGCAGCATTCCTATTTCTTCTGTGTTGTAATGATGTCCAGTTAACTGCCTTATAAAGGAGCAATGATGGGTGCTGAAGGAAGGTCAGTAATGAATCTGATGGACCTGTGGTATAGGGTGTCCAGTTTATTTAAGAGGGGGAGTGAACAATGTCCATACAGAAAGTCAGCATAGTCAATGAGGGATAGGAATGAAGCCTGGATTAATCTTTTTTTGGAGTCTCTGTTGAGGTAGTGCTTTATTTTAAAAAATTATCCAAGCCTTTGTCTCAGTTTCTTAAGTAGCTCCTCAATATGGACAGAATAGTCAAGCTTGTTATCAATCCAGACTCCAAGGTATTTGAAGTTATCAACGAATTCCAGCTTCTCTCCAAGTAAGGTGGTTAGTTGTAGGGTGGTGGATGGTGGGGTAGTAGCAGAGCAACTCTTTGAGGTAAAGAACATAGCTTTTGTTTTTTTGGCATTTAGAAGTAGTTTTTTATCCAGTAGGTTGTGTTGTAGGATGGAAAATTCAGATTGTAGCAGTTCACAGGCTTTAGATAATGAAGGATTGCTAACATATAATACAGTATCATCAGCAAACAGATGGATGTTGGATTGAGTGAGGTTAGCATCAATATTATTAATATAGATGGCAAAGAGGATGGGCAAGAATAGAGCTCTTGTACACCTCTTAACAGTGGTTTTAAGGTGGATAGGTAGTTTCCATTTTTACCAGTTGTGACCTATCTGATAGATTGCACTTGAACTAATTGAGTGAAGGGGAATCCAACCCTAGTGAGCCAAGGGAGGTGATTAATGATTCATGATCCACTGTGTCAAATGCTTTGCTCAAATCCAGGAACACAGCACAGGCACTGTTCTTCTTATCCATAGCAATCTGCCAGTCGTTGGTTACTTTGGCTAGGGCCGAAATGGTGCTATGCCTTGATCTAAATCCTGATTGTGCTGTATTTAGGAGGTTATTGTTATCCAGGTAGTCCCTTAATTGTGAGTTTACTAACTTTTCAAGCATCTTGGATAGAACTGATAGGATGGAAATGGGCCTGTAATTATTGAGGTCCATGGGATCACCAGATTTGAGTAAAGGAACTACTTGAGCTGTTTTCCAAGTGGAGGGAATGGATCCAGTGGTGAGGGAAAGATTGAAGAGATGAGTGAGGGGGGCAGATAAGACTTGAGATGCAATCTTGAGGAAGTAGGGGTCCAGGGAGTCTGTACCTGCACTTTTTGAAGTATCTAAATTGGAGAGGAGATCTTCCACTTCTTTCAAGGATATTGGGTTGAAGGAGAAGGTTGATGTAGCCTTTTGACCCACGGTGGATTGAAGGTTCAAGGAAGATTTCAGGAGATTTGCAGGTGAAGAGTCAAATGCTAGTCCAGCTGTGGTGAAGTGGTCATTGAAGGTATTTAGGATTTCTTGTTTGTCCGTAATTTCTGTGTTATTTAGTAGCAGTTTGCAGGTTAAGGCAGGAGAAGAGTTTTGGCCAAGATACCCTTTATAGTTCCCCAGAGCCTGGTTGGGTTATTATAGGAGGCATCCAATTCAGCTCTATAGGAGGGCTCAGTACTGGGTCCAGTCCTCTTTAATATCTTTATAGGTGACATTGCAGAGGGTCTGGAAGGAAAGCTATGCCTCTTTGCAGATGACACAAAGATCTGTAACAGAGTTGATACACGAGGGAGGGTAGAAAGGATGAGAAGGGACTTGGCAAGGTTGGAGGAATGGTCAGACATATGGCAACTTAGATTCAGTGCAAAGAAGTGCAAAGTAATGCACCTGGGAAATAAAAATTCAGAAGAAGAGTACACAATAGCAGGGGAGGTACTAACAACAACAATAATGGAAAGGGATCTAGGTGTAGTCATATCAGATGACCTAAAGGTGGGTAAGCAATGTGAGTAGTCAGTAAGGAGAGCCTGGGGGATACTGGGATGCATAGGGAGGGGCATCACAAGTAGAAAAAGGGAAGTGGTTATCCCTCTGTACAGACAGTTGGTGATACCCCCATCTGGAGTACTGTGTACAGTTTTGGAGACCTCATCTACACAAGGACATAGACAGGATGGAAGCAGTCCAGAGGAGGGCAACTAAAATGGTGCAGGGTCTACATCAGAAACCATATGAAGGGAGACTGAGAAAACATAATATGTGTACCCTTGATGAAAGGAGGGAAAGGGGGGACATGATAGAAACTTTTAAGTATCTCAAGGGAATCAACAAAGTCCAGGAGTGTAGCATCTTTCAGAAAAAGAGATGTATAAGAACAAGGGGGCACAATTTAAAGTTAGAGGGGGGATGGCTCAGGGGTAATGTGAGGAAATTCTTTTTCATGGAGAGAGTGGTGGAAGCATGGAACCGCCTTCCTGGAGAGGTTGTGGGGTCTAAAACAGTTGGGGAATTCAAACATGCATGGGACTGACATAAAGCAATTATAGTGGGGGGGTTGCAGGAAGTAGGCTATTGGTTAATTAGAATCTGCAGATTATCCAATAAGTAGGGAAATGGGCAGACTGGGTGGGCCAAGTGGTCCTTATCTGCCGTCAAAGTCGATGTTTCTATGTTTCTATGGGCTCTAGATTGTTCTGCACAGCCTCAGTTTGGGGTAGTGTGTGTAGGAAGCTGTAGGAGACAATCTGCTCTGAGAGCTCTCTACAATTGAAACCTTCAAAAAGCTGTTAAAAAAGCCTTTTTGAGTCATTTTTTTTGCTGAAACGTTGAAACTTTAGTTCATCGATTATGGGAAACTCTCCTGTGCTCATATCATCAACCGGTTAATTGTTTGTGTATGGATTTTGAACGTTAATGTACAACATTCAGTCTGTGTACTGAGAGACAGTGGGAGTGTGCTTTGGGGGAGGGGTGTATCTGTGGTGTAGGTAGATTATCTTGAAAAAAGACAGTGCTTTCTGTTTTGGTGATATTTTTCTTGTATAACTGTGTTAATGTACACACAGTAATATTTTCAATATTTCTTGCCATTTTTTTAGCTGACTGTTGTGGTGCAGCAGTGCATAATTTTAGTTTGTTTAAAATATGTGGTTATATTACTGAAGTTTTCAACTCATGCATTATTTAGTGTGTGTGTGAGTATGTGTGTGACGATGTCATCAAATCAGACACCTTTTATTGTGCCACATAATAATTTCAGCAATTGAAGCTGCTATCCACTGCAGCTGTGTGATTTTGTACTTTGTGGCATCTTTACTGGTACTAGTACTAGTGACTGTTACTGCAGCAGTGCATTACACTGCCCCCCCCCCGCGCGGTCTACCCCAACCGGCAAAGGTATTCTTTTCCAGATTTGAATTTCTGATGGTGAGCACTGATTAGGTGTTGTGCCTTTGTGTCTGCATCTCTTCAGTGCACATTGCAATCTTAATCTGCCTGTGCATTTGCATCTCTTTAGGGCTCAATCTCCATCTGTAACTTAAGTCACAGTTGTTTCTTTGACTTCCCTTCAGAGTACTGGACAGGTGTGGTGCTTAATTCTGCATGAACATTGTACTCATTAATATGCATTTTTAAGTCAGGACCATCATCACATGTCACTCGTGATACAAATCACGTTCTTCATCATCACGGTCACAAATGCAGTCAAAAATCACGATTCATGATCATTCACATTACGAATCACAACATTATTTTTTTTCTTGTTACTTGGATGTATTGTAAGCCTGTTTTGTAGTATCTCTCCAGGCTTCACCACCCCATCATTGTACTCATTGATACATGTTTTTAAGTCGGGGAGTTTTAAGCTACAGCTCATCGGGGAAGTACAGCCATAGGCGGTAGGCATTCATGTTTCTTCATCATCACGGTCACAAATGCAGTCACAAATCACGATTCATGATCACGTCACGAATCACAACATTAATTTTTTAATAGTTACTTAGATGTATTGTAAGCCTGTTTTGTGGTATCTCTCCATGCTTCACCACCCCACTATTGTACTCATTAATGTCTGTTATTAAGTCAGGGAGTTGGACAGTGTCTGCACTACATACACAGACTGGAAAGAAGACTGAATGTACACATGCAGTTTAGTACAGTATACTTGCACTGCTCAGAATACAAAGTGTCATGCATATGGAAGACAACAAAAAAAGGGCATAATTACATACAAGTGTAACCCCCTTGCAAATGGGGGTTCCCAAAAATCTTCCAGGAGCTTGCTTAAATGCTCCAAGCCTGAATGGTGTTTGGCGTTTAAGCCATTTATCTGTGATGCTTTAGAGCCTCTGGTACTGTCTCTTTAAGAGCTGTCTGCTTGCAGACATAATTAGTTTGTATGGGGGACTGTGTGTTTTCCTGCTTGAGTCCCACTATTGCCAATCGCTCCATTTCTGCCATCGCTAAGGGCAGAAGGAGCACTTTCAAAGATGTAATTGTTTGCTTGTAACCTGTTAGAGTAATAATGAAAATGCAGTTTGATTTAACCTGCTTTCTTGTAGCAAGGACAGTGCAGAGCAAGCTCCTCATGTTGGTTCTGAACTGCTGAATTGGACCAATCATGGTAGGGTTCCTTTAAAATTGAGCCTGCTCTGCTTAATCAGAACTTGGACCTCCTCTGGAGCCTGCTGTAAGGGGATTGTAAGGGCAGTGACTCTGGGAATGTAGTTTGACTTCGGTGCCTTTTTCCACCAACAGGGGGTGTTTATTGTGAGTGACAGCTAAACCAGCCAAGAACTGGGAGGAACTCAAAGGAAGTGCCCAGTTTTGTCTGCTGGAGTTTCAGTTTAGCTTTGGCAGTGAAGAGTCAAGGAGCCCTGTGCTTCTTCGGTGTGCAGTTCAGCACGGGAAATGCATGTAAGGCCCCAAGTTTCGGTCTGCAGCTTGTGCAAGCGCTTGTTCAGACTGAATCCGACCTGTGAAGAGAATAAAGGAGATCTGAAAAGTAGAAACCAGGCTCACCCTGTAGAAGACTGGAGAAATTGCTGAATCACGCTTGATCTGTCAGGAACTGAACCTACTGTGTGTTCTCCCGGGTATTGTGCAGTAATTGCGATCGGGATAGAGAAGCAGCCTGCCTGGTATAGTACTTTCCTTTTACATATAAATGTGTGTAGTGCTTGTGGGGAATCGCATTTCAGATCCTTTGTACAGTGAATTAAGTGCATGAAGCTGGAAGAAAACCCCAGCTTAATCCAGACTATATCCATTTGCTCCAAACTGCAGTGGGGTCCTGTCACAAGGACCTTGCCCACATGGTCTGCTCCTCCTGGCAGTCCAGGACAATCTGCCTGCCATCCAGTTCCCAGCATTGAGTTTGTGAGTACAAAGCAGGGTAGCTCCCTTCCATCTGTTTATTGAATTGCAGGTGTGTTATCTAATTGTTGTGTTTTATTTCTTCATGAACTGAGCCATCCGGCTCCGGATTACAATTGGGTATTGTGCAAGTGTTTTTTCATCACAGGGCCCCGACCAGCTGCACCAGATAGGCTAGCCTTCTATTGCCTGGGTACCCAGAGACAGTGACTTATAGGTTAGGCCTGTGCACAGTGCCCTAGTATAGATATATATATATTAGAGTGGTAAGCTAATTAACCTGATTTCTCCCAGTCCTTGTTATTCCCCTCTAAATAAATCAGATCTGTTTGTTTCAGCAAAGTTACACTGCCTGAGGTATTCATTTATGTTACAGTATTGTACTGTGGTTTTTGCACTGTATCATCTTGTTTTACAGGGGGTCCCCAGAGTCCAGCTGACCGAACCAGTCCTGGGGGTAAGTGTATATTGCAAGGGTACTGTGATTGAGTTGTGTGGGCCACTAGTGGGAAGAAAAGGGGGTTGCAGTGACCCAGAGGGCTGTGGCCAAGTCATATTAGACTGTCTTAACCCCGACCTCTGGGTGGAGGCACCCGCCTTCCGATCCAGGCCCCTCAACCTGTTAGTGGCAAATCAGGCAGGGATAGTAGCCCTTGGGATAGTGCCACCTAGGGGTTACACAAGGATTGGGGATGGTGGAGGCATACATTTTATGACACAACAAGGAAGGTGGGGGCACATATGATGAGGAAAAAATAATATGGGATCCCATGGTGATCCAGCAGCAGTTCCAGCATGGACATAATTTGCAACTGATGTTCCTCTGTGATCCAGTTGCTGCCCACAGCACTCACCCTCTCTTAGTTATCCTCAACAGCACCCAGAGAACTGTCAAGTCAGCCTGTATTACATGCAGTTCTGTGGTCCACATTCACTGGCTGATCTGCTGGTGGTGGTGGTGGTGGGGGGTGAGGGTGCTGGTGGAGCAGCAGGTGCTGTGTGCCTTCCTCTTCTTAGGGATGCTGCAATGCACAGCTGCACCCTCTGCCACAGAATGGCCAGCAGGAACAGACATGGTCTGTTCTCTGGCAGCCTGCCACTCCAACTGCTGGTGATTGAGCATATGGGTGCACTGGCCCTCAGTCCCAAGGTGAGTCCCCCAGGGGCCACGGTGCACCTCCACCTCACATAGGCGGCACTTGACCACACTGCTGTCCTCCAACACAGTAAAAAAAACTGCCAAACAATGGAGGTGTGGGGAGGACCAGGCACAGGCAGGGGATGGCCAGATGAACTGGCAGCCAGCTGGTCACAGTGCTGAACAGGGATGGGATCCACACCTGGGCCCGGGGGAAAAGGCACATCCTGCTCCAGAGAACCTGGACTTGGTGGTGGTGGTGGTGGTTCAACTGCCTCAGAGTCAGGACAGGAGGCGCTGCTATTCCTGCTTCTGGGGGGGAGGGGCACTCACAAGTATCTAGCGGTCCAACAGGAATGGGTGCCCATGCCCTCCACACATGTGCACGGTATGATGCTAACCACTACCACGCACTCCCAGAGCTGCCCCCGCCTCAGACATTCCCTCATCCTGGTCCATCTCTCCTACTGAGCTTCCTCAGTCCGAGCAATTACTACTCACACTGTCACACAACACACACACACACACACACACATAGTCACATAGACAAACAACTAACTACTTATAAAGGTAAGAAAAATAAAATTTACAGAAAGAACAAATTAAGTAAAAAAGAGTACAGAAAGACAAAAAATTTAGTTTTTAAAAAAGCTGTTGGGTCTAAATCAAAGTTTAAATCTCCTCCTCGGTCTGATCTCAAAGTATCAGCAGTCACAAAACACACTACTCTTTCTCCATCTGCACAGCAGAAAGTAAAAGTGTCTGCTTGTATTACTCACTTTCTTCCTGCCTAGTTAAAGAGCATGTGACTTACAGTACTACAAGCCATGTGATGTGTGGGAGGGCTGCCAAATCTGAAACACCAAGTGGATCACTTAGAATCATAATGAAGAATGCAAAGTCCATTAAAAACAATGACTTCGCCTTACTTCGCATTGCCATTACTACTAACGAAGTGGTATTTGATGAAGAGGAGCACTTTGCATTGCCCACCCATGTAGTTGATTGGCAACGCAAAGTGCCCACTTTGCATTTACTTCACCAGTGGAATTTAAATTTGCTGCATCTCCAGTCACAGACAATTTTAACAGACATGGTTATTTTGATCATAGAGCATAACAGGCATTATACTGTATTATGCTAGCCCAATAATACTAAGAGAAAATTTGAAAATTTAAGAACACATGATAATAACAAGCATTTGTCAATGCTGAATGTTTGTTTGCTGGTATTAGCATTAGAAATGCAGGAGTTAGACAGATGCAGATAGGAATGGCAGTGAAGTAGTGAACTTGACATGAACCGCACCTCCATGCTGTAGAGATGGACAGGGATGTGAGGTAAGTTTTTGGGTCACCCATGACGGTCAAGCTATCGCCACCTCACGCTATTCTGCAGACAGCTAGATGTGTTGGACCTGTGACTTAGGGTGTTTGGCTTTACAGTCAGCCAATTCCAAAAGGACATACATTGAAATGGGTGCAGCATAGGAGAATGGTGTGAAGTCTTGGAATGAAGAGTCCAAGGTACACCTCAATGCCTGTCTGTGGCGGGGTGGGTGGGATGGAGAGTACGGTCGGCAATCCAAAGGCACAACCCAATGCCTGTTTGTCTGTACAGGGTAGGACGTTACGTGTTAGAAACCCTAATGCCTCGGCATTCACTGGTATTCACAGTACAAATTTTGAACATGGTCTTTTGTGAGCCCACCTCATGAAAGCATTTGGGACCTCTTTCATGAACAGTGGCAGTGTGATTTTGTCAATGTGTCCCAAACGTGACTTCCAATAGAGACAGTGCTATTCGGCACCACATGTACGAAACACAGATCGGGCAGGATGGAAGAATGACAGCTGAACCTAAGTCTGTGGGTTGCACCCTTGACCTCGGTGTCCCATTGAGGCTGCTGCAATGCCCCCCCAAAAAGAAACTTGCTTCAGAACCTCCCTGCCTGTTTTTTTTTTTTTTTTTAACTTTTCCATTAGCACATTATATCCTTTAGCCACTAGAGGGCACAGTTATAAGCACACTTACCCAATCCAACACAATATAGTTCCTGTCTCATTTCACTTATTGTGTGGTTAGTCTATCACTATTCATCTGTCTTTGCCCCTCCCTCTTCTACTGATTGATACTGATTTTTCCCATTTGTAGCTTATAGTCTTTTCGCCCACTAAAGGGGTTTTTCCCCAACCATTCCAAAGCTGCTCCTGCATCTCTTTACACTCTACTACTCCTATCACTCTTCCTTTACTGCTCAGCTGCTATGGGTACTAACACCATTGCTAAGTCTGCTCTCCTTCACCCTCTTGGTACAGACCTCACACAGACTGGCGACCTTTTCTCCACCCTGGGCACCTCATCCCCAGACCACCCCACAGTGACTTGTCCTCCCCCACTCGACACACTAGTGACCCCCAACACCCCCACCCTGCCAACACCCCACTCCCTCCGCCTCCAAGGCCTGACCTGGACCCAGCTCTCCCCTGCCATTTCCACCCTTCACTCTTTATCTATCCCATGCACCTTGATTCTAAAGTCCTCAGCTAGGTGTCAACCCAAGGGTCTCCATCGCCACTGGCCACCAACCAGAATAATTACACTGCTATTATTATTATCTGGTAATGTACACCCAAACCCAGGACCTATTGCTTCCAGCCCTTCTAAACCCTGTACTACAACTGGCCTCCACTTTGCATCCCTAAACATTTGTAGTCTCCTAAAGAAATCTGCTGCCCTCCAGTGCTGGGTCATTCAACATCAACCTGACATAATTGCACTGGTAGAGACTTGGCTCTCCAAATACACCCCAACTCCACTATCGCTTTCCCTGGATATACCATCTACAGGGAATACCGAGTAGGCAAACGTGGTGGTGGTTGCGCACTACTCATACGGGACTCCCTTATAGGACAGGCACTCCCAGCTCCTAAACTTGATTATGGAGACCAAGCCCTCACCTTGAAAATCACACCTGACCCCGCCCGAGGCCCTCTCTTCTTCACGGTCTCCTATGTACCCCCGAGGAATCAAAACCAAGCGGTCCAGTCCCTCATTGACTATCTTACATCTCTCCCTCACAAAGTGGAGCAAGTCATCCTAGGTGATCTCAATGTTAACTGCCTTGCCTCCACTGTCTCCCATATAAGGGACTCCTTTGCTGCCCTGGATATGTCCCAGTTAGTCACCCAGCCCACCAGATTCAACCCCTCTACTGGCACCAGCACTCTCCTAGATGCTGTTATATCTAATCGCCCCTACAAAGTCCGGGATGTCACTGTCCTCCCCAACTCTCCTAGTGATCACTCCCCAGTCCTCTGTCTCTGGTCATCCTCCACTCTGAAGCCAGTGTCCTAGGCCACTCTATGCCTCTGTTTATGCCCCAGTGGCCTCAGAAAATTAAAACAATACCTAGCTCAGCTAGACTGGTCCCCTATCCAGTGTGCCCCTGACATTGACTCAGCTCTTGACCACTTCACAAATGCCTTCTGTAAGGCTTGTGACCTTTTCGCCCCCCTCACCAGGATCCGCTCCAAAAAATGCAATGCCCCATGCATCACCCCAGTCCTCCTCCAGAGACTCAAAAACAGAGATAATCTCTGGCACATTGCTGTAGAATCTGGAAAGGCATCTGACAGACAGGCCTACAATGCAGAACGCAATAAGTGCACTTGGGCCATTAGGCGGGCAAAGGCAGAGCACTACCAGGCCACCCTCACTTCCACATGGGGTTCAGCCCAGACCTTCTGGGATAATATGAAAGAGCTAAATGGAAGTCATGCTCCCCAACCATCTCAGCTCTATCAATGGCATAATGGCACCCCACCACAGATCCACTCATCATATGCTGATTGCCTTAACACTGCCTTTCTGACCTAAGCTCGGTCCTCCTCAGCAGCTTCTTTGACCCAATCCTCACCTCTCTCCTCCAGTCCTGCATCACCCACCATTCTACCTGGGCACCCTATCCCAATAAGCCAGGCCACAGCTGCTAAAAGTCTTAGGCAGCAAAAGCCCCAGCAGTAACCCCTGACTCCAGGATCCTTCGATGGTCTTGGACGAAGTCCAGTCCCCTGACTGCCCTTCTAAAATGGTCTCTATGCCTGGGTCGTTCCAAAGTTCTTGGAAAACTGCTGAAATCACACCGATATATAAGAGGGACTGATCCACCCCAACAATTACCGCCCATCTCCATCCTCCCCACTTCTAAAGCCCTTGAAAAGTGGTGTTGATCCCAGCCTTTGAATACCCAACCAAGTATGACATTATGTGCCCAGAGCAGCACGGTTTCCACCCAGGACACACATACAACCATGGCTCTCCTGAATTTTCCTCAACACCTGCATGCTGCCTCGACTCTAGCAGCCTTGCAGGAGCAGTGTTCATTGACCTCTCCAAGGCCTTTGACACTGTCTGTCATCCTCTTCTACTTATCTCTCTCCACCAACTTGGCTTCTCTGCGGTCCCATTTCTGTTTCTTTTAGCTACCTCTCTGCTAAATCCCAGCATGTCAAGATCAGCCGACTCCCTCTCCAGCACTCTTCCTGTTCACACTCGGGTCCCTCAGGGCTCCATCCTGGGTCCAATACTTTTTAGTCTCTGCCTCAACACCCTCCCAGCTCATGTACTGGTAAAATGCTCCTCTATGCTGGACGATGCAGTCCTCGCTGCCTCACATCCCAATCCCACCTTCTCCACTTATCCCTCCAGCAAGCTTACAACTAGCTGAAAGGTGGTACGGAGAACCAGAGACTGGTCATTAACCTAAAGAAAACCAAATCAATGCTCTTCTCCCACCACCAAAATAAAGCTAAAAATACCCCCCTCTTGATTATCCCCAGCAATCCGCGCCCGCTAGAACAAATGACCACATACAAGTACCTAGGCATCACGTTCGATACTGCCCTCTCCTTCCACACCCACATTAATGCCTGTCAGCCACCATTAACTCTTGGATTGACCTGCTATACCAGCACAGGGACTGCCTGCCTCAGGTTGCCCTCAGGCTGGCCATCACCTCCTCCGTCTTGTCCCTCATGGACTATGGCTTGCCCATCTACGCTGCAGCTGACAAAAACTCCCTCTCCAAAATCCAACTCTCCATAAATAAGGCCTGTAGGTTCCTGACCGGTGCCCCCAGCCGAACTCACACCTGCCTTCTCTTTACTACCACCAGTCTTCTCAACTTTGAGGAGTGACTGCTCAACAGACCTGCCTTCATTAAGAAATCTCCGCTAGACTCTTCCCTCCCCAGGGTCTCCACCTCCTACAGCAGCCATCTTCATCCATCACCACCCGTAACTCTGTTAAGGCCACTTTCAGGTACCCAGAACCAAGATCTCTCTTGCCCAGAGATCCTTCCTCTACCAAGCCCCACCTGGTTCAACTCTGTCTCCCTAGCTGCATCTCCAACTTGCCAAAATTGCCCTTCAAAACAGCCCCTTCGAACCATATCTTTAATACTCACTGTTGTGGTTCCTGCCCCGCTTGCCCCTGGCTCGACAATGTCCACTGACAGCCTCTCCCTCCCACAGACCTACCCCTTCCCTACTAGGTCCAAACAGGATGTAACCCACTGTCTTTCTGAGGATCTACTATATCCATGAGTGTAACTCACAATTTTGTAAATCATCATAACCTACATAACATACAAACTACTACGTTATGTAACCTAATGTATCTATGTTAAATGTTCCTTTTACTGCACTTGTAATGTTATCCTCTGTTTTAATCTGCACTGTAATAACTGTCTTGATGTCTGCTCCCCCACATGAGGTGCTTTTTGTAAATGAGTCTCTGACTCAAAGGTTATAAACCCGATTTTAATGAATAAATGTATAAATGAATAAGAGATGGCAATGTTGGAAATGTGTTGTGGGACTATTAACACTGCTTGCAGTTCTGAGCATATGTGGAAACCACGCAATGCATCAGGGTAACACAGTCATTTTATGGAGTTTCATCACCAGATTTTCACCATAGGCATTTAACGACCTGTGGTGATGAACAGCGTTGCTGTGATTTTGTTACTGTGTCCTGAACACTGATGTCCCACAGCAACCACGGTAGTCTACACTGGAATAGCAAAAACACATTTCAACCAGGATCTAAAAAATGACAGCTGCCCTGTTCATAAGGAGATGTGGAAAAATGGCAATGTTGACAATATGGTGTGAAAATATTGCAAATTGTGAAGTTATGAGTGTGTGTGGAAACCGCGCATGCACGTCAGCATACAGTCATTTTATGGATGTTTGTCACCAGGTTTTCAACATACCCATTTAGGACTTCTGCTAATGAACAGTGTCAGTGAGATTTTCCTAATGTGTCCCAAACATGGATTTCCCCAATGATAGCACTAGTCTGCACCACAAGTGCAAAAACACATTTGGGCTGGATGAAAATGACAGCTGTACTGCTTATAAAGAGGTGCAGACAAATGGCAGTTGACAATCTGGAGTGAAAATATTGCAAATGTGCGAAGGTACGAAGGCGTGAAAACTGTGCAAAGCACACTTGTAGCACAGTCATTTTATGGACTTTTTTCACCACATTTTCAACTTAGACATTTTAGGACCTCTACTAATGAACAGTGCCACTGTGGTTTTCGTAATGTGTCCTAAACATTGACTTTGTGACACCTACTGCGCCATTACAGCGATGCATCATAGAAAAGACATTGTGGGCAAGATGTGCAAAACTAAAACTGTACTGCTCGTAAGGAGGTGTGGTAAAATGGCAATGTTGAAAATCTGGACTGCAAATATTAAAAATTGCGACACTTACAAGAGTGCACAGGAACTGCGCAACGCACACTCGTAAAACAGTCATTTTTATGAATTTTTCCACCAAATTTTCAACATAGCCATTTTAAGACCTCTGCTCATGAACAGTGTCACTGTGATTTTCTTAATGTGTCTCAAACATTGATTTCACACACCCACTGCTCCATTATGTGCTACATGTGTGAACACATTTTGGGTGAGATGTGAAAATGACAGCTGTACTGCTCAAAAGTAGATGTGATAAAATGGCAATGTCAAAAATTGGAGTGCAAATGTTACAATTGGCGAACTTAAGAGCTGTATAGGAACCGCGCAACACACGCCGAGAAACAGTATTTTAGGAATTTGTTTACCAAATTTTCAGTATAGCCATTGTAAGACTCTCGCTCATGAACAGTGTCACTGTGATTTTCTTAATCTGTCCCAAACATTGATTTCACACACTGACTGCTCCATTTTGCGCTACATGCACGGAACCACATTTTGGGTGAGATATGAAAAATGACAGCTGTACTGCTCATAAGTAGGTGTGATAGAATGGCAATGTTGAAAATCTGGAGTGCAAATGTTACAGATTCATGAACTTACGAGCCTGCGTAGGAACTGCGCAATGCAAGATCGTAAAACAGTCATTTCTAGGAATTTTTTCACCAGATTTGCAACATAGGCTTTTTGAGAGCCCACCTCATGAAAACTGGCACTGTCATTTTGTTAATCGGTCCCAAAAGGTGATTTCATGCAGTGACTGAGAAATCACCCTTTGGGCCTGATTAACACCACGACAGTGACAGAATTCATGAGGAGGGGTACCAAAAACCCCATGTTGAAAATTTGGTGCCAAAATTCCAAAAAATGCCTGAGATATGCAGCAAAGTTGAAAAAACCCTATCTATCCCATTATACAGCTTACTGGCATTTCCTCCGTTTGCAGTCAGCTTTGAAGAGTGCAGACATGTTCCCAGTCCACCGAAGATCATCGCGCCATACTTCAGAGGTAAGTATGAGGTGGGGGGTGTGTGGGGAGGCAGGGTGAGCATTGGGTGGGTGCAGGTTGCGGGAGGGGGGTCTGGGAGACTGCCAGAGACCGTTTTTTCTCCACAGGAAAAAAAAAACCAAAAGACAATGCAGGATGGTTTTCTATTTCGCCTGGGCATTTGGCACACTGGGGTGGGCTCCCAGCATGCCAACGGACTGTTTTTTTTGGGGGGGACCTGTAGCCAGTGGGGGATTGGCCACCCCCATCGGCACACAAGAAAGGGGAGGGGCCATCATGCCAACGGGGATTGGGCACTCCCATTGGCACAACGAGAATGGGAGGTGAATCATGCCGATTGCGATTGGGCACCCCCGTCAGCACACAAGAAATGGGGGTTGTTAGATCATGCCAATGGGGAGTGGGCTCCCCTGTTGGCAGACAGATGACAGGGATATTTGCACACTGAAACTGGTGGGGATTGGGGCCCCTGACAGCAAACAAAGACCGTCTGGAGGGGCACTTGCTGCCGAGGGGTATTGGGCACCCCCACTGCATAGAGGCAGCATAATATTGTTTGTGAACGTGGTGGCAAGCCGCCCGCCATGTTCACAATGAGTATTATGCTAGTTAACTTTCCGCCCTGCAATGACGGGTCACTCCCTCATTGCAGCACAATGACTGATGCTGCAATGATGAGGCAGCCCCTGATTGCTGTGGTGAAAACTTTAGTAGTTGGTGCACTTTTGGTGACCAGTGTCATCACCACACTGTGCCTCCATTGGTCCACCATTGCCAAGCACCCTAATGCAGTACCTCCTTTGGCTGTAACAGTGCCACGCCTCCACAACCTGCTTCTCTCCTAAACTGTCACATCATGTTTCTTGCACATGCGTGCAAGCAAACATAAAAATGGTGTGAGAAATGTTGAAATCTGGCTGGCAGCATTTCAAGAACCTTGTATTAATCTCTATTGCACTGTCAAATACTGCCTGATCACCATGGGGAATTAAGTTTCTTGTCATTATTCAACTTTATAGAGATGTGCGTAATCCAGGAATTTCATTAATGAAATATTTTGCAAAATTTCGCAGTTCACAAAATGAAAAATTCTGCTGGTGAAATCGTGAATTTCTCTGGTGAAATTCCACCTCTCATGGGTGAAATTATGCATTTTTGGGAGAAACTCATCAATTTGGCAGGCTGAATTTTGCATTTCTCACACCCGCAAAATTCATCAGCTAAATCCACAAATTTTGCAAAGTTTCAAGCGCTAAATTCACTATTTCTCTGAATTTCTCCAGTGAAATTTAATTTCACTGCATCTCTAATCCTTTAGCAGTGCTGAATGACTGGAATGATACATTCTGATTCTGAACCACCATTCTTAAGCAGATTGTGGATGAACAATTTTATTTAAAAAAAATTCCTCTTAATGATAAAAACATTTAAAGGCTACACTTCTAATATTTTTCTTTTGAAGTATCTTTTATTCACCAACAAGTGCAGTTGTTAAGCACCTATTGTGGTCATGTGTATTCTTTTCTGCATTTCATTCAAGTTTAAGGATACAATGTGCTTAGATTTGGTAACACAACATCTCAGCAACTGCAGTATGCGTGAGCCAATTACCATGCATAGAAAAGCATGGAAGGGATGTCCGCTTGGAAGGAATGACAGCGCATGTCATAATCTCTATTGTGCATTGCAAGAACCATGCAGGGCTATCTCGTCGACTACTGCGTATTGCACCTGTGGAATATTACTCCTGTTGTCATACCACATGCAACCTCATAATTGATTATATTAAATTTTGGGAGTTTTGAGGTGAAGCCCCCCAATGGGGGGTGCAGGGGCATAACCACCCACAGGAAATTATTAAAGAAAGGTTCAGGCTGTTGCTGACTGATGGTATGCTATGGCCGTAAAATTCCACAGGTTAAAGTGCGCTACTGCTTTGGGCTTAATTGTGCTGGCAGTGTGGTGCAGGTTAGAGTTACTGCCTGTGATAGGACCCAGCAGACTTTGGTTCTAGTCCACCAATGTGTTAAATTTTTTTTTTTGTAATCTCTGTTGCATCCACCACCCTCTCCTTCTCTTCAAGTTGTGTCCCCCCATGCCGGATTTTAATATGACATCCCCTGCCCCAAGTTGTGCCCCAAGTGTGTCCCTCCCAGTTCCATCAATAAATACCCTGTTTCCCAAGGTTGTGCTGGCCTATTGAGAATGCTGAGCTGTGCTGACATTACTTTTCTCCACTTTGGTTTTAGCTTCATTTTACTGGCACTGTAATTTTTTCACCATATTTGCTGGATGATTTTTACTGCTGTCTCTTGTCTTTTGATGGGTAGTTGCAGAACCCTTCAGTTTGATGATGTTAATGAGAGGGTTCACAAAGCATCATATCAGAACTGATAGTAATCGTTTTTCTGTAAACAGTGTTTAAACTACACAGTGGCACTGAATCAGAGAGACATGGAATGTAGCATTGAGCCTACAAAACACAGGCAAGGGGATTTGTTTCAAGGCTCATTTCTTTGTTTTTCCTGGAAAAAAGTGTAATTTTTTTACACATTATATTAGAAAAATCTGATTTTCTTTACAATTTTTGATCTAATAAACAGTTGATGAAAATCAATACGGTGTCACTCATTGCAGTCTGCTGGTGATCTCCACATGAATCATTGTTTACAAATCAGCTATGTTTCATCCTCAGGACAGTATTCTGAACAGACAACTAGCCCTGCTATATCCAGTACTGATGATTTCTGAGATTCTGTTAAAGCATCCCTATATACAAATCAGAGTTTGCCAGAAGACAACAGTCTTCCTTAAACTCAATAATGTAAAGGTACCACTGCCAATATTTTGCATAATAAACACATACTCAGTCCATCCTAAATGTTAAACTCTCTCTCTCTCTCTCTCATATGAATCACCTTGAGAGCCTATTATGTATTTGAATAACACTAAACATTATCATCATTGGCTTCATAGTAATAAAAGCATGACCCCTCTCCAACCAACCTGCACAAAAATAACTTGCCTCTAGACACACACACATACACACACACACTTCCCTATATTAAATCACAATTGTTCAGTAATCATGCCACAATTCAACATACACACTATGTCAGCCACTCTCTCTCAACCCTTCTCACGTACTGAAGCAACTCACAGAAAGATGGGCTTCCTTGATAAAGATAAATATTCCCTTATTATATGTCATTATGTTATCTGAATACTTAAATAATTTGCCTCAAAACAGCTTGCATTTTTGTACAGTCTGCCAATATGCCATGCAGGATAATAGCTAGAAACAACATCAATCTAAACATGATTTCTTAAATGCAGATCGATATGCTGAATATATGAATGCATAATTGAAATCTGAGATTATTAGTTAGAAAACAAAAAGACAATCTCTGTATTCTGTAAGTGAGGCCCATGCCCTTATGTTGTGCAACCATCTTGAAAGTAAATCAGCTTCTCATACATCCCATAGTCTCATACCATTTGAGAACATTTCAAATGTTTAACTTAATATTTATTATAAGATACTGCATACTCAATAATGAAAACCTGCAACATCCTTCTCAGTAGCTACATATAATTAGTCCACCAATTGATACACCATGTATACAAATTTTTTTTACTAGCCAATCCACAATGAGGATATAGTTATCTCTCTTTACATACACACACACACACACACACACACACACACACAGATATAGATATAAATATATGTTGATAGAACAAAGGCATGGTAAGATATTTCTTGAAATTTCTCTGATATACTATACCAGAGAAATTTGGGCTACAGCTGTACCACATTAGATAACCAGATAATCTCTTTAGAAATACTGCAAAATATCTGAAAATATCTGTCTTTGCCTACAGCTGTAGCAAGTGGTTCAGATTGATTTTTTTTTAAATACATTGCAGATCACACTCAATAATTGTTCAGAACTGATTGCCTACCAGCTAAACTGAAATTGGGTTACTCAGTATGAAAGGTGACCCTATGCAAAACAAATCATCTTTTCAAAGCTGCAGTTTCCAAAAGGAAGGTTATGACAGCAGCATCAGTCTCTGTTCAGGAAGGACCAGGAGGGACAGAAAGGAGGGGGTGTCATGCTTTATGTGAAGGAAAGCATAAAAGTGACAGTGATAGAGGGAATACAGGAGTAAGCAACTATACTGTGGGCCACCCAGGAGATGGGAAATGGAGTCACTATTCACACTGGAGTGATCTACAGTCCTCCAGCACAGAGGGATGAATTGGATAAGGTACAGGTGGAAGCCATTGGCAAGACAGCAGAATAGGGAGAGGTGCTGTTGTTGGGGGACTTCAACCTGGTGGATGTACACTGGAGCTTCCCAGCAGTGGCTTGAGCTAGAAGCTGTGACATACTAGGCTCTATGCAGGGGGTGTTCCTCAGGCAACCAGTCAGTGAACCCACTCGTGATGGGGCAATACTTGACTTGGTACTCACTAACAGGAACACTGCTACAGATGTCAAGGAGGAAGGCCAGCTGGGGATTAGTGATCATGTACAGTGTTGTTAAATATAAGGATGGCTGCAGAAATGAAACACATGAGGGCAGATTTTATAGAAATGGGTGAATGGGGGGATGGATGGCCTGGGTGGGATGGAGGAACAGTGGGTGAAGCTAAAGGGAGCATAGTAAAGGCAGCAAACCTCTGCATCAAACAAGTGAACAAAAAATAGTAGGAAAAGAGACCACTATGGATCTTGAAAGTGGCTGATATGGTAAAAGCTAAAAAGGACAGCATTCAGAAGGTGTAAGGAGATGCAGAGGGAGGAGGATAGGGAAGTTCTTCAGTGGAAACAGAAAGAAGCAGGGAAAGCAGTAAGGAATGCAAAGGCACAAACTGAAGAGAGAATAGTCCAGGAGGTAACAAAAGGGAACAAGACATTTTTTTTTAGGTTTGTAAGTGAAAAGAGGAAGACCAGGGGTGGATTGTAAGGGTAACAAGCATTTGTCAATGCCGAATGTTGTCTCGCTGGCATTGGCATTGGTAGTGCAGGAGTTAGAGATGCATAATAGAAATGGCAGTGAAGTGCTGAACTGAAGCCAATGCCACCCTCACCCTGCAGAGACTGACAGGCATTGGGGTGTGTCTTTGGGTCATCAGCTATAATGCTTATGCTATTCTTACCTCACCCTACCCTGCAGACACTGGCAAGTGTTTTGGTGTGCTTTGGGGTCCGTGCTTTGTACTTATGCCATTCCATAAGAAAATACGCTGAGGTTTGCACAGTATAGGAGAATGGGGTGAACTTTAGGGTCGAACACTCCAAGGCAGACCTTGATGACTGTCACTGGTTGCAGGGTGGGGGTAGGGAGGTGGGGTGGAATGGTGTGAGCATTACAGCCAATGATCCCAAGTCACACCCTGATGTTCTATCAGTCTCTACAGGGTGGGAGTTATAGTTGGAAACCCAACACTGTAGGTCATTGTTGGTATTTCACTCCAAATTTTCAACATAGGTTTTTTGTGACGCCACCTCATGAAGAGCAGCACTATCAGTTTGTTAGCTGAAAGGTAGATTTGTACAGTGGCAATGCCATTTGGTGACACAGGGACAAAAACATATTTTGGGCAGGATGTGAAAAATGGCAACTATATTGTTCATGAGGAGGTGTAAAAAAATTGCAATGTTAAAAGTCTGGAGTGAAAACATGAAAAATTGGTGAAGTCATGAGCATGCACAGAAAAAGTGCAACACACAACCGTAACCGTTATTTTCAGATGTTTTTTAACCACATTTTCAATATAGGCATTTTGGGACCTCCCCTTATGAACAGTGGCACTGTGATTTTGTTAATTTGTCCCAAAAGTTGATTTCCCACATTGACCAAGCCATTGTGCGCCATAGGTGCGAAAACACATTTTGGGCAGGATGTGAAAAATGACAGCTGTACTGTTCATAAGGAGGTGTGAAAAAATGCCAGTGTAGAAAATCTGTCATGAAAATATTGTACATTTATCACAAGGGTGTGTGTAAACTGTGCAATGCACTCTTGTAACACAGTCATTTTATGGCAGTCCATCACCAAATTTTCAATATAGGCATTTTAGGACCTCTGCTCATGAACAGTGCCACCATCATTCCTCAAACTGTCTTGAAAATTGATTTCCCACAGTGACTGTAATTGTGCCTTAGGACGATGTGAAAACACATTTCAGCCAGGATATGTAAAATGACAGCTGTACTGTTCATAAGGAGGTGGGAAAATGGCAATTTTGAAAATCTGAGTGAAAGAAATATTACAAATTATGAAGTTACGAAGCGCATGGAAACTGCACAATGTATGCTCGTAAAACTGCCATTTATTGGATTTTTCCACCAAATTTGCAACATAGGTTTCTGAGAGCTCCCCCTCATGAACAGTGGCACTGTCATTTTGTTAATCAGTCCTGAAAGGTGATTCTGCACAGTGACTGCGAAATCACCTCTCTGGATCTGAATAATGCCATGACAGTGACTGAATTCATGAAGAGGGGTCCCAATAACCCCATGTTGAAAATATGGTGCCATAATTCCACAAAATGGCCGAGATATGCACCAAAGTTGAAAAAACCCTATTTATGCCATTATACAGCTTATCGTCCTTTCTTCAGTTCACGGTCGGCTTTGAAGAGTGCAGACGTGTTCCCGGTTCACCAAAGATCATCATGCTGGGCTCCAAAGGTAAGTATGGAGTGAGGTGGGTGTGGAGAGGCAGGACACACAGAAGGTGATCCCAGGGTGGGGGAAGGGGCAGGGAGATCATGAGGGACCATTTTCTTCTTTTACAGGTTTAAAAAAAAAAACATAGCAGGATGGTTTTTCTTTTCAGGAGATTTGGCATGCTGGACTGGGCTCCCAGCATGCCACCTAAGTGTTTTTTTTTGAGGAGATGCTGTAGCTAACAGGGGATTGGACACCCCCCTTGACACACAACAAAAGCAGGAGAGACATTATGCCAATGGGGAGTGGGCTCCTCCGTCAGCAAAATAAACAGGGAAGGGGGACTGAAGTCGATGGGGATTGGGCCCCCCGTTCACAAAGAAAGATTGTTGGGGCGCATGATGCTACCGGGGATTAGAACCCTCTGCATACATTGTAAATGGTGGGGATTATGCTGATGGGGAGTGGGCTCCCATCAGCAAAAGAAGTATAGGGCACTCTGCAGGCGCTGTCACCAGGCATGTCAGTAGGGCGTGTTATTGTGCCACTGCATGATTGCAGCAGACCTTTTCTTAGATCTGGTGGCCACCTGATGTATGCCTGGTGTCAGTGCCTGCAGCTGCCTTATTGGGAAATGAGGGACGCACTTTGATACCTGCCCTGCATTTGCCTACAGTGACCACACCTCCAAATCTGCTACTAGTGCAATATGCTGGCTGGTGCGCACATGCAAGCCAACGTAAAAAAGGAAAAGGGATTGTGGAAAGGGAGACTAGGAAAAAGCAGACATCCTAAACAAATACTTTTGCTCAGTGTTAACAAAGGAAGGAGAACAGGAGGGTTAAAAAAAGTAACAGAACTTTAGAGGGAGGACACTAGTCCATTTTCAGAGGACAGAGTCCTGAAGGGACTTGCTAACCAGAAGGTAAACAAAAGAATGTGGCCAGATTGGGTGCATCCAAGGGTACTGATGGGGCTCAAGGAGGTACTGGCAGCCCCTCCCTTACTCCTATTTAACAGCAAGAAACAGGAGTGGTTCCAGAGCACCTGAGGAGGGTGGATGCTTGGTAGTCAAACCAAACAAAAGTGATGGCAGGGAGGTTGCTGGCAATTACAGACCAGTCAGCCTGATGTTAGTGGTGGGATAGTTAATGGAATCACTGTTGAAGGAAAAGATTGGGGAATATCTTGAATCCACTGGGTTACATGACCTGAGGCAATATGGGTTCACAGGGGGAGGTCTTGTCAAATGAATCTGATAGATTTCTTTGACTGGGTGACAAAGAATGTATATCAGGGTGGAGTGGCTGACATGACCTACCTAGATTTCAGTAAGGCTTTCAAGATCATTCCACATAAGAGAGTAGTAAGCAAGCTGAGTAGCTTAGGAGTGGGTCTAGAGGTGGTAAACAGGATCATAAATTGGTTAGGGGATAGGCAACATAGGGTGGTGGTAAATGGAGTTCACTCTGAGAAAGGAAGGATGACCAACAGGATGCCTTATGGATCAGTGGTGGGCCTATTCCTCTTTAATGTCTTTATTAGTGACATTGCCAAGGAGCTGGAAGAGAAGGTCTCCCTCCATGTGGATGACACCAAAATCTGTAATAATGTGTACACTCTGGGGGGGTGAAACGGATGAGCACAGCCCTGAGAAAACTAGAGCTGTTTTCATGGGTATGGCAGCTTGATTTCAGTGTTAATAAAATGCAAAATAATACACTTAGGGCACAGAAACCCAGGGGCAGACAACAAAATGGGTTGAGTGATACTGATGACTACCAAGCAGTAAAGAGAGCTGGAGACAATCATATTTGATAACCTAAACATGGCCAAGCAGTGCAACAAGACAATCGAGAGGGCTAGTGGGATACTTGGGTGCATAGATAGGGGTATCATCAGCAGAAAGATGAATATGGTGTTGCCTCTACATAGATTGCTGATATGTCCCCAGGTAGAGTAGCATGTCCAGTTCTGGAGACCACATCTCTGGAAGGACAAAGAATGGAGGAGGAGCAGGAGGAGATCACATGATGCAGTCAGTGAGGTAGCAGCTCTACTCAACTGCTCCTGCCTGCCTCTCATTATTTTTAAAATACTCTCCTTGCTGCAAGAAAAGAATGCAGTTACCTTGAATCGGTCACCGCTGTCCTCTGCACGCTTGAGTGTAATTTCGGTAGCGATAGCTGCTCACATGGAGGCCAAAATGTATCTTGCACTTCCCCACCATATGCCAGCAACCACCCAGAGAAGGTCACCAAAAAGTCAAGGCCCAGGCTCATCTTACCACTACCTAAGGCGCTGGCCGCCAGCAACAAACTCCTTTGATTCTCGAGCTTTTCCAAGAGAAATTTAAACCCTTTAGAAAGGAGTTTCTGTCCCTTGCTTCAGACTTCAAGAATTTATCGGGACAATAGAAGAACTTTCTAAAAGAACTGGCGATAACAAAGCCTAGATTATCTCAGTAGAAAGAAACTTGCAATTGTAGAACCTGCCATGTCTGCCACATGATCCGATAGTGAAGCTAGAAGCAAAGGTAGAAGACTTAGAGGGAAGGAGCTGAAGAAATAATTTGATTCTAATAGGATTCCCTGAGAAAGGAAGAGGGAGACAATCCAGTGCAATTTATCCAAAACTTCCTCTTTAAGCAGGTAGGCCCTCTCCTTTCAGCTTCGGATATACGTTGGAGCTGGCCCACCATGCGCAAAGCTCCATGTCACCTCCAGGGCTCCCCTCATACCTTCATTTTAAAGTTTTAAATTATCAAGAATGACAACATGTTCTGGCTAAAATTAAAGAGCTGAAAGAAGTGCGCTGGCAAGGGAATACACTTCTGATGGCCCAAGATCTGCCTTTTGTCTGTTAGGCAGAAAAGAGCCTCATATCATGCGATTGGCCATTAAGTTCATCGTAGCCAATATTAGATTTCGGATGGGGTACCCACCCATTTTCAAGTCCTAATAGAGGGCACCTGGCAATCTTTTGAGGATCCTAAGTCAGCAGAGGAGTCTCTGAAGAAGCTTTCCTGACCTTTTAAGGACCGTTGAGACCTTTTCGTGCTACTCGTGGAGCGGAGCCAAGAACTTTTAAAGTGCTGATCATTTTTTCTTCCTGTTTCTGTTCTCAATACCTGCAATCTATCTGCTCTATGGGCCTGATGACTGTATATGTTGGATATAAACATGGCAGAACTGGGGGGAACAAAACACTCCCTCTCTTCATTCTACTTCTTTGAATTTGCAAATGGACTTATGGACTTCAGCCTTCAAGGTTCCATTATAGACTGGACACTAGCCTAAATTGGGACTAAGGTTGCTGTTTAGTATCTGGTAGTAACTTCTAAGCTGCTTTTTGTTTTCTTCTTGTGAATTTTACATGAGGTTACGGTGGGGAATGCCTGTATGGTCTGGAAGTGCCTGGGCAGCTTTATAGTTGTAAACAGATGCCCTGAGGTATTTTGTACTGATAGGTATAGAAGAAACTTCGCTTTTAAGGGTCAGTTAAGATTTAGATGACCAATTTACACGATTCATGATAATTAACCTGTTATGTTAATTGCTGGGGATATTTAAAGTGTTGGTTTAGTGTGTACTTTCTTAGGTTTTTGTTTTTTACCCTGGTATATCCCTCCGTCCATTGAGGTTTTAAACCTCATGATTTTCTAAGAGGTTTCAATTGTACTTTTAGTAATCTTTTACTGATAGTTTCTGTAAAGCATATTGGATTAAGGAGAGTGATGGTGGGGTGGTGAGGAGGCCTCACATTTTGGTGGGTCACATACCAGAATGTTTTGTGGGAGGAGGAGGGAGCTCTGTTTTGCTGGGGTGATTTCTAAATGTTTTAGGGAAAAATGTTTGGGGAAACATGAGGAAAGGGGTGGGTGGAGGGAGGCGGCTCGGCTTGACATAGGTACTCATTTTTGGGTGTGAAGCAATTATGGCTTTATCCCAGGTGTACTTGGAACTTAAAGGGAAGCAATGTTGAATGTGTCGAAGTTCTTAACTTGGAATGTCTGTGGTGTACGAAACAAACATAAATGACATAAGGTCTTTAAACATCTTAAAATATTACATGGAAAGATGATATTTTTACAAGAGACTCATTTATTAGAGATGGAAGGGAATCTTCTATGGAGACAGTTTATAGGACAAGTTTTCCATTCCAGGTACAATACTCAAGCCCAGGGGGTTGCCATCCTGGTAGCTCAAGGAATACTGTTTACTAGTGAGTTAATCCTTGCAGATCTGGAAGGTCATTATATTTTTGTAAAAGGACAATTAGATAGGCAAACTTTAGTTCTTGGCAGCATTTATGGGCCTAATGCTGAAACAATGCAGTTCTTCATACAAATACTTAAGCTATTGGCCCCATACATAAATATACCGTTTATTCTAGGGGGAGATTAGAATCTTCCTTTTGCATCTGAGCTAGATATATCTAATGTGAGACAGACAGGTCTCTCGTTTCTCTCCGGCTCTAAGAGCCCTTACAGAAATTAATGATTATCTGGGTCTCTGTGACCCTTGATGCCTCCTACATCCCCAGCTGAAGGATTGTACCTTCAGATCAGCTGTACATGGCACCAGTTCTAGAATAGATTACTTCTTATTTGAACCAACCACTGCTGAGGGGTCTAACTGACTCTACAATTGAACCGGGTGTGATATCTGATCATTCTGTAGTGACTTGCTCGATGATATTTCATGGAAACTTCTCCAAAGAGTCGTTGTGGAAACTTAACAATCAATTGCTTAAAAATGAGTCCTCTTTAAACCAAATTATTCAGGAAATAAATGAATATACTACCCTGAACCTTAACTTCACACAGCCGACCAGATTTGGAATGGTGGCCCTGAAATGCATACTTTGTGGAGATTGATTAATATTGCCTCCCAGCATAAAAGCTCAGATTTTGACATTAGAAACTACACTATCATCTAGTACTACAGAGGCACAACGCTCTGTTCTAGTGGGTCTTAAGGATGAATATTCCCATTATTACAGGAAGCTGCAGAATTTGCCATTCTAAAGACAAGCACTAATTATATTGATCAAGGAGAGAAGGTGGGACATCTCCTCATCTTATGGCTTAAGAAAACTGAGCAATCCAGGCTAGACTGGTCCATCCGATCTCAAAGCAGTGCAACCCTCTGCTTGACCCCAGGAGAAATAACAGAAGAATTTGCGGCGTTTTATGAGAATCTATATAGCCCCATGCCAAACCCCCCGACTAGCAAAACAATAGAGGCTTACCTAGAGACCACCTCTTTCCCCATCCTTACCCAGGGACAACAAGATTTCTTGGTTACTCCTATTAGAAATTCTGAGATACGAGCTGCTATCTCCTCATTAAAAGCAGGCAAATCCCCTGGCCCTGGTGGCTTTTCCCCTAACTTCTACAAAATTGTATCCCCCCATTTGATTCTTTGGTTAAAGCGGCTATTTGACTGGATTCTGGATTCCCAATCTTTAGATAGTATGCTGCTCCAGGCGTTAACCATTGTAATTCCCAAACCTGATAAAAATCAGGAAGAGCTTGGTAGTTACAGACCTATTTCTTTATTAAACTGCAACATTAAAATACTAGCAAAAATCCTCACTAATAGATTGAGACAGGTCTTGCCCTACCTAATTCATAAGGACCAGGTTGGTTTTATGGAGGGCAGACACTCAGCGGACCATTTCAGCAAACTCGCTCACATCTTGTCTGCATCTAGGGAATCCTCAACACCAGCTAATCTGTTGTTCCTAGATGCAGAGAAGGCATTTGATAGAGTCAATTGGGAGTCTGTATTTCTAACCATGAATAGATTTGGCTTTCCACAGAAATTTATTCAATGGGTATCTTCCCTTTATCAGCAACCTCAAGCCCAAATATATTGCAATGGTTTTTTTCCAGAATATTCACCTTTTCTCCGGTACCAGACAAGGGTGTCCTCTGTCACCCTTACTTTTAATATTTATCTGGAACCTCTTCTGGCCAGAATAAGAGGACATAAAGATATAAAAGGAATCTCAATAAATAACCAAATCAAATTCAAATTGTCCACACCAATGACATTCTCCTTCACTTGCTGCACCATGCTAAAACACTTCCCATTGTTTTTCCCTTGTTACTGGACTATGGAAAAGTTTTGAACTATAGGGTTAACCTGGATAAAACTGCAGTTTTCCACTTAATCATAAAATTAGTAATGTGATTTGGACCCTTTGGGTCTCCAATGGAACTCCCTTAGTCTTAAATATCTTGGATTATTTTGACTACAGTAGATCAGAGATAATGACAAAAAACTCAATTTAGATTCCACTCTCTCCTTAGTATTCAGCATGATCTGTAAAGGTGGCAATCCCTTCCAATTTGCTCTGTGGGAGAATAAGTATCATCAAGATGAATGTTTTACGATTATTTTACCCCTGGCTGTGTTAAATTCATGGATACCGCTGAATTTGTTCAAGAAAAGTACATGCTATTATTTCTACATTTCCTTGGCTTGAAAAAAAAACAGATGAGCATATAAGAAGATGGCAGCCTCTAATGTTTGCAGAGGGCTGAAGCTTCCACATTCTAATTTATATTTTTGGTCTACTCAAGCAACTAAACACTTAAGATGGCTTACCCCTCAAGAAGAAATTGATTTACAGGTATATGTCGAGCACACTGCAGACCAACTGAAGCAGTTGTGCCAAGACAGCGGAGTCCCGCATGAGGGCAGAAACAAAAAGCACCTTGTAGAGGCTCTTGTGGCAACTGCTGCCCAAAGCCTTGAATTACAGTCTGTGACTGAAAAGGACTGACCCTTGGGCATGGAGGGTCCAAGGTCCATTGCAGTGTCCGGATCCAGTGAGGAGGACAGCAGGGCCAGTGCAAGCCAAGTGCCACAGCAGCAGGGGAAGGTCATCAGCATTCTGGAGCCAGAAGTGAACAGGTTGCAAATGGTGTTGTGGAGGATGAAGCTGGAGTTTGAACAGAAAAGGTTCAAGCCCAGCAGCAAGGGAGCTGGAGTTCCAGACAGAAGAGTGGCAAGAGCAGTGAGCTGCAGAGGAAGGAGAGTGACAGCTTTGGTGAGAGGCTGAGCAAGAAGAGCATGAGCCCCAGAGGCAACATGAAATGGAGAAACTAAGACTCCAAACACCCGCACCAGAGCAGGTAAGTGGCCTGGGGTTAACTGGGACTGCAGGACTATGCTACAAATTAAATTCTAAATTGATAGCTGAATTTAAAGAGGGGAAGATATGGATGCCTTTTAAATTCCTTTGAAAAAGTATGCATTGGGCAAATATTCCTAGAGGGTCCTGAGCTTCCAGTTATCCCCGCTTACTTACTGGAAAAGCTCAAGATGCAGTGGGTCAAATGGACAATGAGGACAGTAATGATTATGTAAACTTAAAGATGCACTTTTAAAAAAGTATGAGCTAAGAGGTCATAGAGACAAAAACAATGGAGGAATTCAAGAATGCATGGGACAGACACAAGACAATTCTAGTGGGGGAGTAGGAGGAAGTAGGCTGTTGGTTAACTAGGATCTGCAGCTTATCTGTTAGGTAGGGAAATGGACAGACTAGGTGGGCCAAGCGGTCCTTATCTGCCATCAAATTCTATGTTTCTATGTTTCTATGTCCCAGAATGGCTGATTCTAGAGAGGCAGGTGCTAAAGGACACCAATCTCTATTCAGAAGCCATTTTGCATGTACCCTCCAAAGCCCTTCCCAAATCTCTGATTGCTTCTCCCATCGCCAGCTCCCTGCAGATCCATGTGCAGTTATGGGCCTTTTTGGGATATAATTGCACTAAGGATCCTAGACAACCCGTGACTGGTAATCCTAACTTAAGACTTGATGGTCAGACCTATTCCTTTAGGGTGGGTATCCCACCTAGATAAATTCAAGGTCCTGAACATCTTCTCACATGGGAAATGCATAGACTCGCCACTATCTTGGGCAAGTTGAAGTTTGGTAAAACTTGATTTTTAAAATTTTACAATTATGCCACCTGCTGGTTCACTCATTGTGGATTTTGGTATCGACTCTGACCTGAAGTATAATCTTAGGATAATGATATCTCTAATGATAAACCCCATGCTTCTTCTAAAGTGTATGCTATTGTTAGAGAAAAAGCCTTGGATCCTCATAGCAATGTTTCCAATATCTGGACTGATTACTATCTGAACATGGGAGACAGATGCAGGAGTTATGGAAATCTACCTTCACATATATCTCCTAAGATAGATTGAGACTTACCCAATTCCAGATATTACATGATATGTACTGGACCCCTATTAAACTCCAGAAAATGGGCAGAGCCCCCTGATAACCTATGTAATAGGTGTCACCAGGAAGAGGGGACTCTTCAGCACATTTTTTGGGATTGTCCTGGGGTTCAACAACTTTGGAGACAGATCCAAGACTTAGCAGATCGTCTACTTGGCCTTGAAGGTCTATTCACTTCTGAGATATGTGTGTGTTGGGGGACTTTGCCAAAATACCAGTACAGATTAGACGGTATCATATGGCCCTGATTTCTTTAACAGACAAAAAGCTGATTTTACGCCACTGGCTAGACAACCAGCCTATTTCATATTGTGAGTGGCTAGCTGAACTCTTGTTTAATCTTAGGATTGAGTATATGTGCGTTAACCTTTGGGGCTCCATACCTCGATATCAAAAGGATTTGGGATAGTTTTCATACGCTGTTCCTGCAAGAGACTAAAAGTAATCAGTAAGGTTAATTGACTATGAGGCATTTGGCTCTATGTGTAGAGGAGCACTCATCAGAAATTCTACCTTGATATGTCAAGCCGGGAGAGTGGGTCATGGGGGTTAGGGAGGAGGGCATGACATGGGAAATACCTTGTCAAATTGTAGCTGTACTTGTAACCTGTCTGTGTTATTGCCTTTGTAGGAAAAACTATTAAACTTCAATTTCAAAAAAAAAAAAAAAGAGTGGAGGAGGTCTAGAGGAGGGCAACTAAAATGGTGCAGGGTCTGCCCCAAAAGCCCTATTACGAAAGACTAAATGACCTCAATATGCACATCCTGGAAGAGAGGAGGGTGGATATGATAGAGACATTTAAATACCTCATGGGCCTAAAAAAGGTACAAGGGGAAGTATTTGTCAGAAACAAAGGTGCTCATGAAAAAGTAACAGGTTGTGAAGCTGGAGGGGGGCAGATTAAGGAGAGGCATGAGGAAGTGCTCCTTCACAGAAAGAGTGGTGGACTCCTGGAAAAGCCTTCCAGCAAAGGTGGTGGAGATAAAACAGTGGTGGGGTTTAAGAATGTATCAGATAGACACAAGGGAATCATAGTGGAATGGAAGTGGGAAGGAAGAAAGAGTCATAGATCAAGTACAGTCTGAGGTAATAATGTACTATAGGTAGGGAAAAATGGGATGACTAAGTGGACCAAGCAGTCCTTATCTTCAGTCTAATTCTATGTTTTTGTGTTTCTGTGTTTCTTTTGTTCTCAGACTGCAGGACAAATGACTCTGAGAAACTTCACAGAATCCAAGTACTGGTTGAATCCTTCCTCACTTGCCCTTCCTGTACCAAACATGAACACCTACCATCATTGCAATATCTCAATTGTGCCATAGCAAATTATTCCTCAAGGTCACTCTTTATCTCATATCTTTGGACACTGGCTTCATTCATCTCTCAGCTGCATCATCACATCACCATCACAGCGCAGCCAGATCAGATCTAGCAATGTTGCCTCATCTCTTAACATATGTGCTTCAAGGATCTCTCTACAAATCTCCATTCTAGGACTTGCACTCTGCTTCTCTCAACTATGACTTAGCTGCAATTGTGAACATTCTTTATACACCACTCCTTGGTCTCCAGATATTGACAACCTCCAGGACCTCTAAAAAACATCTCCTCTATACGAAATTTATCTGATTGTAAACTCTGCATTCACATAGGGCCATCACTGGTTCCCTAGAACCATCTCAAACTTCTCAGATAATCAAGCTCTATCAATAATATTAGTAAAGATTTATCCTCATCTTATATGCTGTTCACGAGGAGACTAACTTAGCTATCACTTACCATAACTTTTCCATGCAATGCTTTTATGTTCCTGGTTTGCAAATACAGCCAGTGATTATTTATCTCATTTCCAATTTCGAATGTTACCATATCTACTTAACAGCAGACCAAATCATATCTCTCCCTTTGATTTCATATCTCATTATGTTATAACCTTCCACCACCAATGAGTCAAAGCTCTCATGTGGTCAGCACTATCTTCAATACTCAAGCTACATTTTCTATTGGCTGGAAGATGTATACCTCATTTGTGCAATGCCATCAGTTCTCAACATGCCATAGCAATTGATCACATACTGATTTCTATAACTTACTGGCATCAAGTGCTCATATTATCTCACAGGACAATGAAATAGTATCTGTCTGGAATACAATATTTCCTCTCTCAAGTGAATCCATCCATGACTTCTAATTTTCCAGTACTCGGAATCAACAGAACATCTATTCCATGGTCTCCTATATGACAGCCCCTTAATGGATCTTTATTCAGAACCTTTTGAACTTGCTTTGTTCTAATCCTTTTAAACTATAACCAGCATCATGATATTGCCTAACCTTCTATGGTTTTCTTTACCCAGGTGAGTTAACAGTTTCATCAGCCTCTTCTACTTCATTTCTCACAATTGCCAGTCTAAGAAAATAAGAAAAATACTATATCCTGCATCCACCAAAATCAAAATGATAAACTTCATAAAGAAGTTCAAATCACTTACTATCCAACTCATAACAACTGGTGCCCTGTACAGTTACTTAATCAACTCATCATATATCATGCCATTATCAGCTATCCTCCTTTGACCACCAAGTGTTTATGGAACACATGAGAAATTTGAATGATTGGAACTTAAAGTGATTTTGTGAGGTTTACCATAGCAAATGGAAGTAATAAACTGTAGTAACCATGCTACTATAATGGTCTCCTCTCATGTTGTAATTAGGGTCAAATGCTGGAGAGACTGTTATTGAGTTATAGGGGACCCTGCTCTATGGATGACATGGTATAATATCAGTAAAGGATAGTATCTTCTCTGACAATGAAGACCTGTTTGCTTTGTGTGATCTCTTGTATTTTGTAGGCATAAAGTAGAGGACAGTGGCCCTGGACCTCTTATAATTTCTGATGCTTTGTCAAATACTGCAGAAACTAGCAGAATGGGGCCAGGTAAGATATGTTTGTATGAGTAAGCCATAATGCAATGCACCAACTGCTAATACTTTAAAAGTTAATCTAAGGCTGGATAGGTGTTGTACGTCCAGGCACAGAGTATTATCCTACTGCTTACCTGGCTAGTGTATTGAGTTTGTTACTATTTGGCCAGCATGTTCTGTTCTCTGCTTCTACAGACATATGTAACAGTCTGTAAGACCTTTGCAATGTATCCGACTGTTTTAATGTTTGTATCATCTTAGTAAGTAAAATCAATAAAACTTATTAACCACAAAAATAAACTGTAGTAACCTGTAGGAGTTGTGATTCAATCTCTGATCATTCAAATTGCCAAAAAGTGCTGTGTTCCATAAAATAAATGCTTTTTTTTTCTGTGCTGTGTTTCATTTGCATAATCTCCCCTTTTTTCTCAATGCTGCAACCCCCAAACATGACATCACGCAAGTGAAACAAAGTTTTTAAGCACTGTTTTGAAACAGAGACCTATGTTGGTCAGTCTTGGTAGTGCAGACATCTACACTGCCAACATAGGAGACTACATCTCTCTGTAAAGAAATCTTATCAGCTAGATACTATATACACAGTGCCTTGTTTTGAAAATAAACATACAAGAGCTTTTATTGTTGAAGTCACTACAGAAATATGAGACTGCACCTCACAGTAAGGAATTGGTAAGCAACTTCTTATTGTACCTACAATGCCTTCCTACATACATCTATATATTAGTGCAGTCACCACCACCAAAATAAGGGACTGCACTCTAAGTAACTAGCATTTACATCAGCTTTATAATTTACCCATAATCCCTTGGTGCTGCATGTAAAACATTGACAGTTCCTTGCATGACATTATAATTTACCCATAATTCCTTGGTGCTGCATGTAAAACATTGACAGTTCCTTGCATGACATCATTCTGGGCATGTGGCCTCACACAGAAAACTGGAGGACACAGTGCTGATAAAACATAACTGAAAATGACTACACAGATTTTTACAAAACAAATTGTAGCTTCAACATCTGAAGCATGAGGGCAATGGCATACTATGTGAAAAAGGCATCTTAAACCTAGCAAAATCACTTTAACCTTTTTCCTTTTCAGGTCACTCATTCAGATTATAGCAGCTTCTTCAACCTCTCGAAATAGCGCTTTCCACTCATATTATTAAAGCTCAGTAGATGGACATCCTCGTGTTTCAAAGCCTATGCAGAACAAGAAATCAGGCAAACCTCTATAATTATCTCCTCATAGTATGCCCAGAGGAAAAGTAGTTCAGTAGCCAGGAAAGGTTTCCCTCCATGTGGGGGTCCTCTCCTGTGTGCTACTGTTCACTCCCATGAGTTTAGGAGGTTATCACACTGTTCTTTTTTTTGCCTTCATTCCTGTATCGCAGCCTGGCTCCTCTACTGAGTGTGGGAATGAGACAGGCCAAAGAAAAGTTCACAAAACACAATTTCACAGAAGTACCACATATACTGTAGTCACACACATTGAAATATCTTTGTTTGATCCTTGGGGAATTTGTTTATCCATTTTGTAAATTAAGCTGTAATGTTACAAAAACTAAGTAAATGATGTAACAGATATACTAGGATGATTTGAACTGTAGGCAGATACGAATATAGTGAAAGATTAAAAAGGATAGGACTATTGTCTTTGGAACAAAGAAGGGAAAGAGGGAGATTTAATTATGTTATTTAGAATAATAAATGATAAAGAACTGATGAATGAAATGGGGTTGGAGATGCAGGAGAAGCCAAAAGAGTTGAGAGGACATGAAAAGCAGATTAGGTTAAAAACTGTAACAAAGATTGGTTCATATTATTCATTCAAAAATAGAATGGGGAGAGTTTGGAATACTTTACCAGTACAAGTGGTAAACATTAAAATAATGACAGAATTTAAGGAAAGATTGATAAATATTTGTTGGGAACAGTTGGCATGATACCACTAAGGTGGGGAACAGTTTATATGGACAAATGGTCTTCTACTGTTCTAAACCAAGTATAAATACCAAGTATAAATATGCATTAAATATATATTAAAATAAAAAAAATAATTATAAATAAAAAAAAATAGTGAGTGTTCAGTAAAAAAAAATCAATGTTTTAATGGTAGCTGTATTTTCTCAAAGACAGTATGATTGAAAGAGATTCCCTTCACACTGCTTTTTTCATCCAAGAATGCCTCACTGATATGGTGCAGCATACATGGATGACAAAAGAATTGTGAAGAAAATCAATTTCAATCACTCCACTTTGAACAAGTGCAAATGCAGCTATCTTTAGAACTAAAACTGCAACCTCCCTCCATCCAAAACTAAACATCTCCATTAAAGCAATGTTTGTATACCTCCCTCTGAACCCATGTTTTACTGACAACCCGCAGAAGGTGCCCTGCACAATTCCACAATCAGTATCCCTCCTTCAGGTCATTGCTTTGTTTTCTGACACTGGGGTACAAACCCCCCAGTGTTGGCTAACATCCCCCAATAGTAGCAATACCAGGGTGCTCACCCCCAGTGCTAATGGTGACAAAGGCCCCCCAGTGTTCCCAGTCACCTCCCCTTCATAGCTTGCAACACAGGGCTACCCACCCAGGTGCCACTGGAGATAGAGGCCCCACCAGTTGTCCAGTTTCCTGATACCTGGTGGAGCTCTTGCACTCTCACAGACCCATGTATTCTCTCTGTTCCACTGAGGAGGGCATCCTGGCAGTTTCTAAGGTAAGGTTCAAGACCTTGGTGGATCGGGATTTTGAAAAGCAGATCCAGACCTCTGGAATTCCTTGCCCAGGACATTGAGGAGGCCCCTTGGTGGAGGCCTACAGTGGGGCCTGAAAATCCTCTTATTTACTCAGGCTTTCTGGGATTAATTTTCCCCACAATAGTGTCATCCCAAGTGGTATAATATTGCTGCTTATTTATAAATCTATTTATTGACATACTTTGCTACTTAAAATAACTTATGTTGAGGTGTATTGTAGTTGGTTACAATGTTTTAATTTTGTTACTGTATGATACTGTATTGGTGCACTGAGACTCTGGGGAATGGTAACACATATAAATAAAGATTACTACTACTACTACTATCAGGAAAAGAAGGCAATTTTATTTTTATTGCAAAAATGATGTTAATGCAAATGCTATGGTCAAAGAATGCAAATCACACAAAGTAAGGAAATAAAAAAAAAGACATTAGTATTTCGAATCTCAGGAGTGTTGGTGAATCAGTTGTGTGGTCTTTCTTAAGGTTGTGATCCACAATGTTCACCCCTTCCAATGGGCATACAAGGTTAAGCATGATCTCTTGCCTCATGCAAGGACCGCAGGTCATAAGGACGGGGGATTTGAAGGGCTGGGCATTAGGGTTGCTATTTACAAATTTTGAATACAGCATGTTGGCTCGGTATGAGGTACCACACCATTGCTACATGGTCCCATATTTGTAGTTTGGCCTTAGGTAAAAGGGGGATGGGTAGGGCAGGGGGCTCAGTTTTGTGAGGTAGAAACCCTAATCTGCATTTACATACTGTAGATTTTGGAAGGAATTTTTAATTTTTTTGAGACAGTAGAGTGGTAACTTGATTTATGTTGGGCTCTAGAGGCCCTGTGCAAAGTAAAAAATTAGTACTAACATTCTTTGTGCTTCCTAACTTCCTTTGTGCTGAGCCCTTTTGGCCCTGAAGAGACAAAATGCATCGGGCACTTTAGTTTCCATGCATTAGTTTAAAACTTTTTTTGTAGAGAGTCCTGCATGCCCTGCATAAAGCATAAGATGGACATAACTCTCTTCCTATTTTGTTTATGTATGACTTTAAATGTCATACACATGCAAGCATTTTTAAATCACTTTATTTTTGACCTTTTCTGCTTCTCAACTTTAAACATTTTGCGTATGACTTTTCCATAATGGATATCTTCAAAATCTTCATGCATTGTGAAAATCATCAAAATCTTCTGTAAGAATTTCTTGATGAATGTGTTGTGTTTAATAAACCATATCTAAGAGATGAGTTGTTTAAAGTTCGTATAGTAACTGTTGTGTCTGTTGTAACAAATGTTTTAAACTGTTGTACAAAACACAGATACCAATGGAAATGAGCAATACTAACTGGTTTTCCTAATGAAACAAACAAACAATTCGTAACTGCATTTAAAAAAAAACGTATTGTCTCATTATACCCCTCCCTCATAGACACTTAAACAGCCCATGACACCATTTGGATAACTCTGAAAAATGATTTATTTATTTATGGAAATGTTTCATCAGAGGGTACACTGAGCAGCAAGTTGCTTGTCTTCTGGTGCGACGGGGGAGGGGTACAATGAGGATGGAGTAGTAATAAATACATACAGGTTGCATAAGTCATCATTAACATACATTAGCATAAGACAGGCTTATCATTATATGTAGATTTAGACACAGTTTAGTTTATAGTGCATATATTTTTCAATCTTTTCCCTTTTCTTTTGTAACAACAAATCGACTGTAAAGATCAATAAGAAATCATTCAGAACTAGGTTCTGACTTCTGTATAGTTCCACTATACTAGGCATATGTCCATATGTCCACCCACACTTGGACTGTTCGGTTTCATTCTGGGCACCATTCCTAAAAAGGATATCAATAAACTTGACAGTGTCCAACAAAGGTCAACTAAGTTACTAACAAAAGTAAGAAACCTCCCGTGACAGAGTGTCCGATATCCAGCAGGGGATGCCATCAACGAGCTACATTGTGACTCACACTGATCAGCCTGGGCAGAAAAGAGGCACTGCCTGTCTAGGATGAGTTTAAATTGGTGAAGGTGGCTGAGCGTATTGAGGTCACTTTGAAGTTGGAGTACATGTATTGTGAACTGGACCCAGCTCCAACTTGTTTCTTGATGAGATGCTTTGGTTCCATCCGCCCCTGTGTTTGCTGGGATTGTCCAGTGTTTGTTGTCAGAGGGGGCCTTTCCAGAGACCTTGAAAGAGGTTCTTGTGAGGTTGCCTCTGAAGAAGCCATCTTTCAACCCAGATATTCTGACAAATTACCATCCAATCTCCAACCTTCACTTTCTGAGTAAGGTTGTTGAGAGAATTGTAGCGCAGCAGCTCGAGGAGCACCTCCTGGCCTTTGACATCTATGAGCCACTCCAGTCAGGTTTCAGAACCAGGCACAGCGCCAAAACGGCATTAATTAAGGTGCACAATGATCTCCTCAGGTCTAGAGATTAAGGAGCCAGGTCAGATCTTGTTCTCCCTGATCTCTACAGCCTTTGGCACTGTAGATCACATTGTGCTTCTTGATTGCCTTAGAGAGTACTGTGAACTCACTGACACTGTCATCAGCTGGTTTGAGTCATATCTCTCTGGCAGGAAGCAGCAGGTGATGATGGGAAATTTCTCCTCCCCCAAAAAAAACTCCTGCCATGTGGAGTACCTCACGGGTCTATCTTGTTGCTGATGTTTTTTGCAGTCTATATGCTGCCCCTGGGTGAGCTCATTAGGCAGTACAATGTGGGTTTTCACTGTTACGCAGAGGACACCCAATTGTACTTGTCCTTTGCCCCGAACATCGAATGCTGTGGAAGTGCTTAACAGCTGCCTGGATGAGATCAATGATTGGATGTCCTCCAGCGGGTTGGGACTGAACCTAGACAAGACGGAGGTCCTAGTGATTGAACCGGGATGAGGGTGTGATGGGAGTGCTCTGACATGGTCACTGGTTTATTCCTGGGATCTATGTCATCGGCGGCTTCCTCTACTGTGCAAGTTCTTGGTGTGGTCCTGTATGACAGACTGACACTTGATACACAGGAGTCCGCTGTTGTTCAAAGTAATTTTTATCATTTGAGGAACATTGCCAGGATCAAATCCCTAGTTCCACCTGAGGACCTGCCTACACTGGTACATGCCTTTTTGAAATCCATGCTGACTTACTGTAATGCTCTTTACGTTGGGGTTTCTGGATGTACCTTTCACCATCTGAAGCGGGTGCGGAACGCAGCTGTGAGGTTGTTGATTGGCCTTTCCAGGTCCAACCATGTGACGTTGGTGCTGCGTGCTCTGCACTGGCTGCCGGTCAGGTGAATGGTTATCTTCAAGGTGGGTTTACTCACATATAAGGCCCTACATGGACTTGGCCATGGCTACCTGGCTGACCTCCTAACACCTGCCACCTCACCCACTCCCTCCCACTCCCTCCACTCCTCGACCAGAGGCCTCACTGAAGTTCCTAGGACCAGAAATAGAACTTCCAGTGAGCAAGCCTTCAGCATCGCTGGCCTGGTCCTATGGAACTCTCTTCCAGCTGTTCTAAGGGAGGCCCCATCAGCAGAGAGGTTCAAGAGTGGTTTGAAGGCATATTGTTTTGATGGCTTTCCCCGCTGAATCTATTTGACCTGCTCTAAGAAACTGCTAGATCAAATGTAAATTACTGTATCTGAAGATCTGATATTTTTATCTGCCTGTTTTATTTATGATGCATATTTTGTTTAATACCCTGCTTGTTTTTATGAGCACCCAAAGCCTCTGTTATTGGCACCTTATAAATAAACTTTGACTTGCAGTGCCTTGCCTCTTTCCACTGTGAAGACTGAGAAGAAGTATTAATCATTTTTATCTGATCCTTTGTCTTCCTCTGGACAGTTCCAGCCCCACCCCAGGTCTCCTGATCCTTACTGTACCACCACTTGCCTTCCTCTTTTGTTGCATACCTGAAGAAAGTTTTATCTCCATTTTTGACTTCCTAGGTGATCCTTTCCTCAGTTTGAGCCTTTGTTGCCATTACCCTCCTTCCTGTCTCTCTCTGTTTATCATCTACCACCATTTGGGTCTCCTTGAACTTTCTGGAAACTGTGGGCCCGATTCTCAAAGATGCAGTTGTGACAAACGTAAAATACATAAATGCACAAAATACTCCAAAGCAGTTGCGATATGCGACTTGCACTAAATTCTAGAAAAATCCTGACATTCACCAAGAACAGTAGAGAATGTGGTAAGTGAATTGCACCATATAAAATGGAACATGTCATAGAAGATGTAACAACCACTTACCACTCAATGGCACAAGACGGGACTGCAGACCAAAACATTGGCATGGTGCAAACCGCAGCTGGGATACAGAGAAGGAAAAAAAACTTTAGCCTTGAAAAGGTGGACATGCTAATCACAGAAATTTACAAAAAGCATGGGCTACTATTGAGTAAAGGAGGTGACAAGTCCAAAAAACAGGAGAAAAAGGTGTGAGAGACTGTGGCCAGAAAGAGCAATACTGTGGCCACCCAGAAGAGGACCATACATGACTTCCGTAACAAAATATAGTGATCTGAAGAGGCTCTGCAATCAAAGATTGCACACAATCACTGCTGTGCACAGGCTATGGGGAGTGGAACCAGCCAGCTCAAACCACTCCACTAATCACCCATGAAAAGAAGATTGCTGCACATCTCAGCCACCACACCATCAGCAGTGACGTGGACCTGGACACCTTCAGGTGGCAGAGCAACAGGTACATGGAACAATTGGATATTGTGGCAGTCACAGAAACACGTTACATGGAGAACAATGACTGGGATGTCAACAAACTGGGGTACACAGTCTACAGAAGAGACAGGGAGGGAAAGAGGAGGTGGAGTAGCTCTATACATAGGGGAAGGGATCAAAGCTACAGAACTAAAAAGTAAAGGGGGAGGACAAGAGGCACTCTGGGTCACCTTGGTGACAGGGAATGGCATCACAATCCACACAGGGGTTGTATACAGACCCCCATCTTAAGGGGAGGAAATGGACAAGAAATGATAGAGGACATTCTCAAAATGGCTGAAACAGGGGAGATACTGTTGATGGGGGACCTGAATATGCCAGATGTTAACTGGATGACATGGACTGCAGCCACATCCAAGAGCAGGGTCATTCTCGATGCCCTGCAGGGGGCAGGCCTTAGACAGATGGTGTTGGAACCCACTCAGGATGGAGCAATACTAGACCTGGTACTCTCAAATGGAGAGAGGATCACAAATTTAGAAGTCAGTAGACATCTGGGAACAAGCGACCACTGCACAGTCTGCTTCACAATAAGCACAACCATGGAGACAAGTCATACAAAAACAAGCATACTGGACTTTAGAAAGGCTGACTTTGGCAAAATGGGTAAAAACCTGAGGAATACACTAGCAAATGGCCAAAAAGGAGGGATGGAAGAACAATGGAGAAAAATCAAAACTGCCATCATAGAGGCAACAAGCCTTTGTGTGAAACAGACAAAGAAAACAAAACAGAGTAAAAAACCACTATGGTTCTCAAAAGAGGTGGCAGGGAAGGTTAAGGAGAAAGGCTGCATTCAAAAAGCATAAGGCATCACAGAAGGAGCACGACAAGGAACTGTATCAATTAAAGCAGAAAGAAGTGGGGAAGGCAGTCAGACTAGCAAAAGCCCAAACCGAGGAAAAAATAGCCAATTCAGTTAAGAAGGGGGATAAAACCTTTTATAGGTACATTAGGGAGCATAGAAAGATTAAGGGAGGAATAATGAAGATTAATAAGGGATAGGGGAGGTGGGCAGAGGGAGACAGTGAAAAGGCAGAGATACTGAATGAATACTTTTGCTCAGTATTCACAAAAGAAGATGTGGAGGAGTTACCTAAACCAGACAATAGAAGCACCCTGGGTAGGGGGGTTGACACCAGTCCATTTACAGAAGAAAGAGTCCTGAAAGAACTCCTAAAACTCAAGGTGGACAAAGCAATGGGGCCTGATGGGATTCACCCTAGAATCCTAAAAGAACTAAGGGAGGACCTAGTAACACCACTGACCACACTTTTTAACAAATCATGGGAGGATGGGGTGGTACCTGAGGACTGGAGGAGGGCAGATCTGATTCCCCTTCACAAAAGTGGGAGCAAGGCAGAAGCAGGAAACTACAGACCTGTAGGTTTGACCTCAGTAGCAGAGAAAATGATGGAATCACTTCTGAAAGAAAGAATTGTTGAGTACCTAGAGGCCAGCGGGGCACAGGACCCAAAGCAGCATGGATTTACAGCAGGAAGGTCATGTCAGATGAATCTAATAGATTTCTTTGACTGCGTAACCAAAGTAATAGACCAGGGAGGGGCTGTGGATATGGCCTACCTAGACTTTAGCAAGGCATTTGACACAGTCCCGCACAAAAGATTAATAATCAAGTTAGCCAGCCTGGGAGTGGGTCCCAGGGTGGTAGCCTGGGTAGTAAACTGGCTGCACAACAGGACACAGAAGGTAACAGTGAATGGAACACATTCCAAAGAAAGGGGATCACTAGTGGAGTACCTCAGGGCTCAGTACTGGGTCCAGTCCTCTTTAACATCTTTATAGGTGACATTGCAGAGGGTCTGGAGGAAAGGTATGCCTCTTGCAGATGACACAAAGATCTGCAACAGAGTTGATACACAAAGGGGGTAGAAAGGATGAGAAGGACTTGGCAAGGTTGGAGGAATGGTCAGACATATGGCAACTTAGATTCAATGCAAAGAAGTGCAAAGTAATGCACCTGGGAAACCAAAACCCAGGAGAAGAGTACACAGTTGCAGGGGAGGTACTAACAACAACAAAAATGGAATGGGACCTGGGGGTAGTCACATCAGATGATCTAAAGGTTGGTAAGCAATGTCAGAAGTCAGTAAGGAGAGCCAGAGAGATACTGGGATGCATAGGAAGGGGCATCACAAGTAGAAAAAGGGAAGTGGTTATCCCTCTGTACAGACAGTTGGTGAGACCCCATCTGGAGTACTGTGTGCAGTTTTGGAGACCTCATCTATGCAAGGACATAGACAGGATGGAAGCAGTCCAGAGGAGGGCAACTAAAATGGTGCAGGGTCTGCATCAGAAATCATATGAAGAGAGACTGAGAGAGTTAATATATATACCCTTGATGAAAGGAGGGACAGGGGACATGATAGAAACATTCAAGTACCTCAAGGAATCAACAAAGTCCAGGAGGGTAGCATCTTTCAGAAAAGAGATGTGTAAGAACAAGGGCACAATTTAAAAGATAGAATGTGTGGAAATTTTTTCACGGAGAGAGTGATGGATTCATGGAATCGCCTTCCTGGGAGGTTGTTGGGTCTAGAACATTGGGGAATTCAAACTTGCATGGGACAGACATAAGGCAATTGTAGTGGGGGTGGCAGGATGTAGGCTGTTGGTTAACTAGAATCTGCAGCTTATCCAGTAGGTAGGGAAATGGGCAGACTGGGTGGGCCAAGTGGTTCCAATCTGCCGTCAAAGACTATGTTTCTATGTTTCTATTAGGAAGCAATGCATGCAACAAGAATGTGTGCGGAGATTGCTGTGTAGGTGAGGGTCTGTGTGACTGAGTTTGGACCGTGCACGTGAATGCAGCTGTGAGTGCATGTCTGTGTGCTGCAGTGGGTCACAGTAATCGCAAGACAGGAATAAGAGGGTGACCAGGCACTGCCACCATGAGGGAACAAGAGATGTAAGGCCTGTGACACATGGGACATGCAGACAACCACTTACGGAAGTATGGCTGTGGCCCTGCAAAACATGTAAACAATACATGTTGTGCAGTGTGAATAGGCCATTATTGGAATGCTGTCCCAGCAAGCTGGTGCATGTCCACAGTGGGCAGGGATGCACAGACTTTGCAACATTGCCCATGTGACACAGCATGCTGACGGTGCAATATATGCTCACAGACTGGACAGCCATACATCATGTGGCCAGACCATGGTCAGTAACATGGTCCAGCTAGATGGGATGCAGCACCACAAACAGGGCACAAGCCCCATCACTTGCTACAGTGAACACACCTACAGAGGGGTGGGGAATACCATGCACCAGATGGTGTACACAGCATGTGCTCCATGACAATGCCTGTGAGTATCCTAACAGACAGTGGCCATCCACAGTGATGGCCAGAGAACACATCAGGCAGCTGATGACGATGGCCAGCTAAAGGGTTGGAACTGTCCTTAACCATGATCCCTCCAGGTACACAGATGGATGGGCCCTGGGCATACTGATACCATGTTCAGCTGTTGTACATGTTGTTGTGGGTGGGGTCTGTTGGTGCAATGCACAATACACAAATGTATGTCATGTTGAGGGGCAAGGGTGGCTCTGGGTGTGTGATGTACATCGCACAGTATGCAGTCATGTTGGGGGTGTCTTCTGTGCATATGTACAACCCACACTTGTACATGTAGTGGGGGATGGGCTGGTGGGCCTGGGATACCAATGCACATCTCTTAGTTGTTGGTATGTTGAGGGGGATGTTGCATATATGCACAACCCACACTTGTTGAACATGTTGTTTGGGGTGGACCTTGGGTTGCGAGGTACATTCCACAGTTGCTGGTCATGTTGGGGGGGGGGCTGGGGTTTATACACATATCCCACAGTTGTATTACATGCTAAAGTGGATGGAGGGTGGGACTATGGTATTAATGTACAAGTGAGCATAGTGGAAATCTGGGTATGGGTACAGCAGTGGCTGTGAGCAACAACAACTAAGATCCTGTACATCCCACAGGGTCAGCAGCAGTGCCAGGAGGCAGCGGGTTAGTGGCACAAACTAAAGAGGCACAGAGGAGGCCAGTCAGGAGGACATGGAGATCAGTGCCCACAGCAACACACCATCAACTAGTGGCACATCTGAGGAACAAGGGAGGCAGTGGTGGAGGATGAAGATGATGATGGTGCTCAGGTGGTGGAAGAGGAGGGTTCTGAGGTTGAGGAAAAAGGCCAACACAGTACTCAGCTAGATCAGGATGTGGGCGACAACAGGCATGGGAGATCTGCCTTGGGGAAGAGACCATAGAACACCACAGTGTCATGGGAACTCTGCCAACACCAAGCATGCATGGGACACAGGCTGGGGAGTAGAGCCCCATCAGTGTAACACAGCTAGAGGCACAGCTGGATGAGGCTGTTAGGGAACTGCAGGATCAGGTGGTACCACTGGCATACATTGGGAACTAGTGCCAGTCAGTGTTGTCTGGTCAACGGGAGCTCACACAGGCGGTTGCTGCCATAAAAAAACAGTATACAGGAACAACACCAGAGACTGGAGGGTCATCTGACAGCCATCATGACTGCAATGCAGGCCGGCATGAGGGACACAACAGCGGTCCTGGCAGACATGTTGCTGGCAATCCATGGCCTGCAGCACTGTGCCCAAGGGCAGTGGGAGATCATGGAATGTTGCACCATGGCCATGGAATGCCTGGTGGAACAGTAACAAAAGCAAACTGAGGCCATTACCATCTACCTGCTGGCAGTCGCAGATGAACTGCAGGTACTGTAACAACAGCACCCACCCATGCAGCACTGGTGAACCCACCAATGTTGCCTCAGCCACATCACTGTATCTGCTGCGACTGGCTATGACCAGCCACAAAGTCCAGAACTCACCCACACAAGCAGGCCCCAGCACGCGCACACACACACACACACACACACACACACACACACACACAGTGGCAGTCTTAGCTCAAACAGGACACACATGTGTCTGATGGTGCAGTCAGAGGCCCTGTCACAGAAACTATTGTGCCACCCCCCAGGACAACAGCAGGCACTGGCACAACCTCCAAGACCCCCACCACCCAAACCCTTACCCTCAGTGCCAGCAACACTACCACCACACAAACATGCCCTGTGCAGGCACAGGACACCACAGTGCCCGAATGCCAGAAAACAGACACCGCACAGGCAGCCATACAGGGTCAACAGGATGGTGGTGACAAGGACACTAGGGATGTCCAGCTACTGCTGACCACTGAGACACAGCCAAGGAAAAGGGGCCAAAAGAGGTGCAACATGGCCATGGTGGAAGCAGACACAAGAGTACAGGACAATGACACATTTGTGGCCAAAACAGGGAATACAGGCCAGAGCACCATGGGATCAGGCACACAGGCGCCACCATCTGCCCAGGCCAGTGGTATATGGACCAAGCTACTGTCTGGGCAAACAACAGTTGCCAACACAATAGTGTGCTTTGGGGAGATGCTGAGTCAACAGTGAACATTGTACATAGTAGGTTGAGAATGATCTGCATCACACGGTGACAATATGGTCCAAATACATGCCTTATTGTACAGTGGGTTGGGGGGTTGCACAGTATACACAACAGGGGTGAGTGTGTGTGTGTGGGTGGTGTGGGGAGCATATTTTTGTACAAACTATTGCACATACAGTAAAGCACTGCAGATCACACATTGTTCTCAGCTGTTGTCTCTGTTGTATCTGTGTAGCTGGCAACAGCACAATCCTGTACCATGTGCCTGCAGTTATTGAGGTTAAGCTGTCATATATTTATTTATTTATTTATTTAAGCCTTTGTTTACCAGGTATGTGCACTGATCCAATGACCATTTTCAGGCATGACCCTGGCCACAAACAATGGCACAGAACAAATAATTTGAGATATTATACAGGCAAAATAGTAGTAGCAGGTTACAGTCAATGCAGATAAATCACAAGGAAACAGTACATGACAGATTAAGCAATGATGCAGAGAGATAATGCATGATGTACAGTTACACGTTTCAAAACAGTAGCCAAACAATTTGGTACCAGCAGTAAATACTAAATTGAGACATAGTAAGCAAAACCTAAAAGGATAAACAGTTCATAAGCAGAACAATACCTAGGTGGAGGTGAAATGAGGAGAAGCAGGGGAGATGAGTGCAGGTAGGGAACAAAAGAGCCAGTTCAGGGTCATCCACCGAGTGCACTATGTACTGAGGCAAGTGACAGGGTGAGATTCCTAGGAGGGTCTATAGTAGGGGAGAGAGAAAGTAGTGAAATTAAGTGCCAGTGGAGTCATAGGTGCACACAATGTTGCTAAGTAATTAGGTAACAGGGAGAGGGGGAAGGAAAGAGAGTTGGAAGACAAGGCAGGACATCTAGGGAAAAGAGCTGGGGAAAGGGGGATGTAGAGGCAAAAGGGACATAAAGTAGCAGGGGTAGGGATAGGGAGGGTGACAGAGCAAGTACATAAGGGAGAGGGGAAGGCAAGACAAAAGCATGAAAAAAAATGGGTGGGGCTGAAGTGAGGGAGGGGGGTAGAGGTAACTGCACCTCAGAGTAGGAGGGTCACCCTTGGGAGCATGAGCAAGTGGATTCCAGAAGTAACCAGTTTCTGAGATTGGATTTGAAAGAGTGGTGCGAGGCTGCAGTGTGGATAATTGGATGGAGGCTGTTCCATAGAGATGGGGTGGCAACTGATAGAGCTTTTCTCTCCATAATGGTGGAGGCTCTGGGGACTTCCAATGGGGGGACCGAAGTTTTAAGCAGACACCTAGGGACAGTATGTGCCTTAAGGAGAGAAGCATATAGGAATACAATACCGTCACATAATTTGCCATCAATGATACTACCAAGGGCATAGTCAAAACAATGTTTGAGCAAGGGCCAGCCAAGAGATTTGTATAGGTCACAGTGATGGGTAGAGAAGGAGGCCATCAGTGCGAAATGGCACATGCCATTATAGACTGAGTTAAGTCTAAGGTGAAGGGTAGCAGACAGCAAGGAGGAATAAACTGGCAAGCAATAGTCAAGGATGGGGGCAGGTTTCCACGGGCAATGGCAAGTCGGGCAGTGGGGTGAAGATAGTTCTTTATCGATAAGTGACCCCAGATTTTTGGTTGATTCTAAGTACTACAGTGTTTGTGTGCACAGTGAATGAAAGGGATGGGTCTAGGGTTACACCCAGGTATTTAAAATCAGAGACTACCTGCAGTGGAGGTCCAGATGGGAGAGCACTGAAAAGGAGAAGTTGGATTTAGCAGCATTAGCTAGGTAGGATTTGGATCCAAGGAGCATTGCCTTGGTTTTCTTCTCATTCAACAGGAGCATGTTAGATATGAACCAGTTGTGAGCATGGCCATAATTCTGGGACAGCACAGAGGATACATTTTGGATGGATTTGTCACTATGCTAGAGGACCAGGTCATCAGCATACAGTAGGGCAGGGTAATTTAGGGCTGTCAGCAAGGAGGGAGTTAATGAATAGGAGAAAAGCAGTGGTCCCAGGATGGAGCCCTGAGGGACACCCATAGTGATGGGCAGACCTGGAGAGGTGGCAGTACCAATAGTCACCGATTCGGAGCGACCAGTCAGGTAACTGTGGAACCATTGCTGACTCTCAAGGAAGCAGCCAAGCTGGAAGAGTTTGGTAAGGAGGAGGGGGTGGTTGACCAGGTCAAAAGTCTTAGTCGAGTCCACAAACACCACATCAATGACATTACCCCAATTCAGATTCCTGAGAACATGATCTGTAAATAGGGCAAGGGCAGAGGAGGTGTTGTGATTCTTTCTGACCCCATGTTGCTGATGACACAAGAGGTTATATGTATCAATATGATGTAAAAGTTGATGGTGGACTACCTTTTCCAAAAGTTTGCTAAGGTGGGGGAGAATGGAAATCAGCCAGTAATTGTCAGAGGAGAGGGGGTCCCCAGCTTTAAAAATTGAGACCACTTTGGCAATCTTCCAGGGTTCAGGCATAGTGGATGAGGCCAAGTTGAGGTTAAAAATGAACGTCAGAGATTGGGAGATTGCAGGGGCTATGAGCTTAAGCAAGGAGGGTAGAGGCCATCAGGGCTTCACCTGGAAGGAGACTCCTAAGGAGCTTGGTGGTGAGCTTTTGTGATAGCTCTGAAATAGAAAGGTGGGTGGGAGGGAACATGGGGAAGGAATGGAAAGGGTGGGCCACTAGCTCCTGCTGCTGGAAGAGAGGTTGCTGAGAACAGTGTTTACAAAGGTGGGCAGAGAGGTCAGTAAACTTCAAGTTAAATGCTTGTGCAACTTCCAATGGGTCAGTCAGTAGGCAGGTGGGGGAATTTAGGTGGACTACAGGGCTGTGGGAACAAGGTGTAAGGAGGGAGCTAAGGATGTTCCAAAACTGTGAAGGGTTAGCAAGGTTTTCAGTGTGTAGTCATTAGTAGAAATCATGTTTACTGGCTCTGGCAGACTGCTTGCATTTGTTATGCAGGTTCCTAAAATTGTGCCAGAGGATGGGAGTACGTGATCATTTGTAGGTGATCTATGCTGAATCCCTTTCTTTCATCAGGGCCAAAAGCTCCTTATGACCCTTCTGGTGCACCCACCCCTCACCCTTCCAGTAGTAATCGGGAATTGTTTATCTTGAATCACCAGGAGGGCTTCAGTGAAGAAGTTCACTGCCATGGACACATCCATCAGAGGTAGGCCAGACCAGTTTACTGAATAAACGCCATGAAGTAGATTGTTGGAGTCAGTGTTCTGGAAGTTATGGAATGACAGATACTTAGGGGAGAATGCATTTTTGTTCGACCAAAGATTATAAGTGGGAGGGTGGTCTGTACAGGCATTGCAGTACAATGGTGGTATGGTGGTCTGTACAGGCATTGCAGTACAATGGTGCAACACAGATTATGTGCTGCCACAGCACGCAGACAGACACTGGCTGTGCACATGGGCCACAAAAGTGCAGGTAACAATGCAGCACACAGCATTAGCCAGGTGTACATATAGGCTAACTATGCCCACGCTTGGGGACAAAGTTGTATAGGGTACCCACTCCAGTGATAGAGGGCACAGTCTGTGGATACATGTTAGTGTGAGAGTGTTGGAGCAACCACTCAGCCCCAGTAAACACTTGTCATACTATGTAATATGAGATAACAAGCTGGTACCGCAAGGTAACTACTGACAGTACAACTGTGTGGGGTAAGGGTTGGGATATGCCATGGGCATAGATTGCAGAGACCATGCAGCACATAACACAGACCTCATATTGTTTGTGAGGGACCAGATATTGATATGTTGCATATGGGTGGGATGGAGAAAGGGGTGGTTCTTTGTGGTGCCAGGGACTGTATAAGGCTGTTGTATTTGAAGGCACTAGTCACCAGGGGAATAGCAGTCCAAAACATAGGGGTCCCAGCAAGGCAGATGTGGGCAGTAAGGTGAGAATGGAGGTGGTGAGTGGAATATCACAGACTGTGCACATGCTGGAGTTGATGCCATGAAGTTGTAGCATGGGACACGTGCAATGTAATGCCAAGACCTGCATGAGTCTTGCTGTCTCACACATTACCAGGTACATGTGGGGATTGCCCTGATGACAATGGTGGTCAGTCACTTACTGCCCCAACTGCCTGAGAGTGTCCCCATGATAACTATCAAATACAGAGTACAACAGTGGGTACACACAGCACTGACACAGCACCACAGGGTGTGTGTGTGTGTGTGTGTGTGTGTGTGTGTGTGTGTGTGACCATACCACACTGCACTATGGTGCACAGCCATGGTTGCAGACAGGCAGTGATGGTGAGTGGTGTGGCCATACAACCACACATCCACACTGAGGCATGTGATGCCACCACTGTTATTATGCACTATGCATGGGGTGAGTAACAATGCCCATGCCTTCTGGCGTACCACAGAGTACTGTGCTAGCCAGGCAAAATGCACATATGTTGGAATGTAATGTCAACACTGCACATGCCTATACTGGAGGGGTGACAATGAAACAGGACATCAAGAACAAGCAGCTATCCACCTGTTGTGCAGCCCAATGGACAATGCATAGGTCTGTGGACACAATGCCCAAGTCCGAGAAACACAACACAATATCTGTGGCCACCAGGCATAACCCACCAGCCATGTCCACTGGAGTAAGTGTAGAGTGATGCCATGTCTGGTGGGCAGCACCGGGCAGTCCATCTCCGCCATTGGCTGGTGCATGTTCGCACACAGCATGCTGCTATCAGTGCCACCTGGAGGGTTATATATGCCCTCAAGTGGAGTGTTGCTGTATATGCCCACATCCTGCCCACTGGGATGGCTGACACAGTATACAGTGTAGCATGTCCAGTGCATGTACATGCACATGCATGTGGAGTGGAATGTACATGCCACACAGTGATATCTGTATGCATGTGCCATGCCGCACAGTGTTAATGTCACTGTTATCAGCTACCAAACATAAGTCAGGCAGACAAGTACAGTCCACATGGTGCATAATGTTTCTGCGTACATGGCACCATATGGGTGGTGTTTGGGACGGGTGCAGTGTGGTATGTATGTGCCACAGCATGTTGCTATGTTGCACCCCACACAGCAATGCTGTGCTGCCCTATGACCACCGCGGTTGCGTGTGCACACACAGGCCACAGCACCATAGTGCCGCATATGTGGACCAAATCAAACATGGTCACCGACACATGTGTGCGGACTGTTACACAACCATGCAAAAATGATACATTGACACAGTGGGTCAGGGTTAACAAACAGCAGTTTAATGTGAGATAAAGGAACAGTAACAAAACATGAAACAGTACAAAGCCCGCAACACACCTACACATCCCACAACAGCAACAACAGAATGTCTGTAAAAACCCCAGTAACAGTAGGCCCAGTGGCACTGAGGGTTGAGGTACAGGACACCACATCTTGTGCCATGCCAGCGACCTGGGTTCGGAAACAAGCCTGTGCTGTCGGGGTCATCAGGGAAGGAGAGGATTGATCATTTGGAGAGCAGCTCTCCTATCCCGGGAGGGATGGGAGGTTCATGCTCGGTGCTTGACTGGCCTCTGGTGGAGGCCTGAGGCACAGCAAGTACCCTGCCATACAAAGAGGAGAAAATGCGTGGCAGACATCGGTGGTTATGCCTTGATGTGGGGGGGGGGTGCATGCCATGCACAGAACAGCAGAAAAATTGCTCCCTAGGCTCCTGGAAGACAGCACACTTCAGCGTAGACCCAATAAGGCTACCTGCCTGTCTCAGTCCAGTGCCCTGTTGGGTGGAAGTTGTTCAGGGTGTATGGGCCCCACCTCTGTCCCCATCTGGGGGGCATTCCAAGGCTATATAAAGGGACCACCATGGGCTCCAGATAAGGTGAGGCAGGGCAGACGCAATTGGTGACTCCCAAGGTGGCGGAGCTTAGGGTGGGGGGGGGGAGTATAAACAAAGAGTTAAAAAAAAATAACAGTAACAATCCCCACCCCACACAGCAACAACATGAACACCCAAAACAACCTTGGAATAAACCCCCACAACAACAGTAAACAGCAATAAACATCCCAGTAACAACCCCCACCACACTCAACAACAACATTATCGCACAATAACAACCCTTTTGGAAACCCCCCTCCACAACAACATTAACACACAATAATAAGGCTTTAACCCCACCCCTCAATAACACTAGCAACAGGGGGAAGACAGCAGGGCTCACAGAGAATCATGAAGCTGTGCCACATGTTACATAATGGCCTCCACCAGGCCAGCTAGCACCTGGTCCCTGTCCTTGGGTTGTTGTGGAGGTGGTTGGATGGCAGCATGCTGCCCCTTGGCCTGTTCATGGTCCCTGTCCCAGGGCTGTTGTGGAGGTGGTTGGATGGGAACTTGCTGCCCCTCAGCCTATTCCCTTGGCCTGCTGCACATGCCCATGGTCCACTGCTTCAATAAGTGCATTCGGTAGTATTGGGGCCTCCACCTCCATGTCACCATTGCCCCAGGATGGCCTGGCTCCTCCTGTAGCTTTACGTCCAACACAGTCTCCTGTGCATGTCCCTCACCCTGCTGGCCAACATTATGGGCAATGCTCCAGAGCCCCCTCACCAGTGTCCTGCCCTGAACCCCAGGGTAGTGCTGAGTATTCTCCATGGGCTCCTGTGTTGTTGGTCTGGTGGCAGTCTGGTCATCCCTGTCCTCCTCATCTTCATCCTCATCCTCATCCTCATCCTCATCCTCAGTGTCCGGAGACAGTGGCCTGACCCTCCTCTGTCGGCAATTGTTCACAATGTGTAGTCGTGTGAGTCCCTTCTCTTCTGATTGGCCAGAGCCTGCAGGAGTGCCCTGTGGCAGGAGATCACATGACATTGTCCACCTGTAACATAGAAATGAGACATGTATCAGTGGGCTATCACAGCAGGGACCATGAAACAGTACTGGGGTGATGCTAGGGGAATGGGGTTTTACATAGTCCACCTTACAGTCCCTGTGCATTGCACCAGCCTTCAGACTGTGGCCATGCAGCCATATGCCACCCCCTGTGCTGCACACAACATTGTGCTGCAATGCCCACTTGCATCCCTGGTGCATGATATGTCCCACCACCCACAGATGCCATGCAATATCCAGCAGTGGTCCAGACTGCCACATACAGATATGCAGCCATGACATGGCCCCATAGTTTGGGTAGACAACACTTATCTTGATGTGGACAGCTGTGTGCTGCTCCTTGTTCCACCACCTGCTGCTACCGTGCCACGTGCTGGTCCCCTGTGACCCTGAGGCTGCACTGCTCTGAGCTGTGGAGAGGTGACTCGTGTGATTATAATGTTCATATGGCCATGCACTGGCTGCAAAGGGTGTCTGCCAGGGTGGAGGTCTTTGTGACATACTCACCTTCTGCAGGTCGCTCACCAGTCCTCATTTGTTCAGCAGCCATATCCAGCAGACACCACAGGATACCTGGGTGTTGTGTGCAGCACAGGGGGTAGCATATGGCTGCATGGCCGCAGTCTGAAGGCTGGTGCAATGCACAGGGACTGTAAGGTGGACTATGTAAAACCCCATTCCCCTAGCATCACCCCAGTACTGTTTCATGGTCCCTGCTGTGATAGCCCACTGATACATGTCTCATTTCCATGTTACAGGTGGACAATGTCATGTGATCTCCTGCCACAGGGCACTCCTGCAGGCTCTGGCCAACCAGAAGAGGAGGGACTCACACGACTACACATTGTGAACAATTGCCGACAGAGGAGGGTCAGGCCACTGCCTCCGGACACTGAGGATGAGGATGAGGATGCGGAGGACAGGGATGACCAGACTGCCACCAGACCAACAGCACAGGAGCCCATGGAGAATACCCAGCACTACCCTGGGGTTCAGGGCAGGACACTGGTGAGGGGCTCTGGACAGCGGCATTGCCCCCTAATGTTGGCCAGCAGGGTGAGGGACATGCACAGGAGACTGTGTTGGACGTGAAGCTACAGGAGGAGCCAGGCCATCCTGGGGCAATGGTGGACATGGAGGTGAGGCCCCAATACTATCGAATGCACTTATTGAAGCAGTGGACCATGGGCATGTGCAGCAGGCCAAGGAATAGGCTGAGGGGCAGCAGTTCCATCCAACCACCTCCACAACAGCCCTGGGACAGGGACCATGAACAGGCCAAGGGGCAGCATGCTGCCATCCAGCCACCTCCACAACAACCCAAGGACAGGGACCAGGTGCTAGCTGGCCTGGTGGAGGCCATTATGTAACATGTGGCACAGCTTCATGATTCTCTGTGAGCCCTGCTGTCTGGCCCCTGTTGTTAGTGTTGTTTGGGGGCAGGTTAAAGCCTTATTATTGTGTGTTAATGTTGTCCTGCTTTGTCTGGTCCTGCCAGCAGTGCTCCTCACACCAGAGACACTCTAGGTGTGCCCCAATCAGCCACCATATGTTGTCCTCTCTGTTAGAGCCTGGTGCCTGCAGCCTCGTGGCAGAAGTGTCCTCCTCCACTGCTGCACCAAGTTAATGATCTGTACTGTTTCAGCAGGCATAAAATTATTCACCCTACCACTCTGACTGTTCATTTTTGGGATTGTGATAGTCCTACAATGACAGTCTCCTGTAACTGCTGTTTCTGGGATTTATGGCATCGTGTGGCTGTGGCTGCATGTGTTTCTGCATGTGATCATGCAGAATGACACTCACCGCATGTCTTGACTTTTCGCATATTGCATGTGCTGCACAGTGACTCTGCTGTCTGTGTCACTGGGCCTCCTTTACACTCTGCTGCAGTTACAGCTACCCCCAGGTGTAACTTTATGCTTTTTGCGAGTGGCATATCTTGCCCTTTGGTTGTTCTAGAATCCTGCCAATGGGGTAAATGGTGCTGTTCTTTGGTACGTCAGTTTACGCCACTGCTTATCTTAAAGTTGGACAAAGCGCAGCAAAATTCAACATTGGCACATCAAGTTTACGATATGGCACATGCCTCATTCAAGAATCATGCATGACGCAAATGTTTGGTGCATCTCACAGTTTGAGCCATTCAGTTGGGTGTAACTGCATTACGTCTGGTGTGAATCGGTCATTGTTTCTTTCTCCCTTACTGCCTTAACCACCTCCTTTGAGAACCACAGTGTCCTCTTTCTCCTGTTGCCATTACTATCTATCTTTAAACAATTCGTCATTACCTTAGTTATTCCTCTTTATTATCTTCCATTGTGCCTTCACTCCACCCACCAGCAATCCCCACTTTCAAGGTATTTCCTGAGGTTATCTCCCATTTTTTAACATCTGCTCTCCTGATATTCAGAACTCTCATCCTAGTATGTTTTTTCCTGTCCAATTCATATGCCAAACCACACAATATGATGATTATTTGTACCAGAGGACTACCTGTTGTAATGTGTGCAATGCTGTCTCTGTTTGTAGTAACAGATCCAGCAATGCCACTGCCTCTAGTTGGATCTATTACCAGCTACCTGAGAAATCTGAGAAGTGCCCCTCTCCCAGGGAGCCTAGGATGGCCCTGTATCTAGTTGTACAGTAGCTGTAGCCAGGATGTTCTAGTCTTCATCTTGCAGATTGAAGTCCCCATAATTACTACTTCCCCCTTGCCTACCATTTTGCCTATGGCCTTGCCCAAAACCATGTCCAATTTATTTTCTGTGTCTGTGGCCTGTTCATCTCCCGCACGAGTATAAAGGCCCCATTTTTAAGCCATCTTAAAAACTCCAGCCCTTCCTTTTCCCCACTGTGTCCTTGTTTCCATAGCATTTATATATTTCCTTACATATAAAACAATACCCACTTCCTCCTTTCTCTATGCTTTTAAAATATGTTCTAACCTGGTAAGGCCACCTCCCAGATGTGCTTGTTGGTACACCATGATTATTGAATGGACATAGAAATATAGAAACATAGAATTTGACGGCAGATAAGGACCGCTTGGCCCACCCAGTCTGCCCATTTCCCTACCTAATGGATAAGCTGCAGATCCTAGTTAACCAGCAGCCTACTTCTTTCTACCCCCACCCCCTAGAATTGCCTTATGGCTGTTCCATGCATGCTTGAATTCAACCACAGTTTTTGACTCCACAACCTCCTCCGGAAGGCCGTTCCATGCATCCACAACCCTCTCTGTGAAAAAATACTTCCTTACATTACCTCTGAGCCACCCCATCTTCAAATTGTGTCCCCTTGTTCTTGCACACCTCTTTTTTTGAAAGATGCTACTCTCTTGGACTTTGTTGATTCCCTTGAGGTACTTGAAAGTTTCTATCATGTCCTCCCTCTCCCTCCTTTGCTCGAGGCTATACATATTAAGTTCCTTTAGTCTCTCTTCATATGTCTTCCGGTGCAGACCCTGCACCATTTTAGTTGCCCTCCTCTGGACAACTTCCATCTTGTCTATGTCCTTGTGAGATTGGGTCTCCAGAACTGCACACAGTACTCCAGATGGGGTCTCACCAGCTGTCTGTACAGAGGGATAACAACTTCCAGTTTTCTACTGGTGATGCCTCTCCCTATGCATTCCAGTATCTTCCCAGCCCTCCTTACTGCCCTCTCACATTGCTTGCCCACCTTTACGTCATCTGATATGACTACCCCCCAGTCCCTTTCCATTTTTGTTGTTGTTAGTATCTCACCCCCCATTGTGTACTCTTTCCCTGGGTTTTTGTTTCCCAGGTGCATTACCTTGCACTTCTTAGCATTAAATCTAAGCTGCCATACATTTGACCATTCCTTTAACCTTGCCAAGTCCCTTCTCATCCTTTCCACCCCACCTTGTGCATCAACTCTGTTGCAGATCTTTGTGTCATCTGCAACGGACATACTTTTCCTTCTAGTCCCTCTGCAATGTCACTTACAAAGACATTGAAGAGGACCGTTTAATACTGAACCCTGCGGCACCCCACTAGTAACCCCCCTTTCTTCAGAGTGGACTCCATTTACTATTACCCTCTGTGTCCTATTCTCCAGCCAATTCTTTACCCAGGTTATCATCTTGGGACCCACTCCCCACTCCCAGGCTGACTAACTTGTATATTAATCTTTTGTGTGGGACTGAGTCAAATGCCTTGCTAAAGTCTAGGTAAGCCATGTCCACAGCCCCTCCCTGATCTACTACTTTGTTCACCCAGTCAAAGAAATCTATTAGATTCATCTGGCATGATCTTCCTGCTGTGAATCCATGCTGCCTTGGGTCCTGTGCCCCTCTGGCCTCTAGGTACTCGACAATTCTTTCCTTCAGAAGTGATTCCATCATTTTCCCTATCACTGAGGTTAAACTAACAGGTCTGTAGTTTCCTGCTTCTGCCCTGCTCCCACTTTTGTGAAGGGGAATCACATCTGCCCTCCTCCAGTCCTCAGGTACCACCCCATCCTCCCATGATTTGATAAAGAGGGTAGTCACTGGTGTCACTAGTTCTACCCTTAGTTCTTTTAGAATTCTGGGATGAATCCCATCAGGCCCCATTGCTTTGTCCACCTTCAGTTTTAAGACTTCATTCAGAACCCTTTCTTCTGTATATGGGCTGGTATCAACTTCTCTATCCAGAGTGTTTCTATTGTTTGTTTTAGGTACCTCCCCCTCTTCATTTGTAAATACTGAGCAAAAATATTTGTTTAGTATCTCTGCCTTTTCACAGTCACCCTCTGCCCACCCCTCCCCTTTATTAAGCCTCACTATCCCCCTTAGTCTTCCTTCGCTCCCTGATGTACCTAAAAAAAGGTTTTATCCCCCTTCTTAAATGAGTTGGCTATCTTTTCCTCAGTTCGGGCCTTTGCTGTTCTGACTGCCTTCCCAGCTTCCTTTTGCTTTAACTGATACAATTCTCTGTCCTGCTCCTTCTGTGATTCCTTGTACTTTCTGAATGCTTTCTTTTTCTCTTGAACCTTCACTTTGAGAACCATTGTGGTGTCTTACATCGTTTTGTTTTATTTGCTTCACACAAAGGCTTGTTACCTCTGTGATGGCAGTTTTTATTATTTCCCATTGTTCTTCCACCCCTCCTTTCTTCCCATTTGCTAACGCATTCCTTAGGCACTCACCCATTTTGGCAAAGTCAGCCCTCCTGAAGTCCAGTACTTTTGCCTTTGTATGGCTTGACTCTATTGCTGTGTTTATTGTGAACCATACTGTTCGATGGTCGCTAGTTCCCAGATGGCTACCCACTTCTACATCTGTGATCCTCTCCATCTCCATTTGAGAGGACCAGGTCTAAGATTGCTCCCTCTCGAGTGGGTTCCAATACTAGTTGTCTAAGGCATGCCCCCTGTAGGGCATCTAGAATAACCCCACTCTTAGAAATGGCTGCCGCAACTGCACTCCAGTTAACATCTGGCATATTCAGATCACGCATCAGCAATATCTCCCCTTTATCTGCCATTCTAAGTATACTTTCTATCATTTCCTTGTCCATTTCCTCCCCCTGAGAGGGTCTGTATAACCCCTGTGCAGACTGTGGTGCCATTGCCTGCCTCCAAATTGACCCACAGTGCTTCTTCTCCTCCCTGTTTACCCTTTTGTTCTGTTGCTTTGATTCCTTCTCTTATGTAGAGGCTACCTCCTCCTCTTTTACCCTCCCTGTCCCTCCTGTAGATAGTGCATCCTGGTATGTTTATGTCCCAGTCATGGTTCTGTGTATACCATGTTTCTGTGACTGCCACGATATCCAGATGTTCCTCCTCCATCAAGGCCACTAATTCAGGAAGCTTGTTACCCAGACTACGGGCATTGGTACTCATTGCTCTCCATTTTTTGATGGCTTTACCTTCTGTAGCAGCATCCCCCACTGACCTTTCTACCTTGGTCTTTTTCTCATTTAGTACCCTGTTTTGTAGGGGGAGGCTGGGATTTTCCTGCTGCTTATCAGTGCCTCCTCCCTTGGCTAGTTTAAAAGCTTGCCAATGAAGCATTAAACCGATTGCCCAAAAGACTTGTTCCCTTCCTGGACAGATGCAGACCATCCTGCTAGTATAGGCTGGTGTCCCTCCAGGTGGAACCCCATTCCCCAATGAAGCCAAACCCCTGTGCTCCACACCATTTTTTTAACCATTCGTTAAACTGCATGGTGCAAAGTACCCTCGCCTCACCCATGCCACTGACAGGCAGCACCTCTGAGAAGGATACTGTGTGTGCTACTTGTCTTAAGCCCCTCCCCAACTCTATAAAGTCCTTCTGCACTGCTCTAATCTCATGATGATCCAGGTCATCCTCCATAATGGTAGATTTAAGGTCAGGAATTTTGTTTCCTAAGTTCCTTGCATTTGACATAGCTCTCAAATCCCTTTGACCCTTCAAACCACTATTTTGTACTCCCTTCCAGAGAACATCTTTCACCTTTCTCTTTTCACTGGTCTTTTCTTCCTTTTTATCTCACATTGCCCACCCTTCCTACTATTTTTCTGAGCCTTATTTCCACCTCTCAACTCTCCAACCCCAGCTTCTATTTCCCACTACACCTGGGGAATGTATTTCCTATGGACTTTTTCCCCTGCTATTCCATTTTCTGGGTGGAGGGAATTTATGTCTCCTTATTTTCTTCTGCTCCCCTTGATTAGTTTAAATAGCCATCAAAGTAGCATTTAAACCTTCCACCCAGGCTAGCCATTCCCTCCTGGATGGATGGAGACCCTTTCCTTGTACAGGCCTTCATCCATGCAGGTAGGACCCAGTCATCATTTTAGCCAAACCACTCTGCCCTGCCACATACCTTCAATCAATTCTTTGAAGACCATGGCATGGTGTTCTCTTTCCCCCAGGATGTGCACAGGTGGCAACTCCATGAAGGCCACCATGCATGCTGTCTACTTCAGGCCCTTCTCCAGTTCCCTAAACCTTTCCTGAACCACCTCTGCTGCATCATCTGCCAGGTCACTTGTCCACAGATGGACAATGACATCCAGCTCCCCCTCCTGCCCCGCCACCCTGACAATACTGAGGATCTACTCCTCATACCATTTTGCCAAGGTGCTAGGTAGGCACCTCACCTTCCTCCTTCCCTCCTATGGTGTTTCCAAATCTATGCCCCCTATGACTGAGTCTCCCACCAGATGTTGCATCTTTCTCTGCTAGGTTCCTCTTCCTCTCACCTTGGGACCTCTGTTCTGAAGGAACACACATCCTTCCCTGCCACCACCATAAGTGCCTCATCTTAGCAGTCCTGTCCCACCAGAGCAGTGAGGGAATTGTGTAATGGCACTGGCTGAGGAATGTGTTCCATTCACTCCACCCCAACTCTCCCAGAGCCCACCACGGTACAACTTTCCCTCCTTGGAAGTCTCTGAGGCAATGGTGGTGGACTTGGTGGCCACTGTGTGGGGAAAGAGTTCCATTGAATCCTACCCAACTCTGAACAGAGCCTAGAGTCCTCCTCTGTCATCCCAGAGTGGTGCATTCAAATGTGGCACCACTTCAGTCTCCAAAAGGTTTCCATGAAGACTGACACTTCACAACCACCACAGTGCACTATTCCCATAATTTCTATATCTACTCCTTCTATTACCTGAAAATAATGTATGCCTTTACCCCAGATAAAGTTTCTTGATTTGTCTTTTATTCAGATTGCCCTTGTTTCTTATACCCTAGGTAGGTTACTAACTTGTTTTCCCTTTAGCTTTTAATTAGTCTTCACTAGCTTTTCCCTTTGTACCTTACCCAAGATAGGGTGTTATTAGTTTTCCTAGTCCCCTTAATACCTTGTAATCCTACCTTAAATAGGGTGTTGTACCTATTCCCAGTTTTGGTTTAACATTTACCCTCCACTATTCCATGCAGTGAACATTACAATGGAAGAGATCAGGTACCTTACCAGTCGATTGGAACAGTACCCTGCTTCCCTGCTGTGTTTATTTAAACTCTAAGAGAAAATGTTACCTACCATTAAGCAAGAGCTTATTTTTCAAGTGTGTCCTCCAATAAAGCTTGGTAGTTGCTACATTATAATGTAGGGTTGCCACCTTTGGATGAGATGAAAACCGAATACTAAACCACACCCTAACTCCGCCCCTAACTCCACCCCTTTATGACTTATGAGGGCATCGCTTGGACTCTGATTCGCTGGATTTATTCAGAATTGCTGCTGATATTGCATTGTGTACAACTTCCTTAAAGTACATCATGATTATTATTTTTGGTTTGTTTGATTTAAATTGAAATATTTTAAATTTCAGTGTGTGTTAACATTTGGTGGGGTTAGAGATGGGGTTCAGGGGACTTTCCATCCTGTGTACACAGCTTTGCTGACACATTGAGTGACTACAAGGACACCTCTGACAACTGGCTAGTTTGGAACAGGTGGCCTTTTCTGGTAAAACTCTTTCAATAAATAAATAAACAAACACCAGTAATGATGGACGAGCTGTAATTACAAATATCATCTGCCATTTTAAGATGTGCTACTGTCCTTCCCATTGCTCCTACTCTAAAGCTATTTGTAATGTCACAAAAGTTTTTAAAAGTGGTAGGAACTATTCTAAGCTGTTAAATACCCTATTTTATTTCCATATCAGTCATACATATCAGATAGCATGATTTGTGATATGTAGCTTGGAGGCAGTATAGTGCAGTGGTTTAAGGCTCTGAGCTGCAATTCTGGAGACCAGGGTTTGAATCCCACAGCCCAGACTTGCATACTGTATGACCCTGCACAAATCATTTCACTCCCTTGTGCTCACAGGTTGCACCTGTAAACAAGCTTCAGCTTAGTGTGTCTCTTCAGGTAAAAAAAAATAATAATGTTTGATAAATTACCTACATTTGCAGTGCCATCAAATCTAGATTGTGTTCCTTTCTCTTCACCAGCTACTGCTCTCTCTCTCTCTTCCTATTCTCATTTCGGTGGCTTAGCATGACATTAGCCACACTATTCTTGCTGTTCATCTGAAATGCCTGGAATGGTTTACCTGGAATATCCAGTAGTATGAAAATTGACAGCAATAACTACTGATGAGAGAGTAGTACTACTAGAAATTAAATAAAATATTAGAGTATTAATTTAACAACAAATGAGGTAACAAATATTAAAATATAGGACAGACCCTAAAGAAAAACCACCCCATCATTGTACTCATTGATACATGTTTTTAAGTCGGGGAGTTTTAAGCTACAGCTCATCGGGGAAGTACAGCCATAGGCGGTAGGCATTCATGTTTCTTCATCATCACGGTCACAAATGCAGTCACAAATCACGATTCATGATCACGTCACGAATCACAACATTAATTTTTTTTTAATAGTTACTTAGATGTATTGTAAGCCTGTTTTGTGGTATCTCTCCATGCTTCACCACCCCACTATTGTACTCATTAATGTCTGTTATTAAGTCAGGGAGTTGGACAGTGTCTGCACTACATACACAGACTGGAAAGAAGACTGAATGTACATGCAGTTTAGTACAGTATACTTGCACTGCTCAGAATACAAAGTGTCATGGCATATGGAAGACAACAAAAAGGCATAATTACATACAAGTGCTAACCCCTTGCAAATGGGGTTCCCAAAAAATCTTCCAGGAGCTTGCTTAAATGCTCCAAGCCTGAATGGTGTTTGGCGTTTAAGCCATTTATCTGTGATGTTTTTAGAGCCTCTGGTACTGTCTCTTTAAGAGCTGTCTGCTTGCAGACATAATTAGTTTGTATGGGGGACTGTGTGTTTTCCTGCTTGAGTCCCACTACTGCCAAATCGCTCCATTTCTGCCATCGCTAAGTGGGCAGAAGGAGCACTCTTCAAAGATGTAATTGTTTGCTTGTAACCTGTTAGAGTAATAATGAAAATGCAGTTTGATTTAACCTGCTTTCTTGTAGCAAGGACAGTGCAGAGCAAGCTCCCTCATGTTGGTTCTGAACTGCTGAATTGGACCAATCATGGTAGGGTTCCTTTAAAATTGAGCCTGCTCTGGGCGAATCAGAACTTGGACTCTCCTCTGGAGCCTGCTGTAAGGGATTATAAGGCAGTGACTCTGGGAAATGTAGTTTTGACGTGCCTTTTTTCCACCAACAGGGGTGTTTATTGTGAGTGATAGCTAAACCAGCCAAGAACTGGAGGAACTCAAAGGAAGTGCCCAGTTTTGTCTGCTGGAGTTTCAGTTTAGCTTTGGCAGTGAAGAGTCAAAGCCCTGTGCTTCTTGATTGTGCAGTTCAGCACGGAAAATGCATGTAAGACCCCTGTTTCGTCTGCAGCTTGTGCAAGCGCTTGTTCAGACTGAATCCGACCTGTGAAGAGAATAAAGGAGATCTGAAAAGTAGAACCAGGCTCACCCTGTAGAAGACTGGAGAAATTGCTGAATCACGCTTGGTCTGTCAGGAACTGAACCTACTGTGTGTTCTCCCGGGTATTGTGCAGTAATTGCGATCGGGATAGAGAAGCAGCCTGCCTGGTATAGTACTTTCCTTTTACATATAAATGTGTGTAGTGCTTGTGGAGAATCGCATTTCAGATCCTTTGTACAGTGAATTAAGTGCATGAAGCTGGAAGAAAACCCCAGCTTAATCCAGACTATATCCATTTGCTCCAAACTGCAGTGGGGTCCTGTCACAAGGACCTTGCCCACATATGTCTGCTCCTCCTGGCAGTCCAGGACAATCTGCCTGCCATCCAGTTCCCAGCATTGAGTTTGTGAGTACAAAGCAGGGTAGCTCCCTTCCATCTGTTTATTGAATTGCAAGTGTGTTATCTAATTGTTGTGTTTTATTTCTTCATGAACTGAGCCATCCGGCTCCGGATTACAATTGGGTATTGTGCAAGTGTTTTTTCATCACAGGGCCCCGACCAGCTGCACCAGATAGGCTAGCCTTCTATTGCCTGGGTACCCAGAGACAGTGACTTATAGGTTAGGCCTGTGCACAGTGCCCTAGTATAGATATATATATATTAGAGTGGTAAGCTAATTAACCTGATTTCTCCCAGTCCTTGTTATTCCCCTCTAAATAAATCAGATCTGTTTGTTTCAGCAAAGTTACACTGCCTAAGGGTATTCATTTATGTTACAGTATTGTACTGTGGTTTTGCACTGTATCATCTTGTTTTAAGGGTCCCCAGAGTCCAGCTGACGGAACCAGTCCTGGGGGTAAGTGTATTGCAAGGTACTGTGATTGAGTTGTGTGGGCCACTAGTGGGAAGAAGGGTTGCAGTGACCCAGAGGGCTGTGGCCAAGTCATATTAGACTGTCTTAACCCCGACCTCTGGGTGGAGGCACCCGCCTTCGGATCCAGGCCCCTCAACCTGTTAGTGGCAAATCAGGCAGGGATAGTAGCCCTTGGGATAGTGCCACCTAGGGGTTACACAAGGATTGGGGATGGTGGAGGCATACATTTTATGACACAACAAGGAAGGTGTGGGGGGCACATGATGTGAGGAAAAAAAAATAATATGGGATCCCATGGTGATCCAGCAGCAGTTCCAGCATGGACATAATTTGCAACTGATGTTCCTCTATGTGATCCAGCTGCTGCTCCACAGCACTCACCCTCTTCGTAGTTATCCTCAACAGCACTCCAGAGAACTGTCAAGTCAGCCTGTATTACATGCAGTTCTCTGTGGTCCACACATTCTACTGGCTGACCTGCTGGTGGTGGTGGTGGTGGGGGGGGTGAGGGTGCTGGTGGAGCAGCAGGTGCTGCTGTGGCCCTCCTCTTCTTAGGGATGCTGCAATGCACAGCTGCACCCTCTGCCACAGAATGGCCAGCAGGAACAGACATGGTCTGTTCTGTGGCAGCCTGCCACTCCAACTGCTGGTGATTGAGCATATGGGTGCACTGGCCCTCAGTCCCAAGGTGAGTCCCCCAGGGGCCACGGTGCACCTCCACCTCACATAGGCGGCACTTGACCACACTGCTGTCCTCCAACACAGTAAAAAAAACTGCCAAACAATGGAGGTGTGGGGAGGACCAGGCACAGGCAGGGGGATGGCCAGATGAACTGGCAGCCAGCTGGTCACAGTGCTGAACAGGGATGGGATCCACACCTGGGCCCGGGGGAATAGGCACATCCTGCTCCAGAGAACCTGGACTTGGTGGTGGTGGTGGTGGTTCAACTGCCTCAGAGTCAGGACAGGAGGCGCTGCTATTCCCTGCTTCTGGGGGAGGGCACTCACAAGTATCTAGCGGTCCAACAGGAATGGGTGCCCATGCCCTCCACACATGTTCACGGTATGATGCTAACCACTACCACGCACTCCCAGAGCTGCCCCCGCCTCAGACATTCCCTCATCCTGGTCCATCTCTCCTACTGAGCTTCCTCAGTCCGAGCAATTACTACTCACACTGTCACACAACACACACACACACACACACACATAGTCACATAGACAAACAACTAACTACTTATAAAGGTAAGAAAAATAAAATTTACAGAAAGAACAAATTAAGTAAAAAGAGTACAGAAAGACAAAAATTTAGTTTTAAAAAGCTGATGGTCTAAATCAAAGTTTAAATCTCCTCCTCGGTCTGATCTCAAAGTATCAGCAGTCACAAAACACACTACTCTTTCTCCATCTGCACAGCAGAAAGTAAAAGTGTCTGCTTGTATTACTCACTTTCTTCCTGCCTAGTTAAAGAGCATGTGACTTACAAGTACTACAAGCCATGTGATGTGTGGAGGGCTGCCAAATCTGAAACACCAAGTGGATCACTTAGAATCATAATGAAGAATGCAAAGTCCATTAAAAACAATGACCAGCCTTACACGCATTGCCATTCTGCCTTAACGTAAAGTGGTAATGACAAGAGTGAGCACTTTGCATTGCCCACTCCATGTAGCGGATTGGCAACGCAAAGTGCCCACTTTGCATTTACTTCACCAGTGGAATTTAAATTTGCTGCATCTCCAGTCACAGACAATTTTAACAGACATGGTTATTTTGATCATAGAGAGCATAACAGGCATTATACTGTATTATGCGAAGCCCAATAATACTAAGAGAAAATTTGAAAATTTAAGAACACATGATAATAACAAGCATTTGTCAATGCTGAATGTTTGCTTGCTGGTATTAGCATTAGAAATGCAGGAGTTAGACAGATGCAGAATAGGAATGGCAGTGAAGTAGTGAACTTGACATGAACCGCACCTCCATGCTGTAGAGATGGACAGGATGTGAGGTAAGTTTTTGGGTCATCACCCATGACGGTCAAGCCACGTCACCTCACGCTATTCTGCAGACAGCGAGATGTGTTGACCTGTGACTTAGGGTGTTTGGCTTTACAGTCAGCCAATTCCAAAAGGACATACATTAAATGGGTGCAGCATGGAGAATGGTGTGAAGTCTTGGAATGAAGAGTCCAAGGTACACCTCAATGCCTGTCTGTGGCGCGGGGTGGGGTGGGATGGCATGAGCAGTACGGTCGGCAATCCAAAGGCACAACCCAATGCCTGTTTGTCTGTACAGGGTAGGACGTTACGGTTAGAAACCCTAATGCCTCGGGCATTCACTGGTATTCACAGTACAAATTTTGAACATGGCCTTTTTGTGAGCCCACCTCATGAAAGCATTTGGGACCTCTTCTCATGAACAGTGGCAGTGTGATTTTGTCAATGTGTCCCGAAACGTGACTTCCAACAGAGACAGTGCCATTCGGCACCACATGTACGAAAACACAGATCGGGCAGGATGTGAAGAATGACAGCTGAACCTAAGTCTGTGGGCTGCACCCTTGACCTCGGTGTCCCATTGAGGCTGCTGCAATGCCCCCCCAAAAAGAAACTTGCTTCAGAACCTCCCTGCCTGTTCTTTTTTTTTTTTTAACTTTTCCATTAGCACATTATATCCTTTAGCCACTAGAGGGCACAGTTATAAGCACACTTACCCAATCCAACACAATATAGTTCCTGTCTCATTTCACTTATTGTGTGGTTAGTCTATCACTATTCATCTGTCTTTGCCCCTCCCTCTTCTACTGATTGATACTGATTTTTCCCATTTGTAGCTTATAGTCTTTTCGCCCACTAAAGGGGTTTTTCCCCAACCATTCCAAAGCTGCTCCTGCATCTCTTTACACTCTACTACTCCTATCACTCTTCCTTTACTGCTCAGCTGCTATGGGTACCTACACTCCATTGCTAAGTCTGCTCTCCTTCACCCTCTTGGTACAGACCTCACACAGACTGGCGCACCTTTCCTCCACCCTGGGCACCTCATCCCCAGACCACCCCACAGTGACTCTGTCCTCCCCCACCCTCGACACACTAGTGACCCCCCAACACCCCCACCCTGCCAACACCCCCACTCCCTCCGCCCTCCAAGGCCTGACCTGGACCCAGCTCTCCCCTGCCATTTCCACCCTTCACTCTTTATCTATCCCATGCACCTTGATTCTAAAGTCCTCAGCTAGGTGTCAACCCAAGGGTCTCCATCGCCACTGGCCACCAACCAGAATAATTACACTGCTATTATTATTATCTGGTAATGTACACCCAAACCCAGGACCTATTGCTTCCAGCCCTTCTAAACCCTGTACTACAACTGGCCTCACTTTTGCATCCCTAAACATTTGTAGTCTCCTAAAAGAAATCTGCTGCCCTCAGTGCTGGGTGTTTCAACATCAACCTGACATGAGTACTGTAGTAGAGACTTGGCTTCTCCAAATACACCCTAACTCCACTATCGCTTCCCTGGATATACCATCTACAGGGGAATACCGAGTAGGCAAACGGTGGTGGGTTGGGCAAGACTACTCATACCGGACTCCTTTATAGGACAGGCACTCCCAGCTCCTAAACTTGATTATGGAGACAGGCCCTCACCTTGAAAATCACACCTGACCCCGCCCGAGGCCCCTCTTCTTCACGGTCTCCTATGTACCCCCGAGGAATCAAAACCAAGCGGTCCAGTCCTCATTGAAACTATCTTACATCTCTCCTCACAAAGTGGAGCAAGTCATCCTAGGTAGATCTCAATGTTAACTGCCTTGCCTCCACTGTCTCCCATATGAAAGGACTCCTTTGCTGCCCTGGATATGTCCCAGTTAGTCACCCAGCCCACCAGATTCAACCCCTCTACTGGCACCAGCACTCTCCTAGATGCTGTTATATCGAATCGCCCCTACAAAGTCCGGGATGTCACTGTCCTCCCCAACTCTCCTAGTGATCACTCCCCAGTCCTCTGTCTCTGGTCATCCTCCACTTGAAGCCAGTGTCCTGAGCCACTCTATGCCTCTGTTTATGCCCCAGTGGCCTCAGAAAATTAAAACAATACCTAGCTCAGCTAGACTGGTCCCCTATCCAGTGTGCCCCGACATTGACTCAGCTCTTGACCATTCACAAATGCCTTCTGTAAGGCTTGTGACCTTCGACCCCCTCACCAGGATCCGCTCCAAAAAATGCAATGCCCCATGCATCACCCCAGTCCTCCTCCAGAGACTCAAAAACAGAGATAATCTCTGGCACATTGCTGTAGAATCTGGAAAGGCATCTGACAGACAGGCCTACAATGCAGGAATAATAAGTGCACTTGGGCCATTAGGCGGGCAAAGGCAGAGCACTACCAGGCCACCCTCACTTCCACATGGGGTTCAGCCCAGACCTTCTGGGATAATATGAAAGAGCTAAATGGGAAGTCATGCTCCCCCAACCATCTCAGCTCTCCATCAATGGCATAATGGCACCCCCACCACAGATCCACTCATCATAGCTGATTGCCCTAACACTGCCTTCTCTGACCTAAGCTCGGTCCTCCCTAGCAGCTTCTTTGACCCAATCCCCACCTCTCTCCCTCCAGTCCTGCATCACCCACCATTCTACCTGGGCACCCTATCCCCCCAATAAGCCAGGCCACAGCTGCTAAAAGTCTTAGGCAGCAAAAGCCCCAGCAGTAACCCCCTCGACTCCAGGATCCTTCGTATGGTCTTGGACGAAGTCCTAGTCCCCCTGACTGCCCTTCTAAAATGGTCTCTATGCCTGGGTCAGTTCCAAAGTTCTTGGAAAACTGCTGAAATCACACCGATATATAAGAGTGGGGACTGATCCACCCCCAACAATTACCGGCCCATCTCCATCCTCCCCCCACTCTCTAAAGCCCTTGAAAAAGTGGTGTTGATCCAGCTCTTTGAATACCTAACCAAGTATGACATTATGTGCCCAGAGCAGCACGGTTTCCACCCAGGACACAATACAACCATGGCTCTCCTGGAATTCTCTCAACACCTGCATGCTGCTCTCGACTCTAGCAGCCTTGCAGGAGCAGTGTTCATTGACCTCTCCAAGGCCTTTGACACTGTCTGTCATCCTCTTCTACTTATCTCTCTCTCCACCAACTTGGCTTCTCTGGTGGTCCCATTTCCTGTTTCTTTAGCTACCTCTCTGCTAAATCCCAGCATGTCAAGATCAGCGACTCCCTCTCCAGCACTCTTCCTGTTCACTCCGGGGTCCCTCAGGGCTCCATCCTGGGTCCAATACTTTTTAGTCTCTGCCTCAACACCTTCCCCAGCTCATGTACTGGTAAAATGCTCCTCTATGCTGACGATGCAGTCCTCGTTGCCTCACATCCCAATCCCACCTCTCTCCAATTATCCCTCTAGCAAGCTTACAAGCTGAAAGGTGGTACAGGGAGACACATGAGACTGGTCATTAACCTCAAAGAACCAAATCAATGCTCTTCTCCCACCACCAAAAATAAAGCTAAAAATAACCCCCTCTTGATTATCCCCAGCAATCCGCGCCCGCTAGAACAAATGACCACATACAAGTACCTAGGCATCACGTTCGATACTGCCCTCTCCTTCCACACCCACATTAATGCCTGTCAGCCACCATTAACTCTTGGATTGACCTGCTATACCAGCACAGGGACTGCCTGCCTCAGGTTGCCCTCAGGCTGGCCATCACCTCCTCCGTCTTGTCCCTCATGGACTATGGCTTGCCCATCTACGCTGCAGCTGACAAAAACTCCCTCTCCAAAATCCAACTCTCCATAAATAAGGCCTGTAGGTTCCTGACCGGTGCCCCCAGCCGAACTCACACCTGCCTTCTCTTTACTACCACCAGTCTTCTCAACTTTGAGGAGTGACTGCTCTACCAGACCTGCCTTCTCATTAAGAAATCTCCGCTAGGACTCTTCCCTCCCCAGGGGTCTCCACCTCCCTACAGCAGCCATCTTCATCCATCACCACCCGTAACTCTGTTAAGGCCACTTTCAAGGTACCCAGAACCAAGATCTCTCTTGCCCAGAGATCCTTCCTCTACCAAGCCCCCACCTGGTTCAACTCTGTCTCCCTAGCTGCATCTCCAACTTGCCAAAAATTGGCTCCTTCAAAACAGCCCTTCGGAACCATATCTTTAATACTCACTGTTGTGGTTCCTGCCCGCCTTGCCCCCTGGCTCGACAATGTCCACTGGACAGCCTCTCCCTCCCACAGACCTACCCCTTCCCTACTAGGTCCAAACAGGGATGTAACCCACTGTCTTCTCTGAGGATCTACTATATCCATGAGTGTAACTCACAATTTTGTAACATCATGTAACCTACATAACATACAAACTACTACGTTATGTAACCTAAGTGTATCTATGTTAAATGTTCCTTTTACTGCACTTGTAATGTTATCCTCTGTTTTAATCTGCACTGTAATAACTGTCTTGATGTCTGCTCCCCCTGCGATGAGGTGCCTTTGTAAATGAGTCTCTGACTCAAAGGTTATAAACCCGATTTGTAATGAATAAATGTATAAATGAATAAGAGATGGCAATGTTGGAAATGTGTTGTGGGACTATTAACACTGCTTGCAGTTCTGAGCATATGTGGAAACCACGCAATGCATCAGGGTAACACAGTCATTTTATGGAGTTTCATCACCAGATTTTCACCATAGGCATTTAACGACCTGTGGTGATGAACAGCGCTGTTGGATTTTGTTACTGTGTCCTGAACACTGATGTCCCACAGCAACCACGGTAGTCTACACTGGAATAGCAAAAACACATTTCAACCAGGATCTAAAAAATGACAGCTGCCCTGTTCATAAGGAGATGTGGAAAAATGGCAATGTTGACAATATGGTGTGAAAATATTGCAAATGTGTGAAGTTATGAGTGTGTGTGGAAACTGCGCAATGCACGCTCGTAACACAGTCATTTTATGGATGTTTGTCACCAGGTTTTCAACATACCCATTTAGGACTTCTGCTAATGAACAGTGTCAGTGAGATTTTCCTAATGTGTCCCAAACATGGATTTCCCACAATGACAGCACTAGTCTGCACCACAAGTGCAAAAACACATTTGGGCTGGGATGTGAAAAATGACAGCTGTACTGCTTATAAAGAGGTGCAGACAAATGGCAGTGCTGACAATCTGGAGTGAAAATATTGCAAATGTGCGAAGGTACGAGCGTGCGTAGAAACTGTGCAAAGCACACTTGTAGCACAGTCATTTTATGGACTTTTCTCACCACATTTTCAACTTAGACATTTTAAGACCTCTACTAATGAACAGTGCCACTGTGATTTTCGTAATGTGTCCCAAACATTGACTTTGCACACCTACTGCGCCATTGTGCGATACATGCGCAGAAAGACATTGTGGGCAAGATGTGCAAAACTAAAACTGTACTGCTCGTAAGGAGGTGTGGTAAAATGGCAATGTTGAAAATCTGGACTGCAAATATTAAAAATTCGCACACTTACAAGAGTGCACAGGAACTGCGCAACGCACACTCGTAAAACAGTCATTTTTATGAATTTTTCCACCAAATTTTCAACATAGCCATTTTAAGACCTCTGCTCATGAACAGTGTCACTGTGATTTTCTTAATGTGTCCCAAACATTGATTTCACACACCCACTGCTCCATTATGTGCTACATGTGCGGAAACACATTTTGGGCGAGATGTGAAAAATGACAGCTGTACTGCTCAAAAGTAGATGTGATAAAATGGCAATGTCAAAAATCTGGAGTGCAAATGTTACAAATTCGCGAACTTAAGAGCGTGCATAGGAACTGCGCAACACACGCTCGTAAAACAGTAATTTTTAGGAATTTGTTTACCAAATTTTCAGTATAGCCATTGTAAGACCTCTGCTCATGAACAGTGTCACTGTGATTTTCTTAATCTGTCCCAAACATTGATTTCACACACTGACTGCTCCATTTTGCGCTACATGCACGGAACCACATTTTGGGTGAGATATGAAAAATGACAGCTGTACTGCTCATAAGTAGGTGTGATAGAATGGCAATGTTGAAAATCTGGAGTGCAAATGTTACAGATTCATGAACTTACGAGCCTGCGTAGGAACTGCGCAATGCAAGATCGTAAAACAGTCATTTCTAGAATTTTTCACCAGATTTGCAACATAGGCTTTTGAGATACCCACCATGAAAACTGGCACTGTCATTTTGTTAATCGGTCCCAAAAGGTGATTTCATGCAGTGACTGAGAAATCACCCTTTGGGCCTGATTAACACCACGACAGCAGAATTCAAGAGGAGGGGTATCACCAAAACCCTATGTTGAAAATTTGTTAAAATTCCAAAAAATGCCTGATATGCAGCAAAAGTTGAAAAACCTTATCTATCCTCATTATACAGCTTACTGGCATTTCCTCCGTTTGCAGTCAGCTTTGAAGAGTGCAGACATGTTCCCAGTCCACCGAAGATCATCCGCCATACTTCTAGAGGGTAAGTATGAGGGGTGTGGGGGGAGGCAGGGTGAGCATTGGGTGGGTGCAGGTTGGGGAGGGGGTCTGGGAGACTCTGGAGACCGTTTTTCTCCACAGGAAAAAAAACAAAAAGACAATGCAGGATGGTTTCTATTCCTGGGCATTTGGCACACTGGGGTGGGCTCAGCATGCCAACGGACTGTTTTTTGGGGACCTGTAGCCAGTGGGGGATTGGCCACCCCCATCGGCACACAAGAAAGGGGAGGGGCCATCATGCCAACGGGGATTGGGCACTCCCATTGGCACAACGAGAATGGGAGGTGAATCATGCCGATTGCGATTGGGCACCCCCGTCAGCACACAAGAAAATGGGGGGGTTGGGTTAGATCATGCCAATGGGGAGTGGGCTCCCCTGTTGGCAGACAGATGACAGGGATATTTGCACACTGAAACTGGTGGGGATTGGGGCCCCTGACAGCAAACAAAGACCGTCTGGAGGGGCACTTGCTGCCGAGGGGTATTGGGCACCCCCACTGCATAGAGGCAGCATAATATTGTTTATGAACGTGGTGGCAAGCCGCCCGCCATGTTCACAATGAGTATTATGCTAGTTAACTTTCCGCCCTGCAATGACGGGTCACTCCCTCATTGCAGCACAATGACTGATGCTGCAATGATGAGGCAGCCCCTGATTGCTGTGGTGAAAACTTTAGTAGTTGGTGCACTTTTGGTGACCAGTGTCATCACCACACTGTGCCTCCATTGGTCCACCATTGCCAAGCACCCTAATGCAGTACCTCCTTTGGCTGTAACAGTGCCACGCCTCCACAACCTGCTTCTCTCCTAAACTGTCACATCATGTTTCTTGCACATGCGTGCAAGCAAACATAAAAATGGTGTGAGAAATGTTGAAATCTGGCTGGCAGCATTTCAAGAACCTTGTATTAATCTCTATTGCACTGTCAAATACTGCCTGATCACCATGGGGAATTAAGTTTCTTGTCATTATTCAATCCTTTATAGAGATGTGCGTAATCCAGGAATTTCATTAAGTGAAATATTTTGCAAAATTTGCGCAGTTCACAAAATGAAAAATTCTGCTGGTGAAATCGTGAATTTCTCTGGTGAAATTCCACCTCTCATGGGTGAAATTATGCATTTTGTGGGAGAAACTCACAATTTGGCAGGCTGAATTTTGCATTTCACACCCGCAAAATTCATCAGCGAAATCCACAAATTTTGCAAAAAGTTTCAAGCGGTGAAATTCACGATTTCTCTGGAATTTCTCCAGTGAAATTTAATTTCACTGCATCTCTAATCCTTTAGCAGTGCTGAATGACTGGAATGATACATTCTGATTCTGAACCACCATTCTTAAGCAGATTGTGGATGAACAATTTTATTTAAAAAATATCCCTCTTAATGATAAAAACATTTAAAGGCTACACTTCTAATATTTTTCTTTTGAAGTATCTTTTATTCACCAACAAGTGCAGTTGTTAAGCACCTATTGTGGTCATGTGTATTCTTTTCTGCATTTCATTCAAGTTTAAGGATACAATGTGCTTAGATTTGGTAACACAACATCTCAGCAACTGCAGTATGTGTATAAGATTACCATGCATAGAAAAGCATGGAAGGGATGTCCGCTTGGAAAGGAATGACGCAATGTCATAATCTCTATTGTGCATTGCAAGAACCATGCAGGGCTATCTCGTCGACTACTGCGTATTGCACCTGTGGAATATTACTCCTGTTGTCATACCACATGCAACCTCATAATTGATTATATTAAATTTTGGGAGTTTTGTGGTGAAGCCCCCCAATGGGGGGTGCAGGGGCATAACCACCCACAGGAAATTATTAAAGAAAGGTTCAGGCTGTTGCTGACTGATGGTATGCTATGGCCGGTAAAATTCCACAGGTTAAAGTGCGCTACTGCTTTGGGCTTAATTGTGCTGGCAGTGTGGTGCAGAGGTTAGAGTTACTGCCTGTGATAGACCCAGCAGACTTTGGTTCTAGTCCACCAATGTGTTAAATTTTTTTTTTTTGGTAATCTCTGTTGCATCCACCACCCTCTCCTTCTCTTCAAGTTGTGTCCCCCCCCCATGCCGGATTTTTAATATGACATCCCCCTGCCCCCAAGTTGTGCCCCAAGGTGTGTCCCTCCCCAGTCGCATCAATAAATACCCCTGTTTCCCCAAGGTTGTGCTGGCCTATTGAGAATGCTGAGCTGTGCTGACATTACTTTTCTCCACTTTGGTTTTAGCTTCATTTTACTGGCACTGTAATTTTTTTCACCATATTTGCTGGATGATTTTTTACTGCGCTGTTCTGTCTTTTGATGGGTAGTTGCAGAACCCTTCAGTTTGATGATGTTAATGAGAGGGTTCACAAAGCATCATATCAGAACTGATAGTAATCGTTTTTCTGTAAACAGTGTTTAAACTACACAGTGGCACTGAATCAGAGAGACATGGAATGTAGCATTGAGCCTACAAAACACAGGCAAGGGGATTTGTTTCAAGGCTCATTTCTTTGTTTTTCCTGGAAAAAAGTGTAATTTTTTTACACATTATATTAGAAAAATCTGATTTTCTTTACAATTCTTGATCTAATAAACAGTTGATGAAAATCAATACGGTGTCACTCATTGCAGTCTGCTGGTGATCTCCACATGAATCATTGTTTACAAATCAGCTATGTTTCATCCTCAGGACAGTATTCTGAACAGACAACTAGCCCTGCTATATCCAGTACTGATGATTTCTGAGATTCTGTTAAAGCATCCTAATATACACAAATCAGAGTTTGCCAGAAGACAACAGTCTTCCTTAAACTCAATAATGTAAAAGGGTACCACTGCCAATATTTTGCATAATAAACACATACTCAGTCCATCTCCTAAATGTTAAACTCTCTCTCTCTCTCTCTCATATGAATCACCTTGAGAGCCTATTATGTATTTGAATAACACTAAAACATTATCATCATTGGCTTCATAGTAATAAAAGCATGACCCCTCTCCAACCAACCTGCACAAAAATAACTTGCCTCTAGACACACACACATACACACACACACTTCCCTATATTAAATCACAATTGTTCAGTAATCATGCCACAATTCAACATACACACTATGTCAGCCACTCTCTCTCAACCCTTCTCACGTACTGAAGCAACTCACAGAAAGATGGGCTTCCTTGATAAAGATAAATATTCCCTTATTATATGTCATTATGTTATCTGAATACTTAAATAATTTGCCTCAAAACAGCTTGCATTTTTGTACAGTCTGCCAATATGCCATGCAGGATAATAGCTAGAAACAACATCAATCTAAACATGATTTCTTAAATGCAGATCGATATGCTGAATATATGAATGCATAATTGAAATCTGAGATTATTAGTTAGAAAACAAAAAGACAATCTCTGTATTCTGTAAGTGAGGCCCATGCCCTTATGTTGTGCAACCATCTTGAAAGTAAATCAGCTTTCTCATACATCCCATAGCCCATACCATTTGAGAACATTTCAAATGTTTAACTTAATATTTATTATAAGATACTGCTACTCAATAATGAAAACCTGCAACATCCTTCTCAGTAGCTACATATAATTAGTCCACCAATTGATACACCATGTATCAAATTTTTTTTTTTACTAGCCAATCCACAATGAGGATATAGTTATCTCTCTCTCTTTACACACACACACACACACACACACACACACACAGATATAGATATAAATATATGTTGATAGAACAAAGGCATGGTAAGATATTTCTTGAAATTTCTCTGATATACTATACCTAGAGAAATTCTGGGCTACATGCTGTACCACATTAGGATAACCAGAGATAATCTCTTTAGAAATACTGCAAAATATCTGAAAATATCTGTCTTTGCCTACAGCTGTAGCAAGTGGTTCAGATTGATTTTTTTTTAAATACATTGCAGATCACACTCAATAATTGTTCAGAACTGATTGCCTACCAGCTAAACTGAAATTGGGTTACTCAGTATGAAAGGTGACCCTATGCAAAACAAATCATCTTTTCAAAGCTGCAGTTTCCAAAAGGAAGGTTATGACAGCAGCATCAGTCTCTGTTCAGGAAGGACCAGGAGGGACAGAAAGGAGGGGGTGTCATGCTTTATGTGAAGGAAAGCATAAAAGTGACAGTGATAGAGGGAATACAGGAGTAAGCAACTATACTGTGGGCCACCCAGGAGATGGGAAATGGAGTCACTATTCACACTGGAGTGATCTACAGTCCTCCAGCACAGAGGGATGAATTGGATAAGGTACAGGTGGAAGCCATTGGCAAGACAGCAGAATAGGGAGAGGTGCTGTTGTTGGGGGACTTCAACCTGGTGGATGTACACTGGAGCTTCCCAGCAGTGGCTTGAGCTAGAAGCTGTGACATACTAGGCTCTATGCAGGGGGTGTTCCTCAGGCAACCAGTCAGTGAACCCACTCGTGATGGGGCAATACTTGACTTGGTACTCACTAACAGGAACACTGCTACAGATGTCAAGGAGGAAGGCCAGCTGGGGATTAGTGATCATGTACAGTGTTGTTAAATATAAGGATGGCTGCAGAAATGAAACACATGAGGGCAGATTTTATAGAAATGGGTGAATGGGGGGATGGATGGCCTGGGTGGGATGGAGGAACAGTGGGTGAAGCTAAAGGGAGCATAGTAAAGGCAGCAAACCTCTGCATCAAACAAGTGAACAAAAAATAGTAGGAAAAAGAGACCACTATGGATCTTGAAAGTGGCTGATATGGTAAAAGCTAAAAAGGACAGCATTCAGAAGGTGTAAGGAGATGCAGAGGGAGGAGGATAGGGAAGTTCTTCAGTGGAAACAGAAAGAAGCAGGGAAAGCAGTAAGGAATGCAAAGGCACAAACTGAAGAGAGAATAGTCCAGGAGGTAACAAAAGGAACAAGACATTTTTTAGGTTTGTAAGTGAAAAGAGGAAGACCAGGGGTGGATTGTAAGGGTAACAAGCATTTGTCAATGCCGAATGTTGTCTCGCTGGCATTGGCATTGGTAGTGCAGGAGTTAGAGATGCATAATAGAAATGGCAGTGAAGTGCTGAACTGAAGCCAATGCCACCCTCACCCTGCAGAGACTGACAGGCATTGGGGTGTGTCTTTGGGTCATCAGCTATAATGCTTATGCCATTCTACCTCACCCTACCCTGCAGACACTGGCAAGTGTTTTGGTGTGCTTTGGGGTCCGTGCCTTGTACTTATGCCATTCCATAAGAAAATACGCTGAGGTTTGCACAGTATAGGAGAATGGGGTGAACTTTAGGGCCGAACACTCCAAGGCAGACCTTGATGACTGTCACTGGTTGCAGGGTGGGGGTAGGGAGGTGGGGGTGGAATGGTGTGAGCATTACAGCCAATGATCCCAAGTCACACCCCTGATGTCTATCAGTCTCTACAGGGTGGGGAGTTATAGTTGGAAACCCTAACACTGTAGGTCATTGTTGGTATTTTCACTCCAAATTTTCAACATAGGTTTTTTGTGACGCCACCTCATGAAGAGCAGCACTATCAGTTTGTTAGCTGAAAGGTAGATTTGTACAGTGGCAATGCCATTTGGTGACACAGGGACAAAAACATATTTTGGGCAGGATGTGAAAAATGGCAACTATATTGTTCATGAGGAGGTGTAAAAAAATTGCAATGTTAAAAGTCTGGAGTGAAAACATGAAAAATTGGTGAAGTCATGAGCATGCACAGAAAAAGTGCAACACACAACCGTAACCGTTATTTTCAGATGTTTTTAACCACATTTTCAATATAGGCATTTGGGACCTCCCTTATGAACAGTGGCACTGTGATTTTGTTAATTTGTCCCAAAAGTTGATTTCCACATTGACCAAGCCATTATGCGCCATAGGTGCGAAAACACATTTTGGGCAGGATGTGAAAAATGACAGCTGTACTGTTCATAAGGAGGTGTGAAAAAATGCCAGTGTAGAAAATCTGTCATGAAAATATTGTACATTTATCACAAGGGTGTGTGTAAACTGTGCAATGCACTCTTGTAACACAGTCATTTTATGGCCGTCCATCACCAAATTTTCAATATAGGCATTTTAGGACCTCTGCTCATGAACAGTGCCACCATCATTTCCTCAAACTGTCTTGAAAATTGATTTCCCACAGTGACTGTGCAATTGTGCCTTAGACGTGTGAAAACACATTTCAGCCAGGATATGTAAAATGACAGCTGTACTGTTCATAAGGAGGTTTGGGAAAATGGCAATTTTGAAAATCTGGAGTGAAAGAAAATATTACAAATTCATGAAGTTACGAGCGTGCATGGAAACTGCACAATGTATGCTCGTAAAACTGCCATTTATTGGATTTTTCCACCAAATTTGCAACATAGGTTTCTGAGAGCTCCCCCTCATGAACAGTGGCACTGTCATTTTGTTAATCAGTCCTGAAAGGTGATTCTGCACAGTGACTGCGAAATCACCTCTCTGGATTGAATAATGCCATGACAGTGACTGAATTCATGAAGAGGGGTCCCAATAACCCCATGTTGAAAATATGGTGCCATAATCCACAAAATGGCCGAGATATGCACCAAAGTTGAAAAACCCTATTTATGCCATTATACAGCTTATCGTCCTTTCTTCAGTTCACGGTCGGCTTTGAAGAGTGCAGACGTGTTCCCGGTTCACCAAAGATCATCATGCTGGGCTCCAAAGGTAAGTATGGAGTGAGGTGGGTGGGAGAGGCAGGACACACAGAAGGTGATCCCAGGGTGGGGAGGGGCAGGGAGATCATGAGGGACCATTTTCTTCTTTTACAGGTTTAAAAAAGAAAAAAAACATAGCAGGATGGTTTTTCTTTTCAGGAGATTTGGCATGCTGGACTGGGCTCCCAGCATGCCACCTAAGTGTTTTTTTTTGAGGAGATGCTGTAGCTAACAGGGGATTGGACACCCCCCTTGACACACAACAAAAGCAGGAGAGACATTATGCCAATGGGGAGTGGGCTCCTCCGTCAGCAAAATAAACAGGGAAGGGGGACTGAAGTCGATGGGGATTGGGCCCCCCGTTCACAAAGAAAGATTGTTGGGGCGCATGATGCTACGGGGATTGACCCCCTCTGCATACATTGTAAATGGTGGGGGGGGCATTATGCTGATGGGGAGTGGGCTCCCCATCAGCAAAAGAAGTACGTCAGGGCACTCTGCAGGCGCTGTCACCAGGCATGTCAGTAGGGCGTGTTATTGTGCCACTGCATGATTGCAGCAGACCTTTTCTTAGATCTGGTGGCCACCTGATGTATGCCTGGTGTCAGTGCCTGCAGCTGCCTTATTGGGAAATGAGGGACGCGCACTTGATACCTGCCCTGCATTTGCCTACAGTGACCACACTCCAAATCTGCTACTAGTGCAATATGCTGGCTGAATGCTTTATGCAAGCCAACGTAAAAAGGAAAAGGGATTGTGGAAAGGAGACTAGAAAAGCAGACATCCTAAACAAATACTTTTGCTCAGTGTTAACAAAGGAAGGAGAACAGGAGGGTTAAAAAGTAACAGAACTTTAGAGGGAGGACACTAGTCCATTTTCAGAGGACAGAGTCCTGAAGGGACTTGCTAACCAGAAGGTAAACAAAAGAATGTGGCCAGATTGGGTGCATCCAAGGGTACTTATGGGGCTCAAGGAGGTACTGGCAGCCCTTCCCTTACTCCTATTTAACAGCAAGAAACAGGAGTGGTTCCAGAGCACCTGAGGAGGGTGGATGCTTGGTAGTCAAACCAAACAAAAGTGATGGCAGGGAGGTTGCTGGCAATTACAGACCAGTCAGCCTGATGTTAGTGGTGGGATAGTTAATGGAATCACTGTTGAAGGAAAAGATTGGGGAATATCTTGAATCCACTGGGTTACATGACCTGAGGCAATATGGGTTCACAGGGAGGTCTTGTCAAATGAATCTGATAGATTTCTTTGACTGGGTGACAAAGAATGTATATCAGGGTGGAGTGGTGACACAGACCTACCTAGATTTCAGTAAGGCTTCAAGACTGTCTCCACATAAGAGAGTAGTAAAGCAAGCTGAGAAGCTTAGGAGTGGGTCTAGAGGTGGTAAACAGGATCATAAATTGGTTAGGGATAGCAACATAGGGTGGTGGTAAATGGAGTTCACTCTGAGAAAGGAAGGATGACCAACAGGATGCCTTATGGATCAGTGGTGGGCCTATTCCTCTTTAATGTCTTTATTAGTGACATTGCCAAGGAGCTGGAAGAGAAGGTCTCCCTCCATGTGGATGACACCAAAATCTGTAATAATGTGTACACTCTGGGGGGGTGAAACGGATGAGCACAGCCCTGAGAAAACTAGAGCTGTTTTCATGGGTATGGCAGCTTGATTTCAGTGTTAATAAAATGCAAAATAATACACTTAGGGCACAGAAACCCAGGGGCAGACAACAAAATGGGTTGAGTGATACTGATGACTACCAAGCAGTAAAGAGAGCTGGAGACAATCATATTTGATAACCTAAACATGGCCAAGCAGTGCAACAAGACAATCGAGAGGGCTAGTGGGATACTTGGGTGCATAGATAGGGGTATCATCAGCAGAAAGATGAATATGGTGTTGCCTCTACATAGATTGCTGATATGTCCCCAGGTAGAGTAGCATGTCCAGTTCTGGAGACCACATCTCTGGAAGGACAAAGAATGGAGGAGGAGCAGGAGGAGATCACATGATGCAGTCAGTGAGGTAGCAGCTCTACTCAACTGCTCCTGCCTGCCTCTCTCATTATTTTTAAAATACCTCTCCTTGCTGCAAGAAAAAGAATGCAGTTTACCTTGGAATCGGTCACCGCTGTCCTCTGCACGTTTGAGTGTAATTTCGGTAGCGATAGCGTTCACATGGAGGCCAAAATGTATCTTGCACTTCCCCACCATATGCCACCGAACCACCCAGAGAAGGTCACCAAAAAAGTCAAGGCCCAGGCTCATCTTACCACTACCCAAGGCGCGGGCCGCCAGCAACAAACTCCTTTGATTCTCGAGCTTTTCCAAGAGAAATTTAAACCCTTTAGAAAGGAGTTTCTGTCCCTTGCTTCAGACTTCAAGAATTTATCGGGGACAATAGAAGAACTTTCTAAAAGAACTGGCGATAACAAAGCCCAGATTATCTCAGTAGAAAAGAAACTTGCAATTGTAGAACCTGCCATGTCTGCCACATGATCCGAATAGTGAAGCTAGAAGCAAAGGTAGAAGACTTAGAGGGAAGGAGCTGAAGAAATAATTTGATTCTAATAGGATTCCCTGAGAAGGAAGAGGGAGACAATCCAGTGCAATTTATCCAAAACTTCCTCTTTAAGCAGGTAGGCCCCTCTCCTTTCAGCTTCGGATATACGTTGGAGCGGGCCCACCATGCGCAAAAGCCCATGTCACCTCCAGGGGCTCCCCCTCATACCTTCATTTTAAAGTTTTTAAATTATCAAGAATGACAACATGTTCTGGCTAAAATTAAAGAGCTGAAAGAAGTGCGCTGGCAAGGGAATACACTTCGGATGGCCCAAGATCTGCCTTTGTCTGTTAGGCAGAAAAGAGCCTCATATCATGCGATCATTACTAAGTTCATCGCAGCCAATATTAGATTTCGGATGGGGTACCCGACCCATTTTCAAGTCCTAATAGAGGGCACCTGGCAATCTTTTGAGGATCCTAAGTCAGCAGAGGAGTCTCTGAAAGAAGCTTTCCCTGACCTTTTTAAGGACCGTTGAGAACCTTTTCGTGCCACTGTGGAGCGGAGCCAAGAACTTTTAAAGTGCTGATCATTTTTCTTCCTGTTTCTGTTCTGAATACCTGCAATCTATCTGCTCTATGGGCCTGATGACTGTATATGTTGGATATAAACATGGCAGAACTGGGGGGAACAAAACACTCCCTCTCTTCATTCTACTTCTTTGAATTTGCAAATGGACTTATGGACTTCAGCCTTCAAGGTTCCATTATAGACTGGACACTAGCCTAAATTGGGACTAAGGTTGCTGTTTAGTATCTGGTAGTAACTTCTAAGCTGCTTTTTGTTTTCTTCTTGTGAATTTTACATGAGGTTACGGTGGGGAATGCCTGTATGGCTCTGGGAAGTGCCCTGGGCAGCTTTATAGTTGTAAACAGATGCCCCCTGAGGTATTTTGTACTGACAGGTATAGAAGACACTTCGCTTTAAGGGTCAGTTAAGATTTAGATGACCAATTTACACGATCTCATGATAATTAACCTGTTATGTTAATTGCTGGGGATATTTAAAGTGTTGGTTTAGTGTGTACTTTCTTAGGTTTTTTGTTTTTACCCTGGTATATCCCTCCGGTCCACTTAGGTTTTAAACCTCATGATTTTCTAAGAGGTTTCAATTGTACTTTTAGTAATCTTTACTCTGATAGTTTCTGTAAAGCATATTGGATTAAGGAGAGTGATGGTGGGGGTGGTGAGGAGGCTTCCACATTTTGGTGGGTCACATACCAGAATGTTTTGTGGGGAGGAGGAAGGGGAGCTCTGTTTTGCTGGGGTGATTTCTAAATGTTTTAGGGAAAAATGTTTGGGGAAACATGAGGAAAGGGGTGGGTGGAGGGAGGCGGTCCGGCTTGACATAGGTACTCATTTTTGGGTGTGAAGCAATTATGGCTTTATCCCAGGTGTACTTGGAACTTAAAGGGAAGCAATGTTGAATGTGTCAAGTTCTTAACTTGGAATGTCTGTAGTGTATGAAACAAACATAAATGACATAAGGTCTTTAAACATCTTAAAATATTACATGGAAAGATGATATTTTACAAGAGACTCATTTATTAGAGATGGAAGGGAATCTTCTATGGAGACAGTTTATAGGACAAGTTTTCCATTCCAGGTACAATACTCAAGCCAGGGGTTGCCATCCTGGTAGCTCAAGGAATACTGTTTACTAGTGAGTTAATCCTTGCAGATCTGGAAGGTCATTATATTTTTGTAAAGGACAATTAGATAGGCAAACTTTAGTTCTTGGCAGCATTTATGGGCCTAATGCTGAAACAATGCAGTTCTTCATACAAATACTTAAGCTATTGGCCCCATACATAAATATACCGTTTATTCTAGGGGGAGATTAGAATCTTCCTTTTGCATCTGAGCTAGATATATCTAATGTGAGACAGACAGGTCTCTCGTTTCTCTCCGGCTCTAAGAGCCCTTACAGAAATTAATGATTATCTGGGTCTCTGTGACCCTTGATGCCTCCTACATCCCCAGCTGAAGGATTGTACCTTCAGATCAGCTGTACATGGCACCAGTTCTAGAATAGATTACTTCTTATTTGAACCAACCACTGCTGAGGGGTCTAACTGACTCTACAATTGAACCGGGTGTGATATCTGATCATTCTGTAGTGACTTGCTCGATGATATTTCATGGAAACTTCTCCAAAGAGTCGTTGTGGAAACTTAACAATCAATTGCTTAAAAATGAGTCCTCTTTAAACCAAATTATTCAGGAAATAAATGAATATACTACCCTGAACCTTAACTTCACACAGCGACCAGATTTGGAATGGGTGGCCCTGAAATGCATACTTTGCGGGAGATTGATTAATATTGCCTCCCAGCATAAAAGCTCAGATTTTGACATTAGAAACTACACTATCATCTAGTACTACAGAGGCACAACGCTCTGTTCTAGTGGGTCTTAAGGATGAATATTCCCGATTATTACAGGAAGCTGCAGAATTTGCCATTCTAAAGACAAGCACTAATTATATTGATCAAGGAGAGAAGGTGGGACATCTCCTCATCTTATGGCTTAAGAAAACTGAGCAATCCAGGCTAGACTGGTCCATCCGATCTCAAAGCAGTGCAACCCTCTGCTTGACCCCAGGAGAAATAACAGAAGAATTTGCGGCGTTTATGAGAATCTATATAGCCCCATGCCAAACCCCGACTAAGCAAAACAATAGAGGCTTACCTAGAGACCACCTCTTTCCCCATCCTTACCTAGGGACAACAAGATTTCTTGGTTACTCCTATTAGAAATTCTGAGATACGAGCTGCTATCTCCTCATTAAAAGCAGGCAAATCCCCTGGCCCTGGTGGCTTTTCCCCTAACTTCTACAAAATTGTATCCCCCCATTTGATTCTTTGGTTAAAGCGGCTATTTGACTGGATTCTGGATTCCCAATCTTTAGATAGTATGCTGCTCCAGGCGTTAACCATTGTAATTCCCAAACCTGATAAAAATCAGGAAGAGCTTGGTAGTTACAGACCTATTTCTTTATTAAACTGCAACATTAAAATACTAGCAAAAATCCTCACTAATAGATTGAGACAGGTCTTGCCTTACCTAATTCATAAGGACCAGGTTGGTTTTATGGAGGGCAGACACTCAGCGGACCATTTCAGCAAACTCGCCACATCTTGTCTGCATCTAGGGAATCCTCAACACCAGCTAATCTGTTGTTCCTAGATGCAGAGAAGGCATTTGATAGAGTCAATTGGGAGTCTGTATTTCTAACCATGAATAGATTTGGCTTTCCACAGAAATTTATTCAATGGGTATCTTCCCTTTATCAGCAACCTCAAGCCCAAATATATTGCAATGGTTTTTTTTCCAGAATATTCACCTTTTTCTCCGGTACCAGACAAGGGTGTCCTCTGTCACCCTTACTTTTTAATATTTATCTGGAACCTCTTCTGGCCAGAATAAGAGGACATAAAGATATAAAAGGAATCTCAATAAATAACCAGGAAATCAAATTGTCCACATACACCAATGACATTCTCCTTCACTTGCTGCACCATGCTAAAACACTTCCCATTGTTTTTCCCTTGTTACTGGACTATGGAAAAGTTTTGAACTATAGGGTTAACCTGGATAAAACTGCAGTTTTTCCACTTAATCATAAAATTAGTAAATGTGATTTGGACCCTTTGGGTCTCCAATGGAACTCCCTTAGTCTTAAATATCTTGGATTATTTTTGACTACAGTAGATCAGAGATAATGACAAAAAAACTCAATTTAGATTCCACTCTCCTTAGTATTCAGCATGATCTGTAAAGGTGGCAATCCCTTCCAATTTTGCTCTGTGGGAGAATAAGTATCATCAAGATGAATGTTTTACCGAGATTATTTTACCCCCTGGCTGTGTTAAATTCATGGATACCGTTGAATTTGTTCAAGAAAAGTACATGCTATTATTTCTACATTTCCTTGGCTTGAAAAAAAAACAGATGAGCATATAAGAAGATGGCAGCCTCTAATGTTTGCAGAGGGCTGAAGCTTCCACATTCTAATTTATATTTTTGGTCTACTCAAGCAACTAAACACTTAAGATGGCTTACACCCCTCAAGAAGAAATTGATTTACAGGTATATGTCGAAGCACACTGCAGACCAACTGAAGCAGTTGTGCCAAGACAGCGGAGTCCGCATGAGGGCAGAAACAAAAGCACCTTGTAGAGGTTTTGTGGCAACTGCTGCCCAAAGCCTTGAATTACAGTCTGTGACTGAAAAGGACTGACCCTTGGGCATGGAGGGTCCAAGGTCCATTGCAGTGTCCGGATCCAGTGAGGAGGACAGCAGGGCCAGTGCAAGCCAAGTGCCACAGCAGCAGGGGAAGGTCATCAGCATTCTGGAGCCAGAAGTGAACAGGTTGCAAATGGTGTTGTGGAGGATGAAGCTGGAGTTTGAACAGAAAAGGTTCGAAGCCCAGCAGCAAAGGGAGCTGGAGTTCCAGACAGAAGAGTGGCAAGAGCAGTGAGCTGCAGAGGAAGGAGAGTGACAGCTTTGGTGAGAGGCTGAGCAAGAAGAGCATGAGCCCCAGAGGCAACATGAAATGGAGAAACTAAGACTCCAAACACCCGCACCAGAGCAGGTAAGTGGCCTGGGGTTAACTGGGACTGCAGGACTATGCTACAAATTAAATTCTAAATTGATAGCTGAATTTAAAGAGGGGGAAGATATGGATGCCTTTTTAAATTCCTTTGAAAAAGTATGCATTCGGGCAAATATTCCTAGAGGGTCCTGGAGCTTCCAGTTATCCCCGCTACTTACTGGAAAAGCTCAAGATGCAGTGGGTCAAATGGACAATGAGGACAGTAATGATTATGTAAACTTAAAGATGCACTTTTAAAAAAGTATGAGCTAAGAGGTCATAGAGACAAAAACAATGGAGGAATTCAAGAATGCATGGGACAGACACAAGACAATTCTAGTGGGGGAGTAGGAGGAAGTAGGCTGTTGGTTAACTAGGATCTGCAGCTTATCTGTTAGGTAGGGAAATGGACAGACTAGGTGGGCCAAGCGGTCCTTATCTGCCATCAAATTCTATGTTTCTATGTTTCTATGTCCCAGAATGGCTGATTCTAGAGAGGCAGGTGCTAAAGGACACCAATCTCTATTCAGAAGCCATTTTGCATGTACCCTCCAAAGCCCTTCCCAAATCTCTGATTGCTTCTCCCATCGCCAGCTCCCTGCAGATCCATGTGCAGTTATGGGCCTTTTTGGGATATAATTGCACTAAGGATCCTAGACAACCCGTGACTGGTAATCCTAACTTAAGACTGGATGGCCGACCTATTCCTTTAGGGTGGGTATCCCACCTAGATAAATTCAAGGTCCTGAACATCTTCTCACATGGGAAATGCATAGACTCGGCCACTATCTTGGGCAAGTTGAAGTTTGGTAAAACCTTGATTTTTAAAATTTTACAATTGCGCCACCTGCTGGTTCACTCATTGTGGGATTTTGGTATCGACTCTGACCTGAAGTATAATCTTAGGATAATGATATCTCTTAATGATAAACCCCATGCTTCTTCTAAAGTGTATGCTATTGTTAGAGAAAAAGCCTTGGATCCTCATAGCAATGTTTCCAATATCTGGACTGATTACTATCTGAACATGGGAGACAGATGCAGGAGTTATGGAAATCTACCTTCACATATATCTCCTAAGATAGATTGAGACTTACCCAATTCCAGATATTACATGATATGTACTGGACCCCTATTAAACTCCAGAAAATGGGCAGAGCCCCCTGATAACCTATGTAATAGGTGTCACCAGGAAGAGGGGACTCTTCAGCACATTTTTTGGGATTGTCCTGGGTTCAACAACTTGGAGACAGATCCAAGACTTAGCAGATCGTCTACTTGGCCTTGAAGGTCTATTCACTTCTGAGATATGTGTGTGTTGGGGACTTTGCCAAAATACCAGTACAGATTAGACGGTATCATATGGCCTGATTTCTTTAACAGACAAAAAGCTGATTTTCGCCACTGGCTGAGACAACCAGCCTATTTCATATTGTGAGTGGCTAGCTGAACTCTTGTTTAATCTTAGGATTGAGTATATGTGCGTTAACCTTTGGGGCTCCATACCTCGATATCAAAAGGATTTGGGATAGTTTTCATACGCTGTTCCTGCAAGAGACTAAAAGTAATCAGTAAGGTTAATTGACTATGAGGCATTTGGCTCTATGTGTAGAGGAGCACTCATCAGAAATTCTACCTTGATATGTCAAGCCGGGAGAGTGGGTCATGGGGGTTAGGGAGGAGGGCATGACATGGGAAATACCTTGTCAAATTGTAGCTGTACTTGTAACCTGTCTGTGTTATTGCCTTTGTAGGAAAAACTATTAAACTTCAATTTCAAAAAAAAAAAAAGAGTGGAGGGAGGTCTAGAGGAGGGCAACTAAAATGGTGCAGGGTCTGCCCCAAAAGCCCTAATACGAAGACTAAATGACCTCAATATGCACATCCTGGAAGAGAGGAGGGTGGATATGATAGAGACATTTAAATACCTCATGGGCCTAAAAAAGGTACAAGGGGAAGTATTTGTCAGAAACAAAGGTGCTCATGAAAAAGTAACAGGTTGTGAAGCTGGAGGGGGGCAGATTAAGGAGAGACATGAGGAAGTGCTCCTTCACAGAAAGAGTGGTGGACTCCTGGAAAAGCCTTCCAGCAAAGGTGGTGGAGATAAAACAGTGGTGGGGTTTAAGAATGTATCAGATAGACACAAGGGAATCATAGTGGAATGGAAGTGGGAAGGAAGAAAGAGTCATAGATCAAGTACAGTCTGAGGTAATAATGTACTATAGGTAGGGAAAAATGGGATGACTAAGTGGACCAAGCAGTCCTTATCTTCAGTCTAATTCTATGTTTTTGTGTTTCTGTGTTTCTTTTGTTCTCAGACTGCAGGACAAATGACTCTGAGAAACTTCACAGAATCCAAGTACTGGTTGAATCCTTCCTCACTTGCCCTTCCTGTACCAAACATGAACACCTACCATCATTGCAATATCTCAATTGTGCCATGCAAATTATTCCTCAAGGTCACTCTTTATCTCATATCTTTGGACACTGGCTTCATTCATCTCTCAGCTGCATCATCACATCACCATCACAGCGCAGCCAGATCAGATCTAGCAATGTTGCCTCATCTCTTAACATATGTGCTTCAAGGATCTCTCTACAAATCTCCATTCTAGGACTTGCACTGCTGCTTCTCTCAACTATGACTTAGCTGCAATTGTGAACATTCTTTATACACCACTCCTTGGTCTCCAGATATTGACAACCTCCAGGACCTCTAAAAAACATCTCCTCTATACGAAATTTATCTGATTGTAAACTCTGCATTCACATAGGGCCATCACTGGTTCCCTAGAACCATCTCAAACTTCTCAGATAATCAAGCTCTATCAATAATATTAGTAAAGATTTATCCTCATCTTATATGCTGTTCACGAGGAGACTAACTTAGCTATCACTTACCATAACTTTTCCATGCAATGCTTTTATGTTCCTGGTTTGCAAATACAGCCAGTGATTATTTATCTCATTTCCAATTTCGGGAATGTTACCATATCTACTTAACAGCAGACCAAATCATATCTCTCCCTTGATTTCATATCTCATTATGTTATAACCTTCCACCACCAATGAGTCAAAGCTCTCATGTGGTCAGCACTATCTTCAATACTCAAGCTACATTTTCTATTGGCTGGAAGATGTATACCTCATTTTGTGCAATGCCATCAGTTCTCAACATGCCATATGCAATTGATCACATACTGATTTCATAACTTACTGGCATCAAGTGCTCATATTATCTCACAGGACAATGAAATAGTATCTGTCTGGAATACAATATTTCCTCTCTCAAGTGAATCCATCCATGACTTCTAATTTTCCAGTACTCGGAATCAACAGAACATCTATTCCATGGTCTCCTATATGACAGCCCCTTAATGGATCTTTATTCAGAACCTTTGAACTTGCTTTGTTCTAATCCTTTTAAACTATAACCAGCATCATGATATTGCCTAACCTTCTATGGTTTCTTTACCCAGGTGAGTTAACAGTTTCATCAGCCTCTTCTACTTCATTTCTCACAATTGCCAGTCTAAGAAAATAAGAAAAATACTATATCCTGCATCCACAAATCAAAATGATAAACTTCATAAAGAAGTTCAAATCACTTACTATCCAACTCATAACAACTGGTGCCCTGTACAGTTACTTAATCAACTCATCATATATCATGCCATTATCAGCTATCCTCCTTTGACCACCAAGTGTTTATGGAACACATGAGAAATTTGAATGATTGGAACTTAAAGTGATTTTGTGAGGTTTACCATAGCAAATGGAAGTAATAAACTGTAGTAACCATGCTACTATAATGGTCTCCTCTCATGTTGTAATTAGGGTCAAATGCTGGAGAGACTGTTATTGAGTTATAGGGACCCTGCTCTATGGATGACATGGTATAATATCAGTAAAGGATAGTATCTTCTCTGACAATGAAGACCTGTTTGCTTTGTGTGATCTCTTGTATTTTGTAGGCATAAAGTAGAGGACAGTGGCCCTGGACCTCTTATAATTTCTGATGCTTTGTCAAATACTGCAGAAACTAGCAGAATGGGGCCAGGTAAGATATGTTTGTAGTGAGTGTTTGGCAATGCAATGCACCAACTGCTAATACTTTAAAAGTTAATCTAAGGCTGGATAGGTGTTGTACGTCCAGGCACAGAGTATTATCCTACTGCTTACCTGGCTAGTGTATTGAGTTTGTTACTATTTGGCCAGCATGTTCTGTTCTCTGCTTCTACAGACATATGTAACAGTCTGTAAGACCTTTGCAATGTATCCGACTGTTTTAATGTTTGTATCATCTTAGTAAGTAAAATCAATAAAACTTATTAACCACAAAAATAAACTGTAGTAACCTGTAGGAGTTGTGATTCAATCTCTGATCATTCAAATTGCCAAAAAGTGCTGTGTTCCATAAAATAAATGCTTTTTTTTTCTGTGCTGTGTTTCATTTGCATAATCTCCCCTTTTTTCTCAATGCTGCAACCCCAAACATGACATCACGCAAGTGAAACAAAGTTTTTAAGCACTGTTTTGAAACAGAGACCTATGTTGGTCAGTCTTGGTAGTGCAGACATCTACACTGCCAACATAGGAGACTACATCTCTCTGTAAAGAAATCTTATCAGCTAGATACTATATACACAGTGCCTTGTTTTGAAAATAAACATACAAGAGCTTTTATTGTTGAAGTCACTACAGAAATATGAGACTGCACCTCACAGTAAGGGAATTGGTAAGCAACTTCTTATTGTACCTACAATGCCTTCCTACATACATCTACATATTAGGTGCAGTCACCACCACCAAAATAAGGGACTGCACCTCTAAGTAACTAGCATTTACATCAGCTTTATAATTTACCCATAATCCCTTGGTGCTGCATGTAAAACATTGACAGTTCCCTTGCATGACATTATAATTTACCCATAATTCCTTGGTGCTGCATGTAAAACATTGACAGTTCCCTTGCATGACATCATTCTGGGCATGTGGCCTCACACAGAAAACTGGAGGACACAGTGCTGATAAAACATAACTGAAAATGACTACGACAGATTTTTTACAAAACAAATTGTAGCTTCAACATCTGAAGCATGAGGGGCAATGGCATACTATGTGAAAAAGGCATCTTCGAAACCTAGCAAAATCACTTTAACCTTTTTCCTTTTCAGGTCACTCATTCAGATTATAGCAGCTTCTTCAACCTCTCGAAATAGCGTTTCCACTCATATTATTAAAAGCTCAGTAGATGGACATCCTCGTGTTTCAAAGCCTATGCAGAACAAGAAATCAGGCAAACCTCTATAATTATCTCCTCATAGTATGCCCAGAGGAAAAGTAGTTCAGTAGCCAGGAAAGGTTTCCTCCATGGGGGTCCTCTCCTGTGTGCTACTGTTCACGCTCCCCATGAGTTTTAGGAGGTTATCACACTGTTCTTTTTTTTTGCCTTCATTCCTGTATCGCAGCCTGGCTCCTCTACTGAGTGTGGGAATGAGACAGGCCAAAGAAAAGTTCACAAAACACAATTTCACAGAAGTACCACATATACTGTAGTCACACACATTGAAATATCTTTGTTTGATCCTTGGGAATTTGTTTATCCATTTTGTAAATTAAGCTGTAATGTTACAAAACTAAGTAAATGATGTAACAGATATACTAGGATGATTTGAACTGTAGGCAGATACGAATATAGTGAAAGATTAAAAGGATAGGACTATTGTCTTTGGAACAAAGAAGGGAAAGAGGGAGATTTAATTATGTTATTTAGAATAATAAATGATAAAGAACTGATGAATGAAATGGGGTTGGAGATGCAGGAGAAGCCAAAAGAGTTGAGAGGACATGAAAAGCAGATTAGGTTAAAAACTGTAACAAAGATTGGTTCATATTATTCATTCAAAAATAGAATGGGGAGAGTTTGGAATACTTTACCAGTACAAGTGGTAAACATTAAAATAATGACAGAATTTAAGGGAAAGATTGATAAATATTTGTTGGGGAACAGTTCGGCATGTACCCACTAAGGTGGGGAACAGTTTATATGGACAAATGGTCTTCTACTGTTCTAAACCAAGTATAAATACCAAGTATAAATATGCATTAAATATATATTAAAATAAAAAAAATAATTATAAATAAAAAAAAATAGTGCGTGTTCAGTAAAAAAAAATCAATGTTTTAATGGTAGCTGTATTTTCTCAAAGACAGTATGATTGAAAGAGATTCCCTTCACACTGCTTTTTTCATCCAAGAATGCCTCACTGATATGGTGCAGCATACATGGATGACAAAAGAATTGTGAAGAAAATCAATTTCAATCACTCCACTTTTGAACAAGTGCAAATGCAGCTATCTTTAGAACTAAAACTGCAACCTCCCCTCCATCCAAAACTAAACATCTCCCATTAAAGCAATGTTTGTATACCTCCTCCCTCTGAACCCATGTTTTACTGACAACCCGGCAGAAGGTGCCCTGCACAATTCCACAATCAGTATCCCTCCTTCAGGTCATTGCTTTGTTTTCTGACACTGGGGTACAAACCCCCCAGTGTTGGCTAACATCCCCCAATAGTAGCAATACCAGGGTGCTCACCCCCAGTGCTAATGGTGACAAAGGCCCCCCAGTGTTCCCAGTCACCTCCCCTTCATAGCTTGCAACACAGGGCTACCCACCCAGGTGCCACTGGAGATAGAGGCCCCACCAGTTGTCCAGTTTCCTGATACCTGGTGGAGCTCTTGCACTCTCACAGACCCATGTATTCTCTCTGTTCCACTGAGGAGGGCATCCTGGCAGTTTCTAAGGTAAGGTTCAAGACCTTGGTGGATCGGGATTTTGAAAAAGCAGATCCAGACCTCTGGAATTCCTTGCCCAGGACATTGAGGGAGGCCCCCTTGGTGGAGGCCTACAAGTGGGGCCTGAAAATCCTCTTATTTACTCAGGCTTTCTGGGATTAATTTTTCCCCACAATAGTGTCATCCCAAGTGGTATAATATTGCTGCTTATTTATAAATCTATTTATTGACATACTTTGCTACTTAAAATAACTTATGTTGAGGTGTATTGTAGTTGGTTACAATGTTTTAATTTTGTTACTGTATGATACTGTATTGGTGCACTGAGACTCTGGGGAATGGTAACACATATAAATAAAGATTACTACTACTACTACTATCAGAAAAAGAAGGCAATTTTTATTTTTTATTGCAAAAAAATGATGTTAATGCAAATGCTATGGTCAAAGAATGCAAATCACACAAAGTAAGGAAATAAAAAAAAAGACATTAGTATTTCGAATCTCAGGAGTGTTGGTGAATCAGTTGTGTGGTCTTTCTTAAGGTTGTGATCCACAATGTTCACCCCTTCCAATGGGCATACAAGGTTAAGCATGATCTCTTGCCTCATGCAAGGACCGCAGGTCATAAGGACGGGGATTTGAAGGCTGGGCATTAGGGTTGCTATTTACAAATTTTGAATACAGCATGTTGGTCGGTATGAGGTACCACACCATTGCTACATGGTCCCATATTTGTAGTTTGGCCTTAGGTAAAGGGGGATGGGTAGGGCAGGGGCTCAGTTTTGTGAGGTAGAAACCCTAATCTGCATTTACATACTGTAGATTTTGGAAGGAATTTTTAATTTTTTTGAGACAGTAGAGTGGTAACTTGATTTATGTTAGGCTCTAGAGGCCCTGTGCAAAGTAAAAAATTAGTACTAACATTCTTTGTGCTTCCTAACTTCCTTTGTGCTGAGCCCTTTTGGCCCTGAAGAGACAAAATGCATCGGGCACTTTAGTTTCCATGCATTAGTTTAAACCTTTTTTTGTAGAGAGTCCTGCATGCCCTGCATAAAGCATAAGATGGACATAACTCTCTTCCTATTTTGTTTATGTATGACTTTAAATGTCATACACATGCAAGCATTTTTAAATCACTTTATTTTTGACCTTTTCTGCTTCTCAACTTTAAACATTTTGCGTATGACTTTTCCATAATGGATATCTTCAAAATCTTCATGCATTGTAAAATCATCAAAATCTTCTGTAAGAATTTCTTGATGAATGTGTTGTGTTTAATAAACCATATCTAAGAGATGAGTTGTTTAAAGTTCGTATAGTAACTGTTGTGTCTGTTGTAACAAATGTTTTAAACTGTTGTACAAAACACAGATACCAATGGAAATGAGCAATACTAACTGGTTTTCCTAATGAAACAAACAAACAATTCGTAACTGCATTTAAAAAAAAACGTATTGTCTCATTATACCCCTCCCTCACAGACACTTAAACAGCCCATGACACCATTTGGATAACTCTGAAAAATGATTTATTTATTTATGGAAATGTTTCATCAGGAGGGTACACTGAGCAGCAAGTTGCTTGTCTTCTGGTGCGACCGGGGGGGAGGGGGGTACAATGAGGATGGAGTAGTAATAAATACATACAGGTTGCATAAGTCATCATTAACATACATTAGCATAAGACAGGCTTATCATTATATGTAAGATTTAGACACAGTTTAGTTTATAGTGCATATATTTTTTCAATCTTTTCCCCTTTTTCTTTTGTAACAACAAATCGACTATAAAGATCAATAAGGAAATCATTCGTAACCAGGTCTGACTTCTGTATAGTTCCACTATACTAGGCATATGTCCATATGTCCACCCACACTTGGACTGTTCGGTTTCATTCTGGGCACCATTCCTAAAAAAGGATATCAATAAACTTGACAGTGTCCAACAAAGGTCAACTAAGTTACTAACAAAAGTAAGAAACCTCCCGTGACAGAGTGTCCGATATCCAGCAGGGGATGCCATCAACGAGCTACATTGTGACTCACACTGATCAGCCTGGGCAGAAAAGAGGCACTCTGCCTGTCTAGGATGAGTTTAAATTGGTGAAGGTGGCTGAGGTCATTGAGGTCACTTTGAAGTTGGAGTACATGTATTGTGAACTGGACCCAGCTCCAACTTGTTTCTTGATGAGATGCTTTGGTTCCATCCGCCCCTGTGTTTGCTGGGATTGTCCAGTGTTTGTTGTCAGAGGGGGCCTTTCCAGAGACCTTGAAAGAGGTTCTTGTGAGGTTGCCTCTGAAGAAGCCATCTTTCAACCCAGATATTCTGACAAATTACCATCCAATCTCCAACCTTCACTTTCTGAGTAAGGTTGTTGAGAGAATTGTAGCGCAGCAGCTCGAGGAGCACCTCCTGGCCTTTGACATCTATGAGCCACTCCAGTCAGGTTTCAGAACCAGGCACAGCGCCAAACGGCATTAATTAAGGTGCACAATGATCTCCTCAGGTCTAGAGATTAAGGAGCCAGGTCAGATCTTGTTCTCCTGATCTCTACAGCCTTTGGCACTGTAGATCACATTGTGCTTCTTGATTGCCTTAGAGAGTACTGTGAACTCACTGACACTGTCATCAGCTGGTTTGAGTCATATCTCTCTGGCAGGAAGCAGCAGGTGATGATGGAAATTTCTCCTCCCCAAAAACTCCTGCCATGTGGAGTACCTCACGGGTCTATCTTGTTGCTGATGTTTTTGCAGTCTATATCTGCCCCTGGTGAGCTCATTAGGCAGTACAATGTGGCTCGACACTTAGCAGAGGACACCCAATTGTACTTGTCCTTTGCCCCGAACATCGAATGCTGTGGAAGTGCTTAACAGCTGCCTGGATGAGATCAATGATTGGATGTCCTCCAGCGGGTTGGGACTGAACCTAGACAAGACGGAGGTCCTAGTGATTGAACCGGGATGAGGGTGTGATGGGAGTGCCTCTGACATGGTCACTGGTTTATTCCTGGGATCTATGTCATCGATGGCTTCCTCTACTGTGCAAGTTCTTGGTGTGGTCCTGTATGACAGACTGACACTTGATACACAGGAGTCCGCTGTTGTTCAAAGTAATTTTTATCATTTGAGGAACATTGCCAGGATCAAATCCCTAGTTCCACCTGAGGACCTGCCTACACTGGTACATGCCTTTTTGAAATCCATGCTGACTTACTGTAATGCTCTTTACGTTTGGGGTTTCTGGATGTACCTTTCACCATCTGAAGCGGGTGCGGAGCGCAGCTGTGAGTTGTTGATTAGCCTTTCAGGTCCAACCATGTGGCATGTTGGTGCTGCGTGCTCTGCACTGGCTGCCGGTCAGGTGAATGGTTATCTTCAAGGTGGGTTTACTCACATATAAGGCCCTACATGGACTTGGCCATGGCTACCTAGCTGACCTCCTAACACCTGCCCTCACCCTCCCTCCCACTCCCTCACTCCTCGACCAGAGGCCTCACTGAAGTTCCTAGGACCAGAAATAGAACTTCCAGTGAGCAAGCCTTCAGCATCGCTGGCCTGGTCCTATGGAACTCTCTTCCAGCTGTTCTAAGGGAGGCCCCATCAGCAGAGAGGTTCAAGAGTGGTTTGAAGGCATATTTGTTTTCGATGGCTTTCCCCGCTGAATCTATTTGACCTGCTCTAAGAAACTGCTAGATCAAATGTAAATTACTGTATCTGAAGATCTGATATTTTTATCTGCCTGTTTTATTTATGATGCATATTTTGTTTAATACCCTGCTTGTTTTTATGTAAGGCACCCAAAGCCTCTGTTATTGGGCACCTTATAAATAAACTTTGACTTGCCGTGCCTTGCCTCTTTCCACTGTGAAGACTGAGAAGAAGTATTAATTTAACATTTTATCTGATCCTTTGTCTTCCTCTGGACAGTTCCAGCCCCACCCCAGGTCTCCTGATCCTTACTGTACCACCACTTGCCTTCCTCTTTTTGTTCGCATACCTGAAGAAAGTTTTATCTCCATTTTTGACTTCCTAGGTGATCCTTTCCTCAGTTTGAGCCTTTGTTGCCATTACCCTCCTTCCTGTCTCTCTCTGTTTATCATCTACCACCATTTGGGTCTCCTTGAACTTTCTGGAAACTGTGGGCCCGATTCTCAAAGATGCAGTTGTGACAAACGTAAAATACATAAATGCACAAAATACTCCAAAGCAGTTGCGATATGCGACTTGCACTAAATTCTAGAAAAATCCTGACATTCACCAAGAACAGTAGAGAATGTGGTAAGTGGTGAATTGCACCATATAAAATGGAACATGTCATAGCAAAGATGTAACAACCACTTACCACTCAATGGCACAAGACGGGACTGCAGACCAAAACATTGGCATGGTGCAAACCGCAGCTGGGATACAGAGAAGGAAAAAAAACTTTAGCCTTGAAAAGGTGGACATGCTAATCACAGAAATTTACAAAAAGCATGGGCTACTATTGAGTAAAGGAGGTGACAAGTCCAAAAAACAGGAGAAAAAGGTGTGAGAGACTGTGGCCAGAAAGAGCAATACTGTGGCCACCCAGAAGAGGACCATACATGACTTCCGTAACAAAATATAGTGATCTGAAGAGGCTCTGCAATCAAAAGATTGCACACAATCACTGCTGTGCACAGGCTATGGGGGGGAGTGGAACCAGCCAGCTCAAACCACTCCACTAATCACCCATGAAAAGAAGATTGCTGCACATCTCAGCCACCACACCATCAGCAGTGACGTGGACCTGGACACCTTCAGGTGGCAGAGCAGCACAGGTACATGGAACAATTGGATATTGTGGCAGTCACAGAAACACGTTACATGGAGAACAATGACTGGGATGTCAACAAACTGGGGTACACAGTCTACAGAAGAGACAGGGAGGGGAAAAGAGGAGGTGGAGTAGCTCTATACATAGGGGAAGGGATCAAAGCTACAGAACTAAAAAGTAAAGGGGGAGGACAAGAGGCACTCTGGGTCACCTTGGTGACAGGGAATGGCATCACAATCCACACAGGGGTTGTATACAGACCCCCATCTTAAGGGGAGGAAATGGACAAGAAATGATAGAGGACATTCTCAAAATGGCTGAAACAGGGAGATACTGTTGATGGGGACCTGAATATGCCAGATGTTAACTGGATGACATGGACTGCAGCCACATCCAGAGCAGGGTCATTCTCGATGCCCTGCAGGGGGCAGGCCTTAGACAGATGGTGTTGGAACCCACTCAGGATGGAGCAATACTAGACCTGGTACTCTCAAATGGAGAGAGGATCACAAATTTAGAAGTCAGTAGACATCTGGGAACAAGCGACCACTGCACAGTCTGCTTCACAATAAGCACAACCATGGAGACAAGTCATACAAAAACAAGCATACTGGACTTTAGAAAGGCTGACTTTGGCAAAATGGGTAAAACCTGAGGAATACACTAGCAAATGGCCAAAAAGGAGGGATGGAAGAACAATGGAGAAAAATCAAAACTGCCATCATAGAGGCAACAAGCCTTTGTGTGAAACAGACAAAGAAAACAAAACAGAGTAAAAAACCACTATGGTTCTCAAAAGAGGTGGCAGGGAAGGTTAAGGAGAAAGGCTGCATTCAAAAAGCATAAGGCATCACAGAAGGAGCACGACAAGGAACTGTATCAATTAAAGCAGAAAGAAGTGGGGAAGGCAGTCAGACTAGCAAAAGCCCAAACCGAGGAAAAAATAGCCAATTCAGTTAAGAAGGGGGATAAAACCTTTTATAGGTACATTAGGGAGCATAGAAAGATTAAGGGAGGAATAATGAAGATTAATAAGGGATAGGGGAGGTGGGCAGAGGGAGACAGTGAAAAGGCAGAGATACTGAATGAATACTTTTGCTCAGTATTCACAAAAGAAGATGTGGAGGAGTTACCTAAACCAGACAATAGAAGCACCCTGGGTAGGGGGGTTGACACCAGTCCATTTACAAAAGAAAGAGTCCTGAAAGAACTCCTAAAACTCAAGGTGGACAAAGCAATGGGGCCTGATGGGATTCACCCTAGAATCCTAAAAGAACTAAGGGAGGACCTAGTAACACCACTGACCACACTTTTTAACAAATCATGGGAGGATGGGGTGGTACCTGAGGACTGGAGAAGGGCAGATCTGATTCCCCTTCACAAAAGTGGGAGCAAGGCAGAAGCAGGAAACTACAGACCTGTAGGTTTGACCTCAGTAGCAGAGAAAATGATGGAATCACTTCTGAAAGAAAGAATTGTTGAGTACCTAGAGGCCAGCGGGGCACAGGACCCAAAGCAGCATGGATTTACAGCAGGAAGGTCATGTCAGATGAATCTAATAGATTTCTTTGACTGCGTAACCAAAGTAATAGACCAGGGAGGGGCTGTGGATATGGCCTACCTAGACTTTAGCAAGGCATTTGACACAGTCCCGCACAAAAGATTAATAATCAAGTTAGCCAGCCTGGGAGTGGGTCCCAGGGTGGTAGCCTGGGTAGTAAACTGGCTGCACAACAGGACACAGAAGGTAACAGTGAATGGAACACATTCCAAAGAAAGGGGATCACTAGTGGAGTACCTCAGGGCTCAGTACTGGGTCCAGTCCTCTTTAACATCTTTATAGGTGACATTGCAGAGGGTCTGGAGGGAAAGGTATGCCTCTTTGCAGATGACACAAAGATCTGCAACAGAGTTGATACACAAAGGGGGGTAGAAAGGATGAGAAGGGACTTGGCAAGGTTGGAGGAATGGTCAGACATATGGCAACTTAGATTCAATGCAAAGAAGTGCAAAGTAATGCACCTGGGAAACCAAAACCCAGGAGAAGAGTACACAGTTGCAGGGGAGGTACTAACAACAACAAAAATGGAATGGGACCTGGGGGTAGTCACATCAGATGATCTAAAGGTTGGTAAGCAATGTCAGAAGTCAGTAAGGAGAGCCAGAGAGATACTGGGATGCATAGGAAGGGGCATCACAAGTAGAAAAAGGGAAGTGGTTATCCCTCTGTACAGACAGTTGGTGAGACCCCATCTGGAGTACTGTGTGCAGTTTTGGAGACCTCATCTATGCAAGGACATAGACAGGATGGAAGCAGTCCAGAGGAGGGCAACTAAAATGGTGCAGGGTCTGCATCAGAAATCATATGAAGAGAGACTGAGAGAGCTTAATATATATACCCTTGATGAAAGGAGGGACAGGGGGGACATGATAGAAACATTCAAGTACCTCAAGGGAATCAACAAAGTCCAGGAGGGTAGCATCTTTCAGAAAAAGAGATGTGTAAGAACAAGGGGGCACAATTTAAAGATAGAGGGGGGTAATGTGAGGAAATTTTTTTTTCACGGAGAGAGTGATGGATTCATGGAATCGCCTTCCTGGGGAGGTTGTTGGGTCTAGAACATTGGGGGAATTCAAACTTGCATGGGACAGACATAAGGCAATTGTAGTGGGGGTGGCAGGATGTAGGCTGTTGGTTAACTAGAATCTGCAGCTTATCCAGTAGGTAGGGAAATGGGCAGACTGGGTGGGCCAAGTGGTTCCAATCTGCCGTCAAAGACTATGTTTCTATGTTTCTATTAGGAAGCAATGCATGCAACAAGAATGTGTGCGGAGATTGCTGTGTAGGTGAGGGTCTGTGTGACTGAGTTTGGACCGTGCACGTGAATGCAGCTGTGAGTGCATGTCTGTGTGCTGCAGTGGGTCACAGTAATCGCAAGACAGGAATAAGAGGGTGACCAGGCACTGCCACCATGAGGGAACAAGAGATGTAAGGCCTGTGACACATGGGACATGCAGACAACCACGCACAGGTATGGCTGTGGCCCTGCAAGGCCGCCTTAAACATGCATGTGTGCAGTGTGAATAGGCCATTGTGGAATGGCTGTCCCAGCAAGCTGGTGCATGTCCACAGTGGGCAGGGATGCACAGACTTTGCAACATTGCCCATGTGACACAGCATGCGACGGTGCAATATATGCTCACAGACTGGACAGCCATACATCATGTGGGCCAGACCATGGTCAGTAACATGGTCCAGCTAGATGGGATGCAGCACCACAAACAGGGCACAAGCCCCCATCACTTGCTACAGTGAACACACCTACAGAGGGGGTGGGGAATACCATGCACCAGATGGTGTACACAGCATGTGCTCCATGACAATGCCTGTGAGTATCCTAGACAGACAGTGGCCATCCACAGTGATGGCCAGAGAACACACAGTCAGGCAGCTGATGACGATGGCCAGCTAAAAGGGTTGGAACTGTCCCTTAACCATGATCCCTCCAGGTACACAGATGGATGGGCCCTGGGCATACTGATACCATGTTCAGCTGTTGTACATGTTGTTGTGGGTGGGGGTCTGTTGGTGCAATGCACAATACACAAATGTATGTCATGTTGAGGGGGCAAGGGTGGCTCTGGGTGTGTGATGTACATCGCACAGTATGCAGTCATGTTGGGGGGGTGTCTTCTGTGCATATGTACAACCCACACTTGTACATGTAGTGGGGGGATGGGCTGGTGGGCCTGGGATACCAATGCACATCTCTTAGTTGTTGGCCATGTTGAGGGGGGGATGTTGCATATATGCACAACCCACACTTGTTGAACATGTTGTTTGGGGTGGACCTTGGGTTGCGAGGTACATTCCACAGTTGCTGGTCATGTTGGGGGGCTGGGGTTTATACACATATCCCACAGTTGTATTACATGCTAAAGTGGATGGAGGGTGGGACTATGGTATTAATGTACAAGTGAGCATAGTGGAAATCTGGGTATGGGTACAGCAGTGGCTGTGAGCAACAACAACTAAGATCCTGTACATCCCACAGGGTCAGCAGCAGTGCCAGGAGGCAGCGGGGTTAGTGGCACAAACTAAAGAGGCACAGAGGAGGCCAGTCAGGAGGACATGGAGATCAGTGCCCACAGCAACACACCATCAACTAGTGGCACATCTGAGGAACAAGGGGAGGCAGTGGTGGAGGATGAAGATGATGATGGTGCTCAGGTGGTGGAAGAGGAGGGTTCTGAGGTTGAGGAAAAAGGCCAACACAGTACTCAGCTAGATCAGGATGTGGGCGACAACAGGCATGGGAGATCTGCCTTGGGGAAGAGACCATAGAACACCACAGTGTCATGGGAACTCTGCCAACACCAAGCATGCATGGGACACAGGCTGGGAGAGAGCCCCATCAGTGTAACACAGCTAGAGGCACAGCTGGATGAGGCTGTTAGGGAACTGCAGGATCAGGTGGTACCACTGGCATACATTGGGAACTAGTGCCAGTCAGTGTTGTCTGGTCAACGGGAGCTCACACAGGCGGTTGCCATAAAAACAGTATACAGGAACAACACCAGAGACTGGAGGGTCATCTGACAGCCATCATGACTGCAATGCAGGCCGGCATGAGGGACACAACAGCGGTCCTGGCAGACATGTTGCTGGCAATCCATGGCCTGCAGCACTGTGCCCAAGGGCAGTGGGAGATCATGGAATGTTGCACCATGGCCATGGAATGCCTGGTGGAACAGTAACAAAGCCAAACTGAGGCCATTACCATCTACCTGCTGGCAGTCGCAGATGAACTGCAGGTACTGTACAACAACAGCACCCACCCATGCAGCACTGGTGGGACCCACCAATGTTGCCTCAGCCACATCACTGTATCTGCTGCGACTGGCTATGACCAGCCACAAAGTCCAGTAACCTCACCCACACAAGCAGGCCCCAGCACGCGCACACACACACACACACACACACACACACACACACACACAGTGGCAGTCTTAGCCCAAACAGGACACACATGTGTCTGATGGTGCAGTCAGAGGCCCTGTCACAGAAACTATTGTGCCACCCCCCAGGACAACAGCAGGCACTGGCACAACCTCCAAGACCCCCACCACCCAAACCCTTACCCTCAGTGCCAGCAACACTACCACCACACAAACATGCCCTGTGCAGGCACAGGACACCACAGTGCCGAATGCCAGAAAACAGACACCACCATAGGCAGCCATACAGGGTCAACAGGATGGTGGTGACAAGGACACTAGGGATGTCCAGCTACTGCTGACCACTGAGACACAGCCAGGAAAAAGGGCCAAAAGAGGTGCAACATGGCCATGGTGGAAGCAGACACAGAGTACAGGACAATGACACATTTGTGGCCAAAACAGGGAATACAGGCCAGAGCACATGGGATCAGGCACAGGCGCCACCATCTGCCCAGGCCAGTGGTATATGGACCAAGCTACTGTCTGGGCAAACAACAGTTGCCAACACAATAGTGTGCTTTGGGGAGATGCTGAGTCAACAGTGAACATTGTACATAGTAGGTTGAGAATGATCTGCATCACACGGTGACAATATGGTCCAAATACATGCCTTATTGTACAGTGGGTTGGGGGGTTGCACAGTATACACAACAGGGGTGAGTGTGTGTGTGTGGGTGGTGTGGGGAGCATATTTTTGTACAAACTATTGCACATACAGTAAAGCACTGCAGATCACACATTGTTCTCAGCTGTTGTCTCTGTTGTATCTGTGTAGCTGGCAACAGCACAATCCTGTACCATGTGCCTGCAGTTATTGAGGTTAAGCTGTCATATATTTATTTATTTATTTATTTAAGCCTTTGTTTACCAGGTATGTGCACTGATCCAATGACCATTTTCAGGCATGACCCTGGCCACAAACAATGGCACAGAACAAATAATTTGAGATATTATACAGGCAAAATAGTAGTAGCAGGTTACAGTCAATGCAGATAAATCACAAGGAAACAGTACATGACAGATTAAGCAATGATGCAGAGAGATAATGCATGATGTACAGTTACACGTTTCAAAACAGTAGCCAAACAATTTGGTACCAGCAGTAAATACTAAATTGAGACATAGTAAGCAAAACCTAAAAGGATAAACAGTTCATAAGCAGAACAATACCTAGGTGGAGGTGAAATGAGGAGAAGCAGGGGAGATGAGTGCAGGTAGGGAACAAAAGAGCCAGTTCAGGGTCATCCACCGAGTGCACTATGTACTGAGGCAAGTGACAGGGTGAGATTCCTAGGAGGGTCTATAGTAGGGGAGAGAGAAAGTAGTGAAATTAAGTGCCAGTGGAGTCATAGGTGCACACAATGTTGCTAAGTAATTAGGTAACAGGGAGAGGGGAAGGGAAAGAGAGTTGGAAGACAAGGCAGGACATCTAGGGAAAAGAGCTGGGGAAAGGGGGATGTAGAGGCAAAAGGGACATAAAGTAGCAGGGGTAGGGATAGGGAGGGGTGACAGAGCAAGTACATAAGGGAGAGGGGGAAGGCAAGACAAAAGCATGAAAAAAAATGGGTGGGGCTGAAGTGAGGGAGGGGGGTAGAGGTAACTGCACCTCAGAGTAGGAGGGTCACCCTTGGGAGCATGAGCAAGTGGATTCCAGAAGTAACCAGTTTCTGAGATTGGATTTGAAAGAGTGGTGCGAGGCTGCAGTGTGGATAATTGGATGGAGGCTGTTCCATAGAGATGGGGTGGCAACTGATAGAGCTTTTCTCTCCATAATGGTGGAGGCTCTGGGGACTTCCAATGGGGACCGAAGTTTAAAGCAGACACCTAGGGACAGTATGTGCCTTAAGGAAGAGAGCATATAGGAATACAATACCGTCACATAATTTGCCATCAATGATACTACCAAGGGCATAGTCAAAACAATGTTTGAGCAAGGCCAGCCAAGAGATTTGTATAGGTCACAGTGATGGGTAGAGAAGGAGGCCATCAGTGCGAAATGGCACATGCCATTATAGACTGAGTTAAGTCTAAGGTGAAGGGTAGCAGACAGCAAGGAGGAATAAACTGGCAAGCAATAGTCAAGGATGGGGGCAGGTTTCCACGGGCAATGGCAAGTCGGGCAGTGGGGTAAGATAGTTCTTTATGCGATAAGTGACCCCCAAGTTTTTGGTTGATTCTGCGTACTACAGTGTTTGTGTGCACAGTGAATGAAAGGGATGGGTCTAGGGTTACACCCAGGTATTTAAAATCAGAGACTACCTGCAGTGGAGGTCCAGATGGGGAGAGCACTGAAAAGGAGAAGTTGGATTTAGCAGCATTAGCTAGGTAGGATTTGGATCCAAGGAGCATTGCCTTGGTTTTCTTCTCATTCAACAGGAGCATGTTAGATATGAACCAGTTGTGAGCATGGCCATAATTCTGGGACAGCACAGAGGATACATTTTGGATGGATTTGTCACTATGCTAGAGGACCAGGTCATCAGCATACAGTAGGGCAGGGTAATTTAGGCTGTCAGCAAGGAGGGAGTTAATGAATAGGGAGAAAAGCAGTGGTCCCAGGATGGAGCCCTGAGGGACACCCATAGTGATGGGCAGACCTGGAGAGGTGGCAGTACCAATAGTCACCGATTCGGAGCGACCAGTCAGGTAACTGTGGAACCATTGCTGACTCTCAAGGAAGCAGCCAAGCTGGAAGAGTTTGGTAAGGAGGAGGGGGTGGTTGACCAGGTCAAAAGTCTTAGTCGAGTCCACAAACACCACATCAATGACATTACCCCAATTCAGATTCCTGAGAACATGATCTGTAAATAGGGCAAGGGCAGAGGAGGTGTTGTGATTCTTTCTGACCCCATGTTGCTGATGACACAAGAGGTTATATGTATCAATATGATGTAAAAGTTGATGGTGGACTACCTTTTCCAAAAGTTTGCTAAGGTGGGGGAGAATGGAAATCAGCCAGTAATTGTCAGAGGAGAGGGGGTCCCCAGCTTTAAAAATTGAGACCACTTTGGCAATCTTCCAGGGTTCAGGCATAGTGGATGAGGCCAAGTTGAGGTTAAAAATGAACGTCAGAGATTGGGAGATTGCAGGGGCTATGAGCTTAAGCAAGGAGGGGTAGAGGCCATCAGGGCTTCACCTGGAAGGGAGACTCCTAAGGAGCTTGGTGGTGAGCTTTTTTGTGATAGCTCTGAAATAGAAAGGTGGGGTGGGAGGGGAACATGGGGAAGGAATGGAAAGGGTGGGCCACTAGCTCCTGCTGCTGGAGAGAGAGGTTGCTGAGAACAGTGTTTACAAAGGTGGGCAGAGAGGTCAGTAAACTTCAAGTTAAATGCTTGTGCAACTTCCAATGGGTCAGTCAGTAGGCAGGTGGGGGAATTTAGGTGGACTACAGGGCTGTGGGAACAAGGTGTAAGGAGGGAGCTAAGGATGTTCCAAAACTGTGAAGGGTTAGCAAGGTTTTCAGTGTGTAGTCATTAGTAGAAATCATGTTTACTGGCTCTGGCAGACTACTTGCATTTGTTATGCAGGTTCCTAAAATTGTGCCAGAGGATGGGAGTACGTGATCATTTGTAGGTGATCTATGCTGAATCCCTTTCTTTCATCAGGGCCAAAAGCTCCTTATGACCCTTCTGGTGCACCCACCCCTCACCCTTCCAGTAGTAATCGGGAATTGTTTATCTTGAATCACCAGGAGGGCTTCAGTGAAGAAGTTCACTGCCATGGACACATCCATCAGAGAGTAGAGCGCAGACCAGTTTACTGAATAAACGTCATGAAGTAGATTGTTGGAGTCAGTGTTCTGGAAGTTATGGAATGACAGATACTTAGGGGGAGAATGCACATTTTTGTTCGACCAAAGATTATAAGTGGGAGGGTGGTCTGTACAGGCATTGCAGTACAATGGTGGTATGGTGGTCTGTACAGGCATTGCAGTACAATGGTGCAACACAGATTATGTGCTGCCACAGCACGCAGACAGACACTGGGATGTGCACATGGGCCACAAAAGTGCAGGTAACAATGCAGCACACAGCACAGGGCCAGGTGTACATATAGGCTAACTATGCCTACGCTTGGGGACAAAGCTGTATAGGGTACCCACTCCAGTGATAGAGGGCACAGTCTGTGGATACATGTTAGTGTGAGAGTGTTAGGAGCAACCACTCAGCCCCAGTAAACACTTGTCATACTATGTAATATGAGATAACAAGCTGGTACTGCAAGGTAACTACTGACAGTACAACTGTGTGGGGTAAGGGTTGGGATATGCCATGGGCATAGATTGCAGGGCCATGCAGCACATAACACAGACCTCATATTGTTTGTGAGGGACCAGATATTGATATGTTGCATATGGGTGGGATGGAGAAAGGGGGTGGTTCTTTGTGGTGCCAGGGACTGTATAAGGCTGTTGTATTTGAAGGGCACTAGTCACCAGGGGAATAGCAGTCCAAAACATAGGGGTCCCAGCAAGGCAGATGTGGGCAGTAAGGTGAGAATGGAGGTGGTGAGTGGAATATCACAGACTGTGCACATGCTGGAGTTGATGCCATGAAGTTGTAGCATGGGACACGTGCAATGTAATGCCAAGACCTGCATGAGTCTTGCTGTCTCACACATTACCAGGTACATGTGGGGATTGCCCTGATGACAATGGTGGTCAGTCACTTACTGCCCCAACTGCCTGAGAGTGTCCCCATGATAACTATCAAATACAGAGTACAACAGTGGGTACACACAGCACTGACACAGCACCACAGGGTGTGTGTGTGTGTGTGTGTGTGTGTGTGTGTGTGTGTGTGTGTGTGTGTGTGACCATACCACACTGCACTATGGTGCACAGCCATGGTTGCAGACAGGCAGTGATGGTGAGTGGTGTGGCCATACAACCACACATCCACACTGAGGCATGTGATGCCACCACTGTTATTATGCACTATGCATGGGGTGAGTAACAATGCCCATGCCTTCTGGCGTACCACAGAGTACTGTGCTAGCCAGGCAAAATGCACATATGTTGGAATGTAATGTCAACACTGCACATGCCTATACTGGAGGGGTGACAATGAAACAGGACATCAAGAACAAGCAGCTATCCACCTGTTGTGCAGCCCAATGGACAATGCATAGGTCTGTGGACACAATGCCCAAGTCCGAGAAACACAACACAATATCTGTGGCCACCAGGCATAACCCACCAGCCATGTCCACTGGAGTAAGTGTAGAGTGATGCCATGTCTGGTGGGCAGCACGGGCAGTCCATCTCCGCCATTGGCTGGTGCATGTTGCACACAGCATGCTGCTATCAGTGCCACCTGAGGGTTATATATGCCCTCAAGTGGAGTGTTGCTGATATGCCCACATCCTGCCCACTGGGATGGCTGACACAGTATACAGTGTAGCATGTCCAGTGCATGTACATGCACATGCATGTGGAGTGGAATGTACATGCCACACAGTGATATCTGTATGCATGTGCCATGCCGCACAGTGTTAATGTCACTGTTATCAGCTACCAAACATAAGTCAGGCAGACAAGTACAGTCCACATGGTGCATAATGTTTCTGCGTACATGGCACCATATGGGTGGTGTTTGGGACAGGTGCAGTGTGGTATGTATGTGCCCACAGCATGTTGCTATGTTGCACCCACACAGCAATGCTGTGCTGCCTATGACCACAGCGTGCGTGCACACCGACCACAGCACCATAGTGCCGCATATGTGGACCAAATCAAACATGGTCACCGACACATGTGTGCGGACTGTTACACAACCATGCAAAAATGATACATTGACACAGTGGGTCAGGGTTAACAAACAGCAGTTTAATGTGAGATAAAGGAACAGTAACAAAACATGAAACAGTACAAAGCCCGCAACACACCTACACATCCCACAACAGCAACAACAGAATGTCTGTAAAAACCCCAGTAACAGTAGGCCCAGTGGCACTGAGGGTTGAGGTACAGGACACCACATCTTGTGCCATGCCAGCGACCTGTCTGGAAATGCTTCCTGTGCTGTCGGGCCATCAGGAGGGAGATTGATCATTTGGAGAGCAGCTCCTATCCCGGGAGGTGGGAGGTTCATGCTCGGTGCTTGACTGGCCTCTGGTGGAGGCCTGAGGCACAGCAAGTACCCTGCCATACAAAGAGGAGAAAATGCGTGGCAGACATCGGTGGTTATGCCTTGATGTGGGGGGGGGGTGCATGCCATGCACAGAACAGCAGAAAAATTGCTCCCTAGGCTCCTGGAAGACAGCACACTTCAGCGTAGACCCAATAAGGCTACCTGCCTGTCTCAGTCCAGTGCCCTGTTGGGTGGAAGTTGTTCAGGGGTGTATGGGCCCCCACCTCTGTCCCCATCTGGGGGGCATTCCAAGGCTATATAAAGGGACCACCATGGGCTCCAGATAAGGTGAGGCAGGGCAGACGCTATTGGTGACTCCCAAGGTGGCGGAGCTTAGGGTGGGGGAGTATAAACAAAGAGTTAAAAAAATAACAGTAACAATCCCCACCCCACACAGCAACAACATGAACACCCAAAACAACCTTGGAATAAACCCCACAACAACAGTAAACAGCAATAAACATCCCAGTAACAACCCCACCACACTCAACAACAACATTATCGCACAATAACAACCCTTTTGGAAACCCCCTCCACAACAACATTAACACACAATAATAAGGCTTTAATCACCCCCCATAACACTAGCAACAGGGGAAGACAGCAGGGCTCACAGAGAATCATGAAGCTGTGCCACATGTTACATAATGGCCTCCACCAGGCCAGCTAGCACCTGGTCCCTGTCCTTGGGTTGTTGTGGAGGTGGTTGGATGGCAGCATGCTGCCCCTTGGCCTGTTCATGGTCCCTGTCCCAGGGCTGTTGTGGAGGTGGTTGGATGGGAACTTGCTGCCCCTCAGCCTATTCCTTGGCCTGCTGCACATGCCCATGGTCCACTGCTTCAATAAGTGCATTCGGTAGTATTGGGGCCTCCACCTCCATGTCCACCATTGCCCCAGGATGGCCTGGCTCCTCCTGTAGCTTTACGTCCAACACAGTCTCCTGTGCATGTCCCTCACCCTGCTGGCCAACATTATGGGCAATGCTGCTGTCCAGAGCCCCTTCACCAGTGTCCTGCCCTGAACCCCAGGGTAGTGCTGAGTATTCTCCATGGGCTCCTGTGTTGTTGGTCTGGTGGCAGTCTGGTCATCCCTGTCCTCCTCATCTTCATCCTCATCCTCATCCTCATCCTCATCCTCAGTGTCCGGAGACAGTGGCCTGACCCTCCTCTGTCGGCAATTGTTCACAATGTGTAGTCGTGTGAGTCCCTTCTCTTCTGATTGGCCAGAGCCTGCAGGAGTGCCCTGTGGCAGGAGATCACATGACATTGTCCACCTGTAACATAGAAATGAGACATGTATCAGTGGGCTATCACAGCAGGGACCATGAAACAGTACTGGGGTGATGCTAGGGGAATGGGGTTTTACATAGTCCACCTTACAGTCCCTGTGCATTGCACCAGCCTTCAGACTGTGGCCATGCAGCCATATGCCACCCCCTGTGCTGCACACAACATTGTGCTGCAATGCCCACTTGCATCCCTGGTGCATGATATGTCCCACCACCCACAGATGCCATGCAATATCCAGCAGTGGTCCAGACTGCCACATACAGATATGCAGCCATGACATGGCCCCATAGTTTGGGTAGACAACACTTATCTTGATGTGGACAGCTGTGTGCTGCTCCTTGTTCCACCACCTGCTGCTACCGTGCCACAGTGCTGGTCCCCTGTGACCCTGAGGCTGCACTGCTCTGAGCTGTGGAGAGAGGTGACTCGTGTGATTATAATGTTCATATGGCCATGCACTGGCTGCAAAGGGTGTCTGCCAGGGTGGAGGTCTTTGTGACATACTCACCTTCTGCAGGTCGCTCACCAGTCCTCATTTGTTCAGCAGCCATATCCAGCAGACACCACAGGATACCTGGGTGTTGTGTGCAGCACAGGGGGTAGCATATGGCTGCATGGCCGCAGTCTGAAGGCTGGTGCAATGCACAGGGACTGTAAGGTGGACTATGTAAACCCCATTCCCTAGCATCACCCCAGTACTGTTTCATGGTCCCTGCTGTGATAGCCCACTGATACATGTCTCATTTCCATGTTACAGGTGGACAATGTCATGTGATCTCCTGCCACAGGGCACTCCTGCAGGCTCTGGCCAACCAGAAGAGGAGGGACTCACACGACTACACATTGTGAACAATTGCCGACAGAGGAGGGTCAGGCCACTGCCTCCGGACACTGAGGATGAGGATGAGGATGCGGAGGACAGGGATGACCAGACTGCCACCAGACCAACAGCACAGGAGCCCATGGAGAATACCCAGCACTACCCTGGGGTTCAGGGCAGGACACTGGTGAGGGGGCTCTGGACAGCGGCATTGCCCCTAATGTTGGCCAGCAGGGTGAGGGACATGCACAGGAGACTGTGTTGGACGTGAAGCTACAGGAGGAGCCAGGCCATCCTGGGGCAATGGTGGACATGGAGGTGGAGGCCCCAATACTATCGAATGCACTTATTGAAGCAGTGGACCATGGGCATGTGCAGCAGGCCAAGGAATAGGCTGAGGGGCAGCAAGTTCCCATCCAACCACCTCCACAACAGCCCTGGGACAGGGACCATGAACAGGCCAAGGGGCAGCATGCTGCCATCCAGCCACCTCCACAACAACCCAAGGACAGGGACCAGGTGCTAGCTGGCCTGGTGGAGGCCATTATGTAACATGTGGCACAGCTTCATGATTCTCTGTGAGCCCTGCTGTCTGGCCCCTGTTGTTAGTGTTGTTTGGGGGGGGTTAAAGCCTTATTATTGTGTGTTAATGTTGTCCTGCTTTGTCTGGTCCTGCCAGCAGTGCTCCTCACACCAGAGACACTCTCTAGGTGTGCCCCAATCAGCCACCATATGTTGTCCCTCTCTGTTAGAGCCTGGTGCCTGCAGCCTCGTGGCAGAAGTGTCCTCCTCCACTGCTGCACCAAGTTAATGATCTGTACTGTTTCAGCAGGCATAAAATTATTCACCCTACCACTCTGACTGTTCATTTTTGGGATTGTGATAGTCCTACAATGACAGTCTCCCTGTAGCTGCTGTTTCTGGGATTTATGGCATCGTGTGGCTGTGGCTGCATGTGTTTCTGCATGTGATACATGCAGAATGACACCCACCGCATGTGCGGCTTTTTCTACCGCATATTGCATGTGCTGCACAGTGACTCTGCTGTCTGTGTCACTGGGCCTCCTTTTACACTCTGCTGCAGTTACAGCTACCCCCCCAGGTGTAACTTTATGCTTTTTACGAGTGGCATATCTTGCCCTTTGGTTGTTCTAGAATCCTGCCAATGGGGTAAATGGTGCTGTTCTTTGGTACGTCAGTTTACGCCACTGCTTATCTTAAAGTTGGACAAAGCGCAGCAAAATTCAACATTGGCACATCAAGTTTACGATATGGCACATGCCTCATTCAAGAATCATGCATATCGCAAATGTTTGGTGCATCTCACAGTTTGAGCCATTCAGTTGGGTGTAACTGCATTACGTCTGGTGTGAATCGGTCATTGTTTCTTTCTCCCTTACTGCCTTAACCACCTCCTTTGAGAACCACAGTGTCCTCTTTCTCCTGTTGCCATTACTATCTATCTTTAAACAATTCGTCATTACCTTAGTTATTCCCTCTTTATTATCTTCCATTGTGCCTTCACTCCACCCACCAGCAATCCCCACTTTCAAGGTATTTCCTGAGGTTATCTCCCATTTTTTTAACATCTGCTCTCCTGATATTCAGAACTCTCATCCTAGTATGTTTTTTCCTGTCCAATTCATATGCCAAACCACACAATATGATGATTATTTGTACCCAGAGGACTACCTGTTGTAATGTGTGCAATGCTGTCTCTGTTTGTAAGTAACAGATCCAGCAATGCCACTGCCTCTAGTTGGATCTATTACCAGCTACCTGAGAAATCTGAGAAGTGCCCCTCTCCCAGGGAGCCTAGGATGGCCCTGTATCTAGTTGTACAGTAGCTGTAGCCAGGATGTTCTAGTCTTCATCTTGCAGATTGAAGTCCCCATAATTACTACTTCCCCCTTGCCTACCATTTTGCCTATGGCCTTGCCCAAAACCATGTCCAATTTATTTTCTGTGTCTGTGGCCTGTTCATCTCCCGCACGAGTATAAAGGCCCCATTTTTAAGCCATCTTAAAAACTCCAGCCCTTCCTTTTCCCCACTGTGTCCTTGTTTCCATAGCATTTATATATTTCCTTACATATAAAACAATACCCACTTCCTCCTTTCTCTATGCTTTTAAAATATGTTCTAACCTGGTAAGGCCACCTCCCAGATGTGCTTGTTGGTACACCATGATTATTGAATGGACATAGAAATATAGAAACATGAATTTGACGCAGATAAGACCGCTGGCCCACCCAGTCTGCCCATTTCCCTACCTAATGGATAAGCTGCAGATCCTAGTTAACCAGCAGCCTACTTCTTTCTACCCCAACCCCCTAGAATTGCCTTATGGCTGTTCCATGCATGCTTGAATTCAACCACAGTTTTTGACTCCACAACCTCCTCTGGAAGGCCGTTTCATGCATCCACAACCCTCTCTGTGAAAAAATACTTCCTTACATTACCTCTGAGCCACCCCATCTTCAAATTGTGTCCCCTTGTTCTTGCACACCTCTTTTTTTGAAAGATGCTACTCTCTTGGACTTTGTTGATTCCCTTGAGGTACTTGAAAGTTTCTATCATGTCCTCCCTCTCCCTCCTTTGCTCGAGGCTATACATATTAAGTTCCTTTAGTCTCTCTTCATATGTCTTCCGGTGCAGACCCTGCACCATTTTAGTTGCCCTCCTCTGGACAACTTCCATCTTGTCTATGTCCTTGTGGAGATTGGGTCTCCAGAACTGCACACAGTACTCCAGATGGGGTCTCACCAGCTGTCTGTACAGAGGGATAACAACTTCCAGTTTTCTACTGGTGATGCCTCTCCCTATGCATTCCAGTATCTTCCCAGCCCTCCTTACTGCCCTCTCACATTGCTTGCCCACCTTTACGTCATCTGATATGACTACCCCCCAGTCCCTTTCCATTTTTGTTGTTGTTAGTATCTCACCCCCCATTGTGTACTCTTTCCCTGGGTTTTTGTTTCCCAGGTGCATTACCTTGCACTTCTTAGCATTAAATCTAAGCTGCCATACATTTGACCATTCCTTTAACCTTGCCAAGTCCCTTCTCATCCTTTCCACCCCACCTTGTGCATCAACTCTGTTGCAGATCTTTGTGTCATCTGCAACGGGACATACTTTTCCTTCTAGTCCCTCTGCAATGTCACTTACAAAGACATTGAAGAGGACCGGTTCTAATACTGAACCCTGTGGTACCCCACTAGTAACCCCCCTTTCTTCAGAGTGGACTCCATTTACTATTACTCTCTGTGTCCTATTCTCCAGCCAATTCTTTACCCAGGTTATCATCTTGGGACCCACTCCCCCACTCCCAGGCTGACTAACTTGTATATTAATCTTTGTGTGGACTGAGTCAAATGCCTTGCTAAAGTCTAGGTAAGCCATGTCCACAGCCCCTCCCTGATCTACTACTTTGTTCACCCAGTCAAAGAAATCTATTAGATTCATCTGGCATGATCTTCCTGCTGTGAATCCATGCTGCCTTGGGTCCTGTGCCCCTCTGGCCTCTAGGTACTCGACAATTCTTTCCTTCAGAAGTGATTCCATCATTTTCCCTATCACTGAGGTTAAACTAACAGGTCTGTAGTTTCCTGCTTCTGCCCTGCTCCCACTTTTGTGAAGGGAATCACATCTGCCCTCCTCCAGTCCTCAGGTACCACCCCATCCTCCCATGATTTGATAAAGAGGGAGTCACTGGTGTCACTAGTTCTACCCTTAGTTCTTTTAGAATTCTGGGATGAATCCCATCAGGCCCCATTGCTTTGTCCACCTTCAGTTTTAAGACTTCATTCAGAACCCTTTCTTCTGTATATGGGCTGGTATCAACTTCTCTATCCAGAGTGTTTCTATTGTTTGTTTTAGGTACCTCCCCCTCTTCATTTGTAAATACTGAGCAAAAATATTTGTTTAGTATCTCTGCCTTTTCACAGTCACCCTCTGCCCACCCCCTCCCCTTTATTAAGCCTCACTATCCCCCCCTTAGTCTTCCTTCGCTCCCTGATGTACCTAAAAAAAGGTTTTATCCCCTTCTTAAATGAGTTGGCTATCTTTCCTCAGTTCGGGCCTTTGCTGTTCTGACTGCCTTCCCAGCTTCCTTTGCTTTAACTGATACAATTCTCTGTCCTGCTCCTTCTGTGATTCCTTGTACTTTCTGAATGCTTTCTTTTCTCTTGAACCTTCACTTTGAGAACCATTGTGGTGTCTTACATCGTTTTGTTTTATTTGCTTCACAAAGGCTTGTTACCTCTGTGATGGCAGTTTTATTATTTCCCATTGTTCTTCCACCCCTCCTTTCTTCCCATTTGCTAACGCATTCCTTAGGCACTCACCCATTTTGGCAAAGTCAGCCCTCCTGAAGTCCAGTACTTTTGCCTTTGTATGGCTTGACTCTATTGCTGTGTTTATTGTGAACCATACTGTTCGATGGTCGCTAGTTCCCAGATGGCTACCCACTTCTACATCTGTGATCCTCTCTCCATCTCCATTTGAGAGGACCAGGTCTAAGATTGCTCCTCTCGAGTGGGTTCCAATACTAGTTGTCTAAGGCATGCCCTGTAGGGCATCTAGAATAACCCCTCTTAGAAATGGCTGCATAACTGCACTCCAGTTAACATCTGGCATATTCAGATCACGCATCAGCAATATCTCCCTTTATCTGCCATTCTAAGTATACTTTCTATCATTTCCTTGTCCATTTCCTCCCCTGAGAGGTCTGTATAACCCCTGTGCAGACTGTGGTGCCATTGCCTGCCTCCAAATTGACCACAGTGCTTCTTCTCCTCCCTGTTTACCCTTTTGTTCTGTTGCTTTGATTCCTTCTCTTATGTAGAGAGCTACTCCTCCTCCTCTTTTACCCTCCCTGTCCCTCCTGTAGATAGTGCATCCTGGTATGTTTATGTCCCAGTCATGGTTCTGTGTATACCATGTTTCTGTGACTGCCACGATATCCAGATGTTCCTCCTCCATCAAGGCCACTAATTCAGGAAGCTTGTTACCCAGACTACGGGCATTGGTACTCATTGCTCTCCATTTTTGATGGCTTTACCTTCTGTAGCATCCCCACTGACCTTTCTACCTTGGTCTTTTCTCATTTAGTACCCTGTTTTTTGAGGGAGGCTGGGATTTTCCTGCTGCTTATCAGTGCCTCCTCCTTGGCTAGTTTAAAGCTTGCCACAAGCATTAAACCGATTGCCCAAAGACTTGTTCCCTTCCTGGACAGATGCAGACCATCCTGCTAGTATAGGCTGGTGTCCCTCCAGGTGGAACCCCATTCCCCAATGAAGCCAAACCCCTGTGCTCCACACCATTTTTTTAACCATTCGTTAAACTGCATGGTGCAAAGTACCCTCACCTCACCCATGCCACTGACAGGCAGCACCTCTGAGAAGGATACTGTGTGTGCTACTTGTCTTAAGCCCCTCCCCAACTCTATAAAGTCCTTCTGCACTGCTCTAATCTCATGATGATCCAGGTCATCCTCCATAATGGTAGATTTAAGGTCAGGAATTTTGTTTCCTAAGTTCCTTGCATTTGACATAGCTCTCAAATCCCTTTGACCCTTCAAACCACTATTTTGTACTCCCTTCCAGAGAACATCTTTCACCTTTCTCTTTTCACTGGTACTTTTCTTCCCCTTTTTTATCTCACATTGCCCACCCTTCCTACTATTTTTCTGAGCCTTATTTCCACCTCTCAACTCTCCAACCCCCCCCCAGCTTCTATTTCCCACTACACCTGGGGAATGTATTTCCTATGGACTTTTTTTCCCCTGCTATTCCATTTTCTGGGTGGAGGGAATTTATGTCTCCTTATTTTCTTCTGCTCCCCCTTGATTAGTTTAAATAGCCATCAAAGTAGCATTTAAACCTTCCACCCAGGCTAGCCATTCCCCTCCTGGATGGATGGAGACCCTTTCCTTTGTACAGGCCTTCATCCATGCAGGTAGGACCCCAGTCATCATTTTAGCCAAACCACTCTGCCCTGCCACATACCTTCAATCAATTCTTTGAAGACCATGGCATGGTGTTCTCTTTCCCCCAGGATGTGCACAGGTGGCAACTCCATGAAGGCCACCATGCATGCTGTCTACTTCAGGCCCTTCTCCAGTTCCCTAAACCTTTCCTGAACCACCTCTGCTGCATCATCTGCCAGGTCACTTGTCCACAGATGGACAATGACATCCAGCTCCCCCTCCTGCCCGCCACCCTGACAATACTGAGGATCTACTCCTCATACCATTTGCCAAGGTGCTTGGGCACCTCACCTTCCTCCTTCCCTCCTATGGTGTTTCCAAATCTATGCCCCCTATGACTGAGTCTCCCACCAGATGTTGCATCTTTCTCTGCTAGGTTCCTCTTCCTCTCACCTTGGGACCTCTGTTCTGAAGGAACACACATCCTTCCCTGCCACCACCATAAGTGCCTCATCTTAGCAGTCCTGTCCCACCAGAGCAGTGAGGGAATTGTGTAATGGCACTGGCTGAGGAATGTGTTCCATTCACTCCACCCCAACTCTCCCAGAGCCCACCACGGTACAACTTTCCCTCCTTGGAAGTCTCTGAGGCAATGGTGGTGGACTTGGTGGCCACTGTGTGGGGAAAAGAGTTCCATTGAATCCTACCCAACTCTGAACAGAGCCTAGAGTCCTCCTCTGTCATCCCAGAGTGGTGCATTCAAATGTGGCACCACTTCAGTCTCCAAAAGGTTTCCATGAAGACTGACACTTCACAACCACCACAGTGCACTATTCCCATAATTTCTATATCTACTCCTTCTATTACCTGAAAATAATGTATGCCTTTACCCCAGATAAAGTTTCTTGATTTGTCTTTTTATTCAGATTGCCCCTTGTTTCTATACCCTAGGTAGGTTACTAACTTGTTTTCCCCTTTAGCTTTTAATTAGTCTTCACTAGCTTTTCCCCTTTGTACCCTTACCCAAGATAGGGTGTTATTAGTTTTCCCCTAGTCCCCCTTAATACCTTGTAATCCTACCTTAAATAGGGTGTTGTACCTATTCCCAGTTTTGGTTTAACATTTACCCTCCACTATTCCATGCAGTGAACATTACAATGGAAGAGATCAGGTACCTTACCTTAGTCGATTGGAACAGTACCCTGCTTCCCTGCTGTGTTTATTTAAACTCTAAGAGAAAATGTTACCTACCATTAAGCAAGAGCTTATTTTTCAAGTGTGTCCTCCAATAAAGCTTGGTAGTTGCTACATTATAATGTAGGGTTGCCACCTTTGGATGAGATGAAAACCGAATACTAAACCACACCCCTAACTCCGCCCCTAACTCCACCCCTTTTATGACTTATGAGGGCATCGCTTGGACTCTGATTCGCTGGATTTATTCAGAATTGCTGCTGATATTGCATTGTGTACAACTTCCTTAAAGTACATCATGATTATTATTTTTGGTTTGTTTGATTTAAATTGAAATATTTTAAATTTCAGTGTGTGTTAACATTTGGTGGGGTTAGAGATGGGGTTCAGGGGACTTTCCATCCTGTGTACACAGCTTTGCTGACACATTGAGTGACTACAAGGACACCTCTGACAACTGGCTAGTTTGGAACAGGTGGCCTTTTGTAAAACTCTTTCAATAAATAAATAAACAAACACCAGTAATGATGGACGAGCTGTAATTACAAATATCATCTGCCATTTTAAGATGTGCTACTGTCCTTCCCATTGCTCCTCTAAAGCTATTTGTAATGTCACAAAAGTTTTTAAAGTGGTAGGAACTATTCTAAGCTGTTAAATACCCTATTTTATTTCCATATCAGTCATACATATCAGATAGCATGATTTGTGATATGTAGCTTGGAGGCAGTATAGTGCAGTGGTTTAAGGCTCTGAGCTGCAATTCTGGAGACCAGGGTTTGAATCCCACAGCCCAGACTTGCATACTGTATGACCCTGCACAAATCATTTCACTCCCTTGTGCTCACAGGTTGCACCTGTAAACAAGCTTCAGCTTAGTGTGTCTCTTCAGGTAAAAAAAAATAATAATGTTTGATAAATTACCTACATTTGCAGTGCCATCAAATCTAGATTGTGTACCTTTCTCTTCACCAGCTACTGCTCTCTCTCTCTCTCTCTCTTCCTTTTCTCATTTCGGTGGCTTAGCATGACATTAGCCACACTATTCTGTGCTGTTCATCTGAAATGCCTGGAATGGTTTACCTGGAATATCCAGGTAGTATGAAAATTGACAGCAATAACTACTGATGAGAGAGAGGTGTAGTACTGCTAGAAATTAAATAAAATATTAGAGTATTAATTTAACAACAAATGAGGTAACAAATATTAAAATATAGGACAGACCCTAAAGAGAAAAATGGTGAGCATTTAAAGGTATAAAAGTATTCCTTATCACAGCAGTCAAAGACCACACTCACAATGCAGCCTACAGTAGAAAGGATTAGGTTGATTTGCTGCTAATGGTCTTAATAGCCCTACTTTACACCTCTCAGATTTACTGGTATACTAACAAAGGTTTACATGACATCAGAATTTGTTTGTAATATGAACATGCAAGTAAAATGCTGAAGGATTTAACAGAATCTGTTTTACAAGTATGTGAGCATTCAAAACGACTGAAAAAGTACTACATCTGAATAAAACTGGATTAGCAGGTAAAGTTTCTGAAATACATTGTGCAGTCCACACTGGACAAGAGGCTACCCTAATGTGGTGCCTGTCTGAATGTCTAAGGGTTTCAGAAAAATGAAGGTGTTAATTAAGGTGGTATTGTTTACCCTTCCCATGAATAATCTTCCAATTTGGTGGTGTGAAGTTAGAGGTGACAACTGAGCAGACAGGGACACATTTGGCTATTTCAGTGCCCTGCTCTTGAAGGCACTTCCTGATTAGCATGCACTGCAAGCAAGCAAGCACACTGAAATGTCGGACACTTGCTTACAGTCAGATGAGAAGAAAATGAAACAGTTAGTGGGAATCTCACAGGTGCTGCTTGACCCACCATAAAAACTGAATTTGCAATGGTGAAAACAGGAAGACCGAATCTGGACCTAGAAAACCGAATCATTCGGTCAAAAACCGAGTAGGTGGTAACCTTAGGAAAGGAATACATTTTGCCAGTTGGGGGGATTAGTGTATGGCAGTAACAATCTACTACCAGTAAAGATACCACAAAGCAGTATAAACAATTTGTGCAGGTGCGGGTGGATAGCAGGTTCACACTGCTGCAATTACTCTATGGCACAATAAAAAGTGTCTGATTTAATGTTATGCATCGCACACACACTATAAGTAATGTGTAGCAAATTGAAAACCTTTAGTAATATAACCAAATGTTTTAAACAGACAAATTATACACTGCTGCACCACAACAATCAGCGAAAAAATGTCAAGAATTACTGAAAATATTACTGTGTGCACATTAACACAGTTATACAAGAAAAAAATAACCAAAACAAAAAGACTGCCTTTTTCTCCCAGTTAATGTACCTACACCACAAATACACCCTTCCCCCAAAGCACACTTCACAGTACACCGACTGACTGTTCTAAATTAACATTCAAAATTCACACACAGCAATAATCACTCGATGATATGAGGACAGAAGGGTTTCCTAATAAATTCTGAGCAAAATAAATGACTCAAAAAGGCATTTTAAACAGCTTTTAGAGGTTTTGAATCGCAGAGCTCTGAGAGCAAACTGTCTCCAGCTACCACTACACACACTACCCAGGCCAGAACTGAGGCTGTGCAGAACAATCTAGAGACCATGTGACTTGCAATCCCATGAATCACTAGAGCATTTCATTTGGAGCTCAATTACAAGGTGAAGTGAGGCGAATTACATTGATTTCAAATGTACTTCACCTTAAAATTGACGGAGAAGTGGTTTGGGGAAGGCGTTATAACTCAAAGTCATTGGTTTCAATGGACTTTGCGTTCCATCATTATGAAGCGAAGTACTCCACTTCACATTGTGGAGTACTTCATGGGTTCCACGTAACTCTGTGAATCACTTCGTGGAGTGAATTGGGGCCACTTCGCCCACCACTACTTATAGTGCTGTAACTCACATGCCGTATAGGAAGAAACGCGAATGCCTATGGCTGTACTTCCCCAATGAGTTGTAGCACAAAACTCCCGGACTTGAAAACATGTATTAATGAGTACAATGGTGGGGAGGTAAAGCCTGGAGAGATAATACAAAACAGGGTTACAATACATCCAAGTAACTAATAAAAAAAAAATAATGTGATTCGTGACTTGATCATGAATCATGATTTGTGACTGCATTTGTGACCGTGATAATGAAGAACATGATTCGGTGTCGATGGTGTGAGTTAACCAATATGAAACTGTATTGGGAAGTCGAATGCCTACTGCTGTACTTCCCTTATGAGCTGTATCTTAAAAAAACTCCCAGACTTGAAAACACGTGTCAATGAGTACAATGGTGGGGTGGTGAACCCTGGAGGGATACCACAAAACAGGTTTACAATACAAAGACACAACACCTAACCAGTGCTCACCATCAGAAATTTAAATCTGGAAAAGAATACCTTTGTCAGTTGGGGCAGCCCATGGGGGGGGGCAGTGTACTGCAATCTGCACTGCTGCAGTAACAGTCACTATTACTAATACCAGTAAAGATACCACAAAGAAGTACATAAATCTCACAGCTGCAGTGGATAACAGGTTCACATTGCTGAAATTATTATGTGGCACAATAAAACATGTCTGATTTGATGACATGCATCACACACATACACATACACACACTAAGTAATGTGTAGCAAATTGAAAACTTCAGTAATATAACCACATATATTAAACAAACTAAAATTATGCATTGATGCACCACAACAATCAGCAAAACAATGGCAAGAATTATTGAAGATATTACTGTGTGTACATTAACATAGTTATAAGAAAAATATCACCAAAACCGAAATAACTGTCGTTTTCTTCAAGTTAATCTACCTACACCACAGATACGCCCCTCCCCAAAGCACACTTCCACTGTCTCTTAGTACACAGACTGAATATTATACATAACATTCAAAATCCACACACAAACAATAAACGCTCGATGATATGAGCACAGGAGGGTTTCCTACAATTGATGAACTAAAGTTTCAGCAAAAAAAGACTCAAAAAGACTTTTTTAACAGCTTTTAGAAGGTTTGAATTGCAGACAGCTCTCAGAGCAGACTGTCTCCTACAGCTTCCTACACACTCTACCCCGAGCTGAGGCAGTGCAGAACAAGCTAGAGCCCATGTGACCTGAAATCCCAAGAATCACTGCAAACTTCACCTTTGGAGCTTAAAAACAAGGCGAAGTACATTGCTTTCAATGTACTTCACCTTAAGAATTGGTGGAGTAGTGGTTTGGGGAGGTGGAGTAACTTGAAGTCATTGTTCTCAATGGACTTCACGTTACCCATTATAACACAAAGTACTCCGCTTTGCATTGCTAGGCACTCCGCAAATTCAACTTCACTCCACGAATCACTTCGCAGAGCGAATTGGGGACACTTCGCCCATCTCTACTCAGATGAACAGAGAGGGGAAGCCTGGTGAGGAGTCAGGAGGTTTCACAGATAGCTAGTGCCCAGTCTGCAAAGGGGTCTTCTGGATCAGCAAGCCAAACTTGAAGGAGACTTGCCAGTGCACGTCACTCATGCGAGACTGGGATCATATGACAGGGCCCCAGAAGGAGAGTCCTGGATAAGTGAGTTCCATTCCAAATTAGGAATATGGATTGTGTTGGGGCTAGCTTTGCTGCCAGCCCTGCCTCCCCCAATCTTGGCTTTCTTTGTTCATTTCCTCACCCTTCTGCACCTTTCCCATTTCAGATGACTGATTTTCTTTTTGCAGCCCGCAAGAAAGCAAAGTGAAAAGGACTAAAGACTGAAAGGAAAGCATCCACTGGTGATAAACTTCCTTTTACAATGTAAGTATGAAGTTTACTTCAGGGAGGATCTCAGTAATATAATGTAAGAAATGTGTGCACAGATTGTGTGCAAGGAAATTTGTGGTCTTGATGAGTGAGCCATGCTGCAGTGGGTAAATGCTTGTATAACCAGTTAGGTATAGTGACAAGTTGCACAGGGTTTTCCCTATAGTAAATGGCCTTGCCTTGTTATTATATTTTATGTAAGATTCAATTCTCCTTTCCTGTGGGTAGACTGCTTATCATTCTTAAGCATTTGAACTACTGTATAATATAGCATTCCCATAGCTAAAGTTTGATGTGTAAGTTACATTTAAAAGTAGACTTTTATTCTGCTTTTTACACAGCCACCTTCATAAGAAGAGTCATCCACTTTTGTTATCTCCCACTTTTAGAACATTTCCTCAATTTGTCAAGTAGTGACTGAGATTGTGAGTACTAAAATAACAGTTTTTCTCAGTGTTGTAAGCAATCAGCAGAGCTGTTTAAAAATACTGTATAACATTTCAGTTTTGACTTGCTCGATGATTAGGAACTGGCCTAACATGGGTGCATTTCATGTTACTTTTTTATACAAGTGGTCTCAGATTTGAATAATGTCCTTAGTAAAATCACAAAGAACTAGACTATCACTGACTAGTACATTAAACAAAAATTAATTTCTTACTATACTAAAGTATTATAAAAACAGTGAAAGAAAAACCTTTAAGGCTTTGATGTTTCAGTTTTTTAATTCAGCATTTGCAAAGGGAAGGTACAAATGGATATCTAAGGAAAAGAGATAGTATATACAGTATAATAAATAGAATAACATATGGGGTGTTGTGTGTAACAAGAAGTTTTCACACACCCGAGGGGTTAGATGCTACATAAACCCTGAGAGCGAAGCTTGAAGGGTTTATAAAAAGCATCGAACACTGAGGTTGTGTGTAAACTTAAAGTTCACACACAACACCCCATATTTTATTTTATATAATTGTTGGGTCTTCCTTTTGGCCACAGCAGTTATATAAAATAAAAATAGAAACAATGTCCCTGACTCCTGTGCAGCCGTGGTCCGCTTTGGTTCGAGCGTGTGGTCTACAGACATTTTTATTTATTTTTTTAAATCTGTTCTGTGATTCTTTCCTGCTGGAAGGCAAACTTTTTTTTTTATTTTGTTTGCAGTGACTTACCCCTGAGTCTCTAGTGGCTGTTCCATTTCTTGTGGAATAGGAGGCGATCAGTGGTGTGGGCAGGAGAGCTGTGGTGGGCGCATGGGCAGACTGAGGGAAAACCATGCGTGTATTTGCCATAGTAAACACTCCCTTATTACGGCAAATTATGGCATGGTTTTCCTTCGGTAAAAAGGAAGACTCATTAATTATAGTTGCATTAAGACCTGTGAGCAATGCACACTGTATACCTTCTTCTAATGTATGTTTTCATGCAAATCACAGTAGAATTATTCTTCTCTCTGCTTAGTTTCACCTCATTTTCAGAAGTTGTTAAATTTTCTGCTTATGAATATGCCTATAAGATATTAATATCATGTAATTTATTTAACAAGCTCTGTATATTTTTATGATTTTTTATTGATCATTATAATAAGGTTACCACCTACTCGGTTTTTGACCGAATGATTCGGTTTTCTAGGTCCAGATTCGGTCCTCCTGTTTTCACCTTTGCAAATTCGGTTTTTATGGTGTGTCAAGCAGCACCTGTGAGACTCCCACTAACTGTTTCATTTTCTTCTCATCTGACTGTAAGCAAGTGTCCGACATTTCAGTGTGCTTGCTTGCTTGCAGTGCATGCTAATCAGGAAGTGCCTTCAAGAGCAGGGCACTGAAAGAGCCAAATGTGTCCCTGTCTGCTCAGTTCTCTAACTTCACACCACCAAATTGGAAGATTATTCATGGGAAGGGTAAACAATACCACCTTAATTAACACCTTCATTTTTCTGAGACCCTTAGACATTCAGACAGGCACCACCATACCTCTCAACTGTCCCTGATTTTCAGGGACGTCCCTGATTTGGCCTCAACATTTTCTTCTGTCCCTCCTAAAATTTGAGTTTTTCTGACAGAACAGTGGGGATTAATAACACAAAACAATGTTAAACATTATAGTTACAGACTTGTTGTTCTTCAGTAAATGCATCTTAACACAAATTCCTTTATTCTATCAGCTTTCTGAGTGAATAGTATCAGTTTTTAAGCTATGTCCCTGATTTGGGGTCTCTGTCCCTGATTTTTTTAAGCCTTGTCCCTGATTCATGAGGTAACTGGTTGAGAGGTATGGGCACCACATTAGGGTAGCTTCTTGTCCAGTGTGGACTGCACAATGTGTTTCGGAAACTTTACCTGCTAATCCAGTTTTATTCAGATGTAGTACTTTTTCAGTCGTTTTGAATGCTCACATACTTGTAAAACAGATTCTGTTAAATCCTTCAGCATTTTACTTGCATGTTCATATTACAAACAAATTCTGATGTCATGTAAACCTTTGTTAGTATACCAGTAAATCTGAGAGGTGTAAAGTAGGGCTATTAAGACCATTAGCGGCAAATCAACCTAATCCTTTCTACTGTAGGCTGCATTGTGAGTGCGGTCTTTGACTGCTGTGATAAGGAATACTTTTATACCTTTAAATGCTCACCATTTTTTCTTTTAGGGTCTGTCCTATATTTTAATATTTGTTACCTCATTTGTTGTTAAATTAATACTCTAATATTTTATTTAATTTCTAGCAGTACTACACCTCTCTCTCCTCAGTAGTTATTGCTGTCAATTTTCATACTACCTGGATATTCCAGGTAAACCATTCCAGGCATTTCAGATGAACAGCACAGAATAGTGTGACTAATGTCATGCTAAGCCACCGAAATGAGAATAGGAAGAGAGAGAGAGAGAGAGCAGTAGCTGGTGAAGAGAAAGAAACACAATCTAGATTTGATGGCACTGCAAATGTAGGTAATTTATCAAACATTATTATTTTTTTTTACCTGAAGAGACACACTAAGCTGAAGCTTGTTTACAGGTGCAACCTGTGAGCACAAGGGAGTGAAATGATTTGTGCAGGGTCATACAGTATGCAAGTCTGGGCTGTGGGATTCAAACCCTGGTCTCCAGAATTGCAGCTCAGAGCTCAAACCACTGCACTATACTGCTCCAAGCTACATATCACAAATCATGCTATCTGATATGTATGACTGATATGGAAATAAAATAGGGTATTTAACAGCATAGAATAGTTCCTACCACTTTTAAAAACTTTTGTGACATTACAAATAGCTTTAGAGTAGGAGCAATGGGAAGGACAGTAGCACATCTTAAAATGGCAGACGATATTTGTAATTACAGCTCATCCATCATTACTGGTGTTTGTTTATTTATTTATTGAAAGAGTTTTACCAGAAAAGGCCACCTGTTCCAAACTAGCCAGTTGTCAGAGGTGTCCTTGTAGTCACTCAATGTGTCAGCAAAGCTGTGTACACAGGATGGAAAGTCCCCTGAACCCCATCTCTAACCCCACCAAATGTTAACACACACTGAAATTTAAAATATTTCAATTTAAATCAAACAAACCAAAAATAATAATCATGATGTACTTTAAGGAAGTTGTACACAATGCAATATCAGCAGCAATTCTGAATAAATCCAGCGAATCAGAGTCCAAGCGATGCCCTCATAAGTCATAAAAGGGGTGGAGTTAGGGGCGGAGTTAGGGGTGTGGTTTAGTATTCGGTTTTCATCTCATCCAAAGGCGGCAACCCTATCCTTTCCAGATTTGGATTTGTGACTTGTGTGCACTAGTTAGGTGTTGTTGTGCCTTTTCGTATGCATCCCTTGAATATGCAGCGCAGTCTTAATCTTTCTGTACATTTCCAATGCACCATTAATTCTGGGAGACTGTATTTCTTGATACACTCTCATTTCACTTTGTCAGCACTGTGGAATTTTCTGGACACAAGAGAGTAGCATTTCATAAGCACTGGGGAATGTTCTGTAGTCTGAAAACAATACAATAGCATTTTGGGGATGCACATTAATTCTGGCGACTCTGTGACTATTGTACACATGACTGAGTGCACCATTAATTCTGGGAGACTTTGCATTTCTTGTTATGCTCTCATTTCACTTCGTCAGCACTGGGGAGTTTGCCGGACACAAGACAGTAGCACTGTGGGGATGCACATTAATTTTGGTGACTGTGTGGGTGGGGTGCTGCCAATATTGTTGCCACTCCGCCTTACTTCACGTTTAAAGTGGAATGACAACACAAAGTAATAATAACAAGGCCAAGTGAGCATTTCCTAAGGAGCACTCCATGTAGTGAAGCGCCAACGTGAAGTGGCCACTTCGCGCACACTTCGTAGGTGGATTTTAAATTTGCTGCATTACTACATCTGAGGTAGGACTCCTAGCAGTTCCTAGGGCTCGGCTGAAGTCACCTGCCAGCAAGGCCTTCGAAGTAGCTGGCCTGACCCCATGGAACTTACTTCCAAGATCCTTGAGAGAGTCCCCTTCATTGGAAGCCTTTAAGAGGGGTCTGAAATCCCACTACAGTAAGGAGGCATTTAGCCTATTATAACTTCTTGGCAGTATATACATCAACTTATTTTATTCAGATTTTGTTGCTATTTATCAGCTGATTTATTATCTAGTATTTTAACTTTGTGGGTATCTGAGTTAGTGTCATATTATCTTTTCTGTTGTGTTAATGTAATGATGCATTTAAAGATTGCACAGTACCCACAGCCTCTGGGAATGGACGCTATAGAAATAAAGATTTATTTAATTACAAGTTGGAAAACTATATTCAGCCTCATGACACAAGCACAAACTACAGATCCTAACCTGTGATCCATAGATCACATGCTTGGAGCAAGACAACTCTGATTTATGACATCGGGACAGCAGAATCAATCATAACTTTCTTTGCACAGGATCCTGTGTGCCGAATGCAAAGCAGAAGACCATGTATAATTTTCTTCACAGAAGGCCCTGTGGGCCTTGTGCGCCTGGCAAAATTCAGAAACACATTCATGACTTTCACCATACAGTAGCCACATGACCCGGAGCTGTAGCTTATCCATGGGTTGTGAGACTATGGCTGGTGGGGTATGTGCATTAGGGTTGAGAGCCCCAATGAACAGCACACCAAAAATTTTCCAAGACTCCTGAGACTCCAAACATGTTTTAATGTCCCTACTTTGTGTACCGTACATTCTTTAACCCTAATGTCTTTATTACAATATTTTTTTCTTGTTTTCAATGAATTTCCTTTCTTTTTGTGGTGGTGGAATCATATCATCATCCGCACATGTCCTGGATGAACCTGTGTGAAATAGAATAAAAAGAATATGTGACATATTTAAACCTTGCATCACAAACCACTTTCAGCCAGATCTCAGAGGGCCCTCTGCCCCAATATAAATGTACATCTGACCATATATACACAGGATACTGTGGGCTCCACATCAAAGCAAGAGTCCATATGGCTGTGGACACATGTAATTGCCCATCAGGATGTGGCCATGCAGGGCCAAAGTAAGAGTCTATCTTCAGATGTGCAGGGCCTAGAGGACACTGCATCAAGTTAAGAGTCTGACTAGATGTGGCTGATAAAAGAGTCCATCTGGTTTTGTCACTCATGATTCTAAAAAATTCATATGTCTTGCAAATAAACAGTATCTACACATACAAATAACAGGGATTCTTCCTTTAAGACTATTACATGGACAACATAAACCATCCCATCACCTACACTTTCTGTTTTATGTGAGAAGAAATGTGTTTCTATTACTATTTCATATTGCTAACTCATAAGAAAGCTAATTTCTTTAAATCACAAAAGCATTTTTTGTACTAAACCATAACTAAACAAAATAATTGTTTATTATGCTTTTGTCTTTTCATGATTTTTAAAAATTCCTATTTCCAGCAAAAAAGACCATATCTACCCATACAAAATAATAGCGATTCTTTTTGTAAGGGTTATATGTGGACCACACAGTCTGTCACCCCCTCCGACTACATGTTTTGTTTTCAGGGAGCAAACATTTGTATTTTTATGCTTTTGTATCAGTAACAAATAAAAAAGCTAACTGGTTCACCTGACAAGAGCATTTTTATATATAAAACCAAACCAAAATGAAAGTATGTTTTCAATATGCTTTCATTACTCATGAGTACAATAGTCTAGGATTGCTATCTCTGTCAGATAGATGCCTGCTTTATAAATTTATACTGGCATACAAAAGCATCTTAGGTAAAATCCTTATCTATCTGACTGAGAAATTGCAGGGAAGAAAAATAAATGCTTCACATAGAAAGTCTGCTTACTGTGAATTAGTTGTCCCAAAGATAAAATTAAAAAGATTGATGTATTTCTTTAGCCACCTGGTTCCCTCATATTGGAACAGTTTACCTCCTAAATTGCAACTGCTGGATGCTAAGTTTCTATCTTTAAATTCAGTAAAGTAATGGTTTTTAGATCAGGTAGCAAGTCTAGCAAAAGGCTGTTGTGGCTGATTCAGATAATGATATTATATACTGAATGCATTAACAATTTATTGTACTGCATTTTATTTATGTAAGGTGTGTATATGTGTAATTTATGTATAATAACTGGGTTAGGCTTTTTCCCATAGGGAAACCGTGGCGTAATTTGCCGTTATAAAGGAACGTTTATAACAGCAAGCATGCACACAGTTTCTCTCGCTATGTGCATGCCCAATCTACAGCTCTTCCAGGTTTTCACTGCTCTCCACCAGATTTCTTCGTCGGTCGAAACCACACCACTGCCACTATCTCTAGGCAGTAAGTAACTATTTAGAAAAAAACTTCCTAACAAAAATCACACCGTAAAGGGACAACAAAACAAGAAAAAGTAAACTGCTGCTAAGCGTCCGAGGACTCGGCTAAACATCATCCAGACCGCAGCTGCACCAGACCATTTATTTTATATAATTGGTTGTGGCGAAAAAGCCTAACCCAGCAATTATATAAAATAAAATATGGGGTGGTGCGTGTTAACTCAAATTTTACACACAACCTCAGGGTTGAATGCCTGGATAAACCACTCGAGCTTTGCTCTCGGGGTTTATATGCCATCCAACCCCTCGGATGTGTGTAAAATCTCGTTACACACACCACCCCATACTTTATTCTCTATGTAATGTAATTGTTTTGTACTAAGATCCTGGGTCACCATTTTAAATTAGTTCTGCTCAATGGTCTAACTCTTAATAAAATGAAAATGAAATCACTCGAGTTTTCCTCAAATATGTTTCCTTTTTTTAAAACTAGAAAACTTAAGCATAAAAAGTGGCTAGTAGCTTTCCTTTCACACATTTATGAACCTCTCTTAGCCAGATAGCATTCATGTACTGGGCCCCCCCAATGACTGAATGCCCTGCCTGGAGAGATCTCTGTCCTAGTCAAATTGGAGCAATTTAAACCTAGTCTCTGTCAGCTTCTCCTGGCCTCAGGATGCTGTGACTGTCTCTAGCCCACTTTTACCTCCTGGTCTCGTGTCCACTACTTCATTTCTTGCTGATATGACAACACCTATCTCTGACTGCTCTCTAAACTCCTTTGCTATTGAATGATTTCTCTTTGTCTGCTATAGTACCTAGTGAACATGCCTGTAATTTACAAACTGCGTTTTTACTCAATTTATGTTATTATGTTATGTTATTATGAATTGAAATCTATCTAATTTGTTGTATCTTAGTCTGTCTGTAACCATTTATTGTCTGACATGGAGCCTTTGTAAAGCAGTCTCTGACTCAAAGGTTTGTAATTCCTAGGATTCAATAAATAAATAAGACTTCTCAAATTACAGACCAAGGGCCAATATGCAAAAGTTTGCTCAAGCACTGACTGGTATTTCTGTGCACAAACCAGGTTTTGTGCTGGATTCCAATATTTAAAATGCTCGGTTGAAGTGACAAACAGGGTTAGCCCCCCTCCAAACCAAAATATGAGGTATGCAAATGTGTTGACAGGGATAGAAATATCAGTGAAGCTAATATACAGCAGATCTGAGCCATGCAAAAGGGTTTACAATGGTCCATTTTTGCTGCACAAATACCACTGAATAAATCCCCTTTTACTCTGAGCAATCCTAGTGGCTGCCAGAGATAGTGCAGCTTACTAGTCGGATGACTGCTGGAGGAGCACACCTTCCCCCTGTGGTCCTTGGCATCCCTCTTCCAATTACCAGTCCATAGATTACAAACAAAAAATCCCTGTTGCTAGTAGTACCCCTCTCTCTGATTGCCAGCCCATAGGAGAAATAAACTCACTGGTGCTAGTAGTTCCCCCCCATCTCCAGACTATAATGGGAATAAACTTTCTGATGCTAGTGGCCCCTCATCCAATCACCAGCCTGTAGTAGGAATAAACTCCTTGATGCTAGTGGCCCCCCTTCCCTCTGATCACCAGCCCATATTAAAAAAAAAAAAACTCCCTGGGGCTAGTGGCCCCCTCCCTCTGATTACCAGTTCATAGTGATTAAACTCCCTGGTGCTAGTGTTCCCCCTCCCTCTGATCACCAGGGAGATATTGTTATTATGGGCTGGTGATCAGAGGTAGAAGGACCACTAGCTTTAGGGAGATTTTTTTCACAATGGGTTGGTGATCAGTGGGTGGGGGAACCACTAGCACCAGGGATAGCTACATATGTCTTGGACCAGAGAAGGTGGGCCATGCTGCACTAATCTGCCCCCACTGCCCATGCAAGTGGGCCCATACTGGGCATGCAAATGGACTTTTAGCACCTTGCATGCTCAATTAACTCATTTACAAGGGTCCCTTTGAAAATTGCAGATACCGCTCCAGCATTATCCACTCTTGTGGCCCACATTGAAAGCCATGTCTGGGCAGCACTATTTGACTTAGCACTGTGCTGACATGGCCCTATATTCAGTCAGATAGCGCCGGTGTGCTATCGAACTGCATATAGCATCCTCGGACCCTCAGGCAATTACAAGTGCAGTACAAACCTTTGCAATCTTCTTTGAATTTTACTGAATATCAGCCCCAAGACTCAACCATGTTTAATTTAGTTCAGTTCAATTCAATTCAGTTTTATTTTACCAGGAATACATCATTGAGAGGACTAATTTACAAGGCAGTCCTGGAAGGGCAAATATGAAGAACAAGAGGATGCAAAACAAATAAGACAGCAGATGCAAACCACAACAGTTATTCAAAATGCAGGAGCAGTAACTCTAAAAAAAAAATAATACGGTTCTATAACATTTAGTTGCAGTGGGTAACATGGTAAGATACACAATAGGATTATATATCAGCTAGGGAATACATGTACTGTAGCTATTACTGTTGATCAGGAGGATGGAAGAAAACAGGCAGTGAGAGGGGGACGGAAATCTGGGTAAGTGTGTCAGGAGAGTATGTAAGGGGTAAGGTGGAGGGAGAGGGGGAGTTAGAGGAGAGGGACAAGGAGAAGGAAGGAGGGTAGGGCAGGGGAGTAGTAAGGGGAGAAAGGGGTAGGGTGCAAAAGGCAGCAGTTGTGAGTGCTCGAAGTGTTTAGTAGGGGTGAAAGGGAAGGGGAACACAGGGCCACTGCACAGTCAAGCAAAACAGTAACAATTTACCATTAGTGTTTGTCTGAGCAGAGACTTGAACACACTTAGTCCAACAAGTAACTTAAGTTTAAGGTTATCTTGTAATGTGTTCCATGCAGAGGGCAAAGCATGTCTTACTGACGCAGAACCAAACCTTGTTCTAATCTGAGGAATATCAAAGGTTATATAAGAGTTTCCTGAGGGAGTAAGCACAAGTGTCACATTTGAACAATGAACAAATGTAAGGGGGAAGTTTCAAAGTTAATGCTCTATACACCCAAAGGGCTGTATTACCCCCCCTCCTAGCATTAAGAAAGAACCAACCAATCATTGTGTAAAGGGCACAATGATGCGTCCTATAGGGAGCATTAGTTACAAATCTTATGGCCCTAAGATAAAGTGTGTCCAAAGTGGATAGAGATTATTTAGGGCTGTGGCTACAGATAAAGTCTGAATAATCGATCAGTGGCATAAAGGTTGTTTGTACCAGCCTTAATTTTGCATCATATGTGAGCAAATGCTTTATATGGTAAAAGATCCTATGCCTGTGTCATAATTTTTTGGCTGTTTCTTCAATGTGCATGGCAAAGGTTAGTTTACAATCTAACCAGAATCGGAGATATTTGAATTTAATGACAGGTTCAAGGATCTCCCCAAGGATGATCCTGATGTGGTATTTACTATCCAGAGAATTAACAGGTACTTCTATATTATTAGGGCTGAGGAGCATGATTTTTGTTTTTTTTTGGCATTGAGAAGTAGCTTTAAACAGAGAAGATTTTGTTGTAGTTGGTCGAATTCACATTGTAGCTCAAGACAGGCAAGGTGAAGAGAGGGCCTTGCGACATATAGGACAGTATCATCTGCAATAGGTGGACATTAGCGGCACTAATGCTGCTATCAATTTTGTTAATATAAATGGCAAAAAACACAGGTCCAAGTATGGATCTCTTCGGTACTCCTCTCAGGAGAGGTTTTAAGGGAGAAAGAGCACCACTGGCTTTCACCTGTTGGCACCTACCAGTTACATAACAAGAAAACCATTTTACTGAAATGTTATCCAAGCCAATATTATATAATATGTCCAACAACAACTGGTGATCAACAGTAGCAAAAGCCTTGCTTTGGTATAGGAAAAGTGCAGAAGCATAATTTTTAGTGTCTAATGACATTAACCAATCATCTGTAGCTTTTGCCAAAGCTGATACCGTCCTATGTTTAGGCATGAACCAGGATTGAAGGGGTTCAGGTAATTATCGACTTCAGGTAATCTCTCAATTGGGTATTGACTAATTTTTCTAGTAACTTGGACAAAATAGGCAGTAATGAAATTGGACAGTAGTTGTTAAGGTCACTTTGCTCTCTAGATTTGAACAACGGGGATAACATGGCTATTTTCCAGACTGAGGGAATGTCATCATGTGAGAGTGATAGATTAAATAGGTGAGTAATAGGAGGAGCCAGGAAGTTGTATCCTACTTTTAGAAAGAACGGTTCCAATAAGTTGGCTCTGGCACTTTTGTTAGGGTCCAAGGCCAGTAGCAGATTTTCAACCTGCTTAAGGGAGACAGGACTGAAACTAAATTGGGTGGATTGGTGCCTGGTATTTGAGGATAGTTGGGTAGGACCTCCGGCAGGGGACTTTGGGACTAACTTACCGGATGGGGGTGAATCGAACACCAATCTGGCTGTAGTGAAGTGATTTTTCAACTGATCCAGGATATCCTTACTGTTTGTGAAAATTTGTGACATGGCTATAATTCTAGTAGGGAGGAAAGAAGACAAACTGGGACCTTCAATTTCTCTCAGTATTTGCTAGAATTTGGCAGCATTGCTTTTGGATGATTCCAGTGCAGCCCTATAGTAGTTATCCTTTTCTGTATGAATAAGCCTTGTACAAAGGTTCCTTGCCACTCTAAAGGTGACCCAGTGTGAATCAGTTTTAGTCTTACAGGCTTTCTTCCATAAGCGGTCTCTGTTTTTTAATGCCAATTTTAGTGTATCACAAAACCAAGGACAGCTTCTTTTCCTGGGTCTGATTTTTTTTTCATTGGCTTATGTTTCTTGATCACATCCAGGACCAAATTAAGAAAGTGAGTACAAGCCTCCACTACAGATGGTGCCAAATAGAAATCCTGCCACTGAATCTCACCAAGGTCTGCAAAAAAATTGGTTTTATTAAATTTATGAGGGTTCCTTTTGAAAATAAACTGGGCTTGGTAATTTGCTTTTGAGAGCAGCCTCACACAGGCAATGGCACTGTGATCACTGATATCATTGTGAAATACTCTGGTGTGTGCAATTTTTTGTAGCCTATTGGAAAAAATTAGGTCAAGAAGGGAACTACGTTCTGGGTTGCATAAGTTAGGCCATGTAGGTTTGCAAATTAATTGGGTGAGACCAAGTGAATCACAGAGATTTTTTTAATGGTTCAGAACATCGGGAGTACCAATCCAAGTTGAAATCGCCCATACAGATGCATTTGGAAGAGGTGTCCCCTAGAATCTTTTTAAAGTGGGGGATAATCCTAAGGCCACCAGTGGGGGATCTGTAACACCCGATAATATGAACAGGTTCACTAGAGGGAAGGGATATTTTTAAGGTAAGGCTCTTAAATTCTTTAGCTATGGAGGTTGAGTCAAGAATGGTGACCTCGTATTTGTCCTGGACATAGACTGCAACCCCCCCATCCCCTAGCTGCCCTAGCTGTTCCCTATATGTTGTAAGAGGGAATGTTGATAGCCTGATTTGCTGTAGATGCTTTTAACCAGGTTTCAGAAACTACTAATACATCTGGAGAAGTGTGAGATACCCAGGCTTTTAGCAAGTCAAACTTTTTAAGCAGACTACAGGCATTAATGTTCAGGAAGCTAATGCTCTTTTGGGAAGGTTGGTCTGTGGGAGCCAGAATTGGTGTGGGTGGACCAGGGTTTAGTTCAATATTTCCTGAACACAATCGCAGTAGCATGAGGAAGTTCTTGAAAGCATTGAACAGTGATTTACGTAGCAACTGATGACAGTTGATTGGATAGTGAAATCTTGGGGGGCACACAAATACATACAAGGGCGGGGAATGCTATACAAAGACAGCCACATGAATAGGTATCCTTACAGAAGAGGAATGAGCATAGAAAATGGTCAGGGACTGGCTTGGCTCGAGCTGACTCAGATAATAGGTCCCTAAAGGATAGACTGCGATATGCGACAGTTGTGCATTAAATGAGGGAGAGATACAAACTGACTGCATCGGCAAGGTACTGCAGGGGTTAAGATCTGTGTGCACCTCTAGGAGTGGATGCTCTAATATGAGAGTGACATAAGAAAAGACTAGTAGGTGGGGTAAGAGGAGATGTGCAGAGCAGGGTGAAGTCATTTAAAAAAAAAAGAGTTCAGGGAGCTGGTTAAAGCCTGGAGCAGGGAGCAGGGGCAAGGGACTTAGGCTAGCTGTTCAACTGCAGTGCAATGTTAAGGATCATGACAGAATTATCAAGCAGCCAAGATGCAGTCAGTGAGCTGTAGCTAGAGGGCACCACAGAAACAGCCGACAGCCAGTGGCAGTGTGACATCTTGAGAGATGGTGCCAATGCTTGCATTGGCTGGCAAAAGCTGAAGGAGGTTCCCCAAGGACAACTAAAAAGGGATCACCAATAGGATATGTGAAGGTGGAGACATAAGCTGGGAAAGAGCATTTAATAAAGGCTGCATTGAAGGATGGCAGGGCAGGCAAAAATTCTCCTGTGCTGAGCTGAAGTAGTTAAGTTTCAACAGGGCTGAACTTTTATTTTTAGCAGGGCTGGGGTAATCAGCCAAAAAGGAAGTATATGAATTTGCACCAAACTCAGCTAAGCTATGCAGTTTAAATGAATAAGTGGCACCAGCTCAACTATGCAAATTTAGGTAGAAATAATTGGCATCGACTGGGGCTACAATTCATACAGCTAGGCTTAGATTAATTTAAACAAAGGGCTCAAGCAACAAAAGTCCAAAAAGGAACAGCAAAGTAGGCAGAAGCAGCCAATCAAAGGCTAGCTGTAGTTCCAGGCAGCCAATACAAGCTGCCTTTTTCAAGCTACAAGGTTCTGAAGTCAGAGGAACGTACCTGTGGTTGTTTGGAGAGCAGGCGGGCAGTCTTGAGGTGTGAAGCTGGCCGAAGGAGGGTGCTGGGCCACGGGCCAGTGGAGGAAGCCTGCTCGAGCAGGAGCCTGTGGTTGTTTGGAGAGTAGGCGGGCGGTCTTAACGTGTGCAGCTGGCCAAAGGAGGTTCAGTGTGCAAAGATTATAGAAGACATTTTTCAAAGTATGAAAGTATTTCACCATACCATGAGTACCAATGGCCGTAGTCTAGGTAACAAGCTCACTCAACTGGTGACCTTGATGTAAGAGGGATGCTGGACATTGTGGAAGTCACAGAAACATGGTACACAGAGAACCATGACTGGGATGTCAACATACCAGGGTACGCAATCTATAGGAGGAACAGTGAGAGTAGAAGAAGAGGAGGAGTAGCTCTCTATGTAAGGGAAGGGATCAAAGCAATGGGACTAAAAGGTAAAAAGGGAGGAGAGGAGGCACCTTGGGTCACCCTGGAGACTGGAAATGGCACCACAATCTGCACAGGGGTTGTATACAGACCCCAGTCTCAGGGAGAGGAAATGGGCAAGGAAATGATAGAAGGCATCCTCAGGATGGCAAAGAAAGGGGAGATATTACTGATGAGGGACCTGAATATGCCAGATGTTAACTGGAGCATCTTTGCTGCAGCTGCATCCAAGTGCAGGGCCATTCTCAATGCCCTACATGGGGCATACCTCAGACAGCTAGTGTTGGAACCCACTCGGGAGGGAGTAATCTTAGATGTGGTACTCTCAAATGAGGATGGAGAGAGGATCTCAGATCTAGAAGTGGGTAGCCATCTGGGAACAAGTGATCACCAAACAGTGTGGTTTATGATAAACTCAGCTGTAAAGTCAAGCCATACACAAGTGAGGGTACTGGACTTCAGGAGGGCTGATTTTGTCAAAATCTGAGAGTGCCTCAGGAAAGCGCTAGCAAACGGGCAAGAAGGAGGAGTAGAGCAACAATGGGTAAACATCAAAACTGCCATCACAGAGGCAACAAGCCTTTGTGTGAAGCAAATAAACAAATCAAAACAAAGAAAAAAACACTATGGTTCTCAGAAGAGGTGGCGGAGAGTTTAGGGAGAAAAAGATGGCAATCAGGAAGTATAAGGAAACACAGAAAGCGCAGGACAGAGAACTGTACCAGTTAAAGCAGAAGGAAGCAGGAAGAGAATCAGAATAGCATTGCTTCAAATTAATAATAGTTTCTTTACTATGAAAACTGAATTAATAGCACTGCAACTACAATTTGCTGGTGAGCTCCTTTGGCTCAGAAGGATGACTGAAACATCCTGATTAGAAAACTGCTGCATCCTGGAAAGTGGGGACAAAGATCAACTAAAATAATGCATTGTGCTCAATTGTAAGCAAAACAAATTTATGGATTTCAAAAATAAAGTAGGCAAACTCTGACATACAAGGCAAACAGGAATGAATTTATATGTAAATTAGGGACTTTTGCATAACATCTCTTGGACAAGGTTTTGCACATTGTGTTCCAATATATAGAAGGTTTTATGTTGAGAACTGCCTGTAGACAAAGTTAAATGGAAAAGGGAACACAAGGGTAAGCACTCACATGCACACAGAGACACACACACACATATATATATATATATATATATACTGTATATATATATATATAGTGGTGTGGTCGCGCCACTGTAGTTAGGGTTCAGTTGTCACTTCTATGTTAAACTCAAAATTTTGCGTGTTAATAACTTTGGACCTGTTCAATGGATTTGCCTTAAATTTGGAATGCGCGGTGGGGCATGGTAGATCTCTTGATCTCCTGAATTGCATTTCAGTTGGACTTACGGTCTTTGCATACGAAAATGCTGAAAAATGCAAAATTATCCGTTTTTGGAGGCAACTTTGGGGATTTTGGATATGGCCCTACAAGACCGTCGTGTGGCATGCTACTCTGCGAGATAGCTCTTTTGAAAGAGCTCTGGTGGCCAAACATGCCGCTTTTCATTTGATGAAAACATATTAAGGGATTCAAAAATTATGCCACTTTTAAGTTCCCATGATAAGTCAATGGGAAAATTTATATGTATGTTTTGCGAACAAAGAATGGGGTTCTGGACATCTCGTCCCTCCTGGCGATCAAAGAATTTGCAGCCTTGCAGTTCAAGAATCTTCTTCTCAGAGAATTTAAAAAATTTTTTGATTGTGAGGTCCACCATCTTATTTTAAATTTCCGATCAGAAAAACACAAATATCTAGGCTCAGGGGTCACTTCTGAAGTAAAACATGGATGGGTTTTACTCAGGGAACGCCGATCTATCAAGCCATGCCTTTTGTTTCATCCAAATGGGTCAAAAAATAGAGTTATGACCTTTTAAAATCTTCATTTGTGGCTCACTAGTGATCTTTGATCGCGAGCCTGCAAATTCTTTGATCGTGAGGTTCTTTGATCGCGATCGTGCATTGCAAGCGAGGGATGAGATGGCCAGATTTCAAAATCTATTTTCTCAGCCCAGGGGTGCCCTCTGAAGTTAAATGAGGGTGGGTTTTGCTCAGGGGGCTTCATTCTGCTCCATCTGAATAAAATACATCATGTTTTCAAAATCCCCTGGTAGTCTAGTGGCCCCCCGATCTGTATCAAAAGAACAATGTTCTGCATTTCCCTGATAGTTTAACACCCACGCCCAATGTGTATTTAATAAAATAATACTTTGTCTATCCCTGATAGTTTAGCGGTCCCCCTGAACTGCATAAAATTAATCTTGTTGTCCACATGCTTAGTAGTCTAGCCCCCTCCCGATCATAATAGAATACATTATGATCTCCAGTTCCCCGGTAGTCTAGTGGCTCCAATGTGTATTGCAGAAATAATGCTTTGTATATCCCTCATAGTCTCAGCAACCCCCGATCTGCATATAATATTGTTGTTCATATCCCTAGTAGTCTTGCACACTCATGATAAAATAGATATATCTGCCATTTCTGGTAGTCTGAGTGGCCCCCACCCCCACTCAGTTAGTTAGTCACCCAGCACCTTCATCATTTTTCCCCCTGCCAGCCAGCAGCTCATTCTCCTCACCCATGGCCAGCCACCGACTGTGTACAGCGCTAATGCACAGAGGTGCTGATAAATTATTTCTGAGCACCTCTTGCATTAGCACTGCTAATACACACAGTCAGTGGCTGGCTATGGAGGTGAGAGGGCTGTGCCAGTTGCTGGCTCGGAAGGTGGTGGTGTGCTGGGTGGCCTGGCACAGTGAGGTGGGTGGTGGGGGGCCACTAGACTATCAGGAAATGGCAGCTCATCATTATTTTATCATGATGGGAGGGGGCCGCTAGACTACCAGGAATATGAACAACAATATTAATTTTATACACATGGGGGGGGAGGTGCTAGACTACCCAGGATATACAAAGCATTATTTATGAAATACACATTGGGGGCCACTAGACTACCAGGGAATTGGAGATTGTACTGTATTTTATCATGATCGGGGGGGGCGCTAGACTACCAGGGATATGGACAACAAGATTAATTTTATACAGATCTAGGGGATCACTAGACTACCAGGGATATACAAAGCATAATTTTATTAAATACACATGGGGGCGCTCTAGACTACCAAGGAAATGCAGAACATTATTCTTTTGATACAGATCGGGAGGGCGCTAGACTACCAGGGATATTGAAAACATGATGTATTTTATTCAGATGGTGAGATCGAGCCCCTGGAAATCTACACTATTTAACTTCCTAGGCACCTGGCTGAGAAAATAGTTTTTTTAAATCTGGCCATCTCATCCCTTGCTCTTCATTTGCGAGTGTGCAGTTTCTTTGATCGCGAGCCTGCAAATTCTTTGATCGCACGATTCTTTGATTGTGATCGTGAGCGAGGGATGAGATAGTCAGATTAAAAAATCTATTTTCTCAGCCCAGGGGTATCCTAGGAAGTCAAATGAGGGTGGGTGTTGCTCAGGGGGCTTCATTCTGTCAAACCATGGCAGTGGTTCACCACAATTACTTCAATTTTTAGATTTATAGCATTTTTTATTCTTTGTTCGTGAGCCTGCAAACTCCTTGATTGTGAGATTCTTTGATTGCCATCTTTGATAGTGGGGGGGGGGGCAAGATGGCCAGATTTTTTATAATGGAATAGATAGGGAAATTTTACCAATCTTTAAAATTGAATATCTCAGAAATGGTTTGGTCTTTTTACTTGAAATTTGGATGTTTTTTTACGGCATGTCCTGTAAATGTGAATTATGGTGTTTACATGTTGGAGAAAAAATTCTTTTCGGAGATATTCCGTGACACATTTACGTGTTGCAGACAATGTTTTGGATTGTGCTGGTGGCTTGAAATTGATAGGGTGCCTAGCCTTAGTGTCATGGATTTAGTTTTCAGTTGTGTGTTCTAAATGTCTACAGGTGTGGAACTGTGCCACTCTGATAAATGAAAATTTCAAATGTTGATATGTTATATCTCAGAATCGGTTTGGTCTTTTTTACTTGAAATTTGGAGGGTGTTGACAGCATGTTCTGTAGATGTCAATAGCAGTGTTTATGTGTTGGACAATATATTTTTTGCAGTGATATTGTATGGTGCAGTTTACATTTTGTGGACAGCATTTTCTATTGGTCTAATAGATTAACATTTGTTTAGTTGCTGGCCTTGCTGTTGTCAATGTACTTTTTAGTCATTGGATGTGTAATGTGGCCTGACACTTACAAGTCAGTGGGAGCGCGGGGTCCAATGGGCCCCGTGCTACCACCAACTTGCTATAACTTTCTACTTTTCTATTCTTTTCAGTGCAGGAAATTTATGCAAAACTGACACGCATTGTTAGGTTCTTCTACAGCAAAAAAGTAGTGAAATTGATTTTAAGGTTCCACCCTTACACCCACCCCACCCCAGCCCCACCAACAGGCTTCGGGTGCATTGAGTTGTCAGCCCTAACTCTCACCCCATCCTATGTGTAAACAAGCTTGAGGTGGTGCAGTGTAGGGAGAATGGGGTGAGAGTTAGGGCTGATGACCCCAACGCACACCCCATTGCTTGTTGCTGGGGTTAGGGTGGGGGGGTAGGTTGCAAGGGGTGGGAACCCTAAAATCAAATGTCCTCACTTTTGGGCTGTAGAAGAACCCTAACTGATGCATTAACAAAGTTTTTTGCATAGAATTTCCTTACTTTTTAAGAAAGAACTCATGCAGGTCCAGTTGGGCTGCATGCTGTGACGTAAGGGCTGCCTGGAGCATGGGCCGTCCAATCTGGCCATCCTGTGCCGGGTGAGCAGCGCCAACCTGGCTTGTGGGTGGAGGTTGTTGCTGCTGCTGGGCATGGTGGGGCAGCTGTAGTTGTGCCTGTGGTGGCAGCTGCTGGTGAGCAGGCTACTGTTGAAACTGTGGGCCTGCAGAGGTAGCTCCATGCTGCAGGGCTGGCACCATGACCTGCGGCTGTTGGAACATGTCCACTGGGGTACAATGGCCAACCCCACAGCTGACAGCCTCAGGCTGAACAGTGCCATGTGGCTGTGCACCCCCACCCCAACACTGCTGTGTGACTGTCCCCTGTCCCCTGCTGTTCCCACTACATTGTCACAAAAGGCAGGCCCTCCCACTAGCAGAGTGATATTGTCTTCTGCTACCTCTGAGCCATGGTCACCAGTGACAGTGAGTGTCACCACCTGCTCGCCACTCAGGTCTTCCACCTGTGCATCCTCAAATCCACCTATGGCCTCCAGGTAGGCTGCCTCCTCCTCCAACGACCCTGCATAGCCAAGATCGTCCTGTGTTCTTTGGCCACACACTGTCCCCACCTCCAATGCCACTGCAGGACCCAGCATGATGACCATACCTGATGTTGAAGGCCGCACCTCTGCAGAGTCATCCTCTGCCTCCCGTACCACTGTTCCAGGCACCACCTGAGTCTCAGCCTACTGGGCACCCATCGCTGTGCAGGAACAGAGATGGTGTCAGTGTCCAGTATAGTGAACAGGATGCCAACACACCACCATTACCATCACCTCATGCACCCCAACAATGTGTGCCTCACAGCATGCCTGTGCAAACCCCACTGTGCAGACCATGCATATGCATGCAATGCCCCCCCATGGACACACCCTGTCCCACATTGCACATGCGTTAGCAACCTGTGCACCACCAACACATGCACACCACAGTGCTGTACCTACACTACAACAACATTGTGACAGAATCATGCATGCCCCCTGCATGCACTGTGATGGTGGAAAGCTGTGCCACAGCCCCATTGGTGCTGGGCAGTCAGTGGTGGTCAGATGCTGCATACATACCTGCCCTGGGTGGTATGACTGGTGTTTCACAACCACCATCCTCAACCCCACCAGCATCCATTGGCTACAGGGTGGAGGCCACCAGCACCAACAGTGGGTCCCACTCCCACTGCTCCATGGGCTGTGGTCCACTGCCTGTCCACAGCCACTCACGCAGTCTTTGGGCCTCCTCCTCCTTGGCATGGTGCAGCAGGTTATTCCATCACTTCCTGACAGCATCAGTGCTAAGCCCATGGCCACCCACGGCATTGACCTCTACTGTTATCTCATCCCACATGTGCTACACAACTGCATCTATGGCCTACTCCTCCTCAGGACCATTTTCCTGTCCTTTACAGAATGTACAAGTGCTTTTAGCTTGTCCCCAGAAAACTTGTGGTCCCATAGCCACTCCTGTCCTGCAGTGTCCCCTGTGTAGGAGAGTGAATGCACAGGTTACACGTACGTACACTGTGTGCACAGCTGGAGCAGTTCCCACTGGTCATGGCACACCACACACCCACCAGGCATTGTCCGCCTCTGCATGCAGCAATCACAGCACATGCAGACTGCACCATGCAGTGCTAGGGATGCCGGAACACCACCACATGGGCTGCCCAGTGGTGCCTGCACAGGCAGTGCTGACACTGCCTGTGCCACTGGCCAGTGGTGTGTGTCCCTGCAGTGCAGGATGCACATGGCGTCATAGAAAGTGCATTCTGTGCCCATGTGGCATACCTGCATGCACTCTGCATGCTCACAATGGCATGCATCAATTATCTGGCATGGGGGAATAAGCAGGCAGTACTGGGTGTTTAGGTCCATGCTGGCAGGCCACCCCCGGGACACGGCCACTGAACCTGTGGACCTGGTCACACCCAGTTGTGTGCCCCACAGGCAGTGCAAGCCACCACAATGGTGTGTACCCCTGGGACAGTGTTGCACAGCCGGAAGCCCACACATGTACAGACAACAGCACAGGCCCAGCAATGTGGTAGACTGTATAGTGGAATGCTGATATGCATGACCTCCCATGCCTGGAATATGCCTGTTATGCTGCAGTAGTGTTGTCATTCTCTTGGTCTGTTGCAGTAGTGATGTTACTACTGCTGCGGAACCACCTGGAATGCAGGCACATTGTTGCTTTCCACTCTCGCCCACTGTCGTGACAGAAGTGTAGGACCCCTAGAGACTGCACAAGTCAGTGTCACTATGAAGATGAGAACCATCAACCACAATGCACACATGTCACACAATAGTACTATACACTATGGAATCTGAAGGGTGTGCAACTGTATGTTACCTCAGGGTTCTGATTCCTATGGCCCTCTTGAGCATTGCACATGAGGTCAGAAAAAATATGACTCCCTCTGTGGCAGTACACACTGGTTGTGCATATCTGCCCGTCCAGTAATCACCATGTGTGTCTGGCATCAGTTCAGAATCTGCATTGTTGTTGGACCCCTACACAACTGTACACATGTGTTGATGTGCATGTCCCAACCCACATCCCTGTAAATTACCACAGCCTGGCCTGCATGCTGTACAGACCTGCCTGCTCTTGCTGACTCTCCAGAGACATCCTGATTCCATGCTGCTTAACCCACACCTGCACAACACTGCAGTCCCGATCAGTAACACAGGCGGAGCACTGTTTGCCCTTAAATAGCCTGGCTGGGCAATCAGGCCCCTTAGGCATGCAAACGAGGCTGTAATGATATGGTAATCACCCTCATGTGTTAGCATCGGGCAAGCGACTAGCACTGGGCAAAGGGCTAGCACTGGACTAAATTGTACTTGTGAAGTGCCGTGATATGGCATTTGCGCTGCGCTGCATGGCACTGTGCAACTGCAACGCATGTGCGGTTGTCCCGAGTACCAAGCTAACACATCTGTACTATGCAGCATAGTGCTGTGCTGTGGTCTTTTGCACAGTGCCTCTGCACATGCTCGCCAGTGCTACACCAGGTTCGTGTCAGGGTCACACATGCGCATTGCACATACGTCTGGGTTGTGAGGCACCACGGCATGCAACAGTGTGGTGCTATTGTACAGACTGGGATTAGGTGCAGGGTGTGTCCCAGTGAGGTCCTGTAGCCACAACAACTGGATTGCCATGGTTGAGCGACATAGGCAGCATGCAGTAATGCACAGGGACAGGCATTGGGGGGGAGGCAGAGACTGCAAATCTGGTGCAGCTGATGCAGCAACAGCAGCACAGATGCCTGTTTGGGGAGGTCCAGGAGGGTGACCTACCACACCAGCAGGTGTGGGCCTGAATTGCCCACCACCTGTCTGCCAGGACAGGCATCCCACATGACAGGGAAAAATGCAGGCACCGTTACGCCAACCTGAGGTGCAGGCAGTGGCAGCAGCTGCAGTGTTACCAACAGATGGTGCAGGATGGGATGGTGCCAGTGCATGGTAGGTGTTGCCACACAATGCACAGATGCATACCATGTGCATCTGTCTGCAGGTGTATGTGTGAGAGACTGTGTGTGGGTGTGTGTCTGTGTGTGGGTATCACTGTGTGTGTATGTGTGTGATCACACAGGCATGAATGTGTGATGGGAGGTTTGCCTGGGCATGGGCATGTGTCTCCTGACACATACCTGCCCATGTGGCTCAGGTGGCTGGCCTGCGGCCATGGGTCCCTTGGGTGACACCGTGCAACAGGGCAGCTGGGGGTGGTGCACAGTGGTGATACCACATCCACTGATTATGCAGTGCTGGACATTGTGTGGTGCCTGTTACAGTGTCCCTGGATGTTGCCTTGCAGTCCTGTTGTGTGCAACCTTCACGCATGCCCATGGCACTGACTTCCAAGCTTTGGGATGCTGGCAGGGGGACTAATCACAGCTGTGTCCTGTGGCTGACACCAGTGTACTGCTGCGGGGCTGTTTCCTAGGCACATGGTCCACCTCCACCACAGTGTGTGCGGTATGCCAATGGCTGCCTGCATGTGGAGCCAGTCCACTGCAGTATCACCATGCTGACATGCCCTGTGTGCACAGCACACATGCAGTGGACCATGGTGGCATCACATGGCCAGGATACAGCATGATTGGGGGCACTGTGTGCCAGCATTGGGGGTTTGGACAATGTCCATGGGTCATGCCATGCCAACTGTGGTTTGCTTTTGGGGTTGTGAGTTACTCTGGCTACCATGGCCACTGCTATGTCGTCTATTAACATAGCTGTACCCTCTTTCCACTGCAGAGTGAATCAAGCAGACCAGCCCAGGGGGAGGGTGCCAGGAGGAGTCCCGGCCAACTGGCAGGAGCATCCTGAGGGTGCCGACCATACCACAGTAGGCCAAGGAGAGTAGCCCTGAGGACATGGGGCCTATTGCGTGAGTACATTTGTTATCTACATACTGCTGTGCTTATAGCTTGTGTGGGTCCTTCCATGGGCTGCCGTTACTCATCCTGCTGAATGCATGGCCATGTGCATGGTACCACGGTGTGTGCACCATTGTACTGTGTTGTCCACCAGTGTGGCAGGGTATGGCTTGTGTCTGGGTGAGTGGTTGCCTTTTCACTGTGGCAGGGGGGCCTGTGTGGGGTCTCTGTGCTGTACAGGCCTGTGTTGGCATGCCCAACTGGCATTGCCATTCCCAATCCGTAGCTGGTGTTCCTGTTCTGCCACTTACATGGCAAGTGTATGTTCTAGGTGCATGCCACTGTAGTACACACTGTATGGTATAGGGGTTATTCATGGCAGCATCTACCAGTAATCAGCCTCTCCCTACAGGTTTGTGTGCTGTGGAGTATGGCCGATGCTGTGGCTTTGGGGGCCTTGGCACAGGCAGTCTGGTGGTAAGTCACTGTGCCTGCACTGGGTTGGTGTGGTGCCCTATTGTTGTCCCAGCAATTGTTGCTCCACACATCATGTCTGCCTATTGCATATGGCAGTGGAGGGGCTATGCTGTTCCCCATCCAGCTGCCACTCCACTGTCCTTGCTGTGACTGGTGTATGCAAGCCATTCATGCTTGGGGGTACATGGGATGGTGGACTGTGGTGGCATGGGATTCATTGGTGCCACTACTGCACCTATTATTGTGCTCATCAGTGGGGTGTGTGGCACCTGCCATACCATGGCCACTTGTGTGACACTGTATTGGGCATGTGTTTGGACCACTGCTGTCCTGCCACTGGTGGACCATGGCCTGTGGTTGTGTGCACCATGGGTTGTGCCATGCATGCCTGTGTTCTGCATGCTGCTGCAGTGTGTGATGGCTGCGAGCATGCCTTGCTGTTCTAGCATACAGGCTGCATGCCATCATACTGTGTTGTTGTTGTGCCAATTTCAGTAGTGGCTGTGCTCTGCATTGTGTTACATTATTCAGTTCCTATGGGCAGCATGTCTCAACGTGTGTCAGCCCATGTTCATGTCGTCACATGGCCCACTGTTGCTGCTGTCTCAAGGACTGCCTGCATGGCAGCATTGTATCACTGTGTGCAACATGGGGTCCGGTGGTGTCTACTATGCCGTGGTGTTGTCAGTGGCCTGCCACTCATATTCATGTCCATTGGGTTGTCAGTTGTTGCCTGTGTCATCCAGCTGTTGGGTGTGCATTCCATTGTCTTCCACATCACCACATGGTCATGGCTGTTGGGACATGCTGTCCATCCCTGTGTTGCCACCTGTGGCTGCATTGTGCCTCCATGCTGGTTTCCCAACCTCACATGCACCCCCTTCCTCCTGTAGGTCCAAGGACCTCCTCCTTGTGGGTGACCAGGCCAGAGGAGTTGGAGGGGACAGATGACCTCCTGCACAAGCTTGTTCAGCAACAGAGAATCATTGTTGAGCAGCAGGTGGTGCTCATATCTGAAACAAGGAGGGTGGCTGCTGTGCTGGAGGCAAGACTGCTGGAACCATCGGGCATGCAGCAGTGACACTGTTCACCTTTCCGTTTGCTTTGACCCCCCCAAATGGACTTCTTGTTTTGCTGCCGCCTTCTGTTCCTGTAATATTTCTGTGCCCCCTTCCCTTTTCCCTCCTTTTTTATTTCAGTTATCCATACCTGCATTTAGTGTATATGTTTTCATTCTTGTTGATTAGTGTTTTGTAGTACTGGTGGTGGTGGTGGTGGGTGTGTTAATGGTTGTAATGGTAGAAGATGTCGTTGTAGCAGTAGTAGTAGTATTAGTAGCAGCAGTAGTAGTGGTAGTAGTAGTAGCATTAGTAGTGGTAGTAGTAGTATCATTTTTAGCTGTAGCATTAGTAGTATTAGTTGTAGTAGTATTCATAATAGTAGACATATTAGTTGTAGTTGTATATGTAGTTGTTGTAGTATTTGTCTTACTGTTGTTCCATCATTGTTTGTATATATTTTTGTTCTTGTTGTTGCTGTTCTGTTTTTTTTTTATATTGCCTTTATTTTGTCATTATTCATTATTACATTCCACTTTAATGACCTTACTGGGTCCAATGTCGTTTTTGGGTGCATAGGGTTTACATAGGTTTCTCCTGTGCTTTGGTTTCCATTCAGGGTTCCTGGGTGTTACCCGGCCTTGCCATGGCTGGGTGTGTAGCATATTCTGGGTTCTGCACTTCTGTCTGCTCTTGGGGTCACTTTCAGTGCTGTTCTTCTTTGCATGTGCTCCAGGGCTCAGCATGCTCACCTCTGCACTGTGTTTCTGTGGGTGCATGCAATGCCTGTCTGGGAGCTACAATCAGTGCTGTCTTATTTGTCATATTCAGTGCTGTCTTCTTTGCTATATTCAGTGCTGTCTTATTCCCTGACTGCTTTTGCTCTGCACTCCAGGCTGTTTGCCTGGCTTCCTTTGCATGCTACATTCAGTGGGTTTTGTGCTGGGCTATTCTTTTTGAATATAGCAAGCTTTTTGCTCCGGGCTACTTTTGCCTGCCGGGCAGTGCTAATTGAAGTTCTGGGGCAAAGTTTTGAATATCTGGCCCACAGTGTCTAATTTTCAGTTAGATTCTGCTTTACTAATTTTTTAGCTAGGTAGACTGAAGAACTGACAGGTTGCAATCCCTCTTCACTCATTGTTTCACATGCTCTCCTTCTCCTAAGGATCTCTTAGACAGGAATACTGTATATCTCAATAGTAAATAACTGCACAGATAGTGCAGCTGTTCTTGACTCTCCCTTTAATGCGGCTCTGTATGTACAGGATACAACAGTTTAATCAATCCGGGCCAAGGAACAATTTCAAAAAGTTCTCAATGGATTACACAACTCAGTTATATATATTTAATGCAATGAATTACCCCAGCCACAGCTGAACCTGAAATTGCATTTCCTGGGCTCTCTCAGACCCTTCGACATACAATATATATTGCGATGTTCACATAAGTTTGTACACCACCAAGGTACCACCATATCTATTGAATTGGATTAACCAGTCCTGAAAAGGATTCTGTAAGGTTGGGCAAGTCCTAATAATGTGTTCATTAGAACTGGAGAAGCCAGACATGGTGTCTCCAAAGTTAGTATGAGTAACTAGGTCTCTGCCACCATCTGGCTACCTAATAGCTGCAGAAGTTTCAGAAGTTTATGCACCTATGTTATCTGCAACATCATCAGAAGCTCTTCTCTCTGATTCTGACACATAGCAGAGGAGGCCTAATGGGGTTTTCCCACCTCAGCAGACCTGGACTGTACACTCAAACACATATCTTCAGTAACTCTCCATGACACGAATAGGAACTCTCTTACCTTTTTCTTTGTAAACTCTTCCATGACCTACCCTCTCAATCTTGGTCATCACTGGTAGAAATGCAGTGAAATTAAATTTCGCTGGCAAAATTGCCGCAAAATTGGCAATTTGGCAGCCAAAATGTTACGTAAAATTGCGGCAACATTTTACCAGCAATTTTGCCCATCGCCTCCGGCCATCTCAAGTCCAATTGAACCTCCAGCCCTACATATGTTATCCTGTACCCACCAATTGGTGTTATTTAGAGAGTTTCCCCACTTTCGCTGTTCAGTGGCCCCCGCCGCCACTGGCCATATAATATTAAATAAGTGATGGCCGGAGGAGGGACCACTAGACACCAGGGAGTGGAGGGTATTATTATTTTTTTTTAATAAGACAAATTGGGGGGGTGCAGGATAACTTGGGGGGGTTCTTATTTCATATTTTTTATGGCCAGTGATGGCAGGGGAGGGACCACTGGACACCAGAGAGAATTTTGGAAAGTGGACAATGGCCACAACAATTTGCTGTGTGAGGTGAAATTACTCCCTTAGATGGCGAAATTTTGCTATGGGTGGCGAAATTTCCCCCGCAGGTGTGAAATTTTGCCCGTGAGTGAAATTTTGCCTGCTTGGGGGTGAAATTTCGCATTTTGCCCTGTGAAATATTTTACAGAATGCGCTAATTACGCTAAATATTTAGCTGGGCGAAATTTTCCAGTTTCGCACATCCCTTATCACTGGTGTGCTTGAGCTGAACTTGACCTTCCTTGGGCCTTTCTCTCACCCAGCTCTGCATTGCAGTGCCTCTCTTCTCAGACACATCACTTAGGCCTTGTGAGCCATTAGATTAGACTCCTTGAGGTTGTGCCACACAGGGTCCTTGCCCTCCCTCAGGATCTAACTCACTGTCCCCTAAGAGCAGAACTTGATTTCTTTAAACTACTCTTACTTATTGTCATCCTGGAAGGGCCATGGTATCTGAAGGTCAGGTCCTATTCCTAACAATTTCAGAAACCAGATATACTTTGCTACCCCGGCATTGACTCCAGGTTTTGGATCAAATTCCACCCTTGTAGGAGCATTGCCAACCCTCTGGTCCTAGGTGGGAACCCGTAGGGGGAGTGCCATACCTGGATCCAATGTTACAATATCCAGCCAGTCAAGTGAGCAACCTCCTTGTCTTTCATCCTGAAAAGAACATGCAACTTTTGCACATTATAGCCACAAAGCACAGATACCATAAAATATGGTAGTATAAAATGAGCATCCCTTCAGCCCCATCTCTAGAGGGGGAGAGAGCGAGAGAGAGAGAGAGACTGGGATGCATGGCACCCCCTCCCAGCTCATGATGCCCTTTCCTTTTCCCTTTCCATTTTGTGTTAGGTTAAGCAACTGATGTTTCATACTTCATGCAGAGCTATTAGAAGTAATGAGTACAGAAACTGCTTATTTTAATAAAACAGCCCTTCTGTTATTTTAATTTATCTCCATTTTCCTAGTTTATCCACAGACCCTATTTTCACCCGTGGAATACTAAAGAATTTTCTCATGCCAGTTGCTTTATTCTCCAGAGCCATCCTCCTGTGTGGTCTTAAGTTTACTTCTTAGTTGTCAACCATGAGATGTCCACACCAACAGTAGCCTGGTTGTTAGTGGGGAAGAAGTTGAAAAGGATGAATGCATGGGGCACAATTATTACATCTACAGGGACGGAACCTGCAGACGTTTTGCTTCAGAAAAGCATTCACTGGATCCAGAACCATGCAAACAACAGCAATAAACTTTTAAGCATGATACCTCCACCAATTGAAGCCCTCCACCATATCCTCACTGTGCCATCTTCTCCACCACACCACTGCACATTTTTTATGGCAGCAGTTGGGTGGAGCCTGTGGCAATGCTCCCCCACTGGCGGTATACCTGGAAATGATTCTCCCCAGTGACTGAGCCCTGATTGCTCATCTCCATACCTCTCACCAGTAAAAGTTTTTGAACCATCATATTAGTAATCTGTGGCACTAATCTGTTGTCGTCAACTGTCTTACTTGCCTTGCAGTCTTCTTAACCTTCGGTCTCGCTGCAGTTGGGTGAAGCCTGCAGCACTGCCCCCCCCCCACAGGCAGTATACCTAGAAATTATTCTCCTCAATGTCTGAGCCCCAGTAGCAAGTTTTGCCAATATTTTCACAAGTTTCATGACTATGCAGCAGTTTTTTTTTGCAAGTTTCTGAAACTTTGAAACTTGCGAAACTTTGGTGGCCCCCGGCCAACTGATGCATTTATGGTTATGGGGAGGGATCCTGACAGACCTAGACAGTGCTGCATAATAAAATAAATACTACCATTTGTAGTATGTGCTTGAAAAGTGATGTTTTCTAGTGATCCACCAGCAAAGCTCTCCAAACATCTCTGCTTTAAAATCGTTGCTCAGAGATCAAGTGACTACATCAGCAGCATGATGACACTGGTAAAATAAAAATGATTAATACTGTAGATGGTGCTGCGGACAATTGGAATCCTGTATTTCTTTTAAAATTGCAGTATGTGGCTTAAACTTTTGTTTATTTTTGTGATCTTCCAGAAAAGCTCTCCAAACATCTCTACTTTCAAACCTTTGCTCAGTGATCACATAACTACATCAGCAGCATGTTCACACTGATAATAAACCATTAATGTACATGGTGCTGCAAATAATTGGAATCCTCTATTTATTTAAAAGAAAAAGTTGGATTCAGTTTAGATGTAGTGAGTTGCTGCACCTGCTCTGTAGCCCCCAGAAAAAAAACACTTTACAGGTTGAACCTTATTCCTCCAGCACGAATGTACAGTGTTCACCACACTGAGCCAAACAGTGTGGTTTCTGCATAGCAGTATTTTATATAGTTATAAGCTGGCTATCAGGTTTTCAGAAAGGACAGATGGGGTAAAAAAAGAAGAGGTGGGGGTCTCATTTACCTTAGCTCTATCTTGAATGCCTCACAGGTTGACCACCCCACCTCCCACGACTCGCACAGCGAGATCTTAATCCTTAAAGTGCTCCTTGGTGACACTAAGCCCATTGACATAGGGTGCATCTACCTCTCACCCCATTCGGCTGTTGCTTCCCTAGAACCCCTAATCAACGACTTCATGGAGCATCCCTTGGGGGAGCTCATCCTTCTCAGGGACTTCAACCTAAATTGGCTGACCCCAGGGTCTCCCACGACCAAGAATCTAATACTCAACTCCTCTCTCACCCAAGTCATTGACCTCCCTACCAGGCATAATGCTAAAACTGGCAACCACTCCCTGATCGACTGGGCACTAGTCTCCTGCCCCAACCGTATACTTACTGCCGGGATCATGTCTAATTCCCTGAGTGACCACTCTCCAACTTTCTGTACCTGGTCCAATAAACCCCCCAAAACCTCTGCTCGAGTTATAGAAGCCAGGAACTTTAGCAGGTTTGTCCCTGCAGACTTCTGCTCAGCCCTGGGGACTGTTGACTGGAATCCTATCATCTCTCTCCTCTCGCTCGATGAGGTGCTCAACTACTTCACCAATTCATTCCTGTCCTTGGCTAAACTACACGCTCCGTGTAAGATACTCAGGGTTCAGGGAAAGTGCCACAAATGGCTGAGCCCTAACCTTAGATACTCTGAGATAGAGCCTGGGGACTCTACAAATTCTCTGGCAGCACACTTAACTGGGAGAAGTATAGGGAACTGAGGAACCTTTGCAAAAAAACCTCTAAACAGGCTAAGTCCAAGTATCTAAGGGACCTCCAAACAGGTCATCTCAGTAACCCTAAGAAATTCTGGGATCACATTAACTCCCTCCTCAAGAGTACCACAAACTCACTTAATGACACACTTCTGATTTTTAATTCCTTGACCAGTGACCCTTCGGCAGTTGCCGAAGCCTTCTGTGACTGCTTCTGTAATCCCTTAGGATCCCCCCCAGCCTCCCCTGGGTCTCCTCCCTCCATCGCTAAGGACCGGACCCTCCCACGGCCCCAATTCCACCTGAAACTAGTCGAACCTTCCACTGTACTCCCACTGCTGCTCAAAATAAATCCAAACTCCTCCACCGGGCATGACCTTCTAGAACCTAGGCTGCTGATAGCAGCCGCCAGGGCTATTGCCTACCCTGTCACCCTATTGATCAACAGATCAGTCCTCGAAGGAACTATCTGAATCAAATGGAAGGTCTCGACTATTGTCCCAGTCCATAAAAAAGGTCCCTGGGACCTCGTGGGAAACTACAGGCCAATCTCCCTCCTCAGCCCTCTTGGAAAAGTACAGGAGAGGCTCGTATATAATCAACTGCAGGACTACCTAGAGCAGCACCTACTACTTTCCAATGTACAACATGGCTTCAGGAAAGGCCATGGCACTGACACTGCCATTATCTGGCTCACATCTGACATCATCAAGGCCATGGACCAAGGCTTCCCAACAGGCACCCTATTCATCGACCTATCCAAGGCCTTTGACATGGTCAGCCACAAACTCCTCTTCTCCAAACTCTGGTGACTAGGTCTGGACGCATACGCCCTCTCCTGATTCAAGAGCTACCTGACCAACAGAACCCAAAAAGTCTGTTGGAGGGGTTCACAGTCTGGCGAAAGACCCATGGACTCTGGGGTATCACAGGGCTCGATCTTGGGCCCCATACTATTCTCGCTCTTCCTAAACGACATCGAGGGAGGCTGCATGCCTAGTAACCTCATCCTTTATGCAGATGACACTGTCATCCACTTCAGTGACCCACACCCTAATGTCATCTCTGCCAAATTGCAGGCTTGTCTCTCTGACCTTGTGGCTTGGTTCACCTCTAACTCTCTGAAACTGAATGATGACAAAACCAAGGCTGTCCTGTTCGGGACCAGATGGCTTCTCCAGCTCACCTCCTCCCTAAGGAGGAGGGTTGAGGTCTTGGATCAGTTCAAGTACCTAGGGGTCCTCCTCGACCAGGAGCTGACCTATAAATCCCACATTATCTCCCTATCCCAAACTGTCCACCAGAGGATGGGCCTCCTCTATCGTCTCGGAAACTCTCTCTCTGGAGAGGCACATCATGCTATCGCCAACTGCAATCTTCTTCCTACAATCCTCTATGGAGCCCCATTACTTCAGCCTCTCTGAGAGATGGAGCTCAATAAGCTCTCTACACTCTACCATAAAGTGGCTTGCTTTGCTAGTAACTCTCTCCCTGGGAGGCATCACTGTGAGGCCTTAGCGGACCTAAACTGGCCCTCCCTACTGCACAAGCTGTCCTACTCCTCTGCCTTCCTGGCTTTCAAATTCACCTCCCTTGGCCCTCCTCCTCATCTGCGTGACCTACTCACCCCAAAGGTGCAGCACTGAACCCTTCCATCCACAGCTAGATGTCCCCTTGCCACCCCCCGGGTTCGCAGCAACCAAGGCAAGCACTCCTTCCACTACGCTGCCCCTCTCTTATGGAATGCCCTCCCTGAAAGTTTAGTCAACAAGCCTTCTCTCCCAGGGTTTAAATCAGGCCTCAGAGTGTATCTCCTGGAACTTAGTCTCTGTGGCTGCAACCGTTAGCCCGTGATCATGCTCACCACTCTGTGACCTCCGGTGACAACCTCAACTGCTTTCCCTATTACACCAGTTTGTAAACTACTAAGGTACTTTGAAATTGTCTTAATATCTCTTAGCCTAGTGGCACCCTCTGTTCTCTGTGCCAAACGATGTTAACCTATACATACCATGTACAAACCGTAAACTTATGTATGTTAATACCTATCTTTGTACCCCCTGTGACTAATTAAGTACTCAGCTAACACTGCTCTGTTGCTCCTATGTATCCCACTCCTTGTTATGTATCTTATCTAATGTCACCCTATACAATTCTACTATGTATGTGTACACTGAATCTACAAATGTAATATCTAAGACTACCGTTTAATGTCGCCAAGATATGTACACTCTGTAACTAATCCCGGGTCGCCCCTGAAAAAGGGATCTCTGGTCTCAGTGGGCTTACCCGGTTACCAAAATCTAAATAAATAAATAAGTGGCCTGCCTTCTAAACTTATCAAAAAAAAAATCCATTGCAGGAACTGAAACCTGTATCTCCACCACCAAAGTACAATATCTACCACATTGAGCCAAATACTCTGCTTTCTGTATGGCAGGATTTTCTATAGTTATATTACGAATGTATGCCAAACTTTTGCAAGTTTCATAAAGTTGTGCAAAAGCACTCTCCACATTAATTGCAGCTACCTAATTAATGTGTGACACTATTTTTGTGCAACTTTATGAAACTCGTGTAAATCTGGCACACGTTCACAATCTAACTATGTAAAATACTTCTGTCCATAAAGTAGACTGTCTGGCTCAGTTTTGTGGACACTGCACTTTGGTGGTGGAGGAACAGGGTTCAATCCATTCAGTACTTTTTTTTGTATATTTAAAAGAGTGTTCCTGACTGTCTGTGTCCTGTTCCTGTCAGTGTCACCTGACCCACCTCCACGCCGCTTTGATGATCGGATCCCTTTGTGTCGTCATCTCTCTGTCCCCTCACTGTCCCCCACATAGTGCAGCTCTAATGTGGCTGTGAATAGTGAGATATTCAGCCCAAAAACCCAACTGGCGACTCACTCAGTGGTGGCATGGTGACAACTGCAAACATTTTGTTTCTGAGTTCAGACAGAGATAGATAGAGTGGGTACTGCTCGGCTTCTCTGCTCCTCCAAATTTATGCAACAGTTAGTAACCCTCAACTTGAAGTCAAGTGACTCCAGCAAGCACTCTACATTTCTTTTGCTAGCAACCAAGGTAAATAATAAAACAGCGGCAAGCAGCTATAAATGTGGGTGCTTGCTGGGCCTGGGTGGGATAAGAACAGAAACTGACCAACTAAAAGGACATTTTAAATGTAGGGGGTTGTGAAAGGAAGTGTTTCAGCCATTGTATTCATCATCTGTGGCGCTAATCTGTTGTTGCAGACTGCCTGACTTGCCTTGTCATCTTCTTGACTTTCAGTCTCGTCTTACTCTTGACTTACCAAACTTACAATCCTTTCTGGGCTGTGGCATGGCATTTTGGAGCAGCACTAGACACAGAAGCTAAAAACAGTCATGCAGAGAGGAGACAACTCTGGAGAAAATTGACTGATACGTGACTCTCACCTGAGAGCAGCATCTTGAATTGGTGGCATTGTCCAAGTTAAGATTAGGCAGGAGTAAGATCTATGATTCAAAGGCAGTCTCTGTGAAGAGTCAACCACAACCAGTCTGAGATGGGCTTTGGCAGCATATCAGCAGCAGGACCAGGGCAGCCTGAAGATTCAAAACACAGAATGGGTTGGTGATATTTTAGCAGAGCTACTGTATCACGGAGGCAGCATTTTTAGTCACTTTTCAAAGGTTTTTCCTTTGGAATTAACTACAATAGTAAAATATAGTCTATAGTAATACGTTGAAGAAATAAAACATTCTGCACACCAAGAACCTAAGGCACACCATGATTTGTCAGTCTCTATAGCAGGGTAAACCCTGAAAATTGGTGCTTTTTTATATGGGGAAAGATACTGAAAATGAGAGCCAGTTTTGCTATGAAAAGCAAGTACTGTATGGATGATATTTGAAGGGAGTATAACACAGTCATTTAGGCCTCAAAAGAAATGAATATTGTATCTATTACAATGTGTTAAAAAATGTAAAATTTTGCTTCAAAATAAGTCATTTTACTATCTGTACCACTTCCTTGGACTGTGTGGCTGGGTGTTTGTGTTTGTCTCTGTCAGTAGTTTAGTTTTGTGGATTTTCATGTGGTTCTGCGTGGAGGAACTAAACCATTCTTGGACATGATATCTATGAAAGTTTCCTGGACTAAGAAACTGGAATACATCACCAGCAGGTATTGGCATTCTCATTATAAATCAACTTTTTTGGAAGCCATCACAAACAAAATTAAGTCCAACAAAGAAGTTCTACAAGCTTTAAGTTGTGGAGTGCTGCACTTAATCACATTTCTATCTGCCCTGTTCCTAAAGGGATATGTGCTTGTTTTTGAGAACTATTCACAACCATTTAAACAAATAGAAGACACTAACAAGGGGTTTTTACTTCCTGCATATGCCCCAGGCCAATGTTCGTCACCTTCAGGAATTTAACACATTCTGTGTCTTTGATCTATAGTAACAACAGTTTACTGGACCCCGGTAGTTCACCATTTCCTGTGGATTTGATTATTTTTCATCATTTGTCTCCTGGTGGACAAGATTATTATATTACATACTTGGGACTTAATAGCAGAGGAGCAGGGCGACTACGCAGGCCACATCAGTGGCTAGGAGGAGTTCAGTGATCTGAGTTGAAGTACCCAATAGGAAACCAGGGCACCATTTTTGGGACTTGTGGCTGGGCCTTTTAAGGAATGAGCCCAGCCGCTCTTGGGATTTATTTATTTATTTAGTTATCTTTTGTTGACCGGGTTAGTGCACTAGACAATCAATCAATCAATCAATCAAATCTTTATTTTACCAGGCAAACATCATAGAGCAAAGCTCATTTCAAAGACGGACCTGGACAAAACATATAGTCACACTTACATTGAACAAAAGTCAAGGGGTAAAATAGCATAGAATTACAGAGACTAGATGGTCCCTTCAATAGGCCTAGATACGTTATTTACAGTGTATACACATTTCATTGGTCAACAGCAGATTAAATGGTATAATCAGGATTAGACATAGTATTTACAGTATATACAGACATTTCCTTGGTCTGTACTAGATTAAATGATGCAATCAGTAGGGCTAGCCATAGTATGTACATTATATAGATTTCCCAAGATCAATGAGTGGGTGCGATAACTGTGCTCAAGTAAAGGAATTCAAGCCCAAAGCTACCAGAGGAGGGAGGACAGCGGCAAATACAGTACCGGATGATATGGTGATGAGTGGTGGAAAGACAGGGCAGTAAAAGGATATGGGGAGGAAGTGCCACTAATTGAAGTGATGTAGAAGTCAATGAGGAGCTGGGCACTAGGGCAATTTTAGAGCATGCTCTAGGGGAGGTACTGTAGGGAGAGGAAATTGAGGACTTAGAGTGCTGGTTCAGAGGAGCATATTTTCAAAGCATCTACCTGATGAGTAACCGGGGTGGGGGGATAGTACTAAAGTTATGGAGTAACTTTGGTTCTAAACCCATATTGTAGCCATGTTGAATGAAGATCAAAACCGCAGAGATAATGAGTACTGGTAAGTGCTAGAGGTGTAGGTGGGTCTAGCACACAGCACTGAAAATATAAGCATACACAATGTATAATATATATATTTCTATATAACAAACCAATCACACACACACACAAACACACACACACAAAAAAAAAAAGTACATAATCATGTGGGGAGTAGTGCAATGTAATGGCTGTGGGGCAGCAGTCTTCCGGGAGTCTTTCTGCAGGCTGAGATGCTGCCCTATTTGCAGACAACTCTCTGCCTTGAGGGAGAAATTTGCCCATCTTCAGGCCACACTGGACAGCAGTAAGGGATCCTTCCCCCAGGCCAGACTGGATGGTAGGAAGGGAACGTCCCCCATCCAGGGAGCACCAGAGCCACCACCACCACTACCTCAGAGGTTGCAAAGAAAGCACAGCAGTTGGACCACAGTGGGCTCAGGGAGGGTGAGGATGGTGGAACAGAGGCACACCCAGTCAGTTGTTCCACTCCACAATCCATACACCATTCTGGGGGAGCACAGCTCCCCTATGGATGCACCCACAGAGGAGATTAAGGAGGCTGAGGACACCTGTCACAAGGGAGGCCCACAGGAAGGAGGCAGAGGACACCACAAGGAAAGGAAGCAGCTCCTGGTGGGGGATTCAATTATTAGGGGGATAGAACTGGGGGGAGCAGGGAAAACTGAAGAAAGGTGCCTGCCTGGTGCCATGGCTTAGAGGGACAGGAAGCGCATCCTCAGGATCACAAGAACAGCTGCACGGGAGTCTGAGCTGGATGTCATTGTCCACCTAGGGACAATGACTTGGCTCAACATGAGATTAGAGCAGTGCAGAAGGACTTTGTAGAACTGGGGAGGGGCCGAAGACAAGTAGCACACACAGTATCCTTCTCAGAGGTGCTGCCTGTCAGTTGTCAGTGGCATGAGTGAGGCAAGGGTACTTTGCACCATGCAGTTTAATGAATGGTTGAAAAAATGGTGTGGAGCACAAGGGTTTGGCTTCATTGGGGACTGGGGTTCCACCTGGAGGGACACCAGCATATACTGGCAGGATGGTCTGCATCTGTCCAGGAAGGGAACAAGTCTTTTGAGCAATCAGTTTAAATGCTTCATTGGCAAGCTTTTAAACTAGTCAAAGGGGGAGGCACTGATAAGCAGCAGGAAAATCCCAGCTTCTCCTTCAAAACAGGGTACTAAATGAGAAAAAGACCGAGGTAGAAAGGTCGGTGGGGGGATGCTGCAACAGAAGGTAAAGCCATAAAAAAATGGAAAGCAATGAGTACCAATGCCCGTAGTCTGAGTAGCAAGCTTCCTGAATTAGTGGCCTAGATGGAGGAGGAACATCTGGATATCGTGGTAGTCACAGAAACATGGTTCACACAAAACCATGACTGGGACGTAAACATACCAGGATACACTATCTACAGGAGGGACAGAGAGGGTAAAAGAGGAGGAGGAGTAGCTCTTTACATAAGGGAAGGAATCAAAGCAACAGAACAAAAGGGAAAACAGGGAGGAGGAGAAGAAGTACTGTGGGTAAATTTGGAGACCGGCAATGGCACCACAATCCACACAGGGGTTGTATACAGAAGCCCTTCTCAGGGGGAGGAAATGGACAAGGAAATGATAGAAAGTATACTTAGTATGGCAGAAAAAGGGGAGATATTGCTGATGGGTGATCTGAATATGCCAGATGTTAACTGGAGTGCAGTTGCAGCAGCCACTTCGAAGAGTGGGGTTATTCTAGATGCCCTACAGGGGGCATGCCTTAGACAACTAGTATTGGAGCCCACTCGAGAGGAGCAATCTAGACCTGGTCTCTCAAATGCAGATGAAGAGAGGATCACAGATGTAGAAGTGCGTAAGCCACATGGGAACTAGCGACCATCGAACAGTATGGTTCACAATAAACACAGCAATAGAGTCAAGCCATACAAAAGGCAAAGGTACTGGACTTTAGAAGGGCTGACTTCTACAAATGGTGAGTGCTAAGGAATGCAATAGCAAATGGGCAGGAAGGAGGGTGGAAGAACAATGGAATAATAAAACTGCCATCACAGAGGTAACAAGCCTTTGTGTGAAGCAAATAAACAAAACTAAATGATGTAAGAAACCACTATGGTTCTCAAAGGAAGTGGCAGTGAAAGTTCAAGAGAAAAAGAAAGCATTCAGGAAGTACAAGGAATCACAGAAGGAGCAGGACAGAGAACTGTATCAGTTAAAGCAAAAGGAAGCTGGGAAGGCAGTCAGAACGGCAAAGGCCCTAACCGAGAAAAAGATAGTCAACTCAGTTAAGAAGGGATAAAACCTTTATAGTAACATCAGGAGCGAAGGAAGACCAAGGGAGGGATAGTGAGGCTTAATAAAGGGGGGAGGTGGGCAGAGGGTGACTGTGAAAAGGCAGAGATACTAAACAAATATTTTTGCTCAGTATTTACAAAGGAAGAGGGGGAGGTACCTAAAACAAACAGTAGAAACACTCTGGATACAGACGCTGATACCAGCCCATTTACAGAAGAAAGGGTTCTGAAAGATCTCTTAAAACTGAAGGTGGACAAAGCAATGGGGCCTAATGGGATTCATCCCAGAATTCTAAAAGAACTAAGGGTAGAATTAGTGACACCACTGACTACCTCGTTTAACAAATCATGGGAGGATGGGGTGATACCCGAGGACTGGAGGAGGGCAGATGTGATTCCCCTTCACAAAAGTGGGAGCAAGGCAGAAGCAGGAAACTACAGACCTGTTAGTTTAACCTCAGTGGTAGGGAAAATGATGGAATCACTTCTGAAGGAAAGAAATGTCGAGTATCTAGAGGCCAGAGGGGCACAGGACCCAAGGCAGCATGGATTCACAGCAGGAAGGTCATGCCAGACAAATCTGATAGATTTCTTTGACTGGGTGACCAAAGTAGTAGATCAGGGAGGGGCTATGGACATGGCCTGCCTAGACTTTAGCAAGGCATTCGACACAGTCCCACACAAAAGATTAATATACAAGTTAGCTAGCCTGGGAGTGGGTCCCAAGATGACAGCCTGGGTAAAAGATTGGCTGGAGAATGGGACACAGAGAGTAATAGTAAATGGAGTCCACTCTGAAGAAAGGGGAGTTACTAGTGGGGTACCGCAGGGTTCAGTATTAGGACCGGTCCTCTTCAATGTCTTTATAAGCGACATTGCAGAGGGACTGGAAGGAAAAGTATGTCTCTTTGCAGATGACACAAAGATCTGCAACAGAGTTGATGCACAAGGTGGGGTGGAAAGGATGAAAAGGGACTTGGCAAGGTTAGAGGAATGGTCAAATGTATGGCAGCTTAGATTCAATGCTAAGAAGTGCAAGGTAATGCACCTGGGAAAGAAAAACCCAGGGGAAGAGTACACAATGGGGGGTGAGATACTAACAACAACAAAAATGGAAAGGGACCTGGGGGTAGTCATATCAGATGACCTAAAGGTGGGCAAGCAATGTGAGAGGGCAGCAAGAAGGGCGGGGGGGATACTGGGATTCATAGGGAGAGGCATCACCAGTAGAAAACAGGCAGTTATTATCCCTCTGTACAGACAGCTGGTCAGACCCCATCTGGAGTACTGCGTGCAGTTCTGGAGACCCAGTCTTCGCAAAGACATAGACAGGATGGAAGCTGTCCAGAGGAGGGCAACTAAAATGGTGCAGGGTCTGCACCGGAAGTCATATGATGAGAGACTTAAGGAGGTTAATATGTATAGCCTCGAGGAAAGGAGGGAGAGGGGGGACATGATAGAAACTTTCAAGTACCTCAAGGGAATCAACAAAGTCCAAGAGGGTAGCATCTTTAAAAAAAAGAGATGTGCAAGAACAAGGGAGCACAATTTGAAGATAGAGGGTGGCTCAGAGGTAATTTAAAGTATTTTTTCACAGAGGGTTGTGGATGCATGGAGCGCCTTCCGGAGAGTCGAGGAGTCAAAAACACTGGTGGAATTCAAGCATGCATGGGACAGTCATAAGGCAATTCTAGGGGTTGGGGGTAGGAAGAAGTAGGCTGCTGGTTAACTAGGATCTGCAGCTTATCCAGTAGGCAGGGAAATGGGCAGACTGGGTGGGCCAAGCGGTCATTATCTGCCGTCAAATTCTATGTTTCTATAGAGCGGTGAGTAACCAGTATTTTGCCCCCAGTTTTCCAAGACGGGAACAAGACTGTTTTAATGATAACAATTACAGGATTCCTTGAAAAAGAAGGCATAACTTGTTTTAAAAGCAGCTACCAACAAAGGGCAAACTAATTTCAAGAATTTTTGTATCTGATTCCATAACAAGGGGAGCATGTGACTTATTGAGACATTACTAATTCGAGATCTCACCTAGGGGACAAGCAGCGAAATAAAGGCAGAGCTTCTTAATGAGTACTTACCAACTGTACAAGAAGGCAGGCAATCTGAAATATATTGGGGCAGCTTACTGGAAATAGCTTTGAACGTCCATATGGCTGAATTTCTCTGCTGTCTAAATTTAAAAGATGACCATCCCACCGCTGTGTATAAGGAGCAATGATGAGTCGAGTAGGGGAGATCAGTGATAAATCTTAAGGCTCTGTAGTAAAGGGTATCAAGTTTAGAGAGTGCAGCGGTCGGGCCCTGACAGTACAAGAAGTCTGCGTAGTCAAGAAGGGCAATTAAGGTGGACTGAACCAGACTCATCTTGGCCTGTTTTGTCAGGAACTGATTTATCCTGTAAAAAAGACCTAGTCTCTGCTTGAGCTTTTTTTAGCAACTCTTCTATGTGATCATTCAAGGATAATCTATGATCAATCCAGACACCTAGGTATTTGAACTTAGCCACAAAGTCCAAGGGTTCTCCCAGTAGTGTAGTGATCTGTGGGGATGTTATGGATGTGGCATCGTATGCATGAGGCGAGAATATCATTGCTTTGGTCTTTTTGGCATTTAGTAATAGTTTCTGATTTCACAACTGTAATTGCAGCAGGTTAAACTCATTCTGTAGAACATCGCAAGTGGCAGTGGGAGTGGTTCCTCCAGCACAGAGCACCATGTCATCTGCAAAGAGGTGAATGTTGGCAGTTTTGATATTGGCATTGATTCTATTAATATAGATTGTGAATAGTAGAGGACCCAATATGGAACCCTGGGTTACTTCTCTCAATAAAAGTTTTAAAGGAGAAAATTCCCCTTCTGCCTTGACCTGCTGGTACCGGCCTGTATGGTAATTAGTGAACCACTTTAGGAAGTGGTGGTCCAGGCCAATGTTCCTGAGTGATGTAAGAAGTAGGTTGTTTCTGCCTATTTTCAGGCATGACCCGGTGGAGGGGGATGCAGATGAATGCCAACTAACTTTGAACCAGATTAAGCTGTTGGTGGTATTTTTAATGAATGGGGGGAAATTTGGCCAGGACACTGGGGGAAATGTCCCTGCTCTGAGGACAGAGGGTGCTGTGTCTCTGTCTGTCAGGGTTCTGCTTTCTGTGATGGACGCCGTTGGAGTTGGACGCTCTGAACTAGCACAGGATATGGCTCATGAGGTGGCTGGATTGCGCCTGCCAGGCAACCAGCAATCGGTCTCGAGTGATGAGCCTTTCCCCCAGTACATCAATTTACCGCATTCTTGTATGACGGCGACTTTAGCTACTCCACAACAGCCCGAATTGAGTTCTGTTGTATGGTCTCCTGATGCTTCTTTGGAAGAGGAGATGCTTCATTTAGCAGCCCATTTCCACGCTGCTGAGAAAGAATATTACGCTGCTCGGCAAAAATCAGAGGACGACCAGGCTAAACATAAGCGCTCACAACTGCCTTCACCCTTGCAGCTATCTCCCCAAATAAAAGGCTTCTTGTGGCTTCTACTGATTCTCCTGCTGTACCTGCAAATGCTGCTGCTTGCGCTGACTTGCCTTCTGAGCCGTTTCCTGATCCTTCTTCCTGGTCAGCTGCTTTGGCCTTGCAAGACGCCGGTTAGACCCAGCATGACTCAGGTACCTGGATTCCTGACCCTGCATGCCGCTCCCTGGATCCCTTCAGCCTGCTGTGGCAGTTGTTGCAGCCTCCATGGCTAAAGATTTGGCCCCTACTGCCACCGTTTTGGATACTCTTTCGCTCTAGATCCTTCGCATATGGAGTTCCCTCCATCTGATCTCCTGCTCGAGTCAGGTACTGTTTCATTTTCTCCAATACTCTCTGCTGACTTGGGTCCTACATTTGATTCCTCTGCTGTTGTTCCTGAAGTATCCTCTCTGAAGGGAGATGAAGGGGGAAACTTAAACATTCCTGTTCCTGCTGATGTACCTGCTACGGTGCAGCTAGAGGCTCCAACCTATGCTAGCCTCTTGCATAAGCCGGTTGATTTGGCAAAGCGGCATTATGCTGTTCATCTTCAATTTACAGGACCTATTGATGATAGCCCAAGTAGATTTTATGTGTGGAAGGTCCTTTTAAAGCAACAAATGGGCTTTTCTCCTACTGAGGTTTATGTATTCATTCATTTATCTGGGGAACAGTCTTATGACATCAGTTTTCACTCTTCTGATATTTTGGACAGGTTTTGGTTAAAATATGCAACAATGAAAATTAACCCTTTGTGGGAACACTTTCAAGTCATACCACTCACTAAGCAGACCTTTAAGGTTAATACTGTCCTTTTTTGTAACAAGGGAGTTAATATCACAGACATTTTGTACTGGTTAGAGAAAAGCTGTAAAATTCAGGGTAATCCTGACCCTATCATTGATGATGAAGGATTTTGGACTGGGGGGTGGAGGGTGAAGGTTAATTTCATCAGGATGACTCTGGTTTGCAACATCTCCCAAATTGTTTTTACATTGGTTGTGACAAAGGGTTTATTTTCTATCCCAGTCAACCTCATCACTGTTATAAATGTGGCTCTCCTAGGCATTTGAGTCGCACCTGTGAGGTTGCTAAATGTGCTCAGTGTGGGGAATTTGGACACTTTATGTTTCATTGTCGTGGCCCTTTAAAGTGCAGTCTTTGTGAGGATGGTCACTCATTCATTGATTGTCCCTGGGCCTCTCATAATACTTCCAACAATGATTATGCCATTCAAGATTACTATATTAATTCTGCTCTGAAACAGGCCACCAGACCTCCATCTGCTTCTTGGTCTCTCTCTGCACAGATACCCTTTTCAGGCCCTGCAGTTCCAGTGTCGGTTCTGTCCGCCTCTGCTCCTCTAGTTCTACAGGTTCCTCCGATTCCACCTAATCGTTTGCCTATTGACCCTGTCCTTGAGTCCCTCCCTGGTGATCCTTCCCAGGTTATGCCCCCTCCCCTTCAGGTACCTGATTCTTTTTAAGTAGTTGGGAGACTTCGGAGTACCTGACACAAAAGTGGGGAGGTATCACCACCTCTCCTGACCCTCATCCTGTGCAAAATAAATTTGATGGTCTTCTCCTTGAGGATGGTGATATGGGCTCTGAGTCTGATTCTGCCTCCTTCTATTCTTTTCAGATTGATGGAGGTTCTGAGGGTGAACTCCCACAGGAAGATCAAACTTCCAAGCCCCCAAACTTGGAGACTGGGTTCCAGAACTAAGGTAAAGAAGAAATGATGATAAGCATGCCCTTCTTCTGTTTCATTATATAATATTGCTGTTGGTTCTTTAAATGCTAACAGCATTACATCTGAGAAGAAGAGGGCTGTAACATATGCCCAATTATCCTCTGTTCCTTCGGATATCTTTTTTTTACAAGATACTTGGTTACATTCCTCAGAGGATGTGGCTTCTGCTAGCTCATAGTGGCTCTATGGGGCTTCCTTTTGGTCTCTGGGAGAAGACAACTGTAGCGGTGTTGGGATTTGTTTGAATAACCCTGATATTTCAGTTGTCCACCAGGTCAATAAAGTTCCTGGAAGGGCCTTTCTGTTAGATGTTTTGTTACGTTCTGCAGCTTTCCACTGTATAAATGTTAATGCACCCCAAACTAAAAAGGCATGGATTGACTTATTCCAGGGCATCCGACCTTATTATATTTACCTCTAGTTATATTCTTTTGGGTGGTGATTTTAATTGCAGCCGGTATAAAACTGATAGAGGGTCTCAGACCTCTAAAGTGTTTTGTGATGTTTCCAACTTGAATACTCTTCTCACCAATAGTAGCCTGATAGATGTTTTTGATAGACCTGTGTGTATTCCTCCAAAAACGTATTTTAGAGGGGTTCTATCCAGTAGAATTGATTATTAATTTATTTCCCAAACATTAGACATTATTCATTCTACTACTATACCAGTGCCCTCCTCCAATCATGTTCTATTAAGTCTTACAGTTTCCAACTTTGAAAAAAATGGGGAGGGGACCAGGGTACTGGAGAATGAATTTCGCACTATTGCATACCCCTATAGTGTATGATGGCTTTCAGGGGCTTTTACAAGCCAGAAAGTCTGTTTATTTTTTATATGACGATGTTCAGCTTTGGTGGGAAGACACCAAGGTTGACATCCAATCTTATTTTAAACAAATAGGGCAATGTATTGGTAGACACATAATGGACCAGTATCTTTTATATTAACAAGAATTACACAACCTTTTTTCTCACAAGCAAATTCTACTTTAGATTTCTCTGCTCAAATTTCTTCAATTAAACAAAAGATGTCTGATATTCAATATGAGAGATACAAATCATTATTGGCTGAACAAATGTTTGGGACTTAGGGGTCCCAAGCTTTCTCCAATCCCTTCCAGTTTGGCCTTTCCCAACATCATAAGAAGGTTATACACTTTCTTACTACGGAACAGGGTATAATGCTCATTAATCATTCTGATATTTTGGCAGAATTACACAAGCGTTTCTCTTCTATGTTTCAGGCTCCTATTGGTGTTGATGATGATATTAAATTATGGTTGGAGAATTGCGAGTTGCCTTGTTTATCTCCATCTATGTCAGCTTTATTATGTCATTCTTTTTATGACTAATTTATGTCTATACTTCTCAATATATTGGAATAAGCCTAACAGGACTCACTGCTGGTATATCCCATGTCATCATTTTCTGTTATGAAATACGTATACTGTCAATGAACTTCCTGTGTGCTATGTCCTACTCCTGCATTATCTGTTTGTATCTGCTCAACTCTATGTAATCTAACTCCGGTTCACCCCTGAAAAAAGGGACCTTCAGGGCCCAGTGGGCCTACCCAGTCACCAAAATTTAATAAATAATAAATAAATAAAGTTATTGCTTTGGCCTGTTACTGCTTTGGAGCTTCAAGGGGTTATTAACCCCATGAAAATGGGTCTGCTCCTGGTCCAGATGGTATTTCTTATGAGCTCTACGAACACATTTCTAATGTCTTGCTTTCAGAATTGGTTTTATTGTTTAGTAATATGTTGGCTACAGAACACTATCACCCAGTATGTGGGAAGACCTTGTTATTTTATTGTATAAAACGGGTGATAGGTCCCTGTTGTCTAACTGGAGACCGATTTTGCTTCTGAATGCCAATTATAAGATTCTTTCTAAATTGTTGGCTAACAGATTGGCACTGGTGGCACGTGATTTGATACATTCATCCCAAACTTGTAGCATTCCTGGTAGATCTATTTTTAATAATTTAATGTTGCTTCATGAAATATGGAGCAGGGGTCAGTCTGGTGAACTTACGGGGTTCCTTTTTGCATTGAATTAAAGCAAGGCCTTTGATAAGGTTCTCTATGAGTATATTTGGAAATGTCTCCAGCATGGTATTCACCCTCAATTCATCTATTAGTTGAAATTGGGCTATAAGAATGCCATTATTAGACCTTACTGTAATGGCTGAATTGGTAACTCTATTAGGGTGCAGAAAGGTTTACAGTTGAGCTGTTCCCTTAGCCCCTTATTGTATATTTTTTCCCCTAGATCCCTTAATTTTCAGATTAAACCAGGTAGTCATGATTACGGGCTTATCCTTTTCTAGCCTGGATAATGAAATTCAATTCACTCCCTACGCAAATGATTTATGTCTTCTTTTAGCAGAGATTACCTCCTGCACTGCTGCTGGTCACATTTTATCTTTGTTTTCTCAATGCACAGCTGCCCAACTAAATTTTCATAAGAGCAAATGTTTGCTGATTGGTACTGCACCTTTTGATCAGAATGAAATTATAGGAGTCCCCTTATGTTTTGAACCCTGCAGTATCCTTGGAGTGCTTTTTGGGAAGGGGACATGGCTCTTTTGAATTGGCAAACCAAACTTCAGCAAGCACAGGTCAAGGTTGATGCCTGGAATAAATGGAGAATATCCAAAGCAAAAAGAATATATATGATCAAAATATATTTACTTTCCTTTTTTCTTCATCTTAGTATTGTTTACCCCTTACCACTACAGCTCAAAACCAAGATGTATAGGTTATTTTTTTTTTCTGCATCTGGGGTAATAGACTTAATCCAGTAAAGAGAGGTGTTTTATTTTTGGATAAAAAACATGGGGGCCTTCGCATGGTCCATCTGATACTTTTTTCTTTCCCATGTTTGCTTTTAAGAAACTGAGCCCAGTCCTATTAACTAAAGATAAATTATGGATCCCTTGTGTCATAAATAGTCTTAGCCCCATTTTTCAGTTTTGGCCTTTACATGGTGTAATTCATTAGACAATGTTCTCTGGTATCTCTTTCAGGTGTTTTTTCTCCTTGTTTCAGTAAGATCAAGCTTTGGTCATTGTCCAGAGACCATTTTCTTTCTTTGACTAGAAAGCAGCTTTATCATTTGATTTTGAATTAATTTATTGGGGAAACTTCCCCTTTTTTCCGATTATTCTACTTCAGAAAGAACCCAAACTGGCACAATGCTGATTTGCCCTTGTATACCCCCTCACATGTGGTATGTGTTATGGTTATTTGCTCTGTGCAAATTGAATGTTAAGGGTAACCTGAAGCACAAAGGTTTAAAAGATAGATTCTGCCCTCGACTTTCCTGTTCCACTGAAATAGAAACAGCGCATCATTTATATTTTACTTGCTCATTTATTCAGTCCTTTTGGGTATTGGTTGATCAACATTGGAGCTCTTCTCCCTTTACAGACATCAACTTTGATATTTTATGCTTGGGTATCTTACCTTCCCCATGGCTGATTTACGACAGTCTTACTATTTGGATAATTTTGGTGTGTTTTAAATATTTTATTTGGAATGTCAGATGTTGATAACCATTCAAAAACTTACTCTTACAGAATTACAGTTATTTAATATGATTGAATCTGCCATACTGATGATTAAGTCCTCTGAACAGAAACTTTTATCTACTCAAGTTTTTCAGCCCTTGTGGAGTTCCATTTATTGGCTTCCCTGATTTAACATATTTGTTTTTTTGACTCTTGTCATGTCTTGTCTAAGTTATTATGTGCAATCATTTGTGGTTTCAGTCTTTCCCCTTATGGGGATGTATTCATTGTCTACTTCTTTTTCACATCATATGTTTTCTTTTTTTTCCCCAGTCAGTAACCACCTTAGTGATGGAACAGAATCACCTGTACGGAAGGGTTTCTGCTGGATTCAGTAAGCTGGATATGATACCCAGTGTACACAGACTCTTTGTTGCCTTGTCTTTCCAGAGCCTGTACTTGAACCTATGATACTTGTTTCTTCCTTTAAGGGATTTCATTGTCCTTTTAGGCACTCTTGTTTTATGATTTAGTTTTCTTTTTTGTATGCTGCTTACCACGGTTTTTCTTTTTCTTATTTAAAGCCATAAGGATTAGTCTTTGGGTTTTATTTACTTTTCTTCAGATTATGTCTGTATATGATGTTTATCACTTTTATTTTGTCAAGTATAAACATTACCCTATTGAGTTTTGGGATTCTGCAATGCAATTTTGTGTTGACATGATGCTTAATACTTATTTATGTTTCTTGTTGTTTTGCATTATGATTTTATGTGCCATAACACTGTTATCTATTTGTTTTGTTTTAAGTTTTGATAAGAAAAGAAAAGAATTTCCTATTCTTTTAGTGGGGTGGGGTGGAGATCTTTTCAGTTTTTGGATATGTTTGATTTTCAGCTTTCTATGGAACTATTTTCATACCTGTATGACTGAAATACCTGTGTGATTTTTTTATGATTTGTTTCTTCTTTTGTGTGAATTTACATAGTTGTATATTTATTTGCTTTTTGAAGTTTCTAATGAAAATTCCTGCTCTTTCGAGAAGTGCCATGGGATCTTTAACAGCTCCATGAACTACCCCAAGAACAGGCAGATGGGACCTCAGTTTAATGTGTCATCCAAAAGACAGCACCTCAGGAGTCCAACACCCCCCACATGCTGCACTGCAGTGTTAGTATTGGGATATTAACCCAAGTGCCTGGTGTGGGGCTAGAACCCACAGTCTTCTGATCTCCCAGCCTCAGAAGTGAGTGTGCTACCTGCTGAGCCACAGACACTGCATACTGGTAGTTGGGACTTACATACAGAGGAGCAGGGGGACTGCACAGGCTGCATCGGCAGGCTGCTTCTCAGGATCCAGAGGTCCTATGGGATGGTGCAGGCTGCATCAGCACAAAAGAGCTGTTGCAGGAGCTGTATCAGGAGCAAATTTGGAGCTGGGCACAGCCACATCAGTGGCTAGGAGAAGTTCAGTGATCTGAGTTGGAGAGCCCAGTAGAAAGCCGGGGCTCCATTTTCAGGACTCGTGGCTGGGCCTTTTAAGGGATGAGCCCAGCCACTCTTGGGATACTTGGGACTTACTCACAAAGGAGCAGGGGAACTGCACAGGCCGTATCAGTGGGCTGCTTCTTGGGGGTCCAGAAGTCCTGAGGGATGGTGCAGGCCACATCAGTGGTGGAAGGGCTGTTGCAGGAGCTGTATCAGGAGCAGGCCAGGAATGGCCACATTTGTGGCTAGGAGGAGTTCTACGATCTGAGTTGGAGTGCCAATAGAAAGCCAGGGTGCCATTTTCAGAACTTGTGGCTGGGCCTTTAAGGGACAAGACCAGCTGCTCTTGGGACACTAGTCTGCACCCACCCACCCCAGCACTGACCTCTATTAAATGCTCAGAGGAAGAGGAGCCAGGTGGGAGGTAGGTCACCAATTGGTTGGGTAGGTATATTGGGGTTTTCTCTAGTCATGTCTCTGACTATTCTTAGAACTGTTAGGGGATGTAACTCTGTTCAAACTCTTTTATACTGCTTGGTAGCTTGGTCCAAGAGCTGTGTTGTTAATTTCACGGGCTACATCACCTCGTATGGCTGGCTATAGAGTGTTGTGAGTAGGTCTTTCTGGGGATGGGGACATGGTCAAGGATAAACATCCAAGAATGTTTGAAGGGGGCCTCTGGGGGTGGCCCCCAGCCACCAGGACAGGCATCTTTGGCAGGATTATAGGGTGCACTGGCTGTGGGGCAGTCATGGTCCCAAACTGAGCCTGGAGAGAGGGAGGTTGCCCAGTCTGTAGGCAGTTATTGCAGATCAGGGGAGCTTGACTGGGTACGGAGGAAACTGGAGTTCTTGGGGTGGGATAAACATGTCTGGGAGGGCCTGTGGGGAGCAGGAGGGCAGTGATAGAGTGTGACCTGGATCCGTTTCATGAGGCAGGAGTGGAGAACCAATGGGGCATGGGCGAGTAGCAAAGGCAGTAGCTACCGGGAAGGTAACCGGTAGAGGAAACAGGCTAAATCATAGGAGGCAGGGGGGAAAAGGTGAGTTGGGACTGACAGGGGGTCTACTGGAGGAGTTGATAGTGGGAAATCAGGACAAAAAAAGGAGATTGGCTTTGAGTGTTATAATACATTTGAGCCATTGGGTAAGTTCATTGTAGAGAACATGGTGGGGGGGGTAGAAGAGGAAAAGGAGGGTGGAGGACAGAGGGATACGGTGACTCGGACAAAGGTGGGCACTAGTAATTCAAATAAGTATGCTAACAGGGAGGGAGAAATCAAGTGTCAAAGAAGGGAGGGAACCTGCAGAGGGAAGGTGCTGAGGCTGGGAGTCAACTCGGTGAGAAGGAGGAGAGATTGAGATGAGGGAGGTGCGTCCTTCAAGGTGGGAGGATCATACCAGAAAAAGCCCCAAAGCTAAGGGGAACTGCAGGTGGGCATGGAAAGAGGCAAGAGGAAAGGGAGGAGGTAGAGGAGGTGGTGATGGTGGGGAATGCCATGTTGGGGGACTGGAAAGGAGGGAGCTGGATGGGGGATGAGGTTAGAGAAAAAGGCCTACGGGGTAGGGAGTGGGGTGGAGGCTAAACTGGGGGAGCGGGGAATGCAGTATAAAAGGAGTGACAAGAGGGGTAGGGTGGCTAGGGAGGGGTTTTCTTTAGAGGGTCCCGAGAGAAGCCAAGGGAAGTGATCTCTAGGAGGGGAGGTGATAGGGCTGGCTGGAGAAGTCCAAAAAGAAGGTGCAGAAAAGATCAAGGGGGACACTAAGGTTCCCCTGCTGGGGGACTCCATAATCAGGGGAATTCATTGGATGGGGCAGGATGAGGGGAAAATCCAGTCCAGTTAAGGTAATGGGTATTTCCGGTCTGACATAGGGCGAAGTTCATGGTGTATGAGCTGGTGAGGGACTGTGGAGGATCACCAGACTTCCTGATGCATCTGGGAACAAATGATATTAAGGGGAATAGTGAGCTGGAAATTCAGGCAAGGTTCCGAGGACTGGCCAGGGTCTGTCATGACAATTGATGCACAGTCTCCTTCTCAGAAATCCTGCCAGTGCCAAGGGCCACTGTGGAGAACAAACAGAAGATCAGGGAGATTAATGACTGGCTCAGACAATGGATTGAAGCACTGGGGATTGGGGTGTTGGGAGACTGGGGGAGGGTTAGAAGACAAGGAACTGTATGCCCAGGATAGGCTTCACCTAAATCCGGTAGGAAAGGAAGTTCTCAAATGGGGGATGACAGATTTTTTTAATTTTTTTATTATTTTATTGAAATATAGGATTATAAATGCCTTTGAGCAGGAACTGCTCATTTACAAAGGTTCCACGTTGAGAAAAAGGAGGGTAAACATACAAACAAAGGTCAGCAAAATCATGCATAGATACACAAAAAATGAAGCAAGATACTGAGGCTTAAGTAATTACAGTGCCTCAAAATGTGCCAACGTTAGTAGAATGACATACCATCCAAGGGCAACCTAGAAATAAGTGCAGCTGGTGAGAGGGTAGGAGGGGGGCACGAGGCAGGAAGGCCATTGTCAGAGGGTAAATGGTGAGGGTAAGAGCACTTTAGGGAGGGAGGGAGGAAGGGAGGGAGGTAGATGTAAGTAAGTGCCAGGAAGGGGGTGAGGAAAGGGAGTGGGGAGGCGGGGAGAAGGAAGGCATGGCAAGGAGGGTAGCTGTCCTGTCTAAAGAAGGAAGTAGTTGCGTGGGGCCCCCAATTAGGCAAAGCAGTCACAATGACTAGTTGAAATGAGATGAAGTCAGAGATATCTCTTAAAAGGGCCAAGAGCTCCAGCAATAAGAGTTTCTTTTTTGAGAGCATTGTACCACTGAGGAGCTCTGTGGGAAAAAGCCCTCTGGCCCATGGTAGTCCTGCATCTGGGGACAAGGAAGGTTTGTTGTTGTGAGCTTCTAGTTTGCTGAGTGCTGTGGTGGCCAATGAGAAGCTTTTCAACGCCTGGGTGCATGACCACAAGGAGGAATTTTTTGGCTAAGAGGCAAGTTTGATACTGGATCTGGCTTATGAGTGGAAGCCATCCTGCCTAAGCATACAGGTCACAAGTGTGCGTAAGTTGGTCAGACCCATTAGAAGCCTGCATGCTTTGTTGAGTGCAACTGTAATTCTGCGGAGGGCAGAGGCAGAGCCATAGATTGCTAGCCTGTAATCAATGATGGAGGTGACAGAGCTGTTGATCGTCAACCGGAGAGTGTCAGGAGTCACGCAGTGTTTATGTCTGTAGAGCAGGCCTATACGGATATTGGTGGCTTTGGCAACAGAATCAATGTGCCGATGGTAGGAGAGGGAGCTGTCCAATGGAACACCTAGGTATTTAAATTCAGGAACGTGTTTAAGAATGATTTCATTCAGGCTAGGTGGGGTTTAAACTTGTGAAGGGGGGAGGGGGCACTGCCAGGCAGATCCGGCCAACCATACTGCTGGTAGGACTGTCCTGCAATCCCATGGAGGGGGACAGATGGTACCCTATGGGAGAAGTGTGGACAGACGTATGAAACATCTGGGGAGGATATGGTAAAGAAAGGTAGGGACAAGGGTCGGAGGGTGGCTTTAATAAATGCCAGGATCCTGGGGAATAAAATGCCTGAGTTCCAGGCCACGCTGTTTGAGAGTGGGGTGGATGTAGCAGTGGTCACTGAAACTTGGGCCACCCCTGGCCATGACTGGGACCTTAATCTGAGTGGGTACCTTGTGCTAAGGAAGGACAGAAAGGTGGACAGATGGGGAGGAGTAGTAATGTTCATTAGGGATAACATCGAGATTATGAGAGTGGAGGAAGCAGAGGGCAACGTGGAGACCCTATGGGTCACCTTGTGAACCCCGTGGGAGGGAAGATTAAGTTGGATGTGGTATATAGGCCCCCAGGACTAGTGAAGCACATGGAGGATTGCCTGTTGGCTAACATTAAGTGGCAGTATGGACTGAAGGGGAAGGAGTAGTGTTGATGGGGGACCTTATTATGCCAGCTACTGATTGGGGTACTATGATGTCCACTGTAACAAGGGAGCAGAAGCTGGTGGATGGCTTCCTGGATGCATTCCTCAATCAGCAGGTGATGAACCCAACGAGGGAGGGTCATATCCTCGATGTGGTTTTAGCAGATGGGGATCTTGTACAAGATCTGGTTGTGGAAGAAGCCCTGGCTGGGAGCGACCACAACACAGTCTGATTTTGGGTTAAACTTGGGGGGGGTCATTCAAGGACAATGATAGTTGGGGGAAATTCTCAAGGGGCATTTGCGGGAGATAAAACCAGGTTTGAACGTGGAAGGTAGGTGGGAGATCATAAAGCAGGGGCTACAGGAAGCCACCAGGACCTGTGCAAGAGTGAAGCGCAAGGGTGGTAGATCTCATAAACCATGTTGGTGGACTGTGGAGGTCCAGGAGGTGGTAAGGAAGAAGAATGCTGCCTACAGTAGGTACAAAAAAATGAGAGGAGAGAGGGATAGAGAGAACTATTGCCTTGCAACCAGGAAAGTCATCAGAGTGGTGAGGGGGGCAAAGTCCTGGAAGGAGCAGATGCTGGCACAGAGGATATGGGGTAGGGAAAAGGGGTTCTTTAGATATATTGGTGAGTGGAGGAAGGTCAAGGGTCAACTTAGTAGGCTGAGGACAGCTGGGGGGTTGGTGGAAGAGGCTGGAGAGCAGGCGGAGGTACTGAATGAGTACTTTGCATCAGTGTTCACTAGGGAGGAGGCTGGGAAACTTCCAAAAAAGGGGTTGAAGGACACAGAAGGCACAACAGACTTGACTATTGGGGTACCTGCTGAAGAACAAGCTGCTGGGGGAGGTAGGCTGGGGTGAGATAACTGGCTGGTTCTGCTGAATGGGGAAGGGGGACAGATGCTGATATTCCTATTGGTCAGGTGTGGGAAGCCCTCCAGTCCCTAAAAAAGGATAAATCTCTGGGTCCTGAAGTTATTCTTCCCAGAGTACTGAGGGAGTTGGTGGATGTTTTGGCTGCACTATTGGTGTATCTCTTTAACTTGTCGGTCAGGACAGGGAGGGTGCCAAGGGATTGGAAGCAGGCGCATGTTGTGCCCATCCATAAAGGGGGATCGAGAGAAGAGCCAGGAAACTATAGACCCATCAGTTTGATGTCAGTTGTGGGGAAGGTAATGGACAGCATACTTAAGGAAAGGCTGTGAGGTTTTTTGGAGGAGATGGGTTACCTGGATGACTGGCAGCATGGGTTTGTGCCACATAGATCATGTCAAACAAACCTTGTAGAGTTCTATGAGTGGTGAGACTAGCACTGACAGGGGAGACCAATGGATGTACTTTACCTGAACTTCAGCAAGGCATTTGATTTGGTCCCTCACATTGGCCTAAGGGAGAAGCTGTTGGGGGGATGGGGGTAGGCCCATTGAAGGTTAGGTGGATTGGAAATTGGCTTTCAGGTCACACTCAGAGGATAGTGGTCAGAGGGGAGGTGTAGTCTCCTAGGGAGGTCATAAGTAGGGTCCCACAGGGTTCAGTCCTGAGGCCACTCCTGTTTAATGCCTATATCTCTGATATCAGGGAAGGTATCAGGTGTGAAATGAGTCTCTTTGCAGATGACTCTAAGCTGGGGGTAGTGGTGGAGGGGGAGGAGGGGAGATTGGGCCTGCAAGAGGACCTGGATAATCTGGATATGTGGTCCTGTACCTGGAAATTGAAATTTAATTCCTCCAAGTGCAAGGTGTGACACCTAGAGCAGGAAAATCCCAATTACGTGTACAGTCTGGTGGAGGGGATGAGTTGCTGGCCACGGCAGTGGAAAGAGACCTAGGAGTCTTGGTGGATGTTAACATGAATAATTCAGAACAGTGCAGGAGGGCTGCAGTCAGGGCAAATAGGATGCTGGGATGCATCACTAGGGGGATTACCTCAAGGAGCAGGGAGGTGATTTTGCCAGTTTACAACAGCCTGGTTAGACCACATCTTGAGTACTGTCTGCAGTTCTGGAGGCTGCACCTAAGGAGGAACATCCAACTCCTAGAGAGGGTTGAGAAGAGAGCAACCAGAATGATTGGGGCCTGGTGGATATGACATAAGAAGAACGACTAGGGGAGCTCAACTTGTTCTCACTGGAGGAGAGGAGGGACTGGGGGATATGATTGAAGTCTTCAGGTACCTCAGGGGAGTAAATAAGGCAAGCCAAGATAGGATCTCTCGACTGAAAGTGGGTGGAATCACCAGAGGACACAGTTGGAAGATTGAGGGTGGTAAGATTGGGGGGAAAGGAGGCGGAGGTTCTTTACCGAGATAGTGGTGGAACTGTGGAATGCGCTGCCCAGGGAGCTGGTACAAGCAGCTACGGTGTAGGGATTTAAGAGAGGGTGGGACAGGTATAGGCAAGACGTGAAGCAGAAACTAGTTTGCCTGGGGGGGGCAGGACTGGGGGATGGAGTAAAAATGAAAGGAGACAGATAGAGGGCTACGGTACCCAATCAGTGTGCTGAAGCACGAGCAAACTTGATAGACCAATCGGCCTACTCTACTGGTATCTAATATGTTAGTATGTTAGTGTTGTGGGTACACCTGGTAGTTTGCAGGACCATTGCCATGTGAGCCCAGATGGTTCAAATGTAATTCCCTTTTTGTGAAATTGGTTATTTTTAGCTCTGCTTAACTGACACCGCTGTCCCTAAACATTTGTTTCATGAAGGTACTTTGTAGCAGATTGTATATGAAGCTGCCCTTGCTCCACAAGGGGCGGAGGCATGTGCAATTGCACATTTGGTCTGCCCTCAGAGTGTGATACTACTTATCCCTCCCCCCTCTTGTTTATATACTGTGATCTGCCCTTCTGCAACTGAGGGTCTGAGACCCCTCCTCAAAACCAAAGGGAGGAATCCTTTCTATGGGCAAGCAGTAGGAAGGATTCCATATGAACAAACTGAAGCTTCCTGCAGCTTGTTTAAATAAAAAATCTAATTCTCATGGAAATGAGATAGGCTTGCAATTTCCTACAAAATTGCTGCCTGGTTGGGGGTGAGCATTATTGCTTGGCAGGAATTAAAAGCATTTAAGTGGGAACTAATACTCAGTATAGCAAGCACAATGAGTCAAGTGATGGGGGTGTTGTAAGCTTAAGTGGAAGGATTCAAAGACTGGAATGTCTGGTACTGTCATATTTGGTGGGGGGGTCTGGGTGTTCTCTCCAGAAAATCCTTAAAGTAATTCTAAAAAATGTTCTGGGAAACAGACCAAAAGACCCCCACCCCCACTAACCCATCAATGCTGCTGCAGCTAAAGAATGTGGGTATAAGTGTGCCACAGATTTTTTTTCTGGGTGAGGTCAATGAAAGAGTTTTTAATTTTCAATAAAATCATAAATGCATCATATGGAACTTAAAATCCTGGAGGCTCTAAACATGTACCCCTTCCCCCAAACTGGACACCAGCTTGCCAAAAGCTGCCCTTATCTCCATGGCTGCCTGTAGGATCCTTGACTTTATGGCACCTCCTGTTTAGTGTTTGTGACAATCTAAGATCATGCACCATGTGAAAGGCAGTAGCTGTGGGAAATTCCATGGCTGGGAAGGGAAAAACACTGTCAGGGGTTCAATTACCCAGGTCAGACTGGAGGAGGAGCACAAAGATTACTAGACCGGAGCAGGAGGGCATCTGGAGTCTCATACAGTCAGGACTTGGCACAGTATTGCATTGGGCGCAGACTGTGGGTGAAGGGAGGATATGTGTGTGTGTGTGTGTTGTGGAATTGGTTGTGTGTCTTTGTGAGTGTGTGGGAGGTGACCATGTGTGTTTGAGGGGAACTGGCCAAGGCCATGCAAGTAGATGGTCATGTGAAAGGGAAACATTCAATGTGAGTGGGGTCACTGGGTGGGATAGTTGACCATCTGAGTGGCTTTTCTGAGCTGAAGGCTAAAAGGGGGACTAGCTGGGCTTCTGTCTAAGAGAGGTTGGCATGTGGAAGGGTAACATTTTGTTGGTGTTGCTGAACAGGGTGGTGTGTGTGTGTGTCTGTGTGTGAGTGTGTCTGTTCACGCTTCTGGCCATATATTGCCATTTGCACTTGCTGCTTCCATCTGACTGACTGGCTCCACCCCTGACTCCCAAACCTGGCTCTGCCACAGGTGCTTACTGCTTCTCTCCCTCTCTTCTGCCAAGACCTCCATAGGAGATGTAGTTCAACCCCAGAAGCTGCTGACAATGAAGAACTACAAGGCATGCCACTGTCACTGAAACTCTTTGGTGGGCTGTAGTTGTTTAGCTGGATGGTATAGCTGTGGCAATCTGTTCCGCCTCTGCCTGCAATCCCATGAGCACAAAACTTGGTTTTCAACCACTTGGGATGGAGGTGCTGCTGATTCCAACGGGGCCATGAGGCAGTGGGTGATATGTGCCATGCCACTACCCTCTGAGTTCTACATAACAGCTCATGTATCCTCTTGATACCCTTGATTACTATCACTATCCTTCCTTCTTCTCTGAAGCTCGCTCTATCTTGACAGTCCTGTGTGTTGATATATGGGAAGTCAGGTAAAGGATTAACCCTTTAACCAGCCTTCCTGAAGAGGTTGTGGGATCTAAAACTGTGGAGGAATTCAGGAATGCATAGGACAGACATAAGGCTATTCTTGTGGGGGATAGGAAGAAATAGGCTGGTTAACTAGGATTTGTGGCTTATCCTGTAGGTAGGAAATGGGCAGACTAGGCGGGCCAAGCGGTCCTTATCTGCCATCAAAGTCAAAGTCTATGTAAGTTTATCAAGCCTGCAGTCCATTTAGGAGCCCTGTTTTTCCACCTCATCCACATGGCTATCCAGTTTTTTTAAAAACTGGAGCAAATATTGTATACTGTTTCTATCATAGCTGTTGTAAAAGCAGTTAATTCTTTGATAAGCAAGTCCAGCTCTTTCGCTTTTTTGAGGATGTGAGTGGGTTTAGCAGGGCTTCAGGTCTCCATATGCTGGGCCACCTTTGAACTGCATGAGATGTCTGAATTGGAGCCCTCTAGACTACATTCACTGGCATCATCCTTTGTTTCCCTCCTTTAGTCACTGTGGTTCCCGCCATAGCATATCAGTCTTCTGTATTGGTATCAAAATTATCTATTTTCAGTAGCAATGTCAGGAGTTTTGTGGGTCACATGAACTTGTTCACGCAATCATCTACCATGGGGATGACATAACAACAGAGAAAGTGCCACATATTTGTGCATCTTAAAAACAAAATTATCCCATTTTTTAAGACTGTTTATGCTCCACCTGAATTATGTCCCTCAGGTGCTCCTGGCCATGGGTCCTACTGTAACTCCCCATCTCCTCCAAATAAGAAGATTTGTGCATTTGCCTCCTTCCTTTCTGCGTCCACAGCACCTAACTTGGAACAAAAGGAATGCCCCCCTTTCAGCCTCTGCCTTGTTCCCATTCCTCCCAAAGTGTATTATTCAGGTGGGTGTGCTAGCCAAGGTAATACAGTGAATGTCTGTATTACAGCAGATGGGGGAGTACAAGTTCCAGGGGCGGCCAGCCCTACCTTCCTCTCCAGGATCCAAAAAAGAACTGCAGTCGCTAGCTGTAGGCTGTAGAAATCATTATTTGTGTTGTGTAAATACACCATCAGCCAGACCCCTAGCAGGACACCTAGACTACCTGGTGCTTCGCTTATGAGAGATTTATCAGGGTGCCCTCTGATGAAGCTCTCATGACTGAAGCACTGGCATAATCTGTTCATCCAGATGGAGGGTTAGCTGGTGGTGTATTTACACATTTCAAATAAATGAGTTTTACAGCTTACAGTGACTAGTCTGAGTTGGGCATTGGCAGCATATCATTAGCAGGACCAGGGCAGCCTGGAGATTCAAGACACAGAATGGGTCGGTGATATTTTAGCAGAGCTACTATATCACTGAAGCAGCATTTTCAGTCAATTTTCTAAGGTTTCTGCTTAGGAATTAACAACAGTAATAAACTATAGTCTATAGTAATACAATGAAGAAGTAAACTGTTCTGCACATCAGGAACCTAAGGCATTCCCTAATTTGTTGGTCTCAGTAGCAGGGTAAACCTTGAAAACTGGTGCTTTTTTATACAGAGAAAGATACTGAAAATGAGAGCCAATTTGGCTATGAAAATCAAGTACTGTGTGGAAGGTATTTGGAGGGAGTATAACACAGTCATTCAGGCCTCAAAAGAAATGAATATTGTATCTATTACAATGTGTTTAAAAATGCAAAGTTTTGCTTCAAAATAAGTCATTTTGTGTGTTATGGGTACACCAGGTAGTTTGCAGGACCATTGCCATGTGGGCTACAGGTGGTTCAAATGCAATTCCCTTTTTGTGAAATTGGTTATTTGTAGCTCTGCTGAACTGACACTGCTGTCCCTAAACATTTGTTTCATGAAGGTACTTTGTAGCAGAATGTATATGCAGTGACCCTTGCTCCACAAGGGGTGGAGACATGTGCAATCGCACATTTGGTCTGCCCTCCCATTTTTTTTTTTGCCCGCCCATAGCCCAGACTGGCTTTCTTCCATCTTCATGTGGCTGTCCCCCGAGCTGGAGGCAGGGTTGGAGAGCGGAGACATTACTGGGACCGCGTGGCTGCCTACAGCATACCTCACAAAAGGGCTATAGCCCAGATTGGTTCTGTTCCCTCTCTGCACAGATGCCCGCCCATAGCACACTACACACAAGGGCCTGTAGACCAGACCGGTGCTTTGTGGCTGTGCCTTGAGCTGTAGGCAGGGTCAGAGAGCAGAGACATTGCTGCTGCGGGTGCTGGCAGGAGGGCACATTAGTGCATGGTTGGGAGTCTCCTTTTCACCTCACAAAAGGGACTGTATCCAGACTGGCACTCTTCCTTCTCTGCATAGCTGTTTCCCAAGCTTCAGGGAGGTTCAGAGAGCAGAGACATGGCCTGGACTGTGTAGCCACCCACAGCACACTGCAGGAAAGGGCCTGTATCTCAGACTGGCTCTCTTCCCTCTCCTTGTGGCTGTTCCCAAGCTGCAGGCAGGGTTGGAGAGCAGAGATATTGGCAGGACCATGTGACACCCACAGCACATCTCAGAAAAGGACCTGTAGCCCAGATCATCTCTCTTCCCTCTCCACACAGCTGCCCATCCATAGCAAACTTCACAAAAAGGCCCGTAGCACAGACTGGCTCACTGAAGCTGTCCCCTGAGCTGCAGGCAGGGTCGGAGAGCAGAGACAGTGCTGCAGGCAGAAGGGCACATTGATGAATGGCCAGGAGTCTCCTTTCCTGGAACCTGGAACTGGTGGTCTGAGTCTGGCCTCTCAGCAAATGGTAGGTTGGTGTGTGGGTTTGTTCAAGGTTCGTGGAGATGCAATACAACATCTTAAAATAGGATGATCTACCAAATAAATTGTGAATATGTTACACAGGGAGTTCTCATTGTGATGCCAACAAGATGTTTGGATATATTTTAGCAGTTTTTATAGTTGTCCCAAATTGATTTGTTTGTAGAGATACTGTAAATGAGAGTATAATTGAAATCTCTGGACTTACACTGTGTCACAGTCCCACAGCACAGAACCCCGCTGCTCTGGGTGGTGAGAATACTTCTGGTAACTGCCATAAAGTGCAGTCTGAACAAATGGGATTTTGACCCAAATAAGACACTATGGTTGGTCCTAGTAAATTATCCCTATGGGATACAGGGAGTAAGGGTATGAGAGGGGGAGGGAGGAGGTACCTAAGTGCTTTTGGTGAAGCCTCAGAATTGGTGTAAGACTTTCAAGAGTGTAGTTTCCATGGTTATTTTTGTATGTTTCTAACACTTCTCTGTAAAGCACCTAGAGCCTCACAGCACCATTTTTTAATGTACTGTGCCATTTTTTATTTAAAATTGTATCTTGTTGATCATGCACCCTCCCTGTCTGCATTTTACAACTTAGAGCCCTTCCTGGCACACCCACAACCACCTGTAGCTGTCCCCAGTATGACCTGTCATGCAGGGAGCAGCCAGGGCATGTCCATAGGATTACTTTATTGCGGTAGCTTCAAATGACTAGTTTGAAGCCTATGTTTGTACATGTTATACTGAGACCAGGTACAGACTGACATGTACCCTGTCAATCTGTAACTGATCAAGTTATAGTTTGGGCACATGTAGTCTCCACATTGGAGCTATTTAAAGCTGCAGCAATATAGGAATCCTATGGATGCACCCCAGCTGCTCCCCGCATGACATTTCATACTAGGGACAGCTGCATTGCAGGCCATTCCACAGATCAATGTTGATGCCACACCTGGACTTCAGTATGTAGTACTGGAATCTTATTAAATTATGAATATCAAATTGCTGGAAATTACTTAGAGAAAGGCCTACAGGGTAACACCTACGGGAGGAGCTGCTCAGTAGCCTTCACATGTAGTCTTTTGACGATGGGGAGGGGGACTGATGGACAACTTTCAGTATATTAAAGGTATGCCAGTGTGATCACTGAGTCATGCTTTGACTGTTGCAGGAATAAGTACACTATAGGCATGGCCTATGGCTGGCTTGGGGGAAGGTTTATGTGGTACATGAATGCAGTGCTCCAGATAACTTTTTAGGTCAGAAAGTAAAAACTTCCTAGTTTTCCAAGCTGGTAGTATTTCAGTATGCCAGGTAGTATTTTGCGACGGGGTCACACTGTTCTGGTGGACTGAAGTGCAAATGTGCGAAGTCCGTGGAAACACCTGGTCGTGATGAAACTACCCAGGACTCTACACAGGGTGTAAAAAGGGTAAAAATGGGAGTAAAATACGCTGCTGCACCCCTTAACTGGACCACTGCATGAGAGAGAAAGGCATTCAGTTTTTATGGAGCTGCTGAAGTCAAACAAACTGACAAAGGAGAATGTATCCTTGAACATGTTTTGATGATTAAAGAGACAATGGTACACTGAAATGTTTAAAATTGCAGATTGTGCAGCGGTACTGGGGATGAAGGGAGTAGGACAGTGGCCTCACAAGGAAAACAGGGAGGGTGGAACTCTCAATGTGTAGTTATCCCTCAGAAAATGTTGGTCAAGTGCTATGTTTGTGATCATTTCATTTATCCATGGCACACTTCTATAAAATATTGTTTCACTTCAGACACAGTCATACATACGTATATGGACAGCCTCGTTTGTTTAAAGTACCTGTGCAGACATGGTGCACTGCTACCAGCACAGTACCTTGTGCTTTCTGCTTGTGGCAACAGGTTCATGAAGCACATACAATTTATATTTTCTCCTAAAAAGGTACAGCAGATTACCAAAGTAGGTACTAATATTAAGTGCTGTGCACACATTGCAAGGTGAGATAAATTACATAACATTGTACTTAACATGAGTGAACAATCACAAGAACTGCTAATTTTCTGTCTTTTTGTGTTTTTTTTGGGTCCCACAACAATCAAAGGACAATCCAAGCCTCAAACTAAATGTATTCCTTATCAGATCTAATCCAGCAGATGTTTTGGCTCTGGTTAGATCTTGTTTGATATGGCAGCAGAGGCATGAGATGCAGTGTTGAACTTTGCATAATTTTATACACCAGGAAGAAATGTAGAAAGTTCTACCTTCAAGGGCCCCTCCTTGTTCCACAAGGAAGACATACAACTACAAAAGCTGCACTCTTTTCAAGTCAACATCATACATGTCAGCATACTGTGCCTCACATCCTCCCAGCATGAGTAGGGATCCTTGACTTGGTACATGAACCCACATACTCAGCTTAACAGGCACAAGCACCATCCACAGGGATATTGAGCCAGCCCTATTTCAACTCTTTCTCAAAAGTTTTGGAGATTGTATTGAAATTGCATGATATTAAATTTCAGCAGAAGAGACAGAGCCACGATTGAAAATGCTCATTCTCGTCTTGATATTTTCAGTTAGGAGAAAGGAAGAGAAAAAGAAGCTTTTCACCTTATAAAATGGTTGGACAAAACCTAATAATTTAAAATTATCACCCGCCCATGCATTAATTCTCAACTAATGCACAGTTGGTTACCGGAAGAAGTAAATCTGTTCAGTAACAGCCTTAGTACAGGAATCATTACACCAGTATAGAGAATTGGTAGCCATTTTTCAGTTCCATTACTTCCCTGACATCTGAGTACAGTTAACAGAAACTGTGTTTCAAGTACCCATATAGAATGTTGGCACTGGTCCCGAAACATAGTAGTGCTTCTCCATGCCCTGAAACACTTGTACTGCACAAAACTACTGCAGCTCTGCTCCCTAGCCACTCAGCTCTGTAATTAGTAGTATTGCTCTAAGCCAGGATGCAAAACTGTTGCCACTGTGCTCTGTGCCTGCTCAGCTCTATAATGAACCATTCTACTGCATGCTCACTTGGATTTATAATCAACAACCCCCGAAACTGGTTGCCTTACATTAAAAAACAAACAAAATGCAGCACATAGAAAAAGTGAACAGTAAAACCAGAACAGATGTACAGAACCACAGGGATGGAGCCCTCATTAAGACATTGCCACACAAAGAACCACAACTACAGTGTCCTCATTAGGACACTTTTATTCATATAGACACATAGTTCCAGTATATGGAGGATCTATTTTTGGACAAATTGAAAGAAAATATTTAATTTTTTAATTTATAAACATGAAATATAAAGAATAAAGGTACCCGGGTGTGTGAAGGCACTCAGTCTGCAGCCTTGAACCTCACAACGCACCCGGAGCATGTGTTAATTCTCAATAAACCCATGTGCTGTTGTGAGTTATTCCTTATTTAACTAACTGATTAGCATTATGGTGTGTGTGCCTCTTTCTTTAACCTTGAAATTAATGCTCAAGGCACATAGAGCTATGGCAAGAAAGAAACATGGGGCAGGAAAATCTAGAACCCTGCCCAATCCTGAAAAATTTTAAATCTGTGGCGACAACTACTGTATGTTTGATACAGGTTACTTTTTTACCTCCAGGGCATGGGTTTATTGAGAATTAATGCACTTCCCAGGTGTCTGAAAGCACTCAACCAGCAGCCTTGAACCTCACAAAACAACCACAGCATTATTAATTCTCAAGAAACCCATGCACTGTCATTGGTTGTTCCATATTTAACTAATTAGCATTACAATGTGTGTGCCTCTTTCTTTAACCTTATTCTTGGAGGTCAACAAAGTAAGCTGTATCAAATATAGTTGTTTCCACAGATGTCAAATGTGTCAGGTTTGGGCAGGGTTCTAGATTTTCTTGCACCATGTTTCTTTTTTGCCATAGCTCTATACGCTTTGTGCATTTTTTCTAAAATAGTCTTGTATTTACATGTCCATGCCTTATTTGTTTTCTCTAAACAGTCTGACAAAGCAGGATCTAATGGTAATAAAGGAACAATAATCAGAACACAAAATCCAGTGCACACTTCAAGCAACATACAGTATACCTGGAAAACATCTTTTACTCAATTTATATGTGAAGCTCAATCAAAGTACAACATGGACAACAATCCACAGTTCAATTACAGTACCAAAACAAACAATACATTTTTCAGATTGTATTTACTCACTTCCCACCACCAACTAATATGGAAGGATGGTGAAGAGCTGATGACCCATCTGTTTGGTTTTGAGTTAAAGATTTTTTTTGAACGCATACATTGCTTTCTGTGTGTGCTGGATTGTGTGTTCTGATGAACATGCTTGTTTTGCCTCCGTTTATATCCACCTTGTTGTGTGAAGGCTCAGGTGCCCTATTTTCATTGGGTCCAGAATTTTTTGACTGATTTGTGGAAGCTTGCATCAATATTACATGCATGTATTGGATGCATCTGTGTCAGAACATGTGGTGCTTTTAGAACACCTCTTAGTAGGTCTAGCAGCATCCAAACTTCAGATACAGTTGTGCTCAGAATGGGACAGGACCATTTGAAAAATAATTCCCTGCATTATTAGTATACAGTATGTTACTGCCCTGGACTTTCAAGCAGGTAGAGGGAACATGGTATTAATTTCTTATAAGGGTACTGTGGCTGACTCAATTTTTGAAGGAAAGAAATGCCCTTTCCCCTGAATTTTCTTCATCCCACCCTGACACATGGGCCATCTTGATCACACTGAGATCTCTTACCAGAAGAACAGCTGAGTCTATCTTACTCAAGCAATAAACTGGGGGGTGGAGTTGAGACAGGTGTAGTACCTTCTAAAAATTAATTACTACAGGGTATTTGGCTAGCAGCAGCAAAGGGACGGAAGGACACAAAAACACACACACATTCCCCCATACACACACACACACACACACACACAGAATACTGCCCTCTGTCCCACCCCTCCACTCACCCACCCAGGGCTTGCTCCACTTTTATAGGCTCTAGGGTGTGATTGACAGCAGATATATACTTCCTGAGCAGGCAGGAAGGGAGGGTCCACCAGAACACATAGAAATAGCTACAGGGCACAAAGGCAACTAAGCAGGTGTTTTCTACTGAATGTAAGTAGAGAAGGGAGAAGAGAAATAGAACGAGGAGAGAGAGAGAGAGAGAGAGAGAGAGAGAGAGAATACCCTAAAGCAGGAAGAACTTACAGACATGATGGGAGTTGTGCAGGTCAGCGGCCGTGGGGAGGATTTTCTGGGACACTTTCTGGAGGCTGCACCCATTGTCCCATCTGCAGACATCTCTTTGGGCTGAGGGTAGAGGCAGGCTGAGTTGGCCTTGATTTTGGGACCTCCTCCTCCTCCTCTGCTCAGGGACCAACAAGTTCACCCTGCTGCCTCAATGATTTGCCAAGGAAAGGGTGGCTGGATGATGGTGGGCTCAGGAAGGGTTAGGTGGTGGGGAAGAGTACACACATCCTCCTATGGCACTCCATAACTCCTATGCTGCTCTAACAGGTTGGGCTGTCCCAGAGGCACCTGCAGTGGTAACCAAGAAGGATGCAGTGTTCTTCATGGCAGAGACCCCAGGAGGAGGCAGAGGACCCCTTTACGAGGTGGAAGCAACTACTGCTGGGGAACTTTATCATCGAGGGGCAACACCTGGAGGCGAGGAGGGATGAGTGGTGGGATCACATGCCTACCTGGCACTGTGGCTTATAGGGATGGACTCGGCATTCTAAGGATCGCTGAGGCAGCAGGACAGGAGTGTGAGCTAGATGTCATTGTCCTCCTAAGGACAATCGACCTGGCAAGTGGTGAGGCTAGGGTAGTGCAGGAGCAGTTCAGGGAGCTGGGGACTGGTCTTAGACAGGTGGCATGTTCTGTAACATTTTCAGAGGTGTTACCCATTGAGGGCAAGACAGAGAACAGTGAACTCCACACCAAGAGATTCTATGCATAGCTGAAGGACTGGTGTAGAACAGAGAGATTTGGCTTCATTGGGGACTGAGGTTCCACTTGGAGGGATGCAGGCCTGTATAGCAGTGATGGCCTGCATCTGTCCAGGTGGGAAACCAGAATTCTTAGTAAGAGATTTAATGTTTAATCAGCAAACATTTAAACTAGCTGGGGGGGGGTGGCAGAAATAATCTGGGTGAAGCAAACAGCCCCCTACAAAAAATGATACAGACAGCAGAAAGGACCCTAACTTTGAGAAATCGCTAAAGATAAGTAAAACCAAAACAGGTAAAAATGCAGAGAAAAGGCAGTATGGAGTAAGGACAATAGGGGTATGGAAGAAATACACAGGATAGGATGGGAATTATTTGGAGAGGAGGCAGTAAAAATTGGGAGGCCATGTGCACAAATGCCAGCAGTCTGGGAAACAAAATCCCAGACCTAGTGGCCCTGATGTGAGGCAGACCTGGACATTGTCACTATTACCAAGTCATGGTTCATGGGAACCATGACTTGGAATATATACCAGGTGTACCTCTGATTCAAGAGGGACAGGGCGGGTAAAGGGAGGAGTGGCTATCTATGTCAGGGAGGGAATTAAGACAACTGAGGTACAGGGAATGCAGATGAGAGGTGGAGGTACTGTGGATCACCCTGGAGATGCGAAATGGCACTGACATTCACATTGGTGTGATCTACAGACCTCCCTCACAAGGAGAAGAGGTGAGCAAGGTACTTCTAGATGTGATCCGCAAAATGACAGCTAAAGGGGAGGTGCAGCTGCTAGGAGACTTCAATCTGTTGGATGTGGATTGGAGCAACCAGGCTGCAGCCTCTGCCAGGAACAGAAACATCCTGGAAGTCCTGCAGGGGGCGTGCCTAAGAAAGCTAGTGACCGACACCTCCGATCACAGTACAGTGTGGTTCAATGTGAGAACAGCAGAAGAGACAAACCACATGAAAGCAGGGGTCCTGGATTTCAGGCAGGCCGATTTTGCAAAGATGGGGGAATGTCTTAGGAAATCACTGTCAGGGAAGGAGAAAAGAGGGTGGTGGAGGAACAATGGGAGGACCTTAGAGGAGCCATAGCAGACACAACAAGCCATTGCATTAGGCAAGTAAGCAAAACAAAGAACAGAAAAAAAAACACAAGCTTCTCAAAAGAAGTGGCCAAGCAGATAAAAGCAAAAAGGATGGCATTCAGGAGATACAAGGAAACACAGAGGAAGAAGACAGGGAAGTGTATCTGGAAAAGCAGAGGGAGGCAGGGAAAGCAGTCAGGAGCACATAGGCGCAAACAGAAGAAAAAATAGCCCTGGCAATAACCAAAGGTGGCAAGAACTTTTCAGGTACGTTAATGAAGAAAAAGACTAAAGGTGGGATTGCAAAACTCAATAGGGAAGGAAGGAACTGTGAGAGGGGACTGAGAAAAGCAGAAATCCTGAACAAGTATTTTGTTCAGTATTTATAGAATAATGGGTAGGGAAGAGATCAGATTTGATGGGAGCACCATTTGGAGGGATGGGGACACCATTCCATTTAAGTAGGAGTGAGTCTTAAAAACACTCAATCATCTGAAGATGGACAAGGCAATGGGGCTGGACGAGTTACATCCCAGAGTATTAAGAGAACTCAGAGAGGTGCTGGCAGCACCACTGATAGCCTTGTTCAACAGTTCACTGGAAACAGATGTGGTATCAAAGGACTGGAGGAGGGAGAACGTAGTCCCTCTCCACAAAAATTGGAGCAGGGAGGAGGCTGGCAACTACAGGCCAGTCATCCTGACCTTGGTGGCGGGGAAATTAATGGAATCGCTACTAAAAGAAAGGTTTGAGATATATCTTGAATCCAACAGGGCACAGGATCCAAGGCAGCATGGATTCACAGCGAGAATATCTTGTCAAACAAATCTGATAGATTTATTTGACTGGGTGACTAGGAAGGTTGATTAGGGAAGGGCAGTGGTTGTGGTCTAACTGGATTTCAGCAAGGCCTTTAACACCATTCCACATAGAGGCTAGTAAACAATCTGGGCAGCCTAGACGTGGGTCCCAGGGTGGCAAACTGGGTCAAAAATTGGCTGACCAATAGGACACAAAGGGTGGTGGTGAGTGACATTCAATCTCAAGAGAAGGGGTGACCTTTGAGGTTCCACAGGGAACAGTGCTTTGATCAGTCCTTTTGAATGTCTTCATAAATGACACTGAAAAGGGTCTGGAAGGGAAGGTGTGTCTCTTTGCAGATGACACGAAGATCTGCAACAGAGCTGACACTTCAAGAAGGTAGAAAAAAAGAGAAGGGTCCTAAGCAAGCTTGAGGAGTTGTCAAGGGTGTGGAAGCTAAGATTCAATGCAAAGAAGTGCATCATCAAGCACTTTGGGCACAGAAATGTGGGGGAGGAGTACATGATTGGGGGGGGTACTGATGGCCACCAAACAGGAAAGGGACCTGAGAGTAATCATATCTGATGATCTAAAGGTTACCAGACAATGTGAGATGGCTGTGATGAGAACAAGTGAAATTCTGGAATGCATAGGGAGAGGTATCTCCAGCAGAAGGAAGGAGGTGGTCATGCCACTGTATAGAACAGTGGTGCAACGTCATCTACTGTAGAGTAGTGTATCCAGTTCTGGAGGCTGCATCTCTGGAAGGACATAGACAGAGTAGAAGCAGTTCAGAGAAGGGCAACAAAAATGGTGCAAGGGCTACACCAAAAGTCATATGAGGGGAGACTGGAGGATCTCAATATGTATTCCCTGGAGGAGAGAGAGGAGGAGAGGAGAGAGAGGAGAGGAGAGGAGAGGAGAGGAAGAGGATATGATAGGGGCTTTCAAATACCTCAAGGATGTAAATAAAATGCAAGAGGGTAGCATCTTTCAAAGAAATAGATGTTAAAGAATAACTGGCCTTGATATGAAAATAGAGGAGTAGAATTAGCGGTAATCTGAAATTATTTTTCATGGAAAGGGTAGTAGATCCATGGAACAGCCTCCTGGCAGAGCTTTTAGGGGCAAAACTGTAGGGGATTTCAAAAATGCATGGGACAGACATAAAGGAACTCTAGTAATAGGAAAGAGAGTGTAAGACACAGATCATTTACAGTAGGATCTGCGGTATATGAAACAGGTAGGAAAAACGGGCAGACTAGGTGGGCCAAATGGTCCTTATCTGCTGTTAAATTCTATGTTTCTACTCTGTAGTCTACTGACATGTTGTCAATAAATGATGGGACGCTCATTACCTCCCTTTATGGGAGTCAATCATGTCACCTCTGTGCTGTATCCAGCCCCCGCCCCCCGATTATTTTATGGCTATGTTAGTACTTGTGCTCACTGGTATAGTCCCTTTAAATGAAACATATAATTAGGAAGGCAGACCTAGAAAAGAGTCACATGCATCATTAACAAGAAATAAGAGATAAAAGGAATATAGTGGAACAATATCGTGAAATATGCAAATATGATTAAGCAATATGACATGACAGCTGTGCATTGCTCTGATATAACAATTGGTGTGTTCTGAGGGTATGGTATCACCGCGTGACTTCTACCACAAAAAAGTGTTGTTACACCACATCAGTGCACAGTTTGGAGTGACTTCTTGTAATTAAACATGGGATCACATTGTAACACTCAAAGTTTTTTGGTTAAAATAGTTTTTTATAGTCATTTTTCAACACAGAGAAAAGATCTCCTCATTCTATCAGTGGAGTTCATCCAGAAAGTTTAGTATGGATTCTATGGAACACAGTAATTCAGTATCCTGCTCAATTCCACTGCAAAATTTTCAACCTTCCCCATACTCACAAGCACATAACAGAAAGCCTCATTGTCTGGTAGGCCCCCAAATTCCCCAACCCCACACTCTCCAAAGAAGACACACACACAAACAGATCTTGGAAGAAATGTCCACGGCCATGTATTTATTTTCATACATTGAATATTAATATTTGACTTTACTAAATTCTTTATTTACTTAACTCTTTATTCAGTTCTCTTCAATATTAATATTCCTATAATCCTTGAGCAGTGTGCACTTCCGGGAGGAACCTCATACCTCCAGCCCTCACACACCCATCTCGCGTGGGAACCTCCTATGGTGTGTGCGGGTATCACCTGTGGTTGCAGGATACTGATAGGGCCAAGGTCGTGGCAGCCACTGACCTTGCAGTATGCATTGCTGAGGTTGGACTGAGACCCCTCTTGCATGTCCAGGTCTCTTGGTTCCCCCATCCTCATGCCTACCAAGGGTATCAGACCTTCAGGAGAACTGGTCTCATCCCTTGTTTCCACTACCTCCCTCATGCGCTTCTCCCGAGCTGCCAGCTGGCTCGACTGTTTGCATTAAGTTCATTTTACTTTCTTATTACCCCAGTCCACTGATGCATGCAGTACTAGCACTGTATATCATGGCTAAGTTGATTACCTATTTCATGGACGGCTAAGGTCCTCTATTAACCTACCCTGCATTACTTGGTAATATCACAACCTATGAAATCCTAATACCTACTACATATTGTTGTTTATTTGTATGTTTACTTTTGGTCTGTATTAAGATACTACTATTTTATTAGTCTTATTTACATTTTATTATCTGTATAATTTTTTTTTTGCACCTAGTACCTAACTCATTACTTCCCTTTAAGGGGAGGTGAAAAACCTGGAATACCCCAGTAGGAGAATAACTTGAAAAAGTCACTAAACAACCCCTACTGCAGCAACCCAGAATGGGTCAAAAGGGGGACCTTTCTTCCTTGCCTAAAATACCCCCCATAATTGGGTTGGGAGGGTGGGTGCTCTGCTGGACAGAGGAGAAAGTGAGACTGCCCAGGACTGACCAGCTAGATATCCCTCCTTCTCCTCCCCACAGAACCCCCCTTTGGGCATGTGATACCTCACCTCAGGGTGTGTCCAGGGCCTGCTGTCCACTCCTGAAGCAGGTATCCTATTACTTGCTTTGTCAGGGGGAGAGGGCCCCGGACAATTGGCCAGCTGCAGCAATGCTTGGGCGGCCTCATTCATTGTCGATAGGGCCCCAATTCCCCTCCAAAGAAGACAGACACAGATAGAACTTGGAAGAAATGGCCACAGCATGTATATATTTATTTTACACATTAAATATTAATATTTGACTTACCCATTAATAAATTCTTTATTTACTTAAGTCTTTATTCAGTTCTCATCAATATTAATATTCCTATAATCCTTGAGCAGCGTGCGCTGCCGGGAGGAAGCACCATACCTCTGGTCCTAGCACCACCCATCTTCATGGGAATCTCCTATAGTGCATGCTGAGGTATCACCCATGGTTGTGGGATACTCATAAGGCCAAGGTCCTGGCGGCTGCCCCCTTTCCGGTGCCACCGACCTTGCAGTGTGCACTGCTGAGGTTGGACTGAGACCCCCCATGCAGGTCCAGGTCTCTTGGTTCCCCATCCTCATGCCAACCAAGGGTAATGAGACCATCAGGAGAACTGGCCTCATCCCCTTGTTTTCCCCTACCTCCCTCATGTGCTTCTCCTGAACGCCACAGGCCGGATCAAGTCTGAACCCCCAAGCCACTAACTCAATACTAACCTCGAAGATATTTTTGAAATCTTCCAGTAAACCATCCAAATCCTCAACCTGCAGTTGCCCTTTGTCCCCCTCTGCCAGGCCCGGGTGGGTAAAGTAAATCATATTATACCTCAGTACTGTGCCCTCCCCAAGGACTCCATAAAAACTCTCATCTCCCTATTAATCCTCATGCAAACCTTGTTTAAAGCAATCCCTCGCCTTGCATGGGACCAACTCTTGCTCATCAAGATGTGTGACCAGATGTGAATAGTATGGGGCCACCAGGTCTTAATGGAACATAAATCGTCCTCCATTGCTACAGTAGCAGCAAATTCACCAGTGACCCAAATCCTTGCCACCCAGTTGGATCAACAAGATGTCCGGCTTTGCTCTCCTACCAGCTTCTGCTCACAACTTGGGAAGCAACCCCCACCCCCAGTGCATCCCTTGGACCCCCATCCAAGTAATCTGCTCTGTGTTCTGTGAAATCGACAGGTTGCTTCCCACCAACTGGCTGGCCACCCTCTTGGCCACCCACCAAATTAAGGAATGCCCACAGATCCACATGCTCCTAGTGGCATCTTTGAGGCCTGTAAGAGACAAAATATGTTACTGCAAGTGAGGTCATATATAGCGCAAGAATGCCTTGGACCTCCACCATCCCAGTGCCTGAATCTCCAAATCAGACAGGCCCAAACTCCTGGCATTCGCTGCTGCCCCTATCTGGAATGAATGAATACCATATTCACTGTCCTCCAGCTCTGCATTCTGGAGTGCCGTTTTTAAGATGAACCTGAATTGATATGCCATAACTGGCTTACCATCCTGATGACAGAAAAAGCTTCACCTTGCTTCGTGCAGGATGACCTGCAGTTACTGATCATGCACCTCACAAACAACCTGATCCTTCTGGCTCCCTCAGTTCATACCAGCATCAAGCCCCTCACTGCTCTATCTTTGACTTACCCAAATGGACATAAACCCTAGGCCCAACTGAGACTACATCATGTGCTAATAGCCCAGAACCCCTCTCTTACCTGTTGCCTGAGTGAGTTCTGACACCCTGAATGCCCCAGAAAGCCACCATAAAAGTGTCTCAAATAATTGGGCTTGTACAATTCCAGCAAACCATGGGCAGGGACACCCAAAGGGCAGCTAGAATCACCAGGGTTATGGGCTGCTCGCATCTGGTAGGCTAGCCTCTTCCCTCCACCAGCCCTCCAACAGCTATATACCCTAAAGGCCTTAGTTTATCCCTGATGCCCATGGCTTTCGCCAACCATGACAGGCCTGCTAAGTGTGGCCCCATCACTCCTGGTGGACAACCGGCCTTCCTCTCTATCATGATGTATCTGCACACTTGATCTACTGGAATGGGCCAAACATCCGACCACCCTGCAGCTTCCTGTGTGGCGATATAGTGTTCAACCAGCTGACAGTAAGCCTCCCTTGTTCTGGGAGCAATGGAATTACCTATGCATCTTCAATTTTCCCGGTCACCACCTACCAGAGAAATGGGGGGAACTCGCATGAGTGCCGGTCTGCTCCTGGTGACAACTCGAAGAACCTCTGCCACTGTGAATGAGATAAAGCATTGGCAATCCCTTTGTCAACACCTGGTACATGCACTGCCTTGAACGTGATGTTAAACAACAAACATTTTAGCACAAGAACCAACATTAAATCACCCAATGGCCCTGTCAGGCTCAATTGCTGATTGATTGTATGCACTACTTCCATATTGTCTGACCAGAAATGCACTACTCTGTCCCTCAGTCTAGCTCCACAGATGCATAGCACTACCTCTACCGGAAAGAATTCCAGCAGAGAAATCTGCTTTCCCAGTCCTGCTGCCAGCCACTGTGCTGACCACTGCCCTGCACACCATTCCCCATGGAAGTAGGCTGCAAAGCCCTTCCACCTGCCGCGTCTTCGTAAAGTTCCAAGGGGATCCCTCCCCCTGGAGTCTGCCACATGGCTACCCCTTTGAAATGGTCCAAGAATATGCTATAGACCTGAATATCCTCCCTGAACTGCTCCATGACTCTAATCCTGTGATGGGGTTTTAAATACTCTCACCCCCTCTTTGGCAGGCAGCGCATAAAATTCCTGCCGACTGGAATGACCCGCATGCAAAACTGAGGTGCCCCACCAACTGTTGCAACTCACTGAGCATAATTTTCTTCCTATCTCGCATCCTATGCAGGAGTTTCCTTAACGTGGCCAACTTGTCTTGATGCACTCTGCATACCCTGGCTGTGAGGTCAATTTCAATGACCAAAAAAGTGAGATTTGTCCCCGGAGGCTGTGACTTCACAGCCAACAATGGCACCCCAAACTCAAAGCACATCTGTTCAAAGGCCACCAGGGTCCCCTTGCAATGCAGCAACCCCGCTGGACCAATGAACAGAAAATTGAGATAGCTCACAATGGACTGACTGTTCACCATTTGTGATGTGACCCAGTGCAGGAAGGAACTGAAATGTTCGAAGACTGTGCAGAAAACCACACAACACATAGGCATGCAATTGTCTACATAGTACTCACCCTCAAATTTCATTCTCAATAGCACCCTGTCCTCCCTGTGGACTGACGGCAATTGAAAAGGTGGACTCAATGTCTGCTTTTGCCATGGGCGCCCCGGGTCCTGCTGATTGGACCACCTCCAAGGCTAGATCCAAGGACTGGTAATGTACTGATGTGTGCAGGGAATCGATATGGGCATTCTCTGAATTGCCATCAGGATATGACAGATGATTGATCATCCGGAACTCTCCTTGCATCTTTTTTGGAACCAGGCCAATAGGCGATACACAGAAATTATCCCAAAGCGGGGATAGTAAATGGTCCACTCACCTGCCCCAGCTGCCATTCTTTAACCAGTTTGTACTGGACCAGTTGTGGATGGTCCCTGGCTGACTTCAGGCTATCTGCTTCATATGTTCTGTGCAGGCCCGAATATGGTATCCTGAAGCCTTCCGTGAATTGTTTCTCCAACAAATCAGCAGCTGCTGTCTGGGTACTGGTCCAACCATGGCTTAATCCTTCTTATCAGGACCAGGTAGAGGAGTCTTCCCACCATGGGGCTTGTTAAACTTACCCCACCACCTCGCCTTGACCCTCTCCTCTCCCTCTTCAGGCTGAGGAGCACTGCAGAAAGGGATGCAGTTTCCACAAGCCATGCAGCATTCTTCTACCTGCAAATGCTGCACGTGCACATGCTCTGGTTGTAGCGTAGCACAACTGCTGCACCACCCTCCGATTTATGCTGTAAAGGCCCTTTTATGGGCGACTGCTATCCATGTGCTGCACTCCCCTCCGGCATGACATCTAAAATCAAGGACATGTTGAGCTTTCCCCAGCCCAATGCACTGTTCACCCAATGCCTGCGACAAAACTCCTCATCATAGTCAAGCCAGGCCATCCCTCCCTCCCTCCTACCAGGGTGATATGATGCAAATAGTTAAGTAGTTCCACCTGCTTCTCATCATTTTGTAGTATGACAGTGGTATAAATGAAGAATGCCAGTACCCAATTGTCTTGCATCCTGAGCACCTTAATTTTCTTGCACTCCTGATCGTCCCCTTTTCTTTCTTTCCCTCACTAGGCTCCATAGGCCAGTTAAGGAGGAGACTGTATCTGCATACTCCCAATTCCTAATCTGCTGCTAACCTTATCAGTGAAATGGGTGCCTACCAGCGTGTCTAGCCCTGCATATGGGTTATCGCGAGCGGGGTGTCGAGGGTTATCGTGATGGCCCATTCTTCCTGCACCATCTCCACTTGTAGGCGCTGGTGTTGATTTATTCTTAATTTCCTCTACTAAGTCCGCTACCATGCCTACTAGCCCTTTCGTCTGCCATGGACCACAAGTTGGCTGCCACTCTTGGCTGCTAGTCGACTGCCCATCATCATCCTAGAAGTCCAGAGGCTGCAGTGAATCACCACGGACATCTCCAGCACTCCTCCTCCTTCCCCCAGGTCATCCACATCTTCATCAGACTCAGTGCCTCGGACAGCCCCCAGAACCTGTTTCACCTGACTGGCCCCCGGTTGAGACCCCTCAGGTTGATTCTTACCTTCAGCACAAGGCACCTCTGCCGGTGGCACTGGTTTGTCTGCTCCTACCCTCTTCTTCTCGGTTGAGGTCAATGGCTCTTCCAGACCCTCCAGGCAAGCCTCAGCCATGCCGCTCCTTTTTTCTTATATAGCACTCTCAGCTTCTCCTCAGCAGCTGCCAATGCCCTAAGGGAAGGGTTCCTCTTCCTGCTGGACATGATCCTATGAGACAACTAGATTCCCCAACAGATTAGTAAGGCAACAGGCAACTCAGCATTATCATTGTCTGGGTTACTCAGGTGAAAAATTCTGCCACCAGCACCTCAGCATACACAAAGAAACAAAAAAATGGGGTGCCCCTTAAGCCACTACACGCCCTCAATCTACAGAAATTAAAGGGAGATTGTTGAACCAGGCAAGGCACCAGACACCAAAGCTAGTTTCCAGGTGCAACCTGGGTGCACATGACAGATAAGTGACTTGCTTTGGGTCACACAGTATTCAGGTGGAGGGTGAGTGGAAGCAAACCCGGTCTCTAAGTTTCAGCTCAATGTCTTTGGCCCCTACCTAATTCCTTCAAGTTATCTGCTAGAAAGAAAAGGGGGTGGGGGTGGGGCCCTCAATACTTGTGTTTTTGTTTTTCTTTTATAAATTTTTGTTATTCATTTTTTTTAATTAGTAGCTTGCCCATGGCTAGGATGCCAGAGGAGCTGCCTGACACCTAGCCTATTAACCTCACTCCCTGGACCTCGGCCACAGCTCATGCCAGAGGCAGTAAAAAGGAGATGATAAGAAAGTTGCCAAGTCCACACTGCCTAACATATTGTCACTGAGGCATCCTGTGCAAACAACATAGCCACCCACTCAACCTGCCATCTTGGGTGGCCTGCCGAGCTGAATGAGGGCGATGTAAACATCTCCCCTTTGAGCAGTGGAAGCAGCTCAGCTGAGGATGAGGAATCCAGAATAAACCCTTGATGTGGTCAGCATGAATGCTGGGGGGGTATAAGCCAATCCCCCCAGACTATGTGCGCCCAAGACAACCCTCACAGAGGTGAACAGCCCCTCATAAACATGGCTGCCACTTCTCGCAGCGCATGAGATTTGGAGTGCAGCCCCCAAAGCAGAGTCCTAGCGTGGCAATGCCGCAAACGACGTGAGGGTGGGTAACGCCTTCGGCCTGAACCACTAATGCAGCATCCCTCTCGAGAGGAGAATCCCTCCCTTAGGCCCCTTCTGCGTGGATCCATTCAACCGTGCACCGCAAACCTGGAATGGGTGGGTCTTGGAAATGGGCAGCCGTTGTCAGGCTAGGAAGCGATTGGTGCCACGGAAGCCCTCCCACCACCAAACCTGCCCATCAGGACTCCTAAGGACTCAAATATGATGAGGGAACCAGCTGGCCTGAGGTAAGCCTCTGCAAAGTACCCTGCTGTGTTATTTTTAATTTATATATTTTTGCAATGCCCACTCTCCTGCATGCCCCACCCTGCTGGCTTTCTGGCAGGACTCTGGCTCCTCAAGGCCAGGAAAGGCACCCTATGTCTAACAGGAGGCCCAGTAGGGTGGAGAAAATGCCAGATCCGGGGGCACCCTCACTGGCCCTCCCTAAGCAGACTTCCCAGCCTGAAGAAGGGGAGCACCTTTGGACGAAAGAGCTCACAGTTCCTGCTTGGAAATGGTGGGGGACAACACAGACAGGAGGCTGGGAGCAGCACCTTGTATTGCAGGATGAACCGTTATGCACAGTGCTCAAACAGGGGACCAAGAGCCACAAAGGTCCTTCTACACAACCCTTAGTCCCCAGCCCAACCTACCGTGCCAGGAAGCTGAGGACTCCTGTGTGTGTTCCGCTGGATGGAGGAGAAAAAGGGACTGCCTAGGACTGACCAGCTAGATATCCCTCCTCCTCCTCCTCCCACAGACCCCCCCCATTTGAGCATGGTGATACCTCACCATCTGGGTGTCCAGAGCCTCCTGTCCACTCCTGAAGGCAGGTATCCTATACTTGCTTTGTCCGGGGGGGGGAGGGGCCCACCAGATGATTGACTGGTTTCTGAAATGCTTGGGCAGCCTTGTTTATTTGGATCCAGGACCTCAGTTTTATCTGTAGCAGGGCAAGCTGAAGGGATTTCCCAAGCAAACTGCTAAGTCTCTGAGGAAGTGCCTGGTTGGTCCGAAAGCTTAGACACTGTTTTCTTTTTGTAAAATCTCGTTGGTCCAATAAAAGGTGTCAAACCATTTGCTTCTGGATCTGTCCAAGCAAACTGTTAAGAAAGGGAGGGAGTTATTTCATGGTTACTAAAAAGACACCAACAACTAAATCTGTGACTAGTGTTCCATCTGTTAAGTGTTATTATGTGTGTTGAAGAAGATCATGAGAAGTAACTCAATTATATATTCATTGTTAAATATAAGTGAATTTTACATTTTACATTATTGTTATGACCCACCATGTCATAATGGGAGGGCTTGAAGCCCAAGGTTCGATGGTCGGAGCAACTACGTCACTCCCCCATCAGGCTTAAAAGGTCACACATCCTGGGCCTCGCCAGGATTCATTTTTTCATTGTGGCCGAAGGTGCCCCTCTGCAATCCCCAATTTTCACCTGTATTCTCCTCTTCTTGCGGTAACTTCCGGCTGCCGGCTTGCTCTCCTGCCCATGTGCTTTTCTCCCTTGTTCGTAGCAGCCCTCAGTTGCCCACTTCTCTGGGTTCACTCACTGCCACTGCTCGGCAGCTGTCTTCTGCACCTCCCCCCCCCACTCTCCACTTCCCTGTATCATGCCTCTTTCCTCATGCTGTGCTCCCCTGGCTTTGTTGGCTGCTGCTCTGCACAGCGTGCCTGCATTTTCTATGCCACCCTCCCTCTTTGCCTGCTCTGTGGTTTCATTCCTCACTGCATATCAACCATGCCCTTTGTTCACTGTGTTTCCTCCCAGCTTGTTTCAGTGGAGTGCTGTACCAGCTCCGTAGCTTGCTCGCTCCTTCCTTCCAGCAGACACCTGTGCACCGCTCTAGTCTCGGTCTTCCCCCACCTCGCTTGCCAGTTGCTTCTTTCAGCAGTCCTGGCTGCTCCGTTTTCTTTCATGTCCTCCAGCTGCTCATCCACTGCCCTCCTCACTTGTCTGGCCAGGTGGTGATGCTGGGACTTGTTTGTCACGGTGAGTGTTACTGCTCGTCACTCATTTCTCCATGACCTAAAGGTTGCATTGTCCAGAACTGCCTGCTGCATTTTTCCCCTTGGCAGAAGGAATTAAATAATGGAAGCCTGAAATAACTCTACCAGTGACTAGCACCTCTATACCGGTGATACATTACTCACTGTACTTCTCAAATACAGCTGCCAACAACTAGAGGTTTGGTTTTTCAAGCCCCTGTATGGATGATGGAATTGTTCCTCTTCATAAGAACCCCCACATGATTCCTTTGTCCTTTATTTTAGATTCTCTGATATGGTGCAAAAAAAGTTGTATTTCCTTTACATTTCTAACATAGCCTTTCTGATCTTTATGACACCCAAATCTCTGATATGTCTGATCAGCATCTGTGTTGTTCCTATATTCCTCAGTTCTGAGCTTCTATAAAATGACTGTGTTTGCTTTCTACAGTATTATCCCTCAGTTCTGAGCTTCTATAAAATGACTGTGTGTGCTTTCTACAGTATTATTAATTTATTCCAGTCTACATCCTGTACCAGTTTCATTCATGCTGTTTATGCACTGGGTGCTTAGTTATTACTGCATACCACATCACAGAGCCAGGAAACACCCCCACTAATTCTCTTTCCTCCCTTGCTGGCTTACGCATCCTTCACTCAAATCAAAATATTCTGCAGAGTAACATGGGTGGCCAGCTAAGGAAATGCTGGGGATATTTTAGGGTTTTAGCAAACCATGTAATCTACTTAGCACTTCCCAAACTGATGTCTGTGAGCTGTAAGCTTTCATTCTCTATTTCCTACTAGCTCTGTTTCTATTGTTTCATATGGCTTGGGTCTAGATTATGGGACTGGCACCCAGGGCAGGTCTGCTTGTCCCTCTCGACCTTCAACACTCTTTTATAGTTCCCATTTTTGGCCTTATGAGTCAGTGGTACATTCTTGCAGGTCATGCTGGAGGCCAATGGGCCAATGCAAGCTTTATGGAACATTACAGTGTGGTCTATGGTTAGGGCCCAAACTATTCTGCAGAGTTGCATGGTGGCCAGCTACAGACCTGATAGGGGATATTTTAGGGTTTCTGCTGTAACATAAGGTATTCCCAATGCTCCTATTCACTGCATTTGGAAACCATGAGGTGCAACCCTTCTGTCAAGGGACTCTAACATGATGGTCTCGGCTGTCTTCGTTTCTCACTTCACACCTCTGATTATCTCACCATGCCTGCCTATTGCCAACTTGTCAGGTTGAGACTCTTAACTCTGGCCAGACAGGACATGCCTCCTCCTCACACACTCCCTGCACCTGCTGCTTCCATGCTGGACCAGCTGGATTCTTTCCATCATCGTTCCTCATTCATTTCCTGTCTCTGTTGCTGTGCTCTGTGCCTTCTCCTGGCAGACCACTACCTCAGCTTCTATTCCCTCACTCATCTGCCCTTAACATCCTGCTCATCTAGTTCAGCTATCACTCAAACTCTCTTTGCCTCCAATGCCCTGCTTTCTCTCATTACTTTGCTACATCGCCATATCGCTCAATCTGTCTCTGGCTGACTCATTCCAGTTCATTTAGCCCTGCAAGCTCCTCAATGACTCACACTGACCTACTCATCTGTTTCTATCGCTCAATCTGTCTTCCTTGGCTGACCAATCAGTATACCTCGGCTGGCTCTGTCTGGCCTGCAATCGAGGTGCCTACTTCCACACACTGCTCTATTAAGCGTACTGCCTTCATACATGTTCATTTCAAGTTCATTCCTGTTTCTTCTTCTTCACATTCCGTATTGGCCATCAAGATTTACTCCAGTCGAAGCCTGTAATTGAGATTTCTTTTGGGCATCCCTATCATGAGCTCCTATGCCCCCTCATTGACCTACAGCCATCGTGCTACATGTATCAGGTTCATAACTCTGGTTATCATTCCTCCTCCTTATCTCAAGGTTTGTCTATTTACATTGCATACTCAAGCATTCCCATCACTGAATCCTATGCTACCTCATCGACTCTGACCTCAGGGTCTATATAACAGCGCATTATCAAGCATGCCCTATCAGCCTCAGCGTCTACTTACTTCAAGCTAAATCAAGCATTCCTCTTATTGGGTCTTATGCTATCTCATCAACCTGCCGCCCTCCTGCGTCGATCTTTATCATCAGTCTTCATCGCTGCCTCATGTTCCTTCTTCGATCTGTGCCTTCTTTTGGGGATTTCCCCTATCTTATCATCATCTTCCCTGCTCATATCTTCTCTTTAATGAATTCTTCTCTTTACCGACATACATCCTCTGATCAAACGTCATCCTCAAATCAAACATCGTCAGCCTGGAGGGAAGGCAATCTAGGCCTTGGATCCCCAGAGGTTTCCTCCTTAAAGGGGGTTTTTCCTCTCCTCCATGCCAATGTCATAATATTAGCTAGTTACTGCTTTCTTAGGTTACTTAGTTAGGTTCTGCTGTTGGATGGAGGCAGATGGTGGCCCTCGGATTCCCCCCGTCTCATTAGGAAGTCCTCCCTTATCATCTTCTCAGAATTCATTCATTCATCATCCTCACCTCTTCAATGCTTGACACCTTTGGGTATTCTTTTTGGGCTTCTTCTTAACCTACCTTTAGCCGATGCACTCATTCCCGCAGCACCTGTGGGGGGAGCCCTCCTCTAGGGTTCCTTGAATCATACCCCTACAGGGTGTTATATCCCATGGATAGAGAGGCGGAAAGCCAAAAAGCAAATCAAGTTACACAAGCATCATCTCATCTCATCTAGTTGTGTAAGCACATTGAATGGGAGGGCTTTAAGCCCGAGGTTCAATGGGTGGAGCAACTATGTCACTCCCTCATTGGGCTTAAAAGGTCACACATACTGGGCCTCACCAGGTTTCATTTTGTCGCCCACCATCCACCCCTCCTCCTCCAGTGGCTCATCTCTCTTATCGGTGGGCTTCTTCCTAACCTACCTTTAGCCGATGCAATCATTCCCATGGCACCTATAGAGGGGGAACCCTCCTCTACGGTTCCTTGCATTGTACCCCTACAGGGTGGAATATCCCATGGATAGAGAGGCAGAAAGCCACAAAGCAAATCAAGTTACACAAGCATCATTTCATCTCATCTAGTTGCATAAACACTTTGAATAATTTGT